>OY728129.1:36848009-41848009 GCA_963277665.1 Viscum album | reverse complement strand
CACAATCCTATGAAGTACAAAGAACATGCTCTCAACATATCTTCTAGTGTTAGAATAGTTCACTTTGATTGGCCATTACTTCGAGGATGATAGGATACATTGAACTTCAATTCAATGCTTAGAGCTTGTTGGAGACTTTTCCATAACATTGAAGTGAATCTCGTATAATGATCAGTTACTTTGGGTATTGATACTCCACACAGACTCGAAACTTATTTTATCTATATTTTTGCATGTTTCTCCAATGAGAAGTCCTCTCAAATTGCGATAAGGTGAGCTGTCATCATAACACAATCCACAATGACCCACATAGCATTGTTCCCTCTGGATGTCCATGAATGTTTGGTGACAGTGTTCATGATGATGTTCTCCCACATCCATGTTGGTATTGGTATTGGTTGCATCATCCCCTTATTATTTTTCTTCTCACCCTTCACTTGCTCACATACAAGGCACATCGATGTATATTCAGCAATCTCCCTATTCATATTGTCCCACCTTATGTTTTCTCAGATAACTTGATACATCGTTGTGCTTCCTAGGTGAATAGAGAATGTCGAGCTATTTGTGTCATTCAAAATAACCTTCTTTATCACTAGATCAGATGGCACACATAATCATTACCCAAATTTTACAACTCCTTACACATTTTTCAAGAACTCATAGAATCCCCCATTTCTGATATCTTCCCCCCATTTCATAATATCCACATCTTTGCTTTAATAATGCTTAATTTTCTCCATGATGGATGGTTGAGAAATCATTTTAGAAATTATTGATGATGTTCCAATCTTAATGATTACCATTCCAATCTTCTACAAATCTATGAAGACCATATCATTTTCAACTCTCATCATTGATAATGATGCATTATTTTTTCTACTTTGTGCATCTTCCACCTTATATACCTTACTTGGATGGTAGTGGATTGAGCAGCCATAATCCTTGATGATCTCTATCCATCTTCGATGGTGTATATTTTTCTGTTTTTGGGTGAATATATATTTGAGACTACTATAATCAGTATATATATCAAACTTCCCCCTATATAGATAATGCAGTAATATTTTCAATGCAAAGTTCACAACTGATAAGTCCAGATCATGTGTGGGATAGTTTTGCTCATGGATTTTTATCTTCTTTGAGGGTTAGTATATCAATTTATCATTTTTCATCAACACAAAACCTAATACCTACATTGAATCATCACTATACACAATTGTGAGTTCTCCACTTGTTGGAAGTGTGAGTACTAGCACAGTGATTATCCTCTTTTTCAAAACCTTAAAATAGTCTTCGTAATCTTGAGCCTACACAAACATTAAACCCTTCCATGTCATCTTTTTCAGTTTGTTTGAAAATAGTGAAATGTTCTTCACAAATTTTAGATAATACCTGGCTATACCCAGAAATCTACATATCTCTGTTGGAGATGTAGGCTTAGGCCACTCTTCAATTGCCTTTGTCTTTGAAGGATCCATAGATATCTCTTTTCTAGTGATATCATTCCCCAAGAAAGATATTTCCTCCATACAGAACTCAAATCTTCTATAATTTTCGTAAATCATATCCTTTTACAACGTCTTTAACACAATACTAAAATTCTCCTCACGTTACTCATTACTTTTGGATTGTATCAATATATCATCAGAAAAGTCGACTATAAATTTGAGGAGTTAATATCTAATGACTCTATTCATTAAATACATGAAAATTGCTGGATCATTAGTGAGTCTGATGGGAATAACTATGAACTCATAGTGTTCATACCTCGTTCAAAAGGCCATCTGTGGAATATCATCCTTCTTTACCATTAATTGGTGATATCCAGATCAAAGTTCCACCTCAGAGAAAAAAATGGATCCTCGAAGCAGATCGAACAAGTGTTATATCTGTGGTAAGGGATACTTGTTCTTTTTCGTGATTTATTGAGATCACTATAATCAATTTAGATGCACATTGATCCATAATTATTCTTGCTGAAAAGGACTAGAACATCCCACGGTGAAGCACTCCGGCGTATAAAACCCGTCTCCAAATTCTATTATAACTATTTCTTTAGCACTTCCAACTCTACAGTGTCTATTCTGTAAGGTGTCTTTGATATTGGAAGAGGCCTATAAATAAGTTCAATTGAGAACTCAACCTCTTGGTTAGGAAAAAGACTAGGAAAATCTTCAGGGAATACATTAGTGTAATTCATCACGATGGGAACGTCCTCAAGAATGATCTTCTTATTTTTTATAATAATTTTAGATAGAAATGGTTTATAATTATGAACTAATATCCACAAATGAGATGATGTATTAAAAGGAGATTCATCTTCCTCATTACACTTGTACTGAATCAGACGATGCTTCAGGATGTGAAGAGTGATTTCCCTTTCATGATAGTTGACATTGGATTTGTATAAAGAGTGGTAATCCATTTTAAGGATGGAATCAAACTCCAAAAGAGGAAGTATAAAAAGTGTTGCTAGGTGGTTAATTCAACAAACCTTAACTGGGGAGGAGCAACATACCATGGATGAAATAATTTCCACATTTACCGTTCTCATAGACAGTGTGTCCTCCAAATTTTGAGGTGGTGTTTGAATAGTTCTACTAAACATTCATGAATTGAAATAATGTGTAGAACCAAAATCAAATAGTATGTTTGATATTCTTGAATGAATAAATAGCATGTCTGTCATCACATCATTTTTCAGCTCCACCATAGCAGTAGTGATAACAAAAGCCATTAATTGTTTCCTTGGAGGTTATAGTTGAGTTCCGCCGACAACCCTTTGCTTAGAGAAATTGATTTCATAATTCCCATGATCCTTTCAGTTGTAACACTACACCATTGGTGTAGCGCTGATCTAATCCTTCATTTATTCTTCCACATTAGAGTTATTTCTCATATCCCTTCGGTAGTTCTTGGCTAGATGTCCCCACTTTCTACATTTGAAGTAATTCCTGGCTCCCTTTAGACTTTTCCCAGGATGCTTCTTCCCAGAACTATTACATGTTAGATATTTGGGCTTATTTCCATCATGGTATTTGTTTGTTGAACCACCCATATTGTTCTCCAATTTTCACTTCTTGTCAGCAGGCCCAAGATACTACTAAGAATCTCAATTCTCTATTTCAACCTTAAGGTAACAACATAAAATCTTCTCATAATTTTCAATGTCTCAAATAATCAATTATGTTCCTATACTCAGGTTCAGTCTGCTAACAAAGTGGTCCACCTTACTTTCGGTGTTCATGACAAAGCCAAAGGCATACCTTGCATGCATTGTAATTTTTTCTTCATACACACCCATGGAATCATCGTCCTTATTCTGTAGACTAAGTAACTCTCTTTCTATCTTGAGATGGAGGGTTTGATGAAAATATTTACTGAAAAAACATCCTCTAGAATTACTCCCAATCAATGGAATCAATTTCATCTTGGGACTTAGTATTATTTATGTGTTTCTACCACTGATCATCTTCCCCATTAAAATGATATATTTCTAGTAAAACATTCACTTATTCAGTGAACTAGGGGACGAAGAATATCTTTTCAATGGATTTAGTCCACTGTTCTATGAGTAGGGGATTATAAGATCCGCTAAACATGGGAGGCATCTTCAACATGAAGGATTATATGGAAACATTCTCTTTCCATATAGTAGTAGGGAGTTCCACATGATGCATGTTATTATTCAAAACTATTTCTAAATATGCAAGTAATGTCATGATGTTTTGAGCACATTTTCCCATCATATTAGGAATTTCATCAAGAAAATATTCACATTTCCAATCACATTGGTTGTTAGAAAGTGTTCTTCTATTTCATTCCATTATCTAAGAAAATGTACGTACAATTAGAGGGATTGGTTACTTAGTTATTGAACATAAAAAAGAATCTTTTGAACATAAAAGGATAAACATGTATAAGAGAAGTATATCCTAAATTGTCGTTCCTTAGGATTAAATATTTGTTATCCTCAATCTATTTATTAACTTATATTCTTATGGTATTTTTTATTCCATTCATAATGGTTTTTATTAAGCTCATGAATTTACCTTGGCATATCCCCCAGGAGTGTCAATCCAATTTTACAAAAATGGCTATTATCTTGTACCAAGATACCTTTGGTCAAGCCCAAAACTCCTTGTCAGAGTTTTCACTCCTAGGTACATTTGTCACAGATCATCATCTACCTTTTTGTATCCAAATAGGGACATATTTGTTTGATAAACCACTCACTCTATGCCTAACAAAACATAGGACTATTTTCTTATACTTCATCTCATCCTTAAGGTTATCACTAAGGTGCTCTATTCCTAGTCTCCAAAAAATAACTAGACCACTCACCGATACAAACTATAGATACCGTATCCTTTTACATAACAAATTACATGCTTTTAATCATATATATACATCATATTATAATCCAAGGATTTTAAAGTCTAGTGTTTTGTAAGAATAGGTACATAATAAAACTTCAAAAAACATTTTTATTTAAACTCCATAATGATCTATTATGTTACATTGTGCTAATACATATTCCTAGGATAACGATGGGATGAAATGAACAAAGTGATGATCTAAAAGCCTACTGGGAGAAAAAGATAAGAACAAAGCATTAATACATGGGATGGTGGGCATGACAAGACGATATAAAAAAGGACTGCAACATTTGAAATCATAATATATAAACGTGGAATCATTCAAACATAGAATCATATAAATGTGGTAGAAACAAAAAACATGAATTTAGTACATGTTAAGGCTAAATACAAAGACCATTTTCCATACTAAAACAAGCCAAGGCTAACTTGAAAGACTGTTGCATATAGTATCACAAGCCAAGGAAAACCTATAAGACTGTTGCACATAACATTTCATGAGACTCAACTTTACCCAATGAATTGGAATGTTATCTGGGTGAACAGATATTACATTTCTGGGATATGATTTCAACATAAATAATCATACATAATCAATCTTACAAAAAATAAGGATTTCCCATGGAATGAATTGCGCACTACAATCATGACATAAAGAATAACCAATGGTCTTATCATGAAAGTGTCGATGAATTAATAAAATTAGAAAATACATGGATGTTTATAAGTTAAAATGGGATTATATAATGGTATTTTATGTCAAATATAAGTCATAACGTTTAATAAATATATGCGATAAATTTTAGCATTAAAAAATTTTTGTCCGGTTTAAAGGAAAATAATACAGATCATTTAAAATATAAATGTAAAAAATCTTTTATATAAAACCATAAGTGAAAAAATGTGGTATTCATAATAAAAATATGGATTTTATAAAAAAAAAATTCTTAAAAAAGTTGATATTGTTCCATTAAAATTAGGTACAAATTTGGAAAGTTCCCTTAAAACGAGTTTGCTTATTGCGAAGTATCGAGGAGGGAATCACATTAGATCATGTATATCCACAATAGATAATAATGAATGGATCTTGAAACATGAGTTTGGAGAATATGAAAATATTTTATATTTTTTATATAAAAATAAAATGAAACATCATTTGGGTAAAAAGACATATAGATCTACCTGAAGGAATAAAGGCGGTTCAGGTGGAATTCCATGCAGATTATCGGCATGGTATCAGGTGTATATAAGATTGATTTTTGATAGAGAAATGGGTTACTCATAATTTATATATAATGAGGGATTTTTAGGGGAGTTTTGAATCCATAACCCATCATTAGATATTACACATCAAATGTAGTAGCATATAATACATTCTTGAATAAAAGTGAAATGGAGAGGATCCCTTACCTTAAGTCCATTTGTGTTATTCACTTTTTATTAATTAAAAGAATAAAAAAATTAGGATTATTAATTAATAATCCCAGAACCTCTTTTATATGTAATGATTCATTATATTCTTTTTAATTTCATTAATTACATTTTTTGACGGGTTAAATGGTTCAATTTCGTTGTTCGAGTCTGTTTGTTTTCTTGGATTTTATGATGGATTTACTTGTACTCATTAACAGATTATATGTAAGATGAAAGTGGTTTTCCAGAATTAAAGTAATATTAAATTTCCTAAAATATAGGATACTACATGGTTGTAAATTTAATTTGGTTACTTAGAGTGAAGTCAAATCATTATATAAAACATTAATGAAAAACACTTGAATTAATTTTATCGATTTTGCGCACAATTAACTTGTTTTGTATTATCATTTTATATCCTGAGTTAATTAGTATTACAGAAAATTAAGTAAGATAAAATACACATATAATAGTATGGTTGAACCATAAAAATGGTATCATGCATAGAATTGAATATATTAGTAGAAATTGATAAACTATCATCCATGATTGTGCTAAAATACCACATCTCTAACGGTGTTTTCATTTATTTAAAATAAAAGGTGGGGAAATGAGAGATGATAATAACATATTCCATTATCATAAGTAAATTATATTACATGCATGTTACTATATTTTTTTTAGAATTAGTATGTGGATGGATAAAGATAGAAAAAATAACAATTGAACTTGAAAAGAAAAACAAATAATGGAAAAGAGGAATTTACTACTGGATTTAGTCTTCATTGAGAGCCTCATAAGGGGAGAGGATTTGGTATCATGAAGAGTATAGGGGATGTTGGATGTGTTGGAGTATAATGATTATTAATTTTTAAAGAATATTGGCAAGGCACAAGGCTTGAGAGGATTGGAGAGAATATGCAAGGATGGGTGTTATTTATATTAGAGGGGGGGGGGGCAGTTTTCATAATATTATAACATTACATTATTATTTTTCCATAATACAACCAATTGTGATGATTTAATGAAACATAATAGTAACGAATGCATGTGTGTTCGATATTTTAGAGCTTACATCACTAATGATGTCAGGAATAGTAGTTTTAATTATAATGTAGTTATACAGTAAACTAATGTATGTTATTATTCACTAAAATTTCATGTATTTCAGAAAAATCCCAAAACATCACCCTAGCCATTATTCAACATTTAGAATCCATAAAATTAATTCATTTTTCAAAAATAAATAAATATATATAATTAATTTAATATATAATTAAAGTTATAATTTATTAAAAAGCATTTTTCAAACATTTATTTACTTAGTCCAAAATATATGTACATCATACATTCACATGAATCTTATTTATATACTACCATAAGTAAGGTTGCTATTCATTAGGTTATGTCACTATTTATAAGGGTACCATTACTATTTATAAGGGTATGTTACTATTCACCAAAAATTAAGTTGGTCTCATTATACTCCAAATTACATATTGATTGCAACCGTGTAAGTCATCTGTTCAAAATTGAAGACAAAGAAGTGAAAAAACTTTTGTTTAAAGGTCACATAGTACATATTAGTTCATTTTATTGTAATTTCATGTGTCATATTAATAAAGAAAGGAATTTCTATTGATAAAACATTGGGTTGATAAAATCTACCAACACCACTCTGTATATTGCCATTCTCCAAGTTATTAAGATGATTATAATTTATTATAATTTTAAAATGGGGTTTAGAGGGTTATTATTATCAAGGAATACTCATAAGAGTTTTAAAATATTTTTTTTGAATCTAATCAACAAACACATAAATATTTTGGGTTTTAGTATTGTTTGAGTATTTATGCGAAATAATGTTTATATGATGGAATTATTGTAAAATATATTCTGGATTTTATATGTTCATTATAATTGGTATCAAATCCAATGGTAGAAAAAAATAAGCAACTGACCCTGGGGTTCCTGTATGGGAGACCTTACAGATTTTGAGTGGATAAATATTAGTAATAACCTAATATTATAGAGTGAGGTTTCATGTTTTATCCTTTAAGAATCGGAACCAAGACACATGTAATTTCAATATATGGAAGAATTGTTTTTCATATAATAATATATTATAAATGAAACTATACAATAATACCATTTGAAGGAGTGTTATTGAAATGTAAGGAATTCATGACATAAAAATTAGAGAACTCTAATTAGTTTTATGGTCATATAGGATGGGCCATTACACTTTATAGTTTAATGTATTGTGATAGTGATAGTGAGTTCTGGAGTTTAAAGTCATGAACTGATGAATTTTTTTCAATATAGTTTACTATCATTGAATAAGGACCTTGGGGAACCTAATGAGATGTTTTAAAATTATATTCATTTGATTTATTACTATAGTTGAATGAATGAAATATTTTCCCTCTAATGGGGTTCAGTTATAACATCTAATTGGTGTATATATATTTTTATTATATAAAGAATTTTCCAATATTTATTGTTTCACTAAAGGATTATTTATAGCTATAATTTTCAATATCATGGACAATAATAATTCTCAATGAATACTAGAAACAATGAAGAGCATCATGATGAATTATCTTATTATTCAATTATGATATACCATGAAAATATATATTGTTTTAATCATAATCTAATTGAGTTCCTCTGACTCAACATGGTAGTTATCACATAGTTCACCATCAGTCAATTGTTTATAAGTAGGAATGTGATATTATGAAAATTGTTTTTTGGTACGAAATTATGTGTATGTTTTATATCTAATAATATTTTGGTTTTAATGTGTGGTTGTATAGGTTGTGGTTCAACAATATCACAAAACATTAAAATGTTTATTAGAAAAATAATATTTTCCTCATATACTATTCTATAAAGGATGTTGGATAATGTTTCATTAAATTCAATTATCTTTATTTTATTCTCCACTTGATTTTGGTTTGAGTTGTTGGACTTTAAATTTTACCCTAAGGAAAACAACTTTATCTATGAGGCACAAAAACATGTGTTATTTTTTAGAAGGATTGTATGAGAGACTTTGAATGTAGTGATTATTTGGGAATTTATGAAACCTCTCACTATGTATTCATAAAATATTTTATGTGTAAAACCATAGCCCCAATTGATAAAATTTAAGAAATTATATTGATGAAATTGAACAACCACATTATGGTTATAGGTTATGGGACCATCAAATCTACCGCCCAATTATGAAATTACTAAACATGTTATATATTTTCTGAATACACTGGGTTCTGATAATTGAAATTATAACATTGGAAATGAATGGAATTTATTAGTAAATTCTATTAATCACATATATTTAGTTTAAAATATTTCTATATCTCCCAATTTTATGAAATAAAATTCCTTTAGTTTGATGAGAATCATATGTACTAGTGTGGATATAGTGTATAATGGTGAGGGTTAATTTTACGTCCATAA
This sequence comes from Viscum album, assembly GCA_963277665.1. Taxonomy (NCBI): domain Eukaryota; kingdom Viridiplantae; phylum Streptophyta; class Magnoliopsida; order Santalales; family Viscaceae; genus Viscum; species Viscum album. Next base: position 41,838,749 of record OY728129.1, on the reverse strand, counting down.
ATGACTCAGTAAATATCTAATTTATAGAGGAATATTGGATTATTATGTCTATTATTATACACAAACCTTTATTAGGATCATTTATTTTATCCTTCCTAGCTAGATCATATGGAATATATCTATTCTAAAGATACATTATTATGTGAGATACCAAACTAATTATTATCTATTTCAGTTTTGGTCTGGAATCTCTTTGACCAATGATGGAATTAACATGAATTTTTTCTTAAATAACATTATTGATAATGGAAGTTACCAACATAAAATGTATAATCTAAATAATTTTTTCATCCTGATATATACCATATAAGGAAGTATTTTTAAATTATAATGCATTAATATGATATTTTTTAGAGAATAGTATATTTGAAAATTCTATCTCTATGGTAAAATGTGATACGAATTATCTTTCGTAATTAGTTTTGTTACTAATTAATCTTTATAGATTTTATAATCCCAATTTCATTACCAAAAAACCAACTTCATATCAACCTTATTATCAAATAGTGAAACTAGTTTCAATAGATTTGGTTTCATGCTTGGGTTGAAAGGAAGATATGTTACATCATTACTCGTTCATTACTTCACTAAAAGAAATTGATTAGGAATGATTGAATTTTTTAATTAAAAAATTAAAATACAAAACCAAGTTGAGTTTTGGGTCATCCAATATTTACATTAAAAAAACTATTATAATAAAACAATCATCTTTTGCACTTTTTATTAATGGTGAAAACTTCTCTATCAGGGAGTTCCATTTATAGTGGATATCATTTATAGTAGGGTCCTCTATAAGAAATTTTTCTAGTAATATTCTCCTTATTTAGTTATGGAATATAATATAGATGTGGAATTAATATAGGATAACAACCTATATATCCAACTATCCTATCAACATATGATGGACCCAAACATATTTGTGTATATCAATGATAAAAATAAAGTGGAACGTATGATTCTATAGATAATCATTATGCTTTCATCACATAAAGATCATAATAAGGTAAATCTTATTTATATAATTTTACCATGTCTGATCCTCTAACATTATTAATTCAATATAGTAGGGACTATTCACTAATCATGAAACATTATTTTAGGGATTTGGGGAAATATTGTGAATATAACATGGTTACTACAAAGAGGATGTGGGGATTTACTTCCATGGGAAGCATCACTACTGGAGTTTTCATAACATTCTATATTATTTCTTTGAATTAATTTTAAATATATTTATCACATTTAAATATAATCATATATTCATTCGGATCATGAAGTGAATGGATTTTCTGAAATAGATTGTTATTAAGTGCCTATTGTAGGTGAGAGTACATAGAATTTCTTTAAGATCATGTTGGATTAAATGAAGGATAATATCTTTTAATTCTTCAGTTTTATTGGGATGAGCTTCAATTACATGATGGTAGACCATGAAATTAATTATTTTTCTTGGAATTACCCCAAAAGTTCTTTTTATTGGGTTCATCTTCATGTTATAATGTTAACATATGTGGAAACTACATTATGGTCGATATGATTGCTAGTAAAATAGTGATATTTCTCGAAAATAACATCCACATAACATTACAATATTTCATATGAAATAATTAATAATGTGTTACATAGTTTTATTACAATTATCTTCTTTATTCATCATGTCATATGGAATAACCTAGAGGAAATATGCCCATTAAGATTCTATAAAGACAGTGTTTTTATTATTTTATATATTAATTTAGATCTAATTATACCAATATTATGGATCCATTAATGGGATTTCTTAAATTCCTACAATTAAATAAATATGAAATTCTATGATTGGTACTACGAAATCATATATTATATAATGATGATTCAAATCTATTATGTCGAAAAAGTGATAGATTTCCCATTCATTTTCTGACCAAAACCATTCTATAAATCTTCTAATGGTATCGGAACTCCCAAATAATTTTAACTATGACCAACATCTACACTATGGGTTCTACCTTTTAAGCATTAGTTTGATGAATTACCATTAGTTTTTATTTAATTCCATTCTTGTTTTCTAGTATAACAAAAAGGTGAAATACTAGTATGATATTTATCCTAAGAATATCAATATAGTTCCATGTGAACACAAATTGATATTTCGTGAATATATATATATATGTATTTTAAATGCTATTTAGATTCCATAGAATTATTTATTAACATGGGTAGTGCCTCTTTTTTAGAAACAATGGTCACCTATCAAAAATCATGGATAGTCATTGAGATCTTTACAGAAATAATAAAAAAGTATATATGATATCTTCATCTTCATAATTTTCCAAATCTAATGATATATTTTTTACTTTATATATGAGTGATGACAAAAATTATTTACACATTCTATTGATATTAAATACATATGATGAGACTAATGGTAATTCTAATATTGTTATCATGACATGAATCTATGTGATTATTCACAAACCATGTTCTCATTATCAATATTTTATATCCATTAGTTCAATGAGCCTCAACAATAATAGAGAAATATATTCTAGCTTATATTCAAGTATAAATTCTTACAATCCATATTGATTTTAATGAATGGGTTTGTAATAAATTCCAATAATTATGGTGGTTTTTTAATGGAAGAAAATTCCTAAATTTCATAATAGAGGGTTGTATAATATGTATTAATTTAAATAGATAACATGATCCTATGAATACTTATGAAAATAGTTTTAACATTCATGTGATAGATGGAAGAAAATATCATTACATTGTTCTATCCCCAGATTGTTTTAGCCAACTTCCATGCAATTAATGATGAATATTGATGTTTTAAAATTAAATAATGGAATCTGACCTTCTCAATTGTAATACTCATCATCAAAATACTACAGAGCATTGGATTCAAAATGTGAGTTATCGACATAATTTAGCCTAACGAAATCATCAATATAATATTTTAGGAATTAATGATATGTAGTTTGAACAATCGTGTTAATGCAAATTCATGGTTTTATTGAATATTCATTGAAATACATGCCCTAGAACACCACTAAAAATTATATACTGGATATGAAATACCCAAATTAGGTCCTCATAATGATCTTATAAAGGGCCTTCTATTCACTTTTTTCACACTTTTTAATTTTTAGTTTTAAATGTGATATTATAGAATCAGTATATACCACATGGTGGATGGTCGAGATAAAGATGTTATTAATTTTATCAATAGCTTCAAATAGGGTTCATGAATTATGACATCCATGAGTTTATAATGTATATATAAATGGTTGATGCGTCCAAATAATGGAGCTCTTAAATATTTTTCTATAAATGAGATAATTGAATGATATTCATTGAATACCATATATTTGTGACGTATCAAAACAACATAAAATTTTTCCTCAAACATTTGAAATATTATAGGTTATTTAACAAGGGTTTGTATAGGTAATTAATATAGTTATGTTATGTCTAGATATAAAATTTTTAGAGAGTTGTTAGAGAGTTTTATCAATAGAATATAGTTTTTATCCAATGTGTTTTCTTTTTATAATGTGCTGAATATATAATTTATGCAATATAGGATATAGTTACTTTTTAAAATCCCCCCTTACCATGTTTAAAATTATGGAGTGTCTTTTTTTTCTACAGTTTAAGAAGAGACTCAATTCTAATATTTCATGGTTTATTTTTTGAATATTATATTACTAAATTTTTAGACAATATGATGAAAAAAATACCCTAGAGGTATTATGAAAAATATTAATATGTTATTGAAATTTTTGGATATATCATCTTCAAATCACCTACACATTTATGAATTCAAAAGTAATGTGACATGGATGACGGATTCCACGAAAATATTGCCATTATCTGGCTCTATGGCTCCTTAAATGAATAATAGTTGAAAAATATATATCAATAGAGTATTACTCATTGCTAAAGTGGTAAACCAAGTTGATGAAATAGATGGAACTAATATGTTTCTCTTCATTGGATTAAAAATATATTTTGTGGGATGTTCCCATATTACCAATGATTGGGGAAGGAAAACATAATGAGAGTGTATTTTTCTATGTACCCATATGGATTCTTATTTCTCAAAATTACTTTTGAGAAGACGGTTCCACCAAAATAATTAATTTCATGAAGATAATGTTATGGTTTCATGAATTTGGATATTGAATTAGGGTAGTGTCAGGATGATTTATATGTGACGTGATGATCGTATGTGCATTGTTGACTGATTTTATATCCATCCAATCATCAAACATCTATATATTCTAGTTTTTAACACCCTAAAAATAAATTTATTAACAGGTAATAAGGGAGTGTAACAATTCAATAAAATTTAGGTATCTATTAGTTTAACTATCCAACATTATATCATATTTTATAGAGTTTACATGATGAAAAATAAATCATGGACCCCTTCCCATAAAATTATACTATAAAGGAATTGATCATGGTGATCATTCATCCACATCACATTAATCCTTTTTACATCCATCAACATAAATAATTTTTTCTCCAAATTATAAATGAAATATATCGGTACATACTCCTTTCAGAATGATTAGAGATTTGTATCCCAATATTCATTGATTTGTTGTTTTATTCATCATATGAATCCTTATAGAGAAAATATTGTTGAATCTAAAGTGGAGGAACTATAATAAAAATTGAATTATTAGATGCTTGACTTGGAACTTTTAATGATTTGATAATAATGATTGTAGTTTCTTCATTGTCAAATTTTACTCCATTTATCGAGGATTTCGACCAAATTTTGGCAGTAGAATACTATATTTAATATTCTAACAACTATGGAACTATAATAAATTATCTAAATCATCCAATATAGTTTTTTTTGGAAATGTAAAGTTTACAAATCAACACATTGATTCTATATTTATAAATCCAACATCATCTATTTCGATCACTTCATATTCATCGAATTGGTTAAAATTTTCCAACAACTGATAAAAATATATAACCCTTTAGTTGTCATGTTAATTTAAATATAATTATATTGTATCCCTCATAATCATCCAACATAAATTATATAGTAATTATGTTTAATGTTCATTCTAATTATAAATAGAACCATTTTGTTGTTTTTTATTAAAACTAGACACACATCATTTTAATGTTTGAATGAGGCATATGATTATCACTAATTCATACAAATATGTTGTTGACATCGTAGTACCACTTCATGAAATTACACACATAATTTTCTATTATGGATCTCATGTTCCTTTAATTTTTCGGAAATTTGAATCCATGTTATTATTATAAAGAGTTATGGTGAGTCAATTTTGATAATTTTTTATCCATGTATATATTGTTTCTTATAAAATTAAAATTTATTCTATATGTATAATAATAGATTTAATAGATTTATGAAGTTCATATGGTATTATTACTTATGACAACATTGCAGTGTGAAATGTTTTTAAATACTTATTTAGTAATATTTTCTACACCTATGGACCAAAACATGCCTTTTTTACTTAAGTAATAAATTCCTTAATATGCGATGGTTATTTAATTAATGAAGTCAATTTATGATAATCAATATATTTTATGGTAATATCTAATAGTTTTTTATATCATGTTTGTTTTAGGGATCGACTCCCCGCATTATTACTTATTTTTCTCCTCTAGTTAAATTGTTCTAGGTTATGGATATAGGGGTGTTTCAACATAGATTTTTCACCCAAGGGGTATACATCAAATATTTTAATCCTAAAATTATGCTTCCTAAATAGTTAAAAAATGAATTTATATGAGGATTTGTTTTCACTATGGATATATGATATTATATTTTAAGTACATTGTGGGTTGTAAAAGTAGATACAAATTTTTCATTTTACATAGATGAAACTCATTGTGTGGGTTATTGTGTGATATTAATATGAGCTCCCAAGTCTATAGTTTATCATTGATTTTTTTTAAATAAGCCATTTTATCACACTTCAAGGGAGACCGTAATCTAAACCGATGCTCCCTCATAATGTTAATCAATATAAATATTGGTATTATCATTAAATGAGTGACTATTATTACTAGGATATACTAAAATTAGTTTTTTAACAACTACATCATTATCTATAGTAGTGTAATAGAAATCCTAATTATTTCATCTTCCAAATGTAAAAGGTAGATCAGAATTATCCATTGTTATTTCCCAATTGGAAGCTTTATTAGGCTTTCAACCCATCAAGGTTGTAATTCCCTCCTGTGGTGATCATGTTGTGGTGAAGAAAAGAAATTCATGGATTGAGATTCAATTTTGATATCCCTTACCTTCCAAAGAAATATGACCAAATTAGAGAAGATATAGTGTGAAATTCATGTTGTATGAATTGTGAAGGTTTTTCCTATTATGTTATAATAAAATAAAGAGTAAATTTTCATTACGATATGAGAAGGATGTGAAAAATCTTATGGACCTATATGATTGGGCGTGCTTTACACTATTTTAGTAATAACTCTATCCCGTCTCATTTTTTTATGGTTATACGGGTGATATAATATGAAAAAATTCCTCTATACATACGGAAAAATGTTGGCCCAATTTTTTCATCGGTTCTGTTTTTTCATTTCTCTTCACATTAAAATCTCACACAATAGAATGAGTTGGATGATTGAGACATTATTACTACTCTAGATGAGTGTTTTAGCTATTAAAATTAATTCATTTGTCATGGATATTGCTTTTAACAAGACATATACCTTCTTCAATATTTTCAAATCATGGTACATGAATCTATGAGTATCTCATTCAAATCATGTTCATTATTTATATTTTATAAGGATAGTGGGATTTTGTTTGGATCGAACAACTAAAACACCCATATTTATGACTTGAAACCCATCTTGAGAAAATGGTATTACAAACTACCTTTTATGAAGAACCATGATGATTAGTTATTGGAGTAAGGTATGGGGATCCATAATTTCCCAACCACTTAATATAAACATTATATGAATTATGGTGGATTATATTTAAACCATTATGTTTGGATTTTGGGAGATAATTATACTAATTTCTTGATCTGTTATTCAAATCCACCAAAAATATGGCTATATTAATGCGGTGATATTGCAGATTTGAAATATATATATGATTATATTATATCACATTTGGAAAGATAAAATAGTTAATATTATATCATTATTCATATTTACTGAAAAATTTTTGATGTATGAATTACACAGTATTTTTTTTGGAATTTCATACAAGGGGGTGGAAGTAATCCATTATATGGATAATATTTTATAATTATTTAGTTCATTCCTATGATATTTTATTTTTCTCCATCTTTCGTCTGTTGTTATTTTGGCCCACTATAGTCATAAATAGTATTTTTATTCTATTTTATAATAATTATTTTGATCATTTTCAATTTATTTAGATATATAATTATTTTCATGACATGAGGGATACTTCGATAAATATTAGTAACAATGATTTCCAATTTTTCATGATGAAGAGTGAATAACCAATGGTGTAGTGAGAGGTGTAGATATATTAATCAATCCATGTGACCCATGATAAAGGGAATCAATGGAACAATTGCGACATGGGTAGGAACTTCATTATAACACCCTAATAGTTTATGGTATATATCATCTTAATAATATTCAATCTCTTTGATATCTTAAGATAAGATCCACCCTGAGTATAAATGTACTATATATAGAAATAACCATGTAGTTAAATAATTTGGTATGAATAAATGTAATAGGATTTTGAAAATTAAATATTTTCAAATTTAACAAAAAATAATAATTTCTTATCAAGGGAATATGAATAAAATGAAGAATAATTTGAAGGTAAAAAATATTTTCTTGATAACTAGTTTTAATGGAAATAACATGTTTCAGTCATAATAAATTTAATAAATCAGTATTTATTAATTAAATAATGATATTTATATATTTTTTATTGAATAAACTATTTTACCATTCATCCAATATATTATATAGTCATTGGATATGAGAAGATCATATTTTATTCCCAAAATAGAATTTCTCAAAAAAATAGTTTCACCGCCTTTTGTGCACTTATATTAAAATTATTTTTTGTCACTACAAGAAATTTTATTTAAAAAAAATAAACTAGTTTTTCAAATATTCATATTAAAATTTTCATATATTTATGTTTTGATAATTTTTTTATTAGATTAATTATATTTATTAATTGTAAAAACTACAAATTTTTATTGAAAACTAGTGTTTGTTCCCAGAAATTATGGAGTTCCTACCTTGTAGAAATTTATTGTTTTAATCACTTATTTTTGTTAATGAAGTGTTTCCTGATAGTATTAGGGTAATCATGGCTATTCAAAGGGTTTGGAACTTGAAAGAAGGTAAAAACTGTTCCAACTTGTGCAAGGGGTATGGTTTGCACAAGTATAGCACATGGTTAAGTAAATAATCTAAGGTTGGAGGAAACAATTTTCAATTTTTGTTAGTGTAATTTCACAAGGTTGGTTAATGATATTTAAAATGTGTGGCTCATCCCAATTAATCCATGAAACCTTAATTCCGTAGATAGTGGCTCACACACATTTTGTGCATGTTTTGGTAAACAGTGCTGGTAAAAAGTGAAACTCAGTAATGTTGGAAAAAATAAAAAAAATCCATTATGGGATTTTATAATCTCCAATTCATTTCTCTGATATTTATTCATCCATCAGCCCCAGAGATAACCCATTTCTCTCCAAGGTTTCATGGGTTCTATCTTCTTCATTTCAAAGATGTTTAAATAATCGTTGGTTGTAGATCGAAGCTTCAGGTATGTCTATTACATCCCTTGCATCTCTTTTTTAGATTATGGTTTGTAGTTTCCCCCATTTTATTATGATTCTAAAAATGACTATATCTTATATGGATTCATGGTTAGTGATTAAAACTAGGTTTGGATCATGATCTAAGGCTATTTTTGGGAGTAAATTCATCATCATATTCTTAGTAGGTGGTATACAACTTATATGCCATAGTTTTGTTATTTATTTGTGCATGTGTGTTTAGAGTATGATTCCATCTTGTTATTGATTCATTAACTTGATTATGACATGGTAAATTGGGTGTCTAAGAGATGAGTTGAACCACTCACGGTCCCTATGGGATGCATTGAGGATGAAACAAAAATCTTAGGGACACCCATGGGGTGTGCTGACATTCCCAAACATATCATTTGATAATGACTAGTGTAGAATTTAGGTGTAATAAAAAAGATATCTTATTGAACATGTTAGTGTGGGTAGTTTATTAGAAGATGGAATATTTATATTTTTTCCTAGGGTTCATAAATTTATATGTGGTTGTTCGGTAATACATGAGATGGGTTTTATGTGCTGATTGAGATTGTATCAAATAAGTTATAAATTATGGTTGAATTCCCCAAAATTGTTAGTATATATGAAATTATGAAAATGTTAAATTAAATATGGCATAAGAACTGAATATCTTGTTAATGGGGTAGCATTGGGGAATTGATGAATATGTTTAATGAGTTAACACATAGAAATTATGAAGTATAGAAAATTGGTTAAATGTAATAATGCGGTTGTTCTATGTGAAATAATAATTTCACATAAAAATCATGACTAGGAAATTTTGGGGAAATGAAAAATTTTATAAATGGAATAAATGGGTAACATATGGTAATTTTTTCATAGTGAATAATGTATGGTAATAATTGAATATGATTAATTTTTTAAGGCACAATAAAGAGAATTGGGATAAACAGAAATGTAATGTAAATGTAAATGTTTAATGGGTTAGGGAATAATATTAATCCCCATTTAGATTTTTATGGAACATGACTATTATATGTATTGGTTGTTCTTGGTTCTAATATTGTTATTGTTTGGTGATTGTATGAATAATAATGTGAACATGTCTTGGTGGTTGGAAAATGGACTAAAGCTCCTTCCTTGGCTCGGGTTGGACAAATTCTCTAACATCACATAGAAATGCATGAGTTGGGGAGTCATATTGATTTTTATGCCCCCAATGGTTTTATTTGATGGAACTACCTAGACCAAGGCTCCGTGGTAGGTGAAATTTATTAATTATAAATGTTTTTCCCTAGTGTGATATGTACATTACAAATTCCCTTATACAAAATCATTATTTTCCATAGACCCATGTGTTGTTAATTTATATTCCTATCCCATAAAACACAAGATAAAATGATATTATGTATTGAAGATAGTAAAAAATGAATAAAATTGTAATAAAGGTACAGATGGAATATCTGTGCTTGGTTATCTAATATAAATAGATCTTTCATTTTGTTTATTTTACCATTTACCTTGAACTTTAATGTGATCTCTATTTAGACAAGATATTTCATAGACACTGTTGGTGGTGGTTTACTGAGTTGTACTCTCACCCTAATCAGGATTCCATTGGGTACCCATGTGGACATCATTTTCATAGGTTCAGATAGTGTCAAAGTCCCCATGATAGGGAGTTGAGTCGGGTTTGGGATATGCATTGATGAGGATGCATACATGGATTTGATAATATTTGGGGATTCACCTAATTGTATTTAATTTAGCATTCTTTCATTTTGGAACTATTTTCACGACATGACATGGTTAATGTTAATTTTTTGATTGTAACCAGTTGTGGTAGATTTTAGGCTATAGATGTTTACTGGTTATCACACTTTTTATACCATTTATGTTTTCAAATAATATTTCCTACTCTGAGAAAAAGGATATAGTCTTCCCACATGGATTATTAGACCAATGCTGATAAACAAAAACATCTGGAATATTTTGAAAAGTGCTTGATTTCATGTGGTGACTCGGCTTTTGGTTCTGATTTAGTGGATTACACGTTATGGATGTTACAAAGTGTTACTAGAGTAGTTCATTTTTATGGTCTTATTATTTTAGGATATAGAAATGAGGTTAGGATGCTTTGTGATTTGGTAATGATCTTTCGCTTGGGATTAACTAACCCATGTACTAGGGAAAACCCAAGTCACCCGAGGTCTGAATTTTCATTCAAGGGGTGTGTTATAGTTGAATGATATTTCATCATTGGGTTGGGTAAATGTTTTGTGATGTGAATGATTTATGATAATTTTCAACAAGCCATGATGGCCTGATTTTGTGCATTCTATATCATTTTGGAACCTAAGGATATAGGTGGCATGCATCAAGATAGGCACAAATGGGATGGATATGTGGGGAATGGATAGTGGAATACTATTTAGTTCCATTAAAAATGAGGAAAAGGGTATATAATAATGGTAATGAATGTGGGTAAATGAAATGAATACAAATGGATAGTTGAGGAATTATGGGTCTAAAAAATGTTATGATCAGTTTAACGTTTGGGTTGTAATAAATAGTAATGATTGAATTGTGTCTAATAGTGAATGATATTTTTAATGTCAATATTAAGGATAATTAATTGAGCCTAATGAAAATTTTAAAGGAGTTAAATTGATGTTTATAACATGTTGTGAAATGGGGGATTTAAAATGAAAATGTTAGGTTAAAAAATGTCCATGTTATATATAAAAGGAAGTGTAATGGTAGTGCTTTTAGGAAAACCAGTTAGTGTGTATTCCTTGTGTTCTCGATTTAAACATTTCTATGTTTTGTTTGGGACAGTGACAGTGCCCTAGTTTGAGACCATGGATATGATTTTTGTGGCATTATTATTTATTATATGGCATATGATATGTGTTCAAAACAATCACGGTAGGTTATGGCCTTTGGGTCATGAGGCATTGTTTAATAATGTGAGTTTGGAAACTCTCATGGGTCATAAGTGTATAGAGTGTATGATGGACTTTAAGGATGGTGTTTGGGTTTTAATGTCGTTGTGAGTAGGTACCCTGGTCTGTTGTGTTTTGGATCCCAAAGTGGGTTTTTGGATTGTAGTGATGATGTATATGTATGGTAACCTTTTGTGTCGAGCTATATGTTAATGGTCACATGATGATATATGCATAGTGTGTATTATAACGGGTGTGATAGATTCATTCATGATGTTACTTTTTTTGTAACCCAATATGTGTTATTTGGGAATAGTACTAAATAATTTTTCTTTTTTTGTCCAGTTTAGGGAGTTGGTATAACTCGACCGTCATGGTGACCTATGAGAGAGGTCGAATGGGGTTCCATGTTCTTCTGGGTTTGTGAAGCATCAGTGGGTGTCTTGGACATTGTTATTGGAACACAAGGAGTTTTACATGGCGTGGGACTGTCCTATATGGATAAGTTGAAGATTGTTGATTAGTGATGTGATTCCAGTTGTGGTGGGATGTTTACAGTTTTGGGTAAATCATGGCATTCCTCAGAGGAGGATATCATTGTGATGTGGGTTCCATTGAATAGGAATGAAGTGAGATTCCTCTAAGGTGTAATCAATGGGTAATGAGAACAATAAGGTTTCTATATGTAGTATGGTTGTGTTATAGTTTTTTTATAAGGGAATATTAGTTCTTATATAAGGTTTTAAGGTTTGTTTCAAAAGTTCATATCATATAGATATCGAACAGTCTATTTGGATGATGAATAATGGAGGCCTTAATATTTTTCTTAGTAATAGAGACAATGGTTACTAAATAATGGTTAGATTCATTTCTTCTGAAGGTGACACAGAGGTAAGGGGCGTCACGTGTATGAACTTGTTTGTGTGAATTTGTTTGTTGTAGGTTGAAATTTAATAATTACACTAGGGAGGCTCAATGATGAATAGGCAAGGTTTGTTATGTATGCAGGTGATAGGATATTCTATAGTGATCTTTGGATTCTCCAAACCAATGTTATTTAGGTGTGATCACAGGAACGTTTGATCATGACATCCCTAATGAGGTCTAGATGTTGTTATGCATTGGTAAGGAATGATTTCAATGGGGATGAAAGTTTTTTTCCTATAGAACCAAATTGGTAATCATATATATGTGATATAATGTTGGTTTGATTGTTTTGGGAGGTTGTCATATTTGGTTGTTACCCATTAGGTCCGGTCTAGAAGATCTCGAGTGGTGTGGTAACATTAGTGTCAAAGGGGAGTGTGTCGACGACTTTATGGATGATAGTCAGGGGCTGGTAGTGAGTCATGGTTGGAACTCATTCCTAATATATAGTTTTCAGGTCTTGATGAGTTGCATGTATATTGGAAGCGTAAGATCTTTTCTAGGTCATGGCCTCCCATATTTGGAGTTGACATTAGCAACGAAAAAGTTGGTTATGTTATCCATGGGCATCTTATTAGACTTCCTCCGCAAATGATGATCCTTCCCAACATCTTTACATCGTTCCATCTATTTTGAGGATATATGAATTTATGATAAGATACTTGAAGTAATTTTGGTTGATTGAGGTTCATCGTTGTGTTTATGCTCATGGTGGAATTATATGTTGTGTCAGATGATGGGATGTACACCATCAATGGTTTCAGGTGAGATCCTAATGATGGACCCATTGTGGACGAATGTTGTTTGTGATTTTCATTGAAGATGGAAAAAGGAACTGGTTGATGTTCTCAATATTTTTTTTGGAAATGATTTATATCCATTTTTATATTATCAGTTACATCTTGTGATCGATTTTATGTCGCTGTGGATGGAATCCCACATAGTAAGCAATATTAAAAACACTTCTAATGTGGGGACTGATAAGTTAGTCAATGATGTGGGAAGGAAAATGTTGAGTTATTATAGCAGCATCAAGACATCAATGAGGAACCTATGAGGTGATAATTTTGTATCTTAGAGAGGCTGGATGGGACATGGGTATGGTGGATGATTGAGCCAAGTGGTGGACTTGGGATCCGAGTAGTTCCAAATGAAATTTTAGATACCTATATTATCACAGTTTACTATGGGTGTTGATACATGAAAATGAATAAGGAATGAGAGGTTGGGGTTCTATAACTATAGTAATATTGGGAGTACACTCAGCTACCTATTTTTGGTGTTATTGTAATGACTTGATTTTTGTGGGAATGGTGGCCATGTGATAGAGGTCCACGAAAATGGTGAAGCTATGAATTCTTGGAAGAGTCATTTAGGAATAACACGACTCATATAGTAGATGGGGATATGTGTGGAATCTATAATTCATTTTTGGTGGATGTTTTGGGGTGAGAAATACATGTCAAATTTCGGATTGTGTTTTAGTGAGAACCTATACATTTTTTATCCAGTGTATGAATTGTAAAAGTTCATGACTTGGGAATGTTGAGGGGGTAGTGGATCCCAATGATGGTTTAGAGAATAGTGATTTAATGTAGGAATAATTATAATGTAGGTTAGAAAGTTACCTCTATAGGAGAATTAGATGATAATGATAGGTTTCAAGTCAGACCTGAGGTGGTAAACATGCATGGGTGAGGTGAGAGTGGAACAGCTCTAGTTTAATGTAATAGAGGAATGTTCCATTCAGAAATAAATTAATATTTCAGTTAATTCAAGTTGTTCTTAATCCTCACATAGATGGTGGATGGATGTCCTCTCATAAAATGGTGGGGAGAACCATAATAGATAATTTGTTGGTTGATGAAGTGACCAAAGTTTTTGGGAAGAGGGACTCGAGTGATCATTGTTCCAGTGAGTTGGATTTGATATTGAGCATTGAGGCATAAGTGTTTGATCAAAATATGTTAGGATATGAGGTTAAGAAGGCAATGTATTTTTCTTTGGGTGATATGGGGTTTTGTTTACTATTATTGTTTTGAAAATAGAGTAAAATGACGCCAAATGATTCAGGTCATGTTTTGCGAAGGGGGTCACATTGAGGAGGTATTTATTGTTTCCTCTACATTGAAAGATGTTTTGACTGAGGATTATATGTGCTATGTATTTGGAAATGTTTCCTATGATTTTCCTATAAAGTTATAATGGTTGTTGTTTGGTTGAGATCGATGTTTCCTTTGAAGGGGACCTAGTTCGTGTTGTTAGCTATGATGAAGAAGTACTATAGGGAACGAGAAATACATTGGTTCAATTTCAATCATATAATTATTATGTGAAATGATAAAAATGGGGAATTAAAATGGATAGGAAAGTATGGTGTCATGATATCTTGTTATGATAGCTCAGTGAGACTTTGGTATGTGGCTCATGGAAGAGTCGTTATAGGGTAGAGAGGTTGTATGATACTCGACATCATGGATGTAAGACCTTTTTTGAATTTATGGATATAATGTCTTATTTTTGTTTAATGATGATTTTACTTGGATTATGAGGGGCCTCATAGGTTTTTAAAGGCATCAAATCATGAAATAAGTGAAAAAATGGTCCAACATATGCAAGATGCATGGTTTTCACCCTTCTGGCACACAGTTAAGTAAACCATGCAAGGTGGGCAGAAATATTATACAATTTGGATAGTGGCATATCACATTATTAGCACACAATTTGTAACATTGTGGTCCAATCAGATTAACCATGTGATCTGAGGTCATTAGACAGTTTCTTCTGAATAGTTTGTGTATCGGTTAGAAACACGTGCGAGTAAACTGTGTGGCCCAGTAAATTTGAAAAAATTATAGAATTTATATTACAATATTTTAATATATCAGTCCAATTTCTCCCCCATTCCATCTTCCTTAATCCATAGTGATTCCCCATTTCAACCCAGGCTTTCAAGAGGTCAGGCTCCTTCATTTCTATGCCATTCAGATTTTTGTTGGTTGTATATCAAAGATTAAAGTATGTATATTGTGTCCCTTGTTTCTATTTTTCTTATTATAGTTTATGGTTTCTACCATTTTCTTATGATACTAAAAATACCTATATCTTTAGAGTAATCTAGTTTTGGTCTTCAAAAGAGGACTTTATTAGGATCTAACACCACTTTAGGGATGGAGTTCATCATCAGATTAGAGGTAGGTGGTGTACAAGTTATAACTAATAGTTTAGTTATATATTTATCCAGGTGTGTTGAGATATTGATTCCTTCTGGTTGTGCGTTAATTATCATGATCATGTTTGGTTATATAGGGTATCTACATGATGGGTTTAATAGATTACGGTCTCCTTGAGTTGTGTCGAGGATGAATCATATGTTTTGGGCCACCCATAGGGTTCTCTGACAATCCCAAACCTACTATTTCACTATGTCAAGAGAGTAATTGATGTGTAATAACATATATCTATTGTAGAACATGTAATTGAGGGTATTTGAGAAGAATAAGGAATATTGATTGTTTTTACTATTGTTGATAACGACATAAGGGGTTGTTCAGTAAGATTTGTGATGGGATAATTGGGATAACTGAGATTTTGCAAAATGATTTGTGAATTATGTTGAAATTCTGAAAAAGGGTTAATATATATGAAATGATGAGAATGTTAAATTTTCAATTGAGTATGAATTTCATAAAATGTAAATGGGGTTCAATAGGGGAATTGATTAATAAATTGATTGAGTTAACATGTGAAAATTATGGTTTATACATAATGGGTTGATGTAATAATGTGGTTGTGCTATGTGAAATAAGAATTTACTTAAAATATATATGTGGAAAAATGATTCTGAAATTATTAATGGGATAAATGGGAAAATGGGTTAATGTATGGTAATTGGATCATAATGGATGATGTATAAGAATTATTGAATATTCTTATTGTATTAAGGAATGAGAATATGAAGTGTGAGAAATGGTAATATAATGTAAACAAAAAACTATTAATGGGTTATGGAATAAAATTAATCCCCATATTGATTACTATGGATCATGATTGTTTTATGTATTCGTTTTTCTTGGTTTTGATATGGTTTGAGTATGGTGAATGGATGAATAAGCATGTGCACATGACATGGTGGTGGGATAAAGGACTAAAGACCCTCTCATGGGTTGGGTTATACTTATTCTTTAACCCTACCCAAAAATGCATGGGTTGGGGAGTAGGGATGATTATATATGACCCATATGGCAGCTTTTGATGTAAATACCTTGAAAGAGGATCCAAGATAAGTGATATTTTTTATTGTGAAATTTTTATTCCAAGATAGATTCATCTTGTCAAATTCCCTTATGCATTATGATTTTTTTCCATAGATCCATGTGTAGATGATGTATATAGCCAACACATGGAGCACATGATGAAAAGATATTATATAATGAAGATGGTATAAATGAATAAAATGGTCATAAATGTATATATGTCTTATGTGTACTTGGTTATCTAATGTAACTGGGGATGTCATTTATTTATTTTAAAATTTGACTTACACATGAATAAAATATCTATTTACACTATATATTTTGTAGACATCATTAGTGGTGTCCTACTTTGTTGTTACCACACCTTTATTGGGTGGTCGTTTGATACATTACCAGACTTCATTATTGAAGGTTTAGATAGGGGAATGTGAAAGGTGCTAAGGAGTTGAGTTGAGCCTGGGATATGCATGGATTAGGATATGGACATGGAGTCATTATCATTTGGTGATTAATATTTTTGTATTTAATTTGGTTCTATTTTATTTTGTAACTATTATCATGATATGAGATGGTTAGTGTTGATTTTTGATTTATACCTTGTTTTTTATTATGTTTGTCTATGTATGGTTATTGGTTATTATATTTTGATTCTGTTATTTATTTAGATATCTAATGTGGAAATAAATGGGAAAGAGGTTAGAGTCTCTCTATGTGTCTTATTAGACCCTCAAATCTATTAAGCAACCTCTAGTGTATGGGGAGGTGCTCTTGAGGGCATGTGGTGGCTTGGCTTGGGGAACCAATTTACTGGATCCCATATCATGGATGTTATAACTAACTTTTCATTTATATCATATCAAAATTAAATTTTTATTTTAAATTTTTTTTAAAATTATAAAATAATTTCAATTATATTAGTCTTTATCTAGTTTTTTTATCGATATTATGTTGAAATTTTATATAAAAACATTTAGAATTTATGAAGCCAAATCACTAGAGAACATAAATTATGTTATCTTTGTGGGTTTATTTTTATATTGAAATCTTCAAATTATGTGAATTTAATTTCAAAAAATATATTCCATAATTATAATGATAGTAAATAATAAGTAGTAAAATTGTTATATTAAATTTTTTATATAATTAATATTGTGAATACTAGCAAATAAAATTATTGTATTTATGGTCAAAATGAGATTACTGAGGGTCACATTAGAAGATATGAACTAGTTACTCAATCAAATATTCCAAAATAATTTTTTTTGGAAATATTTAAATCATATCCTATCCACATATAAAATATATTTTCATTTGAAATTGTTTTTATGGGAATAAATTTAATATTTTTTATTAATTTTAGAAATATTCAAGGGAGTCCCCTCTACCACATATAAAAAGACACCACGTCACATATCCACTAAAATAATCAATGTAATACATTTAGATCAACAAAACAATTACCCAATACCTTCAGTAAATCCACTCCTATGACCATGTATCTAGTTTTGACCATAATAAAACCCTATGACTTCATTAGTCATATACCCAAATAGGTCTTCTTTAGAAGAGGTATTATTTTTAACCATTCATCACAAAATTATTTCTTCCTCTACAAAACGAAATATTATCCAAATATCCTGAAATAATAACATAGAAAATCGTACATATAATGAGATTTTATTAGGATAATTTCACAAATTACATACAACCCCTCATCCTTCAAATGAAAAATAAATAAATTGATCGTGTTTATGAAAGAAAACCGACTCACGAACCGATGTAATTCATTTTCAATCACCACCCATAAAGTATGGAAATAATGATCGATTTATTCTATATGTTGTTATGATATTTAAGACATAATTATACCTTTGGGATTGAAATATAATTACTTCCATCTTTCATTCCAGTCTACTAGAAAATGAAAATGTCTCTCATGTGTACGTATGGACCATGTTGTCTATGAAGCGATGCGATTTGTTTTTATATTAATCAAGAAATGCATGGGTATTAGGTTAGATTTAATAATATAAATGATATATATTTTAAAAAAGAAAATATATATTTTATAAATTCTAATTATTATTTACGATTTAATCATACAATCCATTGAAAAAATGGAATTAATTTTTAGGTGTATTTATGGCCTACAATCGCCACTAACTATGTAATTCCACAAACAGATATATATATATATATATATAACATTCATGGATGGATATAAATATGTATATAATTTAAAGATATGATGTCAAAGTCACTAATAAACTTCTACATATTAAGGAGCCTAGATCTATGTATAATGTCGAAAATTGCTAAAACAAAACATATGAGAAAAATGAATTAAGAATCACCCTAAATATTAATCTAAATAATGAATTTTTAATAATAATGTGAAAAAAATTTATAAGTATATCATATATGGTAAGATATATACGTGAGAATATTTCAATCATATATTTATAATAAATATATATTTATTTTACTGGAGTATCTCACATGTATGATAGAAATCAAACATGAGGTACAAGATTCTCATCTCACTTTTTCTTCCATAATACATATTCCATCATCACCACTTATTTTTTATAGTATATACAAATTCACTTTTTTGTTAATTATCATGTGACTTTTTATATTAATTTTATTGTAATATTAATATAAGTTTATATCTTTCAGGTGTGTTAGGATTAAAATGTATCCAATGTAGGAAGGGTTTTATGATAAATTATCATTGTTTAACGACATGGTTTTTTGCTAATGCTTCTGATGACGAAATCATATTATCAACCTCTATCAATGTTCATGAATTATCTTCTCCTCTCATTAATTCTATAAATTTCCTTTTTTCCTCTCATTTTCTCCTCATTTTTATGTCACGATTCTAAAATAATTTTTTTTTATGAAAAATAAACTTCATCTCACCCTCTTCAGTGTAAAATCCGTTCAATTTCACAACAATAATTTACAATAATTTAATAATGTATATTTTTTATATTATCATACGATCTTTAATGTATTTTTTACTAATATATGAGATTTTTTATAAAATGTTTTAAAAGGAATATTACATTCAATTTTAAACGAGGTACATTTTATCTCTTTTATAGATAATGTGAAATGGATACTTATTTTAGTGTACTCTATGTTAATGTAATTTCATATTTTCAGGACCATTCATCAGACTGATTCTTACATTATAGGGTTCAATGATTATTATAATGAATTTTCTTATAATATTAAGGAATAATTTAGTTATAAAATGTTATTTTAAATTTAAAAGTGTATTTTATTCAATAATATATTTGATAACATTTTTATGATAATTTTATTCATAAATGAAAAGAATATTTTATTTATGATAAATGTTGGATATATTGTATTGGTATCATCCATATTATTTATCTTGATGGTTTATGATATATTTGACTAGGGATGTTCTACTTTGATACCAATAAAAATATTACTCTATATGGTTTATGATTATGTTTATCTATTGGACATGTGTTAACAATTCATATTATATTTATCCAATATGAATGTTAATGTCGATTTTTTCTACCAATTTATATGATAAATTTATTAAAATTATTAATTAACTAGAGGGGACAACTATTGTCCCTCGATGCATCAGTATCCATCATGAAAGATACTAATTTATTTATTTGGGTGAGGAATAACCTATATATTGATAATATAATAAAACAAGTCCTTAAAATAATGTTAATAGTGTCCAACATTATGTATTACCTCATTATGATATGAGTTGCCGATTTAAATATGATTATTGGACTAGTTATGATATTTATTGATAATTTTAAATATCACATAATTACTTATATGGAATTATTTGATAATCATTTAGTCATTCCATATTATACTTTATGCTCATTTCATTGAGTAAATGTCATGAGTTTAATTTTATTTATAATTCAATATTGATTATTCATTGTGCATTCTTTATGTCTTATATTGTAAACATACCTATAATAATCATATATTATCACCCCATTATTATGATTCCATTCCCCATGATGACATGATTTTTTTTTATTAATATATTTGGATTTTGTAAAGGGATAATGGGGTTTTCAATGAAAATAATGTGTTTATTTTTTATATTCAATTGTTATGTGAAATTAAAGTGTGTATCTAGTTTACCAAGGATACTTAGGAATTTACTTTTACATGATGCGATTATTAAAATGTTGTTCCTATGTAATAATGTATCCAATAAATATGATCTACTAGAGTTAAGGTTTTTATTGTTGGTATCAGATAATGTCTTGTAGAAACCTTGGAAAAATGATTTATGAAACATATATTTGGGAATATAACACTCTGAGTATTATGAGGAAATTTTTATATATATATGAGAACATCCTAATGTTTTGGTAAGTTGGATATTATATTTATATCCAATATATTCATTCCTTTTTTCATAGTACAATTTTAAATGGATCTAGAATAGTTGTACCCATGGGTAATTACTCGGAAAATAGTGTATTGGGATTTTATTCGAACGTCATATGGTATATAAAAATAGGCTATGTTGTATACTGGGTTTGACACCATCATGGGTTATTATTTGTCTAGTTCACATCTTCATTACAATACATTATGATGTATTTGAAAATATTTTTATTATTTTAAATCATTACCAATGAAACAATGTTTATGATATGAAATTATTTATTTATAATTTTTTAAATTTATGATATTTGTTTCAATAGTTTTTGTATTATATATAATATTTTGTAATGATATAATGTATGATGAATTATAAAACTCCATCATTTAATGGATATTGAAATCCATTTGTATATGTGTAATTTATAAGATCCATAGATAAGATATTCCTATATTTGGGAAATAATTAATGGGGGAATGTTATGATGATAGTTAATATTCTCTATGTAGATGTACGACAATGGTGGGTGTTGATTCAATATAGAATGATTGAGGGATAAATAGTAACAATATAATTAAAATATATTAAGTTACAAATTTAGGGAATCAATTTCCTCCTGAACATTGAGTGGATATTGAGAGACAATTACTACTTCTCTGCATAAAGGAATATAAAAATGCAATTATGTGTGAATCACACTTTATATTGATATAAGGTCATGATATGGACAACATATGTAATCCAAAGAGTGAGATTGACCCTATGTTTCATGGAATTAAGAAAATACTTCAAATGAGACTATTATACTTAACATAACCATCATATAAGGATATATTATCATGCATAATCAAGATATGGAAAAACATTTCCAATCCTTTGGGCATATAAAGTTTTCAAGATATGAATAGTTAAATTGTGTGATATGGAAAAATAGGTATTTCAGAAGTGAATAAGGGAAGGGTACTGTTAACAAAATTAAAATAAATTTTAAAATAAACAAATTAAATACACCAGGATAAGATTTAGAGTTTCATACATGTGTGCAGAGACAGGCCCTCAGGATCCTGATTATAAGGGAGTGAATGGAGTTGCCAATGCGTACTGATTAATTTTAACGGAGACAGATAACTATGAAAATTAATTTCTATTACGTCAAGAGAATATACCCCCAAAGACAAAGGGTTTATGGATAAGCTTATGTTATCAATAAATATGGGGTTTACATTCTATATAATTTGGTGGATGTTGTATAATTATAACATCCAATTAAGCCATTGATTTGTTTGTTTCTATATCTCCACTCACATTTGTATCACCAAATTTTTATAGAAAAATAGGATTTCTATACAGAACCTTAATAATGGATTTATCATTCAAGACTCGTAGTGAATGTATCACCCCAATGACGATGTGTCAAGAATTTCACATTAGTACACATAAAAGTACACTTATTTCAAACTTCATTATTATACATATGATTGATTATGATATATTCCTTGTTAGGAAATAGACTTCAAATTATGGTACAATCAATTATTTGAAATATAAGAAAATTATGATTCATGATGAACATATTGAATTACATATATTTAGAGGATATATTACATCCTCAGAGTCATGTCTAGTTCCACCCTTAGTGATATTCATGAGGATGAACAGTAGGCACAATTTAAAGATGGATAATTCAATCTAAAAATTGAGGATCGAAAAATATTTTATGAATACATTGATTTATTTACTATTTAATTACCTAGACATCCACCATATCATAATGTTTTGTTTTCAATTGGTATAATCATAGATGTAAGAAATATATGAATGAAAATTTATATAATGTTTTACATTCAATTAGTGGATTGGGTGCAAGGAACTGATGAATTTTATGAAAATGTATTTATATTCCTTAGTTCATTGACATGGCCATCCCATGTTATTTTCGTTAAGAATATTGATATAACTATATAGTTATATATTAAATATACTTAAATCAATTCTATTATGAAAATAAAAATGTACCCTCTACCTCATATTCATAATATTTTTGATCATATTCGTAGAGATCATATACGTAGAGATCATTATTTTCGAATGATTTATCATAATTTTTTATATAATAAATTGAAAGTCAATAAGGATGATATTCCAAAGACATCATTTATAATGATGTCTATAAATTATTATTTTATAGTAATCAAATATTGATTGAATAATACACCCACTATTTTACATAATATAATGACAATTTTATTCAATAAAAATATTGATGATTTTTATTATTTTCTGACATTATATTAGTGTACTATATAAGGTATAAGGACATTTGGAATCATGGGTATATCATTTTATAGACTATTTTGTGAAATGTTCTATATGATATATTAAAAAAATGAAATTATGTCTTTAAAAATATTCTTTTCACGAATAGTGTATCGATTAATGAAATATCCATTTTAAGGGGAACACAATAGAAGTATAATAATGTCCTATTTATATTAACATAACATATGTATTTAGTTTCATTGGGAAAAAAAGATACTATAAATAATTTATCAAAAACAATTTCTAATTGGCTAACACATTAACTAGGATTTCTCATAAAGGGGTTATGTTTATATACATAATGAGATGGGGATAATTCTTTTATTATTTGAATATATAATTTGGAAATGCTCTGATTTTTACTGTACCAATGAGAAATGATAGATTTTTAAATATACATATGAATCAATGAGATGAATTTTTTTCCCTATATATAATGATTAGTTTATTGCCTATGTATCAAGGCATATAAATAATCAAGAATAAAATTTTTCAAAAATATGATCTCAATTATTCCTATATAATCATGTCATTGTAGAAATCAATAAATTATCTCTACTGTGAATGATGTGAGATATAAAAGGTTAATAATATTAGGAAATAAATATTTTAAAAAAAATAGGTCAAGATAATAAAATGAAGATGGATTGAGCTACTCAAGGATTATGATTTCTCAATACACTATCACAAAGTTAGGGAAAATAAGGTTGCATATGAATCTAATAGATATATCAAAGAGGTTTGACCAAAATGAGGATTTTAGGGGATCATATGTTTATGGTTATATTAGATATGTAAATGGGGATTATGAATTAATAGGAGAAAAAAAAATTTATTCAAATTATTTTCAAAACTACTTATTGGAGAAGATATTTTATTTTAAAATTGATTATGAGAATTTTAAAATACTACCACGAATGATGGAAACATTGTAGACATCATTTGTGAATATGAGATTCATAAATTTTGGAGGGATTCTTTATTCCAACTATATGTGAGATAAAAATGTTTTTTTTATTATTCTTACATTTATGATTTTACTATACACCATAGTAGGATCTTGATGTATATAAATTTGATGAAACATTCTTGGTTGTATAATATAAAATGTGAAATTTTTTATTATGTGTCAATAATTTTATTTTTTCAGAAGGTGAATTCTACGATTGAGAATAGTAGAAAATTCTTTCAATCTCTCCCTATTCTTATATTGAAATATTCTGAAATTAATAAGGACACCTTAAATATATTACTAAAGATAACTATAAAAAATGAGTAATTTGTTTTATTGATTATCATCCCACCAAATTTTTACATTTCCTCACTATAATTTTTCATTTACCTATAGAGATTATTGAACATGTATATATTTATAAATTTGAATATTTTTATGGTGAAAAAAATTCAATTATCCTTGATTGTGACCAATAGACAATATTACTATTCAATAAGATCATTCAAAAGGATCTTAATGTTATGATTCATTTCAGAAATACATATAATCACCAAATTGGCGGATATTAAAAAAGGACTACTATAATTTCAAAAACAATATTTTGTGCACAAGAAAGAGGTCTTAGCGGAAATCTTGCTGAGACAAGAATGCCTCGCTAAGGATAAATCACGCATATAATGGCTTCAAGAGGGAGACAAAAACACCACATTTTTTTATGCGTGCATGAAAGAGAATAAATGACCGATCAAGCCCAAAATCCTATTGGAATATGGCTCATACTCAGATGACAGGGACGTGCTAGGGAACCATGCTCATTCCTTCTTTTAAGAGCTGCTGGCAGGTCCTTATCCTCTGTTTCCCAACGGTTACTAGAGTGGTGAAATCGGTTTATTTGATGTGATCCCTATCATCTTATCGACCCAGGATAATGAGAGGCTAAATGCGATGCCAGAGGAAAAAGAAGTTCATGAGGCTATGCAGTGCCTTAAACCTGATAGCACCCCAGGTCCTGATGGTTTCCCGGGCTCCTTCTACAGGGCCTCATGGGACGTGGTGATAAAGGATATAGTGTCAGCCATTCTATATTTCTTCCGCGGGAAGCCTTCCAAGGGCTGCTATGACCACCTCCCTTGTGCTTCATCCAAAAACAAGAAACCCATCCTCTGTTTTACAATATCGACCGGTTACTCTGTGCAACATCCTGTACAAAATTCTGGCCAGTGTGATCAATTCCCGTCTGTCCGCGAACCTCCCTCGGTTGATTTAAATAGAGCAACATGGTTTTATCAAGGGCCTCTCAATCCAATGAACTATTTCTCTCGCCTAGAAGATGATCAGATACATTAACATCAAGACCCATGGCTCCAATGCTGCCATCATGTTAGACATGAAAAAAGCATATGACCAGGTGGAGTGGAGCTTCATCAACAAAATCCTGGAAGGTATGGGCCTCACCCCTGGGAATACTGATCTTATTTTCAGGTGTTTTAGCTCTTCATGGATGACAGTCACCTTCATGGGAAATTAATACGGCTTCTTCAAATCCACTCGGGGGATCAGACAAGGTCATCTGATTTCCACAATTATGTTTGTCCTCTCTCAGGATGTCCTTAGCCGACACATCAATAGACGTTTCAACAATGGAGAGTTGATCACCTTTAAAAGAATTATGAGATTAAATCTGATCTCCCAACTCATGTTCATAGATGACGTCCTTATCTTCATGAACGGTGGGATCAAATCTATCAAGGTCCTCAAGAAGATGTTGGACGAATATGCCCACTAGAGCGGCCAAGTGATCAGCAAAGACCAAAGCACCTTCTATATCTCTAACTCCTGTGCTTCCGAGCAGATTTCGGTGATTCGACAGACTCTGGAAATGAACAGAGGGGCATTCCCTATGAATTATCTCGGAGTCCATGTTTCTCCTCGTAGACTCCGCATTAGAGATTTCGATTTTCTTACCTACAAGATTACAGACCAAATTCTGAACTGGAAATACAAGTACCTCTCTTTTGGAGGCAGAATTGTTCTTATTAACAGCGTGCTGCTTGCAAACCTAGTCCATGTTATCTCTTCTACCATAGTCCCGAAGGGGGTGATTCTCATCATTGAAAAGATAATGGAAAAATACATTTGGTACCCCTATTCGGAAGGTAAACACCACTGGGCTTCAGGGCGGAAGGTTGCTCGTCCGGCCAGTGAAGGTGGCATCAGCGTCCGCTCCCTTGAAGACACTGTACTCTGCATGCATGCAAAACTCGGCTGGGAGATTCTTGAACAACGCAGTCTGTGGTGAAATCCATGTACTCATATCATCTGTGCAACCCCCCATCGGAGGCTAGAAAAGGTTCCACGCTCTGGTCAGCCATCCACCCCCTCCTTGTAAATCTCCAACGGCACTGCCGATGGCTCGTGGGGGAGGGTGAGCTTTCATTCTGGTAGAACAGCTGGGATGGAGAGGTCGTCGGGTTCCCGGGATGCCCTGCTCCTAATATTTCCTTTCAAGAAGAGAAATGATTCCTTGTTTTCACCAAATTAGTGCTGAACAATGAACAACAGGACAACTTCAACCACATCGATATCTCCCCAGATCCTGACCGATGTGTCTTCAATCCTTCCTCCTCAGGGTCCTTCTCCTCCCAGGACATCCGCAGTACTCTGCCCCCTCAAGAAGGAGAGATCCCTGGGCTCGAAACCCTCTGGCCCAAGTTCCATCCCTTGAAATTTAACTTCTATTCATGGCGTATCCGAAACAGAGAAATCCCAACAGACGATAACTTCCAACAGTGTGGGATACTTGTGGTTTCCCAGTGCCACTGCTGCAGAACCAACAAAGAAGAAATGGTGGACCACCTCTTCTTCCAGAGTGACTGGGAAAATTCTATTTGGAGCGCCCAGGGTGAATTCACAACCCTTGGTGTCCCCAGCATTGCTGACACATCATTTTTGGAGAGGTGGTTCCACGACTCAGGAGACAGGGGTCTGGAGAGGGAGGCACACACAACCATCTTGCATGCAGGGTTATGGAGCATTTGGTATGCAATAAACAAGGAATTTCATGATGGAGTTTCCTCCTTTGGTAAAACCATTACCATCAGAACCATTATCCTACTGCTGGACTTGGCTCGTATTTTAAAAAAATGGAGGGAATCGCCTTCTCTCCGTTTTCTTCAAAGGTATTCCCACGATACCCAGCTGGAACCAGGTGCCATCAGAGGCAACTGGGTCCGATGGATCCCCCCTCCAGGGGTCTCAAACTCAACACCGATGGTTCTTGCTGCACGAGGGTCCTTCGCGGTGGAGGTGTGGTCCGCGACTACAAAGGGTCTGCGATACAAGGTTTCTCCTCCCACATTGGATGAGGCTATTCCCTCCAAGAAGAATCCTTGGCTATGCTCCAGGGTATCAACCTATGTCATCAGGGGAACATAGAGTTATCTTAAGTTGAAACTGACTCCAAAATTCTGCATTATGCTTTGTTGGCTCACAACCCCTCTCCTTGGTCGATTATTTACACTATCAGAAAGTGTAAGGGTCTGCTTGGTAACAACACTAAAGTGATGCACTCATGGTGAGAGGGAATCCAAGTCGTAGACTACCTTTATTCTCTTAATGTTACTGGTCATGACCCAATGGTTCTCCAGAATGTGATTTCCTTGAAGACTAAAGGGGTCAACTTGATCCGAGGGGATGTCGTTGGTCTTCACCAATTCAGACCTCCGTGAGGCTTCTTCTTGTACCTCTTGTGCCTATTTATTTTCTAAAAATTTACTCTTGATGGTGAAAAAAATACTATTACATATTTATAATTGATTTTAAGGTCATTCTCTCATGATTTTCAAGGTATGTGGGATCATTATTTAGATTTAGTGTAGTTCTTATATAACAATAGATTCAATTAAAGTATTAAAATAACAGTATATAAATCATTATATAAAAAGATAAATTATACTCAAACATTTAAGAAATATGTTGGATGAAGGAAAATTGTAGATCCATAGCTTGACATGGAGACAATATAGAATGAAAAAACTATTAAAATCCATATCAATTTAAACATAGCAGAAAGAAGAATAATGTCGATATTCAGATGAAATATTTTGAATTTCAAGTTGGAGGTCTTGTTTTTATGAATGTACCTCCCTTGAAAAGTTTTATAATTTTTAAAATGAATGTGAAACTAATCCCAATTTATATTTGATCTATAAAAACCCATGAAAGAATTGGGTTTGTTGCTTAAAATTTTGGAATTACACCAAATACTTAATAAAGTACATGATGTTGTCTGAATATCATTGTTCTAGAAGTACATTCCAGACCCAACACCTAACCTATATCTATAGAAAAATAATTTGAACCTAAAATATTTTTATATGAATATCCTATCCATATTTGTAAAACATGTGAACATGTTTTATGGTATAATAAAACTCAACTGGTAATGGTTGATTGGAGAATTAAAAATACAAAAGTGGCTACGTGGGAATTAAATGAGATTATTATAAAGAATAACCCAAATTATTTTATAAGGTATCATTATTGTAATTTAGAGGAAAAAATATTTTTATTTATGGAAGTGTGTAATAGACAATGATTTTATGATATATATCTTCTAATATTAATATATCATCTTCGATAACTTTCTATACACACAACCCCATGACTAAATGAACATTATACCACCAAGAACAAGACAATATATTAGAATATATAAACATGAAAATTCTGATTAATATGATCATTATATTTTAAAAAGTAGTAAATAAAATATATTGTTATCAATCATTGAGAAATTATAATAGATATCATTTGAATATAAGAGAAGTGATTTTATAAAAATATTGATTTAAGTATGAATTGTGTTTTTATCACAACAAAATAAAGTATATATAATTTTTAATTTTTTTAAAAAATATATATATATTACTTATTCAATAAAAATTTATATTATTCATTTTATATTTTTTCTAAAAATGGGACACTAATAAATAATGTTTTATGTATAGAAATGTGAATTTCTAAAAAAATGGTTTCATTGCATTTTGAAAAAATATATTGAGATTATTTTTATCTATATTATAAAATTTATATTACAGGATAAAAATATAATTTTAAATAATTATTAAATAATTATCTTAGTGTTACTTTTTCAAAATTTTATTAGAATATTATTTAATAGAGGAATAATAAAAAATAATGCTTCTTATTGAAAAAGTCCATTTCATTCAAAGCACAGTACAATATAAATTTAGAATTTAAATTATATTAAAAACTATATTTAGTTTATTATTATTATTAATAATAATATTATTAAAATTTAGGCTATTAAAATAAATTAAATGAGGAAATTTTATATAAAATCATTTTTTACTTACGAATACTATTTTATTGAAAGCTTCATTTTGTCCATAATTGCAGGTTTAATTTTAATTTAAATAATTACACATATGTAAATTCAATATAATTAAATATACTACATATTAGTAATCATCTTGTTTCATATAATGATGTAAGGTCAACCAAGTATTTTTTTACAATGGATAGTGAAGATAATAATCATTTAATTAATGTTGCATGGGTTAAAACAAGTTTACTAGCTGGATAAACAAAAGGATATGGGTAAATTTGATTTTTTTTTAAATACATAAGTTTATTAATATTTAAGAATTATTCTATTCTAAATTTGAATCTATGATCAATTTCTAGCATTATTCATGGGAATGAGTTTTCATTTGTATTAGTTTTGAATGTTTCCAAGGTGGTCCCCTCACTCCACATATATTAGGACACCCACTCTCCCCTTAACTCCACACCTCAATTGCATTTTATATCCTTTATGAAATTCTATATTCATTTAATTAATATTTTATCCTTTAATTAGAGTCCCTATTTTGACCATAAAACCAACATAGTATTGCTTTAGGTAAAAACCTTAAGAGGTTCTCTGAATAAGAGGTATTTTTTTCCCATGCATCTATGTTTTATTTTGTCTTATATCATCACCAAATTTTATCAATATATTTTAATATAATAACATAATTATATTAAATATTTATATAATTTATTATTTTAGTTAAATAAACTATATATTTTCCCATTTTTATCAAGTTGACAACTAAACTATCGATCATTTGTATGGTGGGATACACCCTCCCCAACTGATGTAATTTATTTTCCGTCACCACATATCAAGGATGAATATAATAATAAATTTAACACACACATATATTTTATATATAGGAAATATTTATTCTTTTTCATTATAATGTCACATATTATATGATACATTCTAATCCATCAAAAAATGTTAATGTTGCTTTTCTGATTGTGTAGACTACTGCCACCATGACAAGATGTGACATGTCCATCGATATATTTTGGTACTGATGATAATAATGATATATTAAATATACATATAGTATATTTATTATATTATAATTATTCCTATTTTATTATTTATTATTTATTTTTCTTTTGTTAAATCTGTCAAAAAATGGAAATAACATTCATTATATATACGACATACCATATCTATGAACAATGTAATTCATTTTTTATCACTATCATCTATGGATGAAACTAAATATGTATATAGTGTTGGTGTATATATATATATGATATATATATCACTATTTTATATGTTAATATGATGTAACAATGACTAATGTAGATGGAACATATCTACCAAGCCAACAAATACATGACAAATGAAGCAATTATCTCTAGGAATATTGATTTAACGAAATATTTTTTAATAAATGTTTGTAAAAAAGTAAAATTGAAATAATATATTTAAAAATATATATGATTATGATTCTATAATTTATGTATAATTGAAACATTTTAATCATAATTGTGGTTTAACCATGCACAAAGGAATTTATAGTTGAGGTAAGGGTTTCTCATGACACTATTCCATGTGTGAGACATATGCCATAATCCCAACATATTAATTATTTGTGGTATATATAATGTCACATACATAGATTATTTTAAATTTATTTTTATTTTAATTTCCATTAATTCTTTGTTTTGGGGGTTTCCAAAGGTTTTATGTAGAATAGGTGAGTTTTCAGGAATTGGGCCAAACTGTGATCCCAATTCCAGATTAAAAAATAAATATTTTTTATTTTATAACATTTTCATTTTTTAATATTATTCACTCATTACAACTCCTAAATGTCCTCACCTGATATATTAACACCAAAATTAAAATTTCGAGCTTTTAGAAATCCATAACCAATGTTTAGTTTGGGTTTTAATTAAGGAATTGGGCCAACCCGGAAGCCCATATCTGGTTTTAAAAATTAATTTTATTTATTTAATAACTTATTCAATATCAGGTACTTTTCGGTGATTCCAAGTCTCCCATGATCCCATTACACCCAGACGCTCCCCCAACCTCTTTATCCCCTCTTTGGAGCTCTTAGGAATCGAGATTTAGGGACTACTTTATTAAAGTTCCTCAAATCGTCCAGATTTGAGAAGGTAAGTTGATTCTTTCATAAATATTTTAATTTTCACTCTTTTCCCCCATTTCAGTCTGTACATGACCTTCTCATCCCCATTAGATAATACATATAAGGTTTGGTTTCTTGGAGGTTTAAATTTTGGTGTATTTGGTTCGTTTTATTCAAGATGTTTCAAGTAAGTGTTTCTTTCCTTGATTTCTTCCCCTTCCTTAGGGTTTCTTTCACCCTTTCATTAAGTTCCTCATGTCCAGAAATTGATGTTCGAAACTAGAGTTTGATTTGGTGTCTTTTTGGTCAAATATTGTGGGCTAGGGCTAGATTTATATTCCTTGAGGTGCGTTGGTGGTGCGGTTGATGTTTCACACCATGTTTTGAGGGTTTCAGCATAAAAAGATGGTGATTCCATGTGTAATAATTTCTAGATGAGTTAGTTTTCTTGAATTACTTATTATGCATGTTCCTAATATACTGTGTGTGGTGCGATAACTGCTTATATTGGATTTTGTAAAGCATTTGTTTTTATAGATTCATTTTAGCATAAAATTGGGTGTTTTTCATGTGAAACCCTTTGGGTATTGTTTGGGTGTGTTTTATAACATATGAAATTTGTTCAATAAATCTTTTTTGGGGTGAAAATTCAGATTTGGTAGGGTATTTTTGTGACATTAGGTCTTAAAGAGGTTTTTTAATGGGTTTAAGGTGTAAAAACTTATTGTACTTCCTGAAAGTGATTTTGAAAATGTGTGCTTTTCCAGTGGATCTTTTGTGTTATTGTTTGAAGTGTTTGTATAACACTTGGGGGTAGTTTAATTAATGTTTTTGGGGATGCCAATTCTGTTTTGAATTTGTATTGGTGTGATTTTGTCATTGAAAAACGGTTTTGAATTGGGTTTTATGTGAAAAGATTTGGTACACTCTTTAGAATTGTTTTATGAAAGTTTTGAATGGTTGAATGATTTATGTAAGAGGTGAAACGATATTGGAAAACTATTTTGGATTTATTATACATTAAAATGGAAAATTTTAAATGTGAATAGGTCTTTCATGTGATGTGTATCCTCTTGGAAATGTTTTATAAAAATGTTTAATGGATTTAATGAAATGTGAAAGAGTTGTGAACGTGATGTGCGCTGTTTGTGTGAGTGCGATGTGAAAAATGGATTTTTGTTTATAAGAAAGGTTTTATAGAACATGTGAGTGGGATGTTATGTTTTATTTATCATATTTGGAGGGAATTAATAAAATTGTTAAAGAATGTTTTGGATTGTGAAAGTTATGCAAAAAGTGTTGTGGGCTATTTTGGTGTGAGTTTGATTTCAAAATTCATTTGAATTAAAAGTGGAATTTGTGACTTATGTGATGTACACATGGCTTTTTGGTTAATTTTTGATGTGGAAGTGATATATACATGTGAAAACTATATTTCTTGGCTTGTTGAACTTGTGTGAACACAAAGGAAAAACCCGGGTATCTATGTGGGTGGACGTGTACTAGTATGCTAGTGAATCCATGGGGTTTGGCCTCAGCTTCACTTACCAAGATTGATGCTTACAACTCTAAAAAAACTATGATGATGATGATTGGGGGCCACTAGGTTATGGGTATGTTCCCTACTAGTGGCTCGTGCATGAGAACCGATATTTTTTTGTGGGTACTCTCACTAAGATACGAGGTATCTGGGACTCACAGCTAGCTAGTGCCTAGGGGTTATTTCTTATTGCTTGTGCTCATTAGAAACTTTATACATACCGTCGGAATATGGTATATTTTTGGATGGAAAATTATGTAGCTTTTGAATTTATTTTACAAGTGATTATTCTTTAAATTAGCCCACTTGAAAACTTTTTTTTGCGTCTCATCTTTTAGAAATTGTAACTAGAAATTACATGTTTTTGAAAACTTTCCTGATTTTCGTCTTTGAATTTTTATCACATGGAATATCTTAGTGGTGGTATCCTACTAGGCATTGGCTCACACCCTACTTACACCCTTGTGTGTAAGTAGACTTGGTTTTTTTTTGTCGCAGGTTTGAGTACAACTTTTCTGCCAATAGTTCGGCTTTTCACCGGTCATTCATGATGTGTTTTTTATGGAGATGGCTTGAGGGAAATACCTCTTGCCATGTTGAAGTTATTGGGCTGTTTTTTGGTTTTGTACCTTTGTTATAGTCCTGGTGAGTTGTTTTAGACTATGTAATTCAGTTCTGAATTTTTGTAAAACATTTTTTGGTTTGAAAAATACAGATTTGTTTCATTGTATTGTTTTGTTGTTTTATGTTTATAAACTCGGTTAAATCATTCCCAATTTTCATTTTTATGTTACCCGAGCACTTGTACCAGAATGTGGGAATCAGGAACGCCCTTCAGGCCCTTTCACGGGCTTGGTTTGGTGCCAGTTTTGGTGGCGATTGATTCGGTTCGTGACAAAATGGTATCAAAGGATGTTCGCTCTCTTTAGGTCATGTTATTTGGGCAATAGTCTAGATAGTATAGATTTATGATTTTTGGGACTTGGAATTTAAATTATGAGTAGTGTGTCTTATCACCACACCTCAAGATGGGATTCATGTCTCCAGGGGAATTCTGGACCTTTCGTAGTCCGTTGGTTTTCTTGGTTTAATGATGATTAGGGGAAATGAAAAGAGAGTTGGGTTAATGGTCTGAGTAAGCTCGTAGGGTCTGGCAAGCCATGTTGAGCTGGGGATATTACCAAGAAGACTCTCTGTTATAGTGAAGTGATTTGAATATGGTCTCCAACCATATGTCAAAGTCACCTAGTGAAACTAGTTTCCTCTCGCACTGTCTTGTGTTCTTTAGTTTTGAAATCATAGAACATTGGTTTTAAAGTGACTTGGTTTTAAGAAGTGTAAATTTTTTGTGAAATGATTTTAAAATAAATATGGAATGGTTTGATTTATTAAATAGTGTAACTGAATATTCAGAATTAGTTTGAAATGGAAAATTGTGTGCTTACAACTCTTTGGAAAGCAGAAACTATACTTAAGTTGGTTTTGAAAAAGTGTTTCCAATAGAGTTTTCTAAACTATCATAGGGTGTTTTGTTGGGATGAGATGTTATGAAATTGATGTGAATAACATGAAATTGAGTTCTTTTATAAATGGTTGTGTCTTTATGAATACATTAGTAATATTTGAATTGAGATTTGGATCTCCTGGTTAGCAGTTTTGAGAAAAAGGTGTGTTGGTTGACCATTTTGGTTTTGAAAAGTGGAAAGAATCTTTGTTTTAACCTTTGGTATTTCCGTGAATGAAGAAATGCATGGGGTTATACGGGATGATGGATGGTTGATGGCATGACTGGATGAGTTCCGTGATGGATATGAGGATGGTGCTCAGTGTGGCACAAAAACATGCATGTGTGAGGCCCATGGGGTACCATTGGTGGATATGCTTACTGCTAAACCATTTGTTTTGAAAGAATTGGTTATAATGAAAAACATGATGTCTTGATGAATCGTTTGGAATGGATTGTTTTTTGGGTTTTTGAAAATTTTGATGTTGTGGTATGATTTCAGTCCAAGAACCCCTTCTGTTTGAACTGTGTTTTGGGTTTGTGTTTGGTAGGTAAGTTGTGTTGTATGGACACTTAGTGGTCTTATTTGAAAAATGTTTTGGGATGCCTTTACGGTGGTTCCCTTCATGTTTTTAGATCTTGTTTGTGGCAAGTTTTGACCAATGAACCAGCTTGGTTTGGTCCTTGGGTTCTCACATTAGATAAGGTACACCCCCATTAAGGGTAAATGAACAAATAAAGTGAAACCCGTATTATTTCTCCATTGAAAAACCTTCTAGTTGATCAATATAAGTAATATTTTATCGATCATTGTTAATTGAGTTTACAACAATTCATTTAGTTGATTTGTGGATCCTCTTGTAGTGGGATAGTGCTTGTGGAAGGTTTAAAGAGACCTTAGTTTCTTATGTTTCATGATTCATCGAAGGTGGAAGTGTTATTTGGTTGTTAGTGTGGATGAGTGTAATGATGGTGTCTAAGAGGGCCTATGGGTTCTTTATAGTATCTTTGAAGTAAGAGTTATTATTAAACCTCCAATTTTGAGATTTTTTCCATGATAGGATATTATGTCCACATTTTTTACATGTCTGTTGTTTTAAAACTTGGAATATTGACATGTTCCATGTATTGTTTCTATCAATCGCAAGGGTCATGTTCGGTGACACATTGTGTTGTTGTGTGCTCTTTTTACTGTAAAGGTGAAGGTCACACAATCCTCGGAGGTTCTCTGTTATGTTGTGAGTATGTCTCCCTTGGGAAAAAAATCAAATCCTCTATCTTAGAGGAAGGTGTCTATACGTGTCCTGCCCTTATGTTGTTTCTAACCCAAAGAAACAAGGTGTGATGTGTGTGCTTCTTCTGATCCCTTGTTTCAATGAAATGTCTGGTTTTGGTAAAGTGAGTTATGGAGTGTGTTATGTCTTGATGAACCCATCGGGGTATGTGGTGTAGTTGTTTGTGGCATCGAAATAAGAAGTTCAATATAGGGTTTTCCACAACCTAACTGTGAGGCTGAAGATGATTCAATATTTTGAGCTCCAGCCATAGGTCCCGAAGAGAAGCTGGTGCGTAGTCAGGGGAAACCACAGTGTTGTTTATACCATTGTACAAAGACATATCCTCAGTATGAAATATAGGAAGAGTTTAAACCTATGATTTCATCATATTTTATTTGTTGTTCCTGTTCAGTGGAAATAGGCAGAGGGTCCTGTACACATGTCATTACACAATGTTATTCCATCCCCATTGGTTTCCATTGAGTCATTGGAGAATGGTTGGAAATTTGGCTAGACAAGTTGAGCACAAGGTTTTCACATGGTTAGTTCTAACCATGAACAAAAAAATAACCATGCAGATATAAGGATCCACATAGTTATTGCACAGTTTCTCAAACTGTGCAGACTAACTGTACGACCGTCCCAACTCCTTAATTTTGGGGACATTTCATGTCAGCCCACGCCAGTCGGTTAAGATGGATGGTTCTTATGGTGGGAAGACCCACCATGGTTATCATGCATATAATTTTGTAAATTTATAATGGATGTATACCCCTTATACTAGGGACTCTATTTGGGCCTCCCCCTATTTTTGTCTTGATCTTTTCTCGGGAAACAAATTTAAGTTATCTCATATGGTGGGGAACCCATTTGTGTCTTTTCATACAGTAACTCATATTTTTAATTGGTATTGTCTGGGATGTAGGTATTATCATTTGGAGATATCTAACTACCTACATATTCCTTGGGTAAACATTGATATTTTATAGTGCCCAATGGTTTAGTTATAGTAGGGTATGTGTAACCTTGTTCGATGTTGTTGTTTATTAGGGTAAATTGATTGAGTATTGTTCAGATTGTGTTTGAGGAGTTTTCATTGGTGATAAAGCCTTAATGTGCTTGATTGTTTCAGGAAAGTGGTGTATGTTTGGTTTGTGAGAGTATTCCTTCCTTCATTGATCACTGGAGGTGTTTTGGCCTTTGGGGGAGAAACATGGCAAGGGAGTACCTCTTGGTTTCTCAGTTGGGTTTGGTTGTTACTTTGGCCTTGTTGTGAATTTCTGTGGAGGAATGTTTTCATGGTGGGGATAATTGTCACATACATATATTATTTTAAATGTATTTTTATTTTAATTTCCATTAATTCTTTGTTTTGGGGGTTTCCATAGGTTTTATGTAGAATAGGCGAGTTTTCATGAATTGGGCCAAACTGTGAGCTCAATTCCAGATTTAAAAATAAATTTTGTTCCTTTTATAAATTTTTCATTTTTTAATATTTTTTACTCATTCAAACTCATAAATGTCCTCCCCTGATATATTAACACCAAAATTAAAATTTTGTGCTTTTAGAAATCCATAACAAATGTTTATTTGGTTTTTTATTTATGGGATTGGGCTTGCCCGAAAGACATATCTAGTTTTAAAAATTAACATTATTTATTCAATAACATATTCAATATTAGGTTTTTTCTGTGATTCCAAGTCTCCCACGATCCCATTACACCCAGCCGCACCCCCAGCCTCTTCCCCCCCTTTTTGGAGCTATTAGGAATCTTGATTTAGGTACGAATTTCTTAGGGTTCCTCAAATCGTCCAGATTTGAGAAGGTAAGACGATTCTTTCATAAATCTTTTACTTTTCACTCATTTTCCCCCATTTTAGTCCCCACATGACCTTCTCATTACCATTAGAGAATATATATCAGGTTTGGTTTCTTGGAGATTCAAATTTTGGTTTATTTTGGTTTGTTTTATTCAATATGTTTCAAGTAAGTGTTTCTTTCCTTGATTTCTTCCCCTTCTTTAGAGTTTCTTTCACCCTTTAATGAAGTACCTCTTGTCCGGAAATTGAGGTTCGAAACTAGGATTTGATTTGGTGTCTTTTTGGTAAAATATTGTGTTCTAGGGCTGGATTTATATTCCTTGCGGTGCGGCGGTGGTGTGGTTGATGTTTCGCACCATGTTTTGAGGGTTTCAAAATAAAAGGTAGGTGATTCCATGTGTAATCATTTCTAGATGTGTTAGTTTGCTTGAATTAATTATTATGCATGTTCCTAATATGTTGTGTGTGGTGTGGGAATAGTTTATATTGGATTTGGTAAAGCATTTGTTTTTATAGTTTCATTTTAGCTTAAAATTGGGTGTTTTTCATGTGCAACCCTTTGGGTATTGTTTGGGTGTGTTTTATAACATATGAAATTGGTTTAATAAATATTTTTTGGGATGCAAATTCGGTTTTGGTAGGATGTTTTTGGTCCATGAGGTCTTAAAGGGGTTTTTTAATGGGTTTAAGGTGTAAAAACTTATTGTACTTCTTGAAAGTGATTTTGAAAATGTGTGCTTTTCCTGTGGATCGTTTGTGGTATTGTTTAAGGTGTATGTATAACACCTGGAGGTAGGTTAATAAATGTTTTTGGGGCTTACAATTCTATTTTGAATTTTTATTGGTGGGATTTTTTCCTTGGAATACGGTTTTGAAATGGGTTTTATGTGAAAATATTTTGTACACTCTTTAGAATTGTTTTATGAATGTTTTGAATGGTTGAATGATTTATGAAAGAGGTGAAACCATATTTGAAAACTATTTTGGATTGTTTATACTTTCAAATGGACCATTTTATATGTGAATTGTTCTTTCATGTGATGTGTATCCTCTTGGAAATGTTTTATAAAAATGTTAAATGGATTTACTGAAATGTGAAAGAGGTGTGAACATGATGTGGGCTGTTTGTGTGAGTGCGATGTGAAAAATGGTTTTTTGTTTATAAAAAGAGTTTTATGAAACATGTGAGTGGGCTGTTATGTGTTATTTATAATATTTGGAGGGACTTGATAAAATTGTTAAAGGATGTGTTGGATTGTGAAAGTTATGCAAAAAGTGTTGTGGCCAATTTTGGTGTGAGTTTGATTTCAAAATGCATTTGAATGAAAAGTGGAATTTCTGACTTATGTGATGAACATGGGGTTGTTTGGTTAATGTGTGAATTAGAAGTGATATATACATGTGAGAACTATATTTCTTGGCTTGTTGAACTTGTTTGATATCAAAGGGAAAACCCGGGTATCTTGGTGGGTGGACGTGTACTAGTATGCTTGTGAATCCGTGGGGTTTGGCCTTAGTTTCACTTAGAAAGATTGACGCTTGCAACTATAACTAAAATATGATGATGATGATTGGGGACCACTAGGTTATGGGTATGTTCCCTAATAGTGGTTCGTGCATGAGAATAGATATTTTTGGTGGTTTCTCTCACCGAGATACGAGATACATGGGACCCACAGCTAGCTAGTGCCTAGGGGTTATTTCCTATAGCTTGTTCTCATTACATCCTTTATACATACCACCGACATACGGTAAATTTTTTTCTAGAAAATTTATTAGCTTTTGAATTTATTTTAAAAGTGTTTATTCTTTAAATTATACCACTTGAAAACTATTTTATTAAGTTGCATCTTTTAGAAATTGTAACTAGAAATTACATGATTTTGAAAACTTGCATGCTTTTCATCTTTGATTGTTTATCATATTGAATCTTTGAGTGGTGGTATCCTACTAGGCATTGTCACACACCCTACTTACACCCTTGGGTGTAAGTAGACATGGTTATTTTTGTTGTCGCAGGTTTGAGTACAACTTTTGTTCCAATAGTTCGGGTTTTCACCGGTCATTCAAGATGTGTTGTTGTGGAGATGTCTTGAGGGAGATGGCTCTTTCCATGTTAATGTTCTTGGGCTGCTTTTTTGGTTTTGTACCTTTGTTATAGTCTTGGTGAGTTGTATTAGACTATGTAATTCAGTTCTGAATTTTTGTAAAACATTGTTTGCTTTGAAAAATCCATATTTGTTTCATTGGATTCTTTTGGTGTTTTATGTTTATAAACTCATTTATATAGTTCCCAATTTTCATTTTTATGATACTCGGGAACTTGTTCCAGCCTATGGGGATTGAGAACACCCTTCATGCCTTGTCACAGGCTTTGTTTGGTGCTAGTTTCGGTGGCGATCGATTCGGTTTGTGACATATAATGCCTTTATTTTTTATATAACTAATAACATTATATACATGGTATCAAATGGGTGGGACATATTCCATATTAACAACATATTTATTTTGATGAAATCTTAGATTAGATGAAGGGAGAAAGGTGGTTCCGGAATATAGACATCTTGTCGGGCAATAATTAGCTTCGGGTACAAGATGAGGATGTACCAAAAAAATCATTTAGATGTCGGTATGGAAACTAAGAGTTATAGTTTATTCTATTTAGTATGACCAACTCCCCAACAATGTTCATGGGACTCATGAATATGATCTTCTATCCTTATCTAGATCAGTTATTTGTGGTCTTCATTGATGACATCTTGGTGCACTCGACGTTAGAGGAGGAGAATGTGAAGCACCTGCGGATAGTCCTGGATAATCTATGAGAGCAGCATATTTAATAGACTATCTCAAAGTGACAATTTTGGGTTCAAGAGTTCCACATTTTGGGAGACATCATCTTAGAGGGTAGAGTTTCAGTGGATCCGGTAAAGATGGAGGTAGTGCTCATATAGATGCCACCCATGAGTGTGACTGAGGCGCGGAGTTTCTTGGGGTTGGATGGATACTACATGAGTTTCCATCCTAAATTTTATTTGGAATAAACACCCTTATCATCTTTGAAACCGAAGATAAAACCCTTCATTTAGACAGGGAAGAGTCAGCAGAGATTCAAATATTTGAGGCAGATACTGATGAGTTCCCCTATCTTGCGGCTTCTAAAGGAAGGAGTTGGATATGTAGTTTTCTGCGATGCATCTTGGAACAGACATGGTTGTGTCCTGATGTACGAGAAATTGGTGATTGCCGATGGGTCATTACAGTTTGGGAAAATGATTTGAACTATGAAACCCATGAAATTGAGCTAAAATCATTAGTCTTCGCTCCGAAGACGTGGTGGTAGTACTTGTTGGGTGCGAAATTTACCATCTAATCCAACCAAAAAAGAGACAGATATCTCTTCTCCCATAAGGACTTGAACGTGAGGCAGTGGTGATGGATACAGTTCCTCCCAGATTATGACATAGAAATAGTATATACTCCAGGGAAGGGGAATGTGGTGGAAGATGAAACCAGCTGGAGATATGGGTTGAAGTTTCTAAGTGAGGCATGAGAGTAGTTGGCTTTGATTTAGAAATCACTCAAGGATAATGATTGAAAAACCTACCATCAGTTGATGGTTGTCACTCTTCCATTCTTACAGTAATTTAGGGAGTCACATCTTAGAGATGTCGAATAAGAGGACCTAAGTGCTCAATTTACCACAGAATAAGATCATGATTGATTTTTTTAGGTGGGAAGCACATCTTCCTTTTCCGAAGGTGCATAGTAGTATGAGTGGAATTGTGAGAGGAGGTTTTGATTGAG
Source organism: Viscum album (assembly GCA_963277665.1). Lineage (NCBI taxonomy): Eukaryota > Viridiplantae > Streptophyta > Magnoliopsida > Santalales > Viscaceae > Viscum > Viscum album. The sequence goes on along the minus strand of OY728129.1, from coordinate 41,796,726 downwards.
TTCCATACCCACCCATATTTGGTACATCATAGATTTCAAAAGATGTAACAGGATCTCCGACGTTAATACTAGTGATCAGGGATGTAGAAAGTGGTGGAAGTGTTCGTTTTATAGTGCCTCACTTATCTGTATGTGAAGGTCTTGCATCATGTTCCACCAGGCTAGGACCATCCACTTAAGGTACCAGAGCGGAAGTGTGCGGTATCTAAATAGACATCGTGACTAATTTACCATGATCATTCATGGGTCACAATTCAATTAGGGTGATCATTGTCTGACTCACAATGTCAGATCACTTCCTACCCAAATGAGAGAAAGGATCAGTAGAGGGCCCAGGATTCCTCTACATCTAGGAGATAGTGTGGGATCATGTGTTTTCTTTGACAAACATCTCAGACCATGGTGATTGTTTCACATCCTGGCTGTGGAAGGGGTTACAGGAGGAGTTCAAGAATCAGCTACACTTGAGCACATCATTCTATCTCCAGACTGATGGTCAGACGGATATGACTATTCAGATATTGCAGGACATTCTTCATTCATGTATGTTGGATTTTGTTCGTAGTTTAGAGCACCACCTGACACTAGTAGAGTTTGAGTACAACAATATCTATAACTCCATAATTATCATGGAACCGTTAAAGGTAATTTATAGACAGAATTGCAGATCACCTCTATGCTAGATAGACCTAGGGGAGTCTGCACTCATGCGTCCATAGATGGTATGAGATACCACTGAGAAGGTGCAGATCAACCAAGAGCAGATGATGACTACACTGTGAAGGCACAAATCATATTATGACAGGAGACAGAGGTCCTTGAATTTAGAGGAGGGAGACCATTTTTTCCTTTAGGTATGACCCCAAAGGGGATTGTGATGATTTGGATGGGGCTGAAACTTATATGTGAGACTCATATGCCCTTTCCAGAGTCTTTGTAGAGTTGGTGAGGTGGCGTACTGCCTAGATCTTCCCACACAGATTCATCAGGTGCATGACGTTTTCCAAGTGTCATAGCTGAGAAGGTATGTGCATGATTCATCACACTTCATTGACTAGTGAAAGATAGACATTGGAGATGTGGTGCTGTTTTCTAATTTCCCTATGGAGATAGAGGATTGATAGGTGCAGGTCCTTTATGGACGGTTGATTCATTTGATGCGCGTTTATTTTAAGTACATGAATCTCTAGGAGAGAACATGGGAGTAGGAGGCTTAGATTCATGATCAATACACCTTTTTGTTTGATTATACCTTTTTTGGGCTTATGAGGATGTAAATCCCTAAAAGGGTGAAGTAATATAATACACAATAATCCCAAGATTTTTTTAAAAAAATTAAATCCGATTATTTCGAGTCCAGGATCAGAGACGACACATAATTCATAAGGCTTCGAGTGTCCAAAAAAAATTATAGAACTATATTTAAGGTATATTAAATAAAGGTGTGAGAATTTTTTTTAATTGTTAAACTGGTGCCCAAATAAAAAATTTGAGGGCAGAGTTAAACTCAGAGCATTGAGATTTACCTAGAATGGTCCTAACGTTTGTCAGTGAGGGACAATGGTGGAGATTGGTTTTTTGTCGTAAATAAAATAAATAATTAAAAACTATTTTATTTTTAGGTCCTTGTAACTCATAAATGGTAACTCAGATTGGTAATCCGATATTACCAATAATATTTTAAGGGGGTGTTTCCCTTAGTCAACTCTTAACGTTTATCAGAGTGGGTCGAGGGTGAATGATTATTTTCATACATTTTAATAAAAATATAATGTACATAAAATTTCTATTTTATTCAAAAATTATTTCACTGCAACGTAGTGGCGAGCCAACTGTTTGATTCCCTAAATGAAACAGTGTGACAACTATTTAACTAAATCATAACTAAAATGATATTTTATAAATAAAATATCATAATGATGAGATAACTAAGAATAATAGAAATGTTGTAAAACATTTATTTTATAATGAGATGATGGTGTTGGGGAAATAGATATCTATCTGAAATTCCTCTGATGAATGATGAAGGAATCCTCTCCTATGATGAACACCAATGAATCAGAAAGAAGTGATGACACCCTTAATGAACTGAACTAAGACCAAAGATCGATGAATGCTAATGATTTCGAACAGGTCCTGAATCCCTAAAGATGGATCACCACCAAAAAAGTGCCCTCTCTCTGATCAATGAATCTCTAGGCACGGGTCTATCTTTTAGATAATATTGAATTCCCCATTAAACATTCTAAAACAATGAACATGGATGATCCCACAAACATGTTTATCTACGGTTCAATTTTCCTTTTCGGAGGTGTTTAATCTCGGGGTTTTCATCGGCTTATTCATTAATATAACATTAATCTCATTTTCCCATGTTTCAAAAACTGTAACATGGAGGAATCACCTCAACGTAGACAAAGCCTTGATTCCTCCGTTATTTGGAATACTTGTGATATTTTTGACCACACATTTGAATTGCAACATGGAGACTTTAAGGATGTAACAGGGAAGGTGGTGACCTGAGAAGTCTAGGGGCGTAGACAGTTTGAGAAATGGACCATCGGAACAAACATGTCAGTCCATAGAAGACACCACTAGTGTGTTGAGGTGGACACCCAGGCCAACTAGGGCCAAAGTGGTGCAACAGGAGCTTCCGACACGTAGGCCGCTAGATGGATGAGGTAGATGTAGTCACCCAGTTGTATCAGGGGAGCGGCTCACGGTTCTGCGATTCGACGTGCATTGGCATGCAATACAGTGGGAACCATGGGTGTGACAAGGGTGGGGGTCAGCCTTAGCCGGCCATATGGTGGCACAATGTGGACTCCTCTTGGTGTTTGTGTAGGAGAAGAGCCAACCATCCATGTGTTGGGTGGCCCAGCATGCCGAACCAGTGGCCCAATGTGCCGGGTCAGATCTGCAACGGGTCAAAACTAGGTAATTTTGGAGGACTCAGGTCGGGTCGGGTATGACCGGACCCCGACCCCACCGACACCTTTTCTGAAAACCATACTTAAATCTATAACTATATGCCCGATTGATGATATGTTTGTGGCATTGAAACCCTCGAGACGACATAGATATTTTGGAATGATTTAAGGATACTTTATTGGATGTTGATATATGACTAATGGAATTAGGATTGGATTATCCTTAAATAAATAGCACTATGTATGGGAATAATATGGCTGGATGAGACCTGAAGACTATTTAAAATCGGATCTAACTGACCATTTAGGCCTAGATTATAATCATCCATGTGTGGAACAGCTACAAGAGGCATTGTGTGAACTAGCTACAGGCAGATCTATGTGAACCATATATAATAGCCCTATTTAGACCAGCTATAAGTGGCCATGCGTGGACCTATTATTATAGCCTACGTGGGGATATGATCAATGTGACCTGGTAAACCCATGGTGCAGAGCGACTCTGTGGGACACAATAGACCCACAATACTTATCAAGGATGAGTACATCAGTAGTCCAAGGTGTTCAGTGTTATGAATGATAATATTTCATTCCATACATTAGATTATACCAATGTGATCTGACAGTACCTTATGTATACGTTCTTTTGTAGTCTTTCCCTTGTGTTTCAATATCCCTACTGAATATTGTGTTCCTCACCCATGCACGGGATCCCCCACGCATGTCGTATCTAATAAAGACGAAAGGTGGTTCAACAAAGACATTGGTGGCCTGGGACCTGGTGTTGCCAGTGAGATATGACAGGCATGAGGTACTTATACATCTTATGGCACCCACTTTTTTCCTACCCTTCTGGTGGGATTCTTCTGTGGATGAATTTTCAGTGGCCTTTTCTGTTTTCTATAATTCAATTTCTCTTTATTTTTGGTTTGTATTCTTGACCATTTGACATACTACTTGTACCTTTACTCAATGGTTGTATATTGTCATGCATGTTTTCTTTTCCATATTTTTTGGGATGTGGTTGTTTGTGTGCTTGTGTATAGGTAGTTGAAAAAATTACTCCCACTCATGGGATAATGCCTTCAGTGCAGGTCGCTAGGACCTAACCATTGGGAGGAGGGCTTGGGTTAGTCATGACACGGGTCCCAGGGGACAGTTTATGACACTACTACCTAATGAAATTACATTATGTTGTTTATATAGAATTCATAATGTGGTTTCTTTAAATCAATCATTCTAATTTATTGACTAAATTATTAATAAACAATTTAATAATTTAATCTACAGTGTTAAATCATTTTTATGTTCTATGATTCATGTGAAACAAGATATTTAAACATGAATATATTTAAAATGAAATTATACTAATATTAGGGGGTGATACATATATAATATAGTTTCTTTTGTATGAAAATTTATGATGGCATGAGAAAGGCAGGGAATTTCAGGTAGAAAATATTTTTTGGAAGCTAATGATTCAAATTAGTATAAAAAATTACATTATGGTTGAAAATACACCATTCCATGGTTCATGTCAGATATGAAATCATAAAATATTGAAACATAAAATATTTATGGAGAATATTTTTTTTTCATAGTTATTTGATTCAATGCATTGATAATGATTACTATTACGGTTAATTCAAATAAACCGTGGATTTTCGAAGAACATCATGATTTTTCTGTTTAGATATATTTTACATTATATAATGTTGTAGGGGGCAGTAAATGAAATTTTGGTTTTTCTATTTGGATGGATTTTATAACCCATTTTCTTGAAATACATAGAATCGGGGTATAATATATTTTATGTTTAATTATAATATATATTATAGGTTTATAAAAAGTTTTGAATTCCATTAATAATATTATAGAGAAACTTATTGAAAATTTTGAAAATCGAGGATAGTATAAAGGAGATAATGACCATAATAAAATGGATTATTCAATATAACATAAGGAAATAGAACTAAAAATACATTAATAAACATATTTCGTGTTTCGATTGATATTGATTGTTTCATCAAAGTTGATAGAATTTAAATTATAGATAATTATTTAATAAATAAGTGTAAAAAAGGATATAAATTGGTTTCAATCATTAGATTCTAGAAAACTAGTGTTCATAATTATATTCAAAGAACAATGTTTGAGTAGTATATCATACACTACGGATTAAAAAATACTTGAAGGTGTCAAATTTGGGTAAACCATGTCAATATATTTTCATTATGAATTAATTTCACAACTTTGACAGTGTTTTTTTATTTTTGAATATGATATATTTCTAACATCATTAAAATATGATAACATAGTCCATTTAGTGATAAAAAATAACACTATCATTCAATCTAATATTAAGATGGCTAAACCCATAGTGATTACATCATGGTGCCTTAAAAATTTTCAAGAAATTGTGAATATTTTTATCCCTTGATGATCTATGTTCATGTGAGTAAAGAATATACACTATAATGCTCAAAACACTGATGTTATTTATTGAATTGAAAATAATATAATAATTTCAAATGAAAAAATTATATTAATTTGTTTCTAATCATTTAAATACCATCCCATAATATTAATTGAAATATATGAATCTTTAATAGTGTCTAAGGAAAATTATTTATATTTGATATCCAATATATTACAAATATCTCAAAAAAAATATTTATCAATCACACCAAATGGTTTAAAATAGAAAGGTATTTCACTCCATTAGATATGATTATATATTAATATCAATTTACATATAACATATAGAGATATATCAATAGCATTGTCCATGATATTTTTTTGGTGCTTTCGATACTTCACCATTCCCATTTCTAATATTAATATCAAATTTTTCCACATATCAGCTTATGTCACATTACAATATAATATGTATACAAAACATATTTATACAACTTTTTATGTCATCAAAAAATATTTAAATATAATATATTAATTAACACTTTTAATTTTTTAAAAATAATATCTAACATAATAAATCAACAGCTGTATAACTAGTGGAGTGCCCTTATGGTCTTATGTTTCATTGAAGATTCTTGAATATATAAATTCCATAACCATAATATAAAAGAATACAATTGAAAAGTGTCATTTTAACTGATGATACAAACTGATTGAGATATATCTACAGTAAACATGACTATCATAATAAATATTTTCCCAGATATAAATTATAATATAGGCAAAATGAAAAAATTATATTATTTAACAATCCCATTTTAATTTTTTATGTAAATGTTGTTCAAAAATGATTATCATGTCATATATAGTTCATCTAATGGTGTATACCATATGTAATTCATTTCAGTAATTGTGTATATCACATATCAACGAACAACTAATGGCCATAAAATTCATTAAAATTTCCCATTGAACAAATAGTTTTCAAAACTATAGTACAGTAATAAATATACTATCATAGTGATGAAAATACCATATCATCATAAATAATATACCCAGTCACCCACAAATTTTATTAAACATATATCTAGTATACTAGAAGAATCGATGTTTAATGTTTTACATATAGAGATCACTATTAACCTCATGTAATTAGTATTACTATGAATCATAGACACTATTTATATTAATAGCATTATTTATTAAATTTAATGTGGGATGATAGAAAAATTAAGTTACAGAAATAAGAAAAAAAATATCTCATGAGTTAACTTTATATTTCTATTGTATCCCTAACTCATGTGGATAATAATTTCTTATTATAATATAAAAATTTCCTTAATGATCATCAAAAAAATTCTTTATATAATAATATATAATGTTATAACTATAATAAAAATATAATTATCAAAAATATATATAAATTAATGATAAATTCTATATAATTTTTTGTAATATGTATATGTGGTGCCCAATTTTTTGTTAATTTTTTTTGGGGGGTAATAAATTTTCAATTGAATTTTTGTGGTTAATATGGGGTAAAATGATTTGTAATTGGTGTTTTATTTTCAACATAGATGTGGTTGTTATCTAAAATGTTGCAGTGTAGTTTTAGGTTCGTGATAGTCTCGTTATGGGTGTGGTATGTTGGCAATATTACACTATATAGACATTGACACTACTTGGGAATTTGATTTTTTTTCTTTATATATTTTTATGGATTGGATTTTTCTTTAGAAGTGGTCATTCCTAAAATTTATTTTATCAACAAAATAGATGTATAAAGGAAATGTTTCAGGTGTAATGGGGAATTAGGGGGTATTTAATGGAACATTATGATTGTATTGTGTTGTGGACATATCTTAAAATTTTTGGGTATATAATACATTATTTATCGGCATATTCGGGCTTTTGTCAATATGATAATGGTCCAATGATGTAATTGACGTTTCTATACCATTATGTTGTTAAAAGTGTCTTAAAATATTGAATCATTAGAATATAAATGGGTGATATATCTTTCTTAAATTTCAAGAATCCAAAATATTGGTTGAACAAGCCTTGCTAGGTTGTGGTGAAGTCAATAAATTTTTTATTATAAATCCGATGCGGAATATATTTTTGGATCCATTTTATTCATTTATTTTAAACCATAGAGACTATTTAGTTAAACCATTTAAATCCTTTGTTTTTAATAGGTTGATCTATTGATATTTATTCTAGTAATCATTCCCATGAAATCCAAGGTGTTATCCTCTTCCACATCATTCATTCATCATTATTATTACTTGTTATAAGTCAATAAAATATGTATTTTATTCAAAATCATCAGTGTATGCTATATTTAGTTATAGAGTTTGATCTGTATTTTTATGGTATTATAATTTTTTTTAGGTTTTTAACTATCATTATTTTTTTCTCATGTTCTATGGTTACTAAGGGTTTAACCAAGATAAGGAATTTTGGTATTATCTATTTTATTTCTATTTATAATACTGTACAAATAATTAATTTATTTTTTTTAATATAATATATTATCCAATTTATGTTAATAAAATAGTCATAACTCAATTGATTTTAATTGAAAAATTAAACAAGAAATAATATTTTCCTATTTCATTTCGTTTTCTAGTTTTTATTAATATTTTATTGTAATATTGTTTTTGTAATTATTATTTATAAATAATTTCATAAATAAATAGTTATTTTGATATGGTAACAAAAGTAGGATATATCTTGAAATATTAATTTTTTAGTTACATTTAATTGATAATTATATGAGAAATTATATGTATATGTTGAGTTGATAAATAATTTATTGAATTTTTATTCGCTATTGTGATTCAATTTCATGTATGATATGTTAGAAAAATAATTAAATGGTTACTAAATATAACTATTTTAATTAATATATAAAACAAATTCAAGATATTTTTTACATGAATTCTAATCTTATTAGTGCTCTCTAAATATGATTTATGAAAAAATTAATATCGATATATATATATGTAAGTTTTCATATACTGATAATGTTATTTTTCTATTTTGTCGTATTATTAATTTTGATAGTTATTGGGGGGAGTTTGATAATGTGGATGTTGATATAGTGTTTCTCTGATTATTTTGTAATGTTATATAGAGGATGAAGTTATTATGTGGGAAATGATTCCAATAAAATGGTATAATTTCTTCATAATTAAAATTATAGTTTGAAGGTAATAGTATAATAATGAGGTGTAATAAAAAGTAGATAATTTATTTAAAAGCATATGTTTTTCATTAATTTATAATTTTGAAATAAATGTTGATATATGAAAATTTAAATTCTAGAATATGCATATAAATATAGAATGTAAAACTGTAAAAAAATATAATGTTGAAAAAATAATGCAATATGAGATTTTATGGGGATATGTGGTTGTTAGACTATAGAGTAATGATTATTGTGATTTCTATATATAGTGGTTATTGTTGATACATGGGGTGATAGTGTGGTTATGGTAACATATGTTGAAGTTTCTTGATCTGTTTTGTATCATAGGATTAGGATTCTACAATATAGTATTCATTGTAAATTAATGTTACTACATTCAAACAACCGCATTTTTTGGGTAATGTATCTGATGAACATATAATGTTTTTACAAAAAATTATACCCTCAATATCTTCTATATGGGTTATATAAAATATTTACTACTCTTATATCCATTATATCCCTTTCGGAAATAGTGTGGGTTATGATGGGTTGAGTGTATGAAATTATGGAAAAAATCGAATTCAATGATGATGCATTGGAGATGTGTTGATTGGGTATGTGAGACACATTGTATATTGTTTGGGCTCCTGTTATGTGCACATGGTATATTTTATATATATGGGGTATGTGGTTATGTTATGACGTATAAGGTTGTTTTTAATGATATACGGATAATGTATAATGTATATGGTTTAGATTTTTAGATTTTGGTTGTGTTGTTAAATGAGGATATGGTTTAGTGGATATGGAAGGGATGTGAGTGACATGATATTTGTTGTTAGGTTTTTAGAATGACTATTTTTTGGGGAAATCTGAATTGGTTAACCTTCCATATATATACATATATTATGTTACTAACTATTTATGGAGATATATTGATATATCCTTATTATGGTTTATGTGTAGTTAACGTACTATAAGTGATCATTTAATTTAATTTTTTTTTTTAGTATTTAGTATACTTATATTAAATTTTTATTAGTGGGTCGAGGGAGGAATGTTATTAGTATACTTATAAGATAATCCATAAATTCTATATCCTAGTATAATAAGTTTTTTATGGATTTAGTGAAAGGTATAGTCATTAATAGAATATGGTTTTTAAACACGTTGTTTGAGTTGCTACCTGTAACACCACGATATTTTATGAGATGTATTCTTTTTAATTTATTTGATGTCATGTGTTGTACGCTACACCAAGATTATCTTGCGCTATATGCAACACCGTATTAGCTTGCAGTATACACAACACTAATCTTGGATCATGTTACACACAATTTCAAGTTTGTATGATAGAAGTTATTCTACACAACATTGAGTGTATATATATATATATTAAATGTAAACATGAAATATGGTTGGATTCAATTATAAGAAACAACAATGGAATCTTTCACTACACGCAACCCTGACTTGGCTTGCATTACATGCAATCACGGCCTTCCATGATAGAGTGTGTTGTACGCAATACTGAGTTTCACTAAACAAATATAAGTTATTAAAATATTATATAAACTAGCCGTTATGAATAGTAATACCCATTTTTAGAAATTTTATTTTTCAAAATGGACTTCATTTTTTGATTCAGAATATCGAAATTAGCCTACGATGAATTTTTGGTATTTTTCTGAAAACTTTCAATTTTTGATGAATAGTGAAAAACACTGAGTTAATGGTTAAAAATGAATTTTTTATTTAAATAATAATTTATTTTATTTAAATTTATTTTAGGTCAAAATAGATACATAATATCTATATCAGTTCAATGTAATTCATTGGTGTCATTTTATAATAATTTTAGATATATAAAAATTTTATTAAACTTTTCACCGTCTTTTAACCACCTCCTAGGAGAATTTCAAAATTTACATAAAATTTAATTTTACCGCTTCTGTGAGTGGAAGTTTTAAAATCCAAGAGACACCATTAATATCAAGCAGTAAAATGTGGTTCAACAAGATAAAAATAATTTTTGGTGAATAGTAACTTTTTACTTTTATTTAGAACGGTTAAAAGTAAAGAGTGTAATTAAGGGTAAATATGATATTATTATTACCCTAAAACATGTCCTAATTTTATTGGATAAGTATAATTCGACCAAAAAAAACCTCAGGAATAAAATATTATCATTGAGGTCCACTTGGATTAGATTAGGACATTTATTTTTATTTAATTCAAAGAAGAGTTAAAGAGTTAAAATAAAATTTTAATAACTAAAACATTTTTAATATAGAGTAATACATAAGATAAATTCCAATATAAATATTAATTATAATTATAAAAAGAATCCCTACATAATTTTATTTTATTTAAAAAAATTTCATATTAAATATTTTAATTTATTTATGACACGATGATTATGCAGTATTTACCTTATTAATGAAATATTAACATAATTGATGTTATAAATACCCAAATAAATGTAATTTATACTTTTTATGAATTAAACTAATATTATAGGTTAATATGACATGTTATTATTGATTCAATTAATGTGTTTCTAACTAAACATGCTGTTGTGATTTTCAAAAAAATCAATTACCAAATAGTTTAAAAATTGACATAAAATAGTTTTTAAAACAAATATTACATTATTAATTGATATTTGATTCTTAAAAAATCTAAGGTTAGTCCAAATGACAAAGATAAGGTTATATATATTAATAATTAACCACTTGGGGTTCATTTGGATTGTTATAGTAAGTTTATTAACCATTTAGTGTAAGAAAACAAGAAGACATGGTAAAAGTTAAATTATTTGACTTAGAGTTAAATCTAAATGATAAGGTTAAAATAGTAACCTAAACTTGTCTAAAATATATTTTTTGAAAGGATATAGACCCATCCCCACTTTATCTTCTACATAAGTCACTTTGGAGACATTATAAACTAAATATGATTTTATTATAAAGTAATATTTTAAGTTTTTCCTAAAGTGCCCCTCTGCCCCCTTATAAAAGGGCACCTCCTCCCTCTTTTCTTTACAAAATTTTGAGATTTCTAGCTCTACCAACCCCTGCCCATTTCACTTATAAAAATCCCTAGAAACAATATAGAGGTTCTGGTCTCCTCAAAAGACCAACTCTAGTTCCTTAAGAGGAAGATTAAAAGTGGTGTGTCGAAGAAGAGGTAATATCTTCTATAGATTCTTTCAAGTTTTCTTTCTTCTGAAAATTATTCTTATATAGTTGTTTCATTATAAATTAATAATATCAGTATCAATATTATACTGATATGTTATTATAAATATTAAACAACCCCATTTCACCTTCTATCCATCCTACGGAATATGAAATCACCATGCGTGCGTACGTACAGAATACCGTCTCCACGCGATGGTGTAATATGTGTTTCTACCACCACCTTACTTGGATGGGTATTGTGATGTAAAGAATAAATATATATAGTTATTATAACATCATAATAGTTCTGAGAAATTCTATCATCTACTCCAATTCAATTCAATAATTATGGGAACGATATCATCGCTCGTGCGTACGTACGGATTACCGTCTCCACGACGCGATGAGATTCATTCTCCATGTTAACAATACAAGAATGATTATAAAGTATATATAATGAATAATAATGTAATATATGACTTGATAAAGCTACAGGATTTTTGTATATATATATTTCATCTACTTACTTCCATTCATGTCAATAAGGAAAGGAAAACAACGTTCATGCGTACGTATGACCTACCGTCTACAAGAACAATGTATTTCATTTCATTTATCTATCTATTATATATATATATATACTGAATATATATGATACATAAATCATGATTTACATTCTGGATGTAAGTAAATCATGATATAAGTAAAAATATTATCAAGAACAACAAGTCCAAACACGTACGATAAATGAAACGATTTTACCCAAAATGATGCTTTAACATGGAATTTACTAACGAACGGGTAATATAAAGTCATGAGTGAACCATATATGATATCATAAAAATGAATATGATTTCGTAATAATTCAATGAAATTATTTAAATCATTATAAACGAGGTTAGGATACATACGAAGCATATCAGACCTAAGGTAAGGGACAACTATTCCAATATCGATTTTATCCGAGATTGTTTATTCCTAAATAATTACAAGAGTTATATTTATCATCCATGTACCTACTTTCTAAAAATGGTTTCATGTATTTTTAATGTCCTTTTTACCAATTTCTAACTTTTACTATATGGTATGTAAGGAATCTTTTTTTACCATACAAGGTACTTTTTGACTTTTCTGGAAAAAGTACAAGAAGAATATTTTTTTTACTTATACGACATGATCAGATTTTTACGGTTTCATAATGCCTGATTTTAATGATGATTACTCTACAGTATTTCATGATTATTTTCAACAAAATACTTTTCTTTTAAAATTTCAAGGCATTTTGAGAAAAGAAAATGATTTAGAAGAAGAAAGGATATTTTCCTCAAGAATTCATTTAAAGTGTTTTATCAAAACCATTTTCCATCTAAGATGACATTATTTCATATGTGTATGTTTCAAGTATAATTTCCCTATGATACACATGGATTCACTTTTCGTATGATGAAATGATATTCATTTGTTTTATATGGAATATTTTATGATGGGATGATGTTTATGAAACCCATTTCATTCTTTGTGTTATGATGAGTGATTTATGTTTATATTGTGACACACGTAAGAATGATTTTATTATGAGATGGGTGGGACCTATATCTCCCTCTAATTAATTGGATAATGATTTATATCTAATGAGATAGACATGGATGGAATGGTAAGTTAATCCGGTTCAGTGATATAGGACTGGAACGAGGAGTAAACTCGATTTATAAAGGGACATTGTACACTAAAATGGTCTTGGCAGCAATGCCTTGGCTACTATAGAAATCATATCATGTGCTTAATGGTTTCCACAATTACATGTTTTATTCCCATGCTATTTTATCATTATTTATGTTCCTTTATGATCTAAGACTTATGTACTCCTACGAATTATGTCATGTTCATGTTTTTACATTCAAATGTCTATATATTGTTTTATGTTCTCTATGTTTACCCTTACTAAGAATTTGAGCTCACCCTTTTTATTTTTTATTTTCCCGAGGATATAAAGAAAGGTTTTAAGTAAGAAAAAAAAGTGGAAGATCTCTATGGGAGATGTTGAAGATCTTTCACCATGATTAGAAGATTATTTTTTTGAGTTTCCAAAGATACTAAACTATTGTGTTCCTTTTGTGTTTGTTTTTGTTATGTAATAAGTATTCATCAAAAGTAATGTAATGTCCATGTACGTCAAGATATGGGTGTCTACAGTTGGTATTAGGGGAAAGGATTAGTTAACCCTTTTGAAACTAGGATGCAAAAACTTAAGTGAAATCCCAAAAGATATTTCGAAGGTATGTCTAGGGATGTCCCTAAGGTTACATATAAGTATAGGTTATAGTCCTAGAATTATGGTAACGATCTTATAATTTAAACTAAGAAGCTAGATATTGAAGGTACTCCCCCTTTATTATGATTTTTTCCTCTCACACTATTCTTTTTGGGTTTCATAAAATGGCTTAAAACATGAAGATTCATTATAATGGAGGATATGATGGAAATTAAATGATATTATTCATGAGAAACCAAATGAAATTTGATCAGGAAGTCCACATATCGTTATTATGCCTAATCAGAAATCTCATAATATGATCAATAATCTCAACATTGGTAAGTTTCCCAACTCAGCTAATAAGAGAAAGATGGAGTTTTATGATGATCATAGAGGAAAGAAAGTTCAATTTACCTCATGTAAATCATGTTGGAAGAGGCATCGGGGAGAATGTTTCAAAGGAACTGGAAGATGCTTTGGGTGTGGAAAAGAAGTACACAAAGCCATATATTGTAAAGGAAAAGGTTCATTTAACACCATGTACAAGGATAATGGAATTTCTAAGACATCAACAATGGTTAAATGTTTTAAATGTGGAATGTACGGGCATTATACAAACCAATGCCATAAGGGAAAATATCATGAAGAGAATCATCATGGTCGTATGGGTAGTATTTATATTGATGATGATGAAGAGATTACAAATGATATGTAAGATGAATGAATTATTTATGATTGGTCAATGGTTTTAGAAGGTTGTGGAATGATTACATGTTTATCATGAGTAATGTTGTATAAGTAATCTCATGGTACTATGGAATAAAGAAACATGTAAGGATTGTTACACTATTGTTTTTTCTTATGTTTTTGAAAGTATATGATGAATGGTACCGGTAACCATGTAATGTTATACAGATATTTTTAGAAAGCACCTAATATGCGTAAAAAGAAGGGATAAGGAGATAATGAAATGTTTGATAGTATTAATGAGATCATGACTGATATAAGGACAAAGTGATATCATGGTTTGAGTATATAGAATATTTGGGATTTTGGTATGTGGACAGAGTTACCTTTTGACAGCATTCATGTTTTCACTATTGTTCTATGATAATTTATGTCTCAAGAGAATACATGATTAAGGTATTGACATGTTTGGAATGCGATAAACAAGATATATCTTATGATATATGGGGGATAAATGATGTTATCCACTTTCTTATTATATTACCTTTCCAGTAATCATTTTCTTTATACTATGAGATTGGAAAGATGTATTTTGGATAAGTCTAAAGATCAGAATGAATTATGTCGGACATCAGATAGTATTGTTTAAGGCGATAACATTTTTCCATATAATTTTTGTAATGTTATAATAGTGTAGCTTTAGAAAAAGAACAACCTACATGATGGGCGACAACCCGTTGCGTCGGACAAGGTTGCGGGAATCAAACCCACAATCGAATTGTGACAGGTCTTTATCGCATACCACTGGCCTACAGGAAGTCCCTGGTTAGTATAATTTAGTTTTAATTTATTAATTGGTATGATATATGAAGTATAAGTCCATTTTACAAACCATATAAGATTAACCTCATTATATATAGACTTATGTATATTTAATAACTTGTGCTAACCTTTTGTTTGAGACAGATGGAATGACCTATCATTCTATCGCATGATCTACTAACACTTCATGAATGACAAATTCAATTTCATTTCTTTAAATAGAGATGAAGTGGAAATTGTTCATGGAATGACCATCAATGATATTACACTGAAATCAAGTAAGTATTTCTCCTTATGTGAATGTTCATCAACGTTAAGGAAACGATCTTGAAAATGAAAAAGGTTGTCCCAGTACTCTCATATCGAATGAATTAGATGACACCTTAGATCATCTAAAATTTATGGATTTTTTATTGTTGGATTTTTCATAGCCATGTTCTCTACCACTCTCCATCATAACTTGATGGTTACATTTCTCTTCCATATCCATATTTTCACCTATGTTCTGCTATGTGGAAACCCCTGGATGCGTTAATTTGTGTAACCGTTATGTTTCATACATTAGTTTTAAAATTTATATTTAGTATTATTTTTTACGATGTGGGTTTCTATGAAAGAAACTTTCAAGTAGTAAAAAATTTATAACCCCGACAAATTTCAAGGGAGAAATTCATTTTAAGGGGGGTAGAGTGTAACACCCTGAGATTTTATGAGATGTATTCATTTTAATTTATTTGATGTCTTGTGTTGTATGATACTCCAAGATTATCTTTCACTATACTAAACACCGTATTAGATTTTAGGATACAGAACACTAATCTTGGACCATGTTACACACAATTTCAAGTTCGTTTGATAGAAGTTATTCTACGCAACATTGAGTATATAAATAAATATATATATATATATATATATATATATATATTTAATGTATAAATGAAATATGGTTGGATTCTATTATATGAAATAATAATGGAATCTTGCACTAGAAGAAACCCTGATTTGGCTTGCATTATACACAATCACAACCTTCCACGATAGCGTGTGTTGTACGCAATACCGAGTTTCACTAAACAAATATATGTTATTAAAATATTATATAAACTATCCGTTTTGAATAGTAATACCAAATTTTTGAAATTTAATTTTTCAAAATGGACTTCATTTTTGGATTTGGAATATTGAAATTAGACTACGGTGAATTTTTGGTATTTTTTTGAAAACTTTCAATTTTTGATGAATAGTGAAAAACATTGAGTTATTGGTTAAAACCGAATTTTTATTTAAATAATAATTTATTTTATTTAAATTAATTTTAGTTCAAAATAGATACATAATAAATATATATGTTCAATTTAATTCATTGGAGTCACTTTATAATAATTTTAGATACATAAAAATTTTATTCAACTTTTCACCGTCGTTTACCCACCTCCTAGGAGAATTTCAAAATTTACATAAAACATAATTATACTGTCACGACCCGACCTCGGGGCCCGTGCCGTGACTACCCCAAGCCCGCCTTCCATAGGCCAGGGGCTGGCGACTAGCACCAAGGCGTAAAATCCCGGTAAACAGGGAAGGCATTGCCTTTATAAGTAACAACCACCACAGAGTCAGCAAGCGGAAAGTAACTACCAAGTGCAGAAAAGTAAAGGGGGCCGGAATACAGCCCAACTGAAAGTACAACTGAAAAGGTAAAGAACAGCAACTGAAGAAAAGACGGCGGCCTCGTGTCGTCCACTGGAAATCCCACCTGAAGGGTGGGTACAGATAGCCTCCAGGCTCCTCGGGTCCCACGTCCGCTCCGAGCACGTCCCGCCCAGTGGTCCGCCTCCAGGTACCGTTCTGCTCCACGCCCCAACCGAGATCAGCGCTGTCCGTCGTCTGCATCCAACACAACAAGGTGCGGGCATAGCCCGTGCAGGGGTGAGTATAAACTACTCAGTAAGGACCCTGAGACCCCCGAAGGTCTCCCGAAATCCACAAAGGATTTCGCACAAAAGAAAGGGGCAACCACGAAAAAACAACTGACTCGACTTAGGTATATGCCCATACATATACCTAAGTCCCCATTTCTAGCTCTGCTCTCGAGCTCAAGGTCAACTCGATCCACACGGGAAAGCAAGACTCAAATCCACCAGGGAGAGTAAATAGTAAATCCACATAGGATAGTTCAACACAATCCACAAAGGAGAGTAACATAAGATTCAGCTCAACCAGGTATACTTTTTCAGATGACGACAAGATGATCACTGAACCATCTAAGTCGTCGGACCCACGAAGGATCGATAGGTACTAACCTCGGCAATGACCCACACAGGATCGAGCCCACACAGGACCTGTAGCAATGGCTCACACAGAACCGTAAGAGATGACCCACACAGGATCGGGCCCACACAGGACCTGTAGTCAAGGCTCACACAGAACCAAAAGGTGATGACCCACACAGGATCGGGCCCACACAGGACCTGTAGCACTGATCCACGTAGGATCGCTGAGTGCAGTAGTCGACGCAGTCCACTGAGGATCTCTGCACAGTCGTCGCCGCAGTCCACGAAGGATCTCTGCTCTGTCGTCGTCGCAGTCCACGGAGGATCTCTGCTCTGTCGTCGAAGTCACAGCCAGCACTAGGGTTCCCGCACATAGCGAGCTCGTCTAGGAGGGACCGCTCCACGAGCCGAGAGGCTGATACATCAAATGACATGTAGTCTGAATTTGATGTATCCAAAAGTTCCATATCGACAACAGGATCTCAACGCAATAGATGGCGCGTCAATCGGACGCCCGGTCTGAGAGTTATTGGCATTTTCGTCCTAGGGGCCCGGTTGGTTTTTAGGGAAAAACCAACTAGACCGTACTCCGCCTGTGTCCGATCCTCGGGCGGAGTATGCCAAAAGTTCCGTCTCACTTAGAGGAAACCTCCACAGCTGACGGTACGTCGATCGGACGTCCGCAGCTCGAGTTATGAGCGTTTCCGCTCCGAGGGCCCGGTTGGTTTCGCGTACGAACCAACCCGGCCGAACTCAAAGTCTTCCGAAACCTTGAGTGTAATATACCGAAATGACCGTCTCGATCCAAGGATCGCGTAGCCGCTGACGGTTCATCAATCGGAGGTCCCAGGCCCAAGATATGGGCAAAAGACCGAAGAGGGCCCGAAAATGGGGGGTTCTGGGCCCGGGGCGACCCTGCCCGAACCACCCTTGGGTCGGCCGAACCGGGTAGACCCGAACCGGGTCGACCCGACCCGGCCCGACCCGACCCGGCCCGACCCGGCTAGGCCGGGTCCGGTCCGGCCTGGGCGCGGCCCGGCCGACCGGACCGGCCGGCTCGGCTTCGGCCGAGCGGCCGAAGAGGGCAGCCGCGGGGCGCCGCCCCGCGGCTCGGTGGAAAACGCGGCCCCGCGGGGGGCCGCTTGTCACGCGGACGCGGTCGGGCCGCCGCGGCAGATTCCTCTACGGCGGCGCGCCGGGCGCCGCCGCCGCCTTCCGCGGGCCGCCGGAGTTGCTCCGGTGGCCCGTTTTGCCTCTCGTCTGCGCCATAGCTCCTCTCGGGGGCCGATCTTCACTGCGGGATCAACGGATCGCCCCTGCCGCACGGTTCGTCGTCGTCCGCCAAATCCGCACAACAAAAAGATCGGCGGAGGGTTGCCGGGTCCTGTTCGTTAGACCCGCACCCTCCGCGTTAGTCATAAAATCATCGGGAGGGATTAAGGCAGCCACAATTTTATCCAAAAAATAAAATTGTTCAAGTTTGGTTCTTTAATTAAAAAGAATTAGATCACGGGAACGAATCACCAAGAAAAATAAAATCCCTACCTCGATGTCGCCGTTGGACGTGAGGTCGTCGCGGAATCGCTCGTCACGGAAGGAGGGGATCGTCGCGTCGTCGCGGAAGAGACGTTCGTCGCACCGCGGGAAAAACGTCGCGCCGACGATCTCCGGATCTAGAACAAATGGATTTAATTAATTAAATCCGTCGTCATTGAAATTAAAAGGGAGAATTAAACGATCCGTTTCTCACCTTAGTTGCCGAACGAGGATCGGCCGCGGAAGAAGAGGCGTCGCCGAAGAACGTCGCGTGTAGAGCTCGTCGACATCGCAGATCACGGTGTGCGTCGTCGAATTCCGGTCGCCGGCGTTCTTCGTGTTCTTCGCGTTCTTCGAGAGGAGGGTGGAGGCTCAGAGAATTCACACAACGATAGCAATCCTCCAAAATAGACAAGTTTGTCTATTTTATTAATTCGCCAACGAACGCAAACGCGTAAGTAACGACCCATTAAATTCGTTGAATTAATTCAACGAATGAAACAGCCCATTGAATTCACGAAATAAACCGCCCAATTAAATGGTCTGTTAAGAATTAAAGAAAACGTGCCGGTTGACTTTTCAGTTACTTTGACGGGTTTTCGCGGGTGCGTTACTTAGCAAAAGAAACGGCGGGGCTCGTGCGGGCCCCACCTCACAAATATCCTAACAAGGGGTAGGATATTTCCGGATAGCACCCTATCCGCTTTAACTCAGTTCAAGTGGCTTCCAAGTGACTTACAAGCGGCTTAAGTGAAATAAAATAAAGTTGTCGCACAACCTTTATTTTATTTCCGACTTAAAGCCCAAAATTTTGGAAACCACGGTTGAGCAAACTAAACTCCGGAAGAGGCATTTCTAAGCAAATACCGGCGCTGCGATTTCATCGGTGCCCTCAGAATTCGATTCCGGGCACCGGTTCAAAAGATAGAAAAACCCGCTCATCCGTTCACTGAACGTACCCGAGCCAAACTTCGGAAATTGATTACGGGCACACCGGGCCTCGGAATCAGGTGCCGTCTGAAGCTGCGCTCTTGAAAAATTCCAAAGAAAATTAAGAAAAAAATTTCCTTGAAATTTGCGGGTCTTTACATTACTCCCACCTTAGGGCTTTACGTCCCCGTAAAGATATATCAAAAACTAGGGGAACAAATGGGGGTACTGAGCACGCATCTGAGCCTCCCGCTCCCAAGTGCTCTCCTGGAGGTTCCCGTGCTGCCATCTGACGCGCACAAGAGGAATTGACCGCCCATGTAGGACCCGCTCTTGTCGATCCTCGATCTCCACTGGGACCTCCGCAAAAGTCGCCCCATCATCCACGTCCAGCTCCCCAAAGTCGATGATGTGCGTCGGGTCGTGCACGTATCTCCTCAGCTGAGACACGTGGAAGACGTCGTGCACCCGGTGCAACTGAGGTGGTAGAGCCAGGCGATAAGCCACCTCTCCTATCCTGCTAAGGACCTGGAAAGGCCCGATGAAGCGTGGAGACAACTTGCCGCCTCGGCCAAATCTCCGTAAACCACGTCGAGGTGAGACACGCAAAAAGACGTGGTCACCATCCTCGAATTCTAGTGGCCTCCGCCTCCTGTCAGCATATGACTTTTGCCGGCTATGAGCTGTCCTCATCCTCTCCTGGATGATCTGGACCATCTCTGTCGTGGCTCGGACCATCTCTGGTCCCACGAGTGCTGACTCCCTAGGGTCTGTCCAGCACAACGGTGATCTGCAGGGTCTGCCGTACAACGCCTCGTATGGTGCCATCCCGATGGTGGAGTGGTAGCTGTTGTTGTACGCGAACTCCACCACGGTTAGGTGGTCCTCCCAGCTACGACCAAAGTCGAGAACACATGCACGGAGCATGTCCTTGAGTGTCTGTATGGTCCTCTCCATCTGACCATCCGTCTGAGGGTGGAAGGCTGTGCTCAGATGGAGTCGCGTCCCGAACGCCTCCTGCAACCCCTTCCAAAGCCGGGAAGTGAAACGAGCATCTCGATCGGAGACGATAGACGATGGCACACCGTGAAGCCGTACGATCTCTTGGACGTAAAGACGTCCCAAGCTCTCCACTGAGCCTTTCTCTCTGATGGGTAAGAAGTGTGCCGACTTGGTGAGTCGGTCGACAATCACCCAAATGGAGTCGTGACCTCTGGAAGTGCGTGGAAGTCCAGTCACGAAGTCCATAGATATCCCGTCCCACTTCCACTCCGGGACCTCCAAGGGCTGTACCAATCCTGCTGGTACCTGATGCTCTGCCTTCACCTGCTGGCAGGTGAGGCATCGTGAAACGAACTCTGCCACAGCTTTCTTCATGACCGTCCACCAGTGCTATCGTCTGAGATCCTGGTACATTTTCGCCGCTCCAGGATGTACCGCCAAGGGAGAAGTGTGAAACTCTCTCAACACCTCCTCTCGTAAAGCAACTGGTACGAAGGTACGTCCTCTGAAAAGGATGTCGTGCTCTGCTCCAAGGGAGAAACCATCAGGCGCCTGACCTGAGGATATCAGTGCACGCCGGGTCTCACAGTCAGCGTCCCCACGCTGAGCCTCTCTGACCCGCTGTAGAAGTGGAGGAGAGACTGTGAGAGACTGAAGAAAGGCTGCTCCGTCTCTATCCACGAAGGATATCTATAAGGAGGCTAGCTGCTCCGTCGCCTCCTCAAGTAGCTGAATGCCCGTCCTCCTGCTGAGGGCATCGGCTACCACGTTCCCCTTCCCAGGAGTATAGACTATCTCAAAGTCATAGTCCTGGAGGAACTCAAGCCATCTCCACTGTCTTAGGTTCAGGTCCTTCTGAGAGAAGATATACCTGAGACTCTGGTGGTCAGAAAAGACTGTGAAGCGCTCGCCCATCAGATAGTGTCGCCAAGTCTTCAAAGCGAAGACCACTGCTGCTAACTCCAGGTCATGAGTGGCATAGTTCTGCTCATGCGGCCTCAACTGACGTGATCCGTAGGCGATCACGGCCCGCTCCTGCATCAGGACGCACCCGAGTCCAGTCCCTGATGCATCGCAGTAAACTACGAATCCAACTCCCTCCGCAGGCAACCTCAAGATAGGTGCGCTGGTCAATCTCTGTCTCAGCTCCTGGAAGCTCTGCTGACATCTGTCTGACCACACAAAGGGTTTCCCCTTCTTTGTCAAGGCTGAGAGTGGTGCCGCAACTCTGGAGAAGTCTGGCACAAATCTCCGATAGTATCCGGCTAGGCCCAAGAAGCTCCGCACCTCCGTCACGCTCCTGGGTGGCTTCCAAGCTAGCACTGCCTCGATCTTCGCGGGATCCACTGCAACTCCCGCCTCAGAGATGATGTGCCCCAAGAAATGGACCTCACGTAACCAGAACTGGCATTTTGAGTGATTTCCATAAAGCTGGTGCTCTCGGAGTGTGTCTAGAACAACTCGCAGGTGGTAGGCATGCTCCTCCTCAGTCGTCGAGTATACCAAAATGTCGTCAATGAAGACCACGACAAATCGGTCGAGGTATGGCTGGAAGATCCTGTTCATGAGGCTCATGAACACTGCTGGAGCATTGGTTACGCCGAATGGCATAACCAAGAACTCATAATGGCCATACCGACACCTGAAGGCCGTCTTCTGCACGTCCTCGTCTCGAACTCTGAGCTGATGATAGCCTGACCGGAGGTCTATCTTCGAGAACCACCGCGCTCCCTTGAGCTGATCGAAGAGGTCATCAATATGTGGCAGCGGATACTTGTTCCTCACTGTCACCTGGTTCAGGCGACGATAGTCGACACACAGTCGCAAGCTCCCGTCCGCCTTCTTGGCGAACAAAATCGGGGAAGCCCAGGGTGAAACACTGGGTCGGATAAACCCCTTGCTCTGCAAGTCCTCCAACTGTACCCGCAGCTCTCGAAGCTCGGCGGGGGCCATCCGATATGATGGAGTAGATATCGGGGCTGTCCCGGGGTACAAGTCGATGTAAAAGTCTACCTCTCTACGAGGAGGTAGCCTTGGAATGTCGTCGGGAAAGACGTCCACGTACTGGTCCACCACTGCAGGAAAAACTGGACTCTGCACGTCCACTGCTCCTAGGATGAGGCTAGCCAACTGATGAGAGATGGGCTGCACTCTCCTCCGCGGAAGTCCATCCTGTGCTGCAAAGGTTCCCTTCTCGCCAGTGAAGGTAAACCTGCTCCCGTCGGTGCGAACACATCGCACCTTGCGCCTAAAACAGTCGATCTGGGCATGAACCGTGGATAGCCAATCCATGCCCAAGATGACGTCGTAAGGCCTCGACGCCGCTACAAGGAGATCCCAGCCGAAGCTCTCGCCTCCTAGAGTAAGCTCACACTGCCGGCACCAGTGCGTAATCGTCGAGTCTGCTCCCGTAGGAGTCTCTAGCCGTAAGGATCGAGCCAACGGCTCAGTCGGAATCTCCGAGCTCCGAACAAGGGCAGAGGCTATGAAAGAGTGACTCGCTCCTGTGTCTATAAGTACTGCAGAAAGGGTGGAATAGACACAGATCGTACCTCGAATCATCTCTGGCATGTCGGGGTCGTAGGCCTCCACTGCCTGGAGCTGGGCCTGTCCCTGCCCGCCAGCTCCCTGTGGTCGAGGTGGCCCTCCTGGTGGTGGTGGGGGTAGAGTCTGGAAGCGTCGCCCACCACCCGCTATTCGGCCAGCTCCTCTGCCTCGTCCGCCTCCTCCCTGCGGACCGCCACGGTCGACCCTCTGCCTCTGCCTGGGTGGCCCCTCCACCATCTGCTGCTCCTCTGGTCGGCGAGTCGGGCAGTCACGAGCCATGTGACCCTGCCCGCCGCAGGAGTAGCACTGCCTGCCTCTCGGAAGGCTGGCACTCCGCTGTGTGCCCCGCACTGCTGAGCCGGTGTCCTGAGGCCGTCTGCGTGGGGGTCTGGTCTGTCTGGACCCGAGAGTCATCCGTCGGCTACCTGCTGCTGAAGACTCAGCTACCTGCCGCCCTGTGCTAGGTCTCGCCGCTGAAGAAGACTCTGCCAGGAAGCTCTCGATTAGGAGGGCTCGCTTCAGTACTCCCGCCTGGGTCGGAATGCTGAGGGAGATCAGCGACGCCCGAATCTCCTGCCGCAAGCCCTGCTCGAAGGTCCGGGCCCGGAAGAAGGGGTCCCGTACCATGTCGGTCGAGTAGCGAGATAGGTCAGTGAACCTCGCCGCGTACTGAGCGACCGTCATGCTTCCCTGGCGCAGCTGGAGAAGCTCCTGGATGCGCACCGCTCGGAGGGTGGCTGGGACGAACTCAGAGCGGAAGAGGCTCTCGAAGTCCGTCCAGAGCAAGGATGCCTCATCGTGAACCTGGAGCATCAAGCTCCACCATCGTCCTGCCGCCGCCTGCAGGAGGCTCGCCACGAGAATCACCATGAGATCCGCTGGTGTCCTCACTAGCCTAAAGATCCGTACCACCGCCTCTAGCCAGTCCTCGGCGGCCTGGGGGTCCGCCTCACCACGAAACTTGGGCGGTCACTGGCTCTGAAACTCATGCAGTGCCCTGAGGAAACGTGCATCGTCAGTGTATGGTACTGGTAGCATCGGTGGTTCGGCGGGTAAAGCTACCGCCGGTGCCACTGCTGGCAAAGGGCCCTGCACCGAGGCCTCGTCGCTCGGTGGGCTGCCGTCGCGCCCTACACTCGGAACCCTAGCTGGCTGTCGTCGCGGGGCCATCCTGAAAAGGAGAACAAGAGTACCACAGTCAGAACAGTATACCTGGTGAGCTGGCACAAGTAATCACAAGGAAAACATGAGACTTTCATGAAGCAGATCGGTATACCCGGTGAGCTGACACAAGTAATCACAAAGAAAACTTGAAACACACACGCAATCAATGTTTTCATGCATTAAGTCGGAAATCAGGAGTCAGGGTCCTGGTGTACGGATACGTCGGCCGCCGCACCAACACTGGGCTCCCTGAATTGATAACCACACTCAATACACTAAACACTATTGCTTCATATAGAAAGAAAAGACGATCAGAGTCTGCGGTAGAACCGACTGCCTCTGATACCAATTTGTCAGGACCCGACCTCGGGGCCCGTGCCGTGACTACCCCAAGCCCGCCTTCCATAGGCCACGGGCTGGCGACTAGCACCAAGGCGTAAAATCCCGGTAAACAGGGAAGGCATTGCCTTTATAAGTAACAACCACCACAGAGTCAACAAGCGGAAAGTAAATACCAAGTGCAGAAAAGTAAAGGGGGCCAGAATACAGCCCAACTGAAAGTACAACTGAAAAGGTAAAGAACAGCAACTGAAGAAAAGACGGCGGCCTCGTGTCGTCCACTGGAAATCCCACCTGAAGGGTGGGTACAGATAGCCTCCAGGCTCCTCGGGTCCCACGTCCGCTCCGAGCACGTCCCGCCCAGTGGTCCGCCTCCAGGTACCGTCCTGCTCCACGCCCCAACCGAGATCAGCGCTGTCCGTCGTCTGCATCCAACACAACAAGGTGCGGGCATAGCCCGTGCAGGGGTGAGTATAAACTACTCAGTAAGGACCCCGAGACCCCCGAAGGACTCCCGAAATCCACAAAGGATATAGCACAAAAGAAAGGGGCAACCACGAAGAAACAACTGACTCGACTTAGGTATATTCCCATACATATACCTAAGTCCCCATTTCTAGCTCTGCTCTCGAGCTCAAGGTCAACTCGATCCACACAGGAAAGCAAGACTCAAATCCACCAGGGAGAGTAAATAGTAAATCCACATAGGAAAGTTCAACACAATCCACAAAGGAGAGTAACATAAGATTCAGCTCAACCAGGTATACTTTTTCAGATGACGACAAGATGATCACCGAACCATCTAAGTCGTCGGACCCACGAAGGATCGATAGGTACTAACCTCGGCAATGACCCACACAGGATCGGGCCCACACAGGACCTGTAGCAATGGCTCACACAGAACCGTAAGAGATGACCCACACAGGATCGGACCCACACAGGACCTGTAGTCAAGGCTCACACAGAACCGAAAGGTGATGACCCACACAGGATCGGGCCCACACAGGACCTGTAGCACTGATCCACGTAGGATCGCTGAGTGCAGTAGTCGACGCAGTCCACTGAGGATCTCTGCACAGTCGTCGCCGCAGTCCACGAAGGATCTCTGCTCTGTCGTCGTCGCAGTCCACGGAGGATCTCTGCTCTGTCGTCGAAGTCACAGCCAGCACTAGGGTTCCCGCACACAGCGAGCTCGTCTAGGAGGGTCCGCTCCACGAGCCGAGAGGCTGATACATCAACTGACACGTAGTCCGAAGTTGATGTATCCAAAAGTTCCGTATCGACAACAGGATCTCAACGCAACAGACGGCGCGTCAATCGGACGCCCGGTCTGAGAGTTATTGGCATTTTCGTCCCAGGGGCCCGGTTGGTTTTTAGGGCAAAACCAACCCGACCGTACTCCGCCTGTGTCCGATCCTCGGGCGGAGTATGCCAAAAGTTCCGTCTCACTTAGAGGAAACCTCCACAGCTGACGGTACATCGATCGGACGTCCGCAGCTCGAGTTATGAGCGTTTCCGCTCCGAGGGCCCGGTTGGTTTCGCGTACGAACCAACCCGGCCGAACCCAAAGTCTTCCGAAACCTTGAGTGTAATATACCTAAATGACCGTCTCGATCCAAGGATCGCGTAGCCCCTGACGGTTCGTCAATCGGAGGTCCCAGGCCCAAGATATGGGCAAAAGACCGAAGAGGGCCTGAAAACGGGGGGTTCTGGGCCCGGGGCGACCCTGCCCGAACCACCCCTGGGTCGGCCGAACCGGGTCGACCCGATCCGGGTCGACCCGACCCGGACCGACCCGGCTAGGCCGGGTCCGGACCGGCCGGCTCGGCTTTGGCCGAGCGGCCGAAGAGGGCTGCCGCGGGGCGCCGCCCCCGCGGCTCGGTGGAAAACGCGGCCCCGCGGGGGGCCGCCTATCACGCGGACGCGGCCGGGCCGCCGTGTCCCTCCCCGGTTCCGCGCGGCCGCGGAACCGGCCGCCGCCGCCGCGGCTTCAGCCGCGGCGGATTCCTCCATGGCGGCGCGCCGGACGCCGCCGCCTCCGGCCGCCGGCGCCGCCGCGCCGGCGACCCCCGCCGCCGCCGCCTTCCGCGGGCCGCCGGAGTTGCTTTGGTGGCCCGTTTTGCCTCCCGTCTGCGCCATAGCTCCTCCCGGGGGCCGATCTTCACTGCGGGCTCAACGGATTGCCCCTGCCGCACGGTTCGTCGTCGTCCGCCAAATCCGCACAACAAAAAGATCGGCGGAGGGTTGCCAGGTCTTGTTCGTTAGACCCACACCCTCCGCGTTAGTCATAAAATCATCGGGAGGGATTAAGGCAGCCACAATTTTATCCAAAAAATAAAATTGTTCAAGTTTGGTTCTTTAATTAAAAAGAATTAGATCACGGGAACGAATCACCAAGAAAAATAAAATCCCTACCTCGATGTCGCCGTCGGACGTGAGGTCGTCGCGGAATCGCTCGTCGCGGAAGGAGGGGATCGTCGCGTCTTCGCGGAAGAGACGTTCGTCGCACCGCGGGAAAAATGTCGCGCCGACGATCTCCGGATCTAGAACAAATGGATTTAATTAATTAAATCCGTCGTCATTGAAATTAAAAGGGAGAATTAAACGATCCGTTTCTCAACTTAGTTGCTGAACGAGGATCGGCCGCGGAAGAAGAGGCGTCACCGAAGAACGTCGCGGGTAGAGCTCGTCGACGTCGCAGATCACGGTGTGCGTCGTCGAATTCCGGTCGCCGACGTTCTTCGCGTTCTTCGCGAGGAGGGTGGAGGCTCAGAGAATTCGCACAACGATAGCAATCTTCCAAAATAGACAAGTTTGTCTATTTTATTAATTCGCCAACGAACGCAAACGCGTAAGTAACGACCCATTAAATTCGTTGAATTAATTCAACGAATGAAACAGCCCATTTAATTCACGAAATAAACCGCCCAATTAAATGGTCTGTTAAGAATTAAAGAAAACGTGTCGGTTGACTTTTCAGTTACTTTGACGGGTTTTCGCGGGTGCGTTACTTAGCGAAAGAAACGGCGGGGCTCGTGCGGGCCCCACCTCACAAATATCCTAACAAGGGGTAGGATATTTCTGGATAGCACCCTATCCGCTTTAACTCAGTTCAAGTGGCTTCCAAGTGACTTCCAAGCGGCTTAAGTGAAATAAAATAAAGTTGTCGCACAACCTTTATTTTATTTCCGACTTAAAGCCCAAAATTTTAAAAATCACGGTTGAGGAAACGCAACTCCGGAAGAGGCGTTTCTAAGCAAATACTGGCGCTGCGATTTCATCGGTGCCCTCAGAATTCGATTCCGGGCACCGGTTCAAAAGATAGAAAAACCCGCTCATCCGTTCACTGAACGTACCCGAGCCAATCTTCGGAAATTGATTCCGGGCACACCGGGCCTCGGAATCAGGTGCCGTCTGAAGCTGCGCTCTTGAAAAATTCCAAAGAAAATTAAGAAAAAAAATTCCTTGAAATTTGCGGGTCTTTACATATACCACTTCTATGAGTGGAATTTTTAAAATTTGAGAAATGTGGTTAATATCAAGGATTAAAATGTGGTTCAACAAGATAAAAATAATTTTCTGTTGAATTGTATCTTTTTACTTTTATTTACCACGATTAAAAGTAAATAGGGTAATTAAGGGTAAAAATGATATTATTATTACTCTAACACATTTCCTAATTCTATTGGATAAGTATAATTCGACCAAAAACAACCTTAGGAATATAATATTACCATTCATGTCCACTTAGATTAGATTAGGACATTTATTTTTATTTAATTTAAAGAAGAGTTAAAAGAGTTAAAATCAAAGTTTAATAACTAAAACATTTTTACTATAGGATTATACACAAGAAAAATTCCACTATAAATATTCATTATATAGATAAAATGATTTCCTACATAATCGTATTTTATATATAATTTTTATACATTAAAAAATTTAATTTATTTATGACACAATGATGATGTAGTAATTACCTTATTAATGAAATATAAACATAATTGATGTTATAAGTACCCAAAAAAAATGTAATATGATACTTTTTATGAATTCAAATAATTTTATAGGTTAATATGACGTGTTATTATTGATTCAATTAACTTTTTTAGAACTAATCGCGCTTTTATGATTTTCAAAAAAATCAATTACCAAATAGTGTCAAAATTGACATAAAATAGTTTATAAAACAAATATTATATTATTAATTGATATTATATTACGAAATATATAAGGATCGGACAAATTAATTAGATAAGGTTATATATATTAATAATTAACAACATGGGGTTCTTTTGGCTCATTATAGTAAGTTTATTAACCATATATTTTAAGAAAATATGAAGACACAGTAAAAGATAAATTATTTAACATAGAGTTAAATCTAAATGATAAGGTTAAAATAGTAACCTAAACTTGACTAAAATCTATTGGATGAGAGGATTACGACCCATCCTCACTTTATCTTTGAAATAAGTCACTTTTGAGCCATTATAAACCGAATATGATTTTATTATAAAGTAATATTTTATGTTTTTTCTAAAGTGCCGCTGTCCTCCCTTATAAAAGGGCACCTCTTCCCTCTTCTCTTTACAAAATTTTGAGCCTTAAAGTTCGGCCAATCCCTGACCATTTACATTATAAACTTCCCTAGAAGCATTATAGAGGTTCTGGTCTCCTCAAAATACCAACTCTAGTGACATAAGAGGAAGATTAAAAGAGGTACATCGAAGAAGAGGTAATCTCTTCTACCTATTCTTTCAAGTTTTCTTTCTTCTTAACTTATTCTTCTTTTTTTATTTCATTATAAAGTAAAAACATAAGTATAAATAACAAACTAATATGTTATTATAATTATGAAACAACCCCATTTCACCTTCTATCCATCCTACGGAAAACGTAATCACGGCGCATGTGTACGTACGGAATACCGTCTCCACACTGTGGTGTAATCTGTTTTTCCACCACCACCTTACTTGGATGGGTATAATGGTTTTAAGAATAACTATATATAGTTATTATAACATCATACGGATTCTGAGATATTATATCATCTACTCTAATTCATGTTAATAATTATTGGAACGATATCATCGCTCATGTGTACGTACGGATTACCGTCTCCACGACACGATGAGATTCATTCTCCATGATAACCATTAAAGAATGATTATAAAGTATATATAATGAATAATAAATATATATATGACATTATAAAGCTACTGGATTTTTGTATATATATTTGTCATCTACTTAATTCCATTCAAGTGAATAAGGAAAGGAAAACATTGTTCAAGCGTACGTACGACCTACCGTCTCTATGAACGATGTATTTCATTTAATTTATCTATCTATTATATATATATATACAGAATATATATGATATATAAATAATGATTTACATTATGGAATTAAGTAGATCATGATATAATTAATAATAATATCAAGAACAACAAGTCCAAACACTTATGATAAATGAATTGATTTTACCCAAAATGCTTGTTTAACATGGAATTTAAAAAAGAATGGGTAATATAAAGTCATGAGTGAACTATATATGATATCATAAAAATGAAAATGATTATTTAATAAGTCAATGACATTATTTAAATAATTATACAGGAGGTTCGGAATCATACAAAGCATATCAGACATAAGGTAAGGGATAACTTTTCCAATCTCGTTATTATCCGAGATTGTTTATTCCTAAGTATTTACTTGGGTTATATTTATCATCCTTGTACATGATTTCTAAAAATGGTTTTATGTATGTTTAAAGTTATTTTTACCCATTTTTGGCTTTTAATACATGGTATGTATGGAATATTTCTTTTGTTTACCATACAAGGTACTTTTTGACTTTTCTGGAAAAAGTACGAGAAGAATGTTTTTTTAACATATACGGCAATAAAGGATTTTTACGATTTCATAAAGCCTAATTTTCATGAAGATTCCTCTACAAGATTTCATTTTTATCTTCAACAAAATCCTTTTCTTTTAAAATTTCATGGAATTTTGAGAAAATAAAATGATTTTGAAGAAGAAACGATATTTTCCTCAAGAATTCATTTAAAGTGTTTTATCAAAACCATTTTCCATATAAGTTGACATTATTTAGTATTTGTATGTTTCAAGTATAATATATCTATAATACACATGGTTTCACTTTTATTATGATGAAATGATATCCATTTGTTTTATATGGATTATGTTATGATGGGATGATGTTTATGAAACCCATTTTATTCTTTGGGTTATGATGAATGATTTATGTTTATGTTGTGGAACACATAAGAATGATTTCATGATGAGATGGGTGGGACATATATCTCCCTCCAATTAATTGGTTAATGATTTATATCTCATGAGATAGACATGGTTGTAATAGTAAGTTAATCCAGTTCAGTGATACAGGACTAGAACGAGGAGTGAACTAGATTCAGAAAGGGGCTTTGTCCACTAACATGGTCCTGGCAGCAATGCCTCGGCTACTATGGTAATAATATAAAGTGGTTAATGGTTTTCCACAATTACATGTTTTATTCCAATTCTATTTTATCATGATTTAGGTTTTTTATGATCTATGCCTTATATACTGCTAAGAATTATGTCATGTTCATGTTTTTACGTTCAAATGTTTTTGGATTGTTTTATGTTATTTATGTTTACCAGTACTGAGCATTTTATCTCACCCTTTTTTTGTTTTCTTTTCCCCAGGATATAAATAATGGTTTTAGGTAAGAAAACAAAAGGGGAAGATCTTTATGGGAGATGTTGAAGATATTTCACCACGATTAGAAGATTATTATTTCCGAGTATCCAAAGACACTAAACTACTACTGTCCTTTTGTGTTTGTTTTTTTTATTTATTAAGTATTCCGAAAAAGTAATTTAATTTCCATGTACATCAAGATATGGGTCTCTACACTACCCAATGTTTAGTTTTTTGGAATTATTATATATATCATTATTATACATGACATCACATTATTTTAAGATTATTTATTCGTTTTCAAATTTTATATAATGATTATTGATGGATTCAAGAATATTTTTACATGTATTTAATAGAATAAATACCACTATATTTTTTGTTTTATCTACTTAGTGGTAGTCTCTAACCATTGGATTTCATTAGGATGATTTCAGGGGACCACACTCATCCCCACATCTAGTCAATAACTTGTATGTTTTAAATTATTAAAAATGTTAAAAAATTTAATATATATATAATTAAATAAGTTAAATTTAATTCTATATCATATGGTTCATTATTCTTATTTATATTTTTTAGATATGGTTTGTTTATTTTTTCCATTTATGGATCTGGTGGGAGAGGTGCTGGTTGATAATATAGTTGATAAAAGGTTTGTTGATAATTTGTACGATAATTCTACATAGAAAAATATGTCATGTGATTTTTACTTTTAAATAAATATGAAAAAGGGAGCTCTCTATGATTGGGTCACAAAGAAGTACATGTAAGAAATTGAGATTTTTTTGATCTTTGAAAATAATGTGTATTGGGTTCTAGTTTTTATATTTTATTAAGGTTTTCTGATCACTAAATGATGAGTTCTTAGGTTATTTTGATAATAATAATGGTTTCTTATTAAAATTTATATAGTTTTTTAATTTTTGTTTATTTATTTTTGATATTGACGATGTAGTGGCTAATTATATTCTCTCTATGTTTTCTGTTATTTACTGGTCAATATATCATATTCCAATTCCCACATATTTCTATCAATAGTCCTCATTTTGTTTCTAATTAATTTCAAATGTTATTAAATAATTATGATTTCATTCACATAATGATAAAATTTAAATTCATTCATCTTATTCAATCAATTTTTTTTGAGGGGATGAAAAAGGCTGATTTTCTAGAGAATATTCTATCACAAAAAATTTATTTCTTAGTTTTAATTCATTAAAACATACATATGAGTAATTTGATGTATATAGGTTATTAATTATCTAAAATATAATGTTTTAAAATTAATGTAATTCATTCTCATCATTCTAATAGTATTCCTCTTGAGGGGGTAGTGGTCAATCCTCCTCTATGATATCATATGTGGTTTTATACTCCCAACAAGATCACTTCTATTGTATATTCTATTGTATTTCCATCGATATTGTTTAGTGATTGGAATGGAGAGAGTTTCTTATGAAAAACGATAATAGATACCTATGATGTATTATTATTAGAAATTGGATCTTTAATAACTTCAACATTAAAAATTAAATATAGTTGGTGGATATGAAACATTGATATTAGTCATCCTTATGGATATAGGGATATATTTAGTCATATATGTCATAAAAATCGAAGGTATATTGTTAAATTATAATGTAATGACAAGATATATTTTATATTGGTAGTAATTCTAGGTGATATGATAATTATTTGAGGTTCCATTTTTTATCTTCCATAGTGACTTATTCGTTATTTAATTTTAAAAAAGTTCACAACTTCTAATTTCTGAATATTTTTTCATGATATTAAAATTAATTTATTGATATATGAAAATATATTAGTGTTGATTGTGAGTTTTTAATGCCCGTTAAGCTTTTCTAAGGTGTTTTTGATTTTTGAATAGAAAATAGGACATCATTAGTTGTTTAGATATTTCATATTGTTAAATATGTGACCAAAATATATAATATTTGGAGTGGTTTAGATGTATCCATATCTTTTGGTATTGATTTAATCTAATGAAAAGTTGTATTATATGTCGTAAAAGGCGATAATACATTCTCCATCAATAAAATAAGTCATTATTTGATCATATCACATATAAACGTCTTTTATCTCAACTATCAAGGTAGATTATTTCATTAGTGGATGTTTAGAAATTAGTTTTTCCATGTGTTATGGAAATGTTCATTTGGAATTCCCAAAACTGGTGGCAGAGATACCCTAATGAAATGATAATCATTTTGAAATGTTGTTCCATATTGGGTTATATATAATTTCAATATATCTTATTATGGTAGAAACATAAATGTTGCGAGATTTGATAAATAAAATAGACGATTTATTGTATAAGTGTTTTACCCTGACTAGTGTGTTTCCTTGGGATGCACATTATGTTTTCATGTTAGATGATGGTTGTATGAGGTTTTTATAGTCAATTAATATAGCATCCCATCTTTTTATAACATAACTTTTCATTCCATTACACGGAACTGAGGATCTTTAAGGTTTAGTGTCTTGGAAACAAGGAACATAAAACATGAAACAAAAAAAACATTCTTCTTAAACACTTGAAAGGCTTCTCCTCATGTTCACCCTAGGCTCATTACTGCATCCCATAACCTGGGGACATACATCAAAAGGAAGGGTGAGCAGAAGGCCCAGCAAGGGAAACAAGTGAAACATTTTACATATGAACTTGAGATACATCAATAAAGTCATGAAAAGAACTTTAAGGCATGAAAATGAAATCATGAGGCATATCATAATAAAAATAAAACTTTTTCATAACTTGAAGATGTGGCTACATCATTTAATATAGACAATCATGAACATATCACCAAGGTCCATCCCCAAGGTGTCATTTTAAAATTACCAAGGTTATTCACCAAGGTATCGTGAAAATTGAAATCTCTAGTGGTTACATCATTACCCAATGCATTGGAGCGCTATCAGGGCGCACCCTTAAATTTGACTTTATTATCATTTGAGCCACATATATCATCATCAAACATTTCATAAATAACCCATATAGCATAAAGGAAATGGGTTTCATTTCATAATCATAACTTTTTTAAAAACTGCTTTAAAGACATGATCTTTATATCACTTTAAAACCCACAGAAAAGGAAGGTGGGTCTCATGTATGCAAATCCCAGAATTTAAAATAGAACATTTTGGTATATATGTGAATACCCCTTTAGAGGAAAGAGCTTTGAGTATTCACTTAATAAAATAAAAGGACTTTAGAAAAAGAGATAGACATTTTGAGACAAAAATTCTGCAGCATAACGACAATGTTCCGAGGTTTTAGAAGACATTAAAAGAGAGGTAAAATGGGTCAAACATTCATAAATGACCCATAAAATAGTACATGGATAGAATAAAAAGGATACATGATCATGGTAATGAGATTTCAAGGACATACCATTTGAAATGAAAAACATGTAAGGAAGAAAAAAAATTAGATTTCTCTTATGAAAGTTCGGCAGCCTAACGACGTTACTTAAACCTTAAAAAAATGATTTGAAAAGATAAAATAGGATCTCTAATCATGTAAACATAAGAGTTCAGTATGATAGATATAGAGATAATTCCCCAACATAACAAAAAGGAACTTGAAAGAATTGACATGAAAGTAGAACTTCAAAACGAGAAGGGTGAAGAACCACTTAAAAATTCGGCAGCCTAACGGCGCCACTTAAAACATCAAAATACTGAATTGAAGAGATCAAATGGGGTCTCTCATCATATGAACATAAGAGTCCAGTATGATATATATAGAGATCATACCCCAATATAACAAAAAGGAACTTGAAATAATTGACATGAAAGTAGAACTTCAAAACGAGAAGGGTGAAGAACCACTTAAAAATTCGGCAGCCTAACGACGCCACTTAAAACATCAAAATACTGAATTGGAGAGATCAAATGGGGTCTCTCATCATATGAACATAAGAGTCCAGTATGATATATATAGAGATCATAACCCAATATAACAAAAAGGAACTTGAAATAATCGACATGACAGTAGAACTTCAAAACGAGAAGGGTGAAGAACCACTTAAAAATTCGGCAGCCTAACGGCGCCACTTAAAACATCAAAATACTGAATTGAAGAGATCAAATGGGGTCTCTCATCATATGAACATTAGATTCCAGTATGATATATATAGAGATCATACCCCAATATAACAAAAAGGAACATGAAAGACTTGAATGAAAATAGAACTTGAAAACGAGGAAGGTGAAAGAATCCCTTAAAAATTCGACAGCCTAACGGTGCCACTTAAAACATCAAAATACTGAATTGAAGAGATCAAATGGGGTCTCTCATCATATGAACATAATAATCCAGTATGATATATATAGAGATCATACCCCAATATAACAAAAAGGAACATGAAAGACATGAATGAAAATAGAACTTGAAAACGAGGAAGGTGAAAGAATCCCTTAAAAATTCGGCAGCCTAACGGCGCCACTTAAACATTCTTAAAACGAATTGATGAGAGCAAGGGGGTCTCTCATCATATGAACATGAAATAGGCAGTAGGATGAATATAAAAGAACATCCTCCAACATAAGTACATGGAGTATAAAATAAAAGACATAAAAGAGATTACTTGAAAAGAAAGAGAGAGGTCGGATCCCTTACCTTAAAATGTAACTCTTAAACCTCAAAGGTTGGGTCCTTGAGGGCTTGGGGGCACCTTGGGAGGACTCCTTGGGAGGTAATGAGACCAGAAATTCGTTGGGAATGAGTGGGGAGTCGAATGGATGAGAGGAGGGCTTGGTATTTATAGGGAAAGTGAGGGGACAAGGCATTAATGGCCAAGGGACACCTCACATGTGCTTTTCTCAAACCCATGTGCTCTCCCTTGTCCTTTATCATGGAGTTAGGCCACATGGGGCCCCCAAAACAATAATTCATCACCCTTGGCCGGCCAACCCTCAAACGATCTCATGACATCATCATGACACCGTTATGATGTCATTAAACATACCGAAACCCTAAAACTGTATTTTTACTATTCACTGAAAATTCAACTTACTCAGAAAAATTCCAAAATTTCACATTAACCAAATATCAATGCTCTGATTTCAAAAATTAAATCCATTTTATAAAAATATTTTTCTAAATATTTTTAATTTAATTTTTAAATAAAAACACTATTCATCGAAAATTCATTTTTCAGAAAAAACCCCAAAAATTACCATAACATAATATCGATGCTTTGAGTTCAAAAATAAAGTCATTTTTATAAAAATAATTTTCTAATAATTTTTAATTAAATTTTTAATTAAAAAACACTATTCACCCGAAAAAAACTAATACTTGAATAATAATTAATGAAACCGTTATTTAACTATTTTATTGAATCACATTACTTAATCAAGGTGCCTAGATTATTTTAAAACTTTCTTTAAGTGAGATTACTAATCCATTTGGTCATATTACTAATCCTAATCATAAAATCACTATTCATAATTTACTATTCATCAAAAATCAAGTTGGTATTATTAGACTCTAAATTTAGTACTGAACATAATTTCAGAAGACCATTTTTTGAAAATCATTACACATTTTTAATTATTTAGGGTTTACATAAACATATTTAAAATATCCTTTTTCTAAAATTCATCAAAAATATGCATACTATATTTATCCGGTCATTTCAAAATTCATAAACTTCATCATAAGAAGAAATCCCAATTTTTATTTAAAACAAGGATTACACAAGGTAGTTACGGTCTCGTTACATAACCCCTTATAATACCAGCATAGGACCTAAGAGTAAGGTGTTCTAGGGTGATAGAAGCTTGGGGCGGCTCAGTCAACATTGCCCGAGTAGTAATTTCTATCAGTTTGAACTTCTCACGAAGGCGATTTCATTCCAGCTTCACATGATGAAGTTCGGCTTGGATTTGATCCAGAGCAAAGCCCAGTGGTGCTACCTCCTTCCCAAGCTCTGTTAGATGGGCTTCGATCGGTCCAAGTCTACTAGGTGAGTCCATCAAATCTTCTTTCTATAATAGTTAACCAAGATTACTTATATCAAAAAATTTTGTTCACAGCGGTCATATTGACCGATGGTTATATAATAGTCAAAACCCACTGATCTCATTTTAATTATAATCATCTTTATCAAATAAAACTTTTTTGTTGAGTATAACAATAACACATACAATTGGGAAACAAAATTTATTTAAAAAAATTCGGGTCGTTACAATCTTCCCCCCTTAAGAAATTGCATCCTCGCAATTTTAAAATTGGGTTTTGAAATTTCATTGAAAGTCCCACATCAGAAAAGGAGTCAGTAAAACTATTACTTTAAAATAAAGAAAGGGAAGTACAAAGGTCACCTGAGTTAACCCACACTAGGGTTCCATGTAGGAAATCATGGACATGGAGGAAAAAACAAAGGGTCAAGTTCTGAGGGAGAGTGATAGAGAACATGATTAGGAGAAAGTTAACCATGAGAAAATCCCAAACTTATGTTGTGTGTAAACGGTCTTTGATAACCTAGTAGGAAACGTAAACCAACAACATTTTTTTACGTTTCTTTTCATAATTATGAGGATTTCATTTACTACATAGATCAAAAACATAAGAAAATATACCTACCTTCAAGTAGAGTTTTATCCTTTAACAAGTCCCAACCAACACTAATCCTTTCTCCAAATGCTGAGAATTCAAAAACACTTGGTCTCATAAAAGCACAAGAATCATCTTCTATAGAATCACATAATCTACAAAAGATTAACTATCTATTTATTCTATCTTTAAACATTATCCCAAAAACTGAAAGGTTAAGGTAAAACAACTCTTCAAAAAGAAAGAATCCCATACGAATGGAAACTACTTTTAAATCATCAAAGTTCCATGGTACTACCCAAATTTCATCATAGACCATTCCCTAAATAACGGTCCTTAAAATTCCTCAAAACAAACCAAACTAAGATTGAAACCCAAATACAATAAGGATTTGATAACATATTCTTCCAAAACAACATCATTGTTCATCTCTAGACAACATCAACCACTCCTAACATCTTATAAAAAAAGTAGCTAACCTAAACATATTTTACCCAAGATAGGTTAGTCATTCCCATAAGTAACCTAAATTACTATAAGTTCACCTTAAATTCATCGATTCTTAAAAATATAAGTCAACCTTACTCCTCAATGAAAATACCGTAGTAATCTATTTACCTCGATCAAATATGGTTCCCAAAATAATGAACATCTTCCAAAATAATAATCATATTTTAATCCCCTAATCATCCCTGTCATATTAATTCTAAAATCGTCGCATTTCCTATCACATTGGTTGTCGGGACATGTTCTTCCATTTCCCACCATTAACTAAGAAGAGAAAGCATAATTAGGGGTTTAAGTACTTAGCTAATAATCATGAAAAGGAACTGAAAGCATATAAGGATAACTTGTATATGAAAGGTATACCCTAACTTGTGATCTCCTAGGTTCCCATCTAGGTTATGAATGATCATATATTCTTATGTGAACCTTTATTTTATTTTATCTTTGTTCCTTTAACAATGGTTCATACTAAGCTTATGAATTAACCAAAGCATATCCCCCGGGAGTGTCGTAACCAAGAGTGCAGCAAGGCCCGTTGTTGTGTACCAGTTCCCGTTCGAGTCTAGCTCAAAGCGGTGTTTTCGGGTTTTACCCCTATGTACATCTGTGCCAGAGCCACCTCTACCTGCTCGTATCCAGACAGGGATGTATTTGTTTGGCAACCCCTTACTCAATACTCACCAAAATACCAGGAAGATTTTGTTGGATCTGAATCTACGGATTACACACAAGAGGGGGGGTGAATTGTGTCTTTTCAAAATTATTACAATCTCTTCAATTTAGACAAATTCTGTCCTCTATGCTTTTGCTCGATTAAATATGCAGCAGAAAAAGTAAAAGCATGAACACACGGATGTATAGTGGTTCGGGGAACAGAAGGCCCCTAGTCCAATCCACCAACGCTCAAATCCACGAGCTTGGCGATTTTCACTATCTGGTCCTCGTTTCCACAGACCTGTCCACAACTGAGTACAGGAAGTTGACACCTTTACAAGATTGAGGCACACACAGCCTTCCTGGTTCAAACACGAACCCACATAGCTTAGAACGAGAAGCTGATCACTCAAAAATAAAAAGAGTTTCGATAAAGAAAACACTTCTTCAGTTTTTCTTCACAATTGCAACAGAACGCAATTGACAGTAGATAGATCGTCGTCTTCAGAAAATAAAGATCTGTAATCAAAACAGTTCTGAGTCGATCCAGTTGCAATAGATATTACCAGAAACTTCACAACTTCAGCAGCAATAGATTCACAACAGATAGTCGATGTAGAACACGTGAATCTGCTATCAAGATCTTCTTTCGGTAAAAAGGATTTTACACTTCTTCTCGATCACCAGAAAAGAACGCCTTTTCACAGTCTCTGTTTCTTGCTCGTTAAAAGATCAATCTATATATTTCACACACTTTCCTGTGTATATATATATATATCCGAAGTTTCCAAGATAGAACATATATATTCAAATCTGAGAAAATCTTCCGCATAAATAGATCCATAAAAATCTCCTTTAGATTTGCGATAACAATAGAGTCGTTGTAACTCCCCTGAAGAATCGGCATAAAAAGCTCCGTTTAAATCAATCAGTAATCCGTTGTAAATCGTCTTTGATTCAGTCAAAGTCGCACTTAAGAATCGGCTCGAAATCCGCCTAATAAACTGCCTGTTTGACCAATGCAAACGGTAATATCGTCTGTCAAAAATATCCCGACGCCAAACGTAGGGTTGATGACGTGGCTCCAAACGTAGGGTTCACAAACGTAAGGTTGAACATACATACTTTCTCTTCAGCATTCAAACGTAGGGTTGATCATCCATACTTTGTCTCGCTTCAACTCTTCAAAGAACGTACGGTTGATTATAAAAGTAAGATTGATGATCCATACTTTTGAGAAACAAACTCAACACTGAAAACTAACGTACGGTTTCTCTTCCATACTTTTCCAACAACGAAAACGTAAGGTTCCTTCCAAACGTAATGTTCTTCTTCAATACTTTTCAACAACGTAATGTTCATTAACCATACGTTTCAAAATAACGTAAGGTTCCTTAACCATACGTTTCTTTTAACATAAAAAGTAAACTTTTCATCCATACGTTACGTTCATCAACGTAGGGTATGAACAGTGATTCCAGTACGCGCTAAAATTGATCTCGCGCTACAGTGATTCCAGAATGCGCTAAACTTGATCTCGGAATAAATGAAGTATGAAATCTCGTTATATGAAATAAATAAATGAAATAAATTCCTGCAAAATACTCAACGAAATAATTAGTAAATAATTAAGGGTATTTGTGAGCATCAAAATCATCATAAAGAGACAGAGTATTATTTAAAATAATATCCCCCTTTAAAAACATTATTTTTAATTGTTTGAAAACAATACATTGCTCAACAATCTCCCCCTTTTTGATGATCACAAAACCCATAAAATAATAGAACTAATTTAATTGTAATCTTTATTGAAAAAATTAGTTTTATAAAATTGTAGAATTCTGAAAGGATTAAAACAATATTTAACTATAATAAAATTTCTCCCCCATAAAAATAAATTTTCAGCTAAAAAAAATGCCTTCTCCCTCCCATATATCCAAATTTCTTCATAGGAAACAAATGAATTTAAATGTTGTGTTTATCCAAATTCTCCCCCTTTTGTGATATCAAAAAGAATGAAAAATTACGGATTTGAACACATTCAATATTGTACTGAACTATAAGTAAATGCTATAATTAACTGTGTATGAATAAGTGAATTTGTTATACTGGCTAACTTAGTCATAAATCAATAAACAACAAAACAAAAAAGAAATCAGAAAAGAATGTTCATTCACAAGCTGTTATATATA
Organism: Viscum album; assembly: GCA_963277665.1. NCBI lineage: Eukaryota > Viridiplantae > Streptophyta > Magnoliopsida > Santalales > Viscaceae > Viscum > Viscum album. The sequence continues at coordinate 41,754,795 of OY728129.1, read as the reverse complement.
TAAACGATTGTGATATACAGAGGAATCAAGGTTCATGGATAAGACAGGAAAAAAGGTGTCTATCTCCTTTGAATCACGGTCTTGATCTCTGTAAACTGTTCTCTGAGCCTCTTCATCATCCCATCTCCTAACTTGATGATAAGATCTCTGTTCTCTTGAGTCATATGAATATCTTCAATCAAATTAACTCTGAAAAACTCATGCATCCTTTCTTCTTTTTCAACAAAAAGAGTCAGCTTCTCTGATAACTGATTCAAAAGAATCCTTATCGGTTGCTCTCCAGATGTCAACTGATCCACTAAAAATTTCTGATTATCCAGCAAAACTGACAAAGGGGCACTATTACACTGAAGATCGTGTAATCTGTCACTCATATTGCTTAGTGCTCCTGTAATTGCTTGAAATCTTCGAATCAAATCAGGTGAAGAACCTGATCCACTCACAGCATTGTTTGCAACAGACTCAAATTTATTCTCCATGTAAATCTTCATCTCAGATAAATCATCTTTCTTTACCATCTCTGATTTTAACTGATCAACAGCACGCAACATATCAGTCTTAAACAAATCTACTTCCTGTCTTGAAGCAGTACATTCTTTCAGCTTCTGAAACTTTAACTGCTCTAAGTTCAGAGAATTTCTGAGACTAACATTCTCAGATTCTAACTGAGAGATACGCTTGTACAGCTCAACAACTTCTTCTTTTCTCGAATCAGGGGCACCCTGTGCTCTATTCTCATGTCCAGAAATAGGTTGATGAGGCAAGGCAAGTGGTAAAGAATCTGCATCTGATTGTTCTTTGTCCTTGTCTTGACAAGGTTGATCCACTGAACTAGCCTTTGAAGCTTGAAATTCTTCCACTGAAAATTCTTCCTGAAGTACTTCTGTATTAGCTTCAGAAGTATGTTCATCACGAACAGTAGTCTCTCTGACTTCTACTGAATGGTCAAGAACAATATCTTCATGTAAATCTTGAGGTCGGGCCACTTCTTCACCAGGCACTGCCTCCATAGGTTGTTCTTGTTGTATTACATTTTCAACAGCCACAGCAGCAGATTGAGGTTCTTTTTGGATTTCCGGTTGAGCTGCTGGTTCCTCTATCGGTGCAGTCTGCTCCACAACAGCTTCTCTCACAAATGAATAAGAAATTGCCGGTTCAGAGGATTTCAAGGCAGGAGAGATAATTTCTTCATCAATTGACCTCTTCCTTCTAGATTGAAGTCCTTCCTGACTTCTCTCTTCCTCAACTTCCTCCATCTCAAAACGAATTCTCCTTGCCACTGTACTAACCCTTGATTCTGCTTGTCCCTCCTTGGACTTAGCCGGTTGAGCCTGAGCACTCTCCGAGTCTTCCTCAGCTCCAACAGGTAAGAGTTTTCCTTTAATAGTGCTCCAGAAGTATCCGACTTTCCTCAAAGTCCCAGCATTAAAAACATTACTGTGGTGACATTTCACCCCAGCATCGACCAATCTGATCATTCCTCTTTTAAACAAAAACAAAGAAATGAACCTTCCATAAGGGAAAAAGGTCATTCTTGCTTCACTCTGAAAACAGTATCTCAGATATCTTATCATAAACCGAGGAAAATTAAACTTAATATCACACATCAGAAGATACATTATGTACATGTCAGGGTATAGAATTTTCTCCATCTCAGCCATCCTTGGTGCTAAACCAGTCTGAACAAAATTTACCAAGATTTTCTGATCGGGCTCCAAATCTTTATTAAGCATTTTCTTTATGACTCTGGTTCCAAACAGAAAAGACATAATGTCTTCAGACTTATGTACAGAATCTCCAATATTCCGTAAATCGAAATGAAAAACTTCTTCATGAGGGCAGTTAAGAATTTGACTTATCTCTACAGATGATATGGAAAAGTCCTTATCCTCTATTTGAGCCAACAAACTGTCCTCCGTATCTCCAAGGCTAAACTGAACAGTTCTAAAGAAATGTCTCATTTCTGCCTCATAAAGAAACTCAGAATTTTCACTATTAAAAGCTTGCTCAAGGCTTTGAAACGATAACGCTTTCTTCAACAGTAAATTAGTTTCAAACAGCCACTCTAAATCGATGACTTTACCTTGCAGTATTTTCCAACCAACTACTTTAGGTTTCTTTGCAGCACTGCTCTCGGCTTCATCTGGACGCTTAGTCTTTGCCATTCCAACAACGATTTCTGAAGGTTCGTAAGTTTAGGGTTTGAAGATTCAGAAAAGGGTTTTGGAGCAGATGTGCGGGTTTAGGTTTTCGAAAGGGTTTCCGAAAAAGGTGAAACAGTTTAGAAGGTGAAACGGTTCTGACAGCCTTGATTCCCGTGTAATCACTAATCATTACTTTTATTTAAAACAAAATAAAATTACTTATAGCGGGAAACAAAAAATTAAACAGAATTCGAAAACAGAATAAGATAGAAAAAAAAATCTATTTAAAATTAAATAAACCTAACTCCCCCTTAATAAATTCAAACCTTGCCGTGGGAAGTGGTTTAGTAAAAATATCTGCTAATTGATTTTCTGTATTTACAAATTCTAAAAATATATCCTTTTTAAACACATGATCTCTTAAAAAGTGATGTCTTATATCAATGTGCTTAGTTCTAGAATGACTAATAGGATTTTTTGAAATATTAATTGCACTAGTATTATCACATAAAATAGGTGTATTATTGAAATTTAATCCAAAGTCCATAAGAGTGTTTTTCATCCACAACACCTGTGCACAACAACTACCTGCAGACACATATTCTGCCTCGGCTGTTGACAGGGCAACTGAGTGTTGTTTCTTACTAGACCATGATACTAAAGACTTTCCTAAAAAGTGACATGTTCCCGAAGTACTCTTCCTATCTAATCTACAGCTTCCAAAGTCAGCATCTGAATATGAAATTAAATTAAAATCAGAGGTTTTTGGATAAAGCAGAAATTGATAAATAGTACCTTTTAAATATCTAAAAATTCTTTAAACACCAGTTAAGTGGGATTCTTTGGGATTTGATTGAAATCGAGCACAAAGACATACTGAATACATTATATCTGGTCTACTAGCAGTAAGATATAACAAACTACCAATCATACCTCTATATAACTTGTTGTCCACTGATTTTCCAGTTTCATCCAAATCAAGTTTTATATTAGTACACATAGGAGTTGTAAATGTCTTGCTGTTTTCAAGTCCAAATTTCTTAAGTAAATCAGTAATGTATTTGCATTGATTTAAAACATTTCCAAAATCTTTTTGAAATATTTGAAGACCTAAAAAGAAATTTAATTCTCCCATCATACTCATTTCAAATTCTTTTTGCATTAATTCTGAAAATTCATGACAAAGAATTTTATTGGTCGATCCAAAAATTACATCATCAACATAAATTTGAACCAACAAAACATTATTTTTCACAGTTTTCTTAAATAGTGTTGGATCTGCTAGTCCAACAGTAAAATCATTTTTCAAAAGAAAAGAACTTAGTCTTTCATACCAAGCTCTTGGTGCTTGTTTAAGGCCATAAAGAGCTTTAGTAAGTTTGAAAACAGAATCTGGTTTTTGAGAATTTTCAAAACCAGGAGGTTGCTCAACATAAACTTCCTCCATTAAATAACCATTTAAAAAGGCAGATTTAACATCCATCTGAAATAATTTAAAATTCATATAAGATGCATAGGCTAAAAGGATTCTAATGGCTTCTAACCTGGCTACAGGTGCAAAGGTCTCATCATAATCTATTCCTTCTTCTTGATTATATCCTTTAGCTACTAATCTTGCTTTATTTCTAGTTATTATCCCTTGATCATCCTGTTTATTCCTAAAGATCCATTTAGTTCCTATTACTGGATAATCATATGGTCTTTCAACTAATTCCCAAACCTTATTTCTCTTGAACTGGTTCAATTCATCCTGCATTGCTATTACCCAGCTCTCATCATCTAAGGCTTCTTCTATGGTCTTAGGTTCTTGTTGGGATAGGAAAGCAGAGAATTCAACTATGTTTCCAAGGTTTCTTCTAGTTTGAATACCAGTCTCTAAGTTACCTATCACAGATTCTAAAGGGTGATTCTTTAAGGTTCTAGACTGTCTAGGCATTACATTCAAAGGTTCTTCAGTATCATGTTCTTCTGAACTGGACTGAATTTATTTTATATCATTTTCAAAATCATTCTTTAAATTCTCAAGTCTCATGTTTTCATTAGAATCAGGTTCATCTATTTGTTCTATCCTTTTCTCAAAAGGATCAGATTCATCAAATTTCACATGAACTGATTCTTCAACAATCCTTGACTTTTTATTATAGACTCTATAAGCTTTGGAGGTTGCAGAATATCCTAAGAAAATACCTTTATCAGATTTTGGATCAAATTTACCAAGATTATCTTTGGTATTCAAGATGTAAACCTTGCATCCAAAAACTTTAAAGTAATTTACTTTAGGTTTTCTGTTATTCCATAGTTCATAGGGTGTCTTTTTCAAAATAGGTCTTATTAAAATTCTATTCATTATATAACAAGCGGTATTAACAGCTTCTGCCCAGAAATATATAGGTAGGCTATATTCATTTAACATAGTTCTAGCCATTTCTTGAATAGTTCTATTTCTTCTTTCTACAATCCCATTTTGTTGAGGTGTTCTTGGAGCAGAGAAGGTGTGTTTAATACCCATGTTTGAGCAAAAGGAATTAAATTCCTGGTTCTCAAATTCTCCACCATGATCACTTCTCAATGGGATTATATTAAAACCTTTTTCATTTTGAATAGATTTACAAAAACCTTCAAATAAACTAAAAGCTTCACTTTTAAATTTCAAAAAGAAAATCCAAGTAAATCTAGAATAATCATCAACTAATACATAAACATATAATTTACCAGCTAAACTTGCTACTCTTGAAGGTCCAAACAAATCCATATGGATAAGTTCTAGAGGTTTAGTTGTAGCAACTTTATTATCAGATTTGAATGATGATTTGTGTTGCTTGCCAAGCTGACATGCATCACAGAATCTGTCATTTTCAAATTTGAGACTAGGAAAATCAGAAACTAGATGTTTCTTAGATAATTTATGTAAAGCATATATATTGCAATGACCAAGTCTTCTATGCCAGATCCAGGATTCACTTATATTAGCAGTTAAGCAGTTTACTTGTTGTTTACACAAGGAATACAAATCCAAAGTATAAACATTATCAGTTCTGGGTGCTCTAAACTTAAACAGTTTATCTTTAGAAACAGTACAACTATTGTTAGTAAAATCAACAGTGTATCCATCATCACAGAGTTGAGAGATACTTATCAGATTGTGTTTTAACCCTTGTACATAAAGTACTTTGTTGATTGAGACTGTCTCTGGATCTCCAACTGTTCCAATACCAATAATCTTTCCTTTGGCATTGTCACCAAAGGTGACAAGTCCTCCTTCCTTTCGAGTAAGAGAAGAGAAATTAGCTGAAGTTCCACTCATGTGTCTTGAGCAGCCACTGTCCATATACCATATTTCTTTCTTTCTTTGGTGACCTGCTACCTACAAAGACATTTAAACAAATTGCTTTGGTACCCATATTTTGTTGGGTCCAGGAGTGTTAGCAAGCAGTGATCTGGGTATCCAGATTTGCTTTGTTTTCTTAAAATTGATTGAATCATATAGATCATTGGAAATATAAGCTTTCTTAATTCCACATATTTGAGGTTGTCTTAGAAAACAGTTTTTAGCTATATGACCTTTTGTTCCACAGAAGTTACAAATAACCTGTTTAGTGCTAGGAACAAAATAATTTTTGTATAACTTAGGTTTTTCTCCTTTACTTCCAATTCCAAACCTTTCCCTTTTAATTACAGTTTTTCCAAGTATCTCATTTAAGGTGTTTTCTCCTTTTGTAAAAACTAATGCAGCCTCTTTATAAGATTCTACTTCATCCTGTAGAGTTTTTATTTTTGATTCAAAATTAATTTTATTTGAGTCAGCAGAGTTGTATTTGTCAATTAATTCCTTATGTTGTTTTAGCAAAGTATTTCTTTCATCTGAAATAGCTTTATGCAAGTTCTTTATAGATTTATATTTTTTAAATAATGAGTCATACCTTTCTTCAAGCATATTGCAGTAAGCTGCATGTTTTTTATTTGAGAAGCTTGTTTCAGAGTTTGATTCATTATTTGAGTCAGAGGAGTAGTATGAGTGTACCTCATCAGTTTCAGCCATGAAACCCATATTTGCTTTTAACTTGGCTTCCTCCTTCTCTGAGCTTGATTCAGAAGAATTACTTGAGTCTTCAGAAACACTCCAAGTAGCTTTCATAGCTTTCTTGTCTTTCTGCTCATAATCATCTCTTTTGAAGAATTTCTTCTTCTTTGCATCTTTCAATTTAGGGCAATCCGGTCTGATATGTCCCATCTTTTTGCATTCATAACATCTCACTTCCTTGCTATCCTTCTTGAAGGATTTCTTGAAGTCTTTCTTCTTACTGTAGAACTTTCTGAATTTTCTGGCTAGCTGAGCCAGTTCTTCATCCGAATTTGAAGAATCAGAACTTTCTGATTTAGCACTTACTTCTCTGTTCTTCATCTTTCTATCCTTTTGTTGAGAATTCACTTTCAACGCAGTGTTTTCCCTTTTTATGTAGACTTTATGCTCATTTACCTCATCTTGCATTTCAGCCTCGTACATCATCAATGTACCAATCAGTTCTCTCATAGTTAGATCTTTAACAGAAGTTGATTGTCTGATTGCTGCAGAGATTCCATTCCATCGAGTAGGAAGTACTCTTAGTACCTTCAACGCTTGATCAGCCTGCTTGATTGGTTCTCCTAGAGCTGTTATATTATTGACAATTTCTGTCAATCTTCCATTCATATGAGTGATGCTCTCTCCTTCAATCATTCTGAAAGTATCGAATTTTAACTTAGCAGTTGCATATCTCATCTGTCTTACATTATCTGTTCCTTCATAAGCAACAGCTATTGTTTGCCACATTTCATATGCAGTCGGGCATTGAGATACTCTGTTAAATTCATCCGGTCCTAGACCACAGATGATTGCATTCATAGCTTTTGAATTTATGTCATACTCAGCCTCTGTAGCAGCACTCCATGTATCGGGATTTTCAGGAATTTCATAGGGAGTCAGAATCTTTGAATAGACTTTGTAACCAAGGTTTTTCAGATAAATAATCATACGTGATTTCCAGCAGCCATAATTATCTCCATTAAAGTAAGGTGCTCTGACCATTGACATTCCCTCTCTCATATCAGCCATGATATACTATGTATAATCTTTAAATACTTCTAGCTTGATAAGACTTTAAAAATAAGAAGCTCCTCCTTTGATACCAATTGTTGGATCTGAATCTACGGATTACACACAAGAGGGGGGGTGAATTGTGTCTTTTCAAAATTATTACAATCTCTTCAATTTAGACAAATTCTGTCCTCTATGCTTTTGCTCGATTAAATATGCAGCGGAAAAAGTAAAAGCATGAACACACGGATGTATAGTGGTTCGGGGAACAGAAGGCCCCTAGTCCACTCCACCAACGCTCAAATCCACGAGCATGGCGATTTTCACTATCTGGTCCTCGTTTCCATAGACCTGTCCACAACTGAGTACAGGCAGTTGACACCTTTACAAGATTCAGGCACACACAACCTTCTTGGTTCAAACACGAACCCACACAGCTTAGAACGAGAAGCTGATCACTCGAAAATAAAAAGAGTTTCGATAAAGAAAACACTTCTTCAGTTTTTCTTCACAATTGCAACAGAACGCAATTGACAGTAGATAGATCGTCGTCTTCAGAAAATAAAGATCTGTAATCAAAACAGTTCTGAGTCGATCCAGTTGCAATAGATATTACCAGAAACTTCACAACTTCAGCAGCAATAGATTCACAACAGATAGTCGATGTAGAACACGTGAATCTGCTATCAAGATCTTATTTCGGTAAAAAGGATTTTACACTTCTTCTCGATCACCAGAAAAGAACGCCTTTTCACAGTCTCTGTTTCTTGCTCGTTAAAAGATCAATCTATATATTTCACACACTTTCCTGTGTATATATATATATATCCGAAGTTTCCAAGATAGAACATATATATTCAAATCTGAGAAAATCTTCCGCATAAATAGATCCATAAAAATCTCCTTTAGATTCGCGATAACAATAGAGTCGTTGTAACTCCCCTGAAGAATCGGCATAAAAAGCTCCGTTTAAATCAATCAGTAATCCGTTGTAAATCGTCTTTGATTCAGTCAAAGTCGCACTTAAGAATCGGCTCGAAATCCGCCTAATAAACCGCCTGTTTGACCAATGCAAATGGTAATATCGTCTGTCAAAAATATCTCGACGCCAAACGTAGGGTTGATGACGTGGCTCCAAACGTAGGGTTCACAAACGTAAGGTTGAACATACATACTTTCTCTTCAGCATTCAAACGTAGGGTTGATCATCCATACTTTGTCTCGCTTCAACTCTTCAAAGAACGTACGGTTGATTATAAAAGTAAGATTGATGATCATTACTTTTGAGAAACAAACTCAACACTGAAAACTAACGTACGGTTTCTCTTCCATACTTGTCCAACAACGAAAACGTAAGGTTCCTTCCAAACGTAATGTTCTTCTTCAATACTTTTCAACAACGTAAGGTTCATTAACCATACGTTTCAAAATAACGTAAGGTTCCTTAACCATACGTTTCTTTTAACATAAAAAGTAAACTTTTCATCCATACGTTACGTTCATCAACGTAGGGTATGAACAGTGATTCCAGTACGCGCTAAAATTGATCTCGCGCTACAGTGATTCCAGAATGCGCTAAACTTGATCTCGGAATAAATGAAGTATGAAATCTCGTTATATGAAATAAATAAATGAAATAAATTCCTGCAAAATACTCAACGAAATAATTAGTAAATAATTAAGGGTATTTGTGAGCATCAAAATCATCATAAAGAGACAGAGTATTATTTAAAATAATCTCCCCCTTTAAAAACATTATTTTGAATTGTTTGAAAACAATACATTGCTCAACAGATTTCCTATATTAAACTTTTCTATAGGGTTCCTCATAGAGTTTTCATATCCTAATTTCCAAAAATAACTAGACCATACTTTGATACCAACTATAGCATCCCGTCTTTTTATAACACAACTTTTCATTCCATTACACGGAACTGAGGATCTTTAAGGTTTAGTGTCTTGGAAACAAGGAACATAAAACATAAAACAAAAAAAACATTCTTCTTAAACACTTGAAAGGCTTCTCCTCATGTTCACCCTAGGCTCATTACTGCATCCCATAACCTGGGGACATACATCAAAAGGAAGGGTGAGCAGAAGGCCCAGCAAGGGAAACAAGTGAATCATTTTACATATGAACTTGAGATACATCAATAAAGTCATGAAAAGAACTTTAAGGCATGAAAATGAAATCATGAGGCATATCATAATAAAAATAAAACTTTTTCATAACTTGAAGATGTGGCTACATCATTTAATATAGACAATCATGAACATATCACCAAGGTCCATCCCCAAGGTGTCATTTTAAAATTACCAAGGTTATTCACCAAGGTATCGTGAAAATTGTAATCTCTAGTGGTTACATCATTACCCAATGCATTGGAGCGCTATCAGGGCGCACCCTTAAATTTGCCTTTATTATCATGTGAGCCACATATATCATCATCAAACATTTCATAAATAACCCATATAGCATAAAGGAAATGGGTTTCATTTCATAATCATAACTTTTTTAAAAACTGCTTTAAAGACATGATCTTTATATCACTTTAAAACCCACAGAAAAGGAAGGTGGGTATCATGTATGCAAATCCCAGAATTTAAAATATAACATTTTGGTGTATCTGTGAATACCCCTTTAGAGGAAAGAGCTTTGAGTATTCACTTAATAAAATAAAAGGACTTTAGAAAAAGAGATAGACATTTTGAGACAGAAATTCTGCAGCATAACAACAATGTTCCGAGGTTTTAGAAGACATTAAAAGAGAGGTAAAATGGGTCAAACATTCATAAATGACCCATAAAATAGTACATGGACAGAATAAGAAGGATACATGATCATGGTAATGAGATTTCAAGGACATACCATTTGAAATGAAAAACATGTAAGGAAGAAAAAAAATTAGATTTCTCTTATGAAAGTTCGGCAGCCTAACGGCGTTACTTAAACCTCAAAAAAAAAAATGATTTGAAAAGATCAAATAGGATCTCTCATCATGTAAACATAAGAGTTCAGTATGATAGATATAGAGATAATTCCCCAACATAACAAAAAGGAACTTGAAAGAATTGACATGAAAGTAGAACTTCAAAACGAGAAGGGTGAAGAACCACTTAAAAATTCGGCAGCCTAACGGCGCCACTTAAAACATCAAAATACTGAATTGAAGAGATCAAATGGGGTCTCTAATCATATGAACATAATATTCCAGTATGATATATATAGAGATCATACCCCAATATAACAAAAAGGAACTTGAAATAATTGACATGAAAGTAGAACTTCAAAACGAGAAGGGTGAAGAACCACTTAAAAATTCGGCAGCCTAACGGCGCCACTTAAAACATCAAAATACTGAATTGGAGAGATCAAATGGGGTCTCTCATCATATGAACATAAGAGTCCAGTATGATATATATAGAGATCATACCCCAATATAACAAAAAGTAACTTGAAATAATTGACATGAAAGTAGAACTTCAAAACGAGAAGGGTGAAGAACCACTTAAAAATTCGGCAGCCTAACGGCGCCACTTAAAACATCAAAATACTGAATTGAAGAGATAAAATGGGGTCTCTCATCATATGAACATTAGAGTCCAGTATGATATATATAGAGATCATTCCCCAATATAACAAAAAGGAACATGAAAGACTTGAATGAAAATAGAACTTGAAAACGAGGAAGGTGAAAGAATCCCTTAAAAATTCGGCAGCCTAACGGCGCCACTTAAAACATCAAAATACTGAATTGAAGAGATCAAATGGGGTCTCTCATCATATGAACATAAGAGTCTAGTATGATATATATAGATATCATACCCTAATATAACAAAAAGGAACATGAAAGACTTGAATGAAAATAGAACTTGAAAACGAGGAAGGTGAAAGAATCCCTTAAAAATTCGGCAGCCTAACGGCGCCACTTAAACATTCTTAAAACGAATTGATGAGAGCAAGGGGGGTCTCTCATCATATGAAAATGAAATAGGCAGTAGGATGAATATAAAAGAACATCCTCCAACATAATAACATTGAGTATAAAAGAAAAGACATAAAAGAGATTACTTGAAAAGAAAGAGAGTGGTCGGATCCCTTACCTTAAAATGTAACTCTTAAACCTCAAAGGTTGGGACCTTTAGGGCTTGGGGGCACCTTGGGAGGACTCCTTGGGAGGTAATGAGACCAGAAATTCGTTGGGAATGAGTGGGGAGTCGAATGGATGAGAGGAGGGCTTGGTATTTATAGGGAAAGTGAGGAGACAAGGCATTAATGGCCAAGGGACACCTCACATGTGCTTTTTCAAACCCATGTGCTCTCCCTTGTCATTTATCATGGAGTTAGGCCAAATGGGGCCCCCAAAACAATAATTCATCACCATTGGCCGGCCAACCCTCAAAAGATCTCATGACATCATCATGACACCGTTATGATGTCATTAAACATACCGAAACCCTAAAACTGTATTTTTACTATTCACTGAAAATTCAACTTTCTCAGAAAAATCCCAAAATTTCACATTAACCAAATATCAATGCTCTGATTTCAAAAATGAAATCCATTTTATAAAAATATTTTTCTAAATATTTTTAATTTAAGTTTTAAATAAAAACACTATTCATCGAAAATTCATTTTTCAGAAAAAACCCCAAAAATTACCATAACATAATATCGATGCTTTGAGTTCAAAAATAAAGTCATTTTTATAAAAATAATTTTCTAATTATTTCTAATTAAATTTTTAATTAAAAAACACTATTCACCCGAAAAAAACTAATACTTGAATAATAATTAATGAAACCGTTATTTAACTATTTTATTGAATCACATTACTTAATCAAGGTGCCTAGATTATTTTAAAAATTTCTTTAAGTGAGATTACTAATCTATTTGGTCATATTACTAATCCTAATCATAAAATCACTATTCATAATTTACTATTCATCAAAAATCAAGTTGGTATTGTTAGACTCTAAATTTAGTACTGAACATAATTGCAGAAGACCATTTTTTGAAAATCATTACACATTTTTAATTATTTAGGGTTTGCATAAACATATTTAAAATATCCTTTTTCTAAAATTCATCAAAAATATGAATACTATATTTATCCGGTCATTTCAAAATTCATAAACTTCATCATAAGAAGAAATCCCAATTTTTATTTAAAACAAGGATTACACAAGGTAGTTACGGTCTCGTTACATAACCCCTTATAATACCAGCATAGGACCTAAGAGTAAGGTGTTCTAGGGTGATAGAAGCTTGGGGCGGCTCAGTCAACATTGCCCGAGTAGTAATTTCTATCAGTTTGAACTTCTCACGAAGGCGATTTCGTTCCAGCTTCACATGATGAAGTTCGGCTTGGATTTGATCCAGAGCAAAGCCCAGTGGTGCTACCTCCTTCCCAAGCTCTGTTAGATGGGCTTCGATCGGTCCAAGTCTACTAGGTGAGGCCATCGAATCTTCTTTCTATAATAATTAACCAAGATTACTTATATCAAAAAATTTTGTTCACAGCGGTCATATTGACCGATGGTTATATAATAGTCAAAACCCACTGATCTCATTTTAATTATAATCATCTTTATCAAATAAAACGTTTTTGTTGAGTATAACAATAACACATACAATTGGGAAACAAAATTTATTTAAAAAATTTCGGGTCGTTACAATTAATGGGTGAATCAAGTGATTTAGAATTACCCTTATCCCATATAAACAATTTTTGATTTATTATGTTTAATTAATATAACATGTTGATTCTATAATATAATTCACATTTTTAGATATAATTAAATGTGAGTAGTGGTTGGGGATATTCCAAATACATATCTTATGTTTAAATATAAATATTTTTAATTTGTAATTAATATTTTTTCCTGCCAAAACAACCAAAATATTTTTATGTGATTAATAAAATCTATATTTAGAAATATAAATATTCAATTTATGGGTTTGTTAATATATTTAATTATGATGTATTCATGATTATTGGATAATGATTTTGATAATATGAGTAGTATCATGGGAATTATTTTATGACATTAGTTGTATGAAAAGATACATAAATTTATGTTTTAGACCATTTAGGTGAAATTTATTGGGAAATATTTTTATTAGTATGGTGTATCAGTTGCTTCATTAATGGATACGGAAGTTATCTCATAGAGTATCCTTTGAATGATGTAAATGATTGGAGTTTTATTGGCCTATTTGGTCAATTATGCTGTTTTGTGTCAAATTTCTCTATGATTGAATCCCATTTAATAGATTTAACAGGAAAATACTAAGAAAAATATAAATAAATCAATTCGAGATTGTGGTTGACTAGATAATATAGAATATGAATAATACTCATGTTTTTCATTTTTTAGATGATGGATTCATGCTTATGGTCTTATTTAATTCTTCTTATCATATTCTATGTTATGTTCTCATGTATCAGAGTGCAGTGATATTCTAATGGTCATATATATTACATGAAAATGATCATAATAATTCCACCCGTGATCTTGGGATTATGGTGGTTGGGTTTACAGAGATTCTGTGGATAAATTAACTTTTTAATGATTATTTTATTCATCAAAGATCAAAATAACATAAGATATATCGTCACATATATTGATTTGGATTCGTATTAATAAAGATTAATTGTGTTATTCTTGGATTATAATTTTTGAGATAGGCTATTGTCCCATGAAATAGAATGTGGTAGAAGATATTATGAGAAGGTTATTCCATGGGTATGTTTCTTGAGAGTCTAGATATTTAAGGAAGAGGTTGAAATAGTCAACTTCCAGGTATCTTGATGTGGATGAAATTAGTTGAAAATATTCCCTCCATATTATAATAGTGAAATCATTATTATTAATGTAGTTAGATAATTCTAAATTCTGATATTGAACGAAGGAGGTGTAGAGGGATGAATTTGACTGTGAGGTTTATCTGATGGAATGTTCGTAGGATAACCAACATTATATTTTATTACTTAGGAATATATTTTTTCCATTAGTTCTATTCGTGGGGTTTCATTAGGATTAACATTTTCTATATCAATATATGCATCCAATAATATCAAATTTGTATCCTTTGTGTACCTAGTTCTAGAATTTTAGAATACAAAGGGAGAAGTTAGATTTTTTATCCAAGTGTTTTTTATACATCTAATGTTGAAGATCACGTTCCTTTTAGTTTATCATATCAATTGTATATTCCATGATTTATGTGGGAGGATATTTCCATGTAATTTTTGAAACATTTTCATCAAGATTAGGTTTGATGTGATTTTATCTTGGTTATTGTTGATTAGTTATGAAAGCCAACCCATTTCATAATAATGAATATTTTGAGCACTATATATTCTTTAGAGAGGTTTATTTAGAGGATGTTTTGTGGATTTAATATGATATGTGGAAGATCAACATTTATAAAAATATTTTATATTCCTTATGAGTATAGAATTGTTTATATAATTTAATGTATATAAAATTATTCCTTATCACTACAAGTCATCCATAGACATATGGATAAAATTACAAGATAATTACAACACTAGAGAACATGTTATATAAATATGTTATTATCTTTTCATATTTATGGGTGATTCATTACCTTGGAATTTTTTTAACAACATTAATAAAATTTTAACACTTAAATTGGAATTGCTACCATCAATGCACTATATGGGTATCCTTGAATATCATAATTATATTTAATTGTGGTTATATAGTCAGTGATCTATTGAAAATAATTTATGCAAATAATAATAGAGTATTTTTAAGTTACTTATAAATGTATTAATGAAACACATGACCATAATAATTAATACCTTGATCAAGGGACAATGTATTTGTAGTTCTAGTTAAATTTTATGTGTTTTCAGTGGAATATTCATATAATTGGTAATGATTGTTCCATTATGGTGGTATGATTTATCTCACCATTGAATGATATTTATATCTATTGAAGTGTATTGGAGAGGTTGTATAATAGTTAACTGTTATCATATATATTTATCATTTTTTGAAATATTCCACCCTTTACAGCTTCAATGATGTCTTGATTACACCTCTCATATCATATACTCGATATATTTTGATATCTAGATGAGTTGATATTATTAAATCAATTTGTTGAGATTCAATATCAACATTAGATGGTGTTTTCTAGAAATTACAATATTTTTGGTTCATACCATTTAGTGGAATGAGGTATTATATGATTTTACAAGGTATCATGAGGCGTAAATGGGAGAATTTCATCATAATTTTATCTAGTTTCGATACATGTCAATATATAGAGTTGTTTAGTTCTAGGATACTGTGATTTAAACACTTACCTATTTTTTATTAAGCCTTTATAATGGTAATGATTAGTTTAAGAGTTTCCTCATTAATTGTTTTATATGTTTTTTCTTTATCATCCAAGATTAGGTTATGATTATTTAAGATGAGATTCCCTTGATAACTATCAAATGAAAACAATTAAATTTTCAAAGAAAATAACTATATTTTTTTATTAAGTTATAAAATTATATGATGGATGGTTAGAGGTGAGTGGAGGATAATAGATAAGGAATATTATATTAGGAGAAATATATAAATTTATATGGTCAAAATTTTCTTAGTTATATCAATGTTATGTAATTATTTTTTGATGTTATGGTAGGTTGGCTATTTTTATCAGGAAGAAAATAATTATTTTTCATTTATATATTAGTGGAAAGTCATGTTGTGGGGGTAAAATAAATTGTACATATGGACATTTTTATAGGAATTTTCCTATTTTAAAAAATATTAAACAACTCAAAAGGTTGAATCTTCTATTTTTGTGTCTTGCTGAATTATGGTTTATTCAATAGAAGAATTTGTAATAGTGTATAATAGCCATAAAATTGGGTTTTCCATGTTTCGAAAAAATATGATTTTTTTCCAAGATTAGGAGTTGTTCAATAATTAGGATTGAGATCATGTTTTTTTTTCACGACCTGTCCCCTAGGGCCTATGTTGTGACTTCCCAAAGTCCGCCTTCCAGAGGCTAGGGGTTGATGACTAGCACCGAAAAGACCTATCACCAAAAATGGAAGGAATTATGTTTAAACATGTACACACATTTGACCAACCACATCCCAACATAGAGAAAGGGGGAAACAAGTATACCACTTAAACAAAGCTGAGTGTAAGTACAAGAGAAAGTAAGTGGCCCAGAATACAAATCCAATAAGGAATTAAAAATAGTAACGTAAAAAATGGAATATTTGATGGACATATATGAAAAACCCCACATGATAATGAGAGAAGTGAAGCTACTAGAATCCAATGTATTATTTCATTCCCGCTTGGTCCTACAGGGCCTCACCCTGTCCTTGGCTACTAAGTCCATCGTCATAGCGTCCATCAGTCCCATCCCCCTGAGCACCTCTATTGCAACATCCATCATCTGAACCAAACACAACATGTGTTGGGAATGCACATGTACAGATGAGTATAACCATACCCAGTAGGGACCCCAAGACCCCTGAAGGGCTTTCAATTATCCATGAAGGAAAAAACAACAAATAAAATACCATAGAGTTCATACCACCACAGAAGCTGTCAAATACATAGGAAAAAGTGAAAAACCCATCTCACACTAGGTATAACATTACTACATAAATAAAGATGACTACACACAAAACTATATAATCATCTTTGGTCGAGAAGCTCAGATGATGACCCACATAGGTTCGCTAGGTGCTGGCCTACAGAGGATCTCTATGTGATCACCCAAGAAGGATTGCTAGGCGATGACCCATAGAGGATCACTTGGTGCTAACCCAAAGAGGGTCACTATCCTTTTCCACATCACAGTTAGCCACTAGATCCCCACACTTAGCAAGCTTGATTTTAGGAATATCCACTCCTCAATACATCAGTCATACCTTAACCTCCATGATGTCCCACATAGAGTAACCCCAAACAACCGTCTTGACATAAGGGTCCCAACTTAAAAGATGTCGCGTCGATTGGACGCCCAGTCTGTAAGTTATAAGATTTTTAGTAAAAAGGGATTGGTTGGATTCGAGTCCCATGAAACCCAGATGTACTATATCTTTTTCCAAAAAAACAATCGAAGTATATCGGAAGGACCAACCCATCTTAAGGGTCTCAACTCCACTAATGGAGCATCAATATAATGCATGGTCTGAGAGAAACATGTGTTTTAGTAACCATGGGGCCAGTTATTTCTGGGCCCAGTTAGACTCAATCGGATCGACCTAGACAACCCAACTAGGGGGTTCTAGATATCCCTGTTCAAGTATTTATACTCGGCCAGAAAATGTTCAGGTCAGGTTCTGTCTAGTTTTTCCTGAACACTGGGCAATGCCCAACGGGCCTCACTGCACCTGACATAGTTTTACCGATGGTCCGGTATGCCAAAAGGGTGCGGGTCCTGCACGACTTGCTGACTGGGGCACAACCCGCCCACCAAAGACCTACCACCCGGTGCATACGGTGTGGCACCATCCAGACGGGACATGGTATTCATGTGGCGTCCTGGTCCCCTGGTGGACCAGTGGATGCGTGGCCTACTCTAGCCATGGTCAACATATCATGGCTTGCCACCTACATGGACGATGCAGATACATGAAATCCATCCACATGACGCCCACATAGAGACGCAATTCCCACCGCCACACCCAGTTGTTCGTGACCTCCAGCTGCTGTGGTGCACCGATGAGAGCTTCTTCACCCTCCACTCGCAGCTGATTTTGGTTACCTCCACCACTGCTGCTTATCCCATCACACTGGTATATTTCTCGGTGGATCACCAGATGCGCTCTGATGGTCCGTTCTTCAGGTCACCTATGCCAACATCCTATGGGAAAAGTCTTCTTCACTAAGAAGGTATTGAAATAATATTTACGCCTCTTCAAAAAATCCTTTCACAATGAGAACATATGCAGATGGGTCTGACCCTTTTTTAATTCGGCCTGCACCCTAGGCGTTAGATGTTTTAAATCCATGGAGGCTCAAGAGAGATGTTCAATCATATCAAATAATATTGAAACCCAGATTGAGTAATCCCCAAATATATTTACCCTCCCACATAAATGCAAGAATCGTGCATCAACCTATTCATGGGATGATCCACGTTCTTAATTTCTAATAAAATAATGGGGAATGACATATAATTTAAAAACCCCCTACCCTTTTGCTGATCGATGTCGATACACTCTTCCTTGAGGTTTCAAGAAGTTGACGTCGATTCCAGCACTATTTTTCGAGGCACGTCGAAGATGATAATTTATTCATATCATTATTCATTATTATTTGGGGATGAATCTCATTGGAGGATCATCAGAGGATCCTTTCCAATTAATCCTTGTCCTTCCAATTCATTAAACAATTAAAAATAAAACGTGTCACAATGTTTCAGTTAGGATATTATGCCGCGTCGTTATGCTGTTTAATTTATTAAATAGTGTGGTTGTTATGCTTCCTTTTTTTGCATCGTTACACTAAGTGATATTGGCCAATAACGAGCTTCATTAATTCACCATGTCATCGCATGGTCGATGCACCCCATTGTCGACATCTTCCACCCAACAGTGATAAAAGAAATAAAATAATTCATTTCAATAATTATATTATTTTTCATGAAAAGTCCGAAAAATAACAATTCTGTGCAGCCCTTGCTGGTTGATGTTAAGTCATATCAAGTTGAATTCTGGTTCTCTGAATTCAATGGTGTCCTAAAAATTTTTATCCGAGCACTGGTTCTAATTTTTGAAAATACCATTCTCACGTTTTATAAACACACCTTAAAAAAAGTTCAAAATATAGGTCCGAGCTCTTTGGTCCTCAGAATCATGTTCAGTCAGAGAATGTGGTCTCAGAATAACTACATATTCAAAACTATTACATGTAATTTTCAAGACATTACATTCTCCCCACATTAAGTCTTTACATCCCTAAAATCCAAAAGAAAACTAATCAAACATACGGGGGTACTGAGCCCAAAACTGAGACTCCCACTTCCATGTGCTCTCTTGGAGATTCTCATTCTTCCAACGAAGGTGAACTAGAGGAATGAAACTCTCAAATAGGAACCACTCTTATCGGTCATCTATCTCCACCAGGATCTCTACAAACATCTACCCATCGGCAATGTCCGGATCATCCAAAACTATGATGTGAGATGGGCAATGCATGTACCTCATCATCTATGACACGTATAAAAAATCATACGCACGGTGCATCTGTGGGGGATGTGCTAGGCTATATGCCACCTTGCCAACTATGCTCAAGAATAGAAAAGGTCTAATGATCACTGAAGATTATTTACCTCCCCGGAAAAATATACGTAATCTTCATTGGGGTGAGACCCGAAGGAAAAAATGATCATACTCCTCAAATTCTAAGTGTCTCCATCTCCTATGAACATTATACTTATGACTCCCCTGTGCAGTCCCCATTCGATACTAGATGACTTTCACCTTCTCAGTTTTAGTACATTCCATATTTGGACCCATGAGTGTTGACTCCCCTAGATCTGTCTAGCATAGGGGTGATCTACAAGACTGTTCGTACAAGGCCTCAAACAGTGCCATACCAATAGTCGAGTGATATCTACTATTTTATAAAAACTCCTCCAGTGGAAAGTGGTCCTCCCAACAAAGACCAAAATCATCGACACAAGCACAAATAATGTCCTCCAATGTCTGTATGGTTTTCTCCGTCTGTCCATCCATCTGGGGATGAATAGTGGTGCTCAATTGCAGCTGAGTCTTGATCTCCTCCTACAACCCCTCCCATAACCTAGATGTAATGCGTGCATCCTGGTTTGAGATGATTTTTGAATGCATCCCTTGGACCCACACTATCTCATGGATGTAGAGGAGTTGTATGCCCTCTACCAGACCATTCTCCTGGATGGGTGGGAAGTGAGCCAACATGGTGATTAATTAAACAATTAACCAAATAGAATCTTGTCCCCTAGATGTACTTAGTAACACCATCATAATGTCAACAGAGATACCATCCCACTTCCTCTACTATACCTCAAGTGGTTGGGCCAAGCCAGTTGTAACATGATGTTCAGCCTTTACTTTCTGAAAAGTGATGCATTGCGAAAATAACTCGGCCATCAATTTCTTCTCCCCCAGCCACGAGTAATAACTTCGGAGGTCATGATACCTATTCTCCACTCTAGGAAGTACCTCTAATGGGGAATTTTATAACTCCCTTAACACCTCCTCCCACAACATCACTGGTACTGTGGTGCGCCCTCTAAAAGGGTTGATGTGATTTACACCGAACGAAAATCCATCAGGAGCCATTACTGAGTATAACTAAGTATGTTGGGCCTCGTAGTTATCATCCCCATGTTGTGTGTAACGCCCTGACCCTAGTTACCCATATTCGGTGCATTATTTTAATACATTGGCATGATTACAAGGAATCAAGTCCCGAAGGACCGATCAGTTTAGCAGTCTTGGAAAAATAGATCACATATATGAATGTTACATTTGCACTTTCAGACGTAAAAAAACAACATAAATAATCTTTATGAACGCCATTATTCCCTTGGCATAACCCTGCATATCAATCACATTACAGTTCTTGGAATCCTTGGAAAAATAAAACATAGAAAGGGGTGAGCTCAAATGCTCAGTAATTGTAAGAAATACAGCGGAAACTTTCAAAAATAAGCATAAACATTTAAGGCAATGTATAAAACTAAACCAAAAGACTTTTAAACTTGAACTTCAATATAATATGGATGAAATAAAATAAAATAATGCAATTTACTTATTCACATGGATATTTTACTAATCGAATAATCACATGCAATATCACTAACCACTTTCATAATGATGGAATGCATAATGCCAGACTATCATAACCACATAGCCAAGGCCTCGTGCCAAGACTACAAATAAGATTTTGTCAAGGCCTTGTGCCAAGACACTATATTGTCTCATGAGACCTACCGATGCATCGAGGAGCTATAGAAGGCTCCACCCATCACTTACTAAGTCCAATGCATTCCCATATGAAAAGGATTAAAGATAACATAAACATTCGTATTAAAACTAGCATACGAAATTTGAATACTTTCTCCATAAACCATGAATGGTATAAAAATAACACATACACAGTAAAACATATCACAAAACCTTCAATACAATACAAAAGTTTTTTTTATAATAAATCAACTTCAAATAAGCTTAATATCCATCAAAGGATGTTGACATAGATGAAATCAAAACTACTTGAGAGAAATATCTCTTTTCTTCAAATCATAGAAAAGTCACACATTTATAAAGGAATTAATTTAAAAGATATTTTTGAATCAAAGTGTCCCATACCACTTTGAAACTTTTGAAAAGAAATACCATTTCAAAACATCATGTCCATATAAATAAATCCTTAAAATTATTTTGAAAACATGGACATTAATTAAAAGATTTAAAAAGATAAATCTTTAAAACATTTAAAATTATGATATTGATAAAGAGTACCTTTCACAAATTCATAAAATATTCATTTTGAAATAATTTAAAGTCACATAATTATAAAATAAAACATTTACTTTGAAAATATTCTTATAAACTTGTAAGGGAAGCCTCGATGATTTTATAATGACGGAGAATAGCTGCACCCACCGTATAAGTTAAAAAAACATTCTTACCTTAATTTTGTCGAAAAGGTTAAAAGCACCTTGTTTGGAAAATGACGGAAAGATTCTTTTATAAACCTCTTATAAAAAGTCAAACAAAGGTATAAATGACTTTAACCCATATTCTGTAAAATATTAATAATGTTTTGAAATACATTTTTAAGAAACATGGATGTGGATGATAAAGAAGTCCCAGTAGATTATTACATATAAACAACCTCGGATAATGAAGAGATTGCGAAATAAACCCTTAACAATTTGGTTACTTACGAAACATACAACCCATGATAGAGGTATCATACAATGATTATGTAAATACACATAAATTAAAGTGTATTACACAAAGAATACAATTATGGGCAGTACATACACCACACAAAAGGTAATAGTGGCAATATAGCATGAATCTCACGAGAATAAGGAGTGAGAGGAAAACACCTTACCTTGCACTTTCCTTTAGTCAAGGGTACGTTTAACCTCCTATACGAAGATCGTAGTATGTTATTAAATTATAACAAAACCATACTAATATTTATGATATCATACCTGATTCATTTATGACTTTATATTACACATTTAATACTAATTTCCATGTTAAGTTAACATTTTGTGTAATAATCACTTTCTTTATCGTACGTGTTTTAAATTGTCACTCTGGGTTGTATCACTTAGATCATGATTTAAATACTTCTAGAATATAAAACATGATAAATATTTCATATATATTCAGAATATAAATATGTATAATAGACATATATATGAAATGGAAAACACCTTTTATGGAGACGGTAGTCCGTACGTATGCATAAACGCTGTTTCTGTTTTCATATAGTATTGAATGGAGGTAAATGAATAAGATATATGTAAGTACATAAATCCTTATATAAATTTATATCTCCAGTAGAATTATTATGTAATATATTACATAATTATTAGTAATATATATTTTTATAATCGTCGATGAATGGTGAACTTGGAAATGAATCTCATCGCGTCGTGGAGACGGTAATCCATACGTACGCACGAGCGAAAATATCATTTTTTTGATATAAAATAATATATAATTGGATGGTATATCATATATACAGAACAATTATCATTTTATATTTATTATTTACATGAATTAAAAATCATTATTATACCCATCCAAATAATAATATATTGAATAAAAATTACACCACGACGTGGAGACGGTTAGCCATACGTACGAACGTATGGTGACAAGTCATTCAAAGAATGGATAAAATAAAAAATATGGTTGTACCATATTTATAATAATATTAAAGTATATATGATATACTAGATTAATTATTTTATAATGGTAATAACCAAGAAAGTAGAAGTGGAAGAGGAAAGGAACTTGAAAAAGGGTGGTGAAATCATTTCCTCTTCTTCTGGTTCTTCCTTTTTATTTGATCAAAAGGGCTCCTTAAGTTGGATTTCTGGATAAAGGAAGGACCCAAGGATGAATTTAGGGATGTTTATAGAGTATTTGGGTAGAGGATGGCCGAACCAAAAGGCTGTGAAAGTGTGAATTAATGAGAAGGAGGAGTTCCCTTTTATAAGAGGGGTGAGGGGAACCTTTGGAAAAGATAAAAATATTATTTTATAATAAATTAATATTCGGTTTCTAATGGATAAAAGTGGAATATTTAAAGGTTAAGGTGGGTATGGGTCAAAAACCACTCAACCAATAGAATTTGGACATGTTTGGGTTACTATATTAACCTTATCTTTAAGTATTAACTCTTAGTTAATTAGTTTAACTTTTACAATGTCTCTTTGTATTTTTATATAATATTGTCAATAAACATACTATATACATCCAAGAGACCCCCAAGTGGTCCATTAAGGATACAACGATCATGATGTAAGTCTTTTGGATGATCCTTATATTTTTAGGAATTTAATATCAATTAATAATATAATATTTGTTTTAAAAACTATTTTATGTCAATTTTGACACTATTCAATAAATGATTTTTGTAAAACTCATAACAGAATGATTACTTCAAAAAAATAGAATTAAATCAATCCTAATATGTCATATTAACATATAAAATTAGTTTAATTAAATAAAAGTCTCCAATTATATTTATTTGGGTATTTATAATATCAATTAGTTTTGTTTTTCACTATTTTGGTAATTACTGCATCATCATTGTGTCATAAATAAATTAAATTATTTAGTGACTAAAAATTAAAAATAAAATATTATTATGTAGGAAATATATTGATATTTATAATTAATATTTATAGTCGAAACTCCAACATATATAACGCTATGTAAAAATTGTTTTTCTAAAAGATATATGCTTGTGTCATTTTTGTATTCATTTTAACTTAATTAATATAAAGTGTCATTATCACTTACAAGTGGCTCCATGGGGTCCCAAAATCGACCCAAATATGCCCATGGTCGGACATATATCAACCAATAATGTTAGGACACGTTTTAGGGTAATTGTTTATTATTATAATATTACTTTTTAACCCTTATTTACCGGATTTACCCTTTAACCATGGTAAATAAAATATTTACCTAAGTAATAATTCAAAATGTCTAAAAATAAAAGTTACCTATTTACACAATTTTAACGTCCTGATTAAAAATATGGAATCCATTTTTACAAATTCAAAACACAGAAGTGGAAGAAATTAATTTAAAATTAATTCCCGTTGTTAAAACAAAAAGAATGTTTTTAAGAGATAATAACTATCAAAAGATTGACACTTGTTTGTGTCTGGTTTAATTGTGAAATTATGTCCAATGACAAAAATTTAATTAAATGGTAAAAATATATTCTAAATATACTTTAAAAACACTCAAATTCGTAATTTAACAATATTAATTATTTTGATTAAAAAGTAGTTTTTAATTAAAATTTAGTAATTTTCACTATTCATCAAAATATGAAAGTTATCCGAAAAGTACCAAAATTTCACCCTAGGCTAATTTCGATATTCCAAATCAAAAAATGAGGTCCATTTTGAGAGATAGAATTTATAAAATTTAAAATATTAGGTATTACTATTCATAACAGCAAGTTTGATTGGTTATGGTGTGTTAGAACTCGATGTTGCGTACAACACACGCCATCACATTATTCAAAGAGAAGCGTACTGTAGAAGCTTGGGGTGTCAAATTATAAATTTTATTTTATGTCCCCATTCTAAAGAATAAATTTATTTAGTCAAATTGAATATATAAAAGTTTAAAATATTGGATTTAAAAAGGAATCACTATAAAAGTTGGTAAAAGTGCATTTTTGAAAAATATTTCTTTTATCTGAAAAAAATAATTTGTTCTTACATTATGTCTAAGAAACTCATAATATGGATTCAAAAATTATAAGGATTATATAACGTTTAAAATTTAGTTAATACTATTCATAACCTCTTTTGAACGACTTGTTTGGTATGTCATGGAGCACTTTAACTCGGTGTTGCGTGTAGTGCAAGTTATTGAGTTATTTTGAAGAAATAAAACACTATGAAATATTGGGGTGTTACATTCTCCCCTCCTTCAATAAATTGCACCCTCGCAATTTGAAATTGTTCTTCAAAAATAAAAGGTTGAAAATAGAAAATATCCTTGTGGGAAAACCCACATCGGAAATTGGGTTACTAAAATTTAGTCTTAATATGAGGAAAAGAGAAATGAAAGGGTCACCACCAAATTATGATCTAAATTAGGAGAACATTGGTGGGAATTAGAGACATATAATTGGAGGAAAAATGTAAATATTTATAGGTAGTGATTGAGGTCATCAATCACAAACAAGTGTAAAATTGAGGTCCTTTAATTCATCAATCTATGATGATTTGAAATACCATCGGTTCAAAAAAACATAGGGTATTAGGATAACACATTTTGTGTTTTAGGATTCCTTAAATAAAGTATAATAATTAATTTCATCATAGAATAAGAGAAAAGAAAAACATAATCTTGAAAAGTAGAGTTCCATCCTTTAACTAATCTCTACCACAAACTCATCTTTCACTCTAAAAGATAATAGAACGTAAAAAATATATTCTATTTATCCTATTCGTATAAGGTTAAAAAAACGAAATTATAATTCATCTACCAGATCTTTTAAAAAAACTACATTATTTAATCTCGGACATTACGTGGGCTAGTGGTAGGTGATACACCCTTGTCACCCTTCGGTTGTGGGTTCAAGTCTCTCGGCCTTTCCAGAAGCGATAGGTTTCCACCCAACCTCTGGGTTGTCCTTTTATGGAAATCAAAAAATAATCCAAACTAGAACTATGAAAAATGCTTTAGTCCAAAAATGAAGATCCTTTTTGCTACGTAATAACATGTGATCACCTTCATCATGTATTCTTTTAAAACACTGAAACATCCCGAATTACCAAAAAACCTTATTGATTACATTCATGATCCCTTATTCCTTAAATAATAATGGATATACTCCTTCAATCCAAAAATGTTGTAAACCCCAACAATGATGGAATAATCAAATCATTAATCAGTTTCAAGGTATTCAAGAATATCCAATATAATTTATCCAAATCAATTATGTATTATTCCAAAATCACTACCTCGGTATCAGAACTATATTATGGTTTATCATTCTCTCAACCATATATTTTTCAAAAATTTATCCTGCTATTGAGTCACATTTCTTTGTTCCAAACAGTCTCAATTCCTTAATGAAGTAGTACTGCAGTACAATCCTTATATACTCTATAATTATTATAACAAGTACATTGTTGATAAAACACTCAAATGACATAATCAACATAAGAACTCTAATCATTCCTCTTCATCTATGGTAGTATCATAACTTGATTATTATCCAATAGAATCATTTTCGGCATAGTCTGATGACTGGGACATAGGTTCACATAGTGTCCAAAATCCTTGCAAATGAAGCATTGTACATTTGAAACCATTTTCTTACCCTTGCAGTCACGTACTTTGTGCCCTTTTTCTCCACACTTATAACAAACTCCCATTCCTTTCAGGCAAGTTCCAGGGTGTTTCTTCCCACAATTATCCCATATGGAGAAATTATTCTTTTCCCTCTTCCCTTTATCCAACTTTCTCTCTTCCATCCTTTTTTTCTCTTGCTTCCCTTAAAATCCATAGGACTCAGTAAACTCTTTAGTTATCTTATCCACACATGATACTATTTCTTTATATGATGATAATATGTGGGAGACTATTTCCCATCTAAATGATGTCTTAATACCATGAAAGATATGATCCTTCTTACTCTTTGGATCATACGTATTAATGGAGTTCACATTCCTTCTACTGGGTGCCATTTCTATACAATAGCATAAACTAGGTCAGTTTATGAATTGCAATAAATAATTCCTAATGCAAATTGAACAGTTTATGGATATAATCCATAATCATAAAAAATGTTTTCTTTGAGTAAGTATATACTCATGAGCCCTTCATAATTGTTTGTAAATAAAATTAGAATTATCCTAAGCATATCCCCCAGGAGTGTCGTAACCAAGAGTGTAGCAAGGCCCATTGTCATGCACCAGTTCCCGTTCGAGTCTAGCTCAAATCGGTATTTTCAGGTTTTACCCCTAAGTACATCTGTGCCAGAGCCGCCTCTACCTACTCGTATCCATAAGGGATGTATTGCTTGGAAAACTCACAAAATCTCTACAATACCAAAATTCTAAGAAGTTCTTCTATACTAATTCTCAAAGTCTATTTTAGGGCTATGTGCTCTAATCAGAGTTTATCTAAAGCTAGTTTCCAAGGTTATTTCTAAACTTCCTCTGATACCAACTATAACGCCCCGACCCCAGTTACCCAGAGTCGGTGCATTATTTTAATACATTGGCATGCTTAAAAGGAATCAAGTCCCGAAGAACCAATCTGTTTAGCATTTTTGGAAAAATAGATCACATACATGAATGTTACATTTTCACTTTAAGACGTAAAAAAAATGACATAAATAATCTTTAGGAATTCCATTATTACCTTGGCTTAACCCTACATATCAACCACATTACACTTCTTGGAATCCTGGGAAAAATAAAACATAGAAAGGGGTGAGCTCAAATGCTCATTAAGGGTAAGCAATACAGTGGAAACTTTCAAAAATAAGCATAAACCTTTAAGAAAATGTATAAAACTAAAACAAAATCCTTTTAAACTTGAACTTCAGCATAATATGGCAGAAATAAAATGAAATAATGCCATTTACTTATTCACATGGATATTCTACTAATCGAATAATCACATGCAATATCACTAACCACTTTCATAATGAGCATAATTCCAGACTATCATAACCACATAGCCAAGGCCTCGTGCCTATACTACAAATAAGATATTGTCAAGGCCCTGTGCCAAGACACTAGTTTGTCTCATGAGACCTACCGATGCATCGAGGAGCTATAGCGGGCTCCACCCGTCACTTACTAAGTCCAATGCATTCCCATATGAAAAGGTTTAAACATAACATAAACATTCATATTAGAACTAGTGTACGAAATGTCAATACTTTCTCCATAAACCATGAATCGTATAAAAATAACACATCCACAGTAAAACATATCACAAAACCTTCAATACAATACAAAAGTTTTTTTTATAATAAATCAACTTCAAATAAGCTTAAAATACATCAAAGGATGTTGACATAGATGAAATCAAAACTACTTGAGAGAAATATCTCTTTTCTTGAAATCATTTAAAAGTCACACATTTATAAAGGATGTAATTTAAAAGAGATTTTTGAATCAAAGTGTCCCATACCACTTTGAAACTTTTGAAAAGAAATATCATTTCAAAACATTCATGTCCATATAAATAAATCCTTAAAATCATTTTGAAAACATGGAAATTAATTAAATGATTTAAAAAGATAAATCTTTAAAACATTTAAAATTATGATCTTTATTAAGAGTACCTTTCACAAATTCTTAAAATATTCATTTTGAAATAATTTAAAGTCACATAATTATAAAATAAAACATTTACTTTGAAAATATTCTTATAATCTTGTAAGGGAAGCTTCAATGATTTTATAATGGCAGATAATAGCCGCACCCGCAGTATAAGTTAAAAAAACATTATTACCTTAATTTTGTCAAAAAGGTTAAAAGCACCTTGTTTGGAAAACGACAGAAAGATTCTTTTATAAACCTCTTATAAAAAGAAAAATAAGGGTATAAATGACTTTAAACCATATTATGTAAAATATTAATAATGTTTTGAAATACATTTTTTAGAAACATGGATGTGGATGATAAAGAAGTCCCAGTAGATTATTACGTATAAACAACCTCAGATAATGAAGAGATTGTGAAATAAACCCTTACCAATTTGGTTACTTACGAAACATACAACCGATGAAAGAGGTATCATTCAATGAA
Organism: Viscum album; assembly: GCA_963277665.1. NCBI lineage: Eukaryota > Viridiplantae > Streptophyta > Magnoliopsida > Santalales > Viscaceae > Viscum > Viscum album. The sequence continues at coordinate 41,725,532 of OY728129.1, read as the reverse complement.
TATGTAAATATACATAAATTAAAGTGTATTACACAAATAATACAATTATGGTAAGTACATACACCACACAAAAGGTAATAGTGTCAATAGAGCATGAATCTCACGGGAATAAGGAGTGAGAGGAAAACCCCTTACCTTGCACTTTCCTTTAGTCGAGGGTACGTTCAACCTCCTGTACGATGATCTTAGTATGTTATTAAATTATACCAGAACCATATTAATATTTATGATATCATACCTGATTCATTTATGACATTATATTACCCATTTAATAATAATTCCCATGTTAAGTTAACATTTTGGGTAATAATCACTTTCTTTATCGTACGTGTTTTAACTTGTCACTCTTGGTTCTATCACTTAGATCATGATTTAAATACTTCCAGAATATAAAACATGATAAATATTTAATATTTATTTAGAATATAAATATGTATAATAGGCATATATATGAAATGGAAAACACCGTTTATGTAGACGGTAATCCGTACGTACGCATAAATGCTGTTTCTGTTTTCATATAGTATTGAACAGATGTAAATGAATAAGATATATGTAAGTACATAAATCCTTATATATATATATATATATATCTACAGTAGAATTATTATGTCATATATTACATACTTATTAGTAATATATATTTTTAGAATCGTCGATGAATGGTGAACATGGAAATTAATCTCATCGCGTCGTGGAGACGGTAATCCGTACGTACGAACGAGCGAAAATATCATTCTTTTGATATTAAAATAATATATAGTTGGATGTTATATCATATATAAAGAATCATTATCATGATATATTTATTATTTAAATGAATTAAAAATCATTATTATACCCATCCAAATAATAATATGTTGAATTACAATTACACCACGACGTGGAGACAGTAAGCCGTACGTACGCACGTATGGTGACATGTTATTCAAAGGATAGATAGAATACTGAATATGGTTGTACCATATTTATAATAATATTACAGTATATAAGAGATACCGGATTAATTATTTTAGAATGGTAATAACAAAGAAAGAATAAGTGGAAGACGAAAGGAACTTGAAAAAGGGTGGTGAAATCATTACGTCTTCTTCGGGTTCTTCCTTTTGATTTGATCAAAAGGGCTCCATAAGTTGGATTTCTGGATAAAGGAAGGCCTCTAGGATAAATTGAGGGAAGTTTAGAGAGTATTTTTTCGGAGGTTGGATGAACCAAAAGGCTTTGAAGGTGTGGATTAATGAGAAGGAGGAGTGCCCTTTTATAAGAGGGGTGAGGGGAACCTTTGGAAAAGCTAGAAATATTATTTTATAATAAATTAATATTCGGTTTCTAATGGATAAAAAGTGGATTATTTAAAGTTTAATGTGGGTATGGGTCGAAAACCACTCAACCAATATAATTTAGACAGGTTTGGGTTACTATATTAACCTTATCATTAAGTATTAACTCTTAGTTAATTAGTTTCACTTTTACAATGTCTCTTTGTATTTTTATATTATATGGTTAATAAATTTACTATATACATCCATGCGACCCCAAAGTGGTCCATTAATGATACAAGTATCATGATATAAGTCTCTTGGACTATTCGTAGATTTTTAGGAATTTAATATCAATTAATAATATAATATTTGTTTTAAAAACTCTTTTATGTCAATTTTGACACTATTCGATAATTGATTTTTGAGAAACTCATAATAGAATGATTACTTCGAAAAAATCCAATTAAATAATTCCTAAAATGTCATATTAACATATAAAATTAGTGTAATTCAATAAAAGTCTCCAATTATATTTATTTTGGTAATTATAATATCAATTATTTTAATTTTTCACTATTATGGTAATTACTGCATCATCATTGTGTCATAAATAAATTAAATTATTTAATGTCTAAAAATTATAAATAAAATATCATTATGTATAAAATCTATTGATCTTTCTAATGAAAATTTATAGTCGAAAATCCAACATATATAACCCTATGTAAAATTTTTTTTGCTAAAAGATATATGCATGTGTCATTTTTGTATTCATTTTAACTTAATTAATATAAAGTGTCATTATCACTTACAAGTGGCTCCATGGAGTCCCAAAATCGACCCAAAGATTCCCATGGTCGTACATGTATCAACCAATAATTATATGAGACGTTTTAGGGTAATTTCTTATTATTATAATATTACTCTTTAACCCTTATTTACCAGATTTACCCTTTAACCATGGGAAATAAAATATTTACCGTAGTAATTATTCAAAATATCTAAAAATAAATGTTACCTATTTACACAATTTGAACATCCTGATTCCAAATATGGAATCCATTTTTCCAAATTCAAAACACATATGTGGCAGAAATTAATTTAAAATTAATTTCCGTTGTTAAAACAAAAAGCGTGTTTTTAAGAGATAATAATTATCAAAAGATTGACACTTGTTTATGTCTGGTTTAATTGTGAAATTATGTCCAATGAAAAACATTGAATTAGATGGTAAAAATATATTCTAAATATAACTTAAAAACACTCAAATTCCTAATTTATCATTATTTATTATTTCGATTAAAAATTAGTTTTTAATTAAAATTTAGTAATTTTCACTATTCATCAAAATATGAAAGTTATCCGAAAAGTACCAAAATTTCACCCTAGGCTAATTTCGATATTCCAAATCCAAAAATGAATTCCATTTTGAGAGATATAATTAATTAAATTTAAAAAATTAGGTATTACTCTTCATAATGGCTAGTTTGATTGGTTGTGGTGTGTTAGAACTCGATGTTGCGTACAACACACGCTAACACATTATTCAAAGAGAAGCGCATCGTAGAAGCTTGGGGTGTTACATTGTAAATTTTTTTTATGTCCCCATTATAAAGAATAAATTTATTTAGTCAAATTTAATATATAATAGTTTAAAATATTGGATTTAAAAAGGAATCACTATTAAAGTTGGTAAAAGAGCATTTTTGAAAAATACTTCTTTTATCTGAAAAAAAAAGAATTTGTTCTTACATTATGTATAAGAAACTCATAATATGGATTCTAAAATTATAAGGATTATATAAAGTTTAAAATTTAGTTAATACTATTAATAACCTCTTTTGAACAGCTTGTATGGTAAGTCATGGTGTGCTTTAACTCGGTGTTGCGTGTAGTGCAAGTTATTGAATTATTTTTGAAGAAATAACACTATGAAATCTTTGGGTGTTACATTGTGCCTCCCTAATATGCTATAATATTTGTGGAGTGATAGTCATAAACTCCGATCAAACTTCTCCATCACTATCCATGTAGGATATCTGCATCACGATGAGCTATTCTGTCACCTCACTCAGCAGCTGCAAACCAGACATCCAGCTAAGTGCGTTTACCACCAAGTTCCCATTCCATGGATTATAAAAAATCTAAAATTCATAGTCCTCGAGGAACACCAACCCTCTCCTCTATCTCATTTTCAGGTCACTCTGTGAGAATATATACTCAAGACTCTTTTTGTCGGAGTAGATGATAAACTATACACCCATAAAGTAGTGCAACAACATCTTCAAGGAAAATACAACTACTGCTAACTCTAGGTCATGGGTCATGTATTCTGTCTCATGTTTCCTCAAATTTCATGAGCTATAATATATCACTACACGACCCTTCATCATTACACAACCTAGTCATGTCCCTGATGCATCACATTATACTACATAACCAATTCCCTCTTCTGGTAGTCTAATGATGGGGGCACTCATCGGTCTCCACCTCAGCTGCAAGAAACTCTATTTTTTTTTCTTCTACCATAAAATGGGTTTTAAATTAATTTTTAGAGTTGAAAAGGATTCTTATCCTCTAGAAAATTCGGGTACAAATATATGGTAGTACCCATCCAACCATAGGAAACTCCACACCTCAGTCATGCTTCGGGATGTACCCTGAGCCAACATTTCATATATCTTCACAATATCCACTACAATACTAGCCTCTGATAAGACATGTCCCATAAAGTGGACCTCCCAAATCCATAATGGGATATTTGATAGCTTACCCTAAATATGGTACTCTCAAAGAGCTTATACGACTATCCGCTGGTGGGTTGCATGGTCCTCCTCTGACACCAAGTACACGAAGATGTTATCAATGAATAAAAACACAAAATGATCGAGGTAAGGCTGGAAGATCATATTCCTGGAACCCATGAACACTAATTGGGAATTTTCCATGATGAAAGGCATCACCAGGAACTCATAATGGACTTAAACTCACCTGAATGCTTTCTTCATTACATCCTCATCTCGTACCTGAAGCTGGTGATAGCCCAATATAAAGTTTATCTTCGAAAACCACTTCGTTCCCGTCAGTTGGTCGAAGAGGTCTTTAATCTTTGGAAGTAGATACATGTTCTTCATGGTGACCTGATTCATGCAATGGAAGTCCACACATAGCCACAAGATCCTGTCTGGATTCTTCAAAAATAATACTAGGGTTGCCTATGGAGAAACACTGGGCCATAAAATTCCCTTCCTCTAGATGTTTTTCAGCAGTACCCTCAAATCACAAAGCACTACAGGAGCCATCCCATAAGGAGGTGTAGATATTAGTGTCATACCTAGGTACAAGTCTCTAATTAAGTATACCTATCTATGAGGAGATTTTCCTATGAAATATTTTGAAAAGACATCCTCATATTCATCCACAACTACAGGAAATCTCAGACTCCCCTCATCCACCACCCTAAGGGTGACGCTATCCAACTGGCGAGTGATCAGATGCACCCTCCACTGAGAAAGTCCATCATGTACTACAAAGGCTCCCTTCTTGCCAGTGAAGGAAAATATGATCCCATTTTCACAGAGAAACCACACATTGAACCTAAAATAGTCAATCTCAGCATAGATTGTGGATGACAGGTCTATACCCAAGATAATGTTATAAGGCCTCGATGCTGCTTCTAAAACATCCCAGCTGAAGATCTCGCCTCCTAGAGTAATCTCACACTATCTGCACCAGTGTGTAATTGTCTAATCATCTCCGATAAGTGTCACTAATCATAAGAATCAAGCCAACAGCTCCACCAGAATCTCTGAGAACCGAAAGAGTTTCCTAGAAACAAAGGAGTTACTAGCCTTTATGTCTATAAGAATTATATATAAGGGGGAGTATTCATATATCATACATATAATCATCACTACAGAACTATGTTCGTAGGCCTCCATCACCTAAAGTAGGCCCATCTCTTTTCCACCATCTCCTAGAGGTCGTGGTGGACCAGATGGAGGTGGTGGTGGTAGTACTACAAATCATCGTCCACCTCCCACCATAATGCCAACTCCCATTCCACAACTTCCACCCTACAGACATCCTCAATCAAACCTCTATTGGTGAATCAGTGGTCCCTCGACCACCTACTGGTCATCTCCATAGAGAGTCAGACATTCACGAACCTTGTTCCCTTGTCCTCCACAGGAGTAAAAAACTCTAGTACTCAGATGAAATCATCTACCTCTTGAGCTCTGCACCTCCTATGATCTGTCCTGGGGTCATCATTTGGATGGTCTGGCCTGTTTGGGCCCTTAAGTCATCTACCTTTTTCCTGCTGTAGATGAATCGACCACCTTTCATCTGATGGTGGATCTCACCATTTGTCCCTTCTCAGCTAGCATGACCTTCATGAGTAGGGATATCTTTAGCACTCTAACATTTTTTAGGATGCTGAGTTAAATCACCGACACCCTAATATCCCTTTAGATCCCCTACTCAAACGTTTGGGCCTTGAAGAAAGGGTCCCATACCATGTCGGTGGAGTAGCAGGAGTGGTCGATAATCCTCACTGAGTATTGGGACACTATCAGTATGAATGATACAGGTGTAGTAACTCTTGAATAAGCATTGAACATAGTGTTGTTGGTATGAACTCTTCCCTGAAGAGGCTCTCAATGTCAGACCAGGCAAGGGTCACCTCCTCGTGTGTTTGGATCATCAAGCTCCAACACCTCACTATCTTGCCATGAAAAATGATAGCAGTGAGAACTACTATTTGTTCTGTCAGTGTATCTACTATGAAAAAAGCCTGATTAACTACATATAGATGTCCTCAGTTTCCTAATGATCTATCTCACCTTGAAACCTTTAAGGACTCTCTCTATGGAAGTTGTGCGGCTTGCTCAGCTGACATGCACTACCGCCCAGTGGGGATGGTAGAAACTACTGATCTATGGGTGGTGGGGCTACCTATACACCACCCAAAGGTGCTATAACTATATGTGGTCACTACACCGATGCCTCGTCACTTGGTGGATCATCGTCGTGATCTCTCATTGGAATCCTAGATGACTGTCTTCATTGAGGTATCATGTAGAGAAATAGTTTCTCTATGGATAATAAGTTATAGTCGGTTAACTAACTCAAGAGAGATCAAGAGAAAAAACATTTCTAAAACACATTCAAATAGTGTTTTCATGAACTAAGTTGGAAAAAATAATTCAGGGTCCTATAGTATGGATACATCGGCCACCACACAAACACTGGATTCATTTGAATGAAATATGAACTCAAGACACTTAACACTATTTCTTCTATCGAGAGTACAAACTCTTAGTTCTTTTGGTAGAATAGACCATTCTCAAATACCACTTTTTCATAACCCTTCCCCAGGTACCATTTCGTGACTACCCCAAGCCCACCTTCCCTATTCATGGTGCTGGTGATTAGCTCGAAAAAGAATATCCCCCAAAATGCAAGGCATTTCCATTAAACCAGTACACACATACACCCAACCAAATCCCAACACACGGAAAAGGATAAAAAATTCTACCAATAAAACAAATATGAGTGCATGTACAAGTGAATGTAAGTGGTCCAGAATACAAATCCAACAAGGAATTGAAAACCGTAATGTACAAAAAAGAAACTGTTATGACCATTCACGTAAAACCCCACCTAATCGTGAGAGTAGTGAAGATACTGGAAGCCAATGTAGTATGTCCTACCCACCCTGAACTACGGGGTCCCACCTTGTCCTAGGCAACCCCGTCCATCGTCGTTGTGCCCTTCAGTCTCGTCCCCCTAGTAACCTCTATCGAAACGTCGATCATCTGCACCTAACACAACACGTACGGGTGAAGCCCGTGTAGGGGATAGTATAACAATACTCAGTAGAGACCTTGATACCCCCTATGGTCTCCCCATAATTCAAGATGGAAAACACAACAATGTAAATTCCAAAAATTTCATACATCCATGAAAGACCTCAAACACATAGCACAATGTAAAATACGCACCTCACACTAGGTATAACTTAAAGATAGAGATAGAGATGATTAGTCATAAAACTAGATAATCTTATTATGTCGAGAGGCTCTGCTCTTAACCCACATAGGGTCGCTAGGTGTTGAAACACATAGGATAGATAGGTGTTGAACCCTAGAGGATCACTATGTACTAGAAAATAGAGGATCACTAGGTGTTGAACCACAAAGGATCGCTTGGTGATGGCCCACACGGAATCCCTATTCATTCTTCACGTCACAGCCAGTCACTGGATTCCTGAACATAACACACTCAATTTCCAAGGGATACCCTCCTGATGACATTGGCAGTACCAAATTCTCTAATAATTACCACATAGAGTAACCACAAAAGATCATATCTTCATAGGGGTTCCAATGCAATAGAAGGTGTGTCGATCGAACACCTGGTATGTATGTTATGGGTTTTTAGTAAAAATGGACATGTTGGATTTGAGTCCGATCCAACCCGGACATACTCCAATTTTTTTAAAAACTCAAGAGAAGTATATTAGAAGGACCGAACCATCATAAGGGTCCCAAAAGAACTATTGTGACATCAAATGGATGTGCTGTCTATGAGATACATGCGTTTTAGTAAACAGGGCGCTAGTTGTTTCTGGAGCTGGTCCGACACGGTCAGACCGACCCGACCAACCCTGCCCGAGGGTTCAAGATACCCCAGTTCAATTTGATAGACTCGACATGACCCAGTTATGGTCAGGGTCGATCTAGTCTAGTTTGTAAAGTGGGCGAGGCCCAATGTTCTTTTCTAGACTTTGTCTGGTTTAGCCAAGGGTCCAACCCGCCGGGTCGCCCACCGACTCCGATTCGTCCGGCCCGACCCATAGTGTGCGGGTTCAGCCCATCGGTGCATGTCCAAACCAGCCAGCTGGATGGGACATGGACCTCTAGACAATGATAGGCCGCACAACATGGCATGTGTGGTGCCATCTAGTTGGGACACAGTAGTCACGCCGTGTCCGGCTAACCCGCTAGCTCTGCGGACACAGGGCCTCCTCCAGCCACAATCGATGGACTACGGCTCACTAGCTTCCCAGACAGCCTCAGTGAGGGTTGTCTCTTCTTACTATGCCCCACTGGCACCGAAACTCTAGCCACCACAGTGCGCTGCCAGCCACAGTCCTGTACCGGTGCACCGACATATTTATCAGTGTACCACTAGACGCACTCCAGTGGTCCATTTTTTTCACCGCATGCACCAAAAACCTCCAAGAAATGTCTTCTTCACCAGTAAGGTTTTTAAATAATCTTCCAACCACTTATGGAAATATCTTCACAAAGAGTGCACCTACATAGGGGGATTTTCCTTTGTTCGTGTCATCTTACACCTTCTACTTTAGATGTTTTGAATCCTGGGAGGCTTGGTGGAGATGTTCAGTCCTATCATGTAATGTTGATACCCGGATGGAGAAATTCCCAAATATAGTAACCCTCCAACATAAACACACGAATCACAGATCAACCTGTTCATGGGGTTATCTACGTTTTTTGTTTCTATAAAATAACAGGGAATAACATCAAATTTAAACAACCCATACCTCATTGACATTCGACGTTGAAGCGTTCATCCTCATGGTTTCATGAAGTTGACATCACTTTTGACTACATTATTCGAGGCACATAGAAGACGATAAAGTCTCACAAGTGTCTTTAATTCTTCATTGGGGAGGAAGCATGTTGGAGGTTCATCATATGATCCTCACCAATCAATCCTCATCCCACCAATGCATCAGAAAATTAAATGGAAAACATGTCTCCGCGTTTCATTTAAACTATGACGCCGCATCATTACGTTGTTTCATTTGTTAAATAGTTCCTTTGTTATGCTTCCTTTATTGATTCATTATGCAGCATGATATGGGCCATTAATGATCTTCATTAACACGCAATGTCACCACCTCGTCACTACACCACAACTTCACCATATTCCACTCAATGAAAAGATAAGAAATAAAATAATTTTTAAATAATTTTATTATTTTTATCAAATGACTGAAAAATAACACTTACACCCACCCCTTTCCGGCCAAAGTTAATTAATTTCTAGGTGAATCGTGGAATTATGTGTTAAATGGGGTCCTTAGAATTTTGATCTGAGACCAGTTCAAAAGATATAAAATCCCACTAAAACTTTTACTAAATGTATCTTAAAAAAAGTTCAAAATTCCATTTCGGGATCTCCGGGCCACATAATCACTTTCTATCTAAGCGTGTAGTGTCAGAACAATTGAATATAAATAAAAAAATTACATTGAATTTCTGAGATAGAACATTATGTGTGTTGGAACATCTCTGACATATTTTGTAGATGGAGATAAAGGCCCAAAAGGTGTATTGGCTTATTAAGTTTGAATGATGGAAAATCATAGGGACATGATAAAATTATTTAGTTATAAGTCATTGTTTTTTTATGTATTTATTAGGATGAAATATCCATTAGTGTACTGAGCCCTCCCTCCAATGGTACCACACCTGGGTCATAATGAATTAAGATGGATACTGACCATAAATTCCAACATTCTATTGGTCCTAGGATTGATTATAGCACCAAGTGTATAAATATTTCAATTATTGAAGGAATTTTCATTAATTTATTAATTATCGATCAAGATACATAATTAAATCCACCTAGAAATTACATTTCTAAAATAAAATGAAAAATGAAAAATGAAAACTTCCCATAATGCATGTATAAGTAGACCAATAGAAATAGAGTCTGTAAATACATACTAAATGAATTCATAAAGAAATTCCACAACAAAAAATCCAATGAACTAGTTAATAATGTCCATATTTTCCCCAATGTGAACTTAAATTCATAAAAATTATATATATATTTAGTTACTTATTGTTTGAAAAACTGATTTTCTCAGTAGTATCATTCCCCATACCTCCCATGAACAAGGGAAAGGAGGACACAAATCCTCACATGACAAAAAAATAGATATGACACCCACTGAAATAATCCTACTAACTAAAAACTTTCTCGACATTGTATCATAACCAAATAATTAATCCAAATGTAAAAAAATATTATGAATAAAATTGAAAACATTAACACTATATTGTTTCCTTTTGAATTCCAACTCTATTTACCCAGTGTCATACGTCCAAGAAATCACATCCCTTCCATAATAACCATTCCTAATGATGCATTGGAAGCCACATAACATCCCAACCAAATAATCCTAGGTAACTGAAACATAACAATAACCACTTTAAACATGTCATAACATCTACATCCTGCCAGAACAACATCCATATAATCATAATAAAATTATATCATAAAGATGAATTATATCAACCTCAATTCATACTCTAACATTACATTACTCCCACTAAGACTGATGTCATCCTTTCATCATTATCCATCACTAGAATCAATTTTAAATCAAGAATCATATGTCATGTGTATCAATCTCACCTGGAAGATAGATCAGGGATGAGGGGGTTAGACATCCATTAGTCCTCGCCCCCATGTATGTTTAATGAAAAAACATGAAACCTGAAGCAATTGAGAATAAGTGTAAACACCATAATCGAGTTGTGTTCATTAATAAATACATTAATAGTAGATGGCATACAAAAACTACACAATCCCATACTATTGGTTCAGAAAAGGTGTACCAACATAACTCAACACTTTACAATATGTTATCACAACATCTATCACTAAAATTACAACATCTAAATGAATCAAACCACACAAGAAAACTATGAACATACCATAATCAATCATTATTTGAGAATAGATCATTCTTATATTTTCATATTTTGATCAATCTCTATATATAAACCCATTAATTATTTATTCTATATATTTCATAAATGTACACACATTAATTTCTACCAACATTCATTCCCATTCCAATATTTCATGTTCATTCCATATATCTTGTGTAACTATGAAATATTTTAGATAACATCCTATATATCATACACAAATAATAATTAATTAATAACCACCCTATGTCACAACCAACACACACCAAAACCACCGAAAGTCTCCACATTATATTTAAAATTGGATTTCATAAAAATTTATTTTTTAAGAGTATTTTACCTAAACATGATATTATATGGGTAATAAATTTATAATGAGGATATAGAGTTATAGTCATTTTCTCATGTTGGGAGTTTAAAAAATTATTCAATATTAGGTTTTCAAGTTTCATTAATCAAAATAACACATCAATCCTAGTATATTTCAAATTGGAGAAGAATGATGTATGAAAACCTAGATAGGAAAGATCACCTGAATATGTACTACTTGTGAGAATTCCCCCATCATCTTAAATTTTAATTATACCAATTAAATATATTTATAGCTCAAATAATACCATTTATATTGAGGAAACTTTTAGCATGATATTCCCACATATACATCTAAAGATTTATAAAATGGAGTATCCCCTACCTTGACTGAATATTTATAGGGAACTATCACTCAAAATTGAAATAAACAAGCGATATACCCCCATCAATATCCAAAAATAACTAAAAATCAATTCCCATAACAACAAAATACCAATCCATATAAAAAGAACAGTAGAAAAAGGGCGTCAAATACCAATTAACGTCGTAGAACAAAAGAAAATAATATTAATGTTAAAAAAGGAATTGTGTTAATCATTCCTCTATAAATAATGATTTCATCAAAATACAGAAGGGGTTGGTGTTCTCAAAATTAATGTTCAAGAAGATCAAAGTGGGATAATGGTCACACAAGTTTTTCGAGTATGGATACAGAAACAATATAAGTAAGGGATAATATTCAATTTATATTTGAAACTTGATAGGGTCCACAGAAGTATGATGGAAATCAAAAACACATGTGGTCGGACTAGTCAAAGTGAGATCAAAGACCACCAATTTTTCAACTTTTTTATCTTGTTTTTTAATGTATCTTACCAACACCTATCCCTAGTACACAGAGTGCTCCATGATGTGGTGTTTATTCTATTAGTTAACATGACATGAAATTGATCAACTAACTATTTACACTTTCCACACCAAAGGACACAACATAGTGAGATAATCTTCTACATTTTTAGGTGGTCCCCCTAAGCTTCACAAAATATGCATGATATATTAAAATTCACGTTTTACATAGGGAGAGTTTCCATCTATTATTTCCTCCACCAAGCCCATTACTAAGGTGTGATAACTCCTATAATGTCTCAAGGCCTACTACTAGCATCCATAAAACACAAAAATTTCTTCCCAGACACCACCAATTGTTCTAAAACTATAAATCAAATAAAGAATAGTTCATTACAATTACACCAGGAACCTCTTCAAAAATTCATACCATTGATAATAAAAACATAGATAGAAATAGGGAAAAAGGTGGCATGAATAACCATACCAATATGTAACTCTTAAAAATTACTACAAAAAATCACAACAATCTCTCACAAGTATTAGATCAAATCTCTACCATAAAATTGTCCACACAATTATTTCATCTTCAATATATCCCAATCCAACAACTAAAATAAACTTCATCCAACATTTATCCAAGAACACTCATACACAAAACCAACCCTATATAAAAACATATTATCCATTATGGGTGGTGATGACACCCCCAACAATTTTAAAATGTTTGCAAAACATAATGTTTCTGGATTGGGGAGTTTTTGTCTCTTCCAAAATTACTAGAAACTAAAATGGAAACCCTCATCAAGGAAAATGAAACATTTCATCAATGACCACAATATAGACATCACATTAACAAAAATAAATTAAAAGAAATGTAAAACTCAAAACAAAATATTATAATAGATATGATTTTTTGTCCCAAGTTCCCATTTAATTTATTACGAACCACCAATCCTCCAAAATCCTTGAACCAAATGACTTGTTAGTACACACAAAACATTCTATTTATTATCTTATATTTATACTTTTTTATCCATGAATGTTTCATCATAAATTTTATCATACTCTCCCATGTCAATGAAATTGGAGTCATCATAATAATGTCAATTGATCATGGACATAAGGAAGATGTATTGGATCCTACCATTAAATAGTGGGTGCACCAACTAGTGTGTCTATCTTCCAATATTATCCAACTCCTAGTAGAGCCCAAAAATTGAGAAGAATGTTTACTCCCTCTAACACACCTCTACATCCCCCGACAAGGGGTAAATATTTAGGACACATGATACCTATCCTCAAACTCTCGGGGTCTTATAATATAGTATGAATGTGATTTATATCAATATTATTCCAATTTATCCCTTTAATTAACTACCAGAAACATCACTATCATGACTTAAACCATACTAGGACATTTGAAAAGATGACTCTCCAACCTCTGCCTGAAAAAAAATTTATCAAAACTGCCTCCCATAAAGTTCATCAAATATATCCATATATATGGATTATTTTTAGATATATTTATAAACAAACTCATAAAAAGGAAATTGGTTTTCCTATGTTACATAAAAATATATGATGCATGCTTGCAAAAAATCTTCAATAGTCTGAATGCTTACTCTATCTATCTGTCATTATGGTTGTGGAGAGCACTATTGTGGATTAATTTAGTGACAAAAATCATTTTAAATCCTATCTATTCTCCCTTGTTAAATGAGTGTCAGAATCCAAAAAAAATAGACATCATAACATCATGAATTCAGATGACCTTGATTGTATACATACTTGTCAAAACATCAATAGTTCATGACTAATTGATAGAAATGAATGAGCTCACTTTATCATCTGAGCCATTATTAATCAAATTGAATCTTATCCTCCATAATTTTAGAGTAATACTAAATTTTAATTTTCCAATATTTAATCCCAAAAATACTTGAGGAAATATAAATGATAAAATAAACTTCTAGGAGAATGATGTTGTACATTTACCTACTAGAAAACTAAACATTGGTCTAAAAACTATTCCACTCCTCTTTTCATCATAGAAAACCAAATCTACATCCTCAATCAATGGTATATGATAGATAATATTGGGTAGCACACTAAATATTATATTTTAAGATCACCAAAGTCTTCATTCCTCATTTACATGGGTATGACCATGATCCTTGGAATCAATATCAAGTTCTGGAAATCCTCGAAAAATTCATATAGTGCATCACCATTTCCAACATATTTATGCATCACGGATATTTATGTGTCACCACAACAAGAATCCTATAGCTGATGCATCATAGAAGACTACACATCCATTTGAAATAACAATACTATGACATGAACCACTCATACATCTAGGTTAATGAATTCAAACACCTAAACAACCCTACAATTATCAATTAACATATAAAACAACTACTTATGACATACCTGTCTGTGTTATATCCAAGAAAGTAACCATCCTTTAAAGAATATGAGATATCATATTTAGAGTGTTTAAAAAAACCAACCACATCAATTGTGACATATCTATGTTATGTAGTAGGAATATATACCTCAAACTATTGTGATCATTAAAGACCCCAAAGTGTTCATTCATGAGATAATATCGACAAAAAATCCAAATAAACACAACAATGACATTTTCTGGGTTATGGGTGGAATAGTTATGATCATGGTTATCTAACTACCTACTTTAATAAGAGATAACTACCTACTTTTTCATTGAAACCCATCTTAATCCCATATAGACATGGTAAAAACCCACAGAAGACCCCTTCTTCTATAAACTGAAACATCAGTCCACTGATCAACATAACTATTCTATATTAAAAAAAATCATGATAATGGCCAGTCTAGTTGATATACTGGTATTACTTATTTAGATCTATGAATAGGGCTATAATCTGTGATAAATCAGACATGGATATCAAATAATATCCCATGAGAGAGAGGAACTTGTGAAACCCTTTCCATATATATATATATATATATATGTGATGATAATAAAACAACGACCTTGGTCATTCATGGTTTATTGAACACACATTTATAGGACACCACATTCTAATGGAAACACCCCTCCCTCCTCAAAAACATAAACATGGATAAATTATAATAGATTTGGTGGTATCAAAGGACCTATAGGAAATATATCATTTGATCAACATTATTTTCCTATTATATTGAGTATATCAATATGTAATTAATTAAAACAATTATAAAATATTATAGTAAGACATTGCATATAGATTTTATGAACCCATTCATCATAAATACTGTATTCATGACATAAAATGTGAGGACCACGAACTAAAAGTTTCTCTACAATTACTACAAATTAGGTTTCGGGTTATCCTACTCCTCCAGACTCAAATGATGTTTTTCATATCCTAGATCAGCCAAAAAAAGAACTATCTCCTCTCAATAGATTAAAAATATCATTATTTTTTTTAGTGTGTAATAAATATTTTTCTTTTCTAGATTTAGTCATCTGTAGATTACACACAAAATTTTTCTAAACAATACCCTATTGGTGGATGGCTTTAGATCATGCCTCAATGAAACACTAGGTTAGATGAAAACATTATATAGTAATTCATCTTATGGTACCCCCTATACCCACATCTCAAATGGTTTCAACCAATAATTATCTTTTAGAATTAAATAATAACCCACATATTAATATATCCCAAAATCAAAATAACATTGAAGAAGAAGTGTCACAACCGCATAGGTAAAGACATATAGAAATTACATGACCACTATTAGATTCTCCAAAATCTAAACGCACACAAATTTTACTAATAATTCTGGCAGCATTGAATTTCTTCGGATCCTCAATAACACTACCCCTATGAAAACAACATTTTCCAATGAAAAAATTTATGGTGACCATAAATATATAAGAGTAACACTATCCTATAGATGAAATAAATAACCACTAACAAATATTTATCGAATTAAATTTTGAATATGAAATTAAATGGCATAATGAAAAGAGAAAAGTGATTTGAAGCACTGCTAGTTTTTAAAATAGAAAACTATGTTCCAGAGCATATGTGATAGGAAAATCTCAACCGAAACAAAAAATGATTATTTAGATAAGATGTTTTAACCATAAACATTAATTTTTGGATATGAATAGTATTAAAATCATGGTGAAATATATAAATGTTATTGATAAATGTTTAGTATATAATAAGTCAATTTTCTGTACTCTATTTTTGTTCTCCAAAATGTGTTTTTTAAAATGATTCATATTTATATTGATGGATAATTATTATAATTATTTTATATATAATTTAGAAAATATATTTGATTAAATAAACACCATTTTGGATATAAAAATTTCAAAATTAACCTAGGATGATTTTTTGGGATTTTTGGGAAAAAAATGAATTCAGGGAATAGAGGAAAATACGGTTTTCATTTAAAATTTTCATTTATTTTGATAAATTAAGTAATATAAATGATCCAATATATTTATATTTATATTTCAAGGTAACATAAGTAATATTTAGATATATATAATTCAATTAATTACATTATAATCATCTTTATATTGGATTTTAGTACAATTTTATTTTTAGGATTAAAAAAGATATTTTCTAAAAACCGGTTTAAAAAATTTCATGGTACCCCATTATAATTAATTAATGTAAACCCCAATGAAAAATTATTTAACTGAAATTTTTATATTATATAACTATAATTATGAATTAAAATCAATATAATTCTAATTAATATTTATAGAGTTAATGTAAAATAATTTATTTTTTTAAAAAAATTATTACTATAAAATTTTATTCCATCATGGTTGTTGGTTGAATTAAATTAAATTCATCCACCACATTGAATTTATATATATAAAATGGATTCTGTATTTGGAATAAAAATAATTAATATGAGGTTTGATGTTCAACATAATTTTTGATCAATATAAATAGTAAGAGTCGAAAATATTTATTACTATGGTAAACATAAAATAAGTTAATTAAGGGTAAAAATAATTTAATAAAGGCAGTGAAAGTATCCCTAATATATTAAATATTTATATATAATTCTAATTAAAATAATTATTAAATTTTTTACTTATTGGTTTTACTTTATAGATTATTGAGAAAATCAGTTTGGTAAAAATTATATTTTGATATGATACAAAAAAATGTATATTTGCGTTACGTGAAATTAAATTACAATATTCTATCCTATTAATTTATTTATTTTTTTGAAATAAAAAATATTTTAAAACAATGTTATTGTTAAATTATGTATGTTAAATTTATATTATAATATAATTTCTATGATTTCATATGTAATTTCTTTATTGGTTCGGTAACTGTTATTATCAAAAAACTGTCAATTATCAATAAATGTCAATTATATATCAATAGTTAATATATATATATATATATATTAAAAAATTAATATTATATTTGTAATCAGGATATAGAAATTATCCAACATATAATTTTTAATATGTTTGTGAGACAATCAAATCCATCGTCACAAATTAAATACTGTATAAATATACAGTATGTATTGTGAAATTATAATGAATGATAAGTGATGTAATAAATAAAAAAGGCTACTCAAGACCATATATATGTTTTCCATTTAAATTAATTTATATTCTATTTATATGCCTAATTTTATGATGCCTTTATGAATCCTTCAAACCCATTAATATATTATAATGTTTTAAAATCATTTCTTTAAGAGTGTACCTCACCTCTACATTAGTACGGGTATTAAATTATTAATTATTCTATTATCCTTATAAAATAATTAAAAACACTACCCTTTAGAATAAACAATGGGAAAAAGCCATGGGATATTTTGGGGTTTTGATTATTTTATTATATATAGATCAAAACCAATGTTTGAGACTTGATAAAGAATTGCATATTAATATCCTATATAAACCCACCAAATATCCCATTTATCATTGTTAAAAATCCATTTATAATGTCCCTACTCTTACTTATCTATCTATATTCAACCCAATGTTTCTTAAAGATTTAAGGAAGAACCTCCAATCATTTGAAGTCAGAATTTCAAGGTAATGGATTTCACTCCTCTAATTTCTATCGAAGAACCTCTTCTCTGTTATACATCATATATCGAATTTGGGGTAATTTGGGTATCTTTTATTAAAACCAAAATATTATTTATTTTATTTATAAATGAATACATACCCTTTTCAATTTCATTAAACCCTCCCTTGAACCTTTATATAATCCCATTAGCATGTTGAATTTTAGTATGTTATCCTCTCTTAATCCTCTTTATTCATGTATCTTATCTACCTTATATATTTTAGCTTCATTACTTAATGTTGGAATATGTTCAAACATATATCCCTTACTTCCTTTTTGACATAAATATTATGAGACACCCCTTTAACACTTATTAAGAACTACCATGAACTTTTGTGTACAACCATTATCATATCTAAATTTAATAAGGGATCCTTTAATTATTTTCTGTTTTCACGATTCTTCATTATCTAATTAATTATATTTCCAATTCAAAATTTTTTAATATGTATTTATATATTCCAATTACTATCCATTTTATTTCCATATTTTTAGAGAACTCTTTCATTATCATAAAACCATTTTCGGAATTTTTTTCTAACATCGTTATGCTGCCAAAATTTCACCCTGAGATTCCATGATAAACAATTGTTTATAGAATTTGAATAAACAATTCGTATCAAGGATGTTCACCTTTAAACACATATACTTAATTTTCGTTAGTATAGTGTATATATTATACACTCAATTATAATGGAATAAAATATTATAGTGATGGAATCCATGTTTTATGATCTATGTGACACACTTAAACATGAGACTAAAATGAATGTGACAAGTGTTCCTGGAATTATATAGCACACCAATGAATTGGTTAATGATTAGTCTCATTAGACATTATGTTGAGATAGAGAGTAAACCAGATTCCTTATGGGACATTATCCTTTATGATTTTTTAGCAGTTGTCCTTAAACTATGTTTATGATGCATTGTTTTATGTTTTTACCATGTTTTCCATGTTTCCATTTTTTTATTATGATACTTCATGTATCATTATTCTTAATTTTTATCTCTCATTTTATGAATCAATGATATTACTATTTGTTAACATGTATTATTTTTTCATGTTATGCCATTTTTATTCCCTTTCTGATCTTTATAGCTCAGACATTTCATATGTATATCCTCTAGTTATCCCATAGAGTTCTATGCACATGAATATTAAGGAATTTTTAAAAAAATATAATGAATTCATTGTTTTATGTTGTCTTTCAGTGTACCTAATTCAAAAATACATTATATTTATCAATATTCTAGGTTGTATTATGTGTAATCATATGTATGAAATCATATATTAATTTTTAATAATATGAAGGGTTGTATTAACTAGTATAAAAAAATTCTTAGTAGTTTTTTTTATTATGATTAGAAAACTGTAACGAAAGCCTTTGGCATAAGACTAAACATAAGGTTACATCCCTATATTTTGGTAATGTATAGAGTAAGTGGCTTAAAAGGATATAAATCCCATTCTAGATACTATATGTGGATGTGGATTCAGTACAGATTTATCAAGGGGTAAAATCAAAAAACACTGCATTGGGCTATACTAAATCTGGAAATGGTGCATGCTAATGGACCTTGACGCACACCTTGTTTAACTCTCCCATGGAATATTCAAGGTAAAATTCACAAGCATATTATGAACTATTTTAAGGGAGCATAAATGGATATATGATTCTATTTTAGGAAATTGGTAAGAGATAACATAAATTTATGCCAGAAAATACTTATGTTAACTAAATACATGTCATTTATATGTTATACCATTAATGTTCTTCGATACTCATTTGTGGTTTTAATAGTTTAAAATTACTCATAGAGATTTTTTCCTATATTTTATTCAATGGAAGAAATATAGAGAACCTAATAAATAACCAACCAGATTACAAATTAAATGACTAAAAAAGATTCCTAAAATGATAGGATATCTTGTAAGGAATATTGTTATTATAAAAAACTAATTATCAAAAATCACTATTAATAATAGTCATATAGTTTAACGTCCAGAGATATCATAGAATTAGAAGATGACATATCACGAATGCTCATATAATAAACGTGATAAAGGAAATATGATTTTATGACACCCAATTATTTAATATATTTTTCTTTTAGAATAAATATATTATATTTGTTAGCATGATTTATTCTTAATGTAAATCTTATGTTACACAGAACACTGAATTATCTTGTCTTAAGGGCCAGATCATGTTTTACTTCCTCTTAGTGGTGAACCAGTTTTGAAACTAAATTTTGAAGCTATTATAATGTTTATTTGTCAAAATCGATATCAATTTTGAATTCTGAGTTTCGAAATTAACATAGGAATAATATTTTGTCTTTTATAAGACGTTTTTGTTTTGGATGAATAGGGAACGATATTGCACTTTATTTAAAAATAGCCTTTTTCTTAAAAAGTTAATAATGTTAAATTATATTTTAAATTGAATTTTGAGGTAAAAATATATAAACTATAAATATATTAAAACAATAATGTAATTGAAATCATTTTATAGTAAAAAATGATATAAAATATTATTGAAAATTTGAATGTTTTTACTTTAAACCCATGCTTTCTCAACATGTATATGAGATTATCTTTAACAATATTTTCACTTATCTGTGATTTGAATTATGTAAAATGGATGTAATTAGTATTGATCACTATAATATTTTTGTTTTAGATAGATAAACTTAAATTTTTACAAAAATTATTACTGAATGTGATTAAATGTAAATAGGGTGATTAATGTAATATTATTCTTAATAATGGGCTAAACCTTATTCATAATTTCCAAAATGAACCAGACACTTTTTAGAAGGCCATTGGAAGCCAATAATTGTACCATATCCCCATATGGTTTAACGTTAATGGGTTATTGGGATATATTTAAATAGATTTTCCCTATATAAAAGTTAAGTAAGGAAAACACCAAAATGGATAATTCCTTACCATTATCATTATAAAACATTATGATATATACAAAAAAAATATTTTCAGTTATACATATAAATTTAAAATAAAAATGGGTTATTATTATCAAAATAATCTATCAATAATTTTTATTAAATATTTTGTAACTTTAAATGATTAAGAAAGACCAACGTATTGAATATTTAGTTAATAATTAACTAAGATAAATGATACTTTAAATACTAAAAGGGAAATATATTTATTGAGTTGTTGTAATTATTTTTTTTTTAGAGACTTATATCATTTTAAACATCATTAATCATAAAATTTTAATACAAATATTTTTCTTATATTTTTAAATGAAAATAAAATTAATAATGTCAAAATTGACATTATTTTTTTCACAATAAATAATATTTTATCAAATGAATTGAAAATAATAAAAAACTTATATTCTTCTGAGTTATTATTAATTTCTAATTAATACTATATATTATTTTTTAATTCCCAAATTTATCTTTTATATTTAACATATTTACCCATAGATTGTTGAAATGTTGTTAAAACGGTCCGGGTTGAAGTAGTGTTTTAGCTCGTCACATGCGCTTGATTTAAATTTAATATAAAAAATATGGTATTTATATTTTAAAATTTTGATATCATATTAATAATTTTGTGTCTATATATGTTCAAATAAATATCATGTTAGATTATTCATACTTTTTAACTTAATTATATTAAAAAAATAGATACATTGATAAAAACCAAAATGATAAATTTTGGGAATCTTATAAGTTATGGAATAAAACTATTAATATTAACATATTTTTCTGTGGTGGAGTTTTTCATTAAATATTATTCCCCTTCAATCAATTATTTAACAATTTTTTTAATATTAGGTAAGGTATACTTCTCATTAATGAATATATTTTGGTATTTACAAGAGTGACACTCATCTATCACAATAAAAAATAGGGCACTCTACCATTTCCTCAGAATACTCATTCCACTTTGGCTAATCTATCCTCTTCAAAAATATTATTCCACATACCTAAAATATACATTAAATCCTCGATTTTTTTTGAAATTTATCCATTGAAACCTTTTAGTACAATCTTTAAGGAGTTACCCGATAAAGCGATAACATCTTCTCTCAAGATATCTAGTTTCATTTTAATTATCAACCGCCTAAATTATCATTATTATATTATTATATAGAAAAATCAGTATAATAAATATACATTGATATTTTTATTTAATTATTTATACCTACGATATCAGACACCTCTATGATATGGGTATCGAATATATAGTTTATGTCTGTGGTGAACTATTGCCATACGAAAATATGATTGTTCGTTATTACGTTACCACATATCATGGTGTAAATTATGATGAAAAATTTGTTTTTATATGTTATATATAATATTTGAAAATTATTTATGATTCTGATTTTTATATTTATAATGTACCATTATTCTTTCAATCTTGTGAATATAAGATAATTTAATTTGAGTTAGGGTGGGATATCTCCCCCTTAAAGCGATATGACTCATTCATGCCATACATGGAACATATAAATGATGGTTTTAATAAAACTATTTATGATATATATCATATATGATATAATATAATTATTATACTCATATATATGACTTATTTTTCATTATTTCAATACATTAATGAATTGAATGTAGGGTTCATTCGTACGTATGACCTATAGTATCCCTAAACGATGCACTTTATTTATAAACTCCAAATATATTGGACTAAAACAAATACGTACATAACTATTATATATGATAATTAATTAATGTTTTAAATTATGGATATGCTAATACCATGATCTAATTAATTATAAAAACAATTAACTAGTTAAAACATACTCAAGCAAACTAGGTAAATAGCTCCGCAAATAGTGAAATTAATGAATGTTGTTATAGAATATAAAATGTGATATTATAAAAAGTTAATATTAGTTATTATAAAGATTATTATTATTATTATTTTATCTAGTATCATATTTTAATCCTCTATATATGATACTAAATACCACAAAACAAACATAAAGGGTATTATAAGGGAATTTCTCCTTAATTTTATTTCAATTGATACTTATTTGTTATTATACACCAATTCACTTTTATTTGGTGTATATAATTTCTTATTCATGTTATATCATTTATACACTTATTCTCATGATATTATAAGTTTCATTTAATGTCATAGTTTTCTAGAGATTATGATTCAAATGTTTCAAAATGGTATGTGACACTTTGAAATGTTTAAAGATGATTCTATTAAATAATGTCCTCAATTATTATATTTTCAATATCACATCATCTTTTGATTTTTATCTTTATTTGGAAATAGTTACATAATTTAAATCATTTTTCATTGGAATTTTACTTGAATATCTATATTATAATATGATGTATATTAGTATCACCTTAACTGTATATCATTTTAAAAACAACGCCCACTTTGATAGTTATTTAAATAACTAGGAAATTATTTATAAAACATTATTACTTATTTAATATATATATTTTATATGAAATATTATTTATTTAAATTTTTTTATATGATGAAATCTTTAGACTCGTAATTACGGGTGGATCCTGATCATTATATAACTCTTATATACATCGATAGGTTCCCATGATACTAATAAGTTGGCCAAATTAATTCAGTTTCAATCTATCATTTAAATTCTATTGTCAAAGGTACTGATGGTATATGATTTCATATTCCATATAAAATACATCCATTAAGAATTAATTTCCCTCATTTACATTCAGTTAATATTTATCCATGGGATTTTTCAATATCATATATGTGGATGAATTTCATTTCAGTTCATTTATTAAATTGCATGTATTTCTGTTTCTCACCTTAGGATGTTTATTATTTAGTATATAGATATTTTAATGGAATTTTTTTTCATTTACGTATCATAACATGTTTATTTATTCTCATTGACTCATTATTTCATCTATTTTACATATCCTTACAAATGATTTGAGTTCAGCCTTATTATGTTTCATCTCTCCAGGTAATGTAGAATCAATATTTGAATAATATTTCAAGGATGTAGTTTATTTAAATTATATAAGTATCATGTTGGTTATTAATATTTCCCAATGTATTATAGGTATCATATATGTCATTTGGCTTTGCAAAACTGCAAAACTGATCAATTATTTGGGATTGGAATCATTATAATCATGCCAATGTAATAAGTTAATGAATCAAATCTAGGTATCGAGGGTGGGGGTGTTACATCTGGTATCAAAGGATATTTAGCATCATCATCATAAATATGATTTATAAAACAAATATTAGGGATAACAACACTAATATAGACATTGAGGATAATCATACGAGGAAATAATATAATTTTTGTAAGGTATGTATTTTGTGGGTACTGATATCAAGACATCCCGGTATGAATACTACATGTGGACATGGTTCTGGGATTGATGTACCTAGGAGTAATAACTCTGATAAAGTGTTCTGGGCCTAACTCTTGGAAACTCGTTACATAATAATGATACATTATTTTCACACGTTTTGACAGTCTTGTGGGATATGCTGAGGTAAATTTACATTTTCTTTATCAACCAATATGAAATGTTAAAAAGAAAATTTTCTCACCAATGTATTTGATGATAATGATTCAAGGATTCAAGAAGCATAAATTTATGTGTTATACGATATATGGAATTACACATTATGTATAATATTTAATCCAATATATTCCATTGTTTATAAATGGTGCATGATACAAGGATTGTGAACCTCACAGATGCACGTGATCCTATGAGTAAGTAGGATCAAAGATTTTAGGGTATCAATAAAACATTTCAAAGGTAAATAGTTTCCCAAACATTCCCATTGTATGAGGACATATTATCATGTGAAAAATAGATGGGTAAAGAATTATCAAAGTCCCATGTAATCTATGTAATATACAACAAAAAGAGGCCATATGAGCACCATGAAAAAGGGATTCAGTTGAGGAAGATTAAGGGAATGATGGATTATTTGAAATATGATATTTGTGGATGGAAACACTTGGGTACTTCCATAAGTGGAAGTTGATTTTGTTATGTGTGTAGAGAAAAAGGACACGAATTTCTTGATTTAAAGGGTAAAAAAATAGTTTCCAATTTAAAATGCGTCAACAGCATGGAGAGGGGAACTATGAGAATCGATATCTCAAGCATTAATGGATTATACCACAGATGATTCAATTAGATAATGATCGAGTTTTTCTACAACCACAAATTGACTTTAAAGATTAAGATTCCTATTGATAAATTATATCTTTTGAATATTTACTAATCAATGAAACAGTATAAATATTTATGGAATATATGCGGATATATCTGCATTACTTTTTCATTATGGATTTGACATCACATGTTAAATGGTAATAGGAAAACATATTATGTATACTATTTTACATCTTAGAAAACAAATGATTTAGGGGAATAAAACCCTTAATATGTTCATAATATTGTTATAATTACGATGAAATTATTTATTTGGAAATTTTCTTAATACCTTATAACTGATTAATAAAATTTTGATAAGTGGTTTATGCAATCCTTGATAGAGTTTTCACATCTTTTGTACTTAATGGATATATATAATAACTTGTGTCTTACAAAAGGAATAAGGAAAAATGTTTATTTCCAATAAGTTATTATGGTGATTCAAGTTATTACCATTGTTCAAGATGACACATGATGAAGTTATTAAGTTGTTTGGAAAGTGAAAATTTTTATCTCCTTTATATTGATTGAAGGCTAATGATATATTCATTTTGGAAATGAAGTCACCTTCCTTCCAATGTGCTGGATCAAAATCATTAGGAAATGTTACCCTGTTATGAAATAGTTTTGGTTGATATTTGGATTCAAATTTTTTATGTTGATATATTAATTCTCTATATGGTGAATATTATTCAAAGAGATGAAGTATAAATATTTCAGTGCACAAAAAAAGGATAATATTTTTCTTATAGAAACATTCCAAGTAAGTATATTTATTTAAATACAAACAGGGTGAAGGAAATCATAAAAACATGGAAAAATCATCTTGATTTTTTTTATTAGTACCTTCATTTGCAATGAATCAAATGGCCTCTTAGACCTTATTGAATTTATGTCCTTGGGATTATTCACTTTCTCGAATCCATGTTTTCTATAACTCTCCATAAGAACATTATAATAAGATTTTACTCTATATCCATGTTTCCATTTTCACCTACTTTAAGGAATCTAGTTATGAGAACATTATAATTCCCTTTATCTCTTATTGTGAATATGTGTTATTAACAATATAAATGAGGTGGGTTCTTCGAAAAAATTGTTTGTTTTGAAATATAAATCTTTTTATTACAAAGATCAATAATGAATTGCATGGATGATGTTTAATTAAGGTGGGGTGTATATAACACACAAATAATTAACTATATTTTACTTATAGATTAAATATAATGTTTTTGTTATCTTGATTTACACTCAAGGAAAATCTTATTGTACAAATAACAATAAATTAGGTTGTGTTAAATAGAATATTGACTTTTAACATGTTTTAATGGATACCATATTTTATATCTATATTTTTACACATTAAAAAATTGAAATTTTCAAAATAAATAAAATTTTTGAACTCAGAAATTCAAAATTAGCTTCAGATGAATTTTTTGTATTTTTTGAGATGTTTCAATTTTTGATGAATTGTTAAATTAATCCATTTTTGTTAAAAAATAATTTTTAAATAATGTCTTATTATAAATTATATATTGAATTGATTTTTGATGTCCAAATAGATAAATTACAAATATTTTAAGATAATGTAGGTAATTTTAATCATTTTTATATTCGAAGTAGATAAAAAATATTGATCTTCTGAACATTTTTATAAAACACATTATTGATGAAAATATAACACCAAATATGTGTTTGATTATGGAATAAACAAAAATATTCATAGTATTATTTGTCTAAGTATAATATATTATATCATTGATAACATTTTTAATGATTTACATGGGTAAAGATTTTTTAGAAAAACAATCTTCTGGATCAAATCTATATTATCTTGATGTCACTAATAAAATTTCATGAAATTTTTAGTTTGTTATGGTATATATACAACTTATTATTATTTGTTAACAATTATATTATTTTAACTTGAGGTATGATATTACGGGTTTGAGTCATCCTTTGAGGTTAAAAAACTCTTCAATTGTGAGGTTATTAGTGATAAATATGGGAATTTATTTAATTAATGACATATTTTATTCCTTTTTTATTATTTATTGAATTTTGTAGATTGATTAATTAAGGTATTATCATAAATTATGTAAGACATTTTGGATTTAGTAAATACAAAAGGAATATCATGTTATTATTTGGTAGATTATTTGATATGTTATAAGCATATTCTATTGTGTTTGGAATTGAAAACCCCATCTTGTGTATTCATTATTTGGAGAAAGTTGATATTATAATAGTAATTGATTTATTGACGAAGTCATATTTATAAATAGTTAAAATTTTTATATTTACCAAAATTAGACTATAAAGGATTTACTCAACTCTATGAAGAGATTACTAAAACAACAATATTTTCATATTATGGTAATTTTTGATGAATTTATAGTCTCATCACCCATTATTGATTTATGGTTTTGTGTTCATTGAATGTGTACAAATCATTTTATCTATCACAATATGTTAGTTTTTTTGTGTTATTTTTCTCTACAATTTCTATTTTTTTACTTCAAACTAATGTTCTCATACCTGGAAACCTCGTTATGTGACGACCATCGTATTTCCCTTTCTATATTTTTTCATGTAGTTGTTTCATTAACAATTTATATTGTGTAGTTTATCAATAAAGATATGTTGAGGTGTTATAACATTTCCTACCATGTGTATGTTTATTTTGGGAGGACTTAATTTATTAATGGGTGATGAATGATACACCACGGGCCTTTGAAATTGAAAACTATGTTCAAAAACATATGTGATACACAATAGTGATCCCAAACAAACAAGAATTATATAAATATGACTTTTTTAACCTTTCAATAAAATTTTCATATATTAATAATATTTACTACCTTATGAAATATATATATATATATGATATATATATATATATCGCTAAATAAATAGAAAATAATAATTCGATTATTTAATCTTTTTTTTGTTCTATAAAATATGTTTTCTTAAAAAATGATTCATACATTTATTCATGAAGACATTTTAAATATATATTATAGATTATTTATAAATTATATTTAATAAAATGAAAACCATTTTGGATATCACCATTTAATAATTAACATAGGGTGAATGTTTTGGATTGTTTGTAAAATGCTGATTTTTTATTAAGTAGAGGAAAATACTAATTTTATATAAAATATTCAGTTATTTAGATAAATTAAGTTATATAATAGTATAAATATTAATTTTATTTTATATAAATTTCACATTAGTATCCTTTAGTTATAGTTTTTCATTTCGTTACATATAAATTATCTTTATTATAAATTCTAGTATATGTCTATTTTTAGGATTAGAAACACATTTGTATGAAAACTATTTTAAAAATCATAATATTTTTCCCGTATATTTATATAATATAGAATAAAATGAGAAATTATTTATTTTAAATGTTTATATTACATATATATCTTATTAAATTAAATTCATATAATCAATATTACATGTTAGAGAGTTAGTAAAATAATTTATTCCTTAAAAATGTATTCATAGAAAACATCGTTCCATCATGCTTCGCCGTGTTACATTATAATAAATTCCACCACCACTATGAATTGATATTGATAAAATTAATTCCATATTTTTAATAATGATAATTAATATTTACTTATGAAATTAAAAATAATTTTTAAAAATATTTTATATTTACTATAGTAAGTATATTTTACCACGGTCAATGGAAAATAAGTCAATTAACTGTAAAAATGATTTAACAAAAGATTGAAACGTAGTAAACATAATATTATGATTATTTATATTTAAATTTCATTGAAATAATTATTATATTTATTTCACACTATTTTTACTATACAAATTGTTGAGTAATCAATTTGATAAAAAATATATTTTGATACGATACAAAAATTTTTATTTCTCACTAATATGTACTTTCAGTTAATACATTAAATTTTATGAGATAATTTATTTTTGAAATAAATGATATTTTTAAAAAATCTATTATCATATTAATTGTGTTAAATGGGTATGAAAATATAAGTTTTTATGTTGTCAAATGTAATTTATATAACGGTTCAAAAACAATTTTATCCAAAAGCCAATCATTTCTCAATAAATGTAAATTCAATTTTAAATATGAAAGTTAATGTACATATATATATGTATATATATTAAGAAAATTATTTTGACAAAATAAATATTTTTTGGTAATTTTTATGCCTAAATTACCCAAAAGTTAATTTTTCATAATTTTCATAGATAATCCAAATTTTGGGAAAAAATTGAATACTATATAAATATACACTTTGTATTATATCATCAGAATGGCCCAGAAGTTATATAATAAATAATATTAACTGTTTCCAAGACCTAATATATGTTTTACACTTATAATATTTTTATTTTATGTCTATATTATTAATTTTAAAAATCCATTAGGAATACTCTAAAATAATTTATATATTTTAAGGTTTTATAATCATTTTCTATAGTATGACTTACTTCCACATTAGAAAGGGTGTTATTTTATTATGATCATCCCATTTCATTATAAAATAATTTAAACCACTCCCCTTTAGTAGAAATCATGCTAAAAAACACCAGATGTATTTAGATTTAGGTTATTTTCTTATGGAGTCCAAATCATATGTCTAAGAAATTATAATATATTAACCACTAATTTCTTATATAAAACTCCACAACCTGTCATTTTCATACAGTAAAAATACATAGAACACATCTTTACTCTTCCTTACTATTCTAGAGTTCTCTCAAGTCCCCTATAATCTCATAAGAGGCTCCTCCCAATCATTTAAAAACACACTCTCAATGAAAGAGATTTCTATTTTACTATTTCCATTTAAGAACCACTTTTTTGTTGTGATTTTAGTTCTAATTTATTGTTGTTGGGGTATGTTTTACTACAAACCCCTTTTAATTTTATCTATAAATTCTGAGATAACCCTTTTAAAATCATTAATCCCTATAATTAACAATTATGTACACCCATTACCACACAGTATTTTAGTATGCAATCCTCTCCTTTTCCTTTTTATTAATGTTTCTTATTTATCTTAAGTAATTTATAGTAAGCACCAAAATTTGGTTTATGTTATTAAATAGCCCCAATTACAATCCATTTTATTTATAAATGAGGATATATCCCTTTAACTATCACTAATCACTCCAATTAACCTCACTTTACATCCATTATCATGTCAAATTTTAATAAGGGATCATTTCCTTATCTTATTTAATAAAGTTTCTTCCATACATTATTAGTTCTATTTTAAATTACTATTTTTGGAAAATGTTTTTACACATACCTATTACTTTCATTTTGATGTAAAAATAATGGGATACCCCTTCCTCTCTCATCAATCAATTATAAAATTCTTTTTGTATCTTTGTTATGTTGCAAAAATTTCACTGTGGGATTCCATGCCAAAAATATATGCAGTGATTACCCATAAAAATTTACTATCATTGGTTCTTACTATTATGAACAAATTATTTTATTTTGGAATTAATTTCATTTATTTCATACTCCGATATCTTGGAATAAAATATGATCGTGAATGAATCCATTTTGTATGATCTATGTGGAATAATTATGCATGGGAATGAAATGAATGTGATGGGTGCACCCAGAATTATATTCCACTTCAATGTATTTTATAATATTTAGCCTCATGAGATGTCATGTTGTAATAGGAAGTAAACCTAATCCCATTATGAGTTTGTTTCTTTCATGATGTCTTAGACACTCCCTTTGACCTATGTTTATGATGTAGTATTTTATGTTGAGTCCATATTTCCAATGTTGAAATTATGTTATCATTAAATGCCATTTATCATTGTTTGTGTTTTTGATTCACTAACCTTATATGTATTATTGGTATTAATACTGTTTAAATTTGTTAATATCATCATTTATGGTATTTTTCATTCACATATTGGGATTTATAAAAAACCTATTACCTATGTATGCCTCCAAGTTATAAAATGTAGTTTTATGTACAATTACAGTAAAGACAATTTCAATAAAGATGATGTATTTGTTGTTTTAAGCTATTATGTCATATTCATAATTCCAAAATATTGTGGAAATATCAATATTCTGTGATGTATTATATGTATTCTTATGTAATAAATCGTGTATTAATGTTTAATAATGATAATGGATTATATAACTTCTCATCATGATTGATGGGACCAAATCATTTGCCTACATCCCAGAAGCAAATAAATAGAAAATGTACATCCTATGACAAACATAGACAACCCCAAGGGAATAAGAATACTCTCAACATTTAGTCACAGTTGATAATATATTGTTGGTGTAATTTAATAGTGTGAGCATACTAGATTTAAAATATTATAATCAATGCTAAATACTAATTTAATCATACCTATCATAATATATGGACCCTCTAGTGTTGACATTTTCTTGTTATGCGAATATACAAACAAAGATATTCTACCACACTGCTAATTACCAATTCCATGACCATGATCATGATAATTTACCTAAATATTAGGTCTATGATCAGGATAACCTATACCATCTCTACCTCCCCTTAGGTACATGAAATGTAGTGGTGGCTTATGTTTATATTTTGATTGGTCCCTACTTCCCATACCAAACCATCCTTCTTGAGTGTTTTGGAATAATTTATGATGGGGGACACAACTCTCAAAGTAATATAACAAGAAAATAAATACACAAGAAAACTCTTGAGAACCACTATCCATTAAATAATGGGGATAATATGCATAAAAATGACCCCTTTTTTTGATAAAACATCAATGGGAATAGACCGTAATATGCAATACAATATACTCTTCTCCACGTTGAACCATGATAGACACCTTGTCATGATTTCACTTTTAATGAGTTCATACACATGATATCATACAGCTTCTGATACACCATAAAATACATCAACAACATAAATGTAGTAACATTAAATTGGATTGATTTGATGAGTTCATTATAAATACTATATACATGAGAATATTCATCATGAAAAATTATTGGGGGTGAAATTAAATTGTCATTAAACATGGCATCATTCTATCACACTTACACCATCACTATAGAAAAATATGTTTGTTTATATTTAATACCATAATAGTTAATGATAGAAACTTATCTCAAAACTCCTTTAATAAATCATCATAAGAAGTATTTTCCATATCCCAATCCCCAATAAATAGTATTCACCACTATAACATAGTTCCCATTTTCATAATAATTACAAATTTATCCTAAAACACATTCCAATAATAAATTATATAGAAATAGAGATCAATATCATCCAACTATTTCTCTATCTCTAGATAAGATACACTACCCTCTTACTAATCCAAACATTTTTACTAAAAGGAATGAATCCCTTATGACTAATAATCATCCTTCTATATCATTTCAATATTCTAATGGTAAAAATGATTATCATACTAAACCTAATTTTTGTATATTTATAAATGGATGATGACTTGGACCCTTCAATTAAAAAGAAGGAGAATCCCTAATCCAGGCT
Organism: Viscum album; assembly: GCA_963277665.1. Lineage (NCBI taxonomy): Eukaryota > Viridiplantae > Streptophyta > Magnoliopsida > Santalales > Viscaceae > Viscum > Viscum album. The sequence goes on along the minus strand of OY728129.1, from coordinate 41,692,521 downwards.
ACATGAATTTTTTTATGTTATATTAAATTAATTCATTTAAATTTCAAAAGGATTTCCAAATTAAAACATCGAATCAATCTATCATGATTCATGTAGATAATTTAGGTATTTAAACATCAAGATAAAAAATGGTCATTCTATATAATCATGGAATATACATTATATCATAGGGAGCCCAAACATAACATATCTTAGCTTGTCTCTCTAGACTATGTCATGCACTACAACCAATAAAAATTATATCCCTTATAACCCATTCAGTTATCATAGATCAAAACTACTATATTTTTCCTATCACTCCACCATATACACAAACACCACTATATCAGAAACCTATCCCTCCAAAAGTACATATCCATATATAGGAATATTGTAAGGGGTTAAAGACACCCTAAGTACAAAATTTGGTTTTACCTTGATTGGTTACTAGTACCAAGGGTATTGTTTAGTTATAGAAGTAAATAACCTCATTTTATTTAATAAGGACTGAGATATATAAGGAAAACTAATACTAAACCTGAATGTAATAATAGAAATGAAAGTCCAAAAAAGAATCCCATGATTCGTGTATAAAATAGAAAAATAAAAACATAGTTTCGAAATTAATACCAAATGAAGTACTATGGAAGAATTAAAAAATAACAATGTTGGGCTTGTAATGTCTATCTTTCTGTATCATTTCCTCCTATAAATCTGGAAAAAATTTGTATATACATTGGCTGAGAAAAACATGTATACTTAGTGGAATCATAACCAAGTCCCATCATGGACTTGTTAAGAGAGTATGAAAATTAAGTTAAGAGAAAAAACTAGAACCAACATGCACCTAAATAGAGCAAATAAACTATCCCATTATGAACTAGGCACACTCAAAAAATTATTCTTCAAAATGTAATAATGTAATAAAAAGCATACCAATATAGGGTTCCCCTAACTTATTTTCCATTGATTTTCCACTATTACACCCCAACATTATACGAAATTGTACTCCAATGACATCATTTTTATGCATTCACGAAGAGGACAAGGAAATCATATCACATCCCCCATAAAGTGTCCATGTCAATTAAATTATAACATGAATCCCATTCAATATTCCACAACTTCAATATCCTCTTATAACTACATCTATAAAAGTAGAATTGTTTGTTATCATGAACATTAAAGAAGCCAACATTATTTATTCCATAAATATTTCATGACCCCAATAATGAGCCTCATCATACTCTCATAATTTACTAACACTAGTGAAATATTTAATTCTTTAGATAACATAATCTGTGTGTAAATATCTACTGGATGATAGAGTATGGAAGAGATTGTATCCAGAAATCCATACTCACCATCATCCCCATTTGGGAAAACTACTATAAACACAAAACCTATTCCCATCAGTGTAAACCCAATACTCAATTGGTTTTTGTATAGAAATAACATTAAATTAATAGGTATAAAAATAATATCCAAATAGAACATAGGGGATCACAATAATTTCACCATCATATCAGACTATATCACAATAATGTCTCAATCCTTCACCACCATCATTTCCTCCTAAAATGAATGACACCACACAAGTGACAGGAACACTATCCATATTATACATTTCATTTAGAAAACATTTTTATATATTTCATAATTACCAACCATCGCATTTTATAAATAACGAAAAATATCAATTCCATTAATTACATTATTTTCCACACTTTAATTTACACCCATGTTTGTTCTCATTTCAAAATTCAACTTTTACATCATAACTAATACAAAAAAACATATCACAACAAGTAATTACACATTTATCTCATTAAAAATAACCTTACATGAGAACCACCTAACATAGAAACCACCATAGACCATATCCACATAACATATTAATCACCACACATCCCAATATTACTATTAAGAAAATAGATTTTGTCCCAAATCATTATTTTCAATTGTATTCTCACAGAAACCCAAAATTCCATTGGAATAAAATTCATCATCAAAATATACATGTCGACCAATTTTTACATGTGGTATGTTTAATAAAATCCATCACAATGTTGTTCACAAACATCACCAATCATAAGGGAAAATAAATCTCAATGTGAGTAAGATAATGAATGTTTCAAGAATGAATACTAATATTATAAAATTCAATTGAACATTTAAATATTGTTTGATTTTTCCCTAGACATTATATTTTAATTAATATTATCAATTAAAATTCTTCAGATGATTCATATTGTTTTCCCAAAGGAACAAAAAACAATTTTATTCTCACATGTACAACTATATTATGAGAAGAGAATGTATCCCTTACATTTTTTGAAGATTTGATGAGAAAAAATGTTCGTGATTGAAGAAAAAAAGAGATAAAGAACCATAAATCCTAATGAAAAACTATTAAAATACAATACAAGATAATTATATAATTATATATGTGGATAGATTCATCAAAGGAAACATTAAAGATATGACAAGCAATTATATAGATATGAACAATTCAATAGCATTCCATAAAATTAATACAATGAAAATGGATAAAGCAAATTTTTAGAGGGAAGGTCACTAAAATCATCCATGTTGTGTTAGTCTTCCAAATTGATTGTAACACCCCGGGATTTTATGAAAAATATTCTTTTTAATTTCATTAATGTCTTGTGTTGTACACTACACCAAAAGGAGCTTGCACAACTCGCATCCTTGACTTGCCTTTCATTACACGCAATCATGACCTTCCTTGATAGCGTGTGTAGTACGCAATACCGAGTTTCACTAAACAACGATATGCTATTAAAATATTATTAAAACTAGCCGTTATGAATAGTATTAACTAAATATTAAATTTTATAACATTATTATTCATCTTACACATTTTCTAGAACATGGTATAAGAACAAAATAATTTTTTCGGGTAAAATAAGTATTTTTCAAAAAATGCAGTTTTGCCGCCTTTTGATGGTGCACCCACTTTAAATCTAGTTTTTGACATGTTTATATGTTTAATTTGACAAAATAAAATTCTTCTTTTGAATCAGGATATAAAAATTTACATTAGATAAAGTTTTGATATTTTTCCGATAACTTTCATTTTTTAATGAATAGGAAAAACACGCTATATTTTAATTAAAAACAACTTTTTTCATCGTAATATCTTATGTGGTTAAATTATAATATTGAATGGTTTTAAAGTATAAATAGAATATATTTTTACCATTTAATATAATTTATGTCATTAGCATTGATTTTACCTTGAATTCGTAGGTTAAATCAATTCAATCTTTTGCAATGTTTTAAACAAAAAACCCGTTTTTATTCGACAACAGGATTAATTTTAATTTAATTTCTGCAACTTCTGTGTATTGAATTTTAAAAAAATTGATTCCATATTTGGAATCAGTGGGTCTAAATTATGTTAATAGGCTACTTTTTATTTTTGGGAATTATGAATAGTAACTAAGGTAAATTTTACTTACCATAGTTAAAGGTAAATCGGGTAATTAAGGGTAAATATAATATTATAAAATTATCCTAACAAATGCCAAAATTCTATTTGATGGCTAAAAGTAAAACCATATCAACTAAGGGTAGGATTAGATTCATTTTATGGACTTTTTACCATGAAAATAATTTAATTATTATTAAAACCAAAGAAAGTGACAACATGTCACTTTCTTAAATCTTATAAGTATAATAATTTTAACTTAGTGATAAACATCATAAAACTTCGAACATGAATAGTATCCAGAAAGCTAACAAAATTATATACATCATGAGAATTTATTAATAATTATTTGGGATTAAATAATTATCATTAATTGTGACACAATAGTGATGCAGAAATTATTTATCTAGTGAAAAATCAAGAATATAGTTTTTATTAAACTAATAGTGACAATAAAAGGCACAAAACCCTGACCAAAACTTATTGGTCATGTCAATTTAAACTATAATCATCCAATAGTTGAATATTTGACCATTTGGAGTCTTATACAAGCAATTATGACACTTATATTATTTTATTTTAAATGATGCCAAAGTTGTCACCTTCAAAATTTAATAAATATAACAATTTAAATATTGTGGTTTTAAGATGATAAATTCGAGTAAATGTATTATTGTGAAAGTTAATATATTTATCTTCATCATAGGAATTTATTTTAAATTTTTATGCAACAAATAAGTATATTTAATAATTATAAAAAAATGTTGTAGTAATTATTTTATTAGGAGATAAACCAAATAAATGGTTTTAAAAATAATAAAATAAATATTATATGAACTATTTAATGTGATACACTAATTTTATAGATACATATGTCCTTTTATTAATCTATTAAAGCTTTTAGTTCAAACATATTTTCTGTATATATTTTATTTAAATTCAAATAAATGAATAGTGTCAAAATTGACACTATTGTTATTTTATTAAAATAACATATTATAAAATTGTTTAAAAATAAAAAAAATATTTAAAAATTATAAATTTAACTTTATATGGTCTATAATGTTATAAAGGAAACAATTATGGAAAATTCACAACAAATAAGTAATTATTTGTTATAATTTAAAATTTAGAATTTTATTACCACAAATAAACTTAAATAGATTAAATAAGGATAAATCAAAATGATAAGGTTTAAAATAAGATCCAAACATGTCTAAATTTGATTGGTTGATGATATTACAACCCTAGATCATCTATTCTTCGAATATGATTCATTTTTGGAGGTTTTTAAGTGGGGTTAGATTTATTATAAATTAATATTTTTAAGAATTCCAAAGGTGCCCCTCTCCTCCCTTATAAAAGGGAACCTCCTCCCTCTCTTCCTCACACAACTTTGAGCCTTCAAGATCGGCAAACCCATGAACAATTATCCTCTCCACTTCCATAGCAACATCCTAGTGGTTCTGGTCTTCCTCAAAGACCAATTTTAGTGCCCTAAGAGGAGGTCTCAAAGAGGCGCTTCAAAGAAGAGGTAATTTCCATTACCGATTCTTTCAACTTTATTTCTTCTTCCACTTATTCTTCTTAGGTTGTTTAATTATGAAGTAATAACATCAGTATCACTCATATACTGATATGTTATTATAATTATGAAACAATCCTAATTCACCATTTATCCATCCTACGGAAAATGAAATCACCGCGCATGCGTACGTACGGAATACCGTCTCCACACCGTGGTGTAATCTGTTTTTCCACCAACACCTTACATGGATGGGTATTATGGTGTAAAGAATAACTATACATAGTTATTATAACATCATAATGATTCTGATATATTGTATCATCCACTCTAATTCAATTCAATAATTATGGAAATGATATCATCGCTCGTGCGTACGTACGGACTACCGTCTCCACGACGCGATGAGATTCATTCTCCATGTTAACCATTTAAGAATGATTATAAAGTATATATAAGCAATAATAATGAAATATATGACATTATAAAGCTACGGTATTTATGTGTATATATATGTATGTCATCTACTTAATTCCACTCAATTCAATAAGGAAACGACAACAGCATTCATGCGTACGTACGGCCTACCGTCTCTATGAACGGTGTATTTCTTTCCATTTACTAATTTATTATATATATGTATATTCTGAATATATATTATATATAAATCATGTTTTATATTCTGGAATTATGTAATTATGATATAACCAATCATATGAATAATTACAATTTAAAACACGAACGACAAATGAGACGATTTTACCCAAAACGCTACTTTAACATGAATTTACAAAAGAACGGGTAATATAAAGTCATAAGTGAACCATATATGATATAATAACAATGAATATGATTTTGTAATAAGTCAATGACATTATTTAAATCATTATACAGGAGGTTCGGACAATTACGAAGCAAATCGGACCTAAGGTAAGGGGAATATCACAATCTCATTTTTATCCGAGATTGTTTATACTTTGGTATTTACTAGGGTGTATTTTATCATCCACATCCATGTTTCCTCAATATGTAATATTATTTCCATCCACATACCATTGTTTAAATCCATTTTCACCTTTTTGTGAGTTTTTAGTAAAAGATATGAAAGGAATCTTTTGTCGTTTTTCGTACGAGGTACTTTTTGACTTTTCCGACAAAAGTACGAAGAATGTTTTTTTACTTATACAGCATGAATGGATTTTTAAAACATTATTTCCAAGAAGCTTCCTTTAAAAGTTTTTAAGTTCATTTTTAATCAACTTCTTTTAGTTTATAATTTTATGACATGTTATGAAAGGAAAAGTGTTTTTGAAGAAGAAATGATATTTTCCTCAAGAATGGAGTTCAAGTGTTTTATCAAAATTATTTTCCATCTAAGACAATAAAGGGTTCTGTTTTTATCCCTATTATTAAATTGATTTGATTATGTTGTGATAGAATTATTTTTATGAATTATTTTATCTTATATGAACTGTTTCATGATGTCATGATGTTTATGATTCCCATTTGTATTACATGGGTTATGCAATGATGTATGATTTATGATTTTGTGGAACACATAAGAATGATATCATTATGAGATGGGTGGGACCTATATATCCCTCCAATTCATTGGGTAAAGATTTTATATCTCATGAGATAGACATGGCTGGAACGGTAGGTTATACCGGTTCAGTGAAACAGGACTGAAACGAGGGTGACTCGGTTCAGAAATGGACTTTGTCCACTAAGATAGTCTTGGCAATGAGTCTTGACTAACAAGAAATTATTCTCTATGATTATGTCTGTTTGCCACAAAGTTTCATGTTTTAAGTTATGATTATTGTGATTACATTTCACTGCCATGATTTATCCCATGTTATGAAATTATGATCTCTTTTGCAGGTTAAGATTTCCAAAATGTTATGTTCTTATGAATATGATGTGATTGATATTTCTTTTGTTTACCCTTACTGAGCATTTGAGCTCAACCTTTTTTGTTTTCTATTCCCCAGGATATAATGAAAGGTTTTAGGTATAAAAAAAGGAAGATCTTTATGGGAGATGTTGAAGATCTTTCACCAGGATTAGAAGATTATATTCCGAGTTTCCAAAGACACTAAACTATTACGATCCTTGTGTGTGTATTTTTGTTATGTACTAAGAATTCCGCAAATGTAATGTAATGTCAATGTACGTTAAGCTTCAGGTCTCTACAGTTGGTATCAGAGGAAAGGTTTAGTCAACATTTGGAAACTAGGATGTGAGAACGTTAGTGAGATCCCTAGAGATATTTCTAAGGTATGTCTAGGGATGTCCCTAAGGATAAGTATACGTATAGGATATAGTCCTAAAACTATAGTAACGATCATAGAATTTAACCTAAGATGTTAGATATTGAAGTTAATCCCCCGTAATTATGATTTTTGCCTCTAACACTATTATTTTTGGGTTTTAGAAAATGGCTGGAAACAAGATGATTCACGATAATGGAGGATATTATGGACAATGGAATGATATTCTTCATGAGAAACCAAATGAAATGGGATTTGGAAGTCCAACCATCATTATTATGTCAAATCAGCAATCTCATAATATGATCAATAAACTCAAATTTGGTATGTTTCCTGACTCGGATAATAAGAGAAAGATGGATTTTCATGATGATCATAGAGGAAAGAAAGTTCAATTTTCACTATGTAAATCATGTGGGAAGAGGCATCAAGGAGAATGTTTCAAAGGAACTGGAAGATGCTTTGGGTGTGGAAAAGAAGGACATAAAGCCAGTAAGTGCAAATTAAAGGGTTCATTTAACACCATGGATGAGGATAATGGTATTTCTACAACATCAACAATGGTTAAATATTTTAAATGTGGAATGTACGGGCATTATGTAAACCAATACCTTAAGGTAAAGTCTCATGAAGAGAATCAGTATGGTCATATGGGTAATATTTATGTTGATGATGATGAAGAGACTACAAATGATATGTGAGATGAAAGTATTGCTGAAGCTTGGTCAATGGATTAAGAAGGTAGTGGAATGATTACATGTTTATCAAGTGTAATGTTGTATAATTAATCTCATGGTACTATGGAATAAAGAGAAATCTAAGGATTGTTACACTGTTGACTTTCCTTATGTTTTGAAAGTGTACGATTAATGGTACCAGTAACCATGAAAGGTTATTCAGATATTTTTGGAAGGTAGATGATATGCGCATAATGAAGGGATAAGGAGAAAATTAAATGTTTGACAGTATTCATGAGCTCATGATTTATATAAGGACTAAGTGATATCATGGTTTGAGTATATAGAATTTTGAGGATTTTGGTATTTGGAAAGTGTTAACTTTTAACTGCATTCATGTTTTCACTAAGGTTCAATGGGTATTCAAGAGAATACATGATTAAGGACTTTGAATGTTTGGAATGTGACCAACAAAACATATCTTATGATATATGGGGATCAACGATGGTATTAAATCTCTGGTAATCATTTTCACTATGTTATGAGAGTGGACTGCAGTATTATGGATAAGCCTAAAGATTGGAATGGATTATGTTGGACATAAGTTAGTATTGTTTAAGGATAATTTTTTTTGATATTATTGATGGGATGTTATAGTAATATAGTTTTAGAAAAAGGACAACCTGCAGGACGGGCGATATCCCATCGCGTCGGACAAGGCTGTGGGAATCGAACACACAACCGAAGTGCGACTAGCCTTTATCGCCTACCACTGGCCTAAAGGAAGTCCCTGGTTAGTGGAAACTAGTTTTATTTTATTATGAGGTATGATATTTGAATTATAAGTCCATTTTAGGAACCATATATGATTAATCTCACTATAGATGGACTTATGTATATTTAATACCTTTTGCTAACCTTTTGTTTGAGACAGGTGGAATGACCCGTCATTATATCACATGATTTGATAACACTTCACGAATAACAAATTCAACTTCATTTCTTTAATAGATGAAGTGGAAATTGTTCAAGGCACGAACAACAGTGAGATTGTACCAAAATAAAGTAATTATTTATTCTAATTCAAATTCTTCAACTTTAGAGAAATGATCTTGAAAACCAAAAATGTTGTCCTAGTGCCCTTATATCCGATGAATCAGATGGTACCCTAGATCATCACAAATCTATGGCTTTGTGATTGTTGGCTTTTCCATAGCCATGTTCTCTACCACTCTCTATCAGAACATGATGGTTAGATTTCTCTTCCATATCCATATTTTCACCTATGGTCTCCTACGTGGAAACCCAGTGATGAGTTAATTTGGGTAACCGTTACATTTCATACTTTAGTTTTTAAAGCCATGTTTTGTTATTCCTTTTTACGATGTGGGTTTCTATTAAAAAAACATTCGAGTAGTAAACCATTTATAACCCCGACGAATTTCGAGGGCGAAATTCATTTTAAGGGGGTATAATGTAACACCCCAAGATTTTATGAAAAATATTCTTTTTAATTTCATTAATGTCTTGTGTTTTACGCTACACCAAAAGGAGCTTGCACAACACATATCCTTGACTTGCCTTTCATTACACGCAATCACGACCTCCCTTGATAGCGTGTGTAGTACGCAATACCGAGTTTCACTAAACAACGATATGCTATTAAAATATTATTAAAACTAGCTGTTATGAATAGTATTAACTAAATTTTGAATTTTATAACATTATTATTCATCTTACACATTTTCTAGAACATGGTATAAGAACAAAATAAATTTTTCGGTTAAAATAAGTATTTTTCAAAAAATGCAGTTTTGCCGCCTTTTGATGGTGCACCCACTTTAAATCTAGTTTTTGACATGTTTATATGTTTAATTTGACAAAATAAAATTCTTATTCTGAATCAGGATATAAAAATTTACATTAGATAAAGTTTTGATATTTTTCCGATAACTTTCATATTTTAATGAATAGGAAAAACACGCTATATTTTAATTAAAAACAACTCTTTTCATCGTAATATATTATGTGGTTAAATTATAATATTTAATGGGTTTAAAGTATAAATAGAATATATTTTTACCATTTAATATAATGTATTTCATTATCATTGATTTTACCTTGAATTCGTAGGTTAAATGAATTCAATCTTTTGCAATGTTTTAAACAAAAAACCCTTTTTTATTCGACAACGAGATTAATTTTAATTTAATTTCTGAAACTTCTGTGTATTGAATTTTAAAAAAATGGATTCCATATTTGGAATCAGTGGGTCCAAATTATGTTAATAGGCTACTTTTTATTTTTGGGAATTATGAATAGTAACTAAGGTAAATTTTATTTACCATAGTTAAAGGTAAATCGGGTAATTAAGGGAAAATATAATATTATAAAATTACCCTAAAAAATGCCAAAATTCTATTTGATGGCTAAAAGTAAACCCATATCAACTATGGTTCGGATTAGATTCATTTTCTGGACTTTTGACAATGAAAATAATTTAATTATTATTAAAACCAAAGAAAGTGACAACATGTCACTTTCTGAAATATTATAAGTATAATAATTTTAACTTAGTGATAAACATCATAAAACTTCGAAAATGAATAGTATCCAGAAAGCTAACAAAATTATCTACATCATGAGAATTTATTTAGAATTTTTTGGGATTAAATAATTATCATTAATTGTGACACAATAGTGATGCAGAAATTATTTATCTAGTGAAAAATCAAGAATATAGTTTTTATTAAACTAATAGTGACCATAAAAGGCACAAAATGTTGGGTCGGAGGTGATGGCAAGAGGGGGGGTGAATTGCCTTTTTAAAATTAATTAACAATTTAAAACAAATTTAAATGCAGCGGAAAGTAAAATGGCAAGACACAATTGATAACGGAGTTCGGCTTTAAACTCAAGCCTACGTCTCCGCTCCCAACTCAACCGTTGGGAGATTTATACGACCGCTTGCTTTTTAATGGTTATAGCAAGAAACCCACTAGCCGTTTTAAGGTAGGCTAGATCACCCTCTTACAGCTTGCTTTTTTATATTGGTTGTAGCAAGAAACCCAAATTGAAAGAAGAAAGAAAACAGGTGGTTTGTTTTAATACAAACCCAATTAAGAACTAAACAATTGAAGTAAATAAGTTAGAACAAACTAGAGGAAGCCTTGAGTGCCAAGAAGTGAGTGTAGTTGATGTAGAGGCAGCCCAAGCTTCAAGGATGGCAATTGAATCTCAAGTGGCCTTTGAGAATTGTCGTAGGAGCCTCAAATGATCAAAATAGCTTTGGTATGCTTCGGTATATGATCGGTAGTGTTCCCGGCATCCATGGACGTCTATTTATAGGAGAAATACTCCCAAATACTTCAATATGGCCGTTGGAGGGCTTTCAGAGCAGTTGGGGATCAAGTGGGCAAGTCTGGTCAAGCTCTAACGGCTAGTTTGACTTTGCTTACCGGCTGACCGGTGCTTGTCCACCGGCTGGCCGGTGCCTTGGAAGGTGGAGAGTGCTTCTGCCCAGGAGCCACCGGCCGGCAGGTGGGAAGGCCACCGGCTGGCCGGTGGTGAGACAGTAGGTCTCACTATTCCAAGGAGTTCCACCGGCTGGCCGGTGAGGAGGCCACCGGCTGGCCGGTGGTCTGGACAGAAGGCATCCCATTCTGTCCGGACCCACCGGTTGGCCGGTGGCCAGACACCGGCTGACCGGTGGCACCTGGCAGAGGGCAAGGCCTTCTGCTGGGTCCACCGGCTGGCCGATGGGCTGGATCCGGCTGGCCGGTGCCCTTACCGGCTGGCCGGTGGTCTCACACCGGCTGGCCGGTGGACTTAAACAGTCCACTTTGAATACTTCTTGGGCCAGCTTCTAGGCACCCTATTTCCTATCATCAAAAACACTTGAAACAATATTAGATCACGATGAGAGTGATTGTGATCATTAAAATCCAAGAGAGTGGGGTACAACAATCTCCCCCTATTTTGATGATTACAATCACAAAAAAAAGAAATCTTTAAAAAAGGTATGTAAGCTTTAAAAAAAGGTATGTCAATTGAAAACTTAAATAAACAATTTGAACTTTGAAAACGTAGAGACATGCCAAATATAATGATCTTGAAATCATTGAAATACTGAGAAATGGTCATTTTTTGAAATTGCAACCAAATGCCATTTGTAAAGAAATCAATTGAAAACGATAACTTAACCATACTTAACCAGAAAAACATAAAATGGAACTTGTAAAAAGAGCATTTTAATAAAAAGCTATGTAATAGAGAGGTTTTAATAAAAAGCTATGTAATAGAGAGGTTTTCTCCCCCTTTGGGATTATCAAAATAGGAGGAAAAGTACGAAAGAAAAATTAGAAAAACACTAATAAGCAATGGCAAAAAAGATGAAAGATATGATAACTTGAATTTTATAAAAGACGAACCGTTACATAGAAAATTCAAAAAAAACAAATACAAAGACAAGCCAAAAACAAGAACGGCTCTATTCACTCCTAGAGGGCCGAGAGGGACGGCGGCGCCTGAAGGTCGGGGGAGCCGGAGGAGCCTGGACCGCCTCAAAGCGACGATCTAGAGAATCAATCCGTGAGTGAAGCTGATCAAACTGAGAGCTGATGTAGGAAAACTGCAAGTCCAGCCGAGTCTCAATCTGATCCTGGAAGCGTAGGAACTGGTCAGCCGTCACCGGCAAGCCACCAGCATCAGCAGGAGGGGGCACAGCCTCAGCAGGCTCAGGTGCATCATCACCCTCTCCAGCCTCCTCATCAGCAGCAGCATCAGCCTCATCTTCGCTGTCACCACTTCTTGCCTCTTCATCATCATCACTATCCTCACTGTCTGAAAGAGGATAGGCAGCGGCTATAGCAGGAGGCATGGCATTGGCAGGAGGATGGGAATGCGTCTGAGGAGAGTAGGCCTTGAGAAGACCGTCCGTGTCCACAATCCATTCCTGACGCCAAGGGTGCCAACGGATGTTCATTCGTTGCACCATCATAAAATTCACTATGCTATCCTTCGTTGGCTGCTCGAAGGAAGTAGCATGAAGAGGCACATCGAGAAAGGAAAAGATTTTAGTCAGGAAACGTCCGTAGGGTAGAGTTTTGGACCGGCGCGGGTGCTCAGCCACATAAGTCATGGCCCGGAACAGAAACCGGACCAAATTGAAATGTATGCCTCGGGTGATAAATGAGAGAAGATAAATGCCAATGAATTTGACATTGTCATGATCCCCGATACGGGGCGCAAGAGACGTTTGAATGAGCCGCTCAATAATACGATGATTAGGAGAAAGCTGGGAGAGCTTGAAAATGGGATTTGTGGGCTGCCCTGTGAGATGCTCAAGGGCTACGGCTATATCAAACTCACGGTCCCGTGGAAACTCCCCCTGAGCAAAAGCATGGGGTCCAACATGAGGAACCCCGAGCATCCGGGCAATCTCCAACGAAGTGATAGTGATGGGTTGCCCAAGAGCAGTGGAGGAGATGGTATCAATGTCATCAGAAACGGACCACGTCAAATGAGCATAGAACTCTTTGACTAGAAGAGGATAAATGACATCCTTCTCAGGGGGTTCAAAGAAAGAATGCCAATGTTGATACTCAATAATCGAGAAAAGCTCAAGACGGGCAGTAGACAGCCACGAATAATCAATTACCCTACCCGGAAGAATAACTTTGTCATGCCAAATGTCCGGGAGTTGAGGGATGGAAGGAGGAGGAGGAGCTTCTTGAGCGATTCCCTTGCCTTTGCGAGTGGATCGAGGTCCCATGATGGCAAAAGGAGCAAAAAGAGAGAGATTGAGAGAAGAGGGAGCTTGAGAGAGCAAGGAGGAGGTTAGGGTTTGGAGGATCTGCGGTTCTAGGAGGAGCAGCCCGAGAGAGAAGAGAGAAATGAGGGAGGAAGGGTTTTGTTGGTATCAGAGGTGATGGCAAGAGGGGGGTGAATTGCCTTTTTAAAATTAATTAACAATTTAAAACAAATTTAAATGCAGCGGAAAGTAAAATGGCAAGACACAATTGATAACGGAGTTCGGCTTTAAACTCAAGCCTACGTCTCCGCTCCCAACTCAACCGTTGGGAGATTTATACGACCGCTTTCTTTTTAATGGTTATAGCAAGAAACCCACTAGCCGTTTTAAGGTAGGCTAGATCACCCTCTTACAGCTTGCTTTTTTATATTGGTTGTAGCAAGAAACCCAAATTGAAAGAAGAAAGAAAACGGGTGGTTTGTTTTAATACAAACCCAATTAAGAACTAAACAATTGAAGTAAATAAGTTAGAACAAACTAGAGGAAGCCTTGAGCGCCAAGAAGTGAGTGTAGTTGATGTAGAGGCAGCCCAAGCTTCAAGGATGGCAATTGAATCTCAAGTGGCCTTTGAGAATTGTCGTAGGAGCCTCAAATGATCAAAATAGCTTTGGTATGCTTCGGTATATGATCGGTAGTGTTCCCGGCATCCATGGACGTCTATTTATAGGAGAAATACTCCCAAATACTTCAATATGGCCGTTGGAGGGCTTTCGGAGCCGTTGGGGATCAAGTGGGCAAGTCTGGTCAAGCTCTAACGGCTAGTTTGACTTTGCTTACCGGCTGACCGGTGCTTGTCCACCGGCTGGCCGGTGCCTTGGAAGGTGGAGAGTGCTTCTGCCCAGGAGCCACCGGCCGGCCGGTGGGAAGGCCACCGACTGGCCGGTGGTGAGACAGTAGGTCTCACTATTCCAAGGAGTTCCACCGGCTGGCCGGTGAGGAGGCCACCGGCTGGCCGGTGGTCTGGACAGAAGGAATCCCATTCTGTCTGGACCCACCGGTTGGCCGGTGGCCAGACACCGGCTGACCGGTGGCACCTGGCAGAGGGCAAGGCCTTCTTCCTGGTCCACCGGCTGGCCGATGGGCTGGATCCGGCTGGCCGGTGCCCTTACCGGCTGGCCGGTGGTCTCACACCGGCTGGCCGGTGGACATAAACAGTCCACTTTGAATACTTCTTGGGCCAGCTTCTAGGCACCCTATTTCCTATCATCAAAAACACTTGAAACAATATTAGATCACGATGAGAGTGATTGTGATCATTAAAATCCAAGAGAGTGGGGTACAACACAAAACCCTGACCAAAACTTATTGGCCATGTCAATTTAAACTATAATCATCCAATTGTCGAATATTTGACCATTTGGAGTCTTATACAAGCAATTATGACACTTATATTATTTTATTTTAAATGATGCCAAAGTTGTCACCTTCATAATTTAATAAATATAACAATTTAAATATTGTGGTTTTAAGATGATAAATTCTAGTTAAAGTATTATTGTGAAAGGTAATATATTTATCTTCATCATAGGATTTTATTTTAAATTTTTATGCAACAAATACGTATATTTAATAATTATACAAAAATGATGTAGTAATTATTTTATTAGGAGATAAACCAAATAAATGGTTTTAAAAATAATAAAATAAATATTATATGAACTATTTAATGTGATCCACTAATTTTATAGATACACATGACCTTTTATTAATCTATTAAAGCTTTTAGTTCGAAAATATATTCTGTATATATTTTATTTAAATTCAAATAAATGAATAGTGTCAAAATTGACACTATTGTTATTATATTAAAATAACATATTATAAAATTGTTTAAAAATCAAAAAAATATTTAAAAATTATAAATTTAAATTTATACGGTCTATAATGTTATAAAGTAAAAAATTATGGAGAATTCACAACAAATAAGTAATTATTTGTTATAATTTAAAATTTAGAATTTTATTACCACAAATAAACTTAAATAGATTAAATAAAGATAAATCAAAATGATAAGGTTTAAAATAAGATCCAAACATGTATAAATTTAATTTGTTGATGATATTACAACCCTATATCATATAATCTTCGAATATGAGTCATTTTTGGAGGTTTTTAAGTGGGGTTAGATTTATTATAAATTAATATTTTTAAGAATTCCAAAGGTGCCCCTCTCCTCCCTTATAAAAGGGCACCTCCTCCCTCTCTTCATCACACAACTTTGAGCCTTCAAGTTCGGCCAACCCCTGAACAATTATCCTCTCCACTTACCTAGAAACATCCTAGAGGTTTTGGTCTGCCTCAAAGACCAATTTTAGTGCCCTAAGAGGAGGTCTCAAAGAGGCGCTTCAAAGAAGAGGTAATTTCCGTTACGGATTCTTTCAACATTATTTCTTCTTCCACTTCTTCTTCTGAGGTTGTTTCATTATGAAGTAATAACATAAGTATCACTAATATACTGATATGTTATTATAAGTATGAAACAATCCTAATTCACCATCTATCCAACCTACGGAAAATGAAATCACCGCACGTGCGTACGTACGGAATACCATCTCCACGCCGTGGTGTAATATGTTTTTCCACCAACACCTTACATGGATGGGTATTATGGTGTAAAGAATAACTATACATAGTTATTATAACATCATAATGATTCTGATATATTGTATCATCCACTTCAATTCAATTCAATAATTATGGAAATGATATCATCGCTCGTGCGTACGTACGGACTACCGTCTCCACGACGCGATGAGATTCATTCTCCATGTTAACCATTTAAGAATGATTATAAAGTCTATATAAGAAATAATAATGAAATATATGAAATTATAAAGCTACTGTATTTATGTTTATATATATGTATGTCATCTACTTAATTCCACTCAATTCAATAAGGAAACGAAAACAGCATTCATGCGTACGTACGGCCTACCGTCTCCATGAACGGTGTATTTCTTTCCATTTACTAATTTATTATATATATGTATATTATGAATATATATTATATATAAATAATGTTTTATATTCTGGAATTAAGTAATTATGATCTAACCAATAATATGAATAATTACAAGCTAAAACACGAAGGACAAATGAGACGATTTTACCCAAAACGCTACTTTAACATGAATTTACAAAAGAACGGGTAATATAAAGTCATAAGTGAACCATATATGATATAATAACAATGAATATTATTCATTAATAAGTAAATGACATTATTTAAATCATTATACAGGAGGTTCGGACACTTATGAAGCAAATCATACCTAAAGTAAGGGGAATATCACAATCTCATTTTTATCCGAGATTGTTTATACTTTGGTATTTACTGGGGTGTATTTTATCATCCACATCCATGTTTCCTCAATATGTAATATTATTTCCATCCACATACAATTGTTTAAATCCATTTTCACCCTTTGGTGAGAATTTAGTAAAAGATATGAAATGAATCTTTTGTCGTTTTTTGTACGAGGTACTTTTTGACTTTTCCGACAAAAGTACGAAGAATGTTTTTTTACTTATACAGCATGAATGGATTTTTAAAACATTATTTCCAAGAAGCTTCCTTTAAAAATTTTCAATTTTATTTTTAATAAACTTCTTTTAGTTTATAATTGTATGACATGTTATGAAAGGAAAAGTGTTTTTGAAGAAGAAAGGATATTTTCCTCAAGAATGGAGTTCAAGTGTTTTATCAAAATTATTTTCCATCTAAGACGATAAAGGGTTCTGTTTTTATCCCTATTATTAAATTGATTTGATTTTGTTGTGATGGAATTATTTTTATGAATTATTTTATCTTATATGAACTGTTTCATGATGTCATGATGTTTAAGATTCCCATTTGTATTATATGGGTTATGCAATGATGTATGATTTATGATTTTGTGGAACCCATAAGAATGGTATCATTATGAGATTGGTGGAACCAATATCTCCCTAAAATGCATTGGGTAATGATTTTATATCTCATGAGATAGACATGGCTGGAACGGTAGGTTATACCGGTTCAGTGAAACAGGACTGAAACGAGGGTGACTCGGTTCAGAAAGGGACTTTGTCCACTAAGATAGTCTTGCCAATGAGTCTTGACTAACAAGAAATTATTCTCTATGATTATATGTTTATGCCAAAAAGTTTCATGTTTTATGTTATGATTATTGTGATTACATTTCACTGCCATGATTTATCCCATGTTATGAAATTATGATCTCTTTTGCAGGTTAAGATTTCCAAAATGTTATGTTCTTATGAATATGATGTGATTGATATTTCTTTTGTTTACCCTTACTGATCATTTGAGCTCAGCCTTTTTTGTTTTCTTTTCCCCAGGATATAAAGAAAGGTTTTAGATATAAAAAAAGGAAGATCTTTATGGGAGATGTTGAAGATCTTTCACCAGGATTAGAAGATTATATTCCGAGTTTCCAAAGACACTAAACTATTACGATCCTTGTGTGTGTATTTTTGTTATGTACTAAGAATTCCGCAAATGTAATGTAAGGTCAATGCACGTTAAGCTTCAGGTCTCTACAGTTGGTATCAGAGGAAAGGTTTAGTCAACCTTTGGAAACTAGGATGTGAGAACGTTAGTGAGATCCCTAGAGATATTTCTAAGGTATGTCTAGGGATGTCCCTAAGGATAAGTATACGTATAGGATATAGTCCTAGAACTACAGTAACGATCATAGAATTTAACCTAAGATGTTAGATATTGAAGTTAATCCCCCGTTATTATGATTTTTGCCTCTAACACTATTATTTTTGGGTTTTAGAAAATGGCTGGAAACAAGATGATTCATGATAATGGAGGATATTATGGACAATGGAATGATATTCTTCATGAGAAACCAAATGAAATGGGATTTGGAAGTCCAACCATCATTATTATGTCGAATCAGCAATCTCATAATATGATCAATAAACTCAAATTTGGTATGTTTCCTGACTCGGATAATAAGAGAAAGATGGATTTTCATGATGATCATAGAGGAAAGAAAGTTCAATTTTCACTATGTAAATCATGTGGGAAGAGGCATCAAGGAGAATGTTTCAAAGGAACTCGAAGATGCTTTGGGTGTGGAAAATAAGGACATAAAGCCAGTAAGTGCAAATTAAAGGGTTCATTTAACACCATGGATGAGGATAATGGTATTTCTACAACATCAACAATGGTTAAATATTTTAAATGTGGAATGTACGGGCATTATGCAAACCAATACCTTAAGGTAAAGTCTCATGAAGAGAATCAGTATGTTCATATGGGTAATATTTATGTTGATGATGATGAAGAGACTACAAATGATATGTGAGATGAAAGAATTGCTGAAGCTTGGTCAATGGATTAAGAAGGTAGTGGAATGATTACATGTTTATCAAGTGTAATGTTGTATAATTAATCTCATGGTACTATGGAATAAAGAGAAATCTAAGGATTGTTACACTGTTGACTTTCCTTATGTTTTGAAAGTGTACGATTAATGGTACCAGTAACCATGAAAGGTTATTCAGATATTTTTGGAAAGTAGATGATATGCGCATAATGAAGGGATAAGGAGAAAATTAAATGTTTGACAGTATTCATGAGCTCATGATTTATATAAGGACTAAGTGATAACATGGTTTGAGTATATAAAATTTTGATGATTTTGGTATTTGGAAAGTGTTAACTTTTAACTGCATTCATGTTTTCACTAAGGTTCAATGGGTATTCAAGAGAATACATGATTAAGGACTTTGAATGTTTGGAATGTGACCAACAAAACATATCTTATGATATATGGGGATCAACGATGGTATTAAATCTCTGGTAATCATTTTCACTATGTTATGAGAGTGGACTGCAGTATTATGGATAAGCCTAAAGATTGGAATGGATTATGTTGGACATAAGTTAGTATTGTTTAAGGATAATTTTTTTTGATATTATTGATGGGATGTTATAGTAATATAGTTTTAGAAAAAGGACAACCTGCAGGACGGGCGATATCCCATCGCGTCGGACAAGGCTGTGGGAATCGAACACACAGCCGAAGTGCGACTAGCCTTTATCGCCTACCACTGGCCTAAAGGAAGTCCCTGGTTAGTGAAAACTAGTTTTATTTTATTATGAGGTATGATATTTGAATTATATGACAATTTTAGGAACCATATATGATTAATCTCACTATAGATGGACTTATGTATATTCAATAACTTTTGCTAACCTTTTGTTTGAGACAGGTGGAATGACCCGTCATTATATCACATGATTTGCTAACACTTCACGAATAACAAATTCAACTTCATTTCTTTAATAGATGAAGTGGAAATTGTTCAAGGCACGAACAACAGTGAGATTGTACCAAAATAAAGTAATTATTTATTCTAATTCAAATTCTTCAACTTTAGAGAAATGATCTTGAAAACCAAAAATGTTGTCCTAGTGCCCTTATATCCGATGAATCAGATGGTACCCTAGATCATCACAAATCTATGGCTTTGTGATTGTTGGCTTTTCCATAGCAATGTTCTCTACCACTCTCTATCAGAACATGATGGTTAGATTTCTCTTCCATATCCATATTTTCACCTATGGTCTCCTACGTGGAAACCCAGTGATGAGTTAATTTGTGTAACCGTTACATTTCATACTTTAGTTTTTAAAGCCATGTTTTGTTATTCCTTTTTACGATGTGGGTTTCTATTAAAAAAACTTTCGAGTAGTAAACCATTTATAACCCCGACGAATTTCGAGGGCGAAATTCATTTTAAGGGGGTATAATGTAACACCCCAAGATTTTATGAAAAATATTCTTTTTAATTTCATTAATGTCTTGTGTTTTACGCTACACCAAAAGGAGCTCGCACAACACGTATCCTTGACTTGCCTTTCATTACACGCAATCACGACCTCCCTTGATAGCGTGTGTAGTACGCAATACCGAGTTTCACTAAACAACGATATGCTATTAAAATATTATTAAAACTAGCTGTTATGAATAGTATTAACTAAATTTTGAATTTTATAACATTATTATTCATCTTACACATTTTCTAGAACATGGTATAAGAACAAAATAAATTTTTCGGTTAAAATAAGTATTTTTAAAAAAATGCAGTTTTGCCGCCTTTTGATGGCGCACCCACTTTAAATCTAGTTTTTGACATGTTTATATGTTTAATTTGACAAAATAAAATTCTTATTTTGAATTAGGATATAAAAATTTACATTAGATAAAGTTTTGATATTTTTCTGATAACTTTCATATTTTAATGAATAGGAAAAACACGCTATATTTTAATTAAAAACAACTTTTTTCATCGTAATATATTATGTGGTTAAATTATAATATTGAATGGTTTTAAAGTATAAATAGAATATATTTTTACCATTTAATATAATGTATTTCATTATCATTGATTTTACCTTGAATTCGTAGGCTAAATGAATTCAATCTTTTGCAATGTTTTAAACAAAAAACCCTTTTTTATTCGACAACGAGATTAATTTTAATTTAATTTCTGAAACTTCTGTGTATTGAATTTTAAAAAAATGGATTCCATATTTGGAATCAGTGGGTCCAAATTATGTTAATAGGCTACTTTTTATTTTTGGGAATTATGAATAGTAACTAAGGTAAATTTTATTTACCATAGTTAAAGGTAAATCGGGTAATTAAGGGAAAATATAATATTATAAAATTACCCTAAAAAATGCCAAAATTCTATTTGATGGCTAAAAGTAAACCCATATCAACTAAGGGTCGGATTAGATTCATTTTATGGACTTTTGACAATGAAAAGAATTTAATTATTATTAAAACCAAAGAAAGTGACAACATGTCACTTTCTGAAATATTATAAGTATAATAATTTTAACTTAGTGATAATCATCATAAAACATCGAAAATGAATAGTATACAGAAAGCTAACAAAATTATCTACATCATGAGAATTTATTTAGAATTTTTTGGGATTAAATAATTATCATTAATTGTGACACAATAGTGATGCAGAAATTATTTATCTAGTGAAAAATCAAGAATATAGTTTTTATTAAACTAATAGTGACCATAAAAGGCACAAAACCCTGACCAAAACTTATTGGCCATGTCAATTTAAACTATAATCATCCAATTGTCGAATATTTGACCATTCGGAGTCTTATACAAGCAATTATGACACTTATATTATTTTATTTTAAATGATGCCAAAGTTGTCACCTTCATAATTTAATAAATATAACAATTTAAATATTGTGGTTTTAAGATGATAAATTCTAGTTAAAGTATTATTGTTAAAGTTAATATATTTATCTTCATCATAGGATTTTATTTTAAATTTTTATGCAACAAATACGTATATTTAATAATTATACAAAAATGTTGTAGTAATTATTTTATTAGGAGATAAACCAAATAAATGGTTTTAAAAATAATAAAATAAATATTATATGAACTATTTAATGTGATCCACTAATTTTATAGATACATATGACCTTTTATTAATCTATTAAAGCTTTTAGTTCGAACATATATTCTGTATATATTTTATTTAAATTCAAATAAATGAATAGTGTCAAAATTGACACTATTGTTATTATATTAAAATAACATATTATAAAATTGTTTAAAAATCAAAAAAATATTTAAAAATTATAAATTTAAATTTATATGGTCTATAATGTAATAAAGTAAAAAATTATGGAGAATTCACAACAAATAAGTAATTATTTGTTATAATTTAAAATTTAGAATTTTATTACCACAAATAAACTTAAATAGATTAAATAAGGATAAATCAAAATGATAAGGTTTAAAATAAGATCCAAACATGTATAAATTTAATTGGTTGATGATATTACAACCCTATATCATCTAATCTTCGAATATGAGTCATTTTTGGAGGTTTTTAAGTGGGGTTAGATTTATTATAAATTAATATTTTTAAGAATTCCAAAGGTGCCCCTCTCTTCCCTTATAAAAGGGCACCTCCTCCATCTCTTCATCACACAACTTTGAGCCTTCAAGTTCGGCCAACCCCTGAATTATTATCCTCTCCACTTACCTAGAAACATCCTAGAGGTTTTGGTCTTCCTCAAAGACCAATTTTAGTGCCCTAAGAGGAGGTCTCAAAGAGGCGCTTCAAAGAAGAGGTAATTTCCGTTACGGATTCTTTCAACTTTATTTTTTCTTCCACTTCTTCTTCTTAGGTTGTTTCATTATGAAGTAATAACATAAGTATCACTAATATACTGATATGTTATTATAAGTATGAAACAATCCTAATTCACCATCTATCCATCCTACGGAAAATGAAATCACCGCACGTGCGTACGTACGGAATACAGTCTCCACGCCGTGGTGTAATATGTTTTTCCACCAACACCTTACATGGATGGGTATTATGGTGTAATGAATAACTATACATAGTTATTATAACATCATAATGATTCTGATATATTGTATCATCCAATCCAATTCAATTCAATAATTATGGAAATGATATCATCGCTCGTGCGTACATACGGACTACCGTCTCCACGACGCGATGAGATTCATTCTCCATGTTAACCATTTAAGAATGATTATAAAGTCTATATAAGAAATAATAATGAAATATATGAAATTATAAAGCTACTGTATTTATTTTTATATATATGTATGTCATCTACTTAATTCCACTCAATTCAATAAGGAAACGAAAACAGCATTCATGCGTACGTACGACCTACCGTCTCCATGAACTGTGTATTTCTTTCCATTTACTAATTTATTATATATATGTATATTATGAATATATATTATATATAAATAATGTTTTATATTCTGGAATTAAGTAATTATGATCTAACCAAAAATATGAATAATTACAAGTTAAAACACGAAGGACAGATGAGACGATTTTACCCAAAACGCTACTTTAACATGAATTTACAAAAGAACGGGTAATATAAAGTCATAAGTGAACCATATATGATATAATAACAATGAATATTATTCTTTAATAAGTAAATGACATTATTTAAATCATTATACAGGAGGTTCGGACACTTATGAAGCAAATCATACCTAAAGTAAGGGGAATATCACAATCTGATTTTTATCCGAGATTGTTTATACTTTGGTATTTACTGGGGTGTATTTTATCATCCACATCCATGTTTCCTCAATATGTAATATTATTTCCATCCACATACAATTGTTTAAATCCATTTTCACCCTTTGGTGAGACTTTAGTAAAAGATATGAAATGAATCTTTTGTCGTTTTTTGTACGAGGTACTTTTTGACTTTTCCGACAAAAGTACGAAGAATGTTTTTTTACTTATACAGCATGAATGGATTTTTAAAACATTATTTCCAAGAATCTTCCTTTAAAAATTTTCAAGTTTATTTTTAATAAACTTCTTTTAGTTTATAATTGTATGACATGTTATGAAAGGAAAAGTGTTTTTGAAGAAGAAAGGATATTTTCCTCAAGAATGGAGTTCAAGTGTTTTATCAAAATTATTTTCCATCTAAGACGATAAAGGGTTATGTTTTTATCCCTATTATTAAATTGATTTGATTTTGTTGTGATGGAATTATTTTTATGAATTATTTTATCTTATATGAA
Organism: Viscum album; assembly: GCA_963277665.1. Taxonomy (NCBI): domain Eukaryota; kingdom Viridiplantae; phylum Streptophyta; class Magnoliopsida; order Santalales; family Viscaceae; genus Viscum; species Viscum album. The sequence continues at coordinate 41,668,194 of OY728129.1, read as the reverse complement.
CTGTTTCATGATGTCATGATGTTTAATATTCCCATTTGTATTATATGGGTTATGCAATGATGTATGATTTATGATTTTGTGGAACACATAAGAATGGTATCATTATGAGATTGGTGGAACCTATATCTCCCTAAAATGCATTGGGTAAAGATTTTATATGTCATGAGATAGACATGGCTGGAACGGTAGGTTATACCGGTTCAGTGAAACAGGACTGAAACGAGGGTGACTCGGTTCAGAAAGGGACTTTGTCCACTAAGATAGTCTTGGCAATGAGTCTTGACTAACAAGAAATTATTCTCTATGACTATGTGTTTATGCCAAAAAGTTTCATGTTTTATGTTATGATTATTGTGATTACATTTCACTGCCATGATTTATCCCATGTTATGAAATTATGATCTCTTTTGCAGGTTAAGATTTCCAAAATGTTATGTTCTTATGAATATGATGTGATTGATATTTCTTTTGTTTACCCTTACTGAGCATTTGAGCTCACCCATTTATGTTTTCTTTTCCCCAGGATATAAATAAAGGTTTTAGGTATAAAAAAAGGAAGATCTTTATGGGAGATGTTGAAGATCTTTCACCAGGATTAGAAGATTATATTCCGAGTTTCCAAAGACACTAAACTATTACGATCCTTGTGTGTGTATTTTTGTTATGTACTAAGTATTCCGCAAATGTAATGTAATGTCAATGTACGTCAAGCTTCGGGTCTCTACATTGATTATGGTGGGTTTGGATAAAGAGGGATCCAAAATCCCGAACCATTACACCTATAAGAAAAATTATTCTTATCCAATACCATGGAATATACCATATTGTTCTCTATGAAATAGTTGTTATTTTTTTAATTTTACAGAAACATACACCACAAACATGTTCTAGTCACTTGGTGATTTTACACTCACCACACCATTGGATATAACATGGTAAGGTCATATTCATTATTTTTCAAAAATTATCTCTTAAGGTAGGATCGTTTATTCCATACCTTCAACTATATATATATCCACATTTCCATTTTACATAGGTACAACACTTACTAATAATAATCTCCAATATACAGACTATAAGGGAATAGTGAACTCCATAATATCTAATGTCCATATACTAGCTTATAGATCTCCTTGAAACTATTCCGTAGAACAACCTAACCTTGAGAAACTAGAGCAGAAATGTCTGTATGGTTCATAACTTTACATATATAGAGATATATTGTAATGTCACTGATGGTGGGAGAGATCTTCCATCATGACAGATAGACTCAATGCTAGATATACTGAATGGGGAGTCACACAACAACCCATAAGGGTCACAATGTGGTTTTGATGAGTAGATGATGGGTTACTGTACATTAGAGCAGTCAAACTATGACATATAGAGATAAAATTAAAATAGGGGTAGGGGTGGGTGAGCTTAAATATACTTTTATTTAGTGGTCATTTTGTAATTATAATATACTATAACTCGCACTGAAAAATCTACTTCTAAATTCCTAATCATTACATTTTCTTCTTTGATACTAAAGATGTTGATGTAATTTTTTTCAATCATAATTTACAATATAAAAAAGAAACATTGGATCACATACATACCCACAGAGCTTTCAGGGTTACAGTTTTAGAGAACAGTTACCAACTCATATCAACTTGGATTCAAAAACAACCATTTTATAATGATGTATATCATATACCTTTTTACCCATCTTTTCCTACATCGCAATATAACATCAAATTAAAAAATATTAAAAAATTTCAATACATAATTGGTTTAATGTAATTATTTATAACTTCTGGAAGATTAAATATAATAAGTGTGAGATCAAATTATCAATAATATTAAAATAATAATTAACAATTCAATATCATTAATTATAATAAGATGTTCATGGGGGTATGAAAAAATAACTATAATATATGAGTGAATCATAAATGAAATCATACCCATAAATACATGGATAATAAAATATAAATACATATAAAATGAAATAGTCATCAAAATAAATAATCATGATCCATGAAATTTAAATCTTGATCTTGAAAAACATTATAAACCTATAAAAATAATTACAAAAAAATTTTGTAATTAGAATATATTTTTTTCATAAACCTTGTTTAAATTATGTTAGAAATAATTGGAGCCTATTTAAATGCATATGAGTAAACCTCATGTAACTGCATCCCAATTTACACTAAATATAAGTTAATTTACCAAATTAATTGGAGAATTATTTGGGTTCACACATTATACAATCTATAATGGGCTTAGTCATTATTATCTTGGCCACCCCATCATATACGATATAACAAGATCAGAAGGTTCTATCTGGTCCACATCTTCTTATATAATTTCCATGAACCAAAAAATGAATCAATTTCTTACATATTTCATATAAAAACATATAACCAATAATTAATCCTTTAATTACATTATTAACTAGGGTAAAAGAAACATGTTTCATAACAATTTCATTGAAAAATAAGAATATGATGAAAAAATGGGTTCTTTGAAAATACCACTAAAAACATCTAATTACATTTAGGGAATGAAGGTTGATGGTATCATTATAAAATACGCCAAGTGGAGCATAAGTAACAAAGGTGATTATTGATGTTCATTAATGTAAATACGATTAAAATATCACTAAAAATGAGAAAACTATCAATTTAATTTTGAAAATAACATTAAAAAAAATAAATTTATTGAAAATATTATTATATTAAATTATACTTAAGAAACTATAATTTCTATTAATATAAATAAAAACTACTCTTTAAAAACCCTTCTAATATTTCAATGGATTCTTCAATGAAATAATTGTCATGTCCACACTTTAATATATAAATTACCTAAAGAACGGTTTTTTCATTGTAAAAGAATTTTACTAGTTACATGATCAGAAATAAAAAATAATATTCATTTGATAAAAAATTTCAAGGATAGATTTCGTATAAAATTATTTATAAAATCATTTTTATGAAACATGGTTTTGGAAGAAAATAGATTTCCGACCGAAAAGGGTTATAACGTTATATTTTCCTAAAAAATATAATGTTTTCTAAATACCAATGTTTTAAAAAGTGTCACTAATGTTATAATTATAATGAATAACTATAGGATAATATAATTCATTATAATTTTAATATTTCAACATCAGCGACTTGATCATAAACAGTCTCGATAGACGATGAGATTGTAAACATGAATCCTACATATTTTGAAACACAGAATCATAATCCCCATGAAGGAATAATGTAAAAGAAAACTTATAATATCATTTATATAAGTATATTAATGACATAACATGCTAATGGGTTTTATATAGACCTCATAAAAGAAGATATTTTTTTTACATAACTAATGTCTCAAAGAAGGAAAATAGGGACCAAAATTCCTTACCTATTTTGTAACATTGATACTATAATCTCTATGAAGGAGATATCCAAAAATGGTTATTTTAATCCCCATAAAATTAAGTATAATAATTATAAAATTAATTCATGGATTTTATATATAACACCAAATAAAAATATGTTTTAAATATGGTATATATCTCACATAAATAAATGTGAGATGGGAAAACCCTATACCTTGACTCAAACGTCTCACATGTGTATTTTTCATCCAAAATATTAAACATATGTTGATTAGTTACATGAATGGGAAAATTTTACAGTTTTATTATACTTTTTATTTAAATTATTAACAAGTTAAATAATATTACGTAATTTATTAAATTTACGTCATATGTTTTGACAATATTCAGCATGTGTGTCAAAACCGACTTAGGTGGGTTGAAAATGGTCAAAGTTGTCTATATTAGAAAATAAAATTATTAATATTCATGAAAAAATTATCAATTTTAAACAAAAATTATATGGTTTAAACCCATCATATAATACAGTTATAAAAAATGAACCAATGATACAATCTTGGATACAGTATGTCGTACACACACATGAGTAATAATTCTATTTTTGAATAATCATTATGAAAGAAGGTATGTTATTTTTTATCTCTTTAGAATGATCATTTTATCATTAATATTATATTACTTTTTATATAAAGTAATATATATAATTCTTCTGATATGGTTGTGAAAAATGTAATCACATTGCTTCGAGGTGGCTGTATTCTACACATCCATGAATGATGTTATCACTTTGTTATTGAGTGAAATTAAAATATGGAAAATGTTATATTATACATCCATAATTATAAATATTTCATTAATATCATATTTATTCCATTATATCGTATATATGCATTATTATTACCTTTATTACCTTCTATGTAACATGTTTCTGAAAATGAAACACATCGCTTCACGATGTGGTAGTCCACCGCACACATGAATGACGTTGTCAAGTACCTTAAGTATTGGTATATAAAGGGTATATAAAATTATATGAATAAATATGTATAATTTTCTTTTAAATATTATATAAAAAATTATATCAATCATTATACCCAATAATGTGAGGTGTTAATGGAAACATGAATGACATCGTTTCACGTATGATTTCATAACCCATTTGTTTGAAGTGTATTTGGTTGTATGTATAACCATTAACATATAAATATATATTCATATTTAATATAATTAGTGTGTTATGTAATTATGGATTAAGTATAATTAAAGTTGATTTAGGTAGAAATAAAAAATATTATTTGGAAGACATTACATCTTCTTCGGGTATCTCAATTAAAAATTCACCAGGGGTCTTTCTTGATATGTTTTATTATGAATTATTCAAGGAATATGATATTTATTTATGGATTTTAAATTTTTAGGTATTTTATTATCACAATAATTTTCATGGTTTGATGAGAGGAGGAGAGGGGTATCCTTTTATATGTGGTGTGAGTGGATAACTTAAATTTTTTTGAAGTGGTGAATTATAACATCATTTTTCTCATTTAAATATAGACCATTAATGTTGAATTTTATATAATAGATTTTATAAGGTTGATATATTTCGTTAAAATTGTATTTGGATAATTGTATTGGTAATTTAGTTTCTTAAATTTTATGTTTAACCAATATGTCAACAAATTTATTTATTAATTGCGGTAGTAAATACTAATTTCATTCACTAATATCATTGGAAAAAAATATATTTGATCTTATTATACATTATAATATAATATAATAAGAAATATGTATCCTATTTTGAAATTATCTGTTCAATTATTTTCACAAAATAATTTAAAATTAGTCTCATATATGCAGCGAGACAATGTGTTTTTTAGAAGTGTATTTTTAGAAAAATAAGATTCTATATTTACTCCATTAATAATGACAATAATTAAATGAAAATAAATTGATATTTACTAAAATATAATTTATAAATTATATTTTAAACTATACCGATTATGATTTATTTTAATTAATTAATATGGATAAACATTATGAATTTTATACTAGTTTTTAATAACACCCATTTTAAACTAAAAAACAAACTTTTCTTAAAAAAATATAAAGTTGATTAAAATTAATTATTTTTATTATTAAAACAAAATTTACATGAAAAAAATATTAAAAAAAATATTGAATTTTTTAATTATTTATCCCTTTATAAAATAAAACAACTTATAAAAAATATGAATTTTCCACCATTCATCGAAAAATACATATTAACCAAAAAATCCTAAAATTTATACACAATTAAATTTTGAGATTAATCTCTCAAAAATATAGATAATTTATTCACATTTATTTTAAAAACCTGTAGAAAATTAAATTTATGATACATTTTCCTTAAAAGAAAATAATTTTGTTTACAAAAATACAATTTTATGCACAAAATATGGATTTTTTAATATCATTTCTAAAAAATCCATATAATGAAAATTAAACATTAGATTAAATATATTAAATATTAATTACATTATTATAATGAAAAAGGGATATCTGTTTAATTTATTGGTATAAAACACACTTTTGTTCAATAAAATATTAATTTCTAAAAATGGATTCATTTTATTTTCAATAGCATTTTATTTTAATTAATAATTAATTAGTCAAAAATGATTATATATAAACCATATTTTATAAATTAATTTAATTGGGGTTTTAACCATTATTAAATTGACTATATTATTACAATTATATAAACGATGTGTTATTTATGTTTGGTGATGCATGTCGAATACTTTATCAAAAATAAAAATCTCAGGGTGAAAATAACATAATCCAAAATGAGTGATGTATGTAATAAATTATGAACATAGTGTTGAATGACCTCTATAATATAGAATATATTTTCTTATTTTGAAATATGTATTTGATATATCCTCATACCTTTTAATAAATTATATCCTTGCAATTTTATCTTTATAACGATAATCAATGGATAGACATTTAAAAATATTTTTTTTCTAGACGCACATCATAACAATGGTTAACAAAACATCATGATGATAATATATAAGTGTTTAGTACAGAGGTCATATAAAATAACATATATTTACATTTCCTTATACACTAATTTTTAAGGGAATGGGTGAACAATAGAAATAATTATAGATGGTGATTGGGGTCATCTATCACAAGCGAGTGAATTATAATTGTAATGGTAAGGGCCTCAAAACCTTAAATATGTGATGATATAAAATTAAAGTAGATTTATTGGATATGAAGGAAAATGGATATTTAATTTTTTTTCATGATCCTTATCCTAGAGTTGAGAAAATATCTTAATGTTACACTAATATAATATTGAGATACACCTACTTGATGAGTAAAACTTCATTTATTAATCAATTTTCACTACAAAAACATCTTTTCATTCAAAAAAATATTATCTCGGATGTTTTTTTTCTAGTATGATGCAATAAAATAAAATTTTATAGACCAAATACCTAAAAAATGGATAAATATTTTTCCCGTCTATCATTATCTATTTACCAAATCTAATTTTGTTTGAACATGGTACGTTAACTCAATAATTGAATAATCATCTAGATGATAAAATAATAAAAGAAATCAACAGTAACATCATGTTTATAATAAACCATTCCTTAACCATATATCACTGATAGCCTCAATAAACTAAAAATTAAATATCTTTTTAACCACAATGATTATATCATACATTTTGGAGTTCATGACCAAAAAAGGAGATCTTCTTTTGATGTAACATTAATCACTTAGAAAACAAATCACATTACAGTTTTATCTTTCTATATAATATATATTGTGTTCTATATATCTAGAATTATATAAATGGTAGTGGCTATCATTAAAATACATATAATTTCAATAAAATTGGATTTCATACTTAATGTTAAACCAAATCTTTACAAATATATGAACATATTAAAATTTTACTTATCATTTCATTAAACACGTTATGATCTCATAGATAAAAACTTCAATGGGGTTTCTAAAACATTGAACACTTATTTATAAAATAGATTATATACATATGGTGTTATCCATAACACTTTAGATAAAATCAAATGAAAATATCCCAATATCAAAAGTTATCTAAACCCTACTATGATACCAACTATAACAACCCCAATCCCAAACAGCCTGATCTATTACTAAATATATAAACCATAAAATTACATCATTGATACTAAAGAAGGAAAACCAACATTTTCTAATAAAAACCTTCATCATTAATAATAAATAATTGATCACTTATATACCCATTGGCCTTTTAGATTTAGTGTTTTATAAAATTAGTACCATCCCATATCGATACAGATTCATAAAAAATAGTTCATAAATATTAACTTCATTTCCTATTGTAAAAAAATATTTCAAATTAGGAAATCAATATCATATATAATAATTACCTTAAAGACATAATTCAGTAATCTTTATTTATTATAAACAATGGAATAGAAAACATTATAAGGGTAAACTCCAACACTCAAAACTAGTAAATAAGTATTAACAATGGAATTTCGTCAATGACCATAAGATATGCATAAGGAAATGTTAACATTAACAAATCACAGGAGTGAATGATAAAATATATCATATCCATCAGTACCTAGATAATGAAATATGAAACCACAATAAAGTCAGGATTCTTAAGAATTAATAATCATGAGCCATCTTATGAGAACCATGATCCTGAAAACATTATAAAAAAATTAAAAGAACTACAAAAACATGTTTCTATATTGGAACATTTTTCTCCCTAACCCATGTTAAGACAATTTCAAAAAACATTTGAGCTTAGTTAAATCTATTAGGGAACCATTTATAAAACTTCTCAAATCATCCCTATCAATATAATGTGCATTACCTGTGGAATTGGATTTCTATATGGTCTTAAAAAACGCATAACATTCAACTGGCTCACATGTTGCTGTCATTTCCTCCCCATCATATAAGCTGTTAGGGGATCATCTCGTGGTTTTTGGGTTTCCCCATAATATAACCTATAATGATATCACCCAATGCTATCTAGACCGAAAAATTAGATATAATTTTCAATAACCTCTAACTGAATAATATAAATTGATATTTAAATATTAAAATAAAATAAATAATCAATATTAATTTTATTACATGATTAGGCCATAGAGAGTAAACTTTTTCCACAACAATCTATTTGGAACATTATTAACTTGTAAAAAATTGGGTCCACTATAATATAGTTCGAAAAAATCATAATCAATCATGATATTTAATGAGTATTGTTACATTACAAAATATCCCAATTGGAGAATAGCTAAAAAAGTTGGTTTCTCGGATTTATCAATGGAAATAAAATTAAAATATATTTAAAAGAATTTTGAGGGAAATTCCATTTTTGTTTTGAAATTATCATTTTAAATGATATTTTTTTTCAAATACTTTTCTGTGAAAATAATGTTTTATAACCAAATAATTTATAGACTATTAAAATTATTATTAAATATCCCCATAAAATCTCAAATGAAGCATCACATAAATTATGGTCATGTCAGTGGGTAATTTTGTACATGTTGTAATGATCATGCCCATTACATGGTAAATTGGTTTAGAGAGTTCATTCATCAAAAATAGATAGTTTGATTCTGTTGAAAATATTTTTCAATGATAAATTGGTAAAATATTTCCTTAATAAATAAGTTTTAATATATTGAAAACATTTTTGAAAACATATTTAGAATACATTTTTAGAAGAAAACTGATTTTCGAAAAAAGAGATAAATAATTTAATATTTCATTAAAATGTTAGTTATTATATGTATCAATGAATTTAAAATGGTACTATTACATGAAAATATCATTAATAACTTTAGTAGAATATATTTTATTTGAATTAAAAGATTTAATAATAATAGACATAGTAATTCAATATTCTGATAAATGATGGGATTGTAACAGGAATCTTACAACATCGGTAATATTGATTCCAACCACCATAATGAAATTACATTTAATGACGCCAATAATATCATGAAAAAGAGAGATCGATGATTTTACATATAAAATATGTATTATATAAACTACATATAAGAATTTATTTTTACGACATTATAAAAATCTCAATCAAATATAAATAGAGACACACACCCCTTACTTCTTTGGTATTATTGAAACAAAAATCCCAATGAAAGAGATATACAAAAATGGATATGTAAATACTAATGAAGACAATTATAAGTGACATAAAATAAATTCATTTTGTAGTATACACCCCCACACAAAAACTATAAGTGGTGAATGTATCATGTATATCAAAGAATTAAAAGTGGGATGATGAAAATCCTTACATTGAGTCAAACATGTCATGTGTAACCATTTCATCCAGAATGATAAAATTCTAATAATTATTTAATTTCCTGAAAAAAATTTCAAGTTTATTTAATATTTTATTTAACTTATTAACATGTTATATACAATTAATTTATTAATTTTTTTATGTTAGATGTTTTGACAATATTCATCTTGTTTGTGAAAAAATGACTTTCTTTTGTTGACTATGTCCAAATAAGTCGTTAAATAAACATATCTATCACAATAATCATGGAATAATTATCATATTTATCCCTTATTTGATCTTTTGTAACCCATACAAAAATATGGTTATAAAAATGAACCAACGTTGTGATGATGGACACAATTGGATGCACATACACATTCGAATAATTTCCATACATAATTGATAATTGTTGAATAAATGTAAGTAATAATTCATCTATTGAGAATTATCATAATGTCATAAATACAAATTTGGTCAATTATATATTCTTATATATATAATTGATGTGATGTGGTCCTAAAAAATGGAATCACGTCACTTTGAAGAGGTGGTAGCCCACAATAAATACTGATATTAGAATTCAAAAAATTAAGATAATTTAATCAATTAAAAAATATATTTGTGTTAGAAATTAGTTTTAAGATAAGTAATCTTTAAAAGGAAACCAGAAATATTTTTATAAAAAAATATTGTATTATGTATAAAAATGTATTTATTTTTATCTCATGTATATATAATAAGTAAGATGAATGCTAAAAATTACATTGAAAATATAATATATTAATTTCGTTAACATAATAAAAAATAGTGATTACATTAATTTTTTTTATAATAAACCATTTATCATATTATTATTTTTTTTCAAAAACATCATTTTAATTTTAAAAGGGTGTTATATTAATTTCTAACTAACTTGTTAACAAATAATATATGTGAAATATATTTTCATAGATTAGTTAATCATGTCAAAACATACCGTTCCGATTTTTAGGGTACAATGGAAATATATATAATGGGTCGTGTATGTACATTGTTTCCGGTTGAATATTTTATCGAACACAAATATCGTGAGGTCTCATGTAACGCAATACAAACTAATATTTGTGTGTAATTCATGATGAATATAGTGTTAGATGTCATTTATGAAATCCAATATAATATTATTCTATTAAATACTTATGGTGTTACAGTAACCAACCTTGTCATGTCATAAAATTTTTGAGGAGGGAATAAGTCATGATGAATCCCATATAGATTCACCATGTGTTCAATTTGTTTTTTTAATGATTGTAAACTAGTAATATTAGTCGTTCTCCCTTGGGTTTTATGGGACAAGAAGTGTATTAGGGGTGAGGGAAATCATAGTTATCCCTTCCTGATCTCATTCTTTCATTGACCGACTTTGTAATGGGTAGGTTTTCCGAATTTTTTTAGTGGTTCTATATGTGTTCCTCCACTCATTAATCTTGTTTCTCTTCCTATTTCATTTCTATATAATTTGGATGATTGTTTTCTAGAGTTTTAGTAAATATTCCCCAAGAACACTTTGTAATTACATGAGGATGCCATGAATATTTCTAATCATGGTTAAATGAGATAACATAAAAAAAACTTTTAATCCTTCACTATTTTATTTTATTTATGTCATGAGACTAATTTATATATGGTTTGTGAATAAATTTGATAAAATTAGTTGGTGTTTCAGTGCTAGATGATAGGGATTTTGATCACATTTCTATTTAGAGCATGTCATCAGTGGGTTGCATGACCTTGTGTAAGGTTTTGATGAGAGTAAGTTTCATAGTCAGTTGTTTGATGATTATGAATCCCTGGAATAAAAAATAAAATTATTTAGATATTATTAATATTAATTATTTCTATGTTGTTAGATAATATAGGTGATCAGGTTGAATAATGGTCTTGGACAAAGAATTTATGGCTTTTTTCGAGGGCCCATTGATTTAGAATATATGACAACTCATTTATTATTATTGGTGTTTGATATAATATAAACAATATATATATTTATGTTTAATTTCCATCTTTTATACATGTTACATTAGACTAGGTATAGGGATAGGGAGTTCATGTCCCCTAGTAAAAATTTTAGGATCGATGCAATCCTCATATGCTTTGTTAAATTAGTCTTTTTCACTCATGTAAATGGGAATGCCTGATGAATATATATCTAAGTGGGGGAGGATATAAGTACAGTGAGGAGAGAAATTAGGTAGGTATAATGTTATAAAATTGGGATTGGTCATCCTACATGAGTTTCCTAGTATTATCGATTAGGTATGGGAGTCTTTTTACTAGTGGGATACATGACACAACTGCGCAACTCAGGATATGTGAGATGAACCCACTTAATATTTTATTAAGAGACAGTGAATTAAATGCTCTTGATAATTATTCAAGGGATATTTGGGGATTATTTAGATAGTATCTTCCTTTGATTATGAATTTCATAGATATTCCCAGAGTGATTTAAAATAAAATCCATGTATTATTTTGAGAATTGTATGGTAAATAATAATAGAGATTCCAAGGGGGGTTAGTGTGAAATTTTTATGAGTTTGGGAATGGGAACTTGATAGAGGGCTAGGAAGAGAATATGGGATTTGAAAAGACACTATTTTTAAGTGGGTTGGTTCCAATGATAATATACTAATATGGGTCTGAGGGACCCTAGTGAATTCCATGACGTGACACATGGGAATGCTGGGAGGATCATCATGTTCTTACTATATGACCTAGGTGGTATAAACATATTCTTTTGTAGAATGATTGATGATGACTTGAGTCATGGTATTTGTATTGGTCTAAATTGTCTATCTCCCATGTGATGATCTAGCGAGATGGTGGGATGGGATGTTTTACCTATATATATTTCATGCATGTAATTGGAGAAAATTATTAACATAAAATTCCATTAATATCTTTGAATGTCATCACCTTGAGAGATAAATTTATTGTGAAACCAAAAACATATTAAAATTGTATTCATTTTAGGGAGTACCCATCCATGAGTGATAAGGTATTAGTGGTGATCTGATGTCAATCCTTATATGGATCGATAAAGTAATGGTTGGAGAAATATCTTTACTTATAATTAGAATTCAGGTCTATCAATGAATTGAGTGGGAGGATATATGCTTGTTGCATTTAAAAATTAGGCATTTCCATGAGTGATAAGATATTGGATGGTTCCTATTAATATTCCCCTCATGAGTGGTAATGGATGATCTAGATCATGATTTTGGACCCCAATGTGTGGGAACGATAGTCTTGGACTTGGATGTAAGACCCTATTATACATCATAGAGTGTTGGTTAAGGCATAATGTGATTACATACTATGAGTCTTTAGGTATATGTTTTGTTTCAGGCACAATTGAATGCAGAACCTATTTTTCTATAAGTGGTCAATGTATGTATGATCAAGTGTCACGGTGGAAAAGATAGAAAAATATGTCATGATGTCCAATGATTAATTGTATCAAAGATATAATATGATGTATTAGGTGATTATGTGGTATTTTTATTTATTTTCCTTATTTATTTCCCTATATAATGTATTATATTGGGGAATCTTAGTGAGTTCGAACATTTATTTTTTTCAAACACACTACACATACACTCAGGTTTATGTACAAAACTTATGACTACTTTTATCTTGATCACCCGACATACATGGGATCAAGATATGGTATTTTGACCTTTATAGGATTTTAGGTTGAGGTGATGCCTTTGGATAATTGTGTATCCTCTTTTTTTAATTCTTTCATTATTATTTTATTTTTTATATGTTATTGGATTTATTGAATTTCAGCTGGGATGTATAATTGTATGCTTTTTCTTGATATAATTTCCATAATTTTTATTATTATTTTATTATAAATACTCTAGTGGTTTTTATTGATTTCTTAATTTAAATTATTAGTTTTACAATGAATATAGGGATTTTACACAAAATATTAGGATTTATGACATAACCACCTGTGAGTGGCCTTTGTCCTAAGAGGAGGCATGATTGAGATTACATTAGAAGCATCATTATAAACATAGATGAGTGATAAAATTCAAGGAAGTTATAAAATGGTATCAATGTTTATGTTCATATATCACTATTTCAGATTTGGTATATAGGTAATATGGATGTTTCAGGGATAGTGTTAGTCCCTGTATTAGAGTTTCATGATCACCGTTCTAGTGGAGTATCATAATTACCAGGGTTATGAGATTCAAATTAATGATTTCATGAGTATGTTTTTTTGTTTTGAAAAATAAATATCTTTTTTATATAGTTTTATTTATAAATTAGGCTCTTGTACAATTGTGACGATTCTTGAAAAAATCCATAATATTTTTCACATAGGATTCCCATGACTTTTATGTGAACTTTTTGTAATTGACTTTGGTAATGGAAGGGGGTTTGGGAATTTAATCTATATATAATAAATAATATAGTGATTCCACATATATCCTATAAGTGGAATTTTAAATAGTTAGACCAAGGTATTGTTTTGTAGATATATCATATGGATCCTAGTACCATATATTTCACAATGATAAACATAAAGTCCAATTTTTTAGGTGATATATAGGGATTCATGAAGGGTAAATACTATAATTAAATTCTTTAGTATAATACCCATTATGGATCATTATGATAGGGTTCAATTATATAATGTGTAACAATAACATATTAAATGTAATATTATCTATCCGAATAGTGTATTTTTACATAGTTGAATAATATTTTAAAGTGGATACTGATAAGACTATTGAGAAAATGAATTTATAAATGAATTATTTTCATCATATAAGAATCGTTATGAGTGCTTTAGTTTTGATGACTGGTGAGATTTTTGAATAAATCAAAATCTTATCCCAGTTTATTATGGATGTTATATCGATGTCATGGAGGGATAATTTCTTGATATTATTGATTTTGTAGAACTTCATAGATTTTGGGTGAATTTCTATTTTTTATGAAATAAATGAAACTCTATTTTTTGTTTGTTGAGATTACATGTAGTGGGTCATGATCAATGGGTAAGGCATGTGTGCCTAGTTTTGGTCTGGCATGACTTGGGGATCATGATTTAGAATGACAGATAAGGATGTATGAGAGTATACATCTATTGGTAATATATTTTTTTCAGTAGATTGTGAGTAAAAATTTTAATTTATTATATATATATATTTATAGTTCCATGGAAAAATATGGATGAGGTAAGAAATTAATTATATTAAAATCCAATTTGTGTGAGAGAAATAGTGTGTTGGAAATTTGTTGTTCTCATAGATTATTGAAACAGTGAGAAAACACTATCAGATCTGTTTCAAATGGATTATGTCTTTTTTAATCTATAATAAATTATGACATTTTGGGTGGCTATTTTTAAGGTTTGATAGGATTAGAGATGGTGATACAAGTGGAGAAATATTCAACTAGTGTTAAAATATGTTTGTCACCATGCTCGAGAAGAAGTGTAAGGGAACCATATGGCAAGGGGATCACCCTTAGTAGTTTAAGGATTTAATTACTAGTAATTCAAGAATGGTTGGTTATTTTTTACTTCATGATAGTGTTTAGTTATATGTGTGAGGGAAATATATATCAATTAAATTAATTCATTAGTGGATTACGGGACACATAAATCATTTTGGGATGAAAAGGATAATGAAAATGATACTACTATTGTAGGGATTACAATGTCAGCCATAGAAGAATATACCTTGTGTTGAAAGTGTTTGGGAAGTGTTTGGATGGATTTTTTTGACCTTTAGGAAGGAATTTGGCTTTCTAAGTGTATAAATATCCAATTATATCTATTTTGTTAAGATAAAACTTGATTTGGGATTTTTATATAAGATCAAATGGATTAAATATATCTGTATATGAAATGATATGGGATATAAGGATCTACTTGTGAGTTAGAAAAGAGGTTAACTAATGATCATAGAGGTAGAAAGATAGTTGGACTTTTTGGTAGAGGATTTAATGGTTGTGTTAAACTAAGTGTTTTTTTTATGAAATTCAATATATGTGTTTGAAATGTTATATAATGAATCTATGAGTTACAAAATCATGATTAAGAGATAATATTGTGGATTATTAGGATGGTATATTCATTTTTAATATATATAGGATATAGTTTTTGAGGTTGTTTTAACAAGAAATATTATATGGTGAGGGTGAATCAACATTGAGTGTTTCAAAGAATTATTTGACTTGTTTTCTCAATATATGATTCCTATGGTGGGGAAAACAATAATTTCAAATCTTCCCTTTTATATGATTCAAATACTTGTAACCATTATCATCTATTATATGAATTAGTTGTTAATGATTTTTTATCACTATAGATATTGTGTAAGTGAGTATCATCATGGTGTTTGTCGTTATGAATAGAATGGGGTTGTATATCATCTCAGTTGTTTATTATTAGTGATTGGTTTATTATTATAGAAGTTGGAAAAATATTTATAAATTGAACATGGTGAGAATCTGGGGGTTTTATGAACATGTATGACTAATAATACTACTTGGGGGACCACAAAGGATTCTAGAGGATGAGAATAATTATTTATTGTAGTTTGTAATGACTTGAATGTTTAATGAAATTTATTTTCACCACTTTTATTTTTATAAATTTAATATGGAAAATTACATGACCAGTCACTGAGACGACGTGAGATTCCGAGGCCTGGTTTTCTCAAAACGATTCAATGAAAAATTTTATGTTTTATTAAATGTGGTCATGAGATTTTTACATAAAATGGGAATAACTCTTAAATATATGGAGAGACCAGATATCTTAGGGAAATGTTTTTTTCCATGAAGCAAATTTACCTTAGTCATGGACTGACATCGACTGGCATGGGTCAACTATAAAAGTTGAAATTGTACGTAACCGTCATTAACATATTATAATAAAAATATTTTATTAGATGCAAGAGAGTTTTTATTTTCAATGAATTCATTTTTTGGAATTTTGTGTCATCACCATAATCATATAATTCCTATGAGGCATAGAAGAAATCTCTCTCGATGATGAATGCAGGAAAATAAAGTATCAACAACGACATGAAATTTCATTCATCATTAACAACTGATCAAACATCGAGTTATGATGTTGATTATAAATATGATTTCATTTCCATATTATATTCCTAAGATGAACATGGACTAACGAAAAAACATGTTGATTTATAATTCATCCATTCTTACAGGATGGATAACTTCTTGGACAATTTTGAATGGGAATTTATATCCAGGTGCTGATTTGTTCTTTATTGAAACTTCTATCCTAAATAGACTAAGGATGACATGAAAAATACCAAGACATTTTTCATTACGAATTCATTTGATTTATCTCTCCCACTCAATATATTGAGATCTTTCTACATTCTTTACCTTTGAATCCCCTGTGAGAACGATCGATCATTGTTCCCCCAATTCATGATGCAACAGTCCAAGATCGATGGTTTGACCCTGCTGTGGAATATCAGAGGTGAAACAAAAGTGTGGTATGGTTCGGGTGAGGCAGAGACTTACATCCTCACAAGGGAGACCATCGACAGGGCTGCCGGTGGTGATGGCATGAATCGACTAGTGGGGTTGGTCCAGGGGGGAGCATGGGGTGACGATAGGCTTCCGGTAGGGGGGCTAGTAGTAGAGGCCATTGTGGCCCAGCATGGGATGATCCATGAAGTTCAAGAAAGGACATGCTACCACTTGGGATGTCGACAATGGCGGCATGATGCAGTCCAGGCTGGACCACATCAGTGGGATCCCACGACGACAACCTGGGGGTCGTGAGAGGAGGCCACATCAGCGACAACAGAACGCTGGTTAGAGCCATGTCGGATGGATCCACGAAATTGGTGAGGCCACATGACTATGTGGATGAGGCAGGTCAGCCATATGATAGAAGTAAACTCTATGCATTGACCAAAGGGATGTGGCATGGCTGGGTTTTGTTCAAAGCACACAAATCGACCCACATGCGGAAGGCCTGATCAGATAAGTATTCCAACTCTATTGGCTTAGTGGGCTACACCCAACAGCTTAGTTGGTTGTACCCAACTATCCAAGAAAGTTTGGACCATGATGAATGGGTTTGTGCTGGGTCGGCTTGGTCTGACTCGGTCATGTCAGGTCTAGAGAGTCGTCTCAAACCAGGGCCAGACCTTATCAGAAATTCAGATGTATCATTAAAACTGTGTGTTCAATTGATGAGCTGTTTATGGCGTTGGGATCCTTGTGATGATATTGAAATTTTTAGATAATATAATTGATTATTTTTGAATGATGTACTATGAAATTCGTTTCTTTAGGTGTAGGATCTCGTGATATAAGCACGCTATGAGTGAAATCTTGTGCCTGGATCTGAATAGGTGTTTATGTGACATGGGATCTGCATAACCCATCAACACACTATGCACCATCAATGAATAGTTTTCCATAAATGATTTAATTTCTACCAATGCTCAGTGCAACAAATATTTCTATGAAATATATAAAATCTATGTTCCATAATTGGTTTTTTCACCATCAACGCTCTATTGTCCTTCAATGTTCCATGTTCCAACAATGCTCCAGGCACTAATGATGCTCTGGGCTCCACCGATGATCTATATTCCATCGATGTTCTATGTTCTATAGATGATGCATGTGTCATCGATTCTCCATGTGTCATCGAAACTCCATGTGTTATGGAATCTGGGTGTTATGTGGACTATAACTGAAAATACATCTTTTCGTGATTTAGACTTATACTTGTGTGAGCTGATTGTACTTCATGTGTTTCCATTGTGGTGTACATCGTGTGGTTTCTTTATGGTTTACATATTTTGTTTATTTTTTGGTTTAATTCTTGTGATTCTTTTTTGGTGTACGTGATGTGTTTCCTTTGTGGTTCACTTCATGTGTTTCATTTTTTGTATACAACATTTATTTTTTAGTGACATTTCTTTTGTGGTTTTGGGGCATCCTACTGAATATTGTTTAATCACCCCTCCACAATATTTTCTCACACATGAAATGTCCTGTGAAAATGATTGAGGATTTTATGGAGTTATAGGTGGATCTGGACCATGTGGTGTTTATAGTGATTAGGCAGATCAGGTGTGCTTCTTCACCTTTAGATATCTTTCCTACACCCACCCTTCATATATGATTTTCTGCTGAAGAGCATCAGGGACATGTACAATAACTTTGAAGACTCTTTATTTTTGGGGTCCTGTATTCTATCCATGTTTACATTCTAGTTTTCCTAATGTCTTACTTTTTGGTTTTTGTATTAGTATATGGATGAATTTCTTTCTTAGTGTTTTTACATTTTAGCTATTCAGTCTTGGAGATGTGTGGGAGTGTAAAAGTTCATAGTAAAATGCCTCCAATTTATGGGATATGCATACTCAGTGCTAGTCTCTTGCTCAAATCCTATTGGATGTGAGTTTGGGGTAGTCATGACATGTCCCCTCTAGGACGGGTCATGAAATATTAGTATCATAGAAAGTCAGTTCTACCAAAAGAACCAAGAGTCATTGAGATTGGTTTGGGGAAACAATGTAAAGTGTTTCACGTTCGGATTTAAGATCAGGGACTCTTGTGTTAGTGCTATTGCCGATGTATTCAGGCAACATGACTCTGAATTTTGGTTTTCAACTAATAACACGAAAACACATATTTTAGGGAATAAATAGTACGTACCTCAAATAAGATTGTGTGTGATTTCTTTTTTCCTTATTAAGTAATATTTCTAGGTATACTCTATTGACTATTGTACAACTTGATATATTTCAAGATGGCTCCACCTAGATAGCTAGCCATGATTATGATGCGTTATAATGTGGATGATCATCCTAGAAATGAGGAATCGTTAAAGGTTCTAGAACCAGTGATTTTACCTCCAGAAGGTGTATGAGTGATACCACCACCTGGATAACAACAGTTACTACGAGAACTATTTGTAAAAATTGAATGTAGAATGAGTGCATTGCATGATTTCTAGAGGCAGTAACCTTCCATTTTTAGGGGTGGTCCCTATACTAGGTTGTTTAATATTGTATTGATATAGTTACACTTGTTTTCCACCTTGTGAGGATTCCTTCTGACCAAATGTCAGTTCTAGCCTTAATACTTCTTCTGGGATCAGCTGGGTGAGGGTAGAGTTTAGTGATCTAGATGCATGATGAGACAAATCTATCACATGAATTCATTGAGTTCCAGATTTAGGAAGAGTTTTTCTGGTTACGTTATAAGCGGTGCCCATATAAGAGCTCTTGTATATGCATTAAGGTAGAAAAATAGAAGTTGAGTACTTTCAAATATTTACACATCATTCTCACAACTATAAGGATATGGTGCATGACCTGTTATTCAAGGTTTAGACCTTAGAGAAAGTTCTATGCTACAAAATAATGGTATCCATGATATTTCTTAGAATCCCTATATATTATAGGTTAATTCAGTGATCTTGTTTGTTTGAGTTATTTCTGGAAGAGAAAACATTGGTTGTGGGAGCTAAAATAAGGCACCTGCCACATGAATCATCAGTAGTAGGTATCCGATAGCAGACACATGGACCCAATAATGTGAAGCACTATAGGGGATGACTCGATGAAATTGTGTTAGGATTTTGGGGCCCCTGGGGAAGAGCAGGTCAGTTGAGTAACAAGCTATGTTACACATGCTGTGACTGAGGACATTTTGCTATAGATTACCCAACTCCCCATACAAATGATTAGTAGACGGTCGAAGGACATCATAGGTAGAGGAGGATGTAGGATAAGGGGGTCTATAGAGAGGTGTTCATGTATTAGGGTAAGGTATAGCAATATGAGGTTGGCGGAGGATTGACGTACTACCACCACCACCCTTGGGTGGTCCACCATGGGCTCAAGGAGCTGATAGATAAGGACGCGGTCATATTTAGTGGATGGAGGCTTACGAACCCAGTGCTCCAAAAAATATTAGAGGTATGACCTATGTTTTTTCAACCCTAGATGAACTTTTTATTAACACATGTTCCAGTCACTCTTTTCTGACCACAACCACTATCCAAGACTCAGAGATAATAGTGTTACCGTAGACTTGATCCCTTTTCTTAGATGCTCTAACAAGGGGATATTGGACCATCAAACACTTGTGACGATAGTGTGCCTTTACTCTTGCTGGTGAGAGTTACGCTTCGGATCACTTCATGGAAACATTGAGGACATACGCCATCATTCAGGGTATGGATTGGTTATCGATAGTTCGTTCCTAGATTTCTAATTTTATGTGCATAGTGTAGTGTGCCCGTATTGATGGAACCATGTTTTCTTTTTATGGTGAAACAGAAACAAATGTAGTGTAATAAAGACTCCTATATTGGTTGGTGTTGTTGATTACTCATCAGTTGGATAGTCTCACCCTCAGTTTAGTGAATGATAGAAGTCCATAGTTTTTTAATGGCGTGACATAGTATGTGGATGTCTTTCCTAATGATCTCCTTGGATTACCTCTACATAGGGAGGTACAGTTTTCCATTGACATGTACCCAAAGACATCACCAATATCAATACCTGCATATCGAATGGATCTAGTGGAGCTTTGTGAGTTGAGGGTACATCTGGAGTACTTGCAGAGGATGTGATATGTGAGACCCAATGTTTCACCTTAGGTGGACCCAATTTTGTTTTCCATGAAGGAAGAAGAGATCATGAGATAATATGTGTAATTCCAGTGCCTGAACCACATGAACAGCAATGACGGTGTCACACCGTGAAGGGAATATGGGCTGTTTTGGGTGTATTTTAGGAACAAAGGGGGATGATATTCTATGTGGGAGTCACATCATGACCTATAATATTCACAAAATGGTTTATTTTTCAATGAATTTTGGTTCCCCTACCTTAGGGATGTCATACAATAATCCAAATGGTTCATTCTATAATGATGGGAATGCCCAGGAAATCCCCATCTAATAAGGGTGGCCATCCTTTATCCTTATTGTTTGTGTTTTGACATTTTTAGGAATGGAATTAATCACACTATGAACCCTATGGTCATGAAGTTTCTAATTCAGGGTTGGATTTTGTTCAATTAGTTAACAATAATTAATTTATAACCCAATTATCCATAGGTTTTAGGGGACGTGAAATACATAATGGGTACTATTATTAGCTGACCCCCACCCAAATGTTTTTATGTTTGATCCCCTTTTAATTTTTTTATTTTGATATATTTTAAATTAAATTATATATATGTTAATCATATTATATTTCATGTTTTTGTTCCACATATTAACCCACATATTTTTGAATTTTTTTTCATGTTATTTGGTGTCGATTCTATAGACGTATTGTATAATATGAAGTTGATTAGAAGGATTTACCATTAAATGATAAAATTGGTCTTTGGATGATGGATTATTACAATATTTCAGTACTTATGTTGAGGTATATCTCTATTATTATTTAATTATTGAATTTTTTAAACTTGAAAATATTAGTGGAAAATCGATATATAATTGTAATTTATTTTTCTCACTTATGTGTAAGGGGAATGTAGTGTGTAATTATTTGGTATTTTAAAGTAGTTTTATTGATATTAATTTAAAAGGTGTGTTTCTTGGTGATAATTCCTTATAATATTTAATTAAATAATTAATTATAAATTTTTATAACTAATAATTGGAATTTCTGACATGATATTGGATCTCAAGTGGTGGTATGAGCTTGGATGTTATAGGGATATGCTTGGATGAAGGTGAATGTTGAGTGGAATTTAGGGTAATTTTTTTTCCGTAAGTAGTCCCTATAATAAAAAAACATATACCACATTAAGTATGGTTTCATTCAAAAAAAATTCCACGAGACAAGATAGAGATATCTAGACTTTGAGTACCTAAGAAAATATGATATGATGGTATCAAGGATATTATTCTAATGTTAATGGATCATTAAAAATTGTGTAGAATGGATGGTTGAAAGGCCATTTATCCAAGTGGAGAATGTTCCATTTGATTTTATGTCAGACTGTGGGTAGGATTGGGGGTATGAGTTGTGTTTTGGGTAGAGATTGTGATTTTTAGGGTCTGGTCGGTAGGCATGGTAGGCATAGGACTAGTGGGATATGTGTGTCTTTCATACATTTAATGCTGATATAGAATCACAATCATGTGGTTGGATTAGGAGTTTGTATATTCCATGGTTGGAGAGGGGTCTTCAGGGATGTATAGGGTACACCATTTAATGTATTCATCTATGCATTAGGTATATATATTTTTTGTGGATTAAATGGGTTAGTACCTATATCAGATCATGAATAATATTTAATGTATTAGTATGTGGATACTAAGGGGTAATGTGTGGTATTTTCATAATGTGTTGACCTAGATCTATGGTCAGGTTTTATAAGATTTTACATGTTATGTGAATACCCATGCAATGTAATACATAGGTCGGTTTCAATGGTCAGAGACAACGAATGTTCTGAGGGACCCAAGTAGGTTCTATACTTATAGATATGCGAATACAAAGATTAATAGTATGTTGTGACTATATGACTAGATCATTTCATCAATATCAAATGGGTATTAATATATAATGATTTATGATAATACCTAGGTATTTTTGTCATCTAAGTCATACTTTACTGATGAAATAGAAAGATTTAGGGATAGCCAATAAGACCTACATGGGTTTAATTCATGTGATATATGATTGATAATTGTATAAATAATGATTTATCCTCAGTCATGGCCTTACATTGTGTGATAATGTATTTGTGGAACAGTTCCATTTTTGATGAGTTAATAGTTTTAACTCAATAAAATCCCTTACCATGAATGATAAGGTGTTGGTTTTTGGTGGGCCCCTAACTTTAGTGAGACGATATCTGTGGAAATGTGATATATGGTCATATCTTGAGTTATAAGGTAATAGATTAATAAGAGAATTATCTATCAAGGAGAAGGTAATGTGGACCATGAATTTAGTGAGATGATGTGGATTGGTATGGAATTATCATAAGGATTGACTTTGACCTATTATTTATTTTTCACGATATTATTGAACACACATCCATTGAGTGATATCAGATGGTGTGGTTCATTGACATATGACCATCGTGAGTGGGAAGCTGTGTCCAAGACATGGTTATGGGACCATAATATTCACCTTCCAGTATTGTTAGGGGATTAGTGGGACATCATACACTATTTCAACCAGTATGAGATAGAATGAACATGTGATATAATGATGAAATATTATTTTAGTATCGGGAAGTTGAATGTATGTTTTAGTTTTGTGGTGGAATTATTAGCACATAATGAATTTATGTTCTTGGATTTATGGTGGTTCAGTTAGAAAATTATTAATTAAGTTCTTGAGTAAGTATTTTTATTTTTCTTCCTCATATATAAACATATATACTATTTCATATTGTGTCAATAAAATTTGTGATGCTTCAGATAATTGTTTATCACATAATGTATTAGTACTCTAGTCTGATTATATACATTTTTTTCTTTTGGATAGAGTAAAATATGCTCGGTTGATAGATTTGGGGAGCTCAATGATTATGTGAGACTAGGATAAGGTGAGGCCCACATATATCACAACATGATATTTTTTATTTTTTAAATTTGAATTATTTTATATATTGGATCATCTATCTTAGAGAGGAATTGTAATATATGATTTTATTATTATGTGGGATTCATTTTATATGGAAATTTTTTTTATTTGATTAGGTGTACTCATAAGGTTGTTCTGGATATTTTTTGTAAATTATGATTTTTTTGTGGCCCTAATTCGAGAGCATATTTTCCACAATGTATGATTATGGAACTTTTGAATAGTTGGTAGACTTTATAAAAGTATAATTCATTATTTTAGGTCTGCAGCATCATTTTGATGGACAATACAGTGTGATCATGAAATGTAGTGCCATACTGTTGTATTATAGATGTTAGAAGTAAAGTACGAGGTGTGAAGGAATTATATTATGATGGATTATGTCTTGAATCATGATGATTATAGTACCATATGTGGTTGATGCCACTATTCCATATTAGTGAACAAATACATTTTAAATAGTGAAATAATCTTTAAAATGGTGGGAATGTACATTTTTATGATAGAGGTTGATTGAATGACACTATTTCATGTCAAAGCAATCGGTAGAACTTGGAGATGTCCTATGAATTTTGACTATAAATTTGATTCATCCCATTCTAGAGGAAATATTACCATGGGCTTCCTCAAACCGAATATTTCTTATTGATTATCCATGTTTCTCATAGTTTATTCTATAGTTGATGTAATACGTATCCACCATAGGATCAATTATTTATATTGTAATGAATTATTATCTCGGTTATTACTTCATTAATATTTTTCATTCCTTCTCATAATTTTATAATAGATATATAATTTTGAAATATTTTAGGAATTAGAAGGCCTTGGTAGGGGATTGAGGAACATAGATTGGAGGGTCAGGTAAGATTAGGTAAGTTTAATTGTGTTCCCTCATTTTTATATTTTTTGCTCTAGATTAAGATTTCAGGGAGGTATATAATATAAAAATTATTTATGTGACTTATTTTTTATGGTTTTAAAAAGATTTATTGGGTTTTGGCGGAATCATATTGATATACATAATAATGGTAACACCACTGAGAAAAATCAATTGGTTGTAATGTTATTATTGATAAAAAATAAAAAAAAATTGCATATTATTTACATATTATTTTTTTGATTTTTTACTATGTTTTATTAATATATTACAATGACATTTTTATTTTTATTCTGTTTCAGAAACATTTTTTAACTAATAAATAATTCCATAATGTCTAAGTAAATAAGAAAAAAAAATAAAACCCATTTTAATTATTATTTTCGTTAATTTATATGTATATATGGATGCATGGGACAATAAAGGATATCTTATTATTGTTGGGATTTATTTTTTCATTAATATATTCATTGGCATATTTTACATGAAAAAATATGAATCAGGTAAATAAATGATGATATAAATTAAAAGAGGTAATGGAAATCTAAAATTTATATTACTTAAAATAACTACATTGTTATAATATATTAATGTGTACATGATTAAATCATGTGTTTAATTTATAGATATCATGATTAATAATTTTATAATTCATTGAAGCTGAAAAATGTGTTATATTTGTTGTGGTTTCATTGAATTGTATATTTTATATGGATGTGATGAAGATAGTGGTTGTTTGGGTGTGGTTATGTTGTGTAGTGAAAATAATTAAGTTATATATTATAAATTTCTTGAAATATAGAATATTATTGGAATAAATTAAATGAATGTTGGTTGTGTAATGTTTAAAATATATAAGGTTAGAAATAATACATAAAATTTTATGCCTTAAATGAATTGTAAATGTAAAATTTGAATTTGACTTGAGTTAAATTTTAAGTAATTATTTAAGAAAATAAAAAACTAATTTGATTGAAAATTGATGTTTATGTTTGAAATAATAGTGTTTAAAAATTATGTGTGAATAATTAATGTATATTATATAACTAAAAATTAATTTGGAATTTGTAATTGGAAAATAAAATAGTATGTTGATGTGTGTATTTTGTGTGGTTTTATATAATAGGTAGAGTTCTACGGAGAAGAAAGTTTTTGTTAATGGATTGTTTGTGATAGTGAGTTGATGGTGGGGGTTATAATGGCGTTATTTTGGATTATTGAGTCATGGATTGTGATAGTGTGTTTTATATTCATTTAGGTGTATGTAATTTATTATTCTCTACCACATAAATTGGGTTATTAGATCCACGCCAATATAAACTTATGGGTTATCATTATACCCTTAATATCCATGATGTTAGTTATAAGGATTAATTAATACTCCACTAAATAAAAACACTATAAATGATGTATTATAAGATATAATAGATAGTTATTATTCAACGAGTTGATGTAGTGGTGATGAAATTATGTATCAGTGGTGCGGGGAAAATGTTTTGTATTCTAGAATAATGATTTGTTGAAGTTGTATTTGAAATGTTGTTTTGGTATGTTTTACATGGCAATGGAATATAGTTTGTGGAGGAATCATATGATATGTGGGAATTATATCTAGATTATTGTTTTGGTATATATATTTTAATTATTTAGGGAGATTGAGGTTATATGAAAAGGGAAGTGATGAGAGAAACATGATATATGTCTTTAGAAACTAAGGTGGTCTATTATAGAAGGGAAATAATTTTGGGGTAAATTACTAATATATACTAATATTATATTTAGGATATAATACATTCATATGTATTTAGTGAGTTTGTGTTTGTCAGGTTGAGCGTTTGTTGTCTTAGTGTGGGAGAAAAGATTGTTTCTCTATTTATTTAATGAGGATTTATTATTATACATGAATATTTTCATGAAAATTCTATGGATAATCCTAGTGAATTTTTTATGTAAATTCCTTCTATTTTATGTTTTAATAAATTTTTTGGATTTAATTTTCTACTGAGAAATACATTATTAGACTCAATGTATCACTATTGGAGTTGAAGTTAGTACATAATAGTTTTTTTGGTATTATTTTGGGACACATTATTATATATGATTTAACATAAATATATTCAAATCCATAGGATTTAATATTGGAAATTATATCTATTTGTATTCATTTTATATATTATAAAATATTTTAAGAATATTATATTTGTGTTGATATGGTTGGAGATAATATGGTTATTATAGGAATAAGTCACAATTTGTGCACAAGGATCACACCATGATTATATTTATGGAGAAAATGGTTATGTCCCTTATACATGGGTTATAATTCATACATAAAGAATATTTTTAAAATTGAGGGATTCATATATTTTGGGATAATTGAAACACACAATCATTTCATGTTAGTCCCTCAATGAAAATGTTTATAAATTTTGATGATGTACTATTTTTTTGAAGATTCACATAGAGTATAATATATTCACACAATAATAGGTTTTTAAAAAAACAATACGAAGATATTCATACCTCATAGATAAAGAGAAAAAATTATTATTAATGGTACCACTAAATAATGGTTAGGGGTTTAGTTATTTAATAATATAAATCAGAAACACCTATTGAAGCATTAAATCATCTTCTAATGCAACAATTTATTGAGATACATTGATGAAGGGTAGAATTTGTAAATCCAGGAAAAAATATTTCATGATTTTATTTCTATAATCTAGATAAGATAAATCATTTGTTATCTAGGACCTCACAAAATGTTTTTGTTTTTTTGGGAACATATATAAAAAATTTGTTGTCTATTTTGTATATTAATTATGAAACAATCCTACGATTGGATATGAATTGGATTATTCTAGAAATTAATTGACAATTTTTTTTTGAGTTCATATTTCTAATATACTATAATATATTAGAACCTATATTACATCATATGGTAATATTCACTATAGATATTTGAGTAGTTGATAAGATAATGAATTAGAATGGAATTAGGAATCATCAATTAATTTTATTGAATAACTAGATTTTTTTTGTCATGGGAGATGGGAATGAATGGCCTTGAATATTTACATGGATGTAAAGTGTTCTTATAAATATTATCGGAGAACATGAAGTGATGATTTTTTTATGAAGAGAAGCCATTCCTTTTTATGTTATATCAATCATTTTATTTTAGGGGAGCTAATAATGTGTGTCAATAATATACCATTTTGAATCCTTCTTCAAAATAAGTGTGTAAATGAGTGGAATAGGAAATGGTCTATAAATTAGTAGTGTCTTTTTTAAAATATATTGATAAAAATATAATGAAATATTGATTTTTAAGATTATCAATGAATGGTTTTTATGTGATCCTTGAATATAGACTACAAATATTTAATTAAGTAAAATAAAAATGTTGATGAATCTTTATAAATTTTTATATAGTTATTTTTATGTGACAATTTTGATAGATACAAGGTAAAATTTTAAATAAAACTATAAGGTCTTATAAAACATTAATTCAGATGAAATTTTATGTGACCATAATTAACCCCCTCTTAGGTGTGTAGTGGGACCCTATGTGACAACAAGTGGAATCAATGCTACTTTATATTTATTGGTTAATCATATAGTATCATTTTTGTCTTGATTTTTTTAATTTAAATGGGGTTTATAATTTTATTTGTGAAAATATAGTATATAGAATAATAAAACCAAATTTATTTTCAATTTTCATTTCCTTTCTGTTTACAAGAAATATGTTCATAGAATTCAATATAGTTGTAATATATGAATGTCATATAGGATATAATGAAATCGTTTAATATTGATTTAATGTAATTAAATTCAATATTTTCAGCGTTTTAAAAATAGAAAAATACATGATGTTGATGAGATTTAAAATGGATAATATAATTTTGTATAATAAATCTAATATTTATGAGGCTAAAAACAAATTAAATGAAGAAAAGTCAGAGGTTGTTCAATATATATATTTTTCATTTGAAAATGGGTTCATGTTATTTTTTTGTTATAGTAAATTGTAATATTGATGTAATAATATTTATCATGGACTTGTTCACGATATGAATTATATTTTTGTAGTTAATATTATCATATTAATATTACAACCACATTATAATATTGAACTATTGAATCTTTTTGAAATAAATCATTTGAATTTATATCTTAATAAACTACATAAAAATTTAATCGCATATGAATTGTTAGTCAAATAAAATTTTTTGTATATTTTTTTTAAAGATACAAAATTCAAATTTATGGGGGAAAAGGGATCAAAGGGAATTAAATAATAGATTAGTTTCAAAATGATTTATTTTATTTTATATCAATAATGTTTAATTGAGGTAACAACAGATTTTAGTGTTTGTTATCCCTAGTATATTTTCACTATATAATGAATAGGCCCATTTTTTATTGGAGTAAAAAATATTTAAGGATATTATGGTGTTTATTAATTCCTAAAAAATGTGATTTATGTTCCCCTCAATAAGGAACATTAATTTTTGGAAATATATAGGTAAATCAGTGTTTGAGGAAGGTTTCAGTAATCAAATAAGAAGAATTTATTGACGGGGATTTTTTTTATTATGATAAAAATATTATCTCAAATATAAAATTTGTTATTATTTAATTAATATATAAATTTAATAAATAATTATAATAGTATGGTAAGAAATATGTTTTTTTTCTCAAGCTGAAATACGGCGGGTCCTATAAGGAGGATGGACTGAAAAAAACTAGAATACGATGATTAAATGATTATTGAATGAATATCCCTAAAATAATGAAGTTATTTATGTATTATTTTATCTCATATCGATATTGATGTATGTGAGTAAATATTGTAAGGGATAAATGATAATGTAGTTATGTATAAGATAATGATGAAGGAATATAAAAAGTCATTTATGGGCATAGTATTTTGATGAAGTGGAACTTATAAATATTAAAACAATTAAAAAGGAACATGTAACATTAGAATGGAAAATTTAACCTAATATAAATTTTTGTTTATTATGGATGAATATATATATATATTTTGTTTATTGGATTCAATACTAAATTAAATGGTCGAATGAGAAACATGAAGTCTTAAGGCTGTACTAAATGCTCAAATACCAAATTTAATGGGTGAAAGATGATGAGGATATTCTATAAAAATGAAAAATTTAATGAAAAAATATTAAAGAGAAAAGAGACAGAAATTAAAGGAAACTTTTCTCAATCAACAAAAAAATATCATCAAATAATAATTTATAAAAAATAGGGGAAATTTAAAAAATAAAAATAATAGGATATTTTATCTACTTATGAATGTGGTTCTTTTGAATAAAAATTAAGCATTTATCTATCATATAGAAGAGAATACTTTTTATGAAATTATTAATTTAAGTAATCTATCAATGAAACATTATAGATTATTCAATGGAATTGATTCATTATAAATAAAACGAAAAATCCATTATTTTTTTTGATTTAGTATATAATGGAATATTTTTAGTCCACTCCTCAAAAAGTAATTCCTATGAATTTTCAATCAAATGGCCAACAAATAGATTAATGTAGTTATGTGAAATATTATTTCTATGAAGATAAATAGAATATATTATATATTTCCACTAAATAATTGAATACCAATGAAGAATATATATTTGTGGATTTTTAAGAGTCATTATTTATATAAATTGATTATGATTATATAGTCAAATATGAGGAATATAATGTTGAATAAAAGAGTAAAACAATGAATAATACAAGAATAAGGATATTTTATTTTAAAATATGAAACATCATCAGAGAAAAAATAGTTCTAATTCATACTAGTTGACTAATCATATTAAAGTACACTACTACATTATCATATGTATGATAAACATTATTCAATGAATCCAAAAATGTGTAATCATGGTTTAAATATATGAATTATTATTTTGGACAATTTGAAAGAAATCTAACATGTTAACATATGAATTTACCAATATATCATAATGTAACTGGTGTAGAATGGGTCTTCAAAAATAGTCTCTATAATCATGGATATGTGGTATATTTAACGAATCATAGGTATAAAAATGATATTCTCATATTAAAAAAATTATATTAATGATATTTTTCTACCAAGGAGTTTAATGAAATCAATTAGATTTTTTATTCAATAGTTTCTTCAATGTATGTTATGAATTTTCCTAATTGATGTGAAGAAAAAATTTCTAACTATTGTCTTGAATGATGAAGCTAGTATAAAAGACTGGTATTATTTCTTATTAGAAATGAAGATTTATGGAATTTAAAATATAGAAAAGTATAGTATTATCTAAAAAACGTCAATATTTCTATTCAATATTATTATAATATATATTAATGTTCAAGTTTATTAGATGATTGATTGATTATAAAGTTCACATATAAATCATAGATGAATAATAGCTTATTGTTTTGGTATATGAACTTTACAACATATTCAATGGATATAGGTATAATTATATTGTTTATTTTTTATAGTTGATGTGATTATAATTTTATATGTCAATGATTAGGGATAAGATTTGTTTTCATGGGATTCATATACATAAAAATGATGGAAATTGATTCAAATCACATGTAAAATATGTAACATATATATTAATGAAGATCAATATATAATAATGTAATCATGTTTCAAATCTAATATTTGTTGAAATGAAATATGGAAATGAAGATTACATTGATGGTTTTTTCTTAATATTGTATAGAATAAACATTTGATGTTTACTCTAAATTATTACACCCATTCCTGATATCATTTATAGAATAATGAGGTTCCATCTAGGAAGAATAATTTTTGGTTCTGTTCAAATGGAAACAGTATTTATAATTGGTGGATAAATTAGATACAAAATAAACTAGATATATTCTTGTATAATAAATCCACATGTGGTATAGTTTTAATCATTTTATGTAATTGTGTTGATCACTATGTAATAAATAGGATTATATATAATTTAGTACAAAACAAAAATAATATATTCGAGTTACCAAATATTGTCTATAGTTGGTGTGGGAGATGAATATTATTGAAGATATCAGATCAATGGTATGATGACCAATACTGAAGTAGTGTGAAAAAAATGCAATCCCTTTATTTAAAAATGTATCCAATATAATAGTTTATAAAATATAATGTTGCGATATGCTATAATTTTTTAGAGATAATCGAATGATTATAGTTGGGAAATTTGATTTTTTTTTTAATTTTAGAAAAATAAGAAGTTATTTTTAAAGAAAAATTAGTTTCACTTATGTCCATGAAGTATGATTTTAACCCTGTATTGAAAAAAAATTACACAATATAAGGATGTTTGGATCTTACATTTCCAATTTTACATAATTCCTAAATTGAATATTTTTTTTCACTTGAAAGAATTTATCTTTCATTAGGTATAATAACATATATTTATTCGCACATATAATTTATTTAGAAACAAATAAAATATTGTAAAAACTAATATATTATCATATTTTCTAAAATTAGCATTGAATCACATGAAATTAAACAATTTATTAACAAATCTATGCTTATTTTTTGACATTTAAAGTTTATGAATGTATAGTAGATATCATATCTGAAAAAATATCCTTTGAATATAATTATAGAGGCGGGGGAAGAAAACATGAAAGATTCACATGTCATGATAATATTTATATAATGAATTAAATTATATGAATATATGGAGATGTTTCGTGAAATAAAATGGGCATATGTTGAAAACTATAGATTGAAATATATTATTTTTAGAAACTAAAAGTATATTGGAAGTAATTTTATATATATTTTAATGTTTAATTATGTTAGGATTAATATTTGGATTTTTATTGATAATATCACTTTGTTGGAATAGGAGATGATTTGAGTACTAGGATCATACAGTACTACCATCTTATGAAAAATGGAAATGTCCCTTATGTAAGAGTTTTTTTAATAAATAAGTGTAATATGTTAAAAATAATGTTTCATAAATTTATGGAAAACTAATAATCTCTATTAGAAATATAATAATATATAAAATTGTAAAAAGTATTAATAATTTTGAGTTTATATTGCAAATTTGGAGTTTTCCACTCTATGGATGATGGTAACACTACAACAGTTTTGAAAATCGACAATATCTGTAGATTGATCAACATATAATAAAAAAGGTCAATCCATTATAATAAGAACCACAAAGTGTTTTTTACGCCCTAAAATTTATTTTTTTTTATGTTTTTTAACTATGAATCAGGAACACACATTAAATAATTGATTTGAGGATAATCAAGGGGCGCTTAGCAAAACAAATTGAACCTGAATTTTATATATTGGAAGTGAGACACATATTTTCTAAAGAGAGTCTAGTGTTACGTAAGTGTCATTTAATTTTTAATATGATAGATGTGTGTGTGATCATATTTTTTTAATTTGTATGAATTTAGATTTTTTTTTAATTTAGAATATATTGAAAAATAACGTTCTATCCCTGAATGTCCCCTTTCTTAGTAATTAAATAATAATATCATTTTTACACCCACTTTCTCACTGTAATAAATTTATATCTCAATGATTACTCACTAGTAGTATTATTGAATTAATTAATGTTTTGATATAATATCATTGATTATTAATATTACATAACCAAGTAGTCAAAAATCTCGAATCACCATTAGATAAACCCACC
Source organism: Viscum album (assembly GCA_963277665.1). Lineage (NCBI taxonomy): Eukaryota > Viridiplantae > Streptophyta > Magnoliopsida > Santalales > Viscaceae > Viscum > Viscum album. The sequence continues at coordinate 41,634,248 of OY728129.1, read as the reverse complement.
GGTCATGATCAAAAGTAGTGGAGAGAACCAAAATGGTCAGTTTGTGAAATATAGTAAATGTTAGAAAAAGAATTCAAAATAAATATGAATAAATAAAAAAATATAATTACTATAACTTTAAATATGTACATAGATATGAATAAGATAAAATATAAATTAAAATTTTGGATTCCTTAATAGAGTGATGGAAATATCATTGGCTAATCCGGTAATGTCTTGGTGTGACATCACTAGGGACATAATACAAAAAGGAATTAAAACATGAATTAGTAGAATATAATCTTGTTTGGTTATTCATTTTATAGGCCTCTCATTAAGGAATAGTTTTTTTTTATAGTGGTACATAGAGGCTCACCTCTAGTGGATCCTTCTTCCCCAAGAGTCACAAAAATCAATATTCTACCATAAGGAATTCTTAAAATTTAGTTCCAAATTACTTCTTATTTAATTGATTCAAAATGTAATGCGTGACCATTTTGATTGATATTATTGCATCTTATATGTTATTAGACATTATATATTTATAATTAATTACTTATTCTAATGTATTTATTCCATATAGATCACTTGAGAGTATTATTCCCAATTTGGTAAAACAATGGGAATTATGTTTTATATTAATGTTAGGTTAAATTTTTGATTTTTTTTGGAATTAATGATTTGTGTCCCCATAGATGGTATATGGGATGAATACATGATTGACCATATAAAATAATGACACAGTCGACAAGTCTACACATGTGGTCAGTGCAATGTCAGTGTTGGTTGTACTGTTGGTCTTTGTCTTATAGTGAGAAGAGTTATCATATGAATGAAATTCATTGTCTATTATCCTATTCATTTATTTTCAATAATTGTTCATATTTTTGACCACAATATATGAAATGTATTTCATAATCTATTCTTATGTTTAATTAATATTCACATGGTATGTCTAAAAGAAAAGTTACTCACATCAAACCTTAATCCATTTCCTATTTAATTCAATTTATTGAATATGATATCTCTTGAGTCGCACAATTAGTATTCTAGAATGGTTTTTGGAGAGGATCATTTTATTCAATTTTGTTCTGTCTCTATAGATTCTACCCATACATAGTGAGAACTTAATATGTTTCCATGGAGGATATTTCTTGTTCTTTTCAAAATAGAAATTAACAATGAAATTAACAATACAATTATGTTTACCAACAGTATGAAATTATTCAAATATGTTTATCGATTTACCATTAAATAATGAAATTGAATATATCTTTAAAACCAATGTAATAATCTATTAATAGAAAACTATATATTTAAAAAAATGTATTAAAAGTCGAGGATTTACCAATGATTCAAATTAATTATGGGGGTAAAATAAAAAAATCCATTAAATAGTCTAGAAATTTAGTATCTCATAACTCCCATATATTTAATTTATTCCCTCTAAAGAAATAAATGGAATTACATTTATTCATAATTTTATTATTTTCTATACTAAATTACTAAAACTAGTGAGTATGAAAATCACAAATTCACTCATTATTTTATTTATCATGAATCATCTATGAATTAATTTCACTACTTCACTTCAATTAAATAAAATTTACTATGTCCAAATTTAAATGAAAATCACATAGGTGGAAATGAAATATATCAAAGATCAAAATTCATATATAATTGAAAATTATGTTTGATAAACTAATGTTCAATTTTTTTCATTACCATAATACATCAATAATGATATTTTATAAATTAATGTCATCCATTATCAGTTTGGTTCATTAATACCCTCACCGAAATGATTTCATCTTTGTAAATGAGGAACTTAATTTTTTCCCATTCATATATGCGCAAAACACATATTGGATTTACAAATTTTGTTTTTTCTTCCTGAAAAACTAGTAAATAATGACTTAGAGAATCATTATGGTATCCTGATTCACCAATTCACTAAATATTTAGAGGAATTACATAAATATTATTTCATTTTGATCAAAAAGGTTTTATTTTTCATAATTAATATGTTACAATAAATTATGTTCAATATTATTTTTTCCACATATTATAATTTAAATTCTATAAATACTATTTCCCCCCAAACCATTTACCCATTCCTAAATCCAAATCTCTATAAAAATTGGACACATAATCACTCAGAATTCTGTTAATTTCATTAATTAAAAACACTATGGAATCCCTCCAAATGAGAAAGTTATTTTTTCTAGGAAACATATCATTGGGGATCTATTTACCATTATCATAAAACACACTAAATTTTAAAAAAAAAATGAAAATTATATGTAAAAACATTAATCAAACATAGTAAATAGTTTATTAAACAATTAATTTTTTATTAATTTAAATCCAAAAAAAATAGAACTATAAAATGACAGGTTTGATATTTTATATATATCCAATACTACTTTCTCCCACCCCCACAATTATATTAGACACATATATAACCAATATCATCATTAATATTTCCAGAAATTATAATTTTATATAAAACATATCAATATTACTGTGATGGAAATATACAAACAAGGTTTCCTATTTTCCACAACAATGTGAAAGTTATTAAACTCTCTATTGGATCATTCAATGAGTTTTCATGAATCATATATTTTTTATATATTCATGTTAAACGATATGTTTTATATAGATCCTTTTATCTCAACTACACTGTATATTAAATTATTAGTTAATATGTATGGTAGAGTTTACCATAAATGATGCATATATGCATTAAATTAATCTTATAGTAGAATATTATCACTCTACATCTAATCTAAGAGTTTGTTCCCTAGTTTATGAATTCATAGATAGATATATTACTTATTAATACATATGAATTATTATGTGCCTCTCCCCTTACCTCATCAAGTCCAATAATCTACAACTTCGTTGGATCTCTAACATTTCAAAACTCTAGGATAGATCTTTTGATAACCCAATATGATTTAATCAATAAGACAATGAGAATGTGATTTTTTTTTCACTAAATGTTTTACTATGGATATGTAAATAAGGTAGTATTGGAAGATTTCATATATCCTTACACGTCATCTGCAATCTTTTTTACTCCTATCCTTTTATGTGGGTTGCACTATCTTATACCTAATACTATTATTCTTCATATTAAATAACTATAATTTTTTCTTTTTAAATTTATTATATGTGTTTTTTTGACATGAACCATTATTTAACACATTATAAGGACCTTCATTTTCTTGTTGAAGAAATGTATGCCACAATCACCAGTTATACCTTAAGTCATTCCAAATAAAAAAATATTTATTTAAAAAACAAAAAACCATCATTGAATTCATCATCCCGAGTGGGTTGTTCTCAAATCCCCCAAGATACATAATAATATTATTATATAGTATAGGTAAATTTAAAGGATACAATAAATAAGGAAATTGAATACATTTCACTTTTATCATGTATTTTATAAAAATGTATTTATTTATTTTTGGTAATATCATGTCTTTAAAATTTCACACCAGTATGTTCAGAGAACATGAATGATTAATAAATTTTATTTGAGCCTTTAAAAATTTAATTCCAAAATAAACCATTATAAAATATCATCCTATAAGTTATTTTGGGTCCAATATGTCTTACATGTGAATGTGTGTGAGAAAAGTAATGTAATGATATTAATTCTTCTTAAAAGAAATGCCATATAATTAAATTTTCATTAAAAATATCAATAAATATGAATCCTAAAAAATATATACTTAACATATAAATTAAAGATAATTTGTTAGATTCATTGTAAAAAAGTGTTGTACCATTTATGTAGACAAAAAATAAAAATATTACTATACATGGGATTTTTTCATACTATTCAAATAATTCCACATTCGATAGAGTTATCCATGTTTCATTCTATGGTGGATCCATATTGTCAATGTGATTGAACATTCTCATTTATTTTGAAACTATATTTTCACATCCCTCTTGACCTTGATCTCTAGGAAAATGTCTTATCTCATCCACATGAACCTTACTAACCATGATTTATATTTAGATTTATTAACCAAATACCTAAGTGAACCATGGTCAAAAAATATTTTTTTCTTCCTAATAAATAAATCCTAATTTTTTTAAAGAAATTCCATTTGAAAAAACCTCCAAATTTTTTTCTGTAATTTATTTGGGTTGTGTCTTTGGTTTGTGAATTATATGCCATTACATATGTGTTCATATAATAATTTGAAAATATCAGGGATCCCATGGAGTTATTTCACTAAATATCTCAATGGCCATGTCAATTGAATCACACAATATCTAAATGAAGTAATTACATTTTGGATTCCATAATATAGTATTCATAGTAAGGCATTGCATGATCATATAAATATTTATCTGGCATGGAAACTAAAATTTAAATTCATTCTTTTTCTTGAATATATTTTCTATAGGTATATATATCATGATAATAAATGTAAAATACCTTTTATAACAAATAGTATAAATAAATAAAATATGTTTCATTGTTGTGTGGTCGTGTAGTGAAAATGTAATTAAAACATTGGTCTTTCCCACTTCAATAGTATTTTTAGAAATTATTTTTCCAAATAAATATAATCTTTTCCATGAAATGGAATTCAAAAGATATCAAAACTATCTTCTAATGAATGAATTTTTCAAATATATCCAAATATTCATGAAACAATGATACCATGTTCCAAAAATGATAAAATAATAATTTAATATATCCATCATCCACTCAATCCGAAATAAAAAAATGCATACCATGAACTTTTGATAAGTATATAAGTATTACATAATCAAAATGAAATCATGTTGTATGTAAATATAATAATGTATTTTGTGAATATGGACTTATCCAAGTCATCTATATATATATTAGAAATTTAAAGTACAAAGAAAATACATCATGGAAATATTGGTAATAATTTAGAGATATATGTTATGACATTTGGTTTATCAATAAAATATAAGAGTTGTCTTTTCTGGTCACATGGTTTTATTTCTAATAGTAAATACAGAACATAGAAATATTTTAAATCATAATGATGACCCACTCATTATCTTCATTCTTCAAAATTGGGACTCTATTATTTTTTGTGACTATCTTAATTGTTCTCTCCCATTGAGATTCTAAAAGATTTAATATCATTATGTATTCTAGAGTTCCCTCATATTTTTTTTGAAAAGCCTAAGGGTTTAGATGATCCTTATTTTGGGCTATATCAATAGTATAAAATGAGTTTCGTGGAATATAAAATGCATACATGGTCTTTCTAAAATCTATATAATGTAACGTAATGACAAGCAAAATAATGTTTAATGTTCTTTTTGAATTTATAGATATTTATTCTCTGGATTAGGTTCAAATTGGTATGATATAATGATAGTTAGTATAGTATTTTCTTTCAAAAATTAATATATCAAATTACAAGGGAATAGTTATAATTTTAGTTCAGGGGTTGTTATAGTGAATGAGTTATAAAATTATTCTCCACAACTACAACCTTTGTATTTATGGAAAATATTTTAGTTGAAAAATAATAATAAATCATCGAAATATATCTCTTCAATATAAATTTCATAAAAATTACATTCATTATAAAAAAGAAATATCTTCAGATTTTATTCGTTTTCAAATATATATTCTTATAGAAAATAAAGAGGATATTGATTATTTTCATATTATAATTATATCACCGAATGTCAAAATTTATTTCATAGAAAAATAGGTAAATTCTATGTGGTTTAATGTAAAATCATATTGTTTATCAATGAGTATTTCTCTATGTCATAAATATTGATTCTCAATAAAAGATCCCTAAAATAAATTTAATGTGTTCCATCAAAGAAATTTATTATTATTTTAGTATTCTTAAGAAATACAAATACATGAATGATATGAAATTTCCATTACCACTATGTTGTTCCATATATTTGCATACTAGTAAAAAGATAATAATATTCCATTTAACATTACAATATAATTAACAAATATAGGTAGGTAGTGATTTTTTTGTAAAACGGTACCTCCACATGAGTGGGTTTAAGCTCTTATATATATAAATTAGAATAATGTAATACTGAATTATAATTTTTAATTCTCTAATACCACAAAAATATTATAAGGAAATTATTCTCTATAGTGCAATAGATACTAATTTTGACAGGCTATTGGCATTTCAAAGGTAATTATTCATTATTTAGAATAGGAAAGATTATTCAATATCATAAAACTTAATATGGTCAATCATTCCACCTTTATATGAATATTTACATATGCGGATTTTCAATCCATTATATCTGTTGGATAAATTTAAAAAAATGGATATAAATCTCATATTTTTTGAATATATATATAATATCTTGTAATAAATATTCTTCATCAGTTCACCTTAGCTGTTCATATGATGTTGGTATTGGTGGTTGGGGTTGATGTAGGTCATCCATTTTGGAATTTCCCAAATCCTTCATCCATGTTTGGGTTTCCATAGAGACATATTTGTTAGGATAATTGGTGGAGATAAACATGAATTTTTCACTAGACTATCCTCTCCCAAATTCAACATCTCATGGGAACAGTTATCTATTTTTTATATACTACAATCTCATTAATGAAATGGAACTAAAAATTACCATTGGTTAAGTAATTTAATGAGTATGGAGTCTACATAATGTTTGGATTAATGGATTATTTAGGGGGGATGATTTTAATGAACATGTCTTTTATATATTTCAACTTTGAACTATGATTGTTGAGAGTAAATTATTGACTGTATTGAGACACCCGTGTTTTTTATGATATAAATCATGAACTGATCTTTATATCTCTTATAAGGGTATCATATATAATTCATTGATGTATTTATATGAATGGGTAGTGGTTGAATGTTTTTTCAATAACGTTGTATGAAATTATTATTTTTAGGTTGTTACTCTCTAGATATACAATTATTGTTAGAATACTATTCAAACCCTTTATTTATTATTGGATAATTATGGTACTATATTTGTAACATTCCATTATATCTTTCTATCACATAAATGAATCCATTGGTGTAGTTCTCTATCAAATAAAATTATTGGAAACCTAAAGGGATTTCTGATGTGTGGTATCATAAACAATGTACAAATGATAAATATATCCCAACAGAGGTTACTTATTTGAATATATTTTAATTTAATGATTTTTGGAATATTTTTTCCATAGTTGAGGCTATTTTATTACTTATTCCATTGAAAAGTTTCATATTTTAATAAATACATTCAATCATTTCTTCAACTTTTAAATTGTAATTTTTGTTAAATATTCTATCAGATAAAGATTCTAATGGTTTCTATTTTATTTCTATAAAAACATCAGTGAAATAATTTGAGAAATTTTTGGTTTTAAATGAGTAATAATAGAAGGATGTTTTCAGCTTCTTGAATCATACCATGAATTAAGATATTGTATATATTCATTATTCTTTAAATCCAAAAAACACAATCCTCTGCTAGGTAGTCCAGGATTCTGTGAAACCTATTTGGAGAAAATATTTATGAAGATCATTCCATGTGAGGTCATATCCAGGTTATTAGTTTTTGTAAAATAATCATTTTCCAATCCTATATGAGAAAATGGTAAAATCTTATAGAATACATGACCTTCTGAGACTCCACTAGGATTGAATTTTCTAAAATATTTACCCCATTCTCATATGTTTTTGTTAGGATCCACTCTTTTTGTGACATGATATTTATGAAAGAGATGGATCATTATAATTTAATTTTTAATGTCTTATTTATAGTTGGGTTGTTTAAGATGATTTTTTAATTAGAATTGAGGTTCATATAATTTTGTAATTATACTATTCAGATTAGATATATTATCTTCAATATTATCATTTCCAATATTTTCAATTATATAAAAAATATAGGAATATGGATAATTTCTTGCTGAAAAATGAAAAATTGCATTCCACTAATTCAGTTATTTTATGAGTCCTAATAAATTCTAGTATATTTTTTCAACCTCTAAATCACAATCAATAAAGAGATTATATCTATACATGTTGTTCTGTTTTAATAATTTTCTAATTAAACAAAGATAAATGAAACAACACTACCCACAAAAGACATGATTCATGGTAAATTAGAGTCTACTCATTGGTATATAGGTAAAAAACTAATTAACCCAAATTTTATTTAGAGATGGTTCAGAATTGGTTGTTTCTTGAGTGATGAGTGTTATGGAAGCATTCTTATTTTTTTGATGGGTTTATTTTTTAATAACATGTGTAAACACAATGATTAAATAGAGTTGAATGTAGAATTGTTTTTGTTTTATAATTGGATTTCAAATAGTTTCCTGACCATGGATATATCTTTTCATACACAATAAATAAATATTTCATTTATTTCACATTCTATGTCTATATAATCAAGTAAAAACTAACTGATTAACCACTAAAAAATGTATAAGGATATGACCTTATACATTAGATAATATAGATATTCATTAATGAAAATTATTGTATTTCCCATGGAATAACATTTTCTGGTTTATAGTTATAAGGAATTAAGTACTAACTAATACATAAAAACACAAATATTATAAAGTATCCACATTTACTCAATATCAATTTTTTCACTGGAGGGAAGACATTTAAAATAAAACATGATTTATTTTCATGAAACATTCTCATATCCTTAAAATTGACTTAATCCATTCTATAATCCATTATTATAACCTAATAAAATCATTTTAAAACTTATGATGAAAAAATATCAATATAGGACATAAATAGAATGATGTAAACCATTATTCCCTGAAAAATATTAAACCTGCAAAAATATCATTAGTAATTAATAATTTTCATCCATAAAAATTATGCTCTTTATCTTACCTCAGGAAATCATATGATTCTAGGGAAGCTATAAAGAAGTCATGAATCACAATGAAATCAGGTGGAATCATTTCAATATCACTATTACATTAACTTGAGCTCTAATGAATATATGGGGAGTAACCTTCATGTTTATATATAGAATAACAATTATAGTAAATTTCACTAACATCTTATGAAAATCCATAATTTCGACTCTTTCCCAATACTCAATGCATTAGAGAGCTATAGAATGGTCACCCACCCTCATTTTATTATAGAACAACACAAACAAAAAATAAATTCCCATGTATGATAAAATAATAATTTCACTATAATATTTCCTAAAATAAAAATAAAATTCCACATTGAAATCAGTTTTAATTTTTATAATGTCTCACACTCATAAATTAAAACGCATAATTTGAAAATTAAATATTAAAATTTTAATAGATGAATAATAAAATTATAATGAAATAATATTAGAAATTATGATCATACTGTAAATAAAAAAATCATTTGTTTTTAACTTTATAATAATATTTTAAATGGTATCATTGATTGAAGATTTTAAAAGAAAATTTCTTACCTTCAGTCTGAATCATCAGGAGGAATCCTTATTATCCTGAATAATAAAATCATGTTAATTATTTATTCCCCTTATATATTTTTTTATTCTTAATATTCCATTTATATAAATTATTATCATGTTATAAATATACTTAATTATATAAGTTCATGTCGAGTGTCTAGAGGACAACTGGTGCTTGAGCCCAAAATGACCAGGGTATCATTACTGTATAATTTTTTCATCATTCAATCATAATTAGAATAATATTAAATAAATTTTTACAAATTATATTTTTTCAATTATACATTTAAATCAAATCATTATCTGTAGTTATAAAAAATGAACTATGTTATAATCATGGGGACAACATGTCATACATACACTACAGTAATGATTTCATTATTGAAATATTGTTTTAAAAATTAGATAAGTATTGTATTATCTTAATAGAATAAAATGAAATCATTAATATAATATTTATATTTTACATATACATATATATTTCACTCATGTGATGTGGTGATTCAAAAATCAATAACATCACTTCGTGGATGTGATAGTTCACTCGTACACATGAATGAGATCATAATTCTTATGGTACCAGTACGGTAACAGAATAAATGAAATATTATACCATAAAAATGAAATATATTTCATGAATATGATATATAATCATTAATTTCATTATTATAATTTGTCTTGAGAAACTATTCTAGAATATGATTTTTATAAGTTCATGAGGTGGTAGTCCAACGTACACAAGATTGATGAATTATTTTCCCATTTGATGGAAAAGAATATGGATATAGGTGCACATATTAACATATTATGACCTATTTGATTTTTAATACATGAAATATTATTTTACCTTGGTTTAAGAATATTTTAATGAAGTGGCATAATAAGTAATTAGAAATATTTAATTAAAAAGTATTACAGTTTTACAAAAGATATTATCTAATTAACACATGAAAACATATGATAATAGTGTTATCAATAAAAAAAGTCCTATAGGTATTGGTGATAGCTTATAAGATTGTACATGGGTAGATTTATGCTGAAAAATAGGGTTTTATATTGGATAAAAAGAGAAAATAATTTCCCTTTTATAAAAGAGGCGAGGGTGTGTCTTGTAATTCATTAAAAATATTAAATTAATATAAAATAATATTTGATTTCAAAATTTTTAATGTCATTTACTTAGAAGATATGAGGATTTTGGGTCGAAATTAATTCTTACAGATAAAATCATACATGTTTTTACTATTTTTTAATCCTTTCTATTTTTTATTAACCTTTATTTATCTATTTTAATTCATATAGTGACAACATGAGTTTTTAATCATTAAGTGTTAGTATGATTATTATTAAATGAAAAACGAACAAAAAAATATCATTTATCTCAATTTCAACCATTTAAAAATAATTTTGAATAATTTTTAAATTTATGATTTGTATTTAATTTAAATATATATTATTTATATTCACATATTATTTATGTCAATTTGGATACTATTTATGACATGAATTTTAAAAACATATCATAAGTATTTTATATATTCATGTAAACTATTTTAAATTATAATTAATATGTCAAAAAAATATTGACATTTATTTTATGACATTTATTATCTCATGTTGTATTTGTTATAATATTTTTATGATCAATTATTTGATATTTCCATTATTTAACCAATTACTACATCATTGTTGTGTAAGAGTTTAAGGTAATTATTTCTCTATAAAAACATAACAATTAATTACCATGATGGAGATAAAAAATTTATCTTTCAAATAAATATTTAAAGTCGAACATAAACCCTATATGTCTACATGTTAAAAAAATATCACTAATTAAAAACAAAAGTATTACAAAATTTACATTTCATTGAATAAAATTATATAAATGGATTAATTTCTTCCATGTGGCTCCAGGAAATCAAAAAAATAATCACATGATTTATTTTGGTCAAAAATAATTCATATAATAGAATTTGTATATGTGTTTCATTAATTATCTAATATTTATTATATTATATTTATCCTCATTTAAATAATTTATTCTTTGACCATCTTAGTCAAAATTACTAATGTTTATGTTTATTTTTATAAAAGATAATAGTGACATATTTATTAAATCTAGAAAAAAAATCAAATTACTGAATCAATTTTCTGAATATAAAGACACATTATCTACTAAAAATAAATTAAGATTAATCATGTTGATGGGGGGGGGGGGGTGAGAAAGAAGGTTATTAAAGTAAAAGGATTCAATATATTATAATATTTTTATATAAAATATCAATTTGAATTTATTGTAGTGTTTACAATTTAATACAATTATATTAAATTTATGTAATTATAATTTAAAATCAATAATAAATAATTTAACATTGTAATTTTATCAAACGAAAAAATTGTTTTCAATTAAAATTATGTATTTATAATTATTCAAATAAACATGAATCTTCTTAAAAAATTCAAAAACCTCATCTGAAATAAAATTTCAAAATTTTAATTTAATTAATTTTCAATTTTGGAAAAAATAATTTATAATACATCCAAAACAATATTTAAAATAAGTGCTCCATCGAAAGGGAACAACAATGATTTATTAGTAAAATACATCATTTATTTGTAAAATTGAATTTCTTCATATAGCATGTATATAAAACACATAATATTAGTTTTTATCATTAAATTGAATATATATTTCAATATTATAATCCAAAAAATTTGTTTGGGTTATTTTATAACACTAATTATATGCAACTAAATAGTCTTTCAGAAAAAAATGTAATTTTAAATTTTTAATGTTGTTTTATTTTTATTTATATTTATGTTGTCACCAATGAATTAATTATATATACATGTGAACACCATATTTTAAAAATTCAGTTAATCATGTTCATACCCACCATTTTAACAACTATGTTCTATTTCTATCATTTAAATAAGAATTTTTAGTTATTCTTTTATGCTATATGTGACATATCATGAACATAGTGTTTTCTTTTACAAGGTTGGGATGTTATATTCTCCCTTACTCCCTTTAATAAATTCCATACTATTATTTTGAACTAGTGATCTAAAACTAGTTGTTCACCATTTTAGTACACCTTTGTAGAAATCCTACATTGAAAAAGTATAAATGATACTTCCACATTAAAATAATGAAATGGAAGTATGACAGTAACCTTAGATAACACATACTCGGGTTCAAGGTTGGAAAAAATTCACATTTTAGAGAAAAATAAGGTTCATATTCAGATGGAGAGTGATATATATCCTAGTAATGAATGATTTAACAATCACAAAACCCTTAATCTTTGATGGGTTAAAATGTCATTGATTTATTAGTAAGATAAGTAAAAGTATAATATTTTTGTCTAAAATTCAATTTCCAAGAGTTGGGGAACTGTATTACTTCCTAGACAGAGAAAATAATAGAATATTATTACATGACATTTAATGATTCAAACTTTAATAAAATTATTTATCTTCAATGGTTTCTATAAACCTCTAATTTGTATCTCACCCCAAAATTACCTCAAATTTTTAATTCAAGTTGAATTTTATATCTTGACACTTGAAATTCAGACTACCAATGATTTAATAAATCTTTGACAAGTGGATATAATGTTGTACCTTTCCCATGGATTCTATCTTATTTTATTTTCAATTTTTCACATATATAATAAGTTTGGTGATTTAAAAAATTATTCAGAGACTATTTATAGTCCCTTAATTACTTCTTACAAATACACCTTGTATAACATTGATTGTGTAGGTTTTTGAAGAGAAATAGTTTTTTGGAATATCAATTTATATGACATATAATTTGAAAAAATCGTATTAATATTATTCTTAAAAAACATTCAAACCAATTTGTTCTGAAGCATTCAATCAAGGGTCCTTTTAATATTTTTTAGGTATTTAATAAAATTATATAAGATGAAACCAAATATAAATAGGCTTTACAGGGTTATCCTTCTCTTTTGGCTTTATCCAAATCCTAAAATACTTATAAATTTTTTTATATGGTAAAATATATGAAAATTCTTGATAATATTTACCATTTCAAAAAAGTTAGACTATTTAGAAAATTGTATTTGATTAAAAACAACCTCAGAACCAATGACGTATAGAGTTATAGATGAGGTTTCTGATATTTCATACAACTATTTTTAAGAGATTTATATGTTATAAAATGATTCATAATCATGATAACATGAATTTGCAATAATTATTTCAATAATGTAACCATGAAGATATGAATTTGGTTTTAGAACCTCCAATTTCTCTTAGTAACTAAATTTACTAGAACTAAAAAAATAATGGAAATAATATTTAAATAAAATAATATACATTGATACCTAACCAATATTGAACTAGAACTCATGATCCCTAAATTTTTCTAAACCTTTCATTTGATACCAACTTTAAGGACCTGGCTATATAAATTAAAACAAATTTACTTTTAGTGATGAATTTTTTTTCCTTTACATTGAGGATGGTTTTAGGTTTAAAGTTTTATAGAAATATGTCATAACACATACTTGACAACTCAAATATTACATCATATAAAATTTATCTCAAAACCAATGTTGGATCATAGGAAAAACATTTAAAATAAAACATGATTTAATTTTCATTCAACATTTTCATAACATTAAATTTACTTCTTAATTTTTATTTCCTATCCTTATAAACTATGAAAACCATTTTAATATTTTGATAATCACAAAATTTTATATAAGAGAAATAAAAACATTGAACGAAAAATATATTCTATAAATACTTATATTTCCAAGAAAACTTTTTCACAATGTTATAATATTCACCTATAAAACGTAATCTCTTTATCATACCAGATGAAATCATAAGATTATTATATGAAATTATATAAAGATAAATCAAAATGAGATCTCTTAGATTCATTTATATATCACTATTAAATTTACTGTACCTCTCATGACTATATAGGGAGTAACCATCCGGGTTACATTTGAAATAACCAATAAGATATATTTCCTTAATCACTTAGGGGAAACCCTACTATTTAAATATATCTCATTAACCAATGCATTGGATTGTTATAATATGTCAAACCATAATCAATTTATATTTGAATAACTTCTACCATAAACAATTCCCATTTTCCATAACATAAATGTAACCCATACTTCTTCAATAGAAGAAAAACACATTTTCCAAGTTGAAATCACCTTTAATTTTTACAATGTCACACACACATAAATGAAAACAATTAATTTGAAAATTTTATTCTAAAATTATAAAAGGATGAATAAAAATTAATTGTGACATGAAATTGTAAAATCATATTCATTCTATATATGTTAAAAACTATACCTTTTATCTGTTGTAAAAATTGGTGAGATAGTAACATTAAAATAGGTTTTTAAAAGAAATCCCCTTACAATAAGTCAAAATCATCATAAACAATCTATATCAGGATGAAAAATAAAAAATGTTTATTTATTTTCTATATTTGGAAGGTTTTTATTTATTAATATTCAATTTATATCACTTATTATAAAGTCAAAAACAATTACATAATTATTTAAGTTCATTTCTGATGTTTTTCTGATATTCCATACAAGAGCCTTAAACAAAGTTTGTATGATATCTATAGTCAAAGTCATCATTAGTAAATCATTATGAGAATAATAATAATTATATATTTATCATTTATATACAACAATTATTCATGAAATTCAAACCATTTCTAATGGTTATGGAAAATTAACAACACTATAATCATTGAGACATTATGTCAAACATATACATAAGTAACGTTTACATTATTCAATGATAATTTTTGAAAGAAGGTACATATTATCTTATATTTATAGAATGATCATAATATGATTAAAATAATACTAAACATTTAAATAATATTATAGATATCATTCGTAGGATGTGGTGATGAAAAAAGAAACACATTGTTTCGTGGAGGTGATAGTTCACTTGTACACACGAAAAATGTTATCATTTTTATGTGCATGGAACAATGAGAACATAAATTATATATTATAAAATAATAATAAATAATATTTTTGTAATATAATATATAAACATTAACCCCATCATTATGAGCAGTATCGAGAGACGGTCATGTAAAACAAATTTCCTTGGTTCATGAGGCGGTAGTCCACTGTACACACAAATGATAAATTATTTTCCATTTGATGGAAAAGGAAATAGATATATGTGATGATATTAAAAAAATATTAGTCTATTGATGCAAATATTTTTATTATTTAATCAGCTTTTAATAATATTTTAATGATGTGGAATTAGTAATAAAATAGAGACACTTAAATAAAAACAATACATCTTCTTTGGACGATATCTTTTGATTAACACCTAAATACACCTAAAGAGGGTGTTATGACAACACTGATGCCTATATAGTGTATGGATTAATTATATAATGGGATTTGGACATATATTTTTTTAACCAAATATGTTTTCAAGTGTGAATAAAATAGATTAATGGGTTACATTTTATTATTATAGGGAGGTACTCTTTTGTATTTCAAGAAAATATTATATTAATATAAATTAACTTTACATAAAAAATGAATAAATACTTATTTATTTTAAAATATAGGATGATATTGGTCCGAAATACGGTTATCCAATTAAAATTACACATGTATTGACAATTTTCTAATCCTTATCATTTGGTTATAACCCTTATTAATCCTTTTTAATTTTTACCAAGACAACATATGTTTTTACCCTTTAAGGGTTAATATTGTAAGGACCCGACCCCGGTTTCCCAGAGTCGGTGCCTTATTTGATTGTGTTGACAATCATACAAGGAATGCGAATCTCAAAAGACTGATTAGTTTAGTATTATTGGAAAAAAGTTACATATATAAGTTTATCATTACAACATGAAGGGAAACAAAAAAAATTATTTTATTCCACTAGAAACATCACGTCTCCTAGATTACGCTTTCAAGTCATTAAGAAATTATTTCTTCATATCATGAGAAAATGAATCATAAGAAAGGGGTGAGATCAACTACCCAGTAAGTGTAAGAAATACAGTGTAATATAATGTAAACATTAGACATGGTGAATAATTGAAAACACATGCCATTAATAATAAATATTAACACATTATTGCAGGAAAATGAACTGAGTAAATAATGCCATAATAAAACATAACCATGGGTATTATACTAGTCTAATAACCACATAAACATTCAATTACTAGAATAATAATGATGGAAGTGAATATTTCGGACATTCTGAATCATTTTTTCATGGCCTCATACAAGACATATAGTGAATAAGGCCTCGACCAAAATCCATATCACATGGGGAAAGGCCTCGGCCAATTCCATGTCTAGATGTCTCATGAGACCTATCGATGCATAGAGGGGATATAGAGGGACCCACCCATCACATAATAATTCCAATGCATTCCTCATACAAACCGGGATAAGCATAAACAACATATACATTCATATTAAAACTATCATATGAAATGTAAATATCTTTCCCAAATCATTAAACACAAAACACTAACCATTCCAAGTAATATGGTGAATGGTTTTATGATATATCATCCATAATAGAGTTACTCATAAACCACTAAATCAAATATGGTAGATGGATTCATAAATTTTTAAACCCAATAATACCATGGATCCAACAAGAGTGTTGAATTAAATTAAAACACTCTTATAAAATAATTAAGCAATTCTGGAGATAAATACTCTTTCATTTTGAAAACAAGAGTTCTTTTGGAAACAACCTTTTATAAAACCATAAGTAAAGTAATATAGTATTTTCATAAGAAAACTAGTGGTTTTATAAAGATAATGGTTTCCAAGAACATATTATAGAGTTCCCTAGAAAATAGGTAAGAACGTGAGAAATTCCCTTGAATTGGGATCATATTTTTGAAACAATTTTGAATGTTCCTTTTCAAAAACATGTAACGATTCATAAAATAAGGAAAGGTTATGGTTTTTGAACATATATATGATACTCACACAGAATATATGATGAGTACATAACAATAAATAAGAATTTAAATGAGGAAATTAGACAATGAAAGTGTCCCGAATGAAAATTGGAGTTCGGGTGGAAAACCCTTACCTTAACTCCAAACGTGTTCCACTCTTGTACTCAAGCTCTTGGAATATGAAATTATACTTGTTAATAACTTATTTCATAACCTATTATACATTTATTTAGTTACCATGATTCTGGTTAGATCATTTATGTCTTTATTGATAAGTTATTTTATTGAATTTCGTCATTCTGAAGTGTTCGTTTCCATTATTTTCATATTCGGTTCAGTTGTTTTTTTATAATGAAGTTCATGTGTAATGGTTATAAATCTCCAAGATTAGAATTATATATTATTAATGAACATAAATAATTGATAATGGTCATTTCTATCTTTTGGTTACATGGAATGAGGATGAATCATTAGATGACCACCAATTCGATTATTCGGCGGTATTTGGAATATTATGAATTAGTTTTGACATATAACATAATTATATGTACATATTCTGGTTTTTGAATATTAATTATGTTATAAAACATAAATTATAGTTTGGATCAACCCCGAATATTGTTTTATGACTAGTAATGAAGAATAAATTGAAGAACGAAACTCCGTCATCCACAAAGGTTATAGATCAGAACCTCATGGACGTCGATTTCGTTAATAAAATAAAAGGGAGTGAGTAATAATATTTATTATGGTTATTCCATTAAAATGATATAAATCCAGTATATATATGTTACTGTGATTATCATTGCCATTTGGATAGAGAAGTTTAGTAGAGGATAACAAAATAAGATAAATTGAAATGAAACCAAATGAAAAAGAAGGGTACATTACCTCTTGAAATAACCTCCTGGAGAAAATCTTTAAGGGAAGGGGTTCTAGTATTTTGGAAAGACCAAAAGCTTCTTGGACGTGGGGAGAGACTAGGTAAGGGTAATTTGGAAGAACATTAAGGAGCTTCAAGGATTAGAGTAGTGAAGAGAAGAGCAAGTTGTGAGGGGTTTTATAGTGGAGGAGAGGAGTGATTTTTGAATATTTAATTCATTATTTTATTATTTCTCTCATGACAATTAATTGTATTGTTTTATGTGACCCCTAATAGTAATAATGGCATGTGGGTTCTAAAAAAGTGGTCTTACATCATCTTTTAATCACCTACGATGCATTAAATCATGTATTTAGTATTTAATGTATTTTATCATATTTGACTATTCATAAAAAATTCTAGAATTTCAGAAAAATCCAAACAATTCACCCCTACAATTTTTCGACATGTATAATTAAAAAGTGAATTTCATTTTTGAAAAATAATTTTTTAAATATTGTTAATTTAGCTTGTAAATAAAATCATTCTTAGTTCAAAAATTAACAGTTCTAATTCTACGACTACTTCTTTATCACAATGAAAAATTAGCCAAGATGTTATTATCTTCTAGCCTTAAAAAATAAAAAAATTATTATTCATTAGGGTCTTATTACTATTCATATTAGTATTCATAAGGGTATGTGAATATTCACAAAAATTCATGTTTGTTCTATCAGAGTCCAAATGACTTACTGGACACAACTCTAGATGACCATTTTTCGAAATTCAAAAAATAGAAGAGAAAAAGTTGTGTTTTAATGGCTATATTATAAAATTTCATTCTATATTTATTTTTAAAACCTCAGGGTGTTAAATTCACCCCTCCTTACAATAATTTCTTCTTTGAAATTCACAGAATATTACCTAATAAGATTCAGGTATGTCTTTAACATTAGCTCCTCAGGATCCCATGTAGTTTCCTCCATATTATGGTTCCTCGAGAGAACCTTCACCAGACGAGTCATCTAATTTATGAATGCTTGTTCTCTAGTATCAAGAATCTTGTTAGGCTCTTCACAGTAAGATAGATCGGGCTCAATTCCCACTTCTTTATAAGTGAGTACATGTGTTGGGTCTGTCATGTAATTTATTAACATTGCCACGTGGAACACATTGTGAACCTTGGAGAGACTTGGCGACATTGACAAACGGTAAGCTACGACTCCAATTCGGTCCAGAATTGCAAAAGGTCAGATGTACCTGGGACTTAACTTTCCCTCCATTCCGAATCGTATAGTACCCTTCCATAGAGATACCTTTAAGAAAACGTGATCACCTTCTTGAAACTCTAAATCCTTCATTCAGTTATCTGCATATCTCTTTTTCCTACTTTGAGCTATTTTGATATGGTTCTGGATAATCGTCACCTTTTCCATTGTTTCTTCAACATGTTCTGGGCCCACAACCTTTCTTTCACCAACATCATCCTATCATGTTAGTTTACGACATAGCCTCTGATATAATTCTTCCTAGGGTTCCATCTGTATACTTTAATGGAATCTATTTTTGTAGGAAAATTCCACGAGAGGTAAATAATGATCCCATATGCCTTGAAAATCACGTGAACAAGACCTAAACATCTCTTCCAATGTTTTGATAGTCCTTTCTGATTGTCCATCAGTTTGTGGGTGGTAGGCAGTGCTCAAATGAAGATCAGTATCTGGGTCCTTCCGTAGACTTTTCCAGAATCTTGATATAAAAATGTGGATCACGATCAGAAAAAATCAATAGGGGTACTTCATGAAGTCTCACAACTTTATTAATATATAATGATTCTAGACGTTCAAGTGTTAGATCTTCTCTTATAACAAGAAAATGTGCTGACTTGGTATGTTGATCAACAATGACCCATATTGCATTGTTCCTTCAAGGAGTATTTGGTAGTCCCATGAAAAATTATATCATGATATTATCCCATTTCCACTCAGGTATGGGAAGATGTTGCAATACTCATCCAGGCCATTTCCTTCCATCTTTCACTTATTGACAAACCATACATCATGAATAAAAATCGGAAATCTCTCTGTTCATTTTGTCCCACCAGAAATGTTCCTTCAAATCTGTATACATCTTTGGACTACCAGCGTGTATAGAGAAATTGGATCTATGAGCATCATCCGACAATTCCGTTTTTAGATTAGGTATATCGAGAACACAAAGTCTCTTCCCAAATTTCAAAAATTCCACCTTCATATACGAAGTCACTCAATCTCCCATCATTCACATCTTTAATATTCTTTTGAAACTCCTCATCATCATCCTGAGAACTTTTTACCCTTTCTAGTAATGATGGTTTGGCAACCATTTGAAAAATTATTGATGTTTCACCTTCCATGGTAATTCCCATATCCATCTTTACTAGATCCAAGAAAATAGGATCCATTTCAACTATCATCTTGCCCAAAAATCCATGATCATTTTTCCTCAAGGAATCTGCTGCTTTATTTTCCTTCCCCGGGTGGTAGTGTATCGTGAAATCATAATCCTTGAGTAGTTCAAGCCATCTCCTTTGCCTCATGTTGAGTTCTTTCTATGAAAAAATATACTTCAAACTCTTGTGATTAGTATAAATCTCACATTTTTCACCATAGAGATAATTTCTCCATATATTCAAAACAAATATTACATCAGATAACTCAAGATCATGAGTAGGATAGTTTTTCTCATGAATTTTAGTTATCGTGATGCATAAGAAATAACCCTATCTTTTGTCATAAAGACACCACCAAGTCCTTTCTTTGAAGCATCACTATAAATAACAAACTCATCATTACCCAATGGTAGAGTCAATATAGGAGCATTGACTAATCATTTCTTCAGTTCTTTGAAACATTATTCTCAATCATTTTCCAAAAAAAATTTAACCCCTTTACGTGTGAGCTTCGTTAGTGGGTTAGAAAGTCGGGAAATATTCTGCATGAAACGTTGATAATAACCTGCTATGATAATGAAATTTTGTACCTTAGTTATGTTTGTTGTTGTGTGACAATCATGGATTTCCTTTGTCTTTTCAGTATCAACAAGGATTCCATCCTTAGAGACAATATGGCCAAGAAAAGAAATCTCCTGAATCCAGAATTCGCACTTGCTAAACTTCCCATATAATTCATGTCTTCTAAGAGTCTTCAGGATAATGCACAAGTGATTTTAGTGATATTCATATCTTTTGGATTATACCAAGATATCATCAATAAATACCACTAAAAATTCATCGATATATTCCTTGAAAACTCTGTTCATTAGATCCATGAAGACAGAGGGTGCATTTGTCAATCCAAAAGGCATTACTGTAAACTCGCAATGCCTGTACATAGTTTGAAACACTATTTATAGAATGTACTCATTATTCACACTCAAATGATGATATCCAGATTGAAGGTCAATCTTTTAAAAGTTTTTATCTCCAAGAAGTTGGTCAAATAAATCAACAATGCGAGTTAGTGTATACTTGTTATTTATTTTTTTCCATTGATCTCCCTATATTCGATGCATAACCTCATGGATCCATCTTTCTTCTTAACAAAAATGACAGGGGCTCCCCATGGAGAAACAATAGGGTGAATAAATCCCTTATTTCTCAATTCCTCTAGTTGTTTCTTTAGTTCCACTAATTCCACAGTGGAAATTCTATAAGGGGTCTATGATGTGGGCTATGAAGCAGGAATTAAATCAATGGAAAACTAAATTTATCATTCTGGAGTGTGTCCAGGTAATTATTCTAGAAACACATCAACATATTCTCTCATAATAGGTACATCCTCCATTTGAACATTACTTTCCTCACTCAAAGTTATTTCATTCTTTTCCTCCCCAATAATTGAATGTAGTTGAGCTATTGGGGGTGGATCTCGATAAGAATCAGGTGGTGATGATTCTTCTCTAAACATATGGTGTTCTCTATCATCATCATAAAAAATCGTAACCTCCTTCTTCTGATAATAAATTTTTTCATCATGGTCCGACAGCCAATCCATTCCAAGGATTATATCAAATTCAATCCTGGGTAAGATGATGAGTCAGCAGATAAAGAACATTTATATTCTCTAATGGGAACTGATTCACAGAACTTTGTAGCAATGATACTTCCCTTAGGATTTTTAACTGACAACTCCCTTGTTAAATCAAATTGGAAATATCTACTTTTCTTATAAAAATAGGAAGATATAAAACAATGCGCTGATCTGGAATAAAATAAAGCATTGGATAAACTTGAGGAAACAATTAAAGTACTTTCCACCACATCATTAGGAACTTCAACATCTACAGTTGTGATTTCATAAGCTTTTCCTTGATCCCTTGGCCTTTTTTAGTGCATATTTCCTTGACATTTAAGACAATCATTAGCATAGTGTCCCATCTCTTGGAAACTATAAAATTAAACATCATTGGATTACTTATTCACTTTGCAATCACCAGCTAGATGGCCTCTCTGACCACATTTGTAGCATACTCCTTTTCCATTTAAGCATGTACCAGTGTGTTTCTTTCCACAATTGTCACATGGTGGAAATTCAACTCTTCCCTTCTTCCCTATTTCCTTATTTCCTTTCCCAGGGTTTTCAGCAACCCTCTTCTTTTCTTTATTTCCCTTAAAGTCATAAGACTTAGAGAATTCGTTTTCTGTCTTGATGGAATATGAATCTATATCCTCATATGATAAAAAACATTGGAATACCAGTACTCGCCGGAGGAATGGATTTAGACCATCAAAGAATCAATCAATATTACTCCTTCGATTTCATATTTAGTCCACAACATATCTTGATAATCTTGTGAAGTTAGCTTCATACATTGCAACATTATCATCTTCTTTCTGCCTCAAAATAAAGAATTGTCTCACCATATATGCTCGCTGCTCATGAGGGAAATTTTTTTCTAAGAATATTTCTTTAAAATCCCTCCATTCCATATCATCTATCTCTTCATCATCTTTTTTGTTTTGGATTAAGGACCAAAACTGATCTGAATCTCCTGATAGATGATAGATTGTAATGTCAACCTTCTCTCTTTCATTAGATCCCAAGGCGAGAAATATCTTCTAAAGGGAACATATCCACTGCTCTGCTACAAACAGGTTTGTAGTCCCGTTGAATGACGAAGGTTTTTGTCGCATAAAGCGATCTAGCAAGGCTCCTCCACATGGTGGATCCGGATGCTCCATACGGGTAAGTTTATTATTCATAACCTGAGTATGTTTTACTAGTATAGTTATGAGTTTCTTAGCCCCAGTCATAGCACAAGATCCCACATCATTATCTTGTATCGGAGGAAAATCCTTACATGGGACACGTGCATTCGTGCGATTTCCATTCCGTCCACTTAGAGCCATATATAGATAATGGCATGCACCAGATTAGGTTATGAATCATAACGTATAATCATAACATAAAAAAATTCATAGAAAAAATTTGAGATCCTATGAATGGATAATACCATATTCACAAATATGGTTTCTTTGAGAAATATTGTACATTTCAATCCTTCATAATGGATTATAAAGAAAATGTGAATTATTCTAAGAATATCCCCTGGGAGTGTCATAACCAAGAGTGCAGAAAGGCGCATTGTCGTGCACCAGTTTCTGTTCGAGTCTAGCTCAAAGTGGTGTTTTCAGGTTTTACCACTAGATACATCTGTGCCAGAGAATCCTCTACCCGCTCGTATCCAGACAGAGATGTATTTCTGGAAATATCCAAATAATATATTCCTTACCAAAATACCAGGACATTATTGCATGTATATCCTCAAAGTCTAACTTAGGGACTCTTACCTAATTCTATGTTTTCTAAATATAGTCTCCAAGTATTCTACTAAGCTTTCTCTGATACCAAGTATAAGGACCCGACCCCAGTTGCCGAGAGTCGGTGCCTTATTTTATTATGTTGGCATACATACAAGGAAAACAAATCTTGAAAGACTAAGTAGTTTAGTATTATTGGAAACATGTTACATACATAATTTTATCATTACAACATTAAGGGAAACAAAAAAACTATTTTATTCAACTTGAAACATCACGTTTCATAGATTATGCTTGCAAGGCATACATAAATTACTTCTTCATATCTTGAAAAAATGAAACATAAGAAATGGTTGAGTTCAAATGCTCAGAAAGAGTAAGAAATACAGCGGAAGATAATTTAAACATTATAAATGGTTAATATTTGTAAACACATGCCTTTAATAATAAATTTGAACACATTATTGCAGGAAAATGAACTGAGTAAATAATGCCATAATAAAACATAACCATGGGTATTATACAGGTAGAATTACTATATGAACTTTCTATTAATAACATCATAATGAGGGAAGTGCGTATTCCAGACATTCTGAATAACTTTTTCATTGCCTCAGCCAAGACATCTAGTGACTAAGGCCTCAGACAAAATTCATATAACATTGGGAAAGGCCTCGGCCAATTCCATGTTTAGTTGTCTCATGAGACCTACCGATGCATAGAGATGCTATAGCGGGACCCACCCATCACTTAATTAGTCCAATGGATTCCTCATATGAGTGGGGATACACATAAACAATATATATATTCATATTGAAACTATCGTATGAAATGTAACTATCTTTCCCCAATCATTAAACATAAAATAGTAACCATTCCCAGTAATATGGTGAATGGTTTTAGGATAGATCATCCACAATAGAGTTAGTCATAAACCAATAAATTAAATATGGTAGATGACTTCATAAATGATTAAACCCAATAACAACATGGAATCAACATGAGTGTTGAATTAGATGAAAACACTCTTATAAAATCATTAAGCAATTCTGGAGATAAATACTCTTTCATTTTGAAAAGAAGAGTTCTTTTGGAAAAATATTTCTATAAAACCAGAATTAAAGTAATATAGTATTTTCATAATAAAATGAGTGGTTTTAAAAAGATAATGGTTTCCAAAAACAGATTATAGAGCTCCCTTGAAAATAGGTAAGAACTTGAGAAATTCCCTTCAACCAGGCTCGTATTTTTGAAACAATTTTGAATGTTCCTTTTAAAAAACATGTAATGATTCATAAAATAAGAAAATTTCCTTGTTTTTAAACATATTTATGATACTCAAACTGAATATATGATGAGTACATAACAATAAATAATAATTTCATTGAGGTAGTTAGACAATTAAAGTATCCCGAATGAAAATTGAATTTCAGGTGGAAAACCCTTACCTTAACTCCAAATGTGTTCCACTCTTGTGATTAAGCTAATGGAATATGAAATTATAATTGTTAATAACATATTTAAGAACTTATTAGCATGTATTTAGTTACCATATTTATGGTTAGTTCATTTATGTCTTTATTTATAAGTTATTGTTTTGAATTTCGTCGTTCTGGAGTGTTTGTTTCCTTTATTTTCATATTCGGTTCACTTGTTTTTATGTAATGAAGTTTGTGTAGAATGGTTATAAATCTCTAGGATTGGAATTATATATTATTAATGAATATAAACAATTTATAATGGTCATTTCTATCATTTGGTTTCATGTAATGAGGATGAATCATTAGATGACCACCAATTCGATTATTTGGCGGTAATTGTTATATTATGAACTAGTTTTGTCATATAAATTAATTATATGTACATATTCTGGTTCTTTAATATTAATTAGGTTATAAAACATATATTATAGTCTGGTTTAACCATGAATATGGTTTCATGACCAGTAATGAAGAATAAATTGAAGAACAAAACTTCATCGTCCGCGATGGTTATAAATCAGAACCTCATGGACATTGATTTTGTTTATAAAATAAAATGGAGGGATTAAGAATATTTATTATGGTTCATCCATTAACATGATATAAATATAGTATATATATGTTACTGGAGTTATCAATATCATTTAGATAGAGGATTTTAGGAGAGGATAACAAAATTAGATAAATTGAAATGTATCCAAATGAAAAAAGGGTACTTTACCTCTTTAAATAACCTCCTTGAGAAACTCCTTAAGGGAAGGGGTTTTGGTCTTTTAGAAAGACCATAAGCTTCCTGGACGTGTGAAGAGACTAGGGAAGGGTAATTGGGCAGAACTTTGGGGAGCTTCAAGTCATAGAGTAGTGAAGAGAAGAGGGAGTGGTGAGGGGTTTTTATAGTGGAGGAGAGGAGTAATTTTTGAATATTTAATTGATTATTTTATTATTTCCCTCAAGACAACCAATAATATTGTTTCATGTGACCCCTAATAGTAATAATGGAATGTGAGTTCGAACCATGTGGGCTTAAATAATCCTTTCATCACTTATGATGCAGTAAATCCAGTATTTAGCATTTATCGTATTTTATAGTATTTTACTATTCATCCAATATTCTAGAATTTTAGAAAATTCCCAAAAATTCACCCCTACCATTTTCTCGATGTGTAGAATTCAAAAGTGAAGTCCATTTTTGAAAAAAAATTCTAAATAATATTAATTTAACTTTTAAATAAAATCATACATAAAAAAAAAATTAACAGTTCCAATTTTATAACTACTTCTTTATCACAATGAAAAACTAACCAAGATATTATTATTTTCTAGCCTAATGAAAATAAAATAATAATAAAATTTACTATTCATTAGGGTCATATTACTATTCATATTACTATTCATAAGGGTATGCTACTATTCACTAAAAATTATGTTTATTCTATCGAACTCCAAATGACTTACGGAACACAACTTTCGATGACCATTTTTCAAAATTCAAAACATAAAAGAGACAAAGTTGTGTTTTAATTGCTATATTATAAAATTTCATTCTATATTTATTTTCAAAACCTTGGGTTGTTACAAATACTTTTTTAATAAAATAAACAACTAATAAAAAATGCATCATTGATGAATTTTTCTACCTTACCCCAATAATTTATATGATTTATATATTTTAATTAAATTTATATAAATTAATAAAATATTCTTTATTTGAAAATATCTTTTATGTAAATTTTGTAGTTAATCATTACATGAATTTATAAAAATATCATTATTATATGATATATTAAAAAATTGTTTAAATTCATAAATAACAAGTAAAAATAATAATTAAATTTTATTTATGACATTAATTAGCTCAAATTATAATTATTATAATTATTTTTATATTTTATATTTGATATATCTCTTAATTAAATAATTATGACATCATCATTGTGTATTTCTTTAAGTTAATAATTTCTTTCCAAAAATTTGAAATTAAATTTCAACGAAGAAGATACAATTTTTAGATTTCGATAAAATTTATATAGACAAAATGAACAATTATATATCCCTATATTAAAAATGATTCATTTTGTACAAATGATAGTTATTCAATATTGACTTTTCATTGACTACAATACTATAAATGACATAAAGTCATTCTTGTGGCTCCAAGCGCTCAAAATATAATCCCAAGGATTAATTTTATCGATTATTAAACATTCAATAAAATATAGACATGTTATATAGAAATTTTGCAGTATTTATAACAACATAATTACATTTAGTTAACCAATTTACACTTAACTGTTTTATTCAGATTTACAAAAGTTACTATTTTTATTGTCTAAAAATAAAAGATACGTATTTAAAAAATTTGTTCCCTATAAATAAAATTTTAAAATTCATTTTTAAATATCGTAACAAATTAATTCCTATAATTATTTTTAAATTAGTTTGGTTGGGAAGGTGAGAAAACAAGTTATCAAACAGAAAAAATACAAAGTTTGAAATGTTTTTAAATCCAAATTTAATGTGATATTTATTGAAATAACCTAACATGGATTAAATAATATTAAATTTATCTAATTATAATATAAAACTAATAAAAAAAATATATTTTAACCATATAAATGGTTTATATGAAAAATCTATTTTCAATTAAAATACATTATTTTTGAATATTTTTAAAAATATTAGACATATTAGAAAAAAACCAAAAACACAACCAATGTAAAATTTTATATTATTATTTCATATAAGAATATTATATTATAAAAAATAATTTATAAATGTTTAAAATATATTTTTGAAATTACTGCACCATTAAAAGGTTGAAAAACAACCTTTTTAGAAAAGTAGTTCTTTGATATATAAAATTGGATTTGTTCTTATATTATACATAGAAAACACATATGATTGATTATGAAGATTATAATAATTATATATTTAATTTATATAATCGAAGTACTGTGATTTTATTATTTTCATTACATGGTTTTTCTTTTTTGAAGAGTTATTTGAAAAAAATTTCTTTTATTAAAAAAGGTTTTTATTTTCACATATAATTAATTGGTCGTCGAAGTATTATTTATATATGCACGTGCACACCATAATTTCATAATTTGGTTAATAAAGTTCATACCAAAAATTCAAAGGGCTTTCTTATAATGGTATCATTTAAATAATAATATTTACTTTTTCATTTAAGATCGATGTGGTTTATCATGAACATGGTGTTACCTTTTTAAAAAAATGGGAAGTTATAGATTATAGAAGATTAATTACAGTGTTTAAATAATCACAACAATATCTCCTGAGACTTATTCTAGTGATCAAAATTCTATTATCACCATTAAATAAACCCACTACTACTAATAACATGCTATGTGGGAGATGCAACTACTATGTGTGTCATTTAGTGAAGGAGGGAAATAACAATTTGAAGTTCATAAAATGAATAGAATTATTATAATTCCTATAACATTAAAATATTTCTAGACATTTCAACAAAATATATTATCAATCAAGGTACATAATTTTTAAACAAGTTAAAAAAAATATCTAAAGCATGAAATCTAATAGATTAGTATTCTGTCATTCGGGATGATAAAAGAAAAAGGAAATAAAATTGGAAACAATATCATCTCATCACATTCAATTAGTTGTGGGGAAAGAACCACTTCACTGAATGATTAATTTTTTTTAGATATGTGCAGGGTATCTCTTGTAGTACATTCTCCTTCTACATAAATTAAATAGATTCATTATTTTTCATTAATAAATCCAAAAAATCTTGTTCCAAGTTACGTATTCATTGATTTTTTCCATGTAAACAACTTGATAGTCTTGATTAGCAATATCAAATCTTAAAAATTCATCAAAATTCTACCATGATCTATATTTTATTATACTTTGGATATATTTTTTGTAAATCACATGAAATATTATCTTTTTTTTGTAATATTTGTAATTATTTTTTATATTGTAATTATTTTATAATTTATTGTTTTATAGAATTCAATAATTTTTTCCACAATTTTGTTTTGTATTTCCTTAATCGATAACATTATGGGAAACCATGGTGATCAATTTTAACATATAATTGATATATGTTTATGGTTAGTAACAATTTTTATTTATCTTATATGATTACTTAATCAAAACCATAAAGGAATGTGATTATTGATTTTCCATTCCACGTGTGGTTATTCTAAGTACCTTATTTACGTCGATTATGAGCAATTGTCATTTTCAATCTCAATATCTGGACTATTATAATCCTTGAAATAGGATAAAATTAATGTTTTTTAATTTAATAAATATATATAATTTATACTAGTGATCAATTGAAGGAACATATTCTCACATCACCTATATAGTATGATGTATTCTATAGCATTTTGGGGGGCACATTTGATTATGTTTTTTGTTCAGTTTTCTTGATTTTTACCACACAATGTGAAAACACCATAGTATTAAAATAAAGATATTTTTAATTCATTGTTAAATATAAATATATATTTAAAAAAAATTAATAACCATTACAATGAAATCACATTCAGTCAAGCAAATTATGACTTACCCATTACATACAGAAGTAGAACAAATCATTAAAAAATGTTTTAATCCATTTATTATTTACGGGTATATTTTTATAATGTATTGATCAACAATGATATAATTCAGTTATTGATTAATTTTTTATTAATAATTTAATAAAAATTAAAAATATATATAATTTTTTTGTCTGATAAAAAATTGAAAAACATCTTGATTCAACATATAGATGATGATAAAGAGGTGAATGAACCAAATGGACAATCTCTGATGAATGAATTTAATTCAAGGGTAATATTATATAGATAACATGAATAGTTTTTATTACTAATAATTCCAAAGTTTTTATGTTTGTTTTTTTATATCAATTAACTAAAATTTTTTATTTCAATAGTGATGATTCATAGTGGAAAAATCCCATGATTGGATTTCAAGTAGCTGAATCTAGATGATGGTTGAAAAATTAACTTGGAAAAATGATTTCCAATTATAAAGTAAATTTAAGAACATATTATAATATTTAAGATAACATGTATTGGATAGATATATGGAATATATGATATCAGGAAGAATAAAATTAGAGTGAATACATCTTGTATTATTTTGAATATACAGATATACAGAGTAACGTATAGATGGATTTGTAAAGACCCGGAAATTTCAAGGAAATTTTTATCTTAATTTATTTGGAATTTTACATGAACGCAGTTTTTGACGGCGCCTGATTCCGAGGCTCGGTGTTCCCAGAATCATTTTCCGAAGTTTAACTCGGGTACGTTCATTGAACGAACGAGTGGTTTTCCTAACTTTTGGACCGGTGCTCAGAATCGAAATATGAGGGCACCGATGGAATCGCATCGCCGATAATTGCTTAATAACACCTTCTTAGAGTTTCGTTAGCTCGGGTGAGGTTATTAATTAATTGGGTTAACTAAAGAATAAAATAAAATACTGTGCAACAAATTTAATTTTTATTCTCAGTAGTGATAACCTAAGATAAGTGGTTGGAGTGGGACCCACATATTAACTACTTCAATAGGTACGAAATTAGTGGGGTGGGGCCCACACGAGCCCCACCCTTTCATCTTCCTCAACCCCTATTAATTAAGTAACTCACCCGCACCCCCCATTTTTAAATGAAAGTCATCTCTTAATTAATTAATTGAGTAGGTTATTCAATATAATTGATTATTTGATTCATTTTAAATTTCAAATGAAATTTTGGCTTGTGTGGTCATTAAATAAGACTATGTCTTATTTCTTGAGAGGTTAGTTTGATGTGCGAGAGGAATTGGAGAGGAAAGCTCTATGTTCTGAAGAACATTCTTCCTCCTTGAAGAACGCGAAGAACGCACCGTCGCCGAAGACGAACATCGTCCTATGACGAAGGTCGACGGTGAGAGACGCCTTCCTCGGAGACCAACGACACGATGCCGTGTACCGCGACGCCAACGACCCTATCCTTCCGCGACGCCTTCTTCCATGACATTCAATTCCGCGACAAACCTTCGTTCAACGATTTCATCGAGGTAGGAGAATTATATTTGATTTTCCCTTTTATAATTTGAGAAAAGGACGACGAGCGCGGATCAATCTCTACCGGTTGATCTGCGGATCGCTCGTTCATGCGGGATGGTTGCAAGGTGAATATTCGGGATTGGTTGAGTTTGATATTGATTTTAAAACCTCTAACGTAGAGGGAATAGGCTAACAAACAAAGCCCGGACCCTCCGAAGTTTGTTGTCGAAGTGCGGATCGATGGGCGATGATGAGGCGGGCTGCAAAGGCGTTTTGAACCCTTCGCAGTAATATATGGCTCCCGGGAGGACCACCGGTGCAGACAGAATTGAAAACCGACCACCAGAGAAACTCTGGTGGTCCGCAGAAGAACCTTCCTGCGCGCCACGCCGGCACGGTGGCACCGGCGGCCGGCACCGACTGGCCGCTAGGAGGCGGCGGTGCCCGGCGCGCCGCCAGGAGGGTCCGCCGCGGCTGAAGGTGCAATGGCAGGCGGCGGTCCCGCGACCGTGCGGGACCATGGGGGAGACCGGGGGTCGTAACCGCCGGCTGTCAATGGAAGCGGCCCCCACGTGGGGGTCGTGGCTTCAGTCAAGGGGGGGCAACCACACCCCCTGTTCTGCTTAGCCCGGACAGCCGAGCAGGCCACGCGGGCCGCGCCAGCACGGCAGGCCAACCGTCCGATGGGCCGGGCTACGCCGGCCGGGCCGGGCGGCGCTCGAGTGGGCCGGTCTCAGACCCGGGTCAAGTCAATCCGGTTCGGGCCGACCCAGGGGGTCTCGTGCCGGGTTGGACCGGGCCCGAACCCCCTATTTTCAGACTATTTTCAGTCATTTGCCCATAACATGGGCTACGAAACTCCGATCGATTCACCATCAGTTGCGATGTGATCCTTGGATCGAGAAGTCCGTTTTGGTATATTACACTCTGGGTTTCGGAGAACTTTGGGTACGACCGGGTTGGTTCGAACACGAAACCAACCGGGCCCTCGGAGCGGAAACACTTATATATTGAGCTCCAGACGTCTGATTGACATGACGTCGACTTTGTTGGTTTACTCTTGATAAGACAGAAGTTTTGGCATAATTCTCCTGTGGTTTGGACGTAGTTTAATAGTGGCTGGGATGGATTGAACCCGAAATCCAACCGGGCCCCTGGAACGGAAAAGCTGATAACTTTCAGACCGGATGTCTGTTTGACGAACCGTCAGCGGCGTTGGTGATCATGTAGAGAAACAGTCCCTATGAGTATACCCTATGAGAGTTTGGGGTACAGTTGAGATACGTCCGGGTTGGTTCGCACATGAAACCAACCGGGCCCCTGGGAAGAAAAGTCTAATAACTCACAGATCCGGTGCCCGATTGATGCGCCGTCTATTGTGTTGAGACCCCTATGACAAGGCGGTCCTTTGAGATACTTCTTCATGGGACTTTGTGATACTTGGATTATCGACCAGTAGTTCATGGAACGGACCCTCCCGGAGACGAGCGTACGGAATACTGAGACCATATAACCGGTTGAGACCTGACGACTGCTTGACTGACTCGACTTGGAGTAAGTCGACTAGCCCAGTGGATAGAGCACTACTTTTTTTCGGTGCAGACCCATGGAGGATGGATCACTATTGTGTTTGGGTTCTGACCCACGGTACTTGACCGGGGAGTACCTATGCGGGCTGTTAGGGGGGATGCACTACTTTGTTTGGGTGGCAGACCCCGACGGGAAGCAGTACTGTGTTTGGGTGGCTGACCCGCGGTACTCGACATGAGGAGTACCTCAGCAGTCTTATGTCAGTGAGCATTACCTTGGAGTCATGACAGGATCACTATACTCATCAGAGACGGGGCTCTTCAGCAGTTACGGTTTCGATAATGAAAATCATGGTTTGAGCTGAGTCTATGACATTTGTGTTTACCTCATGATTGAGATGGGTCACTTGATAACATAGGTATATGTATGGGCATATACCTGGGTGGTGGTTATCCGTTGATTTCATAACCTTTGTGTTTCCTAATGATTGAGATGGGTTACATGATAACTTAGGTATAAGTATGGGCTTATACCTATGTATGGGTTATCTGTTGAGGTCCTTCTTTGTGGTTATCCTTATTAGATATAGTGAGACCTTGAGGGTCTTGGGGTCCCTACTGAGTATTGTATACTCACCCCTGCACAGGCTATGCCCGCACCTTGTTGTGTTGGTTGCAGACGACGGGAAGCACTGACAGAGGCCGAGTGTTCGAGGACTGGAAGGTACCTGGAGGTGGACCTCACGACGAGTCAGTATCCGGTGGTGGACTTCACGACAAGACGACACTCGGAGGAGGATGACGGGCGAGAGCGTTGTGGAGGCTATCTGTACCTACCCGTCAGGTAGGATCCGCGGTGGATGATCCAGGAGCTGCGCTATCTGTACCTACCCTTCAGGGAGGATCCTTGGTGGACGATCCACGAGCTGTTTTTCACCTTCCGGCTATTTTATCTTTTTCCTTGTACTTTATAGTTGGGCTTGTATTTGCGGCCCCTTTACTTTCAGCACATCTGGTTTCAGTTTTACTTAGTGTTTTACTTCTTCATGTACTCAGTGATGTTTTGTATACTTTTATAAAGTCAATGCCTTCCCAGTTATTGGAATTTTCACCTTTGGTGCTAGTCGCCAGCCCCTGGCCTGTGGAAGGCGGGCTTGGGGTAGTCACGACACGGACCCCGAGGAAGGGTCGTGACAAATTGGTATCAGAGGAGTTGGTTCTACCACATAACATATAACTCTTATATTTTCTTTCTGTGAAGAAATAATGTTAAGGGTAACGAGTGTGGTATTCAGTTAAGGGAGTCCAGTGTTGGTGCGGTGGCCAACGTATCCGTACACCAGGACCTTGACTTCTGATTTCCTACTTTGTGCACGAAAACACAGATTTCGTGTGTGTTTCCAAAAATTTTAAAGTCAGCTGAAACCAAGTTAGATCCCCAGGTATAAATTGTTGACTATGTCACATCTGTTCCGGATGTCTCCACGCAGATAGTTAGTTGGAGTTCTGAGATAGTACACGATGACGGCCCATAGAGCGACGAGGCTCCGTTGTGGGGACCTTTTTACTATATTGGCACCCTTGGGCGGTGTACCAGTAGCACCACCACCTGTTGGGCAGAAGATACTACCAGTCATACTAGCGAACTGTGCACACTGGCAGAGCGCGTTGCACGAGTTCCAGCAGTAGAGGCCTCCGAGGTTACGAGTCGAGGCAGATTCCCAGACAGCAGAGCACTGGCTGGAGGCGATTGCTAGAGTTTTCCACCTATTTGAGACATCAGTAGAGTGGATGGTGGACATGTCTACTTGTTTTTTCCAGTGAATGACCATGAGGATGATCCGTATAGTGATGAGGCTTCGGTACGTGGACCGATTCCTGAGATAGTACCTTCGGGTAGTGTGTCAGCTATACATCACTACCTGTTGGTCAGCACTTACAACCGGCGGTACCGGCAGGTGACACATGTAGGCTTACTGCCTTACATGTGTTCCAACATCAGATAGCCTCAAGTTCCGAGGCGAACCTGACTCACATGCATCTGAGGACTGGCTGGAGGAAGTGGATGAGAGTTTCCTAAAGCTTTTACAGCTTCGGCATGACTACATATCAGTAGCTGAGTATTCATCGAGGCGTACCGATCATTCTTGGTACTTGATGACTATGATATGATCAGTGCTTTAGAGCTCGGACCTCAAAGCGAGGTGTGTTTAAAGGATATCCGAGTAAGCACTCTTTCCTCTATGCATTCCTACTTAATTTAGGGTGCTAGAGAGAACCTTTGTGGTTGAATGTTCTTTGGATGATCGGTTATAGCCAGTGAATGTTAGCAGTGGGAAGATGCGAATTAGCGTAAGTCTCAGAGACTTGGATGTGTAAAATGTTTCAAGAAGAGGAAGTGTCAAGGAATGATGAATATGCAGAGCAGCAGAAGTGGATGTAGAGCTAGGAGAGCAGCATGGGGTGGTGTACTTTTTGACATGTTACACTCAACCGCCTTTGTAGTCCGCGCTAGGCTCAGGGAGCTGGAGGGAAGGGGAAGAGAGTAGCTTCATGTAGTCATGAAGTGTGACCCAATGGCTCTAAGAATGATTCAAGGGATATTCTGTTTCAACTACTAGCTGTCATATTAATAGACGTAGATATGAATCATTCCTTCCTTCCACGAATCTTGTCACAGACCTAGAGTTTCCATTCAGCCGTAGACTTGACCCACACGTCCAGAGATACCTTGGGAGGAGACTCGATAATCACACTTACGCCGATAGTGCGGTCTGACCATCGAGGCGAGAGTTTCGGTTGGAATCTCTTGGGGGCAGCGTCGAGGCCTTACGATGTTGGTGTAAGTATGGATTGGATCCACAGTTCATACAAAGATTGACTGTATTAGAAAAAAAGGTTATGGTTTATCTACAACATTGGGAAGAGGTTTTTCTTGGTCGGTGAAAAAGAAACCCCAGGCAGCATAAGATAAACTCATGCATAGGTGGGTGTAGCTGATCACTCTTGAGTCGGCCAACCTTACCCTCGTTGCAGCACGAGTTTTGAGTTTTAGTTGTAATCAGGTAAGGGGTGCCTCTAGAGTTCATGGATGGCGACCACATCCTTATACGGGTCTCACCTCGATGAGGTCTATGGAGATGTGGACCAGGCGACAAATAATCTCTGAAGTTCAGTGGACCTTTTCAGGACCTCAGCAGGGTAGACGAGGAGGCTTACCATTTGAACCATTCACCTCAGTTGCACCAGGTGCACGACGACTTCCATGTATCTCAAATAGGGAGATACGTGCTTGACCCGATGCATATCATTGACCATGGGGAGCTGGGCATTGGCGATGGGGTGACTTTTTCGGGGTTCCAGTATAGGTTGTGGATCGATAGGAGTGGGTCCTATGAGGATAGTCAATTCCATGGGTGTGCTTTCATGGGATGCACTGGAACCTCTAGGAGAGCACATGGGAGCGGAAGGCTCAGTTGCATGCTCAGTACCACTTTTGTTTCCCTAGATTGTGTTATAGCTTTACATGGATGTAAAGATCTGAGGTTGAAGTAATGTAAAGACCTTAAAATTTCAAGGAAATTTTTTTCTTAATTTCATTGGAATTTTACATGAACACAGTTTCTGACGGCTCCTGATTCCGAGGCCCGGTGTGCCCGGAATCATTTTCCGAAGTTTAGCTCGGGTACCTTCAGTGAACGAACGAGCTGGTTTTTCTAACTTTTGGACCGGTGCTCGGAATCGAAATATGAGGGTACCGATGGAATCCCAGCACTGTTAATTGCTTAAGAACACCTTTTTCAGAGTTCTGTTTCCTCGGGTGAGGTTATTAATTAATTGGGTTAACTAAAGAATAAAATAAAATATGCAACAAATTTTATTTTTAATCTAAGCAGTGATAACCAAAGCTAAGTGGTTGGAGTGGGACCCACATCTTAACTACTCTACTAGGTAAGAAATTAGTGGTGTGGGGCCCACACCAGCCCCACCCTTTCAACTTACTCAACCCCTATTAATTAAGTAACTCACCCGCACCCCCCTTTTTATTTGAAAGTCATCTCTTAATTAATTAATTGAGTAGGTTACTCAATATAATTAATTCTTGGAATCATTTTTAATTTCAAATGAAATTTTGGCTTGTGTGTTGATTAAATAAGACTAAGTATTATTTCATGAGAGGTTAGTTCGTTGTGCGAGAGGATTTGGAGAGGAAAGCTCTATGTTCCGAAGAACATTCTTCGTCCTTGAAGAATGCGAAGAATGCACCATCGCCGGTGAAGAACGCCGACCTACGATGAAGGACGCCGGTGAGATATGCCTTCCTCGGAGACCGAAGATGTGACACCATGTACCGTGACACCAACGACCCTCTCCTTCCGCGACGCCTTCTTCCGCGATTTTCAATTCCACGACAAACCTTCGTTCAACGATTTCATCGAGGTAGGGGAATTTTATTTGATTATCCATTTTATCATTTGAGAAAAGGACGACGAGCGCGGATCAATCGCTGCCGATTGATCCGCAGATCGCTCGTTCATGTGGGATGGTTTCGGGGTGAATATTCGGGATTGGATGAGTTTTATATTGATTTTAAAACCTCTAACGCGGAGGGTATGAGCTAACGAACAAAGCCCAGACCCTCCGCAGTTTGTTGTCGAAGTGCGGATCGACGGGCGATGATGAGGCGGGCCGCAAAGGCATTTTGAACCCCTCGCAGTAATCTACAGCTCCAAGGAGGACCACCGTCGTAGACAGAATTGAAAACGGACCACCGGAGCAACTCCCGTGGTCCGTGGAAGAACCTCCCTGCGCGCCACACCAGCATGGCGGCGCCGGTGGCCGGAGGCGGCGGCCGGCACCGACCGGCCGCCAGGAGGCGGCGGCGCCCGACGCGCCGCCAGGAGAGTCCACCGCGGATGAAGCCGCGACAGTTGGTGGCGGTCCCATGGCCGAGCAGAATCATGGGGGAGACCAGGGGTTGTAACCCCCGACTGTCAAAGGAAGCGGCCCCCACGTTGGGGCCGCTGCTTCAATCAAGGTGGGGCAACCTCAACCCCCTGTTCCGCTCAGCCTGGATAGGTGAGAAGGCCACGCCAGCGCGACAGGCCAACTAGCCGCCGGGCCGGGCAGCGCCCTAGTGGGCCGGGCCCAGACCCGGGTCGGGCCGACCTAGGGGGTCTCGGGTCGAGTCCGACCGGGCCCAAACCCCTATTTTCGGACTATTTTCATTCATTTGGCCATAACATGGGCTACAGTCCTCCGATAGACACACCATCAGTTGAGATGAAATCCTTGGATCGATATGGGCGTTTCGGTATATTACCCTCAGGGTTTCGGAGAACATTGAGTACGACCGAGTTGGTTCGAACACGAAACCAACCGGGCCATCAGAGCGGAAACAATTATATCGTGAGCTCCAGATGTCTGATTGACGTGCCGTCATCTTTGTTGGTTTCCTCTTGATGAGACGGAACATTTGGCATACTTCTCTTGAGGTTTGGATGCAGTTGAATAGTGTCCGGGTTGGATTGAACCCAAAATCCAACCGGGCCCCTGTAACGGAAAAGCTGATAACTTTCAGACCAAACGTCCGTTTGATGAACCGTCAGTGACATTGGTGATCACGTAGAAAAATGGTCCCTATGAGTATACCCTATGAGATTTCTGAGTATAGTTGAGATACGGACGGGTTGGTTCGCACATGTAACCAACCGGGCCCCTGGGACGAAAAGGCTAATAACTCACAGACCAGGCACCCGATTGACACGCCGTCTGTTGTGTTGAGACCCCTATGATGAGGCAGTACTTTGAGATACTTCTTTGTGTGACTTTGTGATACTTGGAGTATCGACCAGTATCTCGTGGAGCAGACCCTCCCAGAGATGAGCGTACAGAGTACGGAGACCGTGTAGCCGGCTGAGACCTGACGACTGCTTGACTGACTCGACTTGGAGTGAGTCGACTAGCCCAGTGAATGGAGCACTAATTTTTTTGGGTGCAGACCCCTGGAGGATTGAGCACTATTGTTTTTGGGTGCAGACCCGCGGTACTCGACTTGAGAGTACCTCTGCAGGCTATTAGGGGGGATGCACTACTGTGTTTGGGTGGCAGACCCTGGCGGGAAGCACTACTGTGTTTGGGTGGCTGAACCGCAATACTCGGCAGGAGGAGTAGATCAACAGTCTTAGGTTAGTTTTCATTTCCTCGAAGTCGTGACAGGATCACTGTACTCGTCAGAGACGGGGCTCTTCAGCAGTTACAGTTTCGATAATGAAAATCCTAGTTTGAGCTGAGTCTATGACCTTTGTGTTTACCTCATGATTGAGATTGGTCACTTGATAACTTAGGTATATGTATGGGAATATACCTGGGTGGTGGTTATCCATTGATTTCATAACCTTTGTGTTTCCTCGTGATTTAGATGGGTTACTTGATAAATTAGGTATAACTATAGGCTTATACCTAAGTAAGGGTTATCTGTTGAGATCCTTATTTGTGGTTATCCTTGTTGGATTTAGTGAGACCTTGAGGATCTTGGGGTCCCTTCTGAGTATCGTATACTCACCCATACAAGGGATATGCCCGCACCTCTTTGTGTTGGTTGCAGATGACGGTCAGCGCTGATAGAGGCCGAGTGTTCGAGGACTGGACGGTACCCGATGATGGACCTCACGACGTGTCAGTATCCGGTGGTGGAATTCAAGACGAGACGACACTCGGAGGAGGATTACGAGCGAGAGTGTTGTGGAGGCTATCTGTACCTAACCTTCAGGTAGGATCCGTGGTGGATGATCCAGGAGCTGCGCTATCTGTACCTACCCTTTAGGTAGGATCCTTGGTGGGCGATCCAGGAGCTGCTTGTCACCTTCCGGCTATTTTGTCTTTTTCCTTGTACTTTACAGTTGGGATTGTATATCCGGCCCCAATACATTCAGCACAACTTGTTTCAGTTTTACATAGTTTTTTACATCCGTTTGTACTCTGTGATGTTTTGTATACTTTTATAAAGGCAATGCCTTCCCAGTTTTTGGAATTTTCGCCTTTGGTGCTAGTCACCAGCCACTGGCCTATGGAAGGCGGGCTTGGGGTAGTCACGACACGGGCCCTGAGGATGGGTCATGACAGGGTTTAATTAAATTAATAATATAATGTAGAGTTACTGTTTCTATATTCATATTAGTGAATATCATGTTATTACAGCAGGTGACATTTACAACACCCATTATCACTTTGTGTTATATTTTTCATTTTATTTCTTTTGTCTGTGACCTATTTTTTGAAATTTTATCAATTAAAAAACCTCTTATAATTCTTTGAGTGATAGAGAAAAAGAGGACATAGATCATAGATGACTAATGATCTTGTCAAAAATATTATGATAATAAACTAATGGAGTAGTGATTACTTGGTATATTAATACTTCCCAGGTATGTGGTATAGATGTATCTCAATATGGGTAAATGATGTAAAATATATTTGTTTATTCATGTTTATATATTTTCATTTATTTTTTTATGTGTGTGATCATCACTTTATATTCATAGTTAATTTTCATACATGTGTATAATATCTCATTAAAAATGAATATATAATAAATTTCATGTCACCATAATTCACCACTTATTAGGGTGTATATTGAGATCATAGGATGAAATACAATTTTTCGTTATTGATGGATTTTATCATATTAAATAGTGTGACATTGTGTTTTATCAATTAATATTTAAATTTATGTGGTTAAATTATCCCATATATGGGTTTTATATACATATATCTTGTCTCTAACTCATAGAATATTGGACATAGGAATCATGATTCTTATTCAGATTCACTATTATATCATGATATGCTTTAGAAGTGGTGGGTCCTATCTGATATTCCTTAATAAAAGAGGGGTTGTGATGTAATTTTTAGTGATTGTAAACTAGTTTATGAAATCATCTCATTTTATAGTTAATATTTTTTCATGTATGGTAAATACTTTAGTGATCATACATATTGATGGAA
Organism: Viscum album; assembly: GCA_963277665.1. NCBI lineage: Eukaryota > Viridiplantae > Streptophyta > Magnoliopsida > Santalales > Viscaceae > Viscum > Viscum album. The sequence goes on along the minus strand of OY728129.1, from coordinate 41,593,081 downwards.
TTTTGTGACATAATGGTGTTTGGGGATGATCATCTATAATTGTGATTTTCCATTTTTCCTCATTCATATATAATATTGGAAAAAATATTTTGGCAGCCTTTTTATCTATACTATTTTGTTTCATCCTCCAAATAACTATTAGATCTAATGAGATACGAGGACATTAGAGGATGTATTTTATTAATAAAATCTTGATTTTAGTGGTTCATGTTAAAAACATTTACCGTTTATTATAATTTCATACAATAATACACATAGTTATTCAATTACAATTTCACCATTTTAGGTGTTATATCAGCATTACTACTAATATTTATTAAATTATATTGAGGTTATAGAGTAAATAATTTTTTATACTAGGCTTGATATATATAATGGTAGACAGATTAAAGATAATTCATTAGTTGGAAGACACATCTCATGATCATCAAAATAATTATAATGATCAAAAAATTTATGTCATTATATTTTATTATTTTTGGTCATGTTTATTTCTTGTTTATTTTGATCATAGGTAGAATAGTTTTTTTCATATAAGAAACCAGTTGTTTAATTTTATTAATCATATCAACTTGTTATAGTATATCAGCAAGGTTATGTATTATATAGTTCTTCCTATGTAGATTGATTGAACTAATTTTTTCTTTTATGTGTCATGACACTAATGACATCATATTAAAGATTAAGATTTAATTTATTATCATAATTTTTATATCGATGAAGGTTAAAAATTCGTGAACTAGCCTGTTAAAATTTTGTATTTTTAAAAGAATTATTTTCATGGATCTGAGAATACTTTAGATCATGTCTTATAATGTTATGGTGTCATAGAGGATTGTACGTGGAATTTTGAGATATATAATCAAGATTAGTATATATTTTTTATTGTAATTTTCTAATTTTAATTATGATAACATGGTTCTAGGTATTACAGTAATGCTATTTGATATGCTCTGTTTTTTATGGTTCCTTTTTATGGATAGATCCATATTTTAGAGGTATATTATAAGAATTTTTATTGGGTTTTTTTCTCCCCCTTGTAAGGATTTTGTTGAAATTGGATGAGAATCATTTCATAAGAATATATATTAGTCTTTGAATATATTTTATCACATAGAAAAATTTTGGTTGTTTGAAATGAAATAAGGAATCTACGATGTCATCAAAATGTATAATAACGATAAAATATGATTTCTTTACAAAAATAGAATTTAAAATATTGTAACAACTATAGTAGATATTAGGGTCATTCATGGTTATGTAAAATTGTTAGTAGATTATCTATAGTATTGGGTTTGAAAATATCAAGATGATCTATAATTTTAGTGAAAGTAAATGTCATACATGTCATTTATAGAATGTAGGTGGTCATTTTCCAGTTGATAGTTCTAAGTGAATCCCACCTATGAAAAAAGTATGGTGAAAATGGGTATTTTAGATTTTTTATATTATCTCATCTTCCTGTGTAACTTCTTTTTGTGGTGGTATCATTGAGTTATGATTAAAATGCAATGGATGGAAGGCTATTAGATTTTATAGAATAAGGCTTGAGTTGAGAAGTTTAAAACACCATAATATTGACTATATAATGTTTGTTACTCATGAAGACCAATCCTATCTAAATGAGTGGTATATATGTAATCTCATGTATTACTCCTTATACTTTTGTGGGTTCTAACAAGTACAAAGATTCAATGAACTGAAGGTCGTTGGATTATACCCACTATAAAATAGACATAAATAATACATAATATAAAGGTAAATCACTAACCACAACAACTACATACATGGAATCGAAAATGATCAGACATGCATGGATAAATAATCTATATATTATATTAGAAAAATTATATTACTATAATTACATAATTGTGATATAGATGTACCAATAATTTTCACATGGAAAATACATATAGTATTTCCAAATGTATCCAAAGTGTAGAGACTACTGTAAATCCATATATGAGTGTCCCCTATGTCCCATATCCTTTCACCAACCATCATCCAAATATAAACCATTAATTATAGTACCCATTTTCATTATTATAGTTAAAGACATGATACTTCATTTCAGACTAACATGTTTGTATAGGGGTTGAGTACAACACGGTAGGCCACCACCAAAAGTGCCCCTAAAAATATAGATTATATATGTTCATGGTCAGAACTGATTGAGAGTAAATAAATTAAAAATAATAAAATTCATGTTAATAATGGCTCAATTTACATTCCCAAAAATGATCATTTATTCTTTCATTAATGCAAGAATAGGGCATATCATCTATAATCTCAACAACATTTAGTGGATAAAAATATATCCCTCATTTTCTAGTAAATAGACTTGGATGAATTATAATAATAAATATATATATTTGAAAAAATTTCCATCAGCATAACATAACCCCAATGTTATGATACAAAATCATCACATAATATCTCTCTCCTTTGGTAAGTTAAATATCACCCTTAAATAACCCGACAAAATTATCCATCAATACCAAAGAACCCCAAGGATAGTTATATCCCCATAACATAAAGTATCAAAACAATAGATCACCATAACATTCCCAAAATAATGATTCATGTATTATGATTCATATGATATAATAAACATTAATATATTTTGATGAAAGGAATTATAAACCCAAAGCTATGATTGTTATGTAAGAACCCAAAAATCAATCTATATAAAATAATTAATAACATTATGGAAAACACATTAATTATTTTCACTAATATTCTCTTCAACCAATATGATATATTGTTATTCCTTAACTATATCCATAAAACTACCTCATCTATGATGTATTTATAGGATAAAATGGTACTCCTATTACATTGGTTAGGCCCTTTATCGTTCTATGACATGTTGTCATCTCACATTGAAAATTAAGTTTACAACGAGTGAATTGGAAGAGGAGGATATTAAGTTGGGTGATGAAAATAAAATTCACACCCAATAAATCAGTTCTATATACCAATATATCACTCTTAATATTCAATAAATTGAATATAAATTAACTAGTTTGTTATGAGTTATTGTATGTAGTTACATAGATGTAACAATTTGGAAAATCTATCTCAAATTGAATCATCATTTGAAGTGGTTATAAGGATGATAACTTTTTAGATTAATAGAAATATATAAATTCATAATTTAATGCTATAATACATTATAAATTAATTGGAATTTTATCACATAATACGACGTATTGTATTCATACATTGTATTGAAGAATATTTCTGAAATCTATTCACAAAATTGTTTTGTTTCAGGAATATAATATTTAATGACTTTTATTATCATATCATATCATATTATATATATATATATAATATATTTATAGAATTTATATATTTTTAGTATTTAGGGAATATCTCATGAAATATCTCATTTACCTTAAAAGTAGATAGACGTTGCGTCATTTCGCTGAATATTGTATCATATACAATATCTTGTAAAATCATTTTCAAAAATAAATTTGGTTATCCTTAAAATCATTTATAAATAAATTATAAAAATAATCATTTAGCTCCCCATATGTAATATATTATGAATACTAATATACAAATCCTTTTGGATTAATTGTAAAACCGTTTTTGATAATCTATTTTTGTTAAAATAAATAACATAAAATTCAAGAAAACAGTTTCACACCAAAATGATTATTATAATTTAAATAAAATAAAAATATCTATGTCCAAAATTGTATTCCATTTAGGCCCTCTATGAGAGCATCATTTCTAATCAATTTTTAATAGAATCTTTCTTTTTCTCTATTGGACACATGTGTAAATAATCATGTGTCCCATAAATATATTGTATTTAAAAGTTTATTATCATATGATCCATGTGTAATAAACATCATTTAAATGTGGTGCATGGAGTTATTTTCAAACCAATATTGAATACTCAGACATTTAGGATACTCCCAGTATTTACGAATTATTTTTGTGAATACTACACATTTAATTAACCGTTATGGATGATCACATCATATACCCACACAATAATAAATAAGAATTTAATATTCATTAACAAGGAATAGCCTCACACATAAATCAACTATCTGAAAAATTGGACTAGGTTTTTTACTCACTATATGACAGACAAACACACAATTTGTCTTATGATTTCTGAACTATTTATCCGAGTTTATAAGCATTAAACAACAAACAAACTCAATAAAACAAATATGTATTTTTCAACTAAAACAGACATTTAAAAAATTCCAGAACTGAATTAAATAAGATGAAACTATGTTTAAATATCCATAAAAAGGTATAAAAAAAGATAAAGACAACCCAAGAACCTCCACATGGAAAGAGGCACCGAACTCAAGCCATCTACACAACACCGCATCACGAACGACTGATAAAAACTCGAACTGTTGGAACCAAAGTTATACCCAAACATGTGACAAAAAAATTACCAAGTCTACTTACACCCAAATGTGTAAGTATTGTGTGATAAAAATCCTAGTAGGATACCACCACTAAGAGATTCCAGGCGATAAACATTCAAAGATGAAAATCATGCATGTTTTCAAAAACATGAAATTTCTAGTTACAATTTCTAAAAGATGCAACTACAAAATTAAGGTTTCAAGTGAGATAATTTAAAGAATTAAAACATTTAAAATAAATTACAAAGCTTCTAATTTTTCCATCTAAATATAAAGTATTCTGATGGTATGTGTAAAGGATCTAACAAGCACATGCAATAAGAAATAAACCCTAGGATGTAGCTAGCTTTGCGTCCTAGTTACCTCGTATCTCGGTGAGAGTAACCTTTGGAAATATGTGTTCTCATGCATGAGCCACTAGTAGGGAACATTCCCATAACATAGTTGTCCCCAATAATCATAATCATCATAGTTTTTCAAGAGTTGTAAGGATAAATATTGCTAAGTGAAATTCAGGCCAAACCCACGGATTCAATAGCATACTAGTACACATCCACCCACCTAGATACTCCGGTTTTCCTATTATGATAAAAAAAGATCATCAAATCATGAAATATACTTCTCACATGACAATATCATTTCCAAATCATAAACTCACCAAACTGGTCACATGTATACCACACAAGTCACAAAATTCCACTTTTCATTCAAATTGATTTTGTAATCCGACTCACACCAAAATATCCAAAACCACTTTTCACATTACGTTAACACATCCAAAAATACATTAAACAATTTTATAAAACCATTCCAAGATATTCCAACTCACATAACATCCCAATTTCATGTTACATAATAAACTTTTCATTACCAAAATCCAATTTTTACACCACACTCACACAAAACGTCCCACATAACTTTCACATCTCTTACACACTTTAGTAAATCCTTAAAACATTTTTATAAAACATTTCAAAGATGAAAAATATCACAAAACAGACCCTTTCACATTTAAAATTTACCATTTCAAAATATGCACACTCCAAAATAATTTTCCAATATGGTTTCACCTCTTACATAAATCATTAAATCATTCAAATCCATTATTAAACAATTAAAAAGAGTATACCATAACGTTGCTCAAAAAACCCCATTTCAAAACCATATTTCAAAGATAGAACCACACCAAAACACTACCAATGTATAATTGGCTTCCATAGATACATTTATAAATCCGCTTTCAAGTGTTATAATATCACTGTGAATAATACCACGAATGATACAAATGAAAAACACTCATCTTCATAAATTTCCCTCAAGATTTAAGACAATGTTTTACACACAAAACCAATTCAAAAAACCCCTTCCAAAGGTCCACAAGATAGTAAGGAATTAAAAATAATAATTTTATTCCCATTTCAACAACTAATAAATCAATTTCATGTTTTATAAAACTACAAAAAAAGATACCACATGTGTTACATTCAGAATGTTCACAACTTCAAAAAAAATGAAAATATAAAATAAAATGCATAGCTAAATCCCTAAAAAACAGTTTTTACACCACACAAAGCATATGGGGATTATTAAAAACATGTAAAACAAGCAAAATAAGTCATAGAAGAATTGTTAACCATGGAATCACATTCCGTTTGAGTAGAAAACCTTAAATCTTGCAGTGAATCATCAAACACACCACCGCTACACCACAAGGAAATGAAGAGAAACCTAAAATCTATTGATTACTCTAAATCGAGACCATTTCTAACCCTCTATTTGAACCCTAACTTCTGAACAATTTGAATATTCCAGAAAGGGAAATGAAACCCTACGTAAATGGAATAAATAGAAGGGAGGAACACTTACTTGATAGAATCATGGAGAAATCATCCTAAATCCTCCAGTATCTAAATTTTCAAATAGTCAAACTATCCAGTGAGGTTCTATCAAGGATTAAGATATTATGTAGGAACCAGGATGGGAGAAAATAGGGTGAAATGATGGAGTTATGAAGGAATCAATTTACATATTCAAATCCGGGCGATTTGTGAAATCCATAGAATGTTTGACCATATTATCGATTCAATTGAGCTCTAAACTGGGGGAGGAGAGAATGGGGAGATACTTCTGTAATTGGGCTCAGGTGAGAGTTGGAATCACCAAAAAACTAAAAAATATAATGAGGTATTATAGAATTAACAAATATTTTTAATGCAGGAAATGGGATTTCGGGCACGCCTAATCCCATAAGAAAACTCAAATCCACCATGATTATGGATTTTTAAATGGTCCAAATTAATATGGTGGTGTTAATAGGTCAGGGGAGTCCATGTATGAATTTTAAAGGATAAAAAAAATTTTAAAATGAAGGATTTAAAGTGGAAAAAAATTTATTTTTAAACATAGAATTGGTCTCACAATTTGGCCCAAATCATAAAACTCACATATTCCTCAAAAAATGCATAGAAAACCCCCAAAACAATGAAATAATGGAAATTAAATTAAAAAACATTAAAATAATTTATGTATGTGAAAATTAGAACCACCATGAAAACTTTCTCTCCTGAAAATTCACACTAAGGCCCAATCAAAAACCAAACCCAACTGAGAAACCAAGAGGTACTCCCTTGCTATGTATCACCCCCAAAGTCCAAAAAAACTTCATTGATCCATTGAGGAAGTAATACACTCAAAAAAAATATTACACCACCCTCCAGAAACAATCAATCACAGTCAAGATTTATCCCAAAGGGAAACTCATCAAACAAAATCCAGACAAGGCTCAAGCAATTTACCCAAACAAACAACAAATTCGAAAAAGGTTACATTTACCTTGATATAACTAAACTATTGGGTACTCTTCAATACCAATGTTTACCCAAGGGAGATGTAGGTAGTTAGATAGTTCTGACCAAAAACACTATCTTCCAAGCCAAGACCTAGTAAAAAACTGATTTACTGGTATGTGGAGACACAAATGGGATCTCCACCATAAGAGACAACTTAAATTATTCTCAAGACCGATTCAGGACACTAACATGGGGTGTCCTTAACGGACTCCCTAGTTAAAAGGGTATACTTCCATCAGAACTTTCCATAACAACTTATATAAGACTCATAGTGGGTATACCCACCATATGAACAAACCATATTAACCAATAATTAAGGGATATTATAGAAGGACCCCAAAATTTAAAGAGTTTGGGCAGCCACACAGTTAGTCTGCATGGGTTGGGAAACCGTGCGCTAACCAAGGGTATCCTTCTATCTACATGGTTTTTTGGTGAATGGTAACTACTAACCATGCTCAAACCATGCACTCAACTTATCTAGATAAACATCAATCATTTCTCCAAATACCCAGTCGAAACCAAAGGCGGAGTGTATAAACTCAGGCTACGACATGATAATGAGGTCCTCCCACCTCCACCACCAAACAAGAAAAACTGGAACAAGATGATGAAACCAGAGGTTTAAACTCTTCCTATCATTAATATTGAGGATATGGCATTGTACAAGGGATTGATCAACCCTGGGATTTCCCTTGACTATGTGGAAACTTCTCTCTAGGACCTATGGCTGGAGCACATATGATTGAAGCATCTTTGTCCTCGTAGTTAGGCTTTAGAAACCACCTGAACATAACTTCTTCCTCCAGTGAAACAAAAAACTACACTGTAATCCTTGATAAGATTACCAAGACATAACACATTTCAAACACACATTACCCTAACCCAATATTTCAATAAAACAAGGTCTTATAGGATGTACATATATCACACCTTGTTTATTCGGGCGAGAAACAATAAAAGGAAGCGACTCCTATAAACACCTTCCTCTAAAACATAGGGTTTTTTTTAATTTTTCCAAGGGATACATACTCCAAGAACAAAAAAGTCTCTCAAAGGATTTGACAACCTTCACCTTTATATTCATACGAGCACATGAAATCACAAGGAGTCACAGAACCATACCTTGATGACTAATAGGAACAATACATTGAACATGACCTTATGCCAAGTCCCTAAACAACACACAAGACAATAAAGTGGCCACAATAGCCTCACATGACAAGAATCCAAATAATGGTGGTTTAAAATGAACTCAGGATTCATAGAAATTTTGAAGGACCTAGAGGACCTCTTAGACACAATTGATAATCTCATCCACACTAACAACCCCAGACCACTTCCACCTTCGACGAATCAGGAAACAAAAGAATCTAAGGTCTCTTTCAACCTTCCACGAGCACTCTCCTACTACAAGAGGATCCAAAAATCATGGAAATGAAAGGGTGTTGAATGAATCTAAAAAGTTAGATAATATATTCATTATATTGATCAACTGGAGTATTTTCCAATGGTGAAGCAATTCGGACTGCACTTCATTTGTGTTTTAACCCTTAAGAGGGGTGTACCCTATCCAATGAGAGAACCCAAGGAGCCAACCAAAATGGTCCATTGGTCAAAACATGCCACAAAAAAGATCCGAACACATATAGGGAACCACAATAAATGTGTTCTAAATCATATCTTAGAGGATACTATGAACTAGTCCTTCTACCAAGCTTACTGACCAAACACAAACCCAAAAAATGGTTCGAACATGAGGGGTTCTTGGACTCAAAACATAAAAAAAATCAAAATTAGGCAAAAAAAATATTATACTCCATCCTAGATAAATCATCAATACATAATGTTTTTCTTTAAAAAAATTTATTTGAAAATAAATGGTTCAGCGGTTAGTGTATCCACCAATGGTACCTCATGGGCCTCACACATGCAAGTTTATGTACCGCATTGGGCACCCTCCTCATATCCATTCCGGAACACACAGAATCATGCCATAAACAATCCATCATATCATATAACCCCATGCATGTGGTATCTCATGGGAATACCAAAGGTTAAAACAATAATTCATTCCACTTTTCATAACCAAAACAGTCAACCAACACATCCTTTTTCTCATAACTGAAAACCATGAGATCAAAATCCCAATTCACATCTTACAAAACATTTCATAAAGGCACAAACAATTAGAAAATAACTCACTTTAGAGTTATTCACGTCAATTTAAAAACATATAATCCCATTAAAACATCCTTTTATTTTATATAAAACTATATTGGAAACACTTTTTCGAAACCAACTTCAATATAGTTCTTGCTTTCAAAAGAGTCGTAAGCGGACCATTTCCATTTCATGAAAAAAAATTCTGAAAATTCAGTTCCAACATTTATTAAATCAAACAATTCCATATTTATTTTAAAATCATTTCACATAATATATTTTCTTCTTAAAACCAATTCACTATAAAACCAAAGTTCAATGATTTCAAAACTAAAGCACAAAACAATACATGTGGAAACTGGTTTTAGTGGGTGATGTGGAAATTAGGTTTTCAGCCATGTTAAAATCACATCACAATCATAGAGAGTGTTATAAGGAATATCCTCAACTCCATGTGGCTTTCTGGGACTTCTGAGCTCACTAAGACCTTTAAACCGACTCTGTTTTCATTTCCCCTAATCATTATCAAACCAAGAAAACCAAATGACATAGATAAACCCCAACATCCTCAAGAAACATGAATCCCATCATGAGGTGTGGTGATCAAGCACACTACACATAACTAGAATACCAAGTCTTGATAATCCTAACTCCAGAATATCCAGACTCTTTTTCAAATAGCATAACCCAAAGAGTTACCTGAACGTCCGTTGATACCATTTTGTCACGAACCAAATTTGGTTGCCATCAAAATTGGCACCCTACCAAGCACGCGACAAGGCCCAAAGGGATTTACCAATCCCCACGGTCTGTTACAAGTTCCTTGGTATCATAAAATGATGTTTGGGAATGATTCACCCAAGTTTAAAAACATTAATCAACAAAAAACCTCAATAAAACAAGTCTGCATTTTCAACTAAAACTATATTTTACAAATTTTTAGAACTGAATTCCAAAAGTGGAAACTATTTTTAATGACCCTTAAAAAGGTATAAAACCAGACAAGGAAATCCCAAGAACCTCCACATGGAAATAGAGACCTTCCTCAAGCCATCTTCACAATACCGTACCACAAACGACCGGTAAAAACACGAATAGTTGGTACAAAAATTATACACAAACATGCGACAAAAATATAACGAAGTCTACTTACACCCAAAGGTCAAATTAGGGTGTGATATAGATCCTAGTAATATACCACCACTATGATATTTCATGCGATAAACATTCAAAGGTGAAAAGCATGCATGTTTTTAAAAATATGTAATTAATAGTTACAATTTCTAAAAGATGCAACTAAAAAAATTAGATTTCAAGTGGGATAATTTAAAGAATCAAATCTTTGAAAATAAATTCCAAAGATACTATATTTTCCCAAAAAATATAACGTATGACTATGGTATGTATAATGGATCTAAAGAGAATAAGAAATAGGAAATAACCCTTAGAAACTAACTAGTTGTGGGTCCAATGTACCTCATATCTCGGTGAGAGTAACCATAAAAAATATTTGTTCTTGTGCATGAGACACTAGTAGGGAACATAACCATAACCTAGTGGTCCCCAATCATCATCATGATAGTTTAGTTAGAGTTTTAAGCATCAATCTTGCTATGTGAAACTGAGGCAAAACCCCATGGATTCACCAGCATACTAGTACATATCCACCCACCCAAATACCTGAGTTTTCCCCTTGTGCTGAAACAAGTTTAAAAGTCATGAAATATAAATTGCAAATGAAAATATAATTTCAACATCACAAATTCACCAAACAGCTCGCATGTATACCACACAAGTCAAAAAATTCAACTTTTCATTCAAATTGCTTTTGAAATCCGACTCACAACAAAATAGCCCACAAAACTTTTCACATTTCCTTAACACGTCAACAAATCCATTAAATAATTTTATAAAACCATTTCAAGTTATTACAACTAACATAAAAACCCATAAACATGTTACATAATACTCTTTTCATTACAAAAACTCATTTTTCACATCACACTCACAAAAAAAGTCCCACATCACTTTCAAATCTCTTACACACTTAAGTAGATCCTTCAAAAAAATTACAAACAATTTCCATGAAAAAACATATCACAAAACATCCACTTTCACATTTAAAATGTACCATTTCAAAATATAAACACTCTAAAATAGTTTTCCAATATTTCTTCACCTCTTACATAAATCATTAAATCATTCAAATATCTCATAAAACAATTCTAAAGAGTATACCCAAACTTTTCTCATAAAACCCAGTTCAAAACTTTATTTCAAGGACAAAACCACACCAAAACACTACCAAATTAGAATTGGAAGCCCTATAGATATTTCTAAAACCACTTAAAACTATTATAAAATCACCTTGAATAATACCATGAATGATAAAAATGAAAACACCCATTTTCATAAAATGCTCTCAAGAAGTATAACAATGTTTTACATAGTAAACCAATTCCAAAAACCCCCTTCCAAGGCCCACATGGCACTATGGAATTTAAAAAATTAATTTCATCCCCTTTCAACAACTAATAATTCAATATCGTATTTTATAAAACTACCACAAAATATACCAGATGTGTTACATTGAAAAAGATCACAAATTCATCAAAAATGAAATTATAAAATTAATTGCTTAACCAAATACCTAAAAATGGATATTTTACCACACAAAACATATGAGGATCATGAAAAACCTATAAAAAAGAAAAAAAACTCATCAAGGAACGATTAACAATGGAATCACCGACCTTTTGAGTCGAAACCCACAAATCTTGATGTAAAACATCAAGCATACCACATCCACACCACAAGGATGTGAATATAATCCTAAAATCTCAAGATTACACAAAATAGACAACATTTCAAACACTGGTTTCGAACCCTATCTTTTGGATAATTTTAAACAACAAGAAAGAGTGATGAAACAACAAGGAAATGGAAGAAATGGAAGGGAGGAAAAATTACTTGATGGAATCTTGGAGATATCCTCCTAAATCCACCAGTATCTGAATTTAAAAATATCCCAAAATTAAAGTGAGGTTCGAACAAGGATGTAGAGATCATATAGGTACTATAATGGGCGAATATAGTGAGAAATGAATATGTTATGAAGGAATTAATTTACCTCTTTAAAATATGGGAAATTTGTGAAATCCATTGCAGGTTCTCCAACATTTGTGATTCAATGAAGCCCCAAATTAAGGGAGGAGAGATTGGGGGCGCCTTGGTAAAGTGGTCTCAATTTAGAGTTGAAATCACCGAAAAATCTTATAAATTAAATGAGATACAAAATAATTAAAAAATATTTTAATTCAGGAAATGTGCATTTGAGCAGGCCCAATCCCTTAAATAAAATCCCAAATCCACCATAATTATAGATTTTAAATAGTCCAAATTAATATGATGGTGTTAATATGCCAGGTTAGGCCATGTAGGGATTATAATAGATAATTATTTTTTAAAATGAATGATTTTTAAAGGAAACAAAATTTATTTCTAAATCTAGAATCGGGCTCACGGTTTGGCCCAAATCTTGAAAACTCACCCATTCCTCAAAAAATGCACAGGAATCCCCAAAAACAAAGAAATAATGGAAATTAAAAAAAAAATGACTTTAAATTAATTTATTTATATGACATTAATGGATTAAATTTGGATGTTATAAAAGCATGATGGTTTTAATTCATGGTATTTATCTATTCTTAGGTAATAGTTACTCTGAATATGACCAAAGAAATTCTTTCATATTTTTGAAATAATGTATGAACTCCACATAGTACAAAAATTGGGTTCACCAGGCTAAAAAATAATATTTTTCCTCGTGAATATAATTTGAATCATGATATAAGAATTATAGTCATGTTAACTTTAGAATTTCAACATAACCCATATCACTCTATGATGAACAATTTTTATCTATTACTCAAATTTATATTCCATGGGGTAAATTAAAATTACACATCATGAAATCCTAAAATTTATATCAATATATATTCCCTATATGAATAAATTATTAAGAGGATATTTCATTTTTGTATAACATAATATATTTTATTTTCCTAAAACCATTTTATGAAAAAATTTAAAATCTATAAATAAATGAATTCATAACATATAATACATGAGATACTACATTATCATTTTTAAATAGTGGGTTCCCTAGACCAAAAATGATATGTAATTTTCAATTTTCATGACATGTATATAGGTAGTTATGGATTTTATACACATACCATAATATTTTTGATAATCCTTATCCATTAATTACATGGTCACGTCTATAATATTTTCCCAATCCAATTCTTATAGTAGTTCCTAGAAAAAAATTGAAACATCAAAATAAAATATAATTAATGATAAACATCTTTATATTGATCTAAAAAAATCATATTTTCTATACATAGTTGATATTTGACTATCTAGTGGTCAGGATGATAAGCACTGTGACTTCTTCTCAAGATTATTAGAAATGAAAATCTATAATAGGGGAGATCTTGAGAACACTCCCACAAATTCGAAAACCACAAATTTAAGGTTTCATTAGTTGTTCAAATGATTAAATGTGTGTAATAATCTATTGGCTTCATATTATTATTACTATAAACTATTTGATCACATACATTTATGTGAGGAAGAAACAATGTAAATGACATCATAGTGGGGTAAATTCAAATGGGTGCATAATTTGTAGTAGTAAATTGATTAAATAATCATCAAAATATGTGTTGCATAAATTAAGAAGATATATCTTTTTTCCAAATGATAAATATGGTAGTATAACCATAAATTTAATGGACATGGTAGAGGAATGTATTTATTTCGTTAGTTTCAATGAATAATAAATAAATTAATAATGATGTAATAATTCTTGAATCCTAATTTATGAGATAGCACAAGACAAAGAGATTATATTACAAAATGTTTTTTCATATGATGGTTGTCCATGATATGAATATTCATATTCTCTTTATGGTAATTTATGTGATGGAATACTATACTACATATCTATGAATATGATTTCCTAGTATCATGATAATATCATAAATGGTCACATACAGTAGTATATTCAGAAGGATACCCTGCTATATTGAATAAGATTATAGCATATGATAGGCCTCACTATGGATCCTGAGAGTTTCCCAAATAATAATGATCTAAAATAAACAAATGAATTCATTATTATACTTGTATAGAATAATTGGGGTAAATTTAATTATTAAATCTATTAACAAGTTATAATGTAGACATATAATAAATATTATATAACAAAATATTATTTTAACAGTATATGTTCATGTAAAATTAACTAAAATTTTGATTCGAGTTAAAGACTCATTTTTGTCACATAATATATTTATTAAAAATTACAATTAGGTGATAAAATAAAAATTAATTTATGAATTATTAATTCATCATAAATAATCATTCATCTCTTATTTATTGGAAATTAGATATGGGGGGACTAGGGAACCCTTAATGGGTATTTTAGTTCACACTACATAAGAATAAGAGGGAGTCTCAATCCATGATCACTCATGTATTCAGAACTAATATCTTATCTCTCCTTCATCATCCAAGAGAGAGAAATTTATATTCTAATAACTCATTCAACAAATTCCTTCATGTATCACATTGTGATGATAATCTATAAAATTTTGAATTAATCATTGAATCTCTACTCAAAACATGAAATTCTATGATCAACATATGTGTGGATTCATAATGTGTGTGTGGATGATCTAGAGGAGTTTGAAATAAAGTATAACGATCAATCAACACCAGTGTAATGTTTTCGTAGGAAACTATTCCAATTCAAACAATGTATTAATTATTTTAATTTTTATCTTATTATATTTATAAAATATCTACAAACATTTAACAGGGCTTAAGTCACCATAGACAACATGGATTCATCTCTCAAGTAGTGAAATATATTAATACCCAACCCACTAACATTCATTTGTCACCCTATTAAAAAACATGTGGTTAGAGTGGTCAAATGGGTTTTATAAAAAGTAATAATAATATTCATTAAATTTAAATAGAGATACTTATCACATTACATGCGATCTAAAGGTGTTTTGATCTGATCTTGAATAGAAAACATAAATCCATCTAAATTAAAAACTTATATCGAAAGAAGATTATGATTTAAAGGGTATATAAATTTTAAGAACATTTAATATTTATATGATAATTAAGTTATCAATAGTTGAATGTGATGTGAATTAATGTTTCCCCATTCTTCCAAGGCAATCCTAGCCCGGGTTTAATATCCAAATATGATCTAATATGAATGACTAACAATCAACCGAATGTAGAATAAAAAAAAGGTTAATTCAAGGGGGAGATGATTAAGATCAACTAAACTGAAAAATAAAGTCATAAATCATAAATTAATAGATGTTATAATATTAATTAAATAGTTTTTTCAAATCTATGGCGGTGGGGCGACGTAGAATCGCATCGTATTCGGAAAAATATAAAAATAATAACATCATTTGGAATTTTTTGTTTTGTATTTTTCCAATAAAACACCTTATTCAATTGATGAATTCCCCTATATTATTTTAAAACTAATCCTCCCCAAGTCACCCACTACTCTCCAAATCACTCTAGAAATTGACCGCTAATATAGGTCTCCAACACCGCCTGGGCCGTCTTATGCTGTGTCAAATATTTATCCTGACCAAAATTAGTTTCTATCATTGGCCTTTTCCCCTCCCCCAACATGTGTTCTAATTGAACAATGATTATTTTATGACTACCCAAACAGGCACATTTATCTTGATCCAAAATTATATTTGTCACATCCTTTATTGTTGAACTAATTGGAGAAAATTACCGCATGAGATTCCCCTTTGGGTGATGCCCCTATAATGGATATCTCTCCTATATGAAACCTTATATAGGTCAACCTAAGAAAAAATTAGTCAAGGAGAGCCCATCCTGGCATAGAACATCTCCATGTGTCTTTCCTCTTTCGAAAAAATGGAGCTATCAGGGTCTTGAAAATAAGAAACCCCAAAAACTAGTTCTTGAAAATGTGTAATTGTTTTTTTGAAGTTTATATGCCCAAAATCATTTAATAGAATGAAAGAAGTATTTTAATTGTTTAAAAAATAATAATAATTAAATTTAATTCAAAATTAATTTAATTTTTTATAAAATAAAATTAAATAATTTCTTTATATTTTCGGATAAAACATAAATTAATCATGAAGCTGAATGAAATTAATTTATTTAAACATAAAACTAATCATTGAATTTATTAGATTTACTTGTAATTTATTGTATTCCATTTTAATATTATCTAGAATTTATTTTTTTTCAACAATAGGTTATGAGCAGTCATCGATACAATGTTTTTATTGGTTATTTTTATTTAAAAATTTATTAAAAATACTAGTGATTTCTACAACAATTATTCATTTATTTATGTTATGTAAATCCTCATTTTTATTCAAAATGTATATGGGTTTGTGCATTAATTAGTTTTATTTTTTATCTATATTTCATATCCTGAGACCCCCAAGTCTACGAGTGATAATGTAAGAAATACTTAAAACTAGAATGTATGAGGTGGATGATTCCAAGACGATGTATGATCTTGGATAATATGTGAAAACATTGCATAAGAAGTGAGATTTAAAATATGTGAATATATGAATTATTTAATATTCCCATATGGAACAGTTGGTCTATTGAGTATGAATTGATTAACCAACATTAGATGCTCAAGACCAGTAGGATAATTTATTTTCATTTTGTGTTGTTTATTGTTATTTAATTTACTTTAATGTCTTTACGAAACACATAAAATTTTTGAAGAAAAAATCTATAAAGACGTGATGATGGTTTTGTTATGTTAATGTATGTTTAGTTTTGAGTGAGAAAACATAGACTGAATAAATTTATTAGAAATTGTTTAGATTTATCATGATACATGATAAACACTCAAAGGAATATTTTGTTTTGAACGCCTTTTTTCATGTGAATTTTAATACAACTAGGGGTATGAGGTGTTAACTATCCCTATTTGAGGGTGATTAGTACTATTGGAGTGTTGGTACAAGAGGGATCAATTGACATAACTAATCATTGAAACAAATAACTATAAAAAGATTCTTTGTTACATATTTAGTGGAAAATATTGATTAAATAATGTTTATGGTTTTTATAAGCTAGGTTTTCACTAAATAGTTGAAGATCCGACACATTAATGAGGACGTATAGCTTAGTGATTACCATACAAATTTCTATGAAGTAGAGAAGACAATGATCTTATATAATAACAAGAGGTTTATATGATCCATTACACTAAAATTCTAATGAAATAGAATATTCTATCTCTAGTAGAGAGGGATAATATATATAATAAAATATTACAAGACATTTTAAAATGAAATTGATCGAAAATTTCTAATCATCAATCATTATAAAATTAATAATATGAAAGTTTTTTTTAAATGGGGTGTAATAAAAAAACTAATATGTTTTTAATTTTAGATAAATTTACTTTCTTCACATGAACAAGATTCCAAATATTATAAGAGGATCTTGTGTAATATACGACTGTCAATGAAATTAATTGTGTTAATGTCCTCAATACCTATTGATCCAACTAAGAATGTTAGAATGTAAATGATACTCACTAGAGACCCATGTATGGAGAAATTTATGGTTAAATTATAATGTAATCATCAAAATATGATGAGATTTTTGGATATAATAATAAAAAATAAACCATTTAATAAACTGACACATCTCTAAGAATATTTTTAATAGAAATATAAGAGAAATATGCACATATTTTCCTAAATTTAGTTATGATTAAAATAAAAAATGGATCATGATATTTCAATACACAAAATTATTATATCATTTTCACCCATATAATCTATTTTGATTAATAAAAAAATGAATATATTTTATAAAATTCATCCATTCCTTTTAGGTATGATTTTATAGTAAATTAGAACATATGGGAAAGCATTATATTTATCTTTTTGCTGAACATGTTTAAATACAAGTTAGAAGGTCAATAGAATGAATGAAATAAAAGGTTCTTTTTCAACATCCTTAATATAAATTATGTATTAAACATGAGTTTATTTTCTTCATATTTCATAAAATAATTCATTAAAAGTGTAAATGAAATGATCTAAATTGAAGATGTATGTAGTCACTTCTTCATCACGTTTATTCAACAATTATAATTAAGTATTACGTTTTTCTTCCATAGAAATGAATATAATATTCCTATCACATATGTGTATTTAAATATATTAAACAAGTCAGCAGAGAAATGCTAAAACAATGATGGTGAATTTTACATGAAGGCGATAATGGGTGATTCCTATGTCAACAGAGAGAAGCACATAACATCTTACTGCCATTATTTACGGTTCTTGTTACCCATTTGTTATATATTACAAAAAAAATTAACCCCACATGTGTAACGAATACAAGGATGAATTATTCCAATTTTGGATTGAATATATTTTGAGGTGTATCAAACTCAACCAATAGTTCCGTGATAAAAGAATCATAGGAAATACCAGATTAATATAAATTGTAAGACTCATATTACAGTTTTCATAAGATAATATGTTTTGAATTATTATTTTGTATTTCTCAATGTTATACCAAGTATATATTTAATCCTTTTTGATTAAGTGTACTTGGGTATTATTGAAACACTTATATACTATGTTTAGGAAAGGGGAACCTTTAAACATAAGGGAAAACCGAAAATCACTCCAAATTATTTCATATAAATCCCATGAACAATTAAAAGATTAATATAGTTGTAAATATACTTATAAGATTCCATTAAGTGTTATTAAGTAATTTATATATGAATTTTGACATATGAATGGTTCTACGAAATGATCTTCCTTACACCCATGATCCAATGAATATCTTTACAATGTATTTGTTTATCATTATATTATAGCGTAGAGTATCAATGGTTGGACTTGTATGAATTGTAGTGACATTTACTATTTTTCATTTCATGATACACAAATAAGGGAAATAACTGATTACCATACACCAACTATAATGGAAATTTTTGATCATATTAGTTATAGTATGATGTGAATCCATTAAGTTGAAATAAGATGTATTTATCTGTAATTTTTTTTGTTAATATCCCAAGTAAACAAGAATCGAGAGTAACAATGTGTCAATCTATTGTAATTATCCTAATGTTTTCTTGGGATATTTTAGAAATCCCTATGATAAAAAATAATATATTTTATTTAGATAATATTTTTATATAAAATAATGAACATATCTATATGAGGTAGTAAGGGACAGGTTGGCACGAATATTATCAATGAGGAAGCTTCACAAATGGTTGACATAGGAACATATTCCCAAACAAATAAGGAAAAATTAATGTCATAGAGGCCCAAACTACATAGGTAGGAAAAATCCATAGTAATGGTTTTAAATTCAATATAGATTGTGATATATTATTTATTGAAACTAATAATTCCATTGAGTATGAATTACATGGAAATAGTCTATTATTGATATGGTCAATTAAACAACATAATGGATTCAATGTAACAATGTGAATGTGATTATTATTTTTAATTACATGGTGGGTATTCATGTGTCAAAATACATTGGTGGTATATATATTGTATAATTATGGCACAATTGGAAATACCAATTGATTTTTCCTAAACCCATTAAAAAATTACTTGTCTTGTATAATTTATATAATCATTAAATTAATCATTGTATTTCATGTCCACTAATCTTAGATGGTCTCATTTTGAAGAAACTAAAATGTTTTAGTGAAATCATATAAATACAATAAGTTGTACAATTTACCAAAATCTAGTTTTGGATTGAAGTAAGTAATAAGATCATAGAGTTATCTTTTAGAATGATTTTCCCATGTGTACACAAGAGGTTTTTAGGAGTTCCAATATTTTGAAGGAAAATAGCTATTGTAATATATGGAAAATATCTACTCTGATAAACATATATTATGAAAAATAAATGAATGTAATGATCTAGAGATGTATCTAATATAGTGACATATGTGTTAGTGGATGTGAACTATGGGGTTAGATCTAATGGCTTCATTAAATCAGTCACTATTTCATATAGTGAATATTTTATTAAGCTGAACATGTTAAAACAATATGTGAGTGATTTCTTACCAAAGCCACCTGGAATAAGTATCTAAATGGAGACATGCATTAGGATTAAGAGAATATTAAAAGATGTTGGAGGAATTTTATAAGAGAAATAAATAAATATATCACACATGAAATCTTATGCAATATATATTATATTTAAATAATTCACATAATAGTATGAAATTATCATCTATTTACAATTGATATTTTATGAGATATTTTCATAACTATCACATTTTAATTGAGACTGTATAAAAGATGTGTACATTGAATGTGGAAATTATTGGGTAATAATTATATATTGATAAAACTATTCTTACATTGATAAAAATTATATAATATAATAGTGAGGATAATATAATGAATAATGGAATGTAATTCAAGCCTGCGTTAGCTATATCTAAAAATACAAAGTTTCTTTACACTTCTATATAAGATAATGAATTAGTGAAAAATATTCAATGATTTATTCAATTTAGTTTAATCAGACATATTAATTAATGTTTTATCATAATATAAAATTTTCTAATATACAACTATTAAAATCCATGATTTCATGTTTTTATATTAGAGAAAAGGAATATTCCCTTGAGAAATCTCACACAAGGATGTGAATTCATACATAACAGAATATACATTAAGTAGAGATGTGGAAGCCCCATGACAAGAGACATAACTCTATAGAAAGATTTTTTTTTCATTTATGTGATAACAATAATAATTTACAAATTGTATCTAGTGAATGTGGTATTCTTTTAATAGTGGTTTTCTCGAACTACCAATATCTATACCTTTCAATTACCATATAATGTGTACAGTGAGTTATTAATGATGTGAACATATCATAATACTGTTGATCTTTCTGAATTCACTATTTACTTAGTAATGTCCATAGATTATATTTTGTTTGCAATGGTTACTGTATTTCCTATGATATAATACGGACGTTGAGATACTACGACATTAATCGTAAATATATTTATTATGGTCTATAAAAATCATACAGAAAAACATTATTTTTGTCTTACTATAAGGTGTTTTGTGATTATAAGCATTGAGGAATTTTTTTATTTATTTCACGCATATATATAAGAAATAAGTATGATCCAGAGAAAATACTTTCCAATAAGAACACTATGCATTTTTTATGGAATTGTAGTTCCTATCTGTGGGAATATATAACTATGTCATAAAATCATATTATTATTATTGTGCACTATATTATCATTTTCCATTATTCAAGTAAAAAACTATGGAAATTACATTCTAGAGAGGTATAATGAATTTGGTGGATCATTGGTAGTATGACATTTATTGAAAAAGATGAAATATTTTTTCACTTTTGATAGGATGAGATATATTGGGCCTTGTTTATTAGGATGGTACTAACTTCTCTAACTCCAAGATAATGGTCAAATATGGTATTTCCATCAACTTGGGTCGATAAGAAATAACTCATGAAAGGATGACTACAAAAATATTTACATTATTTTTTATGGGATAACATGAGACAAAGAGATTTTAATTTATAGTGTGTGTTCATAGAATGGTTATCGTTAGTAATATTATTACTTATAATTTTATACACATAAATAGGATTCTATAATCAAATCATGATGAATGTATAGTAATCAAAATTGTGAAGATAATGTATTAAAAAGTCACAGAAAATTTTATATTCACAAGTCTTCCATATTCTATTGAATAGTTATAAAGGACATGGTAGCCCCCACCATAGGGTATGAGAGTTGTCCATGAAATAACGATCTCCAACGAATAAATTATTTCATTATTATTAACATATAGAATAATTTGGCTGAAATTATTTATTAAAAGTTATGAAAAATAATTAATTTTATACATGAAAAATATTATATGAATGAATGTAATTAAAATATTAAAGTTTCTTTAAATAATATATGAATTATTAGTCATATAAATGACTCATTTTTATAATTATTGTTTAATTATTTGTTATGATAATGACAAATTTTTAAAATTTAATGAATTTATTTTATTTTAAAAGATATTTATAAAATATAAAAGATTAATTAATGTAGTTAGTTCTCATATCAAGTCATTTATGGCTTATTTAGTGGGAATTGGATATACGAGGGTCGGGGAAATCTTTGTGGGTATTTTTACATCAATATTTATAATAATCAGTGTGACTCCCATTCCATGAATTTTAACCCATTTGTAAGTGATATATTTTCCCTTATACAACACCATTGAGAGTGGAAGAATCAGTCTATGAACTCAATACAATAAAATATTTCCAGATCCAACTAAGGTAGTAATGTTGATTTTTGGGACATTTATTGAATTATTTATGGTCTTTTCTAGAACCTGAAATTTTCATATGAGTTTTTCTGAGTATTATTGAATCATATGTTTATGATATAAATAAATTTAATCTTTGATCCATTTAGTTTTTATTATTCGTGAAAATATTCATAGAAATATGATATCGAATAAAAAAAGGTGTTTGTTATTTTAATTATGTTCTCATTACAATAATGAATGATCCTGAAACATCTTACAGGGTTTGGATTTTTAGAGATCAAAATTTTTAGTTACACTAGTGACTAAAAATGTTATATTCCCAGGCCAATGAATTTTTCTATGTGCATTGGTAACAAAAATATAAATCGTATATTGAATGTAACATAATGAATTTTTTACCCTCATATCATCCAAGTTTAATTACTACCACACCTCTATGTAACCATAAAATAAAATCCTCCCACTAAATTATTTTGTGATTATAATATATAATTAATAATATTTGGTATAATTATAATTGTATATATCAAATTTATAACATTCCACTCTCTGAATATATTTATACTATTTTACTCCTATCATTCAATTTTATGATGTTAACAATTTAAATTGTATGGAAAAAATCATTTATATGTACATCATAATTGTGACACCCATATTTAATTATAGAACTTTTGATTATTTAATTTTTTTAGAATCTTTTTTATTTCTTTTTGATGATTTTGGGAAATGATTTTGTTTTTTATAATCAGGGAGTTTTGGACTATATTAATTCATGCCACGCTCAAGGTGAGGGACTTTGTGATGGGTGTTTTTAGTTATTCTATATATCTGTCAATAGTAAGAAACACCATGACATTAATGAGTACTAATATGATGGGATTTTGTGATTTTTTGTTTGAATAATCCGTGTTCTATGATATATGCGGTTTCTTAATATTACACTTCCAAGAGTGGGGTCATCTTTTGTGGTGATTTAATGGATGTGTTTCAATAAATGGAGGACATCTCGCATTAGGGGTTTTACCCCATGAATTTAGGAATATTCTAGGATGGTACAATTATATATAATCCCATTGATTTGATAATCGAATATGTGGTGAATTTTTCTACAATAGTTATGTCACACAACCCTATTATCATGGAATATTTTTTTTAAACATGAAATTCGGATTCTATAATCAGATGATTTAATGTTTTTTCCACACTTTTTATCCTCTGTCCTTATCATAATTTGTTTTATTTATCATTGGAGATCATTGTAAAGACCCGGAAATTTTAGGAAAAACTTTTTCTAAAAAACGTAGGAATTTTATGAGTATGTGTCTTCTAACAGAACTTGATTCTGAGGCCCAGTGTTCCCGATTCAATTTCCGAATTTTAGCTCGGGTACGTTCAGAAAACAAACGAGCAAGTTTTTCTACCTTTAGAACCGGTGCTCGAAATTGAAATATGAGGGCACCGATTAACTCGGAACGCCTGTAATTGCTTAAGGGTACATTTACCGTAGTTGTGTTTTCACAGGAGGAGAAGATAATTATTGGGGTTTAATTAAGAAGTAGATAAAATTGGAGGAACAATTTTATTTTATATCTAAGGAGGTTAACTCCTCCCATGGGAAGTTGTTTGTGGGGCCCACACCCACCCAAATTCCTATGTGTGAATATATGAGAGGTGGGGCCCACAAAATCCCCAACCTTTCATTTTCCCCAAACCCCCTTAATACCCCCTTCATTTATTTGTTAACATCTCTTAATTATGTAACTCTTCCTCTTCTCTCTCTTCCTCTTTAACTCTTGCCAACACACCTTAATTAATTAATGGAACCTATTCGATTAATTAATTAAGTGATTAAAATTTTGAATTGTTAAAGCTTGGAATGTTGAATTAATATAAAGGGAAGCGTTATTTTATTTGGGTTGGAACTTGTTTTGTTGGGGGAAAATTTTAAGAGAGAGCTTTTGTAAAGGAAGATGGGATTTCCTCCTTTGTTGAAGAAAACCAAACCTCTGGTCAAGAACGGCACTCCCTTCCATGAAGAACGACGACGCACCCTCTTTTCTCTTCTCCACGACAAGAGAAGAGACATCAATTAATCTTCAGGTGCATTTCTACGATAACAGAAATGACACTGTCATCCACGACGCTTGTCAATAGCAATCCTTTTTCGAGGGAGAAGAATTTTAATATTTTTTCGTATGTCTGATTCTTTCCTCGAGCATGGGCGTTGTTTTATGATAAACTATGGTTAGAGCCTCTAATGCGGAGGGCATGTGCTAATGAACAAGTATGGACCCTCTGCTTATTGTTTGTTTGTGCGCGGATTAACGGGAGATGACGAAACGGGACCACAATGGCAGTTTGAAGCCTTCATAGAGAAGAGCAGGCCCCGGGAGAGCCGCGAGCACAGACGGTGGGTGAATCGGACCCCCAGAGCACGTCTGGTGGTCCGCGGAAGACGCTACCGACATGCCCCGCTGACACGGTGGTGACGACATCCGGCGACGATGGCAGATGATGTCCAGAACGGATTTTCCGTTCCAGAGATGGTGGGTTGCGGCATTAAGCCGCGCCAGCTAAGGGGGGTTGTGCCTCTGCTCGGCCAGCTAGCCAAGCTAGCCTACCCCGGCCAGGCTAGGGTGGGCCATGCAGTCTGGGCTGCACCGCGCCCAACTGGGCTAGACCCGGACCTAGGTCAGGTCAACCCGGATCGGGCCGACCCTGGGTGGGTTTGGTCGGGTCAGACCGGGCCCAGACCCCCCATTTTCGAACCATTTTCAGTTAGACAGACATATCTTGAGCTAAGGAACTCCAATCGACACAAAGTCAGGAGTTTAGGATTCATTGGATCGTGACGGTCGTTTCGGTATATTACACTCAAGTTTTCGGTGAAGTTTGGGTATGGCGAGGTTGGTTCGAACCCGAAACCAACCAGGCCCTCGGAGTGGAAACACTTATCACTTGAGGACATGACGTCCGATTGAAGTGCCATTGACTGTGTTGGATTCTTCTTGATGAGACAGTTCTTTTGGCATACTCTAAGTGGGATTCGGAGTATGTTCGGGTTGGTTTTAGCTTAAAAACCAATCGGGCCCCTAGAACGGAAAAGCTAATAACTCACATACCGAGCGTCCGATTGACGCACCGTATGTTTCATAGAGACCCCTATGATGTGGCGGTTCTTTCTGTTACTTCTATGTGATACTTTGTGACACTTGGACATAACGAACATAAGCTCATTGAGTGGACCCTCTTGGAGACGAGAGTACGGAGTGCAGAGACCTAGTTGTTGTAGACCTGATGACTCCTTGAACGATTCGACTCGGAGTGATTTGATTAGCCCAGTGGACTAAGCGCCCTGTATTTGGTGGAAGACCTATGTTGGACGGAGAGCCTGGTAGTTGGAAGCAGACCCGTGATACTCGACAGGAGGAGTAACTCTTTCGACTATTAGAGGGAGCGCCTGATATTTGGTGGCAGACCCACAGCGGACGGAGTGCCCGATATTTGGCACCAGACCCACAGTACTCGACATGAGGAGTACCTCAATAGTCTAAGGTTAGTGAGTAGTGCCTCAGAGTTGTGATAGGGCCACTGTACATGACAGAGGAGGAGTTCTCCAGCAGTTGTGGTTTCGATAATGAAAATCATGGTTTTAGCTGAGTTAATGATCTTTGTGTTTTTCTCATGTTTGAGATGGGTAATTTGATAACATAGGTATATGTATGGGAATATACCTAAGTAAAGGTTATATGTTGAGGTCATTATTTGTGGTATATACTTTTTGGATTTAGTGAGACCTTGAGGGTCTCGATGTCCCTACTGAGTATTGTTATACTCACCCTTGCACGGGCTATGCCCACACCTCGTTATGTTGGTTGCAGGCGATGGAAAAAACTGATAGTGGTTGAGGCTTGTAGAGCTGGACGGTACCTGAAGGTGGACTTCATGAAGAGACGGTACCCAGAGGTGAAAGAAGTACATGGAGAGCTAAGGTGGCCATCTGTACCAACCCATCAGGTAGGATCTTTGGAAGACAATCCAGGAGCTGCTTGACACCTTTCTTCTGTTTTGTCTTTTCCTTGTACTTTACTGTTGGGCTTGTATTTTTGGCCCCTTTACTTTCCAGAACATCTTTTGTTATATAGTGTTTACTTAGTATTTTCTATCACTTATACTTTGGTTGTGTGTGTATTTACATTTTATAAAGGAAATGCCTTCCCAAATATAGGGATTTACGCCTTTGGTTCTAGTTTCCAGCTCCTCGCCTATGTAAGGCGATCTTGGGGTAGTTACGACACAAGCCCCGAGGTACAGCTCATGACAAATTGTTATCAGAGGAGTCTGTTCTACCATAGAACATAGAACTCTGATATTTTCTTTTCTGTGAAGCAATTGTGTTAAGCATAGTGAGTGTGATTTTCAGTTCAGGGAGTCCAGTGTTGGTGCATCGGCTGACGTATGCATACACCAGGACCCTGACTTCTAATTTCGGACTCAGTTCACGAAAACACTGATTGCGTGTGTGTTTCCAAAAGTTTTCATTATGTCAGCTCAAACTATGTATGCTCAAACCAGGTCAGCTCACCAGGTATAGTCTTTTGACCATGTCGCATCAGTTTCTTTCAGGATGCCTCCCGACGGATGACCAGCTAGAGCCCTGATAGTTGTATGTACTGACAGCCCGCCGAGCAACGAGGCCTCAGTACAGGGCCCCCTCCCAGTTGAGGCACCAGTTGTACTATTTTCTATTGGGCCACCGATGCCACCAGCCCCAACAGCAGGTGATGCACACCACTTGAGCGCGCTGCATGAGTTCCAGAGCCAGAGGCCACCTTGGTTCTGGGGAGAGACGGACCCACATGCAACTTAGGATAGGATGTAGGCTATGGTGAGAGTCTTCAGGGTAGTAAGTACACCAGCAGACTTCAGGGTGATCCTTGGTTCTATCCTCCTTCAGGAAGCAGCAGGCAGATGGTGGATCTTGATGCTCCAGATGCATGACGAGGCATCACATCTATGTGAAGACATCGAGAGCCTGTTTCGTGTGGAGTTTTTACGAGGAACCCTTCGAGCGGTGTGGATACAGGAGCTACTTCAACTATAGCAGGGCAGCCTGAGTGTAGCTCTGTACTCAGGGAGGTTCACATACCTCTCTCTCTCTAGTCCACCGATATGGTACGAGACCCGTTCTTTAGGGACCCGACCTTTGAGCAAGAACTCAGGTGAGAGATCAGATCATCAGTTATCTCCCACAAAATTCCGACACAGACGGGAGTGTTGGAGCGAGCCCTTATAGTAGAGAGTTTCTTTGCTGACCAGTCTCCTATAGCGGGACCCACAATTAGTCAACTTGCAGCTGAGTCTTCTGCAGCTGGTAGTAGACAGATGACACAGGGGTCTAAGAGGACAAGACCCATCGGTGGCCGACTGCATGACTCAGGTCCAGTTGTGCGAGGAAACCAGAGTGGAGATAGAGCCATTCATGCAGGGAGTGGGTAGTGTTCCTCCTGCGACAAGCTTGGTCACATGGCACGTGACTGTCAGACCCTCCATATAGACGATCAACAGATAGATGAAGAACCTCCCAGGCAGAGGCATAGGTTCAATCTTGGTGGACCGCAAGGAGCAGGTGACCATGGGAAAGGAGCTTGCCATGCAGCTGGTGGTGGACGACACATCGAGGGGTTCCACCACCACCACCAGGAGGTCTACCCCGACCGCAGGGAACAGGTGGACATGGGAGAGCATATCATTAGGCTACTGAAACATATGACTATGGAGCTCCGGAAGTAGGTGGACAGGAGCGTGACTTGTTCCAGGCATGGATGCCTCTGTTCTTGGTGCTTCTAGTTTCCATGTTGTTGTTGGTGGTGGTTGTTCTGTGCCTTTGTACTTGAGATGTAGTAATAAAAGACACTTTTACTTGTGACATTTTATTTCCTTCTTTTTGTGTGGTTGATACTGAGAGGTTCCGGTTAGAACTATTGACTTGACCCTCACTTTCGAGATTCTTACTAGAGGAGACCCAATAACCACGCACTGATGCCGACAGGGTGACTCAACCCTTAGAGGTGAGAGTAACAGTTGGATCTCTTAGTAGTAGAGTCAAGGACATACGACATCGTCTATGGAATGAGTTAGTATCATTCATGTCTGGATTGATAGTATTAGGAAAAGATCGTGTTTCATCTAGAGGATGAGACCATATTTCTCTTTTTGGAAAACGGGAAATCTAAGCAGCTCATGTAGGACCAGAGATAGTGAAGACTACATTGGAGAAGGTGCAGATCATCGAGGAGTGGATGAATACTGCACAGAGGAGATAGAAGTCCTATGCTGAAAGGAGACAGAGACCACTGGTATTCAAGGATGGCGACAATGTTTTCTTACGGGTCTCACCTCGATGAGGTCTACAGATATTTGGCCAAGCCAACAAGTTATCTACGCTTTTCATCAGACCTTTCCAGGTCCTCAGCAGAGTAGGCAAGGTAGCTTACCACTTGGCCCATCCACCTCAGTTGCACCGGGTGCACAACGTCATCCAAGTATCTCAACTGAGGAGATTCGTGCACAACCTGTCTCACTTTATTGACCACGGGGAGATGGATATCGATGGAGGGGAGACTATCACAAAGGTTCCAGTGGATATTGAGGATCGACAGGAGTAGGTCCTACATGGACGGTCGATTCCTCTGGTGCGCATTTGCTGGTAGCACAGGAACCTCCAGGGAAGCACATGGGAGTATGAGTCTCAGATGCGTGCTCAGTACCCTTTAGTTTTCATAGTGAGCGTTGCAGCTTTACAGGGACGTCAAGACCTGTGGTGGGAGTAATGTATAGACCAATAAATTTCATGGAATTTTTTTTCCTAAATACTTGGGAATTTTACGAGTCTGTGTCTTCTGACAACACTTGATTCTGAGGCCCGGTGTGCCCGAAATCAATTTTTGATTTTTAGCTCAGGTATGTTCAGTAAAAGATCGGGCAGGTTTTTCCACCTTTTGAACCGGTGCTCGGAATTGAAATCCGAGGTCACCGATGAACTTGAAAAGCCTGTAATTTCTTAAGGGGACCTTTACTGCAGTTGCATTTGCACTGGAGGTGAAGTTAATTTTTGGGATTTAATTGAGAAGTAAATAAAATTTTAGGAACAATTTTATTTTATATCTAAGGAGGTTAACTCCTCCCATGGGAAGTTATTGGAGGGGACCACACCCACCCAACATCCCATGTGTGGATATATGAGATGTGGGGACCACACGAGCCCCAAAGTTTCATTTTCCCCAATGCCTCTTAAACCCTCCCTTCATTAATTTGTTAACTACTCTTAAATATGTAACTCTTCCTCTTCTCTCTCTTCCTCTATAACTCTTTCCAACAAACCTTAATTAATTACTAGAACCTATTCAATTAATTAATTATGTGATTTAAATTTTGAATTTTGAATACTTGGAAAGTTGAATTAAAATAAGGGGAAGCCTTATTTTAATTGGGTTGGCACTTGTTTTGTTAGGGGAACACTTTTAAGAGAGATATTTTGCGAATGAAGAGGGGATTTACTCCTTTGTTGAAGAAAAGATAACCTCCGGGGAAGAACCGAACTCCCTTCCGCGAAGAACGATGACACACTCTCTTTTCTCTTCTCCATGAAAAGAAAGGAGACATCAATTGTTCTTCAGGTGCACCCCTACGACGACATAAACGACACTGTCATCCACTATGCTTGTCAACCGCAAACCTTTTTCAAGGTTGGGAAATTTTTTTTATTTCTTCATGTGTGTGATTATTCCGTCAAGAATGTGCATTTTTTTAAGATAAACTATGGTTAGAGCCTCTAACGCGGAGGGCACGAGCTAACGAACAAGTCCTGACCCTCTGCAGATTGTTTGTTTGTGCACTGATTGATGAGCGACGATGAAACAAAACCGTAACAATAGTTTAAAGATGTCACAGTGAAGAGCAGGTCCAGGGAGAGCCACGGGCGGAGACGGTGGGTGAATTAGACCACCGGAGTGCGTCCGGTGGTCTACGGATGACGATGCCGGCGCGCCGCCGGAGCAGTCCGTCGTGGCTGAGCCGCAGCAGTGGTTGAAAATCGGAACAACTTTGCCAATTCAGAGATGGAGGGGCGTGGAATTAAGCGAAATAAGTTGCATCAGGTTAATTTATACAAAGGAATCATACACAATAGTAAATAATTTTAGGGTTATCAATTTATCTTTTAAATTTAATGCGATGGGTCTATGTTTTAGTTCATTGATTACTATGATCTCAAGAAGATCACTGTAAATAACATGTATCCCTATCAAAGGAGTGATGACTTTTCTGATCAATATCAATGATGTCTATACATATTAATGGTTTATCACCACTATTGGTATCATAAGATGATGTATAAGAAGGATGATATTCATTTGACAACCTTCCATATATGGTATGTAAAATTTGAGTTAATAGATACCCTCTTCGGACTTACTAATTCCCCTAAAATCATCAAGGATTTTATGAATAGATTATTCATAACCTACCTTGAAATGTTATTTATAGTTTTTATTTTATGAAATATTCATGTATTAGAATAGAAAATCGGAACATTAAATGAATCTTAGGATTTTACTAATGAAATAATGAAAGGATAAGATATATACAGAGTTCAGTATTTGTGACTTTGGTTGAGTAAAATCACATTCCTGGGGAATGTGATCACAATTGATGGAATCATTGGGGAACCCTGTCATAATAAATTGAGGGATTTCCTAAACACTCAAGTTTCACATAAATCATTATTTTTCATACATTATTTTTGTACTACAAATGATTTCTGAGAAATATCTCTTGATTAACTAACACACTACCTATGTTAAAATGGAATGGCATAATGTAGGTCTAAATGTAAAAATAATATTAAATAATTTTGGAAGTCAAGAATAAGATAGTATCATTGTATGTAAATACACTATCCTCAACTTGTGAAGGGTTTATTATATAAAGTGTTGATTCAAAGAGACGCTTCGGTTTTGTACTCATGTAGATTGAAAATGTGATTGTATATTCCTCACAATAGGGGAATATCCATAAGAAATGCTAACTGATGCATGTAATGTAGTTATCTATAGTAATAATTTCATAATGAAGTTTTTGTCACTTACACTATAGTGAGAAGTGTTAAAAATATAAAAATCACAAAAATATAATGAATATATTCATAAAACAATTCTCAACATGAATATAAAATTATAGTTACAGATGATAAAGGGATTTGATTTCTCAATTCAATACCATCTAGGAAAAGGGAATACAATACCTGATTATCCTAGTTGAAAACAAAATAATGCACAATTTAGGATACCGATCGGTAAAGACACTCTCTTCATGAATATTGAGTGATTGGATCTCAAAATCATAACAACATAGATAAATTATACAAATATAAAATGTTTTCTCAAACGCTTACTGAGAAAAAGGTCAATATGTTCAAAATTATTAATTTAGATATTCCAAATAATATAATTGACGTAAATAAAGAGGATATTCAGAAATGAAACTATGATAACGATGGTTTTATTTTTTTTGAAACTCAGCTTTGTGTGCCATAAACATGTAAGGTAAATAAATAGTATGTGGGTAATGAACATAGATCTTATTTATATATCCATTAATGAAGTAAACAAATTCACTATCCCCAATGATATCTGTTTAAGTAGGAAAACATAATTAAGGTGATTGAAGACTATACCAAAAAGGTCATGGTATGTAATAATTTTAAATATTTGAAGATATAATAAATTTGATGACACTATCATTTTCCAAACCTAGATAAAAATTGGATAACATTATCATGGATATTATGATTATTATCTGGATGAAATCCAAGGAGAAAATGAACAATGGGTTTTGGTAGATTGAAAAATCATGATTTTAAACTAAATTATATATTTGGGATATTAATTTCTTGAACAAAATTATATGATAAATGTAATGAATGTTGTGATTTTGTATAAAAATCAAATTGAAATATATCTTATTATGATCCAATGTTCAACTCTAAATTCTAGAAGAATCAATATCATTATATAAATACTGAATTAAATATCATAATGACATATCACCTCCAAACTGATGGTGAATTTAAAATGACTGTGCATCCACATGGGAATATGTAAATAACCTTTTCAATAGAATTAAAAGTAGGATGTGAGTAATGACTCCAATTAGATTTATTGTAAAAAGACAACCACTTATGTATTTAAATGGATCTATATGATGCTCAATATGGAAAGTCGTAATGATCCCAATGATGTTGAGATGAAGTTATTGAATGAAACATCATTGAAATATGTTTTTTATGATTTTACAAAAGTATTTCCTTCTATCCAAAAGTATGTTAATGTTTCCCAGTGTCAGTAGAATATATATGTTTAATCCATCAAGGTTAATATAGGTTTCAATATAGAAAAACAATTTCATTTGAATATCACCATAGAAGTGGGTCATGTAGTGTAGAATTAATGGAATTCATTGTTATTTGAATTTTATCCCCATTAAAATCCTTGATCGCAAAAGTTCATTTTCCTATCAATTAACAGTTTCACCAATCCTTGTTTAGGATTATGATTTCATCCATGTATGTCTCCAAAATATGTTCATACAATTTCCCTTATATGAAATAAAATCTCAATTGGGTATAAATAGGGATACAAAAATATTATAATGAGTTTCATGTGAAGAGCATGGATCGTATAGATAAATCACTATGATGTCAGACAACTCACATCAATAATATTTATTAATGAAATTACAATCATGAAGACGAAATATGATAACATAAGGAAGCATTGAAATAGGAGTATCCTCAATAATTTTCAATGAAAGATATGATATGAAATTGCAGGGATGGAATTTATAAATTGGGAAGATTTTAATGCATGATGAATTTATATATATTCAGTTCGAGGTTTAAATAAATAATGGATATAATAATTAAGTATGTCATTCTGTTGAAACACGTTCTACACATAATTATTCAATTCATTAAATGAGAACATATTTGATACATAATATATATATAAATGATAATTTCAAATATTAGAGAAGGTGTAAAAAAAATAATAGATTTATAACTTTTGGATAATCTCGTTCCCAAATTTTTTTTAACAAAAACTATTTTAAAATAAAATCCATTTATATGAAAAAATATTATTTTAGAAAAGGAATATATGGAACCATTATAAAAATTGAGGCCAATTTTTTATAAATAAATTAATAATAATTTATTTGAGTAATATGACCACTAGAGTAACAATAAGACATTTAGAATAGTAAAGACATTATTATAAATAGTAATATAACTTTTATAAATAGTAACTCGAGGGTTGGAATTCTAAATTGACCTCAATATTTAAATATTCGACATAAATAATTTTTATCCATTTAAATTTAGGAAGTTATAAATATTATAACTCTATATAACAATTGTTGAAATTAGTAAACTCAATGAAACTATAATCACATTTTCATTAGA
This sequence comes from Viscum album, assembly GCA_963277665.1. Classification (NCBI taxonomy): domain Eukaryota; kingdom Viridiplantae; phylum Streptophyta; class Magnoliopsida; order Santalales; family Viscaceae; genus Viscum; species Viscum album. Next base: position 41,558,685 of record OY728129.1, on the reverse strand, counting down.
GTATATATTATTGTATTTCATAAAATCATAGCTTTTATATGAAAAATTAAAATTCCTTATGTGTTATGATTACTTATATAAAACAAAATTTATTTTTCAATTCATTATGTCAATATTATCTAAGAAATATTTTCTGGTCTGTTTCGTAAATATTTTAATATGTGAATTGTAAAAAATAGTTTTTTATAAAACCTATATATTTTATTTAAATCATCCATGACGTAATAATAAAATAATAAATTATAAAATATGAAGATAAATTAGCCATTAAATGTTGTCAATTTGTTTAAAATAAAATTTATACTAATGTCTACAATGGTAAATGATTCTATTAAAATAACTATATTTGTTTTTCCCTTATACAATTGCAATAAACAAGTGAATTTAGTCTTATAAAAGATTGAATGTCCAATAATAAATCTATTTTATTATAATATGACATCATATTTAAATAATATAACTACTACTATGTTATCTATGGAAGTTTTGTTTTATTATATGTTGTAAGTAAAAAATGTTTCTCCCCTCATGTATAGATAACACATATCGCTCCACTTGAAAAAAACACATTACATACACATAAAAATTCCAAATATCTATCTAATAGTCATCTTTAAATCCAGATAGAATCATTAAGATAACATTTGAGTAATAAATATCCATTATTTACAGATTTTATGTGTCATAGAAAATAAAAATCTCAGGAAATTGGAGTCATAAAGGTGAAAAAAAATCCTGGATCTATGGTAAGGAGAAATTCAACCCCAAGTCTTTATTATTAGGTAATTTCCAATTTAAAATTATTTTCATTGTGTATATTTCATGATTATCATTAAAATTTATTTTCACACAACATTACCTTATTATTTTTTGGGTATTTACATGTGTCCACCATGTTAAAATTATTTGTAAGCCAACTACAATGAGCTTTCAAAACAAGCCTTCATTTGTAAAAAATATGCCTTTCACTCCTCTTGATGTGATTTTTCTTCAAAGAGTAATAATTTTTTTATTCAAAAATATAATATAAAATATTTATTTTTGTACCCAGAATTATATTCCTTAAATAATTATTTATGAAATCATTATGAAAGCAACAAATTTCCATGGATTTATTTCATCACTACTATTTTCTTATGTTCCATTACTATGTGGTCGTAATGTTAATGAGAATGTATTATGTGATGGTTGAAAATGTAATTATATATTCCTATAATATAATTATTAATTAGTTATATTTATTATGAAAGTATGATTATTATCTGTGAACATGATACTAGTTTGTTTGTAAAATTATGATACAATGAATTATGCACATATGTTATGTATAAACATGATGCTATATTTCCTCATAAAATATTGTGATATTTGAACAATACATTGTGATGTTTTATTTTGTTCACATTCCATAATATATAATTTTTAAAATGATTCAATCAATCCAATAATTATTATATTATGTTTATAAAATGATTACAGTTATTATTCTCACCATTATACTATTTATTCATGACTAATTTTCATTCTCCATTATCCCTCCCATTATTTTGATTTTATCTCACCATAGTCATTGATCTATACACTCAGGTGATCACTATACTAAACAAAACATGAGGTATTTATTATTTCTATGAAGAATTTACTATATAATCTTTAGATCTATTCACATACTCAGGATGAATTAACATAAATTTCAAAAAAATAATAAATATTATATTACGAATATATTATATATTTTAAAAATTATTAAATAATAATATAACAAAATTTTGAGTCACTATAAATGTCTATAACCTATATACTAAATAATTATATGCACACCCACACAAGAGTGTGTGTCTGTTTATGTAGGGTTTGAGTGAACATGCCAAGATGAAACTCACTATTGATTTCATGTAATACCTTCAATTAATTAGTTAATAAATTATAGATTGAAATTAATACTATAAAAATAAAAAATAATTTTTTATTGATATAAACTCATATACTAGTAATAACATTGAATGAATAAATTGATTTATATAAAACTAGTTTTAAATTCCATGGTAAAAAACCTTCTATAAAAAAACAAATAATAGTTTAAAATTTATATCAAATAATATCTCAAAACAATATTTTATAATAATTTATAATGTAGAAAAAAACACATAGGGTAGAGTATAATACAATATATATAACACTTTTTTACTAAAAATAATTATGTAATAAGAAAATGGGATCCATAAGAAATACATAAAAAGTTGAAGTGAAAACAAGAATGGGAAAAAAACCCCCTAAAATGAACAACATGGGAAGGATGAAGCTTCATGATATAAACTCTAGGAAATAAATAAAACTATAATATACCTTGATCATAGATTCTTCAGTATCATATTTGTCTCCTAATAATATTTCCCATATGTTATATCATTTAGAGAGCTTAGGGACCCCCGACAGGGTAAAACACTCCAAGCATATTAGCCAGGTTACAAAATCCAAACCCAATGATTGAATAGAAATCCCAAAAGTAAATAAGAAATTAATTTAGGGATCCATGATAATGTTGAACGTTATATAATTAGAAGGGATAGAAAATGAAAATATAAGAGTCAAGTAGTGGGATATATTACTATAGGAATCACATGAAATTTCATTAAATTGATGCTATAAATAAAAAATGATGATAAATAGATCTCTTATAAGATTGTTGGAGTATATAAATGTGATTTTCTAGAGGGGTAAGTGAGAAAAAAATTATATTTTATGTGTTTATTTTTTAATCAAATTTTATTTTATTCTAGTTAGACCTCATTATTTGGCCACACAGTTTTCCAAACCATGATTTATCCATTGGGGGACCACAGTCCCATGAAATTAACCCCACAATGGCTACCTAGAGACCCTTCATGGTAGGTCAATACATTTATTGAGCACAGTAATCCACACTATCATATATATAAGGAATTTTCATGGTTTATACTTGGATACACCTAACACTTATGGGGTAACCTTATAGTAATATGAGGATATTACAATTAATCTCACCACATCATTTTCTTCCCCAATAATTTCAATGGGGAATGTAGACTTAAAAGAAAATAAAACTCTATATGTGAAAAAAAATAAACTAGAAACTGGAATCCTCAATGTAATTATACACAATTCCTCACGTAATGCTCCCAAACCCAAGAAAAACTAAAGAAAATATATATAACTTGAGTCCTAGTATGGTAGATCAGTATATCTGGTCACTAGATCATTTAGAATTCATTTATATAGTGTGTTACTGAATATACACTCATAATGTGAGAAAACTACCATTGGGGATTAATACTCACTAAAATCTACTGAAACAACAATATCAATCAGCCCAAAAAACCCATCTATAACGACCAAAACAAATCGTAAATAGAATTAAAACCCCTAAAATCACATATATTGTAAATAAAATGGTTCTATAAAACCATATAGTGTTCCTATATAATATTTACAATCCATGAAGACATGAAAAAAAAACTGCAATCATGATCATGGAGATACATGGGTATAACCATTACAGAAGAAACAATAATGGATGTGGAACCAAGGCCATCACACATGGATTACTCAGTCAAGGTTTCTCCAAATATTTAAAAACTAAACAATATATATCGTGTGATACAAAATGGGGCATAACATGTCTTCATTACATAATTACTCTCTGTTACTAATCCCTTGGTCACTAATAAAAAATATAAAATACCTCCTACATAACCATTAAGGAAAAAATATCTAAATAACCTAAGTGATCATAACCACATAGTGTTAACATATCACAATAAAATAAATAAACACTAACATGAATCTAATAAGAACTATATTAAAATAATTATATATATTAAAAAATCAAAAAGAAAAAAATGTCATTAATCATCCATAATATAGATCATACAAGTGACATGTTCTAGTAAGGCAACTTACAAATCTATTAAATATGGAAATAATTGAAGTACATATTTGGGATAATCCTTAAAATATGGTTCAAAGTGACCTATATCCCTACAAAAATATCACCTGAGTGTAAAATTAATCCAAGTATTGAAAATGAGGCCCCGATATGGTTAACACAATTGTGCTTCTAATTTTGGATTTCCCTAGTTTTACACTTTACAGGATTTTATATCTTCATGTCCACCCTCTGGAATTAAGGAACTACCCATCATATTTTCCAAGACTAACCAAGTTAAACATAATAGGGATCCTTGTCCATATCAATGATATATATAAGGAATAAAATATTCTTATATGACCCAATGTATGAGTAGTGACCACCTCTAAAAATATGAGATCTCTCAGAGATATTTATGTCATATATAGAGGTAAAATTACCAACTATCAAAAATGATTTAAAAACTATATAAAACATCTATCACATTAATTATTTCTCATAAAAACATGTCATTTATACACTATTATTCAATTTGGTACATCCAATGAATTCACACATTCTTGAAGGAAATATATGACACCCTCACGAAACTATAAAGTCTCCCAATAATCTCACTACCCTTTGGCCGATCCTTTGTAGAGGATCCATAAAATCATAACATATATCTTCAAGAGTCTCTGGTTAATGTGAATTTTACCTAGAATATTTTTTACCAACTCCACCACCTCCCCCATACCATTATCACCACAGAATGGTAGTGGATATTAATTAATGAAATTCAATATTGGGAATGATAAGAAAAAATTGGTCATTTTTCCACCACGCTATTCTGTGTCTAGGTAGTTATAGTATCTAGAAAGATATTTTAATATAGTAAGAAGATTCACTTCATTGAACATAATCAGAGAAAATACATCTACATCATTTCCCAACATTTTTTGGTGGCAACCTCTAAGAAATTGAACAAGTATACTAAACCAATTCATGTCTCCCATCCTTAAACAGCTAATACATTTATCAACCAACGGTAAAATTAAATCATATAAACCATTCAAGGAAACATTCACAAAAAATGTTTCAAAAAATAAAATTATTAAAATAATCCACATGTTATAATGAATTAGAAAACCCTATTTTTATAATTTATATATTAGATAAAAAACAACATGTTTTGAAATCCACCAAACATTTGTAAAATAAACCATCCTATATAAAATTATGTGAAATAGAATATTATTACGCTGTTGAAATCATTTCAAAATGATAGAGGTAATTGTAATAAATAAATGTGAAACCCCACATACACATAAAAATATTTTTCCCATAACCTAATAAAGTCTATAATTTTATAAATCACACCATGAGGAATCAGGAAACTCTCTTCTAATGAAAACACTATATTTATTTTCAAATCATGTTTCCAAGATATATCTAGTAACATCCCAAACTTTCATCATTGAAAATTATTCGTTATCTAATTAAATTTCTTATGGTTATATAACATATTCACATACATGGTTTTATATTTATGGATTTCAAAATACCAATAAGAATTTTGACCATTGCTAATATAGTCATTGAACAGTTACCACATGATTAGTATAAATATTGGTCTTTAACAAATCCAATTTTCTCAGAAAAAGGAAGTGATGTCCTCATCCAGTAGAATTTCTCCATACGAAGCCCGTTTTTCAAAGCTCAGAAAGGAGGTGGCATCATTGGACTATGCTCTTGACCAGTCCCATTCCAAGCTTGAACACATTAATCTTGAATGAAATATCTTCTGGAAAAAATGGATGTTAGTAGAGATTACCACATGAGCGATGTTATCCGAGCCACCCAAGTAGTATATCACCATCACACACCTTACCCTTAGGTATTTTTCGGGTGTTATAGGGGGTTATGTAAGAAGAACATATCACTATGATTATGTACATTAATTTTGTCTAAAATAAATAATATAAATTTATTTTATTATTTATACTTTTTAATTTTTTAAAAATCGGAAATACTATTTTTAGTGAATATTCAATTAAGAAATATATTTATATGAATTAATGGATTTTTTGAGTTAAATAAGAATTTTTTAAAATATTATTAATAAATTAATTTTAAAAAAGTATAAATTTTTGTATAATTTTTATGAATACAATTGTCATTTTTTATTATGGTTCGAAAGACATTTTTGTCAAAAACCATGAAATGTCGATAATTGTTGGTTTTCATTATAAAAGTAAAAATTAACATATTTAGAAAAATATTTAGATAAAATGAATATTATTTTTAAAATTTGGACATTGAAATTATCCAATGGTGAATTTTTTATAAATTTCTTAGACAGTCAAATTTTTGGGTAAAAGTTAATTTTTTTTTAAATTATATAATGTGTTTTCTAACATAATATTGACTCAATAGTAATGTAATTAAATACCATAAATGGGATGTTTGGCCAATATATGTTTTAACAAGAAAATAATTTGATAATAAGTTTTTTTGATTAATTTTAAAAAAATTTAGTGGACCTTTAAATTCTTATATAACATTTAATCATTTTAAATATTTTTCCTTGAGAGTGTGACTCACCTCCACATAAAAAATCCAAATATTTTAATATGTTCGTCCATTTTCCTTATAAAATATTTTTTTCCACTCCCATTTGTAAAATTCCATAGGAAAAAATCATGTCATGGTTTGGGGTTTTGGTACGTTTAATGTGTTGGGTCCAAATCCTAAATAATGAAGAGTTTACTCACTTTTCCTATATAAACCCTCCAAATATCCCACTTACCTTCACTAAAAACTTTTGGAGTTCGTCCCAAATATTCCCTCCTCTCTCTATAATCCTCCCAAGGATCCCCAATATCCCAATAATCCTCTCTCAAGCCCCTCCCAAGCCTTTGGGACCACATTTCAAAGTAATGGATTTCCTCCTTAATCATTTTTGTCCAAAAGTTTTTAAGTTCTTATAAACATGTTTTTTCAATTACAAATGTTGGGGTATGATTTCTAATATCCCCCATACATCCCTCCTTATTTTAGAATTTATGAGGTTCCAATTTATCTCTCATTAGTTTCTCACATGTACACACATTATGATGAGTTAATTCCATAAGGAATTCCTCTCTTCTCATTTATATTCAAGACATTCATTTGTATTATGAATGTAAATTAAATTACATTTGTTGGGAAATGTATCTACATGACCCCCTTACTTTCTATTTCATTTAAATATTACGAGACACCCATTTCCCTCTCATAAACCATTTTCACGGTATTTTATATCATGTCGTTATCCTGCTGAAATTTAAAGGCAATTTTCAAAGCCAAAATCATTGTGTAGTGAATACCATACCCATGTCTCTATCATGTGTATTCACATTTATGAGCATATAAATATTTAATGTTACTTTAATGTATATATTCTACGTTCCTAAATCATGGAATAACTTATGATGTTGAATGATTCCACGTTATGTGATCCATGTGTTACACATGTGCATGACATAAAATGTTTAAGAAGGGTGTGCCTTGATAGCACTCCAATGCATTGGGTAAAGATTAGGTTCATTATACATAAATAGAAATGAGGTTTTACTGATGATAATTCATGTTCAATGAGGTTTTCCACATGATCCTAATGTGATGGTTCTTTGCTCATGCTAATATCATTTCAATTGTTGTTGCCACATTTCCATGTTATGGTAATCATGATACATCATGCCTTTGTGTTCATGTTTATATTATGCTCCATTGATATGACTATTTCCTAAAATGTATTTTATTGTTCATGTTATGCCTTTTTTACTCCATTACTAGGATTTATATATCAGCCCTATCTATACATGTCATCACCTTATCCCATGCAACACTAAGTACGAATGAATGATTTTGTTATGTAAAATATGTTTTCAATAAGATGTTATATTTTATGTTTTAATTTGTTATGTAATGTTCTTAATACATAGAGACACTATACCTCTTAACCTTCTAGGTTTAAACAGGTGAAGGTTTTATGTAATAAATTTTCTTTAACTGTGGAATAAAAGAGAAGGGTTGTTATAGTTGCTATCTGAAGATAGGTTTAGTTATTTTTTGGGATTAGGATTAGAAAACCATAGTGAAAGAATTAGGGATAAGACTGAGTATAATAATAAAATCCCTATATTTTGGTAAGTATTTAGTAGGTGGTTTATCAGTAAAATATATCCCTATATTGGTACGAGGAAGTAGAGGAGGCTCTGGCACATATTTATCTTTGAGTAAAAACTCTAACAGGTTGTTTCGGGCTTGACCTAGGGTATCCTGGTACACAACAATGGGGCTTATTTCACTATTGGTTACGACAATCTCAGGGTATATACTCGGATAAATTCATAAACATAGTATGGAACATTATTAAGGGAATAAAGAAATGTCCCTAAGAATATATGTTGGTATGTTGATCAGGGAAAACATAGATTAAATCCAATATACTCCTAAGTTAAAAAAATAAAAGTAATTTGTAAGTCATTAGTTTTTGTATTTGGATCACCATTACTGTGTTACCCCAAAAATTCATTTTATTTTAGCTAATGTCTAGTAATAGGAGGACTCCGGCTTGCATCAAATGCAATGATCAATGTGATGACTACTCTAATGAGATGACCAATCCAATTGGAATGAGAATCATGAAATTTGTCACAATGCTCCCTCTGTTAAATCATGTTTTGAAATCAAACATAGATCAAGAAGAACAGTCAACCCCCCCCAATGAAAGAACAAGTTGCAATTGATATCTTCATTAGACAAATGCCTCCTAATATTAATGGATTATTTGGTCCGTCAATCGCCAAAAAATGGATCAACTCAATTTAAAAGTTCTTTTACGTCCATAAATGTTTCGAACACGATAAGGTTGTTCTGGATGCTTATCATATGGAATGTGAATATGGTCAATGGTGTACATTAATAAATAAATAAGAAGAAAGAGGAATATATGAAGGAGTTGGAATGGAAGGATTTCTAAAAAAAGTTTTTCTAAAAAGATTTTCCTCACACCCTCCAACATATGATGGAAAGGGACTTTTTTTCGTCAAGAAAAAAGGCGAAGAATCCATCATTTCATATAAGGAATACATCACAAGGCTTTCATGATATGCCATTGGCTTTGTCATTACCCCCAAATGCATGTTTCACTGCTTCGTTTATGGTCTAAAACCTATCCAATGGAATTCTCTAGCGATCTGTGACTTTGAGAGCTATGAGGAAATTTTCTGATGTTCCCTCAAGGTCAAAATGGATATCACTGAATCTCATTGGTATCATGTGGATAATAATTGTAATGTGGAAATTAATTTTGGAGGTCTGATATATAATTAAATCGATGCTAAAAAAGTCCATAACCTCGCTTGCTAATGTTGTAGAATGAAGCACCCAGTAAATTACTTAATAGTGACGAAGAAATGCTTTAGGTGTTTAAGAGGAGAACACAATGCCTTAACTGATGAAAGGGAAAACCTACGGCTATGACAGTGGATAGTAACACTTCTTTCAATCCTCAACATGATTTTCATTTCATCAACTTCGTAGAACTAGGGTTTTTTTGCAAACTAGTTCCATATGCCAAATGTTTTCATAGGCAACCAACATCCTCCAAGGCAAAAAGGAAGAGCTTATACCATCCCAACCACTGATGTGATCCCCGAAAATGATGTGATGATAGGTATTCTATTTATTCATTCAAGAATAAATAATATTATTTTTTATTCTGGTTCTATTTATTCTTTTATATCTCGAATGTTTAGTAAAATAGTCCCTACACCACCCAAAATCATGAAGGTAATGATATTGATGAGTACGGAAAATCGGGAAATCATTCCAACCGATGAATATAACTCCCCCCCCCATCATAATTTTTGGATTGAACATCACAGAGATCCTCTTCTTTCTCCCTCTGTTAGAATTTGATACTATTATTAGCATGGATTGGTATTCCTTATATAGATCCAACACAAATTTCTGTGAGAGGGAAATCACACTCCATATTGTGAATCAACCCCTGATTCTGTACATGTGCAAGAAAGAGGATGAATCTTCCTGAAAACCATCATCTCATGCATAGATAGTACGACCCTATGAGGACACATATCTGGCTCATATGATTGAGTCCAAGGAAGAAAATTTCCTTGAATACATGACTATTGTGAGGGAATTTGTGGAAGTGTTCCACGAGTAATTGTTTGGTCTTCCTACTAGAAGGGATGTTGAATTTTAAATTAATCTTATACCTGTGGCATTGCCAATATCCAAGACTCCATATAGAATTTTTGTTCCCAAGATTTAAGAGATTAAAAAAAACTACATGAGTATATAGATAAAGAGTTTATACTCCCAAGTGCTTCACCATGGTGGGTATCAGTCCTCCTCATCAAGAAGAAGGGTCAGTCAATGAACCTTTGTATTGATTATCGTGAGCTCAACAAAATTACGATATAGATCAAGTATCTTCTCCCAAGAATTGACGAATTTTTGATCAGTTACATGAAAAATAATACATTTCAAAGGTGGATATGTGTTAGATATATTACCATGAAAGAGTGATGATAGATGATATCCTCAAGACAACTTTTCATACAAGATACGGGCACTATGAATTCAGTAAAATTCATTTCGGAATCACTAATTCTCTAGAAATATTAATGGCATTATGAACATAGTATATAGATATTAACATGAAATATTTGTGGTAGTATTTATAGATGATATGACAATATACGTCCAGACCAACGAGGGTCATGTGGAGCATCTAAGAAATGTACTTGAGACATTGAGAATGGAGAATCACTATGTGAAGTACATCAAGATTGAGTTTTGGTTGAAGGAGGTCTCAATCATGGGTCATATCATCACAAGAAGTGGGATATCTACGGAACCCTAATAGAAAACTAAATTGAGGGATAGTCGTGACAAACATTGGTGAAAGATATCCATATCTTCATGGGGATAGTTGGATATTATCGCTATTTTGTGAGAAATTTATCATGATTTTCAAACCCTCATTCAAAGATGACTTGGAAGGGAGTCAATTTTTCTTAGAGTTATGAATGCTAAGAGAGCAACATGGAGTTGAATTATACTTTTTTATGAGATTGGGGAAGAAGGGAAATGTTAGTACAAGGTACTTTGGCCCTTTTGAGATCCTTGATTGCATTGGATCAGTGGCCTATCGACTGGCACTCCAACTGAACCTATATCTAGTACATGATGTATTCCATGTATCACTATTCGGGATGTACATACCTGACCCATCACATGTACTCAATCCATAGGTGTTACCGTTAGAGAATGACCTCTCTTGTGAAGAGAATCCGGTGAAGATCATAGATAGTAGAGAAAAAGTTATACGAAATAAGACAATGCCCCTTGTCAAGGTGTTGTGGTGAACCCACATGTTTTAAGAAGCAATGTGGGAATCGAAGGAAGTAATGAACCAGAGATACCCACATCTGTTTTAGTGTATGTAAAAGAAATTTCACAGGGAAATTTTCTTAAGGGGGAATATAGTACCGACCCAAAATTTTATTAATGAACATTCCTCTTGATATAATAAAATTTAATATGGTTACATAACATATGCACTTCCTCAGTTTTAGGTATTTGGATTTTAAAATACTATTAATAATTTTGATCATTGCTAATATATCCATTTAACAGTGAACACATTATTAGTATAAATACACGGCTTTAGCAAATCCAATTTACTCAAAAAAAGGAATTGATGGCCTCAACCAGTATAATTGCTCCATACAAATCCAATTTGTAAGAGCTCGAAAAGGACATGGCATCATTGGGATTTTTCTTGGACAATCCCATGATGTGATTGAACACATTATGTTTGAATGTAATATTCTATGGGATAAGTGGAAGTTAATAGAGATTACTGCCTTAGTGATTTTATCAGAGCAACCCCAAGAGTCTTCCACCATCACACACCTACCCTTATATATTATGCGGGTGTTATAAGGGACTATGTAGGAATAACTTATCACTATGATTATGTGCATTATTATTTTTATATAATAACTAATATATATTATTTTTATTATTTTTACTTTGTAAATTGATTTTAAAGCACAAATAGTAATATTAGTAAATATGCAAGTATGAAATCTATATTAATTAATTAATATATAGTTTTAATTAAATAATATTTTAATGAAATATTATTAATAAATAACTTTTTATTAAATATAAATTATCATATAATTTTTATGAATTCAATTATAATTTTTTATTATTCTTTGAATGTCGTTTTGCCAAAGCCCATGAAATATAATTAAATATCGGTTCTTATTTTAAAATTAAAAATTAACATATTTAGAAAATTATTTAGAAAAAATTAATATTATTTTTGGATCCATGATGTCAAAATTAACCAATGGTGATGTTTTCATAATCATCTGAGATAATAGAATTGTTGGGAAAAAACATTAAATACTGTTTAATTATATAATGTGTTTAATGAAATCATAATGAACAAATAGTGATGTAATAAAATAATATAAATTTTAAGTTCTCAGAATATATGTTTTACCATTAGAATAATGTGAATTTAGTTTTGTTTGATTTTTTACCAAGCTTTAGTGGACCCGCCAATGCTTATAAAACAATTTATCTTTTTTAATTTTTTTCCATTAGAGTATGACCCAACTCCACATAAGTAAGACTAATATTTTAATATATTCAGCCGTTAGCCTTATAAAATATTTTTTCTTGCTTCCCTTTTCCAAAAACCATTTGATGTAACCAAGGGATGGTTTGTGTTTTTGGTTATTTTAATGTTTAGGTTCCAAAACCTAAATAATATAGAATTGCCTCCCTTTTCCTATATAAACCCACCAATGCTCCCACTCTTCATCAATAAAAACCTTTATAGTTCATCCAACCTCTACCCTCCTCTCGGTTGAATCCTCCCAAGGTGCCCCAGGTTCCAATGAATCCTCTTTCAAACCCCTCCAAAGCCTTTGGGATCACACTTGAAAGTAAGGGATTACCTCCTTTCTCATTTTTGTCCAAATCTCTTTAAGTTGTTATAACATTTTTATTTCAAATAAAAATGTTGGGGTATAAATTTTCCCCTAGCCCATACTTCCTCGTTATGTTAGAATTTATTAGGGTCCTCTTTCTTTATCATTAACTCCTCATATGTACACCTATTACCATGCCAAAATTCTGAAATGAATTTCTTTTTTCTCATTTATATTCAAGAAATTCATTTGTATTATAAATGAATATTACATTACATATGTTGGGGAATGTATCTATATGACCCCATCACTATCCATATCATGTAAATATAATGATACCCACCTTTATCTATCATCAACCATTTTCCTGGATTTTTATATCACGTCGTTATGTTGTCAGAATAGCACCGTGATTTTCCCAGAAAAACCCATTGTGTAGTGAATACCATACCCATGTCTCTATCAATAGTATTAACTATTATCTACATATAAATATTTAATATTACTTTTAGGTATGTATTCTACATTCCTTAATCATGGATTAACTTATGATGTTGAATGATTCCATGTTATATGATCACTGTGGTACACTGATGCATGAAACAAATTGTTTAAGAAGGGTGTGCTCTGATAGTGCTCCAATGCATTGGGTATTTATTAACATCATGATACATTTAGTACAATGAGTGTATACTAATGATAATTCATGTGAAATAAGGGTTTTATAATGGTCCAAGTGAAATGGTCCTTGGCTCATGCTAATATAATGTTATATGGTGTTTCTACATTTCCATGTTATGATAATCATGTTATATCATTCCTTTATGTTCATGTTTCTCTTATGATCCATTGATATGCCTATTGCCTACCATATATTGTATTATTCATGTTATTCCTTCTTTAATCCCTTTATGGTAATTATAGGTCACCCATTTTTATGCATGTTCTCATGTTATCCCATGCAATGCTAAGTACGAAAGAATGATGTGGTCATTTAAAATAAGTTTTCAATAATTTTTCAATAAGATATTATGTTTTATGTTTTAAATTGTTATGTAATGTTACTAAGCCCCAAAGACACTAGTCCTCTCGATCTTCTAGGTTGTTTCAAGTGAATTTTTTATATATTAAAGTCTGTTTATGTGTGGAATAAAAGAGCAAGTTTTTTATATATCCTTTTCACAATCATCTAAAAAATATTCATTATACTATCATAATCTAATTACGTCAAAAATTTCAATATGAAATACATAAAAATACACAACTGTATAAAAACCCTCTTATTGATTTTCCAATATCCGAATATCCTTAAAAATTATTGAATCCTGAGTCATAAATATCTTAACATGATGTGATATAGATATTTTCATGAATAGGGAGAATTGTTTTATATTCCATGTTCCAATCATCTCATATTTTCTAAAATGTTTTTGAAGTCAATTGTTATGTCTTTATATGGGTTTTAAAGCTGTAAATTCTAACCTCGAATTTTTAAAGAATTTATGTTTATTCCTAATGTCCAAATAAATACCACCAAGGTTAAATAAAAAATCATAGTGATGATAAAAGTAAAACAATCTCAAATAATAGAATGGAAAACTATTCAATAAAAATACTGACTACCCCAATAAACATAAGGATCAAAATTAGAAGGGGATCACAAGGATCTAAATTTAAATAATAATAACATCATATAAACTTTTTATTATTTCTACAAACTCTAAAAATAAAATGGTTTAAAATCATAATAAATCCCCTTTTGATAACATTATTTTAAATATCAATTATATTGAACTCGTCTAGGATTCAAACAAATCTAAAACCTCTCCTAACCCATAATTGTACAAATGTTCTTACTTTATTGCTATTGGCTAGAACCTGGGTCATGTAAATCCTAGAACATCAACATGGAAATAATTATACCCTTACACAATAAATAAACTATTTTATATAGGGTAGACCAAATAAATATCAAAATCATGACACCAATAATGTCTATAGTGTAAAATAGAAGCTAGTACTAGAAAAAGACTAAAATTAAGAGTAATTGAGTAATAATGAAAATATATATTAAATCCTATACCATCGAACTATTTAGAAGAAACCAAAGGATTCTCACCCCTTCCCAACTTGCCAATTATGATCCAATAGAACAAATACAATCAAAATACTAAACCTTGAACCTATATGAAACATCTGTCTACACAGATATACACATGAGTGGGTATATTCGGTGTGAGTGAAACCCATTAATAAGATCCCACTAATGATTCAATTGAATTCCTTTCATTATATAAATTATTAAATCTAGTATGAAATATAATACAAAAAATATATATTTTTCGTCACAAATTTATTGTGTAATATCAAATAACATACATAAAACTTCATTTAAAAAAATAATTCATTTATTGTAATTGGTTGCAAAGTCACATGAAAAACCCATTAGTTTTCTCAAAAACCATACATTAAACTCCAATCCAAAATATTTGAAACAACACATGAAATATATAATTTCAAACCATTTCTAAATTTTTGATCAATAAATACTAGTTAGATCAAGAAACAATATAGGAACCACATATAGAGATGTTATATTATAGTAATAATATAATTGGTGTTATATGAAATAAATGAAACAATGATGTACAAAGAACAATGAGAATGAAAATATCTTACATTAAACACTTATCAAGTAACAAATGTCATCAACTACACTCTGAGACCTTCCTAGAAAAATACAATTACTAGTTCATGGATTCAATATTACTTTTAATCATTCTTAACAAGATGTAAAATTCATAACATCCATCTAGGATTGTTTGGGACATACCCATACCATCCCCAAGTAATGAAATGATATACTAGGATGATCTAGGATTCAGACATGTTCAACCCCAAAATTAATTAATAAATATGTATGTCATACAGTGCTAGATGGTTTGAGGGAGAATACAAAGGTGACTGTGTATCACTCATCAAATTTCATCAATAACAAGTGAATTACATTAGTCCGGGGGACATAAAGGTGAACATCTAGAATTTTTACAGGATTTACATCTTTGAAATATTGTCTTCTACTTGATTAATCTGTCAGTATGCATGAGATATAAAAATGTCCATGTGAGAAGAATGAATGAGGCATTCAATCACTTGTGATAGAGGCCTATATTGTACATTCTTGGTTCTCATACCCAGAGCTATATCAAAAATTTCACAATATGATTAAATCCATAAATCGATCCATTATTGCTGAATACCAAGTTAGATGGAGTAAATAATATACCAGAGTTTTCTTTCATAGGTAGTCCCATTGAAAAAAAAATGATAAAAACACCCATTGAAAACACCATAATTATTTTGGAAAATTCCACCACACCATGAAGGTCTGGGCATACTAGAGGTTGCACAATCGACATTGTCTTTGATCTATAATCCAATAGATGGAATCCACGTCAATGATTTTTGAACTAGGGGGGTTCAATCTTCTAGAGATAAGTAATGTTCATAGATTATCTAGGTCTTCCATGGAATTCTGTATTAGGCCACACTACACACTAGAATCCATATAAACCACCCTTTGATGCTCAACAAAACAAGTAAAGAACAACTATTATAGGGAACATGTTATATATCGCACCCCAGATTAGGGAAGTATGATCCTAAAACACCTATTTGTTTCTAAAGTATCCAACAATTTCAATTAAATGGGTATTAGTGACCAACCATGAAAAAATTTGAATTAATATACTATAACTATTATATCTCACCTAACCTAAAAATCACACTCATTGAATGATACCATTCATTTAATATCCAAACACCTCATGATAAAAAACCAACTAAAAAGGGAATAAAAACAGAGGTAATGGTCCATAAAGAGATCTAACACATGTAATAAGTGTTTCATTTATAATTTAAAATTTTTAATTCATTAAAAAAACATGGCACCGGATTTCGAGCATTTTTAATTTCACCGAATAAGTTTTTAGCATAATTTAGAAATAATTGAAAACCACATAGACCATTTACATTTCAATCATCCCATTAAAAAACTCAATTATAATGTGTAGTTATGTAATATTAACAAGGGGTTTTGAATTACTAATATTTCATTTTTTTATTTGTTTTCTATTCATAAAATAAACATTTACAGAAAGATAAATGTTCCTAAAAACAAACATAAAATTCCACACTAAATAAAATATATTTATAATTTCCGTAAAAATTGAATTAATAAATTTCAAAAATGATAAGAAATATAAAAGTTGATGATTCAAAAAAAAACACATACCTCAAATATTTTGGAATAAAGTGGAAATGTGATTCCTTTTACTGTTAAAAAACAAAAGAAAAATGAATCCACCACTTCAAGAAAAAAAATTAAAACCCCAATATTATAATCAACCAAAACCAAAATCATATATATGATTGTGATTTAAGTTTCTAAAAGAAAATGTTTCCATGAATAATGTATGTTATATGGGAGGGGAGAATAAGGAATTATATTGAGAGATTTATATAATAATCACTTGATATATGGACTAAGAGAAACTAACATCATGGGAAGATAACGGATGGTCCTCGCATAGTCTCTATAGAGGGTTCCCTCTCAATTTGGTATAACGACAGTAGGATAAAAACATAAGCTAGATGTTTGAAATTAGGTATCATTTTATTATATGTTATAATAGGTATATTAAATGGGTTTACTTCATGTTTTTTGAAACCATGTGTCTTCTTTATGGGAGACACTATCCCACAAACTATACCCAACACAGTCAAACAAGAGTCTTTTCACGATTAAAAACCCATATATTGGCCAGGAAAATCTTTTTTTTATGTTTATAGGCCATCTTCATGGTTTCCAGAAAGGTACTCGTAATTATATGGGATAATTATAATACACCAAGATATGTTTAAAAAAAATCAAATTTAAATCCAAAAAAATTTAATAAATCTAAAAATAATTAATTTAATATTAAAATAAAAAATTATACACTGGTAGTAACATAGGGGTATTATATTGATGGATATTATGGTTGATAAAATATTATTTTATCTTTTTTTATATTTAGGAAAAATGTTTTCATTGGTGATAAATTTTTTATAGCGGTGTGTATACCTTGATACCCTATTTCTAAATATTTATAAATGGTGTATAACATGCTTCTTTATTTAGAGGTCTGTGAGGTATTTGTTTCTACATAGTGGTAGATGCTCGAATTAGTTATGTTTGATGATATGGATTTTTTAGTTCTGTTGATTTTTTAAGGAAAAATATTTTTTTCATTCATTACCATCTTAGTAGACCCACTTTAGTTTTTCCTAACCCTCCCATTCATTATGTTATATTTTGATGTTATGATTTTCTATTAATTTTACTATTGATTATATCCTTCAATATGATTTGTTATCATTATTTTTGATAATTGTGACTCCCCCATGTCACTATTGTATTTTATATAAAATATTTTATCCATTATTCAATATGTAAGTATATTTTCAGGAGTAGGAGTTATATTTCATGGTCTTCAAATTCTAGAATTTCATACAATAGTTGGTCATTAAAAAACCATGGTGGGGCTCATCATCATGTTTGTTTTTGGGTTTTCTAAAAAAATTTATGTAATCAACTATTGTAAAATTAAGATTTTTCACATCACAATTGGTGTTTGATTACTTTTATTTTCAATAGATTAAAGGGTAAAACCATGATAAGGATGGATGATCTACAATAATTTAACACCCAAATCATCCAAGGTACTCTTTGCTTTGAATAATTCCATATCCTGTGATGTGCGCATCTCAAAGATCTAGCACACCACAACCCATGAAACTAACCATTTAAAAAGATGTTATGAATAGTAATACCCACTTTTTGAAAATTTATAAATTTTATTTTAAAAAATAGACTTCAATTTTGGGTTTGTAATATCAAAATTATCTTAGGGTTAATTTTTGGTATTATTCTAAAAATGTTCAATTTTTAATGAATAGTGAAAAACACTACGTTATTGTTTAAAACCAACTTTTAATTCAAATAATTATTTTAAAAGAATAATTTATTTTAAATTAAAAATAGATACATAATAACTATATTAATATAATGTAATTAATTGGAGTAATTTTAAAATATGATTAGATATATAAAATTTTATTGATCATTTTAACGTCTTTTACCCACATTCTATACCCATTTGCAAATTTGCATAAAAAATAATTAGACCGCTTCTGTTATTCGAATTTTAAAAGTCAGAGAGGCATTGTTGACATCAATGTGTAAAATGTTGTCCTATAAAAAGAAAATTATATTTGTGAATAGTAAATTTTGAATTTTATTTACCACTGTTATATGTAAATAGTGTAATTAAAAGTACAAATGTTTTTATAATTACCCAAAACATGTCCTAATTCTATTGGATAAGTGTATTTAGACTATAATCAACCATAGGGAAAAAATATTATCCGGTTTTATCCACATGGATTTGATTAGAACATTTATTTTATTTTATTTAAAGACGAGTTAAAAGTGTTAAATTAAAATTTTAATAATTAAACCATTTTTAATAAAGGGTTATACATAAGATAAATTTGACTAAAAAAATTAAGTAGAAAGATACAACTATTTCCAACATCATGGATGTTTATTTATAATTTTTAGACATTAAATAAGTAAATTTATTAATGACACAATGATGATGTAGTAATTACCTAATTAATGAAAAATAAAAATAATTGATATTATATATTTTAAAATAGATATAAATTGAAACTTTTGATGCCATCCAGAAATTTTATAGGTGAATATGAAATTTTATAAATTATTAAATGTATTTTTTAGAAGTAATCAAGTTTTTATGACTTTCACAAAAACCAAATACTAAATAGTGTCAAAATTGACATAAATAGGTTTTTAAAACAAATACTATATTATTAAATGATATAAAATTCCTAAAATTATAATACTCATCCAAAGGAATTTTATAAGTTTAAATATATATTTATTTAATCACTTGAGGTTTTATTGTCATCATATTGTTAGTATATTATCCATCTAATATAAAAATATAAGAAGCCATGGTAAATGTTAAACTATTTAACTAAGAGTTAAGTAAAAAAGATAAGATTAATGTGGTGACGTAAATTTGAATAAAACCTATTATTTGAAAGTATTTATACTAATCCTAAACTTATCATCTAAATAAATCCATTTTTAGATATTATACACTGAATATTATTTTAAAATAAATTAATATTTAAC
The DNA here is from genome assembly GCA_963277665.1 of Viscum album. NCBI lineage: Eukaryota > Viridiplantae > Streptophyta > Magnoliopsida > Santalales > Viscaceae > Viscum > Viscum album. Next base: position 41,538,509 of record OY728129.1, on the reverse strand, counting down.
ATTTTTCTTAAAGTTCCCCTCACCTCTTTTATAAAAGGGTACATTCCCTTCTCTTAAATTCACACCTCCAAATCCATTTGTCTTGGCCAAACTATGCTCAAATATCTTCCAAAATAACATAATTTAAAACTATAGGCTTTAATTTGATCATAAAGGAAACCTAAATATACCTTTTGTACAAATTAAAAGGAAGTACCCGAATAAGAGGTAATTACTTCATCAACTTTTTCAAAATTATTTTCTTCTTCCAAATCCTTTTTCTTTGTTGATTACATAAAAAAATAACAACTCCATTGGCTTATACATACTTTTATATATTTATTTATAAGGTAAATCCATATTTATTATTCTATCCATCCTTTTAATGACAATGTCACCATACGTGCGTACATACGACTAACCATCTCCACTCCTAGGTGTAGTTTGTTATTAAACACTTCATTATATAGATGTGTATAATATTGAGAATAATTTATTTTAATAATAAATATAACATTTTAATGATTATTTATATATCATATACCATCCTATTACATTCAATCTCGTTATCAATAGGTTGATATTGTCGCTCGTTCGTATGTATGGCATACTATCTCCACGACGCTATGAGATTTCGTCCCCCATCGTAACCATTCAAGAATAATTTTCATTTCATGATTAAAAATAATGTTTATGAACTAAATATAATTCTGTATATTAATAAAAAACAACCTACCCATAACAAACATTACTTACATATCAAAACATATAAAGGAAAATTAATTAGTTAACACCTGAAATAATGATACAACTGAAATATCATTAACAAAGAAATTTTAGAGGATTATATATGATATAATATTTTTTTATGTAGTTCTTGTCTAATTTAATAAAAATTATTTATCCATTATAAAGGAGTTTAACATAAACTCTACTAAGGAAAAGTACAATGTAAGGGGTTTTCATCTCATTTTTTATTCCCGTGAGATTTATGCTATATTTGACACTATTTAGTTTTGTTTGGTGTATGTACTGAGAATGATTGAATTATATTTTTAATATGATTTTATTTACGGGTATTCACATCTTCATTGTAGGATCCTTCCTTAATGGGGTGTATGTTTTGTAAGTTAAAAAATTGGTAAGGGAATTTCAAATTTCAATTTCCACTCACTGGGTTTTACGGAGACTTCATTGATTATTTTACTCTAATATTATGTTTGGAATCACTATTTATTTATTTATTTAGTAATTTCAAATACCCTTTTTGTGGATATAATTATGATACACATAATCACTCCATTCATAAATTCCCAGTTCATTAATATGAACTTTATAAGGGTAATATTAACTCAATTTCCACTCCTTGAGTTAAACATGCAATCCATTGGTTTTGTTTTTACAAGAACATGTGTGAATGTAAACTACTTGATTTACATTGAATATCCAATCATAATGAGTGTATTTATATTTTACACACATAATTATGTCATTGATTTATCCTTAATCTATGAATAATATCATTATTATGTATTTCTTCTCAATTTACATTCCAATGAGACTTAATTATTGTTATGCACCAATTCACTATTATATAGAATATATAATATCAATTGGAATATTATATCCTCAATCTATTTATTTTCATAAGATTATAATGTTTTTTTAAAATTTTATTCCTTAATTATTTGTATTCAAGAATCTATCATTTGAATAGGAACTCCTTAACTAAAATATCGTTTTAAAATTTTATTCTTCTAAATCGTTCTCATTAGTGTCCATGTTTTAAAAATGGATTTAAGGAAATATTTATATGGACATGAATGTTTTGAAATTAATATTTATTTCAAATGTTTCAAATTGGTATGAGACACATTGATTCAAAAATCTCTTTTAAAGAGTTTCTTTGATAAATAGTGTGACGTTTAAATGTTTTATAGAAAAAGAAGATATTTCTCTCAAATAATTTTAATAATTATTTTCATCTATCTCAATTTCTATTATTGTATTAAATTCTTCATTGAGGTTGGTTTATTATAATTCAATATTCCATATTGTATTGAATGAGTTATGTATGACTATGGGTGTTCTATTTATATACCATTCATGGTTTGTGGTTAATTTATTGACATTAAATATGCTAGTTTTAATACAAATGTTTAGATTATGATTCAACATTTTCATATGAGGAATGTATTTGACATAATATGTGACTTGTGGGGCCCTATATATCCCCTCGTTTCATCGGTAGGTATAATAAGAAAAAATAGTTTCATGGAACAAGGCCTTGGAAAAATTTATATTTAGTGTCTTGGAACGAGGCCTTGACATTGTGGTTAAGATGTCTCGAATTATGCATTACATCATTATGACATTAGATATTGATATTACATGTGATTATTCGACTATTAGAAAATCCATGTGAATATATAAATGGAATTATTTGATTTATCTTTACTATATTAGGTTGAAGTTGATGTTTGAAATGATTATGGATTAGTCTTATACATTGCCTTAAATGTTTTTTTTATGATAGTTTCTACTATATTATTATCATTACTAAGCATCTCAGCTCACCCCTTTCTTATGATATACTATTCCTAGTATGTGAGGAAGTATATTATGAATAACAATCTAGGATAGCCTTGGGATATTAGTGTTTTCAAAGGAGATGAAATGTTGTTGTTTTTTAATTTCATAATGTAATGTAAATATTATGTATGTATCTTGTACTTCAAAGGATAATAAACCGATCGGTCTTTCGGGACGTGATGTCTTATAAAAATTCTAATTTTATGTAATAATTCACTACTTTTAGGCAACTAGGGTTGGGGAGTTATAGTTGGTATCAGAAAAATTTTAGTACAAACATTTGAAAATAGATTTACAAAAACTCTGATTAGAGAACATTACCCAAAGATAGAATTTTAGGATTAATAAAGAAGAACTTCCAAGAATTTTGGTAATGTAGCGATTTTGTGAGAATTCCAAGAATTACATCTCAGTCTGGATAATACTTCTGGATGTGGTTCATGAGTAGATTTACCTAAGAGCGAAACCTCAAACTTAGAGTTTTATGCTTGAGATGGGGTATCCGGGTACATGACAACGGGCCTTACTGCACACCTGGTTTGACATTCCTAGGGGATATGATTAGGATAATTTAAATTTTATTCACAAAATGATTTGAGGATTTTAATATAAGATGAGAATAAAAAACCATGGTTAACTCCTAAGGTGTTTTATATTAAAAATAAGGCGTCATAATATTCTCTTAATGATTTTATAAATATTTTTACTCATACTATGATTTCTTTTTTAATGAATAGTTAGATTCCAAGGAAGTCATAGTAAAATTGAACATGATGTCATAGGTGGGTATAATGGGGGAAATGAGAAACGAAATGGAATGTTGATTGGAGTAAATGTAATCAGTTTCATGCAAAATCATTTTTCCAAAAATATTATCAAAAACATATACATTAACCAACTATTGAACTCAACAATGAAAAGAAAAGTGGTAAATGATAATAGCCCTAGCTTTGGAGACCATGGAGAAAAGAAAGTTCAATTTACACCATGCACGAAATGTAGAAGGAGACACCCAGGGAAGTGTCTTAATAGAACAATTTTTTTTCATATGTGGGAAATAAGGATATAAAATAATTAATTTACAAGGAAAAATGAAGAGTATTATGGAAGAAAATAAAAATTATCCCAAGAATCTATTTACAATCATTTCTCATAAATGTGAGGGACCATGGAATTACCCGAGTGAAATGCCTATTCTATAGAATAAACACTTCCTCATGGAAGAACCTATGTGAAAATAAATGGATGGATAAATGTTTAAAAGTATCAGGGATGTAACACCCCAAGATTTCACAGTGTGTTATTTCTTCAAAATAATTCAATAACTTGCACTACACGCAACACTGAGTTCAATTGCACCATGACTTACCAAAAAAAAAGCCATTAAAAGAGGTCATGAATAGTATTAACTAAATTTTAAACTTTATATAATCCTTATAATTTTAGAATCCATATTATGAGTTTCTTAGTCATAATGCAAGAACAGATTCATTTTCAGTATTGCACTTTTATCAACTTTTGATAGTGAAACCTTTTTAAATACAATATTTTAAACTTTTTGACTAAATGGAGACATCAAAAAATTTAAAATGAAACATCCCAAGCTTCCACGGTACGCTTTCCTTTGAATAAAACAATAGCGTGTGTTGTACGCAACTTCGAGTTCTAACACACCGTAACCAATCAAACTAGCTGTTATGAATAGTAATACCTACTTTTTGAAGTTATATATATTTTATATTTTAAAATGGACTTTATTTTTGGATTCTGAATATCAAATTTAGCCTAAGGTGAAATTTTGGTACTTTTCTGATAACTTTCATATTTTGATGAATAGTGAAAATTACTAAATTTTAATTAAAAACAACTTTTTTAATCAAAATAATTAATAGTGATAAATTATGAATTTGAGTGGTTTTAAAGTATATTTAGAATATATTTTTACTATTTAATATAATGTTGGTCATTGGACATAATTTTACAATTAAACCGAACATAAAAAAGTGTCAATCTTTTGGTAGTTATTATCTCTTAAAAACACGCTTTTTGTTTTGACAGCGGGAATTAATTTTAAATTAATTTCTGCCACTTCTGTGTTTTGAATTTAGAAAAATGGATTCCATATTTGGAATCAGGATGTTCAAATTGTGTAAATAGGTAACTTTTATTTTTAGACATTTTGAATAATTACTGCGGTAAAAATTTTATTTACCATGGTTAAGGGTAAATCCGGTAAATAAGGGTTAAAAAATAATATTATAATAATAATAAATTACCCTAAAACGTGTCTTAACCCTATTGGTTGATACATGGTCGACCATGGGCATCTTTGCGTCTATTTTGGGACCCCATGGATCCACTTGTAAGTGATAATGACACTTTATTTTAATTAAGTCAAAATGAATACAAAAATGACACAAGCATATATCTTTTAGAAAAACAATTGTTACATAGAGTTATATAAGTTGGATTTTAGATTATAAATATTCATTGGAAAGATAAAAAGATTTCCTACATAATGATATTTTATTTATAATTTTTAGACATTAAATAATTTATTTTATTTATGACACAATGATGATGCAGTAATTACTATAATAGTGCAAAATTAAAATAATTGATATTATAAATACCCAAAAAAAATATAATATGAAACTTTTAATGAATTAAACTAATTTTATAGGATAATATGATATATTAGTATTTATTTAATTGACTTTTTTCGAAGTAATCAATCTTTTATGAGTTTCACAAAAATCAACTATTGAATAGTGTCAAAATTGACATAAAAGAGTTCTTAAAACAAATATTATATTATTAATTGATATTAAATTCCTAAAAATCTAAGGTTCGGCCAAGAGACTTATATCAGGATAGGTTCATCATTAATGGACCACTTGGGGGTCGCTTGGATGTATATAGTAAGTTTATTAACCATATTATATAAAAATACAAAGAGACATTGTAAAAGTGAAACTAATTAACTTAGAGTTAATACTTAAAGATAAGGTTAATATAAGTACCCAAACCTGTCTAAATTCTATTGGTTGAGTGGTTTTCGACCTATCCCCACCTTAACCTTTGAATAATAAACTTTGGAGCCTTTAGAAACCGAATATGAATTTAATATAAATTAATATTTCTAGCTTTTCCAAAGGTGCCCTTCACCCCTCTTATAAAAGGGCACTCCTCCTTCTTATTTCTTCACACCTTCAAAGCCTTTTGGTTCGGCCAAACTCTGCCCAAATACTCTCCCAACATCCCTCACTACAACCTAGAGGCCTTAGTTTGATCAGAAAGCCAACCTAAGGAGCCCTTTTGATCAAATCAAAAGGAAGAACCCGAAGAAGAGGTAATGATTTCACCACCCTTTTCTAAGTTCCTTTCTTCTTCCACTTCTTCTTCCTTTGTTCTTACCATCCTAAAATAATAACTCCAGTATCTCACATATACTGTGATGTTATTATAAATATGGTACAACCATATTCAGTATTCTATCCACCCTTTGAATAACATGTCACCATACGTGCGTACGTACGGCTTACCGTCTCCACGTCGTGGTGTAATTGTTATTCAATATATTATTATGTGGATGGGTATAATAATGATGTGTAACTCATGTAAATAATAAATATAACATGTTAATTATTCTGTATATATATGATATACCATCCATTTATATATTATTTTAATATCAAAAGAATGATATTGTCGCTCGTGCGTACGTACGGACTACCGTCTCCACGAACGCGATGAGATTCATTCTCCATCGTATCCATTCAAGTATAACTATCATTTGATGATTTAAAAATGATGTTTAAGGACTAGATATCATTCTGGATATGAATAAGATACAACAACCATGGCTTATGTAACAAAACATATAAAAGAAAATGAGTAAGTTAACTCCCGAAACAACGATAATTCTAAGATATTATTAACAAATCAATGTTAAAAGATCATATATGATATCATATTATTATATATGATTCTTGTATAATTTAATAACAACTATTTCACCATTATACAGGAGGTTAACCTACCCCAACCAAGGAAAAGTACAAGGTAAGGGTTATTTCACAATCTCTTCATTATCCGAGGTTGTTTATACGTAATAATCTACTGGGATATCTTTATCATCCACATCCATGTTTCTTAAAAATGTATTTCAAAACATTTTTACTATTTACAAGAATATGGGTTAAAGTCATTTATACCCTTGTTTGACTTTTTATAAGAGGTTTATAAAGGAATCTTTCCGTCGTTTTCAAAACAAGGTCCTTTTTAACCTTTTCGACAGAATTGAGGTAAGAATGTTTTTTTAACTTATACGGCGGGTGCGGTTATTTTACGCCGTTATAAAATCGTCAAAGCTTTCCTTACAAGCTTACAAGAATATTTTCAAGAATATGTTTTATTTTATATGGCTCTTAAATGATTTCAAAAATAGAAAGAGATATTTCTCTAAAAAGTGTTTTGATTTCATCTATGTCAACATCCTTTAATGGATTTTACGCTTATTTGAAGTTGATTTATTATAATACAAAACTTCTATATTGTATTGAAGGTTTTGTGATATTTTTGACTGTGGATTTGCTATTTTATACCATTCATAGTTTATGGTGAAACTATTGACATTTCGTATGCTAGTTTTAATCCGAATGTTTATGTTATATTTCAAACTTTTCTTCAGATGAATGTGCTAAACAATTATGTTCCGGGTTGGGGACCGGTAAAAGTAAGCCCTCCAGGTTGGGGACTGGTTAAAGTAAGCCCTCCAGGTTAGGGACTGGTAAAAGTATGCACTCCGGGTTGGTGTCCGGTTATTAGAGGCACTCCGGGTTGGTGTCCGGTTATTAGAGGCACTCCGGGTTGGTGTCCGGTTATTAGAGGCACTCCGGGTTGGGTTCCGGTTAGAAGTAACCCCTAGGTCTTGGGATGAGGCCTAGACAAAGAAATTAACGTTTAGCATTATGCATTCCAACATTATGAAAGTGGTTATTGATTTTTGCATGTGATTATTCGATTAGTAGAATATCCATGTGAATAAGTAAATGGCATTATTACATTTTATTTATGCCATACCATGTTGAAAGTTCATATTTAAAAGGCTTTTGTTTTAGTTATACATTTCCTTAAATGTTTATTCTTATTTATGAATGTTTCCGCTATATTGTTATCCTTACTGGGCATTTGAGCTCACCCCTTTTCTATGTTTTATTTTTCCCAGGAAGTGAAGAAGTAAATTATGAATGATCTGCAGGGATATTATATGGGGATATGAGTGTGGATTATGGAGACATTATGTTGTTGTAGTAGTTTTTCATTTTATAATGTAATGTAAAACTTATGAATATATCTGGCATTTTCCAAGGCTACTAAACCAATCGGTCTTTCGAGATTTGATCTTTCTTGTGATCATGCCAATGTTACGAAGTAATGCACCGACTCTGGGTAGCTGGGGTCGGGGCGTTACAGTTGGTATCAGAGGAAGTTTAGTACAAACCTTGGAAGCTAGATTTAGATAAACTCTGATTAGAGCATGTAGACCTAAGATGAACTTTGAGGATTAGTATAAAAGGACTTCCGAGAATTTTGGTATTGTAGAGATTTTGTGAGTTTTCCGAGCAATACATCCCTGTCTGGATACGAGCAGGTAGAGGCGGCTCTGGCACAGATGTACCTAGGGGTAAAACCCGAAAACACCGCTTTGAGCTAGACTCGAACGGGAACTGGTGCACGACAACGGGCCTTGCTGCACTCTTGGTTACGACACTCCCGGGGGATATGCTTAGGATAACTCTCATTTTCTTTACAAATCATTTTGAAGGGATTATGAGTATATACTTCCTCAAAGAAAACATTCTTATGATTATGGATTATATCTATAAATAGTTCAATTTATGTTAAGTGTTTTATAAGTATGGGATTATGTATTTTGATTCATAAACTGATCTAGTGTATGCCATTGTTTAGAAATGGTGCCTAGTAGAAGGAATGAGAACTCCAGAAATGCACATGATCCAAAGATAAGGAAGGATCATATCTTTCATGGTCTTAAGCTAGAATTTATAAGAGAAATAGTCTCCCATGTATTATCATCATATGAAGAAATAATATCATGTGTTGATAAGATAAGTAAAGAGTTTACTGAGTCCTATGGCTTTGAAGGGAATCAAGAGAAGAAAAGGATGGAAGAGAGAAAGATGGATAAAGGGAAAAGGGAAAAGAAGAATTTTCCCATATGTGGTGACTGTGGGAAGAAACACCCTGGAACTTGCCTGAAAGGAATGGGAGTTTGTTATAAGTGTGGAGGAAAAGGGCACAAAGTACGTGACTACAAGGGTAAGAAAATGGTTTCAAATGTACAATGCTTCATTTGCAAGGAGTTTGGACACTACGCGAACCTATGTCCCAGTCATCATACTATGCCGCAAATGATGTTATTGGATAATAATCATGTTATGATACTACCACAGATGAAGAGGAATGATTAGAGTTCTTATGTTGATTATGTCAATTGAGTGTTGTATCAACAATGTACTTGTTATAATAATTATGGAGTATATAAGGATTGTACTGCAGTACTATTTCATTAAGGACTTGTGATTGTGTGGAACAAAGAAAAGTGACTCAATAGCAGGATAATTTTTGGAAAATATATGGGTGAGAGAATGATAAACCATAATATAGTTCTGATACTGAGGTAGTAATTTTGGAATAATACATGATTGTTTTGGATAAATTATATTGGATATTCTTGACTACCCTGGAACTGATTAATGATATTCCATCATTGTTGGGGTTTAAAACATTTTTGGATTAATGAAGTATATCCAGCTTTCTATATGGAATAAGGGAGCATGAATTTAATCAATAAGGAATATGGTAATTCAAGATGTTTCGGTGTATTAAAAGAATACATGATGAAGGTATTCATATGCTATTACGGGGTAAAAAGGTTCTATGTTATGTTTACCTTACTTATAAATGTTGGACTGTGAGTTTGGATAGAAGTATTTTGGATAGTTCTAGTTTGAATTATTTTGGATTTCCATGAAAGGACAACCCGGAGGTCGGGCGGCAACCCGTCGCGTCCGGCAAGGCTGCGAGACTTGAACCCGCAACCGAAGGGCGACAAGGGTGTATCACCTACCACTGGCCCACGAGATGTCCTAGATTAAATAATGTAGTTTTTATTAAAAGATCTTTTAGATGAATTATAAATTCGTTTATTTTGGAACCCTATACGAATAGTGTAAATAGAATTTTTTTTACATTCTATTATCTTTTAGAGTGAAAGATGAGTTTTTGGTAGAAATGTATTAATGGATAAAACTCTAATTATAAAGTAAGTATATCTCCTTATGATCTTAGCCAATCTCATAAATAAATTCATCAATATTAAGAAAAGCAACTTAGAACAAAAATGTTTTCCTAGATGGTACCTTAAATCATCACTAATTTATGGCTTTGGGATTGTTGGCCTTTTCATAGCCATGTTCTCTACCACTCTCCATCAGATAATTGATGGTTAGATTTTTCTTCCATATCCATATTTTCCTACATGGAACCCTAGTATATGTTATTTTCGGTAATCTTCATACTTTCGACTCTTTATTTTAAATAGAGGCCTCATTAATTCATTTTTCGATGTGGGATTTCAACTAGGATATTTTGAAACGTCAAAAATGTGTTATCCTAATACCCTATGTTTTGTTGAACCGATGGTATATCAATTCATCATAGATTGATGAATTTGAGAAACTCAATTTTATTCTTGTTTGTGATTGATGACCTCAATCACTACCTATAAATATTTACGTTTTTCCTCCGATTATATGTCTCCAATTTCCACCAATGTTCTCCTAATCGAGATCATAATTTGGTGGTGACCCTTTGATTTCGCTTTTCTTCATATTAAGACTAAATTTTAGTAACCCAATTTCCGATGTGGGTTTTCCCACAAATATATTTTCTACTTTCAACCTTTTATTTTCGAAGAACAATTTCAAATTGCGAGGACGCAATTTATTGAAGGAGGGTAGAATGTAACACCCCAAGATTTCACAGTGTGTTATTTCTTCAAAATAATTCAATAACTTGCACTACACGCAACACTGAGTTCAATTGCACCATGACTTACCAAAAAAAAGCCATTAAAAGAGGTCATGAATAGTATTAACTAAATTTTAAACTTTATATAATCCTTATAATTTTAGAATCCATATTATGAGTTTCTTAGTCATAATGCAAGAACAGATTCATTTTCAGTATTGCACTTTTATCAACTTTTGATAGTGAAACCTTTTTAAATACAATATTTTAAACTTTTTGACTAAATGGAGACATCAAAAAATTTAAAATGAAACATCCCAAGCTTCCACGGTACGCTTTCCTTTGAATAAAACAATAGCGTGTGTTGTACGCAACTTCGAGTTCTAACACACCGTAACCAATCAAACTAGCTGTTATGAATAGTAATACCTACTTTTTGAAGTTATATATATTTTATATTTTAAAATGGACTTCATTTTTGGATTCGGAATATCAAATTTAGCCTAAGGTGAAATTTTGGTACTTTTCTGATAACTTTCATATTTTGATGAATAGTGAAAATTACTAAATTTTAATTAAAAACAACTTTTTTAATCAAAATAATTAATAGTGATAAATTATGAATTTGAGTGGTTTTAAAGTATATTTAGAATATATTTTTACTATTTAATATAATTTTGGTCATTGGACATAATTTTACAATTAAACCGAACATAAAAAAGTGTCAATCTTTTGGTAGTTATTATCTCTTAAAAACACGCTTTTTGTTTTGACAGCGGGAATTAATTTTAAATTAATTTCTTCCACTTCTGTGTTTTGAATTTAGAAAAATGGATTCCATATTTGGAATCAGGATGTTCAAATTGTGTAAATAGGTAACTTTTATTTTTAGACATTTTGAATAATTACTGCGGTAAAAATTTTATTTACCATGGTTAAGGGTAAATCCGGTAAATAAGGGTTAAAAAATAATATTATAATAATAATAAATTACCCTAAAACGTGTCTTAAACCTATTGGTTGATACATGGTCGACCATGGGCATCTTTGGGTCTATTTAGGGACCCCATGGATCCACTTGTAAGTGATAATGACACTTTATTTTAATTAAGTCAAAATGAATACAAAAATGACACAAGCATATATCTTTTAGCAAAACAATTGTTACATAGAGTTATATAAGTTGGATTTTAGATTATAAATATTCATTGGAAAGATAAAAAGATTTCCTACATAATGATATTTTATTTATAATTTTTAGACATTAAATAATTTATTTTATTTATGACACAATGATGATGCAGTAATTACTATAATAGTGCAAAATTAAAATAATTGATATTATAAATACCCAAAAAAAATATAATATGAAACTTTTAATGAATTAAACAAATTTTATAGGATAATATGATATATTAGGATTGATTTAATTGACTTTTTTCGAAGTAATCAATCTTTTATGAGTTTCACAAAAATCAACTATTGAATAGTGTCAAAATTGACATAAAAGAGTTCTTAAAACAAATATTATATTATTAATTGATATTAAATTCCTAAAAATCTAAGGTTCGGCCAAGAGACTTATATCAGGATAGGTTCATCATTAATGGACCACTTGGGGGTCGCTTGGATGTATATAGTAAGTTTATTAACCATATTATATAAAAATACAAAGAGACATTGTAAAAGTGAAACTAATTAACTTAGAGTTAATACTTAAAGATAAGGTTAATATAAGTACCCAAACTTGTCTAAATTCTATTGGTTGAGTGGTTTTCGACCTATCCCAACCTTAACCTTTGAATAATCAACTTTGGAGCCTTTAGAAACCGAATATGAATTTAATATAAATTAATATTTCTAGCTTTTCCAAAGGTGCCCCTCACCCCTCTTATAAAAGGGCACTCCTCCTTCTTATTTCTTCACACCTTCAAAGCCTTTTGGTTCGGCCAAAATCTGCCCAAATACTCTCCCAACATCCCTCACTACAACCTAGATGCCTTAGTTTGATCAGAAAGCCAACCTAAGGAGCCCTTTTGATCAAATCAAAAGGAAGAACCCGAAGAAGAGGTAATGATTTCACCACCCTTTTCTAAGTTCCTTTCTTCTTCCACTTCTTCTTCCTTTGTTCTTACCATCCTAAAATAATAACTCCAGTATCTCACATATACTGTGATGTTATTATAAATATGGTACAACCATATTCAGTATTCTATCCACCCTTTGAATAACATGTCACCATACGTGCGTACGTACGGCTTACCGTCTCCACGTCGTGGTGTAATTGTTATTCAATATATTATTATGTGGATGGGTATAATAATGATGTGTAACTCATGTAAATAATAAATATAACATGTTAATTATTCTGTATATATATGATATACCATCCATTTATATATTATTTTAATATCAAAAGAATGATATTGTCGCTCGTGCGTACGTACGGACTACCGTCTCCACGAACGCGATGAGATTCATTCTCCATCGTATCCATTCAAGTATAACTATCATTTGATGATTTAAAAATGATGTTTAAGGACTAGATATCATTCTGGATATGAATAAGATACAACAACCATGGCTTATGTAACAAAACATATAAAAGAAAATGAGTAAGTTAACTCCCGAAACAACGATAATTCTAAGATATTATTAACAAATCAATGTTAAAAGATCATATATGATATCATATTATTATATATGATTCTTGTATAATTTAATAACAACTATTTCACCATTATACAGGAGGTTAACCTACCCCAACCAAGGAAAAGTACAAGGTAAGGGTTATTTCACAATCTCTTCATTATCCGAGGTTGTTTATACGTAATAATCTACTGGGATATCTTTATCATCCACATCCATGTTTCTTAAAAATGTATTTCAAAACATTTTTACTATTTACAAGAATATGGGTTAAAGTCATTTATACCCTTGTTTGACTTTTTATAAGAGGTTTATAAAGGAATCTTTCCGTCGTTTTCAAAACAAGGTCCTTTTTAACCTTTTCGACAGAATTGAGGTAAGAATGTTTTTTTTAACTTATACGGCGGGTGCGGTTATTTTACGCCGTTATAAAATCGTCAAAGCTTTCCTTACAAGCTTACAAGAATATTTTCAAGAAAATGTTTTATTTTATATGGCTCTTAAATGATTTCAAAAATAGAAAGAGATATTTCTCTAAAAAGTGTTTTGATTTCATCTATGTCAACATCCTTTAATGGATTTTACGCTTATTTGAAGTTGATTTATTATAATACAAAACTTCTATATTGTATTGAAGGTTTTGTGATATTTTTGACTGTGGATGTGCTATTTTATACCATTCATAGTTTATGGTGAAACTATTGACATTTCGTATGCTAGTTTTAATCCGAATGTTTATGTTATATTTCAAACTTTTCTTCAGATGAATGTGCTAAACAAGTATGTTCCGGGTTGGGGACCGGTAAAAGTAAGCCCTCCAGGTTGGGGACTGGTTAAAGTAAGCCCTCCAGGTTAGGGACTGGTAAATGTATGCCCTCCGGGTTGATGTCCGGTTATTAGAGGCACTCCGGGTTGGTGTCCGGTTATTAGAGGCACTCCGGGTTGGTGTCCGGTTATTAGAGGCACTCCGGGTTGGGTTCCGGTTAGAAGTAACCCCTAGGTCTTGGGATGAGGCCTAGACAAAGAAATTAACGTTTAGCATTATGCATTCCAACATTATGAAAGTGGTTATTGATTTTTGCATGTGATTATTCGATTAGTAGAATATCCATGTGAATAAGTAAATGGCATTATTACATTTTATTTATGCCATACCATGTTGAAAGTTCATATTTAAAAGGCTTTTGTTTTAGTTATACATTTCCTTAAATGTTTATTCTTATTTATGAATGTTTCCGCTATATTGTTATCCTTACTGGGCATTTGAGCTCACCCCTTTTCTATGTTTTATTTTTCCCAGGAAGTGAAGAAGTAAATTATGAATGATCTGCAGGGATATTATATGGGGATATGAGTGTGGATTATGGAGACATTATGTTGTTGTAGTTGTTTTTCATTTTATAATGTAATGTAAAACTTATGAATATATCTGGCATTTTCCAAGGCTACTAAACCAATCGGTCTTTCGAGATTTGATCTTTCTTGTGATCATGCCAATGTTACGAAGTAATGCACCGACTCTGGGTAGCTGGGGTCGGGGTGTTACAAGGGATCTTTGTTGATGGGATGACATTGGAAAACATTTCTCTTGTATGTGTAACCCTTTAGTGGGTTATATGAAAATTCTCTTTGAGGAAGAATTTTCTTTTCTTTTGCAGATATAATTATAATGAACAATTTGTGTTTACATGATCCTTGAATTGGGGGAAATTATAAGTTATTAAGGTATGGGATAAAAACGTGAGGTATGATATCAAATTTATGGTTAAAATATATTATGGTTTTTTAAGAATTTATGTTAATTTTGGAAATGTTTTAAAATTATATAGTTTTTGAAAAAAGGACAACACGCAGTCCGTGCGATAACCAATCGCATCAGACAAAGGTACCAGAATCAAAACCACAAGTAAATTGCAACTGGGATTTATCACCTACCACTGGACTACGTGAAGACCATGGTTGGTATGACTAATTATTTTTAGTTAAATGAATTTATGGATGAATTATATGTTGATTTTGGGAATATATGATTTATCAAAAGGAAATACTTATTATAAGAAAATGTTTTGGTGATTAAGTGATAAATGTTATTTTCGAAGATGTTCGATCTTTTGGGAACACTATACAACTAAGGAAAATAGAATTATATGGGTTTTTATTTGACGAGCAATGATGGTTTTTAATTTTGGAAGAATATGTGTTTTTATTTTGGAATTTTAGCTAATTGTGTTATTAATGTAAATAATTAAAGTATCTTAGAGAATCTGTGATTACTTTAATTACATTAATGTATGTTAATTTAAGAGTAGTCGCTGTTATTTGGAGAAAAAATTTACTATGGAAGAATACGTAGTCAAATCCTTCTGAATTTTGGATTAGAAACCTAGTTTGGATTATTTTGAATAATTTTATCAAAAATTGCTTATTGAAGAGAGTTTGTCGAACTTTTGGTATAGTTTGTTTAATTCTATAGATTAAGAGTAGTATTTCATTATATAAAGGATTCTCATTTTTGGGGATCATATGATATTGTACTAACCATTTGGGTCTATGTTAAGGTATAAATACAAGGGAAATATATAGTTAATTTTTTTTGTGGAATATGTGATTCTTTATAAGATGATTATAGTGTTTCAGGTGTGAAAAAGTCATCTTCAATACTCATCGTTTGGAGAAAATATGAGTTTGTGATATAATTGTATTAAAGGTTGAAACTATACTTGTAAAGTAAGTATATGTCATTATGTTCATAGTCAATCTCATAAATAAATTACTAAACATTAATAAAAGGTACTTAAAAGAATTTTTTTTCCTTTTACTCTTCCTACTGGGTAATCAATGACCGTTTAACCCATCAAAAGTTTATGGATTTCAGACTGTTAACATTATCCTAATAATAATATCTATCACACCCCATTAGAACATTATGGTTTGTTTTATTCTCCATATCCATGCTTTCCTACACGAAACCCTATTATGTGTTATTTCTAGTAACCATCACTCCTTCCATTATTTTAAAATAGAGGCCATATTACTCCATATTTCGATGTGGTGTTTCGAAAAATATATTTTGAAATATAAAACCACTAGTTTTCAATACCATGTTTAAATTACGAGGACACAATTTATTTAAGGGGTAAAAAGTAACACCACAATCTTCCACAGTACGCTTCTGTTTGAAAATTGCATTATCTTGCGTTGTACGCATCTCCAAGTTTTAGCACACACCAAAAAATCAAACTAGTTGTTTAGAAAGAAGCTATGAATAGTAATACCAACTTTTTGAAATTTTATCAAATTTATTTTTTAAAATTTACTTCATTTTTTGTATTCGGAATATCAAAATTTGGATAAGGAGAATTTTAGGTAATTTTCTGAAAACATTAATATTTTTATGAATAGTGAAAAACACTACTTTATTGTTTAAAACAATTTTTTTAAATAAATGTTTTTAAGTTTAAATTTATTTTAATGTAAAAATAGATACATAATACCTATATTAATCCAATGAAATTCATTGGACTCAATTTATAATAAGATTAGATATACAAAATTTTATTGAAAATTTTAACTTCCTTTACCCAGCTTCTATAAACATTTTCAAATTTGAATAAAACATAATTTTGCCAATTTTGTGAGTAAAATTTTAAAAATCCTAGATACTCAATTGAAATTAGTAATTATAATCAGGTTCAATAGGATGAAAATAAATTTTGGTGAATGGTAACATTTGAATTTTATTTACCACAGTTAAAAGTCAATACGATAATTATATGTAAAAATGATATTATAATTACCCTAACCCATTTCCTAATTCTATTGGATTTTTGTATTTCGACCAAGATAAACCATATTACAAACAAATAATCCCTTTTTATCCAGTTAGAATAGATTAAGACATTTATTATATATTATTTAATGACGATTTAAAAGTGATATATTTAAATTTTAATAACTAATCCATTTTTAATACGGGCTTATACATAAGATAAATTAATCTATAAATATTAATTATAAATATAAATTGATTTCATAAATCATAGTATTTTATTTATAATTTTTATATATTATATAATTAAATTTATTTATGACACAATGATGATGCAATAACATCCTTATTAATGAAAAAAATAAAATAATTGATATTATAAATAATAAAATTCTTATAAATTGAAACTTTTGATTCCTTCCACGAATTGTTTAGGTGAATATGACATGTTATTAATGATTCAATGTATTTTATTCAACGTAATGAAGTTGTTATCACTTTAATGAAAACCAAATAATAAATAGTTTCAAAATTGACATAAATATGTTTTTAAAAACAAATACTATATTATTAAATGATATAATATTCCTAAAAGTATAATATTTTTCCAAAGGACATAGATAAGGTTAGATATATCCCTAATTAACCATTTTATATTCTCTTTGTATTTTATAGAATGTATATTAACCATATAATATAAAAATACAAGAAAAAATGGTAATTGTTTAACTATTTAACTAAGTGTTAAATCTAAAAGATATGTTTAATATGCGGACCTAAAAATGTCTAAAAAATATTTTTGAGAGTATTTTTACCACCCTCACCATATCCTTTACATAAATCCATTTTTATCAATTATAAACCTAAAATGATTTTATAATAAATTAATATTTAATGTATTTCCAAAAGTGCCCCTCACCTACCTTATAAAAGGGTACTTCCCTTATCATAGATTCACACCTCCAAAGACATTTTTATTGGCCAAAACCTGCTCAAATATCCTCCCAAAAACCGTTAATTCAACCTAGTGGCCTTAAATTGATCTGAATACTAACCTATGGAGCCATTTTGTTCAAATAAAATGAAACAACCTGAAGAATATGTAATTATTTCATCACCTATTTCAATGTTCTTTTCTTCTTCCATTTAAACTTTCTTTTTAGTTTAAAAACCAAAATAATAACTCAAGTACCTTATAGATAATGTGATGTTATTATATATATATATGGTACACCTATATTCATTATTATATCCGTCCGATGAATGAAAAAGTCAGCATACGTGCGTACATACGTCTTGCCGTCTCAGCATCGTGGTGTAGTTTGTTATTCAACACATTAGTATTTGGATGTGTATAATAATTAGTATAATTGATATAAATAATAAATATAACAAGTCAATGATTATTTATATATAATATACCAACCAATTAAAAATTATTTCACTATCAATAGAATGATATTGTTGCTCATGTGTATGTATGGCTTACCGTCTCAACGACACGATGAGATTTCAAACCCAATCCTAACCATTCAAGAATAAAATTAATTTGATGATTAAAAACAGTGTTTAATAACTTAATATAGTCTTGATATTAATAAAATACACCCTATCCATAACAACGATGACTTTCATAACAAAACATATAAAAGAAAACGAATCTGTTAACACCCGAAACAATGATACAACTGAAATATAATTTAAAAATATATTTTATAGGATCATATATGATATGATATTTATTTATTTGGTTATTGTATAATTTAATAACAATTATTTATCAATTATATATAAGGTTAACATACCGATGGTGAATGAAAATTATAAGGTAAGAGGTTTTTATCTCACTTTTTATTTCCATGAGATTCATGCTATATTTTCCACTATTTACTTGTGTGTGGTGTATATACAGCTCTTGATTGTATTATTTTTGTAATATACACTAATTTATGGATATTTAAATCTTTATTGAATTATCCTTATTTCATGGGGTTTATGTATCGTTTGTTACCAAATCGGTATGAGTGTTTCAAATTTCAAATCCACTCATTGGGTATTACGAATACTTCATTGATTATTTTACTCCTAGATTATGTGTGGAATAACTATATGTTTATTTATGTCGTAATTTCCACTCCCCAAGGTGTGGATATACTCTTGATACACACAATCCCTCCATAGTTAAAAGTTCAATTCATTGATATGAACTTGATCAGGGAAATATTAACTAAATTTCTACTCATTGAGTTAAACATCCAAGTCTGGGGATTTGTTTTTATAGGATCATATGCTAGTGTACTCTAATTGATTAACAATGAATATCCAATCATATTGACTTTATTTATATTTTTTACACATAATTATGTCATTGATTCATCCTTAATCTAATGGTACAATATTTATTATAGATTTCATCTCAATTTACATTCCACTTAGACTTCATTGTTGTTATGAGCCAATTCACTTTTATATGGGGTATATACTATCCTTGGGAATATTATATAAGGAATAACTTTATTCTCCTGATATTGTAATGTCATTTTTAAATTTTTCTCCTCAATTTTTTTATTCAATCATCTCTCTTTTGGTTAGGAAATCCATAACTAAAATATCATTTAAAGATTTATTCTTCTAAATAATTCTCATTAATTTCCATGTTTTAAAAATGGTTTTACAGAATATTTTATATTAACATGAATGGCTTGAAATTATAATTCCTTCCAAAATATTCATTGGTATATGGGATAATTTTCTTAAAAAATATCTTTTAAACAACTTCTTTGATAAATAGAGCGTATATTAAATGTTTTCAAAAAAGGGCATATTTATCTCAAATATTTTTAATGATTATTTTCATCAATATCAACATCCTTAATTATATTTTATTATAGATTAAGGTTGATTTATTATAATACAATCTTACATATTGAACAAAGTGAGTTATTTTTTACTGTTGATGTTCTATTGTTATATCATTCATGGTTTTTGGTTAATATGTTGAAAATTTTTATGCTACATTTAATATGAATGTGTTGAATATGTTTCACCCTTATTATATGTGGAATGAAATGGACGTGATATTTTATGGGAGTGTCCCGGAAAAACCCCTTGATAGATTTGTAGCTCTCATGAGACAAACTAGTGTCTTGGAACAAGGCCTTCATAAAATTTTTATTTAGGGTATTGGTACGCAACCTTGATATTGTGGTTCTGTTTTCTAGCATTATGCCTCCCATAATTATGAAATTATATATTCATATTACCTTAGATTATTCGGCTAGTAGAATATACATGTGAATATGTACATGGAATTATTTTATTTACCTTTTACATATTGTCCTGAAGTTTATTTTTAAAAGGCTTGTGTTTTATTTTTATATATTGACATACATGTTTATTCTTATTTACGATAATTTCAACTATATTGGTATCTTTATTGAGTTTCTAAGCTCCCACATTTCTTATGTTTTTCTTCCAAGATGTCAGGAAGAATATTATGAATGTCATGCATGGATATGACATGGGATATGAGTGTGTTAAAAGGAGTCCAAATGTTGTTGTTTATTAAATTTCATAATGTAATGTAAAGATCATGTATGTATCTAGTACTTCCAAGGCTACTAAACTGATCGATCATTCGGGACATGATCTCTTGTGATCAGGATAATGATATGTAATAATTCATCGACTCTAGGTAACTAGGCTCTTGGCGTTACAAGGGAAACCTAGATAGTGTGATTATTTTCTAGGAATGATTCTTGAATGAGTTCCATAAAATGAGAGGTCTCACATTATAAAGCTGTTAAATCGTAAATGTATGTTTCACCAATCATGTATCCTTGGGTAGTTATATCATGACACTATAGAACTCTGATGGGGGTGAATCATTCCACATAAGGTAAGTCACACTGCATCATGATCATTCCAACTTTTTTTTAAAATGTTAAATTTTCATTCAAACCCTACTATTTTTAAGGGTTTTGAATTATTTTCTTCGTCAGTAATTTGACTGATTCATATGATAGAATTAGAGATCTCTTATATTCTCCCACCATGGAATTTTTCTACCTTTAATTTTATATCAAATAAATTTTGATGTTGATGCCCTCATTTCAACTTCTCCTCCTCTCCCTTCATCATTCCCCAATAGTATCAGTCTCCTTCATGTAAATTTGTTACATTGTTGGTAAAATTTTGGTTTCAAGATGGTTCTAAACATTGGGAATATATCATATTTGGAGGTTAGATGGATTTTTTGTGTTTTCATTCACCATCAGAGATTATGTGTCTTGAATTTTATATACATTAATGAGATATTAATTTTTCCATTATTCCTTTATTTTGAAAATCATAGAATTCATGGTTCTCTATAACCATTTTATGGTTATGTTAAATTATTTTCTGCTACTTGTGAGGGGTTAAGAACGATTTAAACCTAATTATTTATTTACTATATAGTATTATATTCATTTGTTTCGTTTTTTATCTATATGGTTTATATATATATTGTTGTTTTAATTGACTATAAGGGTATACTCAAATGATTTTTTAAAAATGAATGGATTATGACCATTTTTTGTTACTAGAAAATATAAATCATGTCTTAAGGGTTTTTTGACTATATATGTTTATTGGGTTCCAATTAAAATGTATAATAAGATACCCTTTAAAAAATTTATATTCATTTATTTTGTTATATTTCTATTTTTAATTTTTTTATTCTATTATTGGATTTAAAAATATAGGATAGAACATTATTAGACAGATTTTATACTTAATGACTGTACCCCCATATTATGTTCCACTTTTACTATGCCTTGTTTATTATTTTTCCCCTTTAAGGGATTTTCATTGGATATTTTAATTAATATTTTATGATTTATTAAAATGGGTTGTTTTTTAAAGTTTGATGGAGGAGAGTTGATGTTTATTATTGATTTTATTTTATTGATTTCTGTGTTTATTATAAATCTTTGGACTCGTATCCTTCATTTATCTTATTCAATGGTATCATTTTGTATATAAGGAAGAGAGCCATTTTTTTCACACTGGTGGACATATTACACTATCTATTGATCTAGTTTTGACTATACATCATACAAGGGAAGTCATTGATGAGACTGATTTAAGGGTATGTCAATAAAAAATCTATAATAATTATGAATGTTTTCTAAATTCAACCCTACTTTAGATTTTTCTCTATTCCAGTGAAGGCCAAATCTGATTGAGACTTATGTTTCATTATTAATTTGAAGATAACATAATAATATAGGTTATTGATATATGTTTATTCATTTATCACCTCAGGTTATTACTTTAGGAGTTACCCATGACACTTTTTTCTATGAAGATGAATTTATCTTTTCTATTTTTTCTACAAATGTTATTTATAACACCTTGAACTCTAATTGAATTTTTTGGAACAATAATTTATTTTTCTCCCATATATTATAATTTATATACATAATAGTTTCTATATTAAATTTACTCCCCCATTCATTTTGGCATATATAAAATTCTAAAGATATTAGAGGGAGATTTTATAAAAAAGGATGAAATGATAGAAATATTTTTTTAATTAATTTTTTTGTATGATTTATGAAATATTTTAAAATGTTTTCTTATTTCAAATGGTTTATTATAATCCTTTCACCTTTTTATAGTAAGGTGTTTTAAAATATACCATTAATTAATATATTGATTTATTTCCTTAGGATTGAAATAATTTTATTCAATCTATAATTTTTTTTCAAAATATATATTCCATTTTTATTTGAGAAAGTATTTTATTTATACTTGTTCTGTCATGACTTTATAATAAAAAAATAATAATATAAAAATATTTTAAATATAAATTTATAAATTATCTAATTAAAGTAAATTAATATTCTCTTTAGTGAAATCCAATAGTACATATTATTTTCACACACAACATAAATACTCATATGTGTGTATATATTTCAATTATATCATATAGGTTCTTAGGAATTGATCTCCAATTAATAGATTCTCATTAGTTAATCGATGAATGTCTGAAATATGGTGACTAATCATCAGTCAAATATATTTTATTGAGTGGTGGTTCAATATATTTCAATACATTTAGGATGCATCTATATCGAAATCATTGACAATCCATTGTTCATTATTTTTTCTTTCCATATATATTTATATATAGGTATTTTTATTTATTTTTTGTTATAGATGTTATATTTATATTTATATAGTATATAATATAGATTTGAACATTATATTATATGTGATATGACTATTTTATTAAAAATAATATATAGATATTAGTTTCTTAATTAACCATATTTTATTAAACATCTAGATAAACAATATTATACTATATAAAAAATTTCTATTCATATCACCTTTTCAAACATGTTATATAATGTTTTCAATCACAATCCCTATGTATTTAATTTATTAAATCATATTTCTTGTTAAAACCCTTTGCCAACAAACTAATTCAATTTTCATATATGATAATTTTTTTACACTGCCTATACATTGACCCAGATACGAAGGAATGTTTATTTTTCATTCACATTATTGATATAGAATCTATTTTTTATTACATGACCGTAAAATAAATATTTATCAATTATTTTGTTGATTTTTAACTCAAATTATTTACATAATTTTTAAATTATACATTTTATAAGAAATACAGATGTAAACAAAACATATACTTTATATAACACTGATACATATAATGAACATTCTATTTAGTTTCCAATAATCCTTTATGTATATTGTTTATATATATACTATTGAACAATTTTTTCTCCATTTGAAAAATGCAAGGTTTCAGTTCCCTTGGATGACTGCACAATAAAAAATTATTATACATTCATACTAACTTTTCATCATCCTCTTTTGTCTTTTACTAAATTGAATATCCAATAAAGCACCAGATACCACACATCATATTCCCAGATCATATATCAACAACACTTTGAAAATAGTTATTAAATAATTCATGAACTCATTCACATAATTATAAAATTTCCTTTAATGAAAATAGAATAAATTATATAACAAGAATATAACATAAGAATAGATCTTATCCCAGAAAATAATTAACATACTCCGTAATACTGAATATTGAGTTGAGAATACATTCCATTAGTTTATTTTGAATATAATTTCATTAAACCCTCAGTTAAATATTTTTATTCTTCACAAAATCATATAGATTATTTTATTTATCAACACCAACATTTCTATTACATAGAACGTTTTTCTTCATTTTAACTGGTATTATATTACATATATAGTATGTTTTAATACGAAACTAGTCTTATATTTTTCTTACATTAATATTATATCTTTTAGGGTTTTTTTCTCATAGTTAATTATTACATTTTTCTACTAGGTGATATTATATTAGATAAATAAATTGTATATAAATGAGCTCACAACTATTCCACTAATATCTTATGTCATTTTGTTTCATAAAAAAATATAACACAAATGCCTAATCCAGATTTCATTACATAAATTTAAGGATTATCTGTTCCCCATTATATACAAAAATAATCCATCAAAAACTATATTTAGCATGTATGTACAGGATTTTTTTTATTTTGTTATTTATGTCTATTTTATTTGTAAGTAAAGTAAAACATATTATTTTTATCTTGTATTTGAACTCAAAACATATCTCATTGATTCCCTTTAAATTAACTCTTCTTTATAACGATTTATTTCCATCTACATCCATTAGACCAAATCAATATGTTTAAACTATATATATATGAAACTCTTAATCATCTCATAAAATATATTAATATCCAAATTGCATTACATAAATAGTTATAAATAATCAAATTCATATAATTTTTAAGGTAAATTATATAATTTTTTATTATTTTTTATAATTAAATGAAACAAAAAATAACTACATCAGTAAGCCTGGAACCATAGATTGAAATCCTTCACATTTCTATGAATTGAATAAGTTTCTAGATAGATATAAGTGTGACTTGAATTCCCTACACCCAAGGATATTGTACTTACAAAACTCATAAATTCCACCATAATTATAAAACCTAAAAAGTATTAATCTTAATTAACTAATTTATTCATTATAATAACATGATACCATCCAATGTTATTATAGAAGTAATCTATATAAATTATTATACATTGAATTTAATAGCATCGATACATGTACAATAACATAGAGGTATTTTAAAACATCAATATAAGGCCTATATAATAACTCATAATATAAAAATTAGTTATATGAATAATATTGGGAATAAAATTTATATAAAAAATTCATATATATTAATATGAGAAAAATATTTATTAACAATACATAAATATATAGATTTGTTAACACATTTAATTAATCATTTTATTATTGATAATCCATAATTTATTTAAATATAAATATTTTATATTTATTCATTACATAAACTCAATCATAGGATTCATTATATAGAATTTTGTTTAAATATAATTTATTTGATGATATAGAAACATCTTTTATTCCAAATATATTATGTAATTTATATACATAATCTTAATATCACATGTTATTTATTATTTAACCTATCATTAGATAAACCAACAATATACATTTTGATATGGTTTGTTTAATTTTACAAAAAAGGTCTCAATTTAAAACATCATAATTATAATATGAACACATTTTTTATTACTTATTATATTATTTATAAAAAATTCAGAAAAAATAGTTCTAATATCAGAAAAAATAATTTATATAACAATTATAATTTATTCAATATAATTTAAAAAAATTATTTTAAAATATTAAAAATGTATTTTATTAGATTACTACTAAATTTTTAAATAATATTTGAGTAACTAATTATAGGAATTCATGTTTTATATAATTTATAAACTACTTATAAAAAAATTAATATTCCATTTTTTATTTTTAATAATTCATTGTCATTTTATTTATTATGTAATTCGATTCATAATTTTATATTAAGTGAAATTGTTTTCAAATATAGTTACAATTAAGTAGAATTTAATAATGAAAAAAGGGTCACATTGGAATGAAACCATGATTCGGTCTCTTGTATGAAGAATCCATTGTATCTTATCATCATAGATGTCACAACCAATGATATTTTTTCTATTATAGATTCTTCTAGTGTAGCATGGACTCACCTAAGACATTCCCAAGTGTTGTGTGTGATTAATTCAAATCCTAAGAGTCATAAAAAATATTTACACATGGAATGAAATAAATCTAGAGTCATTAAACTATTTCATAAAACATAAAATTGATACACATGTGAGTTTGAATCATGATATTATATAAATCATACTTCTAATTTTACTGATAATTAATTATATAGGTAACATGTGTAAGATAATGTAAGATTAATCTCACAATGAATGTGTAATCATGGTGTTTTATATTTCAAATAGGAATCCATATAATATTAATCAATTTAATTGTAGGTATGTGTACTATAATTTCATATAGGATTAATTTCATGTTGATCAATTTGAGAATAAATTAAATATACAATGGATCACATAAGAATAATTTGGTGCTTCTGTGATATTAAACATTAACCACTTATAAATTCATAGGAATAAATGACATTGTTTTGTGATCAATAGACATACAATTAAATCTTATAGTATTTATAATATTAGATATGTTATAATGGTTATATAGTAGGTTATTTCTGGTAGAGTATTATTTCTAATAAACTATAAATTTCTTCATAATATAAATATTCAATAGGAAATGTAATGATTTTATGACAATATTTAGTTTCATACAGTATATTATTACATAATATAAGTAGTAGAGGTGAATTTAAAAACCGATCCTAGTATCATCCAAAATGAACATGAGATCCTACTATATAAAATGGAGAACCAAAACAGAAACCTATCAATGTTTATATTGTTGCTGTTATTGATAAATATCTCTTAAGGGAAACCATTGAATTCCAATATCTATGTCGTATCCACAAGAGGATATTAAACAACCATAAAATGCGATTGTTTATCTTACCTTCCATGATACACTTGTATCTCATGTGGAAAAGGTAGAAAGAATATAGAGATTATGAAAATTTATAGAATCAATAGCGATCATGAAAAATTTATCCACACCCATCAAATGGGTGTTAACTATCTACATTGTTCCCGACATATACACTTCAGTGAATATGTATTGAAATGTTCATTATGATTAAATGTATGAAATTATAGTGGTTGCAACCCTACATTCATGTTACCTCCACTCATCACATCATAAGAAATGGTTATAATAATGGTAGCTTATTACTAGTAGATATATCTGAATGATAATATTTTAACATAACAGATCGATGTTGACATATTTTTCTGTTATCATAGAACATGACATATGATATCCATATTATGGATAAAACAATATACCCCAAATGCATGAAAGAAAACTGTTTCCTATATACAAATAAAATTAAATGACTTGTTATATCACACCACAAGATATATCATATATATATATATTGAATTTATGGAATATCACCATAAATATCACCATAATGTTACCAGAGTGAATGATACATACCTCTTAAATATATCAAACCCCATGGGATGATGACATACCACCTTTCACATCCAATTGTTGATAACCTACCACCCAATCATAATCCCACGGTGAACGAGTTATAACCCATTACATAAACTTAGTTCATCATATATTGTTATTAATACAAAACTTAAAAATTTTTCGAAATGAGTGAGACACAATAATATATTCAATATGGGTGGATGATTCATCAACCCTCACGAAAAACTGTGGAGAATGATTCATCAGACCACTTTAAAGAGTACTAGGATACTTAATGATAGCATGGTTCAATATCATGTCATTTTCACCGTAACATATGTCACAATCATTCAATTATTCCACAAGAAATACCTTAGAATACCACATAGGATTTCTAAGATCACATATTAGGCATATAATTTATCAATGTTTTCCAAGTCACATTTATAAAAAACACATGAATATGGATAATGTAATATGCATTCAGAGAGATGAGAGATTGAATTTAATAGATCCCTCAGGAATATAAATTAAATTCCATATAATTGGTATTTAATGGGTTAAATAAAAAACCTTTATAGGGAATATATAGACAATGAAAACTACATTTATACCACATTAATTATAAGACTCAAATAAATCAATGTGTATGTTTTTTGTCACCTATATGAACTCAATTGGACATCGTTCATCTATGATTGAAAGAAAATATGTGTTAAATGAATGAATATTTATAATAATGAATAATACACACAATTAGAAATATCCTACAAATAAAATTGATATAGTGAATCAAACTTAGAATAATATCAATAAAATGCTTATCATTATATATAGATAAATGATATGGCTGAAAATAAGTCAACATTTGTAGGGAAATGTATTTATATCCATTAATAATGATGAAAATATGTTATAAGAGTGTGAGTCAAGTGTCATTTCTTAGGGAATAAAATTAGAAGACATTCAATTTTTAAAAAATATATTTTATATAATATTAATTAATTTTTTTTAAAACAAATTCCACAAACACAACTATTCTAGATACCAAAAGAAATATGGTGGGTTATATGGGTTTTGTTACACCAATGAGGACCCTTGGTGGTAGATGATAGGGCCTCCATGTTTTTAAAGGATAATTCATAGCCTTAAATAAGGAATCAAGTGTAAAATATGATCATTAATGGATTTCCACCACATGACCAAATTTCATGATTCTCAGACCACATAATCATCCTAGAAACTTCATATAAATATGGAATAAAATAAAATCTTCATTTTATGAAATTAAATAAAATTAACTCCTAAGAATAAAAGTAATTTTATAACATTCAAAGCATATTATAGCATGCACGATATACGTATCATTGATTGTCACTAGTGAGAAGCTTTAAACATTAAGCTATAATATCTAAATCCTACTCTCATGCATATAAGTAAATCCTTTAGTTATATATTCATTGATAGTAGTAGATATAAAACATTAATACATTAGGTTAATAACATTCAAATGATAAAAATAATTTTCTTCCAAATAATAAATAAATGTAGATAAAGTATTATAATTTATTTTAAATTAGTGTATGTAAATTTGCAAATATTAAAAAAGTATTTTTATATTGAAAATAAAATTATCCTCAGTTAAACAATAATATTATAAATAAATTATCATATTGAAAATAAAAAAAATGTTTCAAACAATGCTTGGAGTTCTGGTTGACAATTCCTAAATGACTAAAGTATATTATATGAACTTGTTCGATAAAAAATGAATTCATTAATTTTATTCCTTAAGTGGGTAATTATATAGATAAATACAATGTATAATAGATGCTATACTTTGAAATTATTTAACATTTGGATTATTTATTTTATCTAGATTTCCTAAACCATAGCATCTCCTTAATAACCATTAGCAGTTGTAGTTCCAATTCTGTTTACTTTTTTTTACGATTAAAGATTTGAAATAAAAAATTGTTTTCCCTAAAGCCTCATCAATTAGTTTAAATAGAAAGAATTATATATTTTTTCGCAATAACCTATTGGATAATGAATGATCATAAAATAAAAAATTGATAGAATAAATCAGAGAAAATTTAAAATAAATCCCACAAACTACTTCCCATTGAAAAAAAAACATGAATGTAAATATTATAATTATATGAAAATAAATAATTGAGGAGATTAAAAATTTAATATAACTAAAATATAATCATAGTTGTTACAGTCATTATGTTCCATTAATACCATATTTTTATTCATATCCTCCATTATAAGAATCACCAATGATGAAATTCCATTATCTTTATATTTAGTTTTAATAACATCGTATGATCCTTCATCTACTATGCTATATGGATCTAAATTCTGATTTAGTCATTCAATGATCTATCATATGGTAATTTTAATATTCTTATATTTTTTTATTTAATTTTCTTTATAGAAAAATATTCTTACGTGATATAATATACATAATATCAACCTCAAACAAATAGTTTTTTTGAAACTCACATCATGTGTATTATTATATTCAAATCAATAAATAGGAAAGATATATTTGATCAAAAATATCAAACTACTACTTGAATTCTAAAGAAATCCTATAGTATTTTTGAGATGAATTATTCCATAAATATCGCATCAGATTCAGAATAACTCTAGAATTAATGTATTGATCATATTGAGAATTTATCATGTTGGAATTAAATGGTCATCAGACTCACTATAAATATGTCATGGATGATAAAATCAAAATATTGGAGAATCAGAGTCTGCGTAACTATGATGATCAAATGTGGTGTAGCATTTCTGTTCATGGAGTTCTCAAAAATCATAAGATAGTGGTAAAACATGTGATTGAAGCTGCTTTAAATAAAGGGTGAGTGAAAGTGATGGTGATAATCATATTCAAATTTATCAGATCTAGATAGAATTAAAAAGGGTGATGGATATTGTATTTATCATGATTGTATTATGTTAAATTGTTTTCTAAACAAGTGTATGTGTGTTGATATTGAAGGAACGATGGTATTAAAATTAATTTATGCACTTTAGCATACAATAATCATCATAATCAATGGTGATGGTCATGTGTCTTGAGTTTTAATGAAGAATGTGAATGAATCCAACACATTCATTATTATCGTAATTGGATCATCATATTCCTAATGGCCAAAAACAATTGTAGAAAATTTAAAAATACGATGATAATTATTTTTATTCAGTCCAAAGGCCAAAAAACCAATGATATGGATAAGGAAGTCGATGGGAAAATAGAATAGGTTCTCAATTTTAATCGCATTTAGAAGAAAATGAATCTAATAATCAGACTCCGTATATTGCTGTAATTAGAGTAAGAATTTTATAGATCCAATGAATGCGAATAAATGAAAAGAAGATGACCTAAAATTTAGTCAACCAATTAAAAGGGGTTGAATTTCATTGTTTATGAATCAAGTGCATCAAGAGTATGAAATGTGTATTTCAACTGGATAAAGAGAAGATGTGAAGAAGTAGAAGTGGTTTGATAACATATAAGAATGATATTTTTGAATATTTTGTTAAAGGGATATTTGTGTTTTGCAATCTAAATGGAGGGATAGAATTATATTGATGTATTAATGGATGTATATTTATATATTTAATTGGACCAAGGCATCATATAGAAAAATAAGATCTGATTGATAAATAATTCCTAGACCAGTAACTGAAAACAAATTCTGATGTAAATATGGTTTTTTAGAAGATTTGAGAAGATTTGTGAAGAGTTTACAAAGTCATAAATTCACATAATAATGAATGGTTATCAATATTTGTAGAAATTTATTTGATCAAATTTTTTTTTGGGATTCCTAAAAAATTTATCATTGGGTCTCCTATAAAAGGAGACTGTACTTTATGCTTTTTCTAGTGATGGATTTACTGCTCATGGGAGAGAAAAACTAAATTTCATTGGAGTGAAATAAATTTATGTATTTCGAAATCATTGAAAATGTTTTAATGGAGAGAAGTGAAATGGGAAGATATAGGTTTACAACGTTATTTAGCTAATCATAATATTCAGTGTTTACTATATTCAGTTTTCTATTGTATTCTCATTATCATCTTATTCACATAAGCACCCTTTTTGTAAGGATAATTGGATTGGAATTTTCATGTATAGATTTCTGGACTGAGGATGAATGTATTTTAAATTTTCTCAACCACAATCTGACATAGTTATATCTATCATAATGGGAAATTGGATTGGGAGAAGCCTATTAGATGAATTAAAGTGGGAACATCAAATATGGAAATTAGATTGAAATTCAACATCTGATTTCTTAAAGATCATACAATCTTCTAGTTAAAAATTGAATAATGTGTTTAAAAAAATTGTGGTGATTGAATATAACCATAGGTAACATGAATTGTTATAGAAACATTATAGTAACATATTTTTCAATGTGGGAGAACACTCACAATTAGAATTTTTTAATGTGATACATGAGTTAAAGGAAAAATCCTACTAATTTTACTCCACTAAAAGGATTGTTTTCTAGTATAATTTATGGAATTGAATTATTTCCAAACCATTCAAGGGACATTGTTATTCTACTTGAATTGTGAACCTTGAAACTTCTGGTGTTTTGGGGAAGTGTGTCTAATTGTTTTTGAAAAGGAATTAAATAATTTAAAAGGAGGGTATGGTTTCTTTGGGGAAACATAAATGAAATAGTTTCACTAATTCAGCCCTCTCCCTCTCAAGGATACTAATTTTTATACTTGGAACATTCAATGGGAATCAAAGCTGATTGTTCCCTACTCTTATTCTTTACTGATAGAATATTTATGTTTTTTGAAATGTAATATCATTATGCTTTTGGATTGAAACAATTATCAAATATATAAATGATTAATGTTGAATTATTTTCTGATTATTGGATTTTATGTTCTTGAAGCTCCAACAAATGGGGTTCCTAAAATTTATGATAAATTCACTCTTATATCCATTGGCAAGAAGTTTTATGATAATGATGGAAGTTCCAAGAATGATTTATAATCATCACTAAAAAAAAGTGAATTCCTAAGGGTGAAAGGTTTTTCATAGAAAATTGTATATGGGATAAATTGAAATATATATACAAAGGAAATAAAAATGTTATGTATGAAAAGATACAAATAATGATATTTATTTATGATGATTTGAATATAGGTGAACACAAATCTATTTATTACATATTTATCATGGTGAATTTAATTTTTAGAACTATAATATTTCTTTCTAAAAATTTAGATGATTATATAGTTGTTGAGTAGATCTTGAGAATACTTCCCAATAAGATTGATGAAAAAATTATTTCATTAGAAGATAGATATTCTGAAACATTATACCTTGATTATTTTAAAAGCACTCCTATAAATTATAATATTTGAATGGATAATGTTTTGAAAATAAAAACAAATGGTGACAGTGAAATTTATTTCAAGGTTGGTAAGAAAGAGAAGTTGAAAATGATTCTTATTGAAGATGAATCTGGTGAATCCAACTCAGAAAATGAACTACGTAAAAATATAGACTATATTTATTCTTATTTATGTAATAATTGTATAATTATTATAAGGAAATATAAATGGGAATTTTCTATTAAATATTTTAAACATAGATATGTGGATAACTTTGCGGCTTGTTTTCCTCGATGAAATAATGAAGAATATAGGTATGAGGAAAAATGAAATAGGACAAGATCATGGATAAAATAGGGAGATAAAGGAAAATATATTCCATAGGTAATGAAATAAAATTCATCAAATCCAAAACAATTAGTATCATATATAATGATTAACAATAAGATGGAACTGATGTTGAATCTGAAAAAACACTTCTCTCATTTTGAGAATACATTTATTTAAATAGTTAATGGTGAAGAATTCAGATTAAGTATTTCTAAATAAGAATAAATTCAACATGAATTTTATTTTAAATAAGAGTTGATAGAAATTTTGAAAAAGATTATAAGGCTTGAGAAAACAAATAGAAATTTGGATGATGAATGTTCATCATCAAGAAATCAAAAATGGTTTTTTGAGGAGAAGGATATGATAGTAAATGAAGTTTTGGATTTGATGAAATATCCTAATGTTGAAAATAATCATAATAAGCTTTTGGAGGTGATAGTGAATGAAAAATAATAAGTGTTGGGGCTTGTCTAAAGAATATTCTATAACTTCAAAGAAATGTACGTGGTTTAATAAAATAAAAAGCTGATGTTTTAAAAAAATTTATATTGAGAATGTTTAGAAGGATCAAAAAAATTTATCATCAATGGTTGAAATAAATGAAGGAATTATTTCATAGAAAAATAATGTTGTGAATGTTATGTACCTATACAAGAAAAACAATTTCTGGAATTCATTAGTTTAAAATTGTTTGAATCTAAAATGATTTAAAATAAAACATGATCTGATAATGGTGAAATGAAATGAAATAAACTTATTGATAACAGAAAAGTAGGAAACTCAAAAAATGAAATAAAATATGGTTGTTGAGAAACATATTCAAAATTTTATTTAATATTAATTTTTAATTGTAAAATACTATTTATATGGATATTTCTTGTATTGTGGTGGATTAAAACCTAAAAATATTATGTTTTGTTCAACTAACAATAATAATATTATTCAATAGGGTATTAAAGGAGAAGGTTTTTTGGGATTCATTCTCCTCAAAGAAATAACTCAGGGAATTGTGTTATGAAGAAACCTAAAAAGTTTTTAGTAAATATTGAAAATAGATTCCAACCTTTGGAAATAATTTGTGAAACATGTTAAAAACCTAGAATCCTAGCAAAAGGATTATTTGTTTTGTTACATGCACAATAATAGCATTCTCAACATTTCTCCAAATCTGAAGGTGAATATTGAAAAGGAAGAAGAAAACACTCTAATTTTTTAAACCACATTGAAAGCTACAAAAGATAAATACCATGTATTCTTGATAGTGGTTGTTTTTATCATATGAAATTATAATTGAAATTGTTAAACAATTTGAATTACATACAGTAATTAATAGTGGCATATATAAATTATTAATATATTAAAATCAATGGTGTATGATCATCCATCATTGTAATAGAAAATCTAAAATCCAAGAATATATTGTATGTCGATGGGATGAAATGAAATTTTCTAAGTGTTTCATAATTGTATGATGAGGGTAAATACTTTTTCTTCTAGAAATATGGGTGTTTTGTAAAATGAAAGGAATATAGATAGTTAGTTATAGGATTCGAACATATAAAGGGAAACCTATTTCAAGTTGGGGGAATATAATACTATTATTACATGAGTATGATGCAAATGAATCAAAGAGAGATAGTGTCTAAGACATTACTTATTTTCCAAGAAGAAGAGCTCAGTGTTGCAATATTTTTATAAAATGAAATTTTAAAAACTTAATGCATAATATATATGATATTTTTAGAAAACCCCTTATGTAGATTTATGCTGATATTTATGGTCCAATGAGAAATAAATAAATAAATTGATATATTTAATTCATTATTTTCTTTGATGATTGTACTCCCATTACATGTGTTACGTATGTGAAACAGAAGTCAGATACTTATAGAATGATTAAAATAATCTGATGGAAATATGATAAGGAAAGTGAGTATTATGTAATGATGATGATAGATGACAATGGTATTGAATACATAACTACATAATTCAAAAATTATAATGATATGCAGGTAATTTTTTATCAGTGTATCTTCACATACACTCCAATAAAAATTGGTTTTGTAAAGAAAGAATATAACTATGGATGAAATGGGAAGAAATATGTTACTTAATAATGGTCATTTTCATTAATCATAGAGGGAATCCCCAATAAATGATATTTATATTCAAAAATGTTTTATTACATACCTAATTCATATATGACACTAAAAGATATTTTTGATGAAAATACTCACTATTTTAACAACATTAATTTTTTCAAGAGTCAATGTAATATAATTAATAAAGGTGGAAACAATGGAAATATTGAATAGAAAGGTGAATATGTGATATTTGTTTTATATTCTCTCAATGGAAGAGGATATGTGTGCTTCAATGTATAAAGAAGAAGAATTTTAGATTCTATTGATGCGAATGTAATTGAAATATAAGATAAATAAAAACATACTCAGGATGATAATGAAGTTGAGAAAGATAAAGAAATCAATTCTGATATGGATATAGATAATTTTAATCTTACTCAAGGTGTTGATTTGGATGCAACTATTTCTAGTGATGCGGAGGATTCCTGAAAATATCATCCTATGATGAGGAAATAAGAAGATTTTCAAAACATTATTGGGGATAATTATCATATTTTTCAAAAAATAATAAGAATAAAATTCATTAAACAAATGAAATTATATTCAAAAATGGATCCAACTGATGTGAAATAATATTTTCAATATACAGAATGGGTTTAGAAAAAATTAATAATTGGACCAGATTTAAAAGAATGATACATAGGAACTCATACAAAATCCAGACACAAAAAACATTATTGGTAAAAAATGGGTTTTATAGAACAATCACAATGATGAATATGAATTGATAAAGTCAAATAAATATAGGTTTTTGAAGGGTATTTCAAAATTCAAGGAATTTATTTTGGATGAATCGTTTTCTATGATGGATCAGTTATAAATAATAATCATATTTCTTAATATTACTTCATAATGAGGTTACATGATCTTTTATATGTATATTAAATCTCCATACATAAATGGTGATCAAGATGTGGATGGTTATATTAAACAACATGGTGGTTTTGTTGTTGATAAAGATAAATTTTATGTTTGTAGATTAAAAAAGAATTGTTATCGGAGAAAACAAGCTTCTAGGGAATGATATTCCAAATTGGATAAATGGTTATGGAATATGAGTTTTTATAAAGCAAGAGTGGAAAAAAATAATTTCATCAATGAGATTCAACAGTATTATGTCATCATAATTGATTATGATGAAGGCATTATCATTTCAATGAATGATGATATATATTTTCAAATATTTGATAATGAAATGAAACATTTGTTTGATTTTTCCATGCTAAGATAAATTAAATTAATTCTTGGGTTTTAAAATCTACAATGTTAGGAATACATTTTTCTTTATCATGAAATTTTTTCTTATGAAATTCTCAAGTAGTTTTTCCTGGAAAACTAAAAAAATTTCTCTATAATTATTTTAGTGGGAACAATGTTGTGTAATAATTGAAAAGGAAATATATGTTTTTTGGAAGGAACATTAATATATGATGGGAAGATTATTTTATTTCACTACCACATGACATGAAATTGTCTATGATGTTAGATTTTGTGTAATATTTTAGACTGCTTCAAAAGAATCGCTTTTACATTTTAGAAAATGAATTATCAGATACATCAAAGGCACAATAAGTTTTGAAACCAAGTGTAAAAACTCAAATATTATTGCTTTTTTGGGTATTAAAATCTTTATGGTGCCTAAAATATATTTGATATAAGATCCATATATGGTAATTTATTCATTATAGGAGATAATTCTATTAGTTGGTATGTAATGTTAATGATTTCTGTAACTCTACCTAAGGCTTAATCTGAGTTTTTTGCTACCACTAAACCCCCTACTAAACATATTTTAATGAAAACACATTTAGAATATTTACATGTTGAATAATGTTACCCTTTCTATCAGGTTGTGACAATCAAAGTATAATTTTTCTCACCCAAAATCCTATTAGACATTTACATTTTAAACATATTGATATCAAATTCCATATCCTCAGAGATCATGAGGATAAGAATGAATTGAATATGATGTATGTTCCAACATCGAAAAAATTTGTTGAATTTTTCACAGAAAACATTACCAAACTAATCCTTCTCTAAATTGTAGTTGAACATGGATTTCTAACCAATTTATCATCAAGGTTGTTGTATGTGCTTATATTCCCTATCTCATCTTACCATTGGATAGTATTGGGAATTTGGAAATTTTTACATATATCTATCCATATGAGTGCTTGTAAAAAGAGTTGTTATGGGTAATATGTGAATTCAACATTGTAAGAGTGTAAAATATTCTAAATTTTTGTTATAGTGGTTGTAGAAAAAAGAATTTATTCTATTCTAGGAATGTTTAAGAGATGTGGAAGAATCGCTTATTATGAATGAAGACGAAGGTTTTCAAAACCAAAAAAATTGGGCATCACGGTTTTTCTATCTGTAATTCATGTTTCCCGAAAAGTAGTTTTTTCACAAAGGATTCAAATTATATATGAGAAATACACTACATGAGGGTCAAAAGATCAGTGTTTTATGAAACTAGGTTGAAAATAAAAATCTGAGGGGATGTCTATTAAGACCAAGATGATGAATAAGGTTAATTTATTTAAGTGTTTTATTTGGTTTCCAAAAAAGTGTATGATAAAATGGAAAATCATTTGACTTTTCATTTGGTGAAATTCATATTGACCATGGTACTCAAGAGAATTATGCTCAAAATAATGAAGAAGGTCCATCTTATTTAATAGAAGCTGGCAGGAATAAATGTCTCATCAGATTCACAATGAATCCAGAATGAAAGGATCGATCATATTGACAATGTATCCTTCCAAAAGTAAAGGTTCATCAAATTCAATCTAAATCTCACATGGATGATGCAATTTGAATGGAGGAGAATCGAATCCTCTATGACTATGATAATAAAATGTGATGGTTCGTTGTTGATCTCGGAGATCTACAAATTCATATGTTAGTAGTAAAACATGTCATGAATGATTGATGAAATAAAGGGGAGTGGGTTTCAATCATATTCATATTTATTAGATCAGAATGGAATGGAAAATGGGGATGGAGATTACCTAATGATTCTATTTAGGATAATTTTTTGTGAAAAATACATATATGATGATTTTGAATGACGAATGTTTTTAAAAGATATTATTCCATTGTAGGAGTTGATCGTCTTCATATTCAAAGGTGAAATTTGTGTATCCTATGTTTTAACAAAAACATTGATGATACCAATGATTTAATGATTATCATTATGGGTTAATCAGATTCTTAAAAGCCAAGAAATTTTGTGGAAAATGTAAAATTCAAACACTTCTTGTTTTCATTTATACCAAATTCCATGACAAACAATGATTCAAAGAAATAATTTTTTAATAAATCTTAAATATTTTCTCATGTAGAATCCTATTCAGAAGGGAATGAATCTTCTGAGCAGACACTGTATTTTATCGTAATCAGAGGAATAATTTTTGACATCAGATGAATGAGAAGAATATTAATGAAGATGATAAAAATGTATTCAACCATTTAAAAGTGGTTGAATTTTTTTTCAATCATGTGGTTCAATAAAAATTAATCTTTATTTAAACTACATGAAAATAATAAGTGAATAATTATATGTTGTTCGAGAACATATATGAAATAAATTATTTAATGTGTTGTCAAAAGGAGTATCATATTTAGCATTAGGAATGGAGAAACCGAATCATACTGGCATATTGAATGATGTATATTTCTGTATTCAAATCATATAGAGAATCACATTTAAAATCAAATTGAGACAATCATATTGAGAAATAATTCCTGGATTGGAAATGGAAAATAATGTGTGAAGACGAGATGGATTTTAAATAAAATTCTATAAGATTTTAGAAGAGTTTATGAAGTCGTATATTTACCCGAAATTCAAGGGAAATAAATGTTTTAGGAAATTTTTTTGAGTGGGAATTTTATTGGAATTCATAAAAAAATAATCCTTGGGTCACCTATAATAATATAATATACTTTTTTTATTTTTCCAATGACAGAAGTATTGTTCATGAGAGAGAACCTCTGAAATTTTAGTGAGGGAAATCGATTTCCGTATTGAGCCTTTGTGGAAAATGTATTGACAGAGCTCATATTTTCATATTTATATATATATTTTTAAATTATTTAATTTCTTAACATTAATCAATTTTATCTTATTTGGATCATTTTATGTTTTCGGTGAGTTTTGAGCTTAAATGTGAAAAGTGGTTAATTATGGACATTAAACAGATTTATGTTGCCTCGTTATTTTTGAGAATAACTCCTAAATTTTTTATCTAATTTATCTGATTAATTTTTTATTATGACAAAATATTTTTACTACAAATAATTCTTCTGGACCAAGTTCCAATTCGAACTCCAACAAGACAAAATAAATCGGTCAATGTGAAAAGAAATTCTTGTCGGCAGAATAGAACATGTATTATTCAATGATCCATATCTCGGGATACTGACCACCAAATGTGTTTCTTACTGCTAGGTCATAAATCTAGCTTGACGAGGAATATTCATATGAAATTTCATGGAGAAAAGAGTTGATTAATCTCGCTCTTTATTTGGTCAAAGTAGGGTTGGTGGAATCGTGATTGGAGGCCAGAACAAGTTAGATATAATAAATCATACATAACTCATTCCACCATGATACAAATGATTTCAAACTTCGTTGGTGGATGGAAAACTCCGTTACTCACCTTTAATCAGCAGGTAACATGGCCGGATTTGAAGATATGGTGGGAGAAATGAAGCTACATTTCTGGTTGACAGATTCTAGAAGATAAAAATTATGTTCTATATTTTCATTCTTTTGTTCTTCTTTTTTTTATAATGACTTCATCTTCCCCCGTATTTTCCATTACCCTCACAATGGTGGGGTAAATATTTTGAGTGATTGGGTAAGGTTAGGTTTTATCTTTTTTAATGTTTTAGTTCTTTAATTTTGTTGAATAAAAACTATCCCTCTTCTGCGATGTTAGTTTCAAAATCTAATTATCAGTTTTATTATGTTATGAAGTTGTATTTGATTTAATATTCTGTTGTTATTGTTGCTTTGATAAATATTAATAATCTTCTCTAATAGGTTCTAATCTATATACGATAGAATATATTGGGGCATAGTGGTTACGTACTCGACGATCGTTAGTATGTGTGGCAGGGGTATTGAATATTCTTAACTGTTTGGAATAAACAAGACTCGATTGTGAAATGCCTAATTATTTTGAGGGTATTCGCTACATCTGTTTATCAAATAGGAAGGAGAGTAGACCAATCTGAGATGTTGGTAAGGTTTACTCTCACCATCACCATTTATCAAGGGTGTGATAGGAACTGATCGTGAAATATCACTTAAACCGACATAGTAGAAGAGGGTTGAATAAAATTAGAACTATGATAAAATTACAATTGAAGAACCGACCCTGACCTAATCACCCTTCTTATATAATATTTTTAATCACTTTTTTATTGATATTTTTACAATATTTTTCTTAAATTTATTTCCTTTGTTAAGTTCCTTTCTCGTCTTTTCAAAAATCAATCAATTTCCAAAAACACAACTTCACTTATTTCTCTTATTTTAAGGTGACAACTTGATTGTTGAGCTCCCCACACTAGAAAAAACCTTGGTTAACCACTATACTATATTATAAAATAGAAAATAATTGTTTTTTCCACACCCCATGACAGGACCGTGTCAAAACATGGTGCCGTTTCTGGGGAGGAAGTACCACAATCTAATTATAAATATTTATCACTTTTCAAAAAATAATAATAATAATATTCCATGATGTTTTTAAATGATCATATATTTAATTCATGGAACAACTACCTACATTTGGAAAAGTTAGATGATAGTGGTTATGATATAGTTCAGATTCAAGAACATAGAAATGACATAGAAAAACTAAAAACTAAAGTAGAACATTCATTTGAATATGTATGTGCATTGATTGAAAAACCAGAACATATGAATGAACCTGAGGAGGATGAGAAAGAATAATTTCCTACTGAGCCACATGTGGTTGATCAATAATATAGGGATGGCTTCTACATTGAGTTTGAAGAACTACTTGATACATATATTCCTTAAAAAGAAGAAGATCCAGAACCATTGAAGGAAGACACCACCAATGCGGTAGAATTTGAAGAAATGATGGAGGAGCCTGACTACCTACCTCTATATTGTGAAATTCAACTAAATGAGATACCTCATACTGAAGAAGAAATTGAATTCAATACACATAAGGGAGATAATATTTTTCTTAACTATTTTCATCCTGATTATATTGAATCTGAATTGAGTATCACCTTCCCTTGCTTTAAATTTTCAGATTTGGGTAACAAATGTATTTCTTTGGTGGATGTAGAAAAAGAAGAAGATGCACCTGAAGAAGAACATATGGGGCTCTATTAACTAGATGAATTCTTATTAGAGGAATTTCAAGAGGAGACAGAAGTGTATTTCCACGACGAAAAAGAGACACAAAATGCTTACATTGAAAGGGAAGATCTTGATATTTATTGATCATGCATTAATTTTATTCAAATTGAATTACGCTCTGATTTTCCCTTTGACTATTCATTTGGTGCAGCATGCCTTGAGGAATCCTTGGAGAATGATGAAGATGTTGTGAATTTGGAAACCAAGAAAAAGGAAAGACTCATTCTTTATCCTAACCCTTCCATACAAGAAGCATGTCATTTTCATTAGAGTGGATTTGGCATACCATATCCATATAGTCCTCAACAAAATGGAAGAAGTTCTAACAGGAAGGAAAATGTGTTGGTGGTTCATCTCAATGAAACTCAACCCACCATCGGATTGGGGATAAAAAACTAAAACTGCCCATCTAGAGGCAGTCAAAAACTAGGGCCCACTTGGGGATTAAACCAAGATCTATCCTTATATTCTCATTCTATTTCTATTTTCTTTACTTTTAATAAAATTATTATGTTTTATTATCTACCTTTGTTTGTTGGTTTTTATATGCGTAACACTGAGGAAGTTAACTCAACATTGCACTACCAATAAGTCATGTTTTGCCTCTCTTTATCTCTTTCTTGATTGTTGTGATTCATATTAAACTATAATTACATGTTAAATTCAATTGAATTCATTGCGGACTCTGCATCATTTAAGTATAGGGGAGGAAACCTTTGTAGTTTTTGAATTTCAATTGTTTTTTTTCTAAAAAAATGTGTGTTTTTCAAATTTTTGTTTATTTTTAAAACCATTGTGCTAAAATGAATATCATAGCATTTTTTGAAACCCATTTAAATATGTGAAACAATTTATCCCATGAAACTGAGTTTAATTGAATGATGAAAATGACTTTGTTTTAAGATCAGATATTTTGAAATTTTAATAAAAGTACTCTGATTTTTTAATCCCATGCCATAATTCACTGTCATTATATTTGAAATCACTTTCCTGTGAGGCTTCTGAACTTAAATTTCAAATACGTTTCATTCACCTCATTTTTTTAGAAAACCATACCATGTTTTATTTAACTAGAATTTGATTAATTCCTATCAATACTTGAGGGTTTGAGGTACGTTTGTTTTAAATGATTGAGGCGTTTCTTCGGTATTAAAGCCCCTATTTCATATGAATCATTTTTATAATGTCCGACCTTGTACATTTAATATTATTATCCCATAGAAGCCTTGAACAACCTTCTAGGTTAGCCACATCATAAGCCAATTTTACATATCCAACCTACTCTTGAATTGAAGTTGTATAATCTAGTTGAACATAAGTGTGGGGAAAGCTGTCTTGTGTTGTGATACCTCGTTTGGTGATACCTTGGGTGGAAATTAAAATGTTTAAGAGAAGAATATACTGCCGAAAAAATCATTTTGTTGGATGATGTGATTTTTCTAGAACATTCATGATAAGTGAAGTTGTGCCTTTCTAGAGCTTCCAATAGAGAAATAAATTTGTGCCTATCCGGAGCTTTCACGAAAAAACATGTTTTAGATGGTTGAAAATGTAGCGACTCGGGTTTTTTGGCCCTGTCAGACTTTGGAATATTTCTACGCATAATTCCAGAGCTAGGCGCGAAGACGGCGTGCGATTCTGAGGCCCGGTGTGCCCGGAATTAATTTTATAAAAATATTATGTTTTTTTATACTATGCACGTAGCGGGGGTGTGATATCTCCTAAACGGTAGCTCAAAACGGGAATCTGAGGGCACGGTTGCGTCCGGAACGTGCCGTTTACCCTAGGCGGGGTGTAATCTTTGCGGGCGCGGGCCTGCGGTGAGAAACGCCACCAGGGGCGTTTCCGTAAATATGTGACAAGTTGGTGTGCGAGCGTCGGCCTGAATAACTTATGAACGGAGTCTCAGAAGGAAAATCTGAGACCGCCGTTGCGTTCAGAACGGTGCGTTTACCCTAGGGGTGACCTTACTTTTGTTCGCATTGGGCGTCGGGTCCGAGGCTGGTTTGGCGCCGGCGGGCGGCTGATATAAATATCAGTGCCCCCCCCC
Organism: Viscum album; assembly: GCA_963277665.1. Classification (NCBI taxonomy): domain Eukaryota; kingdom Viridiplantae; phylum Streptophyta; class Magnoliopsida; order Santalales; family Viscaceae; genus Viscum; species Viscum album. The sequence goes on along the minus strand of OY728129.1, from coordinate 41,494,589 downwards.
CCCTTTTTATCGTTCTTCGCCGTTCTTCGTCGTTCTTCGCCGCCACTCCACCAAATCGAGCAAACGGAGCGCCCACGAGCTCAGAATTCAACGACGGACGTTCCAGGAGCACACAACGGAAGCTCGGGAGCGCGGATCTGAGGCAGAACGTCGGTGTTTCGCCCGCGAGGTAGGCGGTTTGAGTTTTACAATCCCGGATCCCGTTTTTGTGTTGTTTTCTTTCAAATTTTCATAAGATTTGTATAGTTTGGGTCCTGAGGTTGCCGAAACATGTTTCAGATCTGAATTTGGAGCACCGGGGTGCTCCCGGTGGCTCCCGGAAGTTTTCCGGCAAAAAACCGGTTTTCCAGCGAGACCCGCGGCGGCCATGGCGGAATCCGGCGAGGCAGGGCGGCGGCGCGGCGGCGGCGCGGCGGTTTCCGGCGACGGCGGCGTGGTGGAATCCGGCGGCGGCGCGGTGGTTTCCGGCGAGGCTGGCGGTGGTCCGGCCAGGATTTTCCGGGGGTTCTTAAACCCCCGTAACTCGCAAACCGTAACTCCGATTTGCGAGCCGTTTGCGGCGACGCGCTCCTTGCGTCGAGACGGACCTTTTGAACTTACTTTTAGGGTTTAAAGGTTCGGGATCGTGGCCCGGGAGCTAGAAACGTCGTATAAAATAATATTATTTTATTATTTTACGACTTCGGGCCGTTATAACTTCTACCCAGAGCGTCCGATTGACGTGCCGTCAGTGGCGTTGAGACCCTGATGGTACGACGGACTTTTTGAGATGGTTTCTGGGTATTGGGACTAGGAACAGGGTGCGGGCTCCACGAGGCCGGGTTTTGGCGTTTGCGGAGAAACGCAGCTTTTGCACCAGGAGTCCGATTTTGGCAGATGAATAGTCGATCCTGTGTGTTTTTCCGAGAGGATCGCAATGGTGCGATCCGTTCGATGAGTTTCGGAATCCAGGCATGGGCCCCACGCGAGCCGGCCTTCGGTGAATAGTACCTTTTTCACCGGGTGTCTGTTTTGGGCGAGCGAGTAGTCGATTCCGCTTGTTTTTCCGAGGGGATCGTCGTGGTGTGATCCGCTCGATGGGTTTCGGGATCGTTGTGTGGGCCCCTCACGAGCTAGCTACGGTGAATAGTGTCTTTTTCACCGGTGCTCCGTTTCGGGCGAGAAAACAGCCTATCCTGCGTGTTTTTCCGCGTGGAACGCGATGGTGGCCTCGGTTTTGGCCTAGGAGGTGCACAGTGTGGCGTTGAGGCGGGTCGCTCGGGTTAGCGACGTTTGGACCAGCAGTGGTTGAGGGTTCTCCCTTGGTTCGTTCCCACGAGGGTTCGTGTGGCATCACAACCTTCGTATGAGTTTGTGATCCTCTCGATGGGATGTTTAAACCGTTAGAGTTGTGGTATCCCTCCGGTGGGCCGGAGTGGATCCTCTAGCATCTTCACCTAGATCGGGTTCTTGGTATCGCTGTGACCGCTTATTTGCGGGCGGCGATCCCCTATCTAGCAGGTTAACCCTGTAGGGTTTGTGGCATCATCGTACATATGATCCCCTACGCGGTGGGTCAATCACAGTAGGGTTATGGCATCGTCGGGCTTACGATCCCCTACTCAGCATGATGTTTATGGTAGGGTTGCGGTATCGTTGATTATACGATCCCCTACTCAGCGCGTGGTTTCGGTAGGGTTGCGGCATCGTCGGTTCGATCCCCTACATCGCGAGTTATAGCAGATAGGGTTCCGGTATCGTCGTGACCATCTTTATATGGACGATGATCCTCTATCTGAGTGTTGAGCTTCTGTCGAGTGCCAGATCGGGTTGTAGAATCCCCCAGCGGACCCTGGGAGTGATCCCCTATCTGTGAGAACTACGTATGCCAGATCGGGTCGTGGTATCCCCCAGCGGACCCTGGGATTGATCCCCTATCTGTGAGTTACGTATACCGGAGTGGGTCTTGGTATCCCCTAGCGGACCCTAGCGGCGATCCCCTCTCCGAGGAGTTTGGTGGTTATGTTGTTTCAGCGATGTTTCCTCAGTGATGCTATACGATGAGCGTGGTCTCTCGGGTGAGCGTCTGTGATGTTTGCGAGTATTCCGATGGAGTGTATCTCTCGGATGAGTGTCATCTGGTATGACAGGGTTTGTGGTGTACTCTCCTGGTTGTGGACAGTTGCTGGTGATGAGGTCGGTGCCTCTTGTGGCTTTGTGGCGTGAGCTGTGTATATCTGGATTGTTCAAGGTGTATGTATGGGCATACACCTGAGCTGAGCTGAGCTGACTAGTTGTGTTTAGCCGAGGATGGTCACGAGATGGAGTTTCTCTCTCGTCTGGGTTCCCTCTGGCTGGGTTGAGCGGACTGTTGCCTTTCAGTTGCTCCCTTGGGTTTTGGGTTTTTGGGGTGCCTACTGAGTATGTTTATACTCACCCCTGCACGGGCTTTGCCCGCACATGTTTGTGTCTTGTGCAGACCACAGGCCTTTTGTCGGAGTCCTGGGAGGACCTAGAGCAGGTGGAGCTTAGTGAGCGAGTTGACCGGGGTGTTTACCGGAGCTGTGCCGAGGGAGCTTTCCGGCGGGTGTCTGTGGCAGCGTTTCCCTTCTTCAGAGCAGGTTGGACGCGCTTTGTAGTTTTCTTTTGGTGGGCCCTGTTTTGCCCTTGTACTTTTGCTGTTGCACTCTGGTTTGGGATAGATTGTATGCATGCATTTACTTCTCAGTTTCTATATCTCTGCACTGTTTCATGGAGGTGTATGTGGGTGCGTGTGTACAGGTACCTTAAGCTAATGCCTCCTATGTGTGTGATAGCCTACTCGGCGCTGGTCGCCAGCCCCTGGCCTATTGGAGGCGGGCTTGGGGAGTCGCGGCTCGAGCCCCGTTGGGTCGGGTCGTGATAGAGTGGTATCAGAGGAGGTTCCACCTTTGGGATCTCAGAGCGTAGCTGGTCTTGCTGTGAGTTTGGTTTGGGTTGCATAGCGGCAGTGTTAGGGTGTTTCGAGTTCGGCTTTCAGTCCAGGGACTCTAGTGTTGGTGCGGCGGCCGACGTATCCATACACCAGGACTCTGATAACCTGCCTTTCGACTCGGGACATTCGTACACTGGTCGCGGGGACATAATGGTACATGCATCATATAGGACTGGGTTTTTGGTTTTTCCTTGTCCTTCTTGAGTCAGCTCTCCAGAAATACTCTTTGACTGTGGTGTGTCTTGAATGTATTTCAGGATGCCTCCACGACGACAGCCAGCGAGGGTTCCACAGCAGGATTGTGCTGATGACCCGCCCTGTGTAGTGGCTGTGGAGCAGGGCGCAGTTCTGAGGTTGCACCTCCAGGTGGTCATCTAGTTGAGCCACCACCTGTCGAGCAGCTGGTTGTGCCGGCGGTGCAGGACGAGGTTGCACGCAGGTTGAGTGCGTTGCATGAGTTCCAGAGGCAGCGACCTCTGAGGTTTCGGGGTGATCCAGACCCCCAGGCAGCTGATGACTGGCTCGAGGCAGTTACTCGAGTTTTCCGCCTAGTGAGGACACCTCCTGATCAGATGGTGGTCCTAGCGGCGAGCCTTCTGCATGGTTCGGCCGGGCGATGGTGGAGTTTGGTGACGCAGTCCCATGACGAGGAGACGCTCACGTGGGCAGAGTATGAGCGGCTCTTTAGGGAGGAGTTCTACCCGGTGACGCTGAGGTCAGTGCGGATCCAGGAGCTTCTGCAGCTTCGTCAGGAGAGCATGACTGTGTCGGAGTACTCAGCGAGGTTTACAGATCTGTCGCGCTATTCCCTGGATATGGTTCGAGACCCGTTCTTTAGGGCTCAGACATTCGAGCAGGGCTTACGTAGGGACATCCGAGCAGGTGTGGTTTCCTTGTGCATGCCCACCTATGCTGGAGTGCTGGAGCGAGTGTTGGTGGTGGAGAGTTTTCTGGCTGAGCAGTTTCCCCCTGTTAGTGCTGGGCACTCGAGAGCTGAGACTTCGTCGGTCGGATCAACATCAGGTAGCCGACGTCAGACTCAGGGGTCTGGACGTGGCCGACGTTTCAGGAGGCGACCCCAGGATGGGGGATCTGAGCCTCAGAGCTCACAGGGCTCGCAGGCCAGTTTTGGTCAGCCGCAGGAGAGGCGGTGTTACGCTTGCGATGGTCGGTGACATCTAGCTAGAGATTTTCTGACCCGACGTGCTGCTGAGAGGGAGCCGGTCGATGGACCGCCTTGGCAGAGGCAGCGTCTCGAGCAAGGAGGGCCGCAGGGCGTCGGACGTGGCGTCGGAGCTGGTGCAGCGGGAGGCGGTGGTAGACAGTACCAGTTGCCACCACCCCCACCCCCAGGTGGTCCACGCCAAGCTCAGGGAGCTGGTGGTCGAGGGCGAGGACAGTTGCATGCCCGGGAGGCAGTCGACCCAGAGGCACCACAGATGGATAGAGATACGCCTTGTGTCTTTTCTACTTACTGCAGTAGTTTGTCAGACACTGTTTAGCGGTACTTTTTCCTTTTGTTGCTTGCTCGAGTTTTGTTCAGGGCGTTGGTAAGACCCTGAGTGGTTGTTGTTGGTGAGCTCGCTGGTGTGTGAGACCCAGTTGAGAGTCCAGTCGCTTTCATTGTGCTTAGGGCTTTTCGGGGACGAAAAGTTCTAAGGGGGAGAGGATGTAGCGACTCGGGTTTTTTGGCCCTGTCAGAATTTGGAATATTTCTACGCATAATTCCAGAGCTAGGCGCGAAGACGGCGTGCGATTCCGAGGCCCGGTGTGCCCGGAATTAATTTTATAAAAATATTATGTTTTTTTATACTATGCACGTAGCGGGGGTGTGATATCTCCAAAACGGTAGCTCAGAACGGGAATATGAGGGCACGGTTGCGTCCGGAACGTGCCGTTTACCCTAGGCGGGGTGTAATCTTTGTGGGCGCGGGCCTGCGGTGAGAAACGCCACCAGGGGCGTTTCCGTAAATATGTGACAAGTTGGTGTGCGAGCGTCGGCTCGAATAACTTATGAACGGAGTCTCGGAAGGAAAATCTGAGACCGCCGTTGCGTTCAGAACGGCGCGTTTACCCTAGGGGTGACCTTACTTTTGTTCGCATCGGGCGTCGGGTCCGAGGCTGATTTGGCGCCGGCGGGCGGCTGATATAAATATCAGCGCCCCCCCCCCCCCTTTTATCGTTCTTCGCCGTTCTTCGCCGCCACTCCGCCAAATCGAGCAAACGGAGTGCCCACGAGCTCAGAATTCGACGACGGACGTTCCAGGAGCACGCAGCGGAAGCTCGGGAGCGCGGATCTGAGGCAGAACGTCGGCGTTTCGCCCGCGAGGTAGGCGGTTTGAGTTTTACAATCCCGGATCCCGTTTTTGTGTTGTTTTCTTTCAAATTTTCATAAGATTTGTATAGTTTGGGTCCTGAGGTTTCCGAAACATGTTTCGGATCTGAATTTGGAGCACCGGGGTGCTCCCGGTGGCTCCCGGAAGTTTTCCGGCAAAAAACCGGTTTTCCAGCGAGACCCGCGGCGGCCATGGCGGAATCCGGCGAGGCAGGGCGGCGGCGCGGCGGTTTCCGGCGACGGCGGCGCGGTGGAATCCGGCGGCGGCGCGGTGGTTTCCGGCGAGGCTGGCGGTGGTCCAGCCAGGATTTTCCGGGGGTTCTTAAACCCCCGTAACTCGCAAACCGTAACTCCGATTTGCGAGCCGTTTGCGGCGACGCGCTCCTTGCGTCGAGACGGACCTTTTGAACTTACTTTTAGGGTTTAAAGTTTCGGGATCGTGGCCCGGGAGCTAGAAACGTCGTATAAAATAATATTATTTTATTATTTTACGACTTCGGGCCGTTGTAACTTCTACCCAGAGCGTCTGATTGACGTGCCGTTAGTGGCGTTGAGACCCTGATGGTACGATGGAATTTTTGAGATGGTTTCTGGGTATTGGGACTGAGAACGGTGTGCGGGCCCCACGAGGCCGGGTTTTGGCGTTTGCGGAGAAACGCAGCTTTTGCACCAGGAGTCCGATTTTGGCGGATGAATAGTCGATCCTGTGTGTTTTTCCGAGAGGATCGCAATGGTGCGATCCGTTCGATGAGTTTCGGAATCCAGGCGTGGGCCCCACCCGAGCCGGCCTTCGGTGAATAGTACCTTTTTCACCGGGTGTCCGTTTTGGGCGAGCGAGTAGTCGATTCCGCTTGTTTTTCCGAGGGGATCGTCGTGGTGTGATCCGCTCGATGGGTTTCGGGATCGTTGTGTGGGCCCCGCACGAGCTAGCTACGGTGAATAGTGCCTTTTTCACCGGTGCTCCGTTTCGGGCGAGTAAGCAGCCTATCCTGCGTGTTTTTCCACGTGGAACGCGATGGTGGCCTCGGTTTTGGCCTAGGAGGTGCACAGTGTGGCGTTGAGGCGGGTCACTCGGGTTAGCGACGTTTGGACCAGCAGTGGTTGAGGGTTCTCCCTTGGTTCGTTCCCACGAGGGTTCGTGTGGCATCACAACCTTCGTATGAGTTTGTCATCCTCTCGATGGGATGTTTAAACTGTTAGAGTTGTGGTATCCCTCCGGTGGGCCGGAGTGGATCCTCTAGCATCTTCACCTAGATCGGGTTCTTGGTATCGCTGTGACCGCTTATTTGCGGGCGGCGATCCCCTATCTAGCAGGTTAACTCCGTAGGGTTTGTGGCATCATCGGACATATGATCCCCTACGTGGTGGGTCGTGCATAGTAGGGTTATGGCATCGTCGGGCTTACGATCCCCTACTCAGCATGATGTTTATGGTAGGGTTGCGGTATCGTTGATTATACGATCCCCTGCTCAGTGCATGGTTTCGGTAGGGTTGCGGCATCGTCGGTTCGATCCCCTACATCGCGAGTTATACCAGATAGGGTTCCGGTATCGTCGTGACCATCTTTATATGGACGATGATCCTCTATCTGAGTGTTGAGCTTCTGTCGAGTGCCAGATCGGGTTGTGGAATCCCCCAGCGGACCCAGGGAGTGATCCCCTATCTGTGAGAACTACGTATGCCAGATCGGGTCGTGGTATCCCCCAGCGGACCCTGGGAGTGATCCCCTATCTGTGAGTTACATATACCGGAGTGGGTCTTGGTATCCCCTAGAGGACCCTAGCGGTGATCCCCTCTCCGAGGAGTTTGGTGGTTATGTTGTTTCAATGATGTTTCCTCAGTGATGCTATCCGATGAGCGTGGTCTCTCGGGTGAGCATCTGTGATGTTTGCGAGTATTCCGATGGAGTGTATCTCTCGGATGAGTGTCATCTGGTATGACAGGGTTCGTGGTGTACTCTCCTGGTTGTGGACAGTTGCTGGTGATGAGGTCGGTACCTCTTGTGGCTTTGTGGCGTGAGCTGTGTATATCTGGATTGTTCAAGGTGTATGTATGGGCATACACCTGAGCTGAGCTGAGCTCACTAGTTGTGTTTAGCCGAGGATGGTCACGAGATGGAGTTTCTCTCTCGTCTGGGTTCCCTCTGGCTGGGTTGAGCGGACTGTTGCCTTTTAGTTTCTCCCTTGGGTTTTGGGTTTTTGGGGTGCCTACTGAGTATGTTTATACTCACCCCTGCATGGGCTTTGCCCGCACATGTTTGTGTCTTGTGCAGACCACAGGCCTTTTGTCGGAGTCCCGGGAGGACCCGGAGCAGGCGGATCTTAGTGAGCGAGTTGACCGGGGTGTTTACCGGAGCTGTGCCGAGGGAGCTTTCCGGCGGGTGTCTATGGCAGCGTTTCCCTTCTTCAGAGCAGGTTGGACGCGCTTTGTAGTTTCCTTTTGGTGGGCCCTATTTTGCCCTTGTACTTTTGCTGTTGCACTCTGGTTTGGGATAGATTGTATGCATGCATTTACTTCTCAGTTTCTATATCTCTGCACTGTTTCATGGAGGTGTATGTGGGTGCGTGTGTACAGGTACCTTAGGATAATGCCTCCCATGTGTGTGATAGCCTACTCGGCGCTGGTCGCCAGCCCCTGGCCTATTGGAAGCAGGCTTGGGGAGTCGCGGCTCGAGCCCCGTTGGGTCGGGTCGTGACAGAAACATTCACTGCTAAAATTATGAATGGCATGTAATTTAACTAATTTTTCATGCTGATAGAGCTGATTTACTACCATGGGGAGTGATGTGGAGACCATATTTAAGTAAAAATTAGAATAATTCAATTTTTCTTTAAAAAGAGCCAAAACCTCCTAATTCAGACTCAAAATTGTTTTACATCTAATTACTTCCATCCTGAAGCCACAGAACCACCCTATAAAGTCCTCATGATAATCATATGTCCTTTAATCATATCGGGTGGAGATTTAGGAATTTATCAAGCCTATTGTGACATTTTCAAGAGTATTGGATGAGAAAGACATTGTTAAAAATTGATATTTGTGTGATGAGATAAAGATGCAGGTTAGTTAAATGTTTTGTGTGAATGGGAGAAGAAATTAAGAGGAAATGTAATTAATTAATTGAATTGTAAACTTTTAATAATTTTTGTTTAGGAGGAATGATATCTTTTACTTCTTGGGGTTAAATTGATGGATCTCAAGGATATGTTTTTTAAAATTTACTTTGATTTAATATCAATGTTTACTTGTCCGGGATTCCAAGTGATAACTATAGGGGGATTTACAGAGCTCATATTTTTATATTTATACACATGTTTTTAATTGATTTAATCCCTTCCCATTGATCTGTTTTATCTTATTTGGATCATTTTGTGTTTTTTGGTGAGTTTTGAGCTTATATGTGAAAAGTGGTTAATTCTATGGATAAAATAGATTTATGTCTCCTCTGTATTTCGAGCATAAATCCAAAATTTGTTATCCGATTTATCTGATTATTTTTTTGTAGGAGGACAAGGTATGTTTAATAAAAATATGTATTTTGTACCATGTGCCAATTCGAACTCCAACAAGCCAAAATAAATCGGTCAATGTGAAAACTTATTCTAGACGGCTGAATGGAACATGTATTATACAATGATCCATATCAAGGGCTACCAAAAAACAAATGGGGTGATTCCAGTTGGGTTAGAAATAAAAATCGACAAGGAAGATGCAGATTAAATTTCATGGATAAATGTGTTGATTATGTTCTCTCTTCAACAGGTGAATGTAGGGTTGGTGGAATAATGATTGGTGGCCAGAACAAGTTACGTCTAATAATTTGGCCATAACTCATTCCACACGGCTCCAATTACTTTCAAACATCATGTCTGGATGGAAAAATCCATTAATAACTTCTTATAAGAAGGAACCTCAACCTAATTAGAATATATGTTGGGAGATCTGAAGCAATATGTCTGGTGGATAGATTCGAGAGGAGAAAAATTCTGTTCTTTAATTTCTTTTTTTTGTTCTTCATAGTTTTATAATGACTTCATCTTACAAATTCTTCTCAATTAACCATATAATGGTGGGGTAAATATTCATAGTGACTGGATAAGGTTAGGTTTTATCTTTTGTAATATTTGAGTTCTTGAATTCGATTGAATAAAAACTCTCTCTCTTCTGCGATGTTAGTTTCAAATTCTAATAAACAATTTTACTATCTTGTGTGATTGTATTTGATTTTATATTATATTGTTATTATTTATTTGATAAATATTTATAATCTCCCCCCACTAGGTTATGATCTATATATGATGGAATAGATCAGGGCTTTGTGGTGAAGTACTCGACGATCGTCAGTACGTGTGGCAGGGGTATTGAATATTCTTAATTGTTTGGGATAAACAAGACACGATCGAGAATTTCCTAATTCTATTGAGGGTATTCTCTACATCTGTTTAACACATAGGAAGGAGAGTATACCAATATGATATATTGGTAAGGTTTACTTTCACCATCTCCATTTACCAAGGGAGTGATAGGAACCAATCGTGAAATATCACTTAAACTGTCATTACATAAGAGGGTTGAATAAAATTAGAACTATGATAACATTACAATTGATGAACCAACCCTGACATAATACCATTTTTATATACTAGTTTCAATCACATTTTTTATTGATTTCTCTCAATATTTTTTGTAAATTTCTTTCCTTTGTTATGCTTGTTTCTTTTAGTTTTGAAAATCAATCAATTTCCAAAAAAACAACCTCACTTCTTTTTCATACTTTATGGTGAAAACTTGATTGATGAGCGCTTTTATCTGGAGACTACCTAGGTTAACTACTATACTATATTTTAGCTTTATAAATAATTGTTTTTTCAACACCCCATGATAGGCCCGTTTCATGTATCGATGGAGATAAGTTAAAGGATAAGAGGCAAGATCACAATATTATTCAACTGATAATCATATTCAGTGTTCATCTTATTTAGCTATCTATCATATTCAAATTTTCATTGTATTTGGTTGATCACTATATTTGGCTGGATAATAGGATTGCAATTTCTATTTTGGGATTTTCAGAAAGAGGAAGAAAGTATTCTAAAATGTCTCAACCATAATTTGAATGATTTTTATCTATTAGATTATGCAATAAGATTGGGAGAATTAGATTTGAGGATTCAAAGTGGAAAGAACTGACATGGAAATATATTTGTAATTATATATTAGATTCTATAATTCTTTAACCATCTTATTTTTAATAAATTGAATACTTTTTTCAAAATAATACATTTTTGGAAGTTGAAAATAAGTACTGGTTACATTTGTTGTTACATAAAAAATATTTTATCATATTTTTTCTTAGAGAGAGAACACACACTATTGTATTATCATGAAAGTGCTATATGAGTTAAATGGAATATCATTCCCACTATATTCCACCTAAAGGATTTATTTCAAGTGGATTATGTGGTATTTTATTACTTCCAAACCATTAAAGGGATGTATCTTTTCATATTTAATTGTAAACATTATCATCTCATTTATTCATGTGGATGTCTGTTTGAATTGTTCTCAAAGGTTATTAGAATATTTAGTAGTTGGAAATGGTTTTTTTAAAGAAACATAAATGAAAACGTATCAATGTTTTACCTTCCCTCTCTCATTGATAAAATTATCCTAACTAGCCACTTTCAACTGGAATACATGCTGAAGGTTCCCTTCGCTTATTTATTACTACTGAAGAATTTTAATTACAGGAATAGTAACATTATTCTAGTTTTTGATCTAATATAATATAATTTCAGGAAAAATATAATAATTCCAGGTCTTATTTCTATTGGGTATGATGTTTTTAAAGATATAATATAAGGGTTTCCTCTTATTTATGATAATGGTCCTTGTAGATATTTTGTTAATTTTTTTTTTGAGAATGATGAAATGGAAAATAATTTTTTACTATCATTACATTATAAAATTGAATTCCTAAGGGTCAAAAGTTTTTCCACATCCAATGGTATATGGGATAAATTCGAAAACCATATATAAAAGAAATAAAAAGGTAAACAAGGAAAAGTTACAAATCAAGATACTAATATATGAACTTTTGAAGATTGGTTATTACAAATCTATTGGGGAATTCTTTACTAGTGTGAATGAAATTATTAGCACTATTAGACGTCTTGGTGAATATATAGAAGATATTATAGCTTTTGAAAAGATCATGAGAATTAAACCAAAAATGTTATTTAAAAAGTGTCTTCATTAGAATATTGGGATCCTGAAATATTATCTCTTGAAACTTTTTATAGTACAATCATCACTTATGAAATGATTAGAGAGAAAGATATGAAAATGAAAAAAAAATTAACAGACTAATATATTTTAGTTATTATAAGAGAGTGGATTAAAATGATTATTATCGATGATTTAGTTGTTGAATCTGGATCTGAAAATGAGGTGTGATAAAATATTGATCATATATTATCATTTTTTATAAAAATGTTGTAATAGGTAAATAGAAATACAAAGGGAAACAATACTTTTTTTTCACTATAGATCCATTGAGAACATTTTGGATAATTTTCCTCAAAAAAATAAATGATAAGATAGTGATAAAGAATAAAGAAATATGATAAGATCGTGGAAGAAATATGGGAGATATTAAGAACTCATATTCTACAAGGAATAAAAGAAAATTATTATAAAAAAAATAATATGTCTCTTATCTAAATATAATGAATAACAAGGGAGTGATATTGTATCTAAAAAATTTGTTGAGTACTGTGTTCATTATACATTAATTTTAACAGTAAATGATGAGGAATTTGGATTCAGTAGTTCTAAAGAAGAAGAAACTCAACTTCAATTTCATTTTAAAGAAGATTTTAAATAATGTTTGAGAAATATTAGATACCTTTAAAATAAAAATAATTTTTCAGAATATGAATTTTCCTCAACATGCAATCAAAAATTATTTCATGAAGAGGTTGATAAGTTGTTAAAAGAAATTGATGATTTGAAGAAATATATTGAGGAATAAAGGAATCGTAATCAGCATATGGAGGTGAAGCTGATGTAAAAAAAGGTGAGTTGGGACTTTTCCAAAAAAAATATATCTAAAGGTGAACAGAATAGTGCCAGTTTGAAAACCTCTATCTGTAATTTTGGTGATATTTATACTATTGATAAACCTCAGAAGGATAAAAATATACCTTTAAATGTTGAGAATAAGGATGGATTTTTTTATGAGAAAATGAAAGTTATGAATGATATGTGTATGGAAAATACCATCAATGTTCAGCATTCAAAAGATTCAAAATTATTTGAATCCAAAAATATTTTTAATAAATCATGATCTGGTAATGGAGAAATTAAAAGAAAGAATATGATTGATAACATTAATATGGGTGGCTATAAATAGAAATTCAATAAGGTTTTTGAGAAATGCATTCACAATTTCGGTCTATATCGATGTTTTAATAGAAAATAATATTTTTATAGATATTTTTTATATTGTGGAGGATTCATAAAAGAATCTAATATTTTTTGGTTCAACCAAAAAAATTACTATTATTTAAAATTATATAAAATTAAATGTTTGATGGGGATTCAATATCGTCAAATAAATTTTTTTGAGAAGGGTGTTTTGAAGAATCTTAAAAAGTTTGGCGTAAATGTTGAAAAAAGAATCCAACATTTAAAAACTATTTGTGAAATATGTGAACAACCTAGAAAACATTCAAAATGATTCCTTGTCTCATTACTATTATAATCAAATCTTCTCTAAAATTTATAAAATAAAAATGTAATGAAATAATAGGATGAAGTAGAATCCCTTATTGTTAGAACAACATTGAAAGAAAAAATAGAGAATGACAATGGATTCTTGATATTAGGTTCTCTTTTCATATGATAAGAGATATGAAATTTTTAATGAATTTTAATGAATTAAATTAAAGAAAAATGAAATTTTCCAATTATGAATCTTTGAAAGGAAAAGGTGTTGGATCATCTATCATTGGGAATAAAAAGATAAAATCAATGAAAAATTAGTTTATATATGGTTTAAAACCAAATTTTCTATGTTTTTCAAAGTTGTTTGATGAGGGTAAAAAAGTATTCATTGGAAAAAATTGGCATTTTGTGAAAAGTAATGAATAAGGAAGGATATTTACAAGAGGTAAATGTACAATGTGAAACTTGATTCATGTTGGTGAAATAAAAAACCCATGTTACATGTGTATGATGGAAGAAAATCAAGTGTGGAATAAAAGTATGGGATTCATGTGTCCAAGAAACAATAGAAAATTATCAAATAGAGATAGATTCCATGGCATTTAATATTTTACTAGAAAAATATATTGGTGTTACACTATTTATAAAATGTAAAAATTAAAGAAATAGTGCATATGAATACTATGATTTGATCAAAATAACACATGGAGTGGATTTATTATGATATTATTAGGTCAATGAGAAAATAATAGAATATATATATATAGATGTGATATAATAATTCCCTTGATTATTTTACTATAATTACTTCTATAGTGTATCTGAAACATAATTTAGATGGTTTGAATAGTTTTACATTTTATAGAACAAATACTGAAAAAGAATGTGAGTATTTAGTAATGAAGTTGAGAAATAAAAATAGTGGTGAATATATAAGTTAAAATATTTAGTTTTATCATATCAAGAATGGATTTTTTCATGAGTATAGCTTCCCATTCACCCCGTAAATAATTGAGTTGTTGAAAGAAAGTATAAAATCTTGTTAGAAATGGGAATAAATAAGTTACTCTTACATGGTCTTTCTCATTTTTTTTGGTGGAAGACAATGAGAATTGATTTTTATATTCATAAATTTTTTACTATATGAATAATTTAGATATGAATCCATATGAATTTTTTAATAGAAGACACCATCTGTAAAAAAAATTAATTTTATAGAGAGTCTATGTGTTATAATGAACAAAGGTGGAAACTATGAAAATTTCGATCATAAATGTGAAGATAGAATATTTCTTTTATATGATCTAGATGGAAGAGGATACATGTGAATAAATAAAGAAACATGATGGATTTTTGATTCTATAAAAGTTAATGTAATTAAAATATTTTATAAATACAAATATACTATGGTACATAAGTTCATTGAGCAAGATAATGAAAACAATTATGATAAGGATACATACCATTGCAATCTAAATCAAGTTGAATAATTGGAATCATGTATTTCTAGTGATGAGTAAGCCCTAAAAAGTCTTATCATAGGCTAAGGAATCATGTAGAATCCTAGATTATTATCGTGTATCAACATCATAAGTTTCAAACAATAAGAATAATAAATTCCTTTTCTAAGACATCCATGTATTAAAAAGTGGAGCCTAATGATGACAAATAAGCTTCTCAGTGTCTGGAATAGTTTTAGGTCATGATTAAAAAATGTATCAGATTGAAAATAATAATACAAGGGTACTTATATATAATATTCAAAATAAAAACATTATTTGTATAATGTGGTTTTTTTGGAACAAGTTTAATGTAGAAGGTGAAGTGATAAGACAAGAAGAAATATTTTCTTGAAAAGGTATTCACAAATTCAAGGTATTGATTTTGATGAAATAATTTCTATGGTGGGATGGTTAGAAATAATCAGAATACTTCATGATATATTTTCACAATGAGGTCACAAGATCAATCAAATGGATTTTAAATTTTCATTCCATAATGGTGATCTTTATAAGGATGTTTACATTGAAAAACCTAGTGGAATTAATATTGGGAATGATGAAAGTTATGAGTGCAGATTAAAAAGTCTTTTCATGGGATAAAACAATATCCAAGGGCATGGTATATTGAATTGATTACATTATTAAGTAATATAGGATTTATGAAATTAATATTTGATAGCAATCATTACATAATATAATGTTATGAGTATTCCCTCATCATAATTGATTATGCAGATTACATTATCTTTAATATGAATGATGAAAGAGCTTGTGAAAGATTTATAGAAGAAATGAAAATGTAGTTTGAGATGTCCAAGTTAGGGGAAATAAAATACATTCAGGGGTTAAAAATTCCACTAAATATGGAGTAAATTATTCTTTATCATTATAATTATGCTAAATAAATTCACAAGAGGTTTTTCATAGAAAATAGAAAACCTGTTTCCACACTAAATTAAGTGGTGAAACAATTGTTTAATGATGAATAATGAAAATATGTTGATCATAAAAATTTTCATAAGATTATTAAATGTTTATTGTATTTTTCTTCCTCAAGATGCAGCATTTTTTGGTTTTTAACTTATTTTCATGATTTTATAGTGATCTAAAAGAATAAAAATTAACTTCTAGAAAAATAATTATTAGATACATAAAAGGAACATAAAATTTCAGAATCACGTATAAAATATCATATAGTATTGATTTATCTGTATTCAAATACTGATTGGAATGTAAATTATTATGATAAAAGATCCACATCTAGTTCAATATTCATTCTCTGAAAAAATTAAATTATTTTTTATAAAAAGATTTAGAATTTAGTAACTCTCATTATTGATGAATTGGATTGTGTTTCTTTTACTCATCCCACTACTCAACTTTTGTGGATAGAATGTCAATAAAAAGAATTACATGTTGAAGTGAATTTACCCTTTCTAATGGGCTGTTATAATAAAATTAGAATCAATCACATAATGAATCCCATTCAAAATTATCGTTCAAAAAATACTGATGTTAAATATCATTTAATCCAAGAGAATCTGGAGATGAATTAATTGAATATTATTTATGTTTCAACATCAGAACAATTTGATGATATTATCACAAAACTGCTTCCTAAATAATCATTTTCCATATTTACGAAAAACATGGGTGTCCAACCACTTTCTCATCAAGTTTGATTTATACGTATATATACCCTCTCTCGACATAACTTTGGATTTAGTTTTAAAGAGGGAGAATATTGTCACAAATCAGTCCTTCAGAATGCACGTAAAAAGAGGGAGTAGTGGCTGAGAAATGAATTCTGCATTTTCAGTGTGTGGACTACTCTAAATGTTTGTTAGAGTTGTTTTATGAAAACAATTATTGTATTACAAGAATCATGATGACCCAAATATTAAATACTAAGGAATAAATATGAAGAAGGTTTTCATAATCCCTAGTTTTAAACATCACGGGGTTTCTATCAATAATTCTTATTTTATACAATGAATTATCTCACATAGGCTTAACATTATTGATAATTAATCCATTAATTTTGGATGAAATGTTATGTGACATATGAAACACAGTTTATAAAAAAATTCATTTAGGATATTGTTATGCACACGAAAATGAGGAAGGTGATTTTTAAGTGTTTTATTCTGTTGACAAAGAAGTTTAAGATGAAAAAGGAAATATAACCAATTTTTATTTGGGGAATTTTGGATTAAAAATTGTGTTCAAGAGAATAAAATCACAATACTAGAGAATGTTCATGGTATTTGGGATATGATGATGGGAATAAATGTCTCATCATATTTAAACTGAATCTAAAATGAAATGATTGATCATATTTAGAATGAATCTTTTTACAATTAAATTTTCATCATATTAACTATGAATACATCATGGAATTTAAAATAGGAATTGTGGAGAATCAAAATCTATATGACTATGATAAACAAATTGGATGGTTCATTGTTGATCTTGGAGTTCTCAGAAATCATAAGTTAGTGGTTAAATATATGATGCATGATTGATTAATGAATGAGGGAGTCAAAGAGTTGGTGATAATTGTATTCATATTTATTTAATATGGACGGAATGAAAAATGGTGATCGAGATCATTTTAATCTTTAGTGTATTCATGCCAATTTTTTGTAAACCATTTTCTTCAGGCCGAGTTTGAATGAATGATTGTATTAAAATAATTATAGGCACTTTAGCAGAGGATCATTATTAGATTCAATGGTGAAATTCTTGTTTGATGAGTTTCATAAATTAATATCATGAATAAAAAAATTTCATGAATATCATAGTGGGATTATCAGATACATAAATGATGGAAATGTTAATGGAAAAAATAAAAATTGATGGTTATAGTATTTAGTTACACCAAAAGCTATAAGAAACTATTATTTAGAGAAAGGAGTTGATGGGAAAGAAAAATATATTCTCAAAAGGAATCATATTTATAAGAAAATAATCATTTTATAGACTCAATATGCCATTGTAATCAAAGAAAGAGGATTTTAGATTCAATGAATGTGAATAAAAGAAAAGTGGATGATCAAAAATGTAGTCAACCATTTAAAAGGGGTCGAATTTTTTTTTATCAATCATGTGGGTTAGTATAATGGAATGTGTATTTCAGTGTGAATGGAGAGGAAGTGAAGAACTATATGTTTTTCAATAATAGAGATACAAGAAATTGTTGAATGGGTTATCATAAAAACTATTGTATTTGACAAATATAATGGGTAAATAGAATCATACTGAGGTTTTCAAAGATGTATATTTATTAATTCAATTGGTATATAGAAACATATTTAAGATAATCACATTGAGAAATCAGAACTGGACCTGCATGGAGTTTGAAAAAGATTCGATTAGATTCTAAAACATTTGATGATTTAGTAATTGAACGTGAAACTCATGGGAAATAATGATTTGGGTAAATTGGGTTGAGCATTATGGTTTTTGGTATTCCCTCCAAAATCCTCCTTGGGTCACCTATAAAAAAATAATGTACTTTGTAACTTTTTATGATGGATATGTTGTTCATGAGAGATAATCAACCATTTTTTAGGAGTTAAAGTTATTTTTGTATTGTGCCTTTTTTGAAAAAGTTATGACCGATAGTATTACAAGGATAATAGATAAGATCACAACATTATTTATCGTATCATAGAATTTAGTGTTCATAATATTCAACTATTTACCATATTATTGTATTCATCATATTTAGCTAATCACTGTATACAGATGGATAATCGGATTGTAATTTTCCTATTGGAATTTCTAGATTGGGGATGAAATTATTATGAAAGGTCACAATAGTATTAGGGATTATTTATATCTATCTAATTAGGAAAAAGTACTGGGATATTTTGGTATGAAGAATCTGAGTTGGAAGATCATAATTGGAAACCAGATTGAGATTATTTATCATATTCCTTTTATTTTATTAACCTCTATGTGGTAAGAAATTGAATAATTGTTCCAAAATAATACATTTGTTGAAATTAAAAAGAAGAACATGTAACATATGTTATTACACAAACATTATATTACCATATTATTTCTAATAGTGAGAAAACTCACTATTATATTTTCCTCAATGTTATAAATATGTGAAAGGGCATATAAACTCAATATATTCCACCAAAATGATTGTTTTCTAGTTTATTGTGTTGAATTAGATTATTCCCAAACCTTTACAAGGACGTATCTCTCCATATTAAATAGTGAACAATTTAAATTATGGTTTTCCTAGGGATATGTTTAATATTTTTTATTTGGTATTAAAATATTTGATAGGAGGCAAAGGCTATTTCAAGGAACAATAATAGAAAAGTATCAATGATTCTCACCCTCACCTATTAGTGATAAAATTATCTTATGTTCTCACTTTCAGTTATTAATCATACCCTTTCAACCATCACAAACCACTATACAATCCTAATTTTTTGAATAACCAGTCATTAAATCTATGGGTTTCCCATGGAATATGTCACTCCAAAGAGGACCTGATTACTTAAAACAATTTGTAGTGTATTTTATCACTATTCATGAAGTAATTACAACTAGATTATAATATTCCTCAAATAATTATGGACTAGAAATATATTATTTGATATATCTTACATGAGTCATGGAAAAATAATAGAATATTAAATTTCCTTTTACTATAACGGAGGGAATGGAAAAGACCTACAATACAAGGCATAAAAATTTTCCATTGGAATAAATTATTGATAACAATTATTATAGGTGAACTTGGATACAGTGATATTATTATCCCATAAAAAACATAATTCTAGTGTTTATTCCAATATAGTATCCTCTAATTATCAAATGGTATATATTATGTTGGAATCACCTTATGGATGATATTCCATAATCAAATTTATATATTATATATAGGTATTTCTTCAATTCCATATACAATAGAAACAATGTTTATATATCCATAATATACACAACACTTTTTAGTAAAATTGTAAATATATAATCTCTTTGACATACAACATGTTTGTATAAATAATATAATGGGTCTCCTTATTTTGTATAAAATTATTGTTCTTGATTAGTGAATCAATAATATCCCATAGAAATTAACAGCCACTATATGACCTTAGTAATTCAATCCCAAAATCCGTCATCAAATATTCCCACATTCAATTGATAATGGGTAAATGATAATGATGACATTTGGGTAACTATTACATTCACCGAATGAAAATTAAATATTAATGAAAAAAATTCATTATATCACTCTTTATACTAGTCCAAAAACACTACCTAGGGGTATCATAATACATCCTTGAAACCCCTATGTTAATAACTCATCTAATAGAATGTAAATATCACATCATCTCCTCGTGCATTATCATATGGACCAAAAAAAATTACCAAACAAAAAATATCTCACTAATATTAATAGTCCAATATGTTGATGGATCACTACAACACATATTATCCATCATCACTAAATAAATATGAATAAATATATTGATAGTATTAAAACACATAGTGGAATAATGAAATCATTATCAAGGATATAATAGTTTTTGTAACATTGTATACTTAGGCATTTAGATGCATCAATCCAAATAGGTCTATTAGTTTATACTCATTAATGACCCCATGAATTACATGAGGCTAATTTTTCCAACTCAAATGGTCATCCGTAGAGTTTATTTTACAATGGGTATATGTAATTTAAATTTCAATATACTAGGAACAATGAACACACATCCATTACAAAATTTTTATGTAATATTTTGAAAATATATACACCACAACATTACGGTCAGTAGAGATCATGATCATATCACAAATTAGGTAAAGAAACTAATATATCTGTATTCTCACTACCACTGCCAACTCTAATCCATATATCATGTATTTCATCTCATGTGGCCTAGGAATAATATACTTATGTGTTACTACTCACCCATCCTATATCAAAAAATAGACATGAAAAACTTATGATATTTCACAACACATTGTATAATCTATACTAATATAATATATAATGAAGACATATGTAGTCATCAACATCACATTACTCTTTGAAATGGCTTTCTCAATAGAATTTGGAAACTAAATCAATTCCTCGTCCTTGGTATGTGCTTTAATCAATATTTCTAATTGTAAGAATTATTTAATGAATCATTATTTTTCTACTAAAAATCATATGATACAGTTTATTTCAACGATTTACTTCAGAAACAAACTCTGAAATCATAGTCCTAGTATCCATAGGATGTACTAGTATACGAACCAAAAAGATCACATTCCCAATTAAGCATTTCCTTATAATCCAGATCTATGACATTTATATTTTATCATATATCTGATTCATTATCAATATATGTAGAATAATATCTAGATATTGACCATGACTCCCTTATTAATATTGGTAAAAAAATATCATTGAAAAATATTACCATAAATGAATCCAATTACTAAAAAAATAATGTAGTCATTAGAGAAATTGATACTATCATTTAATTTATCAATCTATGTTTTATAAATAGATGAATATATATTTTATACATGATCTAATAACATGTATGTGAAATATAAAAAACCCTTATCCACACATGAGGATATATAATACTCAAGTAAAAATTAGTAAACCAATTTGTTCAACTTAGCTACTCAAATAATACATCTCTACAAAGAACATGATTCATGTTATTGAATGTAAATTTTTTTAATTTATATTAATCCATAAACAACAAAAGAAAACTATTTTTAATCATGGAGAACAAAATAGGACCATCCTTGGGGATTTCCTCTGGATAATCAATCCATTCACACAATAATCCTCCAAATTAACAATCTCTCCCAAAAAATATTCTAGGACCAACTTGTAATGTGAAATGTATATATTATATGAATTATACATTATATTTACTGTAAAATAATCCTCTATATTATGTTGTAACCCCAATAAGTAATCATGAAAAACATCCTGAAACTTGTCAACATCTAGAGGAATGACTAAATACAAAATATCATAATCATCCAATATGTGGATTGAAATTTTTGTGATGTTCATCCAATATTATGAAGGATATATTCAGAATTTATTTCATAAAAATACATCTCATGAATAAGGGTAAACAATAACCCTAAGAATAACTGAAATATTCCCACAGATGATTAATGTCATTGTATTTCTGATTCTTTGTTTACCAATCCTTCATAAGAATCTTTTTTAAAGTATAAAAAATTATATTAAAGATAAATGAGATAATATTATACTAAGGGATGCATATTTTTCCCATTCAAAACCACTAAATACACTTCTATCACACTCATAAGGGAATATAAATAGTGAAAAACTCGTATAGATTATATATAACCATCCATAATTCAATTAAAAAAAGACTCATTATAAAATTCTGAAAAAATGTCTAATAAAATAGGTGGATGGGTGTAATATACTATTATTGAATCTCAAAATTTTATTACAATCTCACCCAGTACAACAAGGGTGTACTGGATGGCGTGAATCTAACATGAGCTTCAAAATAGAGATCCCTTATCGGGAATCCTATAAGTGGTGTCTCCGTATTGAAAATTGCATCCATTTCCCTAGGATCCATATACACCTCCATGCCCCCAAAAACATTAAATAAAATCAAATTAATGATTATTATAGCACCCCTAGCCCTGATTTAGATCCACCAGTCTTCCCAAAATCATAAAGACTAGTTAAGTAAATAACAACTCAACCGAATACCTATAAGTGAACCATCACTCCATAAGATTTTATATCCATTGATTTTTATGATAATAATTCAAAATATGACATGGAGACTCAAACTAATTGAAAAAGATAAAACCCCACCCAATGAGAGGAAGGTAAGAACCAATATCCTAAAATGTCTTCCTATAATCACCTAAATGAGATTTATTTCACCTAATATACATGCTAATAAAAAACATCCTAATTGCCCCATGAAATGAAGAACAATTCCATTATGGTTTACCCTAAATTGGGTACCACTCAGTGATAATTTCTAGTTTTGTAACATTCTTAAATGCTGAAATTAATAAAATTATTCATCTATATTTTAATATAATTCCTTAGTCAATCATAAAAATTCATATTCATATTGGTTTCATCTCCAACAAAAATTTGAATTAATCACATCTCATATTTAAAACCATATTCAATTTCAATCATTGATTAGTTTCCATAAATATGATTCCCAAAAACCCAGGCCCTACTAGGCCTTAGGTTCTCTAAGAAGATCTTTTAGTTGAAATAATATTTCTTTTTATTAATTATTAATCCCATAATAACACATCTTTATAGTTCATGATCACTAAAAAATCAAGTAGGATTGGTGCTTCACTGTCCACTCTACGAGAGTCTCACTCTAGTTAATGGTATCATGTAAATATTCAATCTATTAAAGAAATACATGTGGCTTTCCCTCATGAAAAAATAGAGGAGGGTATTGTAGTTGGATCTCTGTAACTATGTCTGACGTGGATATATATGTTATTGGATACAATGTCTAATAGAGTGTATGACATGAAGAAATATCTCTTAGATATACTAATTAATGGGAGTAACAAGGACAAATGATGTTTTTGGACCTAGTACTGATGATGTATACTCATACCTTCTCTCTTCAAACTCAATTATATCTTATCAAGGTGACATAAAACTATAATAAAAAACTGACGAATCAAATCATGTCTATTAAAATCACGGTATTAATTTGTACAGAAAATATTAGTAAACAACAAAAGAACTACCTTATTCCCCATTAATATAATTAATTTTTTCACACATTGATTCTCAATTATAGATAAATATACTCACTCTAAATCATAGTATAAATACACATAGTAAATACGATAAGTCACTGTATGTGAAAGACAATAAAATATATCTATGGAAATCATGTAGTGTTCCACAAAAACTTTATATAAGAAGTAATTATATTGTTTTTTGTTAGTAATTTAAATAACTAATCAATTCATGATAACTATTGTCATCAAATATACGTATATATGTTAGTTTCCTATGAGTTATATGTTCAAAGAATGATATATGAATTCCAATCAATTACAAACTCAGGTGACGAGTAAATCAATAAAATATAGTTCAGAGACTATATTCACAAAAAATTTCTAAACCATTATATCTATAAACAAGATCAACTAGACTATAAATGGAATTTCGACTTTGATTGTCTGTGTCTTAACGCCTCTAAAGAATAAGGTTTATCTCATTTCTCTATAATATCTAAAATTAATCAAAAAATCCTAAATGGTCAATCAAATTAAAATAATTCACTAATACAACATTATAAAAATCAGAATTAGAATAACCCAAAAACATCCTTACCAGAGTATACCACTTGACATCAAGAACACATCCCGATATACTAAATACATCTGAATATTATTGAGGGATAATGAACTACTTTTGTATAAAATATACAATAGTTCAGATAAAAATTAATAACCATGAGAAGAAATAAAAATCATCGATCTAATAATAATTTTATCAATTCAACGTATGTTTATAGGAAATGCAGTGACAAATAAATAAAATTTGAAAAATAAAAATATAGTATATTTTTATTCTATACATGTCATAAAAAAATAAATTAAGATCACCACTTTTATCATACATATAAAATATATCAAAAATAAATAAATGTGAGGATAGAACTAAAAAATAAATTATAAATAGATAAACTCTAGAATCTACAAACTATAATAATGAAATATTATCTCCACCATCGATCACATGAGACTTTAACATACCTACATTCAAGTCTATGAAAACTACCCTTGCATAGAAATTCCCATGCAGTGTGTGAGTATAACATAGTAGGAAACAACTAAAATTTAGTTTCAAAAAATAAAAAAAAAATATTTGAATCCTAGATATGAATACTAATAAATAAAATAAAAGAATATAATTGTCATGGTATTTAATACTCATAAATATATCCTATTATCAAACATATATTCTTTACTTAATGCTGGAAAGGGATGATACAACCATATTCTGTACTCAAAACCATGTGATATGTCACTATCATTTCATGAATTATATATATATGGAACACACTTTAATGGACCACTCAAAGCCATAAAATACATTACTCAATCATTATAAGGTAAAATAAAATCACTGAAAAATTTATGTGAAATGAAAAACATTTTACAATTCCCGTACATCAATTGAAATAGAAGACTCACATAAAGAGATGAAAAAAGTTATGCACCACTATCCCAACATAAAAAAGTCCATATTCATTGATGACATAGTTTGAAATTTTCCCCATTAAAAATAAACTAATGGAAAATTTATAATATAAAAAAAATATGGACATATAATTAATAAACATATAAAAATGAAATAAATTTATAATAAATTAAGGTAGACTCTACACCTCACATGTAGTGATACCATATAATAAGTGGCATGTATAATAGGTCAAGAATGTGGGAGATTTTTAAATTAAAGGAGAACAAACATTAGATTTTGGAATGCTATTTTTTCAAATATACTATTAATGGAAGTGATAACACAAACATTTTATATAAAATTTATCATCTGACTAATAATAATGAAACTTAAAAAAGACTGTAAATTCCCCATGGGAGAGCCACTGGACCCTCACTATAACTCTTTTGGAATACCAAGGTTTTAATGACGCCCCTAGAAACCCATAGTTGTAGGTGTAGTATAATCTTACCTTCCCATTAGAAGTATGATGTCCTCCATTAGGATTAAGGTGGAATACTTACCATTATGACTATATTAAGAACTAAGTATATTTTCTAAACACATGGGCGCAAGCCTCCTATAACCCCTTCTAAAAACAAAAAATTTAAAAATATACATAGTTTTAGAAAGATTATAGTGAATTCCCACTTGAAATTATGTTGGGTGGTACAAAAAGACCATTATGTCATTCTGTTGGTTAAATTTGTTTTAATGTGTGAAATGAGTAATGAAGAATAGTGTGATATTTCCATTATTTGTGGTTGAGTTTCTCATTAATTTATTGATTGATCAACTATATTCCATTTGGATCCTTTAAATATTCCCATAGTTTCCAATCAAATCTAAATTAAAATTTTATGGAATACCCACCTCTTAGTTTGATTCAAATATTTTATCCCAAACCCTATATGTCATTGACAACATTAATTGTCTACCATTCGCAGTCCATAGTATATCTGAGACATTTGCGTCATGAAATCGATCATATGAGAGAAAAGGTAATATATTTACCCTCTTCCTCTATTAAAATTTTAATTTCTTTCTATATGACTATATACAATTAAGTATTTAATTTTTTTTTATTAATGGTGAATGTCATGATATGTGGTTAATTTTTATTGGTTTTTTTAGATATTTATTATAGTTTAGTGGTGTTAAATATTTACTATACACTAATTCATAGTATGAGGTTGTTTAATAAACATTTATGGTTAAATATTCATAAATTGGATATTTTACTACTATGTTTTTTGTGGAATTTAGAATATTTTTTTTATTCTTAAGTGAATGGTATATATTCAACAAATTTACATAAAAATACCATAAAATCATTCGAAATAAATTGATTAATTGATAATTATTTACTTTTTTTAAATATTATTTTCTTCTTTTTTTATATATTACTCTTTATAGTGAACAAACATTAAATGATATATTTTTTTATTATGATAATTCATATTCATAATTGAGATGTAATTTAAAAAAGTAAAAAAGGGAAAAATCTTGAAATTTATTATTTTTTTTATAAAATATTTTATATTTATTGGTGATAATATAAAAATTTGTTGGATTATTTCACTTTTCCTTTGAATTACTAGTTTTTTTAAAAATTCCATGCAGTTTGGGAGATATTGAAAATTTCATAATTGGGTAAATAACATGAAAATGGAAATTTAGAAAATGAATGAAAATATATGATTTTTAATAAAATAATTTTACTTTAAATATTGCATAATAAAATGTTAGTAGATTAATAAGAAAGTTTTTTATCTTATGGAATAATTTATACTGTAAAAAAAATTCCTTATATAATATAAAAAACTTTGTAAGGGAGATGTCATATAGTTTTTGGATTGATATGGTTGAGGGGAATATAATGATTATATTAGTTTTTTATGTTGGTAATAAGGAGTTGATTTATCTATGTGGGATTTATTAGTGGAATATCTAATATTTCGACAATAAAAAAATATTTTTACAGTCATTATTTGTGAAATAATGATATTTGTGAAATAATAGTTAAAATTTTAACTAAAATATATTTTTTAAATGAATTATAAATATTTTAAAAACATTATATACGAAATTATAGAAATTAAAATTTATATGTGAATAAGATCCCTAATGTGGATGCTAAATAACAATATGTTATTTTTAATGTAATATGATATTGTAATTGGATTTCTATTTGTTATGTTGTTAATTCTAGTCAGTTGAGCTTTATAATGGTGATATAAATTATTTATGATAGTCGAAAATAGTGATGCATTAATGTGATTATACTGTATTGTTGATAGGAATTGCAATATTGGATTTTTCTAATGATATATTATGTTAATTAATGTTTATATTATTTCATTCTTATCCCCACTTAATTAGGTTATTTCAAAAAACACCTATCAATGTTTTTGGGTACTAATAGTACCCTCAAAATCCTTTATATTGGTCATACAAGTGACTAACTATTACCACTTTTCTACTCCCTGATCAAGACATATTAAATGTTTTTATGTAATATGATTATAGTATGTGGTGATGCAACAATGTTTTGTTAAATTGGTAGTGTTTTTTGATGACAAGGTATGTGGTAAAGAGATATAATTTAGATAACGTATATGGTATCAGGTTATTTTTTGTAGTAACTTTTTTTACTATCTAATCATGTTATGTAGTATATGGTTGTGTTTTGAATAAATTTCATTCAGTATGTGGTATACAATTTTTTATGTGGGTTCAGAATGTTATTTTTTAGGTGGATATGTTTATTCTTATATTAGTTTGATTGTTAAGTTATTAAGATTGAATTATGAATTTCTGAATGGATCATGGTGGCTGACCGTGCGTTTGTGATAAATATGTTTTATTATTTATTCATTAAGTATTTAATTTGATTACTCTAAATTTTCAAGAGAATATATTTGGAGGATCCTATTGTCTATAATATTATTATCACCAATACCTTTTATATCATGATTAAAAATATCTTAATGAAAATTGTGGTGATCATTAGAGAAATTAAATTCTTATGAAGTTATTTCTTATTTATTTAGTCAATGTAATATTTTTTATTGATATTATTTTTAGAGGTGATTTTTATTTATTAAGTTATAGGAATTTAAAAACTAATAATGGTGTTTTTATTATTAGATATTATCAATGGAAAATTTCGTTTTTATTATTCTTAGGTATAATGAGAGTAACACCTCAAATATGTGCGTTTTATACCCATGATGGTAACATAATGTGAAAATGTATAGTGTGAACATATTATAACAAAACATTTCAATATTCATGAAATATAAATATGATTTTTTATAAAACCATCAACCAAAGTGAAAGTCCCTCCACATTCTAACACATTTATGCATTAATTTTCAATATTTTATACAATTTATGGGTTTTATAAAAACATGTCACATCACATAAAAGAATAATTAATATCACATTGTATCCAAATAACTAATTATACCACCAAATAAAATCTTGTTTATGATAAAATTATTTAAAAAATAACAATTATATAAGAGTTAGAATGAAATTCACAATCCTTAATTCACCAAATGGATAAAAAATATCATAAATAATAATTATTTTGAAAAATTTATTTTATCATTGATTTATAACTTATATAAAATAAATTTAAACCCCCACTAGCCTCTGTAAAAATATATTTCTCATGTAAATAATTAAAAATGCTCAAAAAAAGGTTTTCCCCAAAATCATACATATTATGTTGTTCTTTAGATAATTTTAAATGAAAATTAAAAATCGTATCTCATATGATATTTTTACAAATAACTATATTTATATTTAAATCAATAATTTAAATATACATTTAAATGAAAATAAATTAAAATTTTATTGGTGTGATAATGTGTTTTGTTTTTATCTTTCTGAAACATCATACTTGATTCAATCCATAACATAAGTTTTACAATATGATATGAAGTGAATGATCAAAATACATTCATTATACATCCTATAAAAAATTATTTCATTACTAAATATTTTTTTTATCATTGAAATTAATATTTTATAAAATAAATACACTGAAATAAAACAAGATAATTTCAAGAAACATTCTTTAAAATGATTTAATTTTATTTATTTATTAGATGAATAAAATATAGTATTATCCCTATAAAATTTAATTTCATCTCCCTTCACGAATTCATCTTTACTTTTTTGAAATAGTGTATATATATTTCATTTTCATGAATATATTCTCGTATCATATATACATAAAAAATAGAATAATTAATATGCGTATAACATTAAAATCTAATATGGAATTTATAGAATATTTATTTAACACATTAATTTATCTATGTTAATCTAATATATGATCCACCATATTACCATAGCGGAAACATTTACCTTTAATGAAGACAAAACGTTTTATTATCATTGTTGATTCTGTAGGATCATTTAGAAATATTTTCTTTACATTATAGAAATATCTCACTTTTATCTTTGATACAATTTGATTATAAAAGAGATAAATGACTGTATTGTAATTATTCATGTTATAATAAATAATTAGTTTTGAAAACGTATCTAGTAACTTCTTTATATATAATAACTATCAATATCAATCATGAGTGATGACCCTTGTCCCTCTACATAATAATCTAGATACGTGCGTTCATTACAGGGGATATATACCACATATATAACTGTCACTAACTGCTTCTCAATGGTGTGTTACCTACCCCATCTATATTATAATATTCCACCACCTAATTCAGGAAGATAAAATGATGGGTTTGAAAACACCAATAGTGTACCCGCGCATTTCCAAGAAAAAATGGATTGTCTATATGCCTAAATTTCTAAATTATATATCTCAGGTCTCATAGAAATAAGTGTGTATCAACTCTATATAGTTTTAAATGGAACCCCATCATAACATTATCATGATTTAATGGTAGTTACCAACTATGTTTCTTCTCACAAAGTCTCACAAACAATTCAACATAATCATTATACAGAGAAGGGGGCCCAAATTCCTAGAGGTCCATGGAAGAATAATTTCATGACGTAGATATGAAACCCACCATATTTTATATAAGATAATAATTATAATGGACTATATGTATAACTTATTTTATCAAGCCTGTTATAATATGTGGATAATTTAATTTAATGGTATGTAAATGTCACGTTCTCTTTAAAAAAATAGTTTATCCAACTAGAGAGGCGTTTGGGAATGTATCATGGCTGTATTATTAAAATTATTAAATTAAATACTATTTAATTTGGGTTACTTGGAATATTAATACAAATATTCTCTTATGAATGTTTCTCACATCCCTTGTCATGTGACATTAATCTAAATGGAAGGGTCCCCTACTGAACATCATGTATATGACTACATATTATGATAAAGTGTCTCTTGATGTGGTCCATGTCCTGTTAACCATTATGAAATTCATGTATCATATAATACATTCAATGTGTATCAAGTGTATTATTCTTTTATGAATCTATGTGGTCAAGTAATATCATCATTTTTGAAAAAATATGCTCATATAATGTAAATGGATCTTTTGATCTCAATATTAGCTATGTAGGAACTATTTTACCATTGGGTCATGTTTTGTAGATATACATGTAAATTTTTTATGGTTATACAGTTAATATTATTATGGCCTGATATAGAAACCTTGGCCACAAATTCATCTAATCATAGTGTGTTCTAAAATTGAGTACATAATGTCATATTAATAACATAGTATAATACCTAGTCACATCATGGAAATGATACATGATATATATGATCCATTTCTATATATAGAGTGAGATAATTTCCTATCTTAAATTTGATTCTATCACCATTTAATCTAGTCCCATTATAATTTATTGTCCCATCATACATTCTCGCCAATATTATAGCTATACTATGTCTGACCTGCACCATATTTAGTTGATCCTCAACACCTCTTTTATTTATAAAATAATTATATAAATTTTATAATCTCCCTTCATTATCACAAAGTACTTCCACCAATTGAATTCTTCAATCCATCTCATATACATGCCATTTTCTTCTAAACATTGTCTCTTATGTTGAACATCACAGTACAATCCTCTCAATGTTTCAATTCGTTAAAAATTTTGTTGTCATGTGAACAAATATTGGAAAAATTTTCTATAACAAGAGTTGGAATTTTCCATTAATTATTGTGGATAAATGGGAGGAATATATTAATATGGGTGTAAAAGAAAAAAGAGAATAACAAGTTAAATGTGTGATTTCAGCCACCACATTGTTCATTCAAAATATATCTATATTGTAATGTGTAATTTAATGAAAAATTATAAATATCAATAAGAACTATTAATAAATATTAGGTTTACATTTTGAGAAAAAAATCACACCTAGAATCACAATGGATTATAAAATAAACATAGATAATTTAGGAATTAAACCACAATATTCCATGATATATTAGTCATTTAAAATATAGGAATTGTGGATTAAATTGAAAAAATATGTCATAGAAAATATTAAAAATTCTTCCCTTGTATTTATTCCCGAATACATATGAAATTCACTCTTTTCTTCTACGTGAAGAAAAATCTACATAGAAATAAGATCTATTACTCCTCTATGAGTATTTATTATTTATATGATTTCTAATAAATATTGGGGGTTGAAATAGGTGTAGAATAGCCTTTTCATATCCCAGATATTAATATAATAAAAATATATAATTAAGGTTAATATTGATAAAATATTTAGGACCTAATACATGGTCATTTAGGGACCGAATACTAAAAAAAGATCATGAAAATCCCCATAATCTGAACAAAATAACAATATCCAAATTTATATTTACCCATTATTTATAAATTATTAATTATCATATGCATGACATATATATATATATATATATATATATATTTAACAAATATATGTCATCCCTTACTATTTTACAACTTCATAATCACAACAAAATGAAAAACAATGTAAAACATTATGGATTCAAACCAGTGGAAAATAAATAAAATCAATATCATTAATTATATGGATTATTATATTTCACACAACATATAATCTAGGAACCCAATGCTCAAGAATGGACTAAATTCAATTTGTAGAAAAATTCATGTCAATAAACTCTCCAAATTTATCTGTTTTCTTCACTAAAAGGGAAAAACAATGCTTCGAACCACAATGAGTCCTCATTAGAATAAATATTCCCACCCTCCATGTACTTAATATACCTATATATATCCATATCCCATTAGAAAAGGGAACAAAAAAAATAATTGAAATGAAAATCACCATTTAAAATTTTTTATAGATATTATTTCAAAAAAAATTAAAAATAATATATAGATCGAACTATTAAAATTACTCTAAAATATATAATCTCAAATTAAGATAATAAAAAAAGATTTATTAATAATTAAAATTCTTATATATAAGCATATATTTTCATGAAACTAACAAAAAACTATTTTAATCAAATATATAATGTCTCAATAACAATAGTACCTCCTATGAGGAAAAAATCGTCAAAATCATTAAAGAGTGATAAAAATAATTTTCATAAGAGAATATTTTTCATATAATAAAAATTTATAATTAGTACAGTAATGAAATTTTTTTCACCCATATAAAACAACTTATAGGTGGAAAATTCATCAATACTTACTTCATCTTTTCTTATATTAATTACAAATCACATGTAAAAATGTCACCGTTACCTATCATATGAAACAGAAATGTCCATCACATTAATATTCAATTAATAATTTGAGAAAACCAAATATCTAAACCTTTAATCCAAGATTGGATCATATCCACCACCAAAAATAAAATTTTCTAGTTTTCCCTCTCTCTCAAGAAAGAAACTAACACGCATATCAAGAATCTATACAAATATCCCAATACTACTATGCAACTGACCATTAACTCGTTATTTACCTGTTCTATTAAAATCTTATTTTTATGGTCCTACACAATATAAACAACCATAAACTGTTTTTATCCAAACTGATAAACATCATCATCACGAACTCGAGTGAGCCAAAACAACAAATTATGATGTTACATGAATCATCATGAAGCTAGATTTTCCACATGATAAAGATTAATATATATTATACTAATATAATACCATTAAAGACACATGATTTACTAGTTATAAAATTATCTGGAATTATTTATTATGGTACACAAATAAATCCTCATCAAAACAAAATTGTCTAATCTGAGAAGTGGATATCAAAATTCATACCATTATAGTTTCTTTCAACTGAATTTCATAATAGAATTCAACCATGAGAAATCCCAAAAATCAGGTCTCCATAACTGGAAAGCATCACACAATGAATATAGTATGGGATTTTAGTATCAGTCATAGGTAATCTATATATCCCACTACAATCAAAACAAGTGACTCTAAGTCTAACGATTCTTGATTCTCCCCTATTATCGAAGATTAAATTTCTCTGATTGTAAGAACAATTATCATTATAATATTTTGACACTCTGATTATATATTACATCACAACATAAAACGCCATACATTAAAATAACTAATGTATCCCTAAAAATATTCCGCATAAAAAAGGATCTCTCAAATTTATGACACATGCATTGATAGTTCAACATTCTGTTAGCACACTCAATGTATTCCATAATAAAATCTAAAAAGATGGCATGCTTACCATCATACAAAGATTACATTAGGATTCTATCAATATGTTTCACCAAATCACATTCCATTAGTCTAAATGGAATAAAATTGGTTATTATATCTCTTTAAAACATCAATTGTAATTAATAATGTTTGGAGTGATACCACAAGGATATTCTAGTAATTGTTATCTCACTAATAAGTACATAATTCTCGAGACTAATTAATTTTTTATGAGAAATTGAAATTTGATATTTTTTTGTCCAAGGTGATATTTTTATGATTCCATGAAATTACAATATAATATTGTGTTACTAAATAATATCGTTCATGTTTTTTTTGTAAATATATATATATAATTTAAAGAATTAAGTGGATATGTTTAATTTTTACATTTTATATTCAATTAGAAAATCAATTTAAATATAACATATAATAATTTTTATCATAGGATTTTTGAATTATTAGATGAGTGATTGTCTTTAAAAGATGTTTATAGTTGTTAGGAAAATTTTTAGTGGCTTTTTTAGATTTTTAAATTTTGGTAAGAATTCTTGATAAGTCGTAAATATATAATACCATATTTAAACATACATAAGGGTTAATCTAACATCGATAAAAAACTAACATTTAAAGTGTAATTATTATGTAAAGTTCACTCTATAGGGATATATAGAGGTAATATTATAGAATAAATTGATATATAAATTATATTTTTTACTAATTTGTAAGGCCCTCTCTGTACTCAGAAGACTAGCTTAATAAAATTAAAAAAAAATTCCAAGTATATTAGATTAATACATAGTTCTTGATATGAGGAGAAGTTAATATATAATGATAGATACTTTTATTTATAAGGTTTGATCTAAAAAAATTGAATTATTTAAATGTTGATATTCTAATATTGGTAAGTTAATTGGAGGAAAAATAAATTCATAAATCTTAAACTAAAAAATAGTTAAGGGTTGATCTGATGCAATGGAAACATATAATGGTCACGTGAATGATATATTTTGATTTTATATAGATTCCCAGGAATTAATAAGGATTTATCAATAATAAATTGTGATATATATTATTGGGATCAATAATTTTTTTAAAAATTATTTGAACTAATCGGAGAATTATTTGAAAGTTATCTTATTGTAAAATAACACTTTTTATTATAGATGAATCAAAGTGGGTAAATGATCATCTAATGATTTTATTCAATAAATAAAATGTGAATCAAAATTATTAGACAGTATAATGGATTCGAATTGAATGATCAGATTTTGGGAATTTTTAGGATAGAATTAGATGAAAAAAATAAATTTGAATTTAAATTTGAAATTATAATTTTTACTGGAATAAAATTATTTTAACACATAAGAGAAAAGTGACCATGGATCATGTATGATTATTCAAGATATATATTTTAATATGATATTATGAATTATATATTGCAGATATGTTTTCATATAAGGAGATATGATAATGATGATGTTGGAGAGTATGTGTAGTTGTAAAAATAGATAAATAATATCAATAAGAGTACACATATGGTTTATGTGTCTGGTTATTACACTTATTATGTGTAATGATGATGATATAAAAACTCACAAATGTTTTACATTGATAAAATGTGGGATCACAATATGTTATCTGGATATATTCAAATCAAATAAAAATGTATAATCACTACCTCATATCATTACAATATTTCCATTCAATATGATAATATATAGCATTTTTAGCATTATTTCATGTTTTTTAAGTATATGAACGAATCATTTTATCTATCTTCGTGATTATATCGAATAGTATGGTTACAAATTTTACTAGACCATTATATGGATTAACTCATCATTTTGTGAAGTGAACTTTGTACATGCTATTTTTTCATTCCTCATTTTTTGAGTGTAATGAATTCAATATTACTAACAATATTCAATGATTGATTTCATAAGAAGTCAAAAAATTAAGAATAATATTTTTTTCAATATTTATCCCCCTCCCACCCTGAAATATAGTAATCCATAACCATTTCTATGGTATTTAGAGTTGTAATCACATTACACTTAGTTACCTTCAATGATTTATAAGATTGAGGTTTACTGTTCTACTTTTCGTTGAGCAGAGATGGAATTTGATTATTTCTCTCTCTTCCAGAAAATTGGGTGTTTTTTGTCTCATTTATAAATATGCTCAATAACGTTGGAGTTATGTTTTTTATTTTTATATCAATAATATATATTTAAAATTAGGTGAATAATAATAATTTCCCTCATTCAATGTGAATTTTGTAATGTACCAGATGTATTGTAATGGTTCAAACCTCTCTGCTCTATTCCTTAGCTAAAATCTAGTGTCTGATTTGTTTTCAGAGGTCTATTTGACTTATCACCAACACACTTCTATATTTCGAGTTTTGTGAACAATTTTTCCTATTTTTTAATAGTGGCATTGGTGTCGATGAGTCCTTTTGTAAATAGTGTCACTAGTTTTAGTGAGTCATTATGTGAACAGGGTACTTGGTGTCGGTGAGGCATTTTGAAAATAATGTCATCAGTGTCGGTGAGCCATTTTATGAACAGTGTCATCGGTGTCAGAGAGTCATTTTGTGAATAGTGTTATTGAGGTTGGTGAGACATTTTTTGAATAGTTTCATCGATGTTTGTGAGTCATTTTGTGAATATTTTCATAGATGTCAGTGATTCATTTTGTGAATAGTGTCATCGGTGTTGATTATTCATTTTGTGAATAGTGTCATCGGTGTCGGTGAGTCATTTATTGAACAGTTTCGTTAGTGTCGGTGAGACATTTTGTGAATAGTTACATTATTATCGGTGAATAATTTGTGAACATTGTTTCTAGCATCAAAATATTAACAATGTATTCAGCATCGGTAGGTGTACAATGTTTCCAGCATCTGACAGTTTCGCTCTTTTGACGTTTTCGTTAATGTAAAATGCATTCGAGGCCTTGCTTTAAGGGATTTATGGATGATTCAATGACCATAACTATTATATTAATTACCTAAGTCTTGGGATGCATGTACTTGGCCAAACCATGTGGTTTAATGTGATCCTTTTTAATGGGAAATCCAGTATATCATAAACCAATACTCTGTTAAATATTCTAAAGGGATGATATATCTTTCTTTCCTTTTATACCTTCTAGTTTTATTATGTGAGGTTCTCAAACCTTTCCTTCTATAAATTAAGAGCTACATGATCGACCTTAATACTTTGATTGTTTCCCTTGATGATTCTTCCTACAGCATGTACGCCCCCTGTTTTGGTGAAAGCAGTAACTGTCAATCTGGGATAGATATATTGTATGATCTACATTTGTTCTTATGTTTTCTACGATCCTCTCCACTTTTATCTTTTTCATGTTTTGGAATGTGATCTCCATTCTTTTAATGGATATTTTTTGGGCTGTCGGTTGGTGTGGTTGTGCCGGGACGTCCTTAGGTGGATGAAGTTGTCACGGTGGAGGTGATCGTAATCCATTGTGTGCATTGTTCTAATGTAAATAACATCAATAATCTTTTGAGGTAGGGGATTCTTTGCGTCTAAATACTTTTACATTCAACTATTGGGTTATCTTGTTTTAGCCAACTGGATCACAATGTAGTTGATATAATAAATATTTGAACTAGATTAATATATTGATATTGATCATATGTTGTTACATATTCTTTTGATAGATAATGTTATATCTATGACTTCTATGTTTATCATGTCATTTTTGATAGAAATTGTTAATTAACACAAATGTGGATTAAGTGTGATTTTTTTCAAATTAATAGTGGCATGTAAATGAATCCATTCATTGTTGTTTTAATTTCATGTTAATAGAATTTATGGAGTAAGAATATTTAATTTATTGGTGGAAACTATGATAGATTTATGTTTAGTTTTCCCATAGTTGGAACCTAAAAATATTAAAGCGTTTATTTCTATATGGACTAACGAACCAGTTGTTTGATAAAAAGATATTTTCTGGTAGTGTTCTGAGTTACCCACTTGCTTATAAGGTTGAGTGACTTGTGATTTGGAGCCATGGGTGCTTATTATGTTTGAGGGATGAATGCCCTGTTTATGGGCCATGGGCCCAGTTTATTTGACGTTTGATTCATGCTTCATGGGATGTGTTGTAAGCCTGGATGGATACTGGCTTTTTTGGGGGTAGGGAGACCCATTTGTTGTGACAGTAGTTGGCACCTAGAGTGGAGAGATGCATCCGTTTATACATGTGGGTGTCAGGGAGGACACCAAAGATGACAAAATGGGTTGGATGTGAATGTTTGGATTCTGGATCAATCTTGCTGGTTCTTTATCTTCTTTACATTCCCCATTGCTCACAGTAGCTGCACATTCTAAACCTCCTTCGAAAAGTGGCAAAGATGAGTGGTGCAATGACCCTAACATTCATTAATTAAAGCATATCCCGATCAAATTAAATATCTCATCATGTAAACTGTGAACATCATTGGTTTTATGTTTTTGTATTTTTAAAATATCAATATGAATCAAGACCATTGATAAAATAGAAATTGAATAGTGATCACATGATTATTATAAATATATGGCTTTTAAAAAATCCAATTTACTCACACAAAGGTAGTGATGGCTTCATCCAGTAGAATTACTCCATATGAAGCCCATTTCATAGAGCTCAAAAAGGATGTGGGATCATTGGGCTTCAATCTTGACCAATCCCAAGCCGAGCATAAACACGTTAAGCTCGAACAGAACCATCAATGATAGAAGTGTAAGTAAATAGAGATTACCACTCGAGCGATGTTATCTAAGCCACCCCAAGACTCTATCACCATCGCACACATTACCCTTCGGTATTATGTGGGTGTTATTAGTGGTTCTTTAAAATGACCATAGAACGATGAATATGTTCATTATTATTGAATATAATAATGAATATACATTCATTTTATTATTATTACATTTTAAATAGTTTTTAAAGGGAAAATAGTATTTTTAGTTAATATTCAATAGAGATATCTATTTTGATAAATTAATGGGTTTTGAATTATATACTATTTGGAAAAATATTATTATTAATATTAAATTAGTTTTTATTAAATATAAATTATCGTATAAATTTATGAATTAAATTGTAATTTTTATTAAGGATTGAATGATATTTTTGTCAGAACCCATGATTATTCGATAAATATCAGTTTTTATTTTAATGTGAAAATTTACATATTCAGAAAATTATTTAGATAAAATGGATATTATTTGTGGAATCAGGATGTTGAAATTATCCAATGGTGAATTTTTAATTATTTTCTGAGAGAGACGATGTTTTGCATAAAAATTAAATACTGTTTAAATATATAACGTGTTTTATGACAACATAATGTCTCAGTAGTGATGTAATAAAATACTATAAACATTATGTTCGACCAATATATGATTTATCTTTAATATATTGTGATTATAGATTTGTTTGATTCATTTTACAAAGCTTTAGTGGACCCTCCAAGACTTATAGAACATTATGTCTTTTTATATTGTTTTCCTTGAGAGTGTGACTCACCACCAAATAATCCACCCTGTTATTTTAATAAGTTCAGCCATTGGGCATATAAATGTTTTTTTACCACTCCGATTTGGCAAAAACATCAGGCAAAAACCATGGGCTTGTTTGTCGTATTGATTAGTTTAATGTGTGGTTACACATACCTAAATAATAAAGAACTCCCTCTCATTTCTGATATACACCCACCCAAGATTCCACTTCCTCTTCACTCTAATCCTTTAGATTTCTTCCAACCTCTTCTTTCCTCTCTCTAGAATCCTACCAAGATTCCCTAAGCTCCCATGAAGCCTCTCTTAATCCCCTCCCATGCCTTCGCGATCACACTTCCATGTAGGGGATTATTTCGTTTCTCATTTTATTCAAGATACTTAATAATGTTATGTTCTTTTATTTTCAATTTCAAATGTTGGGGGAATGATTTTGAACCTCCCTAATACTTCACAACTTATGTTTGAAATTAATATCGACCCATTTCTCTCTCTTTAATGCCTCCCATGTACACCTATTACCATGCCGAAATTATGTAAGGAGTTTATCTCTTTTTCTACATTCAAGAAATTCTTTTTTATTATGCGTCTAAATTCCAATTAAAATAATGTTACATGTATCTATAAGACCCAATAATGTACATTTAATGTACATATGATGATATTACCATTGTTCTCTCATTAATCATTTTTATGGATTTTTATGTCATGTCGTTATGCTACCAAAATTTCAACGAAATTTTCCAAACCAAAGTCTTTGTATTGGGAATACCATACCCATGTCTCTATCAAGGGTATTCACATTTATGCACATATACATATTTAAAGGTACATTCATGTATTCATTACACATTTCTTAATCATGCAATATCTTATGATGTTGAAGGATTCCATGTTATATGATCTATGTTGCACACTTATGTATGAAATGAAATGTTTATGAACGGTGCGCCCTGATAGTGCTCCAAAGCATTGGGTAAAGGTTAATATCATGATAAATCAAGTGCATTGAGGTTTTAAACATGATAATTATAGTTAAATTAGTGTTTACTCATTCTTCATGTGCAATTATCCTTGTCTCATGCTGAAGACATGTTAAATGTTGTTTCCACATTTCCATATTTTGATATTCATGCTTTATCATGCCTTTATGTTCCTGTTTCTCTTGCGCTATATTGATATGCTTATTTCCTAACATGTATTTTATTCTTTATTTTATTCTTTTTTTACCCCCTTACTAGTTTTTATAGCTTACCCATTTTTGTGCATGTTCTCAGGATATCCCATGCAATGCTAAGTACAAGGGAATGTAGTGGTCATGTCAAGGATGTTTTCAATAAAGATGTTTATTTCATGTTTTGAGTTGTTATGTAATGTTTCTAAGCACCAAAGACACTAGAGCTCTCAATATTTTATGTTGTATCATGTAATTTATATTATTTAATAAATCTTGTTTAATTGTGTGATAATGATCAGGGTTGATATAGTTAGTATCAAAGTGTAGGATTAATTATTTTAGGGATTAGGATTGGAAAACCCTAGTGAAGACATAGAGATAAAACTATGTATAAGAAAAACATCCCTATGTTTTGGTGAGTAATGTGTAAGTGGTTTATCAATAAAATACATCCATGTTTGGACACGAGTAGGTATAGGCG
Source organism: Viscum album (assembly GCA_963277665.1). Classification (NCBI taxonomy): domain Eukaryota; kingdom Viridiplantae; phylum Streptophyta; class Magnoliopsida; order Santalales; family Viscaceae; genus Viscum; species Viscum album. The sequence continues at coordinate 41,453,958 of OY728129.1, read as the reverse complement.
GCTATGGCACAGATGTACCATGTGGTGAAAAAACCGACAAGGAGTTTCGGGCCTGACCTCGGGTATCTCGGAACACGACAACGGGCCTTGTTGTATTATTTTTATGACACTCCCAGGGGATATGCTTTAATAAATTCATAATATTAGTATGAACCATTATTAAGGATACTAAAAAAATTCAACTAAAATATATATATAGGGAAGTAGATTTTGAATGACATAGATTGAAGCCTATATATTCATATGTTAAGGAAATAAAATCTATTTATTAGTCAATTATTTTGTCCTACATTTCCATTTATGCGTTACCCCTAAATTTCCTTTTATTACATCCAATTGTCAGTAATAGGACTCTTTCTAACAGTCTATGTAAAAACCAATGTGATTACTGTTCTAAGGAGATACCCAATCTGATGGGAGTAGGAATCACAAACATTGTCATGATACACTCTCAATTAAATCAAGTCTTTAATAGAACCATGGGTCAAGAAGAACCTTCAACCCCCCTGCCTCGAAAAAACTAGTTGCTATCGAGATTTTCATGAGAGAAAGGCCTCCCACTTTTAATGGATCATCATATCCCTCAATCGCTGAAAAAGGATCAACTTCATTGAGAAGATCATCTCCATCATTCAATGTTCAAAACAAGGGAAGGATCTTCTGGTTACTTATCATATAGAACATGAAGCTAATCAATGGTGAACATTGATAAAAAAATACAAAGTCTGAGGAATAGGCCAAGGAGTTGGAATGGAAAGAATTTTAGGAAAATGTTTTTCAATAAATATTTTCCGCGCACCCTCTGACTTAAGATGGAAAGGTACTTCCTAGCCCTCAAGTAGAACAAAGATGAATCTATTGAAGCATATGAGGAAAAATTCACAAGTCTTTCATGATATGCATCCATTATTGTTGTTTCCCTTGAATGCAAGGTCGACTGCTTCTTTGGTGGGATAAAACCTAGAATACAGAACACACTAGTGATCTGTGACATCAAAATCTCTGAGGAAATTGACTGATGTGCCCTTATAGTCAAAATAGAGATCAGATGCTCTCATAGGTATCATAGGGATATGAAGATTAATTGGACTTCAATTCTAGTGGTTTGATTAAGAAATCCAACGGTGATAACAAAATCCAACACCCCACATGACAAAGGTGTGGAAAGAAGCACCCAGAAAATTGCCTGAAGGGGAAGAGGAAACACTTTAGGTGTGGAATAGAAGGGAAACTGGCTACTAACTATTGGAAAGAAAACCCCATGGCTGCGACATAATATAGGAATGCTCTGTTTGACCCTCAACGTGTTGTTAAGTTCTTCATCCACAAAGAACCGCAGCACATTTCAAATCGGTGACCTAAGACAAGGGTTTTCAGAGGCAACCCACAACCATTAGTGTAGACAGAGAGAGATTTTTCTATCACTACCATTGAATTGAACCCCGATAATGAAGTGTTGAAAGGTAAGCTAGTTATTCATTCATGAATAGTGATCATTATTTTTTATTCTGGTTCTAAAAATTCATTTATATCCAAAATGTTTAGTATAACATTCCCAACACCAACAGAAATCCTAGATGTAAAGATGTAAGTGAGTATGGAAAACGGGGATAACATTACATACCATGAATATAAGTCATCCTCTTCCATAATATGTGGATTGAACATCCCGGTGAACCTCTTCATACTCACTCGTGTGGAATTTTATGCAATTATCCGCATGGATTGGATTCCTTATATAGATCCAACATAAATTGCCATGAGAGGGAAATCACTCTACATATGGCTAATCAACCCCTAATTCTGTACAAGTGCAAGTAGAAGGATGAATATTATTTATCTCCATCGTCTCATGTTTGGATTTTACTGCCCAATGATCATGCACTTTTTGCTCAAGTGATTGATTCTAGGGAATAAACCATCCTTGAAGACATGCCTATTGTGAGGAAATTCACCGATGTGTTTCCCAAGGAATTTCCTGGTCTTCCTCATAGAAGAGATGTTGAATTATCAATTGAACATATATTTAAGGATTTTACAATATGCAGGAATCCATATAGAAAGGATGTTGTGGATATTGAGGAACTGAAGAAATAACTATAAGTGAATCATCATAAAGGGTTTATACGCCCATGTGCTTCAACATGGGGTGAACCATTCCTTCTTTTCATAAAGAAGGATAAGTCAATGGGCCTTTGAATTTATTATCGTGAGAACAAAAAATCTCGATAAATAAAAAGTATCCTCTGACATGAATTGATGACTTGTTCGATCAACTATACAGAGCACAATATTTCCCCAATATAGATTCGTGGTCAGGATTTTATCAAGTAAGGGTGAAGAAAGACGATTTCCCCAATATTACTTTTCATATAAGATATGGGCACTATGAATTCATAGTAATGCATTTCAGAATCACTAATGCTCCAAAAATCATCATGGAATTGATTAATAGTGTCTTTAGATATTAACGTGAAAAATTAGATGTAGTATATATCAAGGATATTCTAATATACTGCAAAATAAAGGAGGATTATGGGGAGAATCTAAGAATTGTACTATAGATCTTGAAAACGGAGAAGCTCTACGAAATGTATATAAAGTGTGTGTTCTAGTTGAATAAGGTCTAATTCTTAGGTAATATCATCACATGTAATGGGATATATGTGGATCCATCGTAGATAGCTGTAATAGAGGGATATTCGAGTTCAACATCAGTAACAGATATCCGTAGCTTCTTGGGGTTAGCTGGATATTATCTATGATTTTTGGGAAATTTGTCATGATTTTCCAACCCTATTACTAAGATAACTCATAAGGGAGTAATGATTTCATGGAGTGACGAATGCAAAGAGACCATCAAGGAGTTGAAAAGAAGGATTATCACTACGCATGTGCTCACATTACCCACAAATGGGGAAATTTTTGTGGTTTTTAGTGATACATCAAAGAAGGTCCTACATTGTGTGTTGATACAGAATGACAGTGTAAATGACTATTCTTCAATGAAATTGAAATTTCATGAGAAAAACAATCCAACACATTATCTAGAGTTTGTTGAAGTAATATTCGCTTTAAAAATTTGGCGACATTATCTCTTTGGGGAGAAGTTTGAAATATATACGGATCACAAAATCCTCATGTATATCTACCACCATTGTTCAACCCATTTGTAACAGAGTTATTCACCTCGCCTGGCCGCTCACTACGCGTTGGATGAATTGCCTGAATTCGCTTCAGGAGATTGACGACATTGCCACACATGTCTTCCGTGAAGCGAATGCTCTTACTGATGCCCTTTCCAACAAAGGTGTCCACCACAGGATGATTTGGCTGGATGCACAACCAGCTGATTTACTTCACCTCTTTGAAATAGATTGTAATAAAATCCCATCTTTTCGACTCATGTAAACTGTTGTTTCATTATTTAATAAATTGTGCTTTGATCGTTGACCAAGGAAATTCCCAAAAAATCCTCATGTATATATTTACATAGAAAGAGTTGAATATGTGACAATAAAGATGGTTAGAGGTGATCAAAGACTGTGACTACTCAATCCATTAACACCCTGGGAAATAGAACAAGGTGGAAGATGCTCTATGTAGAAAGTACCCATCGATTCTATCATTAATTATAATTGAAAAGGATCAAATATTCCTGCATTTGAGGAAGATAGACATGGAAATCATAAATAAGGAAACATTATCAATCCATTCACAATTTATTCCTCAACCATCTCTTTTGGAGACATTAAAGGATGCCCAGAAAGATGAGGTGGTAATTCAGAATAAAGTGGAAAGTATCAAATAAAATGGAATCCTAAGAGTTCATTGTCAATGAAGAAGGAATTGTAAGATTTTGGAAAAAACTCTGTGTTCCTTATTGTCTGGAGTTTAAGTATGAAATTTTTGATGATGAACATAGTTCTAATTTCTTCTTTCACCCAGGAAACACAAAGATATATCAGGAACTCTGAGAGCATTATTGGTGGGATCGCATGAAGAAAGAAATTTCCAAGTATACATCAATGTTCCTAGTATGTTAGAAAGTGAAGGTTAAGAGGCATAAGATTAAGGGGATGATGGAAACATTACCCATACCAACATGGAAATGGAAGAACATCACCATGTACTATGTCACTAGACTTCTGATGATATATAAAGGAAACAATGCTATATAGGATGTTGTGGATCATCTTACAAAGACTGCACATGTCATTTCAATTTTGGTGGATTTTTCACTGGATCAGTTGGCACATATATATATTATAGAATTGGTTGGGATGCATGGAATACCCCTATCTATTGTATCCGATCAAGATTCATGATTCAACTCTATGTTTTGGAAGAGTCTTCAACATTCTATGTATACTGAGATGAACATCAGTACGACTTATCATCTTCAAACTGATGGCCAATCTGAGAAGACTATCCACAAACTAGAGTAAATTTTGAGGGCATGCTCAATAGACATAAAAGGGGGATGGGATCAATATTTTACTCTGGTTGAGTTCTCTTACAATGATAGTTTCCACTCAATAATCCAAATGGATCCTTATGAAGCCCTGTATGGGATGATTTTCATACCACTAGCATGTTGGGATGAATTTGGGGAGTGAAAAATCCTAGGTCTAGAAATGGTCAAGGAAATGGGGGAGAAGGATAAGACCATCCAACTGCACACTACATCTTCTCATAGTCGACAAAAGAGCTATGCTAATAATCGTCAATGGGATCTAGAGTTTGATGTTGGAGACATGTTATTCCTCCACATATCACCGTGGAAGAGTGTTATAGGGTTTGGAAAGAAAAGGACATTCTGTCTGAGGTATATCATCCCCTTCGATATTTCTGATCATGTCAGGGATATTGCCTATCGACTATCACATCCACCTACCATGGCCAATGTATATGTGGTATTTCATGAATCCCTCTTGAGGAAGTACATACCAAATCCTTCAAATGTACTATCTACAGAGGTAATACAATTAGAGTATGATATTTCTTATGAGGAGCATCCAGTGAAGATATTAGACCCTAGGGATAAAGTTCTTACGAAATAAGATAATGGCCCTCATAAAAGTTTTGTCGAGAAACCACAAATATGAATAAGCAACGTGGGAACTAGACGATGTGATGTGGTAGATTTACCCACATCTGTTTTACTGTGGGAAAAGAAAACTTCAAGCATAATATTTCTTAAGGGGGGAAGATTTTAACGACCCAAACATTCATTAATGAAAATACCTCTTGATCTAATTAAATGACTCATTATGTAAAATTCGAAATTCATTTGTTTAATGTTATAGGATATTTAAAATAATTTAAGGAATTATTATTTTTGATATTATAGACATTGAATAGTAATCACATGATTAGTATAAATATAGGGCTTTAACAAATCCAATTTACTCTGAAAAGGTAATGATCGCCTCATCCGGTAGAATTTCTCCATACGAAGCCCACATGTTGTTGCTTGGAAAGGAAGTGGCATCATTGGGCTTTGCTCTTGACTAAGCCCAAGAATATCTTCAACATGCTAAGATCAAACAGAACCATCTGTGGGAGAAGTTGAAGTTAATAGAGATTACCACCCAGGCGATGTTATCTGAGCCACCCCAAGAGTCTATTATCTTCGTACACCTTACCCTTCCGTATTATGCTGGTGTTATAAGGGGTTATGGAACAAGACCTTATCAAATTCAATATTTGTATTATTTTTTATATAATAATGAATATACATTCATTTTATTATTGTTACTTTGTAAATTGTTTTTAAAGCACAAATAGTATTTTTAGATAATATTAAACTAAGAAATCTATTTTGATGAATTAATGGATTTTTGAATTAAATAATATTTTAATAAAATATTATTATTATTATTAAATTAGTTTTTATTAAATATAAATAATCGTATATTTTTATGAATTCAATTGTAATTTTTATTAAGGTTTGAATGTTTCTTTTCAAAACCCATGTTATTAGATAAATATTTGTTTTCATATTAAAAGGTAAAATTCACTTATCTAGAAAATTATTTAGATAAAATGGATATTATTTTTGGAATCGTGATGTCGAAAATATCCAATAGTTAATTGTACATAATTTTTTGAGACAATCAAATTTTTGGGTAAAAATTAAATATTGTTTCAACATATAATGTGTTTTATGACATAATAATGAACCAATAGTGATGTAATCAAATACTATAAAAATTATGTACTGCAAATATTTGTTTTAAAATTAAAATAATTTGAGTTTAAATTTTATTTATTTATTTTACAATGCATTTGTGGTCCCTCCAAAACTTAATAAAACAATGTTTCATTTTAAATTTTTTTCCATGAGAGTGTGACTCACCTCCACATAAGCCACCCTATTTTATTAAGATGTTAGGCCATTGACATTATAAAATATATTTTTTTCACTCCCCTTTGGAAAAATCCACGGACAAAAACCATGGGCTATATTGTGGTATTGATTAGTTTAATGTGTGGTGAACCAAACCTAAATATTAAACAATTATCTATCCTTTCTTATACACACCAACTCATGCTCCCACATCCTCTTCACTCAAAGATATTTGAGTTCATCCACACTTTTCCCTCCTCTATCTATAATCCTGCAAAGGTGCCCCATTCTCCCAAGAAGCCTCTCTCAATCACATCCCAAGCCTTCGAGATCACACTTCCAAGTAAAGGATTCCTTCTTTTCTCATTTTATCCAAGATTCTTAATATTGGTATGCTCTTTTATTTTCAATTTAAAATGTTGGGGTATGATTTTGGACCTCCATTATACTTCCATACTTATGTTTGAAATTAATATATACCCCTTTATCTCTCTATAATTCCTCCAATGTACACCTCTTACCATACTGAAATTCTACAAGCACTTTCTCTGTTTTTTCTACATTCAAGGAATTATTTTTTATTATGCATCTAAATTCCATTAAAAATAATAGGTAATCTATCTATATAAGGCAATTCAAAACCAATAATGCATATATTATTTTTCCAAAGGCTCATTATGACATTAATTGGTCAACCCATGCGGTTTAATGCGATCCTCTTTTAATGGAAAATACAATGTATCATAAATAACTACTCCATTAAATATTCTAAAGGGAAGAGATATCTTCCTTCCTTGTTCTACCTTTCTATTACCTAGAACAATACACTCAAACCTTTCCTTCTTCCCATTGGAGCAGTGTGATTGAACCTTAATCCTTATATTGTTTCCCCCTTAATGATTCTTCCTACTGCATGTGCAAACCCTTTATTGGTGCAAGCAACAAGTTTCAATCTATAATCGGTAGAAGGTATCTACATCCGTTTTTTGGTTTTATTCAATCTTTTCCCCCTCTTCTAATTTCCATGTTATAGAATGTGATATTAATTCTTATAATGGGGGTTTTCTTGGCGATTATTTGATGTGGTTATTCCATTGCATCCTTTGGTTGATGCTGTTTTAACAGTGGAGGCGACTATAACCTGTTGTGTGGATCATTATCATGTAAGAAACATCAAGAATCTTTTTAGGTAAGGGATTACTTTAATCTTAATTATTTTACATGAAACTCAAGAGTTAGCATGTTTTATCCTACTAGATCACAATAAAATTGACATAATAAATATTTTAACTGAATAAATAAATTGATATCAATTGTATATTAATGACTTGTGTTTTGCTAGATTGTGTGATATCTATGATTTCTTTTTTATAATTTAGTTTTTGATATAAATCTGTAAAGAATGTAAAATAGGATGAATTGTAATTATTTTTCAAAGATAATGAGGAATGTAAATGAATCTGGTCGTCGTTGTTGTATTTTTATTTTAATAAAATTGAAGCTGTAAGAATTTTTAAATGATATTTGATCGCTATGATGGATTATTGTTTTGGTTTTCCATTGTTGGAACCTATATATAATAAATATCTTAAATTATTAATGGACTAAAGAACTAGCTATTTGATAAACAGACAATGCATGTTATGGTTCTGAGTTACCATATTGCTTGTAAGGTTGAGTGCCTTTTGCTTTGGAGACATGAGTTCTCATTATGTTTGAAGTTTGGATTCCTTGTTTAATGAACATTATACCTCTTTATATGAAGTTTGATTCATTCTTCCTATGTTGTAACGTGATAATGTGTTTTTTTTTGATTTTTGGGCATAGGGAGGCCCATTGGTTATGGAATTGGTTGATGCCAAGAGTGGGGAGATGCATCAGTTTATGCATGTGGGTGTCAGGGAGGACACCAAAGGTAATGAAATATGTTGGATGTGAATTTCTGGATGCTTTTTAAATCTTGTTGGTTGTTAATATTTGTTACATTCCCCTATGAACAAGGCATCTAGTCTTTCATACCCTCCTTACAAAAGGGGAAAAGACGCATGGGGTATGCCACTTGATTTTCATGTTTAGATTCTCAAGGTAAGATGGGTCTATGCTATTGATATAGGTGTAAAAGACTTGATGGGTGGTTCAAATACACTCTTTGTTAACCCCCCATGTGTTTAGTATTTTAGAATGTTTATCTTGATTTCCTAGGAATATGGGGATGTAATAATGCTATATATAAATTATTGAATAAATGATGTTAACCAATGGGGTTGGAGCTTGCTGGGATACAATGCTGAGGATTCAATTTAAAGGAACAATGGACTTCAGGTGTGATGATAATGAAATGTAATGTAGAATTTATAATGGTAATATAATGTATAATTATTTAATTAACATATAGGGAAACTTATAAAAAGGCAATGAAGAAATAAAAAGTTTCTATTTAAATTGTTATGTTCTTATCAGATACCTAGTCTTAACAGTGGCATCTAGGAGTTTGAGAGACGTTAGCTGTAGTTGATTCTAAAATTAGATTATGCATATAGTATGGTTGTGATATATATTATATTCCATACTTATTATGTTTCTATATTCTACCCCACCCTATTGGTTATGGAGAATACTACCCCAGTGATTTTGAGTCATGTGGGGTGTTTTCCACAACATTATAGTGGGAGGATGGATGGTTGACTACCACATTTGGCCCCACTCTCTTCTATTGGTAGTTACCTGTGCTGGAAATTATAGTGGTTATTTGTCCCCATATATGTGTGTAGAGGGTTGTAATAGCTTGTGGTTATTCACACAAAAATATTCCAGATATAGTTTTCTATGGACTACTATAGGTGTAATGTATATAGGCTATGATGGCTTTAGGAGACTTACTCTATTTAAGGGCTATAATGGCTTGAGGTTTAATACCCGATGTATGATACACATTATGTGAGTTTTGGTGGATCCTTGAATCTACTTGGTTACTATTATTATGTGGATGTGGTGGTATTTTTGCAGAAGGTTCTTGTTGTGGTGATACATCCATGTGTCTGCGGGTAAGACATATTGAAGAGAGATGTATATAACATAAGATGTTGGGGAAAACGGAAAACCATTAGGGAAGTGGTACCGACGTACCCTTGAAATTCATTAATATATTATATACTCTTTTATATGATACTTGGTGAGAGTAGACTTGGTGAAGCTGAAAAATTAGTACACCCATTTAGGTGGAGAGTTTGTCTCACTTTTTGTTCGCCATGCTTTAGAATGCTTTTTTTAATTTTGCATAAGAGACTCTAGGGAGGACTATACTGGGTCTACTATTATACTCACCCTATGTTTATATAAACTATTTTTTAGGTAACTTCGATAAAGTTGGAGATCATGCTGGTTATTACTAGCTTGGGGTTGTAGGAGCTCTTGGGGCTTCATGGTTACTCTTTTTTTAACTTTCATTTGGTACTTATGGTTTTTCCTTTCTATTATAGTAGTTCTTTTTCATAAAATTACATATGTGTAATTGGGATTTCTTTTATATTATAGTCTGAGTCAAAGTTAGTTAGTGTATATCATATCTCTCTCTTCTGCATGTGTTCTCTTAGAGGATAATGCCTCCCATTTGTGGGATTACAATACCGTCAGTGATAGACACAAACTCAAGGGCTACTAGAGGTGGGACTCTGGGGTCATTACTCCCTTATAACATTTCTGGACCAGGAAGGGTACATCTTGTGGGGAGGGTGTCGTAAAATGTTTAAATTATACACTAGAAACATTCATTATGTGTGAATTTTATAGACATTATAGTGGGTGGGTTTACACCAATTTAGAAAAAGAGACACCGTGACTCAAGATGCCTGAAATAATTTTGATATTGATATATTAGATTGAAATTCCATGTATCTCAACATTTTGAGAAGTATTTTCATAATTCTAGGGTGATAAATATTTAAAAAAAGAATATGGGTTACTTAAGATAACATTTATGAAGTAAACAAAATGGTTAATCAAAGAAATGTTATAAATTTAGATATTAAAATATGAATACAATGATATGAATAATGATGATAATGTAGATTAAGAACTCACTATAATTAAAGATTTTTTCAATTACAACAAGGGTTTTTTCTGAAAACATGGATGATTATATATTTTTCGATAACATATTATGCATAATTCTTAACAAATTTTATGCAATGGATTTTCCCTCAAGGTTCAAGTTCTATGTAAACTTTCATTGGACGAATTTCATAAAATTATAATTTTCGATGATATGTAAAATTACATTTCCTTGTTGACATATATTAAAAAAATATAAAGTAATTGCATTTATAATTATCATAAATAAAATACAAATTAAATTGATAGTTAATTAGAGTATTTTGATGATCAAGAGGATATTAAAATGAAATTTGAAATTATTAAATAATTTTAGTTGAAGTAATTTTGTAATTACAAAATATTTTTTTGCTATTATTGTACATAAATGATTTGTGTGCATATAAATTAAGTGTCTTTGAATAATATAATCATAGTTGAAAAGAAACAATTTTTTTGAATATGATTATGAGATCCCCATAATTTCTTCATTATAGAAAGTACCAATATATTCTATAGAGAGTAAAGGTATGGATTTTCAGTCAATTAAGGAGAAAACTTCCTGTTGATATTGATAATAGTGGGAATAATCAGTATTTACAAACATATATTAATGTTATATAAATGATGCTATTTAGAAAAGTTAAATGAAGAATAAATCAAAAGTGAGAAGAATATAGATAATATAAATATGAGGAAATTCAAATTTATTTCATTCAAAATTGGGAACTCAAATATTATAAATAAATTATTAATAAATAAGAAAATGATAAGATATTTTAGAATAAGTTTTATAAATTATTTGTCAACAATTATATCATAGATGTTAAAAAAGAGTCAAATTTGATAAATAAGCTTGAAAATTTGATTATGTTTCAGGATGAAGTGAAGAATAATATGTATGTCCAAATGAAAGAGAATGATTCTAAAGAAGGTGAGGGAGAATAATAATGGTCACATGGAATATTATATGGGATAATAATTAGTTGGTGAAATTAAAATTTTAATTCAGAAATTCAATAGATAATGTTGGAGGAAACATTATTTAATATATTATTCCATGTGTTCATGTCTCAAGTAGCGACAAAATTCATTTCTAAGAAAACAATATCAAAATATATAGTTCAAAATGTTCTTGTATGGTATAATGAAAATAATTATTCGAATTTAGAACTAAAAATAATTGAATTTTTAGAAAAATTACATTAATAATTTGAATATCAATAATCTAAAATGACATATTTTTATTTAAGCACTATTAAAATTAGGTGCATACTAAAATTAAAAAAAAATTAATGTTACAAGTCATTTTTTGGAATCTCTCAACATTTTATTAGATTTTTTTCCCTAAATTGATGACAAACGATGGAATGAAAAAAATGTGATGACATTTGTACAAAAATATGATTTCATAATAATGAATAAATTTTAAGAAAACGATAATTTTTTTGATATATTTAAGAACATTTAATGGTGATCTTGGTTTAATTAAAAATATATATAGTTACCTAGGGGATTTAAAAAAAATATTGAGGTATATAAATCCATTTCTAATAATAGATGTTCAGATTGAACATAAAAATTCTAAACAGGATGTTTGGATGAAATCGATCCATTGGGGTATTTTTGTGGATGATGTGACCAACTAGGTATCTTTCATTATAATTGAATCACTATTATACCATCCCAAATAAAAATGAATATAAATACACAAATGGGACAAAATAGGTAAATAATAGAAAAGTAATAGAATTGATCTGTCTAGTGGAACACTAAGGATCGTGAAAAGGATTGTCCATGTATAATGAAAAGATGATTATCTACTATAATGACAAAATATTTTATTTTATTTATTATTTTTGTGGTGATAAAGTAAATGTTTTTTCCATAAAAAATAGTAGTGATTAAAAAATAGAGGTATAAATTCACCAAAAATTGTAGAATAAATGATGGAATTAATGAACATGATGTTTCTTAACTAGTAAAAACACAATTTACTAAGTGTGTCTGAGATCCATTATAAAAGAGATCAATATTAGGTTTTATAATAATGAATGTTTCTTCAATAATATGATTGAAATGCATTTTTTTGTTAGAGGATTGTGAAAAAATGTTAACATATTTATATTAGTAGTGATAGAAATTCATACTATTTGATATTGATGAAAAAAATTAGTTGTTGAATATAATAAATTTAATCCTAAAAAAATTAATATAAAACATTTTATATAATGAATATGAATTATTATATATATATATATATCACTTTTATGAATGTACAAGAATATAGAAAGAATAATTTCACACACCAAGAGGCATGTTCTAGCTATTAACATGATAAATATTAATATTTTTCGAAGCTGGATAAAGGTACTACCATTTCTATACAATAATTTAAATGTTATGAAAAATAAGTTTAAGTATATAGAAATTATTTTAAATAATAATTTGAATTTAATTTTTCAATTTAGATATTGGACGTTAGTTATCCCAATATAAATTTAGAGTTCTATTTGAATTTGGTGTGTCAATGTGTTTTCTAGTCAGATAATGAGAAGAATACAATTCATCAAGGTTGATAATATAAATATCACCCTTCAGTCATCAAAGTTTTTGTATGGATGATATTGTTTCCTCTATATCTTTTTTGAGATAATAATTTTTAATATGTTGAATGAAACATAATTTTTTTTATATTAATAAGGTAATCTGTCTAAAAAGAGATGAAAAACGATATTGGGGGAGATCCCGAATATATTTTGAAAAATTAATGGGGGACAAAAATTTTATTTATGGGGTTCATATAGTTAATGGGTGTTTTATAATGGGTTAAGATATATGTTTATCAGGGATGTTTGATTTATTAAAAATTATAATTTTTTTGAGGAGTATGTATTGAGAAACGTGGTACACCTAGATTCAAATAATAGTTATTTGAAATGGATAAAGAGATAAAAAATAGATATATGTCACATTGATCTAATGTTTGATATTATGATTCTTTATTCATTATTATTACACATATTTCACTATTTCTGGATTATAATAGTTGAATATTAATTTATTTATTAGTGGTATGAGTTTTTATGTGATTTATTTTTATCGTTTCGTATAATAATCCATAGTGAGAGTTTTTTGAGGAAATTATCTATATATTGACAACATCAAATCTATAATTATTGTGAAATTTTGTTGATTTTTATAACATTGGGATAGTAAAATGATAACATGCATTGAATAATAATCCCTATAATGGTACCATATAGAAAAGAAGAAGGGGTTTTAAGAAAATTGGGAAACATTATTATGTGATGAATTATTTTGTCAACATATACATCATGTGAAAAATCACCTATAATAAATTTTATAATGTGACATTATAAATGGTAAGAAACTTTAAGGTGTTTGAAATATGTTCATATATGATTCGATGATGTTTGGAGGTTTTTAAATCTAATGAGATTTGTGTCTAAAATTTAGAAAAGCCTAAAAAAAGTAAAAGTAATTGTTCTCATATGTATGTGTTAGTATAGTAAAAAAATGGGGTCAGAAAATTTGTAAAGTTCTAAACACATAATATCAAATTTCCATATATATATGGTTTAAAAATATTCTCAACAAATAAGATGAAAAATAGATAAGTCTTCCATATTTAAATGAAACTCTAGGGTTTCATGTAAGGGAGACTCATTAGTGTAGAATAATAACTAATGTTTTTTTGTTCTATAGATAGTTGCATCTCTATTTTTTTTAGACCATGAAGAAAAAATTTTATTTGTCATTTGAGCATAAGGGTGACATGTAAGGGTTGAATTGAGTCCAATTCACACATAAATTTTAATTCTATGTAATTTATGTGTCAAAATGGAAAAACTGAAATACAAAAAGGTTGATCTATATATATTCGATAGTTTTTCTAAATAAATGAAATATGTAAATTTTATTATGTATAGTATGTAATTATCGATCTAATGAAAATGAAAAATATATTTATCACTCCAATTTAATGTAAACGTTACATGATTATTCCAGAGGATATATTTTAATCAATCTACTAAATATTAAAATATATAAATGTATTAAAAATTTCATAATTTTTTTTGATCAATATAATATAGAATTAAAAACAATCTTATTGGAAACTATTTCTTGTTTTATGAAATGATAGAGGGGATTCTTGCTTATTCAAAGAGTATCATTAATAATTTAATGATAATAATAAAATTGATACGATTCAATAATTCATACTTCAATGTGAATATGTTAACATTTTGTTGAAAATAATTTGAAAGTAGTTTGAAGGTTAATTTTGAATTTAAAATTAAATTTTAAACATGAATAAAATTCACATGTTGTGTAATATAATTGTGGATATGGGTCTTGCATGATTCACTAGGCTGGATAGCAGATAACAAAACGATAATGGAGATATATTTTATCAGTGTGCATATAATATGGAAAGAAGGTGGTTGAGGAAAAGTATATTTATATCTATATAATAAGAAGTTTATGATGTTGAAAAAATATACACATTTAGTTTGTGCATGGGATCATCACACATGATTTGTGTTTTAATAAATAAATAATATTTCACATATGTTCTAATTTTAACAAGACAAAGCTGAATATACATTGTTAAGATACAATAAAATCAGATGAATGAGTATAATACATAAATCATAAAAGAATAATATAGTCAAATAACATGTCAAGATACTTTTCACGATATATCATTAATGAAATTTTTTTATTGCATAAAAAGAAATTTCAATTATTTTAATATTCAAATTTTAGCTCTAGTTTGTCATATGACAATTAGATTACTAGACCATTCCACTGAATATCTTCTCATTTTGAGTATGGAAACTTGTATATCATGTGTTATTTTTTATACTTTCCTCATTGTGTTATAATAGAGGGAGCCTTCACACTAGTTATTGACAATATTTGATTCTATAAGAAATAAAAAAAAGGGAAATGGAATATTTTTCATTGATTAATGCCCCACCCCCAAACTCATGCAACCAACACCTTTACTAGGGATATTAATATAATGAGATCCAAACCAAATTTTGACATTGAACAACCCCTTTAATAAATTATTATTGTCAACTATATTACAATGTGAAATATAAGAACACCCCCGATGGGTATACAATTGAACTATTGGATCCTTAACTTCAATAATACTAACCATTACCTAAATAATATTATATATATACTGAAAAAAATTCCACTCATAAATATTTCTCTTGATTGGAAGAGTATATTTCATCTTCTAGATTAATATTCATATACCTATCCATTAATAAAATAAACTACACCTCTACACGTGTCATTTGGAACAAAGATATCTTCACTAATTTTTGGGAAATAGATTTCAAGTCACACAATATTTTCCCTAAAAATGCTTCTTGAAGGTTATAAAAGCCATTATATATGAATCTTGACCCATCCAATCAATGGAATATCAGAATGAAATGATATCAGTCTGCATAATGTTATACTTTAATTATCAAATCCACACTCATATAGATCTTATAGACTCTGATCTCATGTACATTAAATCCCTTGAAATACTCTATATCAACATAGAATGAGCTCAAAATATCAATACACGTTATTGAAATCATTTTTTAAACATTATTTAGCCTCCAAAAAATGTATCAATATTGTTTTAACTATAATATAGGTCTTCTAATCTAGTTACATATCATGAAATCAACAAATCATGATAATTTTGATGATTGTATGTAATAATTTATAAATTAAATGGGTTATTCAATCAACTCCATATTTATCATGTAATGACTAAAAATTATATCAATGATATTTATCTGTTAGTGTCTATTTCATAAATTATAGGTCAAATAAAATAACTTATAGAAAAAAATAATATATTTAAAAAAATTATAATTAATGGAATAAGAGGTTTTAGGTGATGTTAAGGAACATATACTATGGAAATATTAACTTGACCATATGATTACAAATATGACCCTTATAAATATTAAATTAACAAATTTAATAGAAACTTCACCCATGAATGAATAAATAAATTTTATACATCTTATAAATGAATGTAAGATATAATTATATCATTGTCTATGTAAAATAATATTTTAATAATTATTAATTCAGTGTTGATACTTTTGTATGTCATTACTATTAATATAAAATTTAATAATTAATTAAAATATTTATAAAAATATTCATTTTACTAAAATTTATTCATTAATTAACATTTTTATGTATTATTATTTTTGGATAATTTTATGATACATAGTTAAAATTTTAAAATGTTATAAAATCAGTTATAAAATTTAAATATGTATTTTTCGAGTAAATTATTGGTTTAATTGAAATCTATATTTATAAAAGTTATAAAATTATTTTAATAAATTTGAGTCCATTTTTTAATTCTACAAGTTGAAAAATGGTTAGGGTGAATGTGTGGGGTTATCTAAAATTAACGTGTTTTTAGTGAATAGTAAAATACAATAATTGATGATAAATGTTAAATACAATATTTATTTAGTCATATGTGACATAAAGATGATTAAAGATAATACTTTCAAACCGTCCATCATTATTTTAATGTATCTGATGACATTTATAAAACTATTCATATTTTTGAACTAAAATAAAAACAAATGAATTAAATATTCAGAAAACACCCCTGTCTCCATGATAAATACCACAACTAACCACCTTTATCCTTAACTCTTTTAAGATTTGAGGATTTTAATATTTTTTTCAAAACCACATCCAAGATCCTCACCCACATTCAAGACCTCTTTTTCCCATGAAAAGACAAAAATAAATCTCTTTAAGGATGTTCTTAAGGAAGAGTATTGAAGAGGTAAAATGTAACACCCCATGTTTTTCTAAAAAAAAATATAAATGCATGGACCATTGTTTTAAATATATATTTTTAATTAGAGTTTAAAACAAAACTTTTTTTTACTTCTATGTTATGAATTTCAAGAAACCTTCATCTATATTTGTGTTCAGTATGTTATTTGGAGTCTATTGGAACCAAATTGTTTTTGGTGAATAGTAACATACCCTTCTGAATAGTAATATTAAGAGTGATATAACCCTAAGGAATAGTAAATTTTATTATTAATTTATTTTATTAAACCTGTAAGATAATAGAATCTAGGTTAATTTTTCATTGAGATATAGAAGTAGTTACAAAATTAGAATCGTTAATTTTTGAATTAAGTATGATTTTATTTAAAAATTAAATTAAAAATATTTAGAAAATTATTTTCAAAAAATGGAATTCATTTTTTAAATCTAAACATTGATAAATTGTTTTGGTGAATTTTGGGAATTTTTCTAAAACAACTGATTTTTCGATGAATAGTAAAAAAATACAGTTTTTAGTTTCAATGTGTTAATGACAGCATTAATGATATAATAATAATGTCCTAAATATGGTCGAATTATGTATATTTAACTATGATGTGAGGTGTACCATGTGGCTTATACCCTGAGCAAATACTATGGGGAAGCCCATGGTTTTGCAAATACCACTCATGAGGTGTGCCTTGAAAATTATTAAAATATTTCCCTACTTTCCCTATAAATACCAACCAATTCCTCTATTATCATCATTCCCAATTCCTCCTCAACGACGCTCTGGAACCCTTACCTTCATAGTTGTACTCCCAAGTCTTCCTCAAGCCACCCAAGGTCCCAACCGTTAGGTTCTAAGCGTTACTCTATAAGGTAAGAAAATTATCAATTTTCTTCTTTTTCTATTCAAGTTCACTTTTATGTGGTATTATTTTAAAGTTTCCATACCATGTTCTTACATACTTATTATTCTTGATCTTATCTATATTATGATTCATTTCTGGATGGGTGACCCTTTTGACCTCTTTTTTTAATATTTTCTAAAACTATGTTGTGTAGTCATTAGGCTGCCGAATTTTTGTAAGAAATTTCTCACTTTTTATTTTATTTTGAGTTCCTTCCTTATTATTTCTTCAGATATCCTTACCCAAGAGGCATAAAATCTCCATAAATAATTTATAATCTGGATTTTATCATGTTTATGAAAATTACTCATCATTATTCTTCTCCTCTCCCACTTATTTAAAGAATAAATACATTTTTCATTTGTGTCGAATTATCGACATTGTGGACAATGTGATTTCTATTTCTATTGATTATTTCATGTATGGTCATGACACCATTTCTATGTTTTGACCGGGTTATAATATATGTTTTATTACTCACCCATGGTTCTAGAATTAATTGGTACTCACGGTTCTAATTTATAAGACAAAACAAGGTTGTTATTATCAAAGAACCACTAAAAGAATCTAAACGAACATCGTTAATGTTCTAACTTATGAATCATCCTCATGTAAGAATTAAAAATTATAAATGTAATAATTTATGTCACTGGTTATATGAAAATACTAATCCATTCCAATTCTGGTGTTTCACTTCCAATCGACAATAATTTCCACCATGAACCAATCATAGAAATCATGTAAAAATTCTACCAAAAACAGTGCAACGAGAAAAATACTAACAATTAGGGGTGAAAAGATGTTATTAAATGATCATATAATATGTTATAAACATTAAAATGTATCTGTAAAATATTAATAACACTCTTTTAACCATTATAAAATAGTTTTAAAAAAGTTGGATGTAATAAAAACCCAAGGTATGGGAATTCTTAACCTGATTTCCATTTTTTAGGTTAACCTTCTACTTAATTATTTATGTGCTATTAAATTTTATTGTGTGACTTGTTCTATTTATATTATGTTTTATTATATGTATTTACAGTTTATATACATACTCCATCCACTTTATTATGTCTATTTTGAATTTTATGATTTTTTAAGGGGCTTTTCTTTAAAAATTCTCTTTTTAAATTTGATTTTACAAAATTACAAAGTAATTATTTTATGGAATTATTCATGTTTTATGATTATTTTTTGGTTTTTGAGAATTATTTACAATGAAGGGTGGGACCTATATTTCCCTCCAATGCATTGGGTATGAATACGTTGGAGGTCGTCCGTATAGTTACTCCAAGTGTAACTGCGCTGGTTATACAAAGTAAGGTAGCCATGAGGGTTAAAAATTTTAAGGTAGCTAAGATGGTTACAAGATTATGTAAGTAATTCCCCAAGATACCTATATTATTATATTTATGTTCTCATGTTTTTTGTGGATCTTGTGTAAATATCATATTACACAAAGTAAGTATATATGTGTGTTAAACATGTCTTCTGAAAATGTTTTCATACGTTATGAGTATTCATGGACTAATGTGCTCTTTACTCCCTTTTTCATCCGTTACTGAGATTTTGTGCACATGCCATGTTTTTAAATGATTTTCACTGGTTAATGGATGTATAATACAAGGAAGTAAGTCACGTTAAATGTTTAAGAAATGTCAAGGAGTCGTGTTTTATGTTATCATGTTTTATATTTTGAAAAAATAAGGAAACTGTTTTTATGGTATCCACTCGGTAACAATGTGTAATGTTATGAATGTTTTGTCCAAATTCTCTAAATCTCTAATCATGAAGAGATCATCAATGTAAAAGGGAGTGTTTTCTTGACTAAATTCATGATTTTTGTATGTAATAAGGCCAGGTCCATATAACTGGTATCAGAGGATGTTTTAGAAAACTTTAGGGTTTAAGGTGATGTTAATAGAATAACATAAATTATTTTCACTCTATGTTTGATTTGAAATGTTATAGACTTTAAAGATTATCATGTTGCTTTATCTAAGATATTTTTGTTCAGAATGGTTGTCCGTAGAAGGAACAAGGATCCTGAAGAGGAGAGGCACCGAGAGAATGACATCCTTCCATAACTACAGCCCGGAATGGTAGGGATTGGAACTAAGAAGTTTGTGACTATAATGGCTCAACTAACACAAGAAATAAATGGTGGTGGAATCCATGCAAGAGAACCAATAGAGGTACCACAATGGAACATGACAGTGGTGGAACATTTTATGAGACAACATACTCCTGCATCAATGGATCTTCTGACCCAGTTGCAGCTGAAGGATGGATCAAAGCCATTGAAAATATATTTGATGTTATGGGATGTTCAGACAATCAAATGGTAAGCCTTGACATTTATCGTTTTGAAGGGGAAGGTGATCAATGGTGTTCAATGGTATGGAATATCAGGGGTAGAGAATATTTTGATTCCTTAGAGTGGGATGAATATAGATGTCTTTTCCTTTAAAAATACTTTCCTAAGGTGGTGCGACAAAGAATGGAGAATAAATTTCTTGAATTGAAACAGAAGGGGGAATATTCAATGGCTGTTTATGAAGCTAACTTCACCTGATTTGCAAGGTATGCTCTATATATTATTATGGATCTTGATGGAAAAATCAACATATTTTACTCATGATTAAAGCCAAGGTATTGAAGGCCGTTGGACTCCCATGAATTCAAAAGTTATGAGAAACTTGTTCGATGTGTTGAGAGGGTAGAGATGGATTTTTATAATGATAATATGTATTATGGAAACAAAGAGAAGAAGAGAACCAATTGGAATGAAATGGGTAAAAATCAACCAAATAAATATGATGGTAAGAAAATCCAATTTCTAGTTTGTGAAAACTGTGGCAAGAATCACCCTGAAGAATGTCTTAGCATAACTAAGAAATGTTTTAAATGTGGTTTTTTTGGACATATGGCCCGATATAAGGTAATGAAAATGATCCAAAATATAATCCTGATAAGAATACTGTAAATTTTTTTAAATGTGGTGAAATGGGTCATTATGAAAATGCCTGCCAAAAGAGAGATCCGAATGATGCAAAGATGCAAGACTATAAGAAGAAAGGTGTAGTGAGATCCTTTTCGACTACGTCAGCAGATGTCGGGTCATCCAACGAAGTTGTATCAGCTCCCGGGAGATCAGTACATTTCCAATATTGGAATGAGATCTGGATACCAACAGCTGAAGGTTAAGGAAGATGACATCCTGAAAATAGCCATTCGTACTAGATATGGGCATTATGAATATGTTTTTATGTCGTTTGGATTAACTAATGAACTTGTTGTATTCATGAATATTATGAATAGAGTATTTAATGAGTTCTTGTATATGTTTTTGGTTGTATTTATTGATGACATTCTAGTATTATCTAAAAACAAGGTGTAACATGAAAACCATATAAGGGATTTTTTACAAACATTAAAAGAAAAAAAACTATATTGAAAATTCAGAAAGTGTGATTTTTTGTTGCAACATATTTCTTTTCATGGGCACATTGTAAATAAGGATCGAATAACAGTTGATCCTGCCAAAAAAATTAGTTGATGAATGGATAAGTCCCACAAATGTTACAGCGATTTGTAGTTTTATGGGATTAGAATGTTATTACCGACGGTTTGTTAACAACATTGCATCGTATTCTAGCCTGATAACTAAGTTAACATGGAAAGGAGTTAAATTTATTTGGACAGAGGAATGTGATTTTGTTTTTAGGTACTGAAGAAGAGATTGGTGAATACTCCTATTTTGGCCTTACCTTCTCAGAATGGTGAGTTTGTCAACTACAGTGATTATTCTTTGAAGGGACTTGGTTGTGTATTGAAGCAGAATGATCAGGTAATTGCCTATTATTCAAGAAAACTTAAACCACATGAGATAAATCATCCCACACATGATTTGGAATTGGAAGCTGTAGTGTTTGATTTGAAAATATGGATGCATCATCTATATGGAACCAAATTCCAAATATATATTGACCCTAAACGTCTCTAGTATATATTCACTCATAAAAAATTAAACATGAGGCAGAGAATATGGCTATAACTGAAAAAGGATTATGACTACATGATCAATTACCATCATGGGAAATCAAACAAAATGGTGGATGCCTTAAGTCGGAAACATCATGAATCATTAACCATGCTAGGATTGGAACATGATCCCTTGATTAATGATTTGATGAATTTTGTCTTAGAAGTTAGTGGTGTAGGGAATACATCTGTTTTTTTTCAGGTTTCTGTGCAGTCTTCATTGTCAGAAAGAATTAAGAAAGCACAAAAGGAAGACCGTGAGCAATTGAAGAAGGTAGAATTGGATAAAATGGGTAAGTTGCCAGAATTTAATCTTGATAAATATTGTGTTTTAAGATTTGAAAAAAGGTTCTGTGTGCCTTGTGATTCCTAGTTGACGAAATAATTGTTGCGTGAAGATTATAGTTCTCCATTTTCTCTTCATCCTCACAGTACTAAGACGTATAGATATCGTCGGGAGTGTTATTGATGGGATAGAAGGAAAAGAGATATTGTTGATTTTACCATGAAATGTTTGACGTGTCAATAGGTTAAATCAGAGCAACAGTTAACAAAGGTGATGCTTAGCCTTTTCCAATGCTAGAGTGGATATGGGAGAATGTATCCATGGACATTGTGGTGGGACTACCAAAGACTTCTAGAGGTAGAAATGTGATTTGGGTTGTTGTTGATCGGCTGAAAAAATCTGCACATTTTCCATCTATTCAAGATACAATGTCTTTGGATCATCTTTATTGATTGTTACTCAAAGATATTGTTAGGTTACATGGAGTTCTTCTTTCCATTGTATCTGACCGAGATACAAGGTTCACTTATAACTTTTGGAAGGGACATTAGAAGTCGTTGGGCACAGAGTTAAATTTTAGTACAACTTTTCATCCTCAATTAGATGGGAAGTCAGAACGATAGATTCAAACATTGGAGGATATGCTTCGAGATTGTTCAATGAACTATTAGGGATGTTGGGATCATCATCTTTCATTAGTTGAGTTTTCATATAATAACAGTTTTCAATCCAGTATTCAGATGGATCCTTTTGAGGCCTTGTATGGGAAGCAGTGTTGGACACCAACGTTGTGGGATGATGTCGGTGAAAGAAAGATGATTGGGCCATAATTAGTAGAAGAAGTGGATGAGAAAGTGAGGATAATCTAGCAGCACATGCGGATAGGTAAGAGCCGGCAGAAAAGTTTTGTAGATAACAGAAGGAAAGTCATCTCTTTGGAGGTATGTGACCATGTTTTCCTAAAATTCTATCCTTAGAAAAGTGTGATGTGTTTTGGTAAGAAAGGAAATCTAGGTCCATAGTTCATCGGTCCTTTTTAAATCTTGGAGAATGTTGGAACAGTTGCATACCGTGTAGCTTTGCCTCTGATTTGGTTTCAGGTACACAATGATTTTCATGTTTCGATGTTGAGAATGTACGTGCTAGATTCATCACATGTCTTGATCCCAAAAGCAGTTCAACAGGAATAGAACCTTTATTTTGAAGAGAAACTGGTTCGGATTCTTGATCATTGAGAACATGTATTGCGGAATAAGGTAATCCACCAGGTAGAGGTTTTGTGGAGGAACCACATGGTTGAAGAAGCAACCTGGGAGTCTGAAAATGCTATGAGATAAAAGTACCCTCAGTTGTTTAACAAGTAAATAAAATTGCGAGGTCATGATTTCAAAAATGTGGGGATAATGT
The DNA here is from genome assembly GCA_963277665.1 of Viscum album. Lineage (NCBI taxonomy): Eukaryota > Viridiplantae > Streptophyta > Magnoliopsida > Santalales > Viscaceae > Viscum > Viscum album. Next base: position 41,430,008 of record OY728129.1, on the reverse strand, counting down.
AACACCCCCTGATTTTATAAAAATAAATAGAAATTCATGGAACTTGGTTTTAAATATATATTTTTAATTATACTTTAAAACAAATCTTTTTTTACTTTTATGTTCTGAATTTCAAGAAACTGTCATCTACATTTGTGTTCAGTATTTTATTTGGAGTCTATTGGAACCATTTTGTTTTTTGGTGAATAGTAACATACCCTTATAAATAGTAATAAGAATAGTGATATGACCCTAATGAATCGTAAATTTTATTATTATTTAATTTTATTAAGACATTAAGATAATAACATCAAGGTTAATTTAACTTTGTTATATAGAAGTTGTTACAGAATTAGAATCGTTAATTTTTTTATTTAAGCATGATTTTATTTAAAAATTAAATTCAAAATATTTAGAAAATTATTTTCAAAAATGTTTTTCATTTTTGTAATCTACACGTTGGTAAATGGTTATGGTGAATTTTGGGAATTTTATGAACCAATTGATTTATCGGTGAATAGAAAAAAATATAGTGTTTAGTTTCAGTGTGTTAATGACATAATTAATCATATAATAATGATGTCCTAAATATGGTAGACTAATGTATATTTAAATAAGATGTGAGTTGTCCTATGTGGCTTATACCTTGAGAAAATACCACCGAGAAACCCATGCTTTTGCAAATTCCACTCATGAGGTGTCCCTTGAAAATTATTAAAATATTCCAATACTTTCCTTATAAATACCAACCAATTCCTCCATTAACATCATTAACAATTACTCCTCAACAAAGATCTGGCCACCTTAACTTTATATTAGTCTTCCCAAGGCCTCCTCAAGCCCCCAAGGTCCCAACCATCAGGTTATAAGGGTTACTTTATAAGGTAAGAAAATTCTAAATTTTCATCTTTTTCTATTCAAGTTTTCTTTTATGTGGTATAATTTTGATGTTTCCATACCATGTTATTATTTCCTTATTATTCATGTTATTATGTATATTATGATACATTTTTGGATGGGTGACCCTTGTCCCATCTCTTTTTAATATTTTCTAAAACCATGTTGTGTAGCCGTTAGGCTGTCGATTTTTTGTTAGAAATTTCTCACTTTTTCTTTTATTTTGGGTTCCTTCCTTATTATTTCTTCATATATCCTTACCCAAGAGGCATTAAATCTCCATAAATCATGAATATTTTTGATTTTATCATGTTTATGAAAATTACTCATCATTATTCTTCTCCTCTCCCACTTATTTAATGAATAAAAACATTGTCTGTTTGTGTCGAATTATCGACATCTTGGATGATTTGATTTCAATTTCCATTGATTCTTTCAAGTATGGTCATGAAACCATTGATATGTTTGAACCGGGTTATAATATATGTTTTATTAATCACTCATGGTTCTGTAATTCTTTGGTTCTCATGGTTCTAATTTATAAGACAAAATGAGGTTGTTATTATCAAAGAACCATTAAAAGGATCTAAAGGAACATCGTTAACGTTCTAACTTATGTAAGTAAATCCCCATGATAACTCTATGATTATATTTATGTTCTCATTTTTCTTTTGATCTAGGGTAAATATCATGTTACACAAAGTAAGTATATATGAGTAACAGACATGTCTTATGAATTTTTTTTCATACTTTATGACTATTCATGGACTAATGTGCTATTTCCATCCTTTTCATCCCTTACTGAGATTTTGTGCTAATACCATGTTTTTTAAAAAACATTAACAGGTTAATGGATGTTTAATACAAGTAATGAAGACATGTTAAATGTTTAAGAATTGTCAAGAAGTCTTGTTTTAAGTTTTAATGTTTTATATTCTGAAAAAATGGAAACTGTTTTTATGGTATTCAATCGGTAACAATGTGTAATGTTATGAATGTTTTGTCCTAATTATCTAAAGCTCTAAACATGAAAATGTCGTCAATTTAAAAGGAATCGTTTTTTTGACTAAATTTATGATTTTTGTATGTAATATGTCCGGGTCCTTATATAAAATCATCTTCTTTTTCATTTTAATTTCTTTTCATATTGTTTTATTTTATTATTCTCCGCTCACGCCCCTCAACCAAATATATTGATAACTCTATTACCTTAAAAATAATTGAATTTTGTAATAAAATTATAATAATCCATAATCAATCCCCTTAATCTCTCTATTTTATTCTAGAAATGGAAACATTATCCATTTGGTCTTGTTTCATCTCCTTCAAGGATGAGAAGTTTTACTTTTCATTCACCACATTCTTAGATATTCATGAATCCATTTTAATGGGTTAAAAAGTTTTGGAAATGTATATTAAAACCCTTTTAATGATATATATTCATAATATATACATAATACTAAATGATAAAACAAAATGACTATGTTTTGATATAAAATTGTAAAAAATGACGAAAACGAATATTATTAACATGATATATAATGATTTATCCTCATAATTAGTAAAAAAAATATTTAAGACCTTTTAATCTTTTAAATGTTAATTTATAACATATAATTATTTTTATATATAATTATACCCATTTTACATGAACTTTATTACATATAAACTAGAGAACCGTTCATGAAAACCAAGAAATCGATTGCTCCCGAACGATGAAATGAAAATATATAACTCATGAGTAAGGCCGTAAATGAAATTAATAAAACAATAATGAATAAAATAGGTGTATTGATGGTTATTATTTAAATAATTATTGGATTTAATTTGATTATCCATTACATTAATATTTGGTGTTGTACACATCTGAACATAAGTTACGGGTTTCTACTATAACATTCATTTTTCATTCAGGTTAATATTTCCTTACATTTACCCCATTGTAGTGATTAATTTTTTTCTAGTTATTCTATCTTATATGTATATGTTAAAAATCCTTTATCCTTATCGGTTCATCTTTATTTTTTGGGAAATAAATTTTATAAAAGGTTCTCTTCTCAATTCTTTTCGATACGCTAGCCAGACTAAAGTGAACATCTCTATTTCTTACAAATTTTTAAGGACATCTATATGAATTTTTTAGAAACAATTGTTTTTATAAAATCACAACAATTATCATGGAAAATAATATCTGTTATTTATTATTTTGACATAAATAATATTGTCACGTAAAAACTATTTGACCAAAATAGTTATTCCTTACAATATGAAAGTGTATATCTCTAAAAAATTATTCAATGATTTTATTTGACTATCATCATATATATCAAAAACCCTATTCATTTTTATGATTTATAATGAGTTATCTATTTTTATTATAATATATGATATTTTATTAAATCATTTATTCTTAGTATGATAGTGGACATACTATCATGATACCATTCACCATACTACTCAGAATGGCTAGGGGTTATGTTTGAAGATTAAGGACAATTATATACTTTTCAGATATATATATATTGGTTATGTATAAACCCATTCATATAAAAAATTAATTGGACTTATGATGTGACATTCTAGGTCCTCTATAGCCCCTAAATGCATCAGTAGGTCTCATGAAACAAACTAAACCAGGTTTTTACCCATTATTTTTAGTGTCTTGGCTGAAGCCTTTATGATATGTTTGTGATATCTGGAATTATGCATTCCCTAATTATGAAACTTGGAATTTATATTCTATGTTATTATTTGAATTTTATAATATCCATGGATATGTTTTAATATGGAATTATTTAATAATCTTTATTCCAACCATTTTACAAATAAATATTATATTTTAATGGCATGTGTACATTTAGTTATTCAACATGCCTTATAATTATGAATCTCTTTTATAACTTCCCTTTCTAAGCATCTGAGATCCCCCATTTATTTTATATTATTTTCCCCAAAATTTGATTCTGAATCTTTATGAATTGATATTATTAATAATCTAGTATTTATGGATGTTTCCAATGTATTCTATATATCTTCTTCCTCTCAAAATTGTAATGTAAAACATACATTTCTATATAGTTTTCAAAAACAATTATACTATTCTATCCATAAAGATAATATTCCGTTTTTTATTAATACTAGGTAATAAAGTATGTCATCAGCTTTGGGAAACTCCAGATAGGGTCTCCGTAGTTTCTATCAAATGAGGATTTGTAGAAACATTGGAAATAAGATTTCAAACACACTTATTAGGAAACATAACCCAAAAATGAATTTTATGATAAGAATAGAAGAACCTACTCACTTTTTCGTAAGGTATATAATATGTGGATTTTCATAGCAATATATCCTTTTCAGGATAATAAAATAGGATGTGGTTTTGGAACAATTGTAACCAGGGGTAACAACTCTGACAAGGTGTCATGGGCGTAACTCAATGTAACTTTGTACACAAAAACAGGCCTTAATGGTCACATAGATTACCACTCATAAAATATATTCCTAGGATAATTTAAAATATCTTTATAAAAATTATGAAGAATTTTAAATTAAATTCTAACATAAGGAATCTATGTTTATGGCTATGATATTAGTTATGCATAAAAATTCAATTTACGATCAGTGTTTTGATAGTTTGAAATTATGAATAATGAGTCGTAACCAAATTTAGTGAATGTAATTATATAGAAATGGTACCCAATGTATGGAATGATGTCTATATCAATTTTGTTATCCCATGTAGGGATTTCCCTCATCTACAAGATAATTTCGTTGGTACATGATCTATGATTGGTGCTGTGAAACATATATCTATTATGGGAAATTTGACCTCTGTTATGAACAATAACCTTATCCATATCAAGAATCATGGTATATAATATGGAGGATAAATTTTATACCCATTTATGTTAAAAAATCCACAATCATTAAATAGGAATAAAAAACATTTGTATAATGGTAGTGGATAAGTTCCTCATTTGAGTTATTTCTCACATTGAAAAAAAATTAATAGAAGAAGGTTAGCAATGAAGAGTATGGTCTATCATGATATGTTGATAAATAGTGGTCATTGATTTAAAAACAAAGGAGGTGGAAGTAATAGAAAATATTAAATGGATAGATTTAATGTTAATTTTAGTATAAAAATATTTTCCTAGAGGATAATGAAAAGATATATAGAAGAAATTAATGGGTCTAATGTAACACCCTGATATTTTATGAGAAGTATATTTTTTGCTGACATATTTTATATGAAACATCAAAGTAATCTTTCATTACACACAACACTAGCTTGTATTTCATTATACTCAAGCACAACCTTCCTCGATTGCGTGTGTTTTTCGCAATATCGAGTTTCACTAAACAACGATATGTTATTAAAATATTATATAAACTTGTCGTTACGAATAGTAATACCCAATTTTTGAGATTTTATATATTTTATCTCTCAAAATGGACTTAATTTTGGAATTCAGAATATCGAAATTATCCTAGGGTGAAATTTTTCTATTTTTCTGAAAACTTTCAATTTTTGTTGAATAGTGAAAACACCGGGTTACTATTTAAAAACTGACTTTTTATTTAAATAATTATTTATTTTATTTAAATTTTTTTAGGTTAAAATTGATAAATTATACCTATATATGTTAATGTAATTAATTGGAGTCATTTTATAATAATTTTAGATATATAAAAATTTTATTGAAATTTTCACCGTCTTTTACCCACCTCCTAGGAGAATTTGCAAATGTTCATAAAACGTAAATTTTCTGCTTTTTTGAGTGAAATTTCAAAATTCCGAGAGACACAGTTAATATCAAAGAGTAAAATGTGGTTTAATTAGATAAAAATAATTTTTGGTGAATAGTAATTTTTTACTTTTATTTACCACGATTAAATGTAAATAGGGTAAGTAAGGGTAAAAATGATATTATTATTACACTAACACATGTACTAATTCTATTGGATATGTGTAATTCGACCAAAAACAAACTTAGGAATAAAATATTACCCTTTAGGTCCACATGTATTAGATTTGGATATTTATTATTATTTTATTTAATGAAGTGTTAAAATAGATAAAATCCATGTTTAATAAATAAATGCATTTTTAATGTAGGGTTATACATAAGATAAATTTGACTATTAATTTTCATTAGAATTATAAAAATATTTCCAACATAATGGTATTTTATTTATAATTTTTAGACATTATATAAGTTAATTTATTTATGACACAAGGATGATTTTGTAATTACCTCAGTTATGAAATATTAACAAAATTTATATTATAAATACCCAAATAAATGTAATTTGAGACTTTTTATGAAATAAACTAATTTTATTGGTTAATATGATATGTTAGTATTGATATAATTATCTTTTTTGATTAATCATGCTGTTATGATTTTCACAAAAAATCAATTACCAAATAGTGTAAAAATTGACATAAAATAGTATTAAAACAAATATTATATTATTAATTGTTATTCTATTCCTAAAAATATAAGGATCGACAAAATGACTGGTATAAGGTAATATTTATTAATAATTAACCACTGGGGTATGTTTGGATTGTTATAGTAAATTTATTAACCATATAGTGTAAGAAAACAAGAAGACACGGTAAAAGATAAAATATTTAACTTAGGGTTAAATCTAAATGATAAGGTTAAAATAGTAACTTAATCTTGTCTAAAACCTATTAGTTGAGAGGATTTCAACCCATACCCACTTTATCTTTGAAATAAATAAATTTTGAGCTATTATAAACTGAATATGACTTTATTATAATAATAATATTTTAAATTGTTTCTAAGGTTCCCCTCTCCTCCCTTATAAAAGGGCACCTCCTCCCTCTCCTCCTCACACCATTTTGAGGCTTCAAGATTGGCCAACCCCTGCCCATTTTCATTCTCAACTGACCTAGAAACATACTAGAGGTCCTTTTATTATTCAAAGACAAATTTTAGTGCCCTAAAAAGTGGTTTCAAAGAGTAGTGTCGAAGAAGAGGTAATATCTGTTACTGATTCTTTCAAATTTATTTTTTATTCTACTTCCTCTTATTTAGATGTTTCATTATGAAGTAATAAAATCAGTATAAATAATATACTGATATGATATTATAAATATTAAACAACTATATTTCACTTTCTAAACTTTCTACGGAAAATGAAATCCCTATGCGTGCGTACGTACGGAATACCGTCTCCACACCGTGGTGTAATCTGTTTTCCACCACCACCTTACTTGGATGGGTTTAATGGTGTAAATAATAACTATATATGATTATTTTAATGTGATATTGATTATGAAATAGTATAAATACACTTCAATAAAATTCCATGATCATGGGAATGATATCATCGCTCGTGCGTACGTACGACCTACTGTCTCCATGATGTGATGTGACTCATTCTACATGATCTTAAATGAATAATGATTATATAAATGATTTTAATGAATAAAGATGATATATATTACACTAATAACATTATGTAAATGAGGTATCTATAACCTAAAAAGAAGAATAAGAATGTTTTCGACAAAACATGCATAATAACATAAAGAAATGAACACCCGAATAACAAGTTGCAATGAAATATTACTAATAAGAAGATAAAAGTATGACTATATATGATATAATAACAATGAATATGATTATGTAACAAGTCAATGAAATTATTTAAATCATTATACAGGTGGTTCGAATACGTACAATGAAAATTTTACCTATGTTAAGGTAGGATCTCACAATCTCATTTTTATCCGAGATTGTTTATACTTCAGAATTTATTGGGGCATATTTATCATCCATATCCATGTTTCCTCAATATGTAATATTATTTCTATCCCCCTACAATTGTTTAAATCCAATTTTACATATTGGTGATTTTTTAGTAAAAGATATTAAAGGAATATTTTGTCGTTTTCAGTACGAGATACTTCTTGAATTTTCTGGCCAAAGTACGAGAAAAATTTATTTTCTAACTTATACATCATAATTGGATTTTTAGGATTCCATTGAACATTATTTCCATGAAGCTTCCTTTAAAAGTTGTCATGTTTATTTTTTTATTTACTTCTTTTAGTTTAAAATTTTATGACATGATTATAAAAGGAAAACTGTTTTTGAAATAGAAAGGATATTTTCCTCAAGAATAGAGTTCAAGTGTTTTATCAAAATTATTTTCCATATAATATAATATTGGGTTCTGTTTCTATCCCTATTATTACATTGATTTGATTAAGTTATGATGGAATTATTTTTATGAAGTCCTTTTATGGATTATGTTATGATGGCATGATGTTTATGAATCCCATTTTTATTACATGGGTTATGCTATGATGTATGATTAATGATTTTGTGGAACACATAAGAATGGTTTCATTATGAGATGGGTGAGACCTATATCTGTAACACCCCAAGATTTCCTAGTGTGTTTTTTCTTCCAAATAATTCAATAACTTGCACTACCCGCAACAACGAGTTAAAGCGCACCATGACTTACCAAACAAGCCGTTAAATAGAGGTTATGAATAGTATTAAATAAATTTTAAACTTTATATAATCCTTATAATTTTAGAATCCATATTATGAGTTTCTTAGACATAACGTAAAAACAAATTATTTTTTTAGATAAAAGAAGTATTCTTCAAAAATGCACTTTTACCATCTTTAATAGTGATTCCTTTTTAAATCCAATATTTTAAACTTTTATATATTTAATTTGACTAAATAAATTTATTCTTTAGAATGGGGACATAAGAAAAATCTACAATGTAATACCCCAAGCTTCTACGGTACGCTTCTCTTTGAATAATGCGATAGCGTGTGTTGTACGCAACATCGAGTTCTAACACACCACAACCAATCAAACTAGCCGTTATGAATAGTAATACCTAATTTTTGAAATTTTATAAATTCTATCTCTCAAAATGGACTTTATTTTTGGATTCAGAATATCGAAAATAGCCTAGGGTGAAATTTTGGTACTTTTCGGATAACTTTCATATTTTGATGAATAGTGAAAATTACTAAATTTTAATTAAAAACTACTTTTTAATCGAAATAATTAATATTGATAAATTATGAATTTGACTGTTTTTAAAGTATATTTAAAATATATTTTTACTATTCAATTCAATTTTTTTCATTGGACATAATTTCACAATTAAACCAGAAATAAACAAGTGTCAATCTTTTGATAGTTATTATCTCTTAAAAACATGTTTTTTTGTTTTAACAATGGGAATTAATTTTAAATTAATTTCTGCCACTTCTGTGTTTTGAATTTGGAAAAATGGATTCCATATTTGGAATCAGGATTTTAAAATTGTGTAAATAGGTAACTTTTATTTTTAGAAATTTTGAATAATTACTTCAGTAAATATTTTATTTACCACAGTTAAAGGGTAAATTCGGTAAATAAGGGTTAAAAAGTAATATTATAATAATAACAAATTACCCTAAAACGTGTCCTAACCTTATTTTTTGATACATGTCCGACCATGGGAATCTTTGGGTCGATTTTTGGGACCCCATGGAGCCACTTGTAAGTGATAATGACACTTTATATTAATTAAGATAAAATGAATACAAAAATGACACAAGCATATATCTTTTAGAAAAACAATTTTTACATAGGGTTATATATTTTCTATTTTCGACTATAAATATTACATAGAAATATAAATATATTTCCTACATAATTTTAATTTATTTATAATTTTTAGACATTAAATAATTTAATTTATTTATGAAACAATGATGATGCAGTAATTACCATAATAGTGAAAAATTAAAATAATTGATATTATAAATATCCAAATAAATATAATTGGAGAATTTTATTGAATTAAAATACTTTTATATGTTAATATGACATATTAGTATTTATTTAATCATCTTTGTTCTAATTAATCATTCTGTTATGAGTTTCAAAAAAATCAATTATTGAAAAGTGTCAAAATTGACATAAAAATGTTTTTAAAACAAATATTATATTATTAATTGATATTAAATTTCTAGAAATCTAAGGTTCATCCAAGAGACTTATATCATTATAGGTGTATCATTAATGGACCACTAGGGGGTCTCTTGGATGTATATAGTACGGTTATTAACCATATAATATAAAAATACAAAGAGACATTGTAAAAGTGAAACTAATTAACTAAAAATTAATACTTAAATATAAGGTTAATATAGTTACCCAAAACTGTCTAAATTCTATTGGTTGAGTGGTTTTCGACCCATCCCCACCTTAAACATTAAATAATCCACTTTTTAGCCATTATAACCCGAATATGAATTTTTTATAAAATAATATTTCTAGCTTTTCCAAATGTGCCCCTCACCCCTCTTATAAAAGGGCACTCCTCCTTCTCATTAATTCACACCTTAAAATCCTTTTTGTTTGTCCAAAATCTGCCCAAATACTCTCTCAACTTTCCATAATTCATCCTAGAGGCCTTCCTTTATCCATAAATCCATCTTAAGGAGCCCTTTTGATCAAATCAAAAGGAAGAACCCGAAGAAGAGGTAATGATTTCACCACCCTTTTTCATGTTCCTTTCTTCTTCCACTTCTTCTTTCTTTGTTATTAAAATTCTAAAATAATGAATCCAGTATCTCCTATATACTTTAATATTATTATAAATATGGTAAAACCATATTCATAATTCTATCCATCCTTTGAATGACATGTCACCATAAGTGCGTACGTACAACTTACTGTCTCCACGTCGTGGTGTAATTGTTATTCAATATATTACTATTTGGATGGGTATAATAATAATTTTTAATTCATGTAAATAATAAATATAACATGAAAATGATTCTGTATATATGATATACCATCCAATTATCTATTATTTTAATATCAAAATAATGATATTTTCGCTCGTGCGTACGTACGGATTACCGTCTCCACGACGCGATGAGAATCATTTCCAAGTTCACCATTCATCGACGATTATAAAAATATATATTAATAATAACTATGTAATATATTACATAATAATTATAGTGGAGATATATATATATATAAGGATTTATGTACTTACATATAACTTATTCATTTACTTCCGTTCAATACTATATGAAAACAGAAACATCATTTATGCGTACGTACGGACTACTGTCTCCATAAATGGTGTTTTTCATTTCATATATATGTCTATTATACATATTTATATTCTAAATATATATGAAATATTTATCATGTTTTATATTCTGGAAGTATTTAAATCATGATCTAAGTGATACAACCAAGAGTTACAAGTTAAAACACCTACGATAAAGAAAGTGATTATTACCCAAAATGTTAACTTAACATGGGAATTATTATTAAATGGGTAATATAAAGTCATAAATGAATCAGGTTTGATATCATAAATATTAATATGGTTATGGTATAATTTAATAACATACTACTATCTTCTTATAGTAGGTTAAACGTACCCTCGACTAAAGGAAAGTGCAAGGTAAGGGGTTTTCCTCTCACTCCTTATTCCCATGAGATTCATGCTATATTTCCACTATTACCTATTGTGTGGTGTATTTACTGCCCATAATTGTATTCTTTGTGTAATGCACTTTAATTTATGTGTATTTATATATTCATTGTATGATACCTCTTTCATGGGTTGTATGTTTCGTAAGTAACCAAATTGGTAAGGGTTTATTTCGCAATCTCTTCATTATCCGAGGTTGTTTATACGTAATAATGTGCTAGGACTTATTTATCATCCACATCCATGTTTCTTAAAAATGTAATTCAAAACATTATTAATATTTTACAAAACATGGGTTAAAGTAATTTATACCCCTGTTTGACTTTTTATAAGAGGTTTATAAGAGAATCTTTCCGTCTTTTTCCAAACAAGGTGCTTTTAAACTTTTCTACAAAATTAAGGTAGAATGTTTTTTTATCTTATACGGAGGGGGTGGCTATTCTCTGCCGTTATAAAATCGTCGAAGCTTCCCTTACAAACTTATAAGAATATTTTCAAAGTAAATGTTTTATTTTATAATTATGTGACTTTAAATTATTTCAAAATGAATATTTTAAGAATTTGTGAAAGGTACTCTTTATCAAGATCATAATTTTGAATGTTTTAAAGATTTATCTTTTTAAATATTTTAATTAATGTCCATGTTTTCAAAATGATTTTAAGGATTTATTTATATGGAAATGTATGTTTTGAAATGATATTTCTTTTCATAAGATTCAAAGTGGTATGTGACACTTTGATTCAAAAATCTCTTTTAAATTACTTCCTTTATAAATGTGTGACTTTTCAATGATTTCAATAAAAGTGATATTTCTCTCAAGTAGTTTTGATTTCATCTATGTCAACATCCTTTGATGGATTTTATGCTTATTTGAAGTTTATTTATTATAAAAAATCTTCTGTATTGTATTGAAGGTTTTGTGATATGTTTTACTGTGGATGTGTTATTTTTATACCATTCACGATTTATAGAGAAAGTACTAACATTTCGTATGGTAGTTTTAATACGAATGTTAATGTTATGTTTAAACCTTTTCATATGGGAATGCATTGGACTTAGTAAGTGACGGGTGGAGCCCGCTATAGCTCCTCGATGCATCGGTAGGTCTCATGAGACAAACTAGTGTCTTGGCACAAGGCCTTGACAAAATCTTATTTGTAGTCTTGGCACGAGGCATTGGCTATGTGGTTATGATATTCTAGAATTATGCATTCCATCATTATGAAAGTGGTTAGTGATATTTCATGTGATTATTCGATTAGTAGAATATCCATGTGAATAAGTAAATGGAAGTATTTCATTTTATTTCTGCCATATTATGTTGAAGTTCAAGTTCAAAAGGATTTTGTTTTAATTTTATACATTGCCTTAAATGTTTATGCTTATTTTTGAAAGTTTATGCTGTATTTCTTACCCTTACTGAGCATTTGATCTCACCCCTTTCTATGTTTTATTTTTCCCAGGATTCCATGAAGTGTAATGTGATTGATATGCTGGGTTAATCCAAGGGAATAATGGAGTTCATAAAGATTATTTATGTTGTTTTTTTACGTCTTAAAGTGCAAATGTAACATTCATGTATGTGATCTATTTTTCCAAGACTGTTAAACTGATCAGTCCTTCGGGACTTGATTCCTTGTAATCATGCCAATGTATTAAAATAATGCACCGACTGTAACTCCCCGAGATTTTATGAAAAATATTCCTTTTAATTTCATTAATTCCTTGTGTTGTATGCTACACCAAAAGAATCTTGCACAACACACATCCTTGACTTTCCTTACATTACACGCAATCACGACCTTCCTCGATAGCGTGTGTAGTACGCAATACCGAGTTTCACTAAACAATGATATGCTATTAAAATATTATTAAAACTATCCATTATGAATAGTAATAACCACTTTTTGAAATTTTGTAAATTTTATTTTCAAAATGGACTTCATTTTTGGATTCGGAATATCGAAATTAGCTTATGGTGAAATTTTGGTACTTTTCGGATAACTTTCATTTTCTGATGAATAGTGAAAATTACTAAATTTTAATTAAAAACAACCTTTTTAATCGATATAATTAATAGTGATAAATTATTAATTTTAGTGGTTTTAAAGTATATTTAAAATATATTTTTACAATTTAATACAATGTTGGTCATTGGATGTAATTTCAGATTTAAACCAGACATAAACAAGTGTCAATCTTTTGATAGTTGTTATCTCTTAGGAACACGCTATTTGTTTGGACGATGGGAATTAATTTTTAAATTAAGTAATGCAACTGATATGTTTTGAATTTGGTAAAATAGAAATCATTTTTCAGTTCATATTATCAAATATAGCTTAAGCCTAATTTTTGGTATTTTTCTGGAAACTTTCAATTTTTTTATGAATAGTGAAACCACTAAGTGGTTGTTAAAAAAATGATTTTTTCATAACACTTAATTTTACCGCTTCTGTGAGTGGAATTTCAAAAATCTGAGAGACACGGTTGATGTCAGTATGTATAATGTGGTTCAATGAGATGAAAATAATTTTTGGTGAATAGTAACTTTTTACTTTTATTTAACATGGTTAAAAGTAAATAGGTTAATTAAGGGTAAAAATGTTATTATTATTACCCTAACACATGTACTAATTCTATTGGATAAGTTTAATTCGACCAAAAACAACCTTAGAAATAAAATATTACCATTTAGGCCCACTTGGATTAGATTAGGACATTTATTATTAATTTATTTAAAGAAGGGTTAAAATAGTTAAAATAAAAGTTTAATAAGTATATCATTTTTAATATAGGGTTATACAAAAGATAAATTCGACTATAAATATTCATTAGAAAGATAAAAAGATTTCCTAAATAATGGTATTGTATTTGTAATTTTTAGACATTAAATAAGTTAATTTATTTATGACAAAAAGATGATGCAGTAATTATCTTATTAATGAAACATTGACATAATTTATGTTATAAATACCAAAATAAATGTAATTTGATACTTTTTATGAATTCCAATAATTTTCTAGGTTAATATGACATGTTAGTATTGATTTAATTAACTTTTTTATAACTAATCATTCTGTTATTATTTTCAAAAAAATCAATTACAAAATAGTGTCAAAATTGACATAAAATAGTTTTTAAAACAAATATTATATTATTTATTGTTATTTTATTCCTAAAAATATATGGTTCGGACAAATGACTTAGATAAGGTTATATATATTAATAATAAACATTATGGGATTCGTTTGTCTTGTTATAGTATGTTTATTAACCTTATAGTGTAAGAACACAAAAAGACACCGTAAAAGTAAAATTATCTAACTTAAAGTTAAATATAAATGATAAGGTTAAAATAGGAACCTAAACTTGTTAAAATTCTATTTTATGAGAGGATTTCGACCCCTACCCACCCAATCTTCGAAATAAATCAATTGTTGTCTATATAAAACAGAATTTGGCTTTATAATAAAATAATATTTTTTGTTATTCCAAAGGTGCCCCTCTCCTCCCTTATAAAAGGGCACCTCCTCCCCCTCTTCCTCACACTACATTGAGCCTTAAAGCTCGGCCAAACCCTACCAAATTCTATTCTCCAAATCCCTAGAAACATCCTAGAGGTCCTGGTCTTCTTCAAAGACCAATTTTAGTGCACTAAGAGGAGGACTCAAAGACGCGCTTCAAAGAAGAGGTAATGTCTGTTACCGATTCTTTCAACTTTATTTCTTCTTCCACTTCTTCTTATTAGGTTGTTTCATTATGAAGTAATAACATCAGTATCAATAATACACTGATATGTTATTATAAGTATGAAACAATTCTATTTCACCATCTATCCATCCTATGGAAAATGAAATCACTGCGCGTGCATACGTATGGAATACCGTCTCCACGCCATGGTGTAATCTATTTTCTACCACCACCTTACTTGGATGGGTATAATGGTGTACATAATAACTATATATGATAATTGTAAAGTGATATTGATTCTTAAATAGTATACATACACTCAAATACAATTCCACGATCATGAGAACGATATCAACGCTCGTGCGTACGTATGGACTACCGTCTCCACGACGCGATGAGATTCATTCTCCAAGTTAACCATTCATGAATGGTTATAAAGTATATATAATAAGAAATCATGAAGTATGTAACATAATATGGATACTGGATTTATGTATATATATATGTATGTCATCTACTTAATTCCATTCAACTCAATAAGGAAACGAAAACAGCGTTCATGCGTACGTACGGCCTACCGTCTCCATGAACGGTGTATTTATTTCTATTTAATGATCTATTCTATATATGTATATTCTGAATATATATTATATTTAAATCATGTTTTATATTCTGGAATTAAGTAATCATGATCTAAGTAATCCTATGAATAATTACAAGTCAAAACACGGACGATAAATGAAACGATTTTACCCAAAACGCTCTTTAACATGGAGTTTACAAAAGAACAGGTAATATAAAGTCATAAGTGAACCATATATGATATCATAAAAATGAGTATGATTCTGGAATAATTCAATGACATTATTTAAATCATTATACAGGAGGTTCAGACACTTACGAAGCAAATCAGACCTAAGGTAATGGAAAATCTCGCAATCTCAGTTTTTATCCGAGATTGTTTATACTTCAGAATTTACTAGGGTGTATTTTATCATCAACATCCATGTTTCCTAAATATGTAATATTTTTCCATACACCTATAATTGTTTAAATCCAATTTTACCCTTCGATGAGTTTTTAGTAAAAGATATGAAAGGAATCATTTGTCGTTTTTCATACGAGGTACTTTTTGACTTTTCTGACAAAAGTACGAGAAGAATGTTTTTTTAACATCTACGGCATGAATGGATTTTTAAAGAATTATTTCCAAGAAGCTTCCTTTACAAGTTTTCAAGTTTATTTTTAATCAACTTCTTTAAATTTAAAATTGTATGACATGTTAATGAAAGGAAAATTTTTTTGAAGTAGAAAGGATATTTTCCCCAAGAATGGAGTTCAAGTGTTTTATCAAAATTATTTTCCATCTAGGATAATAAAGGGTTCTGTTTCTATCCCTATTATTACATTGATTTGATTATGTTGTGATGGAATTATATTTATGAATTCCTTTATCTTATATGAATTGTCTTATGATGTCACGATGTTTAAGATTCCCATTTTTATTACATGGGTTATGCAATGATGTATGATTTATGATTTTGTGGTACACATAATAATGGTATCATTATGAGACGGGTGGGACCTATATCTCCCTCCAATGCATTGGGTAAAGATTTTATATCTCATGAGATAGACATGGCTGGAACGGAATGTTAAACCTGTTCAGTGAAACAGGACTGAAACGAGGAGTAAACTCGGTTCAGAAATGGACTTTGTCCACTAAGATAGTCTTGGTAATGAGTCTTGACTAATAAGAAATGATTCTCTATGATTATGTGTGTATGCCACAACGTTTCATGTTTTACGTTATGATTATTGTGATTACATTTCACTACTATGATTTATCCCATGTTATGATATTATGATCTCTTTTGCAGGTTAAGATTTCCAAAATGTTATGTTCTTATGAATATGATGTGATTGATATTTCTTTTGTTTACCCTTACTGAGCATTTGAGCTCACCCTTTTATGTTTTCTTTTCCCCAGGATATAAAGAAAGATTTTAGGTAAAAAAAGGAAGATATTTATGGGAGATGTTAAAGATCTTTCACCATGATTAGAAGATTATATTCCGAGTTTCCAAAGAGACTAAACTATTACGGTCCTTCTGTGTGTGTTTCTGTTATGTACTAAGTATTCCACAAAAGTAATGTAATGTCCATGTATGTTAAGTTTCGGGTCTCTACAGTTGGTATCAGAGGAAAGGCTTAGTCAACCTTTGGAAACTAGGATGCGAGAACTTTAGTGAGATCCCTACATATATTTCTAAGGTAAGTCTAGGGATGTCCCTAAGGTTAAGTATAAGTATAGGTTATAGTACAAGAATTACGGTAACCCAAGATGTTAGATATTGATGTTAATCCCCTTTTATTATATTGTTTTCCCTAGCATGATTTTTTCCTCTCACACTATTATTTTTGGGTTTTAGACGATGGCTGGAACCCGAAGGAACCGTGTTGATCAATGTAATGGACAATGTAATGATTGTCCTCCTGAACAAACAAATGTTATGGGATATGGAGTGAAAAATCTTATTGCTATACTTACACAAGCTATGAATCATTCTGGACATCCAAATGAGTAGAGAAGGGAACAATTTTCTATTGAGTCCTTCATGAGGCAACATCCACCTTCTTTCAGTGGGTCTTCTGATCCACTTGTTGCTGAACAATGGGTCAGTACTACTGAAAAGATATTTTCAGTTTTTCAATGTTCTGAACATGATAAAGTCATCTTAGCAGTGTATCGTTTGGAAGGTGATGCTTATCAATGGTGGAATCTTTTCAAGAATACGAGGCCAAGAGATGAAATTGAGTCCATGGAATGGGACGAGTTCAAGAACTTATTTTTCAATAAGTACTTCCCTCGTATTCTTCGATCAAAGATGGAGAAGGAGTTTCTTTAACTAAAGCAAAAGGATGATGAATCTATTGGTGTATATAAAGTGAATTTTACAAGGCTTGCAAGGTATGCATCTGGATTTATCATCCAAGCTAAAAGTAAAGTTGATCGATTCTTCAGTGTCTTAAAACTAAATCTTCGAAGGGCATTAGCAATAAAAGACTTCAGTAGCTGTGAAGAAATTGTGCGTTGTGCTATCAAGGTAGAAATGGAAGATGGTTTTACTTATCCATCTCATAGTTTTGACAAGAAACAAAAGATGGAGTTCAAGGAGAAATATCAGAATAATGGTGAAAAGAAGATGAATGTTTCCTTATGCTCAAAGTGTGGAAAGAAGCATGGTGGAGATTGTCTTAAAGGGATTAGAAAATGTTATAAGTTTGGAAAATAAGGTCATCGAGCGATGAGTGTCGAAGTAATGGAAAAAGGGTTTCTAATGATGTGAATAAAGAAAAGACTGCAGAGAACGCACCGCCAACACTTCAATGCTACAAGTGAAAGGAAATGGGGAATTATGCTAATAAATTCCCTAATCCAAGGGTTAGTGATGATCGACAAGAGCAACCAGTTAAGGCAAAAGACAAAGGGAAGTCACATGCGATCACTATTGGTGATGTTGAATATGACAACGATGTGGTGGAATGATTAAGTTTTTATGTAATGGGATTCAAAAATAATGTTGTATATAGTATCGTGGAATATTGGAATATTTATGTATTGGTTTATTATGGTTTTCAATAATTTTATGGTACCGGTAACCATGGAAAGTGATTGAGATATTTTTGAAAAAAAAATATGATATGCGCATAATTAAAGGAAAACGAGAAAATGAAATGTTTGACTGTATTCATGAGCTCATGGCTGATATAAGGGGAAGGTTATATCATGGTTTGAGTATATAGAATTTTTGGATTTTGGTATGTGGAAGGAGTTAACTTTTGATTGCATTCATGTTTTCACTAAGGTTCAATGGGTATTCATTCTTCAAGAGAATACATGATTAAGGTATTCACATGTTTGTAACTTTACCAACAAGATATATCTTATGATATATGGGGGATAAATGATTGCATTCACGTGATTGTTATGTGACATTTCAAGTAATCATTTTCTTTATACTATGAGCTTGGACCGAAGTATTTTAGATAAGCCTAAAGATTGGAATGGATTATGTTGGACATAAGTTAGTATTGTTTAAGGATATAACTTTTTTCGATATTATTGATGGGATGTTATAGTAATATAGTTTTTGAAAAAGGACAACCTACAGGACGGGCGACAACCCATCAGGTCGGATAAAGATGTGGGAATCGAACCCACAACCGAAGTGTGACCAGCCTTTATCGCCTACCACTGGCCTACATGAAGTCTCTGTTTAGTAGAAAATAGTTTTATTATATTAAGAAGTATGATATATGAAGTATAAGTCCATTTTAGGAACCATATATTATTAATCTCACTATAGATGGACTTATGTATTTTTTGATAACTTTTCTAACCTTTTTTTGATACAGATGGAATGACCCATCATTCTATCACATGATCTTCTAACACATCACGAAAGAAAAATTCAACTTCATTTCCTTAAGAGATGAAGTGGAAATTGTCCAAAGAACAACCAACAGTGAGACTATACCAAAACCACAAAAGTATTTCTTATAATTCCAATTTCATCAATGTTAGGGAAATGATCTTGAAAACCAAAAATGTTGTCCTAGTGCTCTTATATCTGATGAATCATATGGTTCCTTAGATCGTCACAAATTTATGGCTTTGTGATTTCTGGATTTTCTATAGCCATGTTCTCTAACACTCTCCATCAGAACATGATGGTTCGATTTCTCTTCCATATCTATATTTTCACCTATGTGGAAACCTAGTGATTAGTTTATTTGGGAAACCGTTACATTTCATACTTTTGTTTTTAAAGATTGGTTTTGGTATTCCTTTTTACAATGTGGGTTTCCATTAAAGAAACTTTCGAGTCGTAAACCATTTATAACCCTGACGAATTTCGAGGGTAAAATTCATTTTAAGGGGGTAGAATGTAACACCATGAGATTTTATGAAAAATATTCATTTTAATTTCATTAATGTATTGTGTTGTATGCTACACCAAAAGAATCTTGCACAACAAGCATCCTTGAATTGCCTTGTATTACACGCAATCACGACCTTCCTCGATATCGTGTGTAGTACGCAATACCGTGTTTCACTAAACAACGATATGCTATTAAAATATTATTAAAACTAGCCGTTATGAATAGTAATAACCACTTTTTGAAATTTTGTAAATTTTATTTTCAAAATGGACTTCATTTTTGGATTCAGAATATCAAAATTAGCTTAGGGTGAAATTTTGGTACTTTTCAGATAACTTTCATTTTCTGATGAATAGTGAAAATTACTAAATTTTAATTAAAAACAACCTTTTTAATTGAAATAATTAATAGTGATAAATTATTAATTTGAGTGGTTTTAAAGTATATTTAAAATAAATTTTTACAATTTAATACAATGTTGGTCATTGGATGTAATTTCACATTTAAACCAGACATAAACAAGTGTCAATCTTTTGATAGTTGTTATCTCTTAAGAACACGCTATTTGTTGTGACGACGGGAATTAATTTTAAAATTAAGTAATGAAAATGATATGTTTTGAATTTGGTAAAATAGACATCATTTTTCAGTTCATAATATCAAATATAGCTTAGGCTTAATTTTTGGTATTTTTTTGGAAACTTTCATTTTTTTGATAAATAGTGAAACCATTAAGTGGTAGTTAAAAAAAATGAATTTTTCATAAAACTTAATTTTACCGCTTCTGTGAGTGGAATTTAAAAAATTTGAGAGACATGGTTTATGTCAGTAAGTAAAATGTGGTTCAATGAGATGAAAATAATTTTTGGTGAATAGTAACTTTTTACTTTTATTTACCACGGTAAAAAGAAAATAGGGTAATTAAGGGTAAAAATGATATTATTATTACCCTAATACATGTCCTAATTCTATTTGATAAGTCTAATTCGACCACAAACAACCTTATAAATAACATATGACCATTTAGTCCCACATGGATTAGATTAGGACATTTATTATTAATTTATTTAAAGAAGGGTTAAAATAGTTAAAATCAAAGTTTAATAAGTATATCATTTTTAATATAGAGTTATACATAAGATAAATTTGACTATAAATATTCATTAGAAAGATAAAAAGATTTCCTAAATAATGGTATTGTATTTGTAATTTTTAGACATTAAATAATTTAATTTATTTATGACACAAAGATGATGCAGTAATTATCTTATTAATGAAATATTGACATAATTGATGTTATAAATACCAAAATAAATGTCATTTGAGACTTTTTATGAATTTAACTAATTTTATAGTTTAATATTACATGTTAGTATTGATTTAATAAACTTTTTTCGAACTAATCATTCTGTTATGATTTTCACAAAAAATCAATTACTAAATAGTGTCAAAATTGACATAAAATAGTTTTTAAAACAAATATTATATTATTAATTGTTATTTTATTTTTAAAAATATATGTATCGGCCAAATGACTTAGATACGGTTATATATATTAATAATAAACAACTTGGGGTTCGTTTGGCTTATTATAGTAAGTTTATTAACCTTATATTGTAAGAACACACAACGACACGGTAAAAGTAATATTATCTAACTTAAAGTTAAATATAAATTATATGGTTAAAATAGAAACATAACTTGTCTAAATTCTATTGGATGAGAGTATTTCGACCCCTCCCCACCTTAGCTTCGAAATAAATCAATTTGGATCTATTTAGAAACGAATTCGGCTTTATAATAAAATAATATTTTTAGTTATTCCGAAGGTGCCCCTCTCCTCCATTATAAAAGGTCACCTCCTCCCCCTCTTCCTCACACCACTTTGAGCCTTAAAGCTCGGAAAAACCCTGAAAAATTCTCTTCTCCACTTCCCTAGAAACATCCTAGAGGTCCTGGTCTTCTTTAAAGACCAATTTTAGTTCCCTATGAGGAACACTCAAAGAGGCGCTTCAAAGAAGAGGTAATGTCCGTTACCGATTCTTTCAACTTTATTTATTCTTCCACTTCTTCTTATTAGGTTGTTTCATTATGATGTAATAACATCATTATCAGTCATACACTGATATGTTATTATAAGTATGAAACAACCATATTTCACCATCTATCCATCCTATGGAAAATGAAATCACCGCGCGTGCGTACGTACGGAATACCGTCTCCACGCCGTGGTGTAATCTATTTTCCACCACCACCATACTTGGATGGGTTAAATGGTGTAAATAATAACTATATATTATTATTGTAAAGTTATATTGATTCTGAAATAGTATACATACACTCAAATACAATTCTACGATCATGAGAACGATATCATCGCTCGTGCGTACGTACGGACTACCGTCTCCACAACGCGATGAGATTCATTCTCCACGTTAACCATTCATGAATGATTATAAAGTATATATAATAAGTAATCATATAATATATGAAATAATAATGATACTTGATTTATGTGTATATATATGTATCTCATCTACTTAATTCCATTCAACTCAATAAGGAAATGAAAACAACATTCATGTGTACGTACGGCCTACCGTCTCCATGAACGATGTATTTATTTCCATTTACTGATCTATTATATATATGTATATACTGAATATATATTATATATAAATCATGTTTTATATTCTGGAAATAATTAATCATGATCTAAGTAATCATATGAATAATTATAAGTCAAAACACGGACGACAAATGAAACGATTTTACCCAAAACAATCTTTAACATGGAATTTACAAAAGAACAGGTAATACAAAGGCATAAGTGAACAATATATGATATCATAACAATGATTATGATTCTGGAATAAGTCAATTACATTATTTAAATCATTATACAGGAGGATCAGACACTTACGAACCAAATCAGACCTAAGGTAAGGGAAAATCTCGCAATCTCAATTATTATCCGAGATTGTTTATACTTCAGAATTTACTGGGGTGTATTTTATCATCCACATCCATGTTTCCTCAATATATAATATTGTTCCATCCACATAAAATTGTTTAAATCCAATTTTACCCTTCGGTGAGTTTTTAGTAAAAGATATGAAAGGAATCTTTTGTCGTTTTTCATACGATGTACTTTTTGACTTTTCCGACAAAAGTACGAGAAGAATGTTTTTTTAACTTATACGGCATGAATGGATTTTTAAAGAATTATTTCCAAGAAGATTCCTTTAAAAAATTTCATGTTTATTTTTAATCAACATCTTTTAGTATAAAATTGTAGGACATGTTAAAGAATGGAAAATTTTTTTGAAGTAGAAACGATATTTTCCTCAAGAATGGAGTTCAAGTGTTTTATCAAAATTATTTTCCATCTAAGATAATAAAGGGTTCTGTTACTATCCCTATTATTACATTGATTTGATTATGTTGTGATGGAATTATATTTATGAATTCGTTTATCTTATATGAATTGTTTTATGATATCACGATGTTTAAGATTACCATTTTTATTACATGGGTTATGCAATGATGTATGATTTATGATTTTGTGGCACGCATAAGAATGGTATCATTATGAGATGGGTGGGACCTATATATCCCTCCAATGCATTGGGTAAAGATTTTATATCTCATGAGATAGAAATGGATGGAACGGCAGGTTAAACCGGTTCAGTGAAACAGGACTGAAACGAGGAGTGAACTCGGTTTAGAAATGGACTCTGTCCACTAAGATAGTCTTGGAAATGAGTCTTCACTAATAATAAATGATTATCTATGATTATGTGTGTATGAAACAAAGTTTCATGTTTTAAGTTATGATTATTGGGATTACATTTCACTACTATGATTTATCCCATGTTATGATATTATGATCTCTTTTTCAGGTTAATATTTCCAAAATGATATGTTCTTATCAATATGATGTGATTGATATTTCTTTTGTTTGCCCTTACTGAGAATTTGAGCTCACCCTTTTATGTTTTCATTTCCCCAGGATATAAAGAATGATTTTAGGAAAAAAATGGTAATATCTTTATGGGAGATGTTGAAGATCTTTCACCATGATTAGAAGATTATATTATGAGTTTCCAAAGACACTAATCTATTACGGTCCTTGTGTGTGTGTTTCTGTTATGTACTAAGTATTCCGCAAAAGTAATGTAATGTCCATGTACGTTAAGCTTCGGGTCTCTACACCGACTCTGGGTAACTAGGGTCGGGACGTTACAGTTGGTATCAGAGGAAGTTTAGAAATAACCATGGAAACTAGATTTAGATAAACTCTGATTAGAGCACATAACCCTAAAATAGACTTTGAGGATTAGTATAGAATAACTTCCTAGAATTTTGGTATTGTAGAGATTTTGTGAGATTTCTGAGTAATACATCCCTGTCTGGATACGAGCAGGTAGAGGTGGCTCTGGCACAGATGTACCTAGGGGTTAAACCTAAAAACACCGCTTTGATCTAGACTCGAACAGGAACTGGTGCACAACAACGGGCCTTGCTGCACTCTTGGTTATGACACTCCTGGGGGATATGCTTAGGATAATTCTCATTTTATTTACAAACCATTATGAAGGGCTCATGAGTATATACTTACTCAAAGAAAACATTTTTTATGATTATGGATTATATCCATAAATTGTTCAATTTTCATTAGGAATTATTTATTGCAATTCATAAACTGACCTAGTTTATGGTATTGTATAGAAATGGCGCCTAGTAGAAGGAATGTGAACTCCAGTAATACGTATGATCCAAAGAGTAAGAATGATTGTATCTTTCATGGTATTAAGAAATCATTTATAAGGGAAATAGTCTCCCATGTATTATCATCATATGAAGAAATAGTATCATGTGCCGATAAGATAACTATAGAGTTTACTGAGTCCTATGGCTTTGAAGGGAAGCAAGAGAAGAAAAGGATGGAAGAGAGAAATATGGATAAAGGGAAGAGGGAAAAGAAGAATTTATCCATATGTGATAATTGTGGTAAGAAACACCCTGGAACTTTCCTGAAAGGAATAGGAGTTTGTTATAAGTGTGTAGAAAAAGGGGACAAAGTACGTGACTGCAAGGGTATGAAAATGGTTTCAAATGTACAATGCTTCATTTGCAAGGATTTTGGACACTACGCGAACCTATGTCCCAGTCATCAGACTATGTCGCAAATGATGCTATTGGATAATAATCAAGTTATGATACTACCATAGATAAAGAGGAATGATTATAGTTCTTATGTTGATTATGTTATTTGATTGTTGTATCAACAATGTACTTGTTATAATAATTATGGAGTATATAAGGATTTTATTGCAGTACAATTTCATTTAAGGACATGAGATTGTGTGGAATAAAGAAAAGTGACTCAATAACAGGATAATTTTTTTAAAAATATATGGTTGAGTGAATGATAAACCATAATATAGTTCTGATATCAAGGTAGTGATTTTTGAATAATACATGATTGATTTAGATAAATTATATTGGATATTCTTTACTACCTTGAAAATGATTAATGATTTGTATATTCCATCATTGTTGGGGTTTACAACATTTTTGGATTGAAGAAGTATATCCATTATTATTTAAGGAATAAGGGATCATGAATGTAATCAATTAGGATTTATGGTAATTCGGGATGTTGCAGTGTTTTAAAAGAATACATGATGAAGGTGTTCACATGTTATTATGCAGAAAAAAGGATCTTCATTTTTGGACTAAAGCATTTTTGATAGTTCTAGTTTGGATTATTTTTGGATTTCCATAAAAATACAACCCGAAGGTTGGGCAGCAACCCGTCGCGTCCGGAAAGGCCATGAGACTTGAACCCTCAACCGAAGGGCGACAAGGGTGTATCACCTACCACTGACCCAAGTAATTTCCGGGATTAAATAATGTAGTTTTTTTAAAAGATTTGGTAGATGAATTATAAATTCGTTTATTTTGGAACCCTATATGAATATCATAAATAGAATATATTTATTACGTTCTATTATCTTCTAGAGTGAAAGATGAGTTTGTGGTAGAAATTATTAGAAGGATGGAACTCTTCTTGTCAATAATATATTTTATTCTTCTCTTATTCTATGAAGAAATTATTCTTATACTTTATTTAAGGAATCCTAAAACCAAAAATGTGTTATCCTAATACCCTAGGTTTTGTTGAACTGATGGTATTTTAAATCATCATAGATTGATGAATTTAAGGACCTCAATTTTACACATGTTTGTGATTGATGACCTCAATCACTACATATAAATATTTACGTTTTTCCTCCAATTATATGTCTCTAATTGCCACCAATTTTCTCCTAACCGAGATCGTAATTTGGTGGTGACCCTTTCATTTCTCTTTTCCTCACATTAGGACTAAATTTTAGTAACCCAATTTCTTATGTGGGTTTTCCAACAAAGATATTTTTTATTTTCAAACTTTTATTTTCGAAGAACAATTTCAAATTGCGAGGATGAAATTTATTGAAGGCGGGGAGAGTGTAACACCCCATGATTTTATAGTGTGTTATTTCTTCAAAATAATTAAATAACTTTCACTACACGCAACAACGAGTTAAAGCGCACCATGACTTACCAAACAAGCCGTTCAAAAGAGGTTATGAATAGTATTAACTAAATTTTAAACTTTATATAATCCTTATAATTTTAGAATCCATATTATGAGTTTCTTAGACAAAATGTAAGAACAAATTCTTTTTTTTCAGATAAAAGAAGTATTTTTGAAAAATGCACTTTTACCAACTTTAATAGTGATTCCTTTTTAAATCCAATATTATAAACATTTATATATTCAATTTGAAAAAAATAAATTTATTATTTATAATGGGGACATAAAGAAAATTCACAATGTAACACCCCAAGCTTCTACGATATGCTTCTCTTTGAATAATGCAATAGCATGTGTTGTACGCAACATCGAGGTCTAACACACCACAAACAATCAAACTAGCCGTTATGAATAGTAATACCTAATTTTTAAAATTTTATAAATTCCATCTCTCAAAATGGACTTCATTTTTGGATTCGGAATATCGAAATTATCCTAGGGTGAAATTTTGGTACTTTTCGGATAAATTTAATATTTTGATGAATATTGAAAATTACTAAATTTTAATTAAAAACTACTTTTTAATAAAAATAATTAATATTGATAAATTATGAATTTTAGTGTTTTTAAAGTGTATTTAGAATATATTATTTCCATTTAATTCAATTTTTGTCATTGGACATAATTTCAGAATTAAACCAGACATAAACAAGTGTCAATCTTTTGATAGTTATTATCTCTTAAAAACACGCTTTTTTGTTTTAACAACGGGAATTAATTTTAAATTAATTTCTTACCCTTCTGTGTTTTGAATTTGGAAAAATGGATTCCATATTTGGAATCAGGATGTTCAAATTGTGTAAATAGGTAACTTTTATTTTTAGACATTTTGAATAATTACTTCGGTAAATATTTTTTTTTACCATGTTTAAAGGGTAAATCCGGTAAATAAGGGTTAAAAAGTAATATTATAATAATAAAAAATTACCCTAAAACGTGTCCTAACCATATTGGATGATACATGTCCGACCATGGGAATATTTGGGTCGATTTTTGGACCCCATGGAGCTACTTTTAAGTGATAATGAAACTTTATATTAATTAAGTTAAAATGAATACAAAAATGACACAAGCATATATCTTTTAGCAAAACAATTTTTACATAGGGTTATATATGTTGGATTTTCAACTATAAATATTCATTAGAACTCTAAATATATTTAATACCTAATTATATTTTATTTATAAATTTTAGACATTAAATAATTTAATTTATTTATGACACAATGATGATGCAGTAATTACAATAATAGTGAAACATTAAAATAATTGATATTATAAATACCCAAATAAATATTATTGGAGAGTTTTATTGAATTAAAATAATTTTATATGTTAATATTACATATTAGGATTTATTTAATTGGCTTTTTTCTAAGTAATCATTCTGTTATGAGTTTCAAAAAAATCAATTATTAAATAGTGTCAAAATTGAAATAAATGAGTTTTTAAAACAAATATTATATTATTAATTGATATTAAATTCTTAAAAATCTAAAGTTCGTCCCAGAGACTTATATCATGATAGATGTATCATTAATGGACCACCTGGGGGTCTCTTGGATTTATATAGTAAGTTTATTAACCATATAATATAAAAATACAAAGAGACATTGTAAAAGTGAAACTAATTAACTAAGAGTTAATACTTAAAGATAAGGTTAATATAGTATCCCAAACCAGTCTAAATTCTCTTTTTTGAGTGTTTTTCGACCCATCCCCACCTTAAATTCTAAATAATCCACTTTCTAGCCATTAGAAACCTAATATGAATTTATTATAAAATAATATTTCTAGCTTTTCCAAAGGTGCCCCTCACCCCTCTTATAAAAGGGGACTCCTCTTTCTCATTAATTCACACCTTTAAAGCCTTTTGGTTCAAGAAACCTCTGACCAAATACTCTCTCAACATCCCTCACTTCATCCTATATGCCTTCCTTTAGCCATAAATCCATCTTAAGGATCCCTTTTGATCAAATCAAAAAGAGGAACCTGAAGAAGAGGTAATGATTTCACCACCCTTTTTCAAGTTCTTTTCTTCTTCCACTTCTTCTTTATTTGTTATTACCATTCTAAAATAATGAATCCAGTGTCTCCTATATACTGTAATATTATTATAAATATGGTACAACCATATTCAGTATTCTATCCATCCTTTGAATGAAATGTCACCATACGTGTGTACGTACGGCTTACCGTCTCCACGTCGTGGTGTAATTGTTATTCAATATATTATTATTTGGATGGGTATAATAATGATTTTTAATTCATTTAAATAATAAATATAACATGATAATAATTCTGTATATATGATATACCATCCAATTATATATTATTTTAATATCAAAATAATGATATTTTCGCTCGTGCGTACGTACGGATTACCGTCTCCACGACGTGATGAGATTCATTTCCAAGTTCACTATTCATCAACCGTTATAAAAATATATATTACTAATAAGTATGTAATATATGAAATAATAATTCTACTGGAGATATATATATATATATATATATAAGGATTTATGTACTTACATATATATTATTCATTTACTTCCGTTCAATACTATATGAAAAACGAAACAGCGTTTATGCGTACGTATGGACTACCGTCTCCATAAACGGTGTTTTCCATTTCATATATATGTCTATTATGCATATTTATATTCTAGATATATATGAAATATTTATCATGTTTTATATTCTGGAAGTATTTAAATCATGATCTATGTGATACAACCAAGAGTGACAAGTTAAAACACGTACGATAAAGAAAGTGATTATTACCCAAAATGTTAACTTAACATGGAAATTATTATTAAATGGGTAATATAAAGCCATAAATAAATTAGGTATGATATCATAAATATTAATATGGTTCTGGTATAATTTAATAACATACTACGATCTTCGTACAGGAGGTTAAATGTACCCTCGACTAAAGGAAAGTGCAAGGTAAGGGGTTTTCCCCTCACTCCTTATTCCCGTGAGATTCATGCTATATTGCCACTATTACCTTTTTTGTGGTCTATGTACTGCCAATAATTGTATTCTTTGTGTAATACACTTTAATTTATGTGTATTTACATATTCATTGTATGATACCTCTTTCATGGGTTGTATGTTTCGTAAGTAACCAAATTGGTAAGGGTTTATTTCGCAATCTCTTCATTATCCGAGGTTGTTTATACATAATAATCTACTGGGACTTCTTTATCATCCACATCCACATTTCTTAAAAATGTATTTCAAAACATTATTACTATTTTATAGAATATGGGTTAAAGTCATTTATACCCTTGTTTGACTTTTTATAAGAGGTTTATAAAAGAATATTTCCGTCATTTTCCAAACAAGGTGATTTTAACATTTTCGACAAAATTAAGGTAAGAATGTTTTTTTAACTTTTACGGCGGGTGCGGCTATTCTCCGCCGTTATAAAATCATTGAATCTTCCCTTAAAATATTATAAGAATATTTTTAACGTAAATGTTTTATTTTATAATAATGTGACTTTAAATTATTTCAAAATGTATATTTTAAGAATTTGTGAAAGGTACTCTTTATCAAGATCATAATTTTAAATGTTTTAAAGATTTATCTTTTTAAATCTTTTAATTAATGTCCATGTTTTCAAAATGATTTTAAGGATTTATTTATATGGACATGAATGTTTTGAAATGATATTTCTTTTCAAAGGTTTCAAAGTGGTATGGGACACTTTGATTCAAAAATCTCTTTTAAATTACTTCCTTTATAAATGTGTGACTTTTCAATGATTTAAAGAAAAGAGATATTTCTATCAAGTAGTTTTTATTTCATCTATGTCAACATCCTTTGATGGATTTTATGCTTATTTGAAGTTGATTTATTATAAAAAAACTTCTGTATTGTATTGAAGGTTTTGTGATATGTTTTACTGTGGATGTGTTATTTTTATACCATTCATGGTTTATGGAGAAAGTATTAACATATAATATGTTAGTTTTAATAAGAATGTTTCTGTTATGTTTAAACCTTTTCATATGGGAATGCATTGGACTTAGTAAGTGACGGGTGGAGCCCTCTATAGCTCCTCGATGCATCGGTAGGTCTCATGAGACAAACTAGTGTCTTGGAACAAGGCCTTGACAAAATCTTATTTTTAATCCTGGCATGAGGACTTGGCTATGTGGTTATGATAGTCTGGCATTATGCATTCCATCATTATGAAAGTGGTTAGTGATATTTCATGTGATTATTCTATTAGTAGAATATCCATGTGAATAATTAAATGTCATTATTTCATTTTATTTCTGCGATATTATGCTGATGCTGAAGTTTAAAAGGATTTTGTTTTAGTTTTATACATTTCCTTAAATGTTTATTCTTATTTTTGAAAGTTTCCGCTATATTTCTTACCATTACTGAGCATTTGAGCTCACCCCTTTCTATGTTTTATTTTTCCCAGGATTCCAAGAAGTGTAATGTGATTGATATGCAGGGTTAAGCCAAGGGAATAATGGCGTTCATAAAGATTTTTTTGTTGTTTTTTTACGTCTTAAAGTGAAAATGTAACATTCATGTATGTGATCTATTTTTCCAAGACTGCTAAACTAATCGGTCCTTCGGGACTTGATTCCTTGTAATCATGCCAATGTATTAAAATAATACACCGACTCTGGGTAACTGGGGTCGGGGCATTAAAATATCTCCCTACAATTCATTGGGTAAAGATTTATATCTCAAGAGATAGACATTTCTGGAACGACAAGTAAATCTGGTTCAGTGATACAGGCCTGGAACAAGGAGGGAACTCGTTTCAGTAGTGGAATTTGTCCGCTATGATGGTCTTGGCGATGAGCCTTGACTAATATGAAATGATTTTATATGATTATGTGTGTTTTCCACAATGTTTCATTTTTTATGTTATGATTATTGGGATTATTTTTCACTACTATGATTTATCCCATGTTATGATATTATGATCTCTTTTGCATGTTAAGATTTTCAAAATGTTATTTTCTTATGAATATGATATGATTGATATTTTTTTTCTTTACCCTTACTGATAATTTGAGCTCACCCTTTTGTATGATTTCTTTTCCTCAGGTCAGAAAGAAGGGTATTAAGTAGGATATGCCAAAAGGGACTCTAGATACGATGCAAAAAATGTGAGACAATGTAGATGATTTATGAACCAGTTGTTTATGTTTCCCAATATCTAAAGACACTATACCTATACGGTCCTATCATTGTTTTGTTATATGTTGTAATAAGTATGCTTCAATTCTGAAGCAATAACTCTATATGCAATGTATGTGTCATTATATCTAATATATAAAGTGTTCAAAAACATTAATATGTTTGAATTACACCATACAAGGTTAGAAATGAATGATGCAGACTATATTTGTAATATAGTGACAAATATTGATCAATTCATTAATGTTATATAACCATTCCAGCGAAGGGAACTGGTCTCCCAAAATTTATCATTATATGAAGATATCATCTCATATGATATGAATACTAAAAATTAATTCTCTATGTCTTATATATTTAAAGGATGGAAAGATAATAATAGGACTACATAACACCATATAAAATGAAATAAGGAAATCAGGAAGAGGGGATGAATTCATTTTCCATCCTATGAAAATTGTGGGAGAAAAACCAAGCTAATTTCTTGAAAATTTTATGCTTTTATTAAAAGTGTGGAGAAGAAGGGAACCAAGGCCAATATTTCAATGGAACGAAAGAAGCTAACAATAAGAAATTATACAATTAATAAGAGATAAGTAATTATGTAAATGTTCCTCTAAAGGATTAATGAAATTTTACCCAAAGAAAAACATTTTAGAAAGGCAAAGATTATGTTGTCACAACTGTTGGGGTTTCTGTTTATAATGATGTGGTGGCAGGTATATTAATATTTTCCTCAAACATAGCCAAATCTTTATTTGATTCTTGATCATAACATTTTTATAGATTTCTAGTTTTCCAATAAACACATAAATTCGAAGGAGAGATCCAAACTTGGTGGTTGGATGATGGGAGGTGATGTGAGACTCTTTTTAATGAATTTAATGCATATACATAGTTTTTACTTTTTTATGAGTTCTTATGTCATGCCGTTACACTGCCAAAATTGCATTGCACTTTTCCAAGCCGAAGTCATTGTGTAGTGAACACATGGCTGAAATATGTTCTTAATGAAACCAAATTCTTTTATGGCCTCATCAAATCGAATGTTCCATGACCTGGATGATTGCTTTAATCAATAAATTGATATTTACATTTTTTATTTAATAAATGTATTGTCACTAAAAACTCATAACAATTGTATCATTTTAATAATCTTGTTTTGGACAGTCCCATTTAGGACACATAAATGTTATTTTGTTACTGACCTAATAATGATACATATTATTAATTTTGACATAATCATCAATATGGACTTGATTTAAATATATGATGCTAATTTATATAGTAAAATATAAGTAAATTACGGTGGGTGAGGAAGATGTGGATTCCCTTCTTTTTAGAGTTGAATCCACTTACATTTCATTCATATCTGGATCCATCCCCAGTATCTCTTATATATGTAATTGTTGTGGTGGAAGAGAACATATCATCTATGGATGAGGATGTAAATCATCATATTAAAAATTTTCTTAACATGCAAAAATATATTGATGTACTTCTAATGGATTTACCAAAACATCTTACAGAGTGGGAATATGAGTTCCTTATTGATATATTTTCTTGTGAATGACCTATATCATAGAATAATTATATAATGTAAATTAAGGAATTATTATAAGTTAATTATAAAAAATAATATTTAAGTAATAAAGGATTTATTGGTCTTAGTGTTTCCCCAAGTGAATCCCCCGATCTCTTTGTTATGAAGAATGATAGATCAATGGGGTTGTGCATTGATTATTGAGAAATCACTGCTATTAAAATAATTAAAAGGTATCCCATTCCATGTATTTGTGTTTTATTTGATCCTTTTCAAGGATATTAGTACATATTAGTGAATTAAAATTGATTTAGATATCATTATGTGCATGTAAGGAAGGATGATATTCTGAAATCATTATTTTCGACCAAATATTGAAATTATGAGTTTACAGTAATACCATTTGGACTGACTAGTTCACCTTATATCATTATCTAAATAATAAAAAGAGTTTTCAAAGAATTTATTGATTATTTTGATGTGGTATTTATTGATTATATATTGATATATTCCAAAAAAAAAGTGAGGACCATGGGAACCACTTACTGGTTGTTCTTGAGACTCTTAAAAGAAAAGAGCAATATTCAAATATTAGAATGTATTAATTATGGATAAAAACATGTTAATTTATTAGATTTATTGTCTCTATGTATGGAATATAAACGGATCCAATGATGATAAATTTGGTTCATGAAAAGAATACACCAAAAAAACATAACTAAGGTGCATCAATTAATTCATTTAGCAGGTTATTATTGTCCTTTCCTTCTGAACATTTACGGAATAACTATCCCATTAACCAAGATAGCTCATTAATGGGTTATGTTTGTATAGACAAAATAATATGAGGTATTGGATAAATAATTGAAGAGGATATTAGGGAATAGTATAATCTTTAATCTTCCATCAGTAAATTGTGGATTTTTATTTATAGTGATTCATCAATAATAGTACTCAGTTGGGTCCTTATATAGAAAGATAGAGTGAATTAAAATGTATTAATGAATATAAAAATTTATAAACATAATTATACAAATCATGATCATGATTAAGTAGGTATAATATTTTGTCTAAAGATATAGAGACATTCTCTCTATGGAAAATGATGTGAGATACATATAGTTCACAATACCTTGAAATATATCTTCTCACAAAAGGAATGCAACATTTAGAAAAGAATATGTCTCTAACTACTCAAGGATTATAATTTTTCAATACACTACCATCCGGGGAAGGAAAATAAGTAATCCTATGCATTGATGAGGAAGGAACCAGGAGTTCTGAACAAAACAATGGTTGGAAATGACCTTTTGTAAATGGATATATGAAAAATGGATATGTAAATTATCATGGGAGGTGGAAAATCATTACTTTTTAAAATATTTTGTGAACCATATTTATTGGAAATGATTATATGTTCATAGTAAGATAAATAGAATTTTCAAAATTAAATAAAAGATGTTAATGATTGGGAGTTGAAATAAATTTTTTATGAAGATGGAATTAAGAAAGTTGTAATGAGGCTTTGTATCACCTCTTTACCTGAGCTAAAATAATAGTTATTGGATGATTTCCGTAGATTGAATTTCTCTTTACAGTCTAGAATCACAAATAAGTATAGGTTTTTTATTGAACATTTAGAGTGGTATAACATGAATTGTAAAATTGATAATTATATATTAAGATCATTAATTTTCCAAAAGTGATGGACAAATCATAAAATCTTAGAGGAATCAAGAAACCTCTAACTATTCCTATATAAAAATTTGATGAAATCACCATAGATTATTTCACTGGATTACCAAAAACATCAAGAATTAATGATGCATTATGGGTAATTGATGTTATAAATACCAATTATTTTCATTTCCTTGATATAATAGAAGATTCTAAACTACATCACCTTACATAAATCTATATTAATGAATTTATAAGACTACATGGATAACCTCATTTAATTGTTTCTAATTATGATCTATGATTTACATTTAAATTATATAAAATTTTACAGAAATAATTTGATATTTTTCTTCATTTTAGTACTACTTATCACCCTCAAACTTGAAACAAGTCAAAAAGGATGATCCAATCATTAGAAGACATCTTGTGGTCTTTCCAACATGATATTCATTATATGTGGGACATATATTTACCTTTGGTGGAGTTTACCCATAATAATAGTTTCCATTCATGTACTCATATGGAACCACATGAAGTCTTATATGGAATGATATGGTGTACCCTAACCTGTTCGGATGAAGTTTGGGGAAAGTAAGCTTGTGGGCCTAGAGCTTGTTGAGGAAACATCATTAAAGGTAATGACTATTCAATCCAATATCATAGAATCACAATATAAGGAATCCGACAGCATTACTAGTATTATTACATTAGAAAAATGTTAAAATTTGATAGGTGACATAGTAGGCTGAAGAGATTATAATGAAGAATTGTCTTGATATTTTTATAGATTGACAATATGGAAATTTTAAGGATGAAATTTTTTAAGTGTATAATGTGAGGACCCATAATTATATCATTGTGTTTTCTCTTCTTATTTTTATTCCATATAGTAAAAATCACATAAAATAACTTATATAACACAATAAAAACATTATAAATTAAAAATGAATAGAATAATAGGTATATCTAAAAGTAAATGT
This sequence comes from Viscum album, assembly GCA_963277665.1. NCBI lineage: Eukaryota > Viridiplantae > Streptophyta > Magnoliopsida > Santalales > Viscaceae > Viscum > Viscum album. The sequence goes on along the minus strand of OY728129.1, from coordinate 41,393,942 downwards.
ACTAATAACAATGAAATAATAACATTCCCTTATGAATAGTAATATGACTCTTCTGAATAGTAAATCAATGAAATGGATAGTATTATCACCCATGAATGTATAAATATAACATATTCATATTATAAATAAATAAATGATATAATTTTATCATAGTATAAGTAAATGAATATCTTTTTTATGTTTTGGTATTTTTAAAGTCATAAATATTTAATAACAATTTTTCAATTAATAGAATGATTTTTAAGAAAAACTTTTTTCATAAAATTTATTAATAAATTAATTTTTATGTCTTATGATTTTAGGATAATTTTATTAGACCTTATTTATTTTTTGAAACTATTATAAAATCAGTTATAAATTAAAAATATATATTTTTCAAGTATATGGTGCTTTTAATTAAAATTAATATTTATCATATTTATAAAATAATAATAAAATTGAGTTCGTTTTTTTTATTATACACTTGATAAAATGGTTATGGTGGTTTTATGGGATTTTTTAAATATATGAATTTTTGGTGAATAATAGAATAAATCAATTTATGATAAATGTTAAATACAAGATTTATTGAGTCATAGGTGTTTTATGGATAATGTAGTCACATATTATCAAACTATATTTCATTATTTTAATATATTTGATTAAAATTATCAATATTTCATAGTATTAAACCAAAATAATAAACAAATGAATAAAATATTAGAAAAAGCACCACTCTCCTCCAGTGTAAATTCCACCCCTCGCTAACTCATCTCCTCACATCTTCCATAATTTTTTCATTATCATCTTTCTACCAAATAATATTTCTAATCCACTTCACCATTACTAGGATTAATTAGTCTCATCAAATGACTATAATCAATCTCTATAAGGATGTTCTCATGGATGATTATCCAAGAAGAAAAATCCACTTCCTTGTCCTTTTAATTTCATTTCAGGTTATTTTATTTTTGTTCAATCCTCAACTCCACTCATACAAATGGATTGATAACTCTATTAACATAAATTTACTATAATTTTATTTTTCTAACATAATAATCCATAATCAATCCAGTTCTCCTCTCCATTTTATTTTAAAAATAGAAACGTTTTCTACATGCTATTGTTTCATATCCTTCATTGATGACAAAATTTCATTTTATTTGACCATATACATGGTTATTCATAAAAAAATTTCATTGTTTGAAACATATTTTAAAATGTTATTAAAACCCTTTTTATGTTCTTAATGTATCATATTTACATAATTTGAAATGATAAAACAAAACGAGTTCCTTGTGATATAACATAAATTAATCAAAAAAGAATATCATTATCGTGTTATCTAATTATTCAAACTCACATCAAGGGAAAATATATAGAATTATTTACACTTATCTATGATAATTAATATCATATAATTCTAATTCATTATATTTTTACCCATATTATGTTATAAACATTACTCATAAATAAGTGAACTGATCCGGAAAACCACGAAATAGAATGGTCCAGAATGATGAAATTAAACTCTATAACTCATCAATAAGGCCATAAATGAACATAATAAAACTATAATTAGTCAAATAAATAAATAAATATATATATATATATATTTAATTATTAAATAATTTATTTATTTAATTTTATTTTAAAATATATTAATGTCAAGTGCATAACACATTCGAAAATAATGTAAGGGATTCTACCCAGACCATTATTTTAACTTTGAGTAATTGTTTCACTAAAATTACCCAAATGTAAAGCTTATAATTTTTGTGTATGTATTATATATTCTTTTTTAATATTCCAAAATCATTTATCCAATTTATTTAATCATTTTTTGGGAAATAAATGTTTTAAAAAGTTCTTTACTCATTTCTTCCAGACACCTAAGCCCGATTATATGGAACATCTTGATTTCATACCCATTTTCATATATCATACACAATTTGTTTTATGAGAAAATTATTATAATAAAATAAAATATTTTTTCATGAAAAAATATATATTTTCATTAGTGGTATTATATTAACAATTATGGAAATTAAAAATGAATTTACCAAAATAACTCTTCATTGCAAAGACAAAAAGGGGTATTTCTCTAAAAAATCATAGATGATTTTTTTTGAGTATTATCATTTATTTCAATACATGTTTTGATTTTTATTCATTATTGGGATTGATATATTATAATTATCATCTAACATAGTTTATTAAAAGGTATATGATTAGTTAGATAGTTGATTTTCTATTTCGATACCATTCACTATACAACCCTGAATGGTTAGTAATTTTGTTTACAAATTAGGGAATGTAATTTACAAGAAATACGTATATCTGGTTTAGGATCAAACCTATTCATAAAAGGAATGAATTGTAGTTAGTATGTTGTGGGTGGGTCCCACTATATCCCCTCAATGCATTAGTAGGTCTCATAAGTCAATCTAGACTCAGTTTTAACCCATTATGTATGTTGTCTTGGATGAGGCCTTGAGGGTATGTTTGTGATGTATCACATTATGCATTACCATATCAAGAAACTATTAATTGATAGTCCCTTAGATTATTTGAATAGTAGAATATCCAGGGGTATGTTTTTATGGAATTATTTAATCAACATTTATTCCTACCATTTTATACTCAATGTTATGTTTTAATGGAATGCCTAGTTTTATATGTGAATTATACCTTATAGTTATGCTTTCATTATATTGGATACTCTTAATGAGTACATGATCTCATCCCTTTCTCTTTTTTTATTTTTCACTAGGATGCAAAGATGAATATTATGAATGACCTGGGGTATAAAGACCCGCACATGTTACATACATAATCTTGAATTTATTCAGGAAAACACTTCCTTTTTACATTGATGATCTTTTCAAGTTTTGAGCTTTAGAGGGTTAAGACAAAACATTCATATCATTACACATTGTTACATAGTGGATACCTTAAAATCAGTTTCCATTTTCCTCAGAATATAAAACATTAATACTTAAAACAAGACTCGTTGACAATTATTCAACATTTAACATGTCTTATTTCCTTTTATTAATCATCCATTAACCTGTGAAAAATCATTTGAAAACCTGGGATGAGCACAAAAGCTCAGTAAGGTATGAAAAAGAAGGAAAAATCACATTAGTCCATGAATACGCATGACGTATGAAAACATTTTCAAAAGACATGATTTTCACCCATAAATACTTAATTTGTGTATCATGAGATTTAAAAAAGATCCACACAAACATAAATATAATCATAGAGGTATCTTGGGGCATTACTTACATAATCTTGTAACCATCTTGGGTACCTTAAAATTCGTAACCCTCACGGCTACCTTACTTTGTGTAACCATCACAGTTACACTTGGAGTAACCATATGGCCGACCTCCAACATACTCATACCCAATGAATTTGAGGGAAATATAGGTCCCACCCTTCATCATAAACAACTCCCAATAACCAAAACATAATCATACAACATAAATAATAGCATAAAAACATTGATTTTGAATATTGCAAAACAGAATTTTAAAAAAAGGATTTTAGAAGAAAAGTACCTTATAAACATCATATACTTGAAGTGAGACTTAATAGAGTGGATGGAATATTTATATACTCTGTAAACTCACATAATGAAACATAATATAGATAGAAAACATCACAAATACAATTTAAATAGCACATAAATAATAAAGTAGACGCTTAACCCAAAGAATGGAAATTGGGTTAAGAATTCCCTTACCTTAGGCTTGTCTTACTTCAAAATTATTTAAACCTCCTGTATAATGGTTATAAGAGTGATATTAGTATTTTACAGAAACATTCTAATGTTTGTAACATCTTATATGGTCATTACATAACCTCATTTCACCCCTTAATTGTTAGTATTTTGTTCCTTGCATTATTTTGGGTGAGTTCTTTTGTGATTTTCACGATCGGTTCATGATGAATCGTTCTTGTTGATTGGAAGTGAAACTCCAGAATTGGAATGGAGTAGAATTTACATTTTTCCACTACCAAAATTTATACCAATTATGACTTTGATCCTTTATATGAGAATTACATATAAGTTAAAACATTAATTATATTCGTTTAGATCATTTAAGTGGTTCTTTGATAATAACAACCTCATTTAGTCTTATAAATTAGAACCATGAGTACAAAATAATTACAGAACAATATATGAGTTATATAACATATATTATAACCTGGTTCAACCATATAAATAGTTTCATGACCAGACATGAAATAATTAATGGAAAGTGAAATTACATCATCCCCGATGTCGGTAATTCGACACATCACAGACAATGTTTTTATTCCTTAAATAAGTGAGAGAGGAGAGGAATAATGATTTGTAATTTTCCATAAACATGACAACATCCAGAATATACATGATTCTGGAGACTTCATGCCTCTTGGATAAGAGGGGGTGAAGAAATAAGAGAAATGAATCATTAAATAAAGAAAACATGAGAAATTTCTTACGAAACTTCAGAAGCCTAATAGCGTCTCTTAAAATTTCATAAAAACAAGATTGATGAGAGGAATGGAATATCTCATCATTAATACAAAATTTGGATAGTAAGGGGAAATATTTAATGAAATATCCCAAAAAAAGTCAAAGGGAAAGGAAGAGAATAACATAAAATGGAAGAAAAGAATGAAAATGAAAGAGGATGTTTACCTCTTGATCTCTTCTCCTTGAGATCCTTCTTAAGGGCTTTGATTTTGGTCTTTTGGTGAGACTAGCAGATCTAGGACATGGGAAAGGAGATTGGGGAGGGAATTTCGTAGAAATTAGACACTGATCAAGGCTTGAGAGGTGTGGGAGGAAGAGGGGAGTGAGGGTGATATTTATAGTGGAGGAGGGGAGGTATTTTAGATTATTTTAATTATTATTATAATACTTTTATCAGGACAATGAATAATCTCAAATCAATTTCCCTTAAATAGTGAAAATATCATGTGAGTTCGAATCAAGTAGCCTTGCATCACTTATGATGTCATAAATAGTTCATTTATATTGATAAATTGATTATACGGCATTTTATCGTATTTCACTATTCACAGAAAATTCAAGAGTTTCAGAAAAATACCAAAAATGTACCCCAACCATTTTTCGACGTGTAGAATTCAAAAATGAACTCCATTTTTCAAAAATATTTTTCTAAATATTTTTAATTGAATTTTTAAATAAGGTCACAGTTAATTCGAAAAATAATAATATTGAAGTGCAATTAGTTTTATGTGACATTGTAAAATTAATTAAGATCTGATTATCCTATTGCCATGGGGAAATAAAATAATATTATGATTTACTATTCATGAGGTCATATTACTATTCATAAGGGCATGTTACTGTTCACCAAAAAAACAAGTTTGTTTCATCAGACTCTAAATAACATACTGAACACAATTGTAGATGACAGTTTCTTGAAATTACAATCATAGAAGAAATAAAATTATGTTTAAAGGATACTTATAAATATATACCTTAAACAAAATTTCAAGAATTTTCAATTTATTTTTAGAAAACCTTGGGTTGTTACATTATCCCCACCTTCTTGAAATTGCATCCTCGCAATTTTTATTTACTTATCAAACAACTGAGGGTATTTTTTCCTCATAGCATTTTCAGACTCCCATGTTGCTTCTTCAACCATGTGGTTTCTCCACAAAACCTTTACCTGGTGGATTACCTTATTCCGCAATACCTGTTCTCTTCGATCAAGAATCTGAACTGGTTTTTCTTCATAATAATGGCTCTCTGCCAGCTAAACTACTTCCGGCCTCAAGACATGTGATGAATCTGGAACATACTTTCTCATCATCGAAACATGAAAAACATTGTGTACCTAACATAATATCAGAGGCAAAGCAATGCGGTATGCAATTGTTCCAACTTTATCCAAGATTTAAAAAGGACCGATGAACTGTGGATTTAGTTTCCCTTTCTTACCGAAACACATCACACTTTTCCAAGGAGAGATTTTAAGGAAAACATGGTCACCTACCTCGAAAGAGAAGTCTTTCCTTCTCTTATCTGCATAACTTTTCTGCCTGCTCTGAGCTGTCCTCATGTGTTGCTGGATCATCCTCACTTTCTCAGCCACTTCTTCTACTAATTCTGGCCCCATCAACTTTCTTTCACCTACTTCATCCCAAAACGCAGGAATACGACACCGCTTTCCATACAAGGCCTCAAAAGGTGCCATCTGAATACTGGAATGGAAACTGTTATTATAAGAAAACTCAACTAATGAAAGATGCTGATCCCAACTTCCATGATAGTCCATTGAACAAGCTCGAAGCATATCCTCCAATTTTTGAATCGTTTGTTCTGACTTCCCATCTGATTGAGGATGAAAAGCTGTGCTGAAATTCAACTCTTTTCCCAAAGACTTCTGAAGTCCCTTCCAAAATTTAGAAGTGAAACTGGGATCTCGGTCAGACACAATGGAAAGAGGAACTCCATGTAACCTGACAATCTCCTTGAGGTACAATCAAGAAAGCTGATCTAATGTCATTGTATCTCGAATAAAAAGAAAATGAGTAGACTTTTTTAGCCGATCAACAATAACCCATATCGCATTATTACCTCGAGAAGTCTTTGGTAGCCCCACCACAAAATCCATGGATATATTCTCCCATTTCCATTCTAGCACTGGAAAAGGCTGAAGCATCCCATTCAGTAACTTTCACTCTACTTTAACCTGCTGACATTTCAAACATTTCATTTTAAAACCAGCAACATCTCTTTTCATCCCATTCCACCAATAATAATCTCGAAGGTCTCTGTACATCTTAGTACTTACAGTATGAACACAAAATGGAGAAATATGAGATTTACACAATAATTCTTTCTTCAGCTGGGAATCAAAAGGCACACACAACCTTTTTCCAAACCTTAAAACACAATCTTTATCAAGATTAAATTCTGGAAACTTACCCATTTTAACCAATTCTACCTTTTTCTATAGCTCACGGTCTTCCCTCTACGCTTTCATAATTCTGTCTGACAATGAAGACTGCACTGAAACCTGAAACAAAACAGATATATTCCCTGCACCAACAACTTCTAAGGCAAAATTCATCAAATCATTAATCAAGGGATCATGTTCCAAACGTAGCATGGTTAATGATGCATGATTTTTCCGACTTAAGGCATCCGCTACATTGTTTTATTTTCCAGGATGGTAATTGATCGTGCAGTCATAATCCTTTATCAGTTCTAGCCATCTTCTCTGCCTCATGTTTAATTCCTTCGGAGTGAATATATACTTAAGACTTTTATGGTCAGTATATATTTGGTATTTGGTTCCGTATAGATGATGCCTCCATATTTTCAAAGCAAAAAACCACATCTTCCAATTCCAAATCATGTGTGGGATAATTTAGCTCATGAGGTTTATGTTGTCTCAGAGCATAGGCAATTACATGATCATTCTATATCAAAAAACAACCAAGTCCCTTCAAAGAAGCATCACTGTAGATTACAAACTCACCATTCTGGGAAGGTAAGGCCAAAACTGGAGCATTCACCAATCTCTTCTTTAGTTCCTGGAAACAAACATTAAAATCCTCTGTCCAAACAAATTTAACCCATTTCCATGTTAACTTAGTTATTGGGCTAGATAACCATGCAAAGTTCTTAACAAACCTTCAGTAATAACTTGTTAAGCCCAGAAAACTACGAATCTCTGTAACATTTGTGGGTCTTGGCCATTCATCAACTACTTTTGTTTTGGCATGATCTACTGTTATTCCATCCTTATTTACAATGTTCCCAAGAAAAGAAATATGTTGCAACCAAAAATCACATTTGCTGAATTTTCCATATAGTTTCTTTTCTTTTAAAGTTTGTAAAACAACCCTTAGATGTTTTTCATGGTCCTCTTTATTTTTAGAAAAAACCAGAATGTCATCAATAAATACAACCACAAACTTATCCAAGAACTAATGAAATACACTATTCATAAGATTCATGAATACAGCAGGTGAATTAGTTAAACCAAATGGCATAACAAAAAATTCATAATGCCCATATCTAGTACGAAAGGCTGTTTTTGGGATGTCATCCTCCTTCACCTTCAGCAGATGGTATCCAGATCTCAAGTCAATCTTGGAAAAGTACTGAGCTCCCTAGAGCTGATCAAACAAGTCATCAATATGAGGCAAAGGATACTTGTTTTTAACAGTGATGTTATTCAAAGCTATATAATCAATGCAAAGTCTCATGGAACCATCTTTCTTTTTAACAAACAAAACAGGGGTTCCCCATGGTGAAGTGCTGGGACGAATGAAGCCCTTGACAAGAAAATTCTGTAACTGATTTTTCAATTGAAGAAGTTCTATTGGAGCTATACGATATGGGTTTTTTGAAATTGGCTTAGCATCAGGAACTAAATAAATTGTGAATTCGACCTCTCGTTCAGGCATGACACTTGGTAACTCCTCAGGAAAAACCACATGGTATTCATTTACCACAAGCACATCATTAATTTGAATAGTTCCCTTGTTTTCAACAATATGAGCAAGATAAATTTCACTTCCATATTTCAGTAGATTCTCAGCTTCCTGATATGTTATCAATTTTATGGGTTCATTCTTGTATAAAAACTGAAACTCTTTTTGAAAAACAACTTCTTTAGCTCTACAGTCAATCTTACCATGATAATCAGAAAGCCAGTCCATCCCCAGAATAACATCAAACTCGACTAAGGGTAAAACAACAAGGTTTGCAGGTAATGTCTTTCCACATACCACAATATAAATATTCTTATAATTCCTCTTTGCTATAACATTTCCCCCTGGTGTTTTAACAACAAGTTCAGGTCTCATTTGTTGAGGTGATATTTCCAATATACCAGAAAATTTCTCAGAGATGAAGGAATGTGTAGACCATGTATCAAACAAAACATTAGCAAAATCTGAGTGAACAAACAAAGTACCTGATACAACTTCATTGGATGGCCCAACATCTGCTAACGTAGTCGCAAATGATCTCACTACACCTTTCTGTTTGTATTCTGGATTCTTTGCATCATTTGGATCCCTCTTTGGACAGGCATTTGCATAGTGACCCATCTCACCACATTTAAAACACATTACAGTTTGCTTATCATGATTAGTCTTTGGATCATTTTCATTTCAATCTTGGGCCATATGCCCAAACTTACCACATTTAAAACACTTCCCAGTATTGATGAGACATTCCCCAGGGTGCTTCTTGCCACACTTTTCACAAACTGGAAACTGGATTTTCTTACCATCAGATTTCGTTGGTTGATTCTTACCCATTTCTTGCCAACGGGACCTCTTCTTCTCTTTGTTTCCAAAATGCATGTGATCATCAACAAACTCCATCTCTACCCTCTCAGCAATCAGACAAGTTTCTCATAACTTTTGTATTCACAGGAAGCCAATGCCCTTCGATACCTTGGATTCAATCCTGAGTAAAAGTGGTTGATTTTTCTATCGATATCCAGAATAAGATTTGGAGCATACCTCACCAGTCGGGTGAAGTTCGCTTCATACACTGCCACTGAATCTTCCTCCTTTTGTTTTAATTCAAGGAATTGCTTCTCCATTCCAAGTCGGACCACCTTAGGAAAATATTTTTCAAGAAAAAGACTTTTTAAATTCATCCCACACTATGGAATCAAAATCCTCTCTACCCCTGATATTCCTTACCATTGACCACCACTGATCAGCTTCCCCTTCAAAATGATAAATGGGAAGACTTACCCTATGATTGTCCGAACATCCCATAACATCAAATATCTTTTCAAGTGCTTTAATCCATCCTTCTGCTGCCACTGGGACAGAGGATCCATTGAATGCAGGAGGATGTTGTCTCATAAAATGTTCCACCACTGTCATGTTCCGTTGGGGTACCTCTATTGGTTCTCTTGCATGGATTCCACCACCATTTATAGCCTGCGTTAGCTGAGCCATTACTGTCACAAACTGCTTGGTTCCAATCCCTGCCATTCCGGGCTATAGATCAGGAAGGATGTCATTCTGTCAGTACCTCTCCTCTTCAGCATCCATGTTCCTTCTGCAGACAACCATTCTAAACAATCATATCTTTGATGAAGAAACATGGTAATCTTTAAATGCTATAACAAATTAAACATAGAGTGAAAATTATTTATGGTATTCTATTCGCATCACCTTAACACCTAAAGTTATCTAAACCATCCTCTGATACCAACTATAAAAACCTGCACTTGTTACATACATAATCTCGAATTTATTCAAGAAAACACTTCCTTTTTACACTGCAGATCTTTTCATGTTTAGAGATTTAGAGAATTAAGACAAAACATTCATAACATTACACATTGTTACATAGTGGATACAATAAAATCAGTTTCCATTTTCCTCAGAATATAAAACATTAAAACATAAAACAAGACTCCTTGACAATTCTTCAACATTTAACATGTCCTCCTTCCTTGTATTACTCATCCATTAACCTGTGAATTTTCTTTTTTAAAACTTGGGATGAGCACAAAAGCTCAGTAAGGTATGAAAAAGAATGAAAAATCACATTAGTCCATGAATACGCATGACGTATGAAATTTTTTTCAAAAGACATGCATTCCACCCATAAATACATACTTTGTGTATCATGAGATTTAAACAGGATCCACACAAACATAAATATAATCATAGAGGTATATTGGGGCATTACTTACATAATCTTGTAACCATCTTGGCTACCTTAAAATTTGTAACCCTCACGTCTACCTTACTTTGTGTAACCATCACAGTTACACATGGAGTAACCATATGGCCGACCTCCAACTTACTCATCCCCAATGAATTGGAGGGAAATATAGGTCCCAAACTTCATCATAAACAATTACCAATAACCAAAAAATAATCATACACATAAATAATAGCATAAAAACATTGCTTTTGAATATTTCAAAATGGAATTTTAAAAAAGGATTTAGAAGAAAAGTCCCTTATAAACATCATATACTTGAAGTGAGACTTAATAGAGTGGATGGAATATGTATATACTCTGTAAACACACATAATGAAACATAATATAGATTGAACCCATCACAAAAACAATTTAAATAGCACATAAATAATAAAGTAGACGGTTAACCCAAAGAATGGAAATTGGGTTAAGAATTCCCTTACCTTAGGCTTGTCTTAATTCAAAATTGTTTAAAACTCCTGTATAATGGTTAAAATAGTGATATTATTATTTTACAGAAACATGTTCATGTTTATAACATCTTATATGGTCATTACATAACCTCATTTCACCCCTTAATTGTTAGTATTTTGTTCCTTGCATTATTTTGGGTGAGTTCTTTTGTGAATTTCACGATCGGTTCATGATGAATCGTTCTTGTTGATTGGAAGTGAAACTCCAGAATTGGAATGGAGTAGTATTTAAATATTTCCATTACCATAATTTATACCATTTATCACTTTGATTCTTTATAATATAATGACTTATAAGTTAAAACATTACTTATGTTTGTTTAGATCATTTAAGTGGTTCTTTGACAATAACAACCTCATTTAGTCTTATAAATTAGAACCATGAGTACAAAATAATTACAGAACCATATATGAGTTATAAAACATATATTATAACTTGGTTCAACCATATAAATGTTTTCATGACCAGACTTGAAAGAATTAATGGAATGTGAAATTACATCGTCCACGATGTCGGTAATTCGACACATCACGGACAATGTTTTTATTCCTTAAATAAGTGAGAGAGGAGAGGAATAATGATTTGTAATTTTCCATAAACATGACAACATCCAGAATATACCTGATTACAGATATTTCATTCCTCTTGGATAAGAGGGGGTGAAGAAAGAAGAGAAAGGAATCATGAAATAAAGAAAACATGAGAAATTTCTTACAAAAATTCGGTAGCGTAACGACGTCTCTTAAAATTTCATAAAAACAAGATTGATGAGAGGAATGGAATATCTCATCATTCATACAAAATTTGGACAGTAAGGGGAAATATTTAATGAAATATCCCAACAAAAGACAAAGGTAAAGGAAGAGAATAACATAAAATGGAAGAAAAGAATGAAAATAAAAGAGGGTGTTTACCTCTTGATCTCTTCTCCCTGAGATCCTTCTTAAGGGATTTGATTTTGGTCTTTTGGTGAGACCAGAAGCACTAGGACGTGGGGAAGAAGATTGGGGAGGGAATGTGGCAGAAATTAGACAATTCTCAAGTCTTGAGATGTGTGGGAGGAAGAGGGGAGTGAGGGTGATATTTATAGTGGAGGAGGGAAGGTATTTTAGATTATTTTAAATATTATTATAATATTTTTATCAAGACAACGAATAATCTCAAATCAAGTGGCCTTAAATAGTTGAAATATCAAGTGAGTTAGATGAAAGTGGCATTGCATCACTTATGATGTCATAAATAGTTCATTTTTACTATTAAATTGAATATGCAGTATTTTATCCTATTTCACTATTCACCGAAAATTCAAGAGTTTTAGAAAAATACCAAAAATTTACCCCAACCATTTTTCGACGTGTAGAATTCAAAAATGAACATCATTTTCCAAAAATAATTTTCTACATATTATTAATTTAAATTTTAAATAAGGTCACATTTAATTCGAAAAATAACAATATTGAAGTGCAATTAGTTTTATGTGACATTGGAAAATTAATTAAGATCCCATTATCCTATAGCCATGGGAAAATAAAATAATATTACTATTTACTATTCATGAGGTCATATTACTATTCATATTACTATTCATAAGGTCATGTTATTATTCACCAAAAAAACAAGTTTGTTCCATCAGACTCTAAATAACATACTGAACACAATTGTAATCTTTAAATGGTATAACAAATTAAACATGGAGTGAAAATTATTTATGGTAGATCAGGAAGGATGTCATTCTGTCAGTGCCTCTCTTCTTCAGCATCCATGTTCCTTCTGCGGACAACCATTCTAAACAAAAATTTCTTAGATGACGCAACATGGTAATCTTTAAATGCTATAACAAATTAAACATAGAGTGAAAATTATTTATGGTATTTTATTTGCATCACCTTAACCCCTAAAGTTATCTAAACCATCCTCTGATACCAACTATAAAGACCCTCACTTGTTACATACATAATCTTGAATTTATTCAAGAAGTCACTTCCTTTTTACATTGATGATCTTTTCATGTTTAGAGCTCTAGAGAATTAAGACAAAACATTCATAACATTACACATTGTTACATAGTGGATACCATAAAATTAGTTTCCATTTTCCTCAGAATATAAAACATTAAAACTTAAAAAAAGACTCCTTGAAAATTCTTCAACATTTAACATGTCTTCCTTCCTTGTATTACTCATCCATTAACCTGTGAAAAATTATTTAAAAACTTGGGATGAGCACAAAATCTCAGTAAGGTATGAAAAAGAAGGAAAAATCACATTATTCCATGAATACGCATGATGTATGAAAACATTTTCAAAAGACATGCTTTCCACCCATAAATACTTAATTTGTGTATCATGAGATGTACACAAGATCCACACAAGCATAAATATAATCATATAGGTATCTTGGGGCATTACTTACATAATCTTGTAACCATCTTGGCTACCTTAAAATTTGTAACCCTCACGGCTACCTTACTTTGCGTAACCATCACATTTACACTTGGAGTAACCATATGGCCAACCTCCAACATACTCATACCCAATGAATTGGAGGGAAATATAGCTCCCACCCTTCATCATAAACAATTCCCAATAACAAAAACCTAATCATACAACATAAATAAAAGCATAAACACATTTCTTTTGAATATTGCAAAACAGAATTTTAAAAAAGGATTTTAGAATAAAAGTACCTTATAAACATCATATACTTGAAGTGAGACTTAATAGAGTGGATGGAATATGTATATAATCTGTAAACACACATAATGAAACATAATATAGACAGAAACCAACACAAAAACAATTTAAATAGCTCATAAATAATAAAGTAGACGGTTAACCCAAAGAATGGAAATTGGGTTAATAATTCCCTTACCTTAGGCTTGTCTTACTTCAAAATTGTTTAAACCTCATGTATAATGGTTAAAAGAGTGATATTAGTATTTTACAGAAACATGTTTATGTTTATAACATCTTATATGGTCATTACATAACCTCATTTTACCCCTTAATTGTTTGTATTTTGTTCCTTGTATTATTTTGGGTGAGTTCTTTTGTGATTTTCACGATCGGTTCATGATGGATCGTTCTTGTTGATTGGAAGTGAAACTCCAGAATTGGAATGGATTATTATTTACATATTTCCAGTACCATAATATATACCATTTATCACTTTGATTATTTATATGATAATGACTTATAAGTTAATGCATTAATTATGTTCTTTTAGATCATTTAAGTGGTTCTTTGATAATAACAACCTCATTTAGTCTTATAAATTAGAACCATGAGTAAAAAAGAATTATAGTACCATATATGAGTTATAAAACATATATTATAACCTGGTTCGACCATTTAAATGGTTTCATGACCAGACTTGAAAGAATTAATGGAAAGTGAAATTACATCATCCACGATGTCGGTAATTCGACACATCACGGACAATGTTTTTATTCCTTAAATAAGTGAGAGAGGAGAGGAATAATGATTTGTAATTTTCCATAAACATGACAACATACAGAATATACATGATTATGGAGATTTAATGCCTCCTGGATAAGAGGGGGTGAAGAAAGAAGAGAAAGGAATCATGAAATAAAGAAAACATGAGAAATTTCTTACGAAAATTCGGCAGCCTAACAACATCTCTTAAAATTTCATAAAAACAAGATTGATGAGAGGAATGGAATATCTCATAATTCATACAAAATTTGGACTGTAAGGGGAAATATTTAATGAAATATCCCAAAAAAAGACAATGGGAAAGGAAGAGAATAACATAAAATGGAAGAAAAGAACGAAAATGAAAGAGGATGTTTACCTCTTGATCTCTTCTCCTTGAGATGCTTCTTAAGGGATTTGATTTTGGACTTTTGGTGAGACCAGCAGCTCTAGGACGTGGGGAAGAATATTGGGGAGGTAATTTTGCAGGAATTAGACAATGCTCAAGGCTTGAGATGTGTGGGAGGAAGAGGGGAATGAAAGTGATATTTATAGTGGAGGAGGGGAGGTATTTTATATTATTTTATTGTTTTTTATAATATTTTTATCAAGACAATGAATAATATCAAATCAAGTGGCCTTAAATAGTAAAAATATCATGTGAGTTAGAAGAAAGTGGTATTTCATCACTTATGATGTCATAAATAGTTAATTTTTACTGATAAATTGATTATACGATATTTTATCGTATTTCACTATTTTCCGAAAATTCAAGAGTTTCAGAAAAATACCAAAAATTTACCCCAACCATTTTTCAACGTGTAGAATTCAAAAATGAACTTCATTTATAAAAAATAATTTTCTAAATATTATTAATTTAATTTTTAAATAAGGTCACAGTTAATTTGAAAAATAACAATATTGAAGTGCAATTGATTTTATGTGACATTGGAAAATTAATTAAGATCCCATTATCCTATTTCCATGGGAAAATAAAATAATAAAATTAATTACTATTCATGAGGTCATATTACTATTCATATTATTATTCATAAGGGCGTGTTACTATTCACCAAAAAACAAGTTTGTTTCATCAGACTCTAAATAACATACTGAACACAATTGTAGATGACAGTTTCTTGAAATTCAAAACATAGAAGAAATAAAATTATGTTTAAAGGATACATATAAATATATACCTTAAACAAAATTTCAGGCATTTTCAATTTATTTTTAGAAAACCTTGGGATGTTACATGGGGTATAATCTAATATTTATGGACTATTCCTATATAATCTCTATATTTTATTCCATTCAATGTTGTAATGTAAAACATAAGTTGGTATATTTTTTACCAAAACTACTAAACTATTCAGTTCATTAAAATATAAAATCCATTTATATTGTTCAAACGTAATGATGTAAGGAAATAGATCCAGGAAACATTGGGTATGGTCCATATAAAAATACTTGTTTATATACTTTTGTCAATGAAACTCTCAAAAAAATGTATCATAGTTAATACTTCATTAGAATAAATATTCAACCAACATAATATAGTGTTACCACACTATCATTTGTTTTCATAATAATCCATTATAATAAAAAATAATTGATTAACACTTGTGGATCATGAACCATAATGAGTACTCATAAATTGTCATTATATATTTTTGAAGGTAAAAAATATCCTAACCTCAAACCATATTCGACTAGACTAGTTAAAAACACACCTTAAACAATCACATACACTCAACCAAAATGTAAAAAATCCATCCTATATTGGAATAAAAAAACTCAACCAATGGACAGTAACAATATATTGGATACTTGATGAATGTGTTTACATATTTCTAACTATTTCCTATAGTTGTAGGAAAAATAGGAGTCACTCAACCCAACCAATCCTCTTTCACTCAAGGATAAGGCTTTCCATGATATCTATGAGACTATGATTAATAGAACACATAGAAAATAATAATCCATCTTGTATTATTATCTAAATAAATTTAAACTACCATCGTATTTATATTAGGGACCTACCTATGAAAATCTAGTGGAAAATCATCCAAATATTTATAATAAAATACATCTATTAATTAAATATCAAAATAATTACTGCATCAAAATACTAATTGTTGGGGAGAGGCGTAAGAAATTTCATAGTCTCTTTAGAACCATGCCATAAAATTTAATATGGTTACATATAAGGGACATGTAATACTATGAAAACATACTTTTTATTACAACTTAAACATGCTTTATTACATAAAACTTCACTTGATACAACAAAGAAGATCGAGAGGTTTAGTGTCTTTGCAGCTTAGGATCATTACATAAAAACTTAAAACATGAAATACAACATCTTTATTGAAAACATCCTTTACATGACCACTATATTCCCTCGTACTTAGCAATGCATGCGATAACCTGAGGACATGCATACGAAAAGGGTGAGCTATAAAGCCCAGTAAGGGAGTTCACATGGAATAACATGAGGAGTACAATACATGTTAGGCAATAGGCATGTCAATAGAGCATAATAGAAACAAGAACATAAAGGCATAAAAAATCATGATAATCATAACATGGAAATGTGGAAACAACACTTAACATGGATTTAGCATGAGCCAAGGCTCATTGCACATAAAGCATGAGTAAACCCTCATTACACATTAAGCACGAGTAAACCCTCATTGCACTTCAATTAGCATGAGTCAACAATCATTGCACTTGACGTATCATGATACTATACTTTACCCAATGCATTGGAGCGCTATAAGGGCGCACCCTTCTTAAACATTTCATTTCATGCATAAGTGTGCCACATGGATCATAAAACATGGATTCATAAAACATAATCATTTCTTCCACAATAAAGGAATGTGGAATTCATACATGGAACTTTACAATCAATATGTAAATGTTCATAAAGGTGAATACCCTTGATTGATAAATGGGCATGGTATTCACTACACAAAGATATTGGCTTCGAAAATCGGTGCGATTTCAGCAGCGTAACGGCGTGACATAAGAATTCATAAAAAAGGTTGATGAGAGAGAAAGGGGTTCCTCATCATATTTACATGTAATGTACAGTAAGGAGGTCATATATATACATGTCCCAACAATTGAAATGGAATTTAGATTCATGATACAAAAGTATTGCTTGAATGTAAAAGAAAAGAGAGAAGTTCCTTTCGGAATTTCAGCATAGTAATGGGTGTACATGAGAGGCATTTAATGAGAGAGAAAGAGGTATACCATAATTAAAACAATAAGAGGACAGTATGGGGGAGGTTCGAAACCATACCCCAACATTCATAATTTAAATTAAAAGGGCAATACAACATAAAGAAAATTGACAAAAATGAGAAAGGAAGAAAAAACCCTTACTTGGAAGTGTGCTTCCAAAGGCTAGAGAGAGGCTTGTGAGAGGCTTCTTGGGAGCTTGGGGCACCTTGGGAGGATTCTAGAGAGGTTAAGGGAGAGGTTGGAAGAACTCAAAAGTATTTTAGTGAGGAGGAAGTGGGATCTTGGGTGGGTTTATATAGGAAAGGTGAGAGAATTCTTTATTATTTAGGTTTGGGACCCCTTATATTAAATTAAATAAACCAAAAACCATCCCATGGTTTTTGCCCATGGTTTCTGGGAAGGTAAAGAGGAAAAACATATTTTACATGGCCAAGGTCCGAACTTTTTAAAATATTAGGGTTGCTTATGTGGAGGTGAGTCACACTCCCATGGAAATTAATTTAAAAAGGCAAAGTGTTGAATATGTCTTGAGGGGTTCATTAATGGTTTGAAAAGTAAGTCAAACAAACCCAAAATCACATTATTTTAATGATAAAACATATATTGGAAGAACATAAGGATTATGGCATTTTATTACATCACCATTGGGTCATTATGATGTCATGAAACACATTATATATTTAAACGGTATATAATTTTTACCCAAAAATTTGACTGTCTCAGAAAATTATGAAAAATTCACCGTTGGAAAATTTAGATATCCTGATTCCAGAAATGAAATTTATTTTATCTAAAAAAATTCTATATATCTTAATTTTCACTTTTAAAATAAAAACCAACATTTATCGAAAATTCACGGGTTTTGACAAAAATGGATTTCAAACCTTAATAAAAATTTTAATTGCATTCATAAAATTATAAGATCATTTATATTTAATAAAAATTAATTTAATAGTAATAATAATATTTTATTAAAATATTATTTAATTCAAAAATCCCTTAATTTAATAAAATTTAATTCTTAATTAAATAATAACTAAAAACACCATTTGTACTTTAAAAACTAATTACAATGTATCAAAAATGATTAAAAATTATATTCATTATTATATACAAAAAAATAATATACATGATCATAGTAATACTTATTTGTTACATAACCCCTTCAAATAGCCGCATAAGACCTAAGGGTAAGGTGTGCAATGATGACAGACTCTTGGGGTGGCTCAGATAACATCGCTCGAGTGGTAATCTCTATCAACTTCCACTTTTACCGTAGACGGTCTCGTTTGAGCTTGACATGGTGAAACTCAGCTTGGGCTTGGTCAAGGGCGAAGCCAAAAGACGCCACCTCTTTTCCGAGATCTGAAAAATGGGCTTCATCTGGGGAAATTCTACTGGATGAGGCCATCACTTCCTTTTTCTGAGTAAAATTGGGTTCGTTAAAGCCTTATATTTATATTAATCATGTGGTCACTATTCAACAGCTATATTAACAACGGTCACAATTCTTAACATAAAACCAAAGAAGTTGAATTCTTATAAAAACATTTTTTATAAAGAGACATTTAACTGGATCAAGAGGGATTTTCCATTAATGAAACTTTGGATCGTTACAATATTCCCCCCTTAAGAAATTTCGCCTTCCAACTTTTCCTTTTCCCACAGTAAAACAAATGTGGGTAACTTAGCTTCATCATATCCTTCGACTCCCAAGTTGTTTCTTCAAACTTGTGGTTTCTCCACAACACCTGACGAGGGGCATTGTCTTATTTCATAGAAATTTTTCTCTATGATCTAAGATCTCCACTGGTTGCTCCTCATAAGAAAGATAATCTTCCAATTGTACCACCTCGGAAGAGAGTTCATGTGAAGGGTCCGATATGTACTTCCTTAAGAGGGATACATGAAAGACATCATGCACCTTGGCCATAGTAGGTGGAAGTGATAGTGGATAGGCCACAACCCCAACACGATCAAAAATCTCGAAGGGGTCGATGTACCTTGGACTTAACTTCCCTTTCTTTCCAAACCTCATGACCTTCTTCCATGGAGATATATGTAAAAACACCATGTCTCCAACTTTAAACTTAAGGTCTCGTCGATGATTACCTGCTTAACTCTTCTGTCGACTCTGGGCTGCCTTGATATGCTTCTGAATGGTTTTCACCTTCTTCACCATTTCTTCAACCATTCCTGCTCCAAGAAGCTTATGTTCACTGATCTCATCCCAACATGCCGGTGTTCTGCACCTTTTCCCCTAAAGGGATTCATATGGTGGCATTTGGATGCCTGAGTGGAAACTGTTATTATATGAGAACTCAACCAGAGGAAGATATTGATCCCATCCTCCTTTAAAGTCCATTGAGCACGCTCTCCACATATCCTCAAGTGTTTGGATAGACCGCTCAGATTGGCCATCAGTTTGAGGATGATAGGCCGTACTGAAGTTCAGTTCTGTATTCAGAGCATGATGAAGACTCTTCCAAAACATAGAGGTGAATCTTGGATCTCAGTCAGAAACAATAGATAGTGGTACTCCATGAAACCTTACCACTTCTATAATATATATTTGTTCCAGTTGATCCAATGAGAAATCCTCTTGAATAGAAATGAAGTGTGGAGTCTTTTTAAGACGATCCACAACAACCCAGATTGCATTGTTGCCTTTGGATGTCCTTGGATTTCCGGTGACAAAGTGCATGGTGATGTTCTCCCATTTCCATTCTGGTATGGGCAATGGTTACATCATCCCCTTGGACTTCTGCCTCTCCGCAATCACTTGCTGACACACCAGGAACTTTGATGTATATTCAGCGATCTCCGTCTTCATATTATCCCACCAAAAGTTTTCTCGGAGATCTCGATACATCTTTGTGATCCTTTGGTGAATAGAGAAATTTTAACTATGTGCATCATCCAAAAGTTCCTTCTTCAGCTCCAGACATGATGGAACACATAGTCTATTCCCAAACCGCACAATTCCTTCTTCATTAACATTAAACTCCGAGGATTTCCCCTTTTTGATAGCTTCTAATTTTTCTTGAATTCCCACATCATCCTTTTGAGCATCCTTTAACCTTTCTAAAAGGGATGGTTGAGTAATTATTTTTGAAAGGATTGATGATTTTCCCTTCCTTATGATTCCCACATCCATCTTCATCAAGTCTAAGAGGATTGGATCCTTCTCAATTCTCATCATTGATAGAATTGTTGGATCCTTTCTACTTAGGGCATCCGCCACCTTGTTCTCTTTCCCCGGGTGGTAATGTATTGAACAATCATAATCCATGATGAACTCTATCAATCTTCTATGGCGCATATTAAGCTCTTTCTGTGTGAATATATATTTAAGACTCTTGTGGTCAGTATATATCTCACATTTCTCTCCATAGAGATAATGCCGCCAGATTTTCGAGGCAAAGATCACCGCCGCCAACTCCAGATCATTCGTTGGATAGTTTCTCTCATGGATTTTCAACTGCCTTGAGGCATAGGATATCACTCTATCATTCTGCATCAGCACACAGCCTAAGCCATTCTTTGAAGCATCACTGAAGACTAATAAAAGTTACCCACTTGTGGGTAAAGTGAGCATGGGTGCAGTGATAAGCCTCTTTTTCAACTCCTTGAAGCTTTCTTCGCATTCATCAATCAATGCAAACTTTACTCCCTTTCGAGTTAGCTTGGTAAGAGGTTTGGACAATCATGAGAAATATCTCACAAATCGTCGATAATGTCTAGATAACCCTAAGAAGCTACGGATATCTGTTACTGATGTTGGCCTCGGCCACCCCTCAATTACATCTGTTTTGGAGGGATCCACAAATATCCCATTGCTCATGATGATATGGCCCAAGAATGAGACCTCCTTCAACCAGAACTCACACTTGCTGTAATTTTCATAGAGCTTCTCCTTGCGCAAAGTCTCTAGTACAGTTCTTAAATGATCCTCATGGTCCTCCTTGGTTTTGGAGTATATTAGAATATCATCTATGAAGACTACCAAAAAAATTTCAAGGTAGTCTCTAAAGACTCTATTCATCAAGTCCATGAATATTTCTGGAGCATTGGTGAGTCTGAAATGCATTAATATGAATTCATAGTGCCCATATCTTGTACGAAAAGTAGTCTTGGTGATATCTTCCTTCTTCACCCTTACTTGATAATATCCCGACCGCAACTCCGCCTTGGAGAAGTACTGTGCCCCATGAAACTGATCGAACATGTAATAAATTTTTTGGAGTGGATACTTGTTCTTTATTGTGATTTTGTTAAGTTCACGATAATCTATGCAAAGACGCATTGACCCATCCTTCTTCTTGACGAAGAGGACTGGTGCACCCCATGGTGAAGCACTTGGGCGTATAAACCCTTTATCAAGATTCTCCTGTAGTTGTTTCTTCTTCTCTTCAAGCTCTACAACAGCCATTCTATATGGAGTCTTGGATATTGGTAAATCCCCGGGTATAAGTTCAATTGAGAATTCAACATCCCTTCTAGGAGGGAGACCAGGCAGTTTCTCGAGAAACACTTCAGCAAATTCCCTCACAACAGGCATTTATTCAAGGATGGATTCTTCCTTGGACTCAATCATCTAAGCTAGATATGTGTGCTCATAAGGTAGTAATATCCACGCTTGAGATGATGGAGCTAAAGGAGATTCATCTTCCTCCTTACACTTGTGTAGAATCGGGGGTCGATTCTCCATATGGAGTTTGATTTTCCTCTCCCGACAATTTATGTTGGCTCTATATTAGGAATGCCATTCCATGCCAACAATTGCATAAAATTACACCAGAGGGAGTATGACGAGGTTCACCAGGAAATTCAATCCACAGATTATAATAGGGGAGGAATTATATTCATGGGATGAAATGATTGCCCCATTTTCCGTACTCACTGACATCTTTACTTCCATGATTTGTGGTGGTGCTGGGATTGTTCGACTAAACTTTCGAGATATAAAATAATGCGTAGAACCTGAATCAAAATGTATGTTTGCTATTATTGAATGAATAACTAGCATACCTATCACCACTTTGTTGTCGGGGTTCACTTCGGCAGAAGTGATGGCAAAAGCTCTTCCTTGCTCTCTTGGAGGTTGTTGGTTGCCTCCGATAACCCTTGGATTAGGGCACTGATTTGCAAAATGACCCGGTTCTTTGCATTTGTAGCATTGAACAATGCATTGAGGTTCAAACAGAGTGTTCCTCTCCTCTGTCGCAGCTGCGGGTCCTTCTTGCTGATAGTTAATAGCTAGGTGCCCTTCTCTTCCACACCTGTAGCATTTTCTCGTCTCCTTAAGTTAATTTCCAAGGTGCTTTTTTCCGAACTTTTGGAAAGTGGGGTGCTCGAACATCTTAGCGCCATTGGATTTATCCATCGGACCACCAGCATTGAAGTATACCTTACGCTTCTTGTACCCATGATACCCCTGTGATTCCCCGATCTCCATTTCGACCTTGAGGGCACATCAGACAATTTCCTCATATCTGTCGAAGTCACGGATCACTAATGCTTTCCGCAAACTAGGTTTCAGCCCACCAAAGAAGCGGTCAACCTTGCATTCAGGGGTAGCGATAAAGTTGGAAGCGTATCGTGAAAGTCTTGTGAGGTTTTCCTCGTACAATCCAATAGATTCTTCATCTTTTTTCTTGAGGGAAAGGAAGTCCCTTTCCATCTTAAGACGGAGGGTGCGCGGAAAATATTTATCGAAAAACATCTTCCTGAATTCCTTCCATTCCAAAGCCTCGATCTCCTCCTCAGGCTTCGTATTTTTGATCGACGTCCACCATTGATCAGCTTCACCCTCCATATGATAAGCCACGAGGAGAAACTTCTATTGTTCAGAACATTGGAGGATGGAGAATATCTTTTCAATGGAGTTGATCCATTGTTCCGCGATCATGGGATCAGATGATCCACTAAAAGTAGGAGGCCTTTGTCTCATGAAGCTCTCGATAGTGACTTGTTATTTTATGGGGGGGGGGGGGGGGTTGAACATTCCTCTTGACCTGTTTTTCTATTCAAAACTTGAGTTAGCTGAGAGAGAAGGGTGACAAAGTTCACGATTCCTACTCCCATTTGATTGGGCATGTCAGTAGTACAATCATCACACTGATCTTCAAAACGGTTGTTAGCCCGAGTCCTCCTATTACTGGCCATTGGATGGAATAAAAGGAAAGTCAGGGGTAACACATAAAGGGTAATCCATAGACAAAAGTTGATGACTTATAAATAAACTTTAATTTCTTTAAATCATGAGTCTATAGGATTCAATCTAGGATTTTCATGATCTACTTTCTAACATATATTCTTAGGGGAATTTTACCCTTAATAAGGGTTCATACTAAGATTTTGAATTTATCAAAACATATCCCTCGAGAGTGTCGTAACCAAGAGTTCCGCACGACCCGTTTTCGTGCACCAGTTCTCTTTTGAGTCTAGCTCAAAGCGGTGTTTTCGGGTTTTACCCCTAGGATATATCTGTGCTAGAGCCGCCTCTACCTGATCGTATCCAGACAGGGATGTATTTGTTTGAAAAACCACTTACATAGTATTTACCAAAACTTAGGGATGTTTTTATTATACTTAGTCTTGTATCTAAGGCTTTACTAGGGTTTCCTAGTGCCAAAAATAACTAAACCTATCCTCTGATACCAACTATGACAACCCTGCTTTTTATTACAACTCAAACATGCTTTATTACATAAAAATTCACTTGATACAACAAAGAATATCGAGAGGATTAGTGTCTTTGGGGCTTAGGATCATTACATAAAAACTTAAAACATAAAATACAACATCTTTATTGAAAACTTCCTTTACATGACCACTACATTCCCTCGTACTTAGCATTGCATGGGATAACCTGAGGACATGCATAAGAAAAGGGTGAGCTATAAAGCCCAGTAAGGGAGTACACATGGAATAACATGAGGAGTAAAATTCATGTTAGGCAATAGGCATGTCAATAGAGCATTAGAGAAACATGAACATAAAGGTATAATAAAGCATGATAATCATAACATGGAAATGTGGCAACAACACTTAACATGGATTTAGCATGAGCCAAGGCTCATTGCACATAAAGCATGAGTAAACCCTCATTGCACATGAAGCATGAGTAAACCCTCATTTAAATTGAATTAGCATGAGTCAACACTCATTGCACTTGACGTATCATGATACTATACTTTACCCAATGCATTGGAGCGCTATTAGGGCGCACCCTTCTTAAACATTTCATTTCATGCATAAGTGTGCCACATGGATCATAAAACATGGATTCATAAAACATAATAATTTCTTTCACAACAAAGGAATGTGGAATTCATACATGAAACTTTACAATCAATATTTAAATGTTCATAAAGGTGAATACCCTTGATGGAGAAATGGGCATGGTATTCACTACACAATGACATTGGCTCAGAAAATCGGTGCGATTTCGGTAGTGTAACGGCGTGACATAAGAATTCATAAAAAAGGTTGATGAGAGAGAAAGGGGTTCCTCATAATATTTACATGTAATGGAAATTAAGGAGGTCATATATATACATGTCCCAAAAATTGAAATGGAATTTAGATTCATGATACAAAAGTATTTCTTGAATGTAAATGAAGAGAGAGATGTTCCTTTCGGAATTTCGGCACAGTAACAGGTGTACATGGGAGGCATTTAATGAGAGAGAAAGGGGTCTCCCATCATTAAAACAATAAGAGGGAAGTATGTGGGAGGTTTGAAACCATACCCCAAAATTCATAATTGAAATTAAAAGGGCAATACAACATAATGAAAATTGACAAAAATGAGAAAGGAAGAAAAAACCCTTACTTGGAAGTGTGCTTCCAAAGGCTAGAGAGAGGCTTGTGAGAGGATTCTTGGGAGCTTGGAGAACCTTGGGAGGATTCTATAGATAGTAGGGAAGAGGTTGGAAGAACTCAAAAGGATTTTAGTGAGGAGGAAGTGGGAGCTTGGGTGTGTTTATATAAGAAAGGTGAGAAAATTATTTATTATTTAGGTTTGGGACCCCTAATATTAAATTAATCCAAACCACAAACTATACCATGGTTTTTCCTCATGGTTTTTGGAAAAATGAAAAAGGAAAAAAATATTTTACAAGGCCAAGGTCCAAACTTATTAAAATATTATGGTAGATTATGTGGAGGTGAGTCACACTACCATGGAAATTAATTTAAAAAGGCAAAGTGTTGAATATGTCTTGAGGGGTTCATTAATGCTTTGAAAAGTAAGTCAAAAAACCCAAAATCACATTATTTTAATGATAATACATATATTGTCCGAACATTAGGATTATGGTATTTTATTACATCACCATTGGGTCATTATGATGTCATAAAACACATTATATATTTAAACGGTATTTAATTTTTACCCAAAAATTTAACTGTCTCAGAAAATTATGAAAAATTCACCGTTGGATAATTTCAACGTCCCGATTCCATAAATGACGTTTATTTTATCTAAAAAAATTTCTAAATATGTTAATTTTCACTTTTAATATAAAAACCAACATTTATCGAAAATTCGTGGGTTTTGACAAAAATGGATTTCAAACCTTAATAAAAATTTTAATTGCATTCGTAAAATTATAAGATCATTTATATTAAATAAAAATTAATTTAATATTAATAATAATAATTTATTAAAATATTATTTAATTAAAAAATCCCTTAATTTAATAAAATTGAATTCTTAATTAAATAATAACTAAAAACACCATTTGTACTTTAAAAACTATTTACAATGTATCAAAAATGACTAGAAATTATATTCATTATTATATATAAAAAATAATAATATACATGAACATAGTACTACTTATTTGTTACATAACCCCTTAAACCAGCCGCATTATACCTAAGGGTAAGGTGTGCGATGGTGACAGACTCTTGGGGTGGCTCGGATAACATCGCTCGAGTGGTAATCTCTATCAACATCCAATTTTCCTGTAGACGGTCCCGTTCGAGCTTGAAATTGTGAAGATCAGCTTGGGATTGGTCAAGGGAGAAGCCCAAAGACGCCACCTCTTTTCCGAGCTCCGACAAATGGGCTTCGTATGGGGAAATTATACTGGATGAGGCCATCGCTTCCTTTGTCTGAGTAAAATTGGGTTTGTTAAAGCCTTATATTTATACTAATCATGTGATCACTGTTCAACGACTATATTAACAACGGTCACAATTCAAAACATAAAACAAATGAATTAGAAATCTTATAAAAACATTTTTTATAAAGAGACATTTAAATGGATCAAGAGGGATTTTCCATTACTGAAACTTTGGGTCATTACAAATACCCATATTTTATTTTATTTTTTCACTTATGTAATATATTTATGTCATGAAATTATTATATTTGGTCCTTGGAATTTATGGAATATTTTTTATAAGTGTTGGGTGAGTTTTGGATGGTTCATGGGTCTGGAATTTTTATGGATAACCCTTTAGATTCCCATGTAATTGTATAATGTGTAAGATATTTCTCCGAGAATACATATGATAGGAAAGTTTTATTATTGAAATCTTTGGGAACCATGTTAATTTATAAATTTTATCTATTATTTTATAATTCATATTTCTTGTATAGTTTTCTTAATAATGCAGAGAAACTATGAGATCCGTTGAATTTACAATTAAAATGATTTTTTGGGGTAAGATTTTCCAGAGCATGATGCCTAATCATATGACATAATTAAATAAATACGAATGAATAATTTATTCATGACAAATTTATTGAAATAATAATTATTCTTCCTATGGATAGGGATATTGATACTTTATCATCCAATATGGTATTTCTATGATTAATCACCCTCTAGAGGCCAATCTGAGTGAATCAATGGGTGGTGAACCATGATAGAAAACATTCATAAAACCATTTTCACATCAAATTTGAATTGTCTCATTTTTTTACTTGACCCCTAGAAATGGATTTTCATGAATATATATGGGATTGTATGTTTTTTGGTAGATTTTACTTATGATCCTTCAAGGGGGAGTCTAAATGTGACTAGATGTATGAGTTTTCCAAGTATTTATTCATAATGAAACCATTAATGTGTAACCTTAGTGGTTCATACATGGTATAATGGTGATTCATAATAATAATGAATTTGGTTGTGAGATCACGGAATAATCATTGATGGTGTGAATTTATAATTTATTAGAGTTTACGCTTATTTCATCGAACAATGTCTTCAATCTACTAAGGGATGAATTTATTATACGATCATGTGATAGTAGAAGACTGGTGGGATGGGGTTTCCATATAGTATTTGGGTTTCATAGAGGGTGAACATTGACAATATAGGAATTTGGATTTATGATTTATGGGTTATTGTGTTCATTCTATGGATATTCATTTGATGTGAGTTATTTAAATAATTTTATTAATCAATCGGGATAACAAGTTTTATACTCTCTACCCATTTTGTATAATTTTTATGATCTATTATTAACTTAGTGAATGTATTCGATGTATTAAGGATTTAGAAAATTGAAGTTTACCAACCCATTCATATGAACCATGTTTCATATGTAGACAAGGTTTTTCTTGATATAGGGTTGACAATGATATCATAAATTTCATTGATATTATCCTGATTATATTGTTGTGTCCTTCAGGAGTTGGATCATAGAGGATATATTACTATCAAGTTGTCATTGGGATACATAATTTGTAACATTTCATTTATTTCATTGATCATTATACATGTACTACTGTCTATTTCAGCAACAAGAATTTCATTTTTAATAAATTATTACACTGATATTTTAATTTGATTTATAACATTCATCAAATATGTATAATTATTCAATAAATATTTATTATATATTGTGAGTGTATGGGAGAATATCCTCCCATTATTTTTTTATAACTATACATTATATTTTCAGTAATCATTGTACATCATATGTCACCAAATTTATGTGAAACTTTGGCCCACCAAAATCTAATTTTTTGGGGATGGGATGGTTCAAATTCGATCATTTTGGTATAGTATATAATTTTGTAATTGTATTTGAGGAGATTAGATGTTTCAGAACATAAAATTTATTTACAAAAATATATTACTAACCTCCCTATATTGAACTTCATGTCACTTGGGTAGTTTGGGAAAATGTTTTATTAAATACATATTGGTGTTTTATATTTTCACTTTGATGGGTTTAGCTAATAATATTTCATTCTCATGAATTAATAAAATTGAATCCCACTCAATCATTAATATTCATATGTTATTTTATGAATTTTAATATCAGAATCATGCTGATATGAATTTTATTACTATATTTTGTTATATTGTATATTGAATGATAATGGAGATATATGGAAATAATTATTCATAGTTTTTTATTTATAGAAGGATTCCAAAATTCTAATTGGGATAACATGGTATGGATATGGGAACCAAAATTTCAAAATATATTATCCATTCACCATCATGACATTACACCACAAATAAAATCTCAAATATTATGGTTCATTTATAAATTATCATAGTGTATCTGTATGGATAAATCATCTAATCCCTAAATTTTATGTTTATTCATTTTAAAACGAAACTCCAAAACCCACACATTAATTTCTCAAAATGTTTAAAAATTACACAGAAGTATCTAAAATAAAAAATCACTATCTATGACACAACCACTATGATAACATTATAATATAACATAACATGTCCAAGGTCCTCTATATTTTTTAGAATGTATTATGTATCAAACAAATCCAATAATTAATAGGCTAAGGTATGATGACTAGACCCAATGAGAAAAAAATTATACTTTTGAGGATATGGTTATAACAACATTCAATATATACACATGCCTTTTAAATTTTTTTCAAAAAGACACAAAAAAATATATAAATTACCTACATAACAACAAATTTAGGAATTACATGATAAATATAAATAAAAAACTATATGAAAATCCAAAAATAGAATCAATGCATATGATTATACCATAAACTGTAATAATAACATATCAATAAAAAAACATTCACCCAATAATGAAACATAGAATAGTTTATGATAGTAACTATTTATATCAAGAACTATTGTATTCTTCTAAACACCAACTCTACTTGATCAATCATCTCCAAATTTACCAAGGCAGCCTCTAAAATATGCATCATCTTGAGAAACACAACACAATATAGAATTTATGTCAATGTAGATGTTAATAAAGACGTACCCAATTGGACTCCCTAAAAAATGAAAATGGTATAATGAAATGAAATTTATCTAAAAGACAAATAATGATCTATAAATTCTTGTAGTTTATGAAAACTATGGGTAACAGAAGAATACCAATTTTCATAACATAACACTACAGATTTAATACCCAATAAGAGATTAAATTTCTAAATAAATAAAATAAACATACATTATCATGTCTAATAATTTTTACATTTCATCTTTGATACCATAGTTTTGGACCCATACCTCAATGATTTATGTTTGTTGATTGAGGTGTTACGAGTCCTAAAAACTGAAAAAAAATTCTCTATCTATATAGATGACCATAAAAACATTGATGAATATTAAATGTTGGATCCAATAACTTTAATAGATAACATTACCTTCATTGATTACATGTGAGTACTGACATTATGCCTAAATTTCCAAAGTGTAGGACCCATACACTTGAACTATGAATCGTTGAGTACTCCGCAATGAGTGTAAAGGAACGTCACCAAATTTTCCTCATGAATCCTAGGGGGTGACTAACTATTTTTCATCCCCACACATCATTAAAATACTATGAAGACATCATATAAATTTTAAGGGGCCACATCAATGAATATTTCCTTAAAAATAATATAACATGAAAGAGATATATTCACCGTATGATTCTATGATGAAATTAACTCAACATATATTATTCATTTATTATATTTTGACACTATACTTAGAATATGTGAAAAAATACCATGAAATTGTTTGTATATGAAATATTCACTACCTAACATGGAATATAAAAATCACTCAGCACTTGTGATTATTCCATAAATAACTCATAACATAATGTCATTTGTTTTTGGAATGTCATTTTGGTGATGTGAAATGTTCATCCAAATAGTCAATTTCTCAAGTACCTCATGGACGATTTTGTGTGAATTTATTACGAATTGAATTTCCTCCTCCTAAACCTCAAGTGATGGCTAAACTATTAGTCGATAAGTATTCCATAAGTACTCAAGTCATGTTTCATCCTTGACGCATTTTATATTACTCAACTACATTCAAATAGCATTAGGTAGATTATTTGGGTTTCAGTTTCTATAATAAAATCACAACCTCATAACAGACATTGCATGCTTACATGACCTATATAACTTGTATCTCATAGAATTATTACGTAATGTATTTCAATACACCTCAATCATGCATCATATATTATAATGGAATGTCAAATAGATAAACAAACCAAGTGTTATTTAACAAATCTATGTAAACCTTATATGAAATTAGTGTAAGACACAATATATTCTCAACAGGCTATATTCCATTTGATATTTAATGATTAGTGGAAACATTTTTCATCATGAGATAGTGATAGATGGTATAACATCTATGCATGAACATATTGGGATCATTTCTTTATATATATATATATATATTTCAACTGTTTTTAATATAGATAAAGTAACTTCAATATTGGATTCAATTTCCTTATTTCACCTATTTTATTTGTACCAAACCATTCTATATCTTGTTGACCACTAATATATATTTTCATTTCTGTTGAATAGTGATGTATATCACTGTGATTTATATTCCCTTACGATTTTATTTACCCTGATGTCTTGACAGTTGTCTCTTCCATGGACATCCATTTTTCAGGCATCATCACATTGAATCTTACACCACACCACTATCCTCAGGCCATATCATTACCATATTATAATCAGTATCATTTTGACACCATTGTTGAACTTATTTTCATTATGAAGTCTAAATGTGTTCATTCCTCATAGAGAGAAATGGGGTGCCGTAGTATAAAATTTGTGTTATAGGATAAATAAAATAATTAGGGACCTGTGATAATCATGTTTCCCTATAAATAATTTTTACATTAATTAATATTGAAATTTAGAAGGCCAGTACAATTTGTTTTCGTCAATAAGAATTATTTAGATCTCTTGGGTCGATAAAGTGTAAAAAATTATTAAAAAAAATTTATATAACAATATGGAAATAAATATTTAAAAAGGAATAAAATATCAATTATATTTGAGACATGGATTAATTAAAAAATTAAAAACATGAATGAAATCACACAAACAAAGAGGGATAAAAGTTAATAAAACTATATACCACATTTTTATTTGTTAATGAATAAAAAATCTACTCATTATTTCCTCATTATTCCTCCTCCAATCAATAACATCCTTAGATTCCCATATATGAACATCTCCCTTATTTTTCCTTTCAAATAATACATGGGTTTTATATTATTGTTGAATAAATTAACTAAATTATGACTTTTTTGAAATTTCTATACTAAATATTAATCTATATATGATAAAATCCTTAATGTCTATTGAGGATCTTAATGCAAAACCCAAAACAAGAATAAAGATCATGCCACTCTATAGTAAAACACAATGAAATAGACGTAATTAATGTGTCCATATTCCTATTGGGTGTTCCATATATGATATATCACAACCTTCAAGCATGATGTAATTATTTATTTGTTAAATAAATATAAAATATCCCTTAAATTTGAAATCTATAGGATCCTATATAGTACTCACCCTAAGGGAATGAATCATGACATATGGATAGTAGAAAAAACAAGAAAATAGATATGAACATTCAGTATATAGATTTTATAATTTTACATTCTTTAATGTTCAAAACAATGAACGTCAAGAATGAGTAAGTTTTTTCTTAATGAAAAACCAATGTAAATATAAATTTTATATGGTTACACTATATGTATGATCATGTTCTTGGTGATAATAGAATAAAACATAAATATGATGTATAAATATGTGAGACAATATGGGTGATTTGGTGTCTCTTTTATGTTTTACATTGATGGAAATATATTTTTAATATTACGCTTTAACACTAATTAATAATTCAATAAAGGGTGTGTTTTGGGGATTATGAACAATATGAAATGTTGTTTTGTGTGGGTCCTCATAGGTAAATTAATTAAGTATTTTTTATGTGTAATTGTATTGTAAATTATTTTATAAATTTTTATTGGTTTGATATATTTCTATCATGAAAACACAAGAAAAATTGTTCATATATTCAAAATGAGAGGAAAAACATAGTTTGGTAAATCTTGGAGGCCTCCATATTAAATTTAGAAATATTCAAATTCAAATATGTGAATAATTTATATTTGAATTCCTTATTTTTTAAATGAACATAAAATATATTTTATGATTCTTATGTTAATTATCCTTAGAAAATGTATATTTAAGAGTATGTATTCTATGGTTTTTCATTTAAGGCTTCTTTAGGTGCTATATTTTGAAATACTTTGATACATGAGTCTCATTGGTCATCTTAATTTATTAGAATGTTTTATCAATAAAATTGTTTTATTTACTTTTAGACTACTATATGTAAATTCATTAATGGAGTGGAAAGTACGAAGTTTATATTCTTCAGTTCTTATGTATATAACCTGATTTGTAATATATTCACATCATTTATTAAATATAAACTGTTCTATCAATAGTTTTTTAAACAATTTTCACTTTTTTATAGATACTAATTATTTTTGTAAATGAATCAAAGAACCATAGTGACTTCTTCTAGGTTTTTGGTACTCCATGATATGTTAATAATTGTATATTGTAAGTAGTTTTATGAGACATTCAGATCAGATTATTATAAACCCCCATATCAGTTACATTGATTTTATTGAACCTGTCATTATATTTAAATAATCCAAATAGATGTTGATCAGTAAAATATTGATATGTTCATTTATGGGAGTTTTATTGGGTTGTAATGAACAAATAGATTAAACATTGAAGTTCTATGAGTTATCCTTATTTGTGATAAATTTTATTTCCATGGACTCTATAAAAAATACGAATGGAATAAAATAGAGGATGATTCATCTAGATGTAATTTTATAAAATATAAACACAAATTTCCTGGTAATAAAGATATTAACTAATGTTACAGAATATCCCAAAATATTTTTTTTATTAAAATAAAAATATAATAATGATATCATGATTTAACATACTATACTCAAGGAAGTGGTTAGTTTAAATATTTTTATATTGGATCAGGTATTAAAAAATAAATAATATAATTTGGTAGAATGATTTTAAATCTATGGGTATGAAAGTCAATGATGTATATTAAGTAATACATAATTATTATAAAATGGAATGTTATTTAAACTATGTTATGGTATTCATTGGTGTATGGTGATTGTAATATATTCAATTCATCTAAAATGTGATCATGGCTAAGAAGTTGTTGATGTAGAATAATTGGAATAGGAAGAAAACATTAATGATACATAAAAGTGTGACAGAAATTCATTATGCAATTATTAATTTAATGTATGGAAGATATCATATATATATATATATACTAACATAGTGTGATGGGGAGATTTTGGAAAATATGAAAATTTGAGTACTCTTTTGTGAGGGGATTATTTTTGAGAAGTTGATGTAAGAATATTTATGAATTTTATTGGAATTATATAATATCTATCATCATAGGTGAGAATTATTTCTATTATAAGTAAATATTGGTTGATACTATATATGTGGATATATATATACTAAATATTCACTGTTAAAAGATAATTGGTTTATTTTTATTTTATTTATTTTTACTTGAGGATTATTATTGAAAATTTTACCCTTTAGCTCGATTATATCCTTCTATTTATTTTAAAATCATTTTTCAGGTTTCAGTAATGATGTGTTAATATTTAGGGTGGTATGGATCATCAAAATCCTTGAAAGGAGTATTACGTATGCACATACATAGTGGTTTTACATTAATTATGATTTTCTACTGAATTGGTTTTCCACTATTAATTTCATCATCTATTGTAAATTTCACATAGGTATAACATTTTCATCCTCTTTAGTATTCCACTATTATGGTGGACATGGTTTCTTTTTTATTTTGGATAATGCCATGGATTCCATTTAGTATACCTCTAGATAACCTTTTAATATTAGCCACATCCTTTCAAGTGTAATGTTACCCAATCAATTTATTTTCATTTCACTCATTATTATAACCATATGGAATATTTAAAAATAGGTGATATGAATATAGATATTAATTAGGTATATTACTCATACAACTATATTAACATAATCATTGGTCTAGATATAAGTAATCCCAAAATTTTTTGGATGTATTTATTTATGTTGTATCCATTTTATTTCTTATAGACTTTTAATATTGGGTTTATAGTTATTTTTAATTTATTATTGGTTTCACTGAATTTGTTTCATGACGGTGTTAGTATTAGTCAGCTATAATGTTTATGTCATTTCGGTTTCCTAATGAATAACACTGAGGGAACATCTCTAATCCTATATTATAGTGCATTTTTGTCTCTTCTAGGGTTTTGGTTTAGTGTGTTAGACATTAACCAAAAAAAAATCTGAAATTTTTGTAAGCCAATATTATTTGAATAAACACAATTATTTGTAGGGATGGAAATCCTTTTATGGGTTTTATGATTCCATCAAAATAAATATGATTTCTTAACAAAACAAATAATGGAAAAAATTATTATCAATGGATTTTCCCACCAATAGTATTATCATCTATCTCATTTACATTTCATTATGTTCCATATTATAGGAGCGACATGCTATTACTAAAATATACATTTACTATTACTTTGATGACAACATATTAGGTATTTAACCATGATAAATACTAAGAAATATTTTAAAACATATTGTGGTAAATAGTGTTATCCATCTAAGAGTATCTAAGATCCCCTCTTAACCTATAGTAACCACATATTAGAGTAGACCACAAAACACTAATTATCTCAATTAATGTATGTTTTAACATATAATTCTACATATTCAATATAATAATTTCCTGATATTTAAATCAATATCATGCACTTTGTTAGAATAAAAGTTAAATGTTTTCTTACACGTTATGGGAAAAAATCCATTAAAAATAGTGATATTAATAGTACAATAAAATTAATGACATGGTTAAGGTTTAGATCCTCCACAACATAGGATACACATTTATTTAAATGGGGGAAAATTTATACTAGATAATTTTATATAAGAAAAGGTTTATTTGGTGACTCATACAATGTTGATCAAATCAATTCATTTTTATGTTTATTTAAATTGATAAACTCATTAAATTAGTTGTCAATGAAATTTTTATTTTAAAAAATTTTATCTATTAATGAGTTATTTATTACGTTAATTTATATCACATGGTTTTTTCATTAATAAAAATTTTATTACTGGGATTGTATTGAATGAATCATCATAGGATGATTTTTTTAATGTGGACAATGCAGACTATATACATAGATTTTAATGAATTAAATTACAAAGGGAGATATATTATCAATGGAATCTATACAAAACTAATTTGGTAAATTGAAAAATTATATAAATGGTTTTAATTTGGTAAATATATATGTGACAATGAATGATAATGTATGGATGATAGAGTAATTAACAAAAATATTAAATAATGGAGAAGAAAATATATGAATTATATAAGGGGAAAAAATAGTTAGAAAAAATGAAAACAATCACCCATTTATGAATGAGAATAATCTTACACTGATAATAGGAAAAAATAAAGAAAGTGTAGTGGTGAATCATTTAGATCCAGGTATGAATTATGATTCTAGATACATATAAAAAGAGAGTATGTGGATGAGTCAAAGAAGAAAATTATCCAAATCTAGAATTCAATGAAAACAAATTACGATTACAAATAATATATGTTGAAATACAAAATATTAATTTCTATTTATGATTATAAAGACTAAATATAATCATATTTTAAATTAATATTTTTATTTAGTATATAATATTGATATAAGTCATTTAGATAGAATATGATCTCTGAATGAAATGGAATTGGAAGAATGATCAATTACTTTTGATATGAAAATTTCACAATCTTTATAATCTTATGAATGAATAAATTTGAAATAATACAACAATTTTAAATTTATTATTAAAAATTATAGATAATAAAATAATATATATTCTAAGGAAGTGGATGTTTTTTTGGACGGTGTAAAATTTGTTTTGTCAAAAAACAGTTAATTTGTTATAACAAAAACACTAAAATAAATTAATGTAAACTAAAAGGTGTTAATGTTAAAAAAATGTGAAACTAAGAGCTTTAAAAATAGTTATTCATTAAAAATAAATTTAATTCAAAAATACTTGTTAAATTAACGTATTTTTAAGAATTAAAATGTAATTTTTAGTTAAGGAAATCATGTAAAACATACTTAGTATGTGGATATTTTATTCTACATCTAAGAATAATTAAATATGTAATATAGCGACATTCAATATAATAAATGAAAATAAATTTATCATAGTAAAAATATAGTTGTTAAAACCTTTATCAAATCAATATAATTATAAGAACTAAGGAAGATCAAGGTAAATATATAAGAATAAATTTACACATTCATGAAAATTGATAA
This sequence comes from Viscum album, assembly GCA_963277665.1. Lineage (NCBI taxonomy): Eukaryota > Viridiplantae > Streptophyta > Magnoliopsida > Santalales > Viscaceae > Viscum > Viscum album. The sequence goes on along the minus strand of OY728129.1, from coordinate 41,356,358 downwards.
TTTACCATTTAGAATATTGATATATTATTAGTAATATGATTTTTTAGACATTTGGAAACTAAATGTGTATTGTGTTATATGGTTCAATCATATATACTAAAATTACTTATGAGGTACACGTCACATATTTTTTTAATTATAACTAATCACCTTATTTTTTTCCTCTATAGTTTAGTTATGTTTGTTATATATGTTACACAATAGGATATTATGAAAATGGAGTATATAAATTTTTTATCAGTTGAATTTTTTCTATAAGGGGAATGCATTTTGTATGAATTTATATAGTTATTATGAAACATAAAATTGTAATGATACAATGCATTTTTTATCCAAGGGTAGATAATTAGGATAAGCGAGGAAGGATCAGAAGTCAGGGATATATTTTCGTAGGATGAAAATATAGTAAATAGAAATAATTATAAAAAGCATTATATGATTCATTTTGATATTTTCCTTGGATAACTTGTGGGTTATGGGTGTATTATATGATATGATTAACAAAAAATATGAAAATTGTTTTCATCATACATTTAATTATATGAAACATATTGAGAATAAAATAATATTTAATATTTATTTAAAAATATTTTTTTTTTCATGTGTGTGACACATACACATTGATGAAATATCTCCATAATAAAATAAATAAAAATAAATATTAAATAGAAATAAAAATAAGGAATTTGATGCATGACAATAAATGGTTATAACATCACCAAAGGTGTCTAGAAGTTAATTAATATTATAATAAATATCATATTTGAAAATAATATATATTTATTGATCCTAAACAAAGGTGTTTGATTATTTTTGGAGATGAAATATATCCAAATTCTATTTTAAGGATGGAAAAAAATTATAACATTAAATGAATATGGGATTACATATGAATCATATTACTATATAATTTATATAGTTCTTTTTTGAGATTATATGAAAATATGAGGTAACTCAAGTGGAAGTATTTTTTAATTCATGTATAAATAATTTTAAAAACCACAGCACATAACATATATGTTTGAAATTATCTATTATACCATTTGATATAAAACATTTCATATATGGAAACATACTAAAAATTATATACTCTATTGTTTTAGTATTGGAATTCACATTATTCCAATCCCAATGATCATTAATGTATATATTTTTAGAAAAATAGTTCATAAATTAAACATGAAATCCCTTATACATTACCATGTAGTAATATCTGAAATGTATCCATTTTATAAAAAATATTACACATTTAAAATGAAACATGAGTTTTTTTACTGACTAATATTCATGTCCCTCAACTGGACTTAATATTTTTTATAACAAATCATTAATTTCTGTGGAAAATAATTAAAATGTAGGATGAGAAAAAATTTCTCAGTAATGATAGTAAAAAGATTCCATGAATTATGTTATTCAATTTTCAATCCATCATATATCAATGTGATTTTTTATTTAACATAATAAACATTGAACTCAAAATAATAATAATTTATCTATACATTAAATTAACATTAGTTTACATAGATTTCCATAAATCAAATTATAAGAAATCATAAGGGAAAATCCTAAACATTAGAGTATCTTAATGAACATGAGAACCCATTAAAAAAAATTTCATTTAAAAATTATGTTTTTACCCATAATGTGTGTAACCATATATTTAAAACAGTAGATCATTATTATATATATTGAAATAAAATTAATTCATTGAAAAATCAGTAGAAATTGTATAAAAGACATGCATGTGCCTTCTGTAATTATCTTTGTATCACTATAAAATTCACTCTTACAGGTTAAATGACTAATACGATCGATATCCAAAGTTATTCCCTGGAAAACATGATCATTTCCCCATGAATTTCAGAGGAATATCAGGACAACTCATTATCATGCGATATATTAGTATCACCTATCATTATGAGCTATGGTGGAGTCACAAAACATATTGATATATATAAGTATCGCCCATCATTAATATCTTCATTGGGGTCACACTTCGTTATAAACAATTTCCATGAACCATATGATTCATGCAATATATTGCAGAATTTATTTTCATTATCAAACATTTATAAAACTACATTTAAACCACATTTTAAAGAGTAATATTTCAATAATAAAAAGAATTCATGTTTTTCCTTAAACAAAAAATAGAAACCTATATATAATTCATAATATAATATAATGGTTTGGTAGGGGAAATTAAAGATGTATTCAATAAAATTGAACATTCATGTTTGTATTTATTTAAAAAATCAAAACATCCTTTATAAATAAACCTTTTAAAACCCATTGTAAAAAAAATTAAAAAGTTATATATATAACTATTCATTTAAATATAAATACACCAATAAAATAATTTTTTGAATTCATGCATGGAATTTATTTTAAAAAAAAAATATTTAAAACATTTAAAATGTGGTTTTTAAATTAAGGACTCCCTTACATAAGGACTGAACTATACCATACATTCCTTATCTTCATGAAAAATATACATATGTTAATTAGATAATATCATAATAATTTATTTATTTTTAGTTTTTCTAATTTATAACCATGTTATATAAAATTAATTTTCTATTATGATCACATAATTTATTTTGACTGTATTCTTCTAATATGTCTCAATTGAATTCTATTGGGTTACTAGGGTCAATAACTTCATTATCCCATCATATATAGAATAATAATATTAATAGAAGTATAATTTTTAATATAATTTATTATTTTAAAACAAGCCATTAGTGGTTGTTAAGAAAAATGACTTCTGTTATCATTGTGGAGACAATAGGTTGTCTATATGCATGAGTGACATTTAAATTTTCCATTGATCATGATGTAAAGAATGTTATGTATTATTTTCTTTTAGTATAATAATTATACAATCAAAAATATCATATTATTTATTTAATAATATTATACATATCATTTATTTTATTTGGTGATGAAAAATGAATCACATCACTTCATGGAGGTGGTAGTCCACATCTACACACCAATGACATGAAATTTTATAAATGAATGGAAAGTTTAGAAAAGAGGTTATATATATCATATTTCTAGAAAGACAAATGTGACATGAATATTTAATATATATTTTAAATCCATTATAAAAACAAGCCTTTAGTGGTGGTGATGTAATCCAAAACACATCATTTTGGGAGGTGCAAGTCAACATGTGCACATGAATAATGTTGTCATTCCCAATTTTATTCATAAGAATTTGGATATAGAAAATATAATTAAATTATCATTATATATATATGTAAGGAATTGATGATTTTATTTAACAATGTTTGGATAATATTTTTTGGATGCGGATTAAATAAATCCAAATTTATTATCTAAAAAAAGATATATTATTCCAGAAACCAATATAGGATTACATTGATAGAATTCATAGTTAGTTTTAAAATAACAAAAGGACTCAAAAGTTGTGGGGAGGGAATTTTTTAAGATAATCTGCTAGGTCTTGGTCGAAATATTGTTCTCAAATTTTTTGAGGAAAAGATGAATATAGGTTCTCTTTTATACCAGAGGGTTGGAGAATTATTGGATATTATTAAATTATTAAATTAGTTAAATTATATCTTATAGAAATGTTTCTCCAAATTTAGTTAAGTATAATCTAAGGTTATTATGAGTTTAATTATTTCCAGAAAAAATATTTGGATAAGTTTAGGTGATGTTTTTACCTTGATTATTTGGGTTTTACACCCATTTATCCTTCTTCCAACATCCATCGTAACAAATTTTTCAATCAATATAAGAATACTATAGGTGACTATAAAAGTAAATATATCCCATAAATGGTCCATAGATGATATTATGAATAATATCATATTCAGTTGAGAAGATTAATTTTTTTTACAAATTTTAAATAATTACATGAACATTATTTAAAATAAAATTTAATTAATGTCATATATTGAACTATTCATTTATTTTGACGTTCAAAAAAAATTACAATAAGGGAATATTAATATAATACCATAAAACTATATAATATGTTATATATATTTATAATTGTTTTATATTACTATAAATCATCCAAATTATTTAATTTTAACTTTTTACAAAATATTTTCTTTATTTTTATACTATTCACACAAGCACTATGCGGTAATTGTAAATGAAAGAAAAGGAATTATATATTCGGAATAAATAATAACATAATTACCTTTATAATTAGTAAAATTTTTCTTCCATAGAATACATTATAACGAAACATAATTTTTTTTTCTTTCTAACAAAATTTACTAGATATTTAAAGCAAGAGAGTAACATTTTTTTAAATTAATATTTACCTAAAATAATCCAAAAGTCATTTTAAAAGATAAACAGAAAAAAATCACCAAAAATAGGAATTATGTATGGTGATATATAATCCGATTAATAAAATATATTTTAGTTAATTTTATGGTAAATAATAGTTCTCATCATATTATTTTTAAAAATAATTACCTGATTTACCGTTATTGTGGTGAATTTTTTTTCATGTTACTATTTATATTGATAAAAAATGAAAGTTTCCTATTCACCAATTATGAAAATATTTAATAAATATATGAATTATATTTTTCAGAACTCAATATGTATATGTGTAATAAATTTATTTATGAGTAAGATCTAAAAAGCAATGAAGACCCCTTTTAATAAATTATGTCTTTTATGAAAAAAATACTTTCACCATTATCAAATATTAAAATGATTCAAAAGTAATTTATTAGATCATATATAAATAAAAAAAATATGTATCATTGATATAAAATTTTAATTAAAATGGGACTTTTTAATTACATTATTTGATAAAAAGAGTGGATAGTTTTACAAAAAATATTATTATTTATTCTGCACTAAAAATTAATAATTTACAAAAAATAAATAAAATTCATGAAGGTAATTTTTTATGATGATTTTAACAATTAAATTAATTTTTTCAAATTTAAATTCTATCATTTAGGAATTAAACATTTGAATAAAAACTTATAAGGAATGGATTTCAATAAGAATAAAATTACTTCCTATTTTAATTAAAAATTACTTAATATTTTTATAATGAATATAACTATCTAATTCTTGAATACTATTAAGGAAGGATATTTATTGATGATCATACATTGTTTTATATATGTTAATTAATTGGGATGATAAACATTGAGTAAAATCAGAAAGGATATATTATATATAGTGGAATATAATGATGTAGTAGATGAAATATTACACATTTTTTATAATTTTATAATGAAGAAACTATTTTGGAAATTAATGATGAATTATATAATTTTTTTTTATATTTTTATGTTTATATCATTTTTTCAATACAATGATATAAATTACAATTAATCTATCCAATGTAAATAGGGTAATTTAAGGATTATTGAGAGTCATCTAATAAATATGATAATGAACTTTTGGATACATGGATTTTTGTGGTCTCTATATACTATTTTGAAGAAGACTCTATTTAAATATTGAAAAATTGGAAATTTTTTATCCTGGAGAGTTTACAATTTATATTTAAAATCTTGTATACAAAGTGGGTTTTTATCCCCAGTATCATAAAAATAAAAATAAATATTCCAAAAAAAAATTAGAAATATAATATATAAAATTGGAATATATATATCATGTATGTGTAACGTTATTGATTTTTTCGTAATGAATATGATTATATAATAGGTATTATAATGGAAGTAATAACTGCATAACCAAACCAAGATGACATCATGTGTTTGAAATATAATAATATGATAAGATTATATCACGTGGAAGATAGATGATGTCTTTTCTAAGACTAGATGTGGATTCCATAAATGATTCATAGTTGAAATGTTTAAAGATCATATTATAATATTTATTTGATGTTTATTATTGAAAAAGGTGTATATGAAGAAGAATAAAAATATTTTTGTCGTTTGAAATATGTCTGTGAAAATAGTGATACCTTGAGTACATTGACCATGAGTATTAGGAAGAGTTTTTTAAGTATTATTATTTTTATCTCAATGTAAAACACAGTATAATGGATAAATTAATATTAAATTACACTTAGTATGAGATATCATTTAATTTTTGTAGAAATAGGAATAATTATTTTAAGCCTTTGTTTTTAGTATCACATCAGTTGGAGTGAATGAAACTGGTGATTATAAAATGAAAACCAATCGATAATGCTTATTTATATCTAATGATAATGTCCTTATATTTTACTTACCATAAGTCAGTTTTCATGAAGTAGGTTTCTATTCATGGTTATATTGATTTTCCAATATTAGTGTGTTGTTCATGGGTGGTACACTAAAATCTTACAATTATTTTAATGAGTGAAATTGTTATTGATTTTTTTGGAAAAATATATTCATAGATTTTGTACTAGGCCATTATTATAGTGAGTTTATTACAATTTCCTTTTTTTGCATCTCCCTAAATGTTTTCTTATTTACTATTTCATGTACATTATATTGATTTTATTATATAACAACCAAATACAATAATTTAGTGTAAATAAATATATTATTCATTCTTACACATTTTGGGGAATGCGGTCTATTTATTAAAATTGGATTCATAGTATATGATGTGAGAAGAAAAAAAAAGAATTGATCTCCTAATTTTCCCAAATCAAACCCATTGGTGGTGACATTAAAATTATACCATAAAGAATATTACAAATATTCCCTATCATTATTGTTAATGTAATGAGCTATTGGATAAATGGTTTATTAAATATAAAAGTATAAGTTTTTAAATTCACTAATTATAATGAATAAACACAATGTGTAATTTTAGTAAATATGTGATTTATTCTTATAAGGAAACACAAAATGTAAACTAACCTAAATAAACATTAAATGAAAATATATAATCTCAATATATTAATTTTATTAGGGAAATGTTTTTAATTCTACGAATCATAGAGTATGTAATTCTATGTGGGGGTAAATGAATTGAATTTAATGTACCATTTCATCTGACAAATCTTTGATTATCAGTATAAATATTGATACTTATAAAATATACATTATAGATTTAGTTACTCATAATTATGGGATACATATTTATACATTATTCTCTTCATGATTCTATTGGTATACTTTTAGAAACAAAATAGACTCATCATTATCTCCATATAAGGAAATTTGATTTATAAGATAATAATCATATTTTACTAATTATAATATAAAATGGAAATTAATCTATAAATAAATTCATAATATTATTTCAAAAAATTTGAAACCATATTAATAGTTATTATAGGATATATCTATTAATATGAATTTGTTTTAAATCAGCTCAACGAGAGAAAAATAATCATCTTTCATTGATACATAAAAATATTATACATACTATTTATTTTCACATCAACAGATTTCCCATATTTTCATAGAGTTTTTAATAACGAATGTTATGGTAATATATTTTAAATCATCAGGTTCATAAACATTATGATTTCACTTCTGATGATAATCATAAAATTCATAATTGTTTTTTCTCATATGATTTATATTAGTAATGGAGTATTGGACACTTATTTTTTAGGGTTTCCATGTCAAATATTTTGAATGGATTTCATCCATGTAGAGAGATTATATATCACAAATAATTATTATGTGGAAATTATTTTTTGATAACCTAATAAATTTGTTTCAAGTATAATATATCATAGAATCAATAGGAACTATGAAAACACTTATAAAAATAAATCTCTCTTAAATTTTCTTCGCTCTAATTCATGTGAATAGGTTTTTATTGTAATATATCATTAAATGGAATATTATCATTACATATCGATTTAAAATTATTTATAATGATGAATATAAAAGGTTTTTATGAGAATCATCCACAATTATGATACAGTTAAAATAATATGGTTTTATAGTCTATTTTTCTAGGGAATGCATTATAAAAATACATATTGATATATAAATCACATTTGTACATTTCTATTTATGGTAAGATAGTCCATCTGAATTTTTTTTCAATTTAATCAAACTTTGATCACATTAAAGAGGTATGAACTATGTTGGGAAGGAAAATACTCGGATTAACACCATCTAGGATCAGGGTGCTCAATTACAAAATAAAGTCACATCATTGGTTGAGGAATATGTAGATAACCCCATGACTACTCTCCACCATTCCACATGTCCACATTTGAAGGAAATGTGTTGACCCATTACTTGAATCTAATATTCTAAATCCCTTGTTATGGTAAATAAAATTAAATAAACATTTATTAATAAAATTATGACCTTAAATCATCTATATGAGATTATATTGAATTATGTATTTAATAATATATAATAAACACAATTAATATTCATCTCTTCCTATAAAATCATTATAGTATAAAATAATTTAATGTCTCTAGAAAACTATGATGTTATTTTAATGCTATAGAAATGGAATGATAAACCCTAATATAAATAAATTTAATTTCAAAATGAATAAATGATGTTAATAATATTATAGTGTTGTTAACATAATTTATATCCCACAGTTTCTATATAAATTTTTACAAATTTTATATTTTATTTATCTATAAATATTAGGGTTATATAAATATGTGTTATAAAAGATAATCACATTTAATGTAAATGTACAATATAATGGTTTACTCTTTTTAATTTATTTATTTTTTATTCCACCCAATATTTAATTTTTCATTAGAATAACAAATAACACTCTTTTAGATATTAGAATAAATCTTTTGGTGATCATAAACATCCTAAGGAAGAGAACTAGATTGTTTCTAATCAATCTAATAAAATTTCTCCAAGGGATGAGGTCTATCACCTACTAGATCTTAGTATTAATTTTAATCCCCTACAATAATTATTTTATTTTTTACTCTTAATAAATATTTAGCTAAAAATATATCATACGTGATGTGAATTGAAAAAACAGCACTTTATTTCACCAAAATGCAACATTACGTCAAATGTATAAGATACTAATTATTTCATACGAAAAAAATTATATACCATGTATTATAACATCACATAAAAGTACATAAAATTAAAACAGATAATAAATACAATAAAATATTATTAATAGAACAAGATAATTTTAGGGATTATCCTAACCATTATGTTTCACAATTATAATAATAAAACATATAATAAGAAAAAAAATAAAAAAGGGAATAATTAAAAAAAACTATATGAAAATTATTTGAATGAGAAGTGTAATTATTGATGTTAAAATATAATAAATATTATATCTTTTAATAGGGGCAACATATTAATTAGTTTTTCAATTTTTAAGTAAAATAATTTTTTTGATATAAGAAAAGTAAATATATTACTTTGTGAAATTTAAATTTTATAGTTTATATAATTAAGTATATTATAAAAATTTATTTTTAGTTTTTAAATAATTAATTTCATATATGATAAATAATTTTTGAGTATAATTAATATAAAAATATTATTTTTTGAATATATAATTTATTCTAATGATTTTGTATATAAATTATACATTTTTGTTAAATTTATTTTTTATAAAAATTATTTCATTAATTTTATTTGCTAAAATTCTCATAACATAGAAAAATATTTTTAAATAATATAAAATAAATAAATAAGGAATTATAAGTGATAAAAAACAAGAAATTCATGGAATAATTTATATATTTTTTGAAATAAATATTTCTTATATGTTGTATTTTTTATGGCTAAATTTCTTATAATATGACTAAAAAATAATTGAAATGTATTTTTTATATCAAAATGAATAATATTTCATATAAGTGTTATTAATTATCTAGAATTATGAAGCAACCATTTAATGATAAAAACATACTTTTATGGAAAACAAACATTTATATGCATTTGATTTTTTTTTTGCAGACTAATTATAGAATTATTTAAGTCTGGTTTTAAAAAATAAATATTTAAAATTACTAAAAAATAGCTTATCAACCATGCGGATATTAGTAATTAAAATAAAATATGAATATGAATACATAATATTTTATAATTCATTTTTCTATAAAAATAGATTGTTCTTGTATTTTATGTTTTCATTTTAAAGTAACATTTATGATATTTGTGATTTAAGGTAGATTATTAAGTGTCAAAATATCTAATCATCATGTTTAAATTTATTAAAATTGGTTATATTTTTTTGTAACATCTTCTAGATTCTTATATCTTTACATGTTTCATTATGAGTGATGGGGACGTCGATTTATAGAGGCGGATGACATGTACTAAAGTATATGAGATATAATTTGGGGGGTTAGTTTTGTGATTGGGCCTTGTTTTTTGTAGCATTAAGAGATGATTATAGGATATATATAAATATATATATATGTGTGTTTTATAGTCTAACTAGTTATATAGTTGGGGAATGAGTAGTGGTGTTGATAATCGTCAGGATATCTTCATCGAACTGTAAATGATTACATTATTTGTATATATTTTTCTAGTTATGGTGTGATATATCCATTGTTCCATTGAGTTTTAAAGGTTATTATCAACTATATGTGTTATATTATTGGGCCCTACACAATATTCTATAGGTCCATCTAGGGTATTAATTTGTGTATGATCAAATTCAATGAAAGAACAATAATTTCTAGTTTGGATGAAACTGTTTTGGTAGAGATCATGGGGTGGTTTATTATATGGTTATTCCTTTTTGATATTTTTGGGACATGGTTCCTATCTATGATTATTATTTTAGTTTAATGAACTCAAAGAAATTTAAAAATTTAACATAGTGGTGTTGTGATTATATGTCTATTATGATCAATCATTTTCATTATCATGATAGTAGTAAAACAATACATAAGATGATATATATATAGGGAAATACTATACAATTTCGAGATATATTATCAAAATAACCCTACACTCACATATCCAAATTTATTACATCATGACATTATCAATTTTAAAAATATATATAAAATCGATGAACTATATGAATTCATCATATTAATTCATTTTTACATAAACCCTATGAAATCATATTTACTTATTTAGAGATTCTATGTCCCTATTTGATATCTATTGTTGTTTTGATCTATAAGATTATTTTTCTTCAATATAAGGTTATATTTTTTCATATTATATTTCTTTCTCTCCAATTAGTCTTCAAGGGATTTTAAGAGAGTTTTTCTGACTCATTTTGGTTGGTGATGGATCAAATTAATTATAAAACATGTTCTGTCAAAGGTTGATATGTTTTAATATTGGGTGTTATTGATGGTGATAAAATATCGATATGTTTTTTCATACATAATGGTAGCGAAACATTTGTTTAGGTTTGGGATTTTGGAATGCTTCCTCAATATTCTAGAATAAGGTTCTTTACTGGACTATTGTTATCAATTCCATGTATTTAATAATATACTTATATTGTATTGTTGGATATGGATTCTTGGTTGTTACAAATATATGGGTAAGGGAATGAAATTTGGGAAATTTTTTGTTAAATTTTATTTAATTAATTTATGATAATAAACTAGATAATAGAAAATTCATAAGGGGAAGGAGTTTTGGATGTTATATATAAGAATTCATGTTTTATATATGTTCATTGATATTTCTTAAATATCAAAAATTTTATTCATTTATATAGAGAATATATATTTTTAACTTCATAATTGGAATATTATTTAATGTTTCTAGTGAAAATGAAATTTTTCAAAATGAGAATATGATGACTGATATTTTTTATAGATTCTTAATGATTATATTTACACTAGTTTGTCACGTCAGTTAACTAATGGTTGTGATTTTATTGTTTGATAAGTATTATTTATTAATGTAATAACTACATTAGGAAATAATCATATTCTATGTAAATAAAAATGTGAAGTAAAAATATAGGTATATGGTTGATAGTGAAGATATGGTAAATAAATCATTAAAATAATGATGATGTGATAGTAAGAATTATAATACATAATTACTATATTTAAATATAATTAATTATTCCATCAAAAGACATAAAATGAGATAGGATAAATAAATTATTGTTTTCAATATAATAATAGGATTAAATTTATTGGTTAGTGGGATAATTTAAATCCTATTAATGGTTTTGGATAATGGTTTTTGTGGAGAAATTAATGGATTCAAACTGTATGTTTACTCATTAATGGTTTAATAATATTTTGGAGGAAATAACATTATATTTAACACCATTAGGATTATAAATTGTATAGTGTGCAATAAGAAATATTTTAAACATATTTATTATTGATTGTGTCTCTCTCAATCTCTTTCTTTATTGAAGGCATTTATTTTGATAATGGTACATTGGAATGTTGTGGTGGATGTGTAGTTTCCATATTTAAATATTTATTTGGTATAAGTGGTTGTATGAATATAGTGTGATAATGGGGGGAATGGGAATAATCTTGAGTTGTAATGATTCCTTATTGGTTTATAACTATGGGATATAATATAATGAAATAGGAAAGTGAATATGATATGTAATTCCTTTAAGTTATAAGTATATTGCTTATTGTCATCCCAGTGTGGTAGCAATGATGATAATAGAATGTGTACGTCATCCATGGAATGATGAGGGAATAAATTTGATTTTAATATTTTTCATGATACCCTACTTAGAATATGAGGAAATGGATATGATATTGCGTGTGAGAGATGTACGTGAATGTGGGAGGTCACATGGTTGATTACTTTTATCTTTATGTTACTATACAAATGTTTTGTTTGAATACATGATACATGGTGATATTTTTGCGGATCTATGGTGATGAGATTATTATAGGTAACTAATATCAATTATGTATAATTTATGGTATCAAAATATATTCATCAATTATTAGTTTTGGAATAGAGTGATGGTTAATGATATTTTGTTGATGTTGTTTCATTATAAGATACTTAGATAATTATTGAGGGGTTTTCCTATTGGATCACTATAAGATTGAGATGTATCATTATATGGGATAAAAGGGTGAGTAGATTGATATTTTTAATCCCAAATTAAATTATAATATTAATTATGGATATTGTATTATTGATATACTTTTAAAAAAATAAAATTTCTTGGGAATATTTTTTTGTTAAATATTTGAGGGTGTTTTGTGGGGTAGAAGATGTTGTGAAAAATGATGTAAAATCTATATTTTACTGACTATATTACTTGATTTTATTTTTTCTAATATACAGTTTTATGTTTTTTTTGGTTGATATTACTCATAAATTATCTTCATTATTTATTACTGATTGATGTTAATAATATTATTAGGGAAATAATAAAGAGTCATCCCAAGTGCTCATCTGATCATACTTCGAAATATCTTGTGAGATAAACTGAGGGTTATTTGAGGTAACATTTGGGTAAGATTTATAGTGAAATGGTATGATTTAGAGTGTTATCCTATTTTCTTTTCATGTTATTTATGATAAACGCATGAAATATAGGTGACATTCCGGTCATTATAAACTATTTTTTAATTGGAAATATGTGATGTCTATTACTTATTAACCTTTGTTATTCATGGGATTTTATGAGAGTAATACATCATATTTAAATTTTATGTGACCTCTATGATAGTCTCCAATATATAGACAATTATATTCAAGATTCATGGGCCACTCCATATTTTATTATGGGTATAGGTGGTGTGCTAATAAGGGTTGATCATGATGTTATGTTTTTAGTGAAATAATATTTACAAATGAGTTATGCTTTTTTTATAAAATATGATATAATTCTTGATTTAATTTTTTGTAATATATATAAATATTTTTGTGGAATAATTTTTACTTCTATGGGATATTCATGATTTGATATATGATTTATTTCATGTCATATTATTTTTTTTATAATCATTATGTAGCATGTGGGTCTATAATATAACCATAAATGATTTAGGTAAGGCATTATGTATCGTGATATAATTATGTTATATAAATGTAGAGGATTCTAGTTTGTAATGATAATATATTATTCCATGGGAATGATATTTTTTACATATGTTTAAAAAAACTAGAATGGATATTGTTGTGTTTAGTTATTTTAAAAATGTTATGCTTCCACATTATTGTGATTAGGTATTTTCTCAATCTCATTTATCACATGTTATTTTCTACACCAAAATATCATTATTATTAACTTATTTTTACACATTTCAGTGAAATTGACCATGATATGATTTCATGATTGATATTTTTTAGTTATAGTTACGTATTCATTGATCCATGTTATTTTATCACGTCTTATGTACACCTCGTATAGTTTTGTGGTCATTTATGTTAGTTATCTCTCATATTGTGATTTTTTCTAACATGTTTGTGAAAAAAATATATTAGATTACTTGATATTTTTTTAGTTAATAAGAACATTCGATCACTAAATTATTCTGTCTTCCATTTCCTTCGGAAATTATTTGCATGAATCTCTATAGGACGATATCATATATGGAAAATTAAATTTAAGATAACATAGAATATTTTTCTAGTATGTATATAACAAAATTACTCTTTAAAATTTGAATTTTTCTTTGGTTCTATGGTGATATTTATTTATGATAGATAATTTTGAAGGGAAAAAATCATGTAAAATATATTTAAAATATTCTCAATTTATGTTAGTTGGTATCTGAGTAATGTTATATTATTTTGATGTATTAGTTTATAAATAACATGATGTAAAATATTCTAATAAATATGGTTAATCATAAAAGTATTATATGTTTTACAAAATGTAATATAGGTAGAACCTAGAATGATAAAAATTTAAAAGAGGCCATGATATGTTAGGAAATCATTGAAACAATTTTCCTGAACATATTATATGCAAGATATCTATATTTATTAATTACTCACATTTACATTGATTTGATGGATAATAGTTTTCCCCAATGAGTGTGATGGACAATTCATGTATTTTCCCAATAAAAAAACTAGATTTGATGGGATCCAATGATGAAAATATTATTCTCACTCTTATCTAGATATATAAGGATATGATTTAGAACAAAAACCATACCAAACTACCAAATGCACAAAATAAGAGAAGAATGTAGTTTCATGGATGCTCATGTGATATATCCCATGTTGTTTTTGGTGAGAAAAATGTGGGAAAAATATACAATATTCTAAAGATAAATTAATAATAAATTTATGTATCTGGAAGGGAATAATGTTCTTTTATGTTTACCTCAAGTAGATAAATATTTTTAATGTAATTAATTAGAAAAATATGATAATATATTAAAAAAATATGTTTGAAAAGGGAAAATTGATTTAAATACCATTAAATGGTAACGACCCGAATCTGGAGCCCCTCCACTGGTGCCCCGTACCCGGTTCACCACATGACCTCAAGTGCGTTTCCCCAAAATCTAGAGGCTACCGACTAGCAACGAGTGCATTGGTGAGTCAGCAGGTAAACTACACCCTCATTCGGTAAACTATACAATGTAAGAACAACCGGAAAAAATAACAGAAACAATAAACATCATAAAACAACTGAACTGAACAACGGAAGAAATGTATAAAACCATAATGATGAAACATGATAAATATGTCGATGGAAGCAGTAATCAACCAACATGCTGATGTACAACTGAAAAACAAAGTGAAAAATAAAACAAAGTAAACTCCTCAGCATCACAAGCCATGACTCGGTCCCATGTTCTCCAACTCTAGTGAAATAAAGAACCTAATGTAAAAGGGCGCTTTCCCTTATCTATACCTACAACAAAAAAGTCATATTTGGCCCAAAAGCATGACCCAAACAGGGTGCGAGATACAATCCTAGTAGGCAATCATCCAAAGATCTGTGCCTAATAGCCAATGAATACAAGGCAAGTAAATGTGTGGAAAGCAGTAAACAAAAAAGCACACAACAACTACAATCCACAATTCTAGAATATGAAGTACACAAGTAAACATCCAACAACAAGTAGAAAATAGGTAACCCTCTGGGTATCCCTCATAGTCTAACACATATGGTTCAACCTACATGTACTAGAAACCCTCTAGGAGGCACACACAGTCTCACCCCTCTGGTTCAGCTAAGAGTAGAATCTCTGAGGAATCACTCACTGTCAATTCCCTTTATAGTCTCGTATCATACTAAAGGCTCTCTGGGGAAGCACTCAACATCTCAATCCTCATGTGGCCCGCGTCGAGGAACTACAAACACTATGAGGAAGCACTCACTGTCAATTCCCCCGGTGGTATCTCATCGTATTAAAAGACACTCTAGAGAATCCCTTGCGTCCATTCTACATATGGTCTACTACACTAGGTTCTCACAGTCCTATGTGAAAATAACATGCTCAGCGCACATGTATCTTCCAAGTAAACCTCAAGAACTACATGGATATCAATCTAAGGCTCAACAGCATATCATAGCTACAATTAAACTATCCTAAAACTAGGCATGGAAATCGGAAAAACGCCAAACAAGAAAAATGAGAATGGAAAACATCTAGAGTACAATAAAAACTACTATATTCACAAGAAAAACATCTAATATAGAAATCAATCAAGTAGGAAATACAACAAGGGAAAAACAGGAATACGCAATACCTCGTTCAAGGGTATTGGTGTAATTTGCACATAATACTCATCGACTTTCAACAGAATGGCACAAACCACCCACCTGGATGCTAGGAGATCTATATACGTGAACAGTGATGACAGATTCTCCCCCGAAAGTCATAGATCTAAGAAAACGCCCAAAACGATCAACCCATGATAGCTGGAAAATGAGGAGGAACCATGGAACAAGGATAAAGAAGAATAGAGATATTACCGAGGTGATTCGAATGCAATTGACGGCGGTTGGAATGGAGATCAGATGGAGGGGCGGGGGCTCGGGGAAGATTTTTGGCCGTACGGGATGCTGTCGGATGCAGATCCTGAAGGAGAAGCAATTTATGTCCGTCAGGCACGACCCCGGTTCATTTAGTGAAAAAAAAAAGAAAAGTAGAGGGCATGTAATTTTAGAGTACACAACGTGTACTAGGTTTTTCTGTACTCCGCCAAAATTGGCCTCCACGTCACCCGTACACACCGTGTGTGTGGCCCGGACACGGCCAGCACACAGCTTCGATCGGGAATAGAGTACACGGCGTGTACTCAGAAAGTACACGGTGTGTACTTCAAAATTCTCCAGTAACTTCATTTTTCTTAAAAACATCAGAAAAAGGAAAGTCATACCAGAAACTAAGATCCGGGTTCTTACAAACTTCCCCCATTAATGAAATTCTCCCCTGAATTTCCCTAGAGAGGCATACAAGAAGAAACCCCGAACAGCTCCGGCCACTACGATTATACATCAACCTCCCTCTCCCAGGTCTCGTCCTTTACTCGCCCATGCTGCCATAGCACTCGTACAAGAGGGACAGACCGTCCACGGAGAACCTTCGTACTGCGATCGACAATCAGGATAGGATGCTCCTCGAATGATGCATATTCTTCGAGCTCAACATCCTCAGGGAGAATGACATGAGACGGGTCCGAAAAGTAACATCAGATATGAGAGACGTGGAAGACATCATGCATGGCCTGGTTCCTATAGGGTAACTGCAACTGATAGGTGACGGGACCAACTCTTTCCATAACCTAAAATGGCCTGACGTTCGGTGGTGAAGGCTTACACTATCTCCGAATCCTCTTGTGTCCCAACCTCGGTGTGACACGCCGGAAAACCTGATCCCCAACCTCGAACTGTAGAGGTCATCTCCACTGATCAATATAAGACTTCTGCAGAGACTTTGTTTTATCCATCTTCTTCCGAATCAACTCTATCTGCTCTGAAGTCTCCTGAACAAGACAAGGTCCCAGGGAAGCTGCCTCTCTTGCCTCCAGCCAGCATAAGGGTGATCGGCATGGTCTACCGTACAATGCCTCGTAAGGTGCCATCTGAATAGTCACATGAAAACTGTTGTTGTCGGCGAACTCCACCAGAAGGGATATTCTTCTCCCAAGATCCACCAACATCTAGGATGCATGCTCTAAGCATATCCTCTAGCAGCTGGATTATCCGCTCGGACTAGCCATTAGTCTGGGGATAGTATGTCGTACTCAAAAGTACCTATGTATCCAAAGCCTTTTGAAGTCCCTGCCAGAACTAAGAAGTAAAGCGCACATCCCTGTCTGAAACAATATAGAATGGAACTCCATGCAGAAGGATGATCTCTCTGATGTAATGTTGTCCCAGATCATTGACACTGAAGGTCTCCTTGATCAGAAAAAATTGAGCAACCTTCATGAGCCTATCGACGACAACCCAAACAACATTGTTCCCTCCAGGCGACCTCGACATCCCGGTCACGAAGTCCATATCAACATCGTTCCACTTCCAATATGGAAGGGTAATTGATGTAAAAGGCCTACTGGTCGCTGGTGCTCTGCCTTCACCTGCTGACATGTAGAATACTGCGAGACGAAACAAGAAACATCTTTCTTCATACCTGGCCACCATTACTATAACGACCCATACTTTACATACATTGTTACTACTTCAAAATTGAAGCACACTTATTACAACATATGACAAAACCACAAAGGACCGTATAGGTATAGTGTCTTTAGAAACTGGGAAACATAAACAACTGGTTCATAAATCTTCTACAGTGTCTCCCATTTATTTCATCATATCTAGGGTCCCTTTTAGCATATTCTACTTAATATCCATCTTCCTGATCTGGGGAAAAGAAAACATAAAAGGGTGAGCTCAAATGCTCAGCAAGGGAAAATAAAGGAAATAAAAATCATATCATATCTTTTTGAAAATCAAAACCTGCAAAAGAGATCATAATAACTTAACATGGAATAAATCATAGAAGTGAAAATGAGATCCCCATAATCATAACATAAAACCTGAAACTTTGTGGCATGCACACATAATCATGGAAAATCATTTCTTGTTAGTCATGACTCATTGCCAAGACTATCTTAGTGGACAAAGTCCCTTTCTGAACCGAGTTCACTCCTCGTTTCAGTCCTGTATCACTGAACCGAAATAACCTTCCGTTCCAGCCATGTCTATCTCATGAGATATAAAATCTTTACCCAATGCATTGGAGGGAGATATAGGTCCCACCCATCTTATAATGAATCCTTTCTTATGTGTGCCACATAATCATAAAACATACATCATCGCATAACACATATAACAAAAATGGGATTCTTGAAACATCATGACATCATAAATCAATTCATATAAGATAAAGGAATTCATAAACATAATTCCATCACAACATAGTCAAACCAATGTAAAAATATGGATAGAAACAGAACCCTTTATTATCTTAGATGGAAAATAATTTTGATAAAACACTTGAATTGAATTCTTGAGGAAAATATCCTTTCTTCTTCAAAAACATTTTTCCTTTCATAACATGTCATTCAACTTTAAAATAAAAGAAGTTGATTAAAAATAAACTTGAAAACTTGTAAAGGAAGCTTCTTGGAAACAATGTTTTAAAAATCCATTCATGCCGTATAAGTTAAAAAAAACATTCTTCGTACTTTTGTCGGAAAAGTACCTCGTACGGAAAAACGACAAAAGATTCCTTTCATATTCTTTACTAAAAACTCACCTAAGGGTAAAATTGGATTTAAACTATTGCAAGTGGATGGAAACAATATTTCATATTGAGGGAACATGGATGTGGATGATAAAATACACCCCAGTAAATACTTACGAATAAACAATCTCGGATAAAAATGAGATTGTGATATTTCCCTTACCTTAGGTCCGATTTGCTTTGTTCGTGTCCGAAGCTCCTGTATAATGGTTTAAATAATGTTATTGACTTATTCCAGAATCATACATATTGATATGAGATCATATATGGTCATATTATTAGCTTCTTGTTAGTAATATTTCAATGTTACTTGTTACTCGGGTCTTTATAACTTTTTGTTCTTATGCGTGTTTTGTCGAATAAATTCTTATTCTTATCTTTAGGTTATAGATAATTCATGTCCAGAATGGTATTAGTGTAGTATATGCCATATTCATTCATTCAATTCATTTATATAATCATTATGAAATGAAGATCATGTAGAACGAGTCGCATCACATAGTGGAGACGGTATTCCGTACGTACGCACGAGTGATGATATCGTTCCTATGATCGTGTAATTGTATTGGAGTATATATATATTATTTCAGTATCAATATTACTTCATAATAATCATATATAGTTACTGATTACACCATTATACCCATCCTTGTAAGGTGATGGTGGAAAATAGATTACACCACGGCGTGGAGACGGTATTCCGTACGTACGCACGCGCGGTGATTTCATTTTTCCGTAGGATGGATAGAAGGTGAATTAGGGTTGTTTCATATTTATAATAACATATCAGTATGTAAGTAATACTTATGTTATTACTTTATCATGAAACAACTAAAGAATAAGAAGTTGAAGAAGAAAGAAATTGAAAAGATCGGTAATGGATATTACCTCTTCTTTGGAACGCCTCTTTGAATCCTCCACTTAAGGAACTAAGATTGGTCTTTGGAGAAGACCAGGACCTCTAGGATTATTCTAGGGAAGTGGAGAGGAGAAAATGGCAGGGGTTGGCCGAGCTTGAGTGTTAAATTTGGTGTGAGGAGGAGGGGGAGGAGGTGCCCTTTTATAAGGGAGGAGAGGGGCACCTTAGGAATATCTCAAAATATTATTTTATATTAAAGTCAAAATCGGTTTATAATGGTTCCAAAGGGTATTATTTCGAAGCTAAAGTGGGGATGGGTCGAAATCCTATCAACCAATAGGATTTAGACAAGTTTAGGGTATTATTTTAACCTTATCAATTAGATTTAACTCTAAGTTAATTAATTTAACTTTTACCGTGTCTTTTTGTTTTCTTTCACTATATGGTTAATACACTTACTATAACATGCCAAACGAACCCCAAATTGTTTATTATTAATATATATATCCTTATCTAAGTCATTTGGCCGAACCTTAGATTTTTAGGAATAAAATAACAATTAATAATATAATATTTGATTTAAAAACTATTTTGTGTCAATTTTGACACTATTTGATATATGATTTGTTTGAAAGTCATAACAGAATTATATGTTCGAACCAAGTTGATTAAATCAACACTAATATATCATAGTAACCTATAAAATTAGTGGAATTCATAAAAAGTCTTAAATTGCATTTATTTTGGTATTTATATTATCAATTATGTTAATATTTCATTAATAAGATAATTACTGCATCATCTTTGTGTCATAAATAAATTATATTATTTGATGTCTAAAAATTACAAATAAAATACCATCATGTAGGAAATCTTTTTAGCTTTCTAATGAATATTTACAATCGAATTTATCTTATGTATAACCCCATATTAAAAATGATTTACTTATTAAACTTTGATTTTAACTATTTTAACCCTTCTTTAAATAAATTAATAATAAATGTCCTAATCTAATCCAAGTGGGCCTAAATGGTCATATTTTATTCTTAAGTTTGTTTTTGGTCGAATTACACTTGTCCAATAGAATTAGGACATGTGTTAGGGTAATATTAATATCATATTTACCCTTAGTTACCCTATTTACTATTAACCGCGGTAAAAATAGTAAAAAGTTACTATTCACCAAAAAATTATTTTCATCTCATTGAACCACATTTTAGTCCTTGATATTAACCGTGTCTCTCGGATTTTTGAAATTCCATTCACAGAAGCGGTAAAATTAAGTTTTATGCAAAATTCAGTTTTTAACCTACCACTTAGTGGTTTCACTATTCATCAAAAATTGAAAGTTTTCAGAAAAATACCAAAATTTCACCCTAGGCTAATTTCGATATTCTGAGTCCAAAAATGAAGTCCATTTTGAAAAATAAAATTTATAAAATTTCAAAAAGTGGTTATTACTATTCATAACGGCTAGTTTTAATAGCATATTGTTGTTTAGTGAAACTCGGTATTGCGTACGACGCAAGCTATCGAGGAAGGTCGCGATTGCGTGTAAAGCAAGCCAAGCAAGTGTTGTGTAGAAAAAGATTCCTTTGATGATTTATATAACATAAAAGTCTCGGGTGTTACATTCTACCCCCCTTAAAAAGAATTTCGCCCTCGAAATTCGTCACTTTGCAACAAACAGATGAGGATACTTCTCCCTCATCATATCCTCAAGCTCCCATGTAGATTCTTCAAGTTGGTGGTTCCTCCATAAAACTTTCACCAATCGAGTTGTCTTGTTTCGTAGGACTTTTTCACTACGATCCAGAATCTCTATCGGTTGTTCTTCATAAGAAAGATCTTGCTCCAGCGGTACAACTTCTGAGCTAAGTACATGTGAAGGATCTGGTATGTACTTTCTCATGAGAGATACGTGGAACACATCGTGAACTTGAGAGAGATTCGGTGGAAGCGCCAATCGGTAAGCTACCTTCCCAACACGATCCAGTATTTCAAAAGGACCGATATATCTAGGGCTCAACATCCCCTTCTTTCCAAATCTCATAACCCTCTTCCAGGGAGATATTCGTAAAAACACTTTATCGCCCACTTCAAACTCTAGGTCTTTTCTTCGGTTGTCGGCATAGCTTTTCTGTCGACTCTGAGCTGCTCTTATGTGTTGTTGAATAGATCTGACCTTTTCTGCCATTTCATCAACGAGATCAGGTCCTAATAGCTTTCTTTCCCCAACTTCATCCCAGCAAGTTGGAGTCCTGCATTTCTTTCCATAGAGAGCTTCATAAGGAGCCATCTGAATACTGGAGTGAAAGCTATTATTATAAGAAAATTCCACCAAAGGTAGGAGTTGGTCCCAACCTCCTTTGAAATCCATAGAGAAAGCTCTCAACATATCTTCTAGGGTTTGAATTGTTCTCTCAGACTGACCGTCTGTCTGGGGATGATAAGCAGTGCTGAAACTCAACTCTGTATCCAGAGTATGCTGAAGACTTCGCCAGAACTTCGAGGTAAATCTCGGATCTCGATCAGATATAATAGAAAGTGGTACTCCATGCAATCTTACCACTTCCTTTACATATATCCTGGCAAGCTGATCTAGAGAGAAATCCTCTCTAATAGGAATGAAGTGTGCAGACTTTGTAAGACGATCAACTATGACCCAAATAGCATTATTGCCTTTGGATGTTTTAGGAAGTCCTGTGACAAAGTCCATAGTGATGTTTTCCCATTTCCATTCGGGTATGGGTAATGGTTGTAACATCCCCTTAGACTTCTGTCTCTCAGCTTTAACTTGTTGACAAACCAAGCATCGAGAGACAAATTCAGCAACATCCCTTTTCATGCCATCCCACCAGAAGTACTCTTTCAGGTCCCTATACATCTTCGTGCTTCCAGGATGAATAGAGAATGAAGAACTATGAGCCTCATCAAGCAGCTCCTTCTTTAATTCAGGGATGGGAGGAACACAAACCCGATTCCTGAACTTTATTATCCCATCACAATCAAGGTTGAATTCAGGAACATTTCTCACCTTCTTTTGTAACTCGACATCTTCTTTCTGTGCCTCTTTAATCTTCACATGTATAGATGGTTGAACATTCATTTGAGAAAGATAAGATTTTTCCCCTTCCATTATAATTCCAAGATCCATCCTTTGTAAATCCATAAATATTGGATCATTTGTGATCCTCATCATGGATAAACTAGCATGGTCTTGTCGACTTAATGCATCTGCCACCTTGTTTGCTTTCCCAGGGTGGTAATGGATTGAGCAGTCATAATCCTTAATCAGCTCCAACCATCTTCTTTGACGCATATTCAACTCCTTTTGTGTGAAAATATACTTTAAACTTTTATGATCAGTATAAATATCACACCTTTCACCATAAAGGTAATGCCTCCAAATCTTTAATGCAAAGATTACCGCAGCCAACTCCAAATCATGTGTTGGGTAATTTTGCTCATGGATTTTCAACTGTCGTGAGGCATAAGCTATCACCATATCATTTTGCATAAGAACACACCCCAATCCCTTCTTGGATGCATCACTGTAGATCACAAACCTTTCTCCACTACAAGGCAGTGTGAGCACAGGTGCACTGGATAACCTTCTTTTCAACTCCTTGAAATTCTCTTCACATTCCTCTGTCCAGACAAACTTAACTCCTTTCCGAGTCAACTTGGTGAGTGGATTAGATAATCGTGAAAAATCTTTTACAAAACGTCGATAATATCCAGCCAAACCAAGAAAACTTCGGATCTCAGTTACTGTTGTTGGTCTTGACCATCTTTCGATAACCTCTGTTTTTGCTGGATCCACAGATATCCCCTCTTTTGAGATTATATGACCCAAAAATGCAACTTTTTGAAGCCAAAATTCACACTTGGTAAATTTGGCATAAAGCTTCTCCTTTCTCAGGGTCTTCAATATAATTCTCAAGTGATCTTCATGTTCTTCCTTGCTCTTTGAATAGACAAGAATATCTTCTATAAAGACTACCACAAATTGATCAAGATAGTCTCTAAAGACTCTATTCATTAGATCCATGAAGATAGCAGGGGCATTAGTAAGACCAAATGGCATCACTATAAATTCATAGTGTCCATACCTTGTACGGAAAGCCGTCTTTGGTATATCCTCCCTTTTGACCCTTAATTGATGATACCCTGAACGAAGATCAATCTTGGAAAAGTATTGAGCTCCGCGTAGTTGGTCAAATAAGTCATCAATGCGTGGGAGAGGATATTTGTTCTTGATAGTGATCCTGTTAAGTTCTCGATAATCAATGCAGAGTCTCATTGATCCATCTTTCTTCTTAACAAATAGAACAGGTGCTCCCCAAGGTGACGCACTAGGGCGTATGAATCCCTTATCAAGATTCTCTTGGAGTTGCTTCTTCAATTTCTGCAACTCAATTGGGGCCATTCTATAAGGTGTCTTTGAAATAGGCAAAGCACCCGGTATGAGTTCTATTGAAAACTCAACTTCACGATTTGGTGGAAGACCCGGTAATTCCTCCGGAAAGACATCATCAAACTCCCTTACAATGGGCATATTCTTAATCGTGAGTTTCTCACCAACCATTTGAGATAAATAACCTTCATTTAGTGGGATCAATACCCATAAGATGGAAGAAATTTCCACTGGAAGGTTATGTTCATCCTTGCATTGGTATACGATCGTAGATTGATCTGGAGTATGAAATGTGACTTCCCTTCTTTGGCAATTGATATGAGCTCCATGTAGAGAAATCCAATCCATGCCAAGAATCAAATCAAATTCCACTAAAGGAAGGATCACAAGATTTGCAGGAAGCACTTTCCCACAAACTTCGATCGGAGAAGAATTATAAACTTTTGATGCGATTGATGTGCCATTAGGTGTTGTCACGGCTAACTCAACATCTAATTGTTGAGGTAATACGGTGATACCCTTAGAAAAGTCTTCAGAAATAAAAGAGTGGGTGGATCCAGAATCAAATAAAACATTTTCTACTTTAGAGTGGATGGTAAGTGTACCTTTCACCACATCGTTATCGTACTCCACATCGCTGATAGAAATTGCATGTGACTTTCCTTTGTCTTTAGCTTTAAGAGTTTGTTGACGTCGACCATCATCATCAACCCTTGGATTTGGGCATTGATTGGCATAATGCCCCATCTCCTTGCACTTGAAACATTGAAGTGTTGTAGGTTCATTCTGTGTATCCCTTCCTTTGTTTGCGTCATTAGACATCTTCTTCCCATTATCACGGCATTCAAATGCCCGATGACCTTCCTTTCCACATTTAAAACATTTACTTGTCCCTTTAAGACAACTCCCTCCATGTTTATTTCCACACTTTGAGCATAATGGAAAGTTCATCTTCTTTTCAGTGTGCTCTTTAGAGTTTCCTTTGAATTCCATCTTCCTCTTCTTATCAAACCCATGTGACTGATGGGTTACTCCAATCTCCATCTCGACTTTGAGAGCACATCGAACGATTTCCTCGTAGCTATTGAAGTCCCTTATGGCTAACGCCCTTCGAAGACTTGGTTTTAAGCCACTAAAGAATCGATCGATCTTACTCTCAGGTTGGATAATAATACCAGAAGCGTACCTTGCAAGTCTGGTAAAATTTGATTCATAGGTACCAACAGATTCATCATCCCTTTGCTTCAGTTCAAGGAACTCTTTCTCCATCTTTGTTCGGAGAATACGAGGGAAGTACTTATTGAAAAATAAGTTCTTGAACTCGTCCCATTCCATAGACTCAGTTTCATCCCTTTGCCTCGTATTCTTAACAAGATTCCACCATTGATCAGCATCTCCTTCCAAACGATACACTGCTAGGATGACTTTATCATGTTCAGAACATTGAAGAACTGAAAATATCTTTTCAGTAGTACTAATCCATTGTTCAGCAACTAATGGATCAGTAGACCCGCTGAAAGAAGGTGGACGCTGCCTCATGAAGGATTCAACAGAATGTTGCTCCCTCCTTTGCTCGTTTGGAAATCCTGCATGATTCATAGCTTGAGAAAGTTGTGTGAGCATGGCTACAAGATTTTGCATTCCAGCTCCCATATCGTTTGGTTGCTCAGGGGGACAATCATTGCATTGCCCATCACATTCCGCATTAACACGGTTCCTTCGGGTTCCAGCCATTGACTAAAACCAAGAAGAATAGTGTGAGCAACACTAATTATAATAGGAAACCACATAATTCAAGAATAAAATTTTCATGCTTATGGTCTTATCCTAGGTTATTCAAGGCCATTTATAAAACACTAAGATTGTGTTCTATGCTTAGACTTATCCTTAGGGTTCTTACTAAGGCTTTCACATCCTAGTTTCCAAAGGTTTACTATACCTTTCCTCTGATACCAACTATAACGACCCATACTTTACATACATTGTTACTACTTCAAAATTGAAGCACACTGATTACAACATATGACAAAACCACAAAGGACCGTATAGGTATAGTGTCTTTAGAAACTGGGAAACATAAACAACTGGTTCATAAATCTTCTACAGTGTCTCCCATTTATTTCATCATATCTAGGGTCCCTTTTAGCATATTCTACTTAATATCCATCTTCCTGATCTGGGGAAAAGAAAACATAAAAGGGTGAGCTCAAATGCTCAGCAAGGGAAAATAAAGGAAATAAAAATCATATCATATCTTTTTGAAAATCAAAACCTGCAAAAGAGATCATAATAACTTAACATGGAATAAATCATAGAAGTGAAAATGAGATCCCCATAATCATAACATAAAACCTGAAACTTTGTGGCATGCACACATAATCATGGAAAATCATTTCTTGTTAGTCATGACTCATTGCCAAGACTATCTTAGTGGACAAAGTCCCTTTCTGAACCGAGTTCACTCCTCGTTTCAGTCCTGTATCACTGAACCGAAATAACCTTCCGTTCCAGCCATGTCTATCTCATGAGATATAAAATCTTTACCCAATGCATTGGAGGGAGATATAGGTCCCACCCATCTTATAATGAATCCTTTCTTATGTGTGCCACATAATCATAAAACATACATCATCGCATAACACATATAACAAAAATGGGATTCTGGAAACATCATGACATCATAAATCAATTCATATAAGATAAAGGAATTCATAAACATAATTCCATCACAACATAGTCAAACCAATGTAAAAATATGGATAGAAACAGAACCCTTTATTATCTTAGATGGAAAATAATTTTGATAAAACACTTGAATTGAATTCTTGAGGAAAATATCCTTTCTTCTTCAAAAACATTTTTCCTTTCATAACATGTCATTCAACTTTAAAATAAAAGAAGTTGATTAAAAATAAACTTGAAAACTTGTAAAGGAAGCTTCTTGGAAACAATGTTTTAAAAATCCATTCATGCCGTATAAGTTAAAAAAAACATTCTTCGTACTTTTGTCGGAAAAGTACCTCGTACGGAAAAACGACAAAAGATTCCTTTCATATTCTTTACTAAAAACTCACCTAAGGGTAAAATTGGATTTAAACTATTGCAAGTGGATGGAAACAATATTTCATATTGAGGGAACATGGATGTGGATGATAAAATACACCCCAGTAAATACTTACGAATAAACAATCTCGGATAAAAATGAGATTGTGATATTTCCCTTACCTTAGGTCCGATTTGCTTTGTTCGTGTCCGAAGCTCCTGTATAATGGTTTAAATAATGTTATTGACTTATTCCAGAATCATACATATTGATATGAGATCATATATGGTCATATTATTAGCTTCTTGTTAGTAATATTTCAATGTTACTTGTTACTCGGGTCTTTATAACTTTTTGTTCTTATGCGTGTTTTGTCGAATAAATTCTTATTCTTATCTTTAGGTTATAGATAATTCATGTCCAGAATGGTATTAGTGTAGTATATGCCATATTCATTCATTCAATTCATTTATATAATCATTATGAAATGAAGATCATGTAGAACGAGTCGCATCACATAGTGGAGACGGTATTCCGTACGTACGCACGAGTGATGATATCGTTCCTATGATCGTGTAATTGTATTGGAGTATATATATATTATTTCAGTATCAATATTACTTCATAATAATCATATATAGTTACTGATTACACCATTATACCCATCCTTGTAAGGTGATGGTGGAAAATAGATTACACCACGGCGTGGAGACGGTATTCCGTACGTACGCACGCGCGGTGATTTCATTTTTCCGTAGGATGGATAGAAGGTGAATTAGGGTTGTTTCATATTTATAATAACATATCAGTATGTAAGTAATACTGATGTTATTACTTTATCATGAAACAACTAAAGAAGAAGAAGTTGAAGAAGAAAGAAATTGAAAAGATCGGTAATGGATATTACCTCTTCTTTGGAACGCCTCTTTGAATCCTCCACTTAAGGAACTAAGATTGGTCTTTGGAGAAGACCAGGACCTCTAGGATTATTCTAGGGAAGTGGAGAGGAGAAAATGGCAGGGGTTGGCCGAGCTTGAGTGCTAAATTTGGTGTGAGGAGGAGGGGGAGGAGGTGCCCTTTTATAAGGGAGGAGAGGGGCACCTTAGGAATATCTCAAAATATTATTTTATATTAAAGTCAAAATCGGTTTATAATGGTTCCAAAGGGTCTTATTTCGAAGCTAAAGTGGGGATGGGTCGAAATCCTATCAACCAATAGGATTTAGACAAGTTTAGGGTATTATTTTAACCTTATCAATTAGATTTAACTCTAAGTTAATTAATTTAACTTTTACCGTGTCTTTTTGTTTTCTTTCACTATATGGTTAATACACTTACTATAACATGCCAAACGAACCCCAAATTGTTGATTATTAATATATATATCCTTATCTAAGTCATTTGGCCGAACCTTAGATTTTTAGGAATAAAATAACAATTAATAATATAATATTTGATTTAAAAACTATTTTGTGTCAATTTTGACACTATTTGATATATGATTTGTTTGAAAGTCATAACAGAATTATATGTTCGAACCAAGTTGATTAAATCAACACTAATATATCATAGTAACCTATAAAATTAGTGGAATTCATAAAAAGTCTTAAATTACATTTATTTTGGTATTTATATTATCAATTATGTTAATATTTCATTAATAAGATAATTACTGCATTATCTTTGTGTCATAAATAAATTATATTATTTGATGTCTAAAAATTACAAATAAAATACCATCATGTAGGAAATCTTTTTAGCTTTCTAATGAATATTTACAATCGAATTTATCTTATGTATAACCCCATATTAAAAATGATTTACTTATTAAACTTTGATTTTAACTATTTTAACCCTTCTTTAAATAAATTAATAATAAATGTCCTAATCTAATCCAAGTGGGCCTAAATGGTCATATTTTATTCCTAAGTTTGTTTTTGGTCGAATTACACTTGTCCAATAGAATTAGGACATGTGTTAGGGTAATATTAATATCATATTTACCCTTAGTTACCCTATTTACTATTAACCGCGGTAAAAATAGTAAAAAGTTACTATTCACCAAAAAATTATTTTCATCTCATTGAACCACATTTTAGTCCTTGATATTAACTATGTCTCTCGGATTTTTGAAATTCCATTCACAGAAGCGGTAAAATTAAGTTTTATGCAAAATTCAGTTTTTAACCTACCACTTAGTGGTTTCACTATTCATCAAAAATTGAAAGTTTTCAGAAAAATACCAAAATTTCACCCTAGGCTAATTTCGATATTCTGAGTCCAAAAATGAAGTCCATTTTGAAAAATAAAATTTATAAAATTTCAAAAAGTGGTTATTACTATTCATAACGGCTAGTTTTAATAGCATATTGTTGTTTAGTGAAACTCGGTATTGCGTACGACGCAAGCTATCGAGGAAGGTCGCGATTGCATGTAAAGCAAGCCAAGCAAGTGTTGTGTAGAAAAAGATTCCTTTGATGATTTATATAACATAAAAGTCTCGGGTGTTACAATTACTGCCGATGACGGTCCCGAAACATCTTGGTGATGCCAGGATGACCATCCCAAACATAGGAATGAAAATCCCGCATCAGCTCCCCACGTATGTCTTCTGGCACCCATACGTGTCCCTGGAAATGCCAGATCTCATCCTCACCCATTGCACATCCTAGAATGGGGTCCTCTCCTAACACACTTTCCCGCAGGAATAAGCCTTCTGAGTCTGGTAGTTACCTCATCTGTACCTGATCAAGTAGCATAGAGGTAACAGATACATAATATAGGTATGTCTGTCATTGTCTGCCGTGCACCTCTAGATGCATCTCAGAGAAAAGAGAAATCAGCTGCCATTCACTGGTGGCCTCCTGAACTGCCTGAATCTGAGTTCTCCTACTCAACGCATCTGCAACTACGTTTCCCTTTCCCGGTGTATAGGCTAGCTCAAAATCAAAATACTGAAAATACTCGAACCACCTGCACTGCCTTAGATTCAGATCACGCTGAGTGATGATATTCTTGAGACTCTTGTGGTCAGTTAAGACCACAAAGTGCTCTCCTAGAAGATAGTGTCTCCAACAGTGTAAGTCATGAACAATATCTTCCAACTTTAGATCGTGCGAAGGGTAGATCCTCTCATGTGGCCTCAACTGCCGAGACCCATATGCAACGACACCATCTCCCTGCATAAGCACGGCTCCAAGACCGATGCCTGAAGCATCACAATAGACTGTATAGCTCTTTCCTGGCTCTGTCAAGACTAGTATCAGTGCCGACATCAACATTCCCTTCAGCATCTGAAAGGATGACTCACAAGAATCTGACCATAATAACTCGTCCCCCTTCTTAGTCAGATCTATCAAAGGTGCTGCTAGGCATGAAAAGTCTTGAATGAAGCGTATGTAGTATCCAAACAGCCCTAGAAAACTCCTAACCTCAAAAAAATTCTTCGGCTACTCCCATGAAGCTAAATCTCTCACTTTCTCTGGGTCCACAGATACTCCTACTTCTGAGATGATGTGACCCAAAAAGTGAATTTGATCCATCCCGAAGTGGCACTTTGAGAGTTTAGCATAAGTTTTATGCTCTCTTAGTTTACTCAAAATGATCTCAAGATGGGTAGCATGGTCGTGTCGAGTGTGAGAGTACTCCAAGATATCATCCATGAAGACCACGATGAAGGAGTCCAAGTGAGGATGGAACACTCGGTACATCAGTTCCATGAAAACTGCAGGTGCGTTTGTGAGACTGAATTACATGACTGTATACTCGTATAGACTATACCTGCTCCTGAGGGCTGTCAGAGGTATATCTGATGGTCTAACGTGCAACTGATGATAATAGTACCTGAAGTGGATATTTGAGAATACCAAGGCTCCTCGAAGCTGATCAATGAGGTCCTCGATCCTCGGAAAGAGATATCAGTTCTTTACCATCAACTGGTTCAACTTCCAATAATCCACACAAAGTCGAAGGGTACCGTCTACCTTCTTCGCAAACAGGACTGGCGAACCGCAAGGAGAAGTTATGGGTTGGATGAAACCCATTGCCTGCAACTCATCCAACTAATTATTGAGCTCCTGCAACTCTGGTGTAGCCATCCTATAAAGGGGGAATAGACACCGGTGGTGCTCCTAGAATGAGCTCAATAGAAAAGTCTACCTCACGCTCCAAAGGAAAACTCGAAAAGTCCTCTAGAAAGATGTCCCTGAAATGATCCACCACTGTAGGAAGGTCCAACTGTGAAGTCCCCCGATCATTCAGATAAAGACTAGAAATATGGGCTGTCACTCTTCCTAGCCCAGGATGCTCAAGTCCTACTTGACTTGCCCGAACATCCCATTCGCCTCTATGAAGAAACGACTCACCCTCTTGTGAGATAAAACTCACCTTGCAGCGATAATAGTCAACGACTTCCTGGAAGGGAACCAACCAGTCCATCCAAATAATGACATCATAGCCTATCATCTCTATGACGTAGAGATCCCATAAGATATGATACCATGCAACCTCGAGAGGGCACTCTCTACACTGGCATACACTAGATGTCCTCATCCCCAATGGTGTGTCTAGTGTCAATGATTCAAAAGAAGAAAAGGAACAGAGCCCAACTCTCTTCACAACAACAACATAGATAAAGCTATTCATAGCACCAGTATTGAAAAGAGCTGAAGATAAAACTGTGGCTACTAAAATCGTACCTCAAAATGTAGAAGGTCCGGGATCCTACTCTTGATAGGTCTACTCCACGATGAAAGACTGGCCTACACCACGGCCCTACGCCCATGGATGAACACTTTGAGATAATCCACCTTGATTGTGCTGAGAGACTGGTGGCTGACTTCCACAACCTCAACCTACACCTCGGCCCGAACAGCTGGAAGAACTCCAGTTCCCCAACTGGTGAGAAACTGGTAGTGATGCTCTTGAACGAGGAGTCATGGAAGAACCCTGGACACCACCTGTTGGTGAGAAAACCTGGAAGAAATGCTGAAGGTGACCAATCTTGTCGCAAGATCGACACTCCATGGGGTCTCTCTGGCCCTGCGGCCTCATGTGCCCTGACCGGAGACATTGGTAGCATACCACCTGGTTGGATGATGATGCATCTTGCTTCGTCGGATCACCGCGCGTAGACTCCGTACATTGCTTATTGCTGTCATCAAGAGGGAAACTAGCTCTGGAAGTAGAACCGCACTGGCTCATAGCTCCGGAGTCTCTCAGATTGCGCTCTGCAATCCGTTCCTAGATGACGATGGATGTGTTGGAAGTCAACTGGAAGATATTCACCTGCCAGCGGATCTCCCACATGAGACCATCCTCAAAATTCCTTACTAATAACACCCCACTACCATCCCGGAGGGGTGTGAAACACTGCAGCTTGGTGAAACGAGAGGAATACTCTATGACAGAATGAGTACCCTGCTCTATTCTCATGAACTCCCGGGCTCAATCGACCCTCAGGGTATCCGGGTAAAGTAGTCATAGGACACGCACTGGAACTCCTCCCAAGCCATAACCTGCTGATTAACCGATGTGAGATTTCGTCCCACCACCTCTTGGTGGAGTCTCAGAGCATGTAGGTAGCGAGCTTGACCCGCCTCTCTGGAGGTTTCTCCATATGCTCGAAGATAGTCAGCATGGATTCAATCCATGACACTAGAGCCTGTGTTCCTCCTTCCCCTGAGAAAGTAGGAGGATGCTGCTGCTTGAAAACGCGCGTCAAGTATGCCATAGTCATGGAAGGAGGTGGTGCTCCCTGGAAGGTCTGCATCATCCTCCAAAAACCTTCCCTGAACTGCACATCAGTGCTAGCAACTGGTATGACAGCCGGTGCCAAAGCTGGCCCGACTGGAGGATCGACAGGGAGACCCTGATCAGCCATTTCTGGCGTCTGATCACTGCCTGATGACATACGTAAGGATGACTCAGAGTCATATCATTGAAAGATCAAAAGCACACCTTAGATCATAATTAGTAAGGACATAGAAAACATGAGTAAAAAATGGGAATAAGAGAATAAAATCACACAAGTTTACAAAACACGACTACACGACGTGTATAATAAATACACAGTTTGTCTTCTTAAGCCACTGATATGGGAATGTAACTCTACCCTAACGGAAATGTAACACCTCAAACTACACGGCGTGTTGACCCCACACACGGCATGTACGTGAAAACTATTCCCCTACCCGAGTCTCTTCCCACGGTTAACCCACACGGTCTAACTTAACCCGAGACTACACGACATGTTTTGAACAAACACGGCGTGTACTAGACAAGGCTTTGACATCCCATGCTGTTAAACACATGTCCATATACATGGATAAAACTTAAACGGCATGTTACGAACATACACGGCATGTATAGGTGAAGGTGACACTGCCCCGTGTTGTTCGTGACAAAGCCGGGTACCTGAACAGGATAGAACGGTGTGTTCCGAAAACAACACGATGTGTCTAAGTGAATGCGACGTCGACCCGTGTTGTTAGTGACAAGACATGGTACATGGACATGACTACACAACATGTTCCATTACAACACAATGTGTTCTACTCGAGCTTCCCTGACCCGTGTTGTTAGTGACACGACTGGGTACACTGCTCCGAATTACACGGCGTGTTCCTGAAGTTATTTCTACAACAACATGTCCCTGCTCACACGGTTAGGGACAAGGCCTAAACACTACACGACATTTATTCAAAAGTACACGCCGTGTATTCTTGGGTTTTCTGGGCAGTAGCACAAAAACTGCACAGAATCCCCTAAAACACAGAAAACAAGTCAAGGAAGTGCAAAATTCTGATTTGTGAGGGCCCATACTCCCTGTGAATCAAAACTTGGCATTCATTAAAGAAATGTAGGAAACAAACAATCCTCTAACAAGGCAGCAGAGATTCTATCAAGCATCTATCACAGAAGCATGCATAATCTATACAAATTCTATCAAAACAGAATGCAATCGCTAATGTACCCTAGATGGCATGGCAAGAATGCATGGCATGCGATTTCTACAAGTGCCTATATGATGCATGAGATGGCATACCCTCGTCTCATAGGGTTGAGATAGAAATAGAACTGCAATTGCCAAGGAATTAACAACGCAAAGCATGTGAATCACTCTAGGTGAAATCAAATCAACAGTAAAATCTCAAAACCAACAAACTAAAATTAACGAGGTAATATGGATTTTCCATGTACACGTGTTAGCTACTCTTGAGAACAAATTAATACCAAGTACTAAATCTGTCCTATCCCTGGATAAAGACTCCAAACAGTAATCAAGAGAAAAGAACTCCTCTGATACAACTTTGTAACGACCCAAATCCGGAGCCCCTGCATCGGTTCCCCATACACGGTTCACCACATGACCTGAAACGCGTTTCCCCAAATTCCAGAGGCTGCCGACTAGCAGCGAGGGCCTTGGTGAGTCGGTGGGGAAACTATGCCCTCATTCGGTAAAGTATACAGCGAAATAACAACCAGAAACAATAATGGAAACAATAAACAGCATACAACAACTGAACTGAACAACAGAAGCAATGAATAAAACAATTATAATGAAACATGGTACATATGTCTATGGAATCAGTAAAAAACCAACGTGCTGAAGTAAAACTAAAAAACAAAGTGAAAATGAAAACAAAGTAAACTCCTCCGCATCGCAAGCCATGGCTCGGTCCCATGCTCTACAACTCTAGTGCAATCATGAACCTGAAGTAGAAGGGAACTTTCCCTTATCTATACCTGTAACAAAAAAGTCTTCTTGGGCCCAAAATAATGGCCCAAATACGGTGTGAGATACAATCCCAGTAGGCAATCACCCAAAGATCTGTGCCTAATAGACAAGGAATAGAAGGCAAGTAAAAGTGTGGAAAGCAGTAAACAGAAAAACACACCGCAACTACAATCCACAATTCTAGAATATAATGTACACAAGTAAACAACAAACAACAAGTAGAAAACAGGTAACCATCTGGGTATCTCTCACTGCATAACCCCTATGGTTCAACCTACATGTACTAGCAACCCTATAGGAGGCACACACAGTCTCACCCCTCTGGTTCAGCTAAGAGTAAACTCTCTGAGGAAGCACTCACAGTCAATTCCCCCTATAGTCTCGTATCAGGTTAAAGGATCTCTGGGAAAGCACTTAATGTCTCATTCCCCATGTGGCCCATGTCGAGTAACTACAACCTCTCTGAGGAAGCACTCATCTTCAATTCCCCATGTGGTCTCACATCGTATTAAAAGACACTATGGAGAAGCCCTTACGTCCATTATCCCTATGGTCTACTATACTAGGTTCTCACAGTCCTGTGTGAAAATAACATGCTCGGCGCACGTGTATCATCCAATTAATCTTGAAGAACTACTTGGCTATCAATATAAGGATCAACAGCATAACATAACAACAGTTACACTATCCTACAACTTGGCATGGCAACCGGAAAAAAGAGAAACAAGAATAATAAGCATTGAAAACATACAGAGTACCGTAAAAACTACCATATTCACAAGGAAAACATCTACCTTAGAAGTCAAGAAAGCAGTCTATACAACAAGTACAAAATAGGAACACGCAATACCCCGTTCAAGGGTATTGGTGGAATTTTCACAAAATACTCATCGAATTTCTACAGAAAAGAACAAACCACCCACCTGGATGCTATGAGATCGATATATGTGAACAATGATGAAAAATTCTCCCCCGAACATCATAGATCTGAGAAAACGCCCAATACATTCAACCCACGATAGCTTGAAAACGAGGAGGAGCCATGGATCAAGGAAAAAATAGAAGAGAGAGCTTACTGAGATGATCCCAACACAATCGACAGCGGTTGGAACAGAGATCGGACGGAGGAACGGGGGATTGGGGAATATTTTTGGCCGTATGGGTCTCTCTCGGACGAAGATCCTGAAGAAGAAACATGTTATGTCCGTCAGGCATGACCCTGGTGCATTTAGTGAAAAAAAGGAAAGTACACGGTGTGTACTTTTAGAGTACACTCCGTGTACTAGGTTTTTCCATACTCCACCAAAATCGGCCTCCACATCACCCTTACACATCATGTGTGTGGCCCGAACACGGCCATCACATAGCTTCGATCGGTAAAAGGGTACACGGAGTGTACTCAGAACGTACATGGCGTGTTCTTCAAAATTTTCTAGAAACATAATTTTTCTTAAAAACATTAGAAAAAATAAAGGCATACCTGAAACGAATATCCAGGTTCTTACATATATCCTAGGAATTAATGAAGGGTTTATGCAATCACTATTATTTGTGTGGATGATGAAAACATTAATAAATTTATGATAGTTATTTTTTCTTAAACTTGAAGTGTTTTATTTGATTTTAAATATATACATTTATTTTCATCTTATATGTTTTTTATGACTATTAATTCATTACATCATAGATTATATATTATGTCATCTAGGAAAAAAACAAATGGGGAAATGATTTTTATTATTACTCTTATCTAATTAATATTTATGGGATGTCTCATTCATAGAATTGTTAATTCTTAGTATAGATGAACTCAATGAAATATTTGGAATTATTCTGTTATTCCCAAATATTTATTATCAATTTCACTGATAGAGAAATATAAAATCCTCAAAGGATCCTATAGTATTATGAATATACACTTAAAACTATTAAAGTTCATAATTTACCTCAAAATGATTTATGAACCATAATTATATGATTCTAATGAAATAATTATCATATGATTTTTGTGGGGGAACCCTATATATCTTGTTCATACTCTATAAATTGAATCATAGTTTTCTAAACATAATATATATTAAATCAATACTATTTTATGGGTATTCTCATGATTTAATATAAGTGAGAGAAAATTAGAATTATAGAGTTGTAATTTATTTATGAGGAAAATATAACATCTAGCATTTATGAATATATATTCTTTCACTAAGTTTTAAATTTTCCTATTTATAATAAATAGAAACATGAATTTAAATATATCATACTAGAAAATATTCAAAATAAATATATTTTATTTATTCATAATTGATCATTACAATGAAATTAAATAAAATATATGTTTATAAACCAATAATGGGATTAAAATTTTCTAATTAAAAAATACTATATATCTTCATCTCACATAATAAACACTGTTAGTAGAACAAACTGTTGAACAAAATAAAAAAACATTTTAGTTAAGATCATTTGACATAATCCGAAATGAAATCTCTAAAAATTCGAATTTTTAATTTTAAAGTTATAATGGAATTAATTTATATATATAATGTGGATAATTTAATTTTTATTTTACTATCATAAATAGATGTAAAATTTAACACCATAATAATGGTAAAACTATAAATTTTCAGAAAGTATACTATACAATTGATATAAATAAATATATTTGAAACATAAATTTATATTAAAATGAGTTTATTTTAAAAAATAAAATATTTTGGAATATAATAAAAATAAATTAATTCATATTGTAAACTTTATTTAATAAAAATTAATTTTTTAATAAATTATTAATTTTTCAAATTTATTAATA
The DNA here is from genome assembly GCA_963277665.1 of Viscum album. Lineage (NCBI taxonomy): Eukaryota > Viridiplantae > Streptophyta > Magnoliopsida > Santalales > Viscaceae > Viscum > Viscum album. Next base: position 41,317,947 of record OY728129.1, on the reverse strand, counting down.
TTAATGAAATATTTGGAAAAAAATTATTAAATTTATGTAAATGTTATCAAAATACATACATAAAATCCATTACCTAATTTTAAAATATAATTAATAAAATATTTATAAATCATAGTCAATTAGATATGTTTTATTTAAAAAACATTATATAGTATATATTATATGTTTTTTGTAGAATAAATTTTACATAATTGGAGTATAAAATTTAAATAATATATATATATATATATAATATGAATTAATTTCTTAAATGAATTATTTATTTATAAAAATAATGATAAAAATTTTAATAAAAAAATACATAGCTAATATTAAATTCAATATATTGTACACACTTTTAAAAAAAATTATATATCATCGATTAAGAATTAATTTATTAGAATATTTTATTTTTATTAATAAACAACATTCTAGAAATAATGTGATCATTATTAACTAATATGAAATATGTTTGAGAATATATAATGTTAAAAAAGTGATTTTCATATACACTATTTTTACTTTATTAATTATTTCATAAAATTAAAAATTTTCACATATAGATTTTGAATAAGATTAAGTGGAGTAAAATGTGGGAATCATCAACTCAGAACTAGATAAAAATTTTCATATTATAATTTTGAGAAAAAATAATTTTTGGGATAATATTTTAATATTCTAAGAGAATGATGTCAGAGATAAATTTACCTATTTTTTATTTTAAGTAATTAATTTGATATTAATAAATTTTATATGTCCTTTGTTAGTGGATATTGTCTGTATTACAATTCCCACACACATTTCTCTTGATATCTCTATAACCCAATGTTATTCTATCTTTATCCTTCACCAAAATCATATTTCTAATTAAATATCTAACATTTCAACCAATATTAAGATCCCTACTACACCCCTTCCAATCATATTATATCATTTTTTATTCACTTGAATAATTTTGAATTTATATTTAATCAACTCATCTTCCATGATTGGTATCTTATGGACCTTGGAATGTTGTTCGTTCTTTAAAACTAATAGAAGACATTTATAGATAGAGTGTATTACTCTAAGAAGAAAGAGTGTGTTTGAGCAAGTGGTAATGCATGGTTTGGGTTTGTATCTCATTTTCACTTCAATGATTAATGTTTTTATATGATGAACATACATTTATTTTAAAAGGATTGATTTATTCTAAAAATACTTATTATATTATATTTAACATTGAAATTATTGTATTTACATTTTAATTTCATAATATCTATTTCATGTTATTATTTTTGACGTTATACCACATTTATAATAGAATTATTGATTTAATATTCATTTCTTTCATATATCCCCTTTTCTATTTATTTATATTATTCTATGTTTAATATATTTTATCCATACTATATAAAACTTATAATTACATATTAATTTTTATGGGTAATTGTATTTTCATATCTAGATAACACTCTTTAGAATATTTCTTGATTACTAAAAATTTTAAATAGTTCATGATAATTCATATAATATGGATTGAGAATTTTCCTTCCATATCTATGAAATTTCATAATTTTTTTTTTATTTTAAAATTTTAAAATATAAAAATATATTCACATCTAGAAAATTCATATTTACCATTGTCTCTATTGAAAATTATTTTTTATTTTTTATTTATCTATATCATTATAATTAAAAAAAAATTAAATGAGTAAATAATGTTTTTTTATCCCACTTATTTATATTATCGTTTCTGAAACCAAATTTATTAAATTTTAGCATTATACTTCTATTGAGGGTATATTATTGGTGCTTATTGTAAAAAAATATAAAAAATCTTATAACAAATTTATATATGATATTAAAATTTACCTATAGCTTCACCTTTACAACAATGCTATAAATAAATAATGAAATTTTTTATTAATTTTTTAAATCCATTTTACCCTCTATATGTAATGGTTCTATCATATATGGAATCATATTTCTTGAATGATTATTTATATACAATAATGAAAATCTTCTTTGTAGTGAGTGAATATGGTGTATTAGTCAAACTATTTAATAAATTCTTCTTATGTGGTTCCATTCCAAAAAATGGAAAACCATTTTAAATCTATGATGTAATTATGATTTGTTATATGATTGATTTCATAGGGACCACATGTGTATGATTTTACATTCTACTGTTAGTGTGTCGGATATATTCATCAAAATTATGACGTAATGATTTGTGTCCCATGACATAATAATATTTTATTCTTAGACATGATTGTACGGAGATACATTAACTACTTTGATTGTGGATATGATTATAATTAGAAACAATATAATTTTTTTGTGTGCAAATTAATGTGGTTTCCTATTCTCACAATTCATTGTGTAAAATATTAAAGTCTTCATGTTTCAAAATAATTTGTGTGGAAGTGATAAATTATATCTATTTTTAAAATTTTATAATTTATCTCATGCAACACCACTTTATTTTACTTTATATTCCTCATAACATATGATACACACACCACCATAAAATATTAAAACATATTTATTTAGTTATTATAGAATATTGTATTATAAAAATAATATACATTATGATATAACTAAATTTTGAAAAACTAATTAAATTTTCAAAAGAAATAAATCATATGTAAATAATAATACTAGAAGACCGAAATTATCTTCATCATGATGATCCGTGAAGATCATACGACTAATGTAAACTATTTAATGAATACATCATGTTAATAAATATGATTATCCTGTGAAAAAACTAGAGAAAATGATGATTAATTTTTGATATGTAAACAATACTATATATAAGAATGTAGGATAACTATTATGTATATAAAAGTTATATTTATATATACTAATTAAACATATGGTAATTAATATATTGTTTTTGGTTATCCATTATTGTATATATTTTTATATAATAAGTACACTGATGTTTAATAAATATTATTAAGATAAATAATTTAAATAAAAAGATAAAATATTTTTTTTATAATGGTTTATTATATATAATGTTTTATTCATTATATTATTATTATTAATTAAAAATTAATTTGGTGTGTTTAAAAAATTAAATAAAATATTTTTTAAAAATTTATGGATCAAATTGAATTGTTAGAGTGTAAAAACATTTTCTGTAATGTGATTAGAATAATTCAATGAATTATTTTAATGAAATAATTTAACAAAATATATTATATAAATTTTAAATAAATTAAATTTATCACATTAGAATGATGATGCAAAAAAATTACAGTTTAAATATAAAACATATATATTTAAGATTATTTAATTTAGAATTAATATGAAATAATATTAATAATAGAAAATTTATTTACAAAAGATATTTTTATGGAATTATTTTTCAATATATTTTATGCCTTCACAGAAAAGATAAAATTTTCATTTTAAGAAATAAAATTGTAAAAAATATAGTTAAAATCACTAATCACCCAAAAAATATTAGCTAAAATATACTAATTCTTCTTATGATATTTTATTAATTTACTAGGGTGAATTGTGAATAGAATTAGTAAACTAATAATATAATATAATAAGTTATTTTTTAAAAGTAACAAATAAAACATATAAAAATCAAAATACATGTGATAATACTGGTAATATACATCATGATTGGTTTCCTTCAAATTGTGGGATACATTTTATTGTAAAATACCATAAACATTATATAATGGAAAACCTGAAAAGATAAAAAAATACATTCACTATTAATGGATCTCTCTCGACTAAGTTCTAGGTTTTTTCCTTCCCTCATCATAGAATATTCATCCCCCTATCTGGTGTTTTAATTTCATCCCTTCACACCCTCTCCTTCCCCAGCGACTATGAAAACCTTGTTCTTCCTTCGTGATGCCCATTATAACAACATATCTTGAGATCATAGGTCAATATTTTATTTCTGTCAGTTAGATAATTTTAGTTTAAGGTTCTCACATATCATGGATTTGTATTTTCTATTTTCCTTGTTGGATTTTGTTTCCTAAATGTTAAAAATATTTTTTTATATAAACATAGTTTCCCATATATTTTCTCCAAAACAATCCTTTAAATCTCTAATATATACAATGAACCTGTATTAATGTATATATACATTACATAAATTTTTTAGAATACATAAAACATTAAAAAATGGTCACCCAAAGACAATAATAGTTTAGTGAAATTGGAAATGTGGAACAAAAATCATCTAACTTAGTGAATGATATTCAATTTTTCTCCTAAATATATTTCCCCTTAATAAGTATACTTAAAAATAATTCATCAATACCTGGTAAAAGGAAAAATAATAAAAGGGTGGGAAAAAATTACCTATAAGGGTATTTAAACGAAATGCATTAGTGTTTCATAAACATAAGTGTATGAGAACAAGATCTTTATAATATCATTCTCTACATGTCAAAGATCATAAAAATGGATCATGTTATAATGATTTGTATTCCAAAAGACTTAAATCTTAATGAAAGTAAAGATCATAATCCATTTCAAATAACACATAATTATGAAATGTAAATGTGTCATACACATTATTGTATAACATCATGAAGATATATTTGTTGAAAAAGTTTCACAGATTTAGTTAATGACATGAATTTAGGCCATCACATTGACTTATGGGCGTAAAACATGTCCCATGAATAATATTATGAAGATAACATTTTCTTATCGTATAATGTTTTTAACATTTAGTAAGGATAACACATTAACTTATGTACATGAATCTAGGTCCATACGAAACATTATAAAACAAAAATAAGGTTCAGTCATTATATTGTGTACATATAATCATGTTCATGCACAATCTTATTGACATGAAACTACGTCTATGAATAACAATTTTATCATGTAATAAGGTTCACATACAACATTTATACTCATGATTAAAACATCTTTGCCTAATTGATTAGATGTATATATAGGTCCCACAAATCTCATAATAATATCATTCATAAATACACAAAAAAATAAAACTTCAACCATATCATGAACTATAAAATAGATTGATTTATAAATATAAAATCATATCCCATGAAATTAAATGTGTATCATTAACATTTCATCACTTCATAATCTTAGAAAAGATATAGGTTTCATAATAACTTCAGGAATGAATTTCCCAAAATAAATAAGCATATTTTAAACACATATAACTCTTATAGGAGAAATGGGGTTCATAAATATCCTAACACCAAGGCATAAACCATTCTCAGAAATAATATCACTATATCCTTTAGATCATTTCCCAGATAGAAATGAATACAATATATTAATATCAACATACATGGAAATTATTTTTGAAATGTATTTTGAAAATATTTATTAAGGAGAATAGAATTTCTTCTTTAGGTAATTATATTTAAAACATTAGAATTTTTGAAAAAATATCATGTATTTTTATAATGGAATCTATGAAAACATTTTGAATACCATTTATTTTAAATTATACATGAAAAATTATAATGAAATATTGAAAATATATTGACAACCATTTTCCATTCAAACATTTTAAAATAATCTTGAACATGATTTTCATTAAAACATATAAAATAATATTAAAATTATTTTGAAAATATTTTCTCCCCAATTATGTTTAAAAATTATTATTTTATAAAAAATTAACCTTTTAAAAATTAGGAGGAAGAATAAAAAAAATGAATACATGTAAATCAGTTCATGTTGTACGAGGTAAAAATAAAATTCAATTTTCATGGTTAAAAGGTTAAAACGAGGCTTGTTTCGAAGGAAATGAAATGATCCTTTTGAAAACATTGGTAAAATGGAAAAAGGGTAAAAATATATTTTATATATTATATGAGATATTAGAATAAATTTTGAATCCTTTTAGAAATAAATTATTTTTAATGAACAAAGAATTTTGACCAAGTATAGGGTAAGGTTAGGCAATCATAAAAAGTCATTTAACTATATTATTTACCAAAGTGTGTGAAAATGGTACCAATATATTAAAATATCATGAATATCCATTCGATAAGAAATGTCAGGAATTTTCCTGACACGTGGATCTTAAAATTTCATCAAATAACAACAAACATAAATAACATAAAAAAGAAATGATATTATTTTAATAAATGATTACCATTTTGTAGCTTTTAACCATACTCATCATCTATGAAAATGAAATTACATGAAGCCTAAAATTTCATGTAGTGAAATATATTCACAATATAAAATTTAAAAGGTAGTATATATACATTGTAATGATTTGGACATCTCCAGTCCATTCATTTTTTGATATATTGTGTTTCAGGTGTTTTTGGAGGTTAAGGTGACATCTTCCACCACTTTTTCCATATTTCATGTTTCCCAATGGTATATCAAAATAGTGAATCACACCTGTAGAATTTTTTTGGTATCTCACCTGGGTTGTTGCATTATGATAGTCTCCCACCATGGTGGTATCTCTCTGAATGGTTACTTGCTTAATAGTGACTTTCCAAATGGTTGTTTTCCAACAGTGAATCTTTCATTAGTGGCTTTTATAATGGTGTCATATCCATCAGGGACTCATCTAATGGTGTCTTGTCCAACATTGAATATTATAATGGTGACTCACCCAATGATGCCTCACCCAATGGATACTTTACAACAGTCCGTCAGCCAATGGAAAATCGTCCAACGGTGACTCTCCCAATAGTTCCCCACCCAACGATGACTCACAGACAATGCCATACTCAACTGTGGTTTGTGAAATAGCAAGTCATTCGATGTTTTTCCATTTATCAATAGTTTCACCCCTTTATGTTTTATATGATGAAAAATGATTTTATAGCCTTGTTTTAAGGAAATTAGAGCAGACTCAAATCCCAAAACTCTGCTCTTTTTTTCTAAGGGACCGAATTTTTTTACAAATCCAAAGTGGGAAATCATGATTGGATATGACTTTAATACAAAATCCAATGTATATAATATGATGTCCCATTTATATTTTAGCAAAGGCCTACCCTTGTTCGTCATTATTTTTTTCCTTGGAATGGGACACCGAGAGTTCTTCCTCTCATAGGATATTTGGGATCAAGCATCAATTAGTGGCACATGTATCCCTCAATGTTTTTACTACTACATGTGCACTACCTATTTTGGTGCAACAAGGAGGTCTCAATCCATCTTTTTTATTAGTTATTTTCTACATCGGTTATTCTCGGTTCTTTGTTTATTTGCTCTGATTTCATCCTACCCTATGATAGAATGTGATATCAATGTTCTTAATTGAGCTTTCTCGGTTCTCGGTTGGTGTGGTGGGATCGCAGCGTCCTCAGGTGGAAGAATTTGTTGTTGCAGTGGTGGTCATGATTCGTTATATTGACATGCTCTAGTATAAGGAACGACTGAATCCTTTGGATTTCGGGGTTTCATTTGATCTTTTTTTAATGTGAAATCATAGAGATATCATTATATAGCCATTGGATCACAATGAAATTGAAATTATAAATATTTGAACCAGATTAATGGATTGGTATCATTTTCATAGTGATGTTTTTGCCTCTTTATTTTTGAGATAATATGATTTATATTCCTCTCTTTCATATATATTGTTTCATGATGAGATTGGAAATTAACATAAATATGGAAATACTTTCAATTAGTTATGTAAAATAAAATTAGGAATTTTAAGGGATTCAGTAATTGTTGTTGAATTTTGATGATAATAAAATTGATACATATATTCATGTCTAATAGAATAACATACTAAATGGTTGTATGAATAAAGATAATGCATTCATAGGTCTTAAGTGTCCTTCATGTTCTAGTGGACAAGTTCCCTATGCTTTGGAGCCATGAGAGATCCTTATGAAGGAAGGATGGATTCCACTTTTATGGCTAAGATCCCTGTTTATATTTTTGATTGTTTAATACTGCTTGTAATATGATGTGATACTTAGAGGGATGCACATGTAGTGTTGTTGTGAAATCTAAGGTAGGGTGGACCACTTGTTGTGGCAGTAGTTGACTTCTAGTGTCGCTAGAGCCATCAGTTTTTGCATATGGGTGTTGGGGATGACATAAGGGATGGTGGAATTGGTTAAAGGTAGGCTAACCCATTTATATGAACAATTGATGATTGTTTGAGTAGTTTTTTGTTTTTCCAAATTTCATTCCCCAATATTTGAGGTATATGGTTTTTTCAACCCACCTTCCAAGTTATTCGAAGAAGTACAAGGTATGAAACATTCTTTTTTGTGTTTATCCTCTTGGGGATAAATGTGTTTATTCTTTATCTAGGGATAGATAAGACTTGATGAGTAGTGTATCTACCCACTTTGTTGACCCCATTTTATGTGGTAGCTTTGAATGTTTCTATATAATACATAAAATTATGGAAATTATTTTTGTCATTAATATATGAATGAAAAAATGTATAACACATGGGTTTGGAGCTTTCTAGGATGCAAGGTTGGATTTCTATTTTAGAGATATTGTAGACTCAGTTTGGTCATGCATAGAGGGAATTGAACATGGGTAGGATGGTAATGGAATTCAAGGTGAAAAATGAAAATTTTAAACTAATGTATTCATAATTAATTAACATAAAATGAAACCGATAAAACAGAATGAGTTGATTTAATCAATCCCCATAAATGGTTCCATGCTTATAGGATATCTAATCTTGGAAGTGGCAGTTGGGGTCTAAGAGATGTTATCTATAGTTGAGTCTAAGACATGGTTATTTCCATAGGGTGGTTTTAGCTATATTATATCATTTACTATTTTTTTCTATACGCTACCACAACCCTATCAGTTAGGGTGACCAACAATCGAGGGATTTTGGGCCTTTGGATGTTTTCCCAAAAATCATAGTAAGAGGATAGATAGTTGACTACCCCCCTTTTTCCTCATCTCTTATCTTTGTAAAAACTTGTACTGGAATACTTGGCAGTTAGATTTCACCACACATGTTCATAGAAGGGATATAATGGCTTCTGGTTATTTCACAGACTTGTATTCTTGATATATTTTAATATGTACTACTATAGGTGTAATATGTATTGGTTGTGACGACTTGAGGATCCCTTCTCGGTGTATGGGATGTAAAGGATTGAGATATAATACCTGATTTTTGATACATCTTATGTATACAATGGTGGCTCATGGAAACTAGTTAGTTACTTTTGGTTATGTGGATGTGGTGGTAGTGTGATTCATGAGGTGCAGGTTGTGGTGCTTCTCCTAGGTTTCTACAAGTTTACTTTTTTGGAGATAGATTCTGACGATATGTGACATTAGGGAAAATTGTAAAACTAGTAGGGATGTATATGTGGGGTACCCAAGATATTATAATTTTAATGACAAACGCTTTTATTCAATAATTTGTGAGAGTAGCCAAAGTGCATCATGGATCATAGAATACCTTTTTAGGTGGTGAGTTAGTTCCACTTGTTGTTTATGATACTTTATCTTGATTTCATTACTATTTTTTAGGAGGATACTAGGAGGATCATACTGAGTATACAGTTATACTCACCCTATATTAAATAATATATTTTTTAGGTCACATGTTGCAGGTTAGAGATCAATCTAGTTACTACTATCTCGGGGTTCTGAATGAGTTGTTTGGGCATCATGGTCGCTATGATTTTAATATCTTTTAGTACTTGTAGTATTCCATTTCAATTGTAGTAGTTATTTCATGAAATTACATTTATTTTCATGGATTTTCATTTATAATTTAGAGTATGTAGTATTCGGTTGGTGTCTATTTAATCCCTCTCTTTCATATGTGTTCTCTTAGAGGATAATGTCTCTAATCTGTGTGATTACCGGACCCTCAGTGCCAGTTCTCAACCTCAGGACTATTGGTGGCGGGACTCCAACGTCACTACCTCTCTTCTCCCCTTACCATCCCAAAGGGGTAATTTTTTTTGGAATGGGGTCATGATATAGTGGTATCAGATCTCTAGTATGAGGGATTTGATGGAGTTTGGATTTAGGAACATGTGAGGTGGCATGGGTTGGTAGGGAAATAGTGTCAGGTTGTTTTGTTGAGACCTATAAATACATGGGAATAGCTGAGACATATGTATTTATCCCCCCTATGATCCAACTAACATAACCTTTTTTTTACAATAGATACTAAATGAGGTGATACTTGTGTGTTATAGAGTCCACAAAAATGCTCATGCATCATTCTTATTATGTATGTGTTTGATTTGGTAGACCTTTGGACATGTTAACCAAAAATTAATAAAAGAGAACAATCAATTGATGTTAAAGTCATACATATTTTTATTTTCAGAGCTCTAATTGATTGTTATTTTATAGGTACGGATAAGGTTTATTTCCTCACCAGGTTCGCATAGAATATGTTCACAGGTTCCACCTGTAGATCACCAGAGAGTAGAGGTTGATTTTGAAAACAATTACAGGATGACACTCTGATATTTTCAGCTTCAATGTCTGCATAAGTATGAGTGATCAATTTTATATAAGTACACTAGTGAAGATTTGGAAGATGTTGTGATAGATTTCAATTAGATCATCACTTTATAGGCTCCCCTGGTATCATTGGTTGTGATGTTGTTTTGTGGGGCAGCAAGGTAGTTGTTGTTATTGTTCCTCGGGAATCGCTAGGAGTTGGTATACTTATAGGAGAAGTGTCAAGATCTATTCAGAGAAAATTTCCATTAATCGACTATGTAGGAGGCCATTCGTCAAGAGATTGTTCCCTTTCATCTTGGAAGAACCAGTGTGTGGAAGATATGTATCTGTTTCAGGAACCTTTTGATGTATTCTTTAGAAGTGTTTCAAGATAAGGAGTCCATGGCAACAAATTCTGATGAGGCTTATCATTTAGTGATCTCGGCTTTGGTCACCCCCTTTATTCATTCAATATATCTCGAGGTGCTAGAGAGAGAATAAGTAGTCAAGAAGACATTTTCCAGACCATATCATCACAAGATATGAGTTTTTAGGATTCATCGTAAAGCAGAGTTGTGGTCCAAGATTCCTAGAATTTTCATAAGAAGAGTTTCTAATCATCAGGGTGTAGGTATCATCCCTTTATATCTCGTTTCCCAAGGAGAAATGACTCTTAGACCTATGCCAATGGATTAGGAACTTAAAATTTTTATTGTATTCTTAGTTAATCACTGAAATGAGTTCCTAATCCTTCTGAGCAGTCATTGTGTGCTTAGTGTTCCACTCCATGTCCCTCAATTGAGGGAGTTTTAGCCAAGGTTTCCGAACAGGATGCACCAGTCTTGGATCAGTAGAGAGATGATGGGACAGATACAAGACATCACCAGGGCCCTCTCTCTCCTTATTTAGGATGGAACACCCATGGAAGTGGCCATCAATAGTTTATTAGAGGTTGTGGAGAAGGTCATTTAGAGCTTCAGGCTTTTGTGTTTCTAGCTCTAGGTGGTCCAAACATCATTTGAGGTACCCATTTCTTGTTTTCTACTTGGGATCATGACTTGTTTCCTCTATGAGTGGAAATATCCTTCATATCACCTTACAATGACCATGATTTTGTACTCAAGGTGGAGAGGCTTCTACTTCCCTTGGAATTTACTGCACCAGTTGACGGTTGAGATGGATTTTTTGAATTATATACATACCACAAGCTAGTGTTTGGGAAGCACGACTCTTGGAGATATTTCTTATGTTTATGTATACAACCATATGATGTCATCCTCATCATAGATTGGATGTATTCGGTGCAAGTTTTTGTGGATTTCTTAAGAAGACAATTTGTGTTCTTCGATGCTGATGGAGAGAAAACAATATCTGATCATGAGTGAGACCCTTATATGGGTCAGAGGGGTGCTCCTTCCATGTCATGCTTTGTGGCTGAGTTGATGCGATGTTCTTCAGTGGTTCAATAAATAGTGTTTCCCAGTTCCATGAATGAGTACCTTACTTTCGTCCCAGAAGTAGTTATAGCCTTACCCCATCAATGGGATAATGATTTCTAGATTGAGCTACATTAAGGAATTTATACCACATATAAGAATCTATATCAGATGAAACCTTTTGAGTTGTGAGATTTTTTAATATAGCTTGATGGTTTGTGGAATTTTAGTTTCATTTGAGCTAGTGTGTCACCATGGGGCATACTAAATTTTTTCAACAAGAAGGTTGATGGTAGGTTTTGGTTGTGTCTTGAAAATCATTGCTTGATCCAAGTGATAGTGAATAAACGCTATCATCTTCCACAGATTGATGGTATCTTTAAATAGATGATGTTTTCAAGTTGGTTCTCAAAGACCGACTTGTGATTAGGGTATCATTAGATTGATGTGAAAGATGAGGATATCCTGAAGGCTTATTTCTATTATTTTCATGGGCATTATGAGTTTGTTGGGATCCCATTATGTGTGAAAAATGGTTCATCTATGTTCATAAGGTTAAGGAAAAATTTGTTCCATGAATTCCTAGATATATTTATCGTGGTTTTAATCCATGATATCCTTATATACTCTATATCCAAGAAGGAACATGCAGAGCACCTGTGTTCTATTTCTGGGGTTTTTCATCGACAAAAGTTGTTTGGGAAGTTTTTAAAGATTCAGTTTGGGGCACAAGAAGTTCGTTTATTGTGGCAAGTTGTATCTCAACATGGGATAGATATGGATCCATCGTTAATAAAATATTCTTTTATATTTGTCCTCCCCTATGAAAGTGGGAAAGGAAAAGAGATTCCTTGGTTAAGAGGGTTATTACAAGTGGTTTGTAGAAATTTTATCATGGGTTTTTACTCCAATAACATGAGTTATCAATAAATATTATGAATTATAGTGGACTAGTTATTTTCAGGTAGATTTGAAAAATCGTAAGGATATGATATTTAGTGCTCCAGTTCACTCTCAACTAGAAAAATGAGTTCAGCTTGAGGTTTTTGGTGATGCTTCATGTTCTGGGTTAGGTTATGTTTAGATGTAGCCAACATAATTCATTTTTTATGGGTCTTGGTAGTTACATCCCCATGAATATATTTATTCCACCCACAATCTTATGTTTGATTCTATGGGTTTTTATATGATGTAGTGTATTTATGAAGTCATTTCTGAGCATTTTGTTTACTTCACCAATCAAAAGAGCCTGAGGTATGTTTTCCCCCAACATTACATGAACATTTGAAAGTGATGGTAAATGGAGTTGTTATTGGATTACGACTTCCAAATTTAATAAACACTTATAAAGAGGAATGATGTGGTCGATGTGTTGATCATGATATTAGGTGCTGATGTAGTGTGTGAATCTGGTGATTCCTTGAGGGTGATAGATGAACTATAATCATTTCACATAGACATGGGAGATGTTGGGGGAAGATGTTTTATTTTTTAGAGGATAGTGTGGTCATATTTTGTTAAGTAGGGGGAAGATTCCTAGTTAGGGGGTCTTAAGGTGGGAGGTCTGGACAGAATGAGTTGTTTATGGAGGGGCTAATGAAGGTTGGTCTGAGGATGAGCTACACTGACTATCATTTCGAGGAAAGATTTTCATTCCATTAGAGACGTGTGTGATGGTTCTATGATATTTTCATAGTTCACCTTTAGTGTTACATACTTCCATGATAATGATGTACCATGATTTGAGGAGTCATCTTTGGTGTCCTTGTTTGATGTGTGGGGTTGCAAAGTTTTTGTATCGATGTATGGTCTGCTAGAAGGTGGAGGCTGAGCACTGTGTTCTTAGTGTTTTGCTCCAAGTGTTATATGTTCCTTATTGTATGGGGGAGGAAATATTTGTGGGATTTTTTTCCCTATTTACCTAGAAATCAGGGAGGCCATGAGGTTATATTTATAATCAATTATCATTTGAAGAAATCATTAAACTTCATAATATTCAAGGAGTAATGATAAATGGAGGTTTTTTCAAGGAATTATCAGGAGGGAATGGTGAGACTCCCTGGGGACCCATGGGATTTCATTTCCGATCGAAATCCACATTTTACCTTCAGGGTGTTGAGAGGTCCAAAGAATGATTTTGGTTTTTAGCTATGTCTTAACACTTCTTCTCATTTGTTAATGGATGGTCAGACCGAGCGGACCATCCATACTATTGAAGAAATTTTTAGCTCTTGTATCAGGAATTTTGGAGGTTCGTGGATGAGGCATCTTCCCTTGTTAGAGTTCTCTTATAGAAATACATTCCACTCCACCATCGGTGTGGCACCATTTGAATATTTGTATGTATGGCCCTTCCATTCTACGTTTTGTAGGAATAGGTTCATTTAGTGAGTAATTTTTATTCTGGAACTGGTCCAAAGGAAATAAAAAGATGGTTCAGGTGATTCCTGAGAGAATGAAGGAAATGTAAGATTTTCAAAAGTCCTTTACCGATCATAACAGGAGTCCTATAGGGTTTGAAATTAGGGATCACGTGTTTATGAAGGTTACTCCCCATCTAGGGAAATGAAGGTTTGGTAACTGGAGTATGATTTATCCATGGTTTTTTGGGACTTTTCAGGAGTTATCTCATGTTGGAGTCATGACATATATAGTAGGAATTCCCCCACAGATGAGATTGATACATGATTTTTTCCATGTGTCACAGATCCATCATTATATTATTGAAAACATTCAGGTCATCGATTGGGGTGAGATTGTTATTGACAATGATACGACCTCTGAGGAGAATTATGTAAAAATCTAGGACCACAAGGAGAAGGTGTTGTGTTGGTGTTCTATCCCATTGGTTCATTTATTGTGGTGGAATAGTGGTGTACATGATAGTACCAGGGAACTTGTGACATTGTTACATGCTCAGTACCCTGAGTTGTTTGATGTTTACCTCTTCTATTACAATTTTGTTTATTTTTTTGTTGTAGACTTCTCCTGCTTATGAAATGGCCTCCATTTGTTTCTTGTTTTGGCTTGAACTATTTTAATTCTTATCTATATTGAGATAGTTTTCATGATATGGTTGTGGTTATTTAATGGTTTTGTATTGTTTCTTTTGGGTAAGTGGTTTCGCTCTTGTGGTGGCAAGAGCCATGATAGGTATCTCGTGGGGTTTCTATACAAAAAACCCCTTTCCAGTTTCCTCATTCAATTGGTTTTGGATTCCCAAGGATGAGAATGTTTTAAGTGTTATCTGATGTATGGTTCTACGACAATTTAGTCCATTAATTTATTTAAATCTTATGTTTGAGGTGTTTTGGTAAGTTTTTTCGACTTCTTCCTATAATTTTCTTATATTTTGAGTTATTCCAACGGTAAATTGCAATGGTGACTCAAACCAGTAGCTCACTAATGGCAGCTCACCTAGAAGGTGGCTCGCTAAGGGTGTGTCACCCAGGTGGAAGCTCCCTGACTCATGAATCACCTAATTGTGGCCCACCTAATGGTATCTCGTCCAACATTATCTCTTCTAGTCTGGACTCATCCAATGGTATCTCATCAAATGGTGACTCATCTAACATTATCTCATCTAGTGGCAACTCATGTGACGGTGGCTCATCCAATAATACCTCACACAACAACGAATCACCAATTGTGCCTCACCCAATGGTGACACATCCAACAAAAACTCACCATATAGTGCCCCACCTAATGGTGACTCACCATTAGTGCCTCACCCAATGGTGACTTTTCCAATAGTGATTTGTGAACTATTTTTGTAGTTTCATATAGTTTCACCACTTAAAATTATATTTTATTTACAATTATTTTAAAGCCTTATTTTATGGGATTTAAGGCAGATTCTAATCCCATTACTCTTGTTATTCTTTCCTGAGGGTATGGGTGCCTTTACATAGTTAAAGCTCATAATTTTGACTAGATTAGACTTTAATAGAAAATCTAGTGTATCTAAACTAATGCTAAGTTTATATGTTCACAAAGTTTGACCTTTGTTCTTAATTATTTTTTTCATGATTGGGAATGACCATAGTCCTTCCTCCAACAGTAGTAATGTGATCAAACTAAAATCCTTGGATCATGGTTCCCTTGATGTTTTTCATGCTTCATGTGCATCCCTTATTTTGGTGCAACAAGGATGTATCGATCCTTATTATATATATGGTATGTTCTTCCATGGTTCTTCTGGGTTCCATAATACGTTTCCTATTATTTATACATTATATGTGATGAAATGTGATCATAATGTTAATGATGGATCATTATCTATTGTTGGTCAGTGTGGTGGTGTTGCAGCATCCTCAGGTGGATGTAGTTGTTATGAGAGAGGTGGCCATGATCCATTGTTTTGGAATGTTCTCATGCATGTAATGTTTGAAACCTTTTTAAGTAGGGGATTTTTTCTCATATATTTACTTGTGTCAAATCAAATATCTAGCATGATGTATCCATTGGATCACAATGAATTCTACATTATAACTATTTGAACTGGATTAAATAATTACCATCATTTTCATAGCGATGTTGTTGCCTATTAATTGGAATGATAGTGTTATTTATATTCATTTCTTGTTTAGCATGTTCTTCAATATGAAATTAATAATAAATGTGAATATGGAATTAATGTTTAATTTTTTGGCTAAATAAAAATGAGGAATATTCAATGGATTCAGTTGTTTTTTTCCATATTTTGATGATAATAAAATGGACGAAGATATGCGTTTGTATCTGTATTGGTTAAGAACAATTTGTGTGGATAAAAGATAATGATTCTTTTGGGCTTGAGTGCCCCACTTGTTTTAAAGACCAAGTTCCTTGTGATTTCGATCCCTGAGAGTACATTTTGATGGATGGTTGGATGCCTTATTTGGGTCCAAGAGACAATTTTCTATGTTTTTTGTTTACTAATACTTCTGATGTGACATGATTTGGGATAGCTGATCCTATAGGGGTGTTATTATATGTGGGGAAGGGAGGCCCTATTTTATGTGGAAGAAGTTGATTCCTAGAGTGGAGAGATGCATCGAAATATGAAAATGGGTGTTGGAGAGGACACTAGGGATGGTGTAATGGGTTAAATTTTGACATTCCCATTGATATGATAATTGTATTATTATTGGTCATGTTTTTTATCTCCATTACATTCCCCTCTACTTGAGGAAAATGGATTTCTACACTCTTTCCAAGAGAGGTGATGTCACGCAGGTTATTCCTGGTTTTTTCTATGATTAACTACATAAGGATGTATGTGTCTATTATCCTACTATGGGTAGTGAAGATTCAACGAGCATTTCATCTACTCATCATTTCGAGCCCCTTGTTTTTTGTAGTATATAGTGTTTTTAGGAATACCTGGAAATAGGAAAAATATAACATCATTAATGTATGAATGAATAACTATTTGACTCGTGTGTTTTGAGCTTGATGGTATATAGAGCATTGGGTTATATTTCTAATAAGTCAAGGACTCGATTTGGTCTTACATGGAGGACATTGGAAATAGTTGGGATGGTAATTGAAATTAAGGGAGGAAAATGAAAATGGTTAATTAATTTTTAATGAATTAATTAACAAAAATTTAAACTAATAAAAAATTCTAAGTAGAAATAATAAATATTTTTAAATGTTCTTGTGATTATAAGATATCTAGTCATAGTAGTTTAAGACATGGTTTTGAGAGGCATTATCTATGGTAGAGTCTAAGAATAGGTTATTCTTCTAGTGTGGAAATGAGCTATATTAAATCTTTTACTTTTTAGTTTCTATATACTACCTTACCCTGTCGGTTTGGGATACCGACAAGATGGGGATCCTGATCAATATGGGATGTTTTCTCTAACATCTTAGTTGGAGTATGGATAACTAACTACCCCCTTTATCATCACTCTCTTCTATTGGTATTTAATTGTTATAGTATACACAATATTAAGATTTACCCATCCATGTCTCCATAGGGTTGTAATTTATTGTGGTTATTTCCCACATATGTATTCAGGATATAGTTTCTTATGGACTAATATTGGTATAATTTATATATTCTTTGATGGATTGAGGATATTTACTTGGTTAATGGGTTATAATGGATTCAGGGATAACACTTGATATTTGAGACATGTTATGCAGGTTGTGGTGTCCCCAGTGGGGATATAGTAGATATCACCCATTAATTTAGTTATTACATTATATACTCTTATATGTGATACCTAGTGAGAGTAGCCATGGTGAGGATGGTAACTTATTATACATGTTTAGGTGATGAGTTTTTTCACTTGATGTTCACAATGATTTATCATCATTTTATTAATTTTCAAAAAAATTATTTAAGAGGATATTATGGAGTACACAATTATACTCACCATACATTGAATAAACTATTTTACCTGTCAAATGGAGTAGGTTGGAGGTCAGTCTAGTAACTACAATCATAGGGGTTTTCAAGAGATGTTCGAGATTCATGGTCACTTATGTTTCACATTATTTTGGAAGCTCCAGTTATCCATTTCTGTTGTAGTAGTTCATGCAAGACGTTACATACATATACATGGAATTTATTTTATATTTTATTATAGGTAATATTTTTTTACTATCTATCATATAACTCTCTATCACATGTGTTCTCTTAGAGCGAAATTCCTCCCATCTGGGTGTTTATCATACCCTTAGTGCTGGTCATCAACTCGACACCTAGTGGTGGTGGGACATAGTGTTCACAATATCTATTTTGAAATTTGAAGCATAAGAGGGGTAGAATTTGTGGGGATGGGTAACGACACACCTCATGGTAAAAATTATAGGTGCATAACATGTCATATGTATCGAAGAAGTCAAATGTAGAAAAAAATTTAGTATTGATTTGGTATACTTTGATATATAAACCACATGAATGAAAGATCATGAAATGTGAATATAAATACCCAAAATATTTAAAATGATAATCATAGAATACATCCATGAATAGTATAAATGTCACACTAATGTAATAGGTGTTTAATAATTCATCTTTCTCATAGAATTAATAAGAGAGATGAAATTCCCTTACTTGGTGTCTAGACTACCATCATAAATGTTCAAATGTAAATTATAATAAATGTAAATCTGTTATACATATTTTAAATAAACATATTATTATTCAAAATACCATATTTTTTTATTAGGAATTTATATTACCCACTTGATAAAAAATTTCATATTATAGTTATGCTTCATGGAATATTCTCAGTATTTTTCGCATTTGTCTTTATTTTTTTTATATTTGATCCTTATACAATATATCATAATTTCTAGAATGTTAAAATGATATATATATATATATATATATCATTTATATTCAGTATATTTGTATTATATTAATCTATATAGTATATAATTATGAAATTTAGAACATTTTTCATTGAGACGGTGGGTCATACGTATGCATGAATGTAGATTTTGTGGTATTGTTTTATTGAAAAAAAAGAAAAAAGAAATTTTGTATATATGTGTATA
The DNA here is from genome assembly GCA_963277665.1 of Viscum album. NCBI lineage: Eukaryota > Viridiplantae > Streptophyta > Magnoliopsida > Santalales > Viscaceae > Viscum > Viscum album. The sequence continues at coordinate 41,298,649 of OY728129.1, read as the reverse complement.
ATATCAATATATGAACATTAATATGTAATATATATAATATTATTTAAATAAAATCATCCTTAACACATTCCATGCAGTTTCTTATTGAATCACATCACTTTGAGGGGTTGTAGCCAACACTTCCTCAAACAAAATTATAGTATTTACGCAAAATATAAAGTATAAATGTAAGTGATTCCAAATAATTAAGTAATATTAATGAAATAATATTTATAACCTATAATATATATATATATATACATATATTGTATCGATCAGAATTTCCAAAAATGAAATGGTTAATGGGAAAATGAACCATCATTCTTTTGGGAGGCGGCAGTTCATCGTACACGTAAAAAATATGTTTATGACCCATTAGATGAAGGTTTCTGTAAGTATAGGTATATCTATTAGGATAAAAACATATCAATATATTATGGATAAGTTTTTTTATAATACAAGAAATATGAAGAGTATAGAGGTTAGATAATGGAAATAACATAAAAGAGATTGAGGTTGGATGTTACCTCTTCTTGGGGTGAATCATTTTGGTTTTCTCCAAGAATCTTTTTTTGATTGATTTCTAAAAACAGAGGCCATAAAGGATGAATTGAGGGTTTTTGGGAACAATATCAGGTTGATCATGACGAAAATTATGTTGTTTGAGAGGTGTGATAAATTGGGACGAGAAGATGCATTTTCTAGTGGAGGAGTGGTAATCATGTAATATTTGTACAAAGGAAATCAATACACATCTTACACATTGCAATTGGGTCCAATAAATAATCCAATTCAGTACAAAATAGTATAGGGTCTAAAGATAGACAAAATATGTGTCTTTGAAATGTTTCGAGGTTTTTTGGGCCCTTAAAATTAAGGTTTAGTCCCTTATAAAGATTAATTTTACCATAAACGTTGTCATTAATTTTCTTTACAATTACTAATACTTTTGGTCAAAAACTAATTTGACCAAATTAACCATTATAAATTATTATTTTTAAAAATATGTAAACCTTTTTAAAAAATTCAAAACATTTAATTGGATGATGCTAATTTTAATTTAATCCTTTATAATGGATGATAATGAGGGTTTTTAAATAAAAAATGACCATAATGATATATGTTTTATAGTCAATTTAAAAGTGAAATTGATTTCAATGACATGCATTAGATTAATTGATAAATATTTTATCTATTTAAACATTCAAGACAATTTATAATGTAATATAACCTTATAAATATTTTACATGTAAATGTAACCATGATTTAAATTTCATTATTTTTCAGTACTAATCAAAAAATAAAACGTCATAGAAAACAAAATTTTTTCCCTAACTAATTTTTAATGATTATTTTTTAAATATTATTTTTATTTTTACATACTATATTTATAATTGTCACAATATTTTTATTTCAAATTTGTTCCCCATTAAATGGTCGTAAAACTACTTTTATAAAAATATAAATGTCTTTATAATTTTAGGAATTTTGTCATCTTATGCATTAAAAATAAATTTAATGAATATTTTTTTGATTATGTAATATATAAATTCCATTAATATCATTATATAGTAGTAAATAATTTACATTATTAAGATAAATCTTCTTTTTCTCATAAAAACTTTCTTTCATAAACTAAGTCCATTTATAATCATTTCATTTCCATATTATTTTTAAAATAACAGGTTAATAAATAATTAAACTAAATATATTCATAAGTTAGTTAATCCTATAATATTCAATTTATTATATATGTTGTATCTTTTTAAATAATAATATTTTAATAATTAATTATTGTTTGGTAACACTCCATAATGCATGTCTCACAAGAAATGTTGATGTTGCGTGTAGTGCATACTCACCTTTTTACAGAATTTAGAGAATTTTTACAATGATGTTTCATGTTTTGAATTAATAACATTATATTTATTATAAAAAATATATACTATGTTCTTCAATATATAATAAAAACAATTTTCACTATTGTGGGAAATGAAAAATATCAATAATATTATATTTATTTGAATCAAATTCAAAAAATCTAATGGTTTTGCATTGTAACCCCATTAAAATGAAATTATGCCTAAAAATATTCTAGGTAGTTATATGTTTAACAATTTATAATCCATTTTATAGTAAATCACATCGTAAAAATGAATTCTAAAACCTTCTTTATAAAACGAAATGTTGGAAGCATAATTGTTACCCAAAGTAACAAATAAATAGGTTTCCACATTGGAGAATATAGGTTGAATGTAAAAACAATGACATAGAAGGAAAATATATATATCATGTTCTGATAGAGAGTAATAGAGAACACAATTATAAGAAAGATAAAAATCATAAATCTATAAATCTGTGTTGATCTAATCGGACATTTGATTCAACAAAAATGAAGGCACTAGGATAACCTTTTTTATATCATTTTCTTTTTTCCAAATTATGAATAACTATAACATGAATATATAAATATATGGTGATATTAATTTTATTATGAACAATGTCACCCTTTGGTTGTGTCTTGATATACGTACACTTCATATCTTACCCAAATAATTGAAGGATATTTTTTCATTGTAGATGTACAAATATATCAAGATATCCATGATAAGTCATCACATAAGTTATTATTTACCATCAACACAAAGTAATTAGAATAGGTTTTGTATTATTCATAAACCCTCATTTGGTGAGATAATACATTAACCTCAAAAACATTATGTGAGGTTTAACATAAACATTACATAAATATATAACCTTAAAACCCTTAAAAAGTTTCAAATTCAATTCTTTAAAATGAAAATAATGAAATATTATTTTATTTAATCCACACTATATCATAAAGTACCACACAGTTTTCATATTAATAACATGTTAATACCCTCATCATAAATTCCATCGACACATGGTAATTTACAAAATTATCGTAAATCCTTCAAGAAACAAAATTCATGCTTTCTTGTTTCATTGATAACTAGATGAAATATTTAAATCGAAGAAGTCATAATCTTCATCCTTGATAGAAGTGGTAAATTTTTCAATAATCAGTTTTAGTGTAATCCATATAATCCAATTTAATGATTCATATCCAACATATCATTATCCAAACATCATTATCTCAACACCAGACATTAATTAAATGTTACCTTACCACAATCAAAATATAGCATTTCCATGATATAATTTTTCCATGCCATCATCACCTTTCAACATGTCCATTTCAATTCTTAATGAAATATTATAATGAAAATAATTATATATTTCGTGATTCATATAGCCGAATCTCCGAATTCTAAAACAAAGATACTTTATTCATCTCAATATATTTATAAAATATTACTCATGCTTTGTCGACATATTCGTTGATATATAATTCATATATTATGAAATATGAATAATGTTTTAATTTTTTTCAACATTAATCTATTCATTCATTGTATTTATAATGTGAATAGTACTCAAAGAACAAAACATTCCATTCATGTGTCATTTGAGGTCTCATTATCATTATATGTATAACCAATTCTCACACCTCCTTTTTGATTCCCTTTACGAGATTTCCATATGTGAAATAATTTTTCATAATTCCTATAATTTTTAAATCTAAAACAATAAATGTTGTCCATATTCATTTTAGTTCTCGACATTAATTAAATCCAAAATGAACAAGTTAAGAAACTCATATCATATATGTAACCCATATAATAATTAAACATTACTTATATGGTGTCTAAATCATGAAACTAACTTATTAATAAATGAAAAATTATCCTAGGTTATTCATTGACAATATAATTTTAAATCCTTCATGATGGGTTGGGAATATTTTTTGAATTTAAAAATAATATTCGAAAATATTGTCAAACTAGGTGTTTAGTAAGGCTCTTTATCATGTACCTTGTTATGTAATGTCAGTCCAAACACACCATTCTAGATATGTTACTCCAAGGTATATATCTAAAAAAACCAAAAAAACATGTAGTATCCAAACATGGATGTTTTTCATGAAAACCACTCAATCTATCCTTTACTAAAATGATATGACATTTTCATAAATGTAAACCCATCCTTATACTTCTCTTTGGAGACATCCATAGAGATATCATTAGATATATTCTTAAGGATATCAAAAAACTAGTCCCATACATCATTCCAAAGGTTAACTATAAATATTCACTGATAACAGCAATAACGACCCAGTATTAACGTTCATTGACAGTACATCCTCTTTTTATAATACTTAAATCATTACAAAGACAAATGCCTACAAACAATATTATTATATGACTTTTAGAAACATGGAACCAAAATATTCTTTCTTATTGAATGATATTCGATATTTATTACAATGATCTCACCATTAGACATTATATATAAAACCATTATTCATAACCTAGAGAATGGAAAAAATAAGAAAGGGGTGAGCTCAAATGCTCAGTAATGCTAATTAAATGAAATGTGTAATCATATCATGAAGAAAAGTGTATTAGAACAAGATCAGTATACGATAACACCCTGCATATTAAAAATTGTAAACATGAATCATTGAATAAATATTTGTAGTTAATAAGAAATATATTATAAGGTTGTAAAAATAATAAACCATGATATCATATTATATTAATAAAATATGTAATTGTTTAATAAAAAGAAACATATATCATCATGAACATGTATAAGTAGAAACAAGTTCATACATTTGGTTATGTACATGAAATAAGATCCCCTCATAATCTTATGGAGATTCCAATAGGTCCTCACATAAAGTTTTGAATGTGAAATAATGTTCATGCATAACATTATGAAAATGTAATCTAGTTCAATCATAAACTTGTCAGCATGAAATTAGGTCCGTGAATTACATTATGAAAACATAATAATGTTGACGCATAATGTTGTAAACATGTAAACAATTTCCATCATTAAATCATTGAAGTGAAACCATGTCCATTAATACAATTGAAACATGAAATCCAGTTCATGCATAACGTTTATACTCTCATGACTTGTACATCATTAACCAATACATTGGATAGAGATATATGTCCCACCCATCTCATAATAACATATTTCATATATATTCCGCAAAATAAAACTTACATCAGATCATGCTCTATAAAAATAAATATGTTTTATAAAAATTAGTTCATAACCCATGAAATGAAATGGATATCAATAAAATTTAATCACATCATAACCTATGAAAAGAGGTAGGTTTTCTAGTCACATTATGAAATTTTAACACATGAAAAGAAGCCTATTTCAAAATAATATAACTCTTGGATGATAAATAGGTTTTATAAACAAAATTACATCAAATAATAAACAATTTATAGAAATTATATGAATGGAACATTTATATGACTTGATATAAATGAAGGATTAACATCAACAGATTTAATCTAATATAGAAAATAATTTTAACATATCTTTTGAAAACATTTCATGAGGAAAATATCCTTTCTTCTATGGAAAATGAAATTTAACAAATAAAATCTCTTAATTTTTTTTACAAAAATATATAAATGAATCATTGAAGACATATTTGAAACCAAATCTACAGAAAATTTATTATAGTATTATAATAAAAGATTTAAAAAAATCTAAAAACCATTTTCCTCGCACGCGCTAGCATAAAAACAATTTCATAAGATTATTCTATAAAAACATATGAAATAATCATGAATTTTTATTGAATAATTATTAGGAAAAATAATTTTTTGGAAAATAATTTTTCATAATTTAACCATTCAATCATTAAAATAATGATTAAAAAAATGACGGTAGGTAAATATATAAATGATATTTAAGGTAAAACAATATTCCATTTTCCCGATAAGCAGGTAATAAAAATGATTTGTTTGAAAAGATTAAATAAAAAAAATTTTAAAAAAATTGGTAAGAGAAAAATAGGGTAAAATTTTATTTTAATTATTATATGTAATATTAGATTTTTTTTGAAATCCTAATAGATAAAATGGTTTTTTATAAACACAGATTTCCGACCAAATAGAGGGTAATGTCAGGTTTTTTAATTGAACATACTTAACTATATTATGAACTAATTATTGGAAAAAATAGATCCAAAACATTTATATATAATTAATAACCAATTGGGAATAAAATCAATGAATTTTCATGGGATATATATCCTTATATTTCATAAAGGAAATATAAACATAAAAAAATATCAGAAAGTGATGAGTTTGTTACAATAACCTCTTACCATAGAGTATCTTTGAACAATATTACTCATGTATGAAAAAGAAATTACATGATGCTTAAAATATCATGAAATATAAGATTCATTATAATAACCTGGTCATTACATATATAGAATGTACATCATGTTTTCAGAATACTTAAAACACTATAAAAACAGATTTTTAAAGACTATAGTAGTTTAGTACCTTTAGAAACATTGATAAAAATTATTAAATCTTGGTGAAATATCATCAATGTTTCACATAACAATACTTCTCTTTAGTATTTCAACATTAATACATTTCTTCAAAACCTAGGGACAGGAAAAATATATAAATGGGTAAGCTCAAATTCATAGTCATGATAAATAATGGAAATGTGTAAGAATATCATGAACAGAAGAGTATGAAAATGTTATCATGATATTTAGAATATCATAAACATCATATCATAAATAATAAACATGAATCAATGAATTAATAATTACAGTTCATAAGCCATGAATCATAAGAAAATAATGAACATGTTCTAAGAATGCATAATATTCGAATAATACATAGAATTGTGGTAGACACATAATAATATACAAAACCTATAACAAGGCATCCTATTAATACCATTGTAACATGTTTTTCTAACAATAATAACCCATTTACTTGCTTTGGGCATGGTATTACCTCTAATATACCCTCATGTTTTGGACTTGTAATGTCCCCTTGTGTACAATTTTAGTTCATATATCATTTCTCATTATCCAATGCATTGGAGAGAGATATAGGTCCCAAACATCTCATAATGGAATCTATATTCATGCTCCAAAAAATCATAAAAATAATATCATAAACCTTGAAATGGTATGGGTATCATAAAAATGTAAAAATATCATAGAATTTGGAGAAAGAACTAATTTTCATAATCAAATTATAGAAAACATATAAAATAAATATGTATTTCATAGAGACCATGACAGTAATCATAAACTATTACGAGAATTATTATGAATGTAAATATTTAAATAATTTCCATGAAATGAAATTTTAACTTTATTAGATTTTATCTAGAAGGTCAATAATTTTAAAATATCTTTAAAAAGTATTTCTTGAGGAAAATATCCTTCTTTATTGAAAAATAATTTTTAAAACATAAATTATTTTAAAAATTATTTTCACTAAAAATAATCGTGTAAACTTGTAAAAGTCGAATTGAAAATATTTTTGAAATCCTAATTTATTTCAAAATATTCATTGAAGATTGAAAACCTTTCAAAATCTATTTCCTATTAAAATTTATAAAATAAGCCTTAAAACCATTTATAACCATTTATTTGAAAACCACTTATAAATAAAATATTACCAATTTACCTTTTCGAATGAAATGAATATTCAATGAAATGACATTGGAAAATTTTTTACTTGTCTTAAGAAGTTATAATAAAATTCATTATTCAAAGTACAATGTTTAGAAGAGTTTTTCAACCAGAAACTGCTAAGAAGATTCATTTATTAATACCCCTTTTTTGCTTAAAATAAAAAAATGGTAAAATTTTATTTTAAATATAATAGAATAATAATAGAATATTTTTTTAGAAAAATTTTATAAAAATATTATTTTCACAAACAAAAATTCCTTGACCAAAGAAAGAGATATGGTCTTATTTTCATAAAATAGTTCTTTAATTATTTTAGGTACAGTGGAGTGGAAAATACTGAACAAATACATCAAAAATAACTAGAAGAGATGAAAGTTTTTGAGTTTTCTTGAAATATAGATCATAAAATTTCAATAATAAAAAAAATACTAATAAAAAATATTGATAAATATTTAGATTGATTCAATAAACTCATAACATATAGTATCGTTGAATTATACTCCCCATATAGGAAAATGAAATTACAAGGAGAATTGAAATATGATCAGAAGAAGGAAATTACTGTTATAACATGTAAAAGTCTATTTCTACACCTTATATAAAAATATTGGCTTATATCATTACATGTGTATCAAATAAATAAAAACTGAGTCAAATTTATGGCTTTATATTACCCTCTTGTTTAAAATTCTATATTAATGTATCACTTCAGGTAATATGAGTTTTTTTCCCACTTGTGTATTAATTTTTTATAACTTCAGTACATATATTTATATAATTACTTAGAAATTGTGAAAAATAATTTCAATATATTTTTTAAGTATATAGGTTTTATAATAATCCATAGAATATAATTTTATGAAATATAATACACTATTCAAGTAGACGACAAATTGTACATACACATGATCACTATTTTGGTTTAATATCGACGTTGAAAGAAAAAAAGTAAAATATATTTAGATGTATATATGTACATAAATAATTTTTATATTATATTCATTATAACATATATATTATCAAAATACATTATTGGTATATTCCATTCTGTGTATGAACAATTCATATTGCTTTAAGGCGGTAGTAGTCTGCAATTCCACAAATGATATTATTTTGTTAACATAATATTGAAAGTATAAATATATATTTGTTAATCTAATTAAATAATCTTAACGAAATAACAAATTATATATATAAAATATATAATTTGAGTGTTTATAATATTTTCCACCCTGAGATGTGGTAAATGAAAAAAATGAACAATCATTATTTAGTGATGTGGCAGTCCGTCGTACACATAAACAATATTTTCACTACCCATTAGATGGATATGAGTGTATTTTTTCACATAAACATTTTCATAAAAACACAATAGTATATTGAGGATATTGGTGGTTTTAAGATATCATGTAATAATAATTTTTTAGGGAGTTTTGAAATGAAATAAATGAAATGAATTTGAAGGAGGGTTTTAACTCTTAATCAGGTTACTCCTTTTGGTTTTCACCAAAAGGATTCCATGTATGGATTTCTGTAAAAAAAATGCCTCGATGAGAATGTGTGGGATTTTGGAGATAATTTGTTTGATTTTGGTTGAACAAAAGTCTTTTGATATGTGTGAGAAAGTGGGAGGACAAGAGAACTTTTATATTGGAAGCGAAGTGGAAATCATGTGACATTTTAATAGAAATGAAACCCACCCATGTTTTCTATTGAAATTGTATCAATAATGTTTATTATTAGATACAAGGTAGGGTAGTGTCTCTATATTACCAGGCAATGGTTTTTTGAAAATTTTATAGGTCATTTTAGGTTGTAAGGATATGGATTATTCCCTTATAATGATTAACATATCATCAATCATTGTAAATAATTTTAATTAATTCCACTGTTTTTTTGTCAAAAACTATATTTAAAATATTAGAAATTATAATTTATGGTTAATCCAAATATGGAATCCATTTACGCATATTCCATATACAATAGTGGTAAAAATAATTTTAAAATTAATCCCACTGTAGGGACGATATGATGGGTTTTTAAAATAAAAATGAACAAAAGTTTTATATATTTTTATATCCAATTCTATTATTTAATTGGTTCCAATGAACATAGATAAATTAATTGATAAATATATTATCTAATTAAAATTTTAAATAAATATATTATATAATTTTATTTGTAAATAAATTAGATAAAATGCATTTTTTTATTAAAATCCAATGTTATTAAACAATTTATTAAAAATGAAACCATATGGAAAAGTAAAAAAAAATATATCCTAACCTAAATTTTATGCTTTTTATCCAAATATGAAGTTTATTTTATAAATATTGAATTTAAAATAGTTCAAAAATTTTTATTTAAAAGTTGTTTAGTATTAAAATAATTTAATAGTACCTAAATAAAAATTTAGGGTTCTATATGAAAAATTATAGTTTTTCATATCTTATTTCTTTTGATTATATTGGATAAATATAAAAAACAATTAAATAATATATATGTGTGTGTGTGTGTGTTACCATAATATAACTCACTAAATTTAATTAACTTAATTTATTATGATAAAATATCTTTGTATGTATAAAATAGTTCTGTATAAAAACACTCTATTTATATTCTATTTGTTGTTATATTAATTTATAAATAATTAATCACCAATTAATTCATATTATATTTATGTAAACCATCTATTTCGAAAATTTAGTTTATTATATACAAAAAATTATAATTTAAAGGCTAGGTTTGATATTATTATATTTTAATAATATATTTATTGTTTAGTAACACTCATTCTTACGTGTCACGCAAGCCATCGTGGAATTTCAGTTTTTTATGAGACATAAGCTCACATCAATGTTCCTCATAGATAAATATAATCATTATATTGTTTGTAGTGAATGATTAACTAGGCCTTGTATTTAACAAAAACCCAACATAGTTCTTTTATATATATTAAATAACTATATTTAGTGTTGTGTGAAATGAAAAATATCAAAAAAAATAAACTAATTAGAAAAAAGGATCACAAAATCTCAGGGTGTTATGTTCTATACAATTAAAATTATTTTCACCCTCGAAAATCATCTGTCTATTAAAAATTTTAATACATGAATGTTTCATTCCTATAAAGCAGTATAAAAAATAAATTCTAATACTTCCCTAAAAGGGGAATGTTCAAACCATAAGGATTACCCAATGTAAAACTTAACAGTGTATCCACATGGGGGAACATAGGATAAAAGTGAAAACATGGAAATGGAATAGAAATATTACCATCATGTTCTACTAGAGAGTGAAAGATATAAAGAAAAGGAAAAATTTAACAATAAATAAACCATAAATCTATAAGGAACTATGTGAACATATGATTCATTATAAACATAGATACTTTGATAACCATTTTCGTTTCAAATCCTTTTTCACAATCTTTAATAAATTTCACAAAAAATATATACATTGATGATTTCATGACAATATCACCTGTTGTTGTTCGTTTTTTCACTTCACCTCTAACTGTAAAAATGAATGTAAAATTTTCATTCATAAAGCTCTAAAAGATCATGAGATACAAGATATTCTCTCCTCTTTGTCATTATTTATCATCAAAACTGTGTTATTGTACTAGGTTATCCAATATGAATAAATCCTCATGTGGTATGAATATAATTAATTCACAAAAAACAATCCATTTCTTAACATAGTCTTTCTATAAATAGTAAACCATATAATCATTGAGAATCTTAAAAACAAAAAACATTTGAAAGATTGTCTCAAAATTATATTAACACTAATACCCATATATCCAAATGTATTTATTGGTTGTCACATTCTAAACAGGTGAATACTCTCATAATATATTCTCCTCGAACATGGTAATAACAAGAATTAACATAAATTCTTGTAGAAAACATGTATTTATCCTTATTCTAATGGTTATTAGATATATTGCTTAAGTAAAATATATTTCAAATATCATCCACGATTACATATACCACTTTTTTCATCCAATCAATAATTTGATCCATGGTAATCAGTGTTACCCAATTTTCTTTATCTTAATCCATCATCTCTTTGTCGTGGGAAAACATAATTTTCTCATCATCCTTTTCACATTAAGGGTTACCTTTAGGTAATAAAAATATAACATTAATAAGTCTCTATAAAAATTAAATATATCATTTTCAACTCATTATTAAAAAATATACTGAAAACACATATTAATTTCATGATTTATATAATATAATATTTGACTTCCAAAACATAAGTACATCATTCATAAATTTTTATAATTAAACTATTACCCAAGATTCATCATTATATTCTTTAACTCCTCTTTCCCTAAATATAAAATTTGAATCATGTTTTAAGATTCCTCATCCTGAATCTAATCAAGCTTCTTATGATTAATGTGAAAAATTCTCGAACAACATCACATACCGTTCTCAAGAAATTTGAAATTTCCTTATCATTATAAGTATAAACAATACTCAATCCACTTTAATGATTCTCTTTATGAGATTTAAAATTGGGATCTCAATTTATATTGTGACCATAGTTTTCAAATCTAAAAAATTCAATGTTAACCCTATTCATTCTAGTTCTCCCCAATGACATGAACAAGAATACATGCGGTGAGAAACACATACCAGGGAGGAAAACAAAATAATCATAAAACATTACCTATAGGTTTTCTAAATAATCACACCTACCATTTAATAAATTATTCATTAGGTTTATCAAAGGTTATTTGTAGTCATTTTCTATTAAAATCCTATATATTGGTTCATGAAGTGATTGTGAATTTCTCGAGCACATCCCTTAGTAGTGTCAGACTAGGTGTGCTCTAAGGACCATTTTCATTGTCGATGATTACCCCAAGTCATGCTCGTAACATCATGTCAGTGATGTTACCAATAGGTACATATATTCCCAAGCCACATCTACATGTGGTTTAAATACATAGATTTATTTTTGCGAAACCACTTACTCTATCCTTTACCAAAATATCATTATAAATTTTTAGAGGTAAACTCATTCTTAAACTTATCTATAGAGACTTCCCTAGATGTATACTTTGAAATATTATTAGGGATCTCACTAATATTTTTCCATCGTCATTTCTAAAGGTTAACTAAACCTTTTATCTGATACCAAATAAAAAAACCTATTATATACATACATTGACATTACATCATTTTTGTGGAATTATTAAAATAGTATAAAAATAGATGCCTAAAATTGTATTTCATTAGTGCTTTTGTAAACTTTGAACACATATCTTCTAACTCATTGAAAAAATTTAAATGATTCCAAAAAATGATCTTCCCCCTTATAATTTTTGCATAAATACAATTCTTTATAACCTATTAAATGAAAACATAAGAAAGTGGTGAGCTCAAATGTTCAGTAAGGGTAAATAAAATAATTGTGTAAGAATAACATGAACACAAGTGTATGAAAACATGATCATGATCATTAAACGATCATACACAACATATCAAAAATAAAAAACATGAATCACGACATAAATATTTTATGATGGTAAGATATGAATCAAAAGAAAATAAATAAAATCATCCATGATAGAATAATATTAGAATAAAACTTGAAACTGTAACATCTATATTAGAATATAAAATCCACATGAAAAGGATACACAGAAAAAACATTTTAATGTGTCAGTCTTGGGATAGTCAATAGTTAACCGGCATTGTGCATTGAATGACTTCCCATGTACCCTCTTGTTTAGGTCTTGGGATTTCATCTTGTGTAACACATTGTTTCAGTCTTTGGATTCCATGACGTTTAACCTCTAGTATCATAATTGGGTTTCCCTTCAATGTACATTCTTATTTTTATCTCAGTATGCCCTCATGTGTACCCTCATGTTTTGGGCTTTGGATGTCCTCTCGTGTACTCTTTCAGATCATAAAAAATATATAATAACCCAATGAATTGAGGGGAGATATTGTTCCCACACATCTCGTAATTAAATTATTCATACACGTGCCAAAAAATTAAAAAAATAATATCATAACCCTTTAAATGAAATGGGTATCATAAACATGTAATCATATCATAGCATGTCAAAAAATTTCATAAAAAATAAAAAAAATAACTTGTGAAAGAAGAAAAATTTCGTAAAGATAAAAAAAATTAAGAACATTCCATTTATAGAAAGATTGTAAATAAATATTTTTAGATAATTTCAAATAATTGAATGAGTGAAATCAAAAGAAGTTAAATGAGAACTGAAATAATTTTGAAATGTCTTTTAAAAACATATCTAGAGGAAAATTTTATTTATCATTAAAAAACTATTTTCAAAGCACAAAACCATATCAATAATATTTTCATTGAATATATACTTTGAAGCAATTAAAAGAATAATTGATAAAATTTTTAAATCCTTTTTTCCTTTGAAAAACTGCAGTGGTTCTTGAAAACCATGTGAAATTTGTTTTCCTTAAAAACATATAAATAAACTATGAAACCCTTTTAAAGATTATTTCATTGAAATAAATTTTTAAAAAAATCATAAAAATTAACCTTTTAAGCATGCAATATAAAATTCAAATAATAGATGATGGGTTAATCATTACATGTCGTATGAGGCAAAAAGAAAATTCATTTTTTCATGGTAATTTTTTTGAAATGCGCCTCAATCAGAAAACAATAATAAAATTTATTTTTAAAATAGTCAAACCATTTAAAAGGTAAAATAGGGTATAAATTTATTTTAAATATCATATGAGAATGTTATAAAATTATATGAAACCTTTTTATAAGACATGGCCTAAAAGGAACAAAAAAACAGACCGAAAAGAGATATAAGGTTGTATTTTCATAAAATAGTTATTATTTTTATTATGTATCAAACAGTGGGAAAAGGGAACTAAGAAATCAATACTGACTAGAGATGAATAAAATTCATTAATATTTTTTAACAATGGAATATATTTTTCGATTAATGAAAATGTTATCGTAAACAATCTTGGTAAACCATGATACTATTTTAATAAACTCTTACCACATTGTTTATTAGATTCATACTACCCATGTTGGAAAATAAAATAAAAAATAGATTTAAAATATCTTTATAATAATTAAATTCATGTAATAATATTTCCATGGTTTTTTAGATACCTCAGATAAATATATAAGTGTATAACATGGACTCTGTCTTAAAGAACGATCATTGGGTCAAAAGAAATTTACATGATTTTGTAATGATTGAAAATTAATACCCATGATAGAATGATCACTAAATGTTTGTGTAAATATCCATATATTTATTTATATGAGTAATATAATTCATTCATGGGAATTATATACACTACATAGAAGATGTGAATGGTGAATAAAGCATTTATCTCACAGAAATAAAGAGTGAGATGAAATTATCTTACCTTGTGTCGTTACTATCAGAGAGCTCATTCAATCCTATTGTATAATATATAAAAATTTATTAGAAATATATAGAAGGGCCATATTTTTATATATAAAACCATATATTGTTTTATTATGGAAATAAATTACCCACTTATTAACAGTTCTATGTTACAGTTTCACATTGGGTAATATTTGCTTTGTTTTTCTCATGTGTCTTAATTTGTTTAATGTTTGGGCCTTATATGAATATCATGATTTACATAATGTTAACCATGGTTTAAATATATTTTATCTTCTTATATTATTATTATAATAATCTATATAATATATATTTAATAAATTAAAGACACCGTTAACGGAAACCGCAAGCTGTATGAACACATGAATGCTATTTCTTATTAATTGACATATTGAAAGAACGAAAGTAAAATTCATATATATGTATACATATCACTATTAAATTAGTTTTATTATATCATATATATCATATATAATCACTAAATTAATCCATAATATATTCCATGTAGTGTATGAAAGAATCACATCGCTTTGACCGGGGGGTTGTCTTTCTATGTTCAAACGAAATTATCATATTTACACACAATTGAATGTATAAGTATATTCCTCATAAAAGATTTAAATAATATTTAATACATAATATAAGTTATATATAATATATATAAATAAGGTTTCCATCGTATTTTCAAGCATGATAAGTGGTAAGGGAAAAAATGAACAATATTGATTAGTGAGGCTGTAGTCTTCTATATACATAATCAGTATGTTCGTTACGCATTATATAGAAGTGTGTGACTGTGTAGTTTTAAGAAAGACCAAAAAAATTATTTTATATTTTGGATAATGGTGATGTTTTTCAATCATGGAAGAATAATATTTTATAGAGTTAATAAAGAAAATAAAGGAATAGAGCCTGAGGGAGGGTGCTACCACTTAATCGGATAACTCTATTTGTTTTTAGAAAAGAGATTCGATAGAAGTATCTCTCACCATAAGAGGAATCAAGTGGGAATTAGTGATTTTTGGGTGGTATTTTTGAGTATTTGTTTTGAGACATAGTATCTTGATATGTGTGTGGATGTAGGAGGAGAGGATGAATTTTATAATGATTGAGGAGTTTCACTCTTTCAATATTTAAAAATAATGGAACCCCACCAATTTTTTTTATTAAAACTGAATAATTAAGGTTTTAAGTTTATATAATGGAGTATATGGTCTTAATATTTCAATATAATGTATTTTGTACATGTGTATAAGTTGATTTTTTCTTTATGTTATTATTTAGTCCCATATTAATCTTAATTTAACATTTATCATTATAATTAATTTTAAATAATTTCACTAATAATTTTGGGAAAAAACTAAGTTAACATTATTTGAAATTATACTGGATTATTATTCAAAATATTGTATCCATTTTTCAAATTCCAAGAAGAAAATTTGAAGAAATTAATTTAAAATTAATCCCTTTATCGGGACAACACTGCGGGTTTTAAAGATAAAATGATCCAATGTTTGGTATGTTTTTATATCCAATATGAGTCTCAAATTGGTTCCAATGACCTAAATTAGATTAATTGATTAAAATATTATATAATTATACTTTTGAATAAAATTTATCCTTATAGATAAATTAGAAAAAAAGATGTTTTGAATTAAAATCCCATATTTATTAACTCTTTTTTAAAAAATAAAACCGTACAGAAAGGTACCAAAAATTTATCACATCCTAATTTTTATGTTTTTTCTTCAAAATTTGATTTTTATTTTGAAATATTAAATTTATAAAAGTTTCAAACATTGGAATTATAATTAGATGTCCATTAAAGGTTGCAAAAGTACCTAAAAAATATAAATTTTAATGATTAAAAATGGGGTTGTTATTATCTTATCCCTATCAAATATATTTTTCTGAATATAAAAATATTATTAAATATATAAAATATATATTAATTTTAAATAACTCACTAATTGTTAAAAAATTGTATTTTTAGGACAATATATACTTGTGAGAATAATAGTAGTTATCTATAATAATAATAAATTTATATACAATTGGTTGTTATATTCATTTATACAAAATTTATATCCAATTAATTAAATTTATATTTATTGAAAACAATCAATTTACATATGTTATTTAATAATATAAATAAAATAGAATTTAATTTCTAGGCTATAATCTATTATGTTTTAATAATATATTATTGTTCTGTAACACTCAGTCTTACGTTATATGCAAGCCATTAATGAAAGTATGTATTGCAAGAGACGTAATATTATATCAGTGTTCCATATATATAATTTTAACCTTAACATTTCACTTATTTAATTATTAACTTTCAATTCCTTATAATTAAATCCAAACATCATTCTTTAGTATATGTATAATATTAATTTTCAGTGTTGCGTGAAATGAAATATAATATAAAATATTTAATTAATTTGAAAATTATTTCACAAAATCATGGGGTGTTACACTAATGATAAAAAATATTAATTCCATCATAACACCCCATGTAAAAAATATATGTTCATAACATGGAAGGTGTCTCAAAAATGAAAATTGAGACAAAATCACATTATTGATTTGGTTACATTTTTCACATAAATTCAATGAAATAGATATCATAAAATATGTATTTAAATTTCAATAAATTTTAGTATAAATATAATATAAAACTTATATTGGTAGTTTATACACCACAAAAAAATAGAAGGATGGTTAGAAAAACATGAATCTCATGGAAATAAAAAGTGAGATGAAATTCCCTAACCATATATCTTAATTATCACCATACTCGTTAAAACATCTTGTATACTAAATATATGTTAATGAGAAATTTTTTATAGAACCATATTACTATATATAATTCCACATATATGTTGGTTATGACTTTATATTACCCACTTTTAAATAATTTCAATCTAACATTACCCTTTTAGTAATATTATCTTTTCTTTTTTCATTTTTTTTAACTTTTATAACTATGTCCCTTATACGTATAGTGTGATTTAAAGAATTTATTCCATTATATAAATATAATTAATATAAATTTTAAATATTTCATAGTAATATATATAATATATATTTATGGAATGGAATGGAATATGCTATTCATGGAGATGGTAGGTCACACACACGCATAAATGTTGTTTCCATTTTATTTTCATATTTAATGAAGTAAAAAATGAGTTGTATATATATATGGGTATAATATAATAAAATTATCATTATTATATAATATATATCATATATATTCACTATGAAAATCATTATAACATTCTTTGTATTGTGTTAACTAATCAAATCACATTAAGGGGATGGTAGTCCACACTCCCTCAAACGAAATTATCGTATTTACAAAAAATGGAAAGTATAAACTAATTTTATGTAAAATAAATATGTAATATAAAATAAATAATATGTATCTTAATATAATATATATATATTTATATAATAATTTCAAATAATGAAATCAGTTAATGATAAAAATGAACAAACAACGTTTCATGATGTGGTAGTTCACCGTACACATAAACATTTTGTTTATTAAGTATTATATGGAAGTGTGGGTAAGTGTAGGTCAAATACATATCATAAAAAAATTTCAATATTTTTTGGATATTGTTTTGTTTTATAATTATGTATTAAGAATAGTATAGGGGGCTGAGAATTAAAATATGACAATGGAGCTTTAGAGAAATGTTTCTTCATCTTTAGTAAATCCTTTTAGTTTTCAACAATGGGATTCATTAGATTAAATTATTCCAAATCGAGGATTATAAGATAAATTTAGGGATTTTTGGATGCTCATTGGGTAGAAATTGGCTGAACATATGTTATTTTAGAGGTTTTAGGAAGCTGTAGAGATGATTCCTTATATAGTGGAGGAGGATTGGGACTCTTCTAATATTTTTAATAACGAATTACTTACACATTTTTACATTGAAAGTGGATCCAATAATGGACTATCTTATATAAAAGAGAGTATAGTGTCTATATATAGCCATAATATATCTCTCGAAATATATTATAGGT
Source organism: Viscum album (assembly GCA_963277665.1). Lineage (NCBI taxonomy): Eukaryota > Viridiplantae > Streptophyta > Magnoliopsida > Santalales > Viscaceae > Viscum > Viscum album. Next base: position 41,279,642 of record OY728129.1, on the reverse strand, counting down.
CATTTGGTCCAATTTAATTAACATTTATTCCCCTAGTAAGCCTAATTTTACCTTGATCATCATAATTAATTTTAAATACTTTCCCAAATATTTTTGGACAAAAAACATTTTAGCATATTATTAATTATAAATTATTATGATAAAAAATTTTGGATACATTTTTTCAAAGTCTAATCATATAATTTTTAGAAATTAATTTAAATATAAACATAAATAGGGGATGCCAATGTGGGGTTTAAAGTAAAAATGTTTGTATGTTTTCTATGTTTTTTGTTGTAAATTTTAAAGTGAAATAATTTCTAATGAAATAGATTGGATTAATTGATAATTTTTATATCTAATTGAACTTTAAAAATAATTTATTATTTAATTTCTCCTTATAAATAAATTAGATAGAAAAATAGTTTTGAATTGAATTTTATTATTTTCCTCTATTCACTAAAAAATGAAACAATGTAGTTAAATACCAAAATTTTACCATGAACATATTTTTATATATCTAATTAAACGAATATTTTTTTTGATATATATATATATATAATTAAAAAATTTACATATAAATTCGGTTTTCCCTTAAAAGGTGGTAAAACTGATTTTATTAAAATATATGTTTTTATGTGTCATATGAATTCTCATATCATCTTTCGAATTTAAAATAAATTGGATGAATATAAATAATATTTTTTTTGAATAAATAACATATAAATTTAATTAATATCATTAACTAGTAGTAATTAATTTACCTTATTAAGATAGATCAACATCTTTATATAAAAATACTCCTTATAAAATCATTAACATTATATTCATCTAGTTTCTATATTATTTTGTACAAAATAAGTAATAAATAAATTAATCAACATATATTCATGAGTTATTTAATCCTATAATATTAAAATTAATAGAAATAATTTATCTTATTAAATAATAATAGTTTCATTATGAATTATTATACGTTACCACTCGGTAAGGCATGTATCAGAAGCCCAGTTGATGACCTGTATATCATAAGATCACATTAGTGCATAATGTAGGTAAATATAATCATAATGTTTCATGTATTTAATGTTTAACTTGGTACTTTGATAACACATGCCAAAAAAGTAATTTAATATATATTAGAATAGCTATTTTTATGATACTTGAAATGAAAATATCAAAAATGTTAAAATAATTGGAATGAAATTTCACAAAATCATGGTGTGTTACAATATTGGTCTAAAATAAAATAGGTATGGTGAGTTGGGATTATGTTTTATGTTATTTTTGATGGAATTTTTACATGATCATTATAAATATTCCACTCTTTCTACCTATACCATTGTACTAGACCCCAACATTGTCAGGTATAAATGGAATTTGTTGATATTTTGGGATAGGGTTGGTGGATGGAATTGATGTGAATAAAATATATCAGCTGGTTCCATCACCTACATCATATCTCCATTGATCCATAATGGAATTTGAGTAGGTATAATAATTTTTAGTGATGTATATATAAATTGTTTTTTGGAATTTTAATTTGACTAGTAAAATAATATTTTGGTGTTTCATCTCTGATAAGGACAATGATGAAATTGTGATTAATTTTCAAAAATTATTATTTCATCTTGGCATGATCTTTTGAGGGAAATGAAATTACTCGATCATTTCAAGTGATATATGGTTTCTCTATTTTTGGGTTGTGTTATTTGTTTTGATAGTATGATGGTGTGGGGTTTTCATTTTGAAAAATGTGTTATTCATTATAGTATTTTTTAATTATATGTTTTTGAAAATGATGATTTCTATTTTTATTTTCATTTCAAGTTATTATTATCCAATATTCTAGGATTATTGAAAGTTCAATTGGTGAATTATTTGGAATTATGAATATAATTAGTATGTTGGTGGCTTGGAGATATTGTTGTTATCAAGCTATATATAGGCTTCTTAGATCGACGCTTCTCTCATGCGTGTTATCTATTTCAAAAAATTTATTTTTCAATTTATCAATATTTAAATGTGTAATTAGTTTATGCATTTTTTTATTGAAATTTTATATTTCGGTTCTCACATTATGCCATAATATTTTATTTTAATAAAATTGTAAAAATTCAAACTGGTGGAAGAATATTAAATATTCCTCCCAAAAAATATTTTAGAATTACTTATCCACATACCCTTCCAAACCACTTATATCCTTTGAATATATCAAGATTACTTATATATATTAACTATACAAAATAATAATTATTTGATTATTAGATTATAGTAATAATAATTTTTCTTGATTAATTTATTATAAAGGATTAAATGTTTATAATTCTTTATTTCACCAAAATATGTATATAAGATCTCCTCTTTTTTTTAAATTAACACTTAAAGTAAACTCAATATAAATATAATTCAGTTGAAATGGATTAGCACGATCCTTATGGATGCAGTTGGGAAATGTGACGGTGCCCTAGATTGTAATACAAACCATAAGTCTAAAAATTAAACTTATTCATTGTGTTCTATGAGGGTATCTGGTGGAAGTGTTCCCTTACTCTGGGGGTAGTGGGGATAAAGTCCCCTATACAAAATATTTTGCAATATAGTTATTCTGACCAACAATAGTATAGTTGAACAGGTGACCAGAATATGGTATTGTTGTAGTTTACACTTACAATATCATTTTTCAACTTGACATTATATCACTTTATACATTTACGTGACATAATAGTATTAATGTATTGGTGAATAAGACTCGTCACAATATTGTTGGGAAAATATTTTCACAGAAACAATACTAGATTGGACTGGGTGGTTGTGACACTGTAGTAGTGTAGTCCACTTATCTTATTAGTTATAAAGTTACATTATATTTCTATGTTGTTTCTTTTTATCTATGGTTTTTGTGTTGTTGAAACACTTATTTTTCCTTATAATTTTTCACAAGATTATAGTGAATATTCATTATATAAATGGATGTAGGTATCAGTTCCCGAACAACTTAAATCATCATTTCTTATAATATTCTTTTAATTATTTTGTTTTTCAATTTTAAATTTCTTTAAATCTTTTTTAGTTTTTTATCCCAAAAATTGTTTAACTTATTCTCCTCTTCAATTATCTTATATTATCAATTTTATGATTCTCCAAAAATGATATTATTATTATATAACTCTACGATATTAATCATTCTATAGTATAGAATGTTATTGTTTCGTTTTGTTCAATGACCAATATGAATGATGTTATATCATCGTCCATGTTTTCATCAAAAATATTTATTAAGATAATTATAATATAAATATATAATATAAAGGTGTAATTTATTATATGATTATGGTTTTCAGAATGGTTAAAAAAACTATGTTTCGTTGTTATGTAACTTTTTATTATTAGTAATATACATGAAACATTATTATCATGGATCATACTCTAGAGAACAATATCCACCTATTTCTTCAAATGGTCAGGATACTATACAATTCATTCAAACATTATATTCTTAGAACCTTGAATAAAATATGAATATTGAAATTATTTTAAAATAATTAGGATCAAAATCACCATTAAGAAACATGTTTTAAATAAATTAAAATTATGAACATTAGATAATTAAAATGAAATTTAATGAACAGTGAATTTTTTAAAAAATGTATTATAATGGAATTTTATATTAATTAATATATATTAATATATCTCTAAAATATTATATTAATATGTTTATCTATATTATATAAGAGGATAAATTAAATTAAAAAAAAATTGGATTAAAGGTAAGAATTTCATTTAAATTTTTAAATTGAAAATGCGATTACAAATTTCTAAGATTCCAATGTGGGAAATTTTGTATTTCATCACAATAAAATCCCAAAAAATTATTCACTTCTATTTTTTAGGAATGATGTGAATTATAACTTATTTCTCATTATTTGTATTTTAATACTTATAAAATGATTTTAATTAATGAAAATGACTTAATCCTATTTTTTGATCTAGAATCTCATTCCTCTATATATATTATCTTAAGATTATTTTATAGATAACACATTACATTATTTTACAGTAGAGTATGATAATTTACATTTCCTTTCCTTTGAAAATTTGTGAACTGTTTTTTTCACATTATATCTTTCTTCAAATTTTTTCATTTAATTTTTTTTCAAAGGCAACTTTTACAAGTTAACAGGTTTTCACAATATGATTTTTATTTAAATTATCATTTATTTTATAAAACTATTATTATGTAAAATATTTCATTTTAAAATAAAGGTAAATATATTTATTATAATGGAACATACCTTCTTGGATCATTTTTCTATTTTTTGGATGATAGATTTTTCACGTAGAGTAAAGAGGGAGTGAGATACAATTTGAAATTATATATTATTTAGGAGATAGAGGTCCAAACATGGATATTTTGGTTTCAATGAGAGGGTTTGACTATTGTTTGTGAATATTTTATTAGTTAGGACACATGACATGAGGTCTTGTTCATGTAATCTGGTGTTGTGAGCTCTTTATCATATTTTCTGTGAAGGTAGATTCATATAATGAGTATAGATGATGTGATGGGTAAATTGGGAATATAACTACAGTAGTTAATATAGTTTAATTTCATTTTGTTCTTATTCATATTAGAGAAAATGTCCTTATAAGATGATCATTTATTAGACTATTCTTTAGATCAATCATTCTATGGTTTCTTGTTCATGATAATACTATTAATATATTGAATTGCATTTTCCAAATTTTACGATGTTTAATAATTTATAAGTATTTGGAATTCAATATATAACTTTTTTAGGGGTCATTGGAATTATCTTATCTCAACATGACTATGGAGAATCATAGTGGGATGTTATGGTGTCAAATACAGGTAAAAAATCACAATCCCATTGAAAATGTTTTATTTTTTGATGATTAATTTAAACCCTAGTAGACAATTGGTTTGAGTATATAGTCCCTTATACCACCAAATACTGCTTTCATATATCAACATTATGATATTATCCAATATTTATAATAAGTGTGTTCCTAATAAATTTTATGTTGATTTGATTTTTTGGGTTTGACTATTTGTCTAAATTTTTACAGTTATATATTATATTATAGGGGATTTAATTTATTGATTCATTATATATAATGATCTCTTAATGATGATACCCTTTCATAGAGAATATTTAATATCTTATTTAAATAATGGATTTTTTTTATCACTTTTTATTTTTTAATAAAGTGGACATGGACTGATTTTACATGCTTTGGGTGGATGGTAAGAATTGGCTTAATGAATATAAAGAAGTGACTAAATATTTAATTTATTAAATGGGTGATACAAATGATGTTATTTGATTTATATGATATTTCTAAATAGTTTCATTTTTATGAGAGGTACAAGTTGGTATACACCCAATGCTAAGAAGCGAGGGTGAATCAGAGTTGAGATATTTTTCTCTAATTATAAATTTTTATAACATTAATAGATATACCTTCTAGGATGTTCATTATCCAATTATATTTTCTATATCGAACTAATGTATATGAGTGAAGAAAAATGAAGCAACACAATATTTTTAAAGGTTGTACTATTCATCAAGACCGTATTGTCCATGGCATGGTTTCGAAATAAAATAATACTATATAGATAAAAATAATAATCATTTATCATCATTATAAAATGTATGGAATATTATTTCACCTTAATTATTATATTGTTAATCAATAGTTCTTGTTTTATAGAACATAGCTAGTTATTTAAACATCATAGGAAGACAAAATTGAAAAACATTTATGCATTTTTAAATAATAAGTTATTATTCTATATATTAGACTTATGTTTGAAATTAAAGAAAATATTTAAGATATACATCTTTAATGCATCTTTATAAATTAAAGAAAATATATAAGATATACATCTTTAATGAATTTAAAAAGGGGATTTCTAGTCAAAGACTCGCTTATATTGAGTCCAACTCATTCCAAACACTAATTAAAATTATGATTAATAAACTTCTGTAAATTAATTTTTCATTGAGAACATTTTTCATGGTTATTATAAATTTTATATAACTTGTATCTACTTTATAACAGTTACATAATAATATTTTTCCATATTGGATGCTTTGATGATATTTGGTACAGAAGTCCAAAGTGAATTTGTTATGATATATATAATCGAAATTATTAATTATTCAATAATATTCATAATAATAATCCTGAAATAACAATAATATTTATAAATCAAATATAGATTAAAATACATCCATTAAATATTAATATGAAAGATGAACTGCACAACAATCATGGAGATGGTACGTTATATATAAACATGAGTAACGTTTCATCCATTCAATTATCATTAAGAAAAAAGTTAAGTAACATATTATATTTCCATAAATATCATATTTACCATAATGGTCATATGAATTATATAAATTTATATATATAATTCCTTTTATTTTTTAATGAAAAATGAATCACATCGCTTCATGGGGATGAAAATTCACACATACACATGAACACAATTATCATTTTTCAACGCATGGAAATTATAGAAAGTAAATAATATATTATCATTTAGTAATTTTTAATATTTAATTAATATAATCAATAACATTCATATCCATCATAATAAAAATACTTTTGAGATTTGATGGAAGTTGAATTTTTTAAGTTTGTGAGAATTTAGCCTATTGTACACAAGAATTATGAATTATTCCCTCAATTGATGGAAGATGAGATTTATATGGGTCATTCGACTAACATAATAATGTATCAGTATATATTTTATACTTGGGATATTATTTTATCATGTTTTAATAGGGTTTTAATTATGTGTATGAAGAAATGGTGAAGAAACACATGAATAAAAATATACAGCATTTTTAGAAAATCTCTTTTGATTACCAACGTAATACCTATGTGGTGAGTGTTATGAAAAAAAGGCTAGTAGAATGCGATAATGTATTATATGATTAAATTTTTTATGGATTTTTGAAACCCAGATTGTTTTTATGTGTGAATTAATGAGTATAATATCTTCCCTTTTATTTGAGAAAAAATGGAAACAATTGAAATTTCTCAAAATAATAAATTAATATAAATAATTATTCTATTCCAAAAGGATAAAAACTAATTTATTTGGAATATATGATGATAATGGGTCAAAATAATTTGAAGCAATAAAAATTATAGATGTGTTTACTAAATATATATTATTACCCATTGGTTTTTACAATTATATAACTTCTTTAACTCATACAATGACAACATGTATTTTTACGTTTTGATTTTTAGTATTTTCAATAAAATGATACTGACTAAAAAATGGATCGTGGATGACATTTTAAACCATATTTCCATAATTTGGTCAAATTTATATTTTCTATTCATTTTACACCATTTAATAAAATATCGTACACTTTAAATATCATTAATACCAATTTTGATAGTATATGTTACATTAAATTTTCTAAAATTTAGAAAAACATGATATCATCAAAAAAATCATTTAATGCATCCCTAATTTGTCAATGATATCTATATAATTCATATATGATAGTAATTCTAACAAATAATTTTTATTGTAATAGTTTTAATATAAACTATTTGATATTTTCATTAATGAAACAATTACTATATCCTTAATGGGAAAACACATAATGTAATTATATAATACATAAAAATTAAAAATAAATTTCCATGATGAATTTAAATCATGTATCGTTGTAATTAATATTTATTGTATAAAATAACTTCTATATAACCACATATTAAAAATTTTATACCAATTGAAAATATTAGTGTGACAGGATTGACGTTTCTTAATATAAAATACTATTATGGGTTTAGTTTCATACATGTGGCTAAAATGGGTTATAAATTCGAAAAATGGATGATATTGGTTGATATAAACTTATCAAATAAGTTAGGACATTTTTAAGGGTAATTTTTTAATCCTTACCACATTATTGTTTACCTTTATTACCCTATTTACCCTTAATTTTGACAATAAAAAGTACTAAAATTATAATTTATATTACTCAAAAATAAAAGGGACCTATTTAATAAATCTGGACATTATAATTCATGGTATATAATATATTTTTTTATAAATTCATAACACTTATGTGGAAAAAATAATTTTAATATCATTCTCAAATACATGGTGAGGAAGATGGTTTTTAATGTGAAACTGTTCAAAAGTGTAGAATGTTTTTATATCCAATAAAAATATAAAATATATTAAAAATAAATTAATTAGATAAATGTATGTTTATTTTATTTAATTTTACTTTAATTTTTTTTAAAAAGTTACCATAAAAAATATTTACATGAAATGACATTTTTCATTTAATATGGAGTACTTTGCACTATCAATCAAAAAATAAAATAATTCATAAAAATAACCAAAATTTAATACATGTAAAAATTGACATTATAATTAAAAATTATTTTACATTTCTATGAAAATTCATAAAATTATGAAATTTTAGTTTTAAAAATATGTCCCATTAAAAGTTGGAAGACACACCTTTCTGAAAAAAAACATATTTTGTATAAAATTGTATTTATTTGTATATAATGTCTAGAATGGAAAATGTGTGAATGTTAATATTCATACTGAATGTATATATATATATAATTAATAAAATGAAACATGTTTTATTTGTGTATTTATTTATATATAACACACTTGTGCACATTTAAATAGTTTTTAGAAAATAATTTCCTCATATTTTCAAAAAAACATTATATTCATTAATAATTAATTATCCATAAAAGAAATAATTACATATTCATTTTTAAACCTTATTTTTATAATTCCACAAATATTGTTAATACCAACTATTTTAATGTATAGGTCATTATTTTAATATTAAAATAATTTTATTTAGTTTTTCATTTAAGCTTGATGTGGCATATCATGTACAAAATCGATCATAGTGATTCCATTACAAAATATCATGATGTCACACTCTCCCCACATTAATAGATTATGTCCCTACAATTAATACTCAGTCATGTAAACCAGGTTTGGACTATTCAAAATTCATAATCCAATATCCCACATCCGAAAATGGATTAATAATATTATAACCAAAAATGAAAGGGATGTATGCAGGTCACATGGGAGAACACATACCAGGGATACATGTAAGAAAACAAAGTCATGGAAGAGATAAAACAATCAACTTATGATTGAGTGTATTTTATAATATGGTCATGAGATAGTAACCAATAAAAACACCCTAAATTAATGATGTGTTAAAAGGTCATTGATTTTCTATAAATAAAAGTAAAGGAAGAAGATTTTTTCTTCAAGAAAATTTTTATAGAGTTGAGAAATAAATTAACTAAATTGAATAATAACATAATAAAATATAATTACATTAAGTAAATTATCATCCTTTAATGGAATTCCACCACAATTACATAATTTTCACCAAACTATGAGTATTTAAGATGAATTTCTCATGCCTGAAGTACTGGAATAAAATTCTAGAAAATCACAGTATCCAAAAAAGATAAAATATATATTTAAAATATTTTAAAAATTTTAAAAAATAAAAGTAGTTTAGTTAAAATATAATATTTGCATAAGAATAATATATATTGATATGACGAAAAACTATGTCAATATCAAAAAATTGACAGTGACACCTAATGCTCAACAAAGTTAATTCAATAAACCACTATCCTTAAAATTCCATAAAAACATTTTAGACTATGATTAAATTGTAGAAATTAATTTATCACGTAGTATTCAAATATAAATTTTAAGAATTACCTCCATGTAACATCAATTAGTCATGAAGTCTCATAAAAAAAGTAATTTCCCTAATAATATAATATCCAAATTATTCTTATCATTTCTATAAATAATAAAAAATAAAAATAAATACAAAATTAAATCAAATATAATTTTAAAATATAATCCAACCTTTATAACATAGACAAAATCTGATAGTATTATATTTAAATTTATAATATAAAGACACTATAGTAAAAATCGTCTTTAGAAATAACTTTAATCATCCCATGGTGGACTTTTTCCAAAAAATATATTATTATAATCAATATAAAATTAACCAAATGTTAGAAACGTCAAAAAATGTTCCCATAATAGGTTTTAACACCAAAATTTATATCATGCATTTCATTTTTCAATTCAAAAAGTAATAATCCATAATTTCCTAAAAAAATGTCTCTAAAAATACGGTTAGTTACATTAATATTTCATTATGTATAGCCTTAAAAGGGGTTTCTAATATAATGTAATTATAATAAACCTTATGATTTTAAACCAATGTTGATATCTATACATTTTAAAAAAATCCAAATAAAACATTACAATCTCCATTGTTTTCTAAACCCTCCAATAATAACAATTGTACGGAATATCCCTTAATCAATAAATTTTCTAGTTAATCTGAATAGGGATGCACATTAATGAAATTACAAGGTTCTTTATGATTAATAGTTTTATAGAGTTTGTAAAAACCCATACCAATAATACCCATACATTACTTGTGTACTCATATACTCAGTATAAATTTTTCTTAGCATAAAAACATTAAAATAAATCCTGGTTTATCTTTTTGAAAATCCATCACAGATTTCTCCTTGATATCATCATTGTCCCTAATCACCCTTAAACCTTGTGAAAAACATTTTTAAACTAGTGATGAGAAAAAACTACTCCATAAAATTCCTAAAAAAATTAAAACTATTAGTCGCATAAAAAACATGAAAATACATTAAATAAAAACTCAATAGAATAAATAGAGAAGTAATGTAGGTTCATTTCGACATTGTCACCATATCACCCTTTTTTTATCCATATAAATGGAATATGTCACATCTATTATTTTTTTCATTGTATTATTTTGTTTATCATTGGTCTTTTATTACTCTTTTGGGTACCCCATGATATATTTTTGAAAAATTCTCAATTTTTGGATTCCCAATAGGTGGGGCATGGTTGGCACATGATTTGAGAAAACTACGCAACACATCTAATGAAAACGTGTAGAAAACAATAATTTTGGATTATGGTGACCACATGGATGAGAATAGTTTGTAAAACCGTGAGAGACAGTCGGTAAACCTGTTCTTATTGGATAGTGATGGATGCATAGTTTCTGTACCATTAAGAAAACACTGTGGTCTGACCATATGCCTTTTCTAAGAATAATAATGTTTTAATTTACCAGTTTCTATGTTCATATTTATCCCAAAAATTATCATTAATCCACCACATATTGGATATAAATATGTTCTATATCTCCACTCTCACCCTAGACCTATCTATCTTCAATCGTTGGGTGTTTTGGTGTCTATTCATCAAGGAAACATCAAGTAATTCTTCTATCTTTGGATTCCTCATTTATTATAACTTTTCACATCCATATTTATTGATTTATTCATTTCGGGAAAGTAATTTTCTGTAATGAGGGTCCAATTATAACATATTGGGTGAAATATTAATGATTATTGTTTGAGCATTGAATAATAGGGCCATTTGGTGGTGTGGTGGTGAATTCATGTCGATTTATGGCCATTTCTATGTGTCTAGCTAGTGGTTCCATGATTTTACATTGTGCTATGAGATTAGTTAGCTTTTTGTTCTTTAAATGTGTCTTATGTAATACCTTCTTGGTCTCAAATAAGTTTTGGAATGGTTTTGTGAGGAACATGTGATGAAAAAAAGTTTTCCAATGTAAATTGGTTATGATTCATGTATGCACCATTATAGTGTTTATTTGATATGATTTATGATATGTGTAAAAGGTACAAAAAGTGTATTAAAAGAGATTTAACTGTAATAATGTATTGAATGTACATTTTCTAAATGAAATTGGTTTATTACTTGTTGGATTCATTATGATAGAGCTTAATTGTGTTTTGGAAGTGTGAAAGTGATGAGAATCATGTTATAAAAATAGTTTTGATGTGAATATGAATTTGAAAGGAGTACATCTAATGGGTTGGTTGGATTAAATATTTTTTCTTCTTGTTGTATTTCCTAATATGATTCATAAATTATATATTTAGTGTGAAATGTATTTCCAAATGGTTTTGGTGTGCATGTGAAAGGGAAAGTGGTTTTGTTCTTGAAAAATTATGGTATCCATGTGGATTTTGATTTTTGGATCAATGTGAAAATGAGAAAGTGATTATTTAAACATGTTCTTAGGTTTCTTGGAATTTTTATGTGAATTTTATGACTCATGTAATATGTGACATGGAATTTGAAATTAAATGTAATCATAGGTATCTATGTGGGTGAAAAAGAACTAGTATTCTAGTTTATTCAGCAGTTCCAAGGCCCAGAATCATCTAATAGGATCGACACTACAATAGTAACTAACAAGTGATATGATTTCGAGACCACTACAATTTTGGGATTGGATACCCGCTAGTATATCTTGCATGGGAATTATATAGGTACCAGGTTATGATTTAGATACCACTAGAATATTGGGTTGTTTTCTCCTATAGTCGCTAATTTTTATGAATGATCATGGTAGTTGAGTTGGAGTATTTTTGTTAACAAAGTTACTAGGTTCATAGTGTCCCACTTATTATAGTTACCTTGATAGACTTTTGAATGGTACGGTCTTTTAACATGATTATTATCTCTCATGGTTATTCTTGTTGGCATACTGTAGAACATTGGTAAATTGTCATTTCAAGAAATCTTATCTATGTAAAAGGGTTTCCTTGAAGTATGTCTCTGAATAATGTTTTCAAAAAAAATATTTCTTAGACATGATTCAAATATTCTTTTAGATATGTTCATGAAAATCTTTGTTTAAATTTTTTATGATGAAACTGTTCTTTTAGGTGGAATCCTAATAGGTTTTTGATCACACACTCTATACTCTTTTGGGTGAATTTATATTGTGTTATGTATAACCCATGTTAACATAATATTTATTGTAGTGGTGATGGTGGATATAGTTGCAAGCAATTCCTTTCTTGTCGGTGATGATGGAGGAGTCATGAAGATCATGTCCCTCTTTTCAAATATTGGTTTTTTTGCGATGGTTTTTTTATTCCATTCTATTTTATTACATTTGGTTTTGGTGAATGTTGAAATCCATTGAAAATGAAAATTGGTTTACCATGTTTGGCTGTGGTTTTTAGTTATTGTTATGACTATTAATGTTTGTTGATTATGATTATATAAATGGGAAAAAACATCCCAATGTGTATTGATGATTGATATATGAAGTGCCCAGATCAGTGTGAATCACTGAGAGGGGGAGGGGGTGAATCAGTGATCCCTTAAAACTTTTCACTAATTGATTCTTAATCAATTAAACCTCTATGGCTGGTTAAAGCCTCGATCCACTCTTCTTGTATCTCTCAAACTTTCCCGAATGATGCAGTAATGAAAAGGCACAGGACACAAGGATTTACAAGGTTCGACACCAAAGGCCTACATCCTTGCCATGCTCTCCCAGCATGGATTCTCCCATTATAATCTGTTAGTATTACAATGGTCGTTACAGAGTCCCACTGTATCTCTCCTGAGTCCCACAGGAGGGTCTTCATACTGCTTCACACAGTGTTACCAGAGTCCCACTGGCCTGCTCCAGAATCCCACTGAAGACTTCTTCTCCCTGAGTCCCACAAGGTCTTTTCTTGGCTGCTCGAGTCACATGAGTAGCTCTTCTTCTTGTTCATCTTCTTCCAGTATCTTCAGCAGTCTGGGATAAAGACTGCTGGCCTTGCTCTGTACCTCTGATCACTTGTGATGATCAGGTCTTCTCGTCTTGCTCAGGATTTATCTCCTTCTTCTCAGGATGACCTGGCCTCTCTCTTCAAGAATCTACAACAGCCTCTGAAAAGGTCTGTTGGTCTTGCTCATCAACTTCTGATCACTTCTGTTGATCAGGCTCTTCTCAAATACTGAAAACTCAGACAAACAATATCTTTCACTTCAGTCTGGCTCAGTCTCACATCACTTTAACTTCATGCACTGAGTGCATGGCAACTCTGTCTCTTCATGCAGTGATTGCATGGCCTTCTCAAAATATTCTTCAAGAACTTTCAGTCTTGGTCAACTCAAACGCACACCACTGATTTAAGCTTGTTCGGTGTGCGCGTGCATGCATACATGCATGCACTTCCCTTTCCTTCTTCTTGGTGTGATAAACCCACAAAGGGTGTAATCCTTTTTCGTACACACCTTCTCACTTACTTCACACACTTTGTTCTTATTGGTTACACACTTAAATGTGTGTTCTACTTTAGTGTGAGGTATCCTTCTTCTTGTCCTTCTTAGTGTGTACACACAACTTAGGCACACACTAAGGTTCGTCATCTTTGCTCTTTGCACACACTTCTTTCACTTTTTGCACACAAGTGAGCTTAGCCTCTTCTTCTTGCACATAAATGGCTACGGCCAACTTCTTGTTCACTATGCACACACACTGTCCACGGCGAGGGTGTTTTCTCCTTTTAGCACACACACACTTGGTGTGTAATTCTCATCACCCGAATCTCCTACTGCCCATATGAAGGCGCGCAAGTGCTTGATGAGCCGCGGGGTGCACAGGCACTCGAGTGTGCAGGATGCAACACCACGAGGCGCGCAAGCCACAAGGGTGAGGACACCTTGGGCGCACAAGCTACTCCTACCGCGCAAGTGTGCGGGCAGAGAGAGCTCTTCCTGATGCGCAAGTGAGGCGCACAGTGGACTCCTCTTCTTGTCGCGCAAAGGTGTTGCGTGCAAGGGACTCCAGCCGTGCAAGTAAACTTGCACGGGGCTTCTTCTTCGCGAGGCAGAGGGCTCTCACGGATCAACAGATCTTCAATAAAGGATCAGCAAGCACTCCAAGGCCTCGGGCTCTCCTTTTATAGGCAGAGGAATGCCTTAGCCCATCTGCGTGATACAACTTTGAACTCTCGAAGATTTCGGGTATTCAAGATTCTCTAAATCTTGATTTTCTCTACTTCCAAATGCGGGTTCCTTCTTCTTTATTTTTCTCCTCCACATGTATGGTTCGAACGTGTGCATGGCCTTCATTTAAGCCCAACCCATGCATAGCACGAACAAAAATGGCCTCGGAACCTTTGGTTTGCGTCGGCCGAACTTCGAATTCTTTCTCGATGCATGAATGCAACATTTTAATGCATGCATGAGTTCGTTATGGCCTAACGATCACAATGGAGGTCTCGGTTTGCTCAGAGGTGGCCGAGAACTCAAAAACCGACGTCGGGTAGCCTCTGGTTCATCGGCGGCTTCGCGGGTGCCTCGGCCGAGCTCGAGGAAGGAGACGGACGGGGAGCCGTCAGATCAGGCGATCAAACAGCCTTGGACGGCCTGGACCAGATCGCGAATGGCGCGATGCATCGGGCGGCCGAGATCTACCGCGCGATCACTCGGACGGCCAGGATGCGCCCCCGGTGAATTTTGCGCGTCCCACATCGAATCCGCGCGCGGGTTTCTCGCGCTTTATCATCCATCCGCTCCCCCAGCCGGCTCAGTTGAATCCTCTCCCTCCACGGTGCCGCCCCGCACCGTGTTCTCCCTGCGGGCGCGCTCTGCGCCCACTCTGCTCCCTACGGGCGCGCTCCTAGCGCCCACTATGCACACTCGGGTGCGCGGGCTTCATCACCGCGTTCCCTCGGGGGCTTATACACGGCCCCTGCCACGCTCCTCCGGGCATGCCCCAGGCGCCCATGCGGTGTCCTACGGGTGCGCCCCTGCCTCAAGGATGCTGCCCTGGCCTTCGAGGGTTCCCCATGGGCGTGGTGACCTTGAGTCCCACAAGTGCCTTGGGTGATGACCCTCGGCTGGCCTCCTTGGTGGCTAATTTTTTGCTAAGTAAAACACTTAGGACTTTGTATAAAAACAAAGTAACCAAGTGAAAATGCCAAATGCCACTTCTCCCTTCTTCATTTCTTCTCTTCTCTTCTTCTTAAGAATTCAAACATTAATCCTCTTGATTAGAAACAACTCCTCAAATTATAATTCTTCTTCATCATCTCATTTTCTACTTAGGAGAGAATTCTCAAGGATCTTCTTCTTCAACCGAACTCCTGAATCACTTAAATTCTTCAATGTGCTTCATTGATCTAATCAGAGATCAATTAAATCTTCTTCTAATTCTCATGAACTAAGTGATAGTGCATGGACTTATTTAATCCACTTCATCCACTTAGAACTTATGGATGGATCACTTTCATCTCCTCATGCATTGTCTTAACAATGCATGGTCTTCTATCATTGTTGTGACTTTGTATCCAGTTGATACAAGTTCTTGGAACTTAATGATCAGCACAACAATCGTCAGATGTTCATAGAGAATGTTTCAACCACAACATCCTATGTCACTTAGTGAATCTCCTAAGTGACATGCATCTTAGTACCATGGCCATTCTCCTTCATCACCATCACATCCTTTGTCATTCACATCTTGACATTCCTTGACATCCATTCATTCCATGACAACTTCATGCCTCATTGACAACAAATGCAACACAATGCACTTCAATCTCCCCCTTTGTATTTGTTTTCAATACACTCCTTCAGCACATATGAATGGGTCAATATGTGTGCCAATCTTTTCTCCCCCTTATTGGTAATCAAATGCAATGGTGTGGTGTGGTTCTCTTTCAAAATATTTCTTCCTCCCATTGAATAGCATCTTCTTGAAAACCACTAAGAGAGGGATGATGTCACATGTTCTCTTTAGCAAAGAACCTTTAGTAAATCATCTCTAAGTCTACTTAGGCTAACCCGGTGTAGAAAACAAGAGTGATGTAACCAAGGAACTCAATGTTGTCCACATTCACTGTAAACATGTGAGATCATGCTTAGGGGTTGAATTTTTTCAGATATTCAATGAATTGCTGAATCCTGCACATACTTCACAAAACACATTAGAATGTTCAGGTGCAAAGATAAAGCTCCCCCTTTCATCTACTTTCTCAAGATGATATTAATTTCAGAACATCATCTTCTCCAGATTGGCTCCCCCTCAAGGGGTGCACTCCATTCTGTCCACACCACTATCTAGATGAGAATGATCATCATCTTCAATTCCCTGCAATGTTAGCACATGTAAATACAAGTGATTAGGGAATAAGATGGAACCTCCTTGGTTCATCAATGTGAACAACAAGGTTGAGAAGATTCTCTCAACCGAGATGTCCCATTTTCACCATTCTTTACACTTGCCCATTTGATCTTCAATGATGTTGGTGCTGGTGTGGATCTCAATGCATCTTCATGTGAAATCTTTTGTTTCCTTTTTGCCTTAGCAATTGCCAGTGCTTCAGCTTCAGCTCTTTGAAGTTCTCTGGAAAGTTGCAACTGATTTGGCCATATGACTAACAAGTCATTGGGAAGTGAGGCCTCAGTTTTGGAAATCCCACATGGTTCTTTTGATACTGTTAAGCCACCTTTCTTAGGCAACTTATTTTCAACCAATCCCTTCTGCTTCGTCTGGATTGATTGTCTGTTTGAGTGCAGTTGGCTTCTATTAAATTTCATGGCTTGTTTACAAAGTTCCATGGTATGGCCATTCTTTCCACAGTAGAAGCACTTCTTGGTGGTCCTTCTGGATGCATCACCCTTCTTGGACTCAGACTCCAACGACTTCTCTTCATTTCTTAAACACTTCTTGGGAGCATTTTCTACTTTCTTCTTGATTCCCAAGGAATCTTTCTGAGCCAGGTTCTGTGATCTTTTCTTCTTTTGAGCTCTGGATACAGTTTCAGATTGACATGTATCTATTTGACCACTTTTGCAAACATCCCAGATGTTGTCAAGTAATCCAAATCTATTTGTAGTAAACAGATGTCTCTAGACCTGTGGATGTTGCTTCTTTTCCTCTGGCTTGCTCCCCCTTGGCATGGGCTTTCTTTGTGCTTTGACATTCAGTGGATTGTACCAACAATCCTTTGCACAGTGCCCATACTTATTACAACACCAACATTGACCCACAAATCTTGACCTCTTCAGTCCTTCTGATTGTTGGGTACTTTTCTTGACTTGCTGTGTTGTTTCAGGAGAGCATTCTTTCTTCACTGTCTTCATCCATACTTGTTTGGATTCATTCTTCCATCCTGCACTTTTAGTAGAAACACTTTTAGAAGCATGAGTACAAGATGGTATGGATGGTACCTTCTTTTTAGAAGATGTTTCCCTTTCATTAGAGGATGTCTTTCTTTTAGAATCATCCTGCTCAATGCATACTTGAGTAGCAAAATTTCTCCTTTCAGCTGACTGGGAGGCTTCAGCTTTGGGTGATTGCAGATTTTTCAATATCACCTCCAGTTCAAAGCATTTCATGTTGAGGGAGTTCTTCTCATCCTCAACAGTTCTTAGCCTTCCTTCCCATTTCTCTTCCAGCTGCTTTATCTGGTCTTCATGCACCTTTTTCATTTCAAGCAATGAGTTGTCAAGCTCCTTCACCCTTTTTTACTTTGTCTTCAAGTTGAGCATCTTTAACAACCAATGATACTCTATGCCTCTTCTCCAGTGCATGGTAAACATCTTGGATTATTACATTAAAGATTTCTTTCTCAGAAAGGCTTCTTTACAATTCTTCATAAGTATCTTCATATCTATCATTGCATAGAGAAACTGTTTCTTCCTTAGCCTTCACCAGCTTTCTGAGAGTGTTGGTTATGCCAACCCTTTTAGCCAATTGATCTTCCATTGCATTGGCTTCTTCTTCTAACTGTGGTTTTTCTTCATGAAGATCATGGATGCCTGTAGCTATACACTTTTCCACTTCCATGGGATCTGTCTTCTGAAGATATTTGAGTGCACTCTGAAGATCATTCATTGCTTCAACTTCATCACAGCTAGGACAAGCTTTCTTCATCTTCTTGGCCTGTTTCTTCTTTCTATTTTTCTGAGTCTTGGAAGATATCTCCATTTGAGGCTGGTCACTCATTTCCTCAAATCTGCACTTCATAAAGACTCACTTGGATATTTTAGAGGGAACCTCCCTCTGATACCAATTGAAGTGCCCAGATCAGTGTGAATCACTGAGAGGGGGAGGGGGTGAATCAGTGATCCCTTAAAACTTTTTACTAATTCATTCTTAATCAATTAAACCTCTATGGCTGGTTAAAGCCTCGATACACTCTTCTTGTATCTCTCAACCTTTACCGAATGATGCAGTAATGAAAAGGCATAGGACACAAGGATTTACAAGGTTCGGCACCAAAGGCCTACATCCTTGCCATGCTCTCCCAGCATGTATTCTCC
Source organism: Viscum album (assembly GCA_963277665.1). Taxonomy (NCBI): domain Eukaryota; kingdom Viridiplantae; phylum Streptophyta; class Magnoliopsida; order Santalales; family Viscaceae; genus Viscum; species Viscum album. The sequence goes on along the minus strand of OY728129.1, from coordinate 41,260,426 downwards.
CATTATAATCTGTTAGTATTACAATGGTCGATACAGAGTCCCACTGTATCTCTCCTGAGTCCCACAGGAGGGTCTTTATACTGCTTCACATAGTGTTACCAGAGTCCCACTGGCCTGCTCCAGAATCCCACTGAAGGCTTCTTCTCCCTGAGTCCCACAAGGTCTTCTCTTGGCTGCTTGAGTCACACGAGTAGCTCTTCTTCTTGTTCAGCTTCTTCAAGTATCTTCAGCAGTCTGTGATAAAGACTGCTGGCCTTGCTCTGTACCTCTGATCACTTGTGATGATCAGGTCTTCTCGTCTTGCTCAGTATTTATCTCCTTCTTCTCAGGATGACCTGGCCTCTCTCTTCAAGAATCTTCAACAGCCTCTGAAAAGGTCTGTTGGTCTTGCTCAGAAACTTCTGATCACTTCTGTTGATCAGGCTCTTCTCAAATACTGAAAACTCAGACAAACAATATCTTTCACTTCAGTCTGGCTCAGTCTCACATCACTTTAACTTCATGCACTGAGTGCATGGAAACTCTGTCTCTTCATGCAGTGATTGCATGGCCTTCTCAAAATATTCTTCAAGAACTTTCAGTCTTGGTCAACTCAAACGCACACCACTGATTTAAGCTTGTTCGGTGTGCGCGTGCATGCATGCATGCATGAACTTCCCTTTCCTTCTTCTTGGTGTGATAAACCCACAAAGGGTGTAATCCTTTTTAGCACACACCTTCTCACTTACTTCACACACTTTGTTCTTATTGGTTACACACTTAAATGTGTGTTCTACTTTAGTGTGAGGTATCCTTCTTCTTCTCCTTCTTAGTGTGTACACACCACTTAGGCACACACTAAGGTTCGGACTCTTTGCTCTTTGCACACACTTCCTTCACTTTTTGCACACAAGTGAGCTTGGCCTCTTCTTCTTGCACATAAATGGCTACGGCCAACTTCTTGTTCACTATGCACACACACTGTCCACGGCGAGGGTGTTTTCTCCTTTTAGCACACACACACTTGGTGTGTAATTCTCATCACCCGAATCTCCTACTGCCCATATGAAGGCGTGCAAGTGCTTGATGAGCCGCGGGGTGCACAGGCACTCGGGTGTGCAGGATGCAACACCACGAGGCGCGCAAGCCACATGGGTGAGGACACCTTGGGCGCGCAAGCTACTCCTTCCGTGCAAGTGTGCGGGCAGAGAGAGCTCTTCCTGATGCGCAAGTGAGGCGCACATGGGACTTCTCTTCTTGTCGCGCAAAGGTGTTGCGCGCAAGGGACTCCAGCCGTGCAAGTAAACTTGCACGGGGCTTATTCTTCGCGAGGCAGAGGGCTCTCACGGATCAACAGATCATCAACAAAGGATCATCAAGCACTCCAAGGCCTCAGGCTCTCCTTTTATAGGAAGAGGAATGCCTTAGCCCATCCGCGTGATACAACTTTGAACTCCCGAAGATTTCGGGTATTCAAGATTCTCTAAATCTTGATTTTCTCTACTTCCAAACACGGGTTCCTTCTTCTTTATTTTTCTCCTCCACATGTATGGTTCGAACGTGTGCATGGCCTTCATTTAGGCCCAACCCATGCATAGCACGAACACACATGGCCTCGGCACCTTTGGTTTGCCTCGGCCGAAAATCGAATTCTTTCTCGATGCATGCATGCAACATTTTAATGCATGCATGAGTTCGTTATGGCCTAACGATCACAATGGAGGTCTCGGTTTGCTCGGAGGTGGCCGAGAACTCAAAACCCGACGTCGGGTAGCCTCTGGTTCATCGGCGGCTTCGCGGGTGCCTCGGCCGAGCTCGAGGAAGGAGACGGACGGGGAGCCGTCGGATCAGGCGATCAAATAGCCTTGGACGGCCTGGATCAGATCGCGAATGGCGCGATGCATCGGGCGGCCGAGATTCGCTGCGCGATCACTCGGACGGGCAGGATGCGCCCCCGGTGAATTTTGCGCGTCCCACATCGAATCCGCGCGCGGGTTTCTCGCGCTTTATCATCCATCTTCTCCCCCAGCCGGCTCAGTTGAATCCTCTCCCTCCACGGTGCCGCCCCGCACCGTGTTCTCCCTGCGGGCGCGCTCTGCGCCCACTCTGCTCCCTGCGGGCGTGCTCCTAGCGCCCACTATGCACACTCGGGTGCGCGGGCTTCATCACCGCGTTCCCTCGGGGGCTTATACACGGCCCCTGCCGCGCTCCTCCGGGCGTGCCGCAGGCGCCCATGCGGTGTCCTACGGGTGCGCCCCTACCTCAAGGATGCTGCCCTGGCCTTTGAGGGTTCCCCATGGGAGTGGTGACCTTGAGTCCCACAAGTGCCTTGGGTGATGACCCTCGGCTGGCCTCCTTGGTGGCTAATTTTTTGCTAAGTAAAACACTTAGGACTTTGTATAAAAACAAAGTAACCAAGTGAAAATGCCAAATTCCACTTCTCCCTTCTTCATTTCTTCTCTTCTCTTCTTCTTAAGAATTCAAACATTAATCCTTTTGATTAGAAACAACTCCTCAATTTATAATTCTTCTTCATCATCTCATTTTCTACTTAGGAGAGAATTCTCAAGGATCTTCTTCTTCAACCGAACTCCTGAATCACTTAAATTCTTCAATGTGCTTCATTGATCTAATCAGAGATCAATTGGATCTTCTTCTAATTCTCATACACTAAGTGATAGTGCATGGACTTATTTAATCCACTTCATCCACTTAGAACTTATGGATGGATCACTTTCATCTCCTCATGCATTGTCTTAACAATGCATGGTCTTCTATCATTGTTGTGACTTTGTATCCAGTTGATACAAGTTCTTGGAACTTAATGATCAGCTCAACAATCGTCATATGTTCATAGAGAATGTTTCAACCACAACATCCTATGTCACTTAGTGAATCTCCTAAGTGACATGCATCTTAGTACCATGGCCATTCTCCTTCATCACCATCACATCCTTTGTCATTCACATCTTGACATTCCTTGACATCCATTCATTCCATGACAACTTCATGCCTCATTGACAACAAATGCAACACAATGCACTTCAATATGAACAAGATTCAAACATGTATAGGATTGGGAACACCCTTCGAGCCATGCCAAATATCAATTCATTTGTCGCGAGTGATTTAAATGCATCCTTACTTGTGAAAAAATAGTATTAGTGTAAGTCATTCTTTTTTGGACACTTTATTTTGGAAGAATATGAATAGATCATAGCTAGGATTGTCATTGATGTGCTATTTTTGAACAGGCTGTCTAGAAAACACACCTCTAAATAAGACTCGAGTCTCTATTAGATTTTTTGGTTTGTTTTGAATTCACTTCCTATTGAGATTTTAATTCTATGTACTGTATATATAAACTAGGTGTCATTGAATTTGTTATGTTGTTCTTGTTACTGTTTTTAATTATATTATGTTTAGATTTATGGAAATTCATGATACATGTTGTTGTTGTAGAAAATATTTATAATGTGTGTGATGGTATTTCATTATTATTTTTTAATATTGTAATAGGATTATTTTTGGGGATTTCATGTGAAAATATTATAAGATTCTATAGAGATTTCTCCCCAACAATTTATCAGCGTTTAGTGAATTCATTCAATCGGTCAGTACATGCTTTTGATAAAGGAACATGCTATGGTCCATCTCATATTAAATAATATGAAGTAATTCGTAAAAATGATAAGGATATAGAGTTATTCAAAAACAAGACACCTTATTTATAGGGTTTCAATGAACCTCTGGAGTTAGGAGAGTAAATTGAGAATATGGAATGGATATTTTATTTTCATGATACTCCTGATGCAGTTAGGGTTAAATGTTTTTAATTCATGTTGGAAGGTCACAATCGAATGTGGTGGGAATCGATGGTTAATGTTGACAAGAATGAGAAGATGAGTTGGAAGGACATTAATGTCATCATTAATGAGATGTATTGTCATGATATGTTGTCCTTTTCCATGTCCTATTAGTTTTTTATTTTTATCAAGAGGACCATGTTGGAGTAATCTAACAACATTGATGTTTTATTTTAGTATACAACATGATATAACTTCCAATGAACATGTGATGTATCAAAATATAGGGATGGGGTTGTGGGTGGATATCTAGTCCAAAATATTCTTCTTCAAGACAAAAACATATGGTGAGGTGGTTGATCATGTCGTGATTGTAGAAATTGTTAATAGAGAAATGTCAGGATTTCAATAGTTGTTTATATAGCATGTGATCACAGATAATATGAGAAGAACAAGTAGTAAAATAACCATGGGAAGATGTATGGAAGTAGTTTGGGACATCATTTCCAAATGTCTTCTTTCATGTATTATTATACTGGGTTAGTCTTGTTATATCAGTGAGGGAAGGTAGGGAACGTGCGATCTGTGTGCTCCTCTCTACCTGGACCTTTTCACATATGGAGAGATATAAGGAAACATACACCAGTTTTTCAAAAAAAAATACCATATCTTTGTGGGGAAGGATCTATGGACATCAATGGGATATCAGTGAATTTAAAACTATCATGGTTCTTGGTTTCCTAGTTCGGATGACTCTGTGTCAGGGATTGATTATTTTTATGAATAGTTTGTTCAAGGAAATGTTGTATGATAGTGGTCATTCTCATGGAGAGGATAAGATGATGAAACATCATGTTGTGGAACTAGGATCAGTGAAATTAGATATAGTGGCTACACCTATTTGATGTACTATTCTAATTGAAGCGTCCTTAGAAGTTGTTCTATTTGAAACTGGATTACTGGTTTATTTAACTTTTATTCATCTTGTGTATGTGTAAAGGATCCCAATTGATATTATTTCATATGTGATAGTGTTAGTAACTCCACTTGGTAAGAAGTGAGAAATAGTTTTGAAGTTTCCTTATTGTGAACCCACTATGTCAGGGGTTAAGATGGAATGGGATTTTTAAATTTTGGAGATGAGATTATTTGTCTTGATCCTTCCTATTGATTAATGTACCCATCTATTTTTATAGGTGTTGAGTGACTTATTTGGAATGTTATTCAATCACCAATGGATTTCATAGGGACTATGATCCTTATTTAGGACATGAAAGGCCTCCACATCCGGAATCAGGTATTCTCATATATCTGATCTCACTCCTCACATTGGAGGACGATGATGGTTGTCCGGAGGGGGTGATTACATATTATGGTGGATGGATTCCTATAATTTTTTCTGTAGAATTTCCCATGATTTTCATTGGATTGTGATTTGGATTTCACTTGCAGCATGGTTCCAAAAATATAGAAGATATCTCTTCCCTCGTACCCTATGGATTCAACCAATGTTATTGAATTATAGATAAATCTGGATGTTTTTAATCCAAATGATTCATTATCCCAAGAATATCAACTTAGGCCATGACAATTTTGATTGAAAAAAGGGCTGATGGATCTCTTTGATTGATCATCAATTACCAGATTATGAATAATTTAATGACGAAGAATATGTATCTTTTTACCATGTTTATTTCCATTTCGATAAAAATAATAATTAATGGCTATTTTCTATGATTGATTTATGTTTTTTTGTCACCAATTCAAAATTATAGAGTTAGATGATCCGAAAATAGGCTTCTGATATATGTAACATCATTTAGAGATCTTATTCATTATTTGTAGGTCGGAAAATCCTCCAGTGGTCATTATGATTCTAATGAACATTTTGATCCACCAAAATGTCAATTTTTCTTCATTGTAATAGTGGAATAATTCATAGTCTATTTCAGGATTGAGGTGGAGAATGAGCACCATTTGAGGATTTCGATGGGAAATCATTGGGGTCATTATCTCTATGTGAAGCATTATAATTGCATCTTTTGGATAATGGAGGGGAATTTCATATGTAATATTATATCAATAAAGGAGTTTTGGAAGACCATGAGATGATCTTTGTAGTAATTTAATGGGAAAACTTGATGAGTATTTTTCAAATCAGAATCATTTAAGCCATCAATGGGTATTACATATAGTTTTTTTGTGATATTTCTTTTATATTTATCATTCATGATCGTACATATCCTTAAATTGGTAATTTTTGATTTGAGGTAGAGTATCATGAGTCATTTGAGGATCTAAGATGGGGGATTACCATATCCCATGTTTTGATCATGATAAAATATCTAAAGGGATACATGATCTATTATTATTATTCTGTTATGTGTTTGGGAGTGTGTGTGCATGCCAAATGACCATGTGGTGGCGTTTGGTTCTCGGTATCACTGGCCACATGAAAATTATTACCCGTCTCATGAAAAATATTTAGCAGTATTGAGTAATTCACTAAAGACAACGAACCATTACCTTTTTTAGGAGGGGTCTGTAGTTTATTATGATCATAATTGTTTAGCCTATAATTACTTCTAGAAATATTTAAATTTAAGTTAGAATAATTGGGTTGAGAGCCATCAGGTGTTTTTTTATATATTATATACCCCATTACAATAAAATGTGGTTGAAAATTCATTGAGTAGGATGTTTTCATTGAATGTTTTGGAATATTCAAGTTATGAGTGGACTTTGATTGGGATATTTGTTCAAATTCATCTCAAGAACATTGAAAACAGTGGAAGTGTTTTCTTGGCCTGGGATAAGTTGACTACTTCCATTCTGGAGTTTATTCGGCAATATAAAAATGGAAATGAGTTTTTCCAATAGTCTATAAAGATCCTAAATGGTGGGGAGATTCCATGTGAATAATCTCTATCCCTTAATGGTGTTTTTTTCTTGATGGATGACTTAATGGGGCTGTATTCAATTATTAATGTAGTGATACATGATTTCAACCAGTCTTAATGGGACTTTCATCCTGGTGGCACTATGGTGATCTATAATGTGTGTAGTTAGTTCTACCGGCCATGTATGAGGTGAGACATAACTGAATTTTTTTGAGGTGTTATACAAGATAGCATGTTAAAGAGGAACACCAAGTTCACTCTTGTTTACTTAAACCACTAAAAATTCCTACCTATAATTAGTACAATATAACCATGTAAATAATTTTTTCCATTCCTCACGCACCCGAGGGAAGTAATTTCATTTGGTTAATTATTGATCTTTGGACTAAGTCTTCCAATTTCATTCTAATCAGGGATTCATCAATAATAGATTAGATTAATCGGTTATATGATTAGAATATTTTGAGTCTTCATTGTGTGAGTCTGAAATAGTTTCACATATAGACCCCAATTTTACCTCACAGTTTTGGGAAGTCCTTCAAAATTCTATGGGGTCATAATTTATGTTGATAATGACATACCATCCTCAAAAAAATTTCATATATAGTGGGTGAATCAAATCATTAATGACATGCACCGAGCATATGTGAATGATTATTTAGGATCATGGGATAGCCATTTTGGATTTTTTTAGTTTACATATAATGATAGTTACCAATCGTCAATTTAGATGGGTCCTTTAAAGGTGATTTAGGGTCATCCAGGTCGATCTCCATAGTATTGCGATGAGGTAGATGATATCATGTTCTTGGGACCTATATTTGTCTAGGAAATGTCTAACAAAGATAATATAATCATGAAGTATTTTTTATCATTTCATAGTCTCTATATATCATATGATTTTCAAGGTAATTGATCTTTTATGCTTTTAGTGTTTGATTGGAAGTTATTGAATGTAGAACATTTCCTGAGTCCCTAATAGTTGTGTAAAAGGGAATCTAACTCTGAGGTATGTCATACCATTTCATATTTTCAAGAATATTTCTAAGTTAGAATACATGTTATATATTCCATACTAATTGATTTCAACTCATGATGTGTTCCATGTAACTTATCGTAAAATGTACAATCTGAATCCATCACGAGTATTGAATTAGGAAGAGTTTAAGTAGGATCCCAATCTATATTTCATTTAAAGGCTAGTGTGGATTATGGATTGCCATGAGATATTGGTTCAGGGGAAGTCTATTTAAATATAAATAGATACATGGTAGCATGGTAGTGATGAGGATGAGAATTTGGAGCAGAAGTATTGTGTTGTTGACGAGTATCTATTTTTTTGTGATCAAACATCGATTTGACATTCCATTGGTGGAAAGTTTTCCAGGGGGAGAATTGTCTCATACGTTATTTTTATGTTATTTTTTAATTATCACTAATATTAACCCTATACCATGAGTTACTAATGATATTTCAGTGCAAAATGGATTCTTTTGTCTTGAATATTGTTTGTGCATTCTTGGTACATTGTAATGGGAAACCATGTTCCTCTACCTAGGAAACGGTGTGGGAAATAGTCATTTTTTACAGAGGTGACTACATTGTAGGTGAACAATTTTTTAAAACATGTGGGATAATCAAGTAGAGTTTAACAATTGTTTTGTGTGGGACACACAGGTTTCACATTGATTTTTAAACCATTCGGTCTAACCGTGTGACTTTTCCAAAAAAATTAAAAAGATGTAACATACCCCTTTTCCATATTAATATTGAACTCCAAAATCACCCATAATCAATCCAAACCCATATTGGAATAAATATAATCTCTATAATATGTTCCATGGACCTTAAAAATCATTATACATGGGTTTTTCGGTTTGGATTAATCATGGAATCATCAATTAAGTCTCTTTTCTCACGATTCATTCACTCATTTAGGGTTTCTCTATCATCGTTCTTGAGTTCATATATTAAATCATTTTATAAGACATAATGAGGGTATAATCATGAGATTTTGGGTAAAATAATGACCATTATTGTCTGATATTTAGTTTATAGGGTATTTTGATAGTGTGATTTTGGATTCACGCTGATTTTTAGATGTTTACAATTGTGAGGTGGGTTCTATGTTTTTACATTATTAGATTAGTTTTGGTTTATTTCATGATTGTTTAAATTTTTTCTATGGATTAGGATATGAAATATTATTTGGAATGGTTTTGTGTTTCTCAAGTGACAAAATTGGGTTTTCTAAATGAATATGTTTGCGATTCATGTGGGCTTTGCTGGGCTGTTTCTGGAATATGTTTTTTTATTGTGTTAAAGGTGTGATTTTTTATCAAAGAGATCTACTTGTGAAAATGTATTGAAGGTAAATTTTAGAAGAGAAATCAATTTTATTGCATGTTATATTCTTTATTTTTCACATTATATGTTTCATTGAATTTTGAATGTGTTGTTAATCTTGTTATATTTTTTTAGAGAATATTAATAAATAAGGGGATTTTCTGATGGAAATGGATCGATTCAATATGTGTTCCTATGGTTTTATTTTTAATTAGGTCTTATAAATTGTGAATGTGACGTGAAATATATTTTCAAATGGTTCTACTTTCCATGTGAAATTTAAAGTGGTTTTTCATATGAAAAAGGGTTGTTTTCATATGGATTCTGATCGTTGGAATGATGTGGAAATGTGAAATTGGTTATTTATATGTGTTCTTATAATTCATGGTATGTGTATAAGACTGTGATGATATATTTTTTATTTGATATATAATTTTATCCTAATGATAATCCCATGTATCTACGTGCATGAACTAGAACTAGTATGCTAGTAGAATAGATATAGGTGAGGCACAGATTCATCTATAGGGATTGATGATAGAATGCCAACTAAACATGTGAAATGATTTCGAGACCACTACAATTTTGGGATGGAATCCCCTCTTGTGGATTGTGTAAAATAACACTATTGGTATTGAATTATGATATTGAGACAACTATAATCTTGGGGTGTGTTCCCCTCAAGTGGATAATCTATTATAACACTATTGGTGGATGAGTTGGATTGTTTTAATCACTAAGGTACGAGGTTCATAGGTCCCCCTTTTTTATAGTTACCAATATGGATTTTCCCATGGAACTCTCTTAGGAAATGATGCTTGTGTGGTGTGGTGATAGACATCCATAGATGGTATACCATGTGTACATTTTTATTTAAATATTCCTTCTTTTTTGAAAAAAAATCCATAAAGAGTGTTTATTAAGAATGTTTCTTTAAAACTGATTAATTAGAAATGATTCAAATAGACTTATAGAAATGTTCATGTTCATTGTTTTATAATGTTATATCAGGGAATATTTTATTTATATGGAATTCTACTAGGATTTGTCTCACACCCGACATTCACCTTTTGTTGTATGTTGAAATTTTTTTGTATAAACCATGTAAAAGAAAGGTGTATCCTGGTAGGGATGGTGGATCCACATGATGGTGTTTTACATCAAATAGGTGTTCATGGTGGTGGCTTCTGGGTGATCTCCCTCTTGTCAAATGGAGTTTTTTGGATGACTTTTTACCCTTTATTTTATTAATTTTTTTGTTAAAACTTTAAACCATTAAATATAGACATTTTTTACTCATTTAGTTGTGTTTGATAGTTATTGTGATGGTTATTATTATTGTAAGTTTAAAATTATATAAATTTGTTAAATAATTAACATGGTGTATTGTTGATACACATAAAATTGTTCTATCCATTCGGGATTATGAATGCAATTCGGGCCACACCACATATTGTTTTGGGTGACGAGGTAGATAAAACTCTTGCTTTGTTCATGATAAAATAATGAAACAGTCAACATCCATCTATAGTGTACCTAATTAATTGAAGATCTATATTGGTGAACACATATTATATAATGAGCTATAATGGGGCTCAAATAGTAATTTATTAATTTATAATGGTGATCAAATCATCATATCATGAGCTATAATGGGCTAAATCCATCATGAACAATATCCAAGGAAAATATATTAAAAATAACTGTAAAACCCAATGATTTTATAGTTTGTATCTTTTTTATCTTCTTTGATATCTTACGTTATAAAAACCACCATGATTAAACAAATGATAAAAAATTAATATTTAATTACGATAGTTATCTACCATCCATTTGAATTGTGATGATGAATGCAATTATGTAAATTAAAAAAATAGATTTTTAATATAATTTTAAACTTAATTCATTGGTTTTAAATTATTTGTAAAAGAAAATAAAACCAACTTCAATATAATGGATGTTTTTTTCATAAAAAAAATATTTTTATTGCCACAACAACATTTTATGTTAATAAATAAATAAGTCACTATAGGTGAATGATATTAATGAAATTAGAAGGAATCAACCGATATAGGAGGATCAAGGTGGTCTGCATGATTAATTTGAAATTAATTTATCAATTTTATATATATTTAATGATGAAAAATGTATCCCATATTTGTAATTATAAGTTCCAAATTTAGTAAACTGCCTTGTTTTATGTTTTGGGGAATATGAATAGTGACATTGGATATTTTTATTACCATTGTTAAAAGGTAAATTTGGAAATATATGAAAAAAATAAAATAAGAAGGATTAGAAAAATATCCTTAAAATTTTTCACATATTATTAGAAGATTTATTTGCAACCCATAACACCTTAGGTTTTAAATTGTTTCATTTGTTGGACATCAGTCCTAAAGAATGAATTTAATATTATTAAAATTAATAGAAAAAATTTCAAATGACATAGAATATATTTTAGACTATAGATATTATTTTTAAATATAAAAGATTTATCTACATAGTGGTATTTAATATTTAATTTCTATGTAGGAAATATTTACCATAAATATTTATTAAATGATGATTTAGTAATTATATTATTAATAAAATAATAAAAATGATATTAAAAAAATAACAATAAATAAAATATTATTTAATCATGGTTCTTTAAGAATTTTATGGATGATTATGAAATTTTTTTCCATTAATAATTTTTTCAGTTTGATTTATCCAGTTTTCTCAACTTGTATAAGGTGAATGTAATGAATAATGTCAAAATTAATACTAATTTTATTTTATTAGAAATATATATTATTGACATATTTAAAAATATTAATAATATAATTAATAATATAAATATGTTATTATATGGCCTAAAATATCACAAATTATTAATTTATGGTCTAACAGACATTTTATATGTAAATATTACCACCTTTTAAAAATAAATAATGTGAAACCATAAATAAAATAAATTTTTTTAAACTAAAGTCAATCAAAATGATACAGATTAATGTAAAATCAATACATGTAAAAATTTTATTTTCTGATAATATTACAACCTTATATAATATTATATTTGATAACTAGTCCATTTTATTATATTTGGATAGAAATTTTTTTTATTATAAATAAAAATTTTGAGGATTTGCAAGGGTTCCGTTCACCATAATTAATAGAGGGATCGCCTTGCTTAATTTTATTTCACCTCCATGTTCCTCTTATATCGACCGATTCCTTCCAATTTCCTAGTAAAAATATATGTAAAAGTTATATATGTCATTTATTTTTTTATATATCATATCTTGATATCTTATGAAGATATTTAAAAGAGGTCTGCCAAATAAGAGTTTATTGTTTTTACCTACTTATTAAAATTCATTTATTCTTTCAATTCATCATGATGTGGTGTTTCAACTATAAAATAATCAATATGTTATTATATATATACTGATATGTTATTATTATTATTATTATAAACACATATTATATATTTTTTCTATTTTATGAAAATTTAAATGACCGCACGATCATACATATGGCTTCCCAACACTACGTAACGATGTGAATTGTTTTCTATTATCAAAATTCAATAATGGGTATAAAAATAAATTTAATGATTAAATATGAAATTTTGGCCTTTAATTTTATTTTGGAGATGTTTGATCTAAATATTGTGACTGATAACAATGACTTATAAGATAAAACATTCATATGAAAAATAAGTAGTGTACTGCTGAAAGATGTTTTGAAATGATATTTCATTGAAAAATGAGAGGTACAAATTTAATTGGGGGTCATATAAGATATCATAAATATTAATATGTTTTTTTAATCAGATAATAATATGATTAAGTTTAATATACTTGGGGTTTTAACATGTTTTAAGGAAGTCAAACCTGAGGTAAGAGATATCATAACTCAATTTCTATTCACTAAGTTAAACATCTATGTCATTGGTTATGTTATTCCATGAATATGTGTGAAATGAAAAATGATTATTTTATACATAATATAAAATTTTATTTTGAGGATTTATATTTGACACATAGTATTATTCCATAAATTTTTCCTCACTCTAAAATTTTTATAGGATTTTATATTTCACTTTTACTGTGAGATATACCTTATTTTCAACTTATTTCTAATCTGTGGTGTTTTTATTATTCCATTTTATATATCCAATAATAAGTTAATTTTATATTTATTTTATTTAATGACTGATTTTATGATTTTTAATTTTATAGGCTATAATATTTGAATAATGGAAAAGTGGGAAGGGGTTCTCTTTAATACTATATTTTTCCACCTGGTTTTACATTCTCTCTCTTTACCACAATGTAATTATCAATTTTTATGTAATGATTATAAATTGTTTTTCAATGATCCAAAATTATTAATCTAGATCAGTCAATCCTTCTTCACGAGAAATACATGTTTTTTGGAGGCTCACTTTTAAAATACACCTTATAGGCATCCCTGATAAAAGGAAGCTTCTTAATTTCATAGCACTTTCTAGTACAATCCATTATATTTTTAATCCTAAAAAATCATTTACAAACAAATGTTTTTATCATTAAAATATATCAATTTTAATTTCTAGTTTTATAAAAAATATTATTCCATTATCCTCTTTAAAGACTGTTTTATATTTTCTGTTAAACCGCACTGAAATAGATCGTTTCAAATGTTTCTTTGACACTTTTTTTACATGTAATACATAATTTATTATGAATCATGCCTACTTAACATTTAGAATCCTTTCATTCCGGGATATGGTTGTTTAGTTATGTTGTATACTATTTCTACATATTCTTTTTACCTTGATAGTAATTTCATTAACTGGGGAAATATTGATAAATTTGTATCATTGATTTAATATAGATATTTGATTATATGGAATATTTTTATTAAATAAATCAGTTAATTGGTATATAATGAATTCGCTGGAATAGTATGACATGGGTTGGGGACTGATTAATTAAATACCTATAGGTTTGGGACCAGTAAATGAAAGCCCTCTATGTGGGTCCTGATTATAGTTATCCCCGCTATGCTTCAGTAGTCCCATGAGATAAAATCAATCACTGAAAACCCCCTTGTATTTGACTCAAATAAAAATAAGATGAGTATCTAAACACACACTTAAACCATTTTTAAGGTATAATGGTTCATGTTCCAAATACATGAAGTCCAATAAGTAATCATTTCATACATTTTGAGTTCAGCTATTATAATCAAGATGATATTAACCATAATAAAATCTATGGATGTTTTTTCACTCTGAGTTTATTTATGGCCATGTGTTTTTGAAATCATTCACCCTGATGTATAGATTATTGTTATTGATTAATTTTATTTTCAATTGTACATAACCATTATTAAGAATTTAAGGTCACCCTTTTATATTTCTCCGTTCACATGTTTATGAATAAGAGATCATTTAATGTGTTTTTGAGGATTTCATATATTTTATTTCTTTATATATTATATTTTTTAATATTCCAAATTTAATATATCTTCCATGTATATATATATTTCTTCAGGACTACTAAATAGATCTATCTTTGGTGATGTGATGTCTTGTACCGATGCTATTGTTATAAAATAACAGGTGAGTGTGGCCTACTAGGTTCGGGCTCCCAAAAGCTTCAATAAGAGAAAATTCAGTAGAAAACATGGAAATGAGATTTAGGAAATAATTTTTAATTCACATAATCCTAATATAGACTGTGAGTAAAAAAAATAAGAACATCTCAAAAAAACCTAGTTTATGAAATTATTTATGCATACATATTTCAATTAATGGGATTATTCATTGTGTTTCATAATGATATGATCTAATCTAAAGTATGTCATAATTTATAAATTATACCTCATGGAAGGACTGTAATCCTCCCTATTTCACATGATCTAATGAGTATTAAGGATATAATATTTTATAGTTTCATTCCAGTATTTCGAACGGAATATGTCTTCCAATCATTCTAATTAAATGATGATATAAAATCATGTGTTAATGAGATAAAGTTAAAATTCTATATGTATCGTGGAATTAGAGGGAAGCACAAGAACAAGAGTACATTAAAAAAATTATGATAATATGTATAAGAGAAATAAATACTTTCCCATATAGATAATTTTTGACAAGAAACCCATAGTTCTTTTACAAAAATAATGCGAGTTTTTTATAATTGTTGACATAAATTACACCTAGACTGTGATTGAAAGGCTAATAATAATTTTTCCAGTATACAATACTTTAAATAATAATAAATGATACGCTATTCAAATCAATGTCTCAAATTTTAATGGAATATTCCAAAAAAGAGAAAAATAGATCACATTCATGCTTCTGCCACAACCACATATGAAGAGTAATGATTGATAATAATTTTTTTGATTCATGAATTATTTAATTTTACTGTTTTATAAAAAATGATCTCATCTTTTGAGTCAAGATATATATATAAATCGATTTTACACGGGTACTTCTTGTTTACAGAATTTCAAACATTTGATGAATAAAAGAAGTAATAAGGATATGTGATTCTTTTGTATGTTGATCTTGAAATCATATGATTTGGTAATGATAACAATAAATATGTTATTGATGTTGAAATAATAATAGATATATGCTTTTTTGGAAACCACTAATGAACATGAAGGTTGTTATTGATATGATGATTTATGATCTGATGGGATTATTATATTTATGAGTTTAAGGAATATATTCAATAGCATAAGATTTTACGCTTTAAACTCACATGATTCATAATGATTTAAAGGATATTAATGTATTTGAATATTGGTATTTGATAGTAAGATATAATTTATTGGGGAAATTTTAAGTTAAATTTATTTTTGAATAATATTGAAGTTATATCGAAAATTCATTTCATTGAATTTGGATTGACATATTTTGGATGATTCATAAGGTTATCTAAATATGGAATGGATGAATGATATTATTGACTATGATTAAATAATGATTCGTAATATTGGAAAACATTTTCTAATAACTATGGTTTCAAAAAACATTTAAAGACTGAATTAATGACTTGTGGGGTTTATGATTTAAAACATTCTTCTGGAATGAAATCATCATTGAATATATTTATCAAGATTTATAAAATGAAGTTGAGATATATCAATGAATAATTAAATAGTGATATTATTCTTGTGACCTGGAAATATATCAAGTATGTTTCTTTTCCCAAATTCTTATCTAGGTAGTGAACTGAAACCTCATCTATTGGAATATAAATCTATTTACCTTTCTTCCTATGAAATCAATGGTCTTTTAACCTATTACAAATTTATGGTTCTGTGATTTTTAACATTATAATAAGCATATTCCATATATATATCCATCAAATATATGTAGCTATATTTCTCTTCCATGTCTTTGTTTTAACCAATTTATACTTATTCATATTCTATATGTTATAGTGAACTTATAATTTCTTGTCCAGCTTTATTAAAAGGATGTTTTTAAACCATATTTATGATGAATGTTTCACGCAATAAAATTTTCAAGGATCTAACCCTGAATTCTGATGTTTAATATCAAATTTTTGGGAAATATTTATTAAAGGATGGTAGAATAAAAGACCACATTATTTTATACTATGTCACATTTTTTCATGTCTTCCAAATATATTGTTTCATAGATAAACAATTTTAAAATGATTAAATATTATTATTTAATTGTGATTGTTATCACCTAATAATTAGATTTACGAGAATTAATGATATTATCAAAATTATGAAAACATAGTTAAAAATAGTTATAAAATAAAATATATACTAGTTATTGATATTAATGAAATAAATATGATACATATTAAATTATTTTTTTCATAAATTCAAAAAAATATGTTTCATAGGCATAAGGTAAGAATAAATCAATTTTAAACAAAAAGTGACCATTTAAAGGGAGTTTTACCTCTTTTTAATGGAGTACATGTTTAAATATATAATTTGGATCTTTTATAAATTGTATTGGAATAAATAATATTTCACTTCAAAAAATCAATTTCAAAATTTATTTTCGTTCAATTTTTGATATTTTTCTAATATGTCTCATTTTTGATGAATAGTAAAAAGATATAGCATTTTAATTGAAAACTGTATTTTTTTTATAATTTATTTATATAGATAAATTATAATTTAATTATTATTTTAAACTAAAATGTTTATGATTATATATTAATAAATCCAATTTGTTTCATTATAATCAATTTCACAGTGAAATTGTTTATAAAAACATTTCAATCTTTAGAACAGTTTTACATTAAAAACCTAATGTTTCATCCTGTTTGCAATGGTAATATTAAATTAATTTAAAAAAAATTAAATTGTATTTTAAACAATGGATACCTAATTTTGAGTCATAAGTATAAAATTTAGAAAATAGGTCCCTTTTGGAGAGTATGAATACTATCATTGGTATTTTTTTTACCATAGTAAAAGGTTAAATTTGGAAATTTTGGCCACACAATAAATGATAAAGAATTTAAAATTACCTAAAAATTTTACCAACTATTATTAGATGATTTATATTCGACACTTATGACATAAGGTATGAAACAAGGTAATTTATTAGATACTCTAAAATGTGAATGACTTTTATAATATTTAATGTAATGAAGAAATCACTAATGTAACTCTTTCACTCTTAAACATCTCTTATGTGTCTTTTTAGGTAAAAAAGGTTAGTTATGAATGAATACTAATATCAAATGTGATCCTAATAAACGTATTTCCATGGTTCTAGTTTATTTATATTTCATGTAAACCATTTAGATGAGGTGATGATATTAATAATATTTTGTTAAGGAAATGGAAAAAATATAACATTAAAATTTATTAAATATATTATTTTCAATATTTTTTATAGTGAATATATATTCATCCATACATATTAATTTTAAATATTATAGATTTATCTATATTATTTTAGTATAATTATAATTTTTAGTGATGAAATAACTTCCTTAAATAATTAAACAATCATTATTCAGTAATTATTTTCCCAAAGAAACAATCAAATAAATGATTTGATGATATTAAAATAAATATAATTAAATTTATTTAAGGTTTTATAAAAATATTCATTATGATTGTTGAATAAATGTGTTGTGTTAGATTTCACTTTTCTAATTTATCCAAATTTCATTATTTCCTTATAGAAAATGTAATGAGTAGTGTCAAAACATCGAATGATGACCTGTTATAAAAATAATATTCTACTAAATTATATACAATTCATAAAAAAATATTTAAATTTAAAAATATTCCTTATTTGGTCCAAAATTTCATATATTTTTCATTTATGGTCCGACGAGAATTATATATGTAAAACTACCACTTTTAAGTGTTATATAATTGATATAATAATTACAATCAAATTATGTTAAATAATTTAAATAAAAATGATAAAGTTTAATATAAAAATAAAACAAGTCAATATTTTAATGGATAATTGGATTATGAAATTTCTAATCTAATATTATAATACTTTAAATTTGGATTTATTTGGATATAAAAATAATTTTTTATAATTTATTATTTTGAGGATTGTCCAAGGGTGACCCTCACCACAATTGTAAATGTGAACTCCTTGCTTTATTTCATTTCACCACCTTAATCCACATATATTGATAATTTCTTGACCATTTCTCCATATAAAATCCTTATAAATGTTATTTAGGACCTATATTTCAATAAATTCCTTCTCTAGATCAATTAACATGTGATCTAAAATGAGTCCATCATATAAATTAATTTTTTTTACCAACTCATTAAAATTCATTTCTTCTGTTAATTAGACTGGATATAGATTTTCCTTCAAAAATAATTACCCAAGTAATATATATATATAAATAACATTATGTTTTTATGATTTCAAAACAACCATATTCAAACTTCTATCCATCGTACAAAAAATGAAAGCACCATAAGTACATATATATGACTTACTATCTAGACGTAGTTGTTTAATTTTATTTCGCAGTTCAACATTTAGAAACATCTATGAAAATATTATTAATGATTAAATATTTGATTTAAGAAATTAATTGTATTATATATATCTTCAATCTATTTTCTATTAATAATAACAATTACTTAAATATGAAAATATGCATAGGAAAATTAATCAGTTAACACCCAAAACATTGGTAATAAAGTAATATAATTGACCAATTTGTGGTAAAATGTTAAAAGTGGGTCATATATGATATAATATATATTAATATTAATATTTTATATGTTTATAATATGATTAAGGCTACTATAAATTTTACTCAGGAACATTTAAATGATGTCAAACCAGAGGCAATAGATTTCTTAAATCAATTTCCATTCATTGAGTTAAACAACAATGTCGTTGGTTATATTATGATAAGAATATATGTGAAATTACAATTGAATAATTTATATTAAATATCGAATTTTATTTTTGTGAATTATATGTGTCATAAATAAATATTTTCTTCTGTTATCCTCACTCAAATATTTTTTAGTGGTCTACCATCTCATTTTTATTTATATGATATATTCCTTATTCACCATTTATTTATTATGTTTTCGGTATTTGTTATTCCCTTTAAAATATTTTTCAATGAATTAATTTATCATTACGGTATTGAATATTTCATTTTTCTATTATAATATTTAAGGGTCATATGATTCGTTTGATGGAAAATTGTAAAGTTATTCTCTCCAAACCTTATTTTTCGGGTTACACATTCTCTCTAATTACACAAATATAACAATAATTATTTTGTATATTATTATCCTAAATAATGTTTATAAATTACATATTTATGTATCAAGAACAATTCATTCCTATTCAATAAAAAATAAAATATTTTAAAAGTTTTCCATTTCAATTCATCCCAATAAGCATACCCGATAAAAGGGAGCTTCCCAATTTCATACCCATTTTCAAGTAAACTCCAAAATAAATTCTAATCCACTAATATTTATCTAAAAGAATTATTATTATCACGAAAAACATCCCTTTTTCATTTCATGTTTCATATATATGAAATTATTTTATCTCCCATATTAAATACATTTTTTCTCCAAATCATTACTAATATGGATCATTTCTAATGATTCATTAACTAGTTTTTACATGTTAGACATAATTTGTCTTGAATCATGAATATTTAACCCTTGTAATACATTGTTTCATGGATATTATTTTTTTATATTGTTTACTATTTTTAAATTTTTTTACATTGATATTTATTTTATTAAATGGGGGAAATAATGATAAATTTGCATCCTTTATTTAATACTGATATTGGATGTCAATTAATAATATTTAATGATTAAATAAATAATTTTATGTTTAATGAATTATTTGGATTAGTTTGACATCTATCTTGGACTAGTTAATTAAATCCTCGTAGCTTGGGGACTGGTTAATGAAATCCCTTCAAGTGGTACCCAATAATATATTTCTTGTGAAAGCAACAATAGTCCCATGAGATGAAATTAGTTATCGAAAAAATATTCTTATTTGTTTCCATGTGGAATAAAATTTCTTTCTACCCATAGACCTAAACTGTATTGATGGTATAATGGTTCATGGGAAAGATATATGATGTTCTATAATTAATCATTTACTTAATTTGGAATTTAGTTATTATTATCTAGAATATTTTCTCTAGGAAAAAATTTATGGATGCATTTTAATTATCAATTTATCGATTGAAATGTATTTTTCTAGTTATTTATAGTGCAATATTGAATATAATTATGGAATCATGTTATATTCTATCATATCATCAAATTTTTGAGCATTTGAGACCACCATTTTATTTTTTTCCCTTCCCCATGATATGATTAAGATATTATTTAAAGAGTTTCCATTAATTTAGTTTATTATTTTTTTTATTTATTATATTTTATTATCTATTCCTAGTCTAAATTGGTTTACATGTATGTATCTACTTCTTCAATAATACTAAATTGATTAATCATTAGAGATGTGATCTCTTATATCTATTCCATTATAATAAAATTACCAATGAATCTACTCTATGGGTGTCAATGTTTCTATAAAAAAACTTGAAAAATCATTTATACCCTTTTGAAAAGTAGTTAATTATATAAATATAAATTATCTTTTAAAAAATTTCTTTCATAATATAAACACTTTATAGATAATAAATAAACCATTTTCATTGAAAACAACAATATAAATATATGAATAAAATATTATATAACTAAAGATTCAGGAATATAAGAAAATATGTTCATGTTTTATATTTTAAGAAAATCCATTTTTCCTTTTTTAAAATTATTTTATCAAGTAACTTGAGAAGGTATTTTAAAAATAAATTCCATTACATACAATTGTAGAAATATTCCTCATTGAAAACATTTGAATGAAAATTTAAAATTACATTCCTAAAACATTATTTTCCATATAAATACATTCAAAAAAATTATTTTAAAAATTTTCCATAAAATGTTAATATTTAAAAATAAATATTTAAAACATAAAAAATGAGGTTTTTTAGTTAATGAGTCCCTTAACACGACTTAACATTGTCACATACATTACATATCATCATTAATAAAAAATTATGTGATTTTATAAATTATTGAGAATAATTTTCATCTTTATTATTCTTTTTTTATTACTAATTTCTATATTATATCAATTACAAAAAACAATTATTCACGTTTTATGCTTTGATGGAATTCGGTACATGAATTAAACATACATTTGGTATGATATTTATTATTCAATTTGGTCATTATTCCATTCTATCATAAATAATAATCACGAAATAGTTAACATTTTTACATCAATTATACTTTTAATTCCATCTATTATACAAGGATATAAAAAATAAACAACATTCTAATCATGGACAGGTTATGTCGTACGTACGCATGAGTAATGTTTCCATTTGTAATGATCATTATGGGTGGAAGGAAATTATAACTTTAACCATAACTAATAATTATTATATCATAAATATTATTTAAATTCATTACATTTTCTTTTATATTTCATTTATGAGATGTGGTGATGAAAAAAATAACATCATTTTGTGGAAGTGATAATTCATAGGTACACACGAATGACTTTACTATTTTTAAATTCGTGGAATGGTAGGAAAATAAATTATATAATAAAATTATATAATTATAAATATGTAACACTTATATATATATATAAACATTAAAACCCATCATAACAAATTATGAGAGATTATTATAGAACATGAATTACATCAGTTCATGACGTGGTAGTCCTACATACACAAGAATGGTGAATTCTTTTCCAATATGATGGAATATGATATAGACATGCTTCCTTACACTTATATAATAAAATATTAGTAAATTAAGAACATTAAATATAATATTTTAGCATAGTTGAGGTATATTTTAATGAATTTTATGTAGATATAAAATACAAACAGTAGATTAAAAACATTACCTCTTTTTTGGACAATCTCTTATATTTAACACCTTATTATTTATATGTTGAGTTTTTTTCCTAAAATATTTCTTTTTAAATGTGGTTATGAACTCTAGTAAGGTATTTGGTCATGTATTTTCACATAAATATGGTTTTTATGTTTGATGAAATTATTATAATATGAACCCATTTAGCGAAGAAGAAAGGGGTACTCTTAGAATTTCTGAAAATAATAAATTAATATAAATTAATATTTTATTTAAAATATTAAAAATTTATTTATTTCAAATATTGAATTATTATGGTTTCATATAAATTTATAAAATTAATTAAATATATGTTTTTTCTAAATATCTACCCATATGCATTGGTTTCACCCTTTTTTAACTTCTATATGTTTTTGTGAGAACATGTATTTTTACACTTTTGGTGTTAATATAGAAACAAAAAAATACAATATGGAACATAAATGGATCATGGATGAAATTTTAAAACATATACCAACCATTTTAATATATTTTATAGTTTATTGAATTTTATACAATTAAATAAAATATTATATATTTCAAATATTATTAAGGTCAATTTTGGCTCAATTCATTACTTTGACATTAACAGAAAACTATAAACAAAAGGATATATTCGAAAAACTCTTTAAATGAATCCAAAATATGTCAATGTAATATGTAAAAATCATGGACTAAATTAATTATCTCAGATTTTATTTCTATTAATACTTTTAATATCATTTATTCAATATTTAAATTAATGTTAAAATAAAAATCAGTATAGTTGTCAAATCTTTTCAGGTAGTTATACGTTCCCTAAAATTAAAAAAAAATTATCATGATGAAGCTAAATCATATATATTTAAAATTAATAATTATTTTACAATTTATCATATAGGTAACCACATAATAAAAATTTTATACATATTAAAAACATTAGTGTGTCATGCTTGAATTTTCTTAAAATAAAATACTATAAAGGTAATAAAGTCATATACATGGCTCCAATGGGTTATACATTTATTATAGATATGCCTACGGTAGAATAAAAATCATAAATTAAAAATTTTACACGTTTTATGGTAATTGTTTCATGTTTTATGGTGATTATTTCATCATTTTGACTTTATTTTTACACTTAATTAACTGATTTACTTTTAACTATGAAAATATAAATTAATAAGTTAACTATAAATATTATGAAAAATTAAAATAAACATATATTATAGGTTATTAAATTATGATTAAATTAATTTTATAAATTTTTGAAAATTCAAAAATAAAGGTGGACAAAATCAATTTAAGATTAATCTCATAGTCGTGATGAGAAAATGAGTTTTTAAATTGAGAATATTCAAAAGATCATAAGGTTTTTATATCAAATTCAAAAATTAAATTTATTAAAATGATATAAAATTTATTAAATTATTTATAATTAATATTATATTACATTAAAATCAATTTAAAATATAATTTAACACTATAAATGTTTTATATTAAAATTTATTTTTCAGATAAAATGCAGTATTTTCACTATTCATCAAAAAATGCAACTTATTAGAAAATTACCAAAAATATAATCAATCTAAATTTTTATATAATAATTTAGAAAATAATTTTTACTTTTTCAATAAAATTACAGAATTTTAAATAAACATTTAAATAATTATTTCATTTAAATGCAGAATAAATGTCTTTTTAGAAAAATACATATTGTTTGCATAAGACTAGATTTATTTGTATTTCATTTCTAGATAACACAGAGAATGAGTGGTAAAAATAATAAATAATATATTATTTCTATATAAATTT
This sequence comes from Viscum album, assembly GCA_963277665.1. Lineage (NCBI taxonomy): Eukaryota > Viridiplantae > Streptophyta > Magnoliopsida > Santalales > Viscaceae > Viscum > Viscum album. The sequence continues at coordinate 41,236,134 of OY728129.1, read as the reverse complement.
ACATTTCATTCATATAATACAACAAGTTTTTTTGTTTATTATTATAGAACACACATTTTCCCATTTAAATATTTTTTCAGAAAATGATTTTCTTTATTTTCAATAGAGATTTATGTTCATTAAAATTTAATATTCCACCAAATAATTATTTATATATACATTTCTAGACCATAATTTCATAATTATATTAATCGTGTTAATACTCTCAATTTTGAATGGCTAAGTTAAAATGGTTACATTGAAATAATAATATTTTGTTGTTTGTTTAGGATCGATGTAGATTATCATCTATACTATCGAATATATTGTATCCATTGAAAAATATCATGAATTTATACCCACACACTACATAATTTTTATAGATATAAAATAATGTGATGTACCAATGTCATGTAAATAAGACACTAATGTATAGGCTTTAATAATATTTCATCAAGTAGTTGTAGGTATAATGCTATGTTTCTCTTGTATATGCTTCACTATATGTATCTAGCTTGTATCACAACACTTATTATTGGTTTGAATATACCGTAAAATCCATTAATTTCATAATATATATAATATATTAACTATATAATGTGTTATTGAAATATAGTATCTTATTAAAATGAGTAGACTATTCCATAGCATAAATTGCCCCTTAATAAAGGATCAAACAATATCAATACTGGTAATCCTTTAGAGTCTATGGAATTAATTTTTCATAGAAGATTATCTAGAAAACATCATAGACTATGTATATTTTTTGATATTCATAGGAAATAACATCCCACTATCATTTAATAGAATCAAATAGCATATAGACATCAATTTTGACCATCTGCTATAGAGGCATCTCAAGATTCTCAAAAACTAACCTTGTCCTCCATCCATGTCTCTTTAGCATGTGTTTATACGTCCCTCTAAAATGTTGGTGGTGATGCTGGTGAAACTCTTGAGTGAAATGTTCTATATTTGGGGTTGGTCAAGGAACAACATGCATTGATTTAATTATCCGAAAAATACCTTCATGAAACCAAGCATTGGAGATAATATCAATAACAACATGTGGTTCCATAGTTTGTACTAGAGTAAGAATTAATAGAAGCTTAGGGACTACGACCTTCAGTGCCTGGGCATCACCAACTATTGGGAATACGATTCGAGGATTCCATGGTAGAATTATTCTTTACTTCGTAATGCATTCCTCAAAAGGGAAAGTAGTAGTTAAATGATAACATATATAAAAATAGGACCGCTATATAGCCTTCCTTTAATTTGAACACATCTCTTTATCTACTAAAAAATTTAGATCTATTTTTTCATTAATGATCATTTCAAGCCTTAATAACAAAAAGACACAACCCACCTACACAATACTATGTCTGTATCTAATTTACATTCTCCATTTAACGATTCAATTACATTTTAATTCACATTTATTCACAATTATTATTAAATGGTTGAACCAAATGGTTCACTACTCTAAATTTCTAAGGACTCATACACCACATGAACCAAATTATTACATCCACATAATCCATATCATATTATGTCCCAGTCCATAAATCTAATGGTCAATGAAAGGACATTCCATAGTTTAACCCATAGGGTGTCTTTTGTATCCTAATTAGGAAAACACTATTTATGCTATTAATAAACTATATCTAACCACATGGTTCGTCAATTACCTATAAGAAATTACATTACATATTCATATATAATAATTAAGATCTAACTATATGAAACCATATAATGCACATAGAAATGAAACACTCCTTTGGAAAATGCATGGTATATTAGTCCATTTGTGAATATTAATATTCATCAGATGACACAACCTAGATTCATCGATCCAATGTAAATCTAATTTAATTTAAATAAAACCAATAATAATTATATAATAATACTTGTGCATAACCCAATATTGAAGTCATATCGAATTTAATAGGTGAAAAATCAAAATAGCCATAACCTATCCCATGAAAATTTGGATTCTCTAGTACATTGGTAAGGTTCTCTTAAGAACATGATCATTACTGAATCCCATTACATCCTCATATATTGTAAAACCCTAAAAAAAAGTATAAATGAAATGAAAATCCTCTAATATCAATTTGTAATGTATTGATATTTGATCTACTTTAGAATTACCCTAAGCCAATGGATAACAAAGCCTCATGCATACCCTTATATATACCAGAGGCAATAGACTCACACATAGGGTCTTTAATGATACATTAGGGATACTATACCCTCATATCTGAGTGGAACAATGGATAATTTAGATAAATATAAAATAAAATAAGCATATGAATAACCAATATCACAATATAAATATCCCAAATTATAATCGGACTAGTAACCGGTTGTATAAGAATCATGATATAACTGAATGAAATAGTGTAAAAATTTATAGTGTGAAACAAATGACCAATAAATAGTAATAATATCAATATCTAATTGGCCAAGTCATAAACAATGATATCATGGAATGATGAAATAAAAAATGTGGAATATAAGATATGCATATAGAAAAGTACCTTAAAATTACAAAAAATTGAAATGAAATACTCCAATTGCAACTCAAGAATAAAATCAGTCCTCTACTCCTATGATTATTCATATAAGTATAATGAATCAAGCATCTATAGTTGGATTCATAACATTATCCATACATGAAGATAAGTAATATACTCGGGTAGCAAAGGATTCCCGAGTAGGGTTTGAGAAAATAACCTAGTTGGCCACCAATAATGGTGTCTTTAAATTATCTGTAGAATGTTCATATGAATGCTAGTGTAAAACTATAATAATAATAACAATTAATAGTGAATAATTAAATAATAGATGGTGCATTTTCCTACATAACAACTGGCTGGGTCTTCCTTCTTTAGTATAGGCAGGTATAATAATCTATTTGGTAAAAATATTTATATATATTAATATATATAAATATATATAGTATAGTTATATACATTATACACATATATGACCTAAGTACATGATGATGTATGTAGGAATAAACAAGGATAATTGGTGCTGCCTAGAGCTGGGGAGTACCTCAAGGATCAATAACCACTCTAATGAGATATATGCTCATGAGAAGGGTACATTCCTAGAGTCTCATGATGAATTTTATACTTCATTCTCAACACTTACGATGGGTGGGGTGAGATGTCATTCCTAACACCCATAAAAAGGGAAAATGGTGCATCATTACTATCATCCAGATACAAAGATAATGGTGGGATCTTTAATGCTCAGCACCTGATGTATGGGATATTGAATCATCCTACTCAAAGAATCCATTATCCATCTTTCACATCCAATTAAAATGTAATAATCATAATAATAGTAATAGAATTAGGGGTTAACTATATTTTTTCATATCCAATCATGACCAATACAATAAAGCACATCATAAATCATACAATTTTCATTTTATAATTATATATCAAGAGGAATGTCCTTACCCCCAAATTTCATTCAATATAAACAATCCAAATATTTAATCAACGCATTTAGATTATTTTTCAAGGATTTACAACCCATTATTATTCATTATAATCAATCTATTTAAATGATTCATCATTGAAAACACTTTTAATGATAGAAAAAGAATATAGGACGTTCTTTGGTTAGATAAACTGTAATATTAAAGGGTATCTTAAATCAAACACAACAATTTGATGTTGATCAAGAGGTCAAAATCACATAATCAAATATAATGGTTACTATAGAGTATTGAATCATGAATATAATTATTTATAAATTATGAAATCATTTTCATTCAATCTACGATAATGGACGGAAATCAGAATAATTATGATACTATGAAAATAACAAAAAATTGAGGTAAAATTACTATACCACCTACCTTAGTGTCTCTGTAGACTCTACATTTGATATAGACTTTAGATTCGAAGAAGAACATATGAAAATTAAAAAAAAAAATTAATACCATGAAATTAGGATGAGGGATTTCCCATTAAATATGATAAGATATTTAAAGATAAATAATAAATGGACGAAATAGGATTTGGGTTCTTACTAATGCAGATTCAATGAATCTAACAGTTTTGTATTTACATTATAGATGCTAGAGTGACCATGGTTTCAAGGAATGATTAATGAAGATATCATGTGGGATGAGAGGATACTTCATCTGTTGAAAATGGTTGGATGAATAATAGAATTATGATAAAAAATGGAGGAAAAAATGTAATTTCACTAACTAAAATGGGGACGCGTGGATTTTCCAAATGTGTTATCCAAATGGTGTAAAAACATTGATGCATCCACTATCTAAAGAGGGAACATGGGTGGGTTTTACACTAAATATCAGATTGGGTGATGAACATGCACTATCAAGTGAACCTAAGTCATCTTGTGAATCCCCAAGAAATTATGTGACGCCCTAGGGGGTGTGTGCATGAATTAAGAGGTTTGTGAAAGATTCATGATGGTGTGAAAATGCTTATGCACCAAAATCAACGTCAAAGGGATCCTTCTGCAACAACCTTCCTCAAAAACATTATAAGGTAATATCACAGAGGAAGATTAACCAGTGCAAAATATTCTCGTAGGCGTGCAAACCCTTGCATGTGCAATGCGATGTCAAAGGTATCCTTCCATTAAAAACCTTTAAAAACCCACAAAAAAAATATCACAAAGGATGATTTCCTGGTGCACAAGATACTTGTTGGCCTGAAAACCCTTTAGCATCCATTGGGATGTCAAAGGGAACCTTCTGCAATGACCTTCTCTAAATATCCCCAAGGAAATAATGCGAATGAATATTTCCCGACACACAAGACTCTCATTGGTGCACAAAACATTCCATGTCTAATGCGATTTCAAACAACATCTTATGTGCATCTACTCTTGTGCACCGCCATTGATGTTTTTTACTATAAATACTATAATAACCTCTTCCTTCAAGGATGGTTACGGAAGATGAACTGATGCTCTGCTGGGCAAAAGACACCACTTCAGTGACCACGCGAAAAACACCATGACCTCAAGGTATTGAATCTTACTCGATATCTATCCGATGGGTCATATTTCTGGTAGACCCACATGGGCTTGATTTTCATCCATTTCATTTTACTCTAATTCATTTTTTCACAAAATATTCTTCTTGTGCACATGTTTCCCCTTGTATTGTAACAATATTTCACGAATCTACTCATTTTGCACGCATCCTCTCATCCTGTATGCACCCCTCATCATGTTCCCCATGTGTTTTCCTCAACCTAATGCACCATGCTTGATCCCCTCTGATATGTGAAACCCATATTGTGGACATTAATCTTCAAAATAACTCTCTAGGTTTGTACGATGTGATTTCAGGGTCTCGTGGGTGGTGCATTATATTGTGTTTCTTAGCCTCATTCTTCTTCACATTCAAATGATAACAGCTATTACTTCTTTTCATTGCCACACTAACTTGAGCCCCTCAATGGATCACTCCACATCCTCCCATCCATAAGGCATTTTCGGTGCCTTACCATCTCCAGGGGTTACAGAATGCCAGTTATAAATGTTCTAGTGGTTAGGAGTGATTCCTCATCATTCGATATACAAGACAATAAATTTCATGGCACAATCGTTCTTAGCACATGATGTTAAACTGTAGCCTTCCCCATGAAATATACATGGGCACCCTACCTCAGACATTTTACATGCCCACTGGTCTCCATGGGAGTGAGATATTCCCCACATGGTATGATACACTCCTTTTATAGAAGGCTATCCACCTGTGGTTGAGGGAAACAATCTTGGTGTAAGCCCATAGCCTTTAATGAAGTAGGTATCATCCTTTATATGCCTCTATTCTTCTATGCAGAAATATAGATGAGATATGATAATAGGGATGTTCGTTACCTCATCCCTATCCCTTTAATTTTTTTTCCATCGGGCCTCCATCCAGAAGTATGTCCCATTCTCAATCTCTTCGGGACTTTAAACACACGTAATCCCCTATTACCACATTGGGATGTTAACCATGCGTAACCCCCACTTCATTCCTCGTGGACGCACCTTTCAGGGCTTGATCGTCTGGTATTTAAGGCTTCACGATTCTCACACCAATCATGACACAGATGGGCTTAGAGTAAGCATAAACCATAGAATCCTTACAGAGCCACCGTAGCATGTAATCCCCTATTCACCTTATGAACTACCTAGAATTTGATCCTTGGCCCTTTCCAATAAATTTACGTAGGAGGCCTCCCAATGGTTCATGAACAACACACATCGGTCCTGACCACTTCATGTCGGTTCACTGTCATCCCTCATAAAGTTAAATTGTATACCTATTGTTGTCCATCATGAAGTTAAACTGTATTCTTTTCAACTAAATGGGTTTTGATCCCTGTCTCCAAGAAAGGGTACGTAGGAATATCCCCTAAGGTTCAACCCAAATCACTGGTAATCTTCAATGTCTCCTTTTTTAGGACCCACATCCATGTTCACTCACTCAGTCTCGTCAGACCATCTCTCAAGCCGCTAACCACGTGTAACCCACAATGTGTTGACGAGTCATTGTCCTGTGTGTACACTTTTATTCCATGCCCCATAATTCATGTCATATCTAGCTCTCTCCCTAGAGCCCATGTGTTTTGGGATGTTCATGCCCCAACCTGGAGGCTCTACTTTCTCCAGGTCCCATCCATGTGTCTATCCTCACGGGCCGCCTCCACGAGTGTCCCATCAAAACACAAAACTACATAGTCTTTGATTCTCTACCACAGGGATATGTAAGAATCCTTTCATAGGATCACGTCCAACATTACCGTCACTATCACGATGGTTCTATCTCATTCCCCTTCCATATCATTCAACCCTAAATCGTACATTCCAATGCTTCCCCCAGACACCACATCCTAGTGGGATTATGTTATCCATTCGGACAGGATGCCATGAATAATCCCCAAACAATCAATAACAATCTAACCTAGAGTGTGCCACTTCTTATAGGATTTTATCCATGCATAAGACCCAACATTTCTCTGTGTCGTTCTGCTTTTTGTGCACTCTGAGTCATCACCCCATCGATCTATGTGGGTTTTGATCTCTGTCTTTCAAGAAAGAGTACATTTAAAACCTCCCAAAGGAATAATACTAGCCAATGGTAACCCCTAGAATCCCTTTTTAGAGACACATGAATCCTCAGAACTATCTTATTTTGACATTTTGATCCACTCATCTAGTAAATACCTTAGGTTCTTCATCTTGGGGATGTACCCATCTGATCCACTCTTATTAGTGTTTCTATCAGTCTGATCGATCTATGCTAGACATTTAACTCACGATATACCATGTATAAATCATGGGAACCTGAGGAAAACCATAGGGTCATGCCTATGGGTTAAAATTCCCCACATTCATTGTGGGATATCTCGGGCTTCGACGCCATTGAGAAGCCCTATCATAAGGTGAGGAATCTCTGATGCGTCAGTTTTTTAGCATCCAGACTGTAACACCCAGAGATTATATGAGAAATATTATTTTTATTTCCTATGTTATATGAAAACGAATCTTTCACTGCACACAACACTATCTTGGCTTGCATTACACGTAATCGTGACCTTCCTCGATAGCGTGTGTAGTACGCAATATAGAGTTTCACTAAAAACGATATATTATTATAATATTATAAACTAGCCGTTATGAATAGAAATAACTGAATTTTGAATTTAATAACATTATAAATCATCTTACACATTTTCTAGAATGATTTATGAAAACAAAATCACTTTTTTCAGATAAAAGAAGTATTTTTAAAAAAATGCAGTTTTACTGCCTTTTGATGGCACACCCATTTTAAATCTAGTTTTGACATGTTTATAAGTTAAATTTGACAAAATAAAATTCTTCATTAGAAGCAGGATATAATAATTTACTTTGGATTAAATTTTCATATTATTCTGGTAACTTTCATATTTTGATGAATAGTAAAAACATGCTATATTTTAATTAAAAACAACTTTTTTCACCGCAATAATTTATATGGTTAAATTATAATATTCAATAGTTTTAAAGTATAAATAGAATATATTTTTACCATTTAATAAAATATACGTCATTAGCATTAAGATTACATTGAATTCAAAGGTAAAAATATTTCAATCTTTGGCAATGTTTTAACATTTATAAACTGTTTGCTTAACAACAGGATTAATTTTAAATTAATTACTGCAACTTCTGTGTTATGAATTTTGAAAAATGGATTCGATATTTGGAATATGTGGGTCCAAATTATGTTAATAGGTTTCCTTTATTTTTTTTGATATTATGAATAGTAACTACGGTAATTTTTATTTACTGCAGTTAAAGGTATATAGGGTAATTCAAGGTTAAAAGAATATTATAATAATTCAAAATTACCTTGAAACTTGTCCTAACTGTATTGGATGAGTAGTGGACGACCATGGGCATCCTTAGGTCTATTTGGGGACCCCATTGAGCGACTTGGAAGTGATAATGAAAATTTGTATTAAATAATTTAATGTAAATACAAAATTGACATTAACAAAAATCATTGAGTAATTAATTTTTATAAGGGGTTATATAAATTATATATTCGACTATAAATATTAATTGGAAAGATAAAATGATTTTCTACATAATGATATATTTTTTATAATTTTTATAAACCAAATATATTCAATTATTTATGACACAATAATGATGAAGTATTTACCTCATTAATAAATGATTTAAACAAATAAGATTATAATGATTAAATTATTTTGAAAAACATGTCCAATTCCGATTGAATGATTTTATTTCGACCATGAGTCATATTATCTTCAACTTTAATGATTCTTGGACCATTTGAAACCGAATATAAGTTTATAATAAAATAATATTTTCACACTTTCCAAAGGTGCCCCTCTCCTCCCTTATAAAAGGGAACCTACTCCCTCTCCCACTGACACCACATTGATCCTTCAAGCTCAGTCAAACCCTACCAATTTATCTTTTTCACTTCCCTAGAAACATCCTCGAGGCCCTGTTCTACTTCAAAGACCAACCTTAGTGCCCTAAGAAGAGGTTTCAAAGAGGCGTGTCGAAGAAGAGGTAATATCCGTTACCAATTCTTTCAAATTTATTTCTTCTTCTACTACTTCTTATTTAGTTGATTCATTATTAAGTAAAATAAAGTATAACTAATATACTTATATTTTATTATAAATATGAAACAACCCTATTTCACCTTATATCCATCCTACGGAAAATGAAATCATCGCGCGTGCGTACGTATGGAATACCATCTCCACGCTGTGGTGTAAACTGTTTTCCACCACCACCTTACTTGGATGAGTATAATGGTGTAATGAATAACTATATATGATTATTGTAAAGTGATATTGATTCTGAAATATTATACTTACACTTAAATACAATTCCACGATCATGGGAACGATATCATCGCTCGTTCGTACATACGACCTACCCTCTCCACGATGTGATGCGACTTGTTCTACATGATATTCATTGCATAATGATTATAAAAATGAATTGAATGAATAAATATGATATATATTACACTACTACTATTCTATAAATGAGGTATCTATAACCTAAAAATAATAATAAGAATTTATTCGACAAAACACAAATAAGAACATAAAGCAATAAACACCCGAATAATAAGTAGCAATGAAATATTACTAATAAGAAGCTAAGAATATGGAAATATATGATATCAGAACAATGAGTATTATTCTGGAATATGTCAATGAAATTATTTAAATCATTATACAGGAGTTTTGGACACGAACAAAGCATATCAGACTTAAGGTAAGGGAAAATCTGACAATCTCATTTTTATCCGATATTGTTTATACATTGGTATTTATTGGGTTGTATTTTATCATCCACATCTATGTTTCTTCAATATGTAATACTATTTCTATCCTCCTTAAATTTATTTAATCCAATTTTACCCTTCGGTGAGTTTTTAGTAAAAGATATGAAAGGAATATTTTGTCGTTTTTTGTATGAGGTACTTTTTAACTTTTCCTGCCAAAGTACGAGAAGAATGTTTTTTTAACTTATACGGAATGAATGGATTTTTAGAAAATTATTTCCAAGAAGCATCCTTTACATGTTATCATGTTTATTTTTAATCAACTTCTTTTAGTTTAAAATTTTATAACATGTTATCAAAGGAAAAAAATTTGAAGTAGAAAGGTTATTTTCCTCAAGAATGGAGTTAAAGTATTTTATCAAAATTATTTTCCATCTAAGATAAAATAGCGTTCGGTTTCTATTCCTATTTTTAAATTTATTTTATTGTTTTATGATGGAATTAATTTTATTATTTCATTTTATCTTATATGGATTATGTTATGATGGCATGATGTTTAAGAATCCCATTTTTATTACATGGGTTATGCTATGATGTATGATTTATGATTTTGTTAAAAACATAAGAATGGTTTAATTATGTAATGGGTGGGACCTATATCTCCCTCCAATGCATTGGTTAATGATTTATATCTCACGAGATAGACATGGCTGGAATGGAAAGTTAAACCGGTTAAGTGATACCGGACTGGAATGAGGAGTGAACTCGGTTCTGTAGTGGACATCGTCCACTATGATGGTCTTGGAAATTTGCCTTGACTAATAAGAAATGATTTTATATGATTATGTGTGTATGCCACAATGTTTCATGTTTTATGTTATGATTATTTGGGATTACTTTTCATTACTATGATTTATCCCATGAAATGATATTATGAACTCTATTGTAGGTTAATATTTTTATAATGTTATGTTCTTATGAATATTATATGACTGATATTTCTATTGTTTACCCTTACTGATCATTTGAGATCATACTTTTGTATGTTTTCTTTTCCCCAGTATAGGAAGAAGGATATTAAGTTGGATATGCCAAAAAGAGACTCTAGATATGATGAAATAAATGGGATACAATGTAGTTGATTTTATGAACCAGTTGTTTAGGTTTCCCAGTTTCTAATGAAACTATAACTATATGGTCCTTTCATGGTTTTGTTGTATATTGTAATAAGTATGCTTCAACTCTGAAGTAATAACTATGTATGTAAAGTACGGGTCGTTATAGTTTGTACCAGAGGAAAGGTATAGTCAACCATTGGAAACTAGGATGTGAAAGCCTTAGTAAGAACCCTAAGGATAAGTCTAAGCATAGATCACAATCATAGTGTTTTAGAAATGGCGATGAACAACCTATGATATGACCTTAAGTGTGAAATTTTATTCTTGATTATGTGGTTTACCTATTTTGATTAGTGTTGATCACACTATGATTCTTGGTTTTAGTCAATGGTTGGAACCCGAAGGAACAAGGTTAATGCTGGATACGATGGTAAATGCAATGATTGTCCCCCTGAGCAACCAAATGTTATGGGAGATAGAATGCAAAATCTTATAGCCATGCTCACACAACATTCCCAATCTATGAACCATGCAGGACTTCCAATCAAGCAAAGGAAGGAGAAACATTCTGTTTAATCCTTCACGAGGCAGCATCCAACTTCATTCAGCGGGTCTTCTGATCCATTAGTAGCTGAAAAATGGATTACAACCACTGAACAGATATTTTCAGTTCTATAATTTTTTGAACCTGACAATTTCATCTTATCAGTGTATCATTTGGAAGGTGATGCTGATTAATGGTGGAATCTTATCAAGAATACGAGTAAAAGAGATGAAATTGAGTCCATGGAATGGGATGAGTTCAAGAACTTATTTTTCAATAAGTACGTCCCTCGTATTCTTTGAACAAGGATGGAGAAGGAGTTTCTTGAACTGAAGCAAAAGGATGATGAATTGTTGGTTCCAATGAAGCAAATTTTACAAGACTTGCAAGGTACTCTTCCAGAATTATTATCCAACCTGAGAGTAAAATCAATCAATTTTTAGTGGCTTAAAACCAAGTCTTCGATGGGCGTTATCCATAATGGACTTCAATAGCTATGAGGAAATTGATCGATGTGCTCTCAAGGTTGAGATGGAGATTGGAGTAACCCATCAGTCATATGGGTTTGATAAGAAGAAGAAAATGTAATTCAAAGGAAAATCTAAAGACCACACTGAAAAGAAGATGAGTTTTCCTTTATGCTCAAATTGTGGAAAGAAACACGGAGCGAATTGTCTTAAAGGGACAGGAAAATTATATACGTGTGGAAAAGAAGGTCATCGGGCAGTTGAATGTTGACTTAATGGGAAGAATATGTCTAATGATGCGAACAAAGAAAGGGATACATAGAATGCACCTCCTACACTTCAATGATTCATGTGTAAGGAGATGGTGAATTATGCCAATCAATGCCCAAATCCAAGGGTTGTTGATGATGATCAATGTCAACAAACTCTTAAGGCCAAAATCAAAGGAAAGTTACATGAAATTACTATCGGCGATGTGGAGTATGATAACGAAGTGTTGAAAGGTACACATACATTCTACTCTAAAGTAGAAAATGTTTTATTTGATTCTGGAACCACACACTCTTTTATTTCTGATGAATTTTCTAATGGTATCTCCATTTTACCTCAACAATTTGAAGTTGATTTAGCTTTGACAACTCCTAATGGCACAACAGTCGCATTAAATGTTTATAATTCTTTTCTGATTGAAGTTTGTGGGAAAGTGATTCCTGCAAATCATGTGATCCTTCATATAGTGGAATTTTATGTTATTCTTGGCATGGATTGGATTTATTTATACGGATCTCATATCAATTTACAAATAAGGGAAATCACATTTAATATTCCCGATCAATCTGTGATCGTCTATCGATGCAAGGATGAATATAACCTTCTAGAGGAAATTTCTTCCATCTTATGGGTCTTGATTCCAATAAATGAAGGTTATTTATCTCAAATGGTTAGAGAGAAACTCACAATTAAGAATACACCCATTCTATGAGAGTTTGATGATGTCTTTCTGGATGAATTACTAGGTCTTCCACCAAATCATGAAGTTGAGTTTTCAATAGAACTCATATCGGGTGCTATGCCCATTTCAAAGACACCTTATACAATGGCCCCATTTGAGTTACTAGAATTGAAGAAGTAACACCAAGTGAATCTTGATAAATGATTCATACAACCTAGTGCGTCACCTTGGGGATCACCTATTATATTTGTTAAGAAGAATGATGGATCAATGAGACTCTGCATTGATTATCGAGAACTTAATAAGATCACTATCAAGAAAAAATATCATCTCCCACGCATTGATGACTTATTTGATCAACTACGTGGAGCAGAATACTTTTCCAAGATTGATCTTCGTTCAGGGTATCATCAATTAAGGGCAAAAAGGGAGGATATACCAAATAAGGCTTTCCGTAAAAGGTATGTACACTATGAATTTACAGTGATTCCATTCAGTCTTACTAATGCCCCTACTATCTTCATGGATCTAAAGAATAGAGTCTTTAGAGACTATCTTGATCAGTTTGTGGTAGTCTTTATAGATGATATTCTTGTCTATTCAAAGAGAAAGGAAGAACATTAAGGTCACATGAGAATTGTATTGAAGACCCTGAAAAAGGTGAAGATTTATGCCATATTTACCAAGTGTGAAGTTTGGCTTCAAAAAGTTTCATTTTTGGGTCACATAATCTCCAAAGAGGGAATATCTGTGGATCCAGCAAAAACAGAGGTTATTGAAAGGTGGTCGAGACCAAAAACAATAACTAAGATCCGATTTTTTCTTTGTTTGGCTGGATATTATCGACATTTTGTGAATGGTTTTTCATGATTATCTAGTCCACTCAATAGGTTGACTCGAAAAGGTGTTAAGTTTGTGTGGAGGAATGAGTGTGAAGTGAATTTAAAGGAGTTGAAAATAAGGTTATTCAGTGCATCTGTGCTCACACTGCCTTGTAGTGGAGAAAGGTTAGTGATCTACAATGATGCATCCAAAAAGGGATTGGGGTGTGTTCTCTTGAAAAACGATATAGTGACAACATATGCTTCACTATAGTTGAAAATCCATGAGAAGTATTACCCAAATCATGATTTGGAGTTAGCTGTGGAATTCATTGCATTGAAGATTTGGAGGAATTATCTTTATGTTGGAAGGTGTGATATTTATACTGATTATAAAAGTTTAAATTATATTTTCACACAAAAGGAGATGAATATGCGCCAAAGAAAATGGTTGTAGATGATTAAGGATTACGACTTCTCAATTTATTATCACCCATGGAAAGCCAACAAGGTGGCAGATGCATTCAGTCAACAAGACCATGCTAGCTTATCCATGATGAGGATCACAAAAGATCCAATATTTATGGATTTACAAAGGATGGTTCTTGGAATTATAATGGAAGGGGAAAAATCTTATCTTTCTCGATTGAATGTTCAACCATATATAAATGTGAAGATTAAAGAGGCACAAAAAGAAGATGTAGAGTTACAAAAGAAGGCGAGAAATGTTCGTGAATTCAACCTTGATTGTGATGGGATAATAAGGTTTAGGAATCAGGTTTGTGTTCCTCCAATCCCCATATAAAAGAAGGAGTTTCTGGTTGAAGCCCGTAGTTCTTCATTATTTATTCATCCTAGAAGCACGAAGATGTATAGGGACTTGAAAGAGTACTTCTGGTGGGATGGAATGAAAAGAGATGTGGCTGAATATTTCTCTTGATGCTTGGTTTGTCAGCTAGTTACAGCTGAGAGACATAAGTCTAAGGGGATGTTACAACCATTACCCATACCAGAATGGAAATGGGAAAATATCACTATGGAAATTGTCACTGGACTTCCTCAAACATCCAAAACCAATAATGCTCTTTGGGTTATAGTTGATCGCCTTACGAAGTCGGCACACTTCATTTCTATTAGATAAGATTTCTCCCTGGATCATCTTTCCAGGATATATGTGATGTAAGAGGTAAGATTACATGGATTACCACTTTCCATTATATCTGATCGGGATCCGAGGATTACCTCGAAGTTCTGGTGAAGTCTTCAGCATACTCTACATACAGAGTTGAGTTTCAGTACTGCTTATTATCCCCAAACAGATGGTCAGTCTAAGATGACAATTCAAACTCTAGAAGGCATTTTAAGTGCTTTCCCTATGGATTTCAAAGGTTGTAGATATCAACACCTTCTATTTGTGGAATTTTCCTATAATAATAGTTTTCACTCCAGTATTCAGATGGATCCTTATGAATCTCTCTATGGAAGGAAATACAGGACTCCAACTTGCTGGGATGAAGTTGGAGAAAAAAAGCTATTAGGACCTGATCTTGTTGATGAGATGGAAGAAAGGGTTTTATATATTCAACAACACATAAGAGAATCTCAGAGTCGACAAAAAATTTATGATGACAACCAAAGGAAAGACCTTGAGTTTGAAGTGGGTGATAAATTTTTCTTACGAATATCTCCTTGGAAGAGAATAATGAGATTTGGGAAGAAGGGAAAGCTAAGACCTAGGTATATCGGTCATTTCGAAATATTGGATCGTGTTGGGAAGGTAGCCTACAGATTGGTGCTTCCACCGAATCTCTCTCAAGTTCATGATGTGTTCCATGTATCTATCTTGAGAAAGTACATACCTGATCCTTCACATGTACTATGCTCAGAAGTTGTACCACCAAAGCAAGATATTTCTTACGAAGAATAGCCGATAGAGATTCTGGATTGTAGCGAAAAGCTCTAAAAAAACAAAACCACTCACTTGGTTAATGTTTTATGGAGGAACCACTAATTAGAATAAGCTACATGGGAACTTGAGGATATGTTGAGGGAGAGGTATCCTCATTTTTTTGTTACGAAGTGATGAATTTCGAGGGATAAATTATTTTTAAGGAGGGTAGAGTGTAACACCCATAGATTTAATGAGAAATATATTTTTTTATTTTCTATATTATACGAAAAGGAATCTTTCACTGCACACAACACTAGCTTGTCTTGAGTTTCATGCAATCACGACCTTCCTCGATAGATTGTGTAGTACACAATACAGAGTTTCACTAAACAATGATATATTATTATAATATTATTAACTAGCCGTTATGAATAGTATTAACGGAATTTCGAATTTTATAACATTATAATTAATCTTAAACATTTTATAGAATGAGGTATGAAAACAAAATCAGTTTTCTGATAAAAGAAGTATTTTTAAAAAAATGCAGTTTTACCGCCTTTTGATTGCGCACCAATTTTAAATATAGTTTTTGACATGTCTATAAGTTAAATACGAAAAAATAAAATTCTTATTTGGAATCAGGATATAAATATTTACTTTGGAAAATGTTTTCATAATATTATGGTAACTTTCATATTTTGATGAATAGTAAAAACACACTATATTTTAATTAAAAACAACTTTTTTCATCGCATTAATTTATATGGAAAAATTATAATATTTAATGGTTTTAAAGTATAAATAGAATATATTTTTACCATTTAATATAATGTATGTAATTAGGATAAATTTTAGATTTAATTCATAGGTAAAAACATTTCAATCATTGGAAATGTTTTAACTTTTAAAACCAGTTTGCTTAACAACGGGATTAATTTTAAATTAATTACTGCAACTTATGTGTTTTAAATTTTTAAAAATGGATTCAATATTTCGAATTAGTGGGTCCATATTATTTTAATAGGTTAATTTTAATTTTTTTTATATTATGAATAGTAACTACGTTAATTTTTATTTACTATGGTTAATGGTAAATAGGGTAATTCAATGTTAAACAAATATTATAGTAAATCAAAATTACCTTGACACATTTCATAACCTTATTGGATTATTAGTGGCCGACCATGGGCATCCTTGTGTAGATTCTGGGACCCCATTGAGCCACATGGTTGTGATAATGACAATTTGGATTAATTAATTTGATGTAAAGACAAAACTGACATTAACAAAAATCTATTAGTAATTAATTTATATAAGGGGTTATATAAATTATATATTCGACTATAAATATTCATTATAAAGATAAAATGATTTCCTACATGATGATATTTGTTTTATAATTTTTATACACAATATAAATTAAATTATTTATGACACAATAATGATGAGGTATTTACCTCGTTAATAAACGATTTAAATAAATAAGAATATAATGATTAAAATATTTTCCAAAACATGTCCAATTCTGATTGGATGATTATATTTCGACCATGAGTCATCTTATCATCATCTTTAATGATTTTGGACCATTTGAAACCGAATATAAGTATATAATAAAATAATATTTTCACACTTTCCAAAGGTGCCCCTCTCCTCCCTTATAAAAGGGAACATCCTCTCTCTCCTCCTCAAACCTCATTGAGCCTTCATGCTCAGCCAAACCCTGAAAATTTATCTTCTTCATTTCCCTAGAAACAACCTAGAGGTGCTTTTCTAATTCAAATACCAATCTTAGTTCCCTAAGAGAACGTTTCAAAGAGGCGTGTCGAAGAAGCGATAATATCTGTTACCAATTCATTCAAATTTATATCTTATTATACTTCTTCTTCTTTAGTTTTTCCATTATGAAGTAATAAAATTAGTGTCTCTCATATACTGATATGTTATTATAAATATGAAACAACTCTATTTCAGATTCTATCCATCCTACGGAATATGAAATCACCGCGCGTGCGTACGTATAGAATATTGTCTCCACACCGTGGTGTAATCTGTTTTCCAACACCATCATACTTGGATGAGTATAATGGTGTAAAGAATAACTATATATTATTATTGTAAAGTGATATTGATTCTAAAACTGTATACATACACTTTAATACAATTCCACGATCATGGGAACGATATCATTGCTCGTGCATACGTACGGCCTGTCGTCTCCATGATGTGATGCGACTTGTTCTACACGATATTCTTTGAATAATGATTATATAAATGAATTGAATGAATAAATATAATATATATTATACAAATAACATTCTGGGAAAGAGGAATCTATAACCTAAAAATAATAATAAGAATTTATTCTACCAAACACATATAGGAGCATAAAGGAATAAACACACGAATAACATGTAACAATGAAATATTACTAATACGAAGCTAAGAATATGGACATATATAATATCATAACAATGTGTGTGATCCTGGAATAAGTCAATGACATTATTTAAATCATTATACTGGAGGTTCGGACACGTACAAAGCATATAGGACCGAAGGTAAGGGAAAATCTGACAATCTCAGTTTTATCCGAGATTGTTTATACTTTGGTATTTACTAGGGTGTATTTTATCATCCACATCCATGTTTCCTCAATATGTAATATTTTTTCTATCCTCCTACATTTTTTTAAATCCAGTTTTAATCTTTGGTGGGTTTTTAGTAAAATATATGAAATGAATCTTTTGTCATTTTTCGTACGAGGTACTTTATGACTTTTCCAGCCAAAGTACGAGAAGAATGTTTTATTTAAATTATACGGCATGAATGTATTTTTAGAAAATTAGTTCCATGAATCTTCCTTTACAAGTTTACAAGTTTATTTTTATTGAACTTGTTTTAGTTTAAAATTGTATGATAGGTTAAGAAAGGAAAAAAAAATTTGAAGTAGAAAGGATATTTTTTTCAAGAATGGAGTTCAAGTGTTCTATCAAAATTATTTTCCATATAAGATAAAATAGGTTTCTGTTTCTGTCTTTATTTTTTACATTTATTTAATTGTTTTATGATGGAATTAATTTTATGATGTCCTTTCACCTTATATGTATTATGTTATTATGGCATGATGTTTATGAATCATATGTTTATTACATGGGGTATGCTATGATGTATGATTTATGATTTTGTGGCACACATAAGAATGGTTTCATTATGAGATGGGTGGGAACTATATCTCTCACCAATTCATTGGGTAAATATTTATATCTCATGAGATAGACATTGATGGAATGGAATGTTAAACCGGTTCAGTGATACAAGACTGGAATGAGGAGTGAACTCGGTTCAGTAATTGACTTTGTCCCCTATAATGGTCTTGGAAATGAGCCTTTACTAACATGAAATGATTTTCTATCATTATGTGAGTATTCCACAAAGATTCATGTTTTAAGTTATGATATTGTGGGATTACATTTCATTACGATGATTTATCCCATGACATGATATTATGACCTCTTTTCCAGGTTCAGATTTTCAAAATGTTATGTTCTTATGAATATCATATGACTGATATTTATTTTTTTACCCTTACTGAGCATTTGAGCTCACCATTTTGTATGTTTTATTTTGCTCAGGTCAGGAAGAATGATATTAAGTAGGATATGCCAAAAAGGGACTCTAGATATGATGAAATAAATAGGAGACAATGTAGTTGATTTTATGAACCAGTTGTTTATGTTTCCTAGTTTCTAAAGACACTATACCTATACGGTCCTTTCATGGTTTTGTTATATGTTGTAATAAGTATGCTTTAACTCTGAATTAATAACAATTTATGTAATGTATGGGTCGTTATAGAGACACACCAGCGATGTCCAACGTAACTAATCCCCTGATCAAAGAATGATGCCTTGACTTCACACCGTGGAATGTTCTGACAGAAACAATGTAATTAACCATTGTCCATGAAGATATGTCACTAGGGACGAGTTTCATAAACAAAATATTAATCTTTAAGAAATACCTGGACTAATAATCAAATTTGAGGAGGAAACCACAGAAGGAGGAACTGACAAACATCATTCTTTGTCGATCAATGAAAATATGTCTCTAAATAATCCAAGGATTCAGACACCATTGGAAAGTGGGAATTTTGGGAAACATTGCTATGTGTCCTTGAAAGACGGATGTGCGCCCCGAAAAAAGCATCAGAAAAATAAATTGTGAACCCAGTGTGAAGTAGTACTCTTTAATGTGGGGATTAGTAGCGTTCAAGACATCTGTGGATATGAATGTCACCTGATCTAGCTATCAAGAACTACGCCCCCACTACAGATATAGTATTCATGGAGGGAAACTCACCAGAGGTTGGGGTAGTTGAATTTTGGACATCTCAAACTATGATTTAGTCGGTGTGGATCCTTATTACAAATCATGGAAGGCAGAATGATGCTAAGGAACTAGACGTTGCATTCTTCATCTCAGCAACAACTGTTGAATCTCCCCTCTTTTCTGGACCCATGATACTATGTTAGGAAACTAATCACCACCCACCCACCAATGAAGGGTTCGGGGAAACACCAACAGAACAATCATGCGTGGCTCCATGTCTTGTACATCGACCTCCACATATAAGGCTGTTTGGAACCCACACCCCATCTCACCATCTGAATTAATTCAGAGGAGGGTGATCAATGACCTCACTCGATGGTATGAAGAATAATGTATTATAACAACTCAAGATATGCCCTGAATGGACAAATAATATTCTTCACCTTGTTACTGCTTCCTCCCCAAGGGTTGCGCAGGGAGCCACTACTCCCCACTCCATCCTAAAACAATTTTGAGAGCATCTCTCTTGAACTATTTGACAACTTGATCCCTTAATCTAATTAGGAAAGGGATTTATGGGCTAGAACAATTGTGATCCCCTCCTAGGGGATGATAATGAAGTCCCCCAGTAGGCTACGTCAGTGCCACCACCCACTCCGACAAGTTGAGGTGCAGGTTAGTTACACACTGACACCACTAACCCAAGTTCGGTTAACCCGATGCCAATATCAAGTGCAATCTGATGAGGTCTCCCCTAGGTGTGTCATCATCAATGAATACAATGGACCTTGAAACCACTAAAAATACCATCAATTAACCATTTATACATAACATGGGAACTTATATTTCCGACCCAGATCGAGGACCCAATCACACCATAGGCTGGCTGGGTATACATTCTTTGTCGCGAACATAGGTAGCACCTATCACTAGCCGACTCTCAGCGATGACATCCACCACTGAGGTCCTCCTCATGCCACTGTTAATGAGAGTGAAGGTCCACCCTTCTCTCAAATTCAGAATGGTGTTCCTCTACTTGACACTATCTATTTGAGCAACAATCCTCGCCGCCAAACTAAAATCCAGCATGGAGGATTCCTTCGCACTCATTATCCCATGTATAGATATGTTCCTCCTATCGTGGGTCATTGATGAGATGATCCTCCTCTCCCAGTCAACCATCGGTGTGGGATACATCCCCATGATTTTACCACAACCAACAAAGGTACTCCTTATCCAGGAAATTAGAGAAGCAGGGGTCTGCCTCACATCATTGTCATCAAATGTGGAGGTCTCCCCCATGTTCAAATTGAATAGAACGAAGGCCGCCCTCATACCGTCACATGAAAGGGGAACAAACCTTGAAGTACCGCCCATGATCTAGTAACAATATCATAGGTCCTTCCGACTTCAAAACTTCAATGGGGATTCCCTCCATGTGAAAACTAGTGTACATGGATTCTCTCCCCGCATTTCATATTACATTTGTCTGGGTTCTCCATGCACCTCGACTCACCGAGGAAGAAGTCATATCTACCCCAGCATCAGATCGGTCGAAGGTCTTCCTGGTAGTGAAATCCTACACTGTCATGAAGAACCATCCTAGGGATGGAGGGTAGGTGGCCACCACTAAAGGAAGAATACTGAGATGTTTAAGACTGCGAATAATATTGTCATGACTTCAGACTCCAAGGTAGAGTGGGATTCGATAATGGGACCCTTACCATGATCTTCTGTGTTGGGGGAATAGCAATGAACAAGGTGTATAGGCCTCATCCTTCCAGAATGCAAGGTCTACTATATTCCTTCCTCCATCCAAAATACATCCAAGAGGAGGAAGTTTTGGCTTCTAATCAGGTCCTTGACATGAAATCCTCTTTATATGAATTCAAATCATTCATTAACTCAAATAAGGATAACATAGAGTTATTCTGGGGACCAATAGAGGACAAAACATAGCAAGAACCACTATTAGTAATTGCATCCTCTGCACAAGAAGCTATGTTCTCCAGTCTGTATTATTGAGATGTGACTGCACAATGGTTTCCTTCTTTGGAAGACATCACAAGATTTAGTGTATTATTAGTTCTCTCTCCATATACTCAATCGGATAGTCTACCATGTCAATGGACTGCTTTTGTGTCATTACCATTACATCAGGCACCCGTAGTCGATGAATGGGGAAACTAATACCCAGATCTTGAGTTTGAGGTGAGGAGGTTGTGTGACATCCTTGCAGTATATCATTTCCCAGATATTTTCTCACCAGTTACAACCATGAACATCATTATGCCGGAATCACATACATAGGAGGAGGTCATGTGATTTCCATAAATTCTCATGTTGACACACTTTCATGCCCATCATCGGTGGGTGGATTATTCCAAAACTTAGAACACTTCGAAGATACTAACCAAAAATGTCGTATGGTTGACTTGGATGCACTCCAAGTGGCCCAGTTCCCTGAGTTTCCTAGTCGCCATTGGACCCTCCAGCAACGATGCGTTCTTAGATTTTAAAATTCTCCATATAATTATTATAGGGGCTTCTCCCCATATTCAGATATGTGGTTAAGGGTAGTATGCAGCCATTCATTTCAGTTCTGTCTAGCACCAATTTGACATTCCAGGAGGTATTGATGATACGCCTTCAGGTGCATTCGCTATTAATAGGGCTACCTATCAGTAGGAGAGAATGTGTTAGATCTCCTCGAATAGAAAATAACCCTTATGAGGTGTCTTACATATTGGATCCATTGGAAAGGGTTACTCATTAAAAAATAAATTTACTGGGTCTTCCGGTACCTACTGAGTCATTATCTGATAGTTGGAATCCTATTATGGGGAAAGACTATATTGGAGTCATCAAACCCTCTAACCCAACTGGATCCGTGCAGAAGAGAAAATATGACCATGAAAAGGTCATGTTTGATCAACAGCTCACGGAACATAAAAATATGGCTGATGAAAATCTTGCTAAATGTGGTGTGAAATGGTGACAAGAATACGTTAATCCTCCTCTAGTGTAGTAGGCGAAGGTACAACCTCCCCCAACAAGGTTCCTCTGGGCGACCTTGATAATCCTACCCACATTGACTGGGTTGATGTTGGAGTTTATTGAAATATGGAATTATATGTGTTGTAAAATCCACCCAAGCATCCAAATAACCCATGGTACCTAGCTCAGCTTCCCACAACCGCACCTCAGGTCGTTCTCCCAGCTATCTAGAAAGTTATCCCACCAACCAATCCATGAGTTTTCAGGCCTACATATCATGTTTAAGAATCAGTCAATTAAATGGTGGTTAGGGATATTTATCAATGAAGAAATCCTTACCAATATTAACCAACTGCAGTGCTCATTATTCCCCTTGAGACACTGGAAACTCGAGAGGTGGAAATTACGCCCGATGTAAAGCCATATCCGGCATGGTTGGATGACATAACAGCACCCCTAGATTTACAAATCCTATATTTTCCCACTTTATTAGGATAGTTGATATACTCCAGAGTCTGTCTGACATCATCTCAATGTTTGGACCCATGCTGGAATCTCTAGCAGAGAAAGAGGCCGCCAAACCCTGGAGTTTCATATAAACATTAAAAGGGACTTCATCTTTCTGGTAAAACTAGATACCCGTTATGTCTGTCACCAGATAGGAGGATCTTTGTAAGATGTTAATTTTCTAATTTAGCTACACCTTTAGGAATGTGAGTATTAAAATCCCATTCTTGTGCGTGATGTGAACTAATGAATGTGTCGTAGACATCATCGCTAGGTGGAATGGACTCATGTATTACCTGGATAAGCCATTGAATTAGCAATAGCTAATGAAAATGTGTGTGGGGAATGTACAGACCAAACTAGTCCCCTCTACCATCATACATTACTACCTAGGGTGATTTTATGATTTCTCTGATAATTTACAGCATCTAGAGGAGCCCTTCGAGTAGGCCCATAAGGAACGTTTGTTTCTTCCATTAGTTCGTGCAAGAATAACTGATAAAGATGAACCAATAGCAATATCACAAGTAGAGGCCCCCGAGCATTGGGAGTAATTACATGTGGATCCACCTTCCATATCATTACCATGTTCCACCAACTCATTCACAGACTCCGACCCATGAGATACCTCTTGAGAATCGGTCAGTCCACTCGCGTAACATGCCACCACTACATAATTGAGATAACAAGGTTCCACATCCTCGACAGGCTCCTCCATCTCCTCTTCCAGGCCAGTCTTCTAAAGACCCCTTCCCAGATAAAAGGAACCGTGCCTAATTATTAATGAGGCTTAGGTCCAAGGTTATTTCCTAAATTCATTAAAACACGGAACTCTACGGTTTCATGAATACATGAGGCCCGAAGGGGAAGATATCACCGATATCCCCAATTATTGAGATTATTACTAGAGACTGGTGAAGACCCTAAAGTAGTGATATTTGTTTATAGACTGGACCTATGAGCAGGTTGTTAATAACGTAATCAGGATAGGTCTATCCTCAGAACATGTTCCCAACATGTTCATAAAGCCTGGCAGCGGCCGTGATAGCAAAGGTGAGTGTCATCGGGTTTCCAGTCATGGTTCTCTAAAATATGTCGACTAGATGTCTCTTAAGGGATTCTCCCATACAAATGGTATTATCTGCATAATTTTGAATAGACTTGAGGCTTCCTAAGTTTCCACATTAACTGCTTCTATGTCGATGTGTCAGCCTTCCACTTCCCAAAAGGGCAAGCATCCGTGATGAAAGGGAAAAAAATCCCTCACTGATGATATCATCATCTCATACTCTTTTCAATTTATTTCCCCCATAGTTAGAAAATTCCCCTAGAATATGTATAATGATAGAGGATTTTTCAAGTGAAGACCATGGGTATGATTCAACTAACATCATGGAGATGCTAAACGTCAACATGGTTCTTGATGATTAAGAGCGCCAGGTGGATCCTCCCAGCATCCCCTGCCGACAACAGCATCGACGGAGTCGCAGTTTTCTGAGTCGTCTGGATGCATTGGTTGGTGATTCCAGCCAAGGTGTGCATGCTTCCAAAATTAAACAACATGCATAGTGTAGAGATCACCATACACAACCTTCTCACCATGTTTTTAGTAGTTATCCTTCACTTCCGTTTGTGATACATGATCTGGTGGAGCCACCATGATTGTGGTATGATCACCCTAGTCAGATCGTGGATCATCCTTAGTCATCTATCCCTTGTTCGATAGTCGATCCATTCATTACAACTAGTGAGATGTGGGATATTCCCAGCACTAGGAAACCATTGGTTCATCTCAGAGGGCCCACCATACCTCTTACCACAGAACGACATCCTGTCTACAACAGTTCATGCTTGGAACCGAAGTATGATATCTTTAATAATCATTCCATAATTCCAGTAATGATCTCTTTCCCCAAGGATCTACATTTATCAATGGATATATGTGAAGCCCATGCCGAGGGTTTGATAAGGCCTCTCTAGTTTGAGATAGAGATAGAAACCGCAGAAGAATTCCATGTTGAGGTAGGTGATCAAGCTGAATGTTAGGCCATTATCCATTTCACTGGAGAAGATGAAAGTTCCCCCATACATGGGAATATTCTCCCACGGTACATCATTGTCAATTTAAATAGTTTTGAGGTTTTTTTATTTCCTATCGACATAGGTTCATGCATTGTCCTTATCCAGAGCTTAACACTCTGAATTATGGGGATGCTTGAGGCTGATTTGAGTCCCTATGACCGGAAAATTCAAGGTTATGATAGGTCAAAACAGACACCAGTTGGCAAGATCCGTCATTACTCCAAGTTCGATTGGATATATTCCAGAAATAAGTTTATGGTTGTCTTATAGTATACCTCCTGCAATGCATTTATTGGTAGTCCATGACTCAACCATCAAGAGGTTTTCCATTATTTTTATCACCAATGCCATAAGTACACCATTAATGGTCGACTAGGTGTACTCCAAGGTGATGCATCTCCCATTTCCTCTTGTGAATACAACTACCTAGATGTAGACTACAATAAGATAGTGGACAGGCAGTCATAGAATAATGATGTTTAACACAATTTAGCTATGACTGACCCATGGACATACCATGATGATGCGTACATTTTTCTTATCCAATGATTTGAGGCCACAAATATGGATTTGGGGAAATGATTTTTGTTCTCTAGAATTAGGGGGAGACACATTCTAATGATTATGGGATGTTGGAAGATAAAATAAAATTCCTATAAAAATTATGATTGGTTGATCCAGAGCCCCCTACTCCCATAAGGTATCGGGATGTCTTCCCCATGGCAGGGATAATATGTCATTCTTGCTTGTTTCGCCTGGATGGGATAATCCTGCTCATGCTAATGCACCGCTGTAACATTGATATCATCATGCATTGACCATTGGGTCAATTTATAAATGGAATAATGTAGAAAAATTCTATTACAATGGATTTGGCAGTACAAGAGAACCCTGATCTGATGTCCACCACCACTCATTCTTGTGCTACTGCCCAGATCAGAACTATCGACTTAGAAGGATCGACTCCCTCTAAGGTCCCCACCACAATAAATGAAGAAGAGGATTTAGAGGATACTCCTAAAACTTTAGAAGATGGTGTCTCTACTACAGTCAATGAATTGGTACATGTGTACCTCATTAACAAGATATATTTGAATCCCACATTGATCAGTGTTGTTATGCATGTCGGAGAGAAATAGTGTGATGTCGATTTCCTAAATCATCATCGTGAAGTATTTTCCAAGTGTTATAATGAGTTTTAAGAACAAGATGCTCAGGTTTCTGTCCACTACCTCAGTATTCCATGAAGTCATCCCAAGATCAAACAACCTCCTAGAAAGGTGAATCATTCTCACAAGTTCCATATTAAAGGTCGAGGTTGATAAGCTCATCAGAGACAATATCGTCAGGAAGGTCTATTACTTTAGAAGGTTTTCTAACTTCATGAACATAAAATAGTAGAACATAGAGATCAAAGTACATATCAACATTCAGGATCTCAATTATCACTACCCAAAGGATGAATTTCCCCTTCTTGTGACAGAAGAGCTGATCAATGATACTATGGGATTCCATGATATCTCCATCATGGATCAGTATTCTCGGTAAAACCAAATTCGAATGGCCCCATATGATGAATATTATACAGCCTTTAGTGAACCACAAGGTAATTTCTGCTACTAGGTAATTCTTTTTGGTCGAAAGAATGCTTGTTCCACCTGTCATCGTGTCATGTATCGCATATTTATACTGATCGTTGGGACATTAGTGGAATGGTAAATGGACGATATAGTGGTCAAATCTCTCCAGCATCAGATTCATATCAATGATCTCGAGAAAATGTTTGACTTCCTCTGAACCTTCCATATGAATTTGAGCCCCTTGATGTGTTCATTCAGGGTCACCTTAGAAAGTTTGTTGGCATCATTTTCAGATATAGAGGCATCGAGATCGATCTAGATATGATAAAGGCCATCATTCATATGTATCCTTTGATAAAAATTTTGTAGATCAAGGGATTTCAGATCCACATAGCTTACATACAATGATTTATTGCAATTATAGATGGTAAGTGTTATCCTTTTTCCCATATCATGAAGAATTTTGTTGATTATCAGTGGGATGAGTAGTGTCAGAATACATTTGAATACATCATGTAGTAACTGTTACAGCCTTCAGTATTGATGCCCCCATTTCATGAATGTCGTTGGTCCTATATGTGACCGCTCTAGAGAAATCACTCAACGCCCTTCTCACCCAGAAGAACAAAAAATGAAGGGAGAATAGTTTATACTGTCATAGCCTCATTCTTCTTGATACAGAGACCCAATATTACTTTACTTAGAAGATCAGACTTTCTATAGTGTTTTCATTTACAAAATTACGCCATTACAAGCAACAACATGAGGTAAAGCTAATGTCCCTTATGGATCCAAAAAAGTAAATTCTTAACTACCACATATTGATAGGCAATCTAGCTCAGTGGGTAGTGATCCTCTAAAAAATAGACAACAAATTTTCCCCCCAAAAGTCCATCAATGGACAAGCATTAAAAGACTTCTTTTCCAGCCATCCATCTCCTATAGACATGTATCAAAATCATTATTTTCTAGATGATTCCATTCTCTCAGTTAATCATATATGGAGATTGATGTATTTTTGTCCCAACATGATCCTTGATTGTATCACGTTTTCCAGGAAGTTCCATGCATGCCATATCCATGTTAATTTTAGTCATCAGCCTCTAGAACCTCTCCACACTACTAGGTATAATTGGAACATTGTAGTATGGGGACTCAATGTCGAGGGACCATATCAAACGATGGTGGATTCCCAGTGCATGTTCATCGTGACTGCTACAGATTTTATTTCCATGTGGGTAAAGGATGTTCTACTGAAGGAAGTCAAGGACCATTAAATCATTGATTTTGTGAGCTCTAATATAATTTATCAATTTAGATTCCCTCATGTTGCCCTCACTATGAACGGAACCATCTTCTTGTCAGTATAACTAAAAAAGTAATAAACCAATTACAACATCCATTGTCTAAAATTGACAACAATAATCACTTCAAAAGTTCTCCCTCCTACAACATACTTCACCTTATGTTAACTAGAATATAAAAAACAAATAAAATGAATAGTTATCAAGGGAATAATATCTCCCATGCTTCATCAATGTGAACAACAATGTTGAGATGGATTTCTCAACCATGTTTCTTCTTTTTATTTAATCTCCACACTTGAACATCTAATATTCAATTATGATTGAGTGTGTGTTGATATTATCACAATTTCAATTTTTTTCTTTAAAAATTCATTCACTATGGGAATTTAAAACAGTTTTATCACATGGATCAACCTTTACCATCTTAATGTATTCTTCTTTTTCTAGAAATATATTTGAAAATTTAGTAAACGCCTGACCTTCTATGTTACACATCACACACAGAACATCTACATCATCATGTGGAGAAATTTTTTCCATTATAAATGTAAATAAATTGTTAATATTATATTTTTATAATTAAATAAAAATATTGTGGCCTATTTACTAACACGTCATTAGGAGAATTGTTCCGATGTTTTGGATTTTCCACATAGCTTCTTCTGTGTTCTTCTTTTACCAGTTCATTATGTTTATTTACTCTTATTAAGGTAACTGGATAGGAATACAAGGAATACCCATGTTTTATTGTAGACAAATTATTGGTAAATCTTTTTGACATTATTCTTTATCTTTATTCACAAGGTTGAGTCTTATTTATCAACCAACCATTGTGGTCTTCTTTAATCATCATATGTGGATAAAATTCAAGATGGAAATTCACTCGTATTTTCACCATTACCATTCTATATAAAATATATATTTGTATGTTTTCCAAATTATTTGGATGTATACATATTTTTTTAAACTATAGATATTTATTCTATATCTCTAGATTAATCCCCCATAACATGTTATTCCATTTGTCTTTCTCATTTTAGGCATTGTAGTAAAAATCTAATGCACAATTTCTATACCTATTTCAATACCAAATTTGAACCATAAACCTTGATATTTTTTTTCTATAGAATGATTTTTGGTATTATTCATTTTTGGTGATAATTATAGAGAACTAGTATCCACACTGTTTGTCTGTCCACCCTATTAATGGTTGTATGCATCTCATAACATTCCATATTCCAAAATTTTATAGATTTTATATTTTAACCAACTTATTAATGATAATAGATTTAGAAACATTTTAATTGGATGATATGGATGGTGCCTTATTCTTCTTATCTTCTTGAGATATATCATCAAATTATATCATGATATTCTTATCACATGTGGGATGAATTTCATAAATTGATTCCACTTATGAAAATGGAGTAATTGAATAAACAAATTCCTTCTTTTGTTAGCTTTAAAACGTATTCCCTTATACATTGGTTGACTAAAATTATAATTTTGGGAATTTCATAGAGTGTGTGTTTTATTATCTTTAATAAAAATAATATTATCTTAAATAAAATTATTTATGCATTGAATTTTCAATTCATGCGGTTTATGTTTTTTTAGAAACTATCATATAGATTGAACTTCATGAATTTTACATCAAATTTTTTTTCCTTGACATTAATTTTGTACTTCAATTTTTCTTAATGTTTATATATGTTTTCATACAAATTCCTCCTCAATCCATCATTCTCATAAAATAAATTGTGATATTTTGAGGAACATATTTGAAGCTCTCTGATTTTCTTCATAAATGGATACAGCTATTATTGATAGCTTTGATAATTCATAAATTTTATCCTATAATAACTTCCCAAAATAATCAAATTATTCTTCCATCTTTGTGATATCTTCCAAAATAAATTAAATGACTCCGAAAACAAGATAATGTATTTCTATATTAATAAATTATATCATATCTCTTATTTTTTTCAATTCATATCTCTTTATATGTTCTAGATAGTTCACCATCACCAACTTTTTAAGAATACTAATCATTAGGATTGTTTTTTAATGAATTTTCAGAATCCTCATTATCAAATACGAATCATTATTCACATAATGAATGAATGATGTACTTATCGTTGTAGGGGACATGATCCACCTACCCATTACAATATATAAGTTATATGAATTATTTTTTGTAAATGTAAAAATGGACTGATTAATCATAATTTTTAGACAATAAAGACATCGTGTTCAACTTCTTATTTTATTTATATTTATTGATCAT
Organism: Viscum album; assembly: GCA_963277665.1. NCBI lineage: Eukaryota > Viridiplantae > Streptophyta > Magnoliopsida > Santalales > Viscaceae > Viscum > Viscum album. The sequence goes on along the minus strand of OY728129.1, from coordinate 41,205,444 downwards.
CATTGAATTGGTTGAAATATATTTCAACATAAAGATAATTGAATCATCCCCAGAACATCACATCACTATTAATAAAATAATTAATCTAAAACATTCAATAGAAAATAGATTATATATATAAATTTACATAGATGTTAACCTTTGATGTGATACTAATTGTGAGGACCACTTATGTATACAATCAATATTGATACAGGTGAATAAGTGTTTGTAACATTTTCACAATTTATATCATTTTATCCCTTTTCCAATTACACATATTATGATACTAATTCTCCTATTCTGTTTCCATTATCACAGACAAGTATATGGATGTAGAATTAAAATGGTATGGGTTGTTATTACGAGGATAAATACTCCACAAGAGTAGTTTTTCATTTTCATGGTTTTCAAATAATATAATACCACAAAACCACGAGAAACTAATAATTTAAAATGTTAATAGTATATAGAGGATATCCATGCACATGAGTTTCACTATATTGAGTTGAGCATTCTTTTTTTACTACTCCTATATTTATAATTTTTACTTTCAATATAAGAATTAATAAAATTCATTGTGTGTTAGTTTTTGACATCAAGAATTTTATTCACCTGTTAATACTTTTGATGGATCTCATAGTTTGTTTTCTTCCAAATTCTTCTTTAGTAATTACATCAAAAATATCAAGAAAGTAACTCTTAATCTTCATCATAGAAAAAATCTTATCTTTATTATTATTCTTATTCAATATATTTTTTAAGTAAAAATTAAAACAAAACCTCTTTATAATACCTAGTCAAACCATTCTATATATTTTCCAAGTATCAAAAAATTCTATCATGATTACTAAAATATTTAATTTTAAGATCTGAACTATTATAATAATATAATGTTATTTGATGAAATATCAACTATGAATGTAGTATCTATGATCATATATTAGTTTTGAAAAAGCCTATATTTTTTAAACTAAATCATACACCACATTTAATATTTTTTCATGAAATAGCAAGCTTCTATAATTTGAAATGCTGTGTAGCACAAATAAAATATTTCTATTATTAATTTATATTTGTTTTTATTTTTTTTATAATTTATTCTTTACTGTATTCCACATAAATTAGTATAAAGTAGACATATATATGTTTTTTTCCTTTTCACATTTTTATGTTCATTCAAATTACATAACTAATAGTTTTCTCACACTATATTCCTTTTTGAAACCCTAACAGGTATATAATCCTAGATAGTTCTAAACCATATGAACAATATTTGGCATCATTTATCTTTATCGAGAAACCCTTTTTAATACTCCCGTGATCATATGAATAATAATATTTATTTATGTACTATCCTTTTTATATAAATTAAAATAGGTTTATATCTATATTCATCATGTTTTTCATGATATAATAAGTAAGAATATTTTATTCTTCATGAAAATTTTTTCTTGAGATAGATTCTATGTGAATGTTAGATTTTTATTGATTGTTAAATCATATAGTTTTTGTGGATATGAGATAATTACTTGATGTTATAATTTACTGTGCATATCCAATGAGAATTGTACAAAGTATTATGGTTTGATGAACCAGTTCAAGGTGAAACTGTTCAAATGTGTGCAACACAAGTGATTCCCTATTTATCTTCTTTATTGAGGGAATCTTATGGCACATGAAATAATACTTTGTGATAGTTGTGGGATTTATTGTCCCTTTACACATCAAAGAGTCACATATTTCATCTGTTCATAATAATTTATTAAGGTTTCTCATACATGTACTATATTTTTGAAAAAACATGAAATCTGATAGAATATATTCAATGGTAATATGATTTTCCTCCTTGGTGCTTCAATATGAATGGTAGAGGATTCCCACATAATACAATGCGATTCATCAACTCATCCTCCACTTTGTATTCATTATGAATTTCCAATAATAAAATTATTTATGATTTTGGTGACTCCAATATTAATGTATTTGATTATGTTGAGAATCATTTTTATTATTCTTCAATAATAAAACCCCTCACCATTAGAATGTTACATGATCATAATGATGATCCCATGATGCTTTTAAAACACTAGCTCATTCAGGAAAATAAAATTCATGAATATCCTTATATAACTGCATGTTAATTCATATAGTCATGTTCTTCAAATAATAATATGCTAGCAAGATAATGATTTCATCATTTGTAAATTGTTGTGGTTTTGTCAATATTGCATCAATATAACAATCTCAATATCATCTATGATCAAAGAACATCATGGCCATGAGAATATTATTTAATATAAACCCACTGAGTTTTGCGATGTTAATGAAGAAAATTATCGTTGAAACATGTATGGTGTCAGGGATTGGGTTGTACTAATTAATTACATCTAAGATCCATAGGTAAGTTCAAATGTTCTAAGTATATGTAATCATTGTTGTTATCATATCCGTACGATATCATTTGGTAACATAGATGATCTATCTGTAATATGTAAATGAATTATTGTAGGCTCTAAATCCATGGAACTAATTTTGAAACCCATTCCACACTACACACATGATCCCATGCCATTGTGTCACCACACAAGATGAATTTGGAAATCTATGTGTTCTATGTAATGACCCAATATTTTATGAATGGAAATTTACGTGTAATAATTATGTTATCTAGTATAAATGATATAAAATCCCATAAAGAACATAATAACAACATTTTAAATAAAGAAGGTATGAAATAAGAGGTATTAGTTGAAGATAATGATTCAATACTGGTAAAATAGTAACTTCATCCTTGGAATAGTAACAGGACCCCTAGGAATAGTAATCTGGCCAAAAGAATTTTAACCTCCCCAAAAAATGTAGAAACAATTAGGTTTTTTATAAATTAAATTATTATATAATTATATCATAGTATAAGTAAAAAAGTATTTTAAAATTTTTTAAATTATGTATCAGTATTTTTATAAATAATAAATATTGGATTAAAATTTTATAATTAATATAATGATTAAAAAATGTATTTTCATAAAAGGTATTAATAAATTAATATTTTTTTGGATTATGATAATAATATAATTTTATTATACCTTGATAAAATTTTCAAGGTGTTATAAAATCAGTTTTAATATTAAAATTGATATTTTCAAGGTAAATTTTTGTAATAATTAAAAATCCAATTTATAATATTAAGGAAACTATTTCCATTATATTTAGTTCATTTTTGAATCATAAATGTATATAAATGGTTATGGATAATTTTTGTGATTTTTTTAAATTATATTATTTTTTATGAATAATAAAATATGCTAATTTACTACAAATATAAATTATAAAATAAATAAACTATTATTTTAGTCATTGATGATGTAAGAATCATACTCTAAAAATCACTATCATTATTTTAATATATTATGTGATAAATCTCAAAATATTCTTAGTAATTGGGATAAATAATAAACTAATGAATACAATAATGAGAAACCACCCCCTCCTCCCCTATAAATATAATTGTCACCACCCCTTCCCCTAAAAATTTATAAGACACTAATATGGTCCAATATATTACCAATATACTTCCGAGGACCCTCCCCCATATATAGGTGTCCTTGGTCTCATTATAAGTCCAAACCCTTTTCCCTTAAGAGGTTCTCAATGATGATAATTTCAACTGGTAAAATCCACTTATATTTTATTTTATTTTCTTTTAAATGTCATTACATTTCCTTTACAATCTATATAGAAACATCAAATAGACATGATAATCCCATAAAAATTTATAAATTATAATTTTATTTCATTATTGGAAAATTTCATCATTTAATATCTAAACTTTTCCTTTTATTCTAAAAAATATATCATATGTGGTGTGCCAATTTTCCTCCTCTATGGATGATACATTTTCATTTTCCACTAACGCATTCATATATGGTCATATAACCATTATAATGGGAGGAAAATATTGTAAAATTTATTTTATAACCCTTTTTATATTCTGTAATTATCATATATACATAATATTTAATAATAAAAAAAATGATTTCATTGCCATCTAAACCAGAAAAATTAGTCTAAATGATTATCATTAAAATGTTCTCTAATGAATCATCCCCATACATGGAAAAAATAATATATATAAATGAAATTAATATTCAATAAGTTCACTGATAACATGTAATTTTAATTCATGACAAATATTCTAATTTTACAATAACTTCCATACTCATATACAAGTTAACTTATCATTAAAATCAAGAAAACATACACTCTCTAATGATGAAATTAAAATCAATATCTCATAAAAAATAAAAGAAATGAACATAATACAAATATATGAATAAAATTCATGAATAAAATTTTCCCTATTATTTAATTAATGAATTTAATTTTATTATCCCAAATATTAATGTAAAGAAAGAATTCAGGCATAAGGTAATGGTATTCTTGAGGCCAACTCTCTTTCTTTAGGGTGTCCCACTTTCATTGGAATTTCATTATAGATAATCCATTATTTTTATTTAAATATCATTTCTTTTTACACTCTCTTTCAATTCTAGGATATACATGTTTTCAATCTTGATTTATGTCGAATGAACATATTTTTCCAATAGAAATATTATTTCTAAAAACTGAAATTTTACATATCTTGACATTTCTACTTGTTCAATATAGATTGATACCAAGAATATTATTCCCTTTTTATCATAAAAACTAAAAAATTATTTTATTTATGATTTATAAAATGAGTTAAATCTCTTTACCAGGGTTATTTTAGGACGATGATTGATACATGTTCTCTATGTCATGCATGATAATAAAAATGTTACGATGTAATTGGTGTGCACTAAATTATATTGTGCCCATAAAGGTTTTCATATAATAGTTTTAGCCAGAATTATATACATTTCCAATAAATTGGGTAATTTGATGTATCTTATGAGGGAAGTGCAATATTTGTGAACATGAAGCTAGCTTTGTTCACAACTATGTGTGGTACTTAACCTCTAATACACATGGTTTCATTTTTATGCATGTCCACATTAAATTCAATTATCCCATGTTTCCTCTCATTATTATGAAAATGATCCCTTTCCTATATTATGAGGATTATTATTATTCTCACCCATGTTTTATTGATTCATGATATTATCTAACATCTAAATGGGCTTTTATCTAACCACTTATTTTTATGTATATCATCAGATGAATTTTTGTACTGAGGAGAATGAGAGGGAAAATAAAAATACATAGAATAATTAATTCAATAAATTATTATCTTTTACTATTAAAATGATATATATGTTAATAATTTTCCAAAGACAATAAGACATTGGATCCTGGTTGAGTAATGATTCTATATTGGTTATGTTTGATAATATTTTATAGATATGTTAGAATAAGCAGGGTTTATATATTTGGTATCAGAGCACATTTTAGTTAATTTTGGAATTAAGATTTAGAACCATAGTGATAACCCTTAGTATGAGACTATGTATAAGTACGTGGAAAAATATTAGTAGAAGTAAATACTAAAAATGTGGATCTTTCAATATATTCTTATATTATTAAGTTAACAATGGAATAAATCATTTATTCATGATTTTAACCTATTTTGTGTTGAATCTATTTCTATTATATAACATGTAGGGAACGAAAAGAAACGAGGACAAATATTCGATTTTATGGACAATATAGTGTTTGCCTAATTGACATCCCCAATGCATTGGGAGGCAGGGATAAAAAAATCATGGTGATACATACCTAGCTGTCGCAGGCTATGAAAAAAACCTTAATAATTTGGAATTTCATTCTTCCCCTAAGCTGTAGAAATAGGATATCATGTATTTAATGTGGAAACAACCACCAAAATTTAGTGGAGATTCTGATCCACTTATCCCAGAATTGTTGGTTAACTCAACGGAGTTGATATTTTATGTTCTTTACTATTATGTGATGGATAAGGTGAATCTGCCCGTTAATCAATTAGTAATATTGTTCAAATAGTAGTGGGTGTTGATTACAAACACCAATATGATGTAATAAAAATATGGTATATATTGGGAATTCATTAAGATAAAGTATCTTAACATGTATTTCCAACTAAATCATTTTACAATGATGGAGAGAGAATGTATAGAAATAATGAAAATGATGGATAATCATTCATGATGTAAAAATAATATTTCAAAAGTATTTCACTGTATTCTTAGGATTTTTTATCAATAATGATATCAAAATTGATATATTCATTAGTGGTTTAAAACAAAACCTTCAAAATTCACAATAAATAAAATCCATTGGGTGTTATTAAGACGTTTTTGAAGTGTGCACAAAGTTGATATGGACTTTGGTTAATTTTCCCGTGGTTATGATCATAAGAAACTATATATGAAGTTTCAAGATGGAGGATCTAATGAAAAATGTGGAAGGAAAACTAAACCATCCACATGTCAATAATATTATAATATGTATCAAGTGAATTTTCTTCAAAGGGGTTAGAAAATTATACTAGTGTGGGAGATAAGGTCCCCAAAATCATGAATGTCCAAGATAAACGAGGATGTAGGACAATGCGGTGGAGGAAAGGAAATCACAACTCATGGTTTAAGGATTAAAATATAGAGAGAAATAGAACTATGCTAGCCAGTGCACTAATCCACTAGTCCTTGAGTGTAGTCATCATCACTATCCAGCAAATCAAATAGAGAAATGGAATGATTATTCCATCACTACTATTGAGGTGGATTCTAACAATGAATTGTTGATAGGTGCATTGGTTATTCAGTCATGAATATCAAGTGTATTATTTGATTCTTATTCTATGCATTTTTTCATATATTTCATGTTTAGTGTCTCTATTCAAATACCTCCTCAAAATTTCATGGTTGAGTTATCTCTAAAAACTAAAAATGGATAAATTATGGCATCCATTATATATAACTCCTCCCAAGTTAATTTTTTGTGGGATAAACCTCCGATAATATATGATCTAACTTCCTTTGGTAGTGTTTTTTCTATTATATGAATGGATTGGCTATCTTTATATAAATCCAATTTCAAATATCAATAATGGGATATCACACTTCACTTCATGATGAATCCACATATTTTATAAAAGTGTAAGGAGGAGGTTGAATATTCTTCAGATCCATCTTAACAAGTGTGCATATATATTTCCGTATGAGCCACATGTCTGGCTCAAATGATTGAGACAATGAAGATAATGATGTTCAACTACATTCCCATTACATAGGACACCAATGATATGTTAAATAAATAATTTTTTAGACTTATTCCTGACCAAGAGGTTAAATTATCAATTGAAATTATTCTTGTATTTTTCTCTATACTAACAAAACCTTATAAAATAGAAACCATTTAGATGATGAAATTTAATAAGAAGGTATAAGAGAATCTGGATAAGAGTTTTATATTACAACGCGTCTCACCATGGGGTTCCCCAATACTCTTATGATAACAAAAAAGTATCTTCTTCATTTGATTGATTTCATGTTCGATCATCTGAAAGTGGACAATTAATTCTCTATGGTGGATCATTGATCGAGATATCACCAATAATAATGTGATTAATGAATATATTCCTAAGACTGCATTTCAAATTAGGTATGAAAATTATTAGCTCATAGTGTATAAGGCCCAACCTTAAACATTACTTAATCTTGATTTATTTCAAGAATACACTTTGATGATATTTTCAGGTTTAGAGTTTTTGAGAATTAGATCATAAATCATGCATTACATTACACATTTAAACAAAGTGGTTACATAAAAGATAGTACTCATTTTTCCCATCAACGGAAACATATTTAAAATAAAACATGGATTATTTCTTGACAATTCCTTGACACTATCATCATATCATGTACCTTTCCCTTGACCTGTGAAAAACATTTCAAAAACATAGGATGAGCATAAAAAGCTCAGTAAGTGATATAAAAGTACGAAATGAAAACATTAGTCCATGTATGAAAACATACGTTACTAATAAAACATAAGTGTTTTAACATACCTCATCAAATCATGAATAAATAATAGAAATCATAATACATAAAGGTAACTTGAGACAATCATAACATTCTTAAGTAGGGAGTAACCATCATGGTTACGTTTGGAATACCCATCACAGTATATTCCCTAAATCTCTTCGGATAAACCTTAATACTTAACCCCTTCGGGTTACCCAATGAATTAGAGAGCTATATCGGGCTCACCCGCCCTTAGTTTATCACGGAACCCCCCGTCTTCATAAACAATGCCCAAGAACCATAACATAATCGTATCACATAAAACTTGCATAAAAGGAACATAACATTTCCACATTTAAATCACAAGATATCAATAACACATTGATATAACAAAACAATTATCAAAACCTTTTCAATACCAAAATAAAAGAAAAGTAAAACATGGTATTTATTTTTCATTTAATAAAAAGTTATGACTTGTAGAGGAAGCCGAAACACAAATAATGGTCACGGTGGCGGAGAAGTCAATGTCACCGCATACATACGAAAAAAAAATTCCATTTTTTCATTTTGTAAAACGCTTTTTATAAAAAAGATTCCTTTTGAATAAACATAAAAGTAAAAGGGGGTTTATACACCGTGTAAATGAAAGTTGTGGATAAAACAAAATATTCCTCAATAAAAGGAGAATGAGACGAAGTCCCTTACCTCAGGTCCGACTTGACTCGATCATTATTTAACATCCTGAATAATAAAAATGAGTTAATTTATACTTTCTTAATAACCATTTTCAAGTTCATTATTCTTTTCATATCACTTATTACCATGTTATGAACACTATGTATTTATTTAAGTTAATAATGTTCGATTTTTCGATCATTGGTACTTGAGTCAAAAATAAGCTCTTTATAATTACAAGTTGTTCATGTGGTAAAATATCCATTATATACAGAATTATATTCATGATTTTGATATCATATATGTCATATATATCCAGTATATACATTCATTTATAATATTACATATCATTTAGAGGTAAGAAATGAAATGCACCATTCTTGGAGACGGTAAGCCGTACACACGCATGAACGCTACTTTCATTTCTATTTTGTATTTTATGGAATGGAATCATAATTATATAAAGATATATTATAATTATAGAATAATATCATATATAATATCATTAACTCCATCCTTTATAAATCCCAAATATGGCAGTAACGAATCAAATCACTTTGAGGGGGCGGTAGTCCGCACTTCCTAAAATGAGGATATCGTGTTTACCCATAATGGAAACCATAAAGGTATGACATAAATGAAAAATAAAGAATCTTAAGGAAAACATAAACATATTATATATCATATATAATTATAGTGACATCTTAATGGCCACCTTTGAAGGTGTTATAGGAATATTGAACAATCATCATTTTGTGAGGCAGTAATTCGCCATCCACGGAAACTGTATGCACTTTAATCATTAGATGTTGGTGTGTGTATGTGTAGCTAGAATAATTCTTAAAACAATATCCTAGTATATTTAAGATCCTTGTGTTGTTACAAAATAAAGTAATAAAAAGATTTTAGGGGGTTGGAGAAGCAAAATAAAACAAAAGAACATTAGAGAAGACTTTACCTTTAAATCGGGTAACTCCTCTTGGTTAGTAACAGAAGGGTTTCATGAAGATATTTATACCTAAGGTAAGGCTTCTAGGATGAAGAGAGGGATGTGGAGAGATAAAGTGAGTAGAGTTCGGCTGAGCCAATTTCTTGAGAAGTGTGTGTAATGAGGTAGAGGTGGGGGCCTTTTATAAGAGGGAGGAGGGGCACTCTTGGAATGCCAAGAAATGTTACTTTATTCTAAACTGTTATTCAGATTTAAAAGGTCCTACATTGATATATTTCGAGGATAATGTTATAGGGGTTGTAAATATACTCATCCAATAGGTTTTTGACAAGTGTTAGTCTTATATTTTACATTATCTTTTCATTTTATTTAAATATTTCATTAATGAGATAATCGCTGCATCATCATGATGTCATAAATAAATAATTTTATTTAATATCTAAACATTATAAAACTAATACTATGATTTAGGAAATATTTTTATCCTTCCAATTAATATTTATAGTCTAAGATATCATTTACACAGATAAAAATAAAAAAGTTTTACTCGAGTGATACATTCTTTAGTGATATTCTCTTTTCTTTAAAAATAAAATGATAAAGTGTCTCTTTAATCCAAAAGTGATTCCATGGGATCTCTAAGTTTGGCACAAGGCATCCCATGGTCAGCCATGACACAACCCATAGAACTAGGACACATGTTGGGGTCTTTTTTTATTATTATGATATTATTTTATTATCCATAACTACCCGATTACTAATTAATCACGATAATTAAAGATAATTATCGTCGTTACTATTCATAATGTCAAAAAAAGAGTCTTAATTACATAATTTTACCTTCTAATTACCAATATGGAATACATTTTACAAAATTACATACAGAGAAATTGCAATAATTAATTTAAAAATAATTCCTGTTGTCAAATGAAATAGCGGGTTTTTTGAAACAATATCTATAAAAAGTTTGGCGGTTTTTTATGCCCAATTACAAAGTGAAATTAATTATATTTACCTCCATTGGATTAAATGGTAAAAATATATTCTAATTACACTTTAAAACAAATTAAAAAGATAATCTAACCATATAATTAAATTAGATGAAAATGCAATTTTGATGTAAAATGCAGTATTTTTCACTAAAAATGAACATTGTCAGAAAAATACCAAAAATTTATCCAATGTAAATTTCAATGTCCCAATCATAAAGAATTAGATTATTTTGAAAAATGGGCATTATAAAATAGTCAAAATTTTTATTTTAAAAATGGTTTTCCATCAAAAGGAATTAAAACAATATTTTAAAAATATTAGTGTACGCCATGCTTAAGTTTGGATTTATTCTCATTTTACGCCTCTAAAACACTATCTAATTCATAAATAAACATAGATAAGAAAATATATTATTCATTACTTACTTGGGATGTTACATCCTTCCCCCCTTTAAAAAATTGCATCCCTGTAATTTATTTACTTATCGAATAAGTGGGGGTATTAATCCCTCATTGCATTTTTAGATTCCCATGTTGCCTCTTCACTCATGTGGTTTTTCCACAAACACTTTACTTGATGAAGAACCTTATTCTGTAATACTTCCTCTCTATGGTCAAGAATTTGGACCGGTTTTTCCTCATAAGATAGATTATCTTCCAGCTGAACTACCTCTGGACTCAAAACATGAGATGGATCTGGCATTTACTTCCATAACATTGAAACTTGAAAAACATTGTGTTCCTGAGATAAACTCGAGGGTAAATCCACTCTGTATGCAACTGATCCAACTCTCTCCGTAATATCGTATAGTCCAATGAACCTTGCACTCATCTTTCCTTTCTTACTAAATCACATCACACTTTTCTAGGGTGATACTTTGAGAAAAACATGATCGCCTACCTCAAAATAGAGATCCTTCCTCCTGCTGTCCGCATAACTTTTATACCTTCTCTGAGCTGTTCCCATGTTTTTTTGTATCAGCTGAACTTTTTCTGCCAACTCTTCTACCAATTCTGGTCCCATCAACATCCTTTCACCTACTTCATCCCAAAAAGCTGGAGTTCGACACCACTTCCCATATAATGCCTCAAATGGTGCCATCTGTATACTAGAATGAAAACTGTTATTATAAGAAAACTCAACCAAAGAAAGATGATGGTCCCAACTTCCCTGATAATCCATCAAACAAGCACGTAGCATATCCTCCAAAGTCTGAATCGTTCGTCCTGACTGCACATCTTATTGAGGATGAAAAGATGTACTAAAATTTAATTCAGTGCCAAATGATTTCTGGAGGCCTTTCCAAAAGTTAGAAGTGAACCTGGGATCACGGTCAGATACAATGGAAAGAGGAACTCCATGTAACCTGGCTATCTCTTTAAGATAAAAACGGGAAAGTTGATCTAGGGAAAAAGTATCTCGTATAGCAAGGAAATGAGCATATTTAGTCAAGAGATCAACAATAACACAGATTACATTATTACCTCGAGGTGTCTTCAAAAATCCCACAACAATGTCAATGAATATATTTTCCCATTTCTACTCTGGCACTGGTAAAGGCTGAAACATCCCTTTCGGTAATATCCTCTCTTCTTTAACCTGTTGACATGTCAAACACTTCACAGTAAAATCAACAATATCTCTTTTCATTCCATCCCACCAGTAATAGTCACGAAGATCTCTATACATCTTAGTAATATCTGGAAGAACTGAAAACAGAGAACTATGTGCTTTACATATGAACTCCCTCTTCAACTGTGAATCATAAGGCACACACAATCTCTTCCCAAATCTTAAAACACAATCATTATCAATGTTGAATTCAGGCAACTTACATTTCTGAACCAGCTCTACCTTTTTCTGAAACTCACTGTCTTGCTTCTATGCTTGCTTAATTCTGTCTGATAGAGAGGATTTCACTAATACCTGAAACAAAATAGAAGGACATCCAGCACCAACAACTTCTATGAAAAAGTTCATCAAATCCTTAACCAAAGGATCACATTCCAAACTTAACATGGTTAATGAATCATTACTTTTTTCGGCTCAATGCATCAGCCACTTTTTTTCTTTTCCCGGATGGAAATGAATTGTAGAATCATAATCCTTGATTAATTCTAGCTATCTCTTCTGTCTCATGTTCAATTATTTCTGAGTGAATATATACTTTAAACTTTCATGATTAGTATATATTTCAAAATTTCCACCATAAAAACGAGGCCTCCAAATTTTAAATGTGAAAACAACAGCATCTAATTCCAAATCATGTGTATGGTAATTTACCTCAAGAGTTTCCAACTGACGTGAGGCATAAGAAATTACCTGATCAATCTGCATTAGGACGCAATCAAGTCCTTTCAATGAAGCATCACTGTAGATAACAAACTCCCCGGTCCTGGAAGGTAGTGCCAAAACTGGAGGATTCGCCAATAGTCTTTTCAGTTCCTGAAAACAATCCTCACATTCTTTTGTCCAGATAAACTTAACACCCTTCCGAGTTATCTTATTCATTGGACTTGATAACCATGAACAATTTCTAACAAACCTTCGGTAATAGCCTTCCAAACCAGGAAAACTACGAATCTCAGTTACATTTGTGGGTCTTGTCCATTCTTCAACATCCTTGGTTTTTGCAGGATGAATAGTTATCCCATCATTAGAAAAAATGTGACCAAGGAAAGAAATTTGTTGCTACCAGAACTCACACTTTCTGAATTTTTCATATAATTTTTTAAGGTTTGCAAAATAACCCTTAAATGACTTTCATGATCCTCATTACTTTTAGAAAACAACAAAATGTCATCAATGAAAACAACCACAAACTTATACAAGAACTCATGGAAAATTATATTCATAAGAACAACGAATACAGAAATTGCATTGGTTTGATCAAAAGGCATAACTATAAATTCATAATGGCCATATCCTATACGAAACACAGACTTCAGAATATCTGCTTCCTTGACCTTCAACTGATGGTACCCCGATCTCAGGTTAATCTTTGAAAAACACTGAGCTCCCTGGAGCTGATCAAACAAATCATCGATATGAGGCAAAGGATATTTTTTCTTAATAGTGATGTTATTCAAGGCTCTATAATCAATGAAAAGTCTCATAGAACAATCCTTCTTTTTAACAAATTAGACAGGAGAACCCCACGGTGATGTGATAGGTCGAATGAAACCTTTCTCTAATAAATCATGCATTAGCTCCTTCAACTCTAAAAGTTCAATTTGAGCCATTCGATAAGGGGGTTTTGAAATTGGAATAGCATCGGGAACTAAGTCAACAGTAAATTCATCTTCTTGATCTGGTATTATTATAGGAAACTCATAGGAAAAAACATAAGGATACTCATTTACCACTGGCACATCATTAATCTGAACAGTTCATTTGTTTTCAACAATATGTGCAAGGTAACATTCATTTCCATCTTTTACAAGTTTCTCAGCCTCTTGATATGTTATCAACATTAAGGGTTCAATCTTGTACACAAACTTAAATTCTTTCTGAAAAGAAAATTCTTTAGATCTACAGTCAATCTTAGCATGGTAAACAGAGAGCCAATCCATACCCAGGATAACATCAAACTCTACTAGAGGTAAAAAAATAATGTTTTCAAGTAGGTTCTTTCCACGGATAAGGATAAGAAGATTCTTATAAATTCTTTTTTCCTCAACATTTCCCCTAGGTGTTTTTACCACAAGTTTAGGAGTCATTTCTTGAGATTGTATTCCGATTTTACTAGAAAAGTTTTCAGAGATGAAGGAATGTGTAGACCCTGAATCAACCAACACACTGACATAATTTGAAAAAACAAACAATTTAATTGATACCACTTCATTTGATGGACCAACATCTGCTGAAGTTGTTTCAAAGGATTTAACCACCCCACTATTCTTGTAGTCTATCTACTTCCCATCACTCGAGCTCTTTTCCGAACACTCGTTTGCATAGAGACCGATCTCATTGCACTTTAAACATTTCACTAACTATAAATAAAATTTGGTCTTACAACCACCTTGATCTTTTTCAGTGAAATCACGAGCCTTATATCCCATCTTACCACATCGATAGCACATTCCAGAATTTAGAAGAAATTTCCCAACATTCCTTTTACCACATTTATCATAAACTGGAAACTTAGTTTTCTTACCATCAGAACTTTATGAAGAATTCTTCCCTTTCTCCTACCACCTCGGTCTCTTCTTTTGTTGGTTGTTATAGAACACTTGATCATCACCACACTCCATTTCCACCTTATTAGTACATCGAACAATATTTTCATAACTTTTGAACTCACGAGAAGCTAATGCCCTTCGATATTTTGGCTTTAATCCTGAGTAAAAAACGATTGATTTTACTATCATGGTCTCGGATAAAATTTGGAGCATACATTGCCAATCGAGTGAACCTATCTTCATAAAAAGCCACTGAGTCATCCTCTTCCCTCAATTGTAAGAAATATTTTTACATCCTAAGTCAAACTGCCTTAGGAAAAAACATCTCAATAAACATACCTTTGAATTCATCCTGTCGAGAGAATCAATCTCATCAGCGTCCCTGATATTTTTAACCATCAACCACCACTGATCTACTTCACCCTCCAAACGGTAAATTGTAAGACTAACTTTTTGATTGTCTGAACACCTCATGACATCGAAAATATTCTCTTGTGCTTTAATCCACCCTTCAGCCAGAACAGGGACAGATGATCCTCTGAACGATGGGGGATGTTGCCTCATGAAATGTTCCACCACTGACATGTTCCTCTGCAGTAGATCTGGCTGATATCGTGCATGGATACCACCACCATTTATCACTTGAGTAAACTGCGCCATTACTACAAAAAACTTTTCAGTTCCAATTACAACCAGCTCAGGATGCTGATTTGGAAGGTCATTTCCTTCTGTATGCCTTCCTAGCACTACTTCACTATTTCCTCTATGGAAAACCAGTCTGAACAAACATTTCATAGATAAATAAACAGGGTAATCTTCAAATGCTATATCATTTCAATTTGACCATAAAAAATATTTTTGGATAATAATTTAATAGAATTCTAACTCTTAATGTTATCTAAACCGACCTCTAATACCAACTATAAGGCCCCAACCTTAAACATTACTTAATCTTGAGTTATTTCAATAATACACGTTGAATATATTTTTAGGTTTCGAGTTTTACAGAATTAGATCATAAATCACAAATTACATTCCACATTCAAACAAAGTGTTTATATAAAAGATAGTACTCATTTTTCCCATCAATGGAAACATATTTAAAATAAAACATGGATTCTTTCTTGGCACTTCCTTGAAACTATCATCATATCTTGTACCTTTCCCTTGACCTGTGAAAAACATTTCAAAAACTTGGGATGAGTATAAAAACCTCAGTAAGGGATATAAAAGTACGATATGAAAATATTAGTCCATGTATGAAATCATACTTTACTCATAAAACATAATCATTTTAACATAACTCATCAAATCATGAATAAATCATAGAAATAATAAGACATAAAGGTAACTTGATGCATTCATAACTTTCTTACGTAGGTTGTAACCCTCGTGGTTACGTTTGGAATACCCATCACAGTATATTCCCTAAATATCTTTTGAGAATCCTTAACATTTTACCCCTTCACGTTACCCAATGAATTTGAGAGCTTTATCGGGCTCACCTGCCCTTAGTTTATCACTGAACCACCAGTCTTCATGAACAATGCCCAAGAACCATAACATAATCGTATAACATAAAACATGCATAATGGAAACATAAAATTTCCAAATTTCAATCACAAGATATCAATAACCCATTGATATAATATAAACAATATCAAAACCATTTCAATACCAAAATAAAAGAAAAGTTAACCATGGTATTTATTTTTCATTTAAAAAAGTTATGGCTTGTAGAGGAATCCGAAACTCAAATAATGGTCACGGCGGCATAGAAGCCATTGTCGCCTCATACGTAAGACAAAAACATTCCCTTTTATAATTTAGTAAAACACTTTGTATAAAAAATATTCCTTTTGAATAAATGTAAAATTCAAAGGGGTTTATACACCGTGTAAAATAATTTTGTGTATAAAAAAAATACGCCTCAATGAAAGAAGATTGAGATGAAGTCCCTTACCTCGGGTCCGACATGACTCATTCGTTCTTTAACTTCCTGAATAATAAACTTGAGTAAATTTATACTTTCTTACAAACATTTTTCAAGTTCATTATTCCTTTCATATCACTTATTACCATGTTATGAAATCTATGTAATTATTTAAGTTAATAATGGTCGTTTTGTCGATCATTGGTACTTGAGTAAAAAATAAGCTATTTATAATTACAAGTTATTCCTATGGTAAAATATCCATTAAATCCATAATTGTATTCATGATTTTGATATCATATATGTAATATATATCTAGTATATACATGCATTTATAATATTACATTTCATTTAGTGGTAAGAAATGAAATGCACCGTTCATGGAGACGGTAACCCGTACGTATGCATGAACGCTACTTTCATTTCTATTTCGTTTTTATGGAATGGAATAATAATGAAATAAAGGTATATTATAATTCCAGTATAATATCATATATAATAACATTAACTGCATCCTTTATACGTCCCACATCTGGCATTAGCGAATCAAATCACTTTTAGGGGGCGGTAGTCCGCAATTCCTAAAATGATGATATCGCGTTTACCCATAATGGAAACCATAAAACTATGCCATTAATGAAAAATACAGAAGATTAAGAAAAATATAAACATATTATATATCATATATAAATATAGTTACATCTTAATGTCCACCATTAAATGTGTTAGAAGAATATTGAACAATCATCGTTTCGTGAGGCAGTAATTCACCATCCACGGAAACAGTATGCTCTTTAACCATTAAATGTAGGTGTGTGTAAGTGTAGCTAGAATAATTCTTATAGAAACATAATTTTATATTTAATATACTGATGTTTTTACAAATTAAATGAATAAAAAGAGTTTAGGGGGGTTGGAGAAGCAAAATAAAACAAAAGAACATTAAAGAAGACTTTACCTTTAAATAGGGTAACTCCTCTTGGTTTGTAACAAAAGGGTTTCTTGAAGAGAATTCTACCTAAGGTAAGGATTATAGTATGAAAAGAGTGATGTAGAGAGATAAAATAAGAAGTGTTTTGCCGATCCAATGGCTTGAGAAGTGTGGGTAAGGAGGTATAGGTGGGTCCTGTTATAAGAGGGGGGAGGGGCACTCTTGGAAAGCCAAGAAATGATACTTTATTTTATAATGAGTTTCAGATTTAAAAGGTACCACATTGATATATTTCTAGGATTATGTGATAAGGGATATAAATATACTCATCCAATATGTTCTTGAAAATTTTTAGTCTTAGATTTTAAATTATCTTTTCATTTTATTTAAATCGTTCATTAATGAGATAATCGCTGCATCATCATGATGTCATAAATAAATTAATTTATTTAATGTCTAAAAATTATAAAACTAATAATATGATGTAGAAAATATTTTTAGCTTTCCAATAATATATATAGTCTAAGAGAAAATTTACACAGACAAAAATAATTTTTTTTACTCGAGTGATACATTCTTTAGTAATATGCTTCTTTCATTAAAAATAAAATGATAAAGTGTCACTTTCACCCAAAACTAATTCCATGGGATCTCTAAGATTCTCACAAGGAATCCCATGGTCTTCCATGACACAACCAGTAGCATTAGGACACATGTTGGGGTCATCTATTATTATTATGATATTATTTTATTATCCTTAACTACTCGATTACTAATTAATCACGATAATTAAGGATAATTACCATCGTTAATATTCATAATGACAAAAAACAACAGAGTCTTAATTAAATAATATGGACCTTCTTATTCCAAATATGGAATCAATTTTACCAAATTCCAAACATAGAAACTTCAATAATTAGTTTAAAAATAATTATACATGACAAAACAAATAGGGGTTTTTTTGAAACAATATCTATTAAAATTTTGGCACTTGTTTATGCCCAATTCCAAAGTGAAATTAATTATAATGACCACCATTACATTAAAGGGTAAAAATATATTCTAATTACACTTTAAAACCAATTAAAAAGATAATATATCTAAATAATTAATTTAGATGAAAAAGTTGTTTTCATGTAAAATGCACTATTTTGCACTAAAAATGAACAATGTGAGAAAAATACCAAAACATTATCCAAAGTAAATTTCAATGTCCCAATCATAATTAATATGTTTTTTTTGAGAAATGGAGCTTCTAAAATTGTCAATATTTTGATTTAAAAATGGTTTGCCATCAAAAGGATGTAAAACAATCTTTTAAAAATATTAGTGTATTCCATGCTTAAGATTGGATTTATTCTCATTTTAAGCCTCTAAAACACTATCTAATTCATAAATAGACATAGATAAGAAAATATATTATTCATTACTTACTTGGGATATTACATACTGATGCATTTAAGACTCAGTAATTCTATAACAATATTCATAGACATAATGAATTTAGTATTTAGATTTTACCTCGACAATTTTCTGGTATTCATTATTAATGATATTGAGATATACATTATGAGAATGAAGGAAAATGAGGAGAATTTGAATACTATGAAAAATACATTTATTAGAGAAAAAAATTATGTTATGTATAGTATATGTGAGTTATGGATTAGGGAATTATCTTTCTTTGGGATTCTATCACTAGAAAAGAAATATTTATAGTCCCTTCCATGATAAAGGCAATCGAAAAGTGGCACATGCCAACATATGAAATGAATATATATATTGTATTTTTCCTAGATGGGTAATGTTGTGGATATTTTTAAAAATTATTATTATTTCCAACCCACTCAACATTATGAATCGTAAGGTAGAAAGGGTTTTCAAGGCCAGTGAATATAAATACTGATTCAAAGAGATAGTAAAGAGTCTAATAATCATGCCAGTACACAAAGTTCCAACATGTAGGGAACTATTTTTAGTATACCTTGATGCTTAAAATAATGTCGAAGAATGTGTAGTGATGTAATGTTATAATATGATAGCATATCAATAATGGTAATTGAGAAGGGATGTACCAAACCATCATACAGATGACCGATAGTAAGAATCTGTAATCATTGAATTGAAAATCTAGTGGTAATTTCACCATAGGAAGAAGTGTAAAATAAATACTAATCACAAAGGGCCTAAAATGTATATTCACATATAAGGAGTTTAATATTATCCATTTAATATGGATAGATCTTTTCAATTATTATGATTGGTTAATACATGACTATATAGGTATGAAAAATTAGGCGGAGGATTGTCCATGTTGAAATGATCCTTCAACACTGTTAATGATGTTAATAGAGAATGATAAAATCCACATTGATTTTAAAAGTAAGGAAATAGGAATCATTATGGAAAAGACATCACCATTAATTTCTCAAATTATTTATCAACCAACCCTTATAGTGAAAATAAATGATGTTCAAAAGAAAACATGACAAAATTGAGAAGCTGGTGGAAACTATGGGAAAGGGGAAATCCACCTTGTTTAAAATTAACGAGGATTAAATTACAAGATTTTATTGATGAATATGTGTTCATTATAATCCATATATCAAGGATTGTTTTTGAATGGTGCACATTTTTCAACATTATCTATTAACCCTGGATGTATAATGTTGTATCGATATATCTGAGAGAACTGTTGGTGGGAAAATATGAAAAAGTAATCCACTTAATATACATCAATGTTCCTGCGATGTCATCAAGTGATTGGTAAAATAGAAAATTATAAGGGGATGATGGAACTATTACCAATAAAACCATGATAAAGGGAAAACATCACCTTAGACATGGTCAATGGATATTATAAGTAATATACCAGAAAAATTCTATATGGGGTTTTGGGGATCATATTACAAAGTCATCTAACATTATTATAAGTCAAGAGCACTACTAACTTGATAAAAATCTAGGGATATACGTCAAATAAGTTGTAATGATACATGGAGTACCACATTCAATTGTATCTGAACGATATATGAGATTCAGTTCCATGTTTTGAAATGTCTCAGAAATTATCTAAATACAGAGCTAAAATTTAGTAATTCTTACCATTCTTAAAATGATGTCCAATATGATAAAACTATTCAGACTTTGGAATACATTTTTAGCACATGTTCTATGGACATAATTTCATCTCTGGTTGAGTTACCATACAATAATAGTTTCCACTTGAGCATTCAAATGTCTCCATATAAACAAATTTATTGTAAATTTTGAAAAACACTAGTGTGATTTCATGCAGTCGGTGAATGTAATCTAATACGACCAGAAATGGTCGATGAGTGAGTGGAAATGTTGAAAACTATTTAGTTCTATATTAAGATAGCCTAATGTCCACAATCATGAAAGGGATATAATCTTCAATGAGACCTTGAGTATAATTTTGGACACATGGTATTCCTCAACATATCTCCATCGAATTGCGTAATGAGATTTTTGCAGAAGGGAAGGCTAATTCTTGGACACATCATCCTATTCGAGATTCATGGTCATGTCAGAGATGTGCCCAAAAAACTAGTACATCCACCAACCTTTTCTCAAGTACAAAATATATTCCATGTATCCTTCTTATGGGGGTACATACTATATCAATCACATGTACTGAATTTATAGGTGGCCATGTTGGAAAATGATCTCTCTTTTAAGGATAATCCAGTCAAGATCATGGACTATAGAGATAATGTTCTAGGCAAAAAAACCTCAAATAAAGTCCATGTACAATGGAAGGACCATATGTACGAATTCAAAACTTGAGAACTAGAGGAACTGATGAAGGAGAAGTTGCCTCCATTATTTTTACCATATTATGTAAAATGAAATTTCATTTGTGAAATTTCATAAGGGGGAAGATTGTAGTGACCCAAAATTTTATCAGTGGAAATTACCTTCTTTTAATTTTTTATTTTATTATAAATCCTTTACAATCATATATATAACACAATAACAACTTTATAAATGAATAATGAATTGAATAAGATGTGTTTGTATATGTTATTAAACCAATAACACATAAATGGTAAGATAAACCTTTTAATAAAAGCATGAGCCTTATGAATAGTAATCTGTGCAATAGAATGGTTACCTCACATATAAACATATAAGTACATTTTTGGAATATTATAAAGGAAAATATGATAAAATATTGTGATAGAATAAGAAAATAAATGTTTTAAAATTATCAATTATGCATTATTATTTTTATAAGTCGTAAATATTTATTTAAAATTTTATTATTAATATAATGATTCAAAAAATTTATTTGTCTCAAATTTATATTTAAATTGATATTTTTCATCTTATTATTTACGTATAAAATTATGAGACATTAATTAAATTTTCAACTTGTTATAAAATTTTATAAAATTTTTAAAACTACATTTTTAAATTTATGGTGTATTTCGATTAAAAATTAAATTTCTCATATATTTTTTTTGAAATGGTGTTAATTTTTTAATTCTACATGTCAAAAATATATTTAGGCTGAATTACTAATATTATTCTAAAATACATGAATTTTTGTGAATAGTTAAATAAGTTAATTTATTGTAAATATACATTATAAGTTTTCTATACATTTACTTGAGTCATTAATTATATATGAACCATAACCTGGAACTACGCTTAATTATTTTATTATCTTTAGTGATAAGTCTCAATATATTCAATTTTTTGAACCAAAATAATAAATTAATGAATAAAATAATGTGAAAACACCTATATACGCCTATACACTATCCATCCCTCACCAGCTATTCTACTAACACCTTAAAATCCTTTAATGTTGTACATGTTCTACCAAAAAAAATATTCCCAATCCCCTCCCCAAAAACTAGGATACATTGGTCTCATAATAAATTTCAAACCCTTTTTCTTAAGGAGGTTCTCAAGAGGAAAATAGAAAGAGGTAAAATCCCCTTTCTACATATTTTATTTTCATTTAAATTTCATTTAATTTATTTTATCCCATCACCAAAACCTATCAAATTGGCATGGTAAATGAATTAACTTTTATAAACGATAATATTGTTATGTTAATTGATTAATTCATCTCAAAATCTAGTAATTTTTTCCATTTATTCTAAAAATGAATAGCTCATTCATGGTGTGTAAATTTACCACTATCATGGATGATGTCTTTTAATCATCCTATACTACCATCATGTCTAGTCATAAAATCATTATAATGGTAGAAATAAATTTTAAAATTTATTTTATAAATTTTTTTGGTTTTGTAAATAGAATATATACATAATATAAAAAAACAAAACAAAATGAGTTCACTGTGATAGAAAACTAACAAAATTAGTTTAATCTATTATCATTAACATGTTATCTATTGAATCATCCTATTAAATGGAAATTAACAATATATAAGACCAATTAAACATATCTATATTAAACTATATGATATAATTTATATTCTAGAAAATTATTCACATGTTACATGAATCTATATACCCATATACAAGCAAACTGATCACAAAAACCAAGAAAATCAAAACTCATTAATGATGAAATTAAACTCTGAAACTTATAAAAAATACCATATATGGACTAACAAAATAATAAAAAATAAAATTCATGTATAAAGTGTTATTTATATGTTAATTAATGTATTTAATATGAATTCTCATATTTTGAAGCAAAGTAAGCATTTGGTCATAAGAAAAGGGGATTCCCAAACCTGATGCCCTTTCATTGGTTTTTTCCTACTTCAATACATAATTAGTGTGGATGTTACATTATTGTTTTATATAAATAATTTATTTCTTAACTTCCCATTTATTTTCTATGATATTCATGTTTAACGCTTAGTTTAATGGAAAATGTAAATATTTTATCAAAAGGGCCCTTATTTCTTTAAAAAAAATCATTCACTTCTCATGTGTTTATTTTTTCTTGAATAAATATTGATACCAAGTTTTTTTTTTCATTTTTATCATTTAAAATCCATATTTTATGATTTAATTATTTATGAAATGTAACATGTACCATTCCACGGGGTATTTTTTGTCCATGATTGATAAATGTTTTATATGGAATATATGATAATGTAAATGTTATAATATGATGGTTGGGACTAAAATTATATATATAATTTAGATGATTATAATGTGATGGGTGAACTCAAAATTATATAGAGCTCCAAGGTATTGGTTAATGTGATGTATGTCATGATAAAAGTGCAATATACATTAACATGATGTTATTTTTTTCAAAACATATGTGTTTTAGTTTAAAACTATGTCATGATGTTAAATTTTATGCATTTTTAAATTTCATTCATGTTACATAATGTTTCTTCTTATGATTGTAATAATGATATTATGATTAAGTTATAATAATGATGATTATACTCAACCATGTTATACTGATTTTCGTTCATATCTATACTCTTATTATGTTTTAGATCGCCCTTTATTTGTATTTATATCATCAATTCAATACTTGTACTATGGTGAACACGAGGGGGAATTGTAATCTAGATAAGAAGTAATTAAATTAATGTTTATGTTTTATTATGTAATATTTATGTATGGTTCTAATTTTCCTACGATCCAAAACCATCGATCCTGGTTGTTTAATGATTTTATATTTTTTCAACTAAAATGATGTAATATACTTATAAGAAAACAAGGGTCTCTATATTCTCTATTCACAATTTTTTTATACACATTTAGACTCTCTTGGTTGAATGATAGCCCAATATTTCAACTACCACATAAAGTTATCCCCTTGGGGTCTCCAAGATGTTGTTAATCCCTTGGAGCTTTATATATTGTTCATGTATTCTAATGATGGGCAAGGGTTCTCAAGAAATTATCCTATCATGAAATTATAGTTCATAGATCATCATTCTTAAATTCCTCACTTGCTTCCTACAGTTAGCCACATGAAGTCTCTCAGATGTGGTGAACCCGATGAACCATATATATTATTGAGTTAGTCCATAGTTGGACAATGTTGTTCTATATTCTTATTGATAATGGACAATTCTATATAGTAAGGTGTATTATATGTATAAAATATTACACAAGCCACCACTTAATGCTCAAGATTCTAAAATATAATTCATCAAAACAAAAATAAATCGTTCATGGACATCATTAATTATTTATGTACTAATAGGGTGTGGACTCCCTAAATTTATCTCCCTAAAATTATTTCACAATTATCCATTAATGAAATATAATTTGACAGATAATCATTCAAACTAATATAGTGAAAGATTAGTCATTTGAAATAATGTAGTGACACTTGTCTTCTGAACATCAGATTATTTCAAATATCATTAGAATTATGAAATCCATTTCATCAATAGAACTTCCATGTGATTATCTTACATTATTAAATTCATATTCTTCTAATGTATATTAACTAGTTATTAATCTTTTATATCATTGATATTTAACTTCTAGAATCTTCGTTATTTCTAAATTCATCAACCTATTCACATGAATGAAATATTTCTATTTTGTTAATTACTTTTTAAAAAATCAGAATCATTAACAAAAAATAAAAAACATGAAAAATTATTCTCTTTAGGTTTTTGTTTTTTTCACTAATATTGATTCTTTTCTTTTGATTATTGACATATATATATATGTTTTTATTACTGAATAACCATTAACAAATGTCTAACTACATAAATATTTTATGTAATTTTTATTAAAATGTTTAATTCGTACTGATAAAAAAAATGATATGTTGATCTTTTGTGGAAACCAACATTGAAATAGAAATAGTGGTCAATATTATTATTGAATGTTTTCTACTTTATGTAATTAGTCAATTCCATGTTTTGTTTCAATATTCTGGATTTTTATGGTGTGTTTATATTGTTTCCAAAAAGTTATGGAATGTATTTGGATGTTTGGTTGTGTTTTTATGGAATGAGAAGGAATGGTTTAAGATGGTTTGTAGTTGGTTTGTTTTAGAGGACTTTGGGAATTCTATGTAAGGTGGTAGGTGTTCTAGTAGTACTGGGGTGCTGAGGTGATGAAATGGTTTCCTAGTTTACAATAGAATGCAAATGATACTTGAATTAGTAGAAAGGGGACTAGACTAGAAAATAATATGATGTTGTGGTGATTGTATTTGATAATGTAGGAAATTGATGAGTGAATATTGTAATTAAACAAGGATAATGAATTGAAATTTCGTATCATAAATTTGGGAATTTGTTGGAATAATAAATATAATATCATTATTTAATCCGAAATATGTCAATAAGAATATTCTGTGTCTATTTTGTGAATTTGAATACTTTTTCTAGTTTTTTAACATGGGATATAGTGATTGATTCATGGTTTATAAATTTCATAAAATTGTAATCATATAGAAATTATATTGTGGTGATTGTGAATGGATTGATATTTTAGTTTTCCTGAGAACCATATAGGTTAGAAATCTCTTTAGTATATTATACATTTATTTTCCATTCACTTCATATTTTCTCCAACTAAGCTCGATATACTTACTGATTAGCAAGGATTTTTTGTTAATGTTTCTTTCCCTAAAAATCTAGTTTTGCGAATAAATAGTGTTTGACTACTCCATATTCTCTACATTTTATTTCATATATTTACTAACTATGATGGTATGAGATTTACATATATTTAATTTGGTATTTGTTGGATGATGATGTGATAAATATATTCAAGGTATTGTATATGAGGGTGAGGGAACGAGGTTGGATTCCTTCATGTCGATGATACCATAATATTATGGAACATGATATTCTTTTGAGATGTGTTTATGTGGTTCAGGTTTATAATTAGTCACAACCAGATTATTAACCCCGAAATGTGTTAGTGTAGGTAGGGTTGTGATCTAAATAATATTATATTTAACATGACATCTTTATATGGCTGTGATGTTATGAAATGATTCGTGGACCATGAAATTTTGTTTAGAGAATAAGAGAGAAAAAATTATAGGGATGTGGTTTGGGTACCATATTGTTATATTAATTTATATTGTTTCATTACATATTGATAAAATGTTTTTTGGGTGAGTCGTGCTGAGGTTGAATGGTTGTTGGATTTGTAGGTACTGGTTGGTAACAATACTTATGCAATTGGGTATTAGTATTATAATTTCACTTGGTAGAGGATATATCTTAATAAGGATCCTAATTAATATATATATTAAAATCACCCTTAAATATATAATATATACATTATATTTAAATTTACCAAGAGGAATATGGAGTTCATGCTGGACATTTATATCTTCAAGATATGATTTCTTTAGGAGGTGTTTCTTGGGGATTTCTTTTTGTATTTATATTTTTCAGGACATATACATGAATGAAATGATACTTTTTTATTTTGGGATATTTAACTATTAATAAGAAAACATTTAATATTATTTAATATATGTGTTCCTAGGATACATGAGTGTAATGCCACTTATACGTTGGATATATACCATAGGCACTTGTCATCGCCTCATTTTCTATTAATGGTAGGCATCAACAGTCACTCCAACCATCACTGCATGCCTATGAGGTGTTAGTTATATTGGTGAGTCCTAAAAAAGGTGTTTAATATATAGGGTAAGAGTAAAAATGGATTTGTATCTATTAACATGTGGTGATTTTATTATATTTATAGGAACAATATTTTTTTAAAACGTAGTGATTGTTATATAAAAGTTTACCATTTATGAAAAATGTGATATGATCCCCAGATGAGATGACAAAATGACATTATTCTTTATAAACTCCGATGATAATATAATAATTAATACAATATATTGAACTAGTGAAGGTACATGAATCTTGTCCTTTTTCTCTTTTTTTAAATTGAGGTGATATTGAGAAATTTCTATTGAATCCAATCAAATGGTATTTAATGAATTAAATACATCCATTATTAGTATTTTATTATAATTTATATGCCTGGGGGAATTTATCTTCATGTGGATCAGGATTGTGGGGCTATACACGATGAACTGATTGGTCGCTAAACAATTTACCAGATTTAGGAGGATGATTCTTGGAGGAAGGCATTGTGAGAATTTTAGTTTAACCACATACTGAATTATAGAGGGATTTATTGACTAAGAAATCAATAGTGGAGTCTTTGTTTTCCTTTTCGTGATTAATTACATAGAAGAGTATCAGGTTCCAATGGTTGTATTTTTGATGTGAGCAGTATTTTTCAAGTAATAACCTAATGGCATTTCATGAAAATAGTTTTAACAATGGTTATCTGTACACCAAAAAGTAATTCATTAGTGACAAATAATTTTTTTCCTTGCCATAACTATCTGTGTATCATGGGGATATATAATCCTATAAACAACATATCCTTGTACGTCCAATGAATTTGTAATATATTGAAAGATAAATTTAATTCAAAAATATTAATTATTTTATGTAAATATATTTATTCAAAAAATAATATAAAATATATAGATTTCTAAAGTTAATAAAATTACAATCATTATAAAAAAATTATATAGAAATGATATACAATTTAAGAAATAGTTATCTAAATTATATTACGAAAATAAATACTTAATTGAAATTAAATGTCTAATGATTGATGATTACAAGAATTTGAATAATTAAAAAAAGTAAATATCCACCACAGTAATCAAGAGATTATATATGGGCATCAGTTGAACATCAATGAAAATTTTATAGTAAAATAATTCTTTTTAGAGAATATGAAAAAAAATAAAATGAATCATTTAAAATAATTTTTCATTTATAGGTTTTCATTTGAATACTATTTAAATACTATTTGAGATTGAAAATCTTGTAAAGTTGTTATCATTTTGGGGAAATTTGTTAACACTGTATACGTTAAAATGAATCATTCCTTTTATCATTAATTAAAGAAAATAAAAAATATCCATTATGAAAAAATTACAAATATTAAATTAAAGTTATGAAGCAAGTTATGTATAACATAATATTTCATTCATAAATCATTTTAATATATAAAATGTAAATTTCTAAAATAATGCTTTAACATATCGACATGGAAGATTGATATTACCAATGAAAAAGGGAAATAAGATCATAATTTCTACTACACTTTTCTTTGATTGATTCAAGTGAAAAAACGAATATTCGGTGAAATAAATTAAACATATTGGATAGATATGTAATAAAAATATATTATATTTTTGAAGAATATATTATATTATTCCTTCAATAAAATATATAATAAAACTTATAAAAAATAAGTTGTATAATAAAACATTTTCACTTTTGTATGTTTTAAATTATAAAAACATGAATGTGTAAAAATGAATTAAGCCCATAATAATAAATAATAAATATATATTCATGGTAGATACAATAATCTGGTCGTATATACACCGTATAAAACAAAAATGTGTATACTACCAAATAAGTTCAAATGAAGTGGAAGTTGAGACGAAATTCATTCTAAGGATCATATAATTGAAATTATAATAAATAAACGTAATGATTTTTTGTAAAAAATTAAAATAAAATATGTGTCAATACAACATAATACGATAATATTTCATTTAACAAGTTATCATGACATTACATAGTAAATAAAGTTGAATTACAACCCAATCAATGAAAATTTAGTTAAGAAAGCCATTACTTGAAATTTACACATAGTTGAATGTGATTTAATCTCATTTAAAATGGTTCTATAAAGGTTACTAATTTATATTAGAACCACATTAATATTTATAATATCATATATCATATTTTTATAACATCATATAAATCAATTTTTAACATGTATTTAATTATTATCATTGTTATGGGTGTAAAATACTTTGTTATCTCAGAATTGTCATGTAATATATTTTCTCTTTCATTTGACATCAATGTAGTTATATCTTCTAACAAATATTAATATTGATTTCATCATCATATATTTTCAGTATATATATTTTTAATCATCCTTCCAAAGAGGACATATAAAATGTATCACTTCAGTGCTTGTAGATGGGAGTCTACACATAAACATGAATGTTCATACTATTTTTAATATGTGGATGGATAATTTATTAGATGATATATTATTTTTAAATAATTGTAATTATTTGTTTATATCATATATAGTCATTTTTTATATGAATATTAACATCCATGAGAGTCATTGATGGAAAAGCAATTAACGGTTCATAAGGAGGTATTCTCTCACACATACGGGAAATAGTTTTATCTCCAAATTGATTGAGAATTTAATAGTTATATATTGTTAAATAATAGTATTATCATAATTTTATATTTTATATTATATATTTATTATATTTAATTTTTAATAAATAGTTTTATTTAATAAAATAATATTTAATATGAAAAGTCTCGATTAAGGCGATTGCATTATTTGAAAAATCCACACATTATCATCCTCTCCAAGAATTATAGTTTGGTATATTTATGAGAATATGACCTCGAGAATGTTTTATGAAATGTTGGGATGGTATTTTTCATGGGAGTTTTAAATAAAATTTTGAAAATGTGGGATTAAATGAAAGGGGGTTTCATTATAAATGTGAGTGGAGGGATGATTCTGAAAAGGCATGAAATATTATAATATAATATGTGTATAACTTATGTAAAATGGTTTTGAAGTGGAATGGATTTGAATATATTGATTATATTGATTTAATATAATATTACAATAATATATATATATATATATGTTTATATTTCATTTGTAAACCTTATCATATGGATTAACCCCTTCATTAACTATTTATAATGTTATCTATTGTAAAAACTTTTATGACTAAAAATGATTTTAATTTAACTTATATGGAAATAGTTTGTTCATAAATGGAAAATGAATGGAATTTTCAACCATTTCCCATTATTATTATCTTATTTCAATATTCTATTGTTTTTAATAATTTAAAAAAATATTATATTTATAGAAGATCAATAATTTGATTTTTCACACTATTCATTTAATTTGAATTTAAAGACCTGAATATAGTTATTTAATTCAGATATAAAATATTAACAAATTTTTAATATGTCATTTATTTGAAAATATTTTGGGATCTAAATAATCGATAAAAGATAATTATATTTTATTTTTAAAATATAATTTAAATTATTTTTCCCCTATATTTCTCAAAAACATTGTTAGGATTCTATATATATTAAGGTAACTATTAAAGCAATAAAAAATTTAGAATAAATCATGATAATGAAAACAATTCATATATATATAAAATTTCCATTAAAAAAATATTAAATCTATTTATCCATATCATAACATATTAGATATATTAATGTAATCAAAGTGGAAATTTGTATATAACATTTACCTAAAATAAGATCAACTTAATAAGAAATTAAATAAAAATAAAATTTTATATTAAAAAATGTCGGATATTTTTCTATAAAAATATTCATCTAATGAAACAAATTCCTGTTTTTGACTGTATTTAATGTCTCATCACATTATTTTTTGTCATAATTAAACAATTTACCTTTTACATGAGAAGAAATATATAATAGAGTTACTATTTATAATTTCCAAAAGAATTCATATTTAAAAAATTTTACCATAATGATTCAAAATATGGAAAACATTTTATAAAAAATAAATTTTTATATATTTCATAATTAACATTAATATAAACCTGAAAAACCCTACAATTTTTTTTCTATATAAGATTAATTTTTCTTATATTTTTTATATAAATGAAGCATAATTTAAATTCCCATTATTTTTATTATGATTAACAAATTGGAGATAATTAAATTTTAAAACCAAAAGAACATGAAATGAAAATTTTTAATTATCTAAAAATTAATAACTGTTTTTAATAAAACATATATTTTTCACAATTTTTAAAAAACGCTTCAAAAATATCCAAAATTTTTATCTAAATAAAAATTTTATGTTGAATTAAAAAAATATAAAGAATATTATAATATAAAATTTAAAAAATTTTAAAAACTATATTATGATATACTTGCAAAGAAATTATTAAAAACCAATTTAGAGAAAAGTTATTTTATATCATAAAAGGAATTTATTTTTATTCAATTCCTATTGAGAAAATTGTGTTTAGTTATAAATATATTGATTGGATTCATTATTTTTATTACGTAAATTTGTTATAAATATATTTAGCAATTTGTATCCCAATATATAGCCACCAAAAAAAGACTATATTATACTAGTTATATTTAATTAAGAATATTTAATGCATTATTCAAATATATGGTTGTTTGTGGTGTATAATATAAGAAATTATTTTATTTATGAGAAAAATAGAAAATATAATATTAGGGTATCACACTTTCCCCTTTATACAGATAATTCACCCATTAAATTTTAAATCGTTTTTTAATTGAATATATTATAGTGAAAACTCTAACATAGATTTTATAGTGAAATTTTTATAGGTTATGACCAAAAATAATATAATGAATGTATCTCATAAATAATAATACATTAAACTGAGTTTCCAAAAATTTATATTGGTATATGAGTGTAACATTCTACAGAAGACATCATAGATTTATCATCAGTTTTCTTATATTTGAAAAATATTGATTCTATTGGAATAGAAAATATGATAATATTTACTTAAATGATATCTTCTAATTATATAACCAAAATTTCATATGTCTATGTGCATCATCATGGTCATGATGAATATTTCATTATTGATGTACAAAATTAAAAATCAAAATGGCTCTAAGATCTATAAAAGGATGAAAAATTTCTCCTCGTATTTCACTCTATTAAAAACACTACTTTTGTTACTAAAATATGAGACAATAATAAATTTGAGTAAAAATTTATATAAAGATATATTATATTAATATCCAATGCCTAAAAAATAACAATTAATTATCAACATAAATTATTACATAACTAGCATTCCATATAAATCACCAAAAATATTTATGACCATGTAAAAAACCCCAAAAATAAAATAATGTATTACATATTCATTCTAAATAATTTTAATATTTATCTCAAAAACATTAGGAACTCATAAATTCATATATGAAAAAATTACATTCCCTATCATATGATCCCAAAATATTAATATCCATCTCATAAATAAATTAACATACCATAAATAAATAATAAAATCATATATATTTTCAAAAAAAACATAGAATATATTCTTCAAATAATATCCCATTAAATACAAATAAAATATAAACTACCTTATTCATACAATTCTCTAAATATTGAGAAATACTTTACAAATTTCACTATTCACATCGTCAGAAAATTACTTTGTAATAATATTTTTTTCTATTTAATAAAACATCATTTCCTAAAATATAATAACCCATTTATCCAAATAAATAAAATTAAAACCAACCATAAAATGAAAAATAAATTTTATCAATAAAATTAAACATACTTCTAAAAGAATTAAAATAAATCTTCCTCAAATAAATATTTTACTAAAACATATACTAATCCAATGGGTGGTATTCCCAAAAATATATCCCAAATTATTATTAATATTAATCCCTCTTTAATCACAAGAAATCATTATAAGGGTGTCTATAAAATTATAATTATTATGTACCATTCAATTATAAACAAATATGAAAATATCTTTATATCATATTACAACAAAATATCAAAGATTTAAATAGTTTCTATCCTCACATTCATCATAATTGTTTTATAAAGAAAATATGAATTAACCTAGGAAAATCAAACTTGAGTGTCGAACCATGTATACATATAGGTCATATTCACCATCACCCAAAAAAATGGTTAATATATAATTGAACAGCTCTTTTCAGTATAACTAACAATAAATCCATCTATTCAAAAACCAAATCCAATTTAAGTATATTAAATGAGATATATTCATAATTGAAAACACATAATATCTACCTTAATTAATGAAATATTATATTAACCTTAAATAATATATAATCTAAAATCCTAAAATAGGTCTATGATACATTGTCTATGATTTCCTAATTATTGTTCCTTGGGTTTATACTAAACCTCCAATTAATACCAACTATCCGAAACACAACTGTAATCAAATATAATCTATTTTTAATTTATTAGATTATTCAAAAATTAAATGAATATCCCCACAGATCAATCAATATGGTTTTCTAGGAAAACCAGATAGAAATAAGATTCCCATTTAACATTGGTTGTAATATATAAAAAACACAGTGAATATAAATATTTTGTATCATTGAAATCATTCGATGATTCATTTTAATATAAATTGGAAGGAAAAAAATATGGGTGAGTTGAAATGCACTCTAATGGTTAGGTATCATGGGATATATCCTGATTAAATAAGTCATTATCAATATTAAATGTAAAAAACTGAAAAAATATGTCATTTAATCAGAAACATAAGCATCAAATACATACGTAGTTAATATCAATGAAATGATATCATGTATAATAATAACTATATTATCAAACCAGGATATAAATATTATTGTAAATCAATATCTCAGACAACATGGTAACTTTTCTACCATGTTCATATACCAAAATAAATAAAAAAATGGTTGGGTAGAAACCAAAAAACCATTAAACATGATTTCCAATTAGTTTGTCTCATGATTCATATAGATGCATTAGTGGGATATATAATTCTTGGACAAACCAATAATTACATGTCGAATGCATTGCTAATATATTGAATTATAAATTTAATTCGTAAATAATATTCCTTATAAAAAATATATATTTTTTGCAATGAATATGTAATATAATTTTTTTTGATGTTATTCAAACAAATTTCATAATAAAACACTCTTTTTTTAAATATAATATTATTTATGAAATAAGAATATCCATGATACGAAGAATATTGATATTTAAAATAAATTTATTTTCCATTAAAATATGAAGAAAACAATATGAACGTTTATATATATTTTTAATGATTATGAAATTAATCAATAGATGTGAGATGGAAAAAATACATAAGAATTATATTTTATAGTAAAATCTTGTAATTTTAGAGAATTGATTAAAATATAAGTGAAATGTTTAAAATAAGTTTTAATTTAATAATTTTATTTATAAAACCATATAACAGTTATAGTATAATTTAAATATTATAAAACATCTGTCAAGGTAAGGAAATCTATTACAGTAATATATATTAAAAGTAACATTAATTTTGATTATTTTTATTGAAATCTAAATTTGAAAATCTCATAATACAGTTTAAATCAACCATTAAATCATTTTAAAAACTCATAGATGACATGAAATGACCATAATAAATAGTTTTAGTATATAAAAATGAATTTTGTAAAGTTATTTTGAAAAAAATGTGGACGAAAAATATACCCGATAAAAAAATGAACTAATATCAATTTTTATTTAAAAATTATATTTTCTTGATTAAAGTGAAAAATAAGGGAAATTCAGAATAAAAAAATTATATTCCATTAATAAATAGAGGATAATAATATTTATGATTTTTATAATGGATATATTATAATATTCTTTGAAAAAAATGAGTAATCATTGAAAAATGTCATTGTAAAATAAATTCTTACATAATTATTAAAATTTAAATACCAAATAATCAAATGTGTTAAATTTAATTCAAAAATTTATCTTCATAAAAATATAAATATTTTTTTTAAAAAATAAAATTGTTTTTAAATATAGTATATACATCTATTTATACACATAATTCCAAATATGACACTTTGAAAAAGAAATTGAGTTGAAATCACTTTCAAATATCAATTAATTAATGTGAGAATAAATAAATGAATTGATAATGTGTAAAAAATGTAAATTAAAAAAATAAAAATTTTAAATTAAAAACAATAAAAAATAATTATTATTCTCCCAAAATAATCGTGGAATAACATAGTCAATGAAGTAGATGTGTAACCATCTAAAAAATTTATGTAAGACACCACTTAACACACACTTCTACATATTTGAATTGGATTTAAAAACATATGTAATGATTTAAAAATTATTATTAATTCACCTTATAACCATATTAATATTTATAATATCATGTATTATCTTCTAATAATATATTATCACACTTCAGTTAACTATATTTCTTAATCATGCTTGTTTCGTTTGTTAACTAGTTCGTTTCCACAAGTATATTTTCTCATCGTGGATCCAGTTCATATGTATTGATCAGGGTTATATCATATTTATAATTTTTATAATGATATAAAAATCATAATTATTAATTATATATAATTTTAAAATCATACTTGAATAGAAGACATGAATTATGAATCACATCTCTTTATGGTGGGGATAATCCACACAAACTCATGAGTGTTATTATCATTTTTCAAAATGGAAAAGGAAAAGTAAATATAATATATAATATATTTGAAAAATAGTAATAATTTCATAAAAATAATATATATATTAATTATTTTAATCATTATTACAATCCATTTGACATGGTTATAGAAAACAATTCTTCTTTTCATGAGGCTACAACCTTCCTTACACATGAGAAATGGTTTTGTTTCCATTTGATGGACGAAATGGATAAATCATATAAATAAAAATATAAAAATATTATTATACAATAAAAAATATATTTATTACATTTTAATGGTAAATACATAATTGGTTATTGTAATATAAGAAGTAAAATGAAAGCGCATAATTAAGATGATTAATATCTCTTTGGAATACAACTTCTCTATTACACAAAAAAACATCTAGGTTGGTAAATTGGTGATTCAATGACATGTAAGAAGTGGTTAGAAATTATAGGATGTAAATTTCATAGGTATTATAAAAAATAATTTTATCAAAATGTGTGTATATCGTTAAAATTGTAAGGGGAGGTCCACATTTGAAAAAACAAAAAATATTATAATGTGATATGTGCTTAACACAGACAAAATGGTCACATAATGGAATATATTATAATATAAGGTGTAAATCATCTTAATATAATAATCCATTAATATTTAGATATGTTTAAATATCATTTTAAAACATATATTTCTTATTAACCCATTCATTATCCCTAATTATCCTCAACCATTGTAACAAATTTTTCGATCATTAAGGAATATGATTGTACATATATTGTAAAAATTTGAATAAAAATTAAAAAGTAATAACATTTTCAAAAATTTGACATCTTAATTGTTATCTTTCATGATTATTGGGTTTTTATTTTATTTGGATATATATTTATTTTTCATAAAATATAGTTAATTTTATTTTAATAATATTAATTTAATTTTAAATTGAATGCTTTATTATTATAATGGAATTGAAATATAAATGTCTATAAAAATATTAATATTTAATATATATTTATATATAAATAATTCATGAATCTCAAGAATTCATCCAAATTATAAGGCTTGAAATGTTTTAAAAAGTCATTATCTTGATTTTTCTACTACATGCAGAAGAACATTGTTGGTATTGTGTATATATATTAGGTAATTATTTAATCACTATAAATTTAAAATAAAAAATAAAATAAATAATTCATTAATACAATATATAACAATTTCCAACAAAATATAATCAATTTGTATCCATATCACATAATTTTATAGATATTAATTTAACCAATGTAATATTTTTTATTTACTCTTTAAATAAAATAATATAAAAGATATTATCAATGATAAATAGAAAAAAAGAATATTATAAAATTATATTTTATTAAAGAAATAATATAGTCTAAAAATTAAATAAATACAAATAGTTTCTTGAATTTTGTGCTTTATCACATTAATATTTACCCAGATTGACCAAGCAGAACATTATAGTGTTATGAAATATTTGTTACACTTATTATTCATAATGGTAAAAAATAAAAGTGGCCTAATTAAAAAATTAAACCCGCATGATTCTGATAATATAATAAATTCTATCAAATAATATTTATATAATTGGAATAAAATTATTTTAAATTGATCCTATAAAATTTGACAAAAAGAAGATTTCCTTAAAAGATTATTTTTAAGTATTAATTTATTTCATTCAAAACATTGAAAAATATAATTTTTAATTAATGTGATTATATTAAATGAAATAAAACAAATTAGTTTTTTAAAAACAATTCAATAAATAGATATTCAAAATTATCAAAAATAAATGACTGATGTCAATAAAATGATTTTTCTCAAATTTGATGAAAAAATAGTTATTTCAGAAATATCACAAAATTTCACACTAATATATATTTTATTTAACGAAAAAATATGATTTTTGTTTATAAAATATAATTTCAACAATTAATTAAAATAATTATAATATGATCTCACATAATTCAATAATTGTTTTTCGAGAGAAGTGATTTTAATTATAAACCCAATTTATTATTCTTCTTTGATTATTAAAAACAACTATTAATGTGATAAATTTACTAATTGAATTATTTATTTATATTATTTATATTATTTATATATTTATTTCATAATTTTCATAATCCCATTCATACTCGTCAACTCAATCCAAAATATCAAATAGTTGTTTTAGAAAATACTTTTTGACGGTTCAATTATGCAAAAAGTTGTGGGTGGTGTATGATATAAAGTTTATTGTCATTTTTAATAGAAAATATAAACAAAAATGGATGCGTATTAAATTATACCCCTTATAGTAATTTTATCCTTTTATTATTATTTATTTTCTTCGGAAGTATATATTACACAGTAACATATTGATATATAAAATTTATAGTAAACATCATTCTATAATTTACGAACTGAAAATATGTTATTCATTTATCTTTCTGTGAATCATAATTTAATATTTATTTCTAGAAACATATTTTTCTAGTTGATTATATCATTACATAGAATAATCCATAGAATTTTCATTAATTTCATCATGTATGAGAAAAAAATTTAACCATAGAATTGAAAATATTATAAAATTTAAATATAAAAATTCTTGGGATTTTATAAGAGAAATGTATTCCTTCTATTTGCATCATTATGATAACAATTACTTCTTCAAGGAAGAAGCCAAATGTATAAATTTTAATGACTATAATAACTACAAATGGAAGGAAAATTAAAACTCTTATGTATCTCAATCATAAAAATCTAAAATATTTAATAAAATATGAGATAATATCCATTATCAATAAACATTTGTAATGGAGAGTACAATATAAATATCTGAATCCTAAAAAAAGAAAAATAATTTTAATATTAATATATTCTATACATAAATATCATAATTTTTTTTATGAAAAATTCCTAACCAAGATGAAAACCGAAAAAAGTGGAAATATTTGATCATATATTATTTTATTAATATTTTAACATTTATCTCGAAATAATATTATTCATTCATAAATTCATATACCAAAAATGTATATATCATATCATATGATTTCTAAAATATTATAATCATATCCATAATAAACTTAATCTACAAAAAGCAATAATAAAATAAAACATTCATTCAAAAAAAATTTAACCATTATTATTCAAATAAAATAGCTTGTAGCCAAAAATATTTACATTTTCCTTAATAAAATAATCTAAACAATATATTGAAAATAATAAAAAAATCGCTATGTTAGTAAATCACATTTTATTTTCATGGTTATCTATATGATAAAATATATTTTCTTTAATTTGATAAAGAATTATACCAATTAATCAAATTGAAATCAATTATCTTTTTAAACATAATGTTTTACAATATCATTCATCTTAAGTAAAAAAGAATATAAATTTTTCTTTATAAAATATCATTTAACTAAAACAATACTAAACTATTGGTTTTTATTTCCTTAAATATCAGCAAAATATATATTTTCATCAAAAACGTTAAGGATAAGAAATTTAAATTGCGGTATCTATGGATTACAAATTATGATAAACCATTGACATACAAAATAGTAAAACATTATTTCTATCCCAATTTATTAAATCATATTATATGTTTTCATATACTACATTCCAATTCATCAAACTGATTAATAATGAAAATGTGATTAATCCTAAGAATATCCCAAGAGAATATCAAACCAAGTGCTTAGTAAGGTCACATTCACTATGAAACAAAATATCGTCCAAGAAATAAAAAAATAACTATTTCTAAGAATATTTCATGTAGATGAATCTATGCTAAAATTATAATATCTTATAACATATACTCATAGATTTGGTGATAAATCTATAAACTCTAAATATTTTTTGTTCATACAAAAAAAGATGAGCTATTATTCACCAATCAAAACTGAAAACATCAAAAATAAATATTTGATCACCTACATACCCATGGAAATAATAGGGTTATATTTTTATAGACATAATACCTACACATATATTCATATATTCTTAAAAAATTGGTTCATAGATAATAACATCATCTCCCATTATACCATGATTTTCTTATTTCACACTTAGATGTCAACATTATCAATATGAAATACCGTATAGACATAATTAATTCAACCTAATTGTTGATAAAATGTAGAAGTACACACACAAGAAGGTCGAGATAATATTATTAGTATAGGTAAAATAATCATTAGAAACTAATTTCTATTAATTGGAATAATAAGTGAATAAGGGTATGATAATATAATCTCAGTGCATAAGAGAATAATAAAATTACTCATACCCATCAATACGAGTATAATTAAAAATGAAAATTTTTAAAAGGAAAAAATAAATAGAATTAATAAAAAAGAATCATATGATATCAATATATTTTATAAAAATCATTATAAACCAATAAAAGTCATCAAAAAAACTTATTGGTATATTTGAACATTTTACATCATAACCCATATTTAACTAGTATTAGAAATAAGTGGATCCCATTTAAATCCTTATGAGAAACCCTCATGTAAATAACTCTTTATTTCTTATGATGAAATATTATATTACCTAATGGTTTATTAATCTATCTATGTTCCGCCAATGTATATGATACAATAGTCACACATGGTACTGTCTAGAAAAAACTCATCTTAGTTTACGTAATCGAATTATCAACCACTATCAAGGATTCCCCATCGTATACGATGCAACAAGCTCACCAAACCTTATATGTGACACCCCATTGTATATAATTCCCAATAACTGAAACATGAATAGATTACTAATATTTTTCGTCATCAAACTCAAATAGACATTCATTATTCCATTTATAACTTGATTAACCCATATAAAATAATCACATTCCATAAAAATATCTTTGAAACATGATTAAACCATAGAAAAGAAATGGGTTTCATAACATCCACATTGAAACAATATTAACACCACTATATAATGAATTTGGTTTGTAAAATTTAAAAATATCACCTTTTTATATTAGGTAATAATGATTATTTTTTACATTTATGAATGGAGATAACATTTAAAATTTGGGAAACTGTAACATCCCAAGTAAGTAATGAATAATAGATATTTTTATCTATGTCTATTAATGATTAAGATAGTGTTATAGAGGCTTAAAATGAAAATAAATACAATCTTATGCATGGAATACACTAATATTCTTAAAAGATTGTTTTAGTGCCTTTTGATGGCAAACAATTTTTGAATCTATATTTTGACAATTTTATAAACTTTTTTTTTTCAAAATAAACTTATTCTTTATGATTGGGACATCAAAATTTACCTTGTGTGGATTTTTGGTATTTTTCTGACAATGTTCATTTTTTAATGAATAGTGAAAAATACTGCATTTTACATCAAAACTGCTTTTTAATCTAATTTATTTATATGATTAGATTATGTTTTGAATTGGTTTTGAAGTGAAATTAGAATATATTTTTACCATTTTATCCAATGGTGGTCATTGGAATCAATTTCACTTTGAAATTAGACTTAAACTGGTGTCAATCTTTTGATACTTATTGTTTTGTAAAAACACGCTATTTGCTCTGGCAGCGGGAATTAATTATTAAATTAATTAATGTGACTTATATTATTTGAATTTTGTAAAATAGACTTCATTTTTGAATTCGGAATATCAAATATATCTTAGGGTGATTTTTTGGTAATTTTCTGAAAAACTTCAATTCTTGATGAATAGTGAAACCACAAAGTGGTAATCAAGCAAACTGATTTTTCAGTTAAATAAAAGTTTACCGCTAATGTGTATTGAATTTTGAAAATCCGACATACATGGTTGTCATTAAAAGTAAAATGTGGTTCAATGAGATTATAATAATTTTTTGGAGAATAGTAACTTATTAAGTTCTTAATCGCGATTAGTGGTAATTAGGGTAGTTTAAGGTATAAATAATGCTTTAATAATATGAAATGACCTAGACACATGTCCCAACCTTATTGGTTGTGTAATGGATGACCAATAAAAGCCATGGGTCAACTTGGGGACCCCATGGAGACACTTTGGTTTGGAAATGACATAAATAACTTTTTATTAAATGTTAAAGTAAAAATGACACAAACAAGAGATGTTTTACGAAAACAAATTTTACATGGGGTTATAAAGATCAAAATTTTGATTATAAATAGTCATTGGAAAGCTAAAAAGATTTACTAAATCATATTATTTTGTTATGATTTTTAGACATAAAATAAATTAAATTATTTATGATATAATAATGACGCAGCGATGACATCATTATTTGACGATTTAAATAAAATGGAAGGATAATGTAAAATCTATGAACTAAACATGTCAAAAACTTATTGGATGAGTGGATTTCGAATCCTTATCACCTTATCCACGAAATATATCAATGTGGGACCTTTTGAAACCGAAACACATTTTCAAATAATGTAATATTTCTTTACTTTCCAAAAGTGCCCCTCCTCTCCTCTTATAAAAGGCCCCCACCTCTACCTCATTTCACAAACTACTAAAGCCTTTGGCTCGGCCAAACCCTGCCAATTTAATCTCTCCGCATCCCTCTCCTCATACTAGAGGATTCCCTTTGGGAATAATCCTTTCAAAGGATGCCTTTAGACTCAAATCAAAAGGAGTTACACTTTTAAAGGTAATTCATTCTCTCATGTTCATTTGTTTTATTTTTCTTCTCCAACCCCCCTAAACTCTTTTTATTTACTTCTTTTGTAACAAAACCAGTATCTTAAATATACTAGGATGTTGTTATAATATTTATTCGAGCTACACTCTCACACAACTACATCAAATGGTTAAAGAACATACGGTTTCTGTGGATGGCGAAATTCTGCCTCCCGAAACGATGATTGTTCAATACTCATTTAACACCTTCAAAGGTTGCCATTATGATGTCACTATTTTTATATATGATATATAATATGTTTATGGTTTCCTTAAGCTTCTGTTTTTTTCATTTTGGGCATACCTTTATGGTTTCCATTATGGGTAAACACGATATCTTCATTTTAGGAAGTGCAGACTACCGCCCCCTCAAAGTGATTTGATTCGTTAAATACCATATTTGGGACATATAAAGGATG
This sequence comes from Viscum album, assembly GCA_963277665.1. Lineage (NCBI taxonomy): Eukaryota > Viridiplantae > Streptophyta > Magnoliopsida > Santalales > Viscaceae > Viscum > Viscum album. The sequence continues at coordinate 41,162,410 of OY728129.1, read as the reverse complement.
GAACTATGATATTATATATGATATTATACTGGAAGTATAATATAAATTTATATAATTATGATTCCATTCTATAAAATACGAAATAGAAATGAAAGTAGCATTCATGCGTACGTACGGCTTACCGTCTCCTTGAACGGTGCATTTCATTTATTACCTCTAAATGATTATGTAATATTATAAATGCATGTATGTACTAGATATATATTACATATATGATATCTACATCATGAATACCATTCTGTATATAATGAACCTTTGACCAAATTAACATCATGTAAGTGTAAGAAGACTATTTTTGACTTAAGAACCAAATACCGACCAAATGAACATTATTAACTTAACTGATTACATGAAGTTCATAACATGGTATAAAAGGAATAATGAACTTGAAAAGGATTCATAAGCAAGTATAGATCAACTCAAGTTTATTATTCAGGATATTAAAGAACGGTCGGGTCAAGTCGGATACGAGGTATGGGACTTCGTCTCAATCTCCTTTCATTGAGGCATATTTTATTTTATATAAAACTTTCTTTTATACGGTGTATAAACCCCTTTGACTTTTACGTTTATTCAGAAGGAATCTTTTTTATACAAAGCGTTTACTAAACGACAAAAGGGAATGTTTTTGTCGTACGTATGCGGCGACAACGACTTCTCCACCATCGTAACCGTTATTTGAGTTTTGGCTTTCTCTACAAGCCATACCTTCTTTTTAAAAGAAAAATAAATACCATGTTTTACTTTTCTTTTATTTTGGTATTGAAAATGGTTTTCATAATATTTTTATATCAATGTGTTGTATTGATATCTTGTGATTGAAAGGTGGGAATGTTATGTTCCCTTTATGCATGTTTTATGTGATATGATTATGTTGAGGTTCTTGGGCATTATTATGAAAACGGGTGGTTCCGTGATAAACTAAGGGCGGGTGAGCCCGATATAGCTCTCCAATGCATTGGGTAACGCGAAGGAGTGAAACGTTAAGGTTTCTCCGAAGAGATTTTAGGGAATATACTGTGATGGGTATTCCAAACGTAACCAAGAGGGTTACTCCCTACGTAAGAATGTTATGAATGCCTCAAGTTACCTTTATGTCTTATGATTTCTATGATTTATTCATGATTTTATGAGGTATTTTAAAGTGCCTATGTTTTATGGGTAAAGTATGATTTCATTCTTATGTATATATGAACTCATGTTTCCTTTCCATGTTTTTTTTATAACCCATACTGAGTTTTTATGCTCATCCCAAGTTTTTGAAATGTTTTTCACAGGTCAAGGGAAAGGTACATGATAAGATGATAGAGTCAAGGATGTGTCAAGAAATAATCCATGTTTTATTTTAAATGTGTTTCCATTGATGGTAATGAAGAATACTATCTTTATGTAACCACTTTGTTTATATGTGGAATGTAATGCAAGTTTTATGATCTAATTCTCTAAAACTCTAAACCCGAAAAGATCCTCAATGTGTAATCTTGTAATAACTCAAGATTAAGTAAGGTTTAAGGCTGGGGCCTTATAGTTGGTATCAGAGGTCGGTTTAGATAACTTTAGGAGTTAGAATTCTATTAAATGATTATCCAAAAATATTTTTTTTTCGAAATGATATAGCCTTTAAAGATTACCATGTTGCTTCATCTAAGACATGTTTGTTCAGAATGGTTTTCCGCAGAGGAAACAGGGAAGCAGTGCTAGGAAGGCATACAGAAGGAAATAACCTTCCGAATCAGCATCCAGAAATGGTCGGAATTGGAACTGAACAGTTTGTTGCAGTAATGGCGCAGTTGACTCAAGCGATAAATGGCGGTGGTATCCATGCACGAGATCAGCCAGACCAACTACAGAGGAACATGTTAGTGGTGGAACATTTCATGAGGCAACATCCACCATCATTCAGAGGATCATCTGACCCTGTGCTAGCTGAAGGGTGGATTAAAGCACTGGAGAAGATTTTTGATGTCATGGGGTGTTCAGACAATCAAAAGGTTAGTCTTGCTATTTACCGTTTGGAGGGTGAAGCAGATCAATGGTGGTCTATGGTTAAAAATATCTGGGGCGCCGATGAGATTGATTCTCTTGACTGGGATGAATTCAAAGGTATGTTTCTTGAGAATTATTTTCCTAAGGCTGTTCGACTTAGGATGGAAAAGCAATTCTTTGAATTGAGGAAAGAGGAAGACTCAGTGGCTGCCTATGAAGAAAGGTTCACTCGATTGGCAAGGTATGCTCCAAATTTTATCCAGGACCTTGATAGTAAAATCAATCGTTTTTACTCAGGATTAAAGCCAAAATATCGAAGGGAATTAGCTTCTAGTGAGTTTAAAAGTTATGAAAATCTTGTTCGATGTGCTGAGAAGGTGGAAATGGAGTTTCCTGATGACCACGTTTTCTATAACAACCAGCAGAAGAAGAGACCGAGGTGGCAGGAGAAAGGTAACAATTCATCAAAAAAGGCTGATGGTAAGAGAACTAAGTTTCCAGTTTGTGATAAATGTGGCAAAAGGCATGCTGGGGAATGTCTTCTGAATTCTGGGAAGTGCTACCGATGTGGTAAGATGGGACATAAGGCTCGTGATTGCACTGAAAAGGATCAAGGTGAAGGTAAGAACAAATTTGATTTACAGTTAGTGAAATGTTATAAGTGCAATGAGACGGGTAACTATGCAAACGAGTGTCCGACAAGGAGCTTGAGTGATGGGAAGCAGTTAGACTACAAGTAGAAAGGGGTGGTGAAATCCTTTGCAACTACTTCAGCAGATGTCGGGCCATCAAATGAATTTGTATCAGGTACTTTGTTTGTTTTTTCAGATTATGCCAGTGTGTTGTTTGATTCGGGGTCTACACATTCTTTCTTCTCTGAAACCTTTTCTAGTAAAATGGGAATACTATCTCAAGAAATGACTCCTGAACTTTGGGTAAAAACACCTGGGGGAAATGTTGAGGCAAAAAGAATTTATAAGAATCTTCCTATCCTTATCTGTGGAAAGAACCTACTTGCAAAACTTATTGTTCTACCTCTAGTAGAGTTTGATGTTATCCTGGGTATGGATTGGCTCCCTATTTACCATGCTAAGATTGACTGTAGAGCTAAAGAAGTTTCTTTTCAGAAAGACTTTCAGTTTGTTTACAATAATGAACCCTTACTTTTGATAACATATCAAGAGGCCGAGAAACTTGTGAAAGATGGAAATGAATGTTACCTTGCACACATCGTTGAAAATAAAGGAACTGTTCAGATTAATGATGTGCCAGTGGTAAATGAGTATCCTGATGTTTTTCCTGATGTGTTTCCTGGAATAATACCAGATCGGGAAGTTGAGTTTACTGTTGACTTAGTTCCTGATGCTAAGCCAATTTCAAAACCCCCTTATCGAATGGCACAAATTGAACTTTTAGAGTTGAAGGAGCAATTGCAAGATTTATTAAAGAAAGGTTTCATTAGAACTAGCACATCACCATGGGGTGCTCCTGTTTTATTTGTTCAAAAGAAAGATGGTTCTATGAGACTTTGCATTGATTATAGAGCCTTGAATAATATCACTATTAAGAACAAATATCCTTTGCCTCATATTGATGATTTGTTTGATCAGCTCCAGGGAGCTCAGTTTTTTTCAAAGATTGACTTGAGATCAGGGGACCATCAGCTGAAGGTTAAGGAGGCAGATATTCCGAAGACCGCGTTCCATACGAGATATGGCCATTATGAATTTGTAGTAATGCCTTTTGGGCTAACCAATGCACCTGCTGTATTCATGGACTTAATGAATAGAATTTTCCATGAGTTCTTGGATAAGTTTTTGGTGGTTTTCATTGATGATATTTTGGTGTTTTCTAAAAGTAAAGAGGAGCATGAAAAACATTTAAGGGTTATCTTGCAAACCTTAAAAGAAAAGAAACTGTATGGGAAATTCAGCAAGTGTGAGTTTTGGTTGCAACAAATTTCTTTCCGTGGTCACATTGTTTCTAAATATGGAATAAATGTTGATCCTGCAAAAACAAAAGTTGTGAAAGAATGACCAAGACCCACAAATGTAACCGAGATTCGTAGCTTCCTTGGTTTGGCGGGCTATTACCGAAGGTTTGTTAGAAATTTTTCACGGTTATCTAGTCCAATGACTAAGCTAACTCGGAAGGGTGTTAAGTTTATCTGGACAAAAGAATGTGATGATTGTTTTCAGGAATTGAAAAGAAGATTGGTGAATGCTCCAGTTTTGGAACAACCTTCCAGGAATGGTGAGTTTGTTATATACAGTGATGCTTCATTGAAAGGACTTGGTTGCGTCCTAATGCAGAATGATCAGGTAATTGCTTATGCTTCACGACAGTTGAAAACTCATGAGGTAAATTACCCTACACATGATTTGGAATTAGCTGCTGTTGTTTTTGCTTTAAAAATTTGGAGGCAACATTTGTATGGAGTAAAGTGTGAAATATATACCGATCACAAAAGTTTAAAATATATATTCACTCAGAAAGAGTTAAACATGAGACAAAGGAGATGGCTGGAATTAATCAAGGATTATGATTGTACAATTCATTACCATCCGGGAAAAGCAAATAAAATGGCTGATGCTTTGAGTCGAAAAAGTAATGCTTCATTAACAATGTTGCGTTTGGAACGTGTTCCTTTGGCTAAGGATTTGATGAACTTTGGCATAGAAGTTGTTGGTACAGGAAGTCCTTCTGTTTTGTTTCAGGTATCAGTGAGATCATCTCTATCAGATAGAATCAAGCAAGCACAGAAGCAAGACAGTGAGTTACAGAAAAAGGTAGAGCTGGTTCAGAAAGGTAAGTTGCCTGAATTCAACATTGATAGTGATTGTGTTTTGAGATTTGGGAAGAGATTGTGTGTGCCTTGTGATTCACAGTTGAAGAGAGAGCTGTTATGTGAAGCTCATAGTTCTCCGTTTTCAGTTCATCCGGGCAGTACTAAGATGTATAGAGATCTGCGGGAGTATTACTGGTGGGATGGAATGAAAAGAGACATTGCTGATTTTACTGTGAAGTGTTTGACTTGTCAGCAGGTTAAAGCAGAGCGGCAGTTACCGAAAGGGATGCTTCAGCCTTTACCAGTGCCAGAGTGGAAATGGGAGAATATATCCATGGACTTTGTTGTTGGATTACCGAAGACATCTCGAGGTAATAATGCAATCTGGGTTATTGTAGATCGCTTGACCAAATCTTCTCATTTCCTTGCTATACGAGATACTTTCTCTCTTGATCAACTTTCCCGTTTGTATCTTAAAGAGATAGTCAGGTTACATGGAGTTCCTCTCTCCATTGTATCGGATCATGATCCTAGGTTTACTTCTAACTTTTGGAAAGGCCTTCAGAAGTCGTTGGGTACTGAATTAAATTTTAGTACATCTTTTCATCCTCAATTAGATGGGCAGTCAGAATGAACAATTTAGAAATTGGAGGATATGCTACAAGCTTGTTCTATGGATTATCAGGGAAGTTGGGACCAATATCTTTCTTTGGTTAAGTTTTCATATAATAACAGTTTTCATTCCAGTATACAAATGGCACCATTTCAGGGATTATTTGGGAAGCGGTGTCGAACTCCAGCTTTCTAGGATGAAGTGGGTGAAACGAAGTTGATGGGACCAGAATTGGTAGAAGAGATGGCAGAAAAAGTTCAGCTGATTCAGAAACACATGAGAACAGCTCAGAGCGGGAAGAAGAGTTATGCGGATAACCAGAGGAAGGATCTATCTTTCGAGGTAGGTGATCATATTTTTCTCAAGGTTTCTCCTTGGAAAAGTGTGATGAGATTTGGTAAGAAAGGAAAGTTGTGTCCAAGGTTCATTGGACCATACAAAATTCTGGAGAGAGTTGGATCAATTGCATACTGAGTGGCTTTACCTCCGAGTTTATCTCAGGTACACAATGTTTTTCACGTTTCGATGTTGAGAAAGTATATGCCAGATCCATCTCATGTTTTGAGTCCAGAGGTAGTTCAGCTGGAAGAGAACCTATCTTATGAGGAACAACCAGTCCAGATTCTTGACCACAGGGAGCAAGTGTTACAGAATAAGGTGATTAAGCAGGTAAAGGTTTTGTGGAAAAACCACATGATTGAAGAGGCAACATGGGAATCTGAAAATGCAATGAGGGATAAGTACCCCCATTTATTCGATAAGTAAATAAATTGCGGGGACGCAATTTTCTAAAGGGGGGAAGGATGTAACATCCCAAGTAAGTAATGAATAATAGATATTTTTTTCTATGTCTATTAATGATTAAGATAGTGTTATAGAGGCTTAAAATGAAAATAAATACAATCTTATGCATGGAATACACTAATATTCTTTAAAGATTGTTTTAGTTCCTTTTGATGGAAAACAATTTTTGAATCTATATTTTTACAATTTTATAAACTATGTTTGTCAAAATAAACTTATTCTTTATGATTGGGACATCAAAATTTACCTTGTGTGAATTTTTGGTATTTTTCTGACAATGTTCATTTTTTAATGAATAGTGAAAAATACTGCATTTTACATCAAAACTTCTTTTTAATCTAATTTATTTATATGATTAGATTATGTTTTGAATTGGTTTTTAATTGAAATTAGAATATATTTTTACCATTTTATCCAATGGTGGTCATTGGAATCAATTTCACTTTGAAATTAGACTTAAACTGGTGTCAATCTTTTGATACTTATTGTTTTGTAAAAACACGCTATTTGCTCTAGCAGCGGGAATTAATTATTAAATTAATTAATGTGACTTATATGATTTGAATTTTGTAAAATACACTTCATTTTTGAATTTGGAAGATCAAATATATCTTAGGGTGAATTTTTGGTAATTATCTGAAAAACTTCAATTTTTGATGAATAGTGAAACCACTAAGTGGTAATCAAGCAAACTGAGATTTCAGTTAAATAAAAGTTTATCACTAATGTGTATTGAATTTTGAAAATCCTACATACATGGTTGTCATTAAGAAGTAAAATGTGGTTCAATTAGATTATAATAATTTTTTGGTGAATAGTAACTTATTAAGTTCTTAATCGCGATTAGTGGTAATTAGGGTAGTTTAAGGTATAAATAATGCTTTAATAATATGAAATGACCTAGACACATGTCCCAACCTTATTGGTTGTGTAATGGCCGACCAGGAAAAGCCATGGGTCAACTTGGGGACCATATGGAGACACTTTGGTTTGGAAATGACATAAATAACTTTTTATTAAATGTTAAAGTAAAAAATGACACAAACAAGAGATGTTTTACGAAACAAAATTTTACATGGGGTTATAAAGATCAGATTTTTGATTATAAATAGTCATTGTAAAGATAACAATATTTCCTACATCATAGTAGTTTTTTTATGATTTTTATACATTAAATAAATTAAATTATATATGATATAATAATGATGCAGCGATGACATCATTATTTGACGATTTAAATAAAATGGAAAGATAATGCAAAATCTATGAACTACACATGTACAAAACTTATTGTATGAGTGGATTTCGATGCCTGATCACCTTATCCCAGAATTATATCAATGTGGGACCTTTTGAAACCGAAACACATTTTCAAATAATGTAATATTTCTTTACTTTCCAAAACTGCCCCTCCTCTCCTCTTATAAAAGGCCCCCACCTCTACCTCATTTCACACACTACTCAAGCCTTTGGCTCGGCCAACCCCTGCCCATTTACTCTCTCCACATCCCACTACTAATCCTAGAGGATTACCTTTTGGAAGAAACCTTTCAAAGGAAGCCTTTAGACTCAAATCAAAAGGAGTTACACTTTTAAAGGTAATTCATTCTCTCATGTTCATTTGTTTTATTTTGCTTCTCCAACCCCCCTAAACTCTTTTTATTTACTTATTTTATAACTACACCAGTATCTTCAATATACTAGGATGTTGTTATATGATTTATTCGAGCTACACTCTCACACAACTACATCAAACGGTTAAAGAACATACGGTTTCTGTGGATGGCGAAATTCTGCCTCCCGAAACGATGATTGTTCAATACTCATTTAACACCTTCAAAGGTGGCCATTATGATGTCACTATTTTTATATATGATATATAATATGTTTATGTTTTAATTAAGATTCTTTTTTTTTCATTTTTGACATATCTTTATGGTTTCCATTATGGGTAAACATGATATCTTCATTTTAGGAAGTGCGGACTACCGCCCCCTCAAAGTGATTTGATTCGTTAAATACCATATGTGGGACATATAAAGGATGGAACTATGATATTATATATGATATTATACTGTAATTATAATATAACTTTATATAATTATGATTCCATTCTATAAAATACGAAATAGAAATGAATGTAGCGTTCATGCGTACGTACGGCTTACCGTCTCCATGAACGGTGCATTTCATTTCTTACCTCTAAATGATTATGTAATATTATAAATGCATGTATGTACTGGATATATATGACATATATGATATCTACATCATGAATACCATTCTGGATATAATGAACCTTTGACCAAATTAACAACATGTAAGTGTAAGAAGACTATTTTTGACTTAAGAACCAAATACCGACAAAATGAACATTATTAACATAACTGATTACATGTTGTTCATAACATGGTATAAAAGGAATAATGAACTTGAAAAGGATTCATAAGCAAGTAGAGATTAACTCAAGTTTATTATTCAGGAGATTAAAGAACGGTCGGGTCAAGTCGGATAAGAGGTATGGGACTTCGTCTCAATCTCCTTTCATTGAGGCATATTTTATTTTATACACTACTTTCTTTTATACGGTGTATAAACCCCTTTGACTTTTACGTTTATTAAAAAGGAATCTTTTTTATACGAAGCGTTTACTAAACGACAAAAGGGAATGTTTTTGTCGTACGTATGCGGCGACAACGACTTCTCCGCTGTCGTAACCGTTATTTGAGTTTCGGCTTCCTCTACAAGCCATACCTTCTTTTTAAAAGAAAAATAAATACCATGTTTTACTTTTCTTTTATTTTGGTATTGAAAATGGTTTTCATAATGTTTTTATATCAATGTGTTGTATTGATATCTTGTGATTGAAAGGTGGAAATGTTATGTTTCCTTTATGCATGTTTTATGTGATATGATTATGTTGAGGTTCTTGGGCATTATTATGAAAACGGGTGGTTCCGTGATAAACTAAGGGCGGGTGAGCCTGATATAGCTCTCCAATGCATTGGGTAACGCGAAGGAGTGAAACGTTAAGGTTTCTCCGAAGAGATTTTAGGGAATATACTGTGATGGGTATTCCAAATGTAACCAAGAGGGTTACTCCCTACGTAAGAATGTTATGAATGCCTCAAGTTACCTTTATGTCTTATGATTTCTATGATTTATTCATGATTTTATGAGGTATGTTAAAGTGCCTATGTTTTATGGGTAAAGTATGATTTCATTCTTATGTATTTATGAACTCATGTTTCCTTTCCATGTTTTTTTATAACCCATACTAAGTTTTTATGCTCATCCCAAGTTTTTGAAATGTTTTTCACAGGTCAAGGGAAAGGTACATGATAAGATGATAGAGTCAAGGATGTGTTAAGAAATAATCCATGTTTTATTTTAAATGTGTCTCCATTGATGGGATTGAAGAATACTATCTTTATGTAACCACTTTGTTTATATGTGGAATGTAATGCAAGTTTTATGATCTAATTCTCTAAAACTCTAAACCCGAAAAGATCCTCAATGTGTAATCTTGTAATAACTCAAGATTAAGTAAGGTTTTAGGCTGGGGCCTTATAGAAACTATTTGAGAGAAATACACATTTTGTTTTGAAAACACTATTTTTTACTATAAAACATTTCAAAAGTACAATTACTCAAAAACATGCTTTAAAAACTTTGAATTTACAAAATTTTAACAAACAATTTTATTTAAAATTTTCATTATATTCTTTCCAAACAAAATATAATGAAATTTTATTCACGTTAGTGAGTAATTACATACATACCGTAAATAACATTACTTTTTCATCCAAAAAAACTAAGAAAAGTTACCTGATTAGAAATCAATAAGATGATTCCTTTGAAAATAATTTTTAAGAATAATTATATAATACCATCTATAATATACCATTTCAAAAAATTTATATTCAATTTGGAATTTTTTTTAAAAAAAACATTGTTTTGGAAGGATATAGATTTCTGACAAACAAGAAAAATAGTCAAATTATCATACATACATTTTGTCACTTCTTATAATTATAAATATCAGGAAAGGAACTATAATAATTAAATACCACCACAAAAAAGGATAAGTTATTTTATTATAATGTTAATATTTCAATATTAGAGTCTTAATCATAAAAAAATTATATAAATGCTGTGATTATATCAAAAAGACTCTTACCACTTTGGTACCATTAAAGCGTAGTCAACATAAAGTTATAACATTAAATGAAACATAAAAAATCCTGAAAATGATTCAATTCAGGATATAAAATTTCATAGTGGAATTAAATACACCTCATAATAGGATATGGGTGTATAAAATTACAAATGTATCAAGGAAGGAAAATTATGGCAACAATCCCTGAATGAAATGGTAACATTGAAAATATAATCCCCATGAAATTGAAATTTTAAAATGGATACTTAAATTCTCAGAAATTTATGAATATTAACCTCCAAAGAAATTCATAGGAATTATATATACCACAAAACTATATTAATTTGTGATAGTTTCATGTATCTCACTAAAATAAAATTAAGAGGATAAAACCCCTTACCTTGAGTCAGAATATTCATGTGTGTTATCGTATTCTTAAATAATAAATTTATATTAATTGTTGAATTTATGGAGAATATTTTTCTTGTTTATTATCACTAATTATTTCAATTATTAACATTTTATATACAATTACATAATTGGTAAATTATACCATGGATGTGTTCATGATATTCAACTTGTTTGTCAAAAAATGACTTATGTGGGTTGCCTATTGTAAAAGAGGTCAATATTTAAAAATTTCCAGAATTATATTCATGAATGATTTATATTTTTTAAAAAATAATTATTCTTATGAAATATATCATGAAATATGGTTATGGAAAATGAATCAATGTTATGATTATGGAGACACGTGACATTACGCACACATGAGTAACATTTCCATTTTTCAATGATCATCATGGAAAGTAGGTAGGTAATATTTACATTTAATGGATGATAAGAATTTCATAAATATTATATTATTTATTTATATAAACTAATATATATAATTATTTTTATGTAGTGGTGGGAAATGGAATGAAACTGGTTCAAGGTGGTGGTAGTCTATACATCCACAAATGATGTTATCTCTTTTTTAGTGAGTAAAATGAATATAAATAAAATTTTATATTTTACATATATAAGGATATATATTTAATTAATATCATTATATATCATTTATATAACATATATTCATTGTAATTGACCATATTTCCATCCATGTAACCCATTTTTGAAAATAGAACACCTTGCATCATGTGGTGGAAGTCCACTATACACATGAACGACATTATCAAATCCCTCATTTATTAGAATATAAAAATTTAATATATCATAGAAGGATTAAAAAGGTGTTATTAGATTATGAAATTTATATATAAAGATTTAGTAAGTAATTATTCCTAACCATGAGAGGTTTTAATGTAAAAATGAATGACATCATTACGCGGGGTGGAAGTCAGCTGTAAACAAGAATTATGATCTCATGGCCCATTTGATATTTGTGTGTGTGGATATAGGTTTAACAATTTATAAAATCCCAATATGTATGATATTGATTTTATAATATCATGATTTTATGAAAATAATTATTGGGGGTGGAGGAATATATATAATATAAATGCTCCTTTATGAATGTTACATATTCTTCGGGTATATTATTTTTTTTACACCAAATGCCATTATTTATTGGATATATGTCCAAAATAAAGACTGTAGTATTAGGGGACTGAATTTTGGAATTTATTTGGGTGTGTATTAACCAAACTCAATATGTTTTATCATTTGAAGAGAAGAGGATAGCGGATGGGCCTTTATAACCAGGATGAGTGTTAAACTTGTAATATGTCGAATAAGTTAATTTCACCAGTGTTTTTCAAGTCACCAGGACCCAATAATTATCCATAGAAGATAATATATGGTATATGTTCTACGTATATCCATACAAATTTTATTCATGTTCTAGGTCAATTGGCCTTTTAAGAAAAAAAGTTTGTCAAATATGTAAACACATTTTTACCTTAATCGATGTAGTAAATATTATTTACATTTACTAATATATTTTGTGAAAGATTATTTATATGTTATTATACTATATTAATAACTCTTCTAAAAAATATTTAATCTTTTTTTCCATATTCAATTACTATAATTATAAAAAAATTATTTAATATTAATCTCACAGATGCGGCAAAAGTGTGAGCTTTTAAGAAAAATATCTTCTAGGAAAAAGATGATTATATATTATATCTATAACTAATAATAATAATTTTAGGAAAATAATTTTTATTATTTGATATCTATTCTATATATTTAAATTATAAAATTATTCATTAGGAATTCTGTTATTTAATTAAAAGGATAAATATTCTCTATTTTCAAACCGTTTTTTGACAAATCCATTATTATCCTAAAAATACATACTAAAAACTAATATAATGTTTATTAAATGTAACTAATTTGATAATATATAAATTTGGTGACGTGGAAAAAAGTCTTCAAATCATATCATGGATTTTAATATATGTAATCTTTAGAAAAGATAAGATTTTATACAAAAATCTTTATTTTACATTATTCACCAAAAAATTAATTTAATCTAAAAAAACCAAAATATCAACCAGAGTACATTTTTAGATTATGAATAAAAATGATGTTAATTTAATAAATTTTTTTATGTTTCTGAAATTATTTTTAGTATATGTGTGCAAAAAAAAGAGGAAAAAATTCTTTTTGAAAAAGAATTTTTTTGGAATATAATAGAATTTATTTATTTACATCATCTCTAAAAACACATTAGATTAATGTTAGATAATATAATAAATATATAATATAAAAATTTCTTTTATATAAGCCCAAAATATTTATTTTATTAATTTATTAGTATATTAGACACATGTTCCCCTTAAAATAGTTTTTATGCAAAAGATTTCTTTTTGTGAAGGTTTTATTTTCATTTATAATTAATTTTTTACCAAAAAATATATGTAAGAAATATTTTCATAATTAAATTAATCATTTTAATACCCACCATTACAATATATATCATACAATTGTCGTATATTTATATATATATCATGGGTTATTTATGATTGGTGTAGTGTTTTGAATACATTGGAAAACAAAAAAATATTGATGTTACATGTAACACAAGCCATGAATGAGTGTTTTGAGTAAAACAATATAAAATAGTGTTTCATCTAATTTACACTAACAAATGAAAAATAATTATTTTAAAATATATTATTTACATCAACTCCCCCTTTGATAGTTTTTTCCTCACAATTATTTCATTATATCAATAATCAAATGTTGTACATTTTAAAATATATATTTTTTTAAACCCACATTTTAAGAAGGTTCAATAAAATATCCTCTTGATTTGTGTGTAACGGGATGAAGAAATTTAATATCGAATAACACATCACTAGGCTTTCAAATAAGATAACATAGATGTGAATTGAAGAAAATATTGAATTATTATCGAGAGTGATTAAGGTCATTATTCTCAAGAAAATGATTTATAACTGGAATGTTAACGAACTCAAAACTATAAATTAATATTTATCTAAAAGTTCATATCATTAATTATATATTAATGTTCTAATATAATCATTTTATTTCCAAATATTTTTTGTAGAGTTTAGTAATTTTCAAATAGTCAATAATATGAAAATATGAAAATATAAGTTCTTGATTAGTAGAATTTCTTTACATATTTAATTTCTACTGTAGCATCATTATTTACTCCAAAAATGTGTATTCATGATTAATTTTTATTCCTTAATGCACTAAAATAATATTTTAATGTCCACATAATAATATTATAAATAAAAATCTATTCTTGTTGTCTTTAATAATTAACAAAAACACAAATTTATAAAATAATGGAAGCCAATTAAAAAAATTAATAAACTTTCATATGATACAATAATCTTAAAAAATATCTAGTAACACCCAAAGATGAAAACAAACAATTCCAAAACCCTATATACGATGTCACTTAAACAAACAAAAAATGAAATTTTGATTTAACTTCAATTGTCATATAAAAAATTTTGGATTTCAAGCCAACAATTATGGACATTTTATTTTGAAGTAAAATTAAACAATTTTTCACCAAAACAATTTTATATTATATAATTTTCTATAAGAAAAAAATTTTGTTCTCAATATCCTAGATATTGTATACCATATAGTATACCAATACCATAAATATATTTTCAAAAATATTTATGCACATAATTCATTTTAAACAATATATTTACAAATACTTTGACAAATTATATCTTCTCATAAAAATTATTTAATTAAATTAATATCTCATCACTTAAAAATCAATTTGTTGTCAATGAATTTGAACACAGGATAATACATAAGCATGTAGACCTATTACAGTGTTGATAAATCAATAGATAACCAGACATGAAAATATCATAATATCAAAAGTTATTTATAGTCTACATTTATATTTACTAAAATATCCTAGAACTTTCATTCTAAGATTTGGTGCAAAATTCACAAACATTACATTTTCAGCGTTGTTTCTAAAGTAAGTGATCCAATATTCAGAAATCTGAACATAAAATGTCGACAAAAAAATATTGGGTCATTTACATAAACAACGACATTTTGGATGGGAGTTATAAATAATTTGGACCAACTCATATGTATATGGATTCATAAACAACTTGTTTATAATGAATAACATTATATCCCATTTTAAAAAAAAATTTTATTTAAATTTAAGTCATCAATAAAACCCATATAAAATTACTTCTAGTCATTATTCATCCAAAATCATTATTTAAAACTTTTGGAAGAGGAAACATAATAATGGTGAGATCAAACACTAAGAAATGGTATAATAAGACTAATAAATTAAATATCATCCATGAGTATAATAATTTCAAGAGAATATGGAATCATATTCACAGTGAATAATCAAATCACAAAATAACTCACACCCATCAAGACAAGGATCGTTAAATATGAGAAAATGGAAAGCTAAAGGGTAATTATAATAAAAAATTATGACATGTGTAATAAAAATAATGATAATAAATACATTATATACCCATAGCATGAATCAAAAGAAGTTTTGGTATTTGAGAACGCCTTTCATTATAACCCTTATTAATACTATTTTATAAATAACTTGTAAAGACTCGAAAATTTCAAGGAAATGTTTTTCATAAATGCTTTGGAATTTTACAAGTCTACAGATTCTGAAGGCACTTGATTCTGAGGCCCGGTGTTCACGGAATCAATTTCTGAAGTTTTGTTTGGGTATATTCAGTAAATGTACTTGCGGGTTTTTCTATCTTTTGAACGGTTACTCGGAATTAAAATATGAGGACACTGATAGACTCACAGTGTTGGTATTCACCTAAGGGGACCTTTACCGTAGTTGCATTTCATGTGAGTTTAAAGTTAATTTTTAGGGTTTAATCTTAAATTAAATAAAATTATGTGGTACAAAATTTTATTTTGAGCGTTGGTTATTTCCTCCTAGGGGGAAGTTATTGGTGGCGCCCACACCCAAATAACTTCTCATGTGTGGATATTTGTGTGTTGGGGCCCACAAAAGCCCCAACCCTTCATCTCCCCATAACTCTCTTCAACTCTCTTAAATCCCTTGTTTAATTCATGACCACCCCCCTTTAGTTGCTAAATTCTCCACCTTCCACATGGTCATTAATATGAAAACTCAGTGAATTAATTATTTTGTACACTATAAATTAATTAATTATTTTTGTTAGATTTGTATCTTTTTGAAATGGCATGGAAGGTTGATTAAGATGTGACAAAGCGACATTTTAATAATTTCTTGGCAAATATTTCGGTGGAACCTTTGGAATTAGAAGAGAGCTTCATCCTTCCACGATGAACGATGCCCTCTTCGACGAAGAACACCAATTCCACGAAAAATGATGATGTTCCTTCCATAATATTATTTGAAACAAGTGATGAGACACCACTTTCTATTCATACGCAACCTGACATCTGTGGAATCACCATCTGTTCTCCGTGATGTCGTTATCCGCGACGCCATCTACCGCGACGCTCGTCTTCCGCGACATGACAACGTGCGACATCAATTTTTTAGGTAGGGGTTTTGTAAATTCATTGAGTGAATAAATTTTACCTTATTCATTGTCAGTTTTTGGAATTGACATTGGCCAATTGTTACCACCTAACATGGAGGGCGTGGGCCGAACAAACACGGACCAACGACCCTCCAACGTTTCTTGATTTATTTTCAATTGGAAAGCGGCGACGATCGAAGGAGGCGGCTGCGTGAGGAGGAACTGCGACCCAAAACTGCGGGCCACTTGGCCGATGAAGAACCGGCTGGCTAAATCCGGTCGGGCCGAAGGATGACCGCGACACCACAAGGGGTGACACGCTATGGAAGACCGCGTCCCGCAATCTGTGGGCTGCTTCGGTGGTGAAACGGTTTGGTCATCATCTGGCCAGGGGAGGAAGCCGCAACACCTGAAGGTGTCGCGCAACCAGACCACGGCCGCCCGAGCGGGCCGCTTGTGCCAGGAAGGTCGGCTGGCTTCGGCCTGCCTGTAGGGAGGGCGGCGCTGCTTGGTGTTGGTGGATTGGGAAAGCGGGTATTCGCGCCCCCTTGAACCACTCGGCCCCTTCGAGCCGAGCCACTCGGTCAGCCGGGCCGCGCCCTGCCGGGCCGGGCATGCCACGCCGGGCCACGTCGCACCGCGCCACCATGTTCTGGGCCGCGCCCCCTCGGGCCGAGCAAGGACACACCCCTCGGGCTGGGCCGCACGATTCATTGTGCCGGTCCAACCCTCTTCCAGGTCAGACCCGCCAAAGCAGGGTTGACCCGACCAGTCGGCCCACTGGGCTTAACGGGCCGGCCCCGTTTCCACTTAAAGGTGAATGTCATTAAGACCATGTGTCCGATCGATGCGCTGTCTGTGGAACTTGGTCCCTCGTGACGTGGTAGTCCTTTGGAGATACTCTATGTGAGATTTGGACAGATTTTCATAACTACCGGGTTTGGAACGAGCGTATTTCTAACCAGACCCCTGGAATGGAAAAGCCAATATCTCTCAGACCGTGCGTCCGATTGATGCGTTGTCTATCGCATCGGGTTCCTTTTGATGAGACAGAACTTCAGGATACATCAAATCTATAATCTGTGACAGTTGATGTATCGAACCCCTTGGCTCGAGGAGTAGACCCTCCCGAAAACGAGCGTACTGTTTGTGGGAACCCTAGAGCTGGTTACGACTGCGATGAGTACCGTACTGGAATCCTCCGTGGGTTCGGCGACGACGAATACCATGCTGGAATCTTCCGTGGGATCGATGGTGATGATTATTGTTCTTGTGTCATACGTGGGTCCGAAATTTTGACTTCTGTTCTAGTATCTTACTTGGGTCCAACAGAGTAGCTGGTCTAGTATCCTACGTTGGTCCGACAACTTAGATGGACTAGTATCGTACATGGGTCTGCCAGCTTAGATGAATCAGTGACTACATCTGATCATCTCTTTCACTTTATGAATGAATTATACCTTTGTGAGCTGAGTCCTGACTTTCAATCATTATCATCGATGTGATTTACTTTTTTCCAGTGTGGACTAGGTTGAACTTGGGTTCAAGAGTTGGAGCCGAACTCGATTGATGACATAAGTATATGTGTGGGCATATTCCTAAGTAGATATGGTTGATACATAGTGTTTTTATCTTTTCTTTGTTGTTTATCCTTCGTGGATACTGGGAGACCTTAGGTGGTCTCGGGGTCCCTTCTAAGTATCGTTAAACTCACCCCTACATGGGCAATTCCCACACTACGTTGTGTTGGATGTAGACGATGGACAGCGCTGCTAGTGGTAGAGGATTGTAGAGCTGGACGGTAACCGGAGGTGGACCACATGGTGAGACGTACATAGAGTAGACCGATGGAACCATGGTGCTGGGGAGACTATCTGTACCCAACCTTTAGGTGGGATTCCCAGAGGTCCACTCGTGGTTTCTGTTTCACTTTACTGTACTTGTACTAGTTTTTCAGATGTACTGTACTTTCAGTTGGTTTTGTATTCTAGCCCATTTACCTTTCATCACTTACTTTGTATTCAGTATTACTTTGTGTTTACATCAGCTTGCATACTCTATTGTGTTTGTTTACTATCATAAAGTCAATTCCTTCCCATTTTATCTGGATTTACGCCTTTGGTGCTAGTCGCTGACCCCTGGACTATGGAAGGCCGGCTTGGGGTAGTCATGGCACGGGCCTCGAGGATAGGCCTTGACAAATTGGTATCAGCGGAGTCGGTTCTATCACAGAACTCAAGACTCTAATCATTCCATTATGTCATGCAATAGTGTTAAGAGTATTGAGAGTGGATTTTAGTCCATAGAGTCCAGTGCTGGTGCAGCGGTAGACGTATCCATACATCAGGACCCTGACCCCTGATGTCCGACTCAGTGCACAGAAAAACTGATTTACTGTGTGTTTCAAAAGTTTTCCGTCTGATTACATTGTGTCAGTTCACAAGGTATATTGTTTTGATTGTGGCGCACCTGTTTCTTTTTAGGATGGCCCCACAAAGGCCGCCAGCTAGGGTTTCGAGTCACGTATGAGATGGAATCCCACCGAGTGATGAGTCCTCAGTGCAGGGCCCCATCATAGAGGAGGAACTAGAAGTACCACTACCCATTGAGCCACTGATACTACCAGCCCCAACAGTAGAGAGTGATTGCCGCCTGAGTGCGTTGCACAAGTTTCAGCGATAGAGGCCACCCAGTTTCCAAGGAGTGACAGACACTCAGGCAGCCGAGGATTGGTTGGAGGCTGTCGTCAGAGTATTCAAATTGGTAGGGACGCCGACCGACCTTATGGTGATCCTTGTCACGAGTCTCTTGCACGCATCAGTAGGTAGATGGTGGATCATGATGCTCCAGGTTAATGTCAGGGAATCTTTACATTGGATAGACCTCTGGAGTCTCTTACGCTCGGAGTTTGTTCCCGCCACCCTTCGTGCGGTGCAGATTCAGGAGTTACTTCACCTGGGACAGGGCAGCATGACAGTAGCTTAGTACTCAGCGAGGATTACTGACCTCTCGTGCTACTCTAGAGACATGGTACATGACCCATTCTTCAGGTTCCAGACCATTGGGAAGTTACTGATGTATGAGATCAGCGCTTCGATGATCTCCCTCAGCATTCCGACGCAAGCGGGAGTGCAGAGCGAGCCCTTCTTGTTAAGAGTTTTCTCGCTATGCCGACACCAGTAGCGAGACCCACAATAGAGTGACTCGTTGCAGATTCTTCTATAGCCGGCAGTAGACAGATGTCGCAGAGGTCCAAGCAGACCAGGCCATCAGGAGAGCAACCGCAGGATACATTTTCTATTGTGCGAGGAACCCGAAACATATCTAGCTATACGAGAAGAAGGATGTGATATGTATGCAGCGGGCAGGGTCACATGGCTCGAGACTACCCGACCCGCCATGCAGATGAGCAGCAGACAGTGGAGGGACCTCCTAGTTAGAGGTAGAGGTTCAACCGTGGCGGTCCACAGGGAGTAGGCGGACAAGGCAGAGGAGCTGGCCGAGTAGTGGGAGGTGGACGAAATTTTGAGGCTCTACCACTACCACCACCAGGAGGTCCACCCTGAACATAGGGAGTTGGCGGGAAGAGGTAGGTTCAGCTCCATCTAGTTGAGGCTTACAACCACGGTGCACCAGAGATGATTTGAGGTACTATCTGTGTCTACTCCACCCTTGCTGCTGTAATTATAGAAGTAGGTGCGAGTCATTATTTTATTGCCTATGCCCTTGTTAGGATCTCAGAGATTTTGACAGATCCATTTGCTTGATTCTTACGACTAGAGACTCTTATGGGAGTAGAGTCAACGATTATGCACCGGTGCCGGCAGTGTGAGATTACTATAGGAGGCGAGAGCTTCTGCTGGGTTATTCTCGTAGCAGCGTCAAGGCCTTACGACACAATATTGGGTATAGATTGGTTATCAAAAATCCATTCTCAGATCGACTGCATTAGCTGAAAGGTGTGGTGTGTCTGCATGGATGGGAGCAGGTTCACCTTAACCGGCGAGAAGGGAGACTTTGAAGTGCAATATAGACTTTCACAGAGGAGAGGGAAACCGATGACACATCAATTAGATAGTCTCATCATTGGAGCAATTGATGTGCGGAGTCCATGTCTTCCTGTTGTGGTGGATCCGTATGCAGACGTTTTTGCTGACTACCTCCTCGTAGAGAGGTAAAATTCGACATTGAAATGTACCCCCAGACAACACTGATATCTACTCCAGCATATCGGATTTCTCCCACCGAGCTTCGTGAGTTGCAGGTATAGCTGGAGGACTTGCAGGGGAAAGAATTTATCTGACCCAGTGTTTCACCCAGGGATTCTCCGATATTTTTCGACAAGAAGGCGGATGGGAGCTTGTTACTATGTGTTGACTACCTTCGCCTGAGTCAGGTGATCGTAAAGAACAAGTACCCTCTCCCGGGGATTGATGACCTCTTTAAACAGCTCAAGGGAGCACATTCGTTTTCCAAGATAGATCTCAGGTCTGGCTATCACCTACTCAGAGTTCGAGATGAGGATGTGCAGAAGATGTCCTTAAAGTGTCGATATGGCCACTACGAGTTCTTGGTTATGACCTTCAGCTTAACCAACGCTCTAGCAGTGTTCATGAGTTTCATGAACAAGATATTATAGCCTTACCTCGATCATTTTGTCATATTCTTCATCGAATACATCATGATTTACTTGACTACTGAGGAGGAGCACGCCTACCACTTATGGGTTGTACTAGATACACTTAGAGAGCACCGGATTTATGGTATTCCCTCGAAGTACCAGTTCTGGATTCGAGAGGTTCACTTCTTGGGACAAGTCATCTTGGATGCTGGAGTTGCAGTGCATCAAGAAATCATCAAGGTAGTTCTTTCTTGGGAGCCACCCAGGAGCACGACGGAGGTGCAGAGCTACCTAGGTTTGGTGGGATACTATCAGAGATTTGTTCCAGACTTCTTCAGAGTTGCAGCACTGCTTTCAGCTTTGATGATGAATCAGAAACCCTTCTTTTGGTCAGATATATGTCAGTAGAGCTTTCAGGAGCTGAGGTATAGATTGTCCAATGTGCCCATCATGAGGCTACCAGATGAGGGCATTGGGTATGTAGTATAATGTGACGCATCAGGGACCAAACTCTGGTGTGTCCTGATTCAGGAGTGAGAAGTGCTCGTGTATGTTTCATGATAGTTGTGGCAGCACGAGAAGAACTACGCTATCCATGAAATGGATTTTGCAGAAGTGTTCTTCGCCTTGAAGATGTTGCAGCACTATCTGATGGGTGAGCACTTTACATTTTACTCTAACCACCAGAGTCTCAGACACATATTTTCACAGAAGGACCTGAACCTACGACAGTGGAGATGGCTTGAGTTCCTCATAAATATGACTTTTAGATAGTCTATAATCCTAGGAAGGGGAATTTTTTAGCTAATGCTCTCAGCATGAGATCGGGCATTCAGATATTAGGAGAGGCGACATAGCAGCTAGACTCGTTGCAAATATACTTTGTGGATAGAGATGGAGCAGCCTTTCTATAGTCACTCATAATCACTCCTCCACTCCTTCAACGGTTCAGAGAGGCACAACATGGGGATGTTGACTGTGACACACGACATACTAAGATATCCATAGGGAAGGTTCCTGATTGATTTTCTGAAGGAGGAGAGCACAACATCCTCTTCAGGGGACGTATCATGGTACATGTTGCACTGCAGGGGGAAGTGCTGAGGGAGTTTCACACTTCTCCTCTAGCGGTACATCCAGGAGTGGTGAAGATGTACCATGACCTTAGACGACATCACTGGTGGTCGGGTATGAAGAAGGTTGTAGTAGAGTTCGTTTCAAGATGCATCACTTTCCAGCATTAGAAGGTGGAGCACTAGGTACCAACAGGTTCAGTACAACCCTTAGAGGTTCCAGAGTGGAAGTGAGACGAGATATCCATGGATTTCGTGACGGGGCAACCACGTACATCCAGAGGTCATGACTCTATCTGTGTGATCGTAGACAGACTCACAAATTCGGCCCACTTCCTCTTGATCAGAGAGAAGGGATCAGTAGGGATCTTGGGACGCCTTAACATTTAAGAGATCGTGCGAATTCATGGTGTTCCATATTCTATCATTTCTTATCAAGATGATCGATTCACCTCCCGACTATAGAAGCGGTTACAAGAGGCTTTTGGGATGCAACTACATCTGGGAACCTCCTTCCATCCACAGACGGACGACCAGATAGAGAGGACCATTTAGACTCTCGAGGACAAGCTCCATGTATTTGTCCTTTACTTTGGTCGTAGCTGAGAGTATCACCTACCTTTGGTGGAGTTTGAGTAAAACAAAAACTACCACTCCACCATCGGGATGGAACCATATGGGGCACTGTACGACGGTCCTTGTAGATCACCTCTATGTTGGACTGACCCAAGGGAGTCAGTACTCGTAGGACTATAGATGGTTCAGGCTACGACGGTGAAGGTGCAGATCATCATGAGCAGATGAAGACTGCACAAAGCAGGCAAAATTCCTATGCTGATAGGAGGTAGAGAACACTGGAGTTCGAGGATGGAGACCACATTTTCTTACGGGTCTCACCTCGATGAGTTATGTGGAGATTTGGCCAGGGTGGCAAGTTATCTCCATGTTTCATCAGAACTTTCCAGGTCCTTAGTAGAGTAGGAAAGTTGGCATACCGCTTGGACCTCCCACCTCAGTTACACCGGGTGCATGATGTCTTCCACGTATCACAGCTGAGAGGATATGTTCACGACCCGACCCATGTCATAGATCACGAGGATTTTGAAATTCATGATGGTGCGACGTTTGCAGAGGTCACGGTGGATATCGAGGATCAACAGGAGTGGGTCCTACATGGACGTTCGATTCTTCTAGTGCGCATTCGCTGGTAGCATGAGAACCTATAGGAGGGCACATGGGAGTAGGAGTCTCAGATGCATGCTTAGTACCAACATTTGTTTTCATAGTGTGTGTTGTAGCTTTACGTGGACGTAAAGCCCTGAGGTGCGAGTAATGTAAAGACCAGGAAATTTCAACGAAATGTTTTTCTTAAATGATTTGGAATTTTTTGAGTCTGCGGTTTCTGACGGAACTTGATTCCGAGGCCCGGTGTGCCCAGAGTCAATTTATGATGTTTTGTACAGGTACGATCAGTAAACGTACGTGCGGGTTTTTCTATCTTTTGAACCGGTACTCAGAATTAAAATCTGAGGACACTGATGAACTCGCAGTGCTGGTATTTTCTTAAGGGGACCTTTACTACAGTTGCGTTTCATGTGGGTTGAATGTTAATTTTCTAGGTTAAATCTTAATTTAAATTCAATTGTGTGGTAGACAATTTTATTTTGCGAGTTGGTTATTTCCACACATGGAGAAGTTATTGGTGGGGCCCACACACAAATAACTTACCATGTGTAGATATTTGTGAGGTGGGGCCGACACGAGCCCCATCCTTTTATCTCCATATAACTCTCTTCCAATCCATTAAACACCTTGTTTAATTATTGACAACCCCCTTTAATTGCAAAACTCTCTACCATCCAGATGGTCATTAATATGACAACTCAGTGAATTAATTATTTTGTAAACCAGAAATTAATTAATTATATTGGGTGATTTTGAATCTTTTTGAAATGGAATGGAAAGTTGATTAAAATAGGGGAAAGCCTCATTTTAATATTTTCATGGAATATTTTCGGTGGAACCATTGGAATTAGAAGAGAGCTTAATCCTTCCACAAAGAACGATGCCTTATTCGACGAAAAATGCTGATTCGATGAAGAAAGATGACATGTCTTCCTTCCTCTTCTATGAAAAAAGTGTGGAGACACCACTTCATCCTTGGACGCACCCTGACATCCACAAAATCAACGTTCGATCTCTGCAATGTCATTCTCCATGATGCTATCTACCACGACACTTTTCTTCTGTTGCTCAATGACGTGTTACACCAATTATCGAGGTAGGGGTTTTTTATATTCTTTGAGTGAATAAATTGTACCTCATTATTTGTTAATTTTATGAATTAACATTTGTCGATTGTTACGCCTAACATGGAGGGTGTGGGCAGAACAAACATGGCCCGATGACCATTCGACTTTTCTTGTTTTATTGCAATAGGGAAGAGTCGACGATCGAAGACGGCGTCCGCGCGCTGGCCGTGGGAGGAGGAACCGCGGCCCGAAACCGCAGGCCGCTCGGCCGACGAATAACCCTAAGGCTAAAGCCGGCAGGAACGAAAGAGGATGGTGGTGCCACAAGGGGCGCCGCACTGTGGAAGACTGCGGCCCGGAATCCGCGAGCCGCTTTGGCTACGAACTGGACAGCTCGTCACCTGGCCAGGTGAAGAAGCCGCGGCACCCGAAGGTGCTGCGCAGTCGGACTACGGCCGCTCGAGCGGGCTGCTTCCACCAAGAGAGCTGGTCAGTTTCGAGGGTGGCGCCGCCGATTCATGAAAGAGGGGGCCGTGACACACCGGGTTGGGCCGCGCCACGCCGGGCCGGGCCCCGCCACGTCGGGCCGGGTCGCGCCCCCTCGGGTTGGGCTATGCGATTCATCGGGGCGGTCCGACCCTCTTCCATGTCTGACCCGCCAAACCTCGGTTGACCCGACCCGTCGGCCCACTGTGCTTAGCGGGTCATGCCAGTTTCTACATAAAGGTGAATATCTTTATGATCGGGTGTCCAATAGACGTGTCTTCTGTGGAATTGGGACCCTCGTGACGTGGCGGTCCTTTTGCGATACTCCAAGTGAGTTTTGGACGACTTTGGATAATGTCCAGGTTTGGAATGAGCGTATTTCCAACCGGTCCCCTCGAACGGAAAAGCCAATATCTCTCAGACTGGGCATCTGATTGACGCGCAGTCTGTCACTTCGGGTTCCTTATGACGATATGGAACATCTGGATACATCAACACTGTACTTCGTGAATGTTGATGTATTGACCCCCTTGGCTCGAGGAGCGGACCCCCCCCGGAATTTAGCGTGCTATGTGTAGGAACCCTAGAGCTAGCTGAGACTATGACGACTACCGTATTGGACTCCTCTGTGGGTTTGGCAATGATGACTACCGTACTGGAATCCTCTGTGGGTTCATATACGATGACTACCATACTAGTATTATATGTGGGTTTGACGACGATTATTACTGTTCTAGTATCCTACGTGGGTCCGAATGTTTTACTTCTATTCTAGTATCATACGTGGGTCTGATAGAGTAGCTAGTCTTGTATCCAATGTAGGCCCGACAGCTCAGCTGGACTAGTATACTACGTGGGTCCGCCAGCTTAGATGAATCAATGACTACATCTGATCATCTCTATCACTTTATGAAAGATGTATACATGTGTGAGATGAGTCTTGACTTTCAATCATTATCATCGATGTGATTTTATTATTTCAAATGTAGACTGGGTTATACTTGGGCTCGAGAGTTGGAGTCAAACAAGATTGATGGCATAGGTATATGTATGGGCATATACCTAAGTAGAGATATTTGAAAAATAGTGTTTGTATATTTTGTTTTTGGATTATACTTATTGGATTCTGGGAGACCTTTAGTAGTCTAGGGGTCCGTACTGAGTATCGTTATACTAACCCCTGCATGGGCAATGCCCGACCTACGTTGGGTTGGATTTAGATGACAAACAGCGCTGATCTTGGTAGAGTCTTGTAGAGCTGGATGGTACCCGGAGGTGGACCACTTAGTGTGACGTACACGGAGCATACAGATGGTCCCGTGGTGCTGGGGAGACTATCTCTACCCGCACTTCAGGCGGGATTCCCAGAGGATGACTCGGTGTTTGCTCTTTTACATTACTGCAGTTGTACTAGTTTTTCATTTGTATTGTACTTTCAGTTGGGTTTGTATTCTGGTCCATTTACATTTCAGTAATTACTTTTTATTCAGTATTACTTTGTGCTTACTTCATCTTGGGTACCCTATTGTATTTTTTACTATCATAAAGGCAATACCATCCAATTTTATCGGGATTTACTCTTTTGGGGCTATTTTCCATCCCCTGGCCTATGGAAGGCGGGATTGGGGTAGTCATGGCACGTGCACCGATGACGGTTCGTGACATAAATAAATAAAAGTTATATCTATAAGATAACCCACCATCTAACTATATTATTCCCTCTATTGATAATGTATATTACCCAATTTATTTAATATTTATCTTAGAATACCTATTTTATCAGCTAACGTGGGATCACCTGACACTATTTGGGCCACTCCAACATATAAGCTATAATGATTTCACCCATCGATATATCAGGGGCCCAATCGTATAATCTCTAATGACCTCATACTGTTTTATCGGGGACCATACAATATATATAATGTTTAGGAACCACAAAATGAATAGGGAAAATGGTGATTTACTCATGAAAATATAAACAATCATTATTCCATTTATAACATTATTATCTAGTATAAAATAAATATGTTCTATAACAATCTGTTTGAAAAATGATTGACCCATTGAAAATAAATGTGTTCCATTGCAATATCATTAAAGAAATATTAATACATAATGATAAATAATTTGGATGGTATCATCTGAAAATATCCTCATTGGATCTTATAAATACTAGAGTTTTTTTGATATTGATGAAAAAAACACCATTAAATGATCAATAAAAAAAATTTAGTGGAAAACCACTTTCATTTAAAAAATAAAATTTTATATCATAATCATTTTGAAAATCCTTTTATTCATAAAATATTCTTTATAAAAAAGTTTTACAATAATATTATGAATATATTTTATTTATGGTTAAGCCTGTAATATTTAACTGGAATCTTTAATGAAATTATTATCATGTTGACTAGTAATTATCTAGATTAAATAAATAATAATACATTTGTCCAGTAATTATGTTAAAAAATCATTCATATGAAATAATCAAGAATATTAATTTGAATACAAATATAAGAAAAATGTGGATAAAAAATATAAAAAAATCCTTTTAGGGGGTGAAAAACTTTTTCTGAAAAAATTTTTAGAAAACATTTGTTTCAAAGATGAAATATTTCTGATCCAAGAGAAAAATAATGTGGTATTTTCATAAAAACATTTCATCAATAATTGTACATAAAAAAGAGTTCAAAATGGAAATATAACATAAAAATAAACTAAATGGCCATAAGATAATATAAATCATGAGAAATGTAAGATTTCATTATTATAGACTTAATCATGTGGAATCCCAATGAATGATTATATTATAAATAGAGTCTTATAAATTGGTATTGCTAAAAGGTAATCCCCATTAAAGAATAAAATTAAACTAATAATAAATTATTATTAAAATAGTTATATTAATGACATAAAACTGGAATAGATAATTATATAAAGCTCATTGAATAATATATGTGTATAATATATTAAATTTCGCAAATAAGGTAAATTAAGATAACAATCACATACAACTTTTGTATCATTGAAACTACAATAGAAATGAAATATATATCCTTAGATGGATAAGTTAATCCCCATAACTATAATTATAATAATAATAAAATATAATCATGATATGTTTATAAACCACACAACAACAATAAGTTATGAATATGACATATATATCACAACAATAAAATTGAGATAAGAAAACTAATTACCTTGTGCCCGACCTGACACAGGTGTCTTCATATTAATTAATAATAAAATTATGTTACTTATTTACATTATACATAATAATTTTCAATTTAATTATTAATTTTATTTAACATATTATCATGTAATATACAATTACGTGATCGATATAATTTATCTCAGATGTTTTGACTATAATCATCTTTTTTGTAAAAAACGACCTAAGTGGTTGAAATATGGTAAAAGAGATCATTTTTTAAAAAAATTCATCAAAAATAATAATGAAATAATTATCAAATCTACACATTTATTATACTTTTTAACCCATCATAAAATATGGTTATGATAAATGAACCAATGTTGCGATCAGGTAGATGGTAGATCATACATAAGCATGAGTTATGTTTCCATTTTTCAATGATCATTAAAGAAAGAAGGTATGTAATATTTTACATTTACATAATTATAATAATATCAAAAAAATAATATTAAAAATGTATATATAGTTTTATATTTCATTATTAGGATGTGGTTGTGAAACAATAAATCAAATCTCTTTGAGATAGCAGGAGTCCAAACATCCACGAACGATATAATCACCTTTTCTAGGGAGTGATATGTTATGAAAAAATATGGTTTCTTATAATTAAATAATTATAAATATGTCATGAATTTAAATATATGTCATGTATATCATATATATTCTTTATCATTACCATTATTATCTTCCTTGTAA
Source organism: Viscum album (assembly GCA_963277665.1). Classification (NCBI taxonomy): domain Eukaryota; kingdom Viridiplantae; phylum Streptophyta; class Magnoliopsida; order Santalales; family Viscaceae; genus Viscum; species Viscum album. The sequence continues at coordinate 41,133,740 of OY728129.1, read as the reverse complement.
CACGATAGTGAAATTGAATCACATCGCTTCGTGAGGCGGTAGTCTGAATTTCAAGGGAAAAATGTTTTTTGAATATTAAAAATTGGATTATAAAAATTATTAATATTATATAATGAATTATAGGAATTATTATATTTAAAATATCTTATATAACCCATAAATCCATCATTATATTTAATCGTTAGAGGTAGTAATTAAAAAATGAATGACATAATTTAGTGGGGGTGTTGTCCTCTATACACATGAATGCTGATTTCATATTTCATTTCATGGAAGTTTATGTGGATTTAGTTTAATCCAATAACATAAAAAAATATAATTATATGTAATATAATTATTTTAGTATATAATCAATAAAGAAAAATAACTGAAGGTTAGGGTGGAAGTAATAAATAAAAAACATTCGATGAACACTACCACATCTTCAGGTTTATCCTTTTGGTTTACAAAAAGGGCCTTTATTGGTTTAATTTCTGGAAAAAATAATTCTTATAAGATAATTTTAGTGAATATATGTGATTTAGTAAGGACTTGTCTGATCATATGATTATTTAAGGTGTGAAGAGAGGAGGAGGCTGAGTGTCCATTTATTAGTGGTGTGAGTGGAACCATTGTTATTTTTTGAAAGAGTGAATTTTAAAAAAACATTGTGGTGTCCATAGAAACCATAAGTGGACCATTATCCATATTAGAAATCATAATTATTAAATATGTATATAAATGGGTGTTTTTACTATATCTTGGACATTTGGCCCCTTTATTATAATGATTAACCACTAAGTAAACTCATTAAAACCATAATAGATTCAATTAATATTAATTTCATTCACTAATATCATTGGTAAGAAAGCCCTATTTTGATATTTTACATCATAATTTATCATTGTTACATTAATTGAATCCATTTTTTCATATTTACTTCACATATGTTTCAATATTTAATTTATCCATAATCGTGCAGACACATTGAGATAACTTGTTTTTAATAACATTATATATTAAGAAAAGGATGATTTTATATTAACTTCAAGAAACACAATTGATATTTAATTACATATAATATATAAATTTATTTTAATAAATTCACCATTAATTAATATTATAAATCATTAAAAATGTGAAGCATTATCAATTTAAACCGTTTATTAGAAAAACCCTATTAAATTCTAAAAAAACATATAATAAAAAATCTAAATTAAATTAAATGTAATTCAGTGAAATAATTATTACATTAGATACATTAAAAACTACAAAAAATATTTGGAATTTCTAAATTACTTTATTTAGTTAAAATAAATTACTTTTTTTTTCTAAAATAGTATTTTTCACAATTCATCAAAAAATCAGTATTCTTCGAAAAATCCCAAATATCATGGAAATTAAATTTTGATATTATGATTTAAAAATGATGAAATTTTAAACAAATAAATTTTATAATAGTTTATAAATATGTTTTAAGAATGGTGCACTATAAATGGAGAAAACACTACATCTTGAAAACAATACTATTGTAAGGGTAAAAATAAATTTAATTTATAATATCATGTATAAAAAGATAATTGTAAAAAATTTAATCATTATATTGAATATAATATATATAAATTTATTTTATATAACATTAAAAATATGTATTTTTTAATTTAACAGGGTTAAACGCACATCTATACATTTAAGGTTTTTCACAAAAAATTATTTCTTTTTATTTTCAAATGGGTTTAATTTTAATATAAAAATATTTTGTGAAAAAATATCAATGAAAAATATATGTTTATAATTCAAATAATCATTATCATATGAATCATTACAATTGTTAGGTTATTATATTAGTATATATCATTGGTTGTTTAATTCATTTGTCTCTTGTGGAATATGATATAAAATATAAAAATCATGGGGTTCCATGTAAGGCATACCATACATAGTGTTTCCTATTATACATGATGAAGATTTTGTTTTGGGACCATTATGATATATAATATAATTTTCATTTTTTGAATCGTTGTGTTTTAAAAACCCATATATTATTTTTATATCCAAACATTGATATATTAAATAAAAAAACCCTTCTCATATATACCATACCAATATATATATATATATATATGATATTATCAATAAATTATATAAATAATCAATGACAATCATAGGGTAAGGTTCTATAATCATTTTTTTAATATAGATTAAATTTTTTATACAAAATAACCCTCATATACCATATTTGAAAACTCCAACTATAGTTACCCAAAGTTAACATACACGTTTTTACATTTTCATAGATACAATTGATCATGTCACTATTGTTCTATTGGTTTATTAGTCTAAAATTACAATATACAAACATGAAATTAATTTCACATTAGAAGTAAACATTTATAACATGGTGAAGGAATGTATTATTGAACATTTAATTCATCAACATATTCCTTGTTCTTATCACAGAGAAAGGAAAAAATATGTGTCAAATAAATGACTAGTGTAGGTAACATAATGTGGAATCAAAAACATGTTAATAAGTCATAATCAACATGTAAATTTAAATAACTAAAAACACATATTGTTTAATCAATAACATGAGAACAAAATTAATTGCTTGATATTATGAATGAAATAATCTCATGGATAATAATAATTGAATTCTAAATGATATTAATGTATAACCTTAGATATCAACATCCCATAAATTATTGTATATTTACTAATAGGTTGTTGCATCAAAATAATTTAAACTATGGGGAGGTATACTCATAAAAAATAATTTAATAATTTAAAAACTAGTTTTTCTCATGATACATGATGATGCATCACAAGGATATATAATTTTAGGCCATACCAATAAATGTATTTCTCATTCATTTCTCATTTGAATGATCAATTTATTTCATAAAATCAATTTATTTTCAAAAAATATCCAAAATAATTAATTAATATAAAATATCAAGTGATTCCAACTTTTCAAATTAAAATACATGACAAAAAATTTTATGTGTAAATGTTATATGGTTTAGGAAATAATAATTTCCATGACATAAAGAACATATATATATATATAATAGAAATGTATATTATAATAAAATATGACCATAAGTAAGTTAATGTTTGAAGAGAAATTTAATAACAACAAAATTAATCAAGAAATTAGGAATTACCATCAATTCATTATTAAAGATATTTTATAGTAAAATCAATTATTTTGTGGATTTTTTAAAATTGGAAGTGAAATTTTTTTAAAAAATTTGTCATTTTATATTTTATTTGTAAAACCATAGAAAACATATAGAGGAAGCTAAATAGTTTAAAATAATAATAGTTGACATGAAATATTTTTACATAATAAATGTGAAAAAAACATCACCGTTGAATTTTTTTAACGAAATTAAAAAATTCACATCTCTTAAGTCATTATAAAAATTCATTTATAAAATTTTAAAAATCATTTATAACATAAAATTACATGGACCCATCATTTGATTAAATGAAAAATAAAATTGTAAAAAAATTTGAAAAATATGGACGTGGATATAAGATATACCAAATCAATGGTTAAATAATATTAGATATAATTATGAACATTATTTTACTTATTAAATTGAAAAATGCATGAATTTTGGAATAAAATAATGAAACTACATAAATATCATGAAAATAATAAAAATTAATATTTTTATGTATGAAACAAAATAATATTCCATCAAAGAAAAATATAATCATTCTAGAAAAAATAAAATTGGGAAATAAATTATAACCCATTTTGTAACATTTTAATAGTCACCACATGGATGTTTAAACATAATTTGAATCATTAATTATCATGAATAAAAATATATTATTATTTTATATAATAAATTATTTCATATACACCACATTGATGTTTATAAGTCCGTCAAAACAAATTTTTCTAAATGTATTAAAATCTGAGACCAAATTTCATACTAAGATCATATTATTCATGAGAGAATTAATCAATGATTTTATTATGTGTAAAAAATATAAATCCACATATAAAATTATATATATATAATTATAAAATAATAGGTAATTTCATACATAATCATGGAATGTAATAGTTACTAGCAGACATGTATAACCCAATGAATGAAAATTGAGTTACGAATCACCATACCTCCCCCTTCCACTTTGTCGAACATGATATTTAATAAAAAATAATGGTGTTATAAATTTATTAATTTATAAATTGTTAATATCATATATGATCCTATTATAACTCTTTATTACTCATATGTTTCCAATCATTCCTTATTATAACAATTTTGGGTATTAGCTACTTCATTTGTTTCAATTATTATTTAATATGGATGATTGGGTATTTGTATACGGATCATTTTTGTCCAACCTAAATAATATTAATCATGAAATAAACATCATATATATTCTTTTTATTTATATTTACAATCATCTGTGAAAAGGGGATAGGAAAAATAAATCACATTTCTAAAAAAATGTTGTAGTCCACAAGTATGCAGGAGTGATGTTATCGTTTTTAATATATGGATGATTAAGGAATAAAAGTAAATATTATTTCAAAATAATAATAATTGTATAATACTGATTATATATTTTCATTAGTTCCACAATTATTACTAGCCATGTGATGTGCTGTTGAAAAATAAATTACACTAATTCATGTTGAGGTAGTCCCCCATGTACACTGGTGATGGTTTTTTTCCCATTTGACATAGGAGGGGTGGATAAATATTTTCCCATGAATATAATGACATATTATTATATTTTAGATACTGAATGAAGTATTCGTATAAGGAAATATTGGATGGTGTGAGTAGGACTCTCTAACTAGTTTTTCGTATTAGGGTTTGCAATGGCTGCACCGTCGGAAGATTTCCCCTTCCACTGAGGCTAGTTTGAGTGTTATCACCATGATAATAGCATCGAGAGCATTCCATCATGTAGATCTATAGTTGCATTGAAGTGTAATGTAGTATATGGGTTTTTCAGTATGGTGAGAGCAGCACAAACTAGTGGGCAGCGTCTGATTTGGATGGTATAGACACCAGAGCGGCAGTTGTGCCTGAGGCATATGGTGAAATGGTGGATACTGATGTGGTCGGTGAGAGTGGTCATTCTACTATGGATCCATATATCAGTGGCATTATTGGTTGTGCTATAGTGGTGGTAGTCGGTAAAGGACGCACGATGGTGGTGGTCTCTTGTGCAGGTGGCTGACCCACATTGGTGGATGAAACTGTCCTCACCAGAATAACCAATACTGCCTTTATTACTTTAGTATCCAGGATTGGTGCGAGTGGCACATATTATACACATGAGGGTGGATATGGTAGATTTTTATATTTTACCTATAGGTTTTATGGATTTGTCATTTGTGGATGTTGTAGGAAAAGTTGCAACAACTGAGGTGATGTGTCTATCTACTAATCACAATCTAAATATTAGAAATTCCCAAATAATCAATCTCAAAAAAGGTAATTTGTTCTTTGAAAATATGTTTATCTAGAGAAAACAATCATGAGAGGTGAAATAGATAATTGGACTACTAATAAGAATGGGATTCTTGAACGGTTTTGAATATGTGAACAGTCATTAATTACTAGTATTGTTCATCCTGATAAAGGAATGTCTTGGAAATTATATGACATAGTTCAGAAGATAAAATATAAATGGGGGGTTTTAGCTAGAAATACATGCTCCTAGTACTGGGTTTCTTTCACATTATACTTCCATCAGAGGCTCTGAAGTGAAGGGCATAAGGAATTGGTTCAATATCATTAAATTCGGGTATGATATTATTTCAATAATTAGATTTTCATTTTAATCCCTTTTCCATAAAAAAAATAAATCTCACATCTGGATTATAATAACTGGCTCTATTTTTATTTTTGGCATCCAATATTTTTATTATTTATTGGTTATGGTGTGCGAATACCTATTAAAATGCATATGAATACTATGATATCAAAATTTAGGAACTATGTGACGGTACTGGTGGAGGATGATATGAGGACTTTCTTGATTTATAATATTGTCTTTGAAGCATTGAATGATGATATTATATTAACGGTGTAATATGAAAGACTTTGTAACTTTTTTTCGAAGTGTCATGTTTGTGGTCATGAAAATGATAAATGTCACAATAATGTGGTTTTCTCTTTATGTTCTTCAAAAGGGAACAATTAAACTTCTTTTAGGAGGAAAGTGATGGAGAAAACATCCCAAAACAATGGATCCTCTCTTAATCAAGCAAATGTGTGGGGTAGAGATAGTTCCCATAGTGGGATAAGTCATAATTGAATCATGAATTAGAGAATATGGAACTGATTTCAGTGCCTAATAATGGTGGGTATTCTCAGGGTGAGGATGAAATTCCATGAATGATGTTGCTAGAATATTTTCCTCCAATTGAGGGAAAAAAAATCATGTGATGAATGTAATATTTTAATGATTTGAGAAAAAATTAATAATTTAAGGGAAAACCAAGGCATACATTAAATTTTGTATTATATAGAGGATTATTCCATAAAAAAAATGACATACAGTTCGTTATTGTCCAATAGAAACAGTGTTATTGTGGATGATTTAGGACATCAATTTTTTCCTCCCAGTAAATATAGGCACAAGAAATACTATTCATACATGAAGCCAACTATGGTCATCATGTCTAAGGGACCCTTGGAATATGACTCTGATTGTTATGTTGATTATGATGATTCATATTAGTTTGATTATGATACTTGATCTTCTTTGGCATATTCTTTCATTAGGGTATGATGCTTATATGACCCCATATTTTAACTTTCCATACTAGGTTTTTTCTTTTTTTAATAATAGGTATTCTCCCAAACCTTCCTAATATAATATTCTAAAGACTACTTTATTATATTATAGTTGATAAAAATGAATTCCAGGTTATAAAAGATGAAGTAAATTGAAATGTGAAAATGAGCCTCAGCCCGGTTAGTGAGGACTCTTGAAGTGCATCCAAGTGACCCATGATCATATCAATGCAGAGGCATAATTTGTGAGGTACTGTAGCAGGTACTGTAGCGTGCAATGTTCGGTACTGTAGTATCCAACACTATTATATTTTTTGGGAAATTGGGTCACCAATTTGATCCCCGAGTCCGTTAAGGGCTTCGGCCCATGAAGGACATCAGGTTAGTAAGGCCTTCTGGCCACCTAACGGCCTTTGGAATACCTTATGATTAGATGAAAAATTTTCAACCTACAAGGATCATGCTCTATAAGTAGGATAAGAAAGGAGCCTTCACTATAGTAGAATCTAAACAGATTGAATGAATGAGAGATGATATCATGATGAAGATGCTAGAGAGGAGTAATTCTAAGTAGTTAGAATGGGTTGTATTTAATGTTTGAATTCTATGGGAAATGAATTCCATTAAGTCCTATGGGCCTTGTAATATATATACATACAGGCCTTGTAAGGGTTCCACCTCACCCATTTAGAGGTGGATTATCAAAAATCAATAAAAAATGAAGGCCTTTGGTAAATTGGAGATAATTGAAAATGTTCTTTTAAGATGATTATCATTTCATTAGAAGTCCAACATTCCCTTATGAAATAATATGTATCTATATATTTTTTAGCCCACAACCTATAAAAAGTGTTAAGGAATAATTGGATGGAAATTTGAAAAGGATTTTCCAAACTAGATTTCTCAAAATCTACAAGTATAAGAAGAGAGTGGGTCTCCTTATAAATGTGAGGGGAGAAACACTTTTGAAAAAAATTATATATTATAATATGATATGTGTCTAACTCATTTAAAATGGTTCAAAAGTTTTATAGATTCTATGATAGGGATGATTGGGTATTAATATAATCATCCAATAAAAATTATATAGATTCAATTATCTATCTAAACCTTATAATTTCTGTTCACCCATTCATTAAATATTTATACTGTAACTAAAGTATCAACGTTTTCAATCATATTAAGATATAATTTTACTTATAAGTAAAAACTATTCCCCATAAAAGGAAAAGGTATGAAATCATAGAATTATTCCCATCCTATATCTCCTCTTTCATAATTTTTATGATTTTTTTATATTTTAATAAAATGAAATTTTTAAAAAAATATAATTAGTTTTATTATTGACAATATTCGTTTAATTTGACACTTAAGTCATAAAGATTATATTATAATTAAAATATATATTTGTATCACATTATTATTATTTCTTATATATATATTTTCTGAATAAATTCAATTATCTAAATAATTCTGCCCAATTAGATTACATTTTATATTTTTAATTCATTTACAAGATTTATCTACAACTCAAACACACAAACTTAATTGGTGCGTCATTTTTAATTTGATATTTATTTAATCAATAAATGTTTTAAATAAATTACAAAAAAAAATATATATATATATATAATTAATATTTTTAATTAATATTAAACCATTTTTATCTCTATCACAACATATTATATATATTATTGTAATATAAGTGTAATTTAGTATTTATTATAAATATACAAATATAAAATGGTAAAAATAATGCATAAATGAAAAAAAAATCATTTTTTCAAAGTAAATATTATTAATGTTGAAATATATTCATCCAATGAAATAGATTCTTTTTTTGAATAAATATGATAACATACAATAAATGTTTTAACCATAATTAACATATTTTACATTTACTTTTCTAAATAATTACTTGTATAGTTACTATTCATATTGATTAAAAATAAAAAAGTCATATTTAAAATATATGAACCTCCTAATTATAAATATGGAATAAATTTTTTAAAATTGAATTCCGATAAGTTGATAAATGTTATTTTAAAAATTCCTTAAAATTAAGAAAACATTTTTCTAGAAAAAAATATTTCTATTTATAGAAATGTTTTTATTTAAAAATAAACCATAATTTATATGACCAAAAAATCATTTCTTACAGTACAATTACATATTTTTTTCAATATTCATTACATTACACAAACAAATTCATAATTATATAAAGGTACAATACTTTTTGAAACATGGAAACACAAATGGCTAGTTCATAATATTTATACTTTATCTCACATATAGATTTTAAAAACTACCACAATTATTATACATATAACATTTAATAACGATCATCATAATATGGGAAAGATATACACTATAAATGGTGATCTAAGATTCTCAGAAAGTGTAGACAAGGGATATTTGTAAACATAACATGAGCATAAAGGTATATGAACATGGAATACAAAATGACAACTGTAACACACATATTAATGTTCAATTTCAACAGTAATGGTTCAAATAATGTATGTTCATATTAAAATAATCATAATGGAATCAAAGTCCATGATCAAATAGAGAATAATGTATGTATAAGCCCTATAGTTTTTGGAATACACGTTTGAATATTAAATAATATTTATATTAGTAAATGTCCATTGAAATTCTATCATAGTAGAGTGGGTTTACTCCCCAAACCATAATAGTATCAAAAAACTTACTGAAATATATGAAAGTTGTTAAAGTGTATTACGGAATTGGGCTGATTTCACATTTTTTCCGGGTTTATCTCTTAAGCATTAAATATTTACCAAACACAATGGAAGTATATATGCATCCCACCTATCACATAATTAGAATGATATATCATTGTTACAAAATATCATAAAACATTCATCATATCAAAACCCATTAAATGAAATAGGTTTCATAATAATTACAACATAAAAAACCTTATAGATAAGAAGTAGGCCTCATATAAATTTCATCATAGAATAAACCATTAAAAATAAATAAGTTTCATAATAATCTATTATCCATAATTATAAACCATGTAGAGAAATAATATTGATCCTATAAATGGATCATGTCCCAAATAAATAATTAGGAAAAAAATGGTAATTGTTGATGATGAATATATATTCCAATAAAATATCATTAAAACATTCTTGAGGAAAATATAGATTTAATTTTGAAAAAACAAGTTTAAATACTAAAAAAAATATAAATGACAATTAGTTATTGAAATTATTATTATAAAATGTTAGTGGAAAAGTTGAATCATTTATTGATATTAACAAAAAAATTCATGTCATGGTAATTGAAGTAATGATTCCTACAACATTTTCGATAAAATTATAAATTAATTTTTGATTAAATGATTAATTTTTTAGAAAACATATATATGTAAGGAAATTCATTTTATAATAAAGGGATAAATAATTGTTTTTGTAAAAAATATATATTTATGATCCCATGAGTACATAAATAGTGGAAAATGAATGGAAAATAACTATTCTGAAGAAATTAAAATATTAAAACAAATAAATGAGTTTCAAATTTTATAGATTATAATGTTTCATTATTGAAATCACAACCCTAAAGTATCCTATCATAAAATGAGATTGTAACATAAAATCATTACCACATTGGAATATATTGAATCATAAGCACACATAATAAATAAATTTAAATGAAACAGTATGTGAATTTTTTTACTAATTATATCAAATGTAAAAGGGTATTATAAACACCTCATTAAATAAGATACATTCGTAACATCACTTATGTCCCAAGAATGCCTGAATGAGACAAAAATCTAATAAATTAAGTGTAGAATTACATCTTGCACTATAGAAGCTCATTCATAAAATATATAAGTATATTATAAATCAATTAAATTAATATAATAATATTTCTCATGCAATATAAAAATTAGTTATGACTTTTCATTACCATTTTATCCCAAATTATTCGTTAAAATAATGTTTTGTGGAATAACTGGTTCGTTTTTCATTTATTTAATGGTATGGTACATTTATTCATTTTAATTTGACCATGATTCCTTTATATATTCAATGTTAACCTTGATATAAATATCATATATATTAATTAAATATTAATTTAGAGTAATCAATTAATGTTATTTATAGAAGATGATTTATGTCTTCGATTGTGATAGAAAATTGTACAAACACATAAATACTACTTCGATTTTCTAGATGGATCAAAATATTGTTATTTATATAATAAGTATAAATTAAAATTTAATTATTATTTAATATACATAACATATATTCAATAAATATACCCTCATTGCCTTTCATGTAAATCATTATTAAAAAATGAATCACATCACTATACAGGGATGTATTCCCCCATATATTCTTCTGCCATTATCGGATCCCCACATAATATAAATATAGAAGGAATATGTTATATAAAATTTGTAGAAGAATAATAATATAGAAATTATATAACAAAAACAGTATGTATATGTCATTTTTCCATCAATGTGGGGTGGCTATGGAAAATAAAGAACCTTGTTTCATAATGTGGTAGTTTGTTGTACAAACGATTGATAGATTGGTTTCCAATTTGAGGTAATAGGAAACCTATGTTGCTAATTATAATAGAATAATAACATCTATATATATTTAATATAATAATTTTCTTACGTTATCATGTATTAATTATATTTTATTATGGTGGAGGATGAAATTATACAAAAACCCAACTTTATGACTTTTACCACTTCATTCGAAAAACACATTTAGTTTTATACTAAAATACTAAATATGAGGGGTTTAAAATCAAACTAATGAATCTGGTATGATAATAGGAAATTTAATAATCGAATTGTGGTTGTATTGGATGATACTAGGGGTTTTTGTTGAGTGATGAGAAAAAAGAGATCATGTGGCCTTTTTAAATTTGGGGAGAGGACAGAAATAGTATTTAAAAAAAATTATTGTTTTACCAAAATTTTTACATGAAAAAATGACAAAAATATAATTATTTAATAATAGAGTTTATAAGTTATAAATATTTCAATAACGTGAGTTTTTTATATATTTATAGGTCATTTTACCCCTTATAATTTTAATATAACCCTGGAGAAACCCTTTTTAACCGTATCCACATTAGCTATTTATTCATTGTTTTAACTGTTAATTATGGAAAAAAATTAAATTTTTACATTTAGATACTATTAGTTATTATTAATAAAATTATGGAATTTAATTATCAAATTTCAAATCAAATTAGTGGGATAAAATAGTATAAAATTAAACATCCAATCATGACGATAGATTTGTTTTCCAAGGGGAAAATTTTGAAAACATTAACTGTTTTTATAGAGAAATTACAGATAAAAATGATTATAGTGAAAATTGTTGATTTCATTATAATATAATAAAACCAATTTAAATTTTATAACAAATTTTTTAAAAATAATTTCATAAATTCATTACACAAAAAGTTTTTTTTCTAAAAAAAAGCTAAAAATATCAATATTCATAAAAACATCTTTTTATAAAATTATATAAAGGTTAAACATTGATAATTTTCACATGTTGATTCTAAAATTGAATTTCATTTTTTCGGCGAAACAGTATTGATTATTTAAAATTTAATTTCAATATTTATTGCAAAAAATTATTAATATCATTTCATGAGAAAATAGTACATTTAGAAAATATAATGACTTTATTAAAAACTATATAAATTTTCATTATATGTTATATTTAAAAAATAATTATACAAAATATTCAAAATTTGGTTATTCCATTTTTATATTTCCATATTTAATGGAATAATAATAAATTCTATGTTAAACAGTCATATAAATCGTATATTTTGTCTTTATAGAACATGGCATTTCTTATAGCACAATCTATTAAAAAATTAAATTTATTAAAAACCTATACGAATATTCATGGGGTGATACATTCTACCAAAGTGAAAATTAATGTTTCCTTTGATATTCATCATTCTAATATAAAAAAGTGCATACTTATACCACAATACATTCTCATGTTCCCATATAGCATTTTCAATATGGTTTTTCCTCTATAAAACTTTAACCATGTCAGTGGTCTTTTTTTGAAGAACCTTATCTCAATATTAAAAAATATCAATTGGCTGTTTCCCATAAGAAATTACATTCTCTAGTGGCATGACTTCTGAATTCAATACATATTAAGTTTTATATATTTATTCCCATAAGAGATACATGGAAGAAAATGTGGACATGGGTTTTTTTGGAAAAATATCTAATTGATATCATATGGTCCTAATATAATCAATAATTTCAAAGGGACTAATATATTAGTTGTTTGGTTTTCCCATCATTTATAACATCTTTTCCTCCATCCATGGATAAATTCATAGAAATAATTTTTCACTAAATTTAAATTGGAGATCGTGTTCATGATTATCAACATAAATTTACTATCAATATTTCTCAACCATTATTTCTTTTTGAATTGATCTAATTATATCTACCTTTTCATATTCTATATTAGGACCCAATAGTATACATTTTAAAACAGTTTTCCAACATGTTAGATCTCAAAATTTATTCCAGAGTTGGATTTATAAGGAACCATTTGAATACACATGTGATCAATAATGTCGCATGAAAACTCAACTAGTGGAAGGTGTTGATCCCATACACCATTGAAATCTAGAGAAAATGATATCAACATATCCTCTAGGGTTTGAGTAGGTTTATAAGATAAACCATATATCATAGGATGATATGTATGGGTGATACACAACTCTATATCAGTACATTTATAAATAATTCTACATAACATCATGGTAAACCTGGGTTCTTGATCACATATATTAGATTTTCGTACTCTATGAAACCTTAACACTTTTAAAATGTATATCATTAAAAGATGAACCAACGTGAAAACATATATAATAGTGATGTAGTGTGATGAATATTTATGAAGATTTTCTAATAACTTTATAGTGTTTTATATTTAGAATTTTTTCAGAGTCTTCTGAAAAATCAATGGTGATATTTTCTAATAAGCATTCCGGTATGGGTAATTGATGTAAAATACCCTTATAATTTTTCGTTATGTCCTCAATTTTGTAGAAGACCAAGCATCACGATATAGACTCTAGATATCAATATAAATTCTATCTAATAAGAATTTATCCCTCAAACACATATAATGTTATTTAGTTTCAATATGAATAGTGAATAAATAACTACGAGCCTCCAATAAAAATCGTCTTCATCAATTTTTTTTATTGATGTAACACCTAAAATGTTCTTGATCACTCTCATCAAATCAGAATCATAGATAAACTATGAAACATTCATCACCTTATTTTATATCTCTATATCATTCTTCTCTACCTCATTAATATTCACTTGGTTATATTATTGAAAACTCATATGAGAAAGTCATGTTTTCTCCTGATCCTTTAGGATTTCATGATCCTTCATTACCAAATTATGTGATCCTCATCATGTATAAGATAATATGTTCCATTTGACTAAAAAAACAGTTCACCTTGGTATATTTCATATGGGGGTTAATGTATTGAAGAGTTATAATGTATCACTAGATCTAAAATCCAATATGATACATTTTCATCTCCTTCTGTGTAAATATGTACATTTTACATTTTTTATTTGTATATATATCACACTTTTATATTTAATGATAATTCCCAAATATCTTTAATTTTTAGTTACAACAATAAAATCTAAATCTCATGTTGGGTAATTTAACTTGTGAACCTTCAGCTTTCAGGAGTAATAAGCTTTAACAATGTCATTCTCCATAAAAATTCTCTGAAACCTTTCATGAACGTGTCACTAAATACTATAACCCAATCTATAAAATAGGTTAATCTATTAAAAAGTGAACTCAATAATATAATGTTTTGTTTCTTGAAATTATCATCGCATTAATATTCTAAAAGTTTCATGGATCCCTTTAGAGTAAACATAGTGATTGGATTGTATTATCAGGAGAAACTCTCCATAAACCAATGATAATATATAGAAAATTCAAAATAACTTAGGATCTCATTCACTGCGGTTGGTTCTAGAAAAAAATCAATAACCTTCTTCTTTGATGGATCACCTGATATAACCTATCTTGATATTATCTAAAAAATGAACCATTTTTGAATAAAAATTTAATTTATATTTTTTTAGAAATACATAAACATCCTCATTATTTATAGTAAAACTATATTTTGATATTAATTCTCTTCCTTTCCCTTTAAATAGATAATAATATCATTTAAATGGATAACCAAAAACTAATCATTGTTATATAAAAAGACTCTATTTACTAAAAGAATGATGATAGTGGGGAAATTAGTAAGACCAAATGGTATAACCATTTACCCATAGTCTCTATACTTATAATAGAATTATATAATTTATATATCCTACATATTGACTATCAATTAATGATATCCAGAAATAATGTATATCGTCGAAAATTATTGTGCTCCATGCAATTTATCAATCAATTTATCAATACACACTAAATGATAATTGGTCTAGATTGTAAATTTTTTTAACTTCTAAAAATAAATTAAAATTCATAGATATCTATATTCCATTTTGATTATGAGAATGGGAGAACCCGATAGGGAAAAACATTGCAGATTTAATCCCTTTTCATGATTCTCCTATAGTTTCTTCCAAATTTCATATAGCTCAATCATGTTCATTCGAAAGGTAGTATTATAAATAATTGGTGCATTAGTATTAGTTATATTGAAATATTAAATTCAATATTCATTTTATGAAAAATAATATCTTTGAGAATATAATTATAATGTTGTGAAATAAAAAAGAATATAATTTATTTTTGAGTATCTCCCCATCCATCTGAAATAAACAAAGCTATTTAAATAAAATAAAATCACATAAAATGGATGTGATTTCCAATATAAGGACATAATTATTTTCCAAATGATATATAATTATTGGTTTTATTGAATTATAAAATGTGAATTACCTTCCTCAAAAATTGATATGTGATTTAGATAGTTAAATAAAATTTATTCCTTTGATAACAAAAAATCCAATCATTGGATTAATAAAACTATTTACAGGATGATCATTCCCACAAACATGAACTGTAGAGTAATCACATAAATAAGTAGAAATCACTATACAATTATGATATTATCTACAAAGTATATATCTATCCACATTGGTGGAATCTAAAAAAACATATAAAAATAATCAATAAAAAATAATGGTCAGATTCAAAGTCAAATAAGACATTAACAATTATGTATTCTAGGTTATGTGAACATTTCATCATGTAAATATAATTATCCTCACAATAATTAGTGGTCACATGATATTTAACATTTTCTCTTAAAAGAACAGGTTTCTTATGTCGATCACCATCATTTACCTTTAGTTTTCAGTACTGGTTACCATATTTTATATAATCCTTAAATTTGAAACACTATATTGTGGGTTGTTCATTTTTTGGTTATTTAACTCTATTTTCATCATTAATTAACTTCTCCCAAACCCTAATAAATTCAAATTTCCCATTAACTTCCCTTATAAATGTATAACATTTACCATTACCCTTAATATATTTTCCTTCTATTTTAATACAACAAATTGATCAATATTTAATGATCAATGTCTAACTTCTATGGTTTATAGTCTTTATCATGAACTCTAATTTGTTTTACTTATCAAAACCACACGCTTTTTCTATAAATTAAAATTCCATTTACATTTTGAGAGCTCATAAAGAAATTTATTATTATATAATGAATCTGCTTATGGATAAACCCCTTCAGGGACACATGTTTAATCTACTTCTGTAGCGATCGACCATATTTTCACATTGGATGATAATTAGAAAATCATACATCTCTTGTATTTTAATATTTTTCTCATAGGTCACAATAGATTCCTAATACTATTATATTAGCTCATGTAATTACTTTTCTTTTTTATAAATATTATGAGTGATGTACATATATATGAATAATTTCTCCTCCCACTCTATTAAGTCAATTAAATTTTAGTTCCTCTTATTATTGATACGATTCACCCATTTATCTAATTCTCCTTTAGATGATATAGATCTAAAATGAATTTTTTATGTTCTTAAAAAATAAGAATGGAATTTTTTTTCATGTTACAGATCCATTTTACTATAATAGCGGATTAGCCTAACCATTAATATATAGTTTACATTTCATCATGATAGACACAGTTGATTGTTTGTCCCCTCGATTTCTCATTTATAATTTCTGTATGATTCAAATATTCCAAAAAATCTTTGAGAATATCCATGAGAGGTTTAATTTCATATATATCTGATAAAATTTGGTTTTATGAGAAGAAAAATAATTTAATTTTCCAATTTATTCTTCATTAAAATAATTCCTTCATTTACAAGCATTAATTTTTAAAAAACTAACCTTGTTTTATGTATAATAATCACTGTGAAAAAACATATATTCATGATAAATAAATTTTTGGATGTCCAAATTAGGACAACATCATCGAAATCCATGATAATAAGGGATTATATTAGGATATTCATGGTCATCATCTATTCAAATCCATCATTATGGTTCATAAGGAAAATGTTAATTAACAAAATCATATCCCATATGAGTGCGAAAAAAGGTTCATAGTAAATCCAATTTTTTAACATGTAATGATTAATTAATGATGGAATACCATGTTTAGTGAAGTTACCCCTAGGTACATATTTTCTAGAAGCACATAAAATTCTAGTATTGTGACATGAATAAATTTATAAGTAAACCATATAATCATTTCAATGACTAAACTATGGGATACTAGCCTTTATAGAGGCATATCTCAGGAGTCTTGACAATATATTTCTAATGCTTGTTTGAAAAGAATAAATAATGATATCCTTAGATACCTACGATAATGTCGTAGCCATTTCCTATGTTGATATTGCATATTTTTAATATATATTCATTAAATTACACAAACATGCGCTTCTGGATAATATATGAAGAGTGAGTTTAAATACATGTAACTATTAAAAAATTATTCAAAAATGTTTTACATCCTCTATCACATGGTTCATACTAAATAGATCCCTTATTATAAATGTAATTCATAATACCAATCATCATATCCTGGAGAAAATAAAAACAAGAAATGGTTTGTTAATATTCCTAGTTCAGGTAAAAATGGGAATTGTGTTTAAATAATGTGAGTATTGTGGTTTTGGAACATCAGAAATACATATAAAAACCAAACCCTACATAACAATGTTAAATTAATTGGGTCATGGAGGAAATATTATAAATTTATAGGACATGAATTGTAATGTAATATATGATTATAATACATGACATCATATCATATACATAATAAATAGTGTTGTGGAATACACATAAAATAGAAATTAGGTTCTTCAGTTTTCTAGGAACAATATAATGTTTTTCATAGTGCAATGGGTTCAAAACCATGAATATTATAGTTGGAAATGTGTTTTATAGAACTGGGTTCACTACACATTATACTCTTGTTTATCGCATTTGCATTCAAATTTTACCCACTCTATTAATTATACATATAGGTACTACTCATAACATAAATAAAATAATACAAATTTCTTCCACATGATAAAAAATTCATGATATCATAACATAAGAAATGAAATGGGTTATATATGCCTTACATCATAACATAACCTATGGAATAGAAATGGGTTTCATATTCATTTCATCAATATATAACCGAGGAAACAATGGGTTTCATAAAAATATCTTCAGAATAATCATAAACCGCCCTGATGGAAAAAATAAGGATATTACAAATATATCATAAGACTTACGAAACATAAGTAACAGATTTTTTTTAATTCATGAATAGATATTCTATAATATAACATGAAAAATTCATCAAGAAAATATCCTTTATATTTTGAAATGGTTCCTCTAAAATGAAAAAACATCACAGGTATTATTGAAAAAAATTTCATTAAAATTAATATTGAAAAAAATTATTGGAACAATTAAAACATTTAGTGTTTATAATGATATAATATTTCATTAATTTAATTTCCTTTTAAAAAATTATCTCCTTCATAATTTCAATGATTATCACAGTCTCCTCATTTTGATAATAATATTATGGTTACCCTTTAAATTTTTTTAAAAATTAATCTAAAGAAGTATATCATTTTGAGAAATAATATACTATTTTTTAAAAAATCAATAAAATTTTTCTTTAAAACATGTATATGGAAGAAAATTTATTTGTGACAAAAGTGATAAATAACATATAATTTAAAAAAAGGCATATTTTTACCCATCATGTATATAAAAAGTGGAAAATAAAAAGAAGACATACATTATCAAGAAATTAAAATTGATAACAAAATAAAATAGTTTTGTGGGAGAGTGATCCTATGGTTTCATCAGTGGAAACATAATCATAGACACCTTTGATAGACGATGAGATTTTGATATAAAATCATTACCATAATTACATCATATGATTTGATGGAACTAATAATTATTGAGAAAAATAATATTTTTTTTCTAAATTAATAAATTTTTTACATTATATAATATTTAAAATTTTATTATATTGACCTCGTAAAAGATGACATGTGCATAACATATATTATTACCCAAAGTAGGCAATTTTAGACAAAAGTATTCTATAGTATGATTTGAATTACTTAATACACATTTAAAACTATATTAATGTAAATATACATATATTATACATAAATGAATTAATATTACTCATCTCTATCATACCATATTTTATTAAATTATTATTTCTTATTACCTATTTATGAATAGTTCCTTTATAAAATCATGCATGGGTAATAACTCCTTTGTTTCTCTTGTATGTTTTTTGGTATTTTTGGTCCCTTTACATTGATTAGAGATACATAATATTCATAATGTTTTACATTGTATAAATATGAAAATATTTCATTATATATGTTTTTATAGCAATCCATTAAAGTTAGATAATAGAAAATGAGTTACCTCATTCATTGAGATGGTAAGTCATATGTACACAAGAACATTGTTTCAATTTTCTTCAGGGGTAAAAAATGGTATAAATAATATATAAAATATATAAAATAATTATGATACCATATATATCAGATATATTGATTCAATTCTTCTATATCACCTTCGTTTTATTTTGGTAGTGGTAAATGAATCTTATCACATCGCAAGGATATTTTTGACTGAGAATTACTTTTATTATTATAAAAAACTCTTCTAAGGGAAAAGTGGAAAACCATGAAGTCTAGAAGGCACGAAACAAAACAACTCACATAGAAAAAACTACAGGATCTTCCCCTCCCAGCTGATGCTCCATGACAGAAGACTTCACCAAGTAGGACCCTTTAGCAAGCAGTCCCGTGAAAATGAATAACATCATATCATGAGGCATACTCCTCTATAAAAATGATTGATCGTTTCACATAAATTATGTTGAAGACGGGAAAGACTTTGGTTATGAAAATAACATAATAAAATTTAATTATATTAAATATACTTAATTTATTATATAATTATCGTTTAATAATATTTTAATGATGTGGAGGAAGAAATAAATTATAAACACATGTTTAAAAAATTTACCACTTCTTTAGAGAGCTAATTAAGGGTTATACCTAAACACTTATAGAAGGATAAACTAATAAAACTAAGTCATATAGATTGATATCATGAAATTATGAAATGTAATTCATATATAACTATTCTAAAATATCTTTTTGTAGTGTGAAGAGGATAGAGGGTGTGGTGGCCTTTTAAAAATGGGGGAGAGGAAACATATGGATATTCTAAAAATAATAAAGTGTACCAATATTTTTCATATTGAAAAAGATAAAAGTGGGTAATTATATAAACATATATATTAAAATATCAACAAATTTCCATTAAATTGGTTTTTATAAAGTTTCTATTACATTTTTCTCCTTATCGTTTTAGTTTAACCCCTAAAAACCATGTTTTAACCTTAAACGTGGTATGTAATGTGTTACTGATTTCAATATACATTATGGTAAAAAATAATATGGAAAATATTATATAATATTAATTATACTAAATCAAAAAATTTAATCCATTTTTCAAATTTCATTTCTCAAAAATAGATACATTTAATTTATAATTAAACCCTTAGTTTATACGAAAAGAGGTTTTCCAAAGGGAAACTTTTCCAAAGTTATAAAAGTTTTTATCCAAATTATTTATTATATTTTTTAAAATTTCATATAATTTTTTACTTATAACATTATTATGGAAATCTTACTCATGGAATCTTAATGAAATAAAGTTTTAGTGTAAAATTTTAATAAATGAAAAGGTAGTCTTTAATAAAAAAAATTATTTTTCAAAATTAAATAAAAAATTAATCTATTATGAAAAATACAAAAATCTCACCCTAAGCTTATATTGGATATTTGATTCCTAAAATTAATATATATATTTAAAATAAATTTTCTAGAAGTTTAATAAATTTCCTTTAATATTTTTTCTAAGAAAATAATAAAATAATTTTTGAGAAAATAATATTTTCAAAACATAGAAAGTCATTATTAAAAAATAATTACTTTTGGATAAATATTTTTTATTTATATAACACAATTATAAAGATAATTTATTATGTTTATTTTATTATAAATAATTATATTTTAATTTATACAAAATAATGACCATGTTCAATAATAATGAAAATATTTTATTTCATTTTGTTGGTATTCTATGTTGTATACAGTAGAAGCTATCGAAAAAAATTAAATCTATTTGAAAAACATCATAAAATCTTGGGGTGTTCCAATATCTATTTAAATGATTTTAATTATTCTTAATAAAATTGATGTAATTAAATTTAAAAACTAATTAAAAACGAAATTTTACATTATAAATACAAAAAATGATATGATATTTTACAATTATATCGATATTTTTCAAAAAATAACTAAAAAATAAATAATTTCAAAAATAACTAACAAAAATTTAAGTGTAATTGATTTTTTATATGATTATTTATAAATTTATATAATTTTTATCAATTATAATTTCAAATAGTTTATGAAATTAAGTATAATATCTATCAAAAATTGAATTAAAACCCAATATTGACAAAAATTCATTTTACAGAATAGAATTAATTTTTTAAATATTATATTCCTTATAAAAGAAATAATAATAACAATATAACTTATTATTGAGATAATTATTTTTTATTAATTATATTTTTTCTTAATATATTTTTTAATTTTTTAATTCATATATGTACCCACCCTCTCAATAAATAATTTATAAATGTTATATATGTATAAAATGATTTTATGTTCCATTTATGCTCCTGGATGTTTGTGATTTTTGATATCATATATAATTTTTCTTTTAAAATAAAAACTAAACTAAAATACAATGGATTTTTAGTGCTACTGATTTACCCTTTATCACATTGAAACGAAAAATAGAATATTTTTATGGGATGATTTTTCGTGGAATTTTCCTATGATTTTAATGTATTTGAAAATGATTGAAAGAAAGAAGAATGTGTGTATATCTATTTATAAATATATATTATGAATATAAGAGACATAGATATGCTTTAATGACCTTATTTATTTAACCCATGACCATTTCATAGACGAGGAGTCATGATCTTGTTGGTTGGTGGAATCGTTTTTCTTGAATATTTGATGTTTGGTAATATAAATTATACTACTTATATATTTTTATGTATAAAATTGGATATGGTTATTAAATTAAAGCATGAAAAACCTATAAAATATAAAGAAGGGTTCACTAGTAACATTAAATGGGTAGAGTTTCACATGGATGATCATAGATAATGACACAATCAATGTCTGGATGTTTGTACTGATTTTATCAGCTCTATTTTTCTCTTTTTTACAGATCATGTAGTTCCCATGTAATTATCTAAAAACAATCTCAAAAACTATTTGCATAAAATGGATATTGATATTCTTGAAATCAGTGCCTAACTCAACTTATGGCCTCATATGGATGTTACATTCTCCACAATCTCATGATGTAGTTTCCTTCAATACTATATGAGTGTCAGGGAGAAAATATGAATATTAGACCAAGTGGGAGTTGATCTATAATATGTTATCGTAGTTATGTACCTCACCCATATGAATATAAGAATGGATGAGGCCATATATGTGGCCCTTAATAGTGAGGCATATAGATATATATGCTTATACTTGACTGCTATAAATATTTTGATGCATTATGGTCTAGATATCATTCATCTTATAATGGAATTATCATCTAATATGGCTTATACATTAAATTATTCTTGAAATTCAAACTCTTTTGAGACACCAACCATGTTTAATACCCTGTAATAAATATGGGGAGGCTTTCAGTTCCCCATGATTCCACTAATCATGTTAGTGTCCAGATGAGTTTACTTGATTTGTACTGGGTATGTGGGAAAATGAACGGGTAACAACATTATTTGTTGGATTTATTCATACATTAGATAAATCCATTTGGTTTCATTCTTTCAATTTATTGGTTTTATTCGATATAGTTTTCGTCAATTATTTTAGAGTATTTAGGTATTATATGAATGGGAGATAAAGTGTTTAATGTTCATTGGTTTGTGGTAAAATCATATGGTTAATAATTATATATAGTTATTATCTTCATAGGTTTAGGTTTTTTATTTTGATTTAGTGGAGTCTATAGATTCATAATTTCTCAATTTATTTAACTAATTTATGTATTTTTTTCATAAATAGATTCATTCCTTAACTCATTGAGATAAAATCGTGTTTAGTATAGATTTTTAGCCAGGTTCCTTGTTATGTGAAATGGCTCCATAGATGACAGAAGTTTAGGATATATTAAAATTTAGGATTTATATCGATGAATTAATTTTGTAGATGATCATGATAACTTATGGGTAAAAAGATCTCTTACACGAAAACATAAATTTATAAACCATCATCATGGATTATATTTAGTTATTTTCTTTATTTCTACGTATAAATTACCTCATCATTGAGTGCTCTATTGTATCCAAATATTACACGATCCTGAGGTATATTTCCAATTATAATTATTTGAATCTATGACAGGGTTGATGGATGGAGTTATTATATTAATAATAAATTAAAATTTCTTATACCCTATAGAAATGTAATTTTTATTTTCACTGAATAGAATGTCATAAAGAGAGGATTCTTGTCAGTTTAGAGATTCTTTGAGATTGTTTCAGGTGCATGTAATGAATCACCTTTATGGTGAGACGAATTTTGGTAGATGATTCCAGTTTAAGATGATTTTTATGTAATCATTGATTCATTTTGTATAATACTATCAATGGGTATACTTTGAGGTATTATTGATATAGAATATAATCATTCCTTATGATTGATTAAATGGATAGAGGTATTATTATTAGTATTTAAATATTTTCAAGGGAGTTTTTTTTTCTTTTTTGGGGATTTAAATAATATTTCACCATGAATTTCAGTGATCAACATTGGAATTTAATCTTGGTATATTATAAATGTATCATTCTACAAGAAATCAATTATGGTGGTGAGAGATGATGTTTTTAATGCAGGTGTCCATATCATGGTGGATGATCGAATATATTCTCAAGGATGTGTATTATGTTCCTTGTAGTTTATTGCAACCATCCTCTCAATATAAGTGGAAATGGGATTACATTTAATTGATTTCATCACCATTTTGACACAATCCCAAGGATAATGAGATTCTATATGGGATATTATTGATCATTTAATAATGTTATCTAAAATTTTAGAAATTTTAGAGTCTAGTATTTTGGGGTCTTGGGTCAGGTCCTATGTGGATGAGGCAGTGCAACATCATGGGTTATTAAGGACCATAATCTCTGATTGGATCGTTGTTTAACTCTTGTGTTTGGGGATGTATTTAGTGCACTAATTGTTTATATGTATGTCACAATACTTTTTTAAATAAACACATGTATTAGCATATAAGGTGGAACATTAAGACGAAAGATGACATACTCCATGCATGCATATTCAATTTTAGTGGATCAATGGAGAATATCCTTCTCTGGTTGAGTTTCTATAATTATATTAATTACTCTTCCATTAGAATGAATCCACAATTAGTGTTACACCATTGGAATCATCGGTATCCACTATTCTACACAAATATTGGGGATTAAATATTTCTAGAACTAGCTATGTTGTACAAAATTACTGGGAATGATCATATAATTCGAGAGTGTATAATATTTTCAACTAAAATCATATATATTATAAAGATTTAATGACCCAAAAATTAGAAATCTTGTTTATGGACCATGTGTTCTTAAAGCATTCCCCTCACTATGGAAATTAGAGGTTTGAGCATGGGAAAATATCACTAAATGATTAATCAACCCATTTGAGGTGTAGATTTTTTTAAATGGTTCCATATTAATCTGAACATAACATATTTTCATGAATGGTGATGTTTTCCAGGTTTAACATCTCTAAAATATCTTTTTTATGAGTCTAATTAAATTTATTATGTTAGTAAAATGTCACCGATAATGCAAAATTTCTGGGACACTCATTGATAGTTATAATCCTCAAGATAATGTGAATTGATGTTTATATATTCCTTTAGTCCAAATTACATGGTGGAATGATGGAATGAAAGAACAATGTGGGTACATAATTTAGAGAAGCACACACGGAATCCTATTTTTCCTAATATTTCATAATGATATATATATATATATATATTATAATTCATTTTTATTTCATGATTTATTTATTTTAATATAGGTTGATATTTTTTGTTTTACTATTTAATTGATGGGGTTTTTTTGGGGAGGTATGTAAATGGGATATTTGGGTTTTAGGGTATTCTTTCTTTTTTCTGGTAATGGTTTGGATTATTTTTAATGATAATTATTTGAGACATATCTACTATTATTATCTAAGCCTTCTTGAGTTTATCTTATTCATGATTCAGTTGATATGGTTCTTGAATGATTTTGGACAAAGGGAGATACCGTTTTTGTTAATAGTTTATAGAGGAGAATCATTTTTCGGCATGACTGTTATAGTCTAAGGGTGAAAGAGTAACTATATGTAAAGGTGTCTATAGATGTGGAGAATCCCTATGTGATGGTTATATCAATGTATGTGGTTCCATGATATATTTTATTGTTTGTCTTCTTAGGTGATTCATAGTGTTTCATTTTATGATATGATATATAGCTCGATATGCTAATTCAAGATGTTCTTTCAGTTGTGTACCATATAATGTCCATTCCTATCATGGTAGGATGTCCCAAAGGTTGATTTTTTTCATTCAAAACTCTTGCAATGGGGTTCCTCGGTTATGGTTCGACAATTTGTTGGTTCAATAGTATTGGGATTCTAGAATGACTCTAAGATATAATCTCTATGTGAGATTAATTGTATAATTTTTTTCGGTTTAGTGAAATTATCATGTTTCATTTTTATTGCTGTGAGCCACTACAATTTATTATGGTGGTATAAATTTATAATTATATCTAAATATTTCTGTTGTCAAAGAATTTATTTTAACCCACACCCACTAGATGTGAGACACAAGATACACTTAATCCATCATTTATTTTTTGAGTTATTGACTTCAATATACTGACCAATCACAATCCTATGTGAGTTCCCTATTTTGTTTCTCTTGAGTTTCCCATTTTTCTTAATTTTTATTTTGGTGGCAGTGTTTTATGTGTTATATTTACAGTATTTGGATTTGGTTCCTTATGGGTATTATATTTATTTAAATTATTCTATGATTCCTTATTATATTTCATCTTAATGGTTATATATTCTTTTCATTATCCAATATTTGCAATCATTGATGCATTGACTAAGAGATGGGTCTTAAGAACATTTTATTATATCTATAATGTGTACATGAAATGATCTCTCAATTTCAAGGGGATTTGAAGAATTATATTAAGAAATATTATCAATTAAAATATGTATAAGTTGATTGGAATGGGTGACCCACATGCAGTTACGTTTTTATTTATTTCTTATATGTTTAGTGGGTTTTTCCCATTATCTTAACTTTTTTCAATAATATACATGTTATGTTATTTGTATGATTTTATTTTTGAATAAACCATCATCAAATTCTTATTTTGTAAAAATCTTATGCAATAATGTTTTTTGAAATCATGAAATAATAAATTAATTATTATATAATACTTATTCAACTATTGTGAAATCCTACTATTAAATGTAAATTTCCAGGGTGAATAATGTTCAATTTACTTCATAGTATTGGTGTTGCTTCAATGTTTTTAATGATATTATATGAGCTATTATTTGGATATTATTTTGATATTTGTAGGATATTGAATGTATTAGAAAGTAGGTCTATTATTGGATTACATGGGAAATATTTGTTTAAATTATATAGTAATTGGATTTTATAGTGGCTTTTTGGAATTGGATGTGAGGATATTAATAAAGTGGTTATTATATAGCGTATCTGTGATGTTATACTATTCTATATTTGTATTTAATGAGTATGTCAACAAATAAATTAATAATGAGTGTGGGCTACAAATAAATAATAAGTTCATGTAAATTTAATTTAAAATGCTTGAAAAGGATGGGTAATAGCTGGAAGAAAGTGTATGTAATGGATATAAATTATTATTAAAATAATATGGAGTTGGACAGAACAATGAATGTAATATTCCTAGTAAATGGAAATTCTAGAAACGGTGAAAAGGTTTTATAAATTAGTAACATTTGAATCTATGTCATTGATGAATTTAATACCCTTTTATTTTTCTCAATATCATTATTTTAAGTAAATATATTCTGTTCTATAATTTTGATCTACACACGTTACTAATCTAAAACAAGTAACAACATTTTGAATGAAAACTATTAATTTTTTTTGAATAATATGACAATTTACGAAATAAAAGTTTTATAAAAAATATGAAATGAATGAAAAATATGATTAAATATTTTTATTGTTTTAAATGGGAATTTTTATATAAAACAATTTTATTTATATATTTTGTTTTCAATTAAATTTTAAATATTTAAAATTTTGAATAAAACTATTTTAAAATGAACTTCAATTTTCAATTCAAAATGAACAAAATAATTTTACTAATAATTATTAATATTCTTTTGAAATAATCGATTTGTAGGTGAATATTGAAAAATGTTGAATTTATAATTACCACCACGTTTATAGAATTTTCATCATAATATAATTTATGGAAATTAATTATAGATTTATTTATTTGAAAAAAATATTTTTATAATGTAAAATAAATTATTTAAAATAATTTTTTTGAATTTATAAAACTCAGCTATAATGTTGTGGAAATTTAAGTAATATAATACTTTATAGACTATTTTGAATTTATTTATATTAAAAATTTATGTCTCCCAATTTTATAAATTATGTCTTATATAATGGATTTAGTATTTTAGATTATAATTTTATTGTTATGTTATATGTTCATTATGTTTTTTGTGCATAATTTTATGATTATTATATTAAATATAATAACCATGGTAATGTGGAAAGAGTTATTTAAAAAAATATTTATGTTGTATAATTCTTATCTTAAAATTAAAATTTTTATATTATATATAATATATTATTATTTTCAAACATATATTAAAAAAATTAGAGATCATTATCATAAATTATTAATGGTTAAAACAACATATTTCTACAAAAAAGATTTTCTATATATTATTTATTATAAATTATTTTTTTAAAATTCTTATAAATTAATTTTTATTATAGGGAGCCAAAATTTATGGTATTATCAGCAAAATTTCATAAGTTATTGTATCTTATATTTTTTGTTAAAATGTAATTACATTGGTAAAATCAAACTAATATATAAAAAAAGAAAAACGTAGATTATTAAAAACATAAGGAAAAGTAATAAAAACCTGATCAAAAAATATAATCAAATTATCAGTGGACATATTCCATTTTTTTACTCACCCAAAATATTATTTTAACTTCTTGAACATTTTACCATTTTACAGTATTGTCTAATTATTTTAATTTAAAGAGTAATTTCAAAATTACTATTTTCATCAATTACAAATATGAATAAATTTCCCAAAATTTCAACACTGATTACCATGAATTATCTAAAAAAAATCTACCATATTCTTGGATTAGTTCACTATTAATGTTCTTGAATCCTTGGATGTTCGAAAATCCAATGCTAATGAGCATTAAGGTGTGACTGAGGTGATGACATCTTATTGTAGTGGTAATGTTCAATGCTGATGATCTGTTGTTCTTTTCTTCTCCACCCCCTCGAATAAATTCTCTCAATAATTGTATACTAAAATAAATATAAATATATTTCATAAATATTAAAATAATAATTTTAAATTAATTTTATTATATCTTCGAAAAACATTTGAAAAACTAATGAGTCATCATCATAACATGTGTACTACCACTTTAATGAATAAATTGATTGATTTTTCATCATCCACATTAATAGATGGTTCAAGAAGTATATTTAACGGATTAATTTGATATTAATAAAATTTTAATGAGGTTATATTTATAATATATTTCATATATGTATGTCTATAGAAAATCAACATATCTCCCTTGTGTATGCGTAAATCCCCCCCACACACGAATGTGACATATTTCCATTTTTACAGTATTCATTTTTCATTAATGAAACTATTTTAAAATATGAGTCAATAGGTTAAAAATATTTAAATTATATCATTATTCTAGTTTAATAATGATATTAGGAAAATATAATCTCTTTCATAACCATAGTCACCAATAGATTATACCTTGTTATTATTTTGGTCAATTTAAAAACACACATAAATATTACTATATGTTTAAATCATGGATAATTCTAGAAATATAAAAAATGTTTTATTATATTTTGATGGGAACATAATGTTTATTTTTCTTTTCCTGAAAATTTATATTAACATTTACCTTACTATAATTTTATCAAAATTTTGTTTCTATTAAATTACCAAACAAACCCAATAATGACGTCGTCATTGTGAATCATATCAAAAACAAATATGAATTGAAATTAGAACATTATAGTAAATATAAAATAAATATTAAACTATTTATTATAATATAAAACTAATTAACATTGAATTTATTAAAAAATCCGGCACATCTAATATGAAACTATTATGAAAAATACAATTGATGCTAAAAAAATCCAATAATAATAATAATAAATATATAACTAATATATTTTTAACAATTTATAATAAATGTATACATTAAAAGAATATAGGTATGACTAATATTACTAAAAATATTATTAAGAGATTTATTTTTATTATACATTTTTTGGAGTTTTTTTAACTAAGAAAGAATAAATTTATTAGTTTTTCTATATCAATTTTTCATCATTGAGATATGATGTGTGTTCAATACTTAATTTATTTTTTGGGTTCATTTATATGGGAACTATATTCATATTATTATAATTTTTCATTCAATAATATTATTTAAAAAGACATAAAAATTTTCAACATTTAATGGGTTTTTAATTTTATAAATAATGATGATGTAAGTGGTTTTCTTGACTCAGAATCGTTTCATGAGTCATAATGATTCCTCTTTAAAGATTTGTTTATAGTATATTTTTCTAACATTCTATTTTGATACTATAATTCTTTTAATCATTATTATTAACTGGATTACATTAACGTACATTTTTTTATCTTATACTATATCATGTGAGGAATGATTCACATCATCCCCTGGTAATCATTTTTCTATTCTTCTCCATATTCACTCATCCAATCAACATTCTAATTTGTTATTTTGGAAAATAAATATGATTTATTAATGGTATTTGTTAATTTTCTATTTTTATTATTTTAAAATGAATGCATTATCACTCTTTTTTAGTATGGGTTTTTAAAATATTCATTTCCAAATATTAAAATGTTTTTCAAATCTTGACTGATTTGTTTTTACAATCAATAAGTATTTTCAAGGATTTATTAATGAATAATAGCTTTAAAATTATTATTTTTTTTGTGTTCTATCTTTCAATATGTTGAGAATGACTTTGAAAATTCACTTGTATCATGTTCTTTTTAAATAATTGTAGCAATGTTTTCTACAAACTCATACAGTTTAAATTTCCATTATTATCATTCTAATTTATGAATATTTCATTACATGTTTTAAAGTTTTTTCTTTATGGTATATTAATTCTTAATGGTTGTGCCAAATGATAATTATATGTTGTTATATTTTTCAGAATTATATTCTTCATTCTGAAAAAGAATTATTGATTTTTAAAGGGATAAATATTCTTTTGTTTTCAAAAGTGATTCATCCCATAATCTAAAACGTGTGTTTTAACATATGTTAGTATCATTTGATATTCCATAATTAACTATTGGGAATTTTTTAGATCATAATGTAACACCCCAGGTAAATAAAAATTATGACTTTTTCAAATTTATCCATATTTGTGAATAAAATATTCATATAACTTTAATGGGGACGCTATGCTCGATGGCATACCCACTACGAAACAACGAGTTTCTTTGGAATCTTACATTGCACTCTAAAAATAAATTAATATTATTTTAAGTAGTAGTTAATGCCTAGCCGTTGTAATGGAGGGGATTAACAGAACTAACTACAAAATGATTATATATGTTTGTCAAATATTTTTACTTTTTACAATAAATGTTATAGGATTAAATATGCGAACGAATCCAATTTTAAGGGT
This sequence comes from Viscum album, assembly GCA_963277665.1. Classification (NCBI taxonomy): domain Eukaryota; kingdom Viridiplantae; phylum Streptophyta; class Magnoliopsida; order Santalales; family Viscaceae; genus Viscum; species Viscum album. Next base: position 41,102,201 of record OY728129.1, on the reverse strand, counting down.
AAACATAATAATATTCTTTAAAAGGTCGATTAACCGCCTTTTGATGACGAACCTCCTTTAAATCCACTTTTTGACAATTTTATGTGTTATATTTAAAGAAACAAAATGCTTCTTTAGAATCGGGACATTAAAATTTACATTGTGTAAATTTGTCATATTTTTCCGATAATGTTCATTTTTTAATGAATAGTGAAAAATGTTGTATTTTAATTCAAAACCTCTTCTTAATCTAATTTATTTATATGATTAGATTATCTTTTGAATTGGTTTCAAAGTGAAATTAGAATATATTTTTACGATTTAATCCAATAGTGGTCATTGGAATTAATTTCATCTTGAAATTGGACTTAAACTAGTGTCAATCTTTTGATACTTATTGTTTCATAAAAACACACTATTTTCTCTGACAACGGGAATTAATTATTAAATTAATTAATGTAACTTATATGTTTTGAATTTTGTAAAAATATAAATCATTTTTGAATTCGTAATATCAAATATAGCATAGGGTGAATTTTTGATAATTTTCTGAAAAACATCAATTTTTGATGAATAGTGAAACCACTAAGCAGTAGTTAATGAAACTGATTTTTCATTTAAATAAAACATTACAACTTATGTGATTTGAATTTAAAAAATCTGACATACATGGTTGTCATTAAGAAGTAAAATGTGGTTCAATGGGATTAAAATAATTTTTTGGTGAATAGTAACTTTTAAGTTTATTAATCACGATTAGAGGTAATTAATGTAATTTAAGGTAAAAATAATGTTTTAATAATGTGAAATGACCTAGACACATGTCCTACCCTCATTTGATGTGTCATGGCCGACCAAGAAAATCCATGGGTCAACTTGGGGACCCCATGAAGCCACTTTGGTAGGAAAATGACATTAATACCTTTTTATTTAAATTTAATGTTAAAATGTCACAAACATGTGTTGTTTTACTAAAACAAATTTACATGGGGTTCTACAGTCATATTTTTTACTGTAAATATTCATTACAAAGCTAAAAATATTTCCTACATCATGATATTTTTTTTATAATTTTTAGACACTAAATAATTTAAATTATTTATGACACCATGATGATGCAATGATTACCTCATTATTTAATGATTTAAATAAAATAAAAATATAATGTTAAATATAAGACCTAAACTTGTCACAAACCTATTGGATGGGTGTATTTCGAAACCTTATCACCGTATCCTAGAAATATATCCTTTTGGGTCCTTTAAAATCCGAAAAGCATTATATAATAATGTAATATTTTATAACTTTCCAATAGTGCCCCTCCTCTCCTCTTATAAAAGGCCCCCACCTCTTCCACCTTACCCACACCTCTCAAGCCATTGGCTCGAAAACCCCTGACCATTTCATCTCTCCAAATCCCTATCTTCATCATTGAAGCCTCACCTTTGGGAATAATCCTTTCCAAGGAAGCCTTTGAGCTCAAATAAAAAAGAGTTACCCGATTTAAAGGTAATGTCTTCCCTTGCGTTCTTTTCTATTATTTTTCTTCTCCAAACCCCTAAACTATTTTTATTACTTTATTTTGTAACAACACCAGTATAATTAATATACTGTGATGTTTTTATGTGAAGGATTCGAGCTATACTTACACACACCTTCGTCTAATGGTTAAAGAACATACTATTTCTGTGGATGGTGAATTTCTGCCTCACGAAACGATGATTGTTCAATATCCTCCTAACACCTTTCATGGTGGCCATTATGATGTCACTATATTTCATATATGATTTATATGGTATTTATGTTTTCTATATGCTTCTGAATTTTATATTTAAATCATGCCTTTATGCTTTTCATGTTGTGCAAATGCGATAATTTCATACGCGGAAGTGTGGACTACCGCCCCCTCAAGTGATGTGACTCGTTCATGCAATGCATGGAATGTATAAAGAATGAAATTAATGAACATATGTGACCTATATAACATATATATTATAATTTAATTATAATATATATATATATCTCAATTATTTTAAATTCCATTAATATGTCAAAGAAATGAAAGTAGTATTCATTCGTACGTACGGCCTACCGTCTCCATGAACGGTGCATTTCATTTCTTACCTCTAAATGATTGTGTAATATTATAAATACATTTATATGCTGTATATATATGATATATATGATATCAAAATCATGAATATCATTCTTGATATAATGAACCTTTGACCACACGAACAACATGTAATTGTAAGAAGTCCACTTTCGACTTAAGAACCAAATATCGACAAAACAAACATTGTTAACATAAATGATTACATAATGTTTATAACATGGAAATAAGTGATATAAAAGTAATAGTGAACTTAAAAAAGGTTCTTAAGAAAGTATAAATTAACTCATGTTTATTATTCAGGATGTTAAAGAACGATCGAGTCAAGTTGGACCCGAGGTAAGGGATCCAACCTCTCTCTTTCTTTTTAAGTACTATCTTTTATGTAATTTCTTTTAAGATCATATTTATTATATTTGGGGATGTTATTTTATATTCCTAATACTGTAATTTTTATGTTCTTATTATGAGAGACCCTATTTTATCTCATATTACCATTTTTTGGATGTTTTAAGTGGTGTCGTTAGGCTGCCGAGTTTTCGTAAGGGATTTTTCATCTCACTTTTATTCCCGTGACATTTATGCTACATTTTCCACTATTTCCTTTGTGTTGAGTATGTACATCCCATTATTATAAAAAATTTTTAGTATAATTTTATTTATGGGTATTTACATCTTCATTTTATGACCCTTCTTCCATGGGGTGTACATTTCAAAAGTTACCCAACTCGGTAAGGGGACCTTTCACCCTCCTCTTTTTAAAAGGATTCATTTGTTATGTCTTTTAATTTACATCTTATTATGCTGGGATATGTTCTTCTATATCCTTATTGATGTAAAATTTATGTCCAAGTGATGAGATACCATTAAATCTCTCATTGACTAATTTTCTTAATCTTGAAGTGACGCCGTTAGGCTGTCGAATTTTTACAAGGGAACGTCTTAACCCAATTTTGATTTCTCTGGGTTAAACTTGTACTTCTTGAACATGTCATCCTATGAATATGTGTGAATGACCTCTGATTGTTTCAAACCTAATATCCACTTATATTGGGTGTATTTATATTTCTCACACATAATAATGTGATATATTTATCCTTAATCTAAGGATACCATCTTTATAATGGATTCCATCTCAATTTACATTTCCATTGAGACTTCATCGTTGTTATGCACCAATTCACTCTTATATGGTGTGTATACTGTCCTTCGACATAATATATCATGAATCCGTTTATTTTCATGATATTATAAAGTTCGGATTAAATGTTATTCCAAAATTATTTATATTCAAGAGTCTCTCATTTTGTTAAAAACTCTTTAACAAAAATATCATTTTAAATGTTTTATAGATTAATTATTCTAAATCTTTATCTTTAATGTCCATGTTTTCAAAATGGTTTTCAGTATTTACTTATATGGAAATTAATGTTATAATTCCATTAAAGGCATCAAAGTGGTATGGGACACTTTGATTCAAAAATCTCTTTTAAATGATTTTGGGAAATGGATTGATTAATTCAATATATTGGAATTACTTATTATGATTGCAAATGAAATATTGTTATTGAAATGTTTATATTTTCAATATTTTATGTGTAATTATGGTTATTGGACATTTTAAGGGTGGTTACGTGATAAACCATATGACGGGTGGTGCTGTGAATACAAGGACAGGTGGTTACGTTATTACCTCTAATGCATTGGGTGTGGAAGTCAACCGTATGGATATTCCATTAAGTATGTGTGTAAGTTGACCTTATGGTTATTCCATTTAAGTATGTTTATGTCCTAAGTTAACTTTATATGTTATGTGTTCTTTATATGGGTTTTGTGGTAATATTTTTGTTACAAAAGGGAATGTAATGGTCTTTTATTAAGTGAAGGGTTTTTACTACTTCATAAAGGTGAAAAGTATTACTTTGGTAAATAATTCATGGTTTACTTGTAGTTTTAAAAAACTAACAGTTTTCCATATTTTTGTATCCTTTACTGGGATTTTTATTCTCATCCCAAGTTTTTGAAATTTTTTCCACATGACTTAAAGATCAATAGGGTCAAGGATGGGATCAAGGGAAGACATTCTATCTAAAACATGGAAGTAGACATATTTCATTTTAAGTGTTTTTTTATTTTATGGAAACTTATTAGAAGTGTATACTATGTAATCTTTTGAGATGTAATAGTTATTTCCTAATTCTATAAAACACTAAACCTGAAAATATCCTCTATGTGAATTATTCGTTTAATTCAGGATTACGTAATGTTTATGGTCAGGGCCTTATAGTTGGTATCAGAGGTTGGTTTTGATAACTTTAGAGGTTAGGGTATTCTCTAAGCATAAGTGACATTACCATAATGGTTAGTATTTCAGAAAGAGTCATAGTTTTAGATAAAGTGAATGATTAAGTATATCTTACTGTTTATCTTCCTCATTAGTACATGATGGTTTTGTTGATATACTCACACTGACCTTTTTGGTTTTAGTAAATGGCTGGATTTAGTAGACACCAAAGTAACAGTAGATGTGAAGGAAACTGTGACAGTTTTCTGAGCAAGTAACTGAATGATATGGGAGCTGCAATTAGAAATCTTGTGTTTATCTTCAACCAACTATCTGGAGTCATGATTGACCACCTAAACCTTGGTGATTTATAAAAGGCATCATATATGCGAGAAACAAATCCCTACAGAACTACAGGTAGTAATCATAAAGGTAAGTGTGTTCCAAAACCATTGTGTCAAAGATGTGGAAAGAAACACCTAGGAAAATGTTTCAAAGGGACCGAAATATGCTACATATGTGGAAATGAAGTTCATAAAGCAAGAACCTACCATGGAAAAAGGAAGCATCCAGTTGACTCGAGGAAAGGGAAAGAAGTTCTTTCTGAGGGATCAATTGAATGTTTTAAATGTGGTGTGTATAGTCATTATGCAAACACATGTCCTAGGAAGAAGTTTCGAGAATGGGATCACCAAGATCGTACAAATATTCGTTTACCAGTACTGAATTCCATTCTGATTGAGGATGAAAAACTGACAATGACCAATCAAAGGTATGGATTATTTATTAACATTGGTTTTCCTATTTTGGAATCTTGGGATATGATTCATGATTTTTTTTGTAGGAAAGAAGTATTTCAGAATAAGATTGAAAGGAATGGTTAATATATCATGAATAATGTTGAATGAGTAATAAGTAAACATATAAGGGCTTCAAGAGTTATGGTGAAATTGTTAAGAGTATTAAGTCTCTTTTGATGATAGGGTTACATTAGAAGACTTTTTTATAGTATGTGTAACCCTGATGTTTGATATATGAAAATTTTATTCAAGGAATAGTTATCTGTTCTTTTGTGGACATAATTATAAATAACCATTTGGGTTTATATGATCCTTACTTTTGAGGTAATTATGGGTTACTATATGTTAGGATGGAAAGTGAAAGGCATGACAAAAAAATTGAGGTTAAATTATGTTATGATTATTTTTGAAGATTTTATCTCATTTTGGGGAATGTTTTAAAAATCATATAGTTTTGGAAAAAGGACAACACACAGACCGTGTGACAACCCGTCGCGTCAGAAAAAGATGCTGGAATCGAACCCACAACAAAAGTGCGACTCGTATTTATAGCCTACCACTAGACTACATGAAGTCCCTGGTTAGTTTGACTAATTCTTTTTAGTAAGATGATTTTAGGAATCAAGAGTAAGTTTATGTTGGGTTATCTATGTAAATGATTAACCTATCATCGAGGATATGTGATTAGGTTAATTTCTTTTCAATATGAGAATTTAAGAGAAACTGATGTTATTTAGAGATAAATGTTAATTTGTACCATGGAAGACTATGTAATTAAATCCTTCAAATATTTTGGTTTCAATATTAGTTTGGTTTACTTTGAAGAATATTATGGAACAATTGTTTATCGAATGGTCTTCGTTGAACTTTGGGATTTTTTGGGACAAATTTTGGATATTAAGAATATATTTTGTTTTTATAAAGGATTATACTTTGGTGGATTATCTGATCTCATACTAACAATTTTGGTTTTGGATTTTGTCTAAAGACATGGGAAATATATAGTTCTCTTTTTTGGATTAGGTAATTCTCCATAAGTTGATTATAGTACTCTTATTGCGAACAAGTCTTCCTAAAAACTCATCTTTTGGAGAAAATATGAGTTTGAATAAGGAATCTTGTAAAAGTTGAATGTCTACGTGACAAGTAAGTATGTTTCATTATAATTTAGTTAAGCTCAAAAATAAATTCCTCAATGAAGAGTAACTTAAAACAAAAATGTTGTCTGTTAACTTTTCTTACTGTGGAATAGAATACCATTTAACTCACCACATGTTTGTGATTTTCTTATGGATAAATTTCTCCTAAACATGTTTACTATCACTCTCCATCAGGACATAACCCTTGGTTTTCTCTTCTATATCCATATTTTCATACTTGGAATCCTAGTATGGGTTAACTCGGGTGACCTTTGTACTTCTCTTTCTTTATTTTGATGTGATAGTTTTACTGACTCTTGTTCCGATGTGGGATTTCCAATGACGTTTCCAAGCCCAATTTTAAAATTGAAAGGACACAATTCCCAAAAGTGGGGAAGGATGTAACACCCTTGGTAAATAAAGAATCTTACATTTTCACATTTATCCATATTTGTGAATAAAATATTAATATAACTTTAAAGGGGACTCTTTGCTCGATGGCATACCCAATACTAAACAACGAGTTTCTTGGGAATCTTACGTTGCACTCTAAAAATAAAATAATATTATTTTAAGTTGTAGTTAATGCCTAGCCGTTGTAATGGCGGGGATGAATAGAATTAACTACAAAATGATTATATATGTTTGTCAAATATTTTCATTTTTCACAATAAATGTTAGAGGATTAAAAATGCGAATGAATCCAGTTTTAAGCGTAAACATTCTAATATTCTTTAAAAGGCCGATTAACCGCCTTTTGATGACGAACCTCCTTTAAATACACTTTTTGAAAATTTTATTTGTTATATTTGACAAAATAAAATTCTTCTTTAGAATCAGGACATCAAAATTTACTTTGTGTAAATTTTTTGTACTTTTCCGATAATGTTCATTTTTTTAATGAATAGTGAAAAATGTTGTATTTTAAATCAAAACCTCTTTTTAATGTAATTTATTTATATGATTAGATTATATTTTTAATTGGTTTGAAAATTAAATTAGAATATATTTTTACAGTTTAATCCCATAGTGGTCGTTGGAATTAAATTCATCTTGAAATTGGACTTAAACTAGTGTCAATCTTTTGATACTTATTGTTTCATAAAAACACGCTATTTGCTCTGACAGTGGGAATTAATTATTAAATTAATTAATGTAACTTATATGTTTTGAATTTTTTAAAATAGACATAATTTTTAAATTCTGAATGTCAAATATTTCATAGGGTGAAGTTATGGTAATTTTCTGAAAAACATCAATTTTTGATGAATAGTGAAACCAATAAGCGGTAGTTAAAGAAAATGATTTTTCTTTTAAATGAAACTTTAACACTTCTGTAAATTGAATTTAAAAAATCCGACATACATGGTTTTAATTAAGAAGTAAAATGTGGTTCAATGGGATTAAAATAATTTTTTTGGTGAATAGTACCTTTTAAGTTTATTAATCGTGATTAGAGGTAATTAGTGTAATTTAAGGTAAAAATAATGTTTTAATAATATGAAATTACCTAGAAACATGTCCTACCCTCATTATATGTTTCATGGCCGACCAAGAAAATCCATGGGTCAACTTGGAAACCCCATGGAGCCACTTTGGTCGGAAAATGACATTAATACCTTTTTATTTAAATTTAAAGTTTAAATGATACAAACATGTGTTGTTTTACTAAAACAATTTTTACATAGGGTTATACAAGTCATATTTTTTTCTATAAATATTAATTGGAAATATAAACATATTTCCTACATCATGATATTTTTTTTTATAATTTTTAGACACTTAATAAATTAAATTATTTATGACACCATGATGATGCAGTGATTACCTCATTATTTAATGATTGAAATAAAATGAAATGATAATGTAAAATCTAAGATCTAGACTTGTCACAAACCTATTGGATGGGTGGATTTCGAAACCTTATCACCTTATCCTAGAAATATATCCTTTTGGGACCTTTAAAATTCGAAATTAATTATATAATAAAGTAATATTTTATAACTTTCCAAGAGTGTCCCTCCTCTCCTCTTATAAAAGGCCCCCACCTCTACCACCTTACCCACACCTATCAAGCCTTTGGCTCGGCCAAACCCTGCCCATTTCATATCTCCACATACCTATCTTCAACATTGAAGCCTCACCATTTGCATAATCTTTTCCAAGGAAGCCTTTCAGCTCAAATAAAAAAGTGTTACCCGATTTAAAGGTAATGTCTCCCCTTGTGTTCTTTTGTATTATTTTGCTTCTCCAAACCCCTAAAACCTGTTTATTCCTTTATTTTGTAACAACACCAGTATCTTAAATATACTATTATGTTTTTATGTGATGTATTTGAGTTATACTTAAACACAACTTCGTCTAATGGTTAAAGAACATACTGTTTCTGTGGATGGAAAATTTCTGCCTCACGAAACGATGGTTGTTCAATCTCCCCTTAACACCTTTAATGGTGGCCATTATGATGTCACTATATTTTATATATGATTTATATGGTATTTATGTTTTCTATATGCTTCTTAATTTTATATTTAAATCATGCCTTTATGCTTTTCGTGTTGTGAAAATGCGATAATTTCATACGAGGAAGTGTGGACTACCGCCCCCTCAAGTGATGTGACTCGTTCATGAAATGCATGGAATGTATAAATAATGAAATTAATGAACATATGTGACCTATATAACATATATATTATAATGTAATTATAATATATATATCTATCAATTATTTTTAATTCCATTAATATGACAAATAAATGAAAGTAGCGTTCATGCGTACATACAGCCTACCGTCTCCATGAACGGTGCATTTCATTTCTTACCTATAAATGATTATGTAATATCATAAATAAATGTATATGATGCATATATATGATATATATAATATCTAAATCATGAATATAATTCTGGATATTATGAACTTTTGACCACATGAACAACATGTAATTGTAAGAAGTCCACTTTCGACTTAAGAACCAAATATTGACAAAACAAACATTATTAAATTAAATGATTAAATAATGTTTATAACATGGAAATAAGTGATATAAAAGTAATAATGAACTTTAAAAAGGTTTTTAAGAAAGTATAAATTAACTCAAGTTTATTATTCAGGACATTAAATAACGATCGAGTCAGGTCGGACCCGATGTAAGGGATCCAACCTCTCTCTTTCTTTTTAAGTACTCTCTTTTATGTCATTTCTTTTAAGCACATATTTCTTATGTTTGGGGATGTTATTTTATATTCCTAATTATGTTATTTTTTTGTTCATATTATGATAGTCCCTATATGATATCATAAATCCATTTTTTGGATGTTTTAAGTGGCGTCGTTAGGCTGCTGAGTTTTCGTAATGGATTTTTCATCTCACTTTTATTTCCGTGACATTTATGCTACGTTTGCCACTATTTCCTTTGAGTGGTGTATGTACTGGACATTATTATACACATTATGTAGTATAATTTAATATATTTGTATTTACATCTTCGTTGTATGACCCTTCTTCCATGGGGTGTACGTTTCGAAAGTTACCCAACTCGGTAAAGGGACCTTTCACCCTCCTCTTTTTAAAAGACTTCTTTTGTTATGTCTTTTAATTTACATCATATTATGCTGGGATATGTTATTCTATATCCTTATTGATGTGAAATTTATGTCCAAGTGATGAGATACCATTAACTCTCTCATCTACTAATTTTCTTAATTTTGAAGTGACGCCGTTAGGCTGTCAAATTTTTACAAGGGAACGTCTGGACCCAATTTTGATTTCTTTGGGTTCAACTTGTTCTTCTTGAACATGTCATCCTATGAATATGTGTGAATGACCTCTAATTGTTTCACAAATAATATCCACTTATATTGGGTGTATTTATATTTCTCACACATAATTATGTGATATATTTATCCTTAATTTAAGGATACCATCTTTATAATGGATTCCAACTCAATTTACATTTCCATTGAGAATTCATTGTTGTTATGCACCAATTCACTATTAGATGGAGTGTATACTGTCCTTTGACATAATATATCATGAATCCCATTATTTTCATGATATTATAAAGTTCGGATTAAATGTTATTCCACAATTATTTGTATTCAATAGTCTCTCATTTTTTTAAAAAAATCTTTAACAATAATATCATTTTAAATGTTTTAAAGATTCATTATTCTAAATATTTATCATTAATGTCCATGATTTCCTAATGGTTTTCGGTATTTATTTATATGGACATTAATGTTATAATTCCGTTAAAAGCTTCAATGTGGTATGGGACACTTTGATTCAAAAATCTTTTTTAAATGTTTTTTGGAAATGGATTGATTAATTCAATATATTGGAATTACTTATTGTGATTGCAAATGAAATGTTGTTATTGAAATGTTTATATTTTCAATATTTTCTGTGTAATGATGGTACTCGGACATTTTGATGGTGGTTACGTGATAAACCATATGATGGGTGGTGCCGTGAATACTAGGACGGGTGGTTACGTTATAACCTCCAATGCATTGGGTATGGAAGTCGGCTGTATGGCTATTCCATTAAGTATGTGTGGAATTCGACCGTATGGTTATTCCGTTTAAGTATGTTTATATCCCAAGTTACCTTTATATGTTATGTGTTCTTTATATAGGTTTTATGGTAATCCTTTGGTTACAAATGGGTAAGTAATAGTCTTTAATTCAGTGAAGGGTATTTACTACTTCTTAAAGGTGAAAAGTATTACATTGGTAAAGTATTCATAGTTTACTTTTGTTTTGAAAAACTAATAGTTTTCCTTCTTTGTGTATCCTTTACTAGGCTTTTTATGCTCATCCCATGTTTTTGAAATTTTTTCCACAGGACTTAAATATCAATAGGGTCAAGGATGAGATCAAGGAAATACATTCTATCTAAAACATTGACCTAGACATGTTTCTTTTTAAGTGTTTTTTATTTTATGGAAACTTAGTAGAAGTGTCTACTATGTAATCATTTGAGATGTAATAGTTATGTCCTAATTATCTAAAACTCTAAACCTAAAAATATCCTATATGTGAATTATTCGTTTAATTCATGCTTAAGTAATGTTTAAGGTCGGGGACTTATACATAAAATCCAATTTTTTACATACATGTTTTATAAATATGATGTTTTATGGAATATTACCTATAAATACATTCATTACGACATACAATTTATGATATGATAAATTTCTTAATGTATTAAGATATCCACACACAATTATGTATGGTTTTTAATATGATATGTTTTGGGATCAATAATCCATTAAGGTAGTATATGTCCATTAATACATTATAATGCATTAGTGAAAGATTTATATCACATGTATAGTCACAATAACTAATATAATAATATATGACTATAAAATGTTATATAGGTATTTTTTTCCCATACAATGAAACATGGGAATTTATTTGTTTGAAACCTGAATCTAGATAATTACTTTTATTCACAACATTAATTGAGTGATTTTTTTTTCATAAAAATATGTATATTGGATATTTTTCTATTAGTAACATGAAGAATGTGCGTTTTCATTGTTTAGAAGAGTGTGCATTGGAATTTTATTCATATTAAATAGAATACATATAAATTTTGTTCATTTATAATTTAATGTGATCATTGTAAATAATTTATATATAATATAATGATTTCATAATCTTATGCTTCTGCCATTATTATTTTTCTGATATTTTTAAAGGGTAATCTATATTCTCATGTTTTATTACTAGGTTTACACTATAAGGATCTTGTATATAATAACATTATTATTCACTCAATTTCTATGGAATATGATTCTTCATTTTAAATTTAATTTACATCCATCACAATTTATCGACAAATAATATCATTTCATTTCATTTTTAATAATTTACTTTTCCCATATTATGTTATCTTTTATTTTCATGAAATGAACCTTGATGACATGTGGGTGAGTTTTTCCTTACTCAGATTTTTTCTCATCCCATTATTCTATTTACATTCATTGGTTATTAAGGTGTGAATAACATATGATAAGACTATAAGGGTGTATACTGTGGAAACATTATTGGGAAATGATCAAAAGTACCATAATAAAGTCACATGTGTATGAAATCCTCAATGATATTAAACCATCCCTTCTTGATATTGTGTAATTATTTAATAGATTTAATGTTTAGCTATAGGAAATTTCATAAAATAATGACAATGTTAACTATGTTTGAAACAATTTTTTTTGAAAACATATTTATTGAACTATATTGGAGAGTGTATGTCTTAGGTACATCATGTGTTTAAGGGATGCGGAGTTAAATTCGTGGTATTGAACTAGATAGTGATTGTTTATATGTGGCAGTTGTAGGATAGTTTCTGAGAAATGTGTAGTAATAATTTTAAAGGGAAACATTTATATTATAATTTAGGGTTCATATATTATACCTTTATTTAATTATTTTATTTTATTTCCCCGCCGTAGTAAAATAACCTTTTTGATGCCTAAATATTTGGGGTTTCTATTGATGTCCCAATGCAACAATGTTGGAGAGTGAATGTTTGGATGTTTATTCTCGTTACCCTTATCTTTCATCATGATATATAATGGTAATGATGTCTAATGATTTAAATGTGTTTGATGTGTTATGGGAAATATCATGGGGTTTTATTTTAGTATTTTACTTTTTTAGATCTAAAATTCTATAACATGAAACGACTTATGGTTATATCAAGACATTGTTTAATTTTTATGATGATGATGATTGGTGGTTTTATATATTTTTAATGATATTATTTTGGGTAATTCCTCATATATGAATTATTTATACTATATGTTCTATTCGCCACACCATGGCCTATTGGAGGTGGGATTTTTGGTAGTCACAACCATTTCCACTATAATCCTTGGATGATTTTCAAGTCTAATAATGTATTGATATTTAGTATTACTTTTGAAATCAATAATTAAATTATCTAGTAAATTATTTTATAACAATGCTAACATCGTTTAATATTTTTTTGGATTCTCAAGGGATATTCTATAATGATATAATAAAATGTCTTAATCTATTGGGATCATTATCATGAATTTTATATGTTTTCATGAAACCCATTTCATTAACATAGGTCATTTTAATTATGATGAAAATATTAATGTTTTTATGTGTCACTCATATATATGTTTTTCACAATCTGAATGGTTTCTCCTTGAATTAAATATCTCTCTTATGCATTGGAATGTGATTTAGATATTATGAGATGAAATTTAATGGAATTGGGAGTGAACAAAATCCCCAATAGAATATTCTCCACTATGATAAATAGAATCAACTATGAAAATAATCATCTATATGACTCATTCAACTATGTGATGATGGTCTTGGAAATAATCCTTGACATAAGAAATGATTTAGTTTAAAATATGTCAACAAAAAATTCATTCTATGATTCTATGTTATGCTACATTCTTATGTTATGATTTTCATAGATAATGATTATTTACTCATTTTTCTACACATCTATGACACTTATCTTATTTATTGTTGAAATAATTATTCCGTGACTCATGATTTATGATCTATTTTTATCTGGTATAATTATTTTATGTTATCTTCATTATCTTTGAATATGTTATCATATATACATGTTCATTGTATGCTAACCTATGATCTATGATTCCTATAACATCTGTTTACACCTATTGGATCTAATTACATTAAATTTAATTATGTTTCTAATCACAAGGAAGTATGTTGAATATTTATTTGTAATATATTTACCAAGATATCATGTGTTTATAATGTTAATGGATATGTTAAAGACTTTTAAAATCATAACAGGTTCATTTATCTGAGCTATAAATAAAATAATCCAATTGATTTTAGGATTTAATTTTAACAGTATATATAATAAATATTCATATCAAATAATTTCATATGTATGTATGATATGATTAGAAATTTGTAGCTTGTATAATAGTGGGTTATAGTATTTTTTGGTGATTTTGTATGTGGAGAAATGGGATAAAATATAAATTAAATGTTTTTGATGAAAAATTTGTAGAGGACCAACCTAAAATTAATTAGTTTAAAATTATGGTGTCATACTTTTGGTAAAAAATTTATTTATTTTCCTTAGAATATTATTTCACATGCAATATTTTATCCTAAAAAATAAAATTAACCTTTTTTGTTTGACATGTTGATTCAAACTAGAATGACATGGTGGAACGTATATATATTATACATTAGTTAATACTAAAATTATTATCTGATTATAGTTTTAACAACACTTAAAATATAGGTTGTTTTCTATGATTATCTAATAAAATATCTAAAGATATATTTTTAATTATAGGTTAAAACTCTTAGTAGTGTAATGGTTTCTAAAAAATTATAAAACTCTTCTTAAATAAAATCTTGTTGGAATTTAATTTTTTTAAATATTAGTATTCTCCCTTTATTAAAATTTATCATATTTTTATTAGGGATTAGATCTATACATAAAAAAATATTAATGTTCATGATACATAAATCACATTTCATATACCAAATTAATCTATTCTATTCTATTACAGAAATTTCAGCTGTGGTCTATTTATAGAAATTAATTCTATTGTATCAGTATTAAAAAAATAATGATAGTTATTTATAAAATATCTTTTAGGAGAAAGAAAATCTTTAAGACATTATGATTTTAAAATAATTTATTTATATGTTTCTTAAAGTGTTTCTTAAACATTCCCTATATAGTGAGGGTTTTTTGTTTTTAGAATAAAACACGGTGTTATGAATTTATAAAACAATTATTATATAATGACCTGAATTTATTTGTTGTAATTAATAAATCATAGCTTTTATAAACAATTTAAGGGTTTTATATAACAATGTATATCATCATGTGGTTCACCATTATATTTATTATTAATAAAGATGTATCATTGAGTCCCTGGTTTGATTATTTAAAAATTAACAAGATCATGATTAATAACATGTGTCATCTACCAAATATTTATTAATTTTTTAATCATCATTGATGGTATTAATACCTTAATATGATTAGTCATGGATCTAAATTCTTTGAATTAATGGTGAAGTAGAGGATACAACAAATATATAATTTTATACTTATTTTCGAAACTATTAATTCATATCTATTTCATTCCAACATAAAAATTATGGTTCCATTGTCATCGTTATAATGAAAATTGTCATCAGAGATTACCTTAATCAATTTTGTGTTTTATTATTTTATTATATTATTATATATTACAATATATTTGAATATAATGAATAAAATTTTAGGATTTTTTTAAATACTCTGATTTGAGAATTTATTTTCCAAATTATTGAATATCCAATTAAAAATATATAAATTATCAATCATTTTATATTTATTCCAAAAAATGGTAATATATGTGGATCCTTTAAATATAGAGATGGTTGATGAATTCCATAGACAGATATATTTAATAGATATATATTTTTTAATAGAATAGATAGATACAATCTGTGTTATTTAAAAAATTTCACTTGAATCTAAAATCAATCATCCATCTTAACATGAAAGTGAATCATGTTCATTTGGATAAATTAATTCAATTTTTTTGAGGTGCATAAATAAAGTGTGGACATCATACATATGAATCATTTAGCTAAAATTACATCACAGAAATAATTTTAATGTAGAACATTATATTTAATAGAATATATGACACACAACAAATATATTATATGAAAATATAAAACATAATGAATTTATGATTAAAATATTAGGAAATAAAAAAATTTCTTCGATATCATGTGTAACACAAAATATCATGTTTAAACAAACAACGACACTTTATTAATATATTATTATTTAAACAAGAAAATTATAACCTATGCATTAAGTTTTTGGTATGAATAGTATCAACTAAACTATGAAAAAAATTAGTTTAAAATTATATGAATTATTTTGAATGGTAATATATGTAGTATATATGAAATAAGAACCATTTGCAAGAACAAATAATTGGAAAATGTATTTTTTAAAAAGGAAGTATTATAGCTCATATCAAAAATAATTAAAAGTTGTTTGTTAATATATATATATATATATATATATATATAACAAAGTGAATTTTTGAAAAATACATTTCCAATTTAACATTGGGAATATTTTTGATAATTTTTTGGATATATTAATTTTGCGATGAATAATGAAATACAATGATTTATATTGATACCATCATATTAGATAAAATCATTTAAAATGTAAAATTATATTTTAAATTTTTTAATGAACCGTTATTTAAATTATTTTTAAAACTATATATTTTAGTTCATTTGATTAATTTCCATAATGAACATTGATACTGAAAGTCTATATGATTATGAGATGTTCTCATTAGAACTCCCCTCTTTCACTACATGTATAGTTTAATTTTACATTAAATTATGCCACTTATAATAATTAAATTTAAAATAATTGATTTCATATTTTAAATGGGTAAATTATATATTATTTAATGTGGTCAAATTTATTTTTTACTCTAATGAACAGTGAAAACAATAAAAATTAATAACTACAAATAAATAAATAATTAGATAACTGGGGGTTAAACTAAGATTATAAGGGTAAACATTCCCTAAAACAATTACAAAACAAGTTTTATAGACATATTTAGACATTATAACATCTAAAACTACCCAATGACTCAATGAATAGTCATTTTCAGTGACGAAAATGTGGTTATCACTCAAACTTTTAAAAAATTCACTGTGTGTCCTCTCCCCTATTTATTAATTGACTCACTCAATATTCTGATCATAAAATATTCAAAACTTATTTTTTAGACAATCCCTACCCAAATACCTTCAAAATATCCCTTTCCAAATCTAATAGTATGTTTTTGTGTATTAATCTCTAATATGAAGGATTTTTGTGTAAGCCTAAAGAGGATCTATGAAGAAGATGTAAAATTATTAAATGTGTGTATTTGTATTATTTTTTCTTCCACCTCTATCAACCGTTGTAATATTGTGATAACATAATAAATTTATAATTATTAATATAGTGTTTTTTATGACATTGTAATGACACATATCAATATGTACTTCCATCTAATGGGGAATGAAACTATCAATTGTCTGTTCGATGGGCAACCACCTCACAAACTGATGTAATTCATCTCCCATCACTACCAAGAAAGGAAAAAAATAATGACGCATTGAAATTATGTATATGATATTTATGAAATTTTATATTTCATTAATTATTATATCAAATATATCTATTAATTCCATTTTTGGGGATATGATAACATCGTTCTTATGAGTGGAGTATTATTACATCACAAAGAGGTGTGATTCTTTTTCACTTACAATCTACATGAAATATATTATGGTTGAATTTAAATAGCATATTTTTTATTTAGGATATAACTATACTTTTGGAAATATAATAAATTCTCAAATTTCCGACATTGAAATCTATTAGAAGAACATAAAACCGCTCATGCAAATTTGTGGACTACGACCTCCATGTAGCGAAGTGAAATGTATTTCATTTTTTAGATGGATAGTAATATGCTTGAATTTGATATATATAAAGTATGGATAATAAATAAAAACAAATATAGAACCATTGTTTAATATTTATTTTCCTTTCACTCAATCTATTATAAAATGCTCACATGCTTTTCATTTGTATGTTTGTCCTACTATCTCCATGAACGATATAATCCATTTTCTAACACTAACATTAATAAATTACTATAAATACATATATGATGAATATATATTATAATTATATCGTAGTTCATAATATTGATATTTTGTAACCAATATCAAATTATAATATCCAAAATTCTCAAACTAAAACATACATGTAAAATGAATCAATTATCACCAGAAACAATGATTTAAAAAATAATTATTAATAAACTAGTGAAAAAATAATATATATAAATAACATATGATAAGAGATATATAAATATTAATTTTAATATATTTATAATAACCCATAATTATTTTATATGAGTTTTTAACACATACGATGGAAGTCAATCATGAGGTATGGGTTTCTGTTCTCACTTTTACTTCAGTGAGAAATATGCCACACTAAACACTTATTTCACTGTGTGGTGTATATAATTCTGATTTTATATGTTATATCACAAATATATTTATATTCTGGGTATTTATAGTATTATTTGGTTTTATTTTTTAGGGGATTATTAGTCATCTATTACCAAAGAGGAATGGATTTACTTCACATTCACATTGATATTCAAGATTTTTTAGGTTTACGCCTCCCATGGGGGAGTTATTTGGTATTCCTATCTTAAGACAATTATATTTTACTATTCAATGGTTATTCATCATGATTTTTAATAATAATTTTATTTTGTGACAATAAAGAACATAATATCACTAAGAATATGTTCATAATAAAATCAAACATCATTTCTCCTTTTAGCCAAGAATTCATTTTTATCCAAAACCATGATTTTTAAAAATATTTTCAAAAATCATTCAATATTATAATAATTATTTATTAAAGGAATTTTCAACGATTATTTACTTTATAAAAATTATTAATGAAATGTTTTTATCAATTTAAAATCAATTCATATTTGGCATTTATTAAAAATGTGAAAGGAATCATTCTTTTAACATATATGGCATGATCAAAATTCACCACCTCTATGGACATTAGATGTTATAACGATTATTTTAAATTTTTAGAGGGTATTTTAAATTATAAGTATTTTGAAACTATTATTTCAATATTTTTATAAATGGTTATTTTCAAAGTGCCAAATTTATTTTCTGAGAAAATATTTTCAATGTAAATTGTATGGTATTTATACTCATCAATGACATAAACTCTATTACTAAAATTTTGATCCTTTAGAAATATTAGTTTATAATATCATCATTATTCTTTATTTTTGTAGTTTATGATCAGTTTGAATGATGAATACAATTTTATTATCATTAACTACATTATATTAGATGGTTTATAATTATGTTTATTTAACTAGTGTCGGTATTAATATTATATACACTAGACTTAAAATAAGAATTATAATGTTTATTAATATTCAGCCATTTTATTTGGGGAATTAATTTGAAATAGTACGTGACATGCAGGTTCTTTTTATAAATAGATACTCGATGTATCAATAAGTTTAAAGATAAAAATCAGTTTGGAAAATTAGATAGGTTTATACAAATAGATTTAAAAATTCTTGTGTAAGGTCTTGAATGTTTTTTTCCAGATGTCCAAAATTATGGATTCCCACATTATGATATTAGTTATTGAATTCCATGTGATTGTATGATTATATATAATATCCCTAGATAAGTATCAATATTACATGATTATTTATATGGCATTATTTAATCAACATTTATTCCTACCACATTGTTCCCAATTAAAGGTCTAAATAGAATGTGTGTTAGTTATTTAACTTTCCATAATGATTATTCTTATTTATTAATAATAACATATAATGCATTGTTACCATTTATGTGCATCTATGATATCCAATTTTCTTATGTTTTTTAAGATACCCATATTTGTTTTCAAATTGATATATATATATGGAAATTATAAGATAAAATATGGTCCTATAAAAGAGAAAAAATTTTATTTGATGATTTAAAATATATTATGACATTGAATTATTTATCAGTTTT
This sequence comes from Viscum album, assembly GCA_963277665.1. Taxonomy (NCBI): domain Eukaryota; kingdom Viridiplantae; phylum Streptophyta; class Magnoliopsida; order Santalales; family Viscaceae; genus Viscum; species Viscum album. The sequence goes on along the minus strand of OY728129.1, from coordinate 41,082,215 downwards.
TATAATAATTGTATATTATTAAATAAGAAAGATGGGATTCCGGGTGTCCTATGACATATAAAAAAATTATCCACTAAATTCGGGCCACTAGGTTCAGGTACTTTATAGTTATTCTCAAATTATGTTTACTATAAAGCTTGGTAACTAGATTTTAGAAATCCATTATTCTGAAATCTATGCTTAATAGTTTATTTAAGGAGAAGTACATATATATGATAATATTCTAATGTTTTTATGGTAGATATTTTTGAGTATTAGTTGACATATATCTCTTTATAGATTAATCAAACGGATATGGATCAAGTATAGTTATACCTATCAATAATAACTTCAACAAATGTACTATGATATTGAAGCTACTGTTACTTTTAAACACCGACAATCATTAATCCACAATTAGTTTGACACACTTGGGAGATATGATTTGGTTAATTCAAATTATTATTACAAACCATTATGAAGCATTTGGAATTATTTTTACAATTTCAAAAGATTAAAAATGAAACCATGATTATGATAATGAAATTATCCATGCATAATTTTTTAATATATGTCAATTATTTTACTTTTATCGAGATTAAATTTTATGATTCATAATATTATGATCTAATTTTATATATTCCATTTTTTATAAATGGACCCTATATTATGGATTGAAAATTTTATCAATGCATGTAATCTAATGGGTTAGAATAATAATTTCATTAATGGATTTACTCCAATCCTATTATGGTAATTAGTCAACAAAATATTATCATTATAAAATGAAATAATTTTATTTTATATCAGGATAGATAAATAATCCTCTATTTCTTATGGATTAAAAAGGAATAAAAAATATGATAATGGGACATAAAAATATAGATAATTTGAAGATTGGAAAGAATAATTTCCTTATATGTGAATTATGGAATGAAACTTCCTGGTACATGAAGGGAATGTGATTTTGATGTATGTGTGTATAGAAATTCCACCATGATCCTTACAGAAACTTTTGGAAATAATTCTTTTATGTTTAGTGTTTCAATTGTATGGTTCTGGGGAACCATTCAAATAAATTTCCCATGTGTTAAGGTAATATTCCATAGATGTAGATAAGGGATCGAGTTCATACTAATGTTAATGGATAATCTTCATGAATCTATTATGGGATTCAAGAAAAATGTTGTGAAATTATTTTATAGACGGTATTATTTTTATAAGAATCAAATAATGTATATAGACTTTTCTCTTTTACCTATTATTTATTAATCCAAATGAATTTTATGAACAGTAATGATAACCAAGAATTGTGATTTAGTGGAAAGTTGATATTTTTATAAAACATATGATTTATGGATGGTAAACATTAATATTAAGTATATGTTGAGATTATAATGATATATGTATGTTTATTTTAAATTATGACATAAATTTCATTTCTTTTCTGATTTGATGGATTATTTTATCTTTGGTTGAGTTTACTAAATTATTGTATTTATAAAATATAATCAAGAATATGATATTTTATTTTTATGAGAATAAATGTTTTAATCATTTTTTACAATGATAAATGTATTCAAATATATATAAGGTTTCATAAAGACCAAATATATATTTTTTATGTAATATAATGATCATTTAGTGACCTTCAATTTAAATATATTGACACTGAATATGGAAAGACTTATTTCTGATGATTATTAAGGTTGACTATATATATAATGGACTAATATCAATATTTTTTTTATTTTATAACATTTTATGACCATTTTTATTTATAAAAATATCAAGATATGTGATGAATTAATTATTATTCTGATCATGTGTTAATTGTGATTTAGGTTTAAAAAATCAATTTTGATATTCAATTCATCGATTATGAAATGATGATGTAATTGATCAAAGAACAACCAATGTTTGAAATTTTTGTTATGAATTATAAAGATAGAGTGTAACTAATTTTTCATATGTTCCCAGTATTGATAGTATATATTTTCATCAACACTAGTGAAAAATATTGAAACACTAATGTTATTCTAATTCCATGTTTTTTATGGAATAGGTAGTCTTTTCACCATAAATGATTTATTGGTTTATGGTCATTATAATTTCAATATCAATGTATTTCATAAGATTTATTATCTCTAAAACTCATGATAATAATTTACGACTATCTTCAATGTCCATGTCTTCATGTTCCACCTATGATATCTTATTTGGAATACGATTTTGCATTATTTAAGATGAAATTAGTACAACCATTCCTAAAATATTACTAATAATATTTATCGACCATATTAATGATGTGGGGATTTTGGATGTGTATTTTTCAATATCATACCCTTATTTATCGATATTATGATTAAATTGGAAGGACACATTTTATATTACTAGTAGAATGCTAAACAGTAGGATTATAAAAGAGGAAAATCATATCTGATTACATATAAGAAAAAAAACACTGATTGTAAATGTGAATGTAATACCCCAATACATTATTATATACATTTTTTTAAATAAATCCAATTTATATATAATATTTCTTATCCCAAAACCCTGAATGTAAGCAAAACATGATCCTCTTTTAATATGTTATAATTTAAACATGACCACTGTAACATGGCCATTTAGTTGATGGGTATGAATATTAACATCTAAATGTTGATAATTAAAAGTTTTTTTCATTAAAAAATAAATTCAATTATTTTATGTTATATATAAACAATATTATATCCATTTAATGAAAATTAAATTGTTTTTAAAAAAATAGGATTTTTATAATTGAGTTATAGTTGTAAGTTTTCCGCCTAATTAAAAACAATTTATTAACTATTTTATAAATATTACAAGAGGAAATTAAATTATATTTTTAATTGTATATTTCAACATTAAATTTTGGTAAATTTTTCTGAATAGTTTTAAAGTATTAACTTTTTAATGAATAGTGAACTCTATTAATTTAAATTATTACTTGCATTTTCATTTGAATAATTTATAAAGATAAATTATATTTTAAAATAATTGAAATTAGAAACTAGTTTATTTAAAATTACATTTTATTGATTTTTTCTATTAAATAATTTTTATAATGAATTTGGATATTAAATCATTCTATACATATGATAACTCTCTCTTCAAAAAACAATTATTTCATATCCCTTAAAGGTTTTATTTAAATTGAAATCTACCCTATATATGAATTGAAATTATGAAAATGAATTCAATATTTTTAATAATAATTATTTATATGATATAATAGTATCTATATAATTTGATTCGATAATTAATTTTGAAAATAATAAATAATAATTGTCAGAGTTACAGAAAAAATGTGTTTATGAGTGGGAGGGGGTAAAAAAATAATATGGGTTAATATTACCCAAACTATTTAAACCAAAATTTTTATAAAAAAATTAAACACTACCACCTCAATGATTTTGGAATGATCTATTTTGGTCAGTTTTTTATTATAAAAAACTTGGACTCAAATTTTCTTTTCAAAAAATCCATTTGTGTCATATCCCCCAATTTTAAATTCCACCCTCTCTCCTACCCTACAAACACTTTCAAAATAATTTGGTCCAGCCAATACCTACCCAAATATATTCCATACTTCACTCTAGAACAAATAGTGTTATTATGTTTATTATTAATCTCTCATTATAAGTCTATAAGTATAGACCAAAAGAGGCTCTCTTGAGAAGAGGAAAATTTGTAAACATCTGTATTTTTTATTTGTTCATCATACTCATGAAAAACATATTCATATATGATAATATAATAAAAACATTATATCCTATTTACATAATATGTTATTATGTAATTGTAATTACCCATATCTATATCCACTTCAATATAATTGGAAATGAAACCACCAATCTAGTGTTTAGTGGACTACCACATAAGAAATCGATGTAATTCTTTTTCCATCACCACATCTCATGGACAGATATAATGATAGATTTATAATTTATTTATAATATATTAATTAAAAATATATAATTATTTAAGGATGATATCATATAGATGTTATTAATTATCAATTTTTGGGTTATGTGATATCATCGCTCGTGTGTGTGGGAGATTCCTACCTTGCAAATAGATGTGATTCATTTTTCACATAAGAGTTACCAAAAATTTAGTATGATAATTTTTATTTAATATAAGTTATATTTTTTAAATAACCATAAATACTGAAATATAATATCACATATAACCTTTTACCTTCCAGTACATTTGAATTCAATGGTGTTGATCGTGAGTAAGTGTGGACTACCACCTCCACAAAGTAATGTGATATATTTTTTGTATTAATTTTACATAGATAATGAAATATATTTAATTTATTAATATAAATGAAATTTTTGAGATAAATATAATTTTATATAGTTTAATTAATACATATTTTCCTTTTCTTCGATCTGTTGAAAATAAATGGAAACACTGTTCATGTGTACGTACAACCTATTATCTCCATTGACATTGAAATATATTGAATTCGTATAACATTTAGAGATTAAAATATAAATATATATTATTATTAATTTTATTTTATATCTTTATTAACAATATTTATATTATTTATCCATTATTAAATTAAAAATTAAAAAATTAATGAAATAAAATATACATGATAAATGACAAAATTATCTACCAAAAAGCTGATTTTAACACTGAATTGGTTATATTGGGTTTCTAAATACTATAAGTAAATAATTAATGCATTAAAATATATGGATATTCAACTGTAATATATGATTAATAAACCATTTTAATTATATAAAATGTTCGAAAACATATTAACTAAGTCAAAACTAATGTAAGGGTTTCTCATCTAAAATTTTCTCAATGTACACATCTATGCAAGACAGTGAGTAACCATAGTCCTATTATGTTTCATTTTTAATTTTTGTTTATTATTTTAATATCATTGTATATACTTGGATGATTATTATTTGGGTGCCCGTTATAAAATATTACCTATGATAGTGGTACACAAATGGAATGTTTAGTTGCATTATAAATGGGTGTAACATCTTGAATGCCTATATATGAATTTCCCTATGAGGACCCACGATATTCATCTTCCAATTTATTTTCCAGAGTTGGTGGGACCAATATTCTAGAGGATGTATTAAATTACTAAATCATCCTAAAATTCATCTTATTTTTATTCAAATTTAAAAATATGTTTTTCTGTAAATTTCTAAAATACTTTTAGATTCCAAAAAACATTAAAGATTTAGTACATTAGAACCTCAATCAATAAAATTCCTAGAGATTAATGTTTATCCATAAATATCACACACCATAGGTGTTAAAACCAGACACCCTTTGACTTTGAAGGATCAATATTATGTTTCATCCCTCAAAATATATTTTAATTTGACCTAGTTTGTCCAATCATTGGTATATGGGATCCCAATCAAAGATAATTATATACATTTTTTTCTCTTTCACAATAGGTTTATTATTGTTGGATTATTTTGGATATTTCAACAACATATTAAATACTAGGGTAATGGAGATGATTTCACCTCAATATATAATAATTTAGGATCAATCATGTCTTTATTTTATAAAATATATGAACTAATTCCTAGATAATAGAACAATGAGGCTTATCAAATCATCAAAACATAATTTTGTTAAATTCAAGAGGAATGGTTGGTCTATACAAAGGAGGGCCCATGTGTAATAGTACATCCATGATTTGTACCGAATATTCCATGAACAACTTTGAATTTGTCTAGAAATATCTAAATCTAAAAAGGAATAAAATGGGAAGTAAAAGTTAGGTGAGGAGGCTATGAAGGATGTGATACATTTACCTATAAGGGAAACAATGTTTAATCCCAATTCAAAAAAAAATATGATACCGTATTGGGTGATTTATAAAAAATTTAAATCACTAATGAAAAATACTAATACAAGATTGAGTACACATTAAGAACATCTTATTATGGTAGTCTCATTTAATCCTTCATTTTTAACACACACACACACACATATATATATATGAGATAGAGAGGCTGCATAATATAAAGAAGCCCATGTTATTATAATGAATTGATAAACACTATATTCTCCCATAAATTTATATTCTTAAATTATCATGTCCCATTCTGATAATACCATAATGAAAACCAATGAAACTGTCAATGAATAATAAAAGAAAAATTATATCCATATGATAATTTGTTTGAATTTAAAAAATTGAACCATGGTATTAATCTTCATGAACCAATGGATGACTTTATCTAGATGTGTACTCACAACCAGAAATATACATATATACCATCACTATATAGTTGAGTTATTCCATTTAGATAGAGAGAATCCTTCCGCAAATACATGTTCTCCATGATGGGTATAGTAATATGTACCATAATTTTATACTACAGATGGTAAATTTTTATATCCAAAATGGATTTCTCATGGTGTTTATCACATTGATAGGTATTTATATATGTACCATCACTGTAAAATGGATTTGGTCAATTTGGGTATAGAGAATGACTGCCTCTTGGGCATATAAACAGAAAGTGGTATATGAATATATACGATCATCATATCATATAATGTTTTTATTTTTATATATAATTTTTATTTGTAATTGGAATGTTCTAGTGGGTATTCACAATAAAATGTACCATTGTCAGACACTAGTGTTAGTTCATTTGAATTTGATAGGTTGCTGAATCAACATAATGAAAATAATGAAAATGGATTGTTTAGAATGAGGACATAGATGTGATGAAATTATCAATATCTCTAGAAACATACATTTAATAGTTTTTATGAAATATTAGATATATTATATTATGAATGAAAAATTTCATAACATTTCTTTTTTCAATGGGACACAGAGATCAAGGATTTGTTTTTAACAAGGTCGTATGACGGACCTGAAAATTCTTTTACAATTTTATTAATTTTTTATATGTAAAAAAATATTTTACCTATGTTTTATATTTTAGGGACTTACAGAAAATAATATTGAATTTATATCATGTAACAACATTTTATTTATTAATCAAACATTTTTCGTGAATTTTTCATTTCATTAGATCATTTTTTCCTATTACATAAAACATGCATGCCAAATTATTGGGTACATGAAATTTTTCTAGGTATCCCTTTGTGGGGTTTTAACATGATAAATTCAATGACTATTTCCATGAATATATGATGGTCATGAAAATGGATAAATTTTTGAACACTTATTTGTATGTCATCATTTTCTAAAATGTTAGGTGGTCTTTGATAAACGTAAGTGATAAATTAATGAGGTGAATGAAAGGACTAATGTCTAAAAATTATAAAAGGGATATTAATATATCATTTTATTTATTTTTAAAATGATTTTTCCAAAGGATGTGGATGAGATTTGTTATAAATTTTAAACTGATGGGTGAGAAAATATATCTTTAAATGGTGAGATAATACATTGTGATTAGTGATACCAATGCCTGTATAGATGATACCATGGATAGGTTCATGATGATTAATTTAATAGTGTTCATACCATTCTATTAACAAGTTTAGTGTCATGTGATGAGAATTAGAAACTATTCACGAAATTAATTTCATATTTTCTATTAGGAAATTTTTATATTACACGAATGTATAACATCTAGGTTATTTAAATCCATATGGAATGTTTTATTATGGATTGTATATTTCATAAAACATTATAATACAGTTGAGATATAGTGATATAGAATATTTTTGAAATGGGATACAATTGAAAAAACTCTAATGATGGGTTCAATTTCAAAATTTGTATAAAAAATTATATTTTATAACATAATTTCTAAATAAAATATACCCTTGATTGGAATGATTTAATATGGAAGAACCGATTATAATTACTGAAAATAGTGTCCTTTAAAGATTGAAATATCCATTAATGATAGTCATGAATGGTATTTTGGGATTAAAACACATCATTAATGATACTTGATTTTGAAAATATGGTTATGGAAGAATGGTATTGGAACCCTAAATGTTTCACCACTATTTATAGAAAAAATTCATTAGGGTAATGGTTGAAATATTTTTTTTAACTTACATTACTTTAGATCATTGAGTCTAGTTAGCATATGATGGATTTTACTATGGGAATATGGTAGGAACCAAAAATAATATTTCCTTCATATATTATCAATATAACATTTTTCTAATTTAATACTAGAATGACCTGGTGAATATAGACATGACATATACTCAAATCACTATTAATGCATCCTTGAACTAACAATTTGGATTTATTCTTGATCTACCATTCATTTTGCATGGAATTTTGATTAATTAAGGGAAATATTTTATAGTCACAAATCATTGAACACATGTTTTTGGCGTTTAAAGTCACACATATTTAACGAAATTTTGTAAGTGTTGCAGGTCATATATATTTTTCATTGTGTTCTTGGGGGATTAATGTTATACAAAAATTAGTAGATGAGTGATATAGACCATATAATTAAGGTCATGAAAAATTCTGATTGATTTAAAAATTACCATCATACTATAGACATTCATGTGATGTGGGGTAAACACACTTTATGGTCTATGTGCATGGAATAACAATAACATGGGTGATATGATAACCAACATGGGACATGAGAACTAATAGAAATAAAATACATATAAATGGTTGAAAATATAAATCAATATATAATGTATTTTAATTAAAAAAATGACATTTTAAATGTATTCCATTGAGAACCAATGACCATTATTTGAATGATAGGTTATATGCAACTGTAAATACCCTGAAATTTAAGTGGAAGTTTTTTCTTAAATACATCGGAATTTTACGAGTCTGCGAATTTGGACGGTGCATGATTCTGAGGCCCGATGTGCCCAGAATCAATTTTTGATGTTTTTTTCGGGTATGTTAAATAAACATACGAGCGATTTTTTATAACTTTTGAACTCATTCTAAAAATAGAAATCCGAGCGAACCGTTGAAGTCAAAGTGCTGATATTCACTTATGAAGACATTCGCCTCGAAGATAGATGGTCGGAAATAAAAGATATTTTTTGGGTTTTTAATGAAAGAATTAAATAATAATAAAGTTGTAGCTTTAATTTTTTTTGGTTGGTTGAAGCCTTTATATGGAAGTTAGAGGTGGGGACCAACACACCTTAACCTCCAATGAGAGGTTATGGTTGTGGGGCCCACCCTAACATAACCTTATCAATATGATAATTGTGGTGGGGACCAGCCGGGGTTAAACCCCACTAAAACTTCCCTTTAATGGGGATAAACCTCAATTTTTCCATTATGTGTAGGGGAGCCTCTTCAAATCCCCAAACACTTAATGTAAAAAATCACCCTCACTTAATTAATCCACCCTTTTGAATTTTTGTGCCAACAATTAAATAATAAATAATCAAAATCTATTATTTTTGGGTTTGAATTGTTCATTTGGTGGAGCTTGGGAGAAGAGAGAGAGCTTAGGGAGAAAAGATCTCTGCAACGAAGAGCAAAGAATGATGAATGCTTCCAAAAAAGAACGATCTTCTTCAAATTTCTTCCACGGAACCCCCCTTTGACATGGGACTTCATCGACCGATCTTCCCTCCTCAACATTGTCAACAAACTGATGCACGAGCTTGGAGTGGAAGTGTGTGGCAGGTGTGATGAATAACGAAAACACCTTCTTCTTCCCCATGACTCTGTTAACGAACAAAGGCAGTGGTTCAAACTTTTTTTATTATTTCACGTTCTTTGTTTTACAAAAAGGATTATTATTCGATGTCGCATGCTATCACTCTGACATGGAGAGTGCGCACCGAATGAACAATGATTCCAGATCCATGGTAACATCTCGAAGAGAGCACATCTACTTCAGGAACGTGAATCTGGCCACCAAAACTCATCTGGTGACCCATGACAGGTTTGCCGGCGGTTGGAACTGGTGAACGTCACCGGTGATGAAGGAAAGGGTAGTCATCACTCTAGCCAGCCACATGGACGGTGGCGGTGCAACTGTGCCACCAGAGGACTAGGGCGCGACCGATGGGCCGCGGAGGTGAAGTGGCGACCGGCGCAAGGCCTTCCGCGAAGAAGACCGGCAGCTTGAGAAACCGGGTCGCTGAAGGAGGCACGGCACAACCACGCTGTGCGGGTGATCGCTGGCAACCCTTATAGCTGGGAGGAGTGGGACCCATCATGTGGGTCCCTTATGACTGGGCCCGGCGCCACGTGGTGCCGGTTTGAAACACCCCCCCCCCCCAATGGCTATGACCGTTCAACCTACCAGGGGGCGCCACCTTCCCTCTAAATGTAGATAGGGTGGACCCCACGGGCCGCCAGTTGTGGACCTAACGCATGCCGGACCTAGCGTGAGCCGGACCACTCCCGCAGGCCGGGCCGGACCCAGCATGTGTCGGGCCACCCTCGTGGGCCGGGCCCGAACCAGCATGGGCTAGCCCGCCCGCCCCACCCCCCCCCCCCCGAACAGGGCCGCCCTCACGAGTCGGGTCGGACCCGTGGACTAGGTCAGGCCCATGGAGTGGGTCAAACCCTAGTATGGTCTTGGGTTGGGCCAGGTCGGTCTGACGGGGCCGGACTGGACCCTGACCCGTTTGACCTGTTTCCAGTCTGTAGCCCGTAACATGAGCTACGAGCATCTAATTGAAAAACCATATGCGGTGACAGAAAACTTTAAGAAGAAATGTTATTATGTTATAACCCACTCGAGGTTTGGACACAGTTGGGGTTCAGTTGGGTTGGATCGAACATATATCTAACCAGGCCCTTGGAACAAAAATGCCAATAACTCTCAGACTGTGCGTCCGATTGACGGGCCATCTTTCGCATTGGGATTCTTTTGGAAAGATGGATCTTTTGGATATATCAACTTGGGACTCTGTGGATGTTTATGTATTGAAACATGTCTTGTGTAGTGGACCTCCTAAAATCAAGCATGCTTTGAGTGGAAACCATGTAGCTAACTATGCTCTATCTAATATTCCTGGTTCCTGTGTGGGTTCGACAGCTCTGACGACTAATCATGAATCCTATGTGGGATCGATAGCTCTGACTACTATTCCTGGATCCTATGTGGGTTCAACAGCTCTGACAATAATTTCTGGATCCTACGTGGGTTTGATAGCTCTGTTTACTGTTCCTGTATCCTGTGTGGGTTCGACAACTCTGATTTATGTTCCAGGATCCTATGTGGGTTCGACCGAGTAGATAATTTAGTGGTTATATCTAATCATCTATATTTATGATCAATAATTGTATACCTATGTGAGCTAAGTCAGTAACTTTTGTTTTTACCTCATGATTTATATAGATTACTTGATAACTTAGGTATATGTATGGGCATATACCTATGTAGGGTTAATTTTTGATTTCAAACTTTGTGGTATATCTTTGTTGGATATTTTGAGACCTTGTGGGTCTTGGGGACCCTACTGAGTATCGTTATACTCACCCATGCACTGGCTATGCTCGCCCCTCATTGTGTTGGATGCAGACAACAAACAGTTCTGACTGATGGTGAGTGTACCAGGACTAGACGGTACCCGGAGGTGGACCACATGGCGTGACAGTACACGGAGGTGACAGATAAAAATGGGGTGATATAGAGGCTATTTTCTACTTACCCTTCATGAAGGATTTACCACCGGATGATCCAGAAGCTGTTTTCCCTTTTTTCATGTACATTTACTTTCAGTTTGATGTACTTTATAGTTGGGATTGTATTTCTGGCCCCTTTTTACTTTTCAACACTCTTTTGTTATATAATTTTACTTAGTGTTTTTCTTCCAGCTTGTACTCTGTTGTCTGCTTTTTTAGGATTTAACAAAAATTCCATCCCCGTTTTAGGGCTTTAGGCCTCTGGATCTAGTCTACAACCCGTAGCCTACGGATGGCGGGCCTAGGGTAGTCACAGCAAGGGTCTCAGGGGATGGGTCATGAAAAATTGTAATCAGAGGAGTTGTTTTTACCGCCAAACATAAGACTTTAATTTTTCTATGAAGAAATAGTGTTAAGGGTATTGAATGTGGTTTTCACTACAGGGAGTCTAGTGTTGGTGCGGCGGCCGAAGTATCCATACACCAAGAACCTGACTTATGGTTTCCAACTCATTGCACGGAAACACTAATTGAGTGTGTGTTTTGAAATGTTTTCCTTGTAGCCATTGAGTCAGCTCATCAGGTATAACTTATATACCATTGTGCACGTGTTTCTCTTCAAGATGGCCCAATGCAGATAGCCAGCAAGGGTTACAAGATTTGTACGAGATGGAATCTCACTGAGCAACGAGGCCTTAGTACAGGGTCCTATCATCACAGAGGCACCAGAGGTACCACAACCCCTTGGGCCCCCGATGCCACAAGCCCCAGCAGCAGAGAGTGCATGCCGCCTGAGCGCATTGCATGAGTTCCAGCACTAAAGGCTGCTCAGGTTCAGGGGAGAGACAGACCCAAAGGCAGATGAGGATCGGCGGGAGGCTGTGGTGAGAGTCTTCAGACTGGTAAGGGATCTAGCTGACCTTATGGTGATCATTGCGACGAGTCTCCTTTAGGATGCAGTAGGCAGATGGTGGAGCCTAATGCTCAAGTTACACGACGAGGAAACACTTCTATGGACATACTTTGAGATCATGTTTCTAGTGGAGTTTGTGCCAGCCACCCTATGTGCAGTGCAGACACATAAGCTACTCCAACTGCATCAAGGTAGCATGACGGTGGCATAGTACTCCATGAGGTTTACTGGCCTCTCACGCTCCTCCACAAATATGGTGTGGGGCTTATTCTTTAGGGCATGGAACTTCGACCAGTGGCATAGGCAAGAGATAAGTTCTTTGATGCTCCCTCTCAGCATCCAGACATAGGCGGGGGTGTTGGAGGGAGCCCAATTAGTGGAGAGTTTCCTTGATGAGCATTCACCAGCCGTGAGACCCACCACCAGGCATCACGTAGTGATGTCTTCTATAGCTGACATCAGATAGATATTACAGAGATCCATGAGGATGAGACCATCCGGTGGATGACCATAGTACACAGCTATGATTTTGAGAGGCACATGAGATAGAGCCATTCATATGAGGAACAATATGTGTGTCACATGCGGTGGGTAGGGTCACATGGCTCGTGACTGTCCGACCTACCGTACAGATGATCAGCAGACGATCGAAGGACTGCCAAGGTAGAGACATAGATTTGATTGAGGTGATCCACATGGTGTAAACAGACATGGTAGAGGAGCTTGTCATGCAGCTAGTGGTGGAAGACATTACAAGGTGTTACCGCCACCACAACCAAGATGTCCACCCGGACCATAGGGAGAATGTGGACAAGGGAGAGCTCAGCTCCAGGAAACTGAGTCATATAATCAGGACACTCCAGAGATGATTTAAGGTATGGTATATGTCTACTCCACCTTAGCTGCAGTTCTAATAGACATAGGCTCCTGTCACTCATTCATTTCCACTTCCCTCGTTCATAGCTCTGAGATTCTGACAGAGTCGTTGGCTTGATCCTTACGGCTAGAGACTCTTACGGGAGAAGATTCGACAATTACACACTGATTCCAGCAATGTGAGCTTACTCTAGGAGTCGAGAGCTTTAGCTGGGATCTTCTAGTTGAGACGTCGAGGCCTTAAAATGTCATCTTGGGTATGGAATGGTTATCTACAGTCCATGATCAGATAGACTGTATTAGACGCAAAGTGCAGTGTTTCCGCATGGATGGGACCAGGTTCCCCTTCACCAATGAGAAGTGAGCCTTTGCAGCTCATGATGGACTTTCCCGGAGGAAAGTACAGCCGATCACTAATCAGTTGGATTTCCTTACCCTCGGACTAGTTGATGTGGAGAGTCTGACATATCCTGTAGTGGTGGACCAGTACGCTGATGTTTTCCGTGATGATGTACTAAGACTAACACCTGACAGAGAGGTGGACTTTTACATTGAACTGTACCCTAGGACGACACCAACATCTACACCAGCGTATCAGATGGCTTCCACAGAGCATCACGAGCTGTGGGTATTGCCAGAGGACTTGCAGGAGAAGGGATTCATCTGGCCCAATGTTTCTCCCTGGGCGGCCCTGATTCTGTTCTCTAAGAATGTGGATGGGATCTTGAGGCTTGGTGTCGACTACAGTCCCCTGAACCAGGTGACCTTAAAAAACTAGTGCTTGATCCCGAGGATTGGTGACCACTTTCATAAAATGAAGGGAGCATGGTCTTTCATGAAGATAGACCTCTTACCAGGCTATCACCAGCTCAGAGATTGAGAAGAGAATGTACAGAAGATGACTTTCAGGTGATGGTACGGCCACTACGAGTTCTTGGTTATGCCATTTGGTGTAACCAATGCTTCATCACTGTTCATGGGACTCATAAACATGATCTTCCAGTCATACATCAATCGTTTTGTCGTAGTCTTCATCGACGACATTCTGATATACTCGACCACATAAGAGGAATATGCATACCATTTGCAGGTATTACTGGACACACTCCGAGAGCACTAGATTTATGGTAAGCTCTTGAAGTTCTTGTTTTGGATACGATAAGTAAAATTTTTGGGACATGTCATCTCAGAGGATGAATTTTTAGTAAATACAGCAACGATTGAGGCAAAACATGGTTGGGAGCCACCTAGAAGTGTGACTGAGGTACAGAGTTTCCTGGGATTGGCTGGATACAACCAGAGATTCATTCCAGATTTCTCCAGCATTGCAGCATTACTATTATCCTTGAAGAATAAGGGGAAACCCATCTTGTGGTCGGAGTGATCCCAGCAGAGCTTTCAGGAGCTGAGGAAGAGGTTGACTAGTGCCCCCACATTGAGGCTTCCAGATGAAGGCGTAGGTTAGGTAGTCTAATGCAGTACATCAGGGATGGGAATCTTGTGTGTCCTGATGCAAGAGAGAGAAGTGATTTCATATGGTTATCGATAGGTGAGACAGAATGAGCATAACAACTATAACCCTGACCAAGAGTTAGCAGATGTGGTCTTTGCATTGAAGATTTGGAGACACTATCCGATGGGCGAGCATTTTACCGTGTAGTCTAATTAAAAGAGTAACAGGTATATATTCTCTCAGAAAGACCTGAACCTGATACAACAACATTGGATTGAGTTCCTCTAGGACTAGGACTTTGAGATAGTCTATAATCCTAGGAAGGAGAATGTTGATGCAGATGCACTCATCATGAGGTCTGGTATACAACTGTTAGGTGAAGTGACAGAGTATGTAGCCGCTTTCCAGATATCCTTTGTGGATAGAGATGGATCAGCTTTCCTATAGTCTCTCATAGTCACAACCCCACTCCTTCTATGAGTCAAGGATGTGTAGCGTGCAAACGCTGACTGCGAGACACGACGTGCTCAGATATATACAATGCATGAACCTGATGGATTTTTAAAGATGGGGAGCATGACATCTTCTTTAGAGGACATACCATATTACCAGTAGAACGTTAGGAGAATGTGTTGAGGGAGTTTTAAACTTACCATATAACGGTACATCTAGGAGTGGCGAAGATGTATCATGGCCTCAGATGATAGAACTTGTGTCCATGTATGAAGAAGGTAGTAGTAGAGTTTGTATCTTGATGCCTCACTTGTTAGCATGTGAAGGCAGGGCATCGGGTACCAGTAGGTTGGGTTCAGCCTTTAGAGGTCTCATATTGGATGTGGGATGGGATATCCAATGAATTCAGGATCGGTATTCCATGTACATCTAAGAGTCATGACTCTATTTTGGTGATTGTCAACCGACTCACCAAGTGGGCCCAATTCTTACCGATCAGATTGTAGGGTACAATAGAGTGATTAGGACGCCTCTACGTGAAGAAGATTGTGCGGCTATGTGGAGTAACCTCAAAGAGTGTATCCGATCGTGACACATGTTTTACATCCCGGCTATGGAAGGGGTTCCATGAGGCTTTTGGGACACAACTTAATCTGAGCACCGCCTTCTATCCTCAGATGTATGGCCATACTGAGTAGAGCATTCAGACCCTCAAGGACATGATTTGTGCTTGTGTCCTTGATTTCATTCGCATCTGGGAGGATCACATACATTGGGTGGAGTTTTCATAAAACAATAGATATCACTCCACCATTGGGATGGCACCTTTTGACACGTTATACAGGTGACCTGTCAGATCACCCATGTGCTGGACTGACCCTGGGGAGTATGCACTAGTGCAACCAGAGATGGTATGAGCTACCACATAGAAGGTGGAGATCATCTTGGAGCAGATAAAGACTACCCAGAGTAGGCATATGTCATATGCTGACAAGAGATACAGGTCTCTATAGTTTGAGGATGGAGACCACGTCTTTCTACGGGTCTCACCTCGATGAGGTCTATGGAGATTTGGCCATGGTGGCATGTTATCATTGCATACCATCGGATCTTTTTAGGTCCTCAGCAGAGTTTGCGAGGTGGCATACCCCATAGCTCTTCCACCTCAGTTTCACTAGGTTCACGGCTTCTTCCACATATCTTAGATAAGGAGATATGTGCATGACCCTTCTTACATGATCGACCATGGAGAGATGGACATAGAAAATGGTGCGACTTTTATGAATGTTCCATTGGAGATTGAGGATCGACAAGAGAAAGACCTGCGTGGACTGTCGATACGTATGGTGTGTGTTCAATTGCAGCATGAGAACCTCTTGGAGATCACATCGGAGTTGGATGCTCAGATGCATGCTCAATAATCCCACATGTTTCCTTAGATCGAGCTTTAGCTTATGGGGACAAAAAGCACTGATGTGGGGAGAATTTAAAGACCCATAATTTATGTCGAATTGTTTTTCTTAAATACATAGGGATTTTATGAGTTCGCGAATTTTGACGGCTCATGAGTCTGAGTCCCGGTGTGCGTATAATCAATTTTTGAAGTTTTGTTTGGTTAAGTTCAGTAAACGTACAAGTTATTTTTTATAACTTTTGAACTGGTGCTCGGAATTGCATTCTGAGGTAACCGTTGAACTCATAGCGCCAATATTCATTTATGTAGACTTTCACCTCAAAGGAAAATGGTCGGAAATAAAAGATAGTTTATGGGTTTTTAATGAAAGAATAAAATAAAAATAAAGTTGTAGCTTTATTTTTATTTTGTTGGTTGAAGCCTCCATGTGGAAGTTGAAGGTGGGGACCACCACACCTTAACCTCCCATGAAAGGTTATAACGGTGGGGCCCACCCAAACATAATCTTCTCTTCATGATAATTTTGGTGGGGATCACATGAGGTTAAAACCCTTTAAAACTCCCCTTTAATGGGGAGAAACATCAATTTTTTCATTAACTGTAGTGGATCATCTTCAACTCCCCTAACACTTAATGAGCTAAATGCTCATTACTTAATTAATCCACCCTTTTTTATTTTTGTTCCATCAATTAATTAATAGATAAATGTAATCTATTATTTTTGGGCTGGAATTTGTCATTTGGTGGAGCATGGGAGAAGAGATAGATGTTAGGGAGAAAATCTATCGCCAATGAAGAGAGAATAATGAAGATCAGTTATAATGAAGAACGAAATTCTTCAAATTTCTTCCTCGGAACCCCCCTATGACGTGGGAAATCTTCGACCGATCTTCCCTCCTCAACGTCGTCAACAAACCGACGGAAAATCTTGGAGTGGAAGTGTCTGGAGGGTGCGACGAAAAATGACAACACCGAATTCTTCCTCAAGACTCTGTTAACGAACAATGGTAGGGGGTCATGCATTGTTAATTGTTTCACGTTATTCATAATACATCAACGATTATTATTCGAAGCCGCATGCAATCACTCCAACACAGAGTGTGAGGGCCAAATGAACACGACCCGAACCTCAGCCTTACTTTTTGGTATTTGATGCTTAACATGACATGAGTCCAGGTTGATAGTTTTTCATCAAAAAATATTTCGGATCGAATGCAATGTCTTTCTGAGAGCGTGAATACTTTCAAAATGTCAGTCGGACCACCGAAACACGTCAAGTGACCGGTGAAGGGTTCTCTGGAAGTCAGAACATGCCAACATCACCAGCGACAAAGGGAAGGGCAGCCGACACTCCGAAAGACTGCGAGGATGGCGGCGGTGCTACCGCACCGCCAGAGGAGTAGGCCGCGATGGTGAAATGCCGCCCGCAGCAAGGTCGGCCGTGAAGAAGACCGACGACTTCAGCCATCGGGTTGCCAGAAATGGCATGGAGAAACTGCACTGTGTGGGTGGTGGCTGGCCGCTTGGCCAGCTGGGAGGAGTGGGACCTGTCGCGTGGGTCCTGCATGACATGGATTGGTGCCATGTGGCAATGGTTTGACCCCCCCGAACGGCTATGACCATTCGGGAATCCAGGGAATGGTGCCTTCCACCTAGACGCGGGTGGGGCAGACCCCATGGGCCGCCAGCAGTGGGCCTTGAATGGGCCGGACTTAGCGCGTGCAGGACCCAGCATGGTCTGGGCCGCCCCCACAGGCCATGCTAGACCGAGCGAGGTTTGGGCCGCGCCCTCAAGCTGGGCCTTCATCGTGGGTCAGGCCGGACCCAGCGTGGGTGGGGCCGCCCCCTCAGTATGGTCCGCCGACACGGGACAGGCCACCCTCGCGGGATGGGTTGGACCTGCGGACCGGGATGGACCCATAGACTGGGTTAGACCCCAGTCCGGACCCAGGTTGAGCCAGGTCGGTCCGACTGAGCAAGACCGAACCTAGATCTGTTTGACCTATTTCCACTATTTTGATCTTAACATGATCTACGAGCATCTGATGAATGAAACGTCTACGAAGACCGAATCCTTGGAGGAAGATAGACCTTTTGGTAAACCCCTCTCGAGGTTTGGACACCATTTGGGTATGACCGGGTTAGATCAAACATAAATCCAATTGGGGCCTCAGAACTGAAATACCAATAACTCTCAGACGGTGCGTCCGATTGACACGTCTTCTATTGAGTTGGGTTTCTTTTGGAAAGACAAATCCTTTGGATTCATAAACATGGAACTTCATCGCAGTTGATGTATTGAAACATGGCTACAGGACTGGACCCTCCTGGAATCAAGCATACTTTGAGCTGAAACCCTATGGATGGCTATGCTCAGACTACTATTCCTGGATCATGTGTGGGTTCGATAGCTATGGCGTCTGTTTCTGGATCCTGTGTGGGTTTGACATCTCTAACTACTGTTCCCGGATCCTATATGGGTTCTATAACTATGATGACTCTTCATGGATCTTGTGTGGGTTTGACAACTATGTTTACTATTCCTATATCCTGTGTGGGATCGACAGCTCTTATTTATGTTCCAGGATCTTATGTGGGTTCGACAGATTAAATGATTTAATGGCTATATCTAATCATCTATATCTATCAACAAAAGTTGTATACCTATTTGAGTTGAGCCATTTACTATTGGGTTTACCACATGATTGATATAGATTACTTGATAATTAATGTATATGTATGGGAGTATATCTATGTGGGGTTAACTGTTGATATAAAAACTTGTGGTATATCCCTGTTGGATTTTGTGAGACAATGTCGATCTTGATTTCCCTAATGAGTATCGTTATACTCACACTTGCACAAGATATGCCCGCACCTCATTGTGTTGGATGTTGAAGACGAACAGCGCTGACCGAGGAAAACTATACAAAGACTGGATGGTACCCAGAGGTAGACCACACAGCGGGACCATACACGGAGGTGACAGACGGACGTGGAGTGATGCGAAGGCTATCTGTACCTATCCTTAAGGTATGATTTCCAGCTGGATGATCCAAGAGTTGTTTTCCCTTTTTCAAGTACTTTTACATTCAGTTTCTTATACATTACATTTGGTCTTGTATTTCCATCACATTTTACTTTTCAACACTCTTTTGTAATAAAGTTTTACATTGTGTTTTGCTTCCATTTTGTACTCTATTGTCTGTGTTTTGAGGATTTAAAGGAAATGTATTCCAAGTTTTATTGATTCGCACCTTTAGTGATAGTCTCCAGCCCCCGGCATATGGAAGGCGGGCCTAGGGTAGTCACGGCACAGGTCTCAGGGGACGGGTCGTGACATCAACTATTAAAAATGGAATGTGATTATTATGTGACATTGTTTGAAAGAAGATGATGACTCTAGTATAAAGGGCCTTGTATGGAGGGAATATTGATCATTTCAAATTTTTGGTGACCCTTAAAATTAAGTAATCATTTTTGTAGTATCCATGAAATTCGTTTATATTTTAAAAAATATAATTAATTAATTATGGTATATGGTTGGAAACATACAATAGGTGGTTGGGTCAACAAAATCCAAAATTAAGTATGAATTGTTTTTTAAATATGATTAATGTAGAATGGAGATGGTTGATTATTTGTGGTTAGGGCTAAAATATATTATTTTTTCATCACTCTGTATCCCCAAAAAAATCAATTTCTAGGATGCTTCCTTTTTATAATTCTCTTAATATTTATTTCATACATGATATAATGGCTTCTACCATCATTTTGTATATAGAACTCAACATTCTAGAACATTTCTTGATATTAATGATTTATTAAAAATACTTATATTAGTATTCAATGATCAACTACATGTATGTATCATTATAATATAGTTCTCTATTTAATCTTATCAATGTTATGACGTGATGGTTTTGAGGTAACCTTAATGTAGACTAAATATTTCCGTACATGATAAACATGCCAAGGATGTTATGTTTCCTCAACATCAGAATTTTTGGGTTAGCCTCATCTTATCTATATCATTATATAGTTTGAAAATAAATATTATTATTTAATATTAGGGTCTATGAAAGCCAATTTATGATGCTATTTTATATTTTAGTTTCTGTTTTGATCATTCATACTATACATTAATCAGGATCCTACACCTGCATTGGTCTATATAAACGAACTAGGCATCCATCTCCAAATAGATCCATAGAAATTGTCATAGTGACATCTATTTTTCATATAGATGTATAACTATAATAAGACACTATATTGAGGCTCGATAATGTATAGAGATCAATATTATGAAAGTACCACCTAAATAATGGTATATATTTTTCAAGATTGTAATCAAAATGAAAAAATAAATTATCTTATAATAATTTCCTAATAATTAGTCAAACTTCTTCAAGAACTGATTGTTTTTTATTTCATGTCGTTGATGTCACCGTGTTTTTCATAGTCTATATTCCCATGATACCTGGGTAGCCTATGTTCTGAATTCGTAAACTAGCATAGATATATTTTATATATTAATCATACGGTTAACGGTGAAATCTAGGTAAAAATGTAAACTATGCACCCGAGTCATTGATAGTGTTGTGGATGAGAAGGAATTTCATTGTAATGCATAGATATTTTAAAAAAAATTATTTACACTTAATGTGTCTTGAAATATAGCTATGTTTTTTTCTATTGTATTTTTTTATCCCTCATGTTTGTATCCCCATGCACATTCCACTACTCAAAATCATTTGGTAAAGGATTTAGTGTCGAGGGATCATGTTTCAACATAGATACCCATGCCATATGATACTATATTATCTAATAGACCAGTTTTCTAGAAATATATTTTAACTAACTGGGGTGGAATTATATTTGATCTTTTAAAATATTTCTTTATAGATAAATTTAAACTCATCATCTTGTTAGTGTTATTGTGGACACAAAATTATAAGTCATCTACACTTTTATGAAATTATAAGAAATATATTATAAAAGAACAAATTTATTTTTACAGTTAAAAACAAATGTGGTTACATAATCCTTGATATGTTCATTTAATATCAATGTCCAAATATATATATACTAAAAAAGAAAAAGTAAATATTAATGAGTTGCCCTTGAAATGATATGTATATATATTATGACATGAATTAGTACTAGATTACACATGTTATGCCATATAAATATTTTTTCAATCTAATATAATGAATGAAATTTGATTTCTAATCACTATGTAACATATATGGAATAAATTACATAAAACTTTAGTACCGATAATATTTACATCAAATTACTCAACTAATTATCTCACTATAGTATAGTTCTTTTATCAGAAAATTAAATTTTTAAGAACGCCATCACTTATTTGACCCCTCTACTTCATTAGACACTCCCCGAATATAAATTTTCTCAAACTTATCTAAAATCACATAACTGAGTTTTGAATGGACTCACACTTATATACTCCTCTATTTCAAAAATATTTAATTCATGCATGGTATTCAATCATGATACATTAACACTATCTATTGTATTTTTAATTCCTCCAATGCTTCATTTAATTTCAAAGTGAATAGACATTTAGAAATATTCCTTAAATTTATATTTTTTTTGATACTCAATATATCTAATTTTTTTTTGCATGAATGTGAAATTTCATTCATTAAAATAGTGAATCTATCATTTCAATCAATAACATAATAGAGATTATTTTATAATTATTTATCATTTTAGTTTTTCATTCTTTTTAAAACTACCAGACATTTTCTACCTATATACATATTCTGATTCTTTCATTTTTTATTTTTTATAAACCTATTTATCATTCCCACTCTTTGGGTCACAATATCTCTTATTGTACGAAGATTCTATATTTTTTTACCTATTTTATATATTAAACGCCTGAATTTACCATTGAATAAAATTCATATAATTACAGACTATCAAGCATCAAACTACCTCCAACATGATACATATCATTCCAGTTATCTAAATTTTTTGATAAAACTATTTGTTCACTCTCAATCAATTACTATTAATTATAAAAATTTAATAATTAAATTGTTGAGCCTCATTTACTAAAATATTCAGTTAAAATATTAATTCCTCATTCCCACATACTAGTCTTCATCCAGCAACCCTTCAACCCTTCATTTGAAATGATTATAATATCATTTTTTTTCTTTCTACAATCTATGTATTTTCTTCACAGGAATTTAATATATTTTTGTATATTTATAACTTTTTATTGGATTAACGATTGAAAAATTTGGATTAAATCAAGATTATAGGAAAAACAGGGTGGCTTTGATATTATAGGAACACTATAAGGAATCATCACATTTTAAATATTCATTATTCTTCTTAAAAATTTCTAATCATTTGGGGAAACAAATTAGTGGAAGTTCCCAACATTCACTATGAATTCATCCAAAAAACATTCTCCAGCATCATGAAACTTATCAACTATACTTATTTTGATATCAATAGAATAATTTATTTACATCCCATTATCATCATATATTAATTTTAATTGTACAATAATAAATTCATGTTTAATTATTGGAAACTAAAAATCTCACTCATATCCCAAAAAAATAATCTTATGATTCTAAAAATATCTAAAAATTTATCATTTTTATAAAACATTGAACATTGTAGATGTTTTTCATAATCTACCACATTATCTTCACTAAAATATTTAAGGGTTAATTATCATATAATATTCAATTATAATAAAAAACATACATCTAGAACAATCATGTAGCCCATGAAATTATTTAAAGAGGAGGGTGGAAGTTTTCATTTAAAATAAATATTGCATTTGAATCATTAAAAAGTTAAGTATTGAATTGTGGAAGTGATTTCTTGTTACACATTCCATGTAAATGATGAATTAATTAACTAATTTAATTAATAATTAATTGATATAATTTTAATCCATCACAAGTTATCAAAATATTAAGGATGAAATATTAAAAGTTATTTAGGAATTGGTGTTGTTTATAGTTTTTTACGGTTTCAAGTAAGATTTTAATAAATGTGAATGAGGGGTCTAAAATGTGTACTTTTTTATTAGATGGTTTGATTTTCGATGTCTAAACTATATGACTATGTTTAGGTTTATTTTACTATGGATAATTCATTATTAATATGGGAAACATAGTTTTCTAAACCATGTGCCTAAACAGTGTGTGACACCAAGGAATGTTAAATTTTAAATTTCCTTCAAAATTTTACCTTGTCAATTTTAATGTGGATCATAATTATTTCATATCAACCACAATATCTATCTATTTTCCTCTAACTCCCTCCAAGGATAATCCCTATAGTGCATGGAACTAATCCTCTCAACTTTGTTCATATATCTTTTCCCTACATTTTCCATTCGATATCCCCATGAATGTGTTTCCCATCCTATGTTACCTTATATATTTTTTCTATTTTTTCCATCCATGTCACCCATAATAGTTCTTATAAAATATATATCAAAGTGTATGTAAAATTTTGTAAATCCTTTATTCATAGGTTATAATATGTGTCTCTTGGTTCACCTTCTTGCGTGTTTGGGATTCAATCTCCAAAGGTGATGTTTTTAAATCTTTCAAAATCACCTTCTAATGTTGCGGGAGAGGGGTATCTTTAGAACACAATTTTAATACATGTTATTAAATTACATTTTTAAAAATAACTTCTGTTTAATAAAAATATATATATTCCAATTGTATTCTTGAGTATTTTTTTAAAAAAACATTAGCACCCTCGCCTCAGAAGCTTGGTGCTGGTGAATTATTTTATTACATCATCATGAATACAATAAATGAAATCATGATTTACTTCTAGTTTAACTATCTTGGAAATCCATATTACATATATGATATCCATATTACATTGGGAAATTGAAATAAAACCAGCTACACAATAAAATGAAAATACAAATTGCATCATGGAAATCATAATAAATGTCTCCTTTATCAAAACTTATGGAAAGAAACATAATAAGGGTAACCTAAAATGCTCAATAAGGGTAAATACAATTGATGAGACAATTTATCAATATATATAGACAGGTAAATAACTATACACACTATTTATGTACATAAATAGATAAGAAATAAAGAATATGCCAAGTAAAAAAATTAACACATGCCATTAATTAATGAATTACATCCATAAATATGTCAATGATAAATCTTATGGAAATATAATAATATAATTGTAAATGAAAGAAATTATTATTTATCAGATGTCAAATTTCCCATTCAAAAAATACATTTTTGTCAATATATAATTAACCTAATCTATGTTTTCCACCTAATTCATCCCATGAGAATACTGATTCATTGAGGGGATTTAATTAACCAGTCCCCAACCCATATGGATTTCTTTAATGAGTCCCAACCAATATATTCTATGTCCAATGTAATCCACATATTGAATAATAAATATAAATAACATGACTTATGAAATATCAATATTGAATAAAGGATATATATTTCTCAATAAATCCTTAGAGGATTATAAATTACAATTAGGGTTGCTTCCATTAAATAAATAAAAGATTAACTTTTAAAACCCATTCTTGAGGAAAATATTAATTTTTCATTGGAAAAACTATTTGAAATTTTTATTCATTGAAAATAAATTTTTAAATAATTTTATTTATAAATGAATTTTTTAAACATGATAATGGGTCTTAAATGAAATGATGGCTAATATATTCATATCTAGTGTATGAGGTAAAAAATATTATTCCTTTTTTATGTTAAAAAAGATTGAAAAATGCCTTGCTGGAAAGTGAAAAAGTGATTACATTGAAAACATGTGTAGAAAAGGATAATATTGTCTTTAAAAAATAATTTTGAAAATGTTAAAACTTATTTGAATTATTTTTAATAGAAAATGGTTTTTAGTGGAAACCAGGCCCTCTGACTAAATAATGAAATGAAGTCGGGTTTTCTTAAAACATTTTATAAAAAACTTTGAGTACCAAAGAGTAAAAAAATAGTACTAATAATTGAAAAGGTACATGAATAACCATATTATAATTACTTTTTTTATTGAATAAAGTTCATATAATTTCCTCTAATCGAAATACCATTGTAATATTATTAATATTAGTCTTTAGTAGAATAATATTTTAACATTCCTAGTGTCTCACACCACTTTGAAACATTTCAATCATAATCCCTAGAGAATTAGGTAACTAAATTAAATATATAATTTCTAATGAATAATTCTATTCATGATATAACATAGAAATAGTTAGTATATACACATACTAAATTTGAATTTGTACATAATAAAAAACAAGCCTAAATAAAATGTAAATTGAGACGAAATTACTTTACCATAACAATGATTTTTTGTGTGGTAATTAGCCTCTTGTATTGTGGTTTAAAATATATTACTGAAAAATACCATAACCATATAGATTTTTAATATAATATATTAACTTTTTATAATGTATCATCACCCCATTGTTAATAATAATTTATTAATTTAACTAAATTGGTTGTTAATTTCCCTGTTCACCGAGTATGCTTTATCTTGTCATTTGTAGTTATTATCTACGTTTCATAATCTCCATAATTTAATCCTTGATTTCAATATCAAATATTTTTATTATATATATATAAATAATAATATATAATTTTTTGGATATAATTTATGGAAAGCACCATTCGAGGAAACAATATTTCATACATACACATGAACACTACTTCCATTTCATTGTTATCTAAAGAGGTTTATTAGTAATATATAGGTTAATATATATTATTATTCATGAATCAGATATATTTCATATATATTACATCGGTTTATTAAAATTATCCTTAATATGTTCCTTGAATACCATGAATGAATCACATCACTTTGAGGGGAAGTAGTCCTTACTTCCACAAATGATGTTATCATTTTTACGCAATATGGAATTTATAGAGGTATATGTTAAAATGTAATTAAATTAGAATAAATATATTATAAATTTTATAAATATTATATATAGTATGGTTTTCTATCATAATAGACACCATGATACATGGTAATAAAAAATTTAACAATCATCATTTAGCATGGTGGTAGTCTACCTACACTAAACATTTTGTTCATTACCCATTAGATGGATTTGTGTGTGTATTTGTAGGCATATATCATATAATAAAAAAATCATAGAATATTTAGGCTACTGGATTTTTTATATATATATGGAACAAGAGGATTTTTGGAAGTATATAAAGGAAATAAAAGATAGAAGTTTGATGGAGTGTGTTACCTCATAATCATGTAACTTCTTTGGGTTTGTACCAAAAGAGATTACTTCAAGGTATTCATGAACAAATGTGTCTTCAAGGAGGTATGAGGGATGTAGGGTGTTCAGTTATGAAACATTTCCTCTAGGCATAGTATCTTTAGAGGTGTGGGTATGTGGAAGTGTATGAGGGCTTTTATAATGGAGGTGGAGTGGAATATATTATAAAATTCTATAAGAAAGGAACCACACCAATGTATTCTTTATTTTAAGTGGATACATAATGGTATATATTCTATAAAAGGGAGTATAGGTAAGTCTATAAAATATCCTTTCGACAACTTTATTAGTCAATTTGTTCATTAAAGATATGGTTTAGTCCCGTATTAAGTTTAATTTAACCTTAATCCTTATAAATAATGAATATTACATTAACGACTATTTTTTGGTTAAAATATAATTATAAAATTATATAAATTATAAATTATGAATAATACTAATATTGAATCCATTTTACTAAATTTAAATCAATTATGTTGAAGAAATTGAATTAAATTTAATCCCTTTGATTGTCACGACCCCCTCCCAACAAAGATGCCCCTCCTGTGCTGGAAATGGTGAAAGGGAGATAATGACCCCCGAGTCCCACCCC
Source organism: Viscum album (assembly GCA_963277665.1). Lineage (NCBI taxonomy): Eukaryota > Viridiplantae > Streptophyta > Magnoliopsida > Santalales > Viscaceae > Viscum > Viscum album. The sequence continues at coordinate 41,054,613 of OY728129.1, read as the reverse complement.
CAGTAGGACCAAGGTAAGCGACTAGAACCAAGGGTATTAGTTTTCACAAATATGGGAGGCATTACCCTTCTATTATTTTAAGATCGAGAAATAGGACAAGTCAACCACCAAAAAGGAAAAGAAATAGTGTACAGAAATAAACCCAAACCAAGCCCACATGCATGTTTAAACAATTTTATAACAAGGTGCAAGTACAAGAAAGCTCTAAGTACAATACCAAAAGAAAAAAGTGTACATCAACAACAACAACTCTAACTGTTCGACTAGTAGGGTCCCACACGGCCCTGGTAGTTCTCCTGGAAACCTGAAAGTAAACGTAGGGTGAGAATACATGTATACTCAGTTGGGAAACCTAAAGCTCTCATACACAAGTGGGGTTACATCCTAATGTCCCGTGAGAACAACAAAAGAAACCTAGCAAGGGATTCTATCTACCCAACCTCACCAGCCACACTTGCCAAAAACACAAGCACAACAAGTAGTAGTATATAAGAAATAAGTGTATTTGGTACCCCACACCATTTCCCAGTAGATAGCTTATCTTCCTAATGGCGAACATCCTGACTCTTCCAAACTCTCCCCGCCCACACACACTTGGGCCTCACAAACCACACATCCCGCCCGCACACACTTGGGCCTCACAACCACGTATCCTGCCCGCACACACCTAGGCCTCAAAACCATGTATCCCACCCGCACACACCTGGGCCTCATCCCGAAGATTCTTGGGAAATTGTAGAACCTGCCCAAAGAGTCTAGGGCTAAAACCAACCCAATCGAAACCTACCCTGAGAGTCTTAGGTGTAAGGTCGCGTCAATCCATCATAGCCTAGGGAAGAAGGAGAAGGAAGGAGCTAGTAACTATGGTAAAACACCTTCTCCCATGAAATGGGATGGTTCGTCACTAAGTGCTCAACATGGGTGGGGGGCGTCAAAACCAAAGATACCAATGTATATATATATATACCAAACACTCAGCCCAACCTATGGGTTCTAAACAGAGAAACTAAGCACGTGACTCGGCACTGCAACTATGAAGCATGCATACAACAAACAACCCCAACCCCATTTAGGTTTTCACATTTCAACAGAATTAGTTTATTAGGTCCTTAACTACTAGGCAACTATCCGCAACCAACCACATCAATCGTTTGTAAAACGTATCCCTTCCATCCACAAATCTATTTAGGAAATCACAAGCAACACAACCAAGTCCTTATTATTAACCAACAAACCCCATTGATTATTATTCCCATTCCATTAGCATGCCCCACCATTAATTTACTCTTCCACTTTTATTTATTATTCACAACCCATAGTTCATTCACATTCATGCCCATCCCTGCAGCCCCGCTCCGAACCACCATAACCACAATCATGCTGAAACTCGTACATCATTATCCCTTTAAAACATTTATCGCAGCCCTGCTGCTCGCCACCAACATAGCATTCACACCAACCCATAACCAAGTCAACCGCAGCCCCACTGCTCACTCAATCTACAACAACCCTAAAAACACCCCCATCACATGCCACATATCTGAGCCAACACCCACATGTTCATTATTCCATTTTGGACAACCGGGGTGATCACACAACGGTTCCAGATTTTAAATCATCCAACATTACGTGATTAACCAAATTCCACATTCAACAAAGTTCCATTCACAAAAAATGGTCTAGAAGATAGGGATACATTTAATTGCGCAAGAAAAGGCCCCCAACGACCGTGATTTTCAGTAGGCATAAGCCTATTCAATTCATAACATATCATTAGGATAAACAAAGATAAACATAAAAACATTCCCATCCCCATTCATTAACCAGTTATTATCTTTATTTAATGGTTCAACTGTTTCTCATGAAAACAAGAGGATACCCACCACGCATGATGCAAAAATTAGAGAGACGAAGGTAAGATCCCAACATCAACAGGTTCTGATCGCAACGCTCCCCCAAATCAACCGTAGAAGACGTCTGTCGGTGTCCGTCACTTCTGTCAGGTCCCGGAAAAATCTCATCAGGTGGATGTCTGAAAGGAAAGGACGAAGGAAAGGCAAAAAATCCAAGCTCAGATGTTCCGCCTCGTCATTACGATCCCATGGCCACTGACAGATCATAAATCAGAGCTCGGACGAAGAAGTTATGGATGAAAGAGCCTTAGAGTCTCCTGGGAGAACTCTGCTCAGAGGTAAGGGGAGGAGATGGGTGAGTTCAAAAGGAGGAGGGGACCCCTCCTTTTATATGTGATAAAAGAAAATATACACGGCATGTACTTTATGGTACAGGGCGTGTACTCGGTTATTTCACACAGTCTCCACACGGCTTCCAACATGGCTCTACGGCCGTTGACTGGTCAATACACGGTTCGAGGGTAATGCATACGCGGGGAGGGACTACACGGCGTGTAGTACTGGACACACGGCATGTACCCATTTATTGTGCATGACAAGGACACGGCTCCAACACGGCACACGGTCGTTGACTGGTAACGCGTACGCGGGGAAGGACTACACGACGTGTAGTACTGGACACACAACGTGTACCCATTTATATCCACAGCAAGGACACGGCCTTCAACATGGGGTATACCTGGCAAGGGGGTACCTGGCGTGTACTCCCACTACACGGCGTGTTGTTTCAAAATTCTGTAAAGTGTGGGAAAAGTCCATTTTACCTTCCAGAACACTTCGTGACCTTTTTTTCACAAAGGAATGGGCCGCAGAGGTCCAGGTCATTACATCAGATACCTCTTAAAACATTCTCATCCCCGAGAATTCAAAAACCAACCCATAGGAACCCAACAAGATACCTCTTAGGGTTCTCGTTATAATAGGAACCCAACCAACAACCATAATCATATGTGTTAGGAATTCCTTCTCCTATGTCATGATATTATCCACTTTAGGCGGAACTGACTCACCTACATGGTTTTAATCGCATCCCCAATAATGTGTCTTGATTAAGAGTCAGGTTTTTTCCATTCCCCACACATCCGGACATGCTACACACTTCCAGAGAACACGGAAAAAAAATTTCTCACAACTGACAAGCCAAGCATTCCATATATCAAAGGTACATAGAAAAACATCAACACAAAGCTCAGAAGAACATGGGAAAACACAAGTTAAAAGAACACCGGGTACTGAGTGTGCATCTGGGTTTCCTTCTCCCAAGTGCTCGTCTCAAAGCCGCCATGCCTCCACAACATACAAACCGACATAATGGTTCGTCCACAGAGCACCTTCTCCTTACGATCCACGATTCTGACTGGTCGTTCCTCGAAGGTCGCGTTGTCTCCCATATCTTACTCTCCCCAGTCGATAACGTGAGAGTCATCGTGTAAGTACTCACAAAGCTGGGAGATGTGGAAGACGTCACGAACCTTCTCCAACTGAGGTGGCAGGGCCAGCTGATATGCCACCTCACTGACTCGCCTCAGCACCTCTAAAGGTCCGAAGAACCTAGGTGAGATCTTGCTCCCTTTCCCAGACCTCTGATGCCCCCGTCAAGGGGAAACCTTCAAGAACAGATGATATCCCACCCTTAACTCCAAGGGCCTCCTGTAACGATCAGGATAAGACTTCTATCTGTCTTGAGCTGCTTTCATCCTCTCACGTACAAGATGGACTTTCTCTATGGTGCTCTGCATTACCTCTGGCCCAAGAGCACCTGTCTCACCACCCTCTACCTAGAAAATGGGTGAATGACAAGTTCTTCCATAAAAAGACTGAAACGGTGCCATTCCAATAGTAGAGTTGAAGTTGTTGTTGTAGGCGAACTCTAATAAAGGAATGTGTCATACCCATTATCCCCTGAAATCTAGAACTCATGCTCGCAGCATGTCCTCCAATGTCTGGATAGTCCGCTCTGTCTGCCCCTCGGTCTGAGGGTGGAAAGCATTTCTAAGGCCTAGCTGGGTGCCAAAAGAATGCTGTAACCCCCTCCAGGATCTTGAGGTAAACCATGTATCCTGATCTGAGACGATAGTCTTAGGAACTCCATGCAAACGCACCACCTCGTCTATGTAACTCTATGCTAAGGAACTCACCAGGCCCGACTTCTTAATTTCTATGAAGTGAGCGGATTTCGTCAGTCGATCCACCACTACCCAGATTGCATCATAACCACCCTGAGCTCTGGGTAGTCCTGTGAAGAAGTCCAATGAGATGTCATACCACTTCCACTCGGGGACATTTAAAGGATGCAACAAACCTCTGGGAACACGGTGCCCAGCCTTCACTTGCTGACACACTGGGAATTTATCTGCAAACTCCAACACTGCCCGTTTCACCCCTGGCCACCAAAACTGTTCCCTCAGGCCTTGGTACATTTTTTAAACTCATGGATGTACCGCCAAGGATGATCTATGGAACTCACAGAGAACTCCCTCACGCATTGTCTCTGGGACAAACAACCTTCCATGGAAAAGCCTCCGATGTCGGTTGTCCTCTGACCATCCTTCTGGAGCATTCCCTTGATCAACATGATCCCGCATCACTTCCCCCTCAGAGTCCCCCCACTGAGACACTTCCACCTGCTGCCACAAGGAGTACTAGACCATCATCTAATACAAACAGCCTCTAACACCTTCAACACTAGCATCCAAGTGGAAGGCAACCAACTCTCCCATCGCCTTCCAAGCATCAGTGGATTCCCGAACCACTTCTTTATGCAACTTCTTGCTCAGGGAATCAGCCACAATGTTACCCTTGTCGTCAGTGTAAGAGATCTCAAAGTCATAGTCTTGGAGAAACTCGACCCATCTCTACTGTCACAGGTTCAAGTCATGCTGGAAGAAGATATAACGCAGGCTCTTGTGATCTGAGAAGACCACAAAGTGCTTGATAAAGAGGTAATGTCGCCACAAAATTAGTGAGAACACTACTGCTGCAAGCTCTAGGTCATGGGTGGAATAGTTACGCTCGTGAGTGCGTAAATTCCTAGACCCATAACAGATCACTCCCTTCTTCTACATCAGGATGCACCCCAGACCAAGGCCAGAAGCATAAAAAAAAATCTCATACAACATCCCTTCCTCTGGAAACCTGAGTACGGGAGCACTGAACAGCATCTCCTTCAGGTAGTCGAAAGCCTTCGGGTATTTCTCGCTCCATAAGAAGACCTGTTTCTTCCTAGTCAAAGCTGTCAATGGATCAACAACTCAAGAGAAGTCTGAAACGAACCTCTGATAGTAAGATGCTAACCCCAAGAAACTACGAACTCCTGCCACGCTCTTGGGTACTGCCCAAGAAACAACTGCCTCCACCTTCGACGGGTCCACTGACACTCAATACTGAGACACTACGTGCCCAAGGAAGTTTACTTCTTGTGTCAAGAAATTACACTTCGAAAATTTCCCATAAAGCTGGCGGTGTCGAAGGACTTCTAAGACTTCCCTGAGATGCTCAACGTGCTCCTCCTCTAATGTTGTGTAGATCAGGATGTCATCGATAAACACAACGATGAACCGGTCCTGAAACTCTCGGAATACAAAGTTCATAAGTCCTATGAACACAGCTGGTGCATTGGTAACTCCAAACGGCATCACTACAAACTCGAAGTTCCTAGACTGTATGTGTATCCCAAACTCAACGTCACGTCGGGGGGGGGGGGGGGGGGTTGAGTCACAACCTACTTAGGAAAAACATTGAGGAAATCCCCAATAAGAGTTGGTACATCCATCATCATTGTATCAGTTGGAAGCACTGATAACCTACCTAAAAAGGAATGGAGAGTCTTCACATGCCGGATTCCTACCTGAGAGCTCCTCTCGCCAACAAAAGATATGCGCTACCCATCCACGTCGGAGAACACGACTCTTCTTCGGAAGCAGTCGATAATGGCACTAACAGAAAAAAATCAGTCGATGCCTAGTATGACATTGTATGGCTGCATCTGTAAGATAAGAAGTTCCCCTCTAGATTGATGTGGTCCCAACGTCAGCCCACATCTCCGGAAAACAAAAGATACGTTGGTCTGGCCTCCAATTGGTGTACTCAGCTCCATTGGTATGGAAAGTCTCTCTATGTCTGGTCCCAAAGAATGGGCTAGGCCAGGTGCAACAAAGGAGTGTGAAGTTCCTGAATCGAACAAAGTATAAACAAGAGTGCTGAACAAAAAAATCGTACCGCGCACCACCTCTGGTCCTACTGGAGATGTCAACTCTGCTGCGTGCAACTGTCCACGCCCAACTCCCCTTCCTCTCCGATGTCGTCCACCTCCCCAACCACGCCCTGGTCGAGGTCCCTGAGGAGAACCCTGAGGTCGGCCTCCTCCCGCAATGTTTGCCTCAGAGGAGCATGGTCCTGCTGCTGTGGGAATGGACATGCCGGCAACTGGTGCTACTGAGGTGGGTGCTAAACCTTCCCACCTACACCGTACTAATCTCGGGTCAGGAACCGACTTTGAATGTTCCCAAAACCTCCACAAGAAAAACACTTCGGCCTTGGGCTCGTGAAAAAGGGACGAGGACCCAAAGATCTGAACTAGAACTACTGGGGCCTTCTCCCCACTGGTTTGAACCTGGAAGGTCCCGTCGCAGGAGATCTGCTGCTGACTACCTTCCCCTTCGACGAGCCTGGATGGATCCCCTCTCGGGGTGCACCTCCCAGCGAGTGCATCCTCTCTACATCCTCTGCCTTCTTCTGTACCTCCATGTACGTCGGAAGGGTGAAGGGGGTGAGAGAATACTGGAGCGAAGGATGAAGCGCCTCCTCCAAATGTCTCAGCCGAGACTCCTCATTCGGAATGAGATCTGGAGCAAAGCGCATGAGATCCTTGAACTTGATCACCAACTCTCATACTGACATAATCCCCTGCTGAAGGGAGAGTAACTCCTGCCACTTCTCCACCTTGATCATGGAAGAATGGAATTCCTCTCGTAATTCCTTCTCAAAGTCAGCCCATCAAACCTATACCTCTATCCTCTCTCTTAGGTAGAGCGTCGACCACTGTCACGCCGCGCCTCTTAGCTGACTAACTTCTAGGGGAACCCAGTACTCCCTCGGAGCACGGATCAAGGTAAAAGCGAACCTTAGATCCTCAATCCACCCATCTTTCTCCGTATCCGAAGAACTACCCTTGTACTTCTTGAGGGTCTGCCGCTGAAAAGAACGGAGAGTCTTCTACCACTGGCTATCTTCCTCCTCTCTATCAATCCTCAACTGATCGTCCACCTGAATCTGTTGGGACTTGGCCGTCTGAGCCACCTGGGGACGACGTCCAGGTGCCATAGCTGTACGGTAAACAGAGATCTCCTGAGCCCATGTAGTAAGGAAATTTTCAGGGTTTCATTTTATCATTTTATTTCAATTTCTTTCTTAGAACACCCAAATCATGTAAAACACAATCATAATGATGCATGTACCTTCCCTAGGGTCTCTACACTTCAATCAATGTAGTATCACTTGGTCATTAGGTAGGCTCAGAGTCTTCGCATCAGATCATGGTGGGCCGTAAAATCCCGTGTCCTAGTCGGTCTTCCCTGGCCTATGTCACACACCAAGATTAACTAACACAGTTTCCCTACCATCCCATGCAATCCTCACTGTGCCTAACTTCAGACTCAATCCTATCTCTTAACCATCACCTCTGATACCATTCTTTCACGACCCCCTCCCACCAAAGATGCCCCCTCCTAAGCTAGCAATGGTGAAAGGGAGATAATGACCCCCGAGTCCCTCCTCTAGTAGGCCTCGGGTTGGCGACTAGCACCAAGGGTATGAGTTTTCACAAATATTGGAGGCATTACCATTTTATTATTTTAAGATCGGGAAATAGGACAAGTCAACCACCATAATGGAAAATAACAAGTGTATATAAATAAACCCAAACCAAGCCCACATGCTTGTTTAAACAATTTTATAACAAGGTGCATGTAGAAGAAAGATCAAATTACAATACCAAAAGAAACAATTGTATGGAAACAACAACAACTCCAACTGTCTGACTAGAAGGGTTCCACACGACCCTGGTAGTCGTCTTGGAATCCTGAAAGTAAACGTAGGGTGAGCACACAAGTATACTCAGTAGGAAAAACTAAAGCTATTGTGAACCCGTGGGGAGACATCCTAATGTCATGTGAGAACAACAGAAGAATCCTAGAAAGGAATTATATCCACCCATCCTCACCAGCCACACTCACCAAAAACACAATCAAAACAGGTAGTATTATATAAGAAACAACAGTATTGGGTACCCTACACCATTTCCCAGTAGTTAGCCGTTCTTCCTAACGGTGAACGTTCTGACGCTGCCACACTCTCCCCGTCCGCACACTCATGGGCCTCACAAACCACACATCCTGCCCACACACACCTGGGCCTCACAACCACGTATCCCGCCTGCACACACCTGGGCCTCACAACCACGTATCCCGCCCGCACACACTTGAGCCTCACAACCACGTATCCCGCCCGCAGACACCTGAGCCTCATCCCAAAGATTCTTGGGAAACAGTAGAACCTGCCCGAAGAGTCTTGGGAAAAAACCACCCCAATCGAAACCTACCCGAAGTGTCTTAGGTGTAAGGTCTCCTCAAGACATCACATCCTAGGAAAGAAGGAGCAGGAATGATATAGTAAATATGGGAAAACACCTTCTCCCATGAAATGGGAGTGTTTGGCACTAAGTGCTAAACATGGGTGGGGTGCGTCAAAACACAAATATACAGATATATATATATATGCCAAACACTCAGCCCAACCTATGGCTTCTAAACATAAAAACTGAGCATGTGCCTCGACACTGCTACTACGAAGCATGCATACAACAAACAACACCAACCCTATTTAGGTTTTCACGTTTCAACAGAATTAGTTTATTAGTTCTTTAAGTACAGGGAAACTATCCAAAACCAACCATATTGATCTTTCGTAAAACGTATCCATGCCATTTGCAAATAAAGTTAGGAAAACACAAGAAATACAACCAAGTCCTTCTTATTAACCAACCAACCCTATTGATTATTATTCCCATTCCATTACCATGCCCCACCATTCATTTACTCTTCCACTTTTATTTATTATTCAAAACCCATAGTTCATTCACATTCAAGCCCATCCCTGCAGCCCCGCTGCCAACCACCATAACAACAATCATGCCGAAACTCGTACATCATTATCCCTTTAATACCATTTATCACAGCCCCCCTGCTCTTCACCAACATAGCATTCACACCAACCCACAACCAAGTCAACCGCAGCCCCACTGATCACCCGATCCACAACAACCCACAAAACACCCTCATCGCATGCCACGTATCCGATCCAACACCCACATGTTCATTATTCAATTTTGTTCAACCGGGGTGATCACACAAGGGTTCCAGATTTTAAATCGTCCAACTTTATGTGATTAACCAAATTCCTCATTGAACAAAGTTCCATTCCCAAAAACGGTCTAGAAGATAGGGAAACATTTAATTGCGCAAGGAAACGCCCCCAATGACTATGATTTTTAGTAGGAATAAGCCTATTCAATTAATAACCTATCAATATGATAAACAAAGATAAACATAACAACTTTCCCATCCCCGTTCTTTAACCAGTTATTATCTTTATTTAATGGTTCAACTATTTATCATTAAAAAAATAGGATACCCACCCCGCATGATGCACAAATTAGGTGTACGATGGTAAGATCCCTGCCTCAACAGGTTCTGATCAAAACGCTCCCCCAGATCATCCTTAGAAGACGTCCGTCGGCATCCGTCACTTCTGTCGGGTCCCAACAAAACATCCTCGGGTGGATGTCGGAAAGGAAAGGTCGAAGATAAGACAACAGATCCATGTTCGGAAGTTCCTCCTCGTCGTTAAGATCCCGTAGCTACTGACGGATCGTAACTCGGAGCTCGGACGAAGAAGTTATGGAAGAAAGACCCTTCGAGTCTATTTGGAGAACACTGCTCATAGGAAAGGGGAGGAGAGGGGTGAGTTCAGAGAGAGGAGGGGACCCCTCCTTTTATAGGTGAGAAAAGAGAAAGTACATGACATGTACATTATGGTACACGACATGTACTCGGTTATTTCACACGGTCTCCACGCGGCATACAACATGGCTCTAGGGCCATTGACTGGTCAAGACACAGTTTAAGGGTAACACATACGTGGGGAGGGACTACACGGTGTGTAGTACTGGACACACAGCATGTACCCAATTATTTCACATGGAAAGGACACGGCTCCAACACGTCACACAGTCGTTTGCTGGTCAAGACACGGTTTGAGGGTAATGCATACGCGGGGAGGGACTACACAACGTGTAGTACTGGACACACGGCGTGTAACCGTTTATTACACAAAAAAAGGACACGGCTCTAACACGGCACACGGCTGTGGACTAGTAACACGTATGCAGGGAAGGACTACACGACATGTAGTACTGGACACACGGTGTGAACCCATTTATTTCACACAGCAAGGACATGGCCTTCAACACGGGGTATACCCTGCAAGGGGGTACACGCCGTGTACTCGCACTACACGGCGTGTAGTTTCAAAATTCTGGAAAGTGTGGGAAAAGTCCATTTTACCCTCCAGAGCACTTCGTGACCTTCTTTTTGACAAAGGAATGGGTTGGAGAGGTCCGAGCCATTACATTAATGGCGCGACAATGCTTGTTGTTAAAGAAAAAATTTCATAACTTTTTCTAGGTTTTTATTGTCAATTTCATAGTAATAATGAATCAAATTATATAAATTGGAGTAATTGATATAAATATAATGTAATTAAACATTTAAACCATTAAAAAATGATTTATTCTTATAATTATAATAGATGAAAAGTGTTTTTGAACTATCATTCAGTATAATAAAATTTTCATTAAAAAAGAAAATGTAGAGAAAAATACCAAAAAATCAGCATAGCCAAATCATTGTGTATAAATTTAAATTGTTAAGCTTATTTTTCCAAAATTAATTAACTAATGTTTAAAAATTCATTTTTAAAATGGGTTATCTATTAAAAGGAGGTAAAAATTCCTTAATAAAAATATAGGTTGTTATGTGTGTTATTGACATTATTCTTATCTTATGTCAATCGAATATACTCTTTAATTATAATATATATATTATTGAAAATATAAAATATAAATTTCATTACTATTATTTAATAATCATATTTAATTTAATTTATTAACAAAAAACCTTTTCTCAATGAAAATAATAATACTTCATTTATATTCAATTGGATTGTATTTTAATTTCTTATCAATTAGTATCCAATTAATTCAATTTATATTTCTTTGACTATATATTTTTATATTATAGTTAATAATATTCATAACTACAAATTTAATAGCAAGTTTAACTACTATTATATTAAATAATAATATTTTTCTAATATAATAGTGTTTGGTTAAATTTCAATCTTCTGTATAATTCCTGGAATCAAATTAGGTTGTTGTTATTTGTGATGTATACTATCTTGGTATCACTTTCATTGAAAGATAAAAATTATATTTAATTTATTTAAAATATAAATTTTTTTATTAATACTTAGGAATTTATATTTTTTTACTCGCTTTGTGTCACATGTTTTACACATTATCGAATACATGGTTCTTAATTTCTAAATTTTTATGGTTACCTTCCCCCTTCATAACGAAATTTTTTCCCTGCAATTTAAAATCTATTTTGGTCATGGATTGTTTGATTCAACCTACATTGAAATCCTAAATCAGTATAATAGTTTATATAACATCATCTAAAAATGTAATAATGGTATGTACACGGTCACATGGAATACCATGTAACTAAGTATCTAAGATAGAGAAAACTAGTTGAAAATAAAGATACATCCTTAGAGAAAAATGGTAAATATTTATTGGACATGACTGAGGTCTTCCATCACAAAAACAAATTGATCAATGGAATGATGAGGGCCCTAAAAAAATAAATCTACGATGATTTAATTGAACATTAGTTCAAGAAAAATTATGGTATTAGGAATTTTTTTATCATTTTTCTAATGTTGTGTAGTTATTATAATGAATGATTCATATATTATGGGTTTCAATTTGATATGACCAATCCAAACTTTTGTCTATTATTCGATAAAATCCTAATTGATCTTTTCATTCCCAAGAATTCATTATCAATAATAATAAAAAGGGAAGTCTGAAGGAATAAATATATTAAAAAGGATCTTAAGGCCTATAAAAGAGTTACATGTATACCTATTTTTCCATAACCATCATCCAAACCCAATATTATTAATATATTAATCTCTTATCATTAATATTTATAGTATTATTTCATCATTATTATTTATTCACAAAATTGTTTAAATAATTACTAGAACATCATGCAGGAAACTGGTAGGATAAAAATCTTTATCATCCTTCGGGCATGCATTCAAGATAGACTACATTTCTAGACTGGATTGGTTTTCACGAGGAAAAATGTTTTATTTTTCTAAAATATATATAATTTACATCATAAAAAATTCTATAAATAGTAATATTTTCCAGAAAATTGCGATAAAATACCTTCTGAATGAATGCTACTGAATTTACAAAATGAACTTATCATTATCCTTTAAAAAAATGAAGAAGTTCTAAATTTTCACATTCCAAACATGTGAATAACATCATCATGCATCCTCTTGAAATATGGAGATAACATTAATTTCCATAAACACCAATTGGAAACATGTGTTCTTCCTTTTTCCTTATGTAAGACACAAATTTTTGCATATATTTCCAATGTACAAATGTTTTAAAACTTTATCAATGATAGCATAGAACATTTTATGAAAAGTCATTAATTAGTTAAAAGGTAGTAAGTATCCATCCAAAGCAATCATTTATTAATTATTAACTCAATATCAGGAATATATTAAGGTTAAAATATATATCAATAACATGTTTTCCAAAATGTTCTACTTTATACTAAATATCTTTTCTTAGTACCATTATATGTATGGTGTCAATTCCTCAACAAAAAAGTTCTAAAATAAATAATTATATATTTTATAATTATTATATACATTAAATTGTGGATAAAATATTAAAATGGAATAATTATTGAATGGGAATACTAATAATTCAAATTTATCTATGATAGTATCATAACTCAATTATTATCCAATAGCATAATTTGGTGTATATTTCTTTGAATTTTGGGATATTGATTCGAAAAGATTATCATCTTCTTATAGTTGAATCATTGTATTCATGAAACCTATTAGTGACAATTTAAATCAGAAACTTGGTGTCCTCTTTCTCCACACATATAACAACCTCTCATTCCCTTCAAGCATTTACTAGGGTGATTCATTACACATTTATCACAAGTGGGAAAACCCTTCTTTACATATTTCTAGTTAACTATATTTTTTTGACATCTTCTTCTTCTCATGATCCCCTCCAAAGCCATATGACATGGATAATTATTTACCTACCTTATTAAAACGTGATATTAATTCCTCATATGATCAGAGTATATTGGATACTATTTCTATTTAAAATTATATATTAAGGCCATGATAGTTATGATTCTTCTTACTCTTTTGGTCACATTCATTGATGGTGTTCTCATTCCATCTATTTTTTTCCATTTATAAATTTTTTTTTTATACTAGGTAATCTCATAAAATTATGGTATTTATATAATTATAATGATGGTATGACATATAACATAATGTTATGAATCTTAAATTCTATAAACACATATTTGGTAACGTCGGGGGAATAAATCCTTTATAATTGTTGGAAATAAATTGTGAATTATCCAAATAATGTCCCTTAAAAGTGTAAAACTCGTTGTATTGTAAGTCTAGTTTTCATGTACTGTGATATCCTAAGTTAGGACTAGAACACCTTTTCCAAGTTTTTATTGCTAGGTTAATCTATTCGAGAACCACTTTTACATGGAATATCTAGATAGGGATTAATTTCCAGGAATTCCAATATAATTTATTACTCAACAATGTTCTGGGATGTTATTCTATACTTATCTATATTGTATAGAATATGTTTCTGATCTTGGTTCAATAAATCTAGTTACCATGTTTTATGAAAAAAAGTCCATTGATACCAACTATAACACCCAGACCCTAAAATCCTTGTGATATTACATCAGGGTTCTTTCATTAACCAGTCCCCAACCAATAGGGAATGCCTTAAATGGCCCACAACCCATTAATTCTATGTACAAAGAATTATATATATTGAATAATCAAAAAAATAAAAATCCTTATTAAATAACATTATTGAATAAAGAATAAATCATTATCAACAAGTCTTCATAAGAGGATAAATAACATCAAGGGTTACTACTATTGATGAAATAAAATTATAACATTAAAAAATATTCTTTAGGAAAATATACATTCCTATTCAAAAACATTTTCAAAATAACATTCATTGAATATCCCTTTTAAAAATATTTTCTTTATAAATAAATATTTTAAACTAGAAATTGTGGATTCAATGATATGATGGAATATTAATATGTACTTGGAGTACGTGGTAAAAAGAATATTTCATTTTTATGGTAAAACATTTTGAAAATTTCGTTCTCCGGAAAGAGACAAGACAAATAAATTAAAAAAATAGTAAGATAAAAAAGGGCTAAAATTTCATTAATAATAAATATGGAAATGGTTAACAAAATTATTATTATTTTAAATAAAACTTTCTTTTAGATGAAAATATGTTCTTTAACTAAAGATATAAATGAAGGTGGGGTTTCCTAAAAAATATTTCTAAAACACATTGAGTAACAAAATGTGGGAAAATGGTTCTAATACTGGTAAATTGTTTTTAATAAATAAATTATAATGTTATTTTTTATTTAATAGAGTTGATATGTTTTCCTTGAATGGAAATACCATTGTAGTATAATTAATATTATTCTTCAGGAGAATAATAATTACAAATTCCATAGTGTCCTATACCACATCAATACATTTGAATCATAATGAAATGAGAATCATGCCATTAAATAGAGTTTAAAATATCATGAAAATATTTGGATTCGTGATATAACATGAAAAAAGAGTATATACACCAAATAAAAGTGAATTAGCGCATATTAACAAATATTTCTCAATCAAATGTAAATTTAGATGAAATTACCGTACCATAAACATGAATTTGTTGTGAGGAAATTATACTCCTATATAGTAGTTTAGAATATTTTACTAGCTAATAAAAAAACCATAATCATGTTTATAATACCATATATTAACTTCCTTTAATGTCACATTACTCGTTTGTTAATAAACCTTCATAAATTTAACTATGTCGAGTGTTAATTTCCTAGTTCATCGAGTATGTTTTAACATTTCATTTTTTGTTCTTATCAAGGTTTTATCATCTCATGAATGAAATACAATATTTTAATATCACATATATTGAGTATATGTGTATCAAGATTGATATATATAATTTTGGAGATAATAAATGAAATGCACTAGTCATGGTGATTGTAGTTTGTATGTACACATGAATTCTACATCGATTTATTTGTGAATAAAAATGATGATATAAAAATTAATGGTATGTATATTATAATTCAAGAATCATATATATTTTAAATATAATATATTGGATTATGAAAATTATTCTTAAAATGATCCATGTATAGAATGAAGGAATCACATCACTTTGAGGGGGTTGTAGTCCGCACTTCCATCTCACTCTGCTCCCCTTCCTCATCAGCTCTTCCTTCCACCACACTGGGCCTTTAGTTATGTGGTCTCTATAGCTTCCACCTAATAGGATACCTTCCCCAAATCCTCTTTCCTCAAATCCTTTTCCCACCCATCATGCTTCCCAATCCATGCCCCTGGATATCGACCCTCCATCAGGGAAGCCCTCTGTGGTTCATCCTCATCTGTTGGCCATCCCTGCTTCCAAGTGGTCTCCATGGGGATAACACAGTCATCACAAAAATTCTCCAAGATTAGTCTTCAATTACATGATTCATCATTTTTGAAGGATCCAAACAGCTTGAATTAGAACCTAATAGCCTTTTATGGGGCCCAAAGCCTTCTCTAGCGGTCTTTCAGCGCTTTGTGGGGTTTTTGGATCCTCGTCATTCAGCGTAGATCTCATATTTTCATAGTAATTTCTTCTTTATAATCCTTACATAAAAGAGGTCTTAATCTAGGCATGTTTAATGTCTCCATGCACTTATGTTCGATGGAGAATTATCATGTATGTCTTGTCAATGGATGCTCATCAGAGGAAAGAGTGTCCTTCTTCAACGATGTGTATGAGATTCAAGGGCGTACATCTACCATTATATAATGAAGGTTTTAACAGTGTTGCTGGTGATTATATATGTGGATTCTTGTGTTAGGATCCCAGTACTAGTTGATTCTTGGAGACCATTGTGGCCTCATTCAGCATGGAGTTGGATCTTTCTCATCTATTTCCTGACAAGATTGATCTCCGTGTGTAGGATTTATATTTCTAGCTTTAGGAAATGACATATCTTCTTTTCCTTAGCTTATATTATCATTTCCATCTTTAAAGGAAAACTCTTCAGGTGTGTCATCACATCTGATATGATGGTCGTCGATGTGTGTTTCAAGGGTAAAGGCTATAGGTTCTCATTTGTATAATACTCAAGGTGATTGTTTTGAAGTAGATATAGAGGCGGTTAAGTTTCCTTGTGATATTCTAGTCCCCTGCCTTTTTTCCATATACATCGATCATCCTCATATACCTGAGATGGTGGGTGTTAAGAATAATTTTGGGGACATAGTGCACATCATTATGAGGTTCTTTCCTCATGTCCATGTTGGTTCCATTCTCTCTTCTCTATTTCATCAATCTGGCCTGCCAGTTTAACCACTGGATTTAGTTCTTCCTTAAGGAATTATTGGAGGGGATGAGTGGTCTCTTGACAAGGTTTCACTGGTCTAATTCTTCGAAGGATCCCCTTATATTCCTCCTTTAGTATCTCTCCCGGTTCATCTAGTGGAAACTCCCCTAAAAAATTCTGATAGTTGGAATAGGGAGTCCCCATCATACCCCTGCATCAAGGGAATTTTACCTAACCTCCACGAAGGTTCGGGAACAACCTATAATGTTTCTTTTTTCCTTGAGTATTGGCATGTGCACAAGATCATATCATAAGAATCTGATGGGGTGGGTGCCCTCCCACATCGAGAAGGACATGTATTCTGGGACCAGTCCCAGAACAATCACTAACCAATGATTCCATTTCTCATTTAAAATGCTTGAGGCATGGGGGATCAGGACAAAAAGTTCATCATGGATTCAGAGACTCCCATCAATTAGGACCCAATAGAGGAAAACCTTAAACTCATGAAGCAACTGAGTAAAACATTCATGTTCTCTAGAATCCTCAAACTGCATGGCTACAAGTATGTTGAACTATCCAACAAGAACATATGGATTTTTTGGAAGAAGTGATTTACATAAGATTTGGCTCAAACAAAATAATTTTTTCAATTTCTAGGTGACCCATAGAATTAATTCCATCTTTCTCTCTTTTATTTATGGTTGTTATGTTCCTCAATAGAGGTAGACCTTGTGGAATAATCTTAATGTGTATCACGCAGGAAATCACTCATGGATCATGGGGGGGTTTAATTGTTTTGCAGACTCAGTGAGAGGAAGGTAAGAGGAACATTTAATAGGGATTCTATATTAGACATTTTTCAACTCATGAACTGCATGGGCCTTATGGATCTCAGGTAATCATGTGACCGGTTAACATGGGATAATAATCATCATGTAAAACGAAGTTCATAGAGTCATTTGGATAAATGTTTAGAAAACATGGATTCTATATCTATGTATGAAAATACCCAGGTTTCACATGTGTTGCACGGACTATCAGACCACTCCACTCTCCTATTCTCTTTATCGTTTGGGCATGAGAAACACACTCAGATTCACATCTATTAGTATTGGGTCAGTACACCAGGATATCATGACTTAGTAATAGAATCCTAGAAAGACCCTTCTTAGAGACACATGTGGCTAGCCATTCAAAAAAATAATACAGTTTAATATGAGACTATAAGTGTTGTTTATGTATATCCTCTCATTTGACAATGATTCGGAATCAACCATGCATGATGTTGATCAGATTTAAAGGAGTCTCAAAGAGGACTAAAATGAATGGCTCCTTGGGGACCTCACATGTATGGAGGATATTATTTCAGACATGTGATTGAATTAAGTGTGCTAGGCCAGATATAATGAAAGGATTATGTTTCTCAAAGAGGTTAATAAGAATCTAACATACATTCATTACTATATTAGGGAATAGTAATGGTGGGATAAATCAAACAATGAGTTGGATGACGATTCATATACTAATGAATGTGAGGTGTTATGAGATCTAACTAGATATTACATCCAATGTCTATTTTTTTTCTGACACTCACATTCCCAATGGGTACATGGGAGGTGACAGGGGAAATTTGAGGTAATTCCATTCATTTTTTTTCTCAGGACAATGAAGTCCTAGGATTCATTCCGTAAGAGGAAGAGATTCATGATGCCATGTTGAGTAAAAATTATGTCTATGTGGTCGGTCCGTATGTGTTTCCCAACCCCATTTATAGAGCCTCATGGGAAATGGTGAAAGTTGATTTATTTATGGCTATCCAATACTTTTTAGGGGGTGGTCTGTTGCCAAGAGTTTCATATGCTACAATTTTCGTGGCCATACCCAATTCCAAATTCTCTACTAATATACTAAACATTAAAACTATAAGAATGTGTAACATCCCCTAATAAATCATTTCTATAATTATTAATTCATGAATATCTATCCATCTCTCTTAGTTGATCTCCATGGAATCACATGTCTTCGTAAGGGGGAGCTCCTTCCAGGTGGTGATCACTTTTCCCCTGGAAATGACCAGGAATATCAACTTCAAAACATGTGGCTCAAATATAGAGATCAATATTGATATCACCATGAACAATGACCAAGTTGAATGGAGATTAATCATCAAAGTGTTTTCAGTATTTGGTCATTATCCTTGGAATATCGACATCATATTTTGTCGCTTTAGCATAGCATGGATGTTGATCGCATTCATGGCTAAATATTTTTGATTCTACAAAGAAACCTACAGAAATGTCAAGGGGACCCAATATCATCGAGAATTTTTATAATTGAACAGGACATGATCATCCACCCCATAAAACACATTCAATGTACTGGAGATATAATCCTTTACTACAAATGGATGATATTTCCATCTGTGTCACATGCCATGTTCGTTTATGATTCCATGATATTCATTAATGTGACGATAAGGTTGTTGAATGTCTTGAATGGTATCTTGGTGTAATGTAGTCATTAGATAGGTTAGATTATTAATAAGAGAAAGATTAGTTTTTACATCTTTAGCTATTGATCTTGGAGTAGGGTCCTTATTATGAGACACACTCTGGACATGCAGAGAGGAAACCTCCCCATGGTGTACCTGAGAGCTCTACAATCTTCAAAGAGTTTATGTATTCATGATTTTAATCCCCCTTCACCTGGATCATTGAGAGGGTTATTAACTGGATGAATACATACCTATCCTTTTGAGGTATGATAGTGTTGGTTATAAATATACTCTTTCCCACTCTGGTTCACACCCTATATTCCATTAATGTACCCAAACATTTTATTCACAATATGAATATAATTATAGATTTTTTATCTAGGATCACATGTTTAGGGGAAGTGGGATCTAGAATTCATGGATCCTAATGGAGAGGTCTATTATTGATGGTTGTATCAAGATTCACAGTCTTAAAGACAACCATACCTAAATGGATAAAAAATTGGCCAGGGAGGTGTTGGTGCAGCAGACCCTTTGGGGTATAACCATGCACGACTGTTATGTGTGGGATTGTTCTGAAACGGATGGACACACTTCACCCTTTGAGACACAGACTTGTCAACTTTTTAATTCCCTCAGACCCCATAATCTTTGGAATCATTTTCATAGGAGTGTTCCCTTTCTCTCACAACAACTAGTTTAGAGAGTTCATCAGTTATCGGGAATTCCCAACAACATATATATCCTTTAGTTAAGCTAGACTCTATATAACTATCACCAATGATTTTTTGGATAGGGACCTTATATAAATGTACCATATTTTTGACTAGACCTCCACTCAAGATAAGTGTCTTTTTACCTTGTATCCTTCAAGCTCTTTCAACACCAAGGTCTAATGTCGGGTTCGTACCATGCACACCCCTCAGGGAGGAGTGGGATGATATTCTTTGGTCTTGGAGTATCTCCAAGAAACAAAACATTTAAACATGGATAATATGTAACAGTGAAATCCACACTGATGAGAACATTAATCATTGTGGTGTTAGTATGGCTTATGGGTGTTCTTTATATAGGAGGAATAAGGAGGAAATATCATGTCACTAGTTCATTGGGAGTGAATGGGAAAAAGAGGTTTGGTTTTTTTGGTGTGTTTATAGCCTTCTATATTCCAGCCAGGATTGAGTATCCCTTTCTTTATAGTTGGTTCCATGGATCAGGTGTGTATGGATAGAGGGAAGGGATCAAAACATATTGTTATATATAGGTTCTTGGTGTTTTTGGTAAGCACAGAATAAGTGGTTTAATGAATGGGTCACCTCATCCAGGAGAACACTCATCATTAGAATTAAAAATATACAAATTGATATCGTCAGGGTTCTTAGCACCTAATGGTATGAACCAATGTTGCAGCAGTTTTAACCTTCCTCCCAGGATTCCCCTTTTATCATCAATACAATTACTAGTAAATGTGTCAGTTTTCACCCTCATCCTAGTGTATTGAAGCTCACAGAAATGGATATCGTGTCTCAAGAGTTATTTGTTGTGGGGGAGTTGTTTAGAAAATGATATGGTTCGGTCATCATTCTATTTTCTATCTGGTTGGGTGAAGGTACATTTCTCTTGGAAGAGTCCATGACCATATTGGTAGGTCTTTCTATGTGAAGGCATATGAGTTTGGTTCTTGTTGAAGTTGAAATAGATTCAACGCAATTACACAATTCTATGCATGGAATCTGAGTAGTCCCTTAGTCAATTGATTATACCATTATAAAATTCCATGACATCCTTGAAAATAATACCAAATTGATCCACAACTAGCAGGAGGGTAATATGGGAGTGAACTATCTTTAAATTCATGACAATCCAGGATCAGGGAGAATATTTTTTATAACTTTCAAATGTTAAAACAGGAGGGGATTAACATTATTAGATGGGATCCCATTAGTATACATGATTTTATTCCCATGTAGTCCTTGTATCATCGGGCCAACCATTTTGGTCCATGCAAGTACTATTTTCTGTCTATATGATTAAAAATTTACATGACGATGAAAAAAACAATCATCTTTTAGCGAGGTGGTAGTCCTCCTACACGTTAAAATTGTGTTTGTTAAATAGTAGATGGATGTGAGTGTGAATGTTTAGGTAAAACTATTTTATAAAAAATAATAATCTATTTAATATACTATATTTGTTTTTTATATGTGGAATAAATTAATTTGAGGGAGTGGATAAAGAAAATAAAAGTGAAGATTATTGGGGAGGGTGTTACCTCTAAATTAGGTAACTACTTTTGTTTTTTACCAAATGTGCTTCTTTGAAAGGATTAATAAATAAAATAGGCTTATAGGATGAATAAGGGATATTGGGGATCAATTATTTAGGATTTGTTTCAATCCGTAGTGCATTTACAGGTGTCTGTATGTGGATGTGATGGAGGGCTTTTATAATAGAGGTGGGGTGGAATCTCTTGTAATATTTTAAAATAAAAGAACCCCACCAATGTATTATTTATTAAATGTGGATATCTAATCCTCAATTTTAAATCCATGAGAATATAGGGTCAACATAAGTCCCTATAATAGCCTTTGGAAATGTCTATGGGTTGATATAGGCCTTATAGTTTTGGCTTAGTCCCCTATTAAACTAAATTTAACATTAATCCTCATAATTAATGTTAATTACATTTACTAATCATATTTGTCAAAAACTAAGTTGAAATTTTTAGGAATTATAAATTATTTTGATTCAATATATGGAATTATTTTCTCCAAATTCCAATAACACAAGTGGAAGAAATTTAATTTAATTTAATCTCGTAGATGGGATGACAATGCAGGGGTTTAAAGTAAAAAAGTCCTAATGTTTTCAATTTTTTATTGTAAATTTGAAAGTGAAAATTATTACAATTACATACATTGGAATAAATGATAAAACTATTATCTAATTAAACTTTATAACCTTTATAAGACATAATTTATCCTTATAATAAAGTCAGATAAAAAAGTTGTCTTGAACTAAAATTCAATATTTTTAATTATTAATTAAAAATGAAACATCACAGAAAAATACCAACAATTAAAACTAACATAATTATAATGATTATATTCTAATTTTTATTTTTATTTCGACATATTTAATAAATTAAAGTTTTATAATTAAAATTTAAAATCGGTACGCCATTAAATGGCTGTAAAACAACTTTAATAAATATATATGTTTTTACCCATGTTATTTAGTTTATTCTAATCTTATGAATGTCTAATATATTATATGATTACAAAAATATATTATTGAATACATAAAATATTTATTTCATTAATTTAATTTCGTAATATTAATTAATTTAATTTATTATGACAAAACTCCTTTTGGGAGTAATAATAAAAGTATTTTTTGTATATTCAAATGGTTTATATTTTCAATTCTAATTAGTTACTAACCATTGAATCCATTTTATATTTGTTTAAGCCATTTATTTTCCTAATTTTGATAATAATAATGATAACCTAAAATATAATGAATATTTTATTTATAATTATATTAAATTAAATATTTTAATAATAAATTATTATTCGGTTAAAACCCAGTCTTACGTATAATGCAAGCTATAAAAGAATGTCATTGTTGAGTGGGATGCACGATAACTCATTATCATCTGCATTGAAAGCTGATAATTAAGTTTAATTATTCAACTTATTAAATATATTATTAATACTCAGGAATTAATCTTCCTTCAAATGCTTGGTGTCACATGTTATACACGCTACCGAATACAATGATCTTAATTCATAATTTCTAGATGTTACATAAATTGTTTTAGTGATTGAAATCTGCTAAAGATTCATAACATGATCCTATTAAATATCATAAAAGGAAAATATACAAATATTCATATTCGATATAAATATTTATAGTGGTATTCATGTAACTATCATAGTATTGATAATTATATATTTCGTTAAAATGGATTACTGTGTTAGAGTGTGTATTGGTCATATGCTAAGTGTTCATTAAATTCCCATTTGGTATTAAAAAAAATTAATACATTTTATCAATTTTTAATTCAAATTTAATTTAATAATTGACTATTCGTTATCGTAATGTTATTTTATAAAATATACGATTTTTACATTTTTTATTTTTTTGTGCCTGTAGTATTCATGGTGTATTAAAATAATATTTAAAAATGAATACGAGGTTTCTAAAATTGGTTCCTGATCCTGATTTGTTTCTTATTAAATGGTAACATTATTTTAAAAGGTGGTATTAACCATTTTGAGTAGAATTTAAAAACAATTTACATCGTTTTTGTATTTTCAAATAAATTGTTTATATTTTTTAAATTATTTTAAAAAAAATGGGTTGGTCGGTTTCAAATTGTTGAGTTATCCCATTCGTATTTTATTCTAATACTAGTTAGTGGTATTTAATGTTTTAATAAATATTTAAAATGAAATTACTACTTTAAACATGATTATGAAAGGATTTTTGGTTAACAATTTCTCAATATATGATTGATTCTAATTTTGATGATGGGTTTATGTTTGGAATTCCATGATTATTTAGGAAAATGACCAACTAATAAATTATGGTATGGATTTAATACTGATGTGAACTCCTCTTTGTGACTCATTTGATTCTATTTATTTTCATTTTTTATTGTAATCATTATAAGGGATTTTTTATATCGATTCATTATTTTATATTATTAAACAATCATGTGTAATTAGGGATGTTGTTTCAAGGTGTGTAGGTGGTGAGGTGTGAGTCACATTCCAATGGATTTATTTTATGCATTTTATTTATAATTATAACTTCCAATTGACATTACAAGAGAGACAAAGGGGTATTGTTGATGACATCTGTGGGGGAAAACAATAGTATAGATAGTGACTTGACTAAGTAGTGGTGTTTGGCTACACTAGTATTGTTATATTTTAAGGGTTATAATTAATCTATGATAATGATATTAAATTATCCCATTAATTATGTAAATTCAAGTATATTAATTTCTATCAGGTTTAATGGGACAATAGATGTTGACATAGGTTTATTATTGATGTATGAGATTCCGTATATTCATTTCAGGAAGATTGCTAAAATATCCTAAGGATGATGCATATGATGAGAGGTGATTATTAAGAAATTTTAGTGGAAATATCCTTGTAATTTGTCTGTATCTACTACCTTGATCAATTTTATTGTAACCAATATTTGGTTGTATTTAAATGATGCATGGGTTCCTTTTTTCTTTATTTATCACCCTGTGTGTGTCTTTTTTTACATTCAAATGGGTTATTTTTATTCTGTTTCAATGTGTGGTTTAAAAAAATAATTTATCTATATATATAACATTTATGAGAATCATTTTCTTATAATATTTTATTTATGAACATAGTGTTTTTTACAATATATTTGGAATATGGTGTGAAATTTTATCTTTGTTTGTGAACGATGTTTTAAAATTCATCTTTACATGGTATTTTAGAGCATTATTAAAAATTATTAATAATGATTGTTTTTTTAAAAATATATGTGGTTTCATTGTATTATATAGATTATATATTGGTTAGATTTGTTTTTAGATCATGAGAAATAAAACTATTTCAAATATATCTAAAAATTAACACTTTATAAAATATTTGACATAGTTTTTCCATAGAGTTTATCAGATTTTTGGGGAATATTGAGTGACCTTGTGCTCCTTAAGCGTTCATCATAATTTATGTAATTTTGTTCAATTATTTCCCAAAAATTAGAGAATATATATATATATATTTTTGGTATATTTATTGTCTATTTTAGTTTCCACAATCAAATTGATAATTTATACCATATAAAAATTTCTATATTTTGAGGCATAATGATATTGTAGGAGGTTACAAGGGAACGGTGGGAGGATTCAATTATTTTTTCGTGGGAGGGATAGAGATTGTGAGTTTTGGGAATTATTTTTTAAGTTCATGTAATAATTTATTATTAGTTTTGTTAGTCATTCTTATTCATGTCTCATTTTATGTACAATATATGGATTGTTCATTAATTTTTTTTGAGTATCATGTATTATGATTTTCTATAATTTTTTGAAGAATAGTTTCTCATGTGGGTACTTGTTATTCCAAAAAACTAATTTCTATACCATCTGGATAGAGAATTTATTCAAGCTATAAGTTGTAATATATGGGAATCTATTAGATGAATTTATTAGGTTTATTCATTACAAATCACATATGAGGATTTTCTAAAAATTATCAATATAAACCTAGACACGTTTTCTAGTATCCTATTTAATTTTTAGGTTCCATGATAATATCTAAATAGAAATAGGTATTTGAACTCAAAATATTGTTTCATAGGGTATCTAGCTTCTGCATTCATGCCATAAGCCCCATGTTTCCATTGGAAGTAGGATTTAATTTTCAATTCATAATTAACTTATATTTACCATTTATAATGCAGTTGTTATAAAAAGTATAGTTTATGTAGCCTTCGTGGTCTGTTTTGATTTTGGGATGGAAATGGATAATGGATAAATTGAATGAAGTTTGTTTTAATGGAAAAATAAATCATGGAAGTGACCAAATTATTAATATATTAATGTATTCAAAATTATAGTGTGAGTATATAGTGGTCTATTTAAACATGAGGATTATTCATTCAGGGTACATAATCCCATTTGTGTTTCAACATAGACCACTATTGAGGGATACGTAGTGGAGAAAAATGTGTCATTGTGGGTCATGTGATATGTTGATGAGTTTTATTAGGTTAACTATTTATATGTAATGGGTTTTTGAAATATCATGGGGAGTGTTTTTAAAAGATAGTTTTTATTTAGTGATGAAGAAATAGAAAAAAATTTGAGTCCATTTTTATGTAATTATCCTGAGAAATTAATTTTGTGTATGGCTCTAGATCATGGATCCAAGTGTCTGTTTATTGTCTATTGTGGATGCATGGGTATTTTGGTTTTGAATGCATGCCTTGAAATTTTCTGTTCATCATTGAGGGAATCTAATGTTTTAAATATTTTTAACTATGAGGTTATCCTTGTTGGGTTGAACAATGGATCCCTTTGGTTTAGATCTATGGTAATTAGAATAAAGGATAAATATTGTTAGTTGAGTACCTTGTAGTACTACTATTATTGGGTTCATCATTAGAAATTATTCCATGAGTTTAGTCAAAGTTTATTGATTATGTAAAGGGGCCCAATTCAAGGCCCTAGGTTATAATAAATTTTTGGATACTGAATAGTAGTTTATCACAACCCTTATGGGTGAATGGGAGGTTATTATTGATGCTGATCCTTGTTTATGGATATTTAGTACCTTTAGGATGTGAACCATTAGGAGTTATAACTGATCATATGACCCCGAATTTTCTTTTGTTTGTTCATATTTTAAGCGTTTCTTAGGCCAAAATTCCTTTTTCGGATATGAGATAATTATGGATGTTTGTGGTTATAAGAATCTTGGAGTATTTATAATCTATTTTAGGGAATCGTAGGAATGTAAATTTAATGATTCACCATTTAGTTTATTTCTAAATGACAGGGATATGTTTATTAAATATCCTTCAATTTCATGTTTCTCATTAGATGCATGTGTGGGATTCAAATTTTATGTTGTTATCATTTTTTGTGTCTTTTAGTGATTCCTTGAGAGTTGAGGAATATTTATTTTCTCTCCTTTGAATTTATATGTTGTTGATACCTTTACCGTGGCTATGGTCATTTGCAGGGAAGAATCTGTCATGGTGGTAGGATTTATGATTTTTTTGTAACTTCTGAATTATATTATACATTTTTTTAATTAAAATTATGAAATCTTGAGTTTCTCAGAGTATTGGTTTGGAATTTAAAAATATATATTAGAATTAGTTTCTGCATGGTATGTTCATTAATTGAAGTAACCAGACACCAAATATGGGTGTTGGTATTTAACATTAAGGTGGAATTTCACATTATTTAATCATATTTAAATCATAAGTACAAATTTTTCTATGTAACCATGTGGGTGATTTATTAATATCTAGTATATACTACAAGGGTAAGCGAATGGATTGATAAAATATATTAATATACTACACATGACTCATTGGAATTAAAAATATTCATTATATTCATAAAACTTATATTATGAAATTAAGTGACTATAATCCACATTTCAGCCCCACCATTTATTTTTCATAAACCATCCCATAGAGGGTTATCACCTCTTTCACATAGCCCCCATCCGCTTATAAATGTTTTTTAAACACTATTCCCATATATTCTGGCAATGATTTCACAAGATATGTTTTCCTCTTCATTCATTACCCTCATTTATCCTTTTACACTCTTATCATCACTACTATTAGATCATATAAATTATATGTCAAGGGGATTGACTTGTTGATTGTGATTCAATAAATTTACGGTATAATATTCGTCTCTTGGGGAATCTTTTTTAGTTTGGGTGTACTGTACCAAAAGAGATGTATTTTAGACTATTATTCCTAATCATATAATGATTTATGGTTGGTGAATTATTTTATTACCAATGTATTACATGTCATTAATGCATTTTTTTCAATGAAATCTTATGAATTTATTTAAATATTGTATTTTCATTATAGTCTAAATTCATTTCAGAAATGCATTTATATATTAGAAATGAAATATATTGTATTCCATGTTTTTGTAAAATTTCCCAAGTGGGACCTTTTAAATGAATCATATGATTTAAAAATGTATTTAGGGGAACCCATGTAATTTTCAAGAATATTTGTTTTTTGTTGGATTTTAAATGGTTTAATGAATTACTGGGGAATTATGTAGCATGAATTTTCTTCTTTAAATTCTCATGTGTCTTAAAAAAGGATTTAAATATATTATAAACCTGATTAATGTCATTTAAATTATTTAATTTTATTTTTTAATGTTTTAAGGGATTTATTTCACAAAATAAGTCACCATAACCTCTTTAAAAATGGTTTCAATGTCGTAGGACTAGTGGTGTTTTTGAAATGGCCATTAAAGAATAATTAGAGGATTTAGAAATGGTTTCTTATTACTTATTGGTTTCTTTTGAAATGGTTACATTATATAAAATAGGGGTATGAACCCATTCATGTAGTAATTGAAAAATTATTTTAACCTTAACTAATTTTAAAATCAATTATTTCATGTTTTAAAAAATGTGATATTCATATTGGGTTTTTTGATTTAAAAGGGTTGTATTATCCCGTGATGATTCTATTTTGAAAGTAGTTGTTGTATTTTAGTATTTTAATAGATGATTATAAATTGATGTGTGAATTCTAAAAGGAGTTTCATAGGTGATCTTATAAAATTTTTATCATGGTTTGAATGACATGAATTTTGATGGTGGTTTTTTATCATGGAATTTCATTATCATTTTTTAAAAAGTAAATTTTGGAAATTATTAAATATATTTATAATTGGTTTTAAATCCTTAGTGTGAAAATTGTGATCATTTATAATCTTCTATTAGATTTTAATAACATGATGAGATTTTTAATTTTTTTTAATTATTTTAAATTTTAATTATTATATTTGTGATTCGAGCCACAGTTTGTGAGGGTGTAGTAGGTGAGACATGATTTGTTTTTGAAATGTTATATATTTTATCCATTCCATTATTGATTTTTAAACTCCATATATATTTTCATTGGATTTCTTGGGGTAGAGTAAATTTCATGAGTAAGAGAAAAACCTACTTCAGACAATATTTCGTATTGGAAATGTATCATGCATACTCCTTGTTGGTTAAACTAAAAGGGATGGATTCCCTTTATAATAGTTGTAATATTTACTCCCATGGAAGAAAGTGTTCCATTAATATTCATTTTTTGTGAGTATGATTCTATTGTCACGGTTGAGAAAGTTTTACTTTTTTTATATAAAGATCCTTGTCATCTATATAAGTCAATTGTTACAAGATCCTAGGTATGGTATCCATGATGATACGTCTATCATAAGAAATTTTAGGGGACACTGTCAAGTAATTTAGTTGTATCCCTTAGCATCATAAATTTTAATGGATCCATTTCATAATTGTAATTCCTATATGTTTTGGTTACTTTGTTTGATTTATGCATCACCTTATATCTGTAATTAATTTTACTTCCAAATGTGTTTTTTATTTCTAATTTTAAAGTATTGTTTAATAAGGAAAAATTATTTTGGTAATATTTCATAAGGTACTTTATGAATTTTTTTAATTTTTAATTTTTATAAAATTTTTTTTTTATAATGTCGCTTAAAAGAATGGGTAACTTCGTGTTATTGGGTTTGACCCCCGTTTTAAAATCCCTCTTTAATTTTTTAGATATCTTTTTAAATAGGATAATCACACTTGTTCTTTTATAAAAGTATGGTTTCTTGTTATTTTTTACATCTCATAATAATTATATATTTTTATAATGAATGTGAAAAACCTTCTTTTTATCATATTTTGAAACTAAATGTTTAAAAAAATTATAAATGGGTTACCTTAGATACAATGGGATGTGATAGCCTACTGAGTGTATTTTTTATCACATTAATTTTATCATAGTTTATGATTCTTGGTTTATTTATTTGATTCACTTGATAAATTTGATTATTTGAGGCATCCCAATTATAATTTTTGGTATCTTTATTTCTATATAAAATAAGGTCCATTTTAGTACATTCTATTTTTCGAGGAATATATATATAATTGGAGGCCTATAGATCACTAGGGGAGGATTCCATTTTCCATTTTGGGGTGAGAGACTATGGGTGATCAGGGGAGTTTTTTGTGTACATTGATGCACTTATTTATTATCTTTGGGTTATTTATATTTATTTGATATATTATGGAGATCTGATATTTATCTATATATATGGGTCATGTTGGATATTTTTTAGTTCACTGATATCCCATTTACTATGATTATTTGGTGAATACATTCACATGTGTGTTCATGTCAGGACCAGACATGAGATGCTAGTTCATAGAGATGGAGAATGCTTGAAGAAATTCATTGGCCAGTTTTTGAATCCATCAGGCGGATTTATTGGGCCATTTTGATACAATACCAAATAAATTATTTATATGGGACGTGCTTTAATTAATATTCATCCTCTTTACACTACCAGTTGTGTGTATTTGGTGGATATATCCCAATTATATGGTCTATCATGCTTCCCCTCATGATGGTTCATACAATTTTCACCTAGTGATTCATGTTTCTCTTTAGTTTTTTATAAACCCAGATTAGAAAAACATTTACTCTTCCACACTATAGTTATCAGTTCATATACTCCTTTCATCTAAAAGTGTAATATTATTATAGAATTCTCTAGCAACTAGGTTATGTATGATTTTTAAAGAAACATACATTATGTTTCCCTATGATCTGTTTAAAAAATTCAAAAAATATCTTCTAGTGACATAATAAGATAAAATTGGATGTAACTACCAACCTAAAACAATGAAAACAAAACCATTATCATTAACTATGACAAAGATATATTTTATTAATAAATCTATCAAAATAAATATTAAAAATTTATCAATTTAAAAATATGGGCTCATCATTAGCACACTTTATATTTTTATCTAACACTAACATCAAAAACACTCATCTTAGTTTCACTTGAAATTTCATAAAAAGTAGACTTTTTTATAAGTAGATCATTTTAATTCACACAACTAGATTGAGAAGTTTTTTATGAAATACCATTCATTGGTGAAAAGAAATATTTAGGCCATCATATTGGTGTAATCATCCTCAATCATATTTGAAAGGTTTTACTTTTGTAGATTTTAATCCACAAAATATATTAAATCACAAATGTTTTATAAAAAAAGACACATTAATTATAATTTCATGTAATTTTCTAACCATTTGAAAAATAAATTGGGACATTCAATAACGTTGATAAGTCAGGTAAGGATGCGGAATAGAATTTTTTAGTCTAAATTCCTCTAATTTTTCCCTGGTTTATCTATGGTGGACACATTAAAAATTTGTTCTTATTTAAAACTATGATCAAGCATTATCCCTCCATTTTCAACTATATATTTGATTAAATGTTACTTAATATCAATGTTCATGAATCTGGGGTATTGAATATTATTTTTAGATAGGTCAATTTTACATTGATTATCCCAAAAAATCAATGGATTATCAACATGTGCCCTCAAATCTTCCATCTAAACCATTATCCACATTATTTTGGGTACAATAATGGGTGTTTTCATTATAATATTCTTTATATATACATAATTCCACATAATTTTGTTTAATACGAAGATGGATGAATCAACTATCTCTAATGATTAACATTCCACTTGATGTTTATTTTTTATCGTAGCGTTTCCCATCCCAATAATCATTTGTGAATCTTTGTATGAGAAATGCATTAATCATTCTATATGTTTGGACATAACTTCATGTTTCATTAACAAACATCAGGATTATTTTTGATACCTCTCTCTGAGAAGAATTAAATAAATCTAAAATCATACAGAAAATTTTGTCACATAAAAAATATTTTACCTCTTTTAATTATGATATATAAAGATTCCAACAAACATCAAAAATTCTTTTTTATTCACACTTTTTTCAACAACATCATTTCTCAATTTCAATGATATTTTATTGAGTGTATAATCATAATTTTATAATTCAAATTATAATTTAATTTATTATTCCACTGTATTTTTTCATATTTAATGGAATATATATCTTTTAATCCATGGAAGCAGTAGTCACAACATGAGATTTAACTATCTATGAATCAACATCCCAAAAATCGTCTTAATGGATTCATAAACATAATCCTTATAATTTTGGAAATAAATAAACAAAATAAGTAGTTTATTAAGATTTTAATAATATATGTATTGTTACCATCTACCTCACATATATTTTTCTATTTGATATTCCTTAGAAATGTTCAATTCCATCAGGTAAGTTTCTTATTTTGAGTTCCACGTATGTTGATACATTTGTAAACCATAAAAAGTTTTTTTTTTAATAAATATCATCGTGAATTATTATAAAGAATTAGGGCTTCAAGATTCTTAACATAAACATAATCTTCAACAACACAATTCAATAATGTTGATGTAACATTCATATAATAGACACTATATTTCTAGTGATATGTATTATCCAAAAACATATTTATGGATTCCAGCCTTACAGTAATGGTAAAAGTATAATAAAAATCGTTACTTTAAAACTATTAATAACCCTTAATAATTATTTGATATTTATTCATAAAAATATATGCTATTAATTGATCATAATTATGAACACCCATTTAGTTCTTATAACATTCCATCATTCTGATATAGAAATTATATCCCATATCTAATTTTTTTCAATTTTTCCAAAAAATTAATTAAATTCATATAATAACGCATTATATTAAACATATATTGAAATATATTGTTTTTTACCTTGTGAGTTATGTTCGATTTCATTTCCTAAACTCATGTATCATCTTCTCTGGGATTGATCTTCCCGAAATCTGATGATATTATTTTGTTCAACGTATTTTTTTAACGACTATAATATTGGATTTTTTAAAATAATCATAAAATCCTTGTTACTAGATTTGATTAGAATCCACCAATATAATATTAGTATCATATTCCTAATCAATTTCATCAAATCTTTTATAAATGAGTGTGTATTCTCCTGTTAAACCAACTGAATATTATTTAATAGATTCCAAATATGTGGAAATATTTTAAATGAATATTACAAGAATGGAATCGAATAATTTATATTTTAATTAATTATGACACCCATAACTTCACCTTATGGATTAAATTCCCATGAAAACATTATCTTATTCATTTTCATCAATCTTATTTAAATCATAATTTTTATTTATCAATTAAAATGATCCCAAAAACATTATATTATTTCACTATAGTGAAAAAAATATACCAAATAACATATTAACACATTTTTTTTTTCTGACGATAGAAAAAATATATTCCAATCATGGAATGTGGTACTTATATATTCAATCAAGAAGAACATTGAAATTTTATATTCTATAATAATAATTCAATTGATATAAAATAGACTTATGTTTTCCTGTTACAGACCTATATTTTTCATTGAGGGGCATGATGTTTCATCGGATATGACACAAATGAGTTATATTTTATTATTTGTCATTTTCATTTACCAGAATTAAAATATATATAGCCTTATATTTATTATAATTATGTATAAATATTTTTTCAATAACTCTATATATTTTAATTTACGATTCAAAAAAATTATTTTCCCTATATGGGTGAAATTATCAATTTATGTAATATAATATAAATCACTATATGTTTATTAATGTCTCATCCACCCACATAGGTACAAATGTGTGACATCAAGTGTTCTAGTGGAATGAATTATTACTTCTCTATGACATCATGAAAATAACCATCCTATACCAAAAGTTATCAAAATAGAATAATATTTCCTATCTTGTTTTGGTAAATCACTTACAACATGTTCACTCGAAATTATTATTACACTCTTTTGAACAACATAGCTAATTTTCTAGTGTTTCTAATTGTTTTAACCATTATTACTCAAATATAATTTAATACCCCAAGCTTCCAAGGTACACTTCTCTTTGAATAATACAGTAGCATGTGTTGTATGAAACATCGAGTTCTAACACACACCACAACTAATCAAAATAGCCATTATGCAATGTAATGCACACTTTTTGAAATTTTATACATTTTATTTTTAGAAATGGACTTCATTTTTGTTTTCGGAATATCAAAATTAGCTTAGGGTTATTTTTTGGTAATTTTTTGAATACTTTCTATTTTTGATTAATATTGAAAAACACTAAGTTATAGTTTAAAACCGAATTTTTATTTAAATAATTATTTATTTTATTTAAATTTATTTTAGGTCATAATAGATACATAATACCTATATATGTTCAATTTAATTCATTGGAGTCAGTTTATAATAATTTTAGATATATAAAAACTTTATAGAACTTTTTATCGTCTTTTACCCATCTCCGAGGAGAATTTGCAAATTCACATAAAACACAATTTTACAACTTCTGTGACTGGAATTTCAAAAATCAAGGAGACACAGTTAATATGAAGGAGTAAAATTTGGTTCAATATGATAAAAATAATTTTTGGTGAATGGCAACTTTTTACTCTTATTTACCATGGTTAAAAGTAAATAGGGTAATTAATGGTAAAAATGATATTATTATTACCCTAACACTTGACCTAATTCTATTATATTAGTATAATTGGACCAAAAAAAACTTGGGAATAAAATATGAAGCTCTTTGGTCCACTTGGATTAGATTAGGACATTTATTATTATTTAATTCAAAGAAGAGTTAAAAGAGATAAAATCAAAGCTAAATAACTAAGATATTTTTAATATAGGGTTATACATAAGATAAATTCGATTATAAATATTAATTAGAAATATAAAAAGCATTCCTACATAATTTTATTTTATTTAGAATTTTTATATAGTAAATAATTTAATTTATTTATGACACCATGGTGATGTAGTAATTACCTGATTAATGAAATATTAAAATAATTGATATTGTAAATATCAAAATAAATGTAATTTGAGACTCTTTTTGAGATTAAATAATTTTAATGATTAATATGAAATGTTAGGATTAATTAAATGAATTTTATTTTAAATTCATAAATTATTTAAGACTTTATCAAAAATCAATTATTAAATAGTGTCAAAATTGACAAAAAAGAGTTTTTAAAACAAATATTATAATATTAATTGATATTACATTCCTAAAATTATAAGGTTCTTCCAAATGACTTATATAAGGTTATATATATTAATAATAAACCACTTTGGGTTATATTGGTACAATATATAAGTTTATTATCAATATAATATAAAAATTCAATGTAACATGGTAAATGTCAAACTATTTAACTAAGAGTTAAATATAAATGATATGGTTAATATAGTGACCCAAAACATTCTAAAATATATTGAATAAAATTATTGAAACCCATCCCCAACTTATAATTTGTATAACACAATTTGGAGCTATTAGAAATTGAATATAAATTTATTATAAATTAATACTTTATGTTTCTCCTAAAGAGCCCCTCCTCCCCCTTGTAGAAGGACACCACTTCTAACCAATTCTTCATACCTTCCAAGCATTTTGGTTCAACCAAACCCTACTGAATTATCCTCTCAAATTCCCTCACATAAACCTAGAGTCCTTAGTTTGATCAGAAAGAAAACCTAAGGATCCCTTTTGATCAAACAAAATGGAAGAACCCAAAGAAGAGGTAATGTTTTCACCACCCTCTTTTTACTTCATTTTTTCTTCCACTTCATATTTCTCTGTTATTTCCATTCTAAAATAATAACTCCATTATCTTCTACATAAATTTATGTTTTTATAAATATGTTATAACAAAATTCATTATTCTATCCATCCCATGAAGGACATGTCACAATACGTGCATACGTACGACTTACCGTCTCCACGTCGTGGTGTAATTGTTATTCAACACATTATTATTTGGATGGGTATAAGAATGATGTGTAATTATTTTAAATAATAAATATAGCATTATAATTATTCTTTATATATCATATAACATCCAATTATATATTAATTTAACATTAAAATAATGATATTGTCGCTCGTGCGTACGTACGGACTATCGTCTCCACGAACGCGATGAGATTTATTCCCCATCATATCCATTCAAGTATAATTCTAATTAGATGATTAAAAATAATTTTTAATGACTTCATATCATTATATATATGAATAATATACAACCTATCCATAACAAACATGGCTTATGTAACAAAACATATAAATAAAAACGAGTATGTTAACACCCAAAACGATGATAATACTAAGATATTATTAATAAAGAAATGTTAAAAGATCATATATGATATCATATTAATGTATATTATTCTTTTATAATTTAATAAAAATTATTTCACCCTTATATAGGAGTTTAAACTACCATCGACCAAGGAAAAATACATGTTAAGGTTTTATTTCACAATCTTTTCATTATCCAAGTTTTTTTTATGTAATCATCTACAGGAATGTCATTATCATCCACATCCATGATTCATAAAAATGTATGTAAAATAACTCTCACTATTTTATAGAATATTTGTTAATGTTATTTATACGCTTGTTTGACTTTTTATATGATGTTTATAAATAAATCTTTCCATCGTTTTCCAAACAAGGTCCCTTTTAACATTTTCGACAGAATTAAGTTAAGAATGTCTTTTTTTTAACTTATACGGCGGGTGCGGCTATTTTCTGCAATTATAAAATCGCCAAATCTTCTCTTACAAGCTTATAAAAATATTTTCAAATTAAATGTTTTCTTTTATAATTATGTGACTTTTATATGATTTCAATAAAAGAGTTATTTCTCTCAAATAGTTTTGATTTCATCTATGTCAACATCCTTTGATGGATTTTAAGCTTATTTGAAGTTGATTTATTATGATACAAAACTTCCATATTTTATTTATGGTTTTGTGATATGGTTGACTATGGATGTGTCATTATTATACCATTCATGGTTTATGGATAAACTATTGACATTTCTTATGCATGTTTTAATAGGAATGTTTATGTTATGTTTAAACCTGTTCATATGTGGAATGAATTGTACCTAATAAGTAACGGGTGGAGCCCGCCATAGCTCCTCGATGCATTGGTAGGTCTCATGAAACAAAATAGTATCTTGGAACAAAGAATTTACAAAATCATATTTTTAGTCTTGGCACAATGCCTTGACTATGTGGTTTTGATAGTCTGGCATTATGCATTCCATCATTAAAAAATTGGTTATTGATATTTCATGTGATTATTCGACTGGTAGAATATCCATGTGAATATGTAAATGGAATTATTTCATTTTATTTTTGTCATATTATGCTAATGTTCCGGTTTAAAATGCTTTTGTTTTAGTTATACATATCCTTAAATGTTTATTATTATTTATGAATGTTTCCGCTATATTGTTATCCTTACTGAGCATCTGAGATCACCCCTTTCTATGTTTTATTTTTCCCTGTATGTGATGAAATATTTTATGACTGACCTGCAGGGATAGTCTGAAGGGGATATGAGTGTGGACTTTGTAGACTATGTTATTTTACTTTTTCACTTTATGATGTAATGTAACATTTATGAATGTATCTAGTGTTTCCAAGGATACAAAACTAATCGGTCTTTTGAGACTTGAACTTTTGTGATCATGAAAATAACATGTAATAATGCACAGACTCTGGGTAACTGGGGTTAGAGAGTTACATTTTGTATCAGAGGAATTTTAGAACAAACCATGGAAGCTATATTTAGATAAACTATGATTAGAGCATATAGACCTAACATGGACCTTGAGGATTAGTATAGAATAACATGTTAAAATTTTGGTATTATAGAGATTTTGTGAATGTTCTGAGTAATAAATCCCTATCTGGATATGAGTAGGTAGAGGCGGCTCTAGCATAGATATACCTAGGGGTAAAACCAGAAAACACCACTTTGAGCTAGACTTGAACGGGAACTGGTGCATAACAACGGGCCTTGCTGCACTCTTGGTTATGACACCCATAAGGGATATGCTTAGGATATTTCACATTTCCATTACAAACCATTAAAAAGGGTTTATGACTATATAATTCCTCAAAGAAAACATTTTTATGATTATGGATTATATCCTTAAACTGTTTAATTTATGTTATGTGTTTAGATGTTTTTAATTATGTATTTTGATTCAAAAACTAATCTAGTCTATGCCATTGTTTATAAATGACACCTAGTAGAAGAAAAGGATGCCATATCAATGTACACACTACATCTAGGGATTTCCCTCCTTCTCAAGATAATTATAGTGGAGATGGTGATGCAACTGGTGATGATCAGCTAATCACCATACTAGGAAAACTCTCTCCGGTAAGGAATAATAATCTTACCCATATGGAGCACCCTGATCCACATCATGG
Organism: Viscum album; assembly: GCA_963277665.1. Taxonomy (NCBI): domain Eukaryota; kingdom Viridiplantae; phylum Streptophyta; class Magnoliopsida; order Santalales; family Viscaceae; genus Viscum; species Viscum album. The sequence continues at coordinate 41,016,304 of OY728129.1, read as the reverse complement.
AGGATCAATGTTAGATCTCTTAATGAGGAAACAACCACCGACATTCAATGGGGGTACAAATACACTAGTAGTTGAGAAATGGATAAGTTCCCTAAATAAAATATTTCAGGCATTGGGGAGTAGTGAATGGGAAAATGTTGTCATGGCAGTTTATCACCTCACCCGAGATGCTGATCAATGATGGTTATTGATTAAAAACACAAATTAAGATGATGAAGTATCAAATATGGAATGAAGGGAGTTTAATGAGCTTTTTATAGAGAAATACTTTCCACATGACCATCGAGCAGATAGGGAATGGCAATTTATTAGTCTGAGGAAAAAGGAGGATGATAATATTGCAGTGTATGGGGATAACATTACACGGTTAGAGAGGCATTAAAAAGATTATATATGTATCCCATAGGGTAAGATTGATCATTTCTTTGATGGGTTAAAACCATTTATATGTCGAGCATTAGTCCCACAATCCTTCTCGTTGTACAAAGATATTGTCCCATGTGCTATCATGATAGAAAAAGATTCTCTAAGTCTTATGACATTAAAGAAAAGCAAGAGAAGAAGATATCTGCCGATCACTCTGGGAATATAAATAAGGGGAAGAAGGGAAAAGTTTAATATCCATCATGTAGCAACTGTGGGAAGAAACACCCTAGTACTAGCTTGAAGGGAATGGGAGTCTGTTACAAGTTTGGTGAAAAAGGCCACCAAGCTCATGATTGAAAGGGGAAGAAAGAAGCTACCGATGTTTAATGATACAATTGAAGGGACATGGGACATTATGCAAATGAATGTCTTAAGCATCAAGGGAATATAACTCAGAAAAGGCCAAGGGATCAAGGCCAGGATTATGCTATCACTACTGCTGAGGTAGAAGCACCAAAAGACGTTGTGGCAGGTAATTGAATGGTTTCCTCATGTTTAGATAATGATTTATTTTAATCTGAATCATCACCATGTTTCATATCTTCCCAGTTTGCAAAGAAAATTAGATATTTCCAATTTTATTTAACAAGGGAGTTTGTAGTCAAAAATCCCAAGGGAAGTATCATTCCAACAATGTTTTGTGAATCAGTACCCATTAGAGCACATAAATGTTTTTTTTCTGCTGATCTCATCGTCATACCCATGATTCAATTTGATATAATACTCAGTATGGATTGGATTTTAGACCATGATGCAAAGATACATTGTTTGAAGAAGGAGGTGAAATGTTTTTATGATGATGATAAGGAACACCTTATCATTACAGAAGACTCACCACCACCAAATTATTATCTAGATCCACCCCCATTAGCTCAACTAAATTCAATTATTGAAGAGGAAGAAAATGAAATTACTATGGGAGAGGAAAGGAATGTTCAAATAGATGATGTTCCTGTTGTGAGAGAATATGTTGATGCGTTTCTTGAAGATTTACCTTGACATCCTCCAGAATGTGAAATTGAGTTTTCCATTGATTTAATTCCTAGTTCAAGGCCTATATAGAAAACCCCTTATTGAATGGCCGCTGCGTAATTAGTTGAACTAAAAAAAATAACAAGAGGAATTGATTAATAAGTGATTTATTCTCCCTAGTGTTTCTCCATGTGGTGCCCCTATCCTTTTTGTTAAAAATAAATATGGATCTATCTGGTTATGCATTGACTACAGGGAGATCAATGCTATAACAATAAAGAACAAGTATCCCCTACCTCACATTGATGATTTATTCGACCAACAAAATGAAGCTCAATATTTTTCAAAGACTTACCTTTGATCGGGATATCATCAGTTGTGTTTGAAGAATGAACTCATTCTGAAGACAACATTTTGAACTAGGTACGGGCATTACAAGTTAACAGTAATGCCTTTAGGACTGACTAATGCTCCCTATGTTGTCATGGATCTAATGAAAAAAGTATTCAAGGAACATATTGACGAATTTTTAGTGGTATTTATTGATGATAACCTGGTATACTCCAAAATCTATGAAGATCATGAAAATCATTTGTGCATTATATTAAAGACTCTGAGAAGACATGAATTATATGAGAAGTTTAGAACGTGTGAATTATGGCTTCTGGATATTTCTTTTCTTGGCCATATTTTCTCTAAGGATGGAATCTCTATTGATCTAGCTAAGATAAGAGAAATCCAGGTATGTCCCGCACCAATGAGTATAACCGAGATACGCAGTTTTATTGGTTTAGTGGGTTATTACCGACGTTTCGTCCAGAATGTTTCCCAATTACATAACCCATTAACAAAGCTCACATGTAAAGGGGTTAAATTTGATTGGAAAATAGAGTGTTATGACTGTTTTGTTGAAATGAAGAGAATATTAGTAAAATATCATATCTTGAATCTACCATCGGGGAATGATGGGTTTGTTATTTATAGTGATACTTCAATGAAAGGACTTGGTAGTGTCCTTTTGAATAATGATAGGGTCATTGACTATGCATCATGAAAGCTAAAAAATCAAGAGAAAAACTATCTTAATCATGATATTGAGTTAGTAGTTGTAATATTTTCCATGAAGATATGGAGACACTATATCTATGGTGAAAAGTGTGAGGCATATATCGATCACAAGAGTTTAAAGTATATTTTCTCACAGAAGGAACTCAACATGAGGAAAAGGGGATGGCTTAAATTACTCAAGGATTATGATTGTAGGATACTCTACCACCCGAGGAAGGAAAATGAGGTGGAAGATTCTTTGAGTAGAAAAGATCATGGTGTTTTGAACCCGATAAGAGTTCAAAGGGCTCCTATTTTCATATATCTAGTGAAGATGGATATGGGAATTACCATGGAAGGTGAAACATCGATAATTTTTCAAATTCATGCCAAACCATCTTTACTAGAAAGGATAAATAGTTTTCAGACTGTTGATGAAGAATTTAAAAATAAGATTAAAGCTGCGAATGATGGGAGATTGAGTGACTTTGTGTATGAAGAAGGAATTTTTAAATTTGGGAAGAGACATTGTGTTCCTGATATACCGGATCTAAAAAGGGAATTGTTGGATGATCCTCATAGTTCCAATTTCTTTATAAACATTTGGAGCACAAAAATGTATAGATATTTTATAGAACATTTTTGGTGGGACAACATGAAGAGGGAGATTGATGATTTTGTGTCATGATGAATGGTTTGTCAACAAGAGAAAGCTGGAAGGCAGTAGCCTGGGGGAGTATTGAAAACTCTTACCATACCTGAGTGGAAATGGGATAATATCACGATGGTTTTTTTTTCATGGGACTACCAAAGTCTCCTAGAAGGACCGATGCAATATGGGTCATTATTGAGCGTCTTACCAAGTGAGCACATTTTCTTGCTATAAGAGAATATCTACCACTAGAAAGTCTAGAAAGACTATATATTAAGGATGTTGTGAGACTTCATGGAGTACCTCTATCAATTGTTTCTGATCTTGATCCCAGTTTTACATCAAGATTCTGGAAATGTCTTCAGAAAGCCCAGGATACTGAACTTTGTTTGAGCACCGCCTACCACACCCAAACTGATGGATTTTCAGAACGGACTATTTAAACAATATAATACATGTTGATATCTTTATCACATGACTTTCTAGGTAGGTGGGGTCAATATTTACCACTGGTGGAATTTTCCTATAACAAAAGCTTCCATTCAAGTATTCATATGGGACCATATGAAAGGTTATAAGGAAAGATATGTTTCACACCAACCTGTTGGGATGATGTTGGTGAAATAAAACTTGTAGGCCCATAACTGGTGTAGTAAATGATGGAAAAGGTGAATGTAATCAAAAATCACATCAATGCATCTCAAAGTAGGCAGAAGAGCTATGCTGCCAACTGATGGAAGGATTTGGAATTTCAGGTAAGAGATCATGTTATCTTAAAGGTATCTCTTTGGAAGGGTGTTATACGTTTTGGTAAGTAGGGAAAACTGGGTCACAAGTTCATCAGACCTTTCGAAATTATAGAGCTAATTAGGACAATAGCTTATCGTTTGGAAATGATGCAAAATCTCTCCAATGTTCAAGAAGTTTTCCATGTATCACTGTTGAGAAAATACATGCTTGAACCAACAAATATACTCACCTATAAGGAAGTAGAAATGGAACTCGATCTATCTTATTGCGAAGATCCCATTAGAATTCTTGTTACCAGAGAACACATGCTGAGAAACCGGACGACTCGTTTGGTAAAAGTTCAATAGAGAAAACATAAGATGGAAGAGGCAAAGTGGGAACCCAAGGAACTTATGAGGAAGAACTACATGAGTCTTTTTATGCAGTAATATTCTAGAAATTTTGAGGGTGAAATTATTTGAAGGAGGAGAGAATGTAACACCCCAAACTTCCACGGTATGTTTCTATTTGAATAATACAGTAGTGTGTGTTGTATGCAACTTTGAGTTCTAACACACGCAAAAACAAATCAAACTAGCCGTTATGAATAGTAATACCAACTTTTTAAAATTTTATAAATTTTAACTTTAAAAATGTACGTCCTTTTTGGATTTCGAATATCAAAGTTAGCTTAGGGTGAATTTTTGGTATCTTTGTGAAAACACACAATTTTTGATTAATACTAAAAAAAAATCAGTTATAGTTTAAAACCGAATTTATATTTAAATAATTATTTATATTATTTAAATTTATTTTAGGTCAATACAGATATGTAATACCTATATAATTTCAATGTAAATCATTGCATTCATTTTATAATAATTTTAGATAAATAATAATTTTATTGAACTTTTCACCATCTTTTACCATTCTCCTAGGAGAATTTGAAAATTCACATAAAACATAATTTGACCACTTATGTGAGTTGAATTTCAAATATTTGAGAGACACATTTAATATCAAGGAGTAAAATGTGGTTCAATAAGATAAAAATAATTTATGGTGAATAGTAACTTTTTACTTTTATTTACCACTGTTAAAAGTAGATAGGGTAATTAAGGGTAAAAATGATATTATTATTAACCTCAAACATGTCCTAATTCCATTAGATTTGTATAATTCGAAAAAAAACCTTAGGAATAAAATCTGAGCCTGTTTGATCCACATGGATTAGATTAGTACATTTTTTATTATTTAATTCAAAGAAGAGTTAAAAGAGATAAAATTAAAGTTTTATAGCTAAAAAAATTTAATATATAGTTATACATAAGATAAATTCAATTATTAATATTAATTATAAATCTAAAAATATTTCATACATAACAGTATTTTATTTATAATTTTTAGACATTAAATAATTTAATTTATTTATGACAAAATGGCGATGCATTAATTACCTAATAAATGAAATATTAAAATAATTGATATTATAAATATAAAAAAATGTATTTTGAAAATTTTTATGAATTTCACTAATTTTATAGGTTAATATGACATGTAATCATTACTTAAATGAATTTTTTTCGAATTAATAAATTTGTTAAGACAAAAACCAATTATTAAATAGTGTCAAATTTGACATAAAAGAGTTTTTAAAACAAATATTATATTATTAATTGATATTCTATTCCTAAAAAATAAGGTTCAGACAAATGAATTATATAAGGTTATATATATTAATAATGAACCAATTGGTGTTCTCTTGGATTTATATAGTAAGTTTATTAACCATATAATATAAAAATACAATGTGACATAATAAATGTCAAACTATTTAACTAAGAGTTAAATATAAATGATAAGGTTAATATAGTGACCCAAACCTATCTAAGATCTATTGGATGTAAGGATTTCGACCCATCCCCACCTTAGAGATTGAATAATCAATATTGGAGCCATTATAAATCGAATATGAATTTATTAAAAATTAATACATTATCTTTTCTCTAAAGAGCCCCTCCTCCCCCTTATAAAAGAACACCACTTATAACAGATTATTCATACCTTCAAATCCTTTGGGTTTGGAAAAACCCTACACAATTATCTTATAAACTTCCCTCACTTCAACCTAGATTCCTTATTTTGATCAGAAATTCATCCTATGGATCCCTTTTGATCAAATAAAAAGAATAACCCGAAGAAGTGGTAATGTTTTCACCACCCTCTTTCAAGTTACTTTATTCTTCCACTTCTTCTTTCTTTGTTATTTCCTTTATAAAATAATAACTCCATTATATTCTATATACTGTAATGTTGTTATAAACATGGTACAACCATATTCATTATTCAATCTATCCCTTGAATCACATGCCACCATACGTGCGTACGTACGGCTTACCATCTCCACGTCGTGGTGTAATTGTTATTCAATACATTATTATTTGGATGGGTATAATAATGATCTGTAATTCATGTAAATAATAAATATATCATTATAATGATTCTGTATATATGATATACCATCCAATTATATATTATTTTAGTATAAAAATAATGATATTGTCACTCGTGCAAACGTACGTACTACCGACTCCACGAACGCGATGAGATTCATTCCCCATCTTATACATTCAAGTATAATTCTAATTTGATGATTAAAAATAATGTTTAAGTATCTGATATCATTTTGGATATGAATAAGTCACAACCTATCTATAACAATAAAGGCTTATGTAACAAAACATATAAAAGATAACAAGTGAATTAACACCCGAAACGATGATAATAATAAGATATTATTAACAAAGCAATGTTAAGAGATCATATATGATATAAGAATAATGTATATTATTCTTTTATAATTTAATAACAATTATTTCCCCATTATACACGAGGTTAAACTACCCTCGACCAAGGAAAAATACAAAGTAAGTGTTTATTTCACAATCTCTTAATTATCCAAGGTCGTTTATACGTAATCATCTACTAGGACCTCTTTATCATCCACGTCCATGTTTCAAAAAAATGTATTTCAAATCATTCTTACTATTTTACAGACTACGGGTTAAAGTCATTTATATCGTTGTTTAACTTTTTGTATGATTTTTTAATGGAATCTTTTCGTCATTTTCCAAACAAGGTCCTTTTTAACAATTTCGACAGAATTAAGGTAACAGATAATTTTTTTAACTTATACGGTGGGTGCGTCTATTTACCTCCATTATAAAATCGACAAATATTCCCATAAAAGCTAATAAGAATATTTTAAATATAAATGTTTTCTTTTATAATTATGTGACATTTAAATTATTTCAAAAAAAGAGATATTTCTCTCAAATATTTTTGATTTCATCTATGATAACATCCATTGATGGATTTTAAGCTTATTTGAAGTTGATTTATTATGATACAAATCTTCCATATTTTGTTGATGGTTTTGTAATATGTTTGACTATGGATGTGTTATTTTTATACCATTCATGGTTTATAGATAAAGTATTGACATTTCGTATTCTAGTTTTTATATGAATTTTTATGTTATGTTTAAACCTGTTCATATGAGGAATGCATTGGACTTAATAAGTGACGAGTGGAGCCCGCTATAGCTGCTCGATGCATCGTTAGGTCTCATGAGACAAACTGTTGTCTTGGCACAAGGCCTTGACAAAATCTTATTTGTAGTCTTTGCACAAGGCCTTGACTATGTGGTTATGATAGTCTAGCATTATGCATTCCATCATTATGAATGTGGTTATTGATATTGCATGTGATTATTCAACTACTATAATATCCATGTGAATAAGTAAATGGAATAGTTTAATTTTAATTTTTCCATATTATGTTGAAGTTCAAGTTTAAAAGGCTTTTGTTTTAGTTATACATTGCCTTAAATGTCTATCATTATTTATGAAAGCTTCCGCTATATTGTTATCCTTAATGAGCATCTGAGCTCACCCCTTTCTATGTTTTATTTTTCCCAGGATGTGACGAAATATTTTATGACTAACCTGCAGAGATATTCTGAAGGGGATCTGAGTGTGTACTATGGAGACTATATTATTATAGTTTTTCACTTTATGATGTAATTTAACATTTATGAATGTATCTAGTGTTTCCAAGGCTTCTAAACTAATTGGTCTTTCGAGACTTGATCTTTTGTGATAATGCCAATGTTAAATAATAATGCACCGACTCTGGGTAACTAGGGTTGGGGAATTACATAGAAAGAGTTATTAGTGTCACTAATTTAAATAATATTATTGGTTATATATCCCTAATTAAGTTCACTTCCATATTTTATACATCATATGATTCCAAAATACGTCTGAAATCTGTCATCCCTACCATCATCATAGTGTTTTTTGACAATGAGGAAGTTTTTTTATGTCTGTTAACAAATTGATCTTTATTGGATATTATGTTATAAACTCAAAATTCAACCATACTAATTAGTCTTATTTTTTAAATAACTAACATTTTTTGATGGAAATGGATCCTCCCTCATGTTATTTAATATTTTCTTTGATTTTCACATCCCATATCATATGTGATGAATAAAAAATATCAGGGATAACTTGTTGATACATTGAAATATAATTCATTACAACTTCAATAATTAAAAAAATTTATTTTATATTTTAATTCGTAGTTTCATTTCATTTAAATTAAATATAACATGACCCAAAAGCGTCTTCATATGTTATATTAAATAGTAACCACATAGGTTAGATATTACACAAATATATTCTATGAATCCATATGGATTTTTTTTCATAAAATGGGTATTTTACATTTTATTTATTACTTTTATATATTCTATTAATTTCATGATGTTTCTTACCTTCTTTATAGTATACAACCCCCTTACTCTAATCATAATCATATGGAATGATTTTTTCACATGGTAAAATAATATCTTTCCCATGATCCCATAGAATTAATAATATATATTAATCATGAATCTTCCAAATTGGCTTGAAATTTACATGTGATGAGTTTTTTTGTGATTAATCCAATGTTACAACATCCAATTTACATTAGAGTTGTGAGTTAGTTTTTAATAGGATACTATTATCATACATTAGTGTTGAAGATTTATTACATCCATTCTTACCCCATGTTCTCCTATTATTTTTTCATAAATTTGAATATTTAGTATAATAAGAACAATAAGTAGGTTTAGTGGTTATGGATATTAATTATATTTTTGGGTGACATTCCTCAACATTCTTATTTATTTAGACATCACCTCAGAATCATTGTTGAATTATAATTTATCTTCTACAATGTATTATAAGCCTTATGGAACCTATATTGTGTTTTACATCTCTCTTATTCCTTTAAACTAAGTGTCTCATTATGATTTCTTCTCATTTTTCCTCGTTAAACAACATTTATAATTAGATATTTTATATCCTTAATGATCCCATCGTAATTTGTGAGAAATTCTTTTTTTTCGGTAAGTTTTATTATCAAAATTTATTTTAAATTACCAATTCTTTTTATTCAAATTTTACACAATGGAGGGATGAATTTATGATAAAAAAATGTTTGTAAAAATTGTTTCATCACCTCCTTATTAACATCCAATTGATGTATTTTAAATTATTTCTACCTAGACCATTTAAATTCTAAATTTCCATGTAACATACTCTTTTGATATACATTTATTTGTAGAAATGTTCACCTTTTCATTACTCAATATTATTCTTCTAATTTATCCAGTGATATTTATATTTCATCTTGTGGATTTTATAAATTTTATTTATGTTTTACCCTACATATTTCTCAATTTTTATTCTTCTAGAATATAAATATTAATCTCTATACCTTTTTTCATTGGATAGTTTATAGTGATGCGTCATATTCTCCTACACCAAAAACTATTTAGTTGGAGTTTTCATTGAAATGTTTACTTTCATTTATTGAAATTTATATATATAAGGTACATATTTATCTTATTATAATTATCATTATATTACATGTCATTGTATTCATTTTTTTACATATTCTAATGTTATGGTTCTCATATTTGATGCATCAACTTAGATTCCAATGGTATCCCTTCCATAATTTTCTTTTTTAATGATAGATATTTTATTATTTTATATGAAATATGTTTTTCGTTTAATTTATCAATAGATAAAAATTCTCTAACTTATAATATAGATTCATTAGGAAAAAACCAATCTATAAATATCCCCATCATTATATTAAAGTAGTATAACCATCGATGACATATTTTACTGCTATCATGTTGCTGACTACGTCATTCAAACTAGTAATTTAATCATAAATCATTTCACCATTATCAATTATGATATATTTAAACATAATTCTCAACATCTAATGTTTTACATACATTATTTTTAACATTCAAGTGATGATTTATTAATGTTTTTCTTGGTCTCCTTTAACTTTTGGAGACCCATCACATTACAATACACTTTGGTTGGCCCTATTTTGAGAAATAATATAGTAGTAACATAAATCACCACAATGCCAAGTGATATAAGATACGGTATCATCACTTTTTTATCCATGATAACTTTATACATGAATGTAAGTACTACCTACTTTATGGATATAGTTGATAATTTACATCACAATTATATAAAAATACTATAAAAATTATATTTTTTAATCTAATATAAATAATTTATCCAAAGAATATATATACTAATGGGAAAGGGTTATGACTCAATGTTGGTATTTTAAAATTTCATTTACACATAATGTTAAGATCATCAACATGTTCTAGTTTTTGAAAACCCCAACATTATAACTCATTCCCACCCATATATAACAAAAAATTAAATGCATGGAATATAAGATTTCTCAACCCTCAGTCCCAATTTTAGTACCTTCACCTTTCTAGGTGTGGTAATCTCATCATCCCATGTATATCTTAAAAAAACACAAGTTAATACAAATGAATTATCACTAAATATTAACATTCTATGTATATATAATAAATAAAATTTACTCCCACAAGATACAAGACTCTATAATTATTATGAAACAGTTTATGTAAAATATGTGGTTTTTTTAATATATCTTTTTTCCTTTTGATATATATTTCCCCCCATTGTTTACTTATGAATTTTGTAGAAAAATGAAGTTTTGGGGTGGGCTGACCCAGGTGCACGATTGGTGCATGGATAGAGTAAATCATGGGTCCAACCAATGTAATAATGTGATATAAGGTAGAACAAACCACACAACTACCACATAGTTGTGCGACTCAGCCCAGGTAACCGTGTTCTCTAGATAGAGCATGTTCACATTTTCTAAATGTTCTAATTAACCATGAAGACTAAATATTCACATTGTCTAGGTCATAAATAATATTTTTTTTTCTATTTTTACCCTTTTTGGATTTAAACTATTATCCACCCATTTTATTATCCAGTCAGTATTTTCATCCATATGAGGCCTCCAAACTCCCTCCAGAACCCTTGAAAATTCATTTTGAAGGGGTTATTTTTGGGGAAACTCAAAGGTTCATCATGTAAGTTGATTGGTTCCTTCATTCATCCTTCCTTTTAAGGTTTCTCCCTACTTTCAATGTGTTATATTTTTCTAGTAGTGAGGTTTTTTCCCCTCATGTTTAATCATGTGATTTCGAGATTGGATTAGAGTTCATTATTACATTATTGTGGTGTGGTTAAGGTGTGGTTGATGTTTCACACCAATATTTGTGCACTTGATAGAAAAGTTTAGGTGTTTTGATGTAGAAACATCATTTGAGGAATTTATGCTTCATCCATGTTTTGATTTTCAGGTTCCTTGATAAATATTTGTGGTGTAAAATTGGTTTTCATTTGTATTAAGTAGGTATATGATTTTAATGTATCACTTTTACATGAAATAGGTTTTTTTTCATGTGTAAACTCATTTTTTTGTACTTGGAATCATTTTATAAATTATAAAATTAGATAATTATATTATGTAATAGATTAAAATCGTATTTTGATTTTGCATTTGTGTGAGGATGATATTAAAAGAGGACATTGGGATAATTTCTGGGTGTCAAATCCATATTGTGTTTTCAAAATTATTTGATAAATTGTATAAAAGTTTTGTTGAGTTATATATGTGGCATAAACCTTGTTTAAGAAATGTTTTGGTATATATTTTATTTTAAAATAGAATTTTGTTGTGCATATAGAGTTATTTGATAGGTTATACTTGTTTGACCCCAAAGGGAAACTCAGGTATCTAGGTGGGTAGACAATGATTAATATAGTAGTGATTTTGGAGTGGTTATAGATCGGTTTCTCTTTTTAGGATTCATGACAAAAACAATAACTACATATGGAAATTATATGAGACCACTAGAACTATGAATATTTCTCCTCTATAGAGGCTCATGCATGAGAACGTTTTTAGACGTGGTTTATGTACCACATTTCATCGAGATACGAGGTACCTTGGGTCCCACTACTAGATAGTCCCTATAGTTAGTTCCTATGATTAGAACATATTATCAACATTGCACACACAATCATCATACAACAGTGTTTTGTTGTATATTCTCACTATAACATGTTTTCTCGTTAAATATGTTATCATTAATATTTTCTATCATTAAAATCATTTTTTTCTTAAAATTTTAGCATGGATTTACTTTCTCTAAAATATTATAATTTATTTAGTTTAAATTTTTAGTGACTGGAATCTTTTATTGGGTGAAATCATACTGGTCTTAGACTCATAATCTAAAAAATCCCTTTGGTGTATGTAGACTTTGTAATGTTTGATATAGGTAATGGAAAGGATTTTGGTGATGACGATTCAGGTTGCTAGTTGTACTCTAGGTGTGGTGTTGTGGAGGTGTCTCGAGGGAGATTCCCCCTCACATTTTATTGGTTTTAGAGTTCGAGTAGCATCACCTTTTTATTGTGTCCTTTTAGAATGTTGGATTAAAACATTGTAATTAAATTCTATAAATTTGTTTAAGACTTCTTAGAATGAATTTTTAGATTCAGATTATTGAATTTTTCTTGTATTTTTGAACTTATAAATTTTAGTAAATCATTAAAAAGTATTTTTTATGATACTTGGACACTTGTGCTAGATCATGAGGATCTGTAATTCCAATCGGGCCATGCCATGGATAGGTTTGGGTACCAGTTTGGATGGAAACTCGACTTAGTTTGTGAAAAAAATGTATTACAGCAGGTTATCCCATTTTTTCATTTTATTGGGGTGTCTCAGGTTAGATATGAGCTAGGACTTTCAGGGCTCATGGTTTTGGTTGTGAGTATGGTTCGTGGTCAGTACACCTTGCGACAGACCTTGAGTTCCCATGGGTTGTTAGGATATTTGTTTTACTTATCTTATAGGTGGGACATGTGGGCTCCACAATACATGTGAAAACTGTGTGGTGGTGAAGTGGTTTGATCATTTTGTAATCATAGAATGGTTAACTTATTTATATCTTCTAATTTTTCTATAATTTTATGAATTGTTGTACTATATTTGTTTCTTGTGAATGTTTCTTTTTGTAGTAACATGCTTCCCCAGAGAGATCCCTTATGACAGGAGGATTCCATAAATTGTTCTCCTACACCACTTGATCAATGGTTGGTGGATGTTTTCATCTAGGATATTCAGGCTATAGGACATTGACTAGTTCCTACTCACATTATACAAAGAGAGAATGAATATAGTAATATTAAGGACAATTCTCCAGATTTTCTCAAGAACAAGCCTTCTACTTTTTTAGGCAACAACGTTCCCTAGAAAGTAGAGGAGTGTTTTGTAAAGATCCAAATAATATTTGAGTTTCCTTAAAACCATGTCGAAGTCAGAGGGAAATGTGATATATTCTTGCTAGATGGTCTGAGCCAATTGTTGTGGGAATCAGTGCTTCAGGATGGGATAAATGAGAAGATGAGATAGAAGGATTTCAAGACCATCTTCAATAAGCAGTATTATCTATAGGTCCTGGCCTATGCCATATCATGGGAGTTCATGGATCATTCCTAGGGAGATTAGTCAATGATAGAATATGCTAAAAAAAAATTCTATTTTAGTGTGATACATTCCTAATAATGTTTCTAATGATTATACGAAAGATATGATTTTTGAGAAGGTTATGCAAGTAGAAATTTAATCTTAGGTCTTATTGTTCAAGACGATAACCTATGATGAGGTTGTTGATCGTGATTTCATAATTGAGATTGACCATTAATGTAAGTGTGGTTTTAACAGAGTGGTTTCATTTATAAGGAGTGGTATATCCTTATCAAAAATTAGGAAGTTGGAAGAGAAAGATAATAAAGGAGGTGGTAGTTCAGGCCATCCAACTAGGCCGTTTTCTTTTACAGCTTGTGATGTATGACTTATTGTGTTCCATCAGTAATAGAGAATGAGGATTACTCATCTAGCTTGCTCATATCCTCATAGTCCTTGTCATATGACAAGAATTGTGGGTCACATGCAACATTATTGCATAGTGATGCATGGATACAAGAGTGGGGAAGGATCTATGGCTTCTAGTGAAGTTTCTTTTTAGTTAGAGATGAACTGGATGGTGGGGTCTCCGTTTGAGGGTCATGGTGGTTGGAATAGATCATATTCAGGGTAGATCCAATTTAGGTTAGAGCCACAGGTGAATGGTTGTTCATTGTATTAGACTAGGAATCATAATGTTTTGGATCATGCACTATCAAAATAGGATATAGGTCCCCTAAGAGTTCAATTCCCCATTCAAATTACATCAACTATAGTATCTATTTTATTTTATATCAGTTCATTAATCTCTATTATCTCTTCCCGTTGTGTGGATCATCTGAACATTCCAACTGAGCTGATGTCTTTCAAAATGGATTTAGAAACACTATTGAGAAAGAATAAGTGGAATGGTATCATGCTTACGTATTCTGTGCTCTCCGTGTTAGTGGTTGAGATTAAGTGGACCTTCATATCCATGTACATAGACCATTTTTATGAGATACGTGAAATTGATTGTATTGTACACTTCTAAGAACATAACTAATTTTATACGGTAGGTTAGTTTCAAGGAACCTAGTGGGATTCATCAGGTTTTTCCTGGAAATGGAATCCTTCGTCAGTTTATGTGACACTTCCACTCCCAAAGGGGGAAACTTTTAGCTTCAAGTTATCACCGCACATGCTGGAGGATGATGGTGGTTCTCCTGAGGATGGGATACCTGAGGTAGAGTATGAGTTCCCCTTTATACTTATAGATGACCTTTTAGGCCTACCCCAAGAGTGGGATGTAAATTTCTCGATTTAGTTAGATCTGTGAACAAAACTGATATCAATTACCTCATATCATTTGGCCCCATCAATTTAATGGAATTAATGATATAGATAGATTATTTAGAATCTAAATGATTAATTTTCCCATGAATATTTCCTTGGGACGCACCAATTCTATTCACAAGAAGGCTGATGTATCACTCTAGTTGTAAATTGATTTCCAGAATCTAAATAAGACAACCATTAAGAAGAGCTACCCTTTTCATGAAATCGATTACATGTTTTATCAACTGAAGGAGGAAAAAAAATTTCTAAGATGGATTTTTATTCAGGTTATCATTATGTAAGGGTTATAATGGCAAACTTCCCAATGATGGATTTTTGAATTAGGTATTACCACATTGTATATTTTGTTATGCCTTTCATTTTGTCCAATGTTCCAGATGTTTTTATGGTATTCGTGAATATGGTGTTACATCGGTATCTCGATCCTTTATTCGTGTTATATGTGCATCAAATCATTGTGTAGTCTGGTTATGAGGAGAAGCATGAGAATTACTTGGGGATTGTTTTGGGAACAATGTGGTATCACCGCCTATATGTCATTCTTTCAAAGTTCACCGTTTGGATCAAGGATGTACTGTTTCGAGGTTATGTGATTTTTGAGATGGTAATTTTAGTGGACCCCAAGAAGATTTGTGTAGTTATTTTATGGTAGAATCAATTGAATGTGTCTGATATTCAGAGTTTTCTCATCCTAGAATGTTGTTATAGTCGGTTTGTTCATGATTTTCCTCATATTTCCTCATGCATAAACGCAAACACTCAGAAATGGGTGAGGATTGAGTGGAGCCTATATCTATAGTCATTAATTTGAGGAGATTATGTAGATTTTGAATACTATATATATTATGATCTTTTTAGTGATTGGTAAAGGAAATGTTCTATATTATGACGGATCAGGTATGGGTCTCCAGTGTGTGCTTATGTAGGGTGATCATGTTGTGGCTTATGGCTCCCGCCAGCTCTGACAACATGAAAATAATTACCCGACCCATGAAATGGAAATAGAATTAGTACTACATTCCCTAAAGACTTTTCACCATTATATTAATTGGAAGAAATTTTTCATCTACACTGACAATAAAATATTACCCAAAATTTTCTCCAAGAAAGGCATGAACTTAAGGTAGTTTCATTGGATCATGTATTTTTAGGGATTCAAAATTGACATTGTGTATACCGTGGGAACGGGTAATGTGGTGACTTGTTCCTTGAGTATAAATTTTCCACTAAATGAAGTGAGGAAGTACAAAGATGAGTGGAATCTGATGGGGCTTTTCGCGCAGATTCATTTAGAGGATTGGGAGCAAAACAGATGTGTGTTATTGGAGAGAAATCATTATATAGTTTATTCAGTGGTAACATCTGGATAATGAGTTGTGTTAGAGGTCTATGTAGTTTCTTCATGGTGGGGAGAAATCATTTGATTGGACATTATCTTCCAAGGGATTCATCTGCTTTAAGGTTCATTCAGTGGTGTTGTTTTCCTTAAAGAAGGTGGTGATACAGGATAGCCTTCAATCATAATTGGTCGTTCATCCCGAGGTGAACATGATGTATTATGTTGTTAGTCGGCAGTTTTGGGAGCTCGGAATGAGATGGTACATAGCTAATTTTATATTGAAGTCTTTTATATGTCACCAATGTAAAAGTAGAGCATTAGATGCCATCTAGTTTGGTTGAACCTTTACCCGTTCGAACCTAGAAGTGGGACAAGGTCTTCATGGATTTCATTTTTGGATTTCCTTGTACACCTTGAGGAGAGAATGCTATTTGGGTGTGTTTTGATCATCTTCCCAAATCATCCCACTTTATACTGATCAGAGACATATCTAAAGTGGATGAGTTGGGCCAATTGAATATTCAAGAGGTGGTAAGGATTCATGGTTTTCAATCAATAGTTGTTTTATATTTAGATCCCCATTGACCTCCCAATTTTAGGAAGGACATCAGAGGGAATTAGGGTCACAGATAATTATGAGTACACAATATCATCCTAAAAAAGATGGTTAGAATGAGTAGGAAAATAATATTTTGAAACATTCTTCATGAATGTGTTTTCAATTTTGTAGTATCATGGATAGTCATTTGGTACTTGTTTAATTTTCTTATAATAAAAGTTACCAATATTTATTTTGAATGGATATATTTTAAGCAATATATGGCCATCCTTTTCTATCTCCTCTATGATGGGTTGAGGTGGGTGATGCCTCACATTTGGGACCAAGACTTATACATGATATGTTTGAGAAAGTCAAGTTGATAATGCAGAAGTTGTTGACATATTAGAGTCACCACAAATCTAATGCCTATAAAAGGTGTTGAGATATTTAGTTTTCTATTAGTGATTAGCTATTCCTGAAGGTGGACCCTCACTTGGGTCATCACTGGTTGGGAAAGTAAGGAAAGATAATATCAGGGCATGTCGACCCTTTTCAAATAACTCAGCAGGTTGGAAAGGTGGAATACATGTTATCTTTTAATTATTAGTTTTCATATATCCACGATGTGTTTCTTGTATAACAATTGAATTTTTATTACTTGGACCCATCAAATGTACATAATTGGGAGGATTTCTAGATAGTTCCCGATTGATCAGTGTTTGAATGTCTGATACAAATAGTGGATTCTAAAGATATGGAGATTTATGGGAAGTCTATTCCATTGGTTTGCATCCTTTAGAAGCATGAGAATGATGTGCATGAGACATGGTAGAGGAATTTGTGTGTTGGGCATGAGTATACATTCTTATTTTCCAATCACACTTTGAGTATAAATTTTGAGGTTGAAGGTTTTCATGGTGTGGAGAATTGTCACATCCATTTTTTTCTTTTTAGGTATTTTCCTTTTTATTATTGATCTTTCCTTTTCCCTTAGGATTCCTTTTTAATTTTTGAGAAAAGTAGAGGCTTTTGAGAGGGTAGTCCTAGGAACACGGTTGGTGTACGGTTAGTGTAAACCGTACACCCAACCCAGGTGATCGTGAAATAGAACACAGAACCTACTGCATTTCTACTGCACGACCGTGCACCTCATTCAAGGTATTTGTTCCCACTATAAATAACATGTGCATGGTTTATTCACACTTTAGTAAACCCAGCATATTAACTATGTGTGTTCTCAAGGTCATAAAAAATATTTGTATTCCATATTTTTCCTATTCATATTTGACACTTCATTTTTTCATTTTCTTCCCCACTCAATATTTTTATCCATATGAGGCCTCCAAGGTATGTCAGCCACCCATGTGCACCCATTTTTACGGGGTTCTCGTAGTGAAATTTCCATGGTTCTTTATGTAAGTTGATTCCTCACTTGTTTCATCCTTCTTTTTAGGGTTTCATCCCACTTTCCCAGAGTTATATTTTCCATCATCTAGGTTTTTTTCTTAGGGATTAATCACGGGTTTTGGGTTAAATCTCTTTTATTGGGGATCATTCATAATTTCTTATGGTGTGATTGAGGTGTGGTTGATGTCTCACACCAATTTTTGGGTTTTTGACATCAAAATTAGTTGGTTCCTTTTATAAACATTATTTAATGAGTTTATTTGTCTTTCATGTTTAATTTAGAATGTTCTTTGACCAATATGTGTGGTACAGAAGTTGTTTTCAAAAAGAATAAGCGTTCATTTGATTTTAAAGTGGAACTATTACATGAAATTGTGTGTTGTGAAGTGTAAACTCTTGGTTTGGTAAATGGAATAATTTTATAAATTATTCAATTAGTTTATTATATTATTTAATGGATAGAAATCAATTTTTTGTACAACATTTAGATACAGTTAATTTTAAAAGAGGACCTTGGGTGCATTTTTGGATGTAAAAGCCTTTTTTTGTATTGAATATAATTTAATAAATTTTCTAAAAGGGTTATTGAGTTATATAGAAGGTGAGATCCATGATTGGGATATTTTTTGGAATGTTTTTTACATTAAAATAGAATTTGGATGTGAAAGTGGTGCTATTTGAAAGGTGAAACATGTTTGACAACAAAAGGGATGATCTGGTATCATGGTGGGTAGAATAAGACTAGTATGTGAGTAATTCAGAAGTGGATTAGGCCTAATGTCACATAGTGGTATTGAAAATGAAAAAACAAATTATATTTGGATGTTATTTGAGACCATTAGACCTTTGGATATTTCTCTTCTAATGTGGGACGAGCATGGAAAAGCTATTGGGAGTGGTTCTTATACCACATTTCACCATGATACAAGGTACATAGTTTCCCACTACTAGCTAGTACCTAGGGGTAGTTCTTGTGATTACTGATCATCAACTATATTGCACTTTCCTTCAACATAGTGTAGTGTTTGGCAGTAAATTTTCAGATGCATGTGTGTTCTCTTTAAAAAAATCTAAAAAATTGCCTTTTATTAAAAGCAGGTTTTTCATTAAATTGTCACATGCATTTAATTTTTATAAAATCATTTATGTTCTTTAACATATAATGTTTAGTGAATGTAATATTTTATTGGGTGGAATCCTACTAGGATTAGGATCATACCCTACTTAGACCCTTGGGTGTAATTAGACATGGTAACATTTGATACACAGAAGGGTAAGTCTTTTTTTATGGTGGTTTGGGTTTCTAGATGTCTTGGTGGTGCAGTGTTATGGGGGTGTCTTGAGGGTGATTAATCCTTTCAATGTTGTTGTTTTTATGTTGGACTTGCTGCCACTATTTTTTTGTCCATTTTGAATGTTAATTTAAATCCTGTTAATTAAATTCTAAAAAATTGTTTTAAGACTTTGTTGGTTGAATTTTAGGATTCAATACATTAAATATTTATAGTTTATTTATACCAATACATTTTGTTAAATCATTCCAAATCCTTTTGTATGATTCCTTCACAACTGTGGTAGACCTTGTGGATCAGGAATTCCCTTCAGGAATTCCACAGACCGCGTTGGGAACTGGTTTAGATGGAAACCCATCTTTATTTGTGAAAATATAAGAAATAAAATATGATTTGTAAATAATGTAACATGTACAGAAGAATTAATATAAATCCTTAATTACTAAATGACGTTATTCTTATTTCTCAAATCAGTAGTTATAAATCATATTGAACTTATTCTCCATTAAAAAAACATTTGGAAGATCATCACATCTTCAATCCTATTGATTATGTGGCATGATATTGTTATAAACCCATCAAAAATGTTTTCACTCATAATTATCTATAATAAAACAACATATTTTTGAGGGAACACAATCTTATATACTCCCCTATTTCACAAATAGTTTGAATTTTAATCAAAATATAACATTTATCCTTTGTAAAATTATTATTTTTGGTTGAATTTATTCAATTCATCCAAATGTTAAATGTTGAGGGACTTCAAAAAATCATCTTTTATTTTTATTTGTAGTGATAATCAACACTCTAATACATATCAACATCCTTCCCAAATTTATTTCCAGAAATTAGACACTTGAATCAACCAAATCAATAAATCAAAAGATATTATTATACATTGATCTATCTTTTTGGGATTCTATAGTTCATAAAAATATTGAATACTTCATTCCTTTATGCACCTCGTTCAACATTTTATTTTTATAGTGTTAAAACACATTCATTATATCATATCTTCATATCTCAACAACTATACATGGATGAAAATTTGAAATTTGTAGATCAATATATATTCCCCAAACCATGTTATTCTATTGGGGATCACTAGAACTATATCATCTTATACTATATTGACATAAC
The DNA here is from genome assembly GCA_963277665.1 of Viscum album. NCBI lineage: Eukaryota > Viridiplantae > Streptophyta > Magnoliopsida > Santalales > Viscaceae > Viscum > Viscum album. The sequence continues at coordinate 40,995,458 of OY728129.1, read as the reverse complement.
ATGTAATGATCCACATTATGCATGATTATTCTCCTCCACACTGGAGAAACCTAATGTTATCTACCTTTGAGATCATCCTTTATTATTGTACTAAGATTATTTAGTTATTAGCGTATGTTGGAAAAATATTTATTAACATTTTCGAAATATGTTTCCATTTAATTACTATTAAATATTAAAATCATTTTCTTTTGATCACATAAAAATAACACATTGAATATATATACCGGACTCAAATTATCAAAACTAAAAAATCTATCATTCCATGTAACTCAGAAATAATTGTGAATAAATTGTATATAATACAACCATTAAATTTATAAATTATATACCATGGGTTACCTATTACTTCCATGATAAGTTCTACATACTGAAGAAAGTCCCCAGAAGTCTTCATATGGTGTTATGAATAATGATTTAGAGGATACATTCTCGCATGAAATCTCTATATCCACTACCTACACCTCTACTTTACTACCAGTATTAGATTCTTCACACTAATTTGTGTTATTCTAATTATAAAAAATAGAGTAACCAACCTAATAAGGGTCCCTATTCATCTATACACCTTCATTATTCATTATAGGTAGATAATGTAACATTAATAGACAGATATAATTAGGAATATGAAAGATAGACTCCTCAATGAAGAATAAAAAATGAAACAAAAATTCCATATGTTTATTAGAATGGAATTAAACATTTTTATATGCCATTTAATTTTAAAAACATAGATAATAAAACTTTAATGCCATTAAATGAGTTAAAAAAGGATGTGAATTTATATACCTATAGTGATTTTACTATTTTTGGATTGAATTCAAATGTGGACCATTCATAGTTGAAATAAAATACTTTTAGGTTCCACTACGAATTTATGATTTTCATAAACTGATTTATACTAAATATTTATACATTATGGTTTATTTTAAGAATCATTGTATCCCAAAAATATGGGAATCAAGAGATCATGGAGTATCTTATCATTGTACTTGAAAATAGTTAGTGTGAGATCCTATTTTGGGGACAATGTTAATGAATACTTCCCATGTAAGTTATTCCTATGAGAATATTTTTCAATACTATTTATTAAAAAATGAATATTTATTATCATTAGTTCCTAAAATAGTTTAGATGATAAATTTTGGTTCTAGAAAAGAAGGAAAGTGATATATCACCAAAGGAAAGATCCATATTAATTGAGTGGAAACCACCACAATGATTTAATATAGAAAATATTGATTAGTTGTATACCCAACTACAAATGATATTTATAGGTGTGAATTAGAAAGACTAAACTTTTTATAATTTTTATATGTTATTGATTCACATTTTTAGAAACATTGAATATTTCATTCTACATCATACATTTCATGATATTAGTGACGTATATGAGACATATCCCTCTAATTTCATAGTCTCAAAATAACTTTCAGTATCCATGGTATTCTTTAATGTAATACTATTTATTTTGGTTAAATGAGTGTATTGTGTAATATTTTTTGATTCATATACACATGGAAATTGTGTTCTCATAATGGTTGATTTTTTTATGGTTTAAAAAAACCATTAAAATTTGGGGCTTTATAAAAATAATAAATATTTATTTGGATTGAAATATGAATCAACTATACATGGTTTATATGAGGTCATAGTATAAGAGGATACGGTAAAAACCCAATATGAGTGAAGTAAACCCCATACACAAGGATTATAATGGGATTAAAGATGTTGTAGATTTTTGGATTAGAACATAATCTGATATCAGGTAAGATATAGTCATCTTGATATAATATGATTCATTCCACATATAGTACTTATTAATATTATGTAAGAATATAGAAATTTTATTTCATCAAAGGATAATTGATTAGGATCCATGTGATATTAAAAATCACTCATGGTATTGTATCTCATGTAAGGATGTTACACCGTATTAGGTTGGCTCCTCTATGTTGTTTAAGGTCATTTATGATGAACCACACATTATGCAGTTTGTCTTGATGCAACATGGAAATTCTATTATGTAGTTTATATTCATTATTATAAGACTCTAATATCTTATTGAATAATATTATACATATTGGAAAAAATAATTAGAAACATTATCATCATGGAATATGATTATAGATGCAAAACCATACACAATGGGACAAGTGTTGATATGTATTGTATGTAAAAAAAGATAGATTCATCTAAATATTGATCTGGATGAAAAAAATGACATTTAAATAGTGTGGAACAAAATATCAAGATAATGTCAATTATTTTTATATACTCACTAATGAACCCATGATATTTTATCTAAGAATCTCGACATGTCATGACATATTAAGACTCACGAACATGTATTTATGAAAAATTTATGATTGTTTTTAATCATGATATTTGAAAAGAAATGTTGAAATATATCATCAACTAATAACTCATTCATGTTTCTAGTGTCACGTAAGAAGAAGAGGATATGAGTGGTAATTTTTTTGAGTTGGACCTTGGAAAAGGAATCTTGGAGTCACTATATATCAAGAAACATTTGGAATAAAGACACATGCCGTTTTTATAAAGTAAAACATTGTTAATTAGTCTCTCACATATAAGAAGAAATTATTGTTTGAACTCAAATATAATAGAAATCCCTTTTATATACAAATTCATGATGTATGGGAAATATTTTCTGATTTTGTGCCAATCTATATTATCTAAAAGAAATATAATTGCATCACCTCAGTATTAAATCTATTAACGGGGAAACCTGATGGGATTTATCAATTCACTCCCCATTATGGAAGAATAAATATGAGTAAAATCTATGTCTGGGTCGTGGATTGTTGATACTAGAGTCACTATATATTATATATTAAAAGGAATCAACCAACATATATTTCCTATGTGTTTATGGAATATAAGATCTCTTTATCATACCATTGAGAAGGAATACAGAACATGAAATTAATAGAATAGTGTTTTGGAATAAATAAGAAGTGGAAGAAATAATTATGAGTTAGAAAAAACATTGAATAAATAGAATAAAAATTGATATATATAAGGTAAAAACTAGAATAGTAACCTACATAGTTCTTATAATAATGAAATTTCATCTTTATGTTGAACAGTAGATGGATGAAGTTAACAAAACATGAGAACACATCAACTTAACTTGCTCTTGTTTAAGTAGATCAAGTCTCACAAAAATCCATTAAATGTATGATATTTTATATATAGAAAAATATATATCATGTAGTTTTTTGATATTAGTGTTGTAATTTTCCCCCTTCCATTAAACAAGTTACATATCGGTTATGGTAATCAATGAATTCAAATAAAACATTTATGCTCATGTGAGTCATTGTGGGTATAAAAAATAAGAATAATTTAGAATATTAAGAGAATTATATGAAATTATATACCATGGTTGGATATCAACCATAAAACATGTAGTATTATCTAATTTAATATTAACATTGTCATGTAGAAAAATTTCATGTCTTATGGACCTATGTGTTATGAATTTTAGTGTTATGTGAATTAGATATTGAGAATATATTTTAACATCTTGTAGTAAAGATATAATTCTTCATATTTTTTCATCACACAACTTGGGAATTCTTATTATGAGGATTATATTTAAAAAATATGAAATTTTTCGAACACACTATAAAATTAGGAAAATTATTACATAAAAATTGTGAAATGATGTTATGAATTATATTCTCTCCATTCATCATTATTTTGAAATAAGATCTTATATAGTATATTGTGTGTATGTTATATGCTAAAATCAATATCAATTCAGGATTTGATGTATAATTACCTTTCATCAATAATGTTTTTTGGTTATCATTAGTTCTCATTGGTGGAATTAGTATAATATAAAATTCTTATCGAATTCCCTAGGAAGCTATTAATGATGTATTTCTATGTTATGTGGTGTGGTGAATATTTTATGGACATATCATTCCCACTCACCCAGACACTAATCAATGTATTCATTAGTATATAACAGATTCCTAATAAAGGTGTGAAGAAATGTCATCAGGAAAATTATGGGAATGAATATCTCTTTCTCATATTCAATTGAATATTGGGTAAAATTGAAAACAATATCGATTTTCATGTGAACATCCATCATAGTAAATAATTATTTATTTTTATAATTTTTTTATTCCTATTCATCCATCTTTTTAAGGAAAATAATATTTTTAGGGTTGAATGAAATTACCATAACATATAACACTACATGGTATCCTAATGAGTTGTTATGAAAACAGTTGTATTCCTAACACAACGATTGAATTTTTAATAGTATATGTTAGTGTTATTAAAGAAAAATATTATGTGAGGGACACAAAACATGTCAATGATTCTTAAATTCATTAAATAAATGATAATAATTTTCCTCTATTCCTTGAGGGATATAGGCTCGATCTAAGGGGAGAAGATATCAATAGATGAAAATATAGAAATAATATGACAAGTTGTAGCTGAGGGATATAGCCCCATTAAATATATTACATGGAAGTAAAATTACGAAGAATATTTTTGGCTATATAAAATAACACTATGTGATTATGTATTAAATTTCTATGTGTATATAATGTTTTTCATTTCCTAGTGAAATCCACATTGTCTTTCATCTTTGATGGCTATAATTATTGAAGCATCTTGATTTAATGAGAGAATTTTGTGACTTAAATGTGACCATATAATGTCTGAGAATCAAAATCCTGAATAATTTCAATGGTATATTCTTCTTTAATTCATCTATGGATAACTCTACCAAATACTAATTTATATAGAAATTTATATTGTTGAGTCTACCATAGATGATGAAATTTAATTCCTACATAAAAAAATTTCATTGTTTACTCATTATTTTTAAAGAGATATAATATAATGTTAGACCAAAATGGAGCGAACCCATTGTATAAAATACTAATTTGGTGATTATATTTGATCTCATTGGAATGGGTGGTCCTGATATCATTTATTAATAACATATCATTATAGGTGGATAGATATAACACCATATAAGCAATAATAAATATAGTTATTTCAAGAAAAATGATATATACATGGGATGTGGCCACATTATCCAATATGTAGGTAAATTAATTCTATAATGGTAGGAAATGAGATGAATTTAATGGAAGGAAAATTTAACCATCATTCCTAACACATAATAATGATGTGTCACTAATTTGTAGGTTATAATAAAATGATATCTTTTAGTCTACTGGATAACCAATTGTAAATAACCATTTATATTCAATGTGTCTACTACTATATACAAGAAAGGACACAAAAAAACCATTAGAGGTCCATATTTAACTTTGTTATTACTTTAATACTTAGACAACATGAATGAACAACACAGAACCACGTCCACCGAAGTATCAAGAGAAATATCCCATCCAACCATTTTGTTCTTCAAATTGTATTTATTTTTTTATATTGGAATCCATGAAGAAATCTCAATATATATGTTCAATATCAAGGGAGTATAATGAAATGTGATACCCCTTCATTAGAGAGTTATGTATTCACTTGCGTACATCAAGGGTGGGTTTTACATCCAAAAACTTATACTTATTCCTACCTCTTAACTACCTTCTAGGGATCAAACTTAATATAAAACAAATATATTATGACCTCCCATAGTTCCAAACTATTTATCATCATTATTCGACTAATGATATATTTATTGGGATTAGTGGGATTGTCTAATTAGAACTCATGAAATTTCATGTAGTGTATAGATATATATATTGTGAAGATTTATAAATTGAAATTCATTATTGTAACAGAATACTAGGATTCATATTCTAGAATTTCATTCATAAGAAAATAGAGGCTATCTTGATTTCCCACATCATTAAATAAATTAAGGAGGTAACATAGTGATCCATCCATGTTTTCCACAAAAAAATTAGTATATTTCCTCCTTGGGGTGGAATCAATATGATGTGGATGAAGATATATTTTTTGATATTATGAAAATAACATTTAATATATTGATAGAACTAGTAGTTGGATTTATTTTTTTAGGAATGGGAAGGGAAAACACATGTGTGAGTGTTTAGTTATGAAGGTTATGCTAAAGAAAAAACATCCCTGTTGCCCCAAAAAATATATGATTTTTAGGAGGTTTAATCTGAAGGATCCCATTGGTTTTCATAGGGTTAAATTTTATATGTTGATAGAAAACTGAAATACTGATGAAGTTACGTCATGTTACCATGAAATATCATTACATGGTGTTCATATTCATACTGGCTTCCCAAAACTTGTGAGAATTTGTCTCAAGGCCTAGAAAATGATCACAGTTTTGAGAAGAAATAACACCCAAATCCTCAACATAAAATTAAATAGTTTTACTAGTTATGGGATTAAATATATAGGTAATGGTTCATTGGTATATAGTTCTATAATTTATAAGTAATAATAAATTGCATGATAGATATATACCTATATTGGTGCCCTGGTCATGTTAGATTTTTCATTATTATGGACCATCCAAAACTGGTTATATGTTGAGTATTTTCGCATTAATGAGAATAATTGAAAACTAGAAGTATCATTGATTTGAAGTTTCATTATTAGGACTAAGAAATTATAATTTGGGAAATTATAGATGATATACCTAAAATAGATATTGATATGAATTTTCCCACCCTTCATTTTTATAGAGATAATATTGGGTATTAAATTATTCTTTGAACTATTTAAATGAAAATTCCCTTTAAAACCATATCAAATTTGGATTCTACATTGGTATTATTTGTTGAATTAATTCTATTGGATAAATACTTATAATTATAATGATAATTTGGAAAACTAAAACGTGGGGTAGCCATATTGAGATAAATTTTGATCATCAAAGTGTCGTTTGACGAAAATATTTCTTAGTGATACTTTAACTATGATATTTATATCTCTTAATATTCATAAAAATTTTGGAATTCATCAAATTTGGGTGCCTAATCATTCTTTGCACCTAGATTCATTAATCTAAGATCAGGAACAGTGGTAGTGAAGACATCCTTAAATATTGGGGACTCATATCTTAGTTCTTCTTACTCAGCTATTTCTAAATTAGTATATATGAAATATGTTGATGAAGGTGTATCAATTATCTTGATTATGATTTTGTGATTTCTATGACTTATAAACCAAGAAGATTCATCTTGAAATCCATATGGTATTAATGATGGGGATTATTTATGGATGTAATTGTACATATTTTTTTCATCCCCATAACTATCATCAGAGAAATATAACACAATTCTATAGTATGATTAAATAAATGATGTGGGGATATTAAGTACTAATAGTAAAATTTATAATGATTGTTTGGAAATGAAAGATATTTTTTCCCAAAAAAAAATTATATTTGATGAGATTAAAATCCCCTTCTACATGTCTAGGTCTATCTGAATTAATAGATATTATAAGGATTACAAAAAACATTCAAATACCACATTATCATCTCCTTATTTTATTGTGGAATTATATTATATAATAGATCCTTATTTTATTTTAAATGCATACATCAACCAAGATATAACGTAGTATTCCCCATGGGTTAGATTGATCTGTATGAATGGTATGGATTATTTTACTTATATCAGTAGTCACATTATAGTCATAGAATGTGCTTAAACTTCAATATGATTATAATGTAAATAGATTATTTGACATTTAAAAAGGGATATATATATATATATAATATAATTTATTGCTTTTTCATGGTTTAATTCATCAAACTAATTGATTCATAGTATATAGACATCAATAAGTTCATGTAACAGTTTAATAGAAGATATTTTCAGACCATTGGGGTTGTGATCCTTAAACTAATTTACACTAGGTACATTCCACCATTTTATAGAATCATGTATCTATACATTATGGTTTGGCAGAATATAATGTAGAACTACCATATTAGAACACATTGAATTGTTATTTGATAGTGTTCTTAATTAACTAAAGGTATAGTGAATAAACCACTATATTAAAATGAATCCATATCATTTCTATATGTTTATTGAAATATATGATCTGGTGAAAAAATATGTATTCAATATTAGAGTTAAGTTATTTAAACAAGATGGCATGCCTTAATTTGTTTAGTGTCTTTTAATTAAAATATTACTACCCATGGATTGTAAAATCAGAATATGAAATGATAGTATTGTTGTGGCCCAAAATTAAATACACCAGTTTTGTATGGGATAGTTTATAGAGACATTATCAATGGAATCCTAGTTAATTTCTACATCATATATCATATTGGAAATGTATCTGGTTCTAATGTGTTTTCATGGGGAAACTTCATAATCATTTTCCATGAAATGTATTAATATATGAAACTCACACTAATTAGTCACATCATGATTTACTTCAGCATCATCAAACTCAAATTATAATTGTTGAGGTCTTTAAAGGGCCTCTATGAGTTTTTATTAGATCATTACTGAGTGTCTGTGGTAATCTATAATTGAGAGATTCACTGGAATATCACCATTTTGTTTTGAAATTCCATATTTCATAACCAAGGGCCTATATTTTCCACCATGAGGCTTCTACCTATTTTATGTCGTGAATTATGGTGTTATAAAATTTGGTCACTCCTCACATTTTTTTAATGTATAGGTTGTTTCTATTATATTAGTTTATCCTAGCCTTACCACATTCAAATTCCATCCAGACATGTTAACATATGTTAGTTATTCCATTAATGATATTACATTTTAATGATGCCTAAGTGATCAAAGAGTAGATAATTTCTCTTATATAATATTCTATAATTATTTTATCATCATTAATATAGAAAAAAAATCATTGGAGGATATAATACATGAATATTAGGATATGTGTTGAACTTTTCATCCCTGGCCTACTAATACTGGTTTAAGTGGAAAAATCATGATGGGTTGGGAATTTAGTTTCTAATTGAATACTTTTATTTGATACTTAAATATCAAAATTTCATAAAAATTCCTAGTTAATATATCATGATTTATATTAGTTGAAATTTATAAAATCTTCTCAAATACCAGTCATACCTCATTTTAAATTAATTATAAAATAAATAAATAAAATTTAATATAATTTAAATTATAAATAAAATGATAAAGAAATTTAAAAGAAACAGATATAGTAATTTTTTTTGTAAATAGTATTGTTTTAAAACAAATAAAACTACATAGTATAATTAGAAGTGGGGTTCAGTATCAAGTTGATACCTAATCCCCTCTAAACAAAAACCACAAATACCAATCACTTTATTATAAAATAAAATGATCTAAAACCTATATAATTTTTTACAATAAACATTACTGATAAATTATAGGAATAAAAAATTTCTCTAATGTAGTTCTTCGTAGTATAAAATGAGTCTTGGGAAGACAAGAACATTTCCACATTTATTTTTTGGGTAAAATATACAAAATAGTATAATAGAATTTCAAGTAGAATTCAATAAAGTAGAATAGTTTATGTTTATAGCTAAATAGTGTCAAAAAATTTGAATGTTTAGTTTAAAGGGAAAGATAACAATATAACAAGATTGAATATTTTATACATCAATGTTTGATCAAAATCAGATTTTCAGGAGTCGTTTAATTTTTATTTGAATGGTCACAATGTATTTTATGTATAATGAATAGGAAAATTGAGATTCATAAAATTTTATTAATCCTTCTTCTATGTATCACAGGTTCATGAATATTCCTTTGTTTTTCTCAATATGAAGACCTATTTTTCACATAGTTAATTTTTTTACAAAGGGATATTCATCTCAATATAGTAGTCAGTTTAGCGTAAACCGAATTGATTGTAAAGTTTATTCTTAAAACGTAGTCATTAGAGAATTAAAAATATTCCATTACTTATGATAGAAATAGTAGAATATCTTCACCTAAGAATTATTACATTGCCTCATGAATACTGTTCATGGTAACTTTAGATGACAACTGGTCATAATTACTTAATTATTTCATATGGTGTGAACTCTTCTCCTCTCTGTAGATACATCTCTTCATGTGGTAGGTAATTTTCTTCTACGAGTAGGAAAAAATATTATAGATGTGGGTATTTATCTTCTCATTGTAGTTTTATCTCTTAATGTGGTTCGTACGTTTCTTCCCATGGTAAGAAGATCCTTATTGTTTTATGTACTATTCTTATCACGGTAGTTATATCTTTTCACATGGATCATCCAATTCTACTCTATGTGCGTATATCTATTCATAATGTAGGTATGTTTCATCACTTGTTAGGTATATCTCTTAAAATTATCATTATAATTACGAATACAGTCATTGTATTCCTTAGAGAAATTTTACTTAATTTTGAAAAGTACAAACATTTATTCTTATGGAATATAGATTCCTTTCGGCGGTCACTTTGGGTTCAACATCTGATAGTTTCAGTATACATATGTTCACATAAACCTTAAAACATTGTCAGTATAATAATTTCATTATAATTATAGTGGGGAATTTATTATTTTCTCATGGTTTGTACCACCTGGTCATTTGATCTTCATAGTCAGAATAATTTTTTCTTGCGGTATGTACATTCAGTATGTTCCATACACAGATATATTTTATGTATTATTTGAAACATATCAAACTAATAGAAAAAATGAAATCCATTAATAATATTTGAAAAATGTTTTCTCATTATCAAAATAACGAGATTATAGTCAAAAAAAATATCTCCCCCTCTTGGTTGATAAAAAATAATGATAAATAAGAGTAATGAAATAAAGAATATAAATAAAAATAAAGTATGTGTATCATATCATTTATCAATTTCACTCATAAAAATGGTGTCCATAACCATTCTATCTTTTATTTAACCCCTTCTAGCTGTATAAAAAAATTGATTATAGGGTAAAATAAATTGGGTTATGGAATTATTTTAAAATAAAGTGGGATTAATGTGGATCCTGCACAACTATAATAGTAGTCTAAAGGTTTGCATACATTAGTTAAGTATAAATCATCACTACCAAAGATTAATTCTCTAAATAATAATAAATTAACTCTATATTTTAGAAGAAGGCTTCCAAAAATAGGGTAACAACTCTAAAATTCTCATATTGAGACCTAAATTCATGGGAAAAATATTCCACAGTAAGAACTAAAGAAAGAGTTTTAAGCATACCCATAATATCATATTTTGTTCCAAATTGGTTTATGTAGAAATCAATAGTTATCATGATTTTTTTTATATATTTCTCAAATATATTGACATCTTTATTAATTATTTCTACTTTTTTACAAAAATTTTGTTGAAAATAAGAAAACACCACATTCTTTTTTTCTTGAACAAAACAAATATAACATTTAATTATTCTCTTTTGTGTTTTATGATTCTTCTTACATATACTAATTTTTAAAAAGGAGGACAAGGAGGTGTAGTAGAATATGTAGAATATTGAAACACAAAACTATGATACCAATGGCCTAGCATCAAAAAAATATTTGATTTTTTTTTGAAATAACATATCAATACATTCAAATCCTTAATCTCATTTCTCATTAAAACCACATTGAGATGAAAATAAGGTAGAATATGGGAACACACTGACACAAAATCCTTGAATATATTATCAATCATAATTAGCCATAGATAATTCCCAATTCAAAGAAATGATTCCTAGAAAAAGAAAACATAATATATAATTTGAACTCCTACAGACTATTATATGTGATAGGTGTTGTTGAATGTAAAGAGGAAGGTTCATATTTTGATGGTTCAAAATCATTTTGACTACAATCTAAATATTATAAAATTTTCATTTATATAATTGTTTTATGCATATTTTCAGCTCTATTTTTATCTAATTATTAATGAGAATCATGATTAGAATTATAAAAAGTTTCAATTAGAGCATCATCTTTCTCATTATTCACACATCCATGTATGGGTGTCAGACCAAAAATTTCCTTCAATGATTGGTCAAATGAGCATCCAAAATGTGATATTTCATGTATATTCTAAGAATAAATATCAAGTACTTATAAACCTTCTATAACCCATTGATAATTAATAAGTATAAATCCACCACATCAAGGTGGCCTACCCCCACTATCATCTTCCACTCCTGTATCTGATTAATATGGGCCCCAAAAAAAGCCCATGGGTACTTATCTCCACTATCAAATGCATCTTTTATATAATTTATATGAGTAATTATTGTCATATTAGATAAATTATAGCTATTTTCATCATATTCATATTCACCATTTACATATCCTTCAATCTTTTTAACAACTTATATAGACCTCTATATCAACAAGTCCCTCAAATTATAGCTCTTACACCGGAGATTGTGTGGGTAGAGGTGGGTTAGGTGGTCCAAAAGATATAATAGGATATGTCACCCATCATCCTTTTGGGACACCATTTTTACCTCATCAATTTAAAAAATATCCTATTATTTTTAATGATCATCCTCAACATACACTTCCTCAAAAATAATAGATATTTTATCATTAGAATACTATAATAAATTATCTTGTTAACAAACATGATCCACTATATCATCTTGGTCTAATACGATATATCAACCGTTCAAACCACTCATAAAGCCGTATATTTTTTTCACCCCATATTTTATCTAGGTTTCCAAATTAACACTTATATACCTACAAATTTATTGAGTAATGGAAAAACCATATGATGATTTTATCTCCGCCTAATGTATAATAAAATTATACCCCAACATGTCAAATTTTTTTATATGGAAGATAATTGAATTTATAAGGGGGTCATAATTTATTCATCTGACTAATCACATACAATTCAAATTTTACGTATCAAAACAAAAAAATTGGATACCTCAGGTTGTTGAAGAATCCTTTTATGAGATAGATGAAATGTTATAAGAACGTATCAAATAACATACACATTCAACATAGAACTGTATTATTTGGTGTACATGGTGATCCATTCAATGCTATGTCTTCTTCGGAACATTGAATACTGAAATAATAATGATCTACAAGATAAGTACTTTTGTAGACTGTTTGTTCAACAATTTATTGATCAGCTAATCATTTTCTAGGAAATGTGATGAAAATAGAAATGATTATCCATTTAAAATAGTCCTTATTGTTTCTTTATAATTTCCAGAATTATATTTTATATGCTCCAAAATTTCCCGAACTGATCACAGATTACTTTTTTACCCGTTTCTATAAACCATCTGTCCCAACCTTGTTTTTAAGAGGATTTCAACTCTAGTAATTTTATAAATAATATCGAGGTATCATAAAATTCATTCTCACTGCATAATAGATTATCTATCATAAGGTAGTTGAAAAATTTAATAAAATTGTTGATATTCTTTTATGTTTTAATTATTTTTTGTTGGACCATCTTTTCTATGATATTTTGTGTTGGAAACATGGATTATCCTTCATATACCCATGTTATGATTTGAACATCGATGGTTTGGATTCACATGAGATATTAATGATTGGAAAGTTGATATTAAAAAGCTATGTATTGAGAAAGAGGGTTGGGATGGGAGGTGATGTATCGAAATAATGAAATTGTTTTTAAGGGAAAAAATATTAGTCTAATAAGAATTAAAATTTAAATTTTAAATTCAATAATTTTGGGATAAAATAAAAATAATATTTTAATAGAATAACACCAATGGACTTTACAAAAATCCAATAGACAAAATAGAAAATTATGGAATACTTACAATGTCATTGTGGCTGTATAGATAAAAAATAAGTATACTAACCATCTAAAGAGTATTCTATCGTAATTATATTGGCAGTTTTAATGATATGCCTTTTTGGTATAATTACCTAGTGAGATAATTTATGAGGTTGGTAAAGTGGCCATATTACTCTCTATTAACTATAGGTATATCAACTGCATTAATGATAACACACGATTACTTAACTAGCTCTGTGGAATGAACAAGAAGGTGACTTAATGAAAACGGTCAATAAATAGAATTTAAGCATTTTATTATGAATTTAAATAAATATAATTTTTTAACTTAAATTGAATGAATAATATAAAATGTATCATTCATTCTATTATATGATATAATTCATTATATTAATATGAAATGGATTTATATATATATATCGACAAGATAATGTTCAATATTAATGATTTCAATAGACATGACAACATTTTTAAAATGATCTCTAAAAAAGTGATTTATTATATCAATTTTTTTTGATGAATGTGATATTGTATTCGTTGATAAATTTATTACACTTGTATTATAATTATTATATTGATATGTAAAAATGGGTATCCATTGTCAAGTAATGTGTTGCTGATCTTTAAAATACCTGAACAACATCTACCAGAATCTATGTACTCATCATTAGTAGGTGATAATAAAATAGTGATCTTTATTTCTCTACTTCGTGAAACACAATACATTACAAAAAGTGTCATGTTCTAGAATTGTTTTTTGAATCTAACTAAAAACATTCAAAAGATACAAAAAATTAGTAATTAAACCAAATGTATGTACACTAGAGTAAAATAGTTATAATTAGGCAGTATTTTTTAGGTATTTGAAAATTAATTTAAAAAAATGGAATTGATAGATATTTGATTGAAAATAGTGACATAAACATGAAAAAAACATAATATATTGTGGACTAGAGGTTATTTATAAAAATAATCCAATCATACCATTATATATTCTTTGACCAAAGTGTTTAATTGTTTCATCAATATCATGGTTTCATGTTGTACTCATCTATGTATAAATATTGTTTAATTATCCATGACATCATGGATTAAAATATCCATAATTTCCATTATTCTATTTAAAAATAAATCCTTCTTTATTCCGAAAAATATAAAAACTAATGATAAAATTTTACTCACCCATCAAACTCATTTCAACAGAGAATTTCTTTATATTTGAAAATTTAGAATGGAATTATTTTTTTGATGATTCAAAAATATTAACATCAGTACAAAGTTCCATTTTATACAATATTTTGATATTCTTTAAAGAAAAAAATTAGTGTGGTATATTTATTTTAAAATTATATTAGAAATAAAAAGTGAGTTAATCCTATATTTCAAAACACTATGATCTTGTTTTTAAAATTTAATAATTTTGTTAATTTAAATACATTATTTGAAAAATATAGTATTATAAATAAAAATATTGTTCTAGAAATGCATAAAAACAAAATAAACATTTAATCAATCACTCTTAACATCCATTTGGATTAATTTGGAATCCAAATGTGTTGTATATACATAATAAATTATGATATTTTCATGACTAGATAATTTTGAAAAGGATTCTTCATAGTTAATAATTTCCACATAATTTTTTTATTAAGATACCAATCATGATTTATATATAATTATAGTTCATGAATCATATACCTTATTCTGAATCACCCACTTATTGTCTATGGTCTGGAGGTCCTTAGGTCTTATTTCTATTTCTTAGATACAGTTTCTCTTGAATTTATTCAATTCTTCATGAATTTTAATTACCCATAATTCATCAACTAATAAATTAGTAATGTTATTAGGTTCATGTTTTCATTAAAAGGAATTACGTTCATCCAGATTTCTAGGAAAATATCTAGTATATGTTCCATTAGAAATATCTCATACAACAGAATCTAATGGATGGAATTTACGAGTCCTAATAAGTCTAGAAATATACATATAATGATACTTTACATGCCTCTACATGACTATGTTAAAATAATTCCACATAAATTTTTATTTTTCTAAAATATTTTTTAAATAATTATCACTCGATTCTTCATTAACGTCTAAATTAAATTGGTAATCATTAAGGTTTTATAACGGGATTATAGTCTCATGGGTATTTTTTTATAAAATTTCTCAAATATTTATTCTTCCAAAAAAATTATTATTTTATCAAAAATACAGTAGGAAATACTCGAATTTTGAAAACTATGAAATATCCCTTCCATGTATTTGGGTAAGAATTGCTGGAATTGTACTTTTTATACACAATAATTTCCATGCATATAAAAAAATATAAATGAATTAACCTTTTTTCCTACATTGTATAAATCATATTGAATTTTAATATTTTGATGTCTAATATAAATTCTATTAAAAATAAATAAACATATTTCCATATCCACTATCAAAAATAAAATTGTTAAATCATATTCATTAAATATAGACCAAGAAATAAAATTAAGAGTTTTGTCTCTTATATCTACTACACTACTATGTTATGGGGTCATAGGAGAAGAAAATTTGTCATTTCATCCATGTTATGATCATAAAGTCTTAAAATAATTATATTCAAACTCATGTCCATGATCACAATAAAATTAACTAATTGTGTGGAAACATGGATTTTCATCTGATTATTCATACGTAGGAAAATAGTAACAAGATTTACATTTTTTGGTATACATAATACTCAGGTGTGTCTATAAAAGCAATCTACTAAAAATATACATAGTTCCCAAAATTTATTACATAAACAATATAGGTTTCAATCATTTCAATTTGAACAAAATATTGTTTTTATAAGTTGGAAAATCTTTTGTTGATTTTAAATTTAATTTATGTTTTTTCCATTTTTTCATGGCATACATACATTGTCTTTTGAGAATTCCAGTATTAGAAAATTATTGACTAATACAATCTTAACTATATCTATATGTGATTGTCAGTTAATTTGCCCTAATATAATATTCCAAATCAAATAAATAATTTCACAGGAATATACAAAATTATCATTTTTAGAGAATAAAAAATTTATATCAATGGTATATATATTGACCTGACACAAAGAAGAAAAAACTAAAACATGATTAGAATAATAGTGTTTTCATGAATTCTAATCAAATTAAAAATTTTATTCATCATAAAAAAATCAACGAATAGATTATAATATTATCTATTAATCTATCTACATACAAAACATTATAGACAAATATATCACAATAGTTATTGATTTGACTGAATCCATTTTTGTTCCATTTGGTGTTGCCACTAAAAGATACAGGTAAACTACCAAAATAATAATTTTCATCAATCTCAAGTATCCCCTAGTCATGTATCTAGAAAATCAACTATCCAAATACCATAAATTCATTCGGATACTCTTCATTAAGGATTATTATAATAAAATTTAAATAAGAAATGATTTTGGTGCCCATATTTTTTGGACCAGAAATGTTATTATTAAAATCAATAGGAATCCAAATTTGTTTAACTGGTTTAATATAAAAAGGCATGATTATTTAATAAAAAAACACGGTTATACATATGAAATAGTAAAAATTTATAGACATCGAATAACATTTAATAGGAAAAATATTATTTTTATAAATCTTCATATGTCTAGGATGGTATCCAATCCTATTAGTATTTAAATGGGAGGTTATTTTCAAAGAAAACATCTATATTTTCTACTATAATTCATGAATCTATCCTAACCATAATTAATACTCTCATTTCAAATTTAATTCTCAATTTTTTATTTTATTAATTGAGAGATATTGTCTTTCCCGATAAGAATTCAGATTTAATATGAAATGTTAAGGCATGATGTTTCATTACATATTATATTTATCATTTAGATCACGGAATGTTTCATATAGCATGTAACACTATTCCAAAAGATCCTCACCAATCATGTTTTCAACAGTTTGTTTCATATTCTGATTGTTTTGAAATATGAAACAGTCATGTAGGAATGATAACTAGTTCCATAAATATTTTTTTGAAACACAAGTTAGATCTATAATTTTTATATTATTTTATTAATACATAGTCACATGACATATATTATGTAGTGTTATAGGTAGATTTCATTTCCTTTTTATACATTTCATATTATTCCACATAATTTTTCGTTTCATCCATCAAGGAATAATACTCCCTGATTTATCCGTTTTTCACTCATATCATATTATATAATGAGTGGAATAATTCATTTTTTCTTTTTATTTCAATTTCCTTTTCTATTATAATTTCCCCTATAATTTTTTTTCATGATGAAAATATATTTCATTTTGAACACTTTGAATTATATGGACTGGTGAGACATTAAATAATCTATATTCAATGGTGATTTCTCAATAATTTAACTTTCAATTTTGACTATACCTTTTATTTTTATAGTTATTTTTTGATAGCTAATAACTTACTCATTAGTTCATATAAATAATATATTTTTAAATTCAATTTATACTCATACAACAAATTCCTCGTAATAAGCTCCTTTAATGGTAACATACATATATCATATTATTATATTATGAAAACATAGGTTCCTATCCACATATTAAATTGACCTATAAAAATATGCATCTATTGTTCTATGTCTATAATTTTATTCTACTGTTCATGATTTTTTTTCACATTATCTTTAATAAAGAAAGACATTTCAATAATGGATTCATTATGCTTTCATTTAAAAGTATGATTCATAGTGGTATATGAATTTTAATATATATTTGTAAAATTTTAGGTCTCCATATAAGATATGAAGAGAGTATCCCAAATTTTACAGGTATTATAATGATAAAAAATTATATTAATGTGATCTTCCTCTAAGGAACAATACAAATCATTAATGCCATTACATTTTCTGTCATAAGATGGCATAGTGTCATCACTCTCGTTGGATCCATTAACATTGATTTTTTCATATTTTTCGATGATAGAATTCCATATATCAAATCACAAACCCCTAATATGAATTTTAAAATGGATATTCCAATTATCATAACTAGATAAATTAAAATAAGTTGGTCAGGTAGTTATATTTCCATTTTCTTATTATTTTAAAAAATGATATAAATTTAAAATTTAAATAAAATTTAAGATCGATTTTTAATACTATAACATTATAAAAATTATTATGAAATCGCGTTGATACAAAATGTTAGTATAACAAGAAAACTCAAGAGGGAAGGAAAATTTTTTCACTAATAAAAAACATCCCTTTGAAACTTATATCACCAAATTTAACAGAATTTTCTAGTAAACTACATCTATAAAATCATATAATTAAAACCAAACAAATACATTTAAATTTTTGATCCTAAATCAATGAAAATAATTTAAAAATACATTAACATTTAATAATAATTTACATAATAAATGTGATAATATAAATAAATTAAAATTTTCTAACATAGTAATGTTTTATTACTAGTGTGAAAATATATTCTGTTTTCATTAAAAACAATGCATGGAAATACAAAGACACAATTAATCAAGGTGATCAGTATCAAGATGACATATAATACACTTCACTTTGAAATCACCCACTTATGATATTTTTATTATATAATAAACTACTGCACAAACGACATTGGGATTTACCATAAACTATATGCAGATAAATGGGCCAGAAAAAGGCATCTTCCATAGTTATTCAGGGGATAAAAGGAGTCATAATCAAACACAACCACTTTCACTTATATTTTTGATATGAAAGTTTTAAAATAATTGAATTGAGTGCATAGAAAACTACAATACAATTAAAAAGTATGTGTTTATAAACAAATAGAATAAAATAAAACATAGATTTAAAGTTAAATAGAAATTGAACAAAAACATTCGGTGATGATTTGATACATCTCATAATGAGTAGATTATTTTGATAAAGATTAAATGAATATTTTATTTTAATGAGATCAAACATGTTTGCACTGATGTTTTTGGATAACATATTATCATTGATTTTTCGGAATGAGTTATTTTTGTATCATATATGAACACATATAAAAATGATATTCTATGTAGTCAGTCCTTATTTTGATCCATGATTGGTTTTTCTTATTAATGGGGAAACCATATCAATGTATCCCTTAGAGTATCCTTATTTACACATTATAATTAAATCTATAAATTTTAACCGTGATGATTTTGAAAAAATCTACTACTTATATTAGACATTGTAGTCTGTCTTTAAATTAATACAATTACATTGGAATGTTTTTTCTAAGAACATTAACTAAACATGGAGAATATGAATGGATAATTCATTCTATTATGTGGTGGATAAAATTATTCTCACATAAGGTACATATATTCTTGTATTAGGTAATTTTCATCTCAATGTAGGTATATCACTTCATGTAGTTTGTATTTTTGTTATCTTGGTAGGTTAATATCTTCATGTGGTAGGTAAATTTATTATAGTGGTATATACATATCTTCAAGAAGGAGGTATTTTTATCTCATTATAGATTTATGTCTTTATATGGTACATAATTTTCACCTCATGGTGAGAACAACAATTTATTTTATAGGTACTTTTCTTCTCTGGTTCGATCAATATATTCATGTGGTTACCAATGTTACAGAAACAGATTGTACAATACATAAATAAATGTTAAATATAAACACAATGTATCTATATTTATTCGAATGTTATGTAGTTCACTTATTTTAGTCACATTGTGTTAAATGTATGGTAGTATCAATATACATGAGGTGACATAAACATCCCCACACGTTAAACAAAAGAAATAGAAAAAATCTTCCCCAGGTAGGAAGGTTATTCATGGAGACAGTGCTAAATGGTCAGATGACCATTAGAGATAGAAAAATGTTTTCATAAGGTAAGTGTATACTGTAAATTATATATGTATCCATTTTCAGGTTTTTCTAGATCAATATTTGACTTACAAAAAACATGAAATCTGTTAATAAAATTATAAACATGATTTTTTATTGTAAAAAATGAGGTGTTTTTCTATTCCAACTGCTTGACTATAAGATATAATAAAAGGTTCAAATTAAACATCTTCTCTGGATAAAATATCAATCTATGAAGTCATTTTGAATTATATGTATCATGCCAAATAACCTAATTATAATATTGTTATGTGGGTTGGTCTTATCCACACAGTATTTTAGTAAAAAAGCATGAGAGGGTTGAAACTAGTTTAGGGATCTACATAGTTTCTCCATCCTAATAATAATTATATTTATACTTGTTATACTATATCCTAAAAGACTATATTTTTTAACACTATGATGTCATAAAAGCTGGCTCAATATTCATTGAGGGAATTGTGATTACAACTGGTAGATTTATTTTCATTCTAAGGTTATCTTGTTCCCATTTGACCAATATTATATTTTTCTATTAATAAAACCCTTGAGAACCCATTATTTTCATTATCTACAAACCTATTTCATGATTTTGTGGGTTGTTGGAGATATAAGTTACATTTTCCATTGGTTTTCATAATTTTACATTCAATAATTATCTATCTACTTAAGGATATCATTAATGAAAAATAATTCATGGATTTTTTCCAAGAATATGATATATGGTTGATTAACATATCCAATAATTGAGATCATTTTCATTTGGTTTCCTAGACTATGGAAAAATTAAATAGTTTTATGTATAAAAGTGATGTAGTAAATTTTTAATTTTCTATTGAATACACTTTTTTCTTAGAATAATTGCATGGAAGATCCATATACTCTTTTTTCCTCTTCTACCAAGGATATTAATTTTTTTCAAGAGGATGTACCACATGATACCATGTGGGTTATGTTGTTGGAGATAATTTAGATATGTAATAAAGATAATTGCTTATGCTTTACATTTTTACCCTATTTCCATGAGATACTGGTTCTTGTCAATGATTTTTCCATCAAGTGTCAGATAGCATCCTACAACATTTTTTTGACTACTGAATTCTCCAATAATAAAATATGTTATATTCTTAGGATCAACGTTTTATTAATTAAATCATGTATGTTGACTATGTAAATATAAATTATCTTCTCTATTTGGATTTTCATGTTCTATGAGTATATAATAACATTCTATATAGAAATAAAATTTAAAAACACCGAGTTATCGCACTAATTGAAAATTATGAGGTTAATTATCATCCCATATCAAGGAATGAAGATAATCATTTATTAATATTATATAAGGATATTTTACAAACATGGGTTAGACTTGGATTGAATATTATTATACCAATAAAATCATGTCCCTTCTATACTTTCCAGAAAGAACATGATCTTGGATGATTTTTATTGTTCCAGTGTTCCCATCATGGGGCATCATCGATATAAAAATTTGTAATTGCGTGCTTTAGGTCCCCAATACCATTTTTTTGAAATATTATATTTTCAAATTTTATTGGCGGAGAAGTAACATCTACCCACTATAGATATAACGTACTTTTTGGTTTTTATAGTGAGGTCACCCTTGCAAAGCTTCCATTCATGAATATTTTGGTGTAATGGATGAATGTAGTTTTCCAACGACTAACGGATATATAGACACACAAGAAGTGGTAGTATGTGTATCCTAATATGATCATCTCACTAATTTATTCTATTGATTTCTAGTATAAGATATCTATGGTTAGATTTCTTGATATGTATATGGTTTCATCACTAGTGGATTAAATTACTAATACTTTTTAACAAGTTGGTTTAGATACACTGATATCATTCTCTAAGATAAAGATTGATGGTTGGGTTCTACGCTCATTGTTTTAGAAGTTTTTATAGGATGGAAAAATAAATAAGAGGATACATTTTAGTGTCTATTTTAATGATACAGTCAGTGTGAGTATTTCCCCAGACTAATTAATCATTGAGACACCATATAACCACCAAATCAACTTCGTATTGGGAAAATATTTCATAAAAAATGTGACTATCAATTTTTGTTGGCGGGGTGGATATTTCCATGTTCATCTATTTTTCATTAAACAAATCTCACAATGACAATTGGAGTTGTTTATTTTAAAGAGATCCAAGGATTTTATTCCACATGTGGTGAAAATTTTTACATGTTCAATTATTATTTTAGTGAGTATTGTAATTCTTATAAACTACATCATCATGTTATTTATAAATTAAATTATTAATCTTCATGCGGCTTAGGTGATAAATTCTTGGAAATGTTTGAATTGAGAAATGGATTGATTTATTCCAATTATATAATCTCCCATTGAAATATAATATTCATACATATTTTGATCTCTTCGTTATAATGGTTACATATTTTTTAATTAGTTAAATATTTATTTTTTATCACATCACTAAAAAATACCTCACCATATAATATCAATTGTTTTATTACATACATTGTGAATTTTTTAATTAAAAAAATATAAATATGATTTAACAATAAACATGGTTTACATGGATCATTTTACTAGGATAATCAAATGATAATTCACTTTATTTTATACTAGTACACCATTAATAATAATGTGTTTTTTCTAGGAAACTTCTTCTTGGGGATTTTTAGGGTTGATCCACTATCAGCCTAGATTTAATTCCTTTACACTTACTCTCTCTTTTTTCACTACTACTCGATCATATAACAAGTTGATTCCTTGGACATGAACAATGTCATTATTCTTTACATTAATTATGTATGATTGGGTTCTATTTAACTCTAATTTCCCGTTCATAAGACTAGTTTTAATCTTCACCATGTGTGACATCTTCCTTCAATGAGACATAATATCATCACCATGAGTATCATCTTAGTTCCATGAGTCATCATAGTAATAAATTATTATATATTATAATATAAACATCAAACTAACTCTACTCTTTTTTAAAATATTCAATGACTTCCAATCATCCTTCCCTTTCTCCTTATCTGAAATTTAGAATATTAAGTTTAATATTATTTATAAATATTCTTCGATATAACTTTAATTATTATTTTTATGGTGAAAACATTCACATAAAATCCAATGATTTGGATTATTTTTTATTTTCTAAAATCATCATGGATAATGAAAATTTTCACATACTTATTAATGTTCTCATATTCACAAATTGGTTTTATTCATTCCCTATAATGTTTTTCTTACACATTAATTTTATTATTCCATAAATTACAAGATAACTCATTAATCAAGGTTAAGAATACATCACCATGAAATTTTCAATATAGAAATCATAAATATATATCATTTTAGTCGTTATTTTATATGTTGATCAATTAAATACAAAATACATGAAATATTTAGAAAAATATCATCTTAAATATCCCATGATATTGAAATTTAGCACTCATTTTTAATCAATTCTCAAAAAAATATTGTGTGATCCTTTTTTATAGTTTGGCTACTCAATTAATCGATGTTTTTTATGGTGTGGATGTATTTTCTATCATGGAACTATCTAAAATGTTAGCACCCTGAAAATTTATCCATTTTCTATTTTCAATGTGGAATGTACAAAAATGAAAACAACTATTTTTGTTTTTGTAATGGGAATGAATGGAACTATAAAAAATCATGGAGGAATAATATAATGACCCTAAAACAACACATAAAAAACCTCTATAGTAAATATACTAGGATTAAAAATATACCACATCCCTCTTATGTATACCTTGTGGTGTATAAAGGTTTCTTATCATGATTTTTTCTAAACTAGAATAATCATCTTAGTCTGCCGAACATTTTAATGGTTTAGAGAACATCTTCATGAAATAACCTTCCCGAATCAATTATAAGACAAATAATTCCAGAATATATATCATGGTTGATTGGATTATTGTATCAATCATAATTTCTATTTCCCACAATATAAATAGGTTTTTTTGTGTGTGGTTATTATGTTGATTTTTCATAAGCCACCATTCAAATCCATAATGGAAAACCTTCTCTAGGGGTCCACTAGGGAAACTCTCATGTTTTCCCTATCATTATCCCCCTTATCCATATGTATATCCGTGACAAGAATTCGTGAATCCTCTGTATGAATGCTACCCAGTGCTAACAGATTTCATACATGTATGTCTCCCTGCATGAGAGATTCTATCCTTCAGTTGCTACCCATAAAAAGAGTTTTTTTTATTTTCATTAACTCATATGTGTTGAAACATAAATTACTAGGCCATCTTTTAAAATTTATATAATAAAAAAATCAATTATACTTATGTGATTAGGAATTAACCATATAAAGTATTTTTTTATGACGAAACATGGGTGTGGAAGGAAGATTCTTATCATTTAAGACAATTTACCATGAAAATATTGTATGATATAATTTAGTTTGATTCTATCAAATAGTATAGTAAATCACTCTTTTTTGTACAAAATCCAAAAAAACCAAGAAAAAACCCATATTGTTAAAAAATACATAATTTTGTTATATAAATATTTTAATAAAATATAAAATGAACACATAAGGTCCCAATTTTTATCATAATCCGATTTATTTATATGTTAATTTCTATTAAAATTAAATGATTCAAAATATACTGAATGAATTCAAAAGTAATTTTAATGGATGTTGGACTTCCACATAATGATATTTCTTGGGGTAAATCACAATCCTACTTAATTTTCCCCTTATTAAGTGTCAATTTTTTTCTAATGAACTCTATGAGGTATTATCTTATCTTATAGACACTCACCTAGATGTAATTTATGAGGGGTGATCCGGATGCAGTACCAAAATATCATCATTTAACATGTAACTAATTAGGATATATGATCATGAATGGAAAATAATTTGTAGACCATTTATTGTGATGTTTACCCCAATATATAAATGGATGATTATTATGCGTGGGGATAAGATGTTGTGATATATATTCCACTAGCTGTGAGGATTGGGGTTCGCTTGTTTCTTTAACTATTATATCATGAACAATCTTAGTATTTGGAGATCCTTATGATTTTTGTCATGGTAAAAATACGTCTCATCCCTAAGGTTTAGGGTTTATCCCTTAATATTACTGAGGTACATATTATAACTACCTTTTTTATCATTTTAATCCATGTACTGAGAATTATTTTGATGAAACTCATGCTCTAAAATATGGGATACATTACACAAAAGGATAATATATGGGTTATAGTCTCACATTATATTCATGGGAGGCTCAAATAACATTATTCATAGAATAATTTTTTTTTCAACATACCATTCACATAGTGTATGGTATTTATTTGATTTTATGATAGTGGGGATCTACTAGATAGCCCATCAGGCATGTAAAAATCTAGGGCCTATAACTCATCTTGAGGTAACAAAAATTCACAATTCCATTACTTTTTTAGACTTATATCTATGGAGTAGGGGGAAAAATTTCTTCCATGATGACCCACCATATGTTATATATGTTGGGTGGTTAATAAATGATTAATTGGTTCATTATTCTTAAGAATTTTCTAAAATTCATTGCATAGATCATTAAATTACATTAAAAACATTTGGTGTTATAGAGATAAAAGAAAAGGCAGATAATTTTGGTGGTATAACAATTTTATTTCCTTAACATGGATGAAATTTTTATCAAATGATATAAATTCTTTATTTATGTGGTTGATTGTTTTAAATATATTTTTGAGAAGCTGATGTATGGATTCATATTTTAACATATCTTGAAATCCATATTGGGAGGTACCAATGGTCTATAATGTGGAAACCCAGATATTTTTAATATGATATTAATTTTATGGATATTAACACTCATTACTATGAATTTTTATAATATTTAAACACTTATATTAATTTATGTAACATATCAAAGTTATTATATAACCAAATTGATAATCATTATACATTAAGAATAATTTGGATTAATTTTGATAGACAATGTATTTTATTTATAAGAGAAATAGATATTCAAAAAATATTTTCATGTAAAGTATTTTATAAAATTCATATTTATATTAAATATATAATTAATTATTTATAATACATATTAATATGATTTTATAAATCATTCAATTAGTATATAAAGAAATACTATGATTTTTCATTTGAAAACAAACTATTTTCTTATTCTAAAAATAAATAAATGTTTTAGATGATTTTATATAATATAAAAAACTAATAATTTTAGAATTTGACTTTTATAATATAAAATTCATTTTTAAATTCAATATCAATAATTTAGATTAGATTAATTTAATATAATTTTTTTAATTGGTTGAGTATTGGGAGTATAATAAAAGATTGTATTTTTATAAAGACCATAACATTGCTGAAATCATCATGATAAATCAATTACTTTAAATTTTATAAATATATATCATTGAAAAATTCTATATTTAGGGAGTTATATAAATCATTTTTAAATATTATTTCGAATTTCAAATTCCAGGCATGTCTTTTTGGAACCAATATCATATTGTAGTCTATTTAAGAAAATTTCAATGTCATTAAATTTAATTTACTTTTTTGAAGGTTGTTTTTTTTATTGACCTAATAAATAAATTACTAATTTTTTTTATTCAAAATATACTAAATTTAATGATAGAAAATTATATTAATATTTTTTGGTGAAATATATTTCTATGTATAAATGGGTGATTTTTTGAATACTTTTTGTCATTATATTTTCAATAATTATTCTCAAATATATTTTATCGTGTATATAAATTTAATTATAGAAAATGGATTCAATATTTTGGTGCATCATATTACAATTATCTAGTAATGATTAATATTTAAGAAATTGAAATATGTTACCACGATAACACATTACTCGTAGTTGTAAACATTATATGTGGTAAATAGTTAAACAATAAAATATAGAAAAAAATATCCCAAAAAACAATCTAAATTTTGTTCTATAATTTCATTTATGCCCATAATTATAAAATATTCGAATTTTCTTCATATTTTAATTATTATTTTGTGAGTTTCTTTAACATTATTTTATATTATGTGTGTTTACAAAATTTTCACTCTCACTCACTTAATATTTTTAATATATCTCATGGATAACCCTTTTATTAAAAATATAATATGAATTATCCTAGTTAATAATACTTTCTGTTAATAAAATTTAGGTTTTTATTAATTGATATTTTTTTATAAATAATAATTTATTCTCAAAAAAAATTTTGTAGCATTGACATATTTCTTGAAAAAAAGAAGAAAAATCAAGTAAATTACATTAAAATTATTAAAAGTTCTATAGTTTTCATTAATTATGATGTTAAAGGAATTTTATATATAATTTTGAATAATAAATGAATTTTTATGTTTTTATCATTTTATAACTATTTTTATCATTTTTTTACTTTAAAAATGTGCGAGTTGTCCGAAAAATGACTTAACTAACATTTAATGTTATGTTTCATTTTATTAAAAAAAATATAAACATAAAATTATTATAATTTGTAAATAAGGGGTCCTTATTTTTATATTACCATACAAGTACCATTTATTACAAACTATTATTTTGTAATATTATATTCATTTTCGTTCAATATTAACTATATGTGAAAATTTCATTTCATTATATATATATAAAATGATATAAAATATAAATTCTATAGTGTTATTTGAATATATTTTTCATTAAAAAATGTAAAAAAATACCTCTACATACTTCCAATATAATTTATCTATCCCTATTTTTTACAATAAATATCTCTTATAAAGATATTAATATTAATCTAAATACTGATACAAGTGAAATATGTAATGTTTATGATAATCAAATTCTACTTCTGTTTCATCAAATGAAATATGAAAAACAATTATGGGTATGTGAGAAATACCACCAACTTGAATGGAATATTTCATTTATCATAATTGACTCACATTAATGGTTATAATAATGGATTAAATTAATAATTTTTATTTCTATAAAACATATTTTTATGCTTCAAATATAAATCCTTATCAATATTTTTTACCTTCCAACCATTTTAATGTAAAACTCTCAGTCATGTGTAATCACTAAAAGGTATTGATTTAAATGATGTGATTTATTTTTCACAGTCTCCTTCTTTATCTATTTATATATGTGTATTTAATGAAAATATATAAATTCCATGAGATAAATATGAATTTGGAAGTAAAATACAACCATTTTCTAACACCTATTATCTAGGATAATAATCCAAAGCTTTTTTGGTTCGAACAATATCAAATTGTATGGTGTACGCATAATGAATTTAGTAACTAAATAAACATGTTAGTAAAAGATATCAATAATTTAATATTAAATGAATAAACAAGAAAATGGTAATGAATATAATAGTGAATTCATTTATTTTCTATTGTTATTATAATTAGTCTTTGTAGAATCACTCTAGGTATTCCGAGAAGCTTCTAGTATTTCATATGTATCTTCTATAATTTTCCAAATATAAAATTCCATGCTTTGTAAATGAAATTTAATATATATATTCCATTGTATTTAGTTTAATCTGTTAAGGTACAGAGGCATATTTGTAGTATTACCTTCCAATCTATTGTATATACTAAATAAAATATTTGTAATCAGATAAAAATTTAGATGTAACCAAAATTTTATGATATTTATAACCGAACTAAATCATATTTGAAAATATTTGAATAAAAATTAACCCTTAATACCTAATGTTGGACAGAGTAGGACACTCAATAGGGGGAGTGAATTGTGTTCCTATAAAATTTCTTATTAAAAATATTATTTAATAAATTCCCCAAATTTAAAAAAACATATCATGCTAGTTAATCATATTAGTGAATTTATAATAGTCTAAACGTTGAACTAATTTCTCCTAAGATTGATTATTTATCAATTGTAACAATATGAGATATTAATACAACATTTAAACTAATATAATAATCCAAAAAAATTATAAATAATAGAAAATATTAACTATTGAACTGAAATTTAGTTTTATGAAATTCATTTAAAAATAGGGAAAAATAAATTTGAAAACACAATGGATATAAAACAAGAGGTTCAATGTTAAATTGTGACTTAGTACTCTCCATATGGTGATCACATGTCACCGAGAAATCTATATAGATAACAGTTTTTAATCCACACCGTGGATCATAGTTTAGAGAAAAGTAAAAATACTTTCAAGGTCACAAGACCTCTACCATAGTTCTATGTGGGGAAAAATACAATCAGGTCACACAAGACCTCTACCATAGCTCTATATGGGATAAAAAAGTGTAAAAACATATTTTTTAGGATATCTAGTATCATCCAATTCAGTGAAAGAGATAGTGTGTGTTTTATATTGAGATGAACACACTACTAGATAATGTTATAATAAGACACACAACCTAGAAATAAATAATAAATAGGGTTTAAGAGGCTTTGTTTGTTATGCAATTCATCATTGGACTCTTTGATGTCTCAAGAATAATTTTGGAGTCCTTTTATGAAAAAAGACACTATAACCAAGTTTAGTAGAGAGTGGTGTTTGATATTCAAGGAAGATAATATGTTTTTATCCATATATTCATTTGGATAGTTAAGAGATGTTGGAATATTTATGAACAATATTTATCTGATTTATAGTAAGAATGAATTAATATTACATAATTTGTTCTTCCTTTCTTTTTGTTTCTCATGTTCCTCTTCTGTATTGTGTATCTATGTAGCCTTTGTGTGTGTTGTGTCTCTTTCATGATCTCTTCCTTTTATATATATTCTTGTAGCCTGATAATTTGAATGTTTTGAGGTATATCATATATCTCATAATTTTGAAATCCTCATTTAAGATGTCTGAAAAATCATTAAATTAATCAGTCACATTAAAGCAATCAAAATATGACAATTAGAAGTAATATAAAATTAAGTAAATTTAAATAGTATATTGGTGAGACCTATCGGTGAGTCCTCTGCCAATATCTTATTTTTTTCATTTACTCATTCCATATATGTGTCATTATGTAGGTCTTTGCATGCATCAGGGAATCATTGATTCGTTGACTCATTGTATCAGTGATTCAATGCGTGAGTGAATCATTTTAACTATCAGTGAGTACTTGCATCAGCAGCACCATTTGTCGGTAGAATCATGCATTGGTAGGTCCATGCATTGGTAAGCCCTTTTATCAGTAAAAACATGTGTCGCTAGCATCATGCCTTGGTAGTTCCTTACATCGGTAAGTCAATTGAGATTTTTTGTGACTTGTCTATCAGTGAGTCATTTTTCACTGTCAATAACTCAGTTAAACTCTCGATGCCCATCTATCATAATTAGAAAGTATTTCTTCTTGCACTTTCCTAGAACAGAAATGTTATTACAATGTGTTAAACATATATTTGATCATAGATAATCATAATTACACGTATTGAGGATTAAATAAACATTATTTAAATTATTAGACATGAATAATAGGATTTCACATGATTTGTGATGATTAAAACGAATAATATTAGAGAGGGTGGCCAAACAGTCTTCAATGGGAAAAAATATTTTTAATTATTTATATAAAATATGTATGTGTTGAATTAGGGATCGAGGTAATAAATTTTTCATTAAAAATTAAGTCTATTGATTTCATTCAAAAATATTTCAATTCCTTATCTATAATCACAATGCTGTTTTTATAATGTTCTTAGCTACAATTTATTTATTTTTAAAAGTTGTATTAAACTATTTTATTTTTTTATTACAATTTTTTATAAATTAATATTCTTAATGTTTTCTAGAATAATAATTGATTAATTTGTAAAAAAAGGGGTTGAAAATGATATTATTATTAATATTTACCAATTGAACACCATAAAAAACCATTAGAACAATTATTTTTTATAAATAAACCTATTCATTTTTTCATGTTTTTTCAATGTAAATTTCATTCCCATTTTTTGGGGAATATTTCATTTTTAAATATATACAAAAATAAAATGACATTTAAAATTACTTTTATAATATGATTAAAAATTATTTTGAATAAGGTTTCAAATCAATTATATTAATAAAAGTCTAGGATTATATTTGATTTTTTATGAAATGGTTCTTGTAAATTATAGATTATGACTTTTTGGTCCTAGAATATAACCCTATAATTAATTAGGTAATTAAATATTAGATAGAGATTTTTTTTTGAAATTAACTAAATATGGTTAGTATACTGTGGATGAAATTCGAGTAAGGTGGGTAATTAACATGATATCCAAACATTCAATCATTAATTTTTTATTAAGTATATATGTTTTTATAATTTTCCAATTGATTAAATATTTTTCTCACGTGATGTTATCATTTATTCAAGAACAGATAATATTTTTACTTGGATGGAAGGCTTTCTCAGGGTTTTCATGTTTTAAAATACATTAGTGTGTTTATTTCTTTAATAATATTTACTAGTAAATTTTTTTCATTCCCCATTGTCAAATGTTTTTATGGATCCTTAGGATGTATAGGGACAAAATAATGTATATTATTCTATATTTATATATCATCTTAAATGAATAACTATTAACATGAATAAAATATTATTTTGCACCTAATAACACTTTATTTTAGAAAAACATGTACACTATGTGGAATTTTCCACATTTAAATATAATAATATTCCATTTTTTTTAAATCAATAAACATAAAATATATTTAGAATTTACTATAGGGTAATGATTTCTGGGGTTTTTTAGTTAGAGATAATATCCAGTATTTAAAGATATTTTCATTAACATTTTCCTATAGTGTGAGAGTAAGGTATTTTATAGTAAGTATCATGGTAATGTATTTATATCATTATAGGTTAAGATATTATAAAATATGGATATTTTTAATATTATTAGATACCATAATATATTAATATGTCTTATTTTTATTATATGTCTAATGGAATGAAACCACTTTCCATGACTTATATGACGGGGTTTTAAGAAGATTAATGATATTTTTTCAGATTTTTGTAGGGTTTTAATATATTATTCTGGATTATGTAACCCTTTAGACTAACAAGTTATTTTGTATGAATAATTTTAGATAAGATTTTTTTTAATATTTTAGGGACACATGTTGAATGGTATAGATAAATTTTAGAGTTAATATATTATTTGATGTTGAAGAAATTATTGTTAATTAGGATATAGGGTCATCATATTTCTATAGAAAAATTATAGAAATATATTTAATGATAAATAATTTATTATTATTTATTTTTTATTAAATTTAATTTATATTATTAATAGATTAAATTTTGAGTTAGAATTTGGAAGTATTTATGAATTTATTGTTTTTTTATTACCTGGGAAAATATATTATCTTTGAAAATAATTAACCCATTTTAGAGGATATATTATTTAGGTGTATATATTATTGTTATGTAACATTATAATTGATTAATACTTTTTGTTTATAAATGTTACATTCACATTGGATGTATACGTGATAAATTAATTATGATTTTTTTCTTGTTTCATTAGAAATTTTTCATGATAGAGGTATGAAAAATTCATTTTTCTCATTCTAAATGTATAATTTGATAAGAGTCCAAGGTGAAAAAAAATCGGAACTAAAAAATAATAATAGATAAAATTACGCTTATGGAATAGAAATAAATAATGTATAATTTATCAAATTCAAAATCATAATAAAAAAATAATTCATCAAAACGAATTAAATTAATGAAATATCATTCATATATTATATGGAAAACATCATCTTATAAACATTGTATACTGAAAAAAGTGGTAATTATCTTAATTGAGTTCTGTCAATGTTATCTCTTTTTCCACCTTCAACAAATTTATTTTTACCAATCTAAAATAATATTTCAAGTATTATTATTATATTAATATTTTCTTATGTTTTTGTAACAAAAACAACATATATCTATTCACTTCAATTAAAAATTAAATCATCGTTCCTTTTTAATGTGTGGGATGTCGTCTCTATGAACAACATGTTCTATTTTTCATCGCTGACTCACATTAATTTTTATAAATATGGATTAAATAAATAATTACTATATTTATAATATAAATTATTATTCTTCATATATAAAATTTTATCTAACTTTGATTCCTCCCATATATTATATTGTGAATGCATCATCCGTTTCTCAGTGAAAACTATCGTAAATAGGAATGTAATGTATTATTCTACATAAAACCCATAAATTGATCATCATAATAGTTTATTTAATGATTAAATATATATAATATTAATATTTTGATTCTATAAATATTAAGGCACCAATTTATCGAAACTATCATCATTGTGAACACCCAAAATCTATTTTCAACTAAACTATCTCAAAACTGTTGATGTTAACTTAACATATTTAGTAACTAAAAACATGAAAATAAATAAAATAAAAAGGAATACAAATAAATAAATAAAAATTAAAAAATTTATCAAGTAAGTAGATAATAAATATTCATTTATTATTTACAATGGAAAATTTCATATGTGGCGATTCAGGACTTGAGTTATTTGGTTTTTTATTAAAACCTTATTTAAAATTTTCCTTTAAAATAAATATCTCCTATACCACTATTCATTTCATGATTTCATAAACCACCTTCTGTATACTATAATTATGTTTTAAATTCATTATAAAATTTATCACTTTTAATATAATAATTTTAAATAAACTTATTTATTTTATTCCATATGGGTCATATTTTAGTTTCTTAGAAATTGGATGAAAATATTATTCTTTTCTACTAACCACATTAACACTTTTTGTTGATTCCATGAAAATGATTTGTTACTAAATATCTTATTCATGTTTTTTGTTTTTTCAAATTTATATTCAATTTGCATTTCTTTGTGTAATTTCTCAATTTTGTTGTTTTATCAACAAGAAAATTAAAATTTACTACCATTATAATGAGATGTTTGAATGTCATTTTTTTTAATATTTAAAATGATTGTTATGTTAAAAAATCCAAGATTATATATTTTCATAATGTAATAGTTCATGGATTTCAGTTCTGGTTATTGGAGGGCATGTGATATATCACACGAGTGCACTCTCTACTGTTTTATCCTATATATTATTGATGATTAAAATTCATTTATAATATTTACTCCATTACATGTGAAATATGAGTGAAAAAATGATGAATATGATGTTCCATGAAAACATCATGAAATACCATGATTTTTATATAATTTAATAGTTTTCATAGAAAAAATAGTGTTTTTTCAATTAGTTATGTTTATTTCCTAAGCTCAAAGATATATTATTTGAAACAAAAATCATTTTCCGAGGTTTTATTTTTTTAAGTGAATAATAGGATAAATTTCATTCATATCCCTTACAACCATTTTTTCTCAACATATATTATGAAAATAATATTTGTGACTAACGAAATACAACAACTACTAAAAATTCTATCTTTTTGTATTGGTGACTTATGTTGAATAAAAAAAGTGTATTGAATAAAATTGGAGGTTAAGGATAGGAATGTATTTGTTTGTAAAAAAATTACACTTTTTTTATGTATACGTTTTTTATTTAAATAACCTATTTATTCAATATATAATTATTCCAAAAAGATCATAGGGATTTAATATAGTGAAATACTCATTATTATGTGGAATTATATTTTTTTAAAGCTGATATATTAATATTTTATTTTTAGATTTTTATCTGGATGAGTTGGTATAGGTCATTATACAAAAAAATAACTATTATATATTCTCAATGATGTTATTCTCTATTGACAATAATGTTTTTTTTCATCTTCAATGGTGGATTTCAATTCATTATCTAACCATAGCGGTTGGTTCCTGGATGCCTTATTTAAGAGAGAGTGTATTTTTTGAATTGACTCAATTATATCAGAAGATTTTAAATCAAAAAATGTTAAAAAAATAAAAAACTTCATTGTAGTTTTTTAGCTAAGATAAGATGTATCTGTCAATTATTGAGGTGATTGGGGAAACAAGTTTCAGTCTGTTTAGTACCACAATATATGATGGAATTATAATAGTATTTTTAATAATGGGAGGACCTTATTATCGATGTGTTATGTAACTATAAGGATAAAATTCTCAGTGAAAGTATCAGGTATGACTATAATGTTCTTCATCATATTCTCCATAATTGAGTGGGCTTTGATTCTGCCTTATTTTCATTCTATATGGAGGACCTCTACAACGTAATCCTACTATGGGATACTGGGTGAATGATTTGGTACATAAATTGAACGCCATGGTGGTTTCCAATATTTAATGGTTTTGTTGGGGGACCAACATACCCAAAAAAAATTAATTTATAGGAGGAATTTCATATCTCAATGAATGATTAGAACTCATGTGATCAGAAATTATGGTCCCATAGGGAGGACCACTGCAACTGTAATAACGTTATCTTTTTTATTATTAAATGTAATATTATTGGGATGTTATATATATTTATTATAAGTACTCAAATACTTATATATTGGTAAATTTAATTATATGATCCATCTATCTGGTCATTTATTATAATCAATATAATTTCCTTTTAGACATTCTTTTTCATGAAGTTGGGTTCATGCATTGAGGATAACAACCATATGTTGAAGGAACTATCATTGAAAACTCTTGTATTTCTATTGTAATGTGGGAATTATAATATTAATATTATGAAGAAATATGATCCTAACACAATATTTCAATCAAAATATTTTAATGGAATATTTAGACTGTGATAGAATATAATATTTCCTCTTAGTTATTGTTGGGATACACAGAAATCATTACAATTATTTGAAGGGGGTTAAAAATAAAATTATAATTCTATGAAATGGTTGGGATCTGTTTTCAGGTTTTATTATGGTTGGTAGGGATTT
Organism: Viscum album; assembly: GCA_963277665.1. Taxonomy (NCBI): domain Eukaryota; kingdom Viridiplantae; phylum Streptophyta; class Magnoliopsida; order Santalales; family Viscaceae; genus Viscum; species Viscum album. Next base: position 40,958,971 of record OY728129.1, on the reverse strand, counting down.
CTCATTTCCCTCATCTTCCCATCAGGATATGTTAGAAAACACTAGTTGACATAGTAATACTATAGTATTTTTTTCTCAATTGCATGATCGGTTATAATGATATCTTTTTAACATAGGTGTGGTAATATTATTCTTACCCTATGTTGATGTTTGAGTTTACTAATGAATTATAATTATTGTGGGATTAATATCATTGTAATTATTCTATTATGTTTCCAGATATAGTATATATTTTAAGCATGATGGTGATATGATCCCACTATTGTCAATCATTCTCAATAAAAGTAATTCAATATGCCTACTCAGTGTAAGAAATGATATGTGTTTTTGAATAATGTATAAGTAGATGATTATAATATAGATCTTATGATCCTTATAGGGGTTATCTGTGTGGGTGCCAATAAAGTCCTACTAGTTAGTGGTTATCAAAATACGTTGACTAAACCCTTTAGTTTAATAAGGATATATTCTTGCTCAATGCATCTAATGATTTGTTTAATCTTAGATATACCACATCTTGGTTTCCTTAGTCAGGGTGAGTAGGGATAGGAGGTCATGGTTAGACTTCATAGATACTGATGAGTGGGGACTACATGGTACCAATAACATCGAAACAAGACTGGATCCCTTGGCTACTCTACCATGGTGACTATCCAATAGTTCCATTTGAACATGTACCTTTGATGGGGAAATTATGTGATTTAACAATCCTAGGATATGATGAATATGTTTTTGGAGGTAGTAGTAGGTTATACTCAATTATGTTTAATCATCTATCATTAAATAACTCTCTAACGATTGATTTCTCACATTCTCTCCCAATCCTACACCTTGGTGGGGAATGTATAATTGAGTAATTAATCCTTAACCATATCATTGACCACCTACGGTTGAATAAATTATTTATGGTAAAACATATATCAATTTTGTGATTAAACATCCTTTGAATAGTTATTTCATATATATGCTGATTTTATGATGATGTTTCTAAATATAAGGGAGTTGTTGACAGTGTACCTAAAATTACTCAATAAAACAATAAAAAACATATCATTTTATTATTACAAGTAAAACAATAATTAATTGTCCAAATTCATATTTAGTGGAATAATGTTATTTTAATATTTCTATTTCTTATGGAAAGCCTCACATAATTACCAATACTGTATTTTTGATCCATTGTAGACATTTCCAATGTTGGGAGGTCATCGGGATGCCACCAAATAAACGTTAGATATATGCTCATTTAGATGATAGGATTTCATGGTAATCGAATATAATTTGGGGGAATTAGTTTATATTATGTGAAATTCTCATAGATTTAAAAAATCATGAATATTTACCAAGCCTTTCTGTGAGACTATATATCGACACGTGAATGACTAGATCGAAACCATGCATTTGTGTGAACATCTATATATATAAGAGGTTCTCCAACAATGTAAACATTTTTATGTTTCAATGGTTCTCTATTGAATGTACCATCGATATATCTATTTTTATCCATCATTATCATGTGGATTTCGTAGGCTATGGTTTAAATCTATAAATTTTAAAAATATAGAGTATATTTCTATTTAAGCAGGTGATGTTTATAGTAGGGTTTTGATTAAGCATATGAATAGTGATGCCAAAATATTCCAAAAGGTTACATCAAACCCCACAATGTTAAGTTTTATAAAAGGGAAATATTGTACAATTTTAATTAAATTTAGAAAAGATAATTTCAATTCCATTTAATTTAATTCACCCCTGACATCGTCTTAAAATTTTATTTAATGTGGAGTGGACAACTGGGTGAAATGTACATTTATCATTTTATATAGAATATACACATGTGAATCCATTGTAGGTTCTTATAATTAAAAATATAGCTATTTATGAATGTTTATTACAAAGGGAATAAATACCATTGAGTAAAGATTATATAGAGTATATGTTGTATGGAATGATCATGATTGGTATGGATTATAATGAATACATATTGGTGAAGATATTGTTTTTCAGGGAAAATTTTCTAGTATAAAAAATGATATGACTATTGGTTTTGTAGCTCAGTGACTAATCTTTTATATCATAATTAATAGTAAAAAGTGACCTTGTAGTTGGAGTATTATAGTTTAAGGACATGTGATTGGGGTTTTCCATGTAGTTCAATGTTATGTGACAAGGATGTTTTTATGTAGTTTTACATATTATGAATATTTTTTTTATAATAATGTGAAAAAAATTATTGAGTGGGGATTATAAATGGGTGCACAACATTACTTTTTTCTCATGAGTAATATGGACCTAATAGGTTATGATTACATGAAATAAATATGATACATTGAGAGAGATGTGTCTTATAAGGTGATATATCCCTTTGAGAAATGATTATCATAAGGAATATAGCCTTTTAAGGAATGAGGTGGGGATTATAAATGAGTCTACATTAACTGTTTCTATCTCCAATGGGTTTATTTTTTGATATAAGGATATCTAGATCCATATAGAATATAAAATCACATGAAAATGATTCGGGATTACATTTTTTCCACTCATCTTGTGTTTGGGCTAAACTATAATAGACATATCCTAACATTATCCACCCTCATATGTGCAAAAGGTAAATTCACACTATAAAGGATTACAAATAGTGTGTGCTCCTTTCAAAAACATCCTCTTATCCTTGATGAATCATAGTGCTGAAATTTTCTATGTAAACAGGGTTGGGATATACCCCTAATTAGGAATACCATTTAATGATTACTCATTTACTTGACCAGGTTGACCAACTCATTATATTGATATCCAATATTATAATACTAAGCTTGAGGATATCTCATTTATACCCTTGTGATGTGAGATCATTTTTTTAGAATTTTTTTTCAATTAAATTTAGTTTCCTCGATAGCTTGTGTTACAAAGAACACCAAATTTTAATGAACCATAATATACTACCAAAATTATTATTTAAATAAGAATGTTATAGAATTGAAATTATAATTTTTATTATTAATAGTAAAACCTTGATATTTAATGTAGGTATAATTTTTTTTTAAAAAAAATATATTTATAAATAGGTAATTAATTTTAATTAATGTCATTATATTCTTTAAAAATACTTATTTCTCAAAAAATGATTTTTATTAGTTTTTGTAAAGAAGTAATAAATTTTTATCACAGTTATAAATTTTACTTGAAAAAAACTAATATATCAAATAATCATGTTAAAATATTCTTCCAATGATATTTTTGAAATTTTGTAAAAATATTGTTTTTCAATGAATTGTATGAAAATAAAGATTTTTATTAAATGATGTCATATTGTTTAAGTTATTAAAAGGTTAAAACTCCATTAAAATATTTTAAAAGAACTATTTGTATAATAGTATCATTATTAATCCAAATTTTGTTGTTAGAATAAATTTCATATTGAATATTGTTTTAAAAAAAATTCAAATGAAAATTTTATTTTTTGAAAACACCTTATTCATCACATCTACATGTATAATTTTTAATTAAATTCTTCATCTATTCTATTTTATATTTATTAAAATGTAATAAATATTTGGAATCAGAATAAATAACATTATATAATACGTTTTAAATATTTTTTAATAATAAAGAATAATAAAGACAATAATAATTATTTAAAATGATTATTTCCAAAATGCGTCTTCTATATTACTTGTGTTTGTGACAAAATTATTATTTCTCACTCGTATTATTTTTATTTCATAACTGGGAAATCATATTTAAAATTACTGGGTCAATGTTATCTAAAAATTCACATTTTAGTTTTGGTATAAGGGATAAATCACCAAGAGAAATTAATAAAAAATGGATACTATATATAAACTAAATTAATAAAATTAATTAAAATTAATGGCTAATGAATAAAATGCTTAATACATGTGTTTTTATTTTATTTATTGACCATATAATATGTCCAATGCCTTATTTATAAATTTCTATAAACTTTGGGAGATATTTACTTCCCATTATAGAATAGATTTTGGTATTTATAAAAATGACACTCTTCTATTATTAAAGGAAACATCCTCCTATCACTTTTAAAAACATATTATGCACATTATCTCTGAAAACCAAGAAAATATCAAAAAAAATTATTTTAACTTTAATGTGTTTCTGGTTATCAAAAAATAAAACCCTAGTTACCATCATAAGATATCGAAATTCGGTATCTCTAAGATAGGGTAATTTAAATCACTAAGCATTTACTTTTCACATCATCTATTAACACATTCAATTACTAAATAATAATTTTATTATAAAAATACTCATTTATAGTGTATAATTATATTTTATTATTTTTAGGTAATAAACTATAACCATAATATTTTGCATCAAATGGAAAAACGAAACTGTAAATCCAGTGTACAATGGACTATCGCCTCGCGAACCGATGTGATTAATTTTCCATCACCACCATTTAGTGATGGTTATAATTATAGATATAACAAATTTATATTATACTGATAGAATATATATAATTTTTTAATTATAATATCATATATTTGTTCTTACATTACATTTTGTGGGATTACAATAACATCTCTCATGCGTAGAGAGGACTACTGGATTTTGTAGCGATGTTATTCCTTCTTCACAAACATATTAAATGAACAGTAATAAAGATATTTTTAATTAAAATATATGATATAAATTAAATAAATAAATTTTATTAAATTTAATATATTACTTAACTATAAATAAATTACTATATTAAGGAAATTGAAACAACATACATGTATAAATTTGACATTCCGTCATCGTGAACAGTATAATTCATTTTTGGTGATTTTATTTTATATATTATAGTAAATAAATATATAATGAATATATATGAAATTTATATATTGGTCAATTATTTTAATATTATGGAACCTTGATCAATTTAAATGTTAAAAAAAATACTAAAAGAAAACATATATGGAAAACAAACCAGTTATTACCCGAAAAATCATTTTAAAAAGGAATTGTAAATAAAAAGTTAATTAATGGCCATATGAAATAATATATTGTATTATACATAGTATTATGATCATGATAACATACACTTATTCTTATATTTTTATTTCTTATGATCATAAAATTATATCTCCCAAGATTACCTTACATTGAAATAGATCACATACATTCTTATAATTACTTTCCATAGATTATGTAGAATGGATTCATGTAGGGTATGATTAAAAAGAATGCATAAGGTGGGTTCACTATGGTATATTTTTAATATCATTTAATAAATGAGTAGATTTTTTACATAGTATCCACATAACTAAATGATTATAGTACTTAAGTATGTTTTTTTAAATTCATTGAAAATTTATATAAATTAATTTAATATATAGGATTAAATTGAAATGTTATTTATAGATTTTATCAGAATAAGGACAATTCATCTTTTTGAAAATACGATGATAAATCTTTATTGATAACCCTTTGGGTAATCCCATGTATAGTATATCATCCCGAATTTGTCGTAGTGTAGTGATTATGTTATTTACCTATAAATGCATACCTATATAGATAATAAACATCGATTTGGATATACCATAGATATATATAGGCTTACTTACTATGAAAAATTAATATTAAGCATAATTCAAGTGTTATCAAATACATGAAAACAAGCCTTACTATGCATGTGGTTTGACATGCATTTGGGATATACATTTCTTATTTCAAATTATCATTATCATGAATCAAGAATTATTTAAATATATGGTAATAATTAATTACATAGGTTATGCCAAATGAGTCATAGATTTTAAATTAAGTGTCATAATTTTGATATCTTATGGTTGATTGGCCACTACAATCAAATATGCCTTAAATTAATGAAATCCATTTTATTTTTAATAGGGTAATGCTGATAATGTGATAATATCAGGGGTGGGAACATATATTATTATATATAATTGTATCTTAATTGTGATTTCTTATATGAATTCCCTTATATCATTAACAGTATATATGAATGATAATTCCAATCCTCATGTATTAAATGTTTAATTAGAAGTAAAACCCCTAAATGGTATGATGATCACATATCAAGTCTATTATCACAATATCATTGTTTTTTTGGGAACATGATTCAAAAAAATAATTTGATCCTTCATTTAGTTGTATTTATTGTGATTGTATTAATGGATTGAAAAGTTTTATATGATTTCAATATCAATTTACACGAAATTAATGTCCCATTTCATATTCCAAATGAACTCATGGTCATTTATCATTATAAGGATGAATAAAAACTTCCTCTATGAAGTAAATATACATTGTGGGTCTTAACTCATATAAAATGAGGTTAGTGTTCTATTTTTTTATAAATGTCAATATCAAATGCATCCCTATTATTTAGTAGTTTTTTTATAATATTTACATTATCTTTCACCAAATCATAAATTCGAGTTCCCTTTATGACTAATACATGGTGTTACACCCATTTTAATGACACCATATAGAATATAATGAATTTAGTTGAAATAATTTATAAATATAACCCAAGATAATAATTATAAAGTGTTAATATTCTTTGGATATTAATCATGGGGTGGCCATGCTATAATTTTTTTGTTGACATATACATCAATGTGACTTGACATTGATTATTAGTAGATGAACAAGATCACAATCAAGAACATGAATCATCTCCCTCAAATTGATGTTTTGTTTTATCAAGTAGGAAAATATCAACAACTTTCGATTATTGACCATCAATATGGATATCATTAATTAATTATCATGAAGGAGGATTTACCCAATATAGTATTTCGTAAACTTTATCTACACTATGACTCTATAAATATACAATTCAGTCTATATAATTCATTTTATCTATTATTGGGTTTATTTATTATATTATTTAGATACTACCTTGATCAATTTATGTCATTCATTATGGAGTTTATCATATATATTCAGATAGTAAATAAGAGATTGAAGCTCACTCGATAATTATAAATAATACCCATGTAAGGGAAAAATTATAGAAAATTTAAAATGTTTGAGTTATGGAAACAAAATATTTCATTTTGGGTTTATATAATCTCAAGTGAAGACATATCAGTTGATCTGTCAAATATGGAGTCTATTTAATCATTGAATAAAACAATGATAGTAACTGATTTTTGAATGTGTCTTTGTTTTTTAGGATATTTTTCACAGTTTTTCAAAAAATTATCATGACTGTCTATTTTACTTAGAAAGTCAACTTTGAAGAGATCAATGTTCCTCTAGAGAGAAGAATGAAATTAATGTGAAGAAGAAACTAATGAATATATAAGTTATTGAACTTATTCTTATATTACCGAATATTGGAGAAGGTTTTGTATTCTATAGTGATGCATCCATGAATGGATTCAAATTTATTTTAACATAAAATGAAATGGTTTTAGATTATTCTTCAAAAGAACTGTTGTTTTATGAGAAAAGGTACCCCAATATGATTTTGAGTTAGTATTAGTAATTTATTCATTAATAATATGTATTCATCATCAATATAATTAATTGTGTGACATATATATATGGATTAGAAAAGACTGTGGTATATTTTCACAAATAATGATTTTAACAACATCCAGATAACATTATTTGATTTTATATATGATTATAACTTCTCAGAACATTACCGCATTGAGAATGATAACATGTAGAAAGATACTTAAGTTAAAATAATCACACCATCTTACTCATGATGAGGATTAAAAAATATTCAATATTTCTTGAAATAAATTTGAAATATATTGAATTCAAAAATAATGTGGTTAAATAATTTATTCCTCATATGATTGTTAAACAATCTATCAAAGAGAATATTAAAAATGCATAGAATGATGAATGGAAAACAGAAAAATTTGAAAAAAAATTTTCTTGAGTTTATCATTTAATATTATGATATGATAAGGTTCAAGAACAATGATTGTTTTCCTTCCATTATTTATTTAAAGAATGAGATGTTATAATCATATCATAATTTTTCATTCTATTTTCATCAATAATGTTAAATGATGTATAAATATTTAAAAAATTATTTTATGTGGGTGGATTTAAAATAGATATCATATGGGTTCAATCTCAGTGATTGGTATTTTATAATGTTATGGCTGACAGACAAAAGTCAATGGGGATGTTAAAAAAATTACCCATTCTATAATTGAAATTGTGAAACATCACCATTTATTTTTCAATATCACACCCTAGGAAATATAAAGAGAGTAATTCAATTTGTGTTGTATTAAATATCCTTATAATGTTCACACATATCATCCATATTAATGATGATTTCTCTCCATCTCATAGTTCAATTACATAAATTAAGGAAGTGGTAATGTTTTTTTATAGATCATTTTCTTTTGTTTAATCAATACCCATGGATAACATCAATGTTCTGGTAAAGTCTTCATAATTCAAAGTATATGTAATTGAGTTTCAAAACTTCATGTCATTCACAATTTCTCTTTAATTGTTAAATAATAATTAAAAAACTAGAGGATATGTTGAGATATTATAAAAATTAATTTCAGAGGTTGTTGGGATCATAAAATTTCTATATTCATGTTTCCCTATATTAATATCTTCCACTCAATCATTCAGATAGATCCAAATGAATTCCAATATGGAATGAAATTTAGAAATGAAATGTACTCTAATGATTTTGTAGAAATAAATCAATTTGGGACTGATCTAAATAAATAAATTAAATAGATGGCTGCATTTATTTAGTGAATCATATGGAAAGAAAAATTTTAGTAGTCAAGTAATAATGACAATCACCAGTGTGATATATAATTTTATGTTGGTGAAAAGGTGTTTCTAAGAATTTATCAATCAAATATGGTAATGAAATTTTGAATGATGGGTGACGTAAGCCCTAGGTGTATTAGCCCCATTGAAATTATTGATCATGTTAGGATCATATCTTGTTTCATGGAACATCCATTGAACATATCACAGGTTCACGATGATTAATATATAAAACTCTTTATATAGTATGCACATGGTCCCTCAAATGTATTTAATTTATAGATTATAACTCTATATGATGATCAATCAGATGAAAAATATTGGATGATATTCTATATTGTACATCAGATTTTCTATGAAACCTGACCACTCACTTGATTAATGTTTAATTCCATGCATGAGGAAGCTATGTGGGAACAATAAAATGTAATGATGTAGAATTATACTCTGGTTTTTGTAAAAAAAAGTGATGGAATATCGTGGGAAAATAATTTTAAATTTTGTATAATGTGACACACCGTAATTATTAATATGTTTTTTATAAAGTAATTTACTTTCATTGCTAGTATGTGTTACATGAAAGATTATGTTTTAAAAAACCATGTTATACTATTAATATTATTATTTAAACATAATTGTTATAACACATCTGTTAAATTAGTAATTATTCATAATATTATATTATTTTATAAATTAGTATCAATTTTTTTATATAAATTTATATATAAAATTTTTAATTTTTAGTAAATTCATTATTTTCATTGAATTTTTTTTCTTAGAAGATTATTTGTACACAAATATATGATAATTATTAAATTTTACTTTCGATAATTTCATAAAATGTATTTGAAAAAATTAACACAGTATTTTAAATTTATATATCAAAGCTATATTGGACATAATATTTTATAATTTTCTGAAATGATTAATTTTTTTATGATTAGTAAAATTAATAATTATCTTCTTTATACAGTTTATATTCATTTAAAAACTATCCATTGTTAGATATTATTTAAATTTTTAAAATGTAAAAAAATTCAATATCAAAATTTTAAATCAAATTTAGGTTATTGAAAATAATTTCTTATTGAATATTGATATGAAAACATTCAATACTTTTGAATATTTTCTATTGGAAGACAAATTTTTAGTCATGTATATGCATTTTCAAATTAAATCCTAAAATTATGTGAATTTAATTTGGTAAAATTGATTCCATATTTTTAATCATCATAATTAAAATTTTATAGTATTTTTGACATAAATTTTGTTTATAATTAATACTATTGATAATAAAATTTCATTATCAAGATGGTGATTTATAATTGGTTTTTTATGTCACATGCATATATGTTAAAACTAATTTTCCATATAATTAATATTTTTGATTGATATTTTGGGATTCATAATTATAATAAATTATTCTATATAATCCTATATAAATCAATTTATATTTAGGATTATGTGATAAATCAAATTTGTATGTAAATAAAAAACTTGTTACAATGGGTAAATATAAAAATGTAATATCTGGTAAACATAACTTATAAATAAAAACTTGTTTAATTCATTTGTTTTCTATGTGTAAAATGAACATATATTAACTTCACACTTTTATTTATTTATATTTTTGCAATATGCAATGACAGTGGCATCCCAAAACTGAATATATTTGGGTTTTCAAAAAAATTTCCACAACTCCACAGTTTTAAAAGTGAACTTTATCCCCTCCTTTATTAACACATATTACATCCTCTAGTTCAACTAAACCCTTCAAGAATATATAATTAACATCCTTGTCCATTATCTATATCTATTGTTCATCCAAAAATAACAACCATATGGTTCTTAATAAGATATATGGTGACATTTTCTCTATGAAAATATAATTATCATCCCTAGGATTAATCTATTCACTTCTCAAATTACAATATTATATTTTTAATCAGTAATTAAAATATATTAAAAATAGTATTTATCACATACTAAGATGTTTTTATGGAAATTTAATAACATATATCTATATAATACACCATTAAATAGGAATCAAAACTATCGAGGGTGTTTATAGTGGACTACCTCCTCAAGAATTTATATATTTTTTCCTTTAATTACATCTCATGGATAGATATAATTATGGATTTATGATTTTTATGAGATATTTATTATTTTAAAATTCACAGTAATATGATAAACTATCTGGCATTTTCTACATACTACAACCTTATGAAGAGTTATTAATCATTCATCACTAACTCTTTACACTAGAGGTAATAAGGGTCTGTTTCATGAACATATGTAATATATATGAAATAAAAATTATAATGAAAATTTAATATATCATTTAATTTTCTATCATTTCATATATTGAAAAAATGAAAAACATTTTCTTGCATACATATGACCAACAATATCCTAGAATGATGTGTTTCATTTTCTATAAATACATTTTATAGATTACTATAAATAACTATACAATTATTATATATTATATTTATATAATGGATAAAATTATGGACATGATGTAACCATGATCAATGTAAAATCACAAAAAATATTATACATTGACAAATATTAAAAATATAGTTATTACCTGAAATATTAATTTGACATATAATTCATAGTAAATGGGTAAGAAACTATCTTATTTTAACAGTATATATAATGATACATATGCGTATTCCTATGTAATATATGTATAATAAACTTTTATTTATGATATTAGGTACTCAAATGTGTTTGAATGAAGTAGATACATAAGGTAAAGGATTCTAATATCACTTTTATATCTGTGGAACAAGCCTTATACAAAATATGATTCCTTTTTTGTGTGTATACTACACAATAATGTATTTGAAAAAATTTATATTTAATGATATAATATATTCATATATATATATATATACATTATTTTTTGGGATCTACAATTCATAAGATACCAAATTGGTAGATGATTAATATTAAATTCCAAATGTTTAACAGGATTTATAATGAGGTACTTAAAAAGAGAGATATATTGATTCACCTATCAATAAACTCATTTATTTTCATATCATGATTTTATGTATCTAAAATAATTTATTTCCATTCATTTTTATCTTATTATGATTCTATAATACTACAATAATGTTTTGGAGAATAATTCATCATTAAATCTCTTTTAGGTCAAAAAACACTTTTTTCATACATCGTGTCTGGTAAAAATATTTTCAGGAATGTTAGTATTGTTATCTATTTATTTTTTAAGGAACATGTTTCCTTTGTATGACATTTTAAAAATTGGTTTTAAAATATTTCTTGTACTTTTTTTCAAACAAGCCCCTTTTGAATCTTATAACAATATGAAAGGTAGCCTTTTTTAACATATAAAACATGATTGAGGTTTTCCATCATCATGACTAATTGATTTTTTAATTCACCCTATAAATGATTCCAAGGTCATTTTCAATAAAAATAATTTTTTAGTTTTGTAATTTTTTTCATATAATTAACATTCAAAGTATAAATGTTATTTTCCTCATGTACCACTAAATGGATCATTCAAAATCATAGTCCATATAATATGTCTTTCTTTAATGTTACATATGATTTATTGGGGGTATGATCCAATGTTACAAAACTTATTTTTTTCTCTAGATGGTTTATGATTATAATGAATATATTTTAATGAAAACGTTTTTTTACATATGTTACATTATAATGATTTTATTAGATGATTATTAGACCAATTTCATTTATATGGGTTATGTTATAATGGAAGGTTTACGAGGAACATCTTCATTTATTGGGTGATGATATAATGAATGTTAACATATCTTGTGAAGCACTTATTTATTTTTATCATTATGTGTTGTTGGTTACATTATAACCAATGATGTCGGTTATATTATATCTATGAATAATGGTCACATTATGTCCAGGGAAAATTGGGACCTATATCTCAATCTAGTGAATTGAATAAATAAATATATCTCATTAGAAAAAAATGTGAATCATGTGGATGATAATAATCCATAATGTGAAATAGGACATATTCTGTGTTCTATAATGGGAAAATGTCCTATGGTCAAGCTCCATAATGGGAAAAGGATATAACAACTAATCCAGATTTTTGATGGTATTGTATTTTATCCACAAGAAAGAAAATGGTTTCCATATCTATATAGGTTCCAAAAAAATATAATATGAAATTTTTGTTCATAAATTATGATTATTTCAATCACTTGGGCATAATGTCTTTTGAGATGATAATTATTTATTCTTTGAATCATTTATATAGTCTTTGAAAGGTAGTGTATGAACGTTTCATGATGTGTTCTTGACCTCATAACCATATTTTTAATTTGTTCTTTTGTATGATCATTAAATGATATATCCCTTTCATATCCTTAATAATAATATGTCATGTAAATTTCACGTTTTTCCTTTCATCAGGTTATGTAGAAGTGTTTTTTGTAGGCTATGTTTATAAATGGTACAATAGGGGATTATGTTTATTGTAGATGTTGACGAACATATATTATATACGATGATTGTATAACTAGTCCCCAAATAAAGTAACCATTATGGTATTAGTGATTTTATTTGTGAAAAAATTACAATAATAATTTAAAAAGTATTTATATTTATTTATGAATTTCATAGGTTTTTATATATTCCTAGTATCCTAATCATGCATGTTCGGTGGTTCTATATATGGTATTTATTTGGAATTTTCTATTTTTTAACCATAGAAACAATGGACTATATGTGTCACTAGGTTTTCTCCACCTAGTTGGGTTACCTACATGGATGAAAATTCATTAAAGATGTGTAACAACCTGATATTTTGTGAATTATTTTTTTTTCAAATTAAATTATTCATTTTGATATTTTTCATTTCACGCAACACTTAAAATAGTTAATATATATATATATATTGAAGAGATATGTTTGGATTTTTTATACACAATTTTATTTTAACATGAAATGAAACATTAGAACGTTTATATTTTTCTATGATTAAAATTGAGTTTAGATTACATTACATATAAGAATGTCTTTCCTCGACATCCTGCATAACACGAAAAACTAGGTTTTACCAACAAACAATATATTATTAAAATATTAATATTTAACATATAAACACATAACATATTGGTGAATATAGTTTTTTGAATATTATTTAATTGATTATGATAACCATCAGTTTTAAAAAGTATGACATTATTTCATTAGTTTAAATTAACCAAATCAATTTAAAGGAAATACATTAAAAAAACTATTTTTATGATCACAATAATTTTTTATCTGAATGAATTATATTAATTACAATAAGTGAGTAATACTACACAAAAATATATATATTTATATATTATATTCAATCAAATATTTTTGATATTCATCTAATATATTTTATAGGAATAATATAAGAAAAATCCCAACATTGTACCTAAAAACCTATTGTTTTATTAAGGCACTTTTACCGCATTTTGATGGATAGCTTCTTTCAAATCTAAATTTTGAAACTTTTATGAATGTTATATGTGAAAATAATATTAAATTCTTAGTGGTAAATAATAAATATTAGTTTAGGGGAATTTTTTCAATTTTTCTATGAATTGTCAATTTTTAATGAATATAGACGATTACTGAAATTTAACACAAAAATTCATTTTCATCTAACTCATTAACAAGGATAATTTATATATATTTTATTTTAATGATTAATTATATTATTTTTACAATTTACCAAATTTAGTTCATTATAATAAATTTCACTTTGAAATTTGTTATAAAAACCATTAAATAATATTACTGTTTTTACATTACAAACCTGCGTTGTTATTAGGTCTGCAGGAATTAAATTTAAATTAAATTATTCCACTTATGAGATTAGAATTGGGAAATTGGATTCCATATTTTCAATCATCATAATTTTCAATTTAAAATAAGATAACATATTTTTTAACCAAAAATATTAGTGAAGGTAATTCAAATTAATTACAACATTTAAGAAGAAAATAAGTTTAACCAGGTACATAACTAGAATCGTAAGGCATAATATAACCTATAAAACTATTGAAATTCTATTTTATGGAAATATTTATACCATATCCAAAAAAATTAAACTATTTATAATTATTTTATACAAATTAATCAAAAAAGCATGGGTTTGGATTCTCTTTTCTAGAACCCTATAAGAGTGTCACTCCTCCACTATAAAAATGCATCATATCTATAACGCTATCACACCTCCAAATACACCCAATATAATAAAATATATACCAAATTAACTTTTTAAATTTAATACCTTCTCATTTGAATCATCATTTAAAGAATATATCCATCCAAGAAAGGATTTGGTGCAAACCCAAAGGAGTTACCCAAATAATTGGTAACAAGCTTCATCAATCTCAATTATTTTATTTTCTTTATCCACCCCTAAAATACATAATTTCATGATTATGTAATAAAATATTATCCTATGTATATATTGATAGTTTTTTATATTATGTTTTATACCCACACATACATAAACCTCCATCTAATTTTTAATGAATGTATCGTTCTTGTTCGATGAAATATCACCTCACAAAATGATGATTGTTTGTTTGTTTCTTTTCCCACCATTAAATGATGAGAATTTTGGTTAAATTCCTATTTATATATGATATATATGTTATTTATAATGTATTAATTCTTCTATTATCCTTTTTTAAAAAATTACTCTATTCATTCTATTATGTGTAATCATGATAACATCATATGTGGACAACGGGATTATCACATCCTCAAGGAAATGTGATTAACTCTACTACACATGAAATGTATTAAGGATGGTTTTTGTGAAATTATATGATGTATATGGTATTATAATACTATTATAATGATGATATAAATACATATTTATAAATATATATCATTTTCATTATTACATTCAATACGCCAATAATAAATAAAAATAGTTATTGTGGACATATGACCTACATTATCCATGAATGATGAATCCCATTTCATAATTCATTGTTCTCTATAAAACTATAACAAAATAGTAATGAAAATAAATGATATTGATATAATGGTTTATAATATTCAAATAATGATATAAATATATGGACCAAATATATAACAAATTAAGACACATGCAAAAAACAATGCAGATATTACACAAAACATAACATTTACATGAAATTACTAATAAGTGGGTAATATATTACATAATAAAATCATATATTATATTAAATATAATAATATGGTTATTTAATATATTTAACATAAATATAAATTTATAATAAAGTAGTTTTGAATGAGTGTGAGGAGAATGGAGACACAAGGTTGGGGTATTCCATCTCACTCATTAGTTCCATGAGATACATGCCTTATTAACCACGAAATTTGTTTTTTGGTGTATATACATCAAAAAAAATTCCTATAACTTATATAACTCTACCTATGATTTTTATGACATGGAGTTTATGTATTAAAAGTTACCAAATAAATAATTTAATTTTTCCTCAATTCTTCTTTATTTGAGACACCTGGCTTTTTATACACCTATATTTTTATTTTAGGTATATAAACTACATTTTACATGTTATAACATAAAGAACCTTAATTTTTATATTTATTAAATATTCATTATCTTAATATTCCTACATCATGAATATTATTCAATGATTCCAAGTGGAATGAGTTTATTGAAATATTCACACCATTTAATGAGGTTATATATAATAACATTTACATTAATGACATAATTTGATCCATATTTCAAGAACCCTCCGGACTTTTATTAATCTTGATTTATTCTCATATTATTAAAACTTTTCTACTCATTGGTAATTATGATATTTAATAAAATGGTTTTAAAAAAATTTCACCCTTCCCATCTCTTCAGTTGTAGGTCAGTGTTCTTTCATACAATGTTTTCCAAAAAGGCACCCAAGAATATTCTAATATTATCCAATGATATTTAGTACATATTTATACCATATTTATACCATTTAAAAAAAGGATTTTAAAAAAGTAATATTTTTATAATTTTCCATCCAATGCACTTTTTTATACTTTTTAATTTGTAAATGGTATGTTATTTTTACCTTTTACATCATGTATGAATTCACACACCATCATTCCTTTGAAAATTCCTTCTTGTGTTTAAAAGGTAAATTTTTAAAATATGTTTTTCAAATATATTTTCTATGAATTTTTTTTAAAAGGATTCGTGATTTTTTTGTTTTTATTAATAAATGCTTGTCAAAAGTATTTGGAGCTCCTCAATAGTGTTTCAAAAGAAATTGTAATTCAACTTGTTTTCCATGATTCTATTATATGTTTTCTAGTTTATTTTATTGTAAATGGTTTTCAAAAGGATTAACATATTACGAATGATTTTTCAAAGAATGAAGGATAATTTATGAAGGATGTATTTTTAAAATATCATCCAATATTATTTACAATTAAATATACCATATGATGGTGTTACTCATGCCTTTTTAGGTAAATGATTCAATGAAT
This sequence comes from Viscum album, assembly GCA_963277665.1. NCBI lineage: Eukaryota > Viridiplantae > Streptophyta > Magnoliopsida > Santalales > Viscaceae > Viscum > Viscum album. The sequence goes on along the minus strand of OY728129.1, from coordinate 40,941,712 downwards.
CCATAAATATTATTTCATTGAATGGTTTTTCATTTAGGTAATTATATTTGTGAAATTAAATTTTATTTCATGGGTTATATTCTTAGGAAACCCACTTCTTTTCATAGCTTATTCTTTCATGAAATTATTTATGAAACCGATCTCTTTTTCAAAGGATAATATATGATTACATGTTTATGACAACAATTTAATTTCATGGGTTATGATAGGATATTTTATGATATTTTTTCACATGTATGTATGATTTCATTATAAGATATGTGGGACCTATATATCCCTCTTATTGATTAGGAAATGCTTTAAGTATCATGACATAAACTATAAATTTCAAGAGAGAAAACCTTGACTACTATCATGTCCATGGGATTGAATGATGACAACAAGATGGAATGAGGAGTTAAATCATACTAATAAGATGACTATAACAGTTACCATGACTCCAAAAATATTTATTAGGACCGAACCCATACTACCAAGATAGCCTTGGTAGTGATTCATGACTACTTTCGAAATCATTTTTATATTATAACATATCTGTCACAATTCCATGTCTTATATTTATATTATTCTTTCATTGATAAATTTATTTATTTCCTTATGATTAATGTCATATTAACTGCCAATATTTATTTCTTGTGTCATTTTTATGATATTTTCTATGGGTAGTGAAATATTATAATGCTATGATCATGTTCTTGCACTCCTATATTAATGGTTATAATTACATGTCTTCCGTGTTTACCCTTACTAAGAATCATTGGTCACCTATTTTTAGGATACCTTATCCATATTATGAATATTTTTATTAGTAATTATTTTTCTAAACAAGGTATAACTCTTGAAGAACCTAATGGTAGATTATGAAGCTCACATATGTAATAGTTTTTTATTTGAATGTTTCCAAAACCACTAAAATAATATAGTCTTTGTGTATATAATTTTGTAATGTTTTTAGTATTCTAAAAATGTGATTTATTTTCTAATTAAATTATTATTGGGTAGTTATAATAAGTATAATTCTCTACATCTGATTTTTTCTTGAAGGGATCACTCATAATTCATATATTTTTTTTTCAACTAGGAAGAGGGTAATAAAAATCCTAGTGGGTTTCTATATCAAATAGGATCATATTTTATGTGATTAAGATGATCTTGTTTAGATATTGGTTCAAGAAGGGTCCAATTGTTCTTGATGGTGGACTCTCATGCCTAAAGATCAAAAAAATTGAATATTGTATCTCTAATTTATAATGATCTAATTCAGTTAGTCATTAATAATGAATCCTTGTGGGCTTTTTATTCATGAAGGGGGTGCAATGGGACTCTCCTTTTTAGTGGTGTGTTAGGGGACATTCATTTCAGAAGGGGCCTCATGAGACACTCATTTAAATAGAATCCTCATTGGTCTCATTTTTTCTAGACTCCATCATTTGGTTGTTTGATTACATTAGGATTTCATAACGAAAAGTAATCTAGATGTCATATTTAGTTTTTTAAATAGTCTATATTATCATTACCTTCACCTCTAGGTATCCTCAATGATTTTCTTCCATCATATATTTATTATATGATAAATAAGGGTGTTTATATAATATTATAAATAAACTCTTACATGTGATCGTTGGCGATAGGGAGTACAAAGTAACATAATTTGTCCCCAAATGATGAAGGCTCATGAATGTGTCACATGGTTAGTAAAAAATCACCAACACTGTTCCATAAACAATGAATCCTCATTAAGATACCATTTAATGGGAATATAATCACCATAAATGATCTATATATAGAGAAATTTTGTCAATGATCGAATAACATCAATGTTATATAGAACATTACATACTAAAAACTGCTTGGCATACTCGATGATCAGTCATGAATAATTTATGTTTCCTCACGGGAAATATAAAATGACTATTTTCCAATTTACTTTTAATTTCCCATTTTAATAATTGACCACATTTTATTATTTTAATTTTTTCAATACACTTATCCATATAAGAGTTAGCATTTGAAAACATTTTAAATTTATTCATTTAAATGGAATTATATTAGGCCAATTCTTGTGAATTGATGTAAAACCCACACATTTATTGATTAATATTACATTATATAAAATTTTGGGATATGTCTTTTCGCATGAATTTCTAGGGATTATTTAAACCATTCATTGGGAGATTATAAATACACAAATTATACAAAATGTTTACTCTGATAATAACCAGTGACATTTGTAGAATAATGATAGAGACCATGTATTCCTTTGAATATTACATTGCAATATAGAAACTATTTTCATCATTAAGAGAATTTTATACCTTAGATACATTGTCCCCTTCAAATAATTGATGAAAAGTTGATAATGTCTTACTATCTCAATCATTTAATGAGCCTCTCCTAAGGCCATAATATGTTCCATGTATCACTTTTGACAAAGTACATACCTGAACCATCATATGTGATAAGATCAAAAGTATTACAACTAGAATGAGATCTCTATTATTAAAAACAACCATTTAGAAATTTATTATCATAGAGATTATGTTTTTTGAAGTATCTTTTCTCATATGGATAAAGTTTTCGTGAGTAATTATATGTTTATGGAAGCAATGTGGGAACTCAAAGATGTTATGATGAAAAAAACCCAAGTATTTTCATCCATGTACTTATATTTATAGAGAATGGAATATTTTAAATGGGGTATAATGTAACACTCTCTTATTTTTGAATTAATTTACATATAAAAAATATTTATTACTATATGATCCATGTAATTTTAATAAAAAATTTACACTAATTTATTTGAATATAGTTTAATATTATAAAAATATGGGTTATATCCTGAGAAAAAAATGAAATATAATTAGTAAAATATAAAAAGGAAAGAGATAATAATTAAAAAAATACAACAATGTTGAAATTATCAATATTGTGATCTGTCACGAATATCATACATCTGATGATAACTTTTGGATGAATACAACATGTTAAAAATATGATAAATATCTTGAGATTGAAATTAATGAATAGGATATATAATTAATGATATGTACATAAGCATATATATAAGAATTTAATTTTTCCATAATACAAATTACTATAATATATATTGTCATTTGGTATATAGCTATTGGATATATGACTATTTGACATATGGTAATATTGTAAACATTAATGTAATATATATACTTTTTTTGTTTGTTTTTATTGTATCAAATCAAATGTGATATATTTCAAAAAGTAACAAATATTTCTGGATCTAAATAAAAATAATTATTTATAATTTTATATTATATAAATATGTAATTTTATTCATTATATATTATTATTACAATTAAAATTATATAAATAAAAATTTTATATGTTAAAAAAATTCAATAAATGAAATTATACAAATTATATAAAAAAATTTATTTTTCAGATGATAAATAATTTTAATGGGACATGATGAAAATTTTTTAATTCCAAAAAATTGTTATTTTTATCAATGCCTATTTCTTCTGGGTTTTTTATTTTTATAAAAATATTTCATAAATAAATATTAAATTAAATTTATATTTAAACATACTATTTTAATTTATGAATAAATAAATTAATTCTTATTTAATTATCAATTGATATGATATAGTATAATCAACATTTAATGTACATTTTTTATAAAATAAGTTTTTGTATATTCAAATAAAATATATATTAAAAATATTTAGAAATTGAATTACATTAAGAGGAATGAAAATTACTTATACACCTTTAAAAATTATGTATGTATTGTTTCATTTTAAGGCCTTAATATAAGTTATTCAGGTGAATATTAGAATACATTAGTAAACTATTTAAAATCTAATTTATGTTCTACATATATAATCATATAAAAAATTATAAAAAGAACAATAAAAATAAAATTATATAGTGGAGGAAATTTAGATCCTTTATGTTTGTTATCATGTATGGACAAATTTTAATTTTAAAATGACCTTCATTAATAATTAAGTAATTCTAAATTTTAATTGTCCACTAAAACTAAGCTATAAATAGAATTATTCACAACCCTATGAGAAACACTCATATCCATCTAATCCTTATATAATCCCTTCAATTTTTACTTCTAATGTCTTCCAAGATTTAGGGTCACATATGTTCCCATGATGGAGTCCTAAATCATAAATTATGAAGGAATCCATTTCACAGTAGAGAGAATTTGAAAAAACATATATATATATATATATATATATATATATTACTAACAATTTCACTTAACTTCTCAAATCAACTAATTATAAATAGAATTAATGAATATAATAGTAATTTTTAACATCACTGTGTATATGGAAAAATTAAATTACCATTATTAAACTATAAACTCTTAACAATTTATTGGTATCAGTTATTCTTCTTTATGTTTCTTCAACTACCATCATGAATTAAGTTGTTCAAAACCAAAATTACCCTCATAAATTACTATCAATACATTAAAACATGTAATATTTGATATTAAGGAATATTTTTTATTAAGAATATGGTTCTTTAATGGTTAAAAATAGACGTTGTAAAATAACTTGTTGTTATCCATAAATTAACTGAAACTTGCTCACCTTGGATTAAATTTTTGAAAACCATTACTGTAACATCATATTATTTTATGATATTGTTCCCATTAAATATTTATTTATTTGATATCTTTTTACATAGAATATTTATTTTAAAAAACTCAGATATACTATTGAAATATTATTATTTCCTAGAAATTGTATTTGAGATATTGACAAAGACTATATAATTTATAAAAAAGTATTTTTAATATAGTTATAAAATTATGTAATTTATTTAAAATTATCTATAAATGATATAAACTCATATCAAAGTAAATGAATTTTTTTCTTAAAATAATTATTTATTATTGCATTGTTTTTTTAAAATTAATGTAATTTCAACTGGGGATAGATTTTAATAAAAATTAAAAATAATTAGTTAATGAATTTTTTAATACTAACCAATTCAATTTACTCCAATTAATATAATTAAATCTTATGATTTGTGTTAAATATTTGTAATAATAATAAATAATATAATATAATTGGTACAACTTAATTTTTGGTTATTGTTAATAGTAACCTCGGAAAACTTTTCGAACCCCTGTAAGGGTAGAAAGTGTCAAATAGCGTTAAATCAATGGGATAATTCTTTAATATTTCTCAAAATCATAACTTCATCTAATTATATGATTGTATGGTTTTCATAATCACCTATATTATGAAAATATGGAAACTTGATTACTTTTTCCATTCATTAAGAACATTAATTATTTTATAAAAATGATAAATAAAAATTTCACTCTATTGATATTAATATATATTATATTTTTGCATATAGATAAAATGACTTAATTATTTGTTATAATTATATATTTGAAATCCGTATTTATTTTTTGTATCCTTGTAAATGATTTTTAATTTTTAAGGATTATATAATGAACATAAAGTGGTTTGTAATGATGGTAAGATATGTTTTCATGTAATAGTACATTAAAATAAATTATTATATAAATATTAATAGTAATATAATTTTGTTTAATTATTTTATTGGAAGTAATTTAATGATAAATATAACACAGTATTTATGTTTTAATAATTATTATTCAAATTGCATTTTAATCATTTTTTCATTAATGTGGATCTTTTTGAGAAGCCATGAAAATTTATTTCATGGTATATGATATTAAATAATAATTCTTTAAATGAATTAAAATTCCTAAAATTATTATCATTAGAAAAAATGGATATTATATATATTATACGAAAAATTTTTGCCTATATGGGCCAACGTTCCTTTTATATTAATTGTGTTTACCCTTTAAAATTAAAAAATCATTGATATCATAGTAACTGTCAAGAGGGATGATGAGGCGTTAAATATGAATGATAAGGTTCAAACCATCACATGAAGATATCTAAATATTTTTGGATGAGATTATATCAATGTATTCTCATCCAATATTTTAAATAAAAATATTAAAATAAAAATTATAATGCATATTAATTTATTTAATTTTTATACTTGAAGTAATTCCAAGGGTTCCACTCTCCTCAAATGTAAATGGGAACCATTTTTCCTTCATTATTAACAATGATTATGTTTTAAAAATTGAACAATACCCACCATAATATCATCATAATCTATGTAACCACATCCTATAACTACTTTTATTTCTAAAACACCACCATTTCTTTGATTAATGTGTATGAAAACGGAGGATTTCTCAATGAATATATCTAACTCCTAACCAAGTACATTTAATTTTATTCTTCTTTTACATTCTCAAAACCTATTATATCGATTATAAAATTATTAATTTAGTGTCATTAAAATACATAGATTTTATTCTTAATATTTAATACCAATTATTCAACTACATTAAATCAAATTGGAAATTAATGTATCTCCCATTCATTTGTGTGGACTACCACATCAACAATGCTATGTATTTCTTTCTTCATCACCACATCACATCAAAGGTTATAATTATGGATTTATTGGATATATATGATATTGAATATTTTATTATAACTCTTGATAGATGAATTTTTATTTACCTTTCTTTTGTTTCTTCTATTGCAATGTGGAAACAACAAGTGTATATACATCAAAATTAAAATATCCAAAAAGTGATGTATTTCATTTTTCGTCATTGATTTCGATGAATTGTTAAAAAATATTATAATGAATAAATATGAAACTCATTAAATGATTATCTTTATAGATAATATGTAACCATTATCAAACATCATAGACTGACATGACTAAACCAAATCATTCATGAAAAGTAATGCAGTTATCACCAAAAAAGTGATTTTAATAATAAAATTAATAAATTGGTTTTATAATGTTATATGTAAATAAAATATTGTATTATATATATGATTATTGACCTGTAATTCACGTATAATAAGTATAAATTTATTATATATCTTGTTCAATTATGTATGAATAAAGATGATACATGGAGTACATGGTTTATATTTCAATACCATTAATATTGGGGTTTTTATGCTTGAATTTGAATTGAAGATTTTTTATATTCCATATCTGAGAAATAAAAATAATTTTTATTACCATTTTTTATTTTTATAACTTTTATGTAATGGTACCATTTTCTTCAATGTATCACTGAAAATGATCGATAATTATTTTTATGAAAATTTACCAATATTTATCTTCTTTCTATAAGAAACAAATTCGTTCATATCCATGTTTTTTTAAAAAATTACGATGATTGTTTCTATAACATAATGAATTTTTTAATTTCAATTTTAACAATTTTTTAATTTTTTTAATAAAAGTTAAAATGAATCATATTTTCATTATCACAATGAGGTACTTTTTATTAATTATTTAAACAAAATATTATCAATTATAATTGTGTTAATGGAATTTCATAAAATCAACAACTCTCAATGAGTATAATATTACACTACAATTTTTCTACATTATTTTAGAAAAATAACATTAATATTTTTAATATTTTTATATTTTAATTAATTCGTTTTAAAAGAAAATGGATGTTTTCAAAAAAAATATTCCATAAACCATTAAATACATTTTCTATCTATGATAACATCCTCTGATGTTACTATGATTTACCGGGGACATGATCCAATCATACCATATTTATTATTCTTATTGTTTTTTATGGTGATAATAATCTTATGAATCCTATTAATTTCCCATGGTATATTATTCGAAAATATAATTAAATATGTTTGAAAGATGTTTCTTTTCTATAGTTAATGCCTTGATGAAATGTTTATTGTTTTATGATATTGTGGAACACATATATAAAGTTTTAATTATGTTACTTATGGTTCCATTAAATACATTTAATAAAATGATGAACTATATATACCTCTTGTGATAATTATAGGAAATGAGTCAGTATTCGTGATCCACTATTAAAAATAATTAAGGATCCCTAATCCTCCAGGATATGAGAAACATGTGGTAAAGACTAATCTGTTATGATATGGGAAACAAGTTGGGATTCATTTTCCACCATGATATGATTTTCTCAGAAGAATAACATCACATTTTATATATTTTCTCTCACTTTTATTGTTCCAGACTCTTTGAAAAAAAATTTATGAATAAGATTTGAACTTATTATTCATTATAAATTTTTGATGATTCATTAATATTACGATTCGAGTATTTTATTATGAAAATGTTTTATTTAATGGCCGACTTTTATGATCTTTGACAAATTGGGTAGGAATTTCATATGTTATTATCAATAACTCATACAAATTTTCTTATCTTATGCTTGTATATGATCATTTATTTATATCTCTCATGGTTAACCATAAAATATATTTCATCAAAGCCTTATTATATTTTTGTAACCTATGTTATGAAAAAATATTTTAAGTACGGTATGTATTAATGGGTACAATATAAGAATAACTTTATGATAGATTATGATGATTATACATTAATAATATTTTTAGGTATCTTGAATCCAAGTACACTAAATCATTATTGTCATGGGGAATGTAATGTTGTCAGATGTATTGAATATTCATTTACAAGGATGTAACAATAATGGAAGAAATTATTAGGTCACTGATTTCTGTATCATTGAAGGTTCTTGATTTTTATAGAGATTATGATTTCTGAACATTTGTGAAATCCAAGAGGATACGTCCAAGTATAGGAGAACATCCTATTTTTTTTGTTAAGAAACGAATTTAATTTTACTCATAAATTTTGTGGATAATATCAAATGTATGTGGGTTGGGTATAATTGAACATAGTTCTAATTACATCAAAAGGGAAAGATTTGGTATTAACTCAGTCATCACTGGTTCATGAAAAGTGTCCCTAGGACATAACAACTAGCATGACATTCTCCCATGATATGATTAGGATAATTCAAATTTTATTTATAAACCATTAAGAATGATATGGATATATAATAACCATGGATTAAAACGATCAAATATAATGTGGAATATATTGAATATAATTTATCATCCTTTAGAAAACTAATGAATGAATTTTCATTATTATATGATTTAAAACCTAGATTATTGTATAATAGTTCTTATAGTATTAATTTTTCTTTTATTCAGTTTATGAAAAAAATGAAATCCTTCAAAAAATGAATACAATATAATATTTATTGGTTTTATTGCTAAAGAAAAGTATTAAATTTTGGTTTTATTATAGAATCATTTTGGTATTCTCTAAAAACATTCTCAAACCATGAATCATGTTGATATTACCAAAAAACATTTGAAGGAATAATTTACTATTGATTCATACATGAGTCACCATCCACCTTCTGTTTCTAGATCATTTCAACAACAAGTTATTGAGTGATACATTAGTACCACAAAGAAAATATTTTATATTTTCCAGTTCATTGAACATGAAAAATTATTCTAAGAATTTTATCTATTTCAAGGAGAATAAAATCAATTGTAGAATCATACTAGTAATATATAGAATGAATATGAAATTGACTCCCATAAATTGGTTAATTTTAAGGGGATATTTTATCAAAAGTATTACAATTTTATTCTTCATAAAAATGAAAAAGGAATTCCTTTATCATATGGAGAATGATGAAGAATCCATTATTACCTATGAATTAACTTAGAGAATACACTCATGGTATGATTATTATTTTATCATCATCCCCAAAAGAAAATTTTATTGATACATTAGTTTCTTATAACATAGTATCTTAATAGAATTAGATATAATAAACATAAATTCTATGAATAAATCATTCTATTTACTCTCAAGATAGAATTGTAAGTCGAAGACCTCAATCATTACAATGGTTTTTATATGAAAAAAAGATACAATCTCATAAAAATTGAATAAATATCATGGATGAATGAAATTATAGTCATGACACGTGTTTTTATGAAACATATAGATAATTACTTAAATAGGAGTGGGAGATGCATTAAATGTGGGATCTTTTGTAAAACAAATATCAGGAATTTCAAAAGGCCAAGAAGAGGCTAGTTGATAAAATAGTGGAATATAATATTCCAGTATATACACCACCCATGCTTTAATGCATAAAATGTAAATAGAATGGTAATTATCGAAACCAATACATAAATATGAATGTCTACAATGATGTTTAGGGTTACTATCCTCTTATATCCAATGATAAAGTGAAGAATAATGTTATCATGACTACGAAATATGGATACAAGATTGACTATGTTAAAAGTAAACTTATCATCCACACTAGAATATATAAAGTCTTCTTTAATTCTATCGATGAAAATTATTTTATATCTAATGAAAAAGATAAGGGTATAACATTACCACCTAAATAATTATATGTTGGAATATTAGTTAAAACATCAAATGGTATGATGATCACACATCATGTCTATAGTTCACATTAATTGATATTTTTGTAAATTTTATTCCTAAAAATTTTATGATAGCCCCACTAGTTGTATTTTATGTTATATTGAGAATAAAATGGCTATATTTATTTATATTTCATATCAATTTCCTAAGATAGGATGACACATTTCATATTATGAATTAACATATAATCTTTTATATATGTAATGATCAATATGAACATTCAATTAAAATTAATTCTATCTAATGGGCCATAATTATTATCTATGATTGGTATTTATTATATATTATTGGGGAGAATCTCATAAATGGGGATATTACTCTTGTACAGGATTATTTTTGTGAAATTCCAAATAAATTTAAATGAATTCCTCTAAATCATTATGTTTTGATTTCTATAGAACTCAAAACATGTGATACAACTATTTTAAAGTCTCCATAAAGAATGACCCTAATTGAGTAACATTAACTGAATATAAAACTCTAGAAAAATCATGATATTGGACTAATATTCCCTATTTCATCACCAGGGGGTGTGACTTTTATTTTTTAATGCATAAATATGGGTTAATTCATATTTACATTGGTTATTATGATATTAACATGATCAATATTAAGAACATGTATAATATAGTCTATAACTGTGATTTTTTTATCAATTAAATAGAACTCAATATATTTCCATTACAAACCTTCGATTTGTATATCATTTATTTAAATTTAATAAGGTTTACACCCCTAAAAAATCCCTCTATAATAGGTATGGGAAATATGAATTTGTAAGGATTCCATTTCAACTAACTAATGTCCCTTCTACCATTATGGAATTAATGAATTGAGTGTTTAGATATTACAGTGATCCGATTTTGGTTGTCAATATTAAATATTTTATTTTATATTCTTAGAGAAAGATAAACATGAATATCATTACAGAATGGTGTTGAAGACCTTGAAGAAGGATACATTATTTTCTATATTTACCATTTTTTTAATTTTGTTCTTTAGAATGCTTCATTCATTATTAAAATCACCATATATGATGGTTTATCTATGGACTCACGATGGACTGATATTGTTGAATAATGTCTAAGACCAACCACGGTAACCTAAATCCATAACTTTATTAATTTATATAGATAATATAAAAGTATTCCTATATATTTATAATTTCTATCTATTCTCGTATTTATTTTGAATTAGAAGAGTGTTATGTTATTTTAGATAGATAAATGTAAAATAAATTTAATGGAGCTAGAGAGAATGTTGGAATGTTGACCTATGCTCACAGTCGGATGTAGAAGTGAGTGGTTTTTGATTTATAATAATGAATCAATGATGGTAAAATAATATTTTATCATATATATTGATATATTGATAGAATAAGATTAAAAAATTATTAATACGAGAGAAAAATTCCTAAAAAATGGATTAGGTTTGGATGTGGTAATTTTTTTGTTGATGATATGGAGGAATTATCTTAATAGTGATTATTTTGACTTATATATAGATAATAAAAATGTGAAACATATAATCATACAAAAATAGTTATTTATGCACCAAAGAAGTTTTTTGGAGTCAATTGAATGTTATTAATGATTAATATATTACCACCTTGGTATGTCAAATAAGATGATAAGTGCTCTGATTAAGAATAACCATACTATTATATCTTTAATGATTGTGGGAAGAGATAAAATTACAATTTATTTGTTCAATGTGTAACATGAAATAGTAAGTAAAGATGATGGATCTTATCTTTATCAAATGAATACTCATCTATGAATCATTGTGAGGATTAATGAGGCACAATAGGAGGATGATTGATAATAGAAAATTGTGAGATATGTTCCCATGTTGAAATATGATTTTAGTGGAATAATATAGTGCATAAACCTTTTATGTTACACATCAATCCTATATTTAAAGGTTATGTTTAATGAATATCATAGTTTTTCATTCCCTATTTATCCTAATAGTCTGATTATTTATATATTTATGTAAGAATTGTAAAGCCCTAACCCCGGTTTCCCAGAATCGGTGCGTTATTACATAAGATTGGCATGATTGTAAGGAAATAATGTCCCGAAAGACCATTCACTGTAGCATCCTTGTAAATACTAGATACATTCATAAGTTTAAGATTACATTATAAAATGAAAAACTACAAAAACATAGTCCCCATAGGCCACACTCATATCCCTTATATTATCCCTGTAGGTCAGTCATATTATACTTCTTCACATCCTGGGAATATTAAATCATATAAAGGGGTGATATCAGATGCTCAGTAAAGATAACAATATAGCGGAAACATTCATAAATATGCATAAAAATTTAAGGCTATGTATAAGACTAAAACAAAAGATTTTTAAACGTTAAAATCAGCATAATATGGAATAATATAAAGTCAAAAAATTCCATTTACTTATTCACATTGATATTCTACTAGTCGAATAATCACATGCAATATCAATAGCCACATTCTTAATGATAGAATTCATAATGCCAGACATTCATAACCACATAGTCAAGGCCGTGTGCCACGAATAAAAATAATATTTTGTCAAGGGCATTTTCCAATACACTAGTTTGACTCATGAAACTTACCAATGCATTGAGGAGATATAGCAGGCTCCACCCGTCACATACAAAGTCAAATGCATTCCTTATATGAAAATTTTTAAACATAACATAAACATTCGTATTAAAACTAGAATATGAAATGTCAATACTTTTTTCATATACTATTTATGGTATAAAAATAACACATCCACAATCAAACATTTCACAAAACATTCAATATAGTATGAATTTTTTGTATCATAATAAATCAACCTCAAACGAGTTTAAAAATCCATCGAAAGATGTTGACATAGATGAAATGAAAACTATTTGAAAGAAATACCACTTTATATATCTAAATAATTTAAAAGAAAAAATTTATTCTGTAAATATTTTTATAATATTATAAGGGAAGGTTTGATGATGTTATAATGGTGGAAAATATCTGCACCCGCCGTATAAGTTAAAAAAATACATTCTTACCATAAATTTGTCGAAAAGGTTAAAAGGACCTTGTTTGAAAAACTAAAGAAATATTCCTTTATAAAAATCTTATAAAAAGTCAAAAAAGGGTACATATAACATAAAAAAATCTTTATTAAATAGTAAAAATGTTTTGAAATACATTTGTAAGAAACAAGGATTGGATGATAAAGAGGTCCCAGTAGATACTTACGTAAAAACAACCCCGGATAATAAAGGGATTGTAAAATTAACCCTTACCTTGTAATTTCCCTTGGTCAGGGGTACATTAACCTCCTATATAATTGTTTAATCATTGTTATTAAATTATAAAATACCCATATACATAAATATGATATCATATTTGATCTTCTAATATTTCTTTGTTAATAATATTTTATTATTATCGTTGTTTTGAGTGTTAACTGATTCATTTTACATTATATTATTTGTAATGTGAGTATTATTTTCTTGAATGGAATGTATATTGTTCATATAAACAATGATATCATGTCTTTAATCATTATTTTTAATCATCAAATGAAAATTAGTCTTGAATGGATATGATGGGGAAGGAATCTCATCACGTTCGGGGAGATGGTAATCCGTACGTACGCCTGAGTGACTATATCATTCTTTTGATATTGAAATCACACATAATTGGATGGTATATCATATATACAGAATCATTATCATGTTATATTAATTATTTACATCAATTATACTTCATTATTATACCCATCCAAATAATAATGTATTGAATAACAACAACGCCATGACGTGGAGGTGGTATGTCATACGTACACACGTATGGAGACATGTCTTTAAAATGATGGATAGAATAATGAATATGGTTGTACCATATTTATAATAACATCAAAGTATATAAATGATATAGGATTTATTATTTTATAATGGAAACAACAAGGAATGAAGAAGTGGATGAAGAAAAGAACTTAGAAGAGGTGATGAAATATTTACCTCTTCTTCGGGTTCTTCCTTTTTATTTGATCAAAATGGCTCCTTAGGTTGGCTTTATGACTAAAGTAATTCCTATAGGATAATGGGAGGTCCTCTTATAGGATATTTTTTCATGTTTTGTTTGATCCAAATGTCTTTTAAGGTGTGAATTTGAGGGAAGGGGTGTGCCCTTTTATAAGAGGGGTGAAGGGTACAATAGAAAAAAACTTAAATTATTATTTTATAATAAATTCATATTAGGTTTATAATGGTTCCAAATTTATTTATTTCATGGATAAGGAGGGAATGGGTCTAAATCCTCTCAAAAAATAGGTCTTGACAAGTTTGGGTCACCATTTTAACCGTATCATTTAGATTTAACTCTTTTTAAAATAGTTTGACATTTAACATGTCTCTTTGTATATTTATATTATATGGTTAATAAACTAACAATAAACATACTAGAGAACCCCAATTGGTTCAAAAAGTGACATATATAATTATATTTAATCCTTTTTGATTATCCTTAGATTTTTATGAATAGAAATCAAATTAATAATATAATATTTATTTTGAAAACTCTTTTTTGTCAATTTTGACACTATTTTCTATTTTGTTTTTGATTAATTCACAACAGTATTATTACATAGAAAAAAAATTCCTTTAATCAACCCTAACATATCATATTTACCTAGTAAATTAGTCTAATTCATAAAAAGTCTCAAATTGAATTTATTTGGATATTTATAATATCTATTATTTTAATATTTCATTAATAAGGTAATTACTGCATCATCATTGTGTCATAAATAAATTAAATTATCTAATGTCTAAATATTAAAAGCAAAATACCATTATGTAGGAAATTTTATTACATTTTTAATGAATATTTATAGTCGAATTTATATTATTTATAACCTTATATTAATAATGTTTTAGTTAAGAAAAATGAATTTAACAATTTTAATTCTTCTTTAAATTAAATTATAGTAAATGTCCTAATCTAATCCAAGTGGACCTAAAAGATCCTATTTTGGTACTAAGGTTGTTTTTGATCAAATTATACTTATCCAAAAGAATTAGGACATGTTTTAGGGTAATTATGATATCATTTTACCATTAATTACTCTATTTACTTTTAACCGCGGTAAATAAATGTAAAAACTTCATGATTCACCAAATATTTTTTTCATCTTATTGGACCAAATTTTACTTACTGATATTAACCATGTCTCTCGGATATTTGAAATTCAACCCCATGAAGTTGTAAAATTATGTTTTATGCAAATCTGCTATTTCTTTTAAAAGGTTGGTAAAAGACGGTAAAAACATCAATTCTTTTATATATCTAAACTCATTATAAAATGACTACAATGAATTAAACTGAACATATAGAGGTTTTATGTATCTATTTTGACCTAAAATGAGTTTAAATAAAATAAATAACTATTTACACAAAAAGTCGGTTTTAGACAATAATTCATTGTTTTTCACTATTCATCACAAATTCATTTTTTTCAGAAAAAGACTAATTTTTCACTCTATGATAAATTCGATATTCGGAAACCAAAATGAAGTCCATTTTTAAAGATAAAAATTATAAAATTTCAAAAAGTAGGTATTACTATTCATAATAGCTTGTTTGATTGGTTGTGGTGTGTTCGGACTCAAAGTTGCGTACAACACAAACTATTGTATCATTCAAAGAGAAGCATATCGTGTAAGCATAGGGTCTTACATTATCCCCTCATTAAAATAATTTTTTCCTAAAAATTTATAGAATAAATACACACAAAAAGTTTCGGCTAGTTCTTCATCATAAGTTCCTCAGGTTCCCACGTTGCCTCTTATGTCTTATGATTTATCTATAGAACATTGACCAGATGAGTCATCTGGTTTCTCATCACTTGTTCTCTGGTATGAAAAATCTTGACAGGATCTTCGCAATAAGACAGATCGGGTTCCAGTTATGATTCTTCATAGGTGAGCACATGTGTTGGGCCATGCATGTATTTTCTCAATAGTGATACGTGGAACACATCATGAACTTTTGGAAGACATGGAGGCTTTTCAAAACAGTAAGCTACGGACCCAAATCATTCTATAATTTCAAATGGTATGATGTACCGAGGACTCAATTTAACCTTTATACTGAATCGTATAACTCCCTTCTAAGGAGATACTTTCAAAAAAATATGATCTCCTACCTAAAATTACAGATCCTTTCTTTGGTTATTTTCATATATCTTCTGCCTAATTTGAGCTACTTTGATGTGGGTTTGGATTACCTTCACCTTTTCCATAGTTTCCTCAACATTTTCTGGGGCTATGAGTTTTCATTCACCAACATTATCCCTTCAATTTGGTGTGCGATATCTCTTTCTATATAACGCTTCATATGGTGCCATATGTATACTTAAATGGAAGATATTATTATAGGAAAATACTACCAGAGGTAAATATTGATCCCACATACCGTGAAAATCATTTGAGTAAGATCTCAAAATGTCATATATGGTTTGAATAGTCTGTTCTAATTTTCCATGAGCTTGAAGGTGGTAGGCAGTGCTCAAACAATGTTTAGTACTCAGGGCTTTCTGAAGACTTTTCCAGAATCTTGATGTAAAATGGAGATCATGATTAGAAAAAAATCGATAGGGGTACAACATGAAGTCTTACAAGTTCGTTAATATATTGTCCTTCTAGACGTTCAAGTGGTAAATCTTCTCTTATAGAAAAAAACTTTGCTGGCTTGGTAAGACGATCAACAATGACCCATATTGCATTGTTCCATCTAGGAGTATATAGTAGTCCCATGAAAATGTCCATCTTAATATTATCCCATTTCTACTCAGGTATGGGAACAGGTTTCATGACTACTCCATGTTGTTTCCTTCTAGCTTTCACTGGTTGACAAACCATACATGTTGACACAAATTCGTCAATCTAACTCTTCATGTTTTCCCACCAAACATGTAACTTCAAATCTATTGGTCGGAGTGGATACTCAAGAGGGGGGTGAATTGAGTTCAAATTAAAATTTCCATTAAAAATATTTCTCTTAAAATCCCCTAATTTAAAAACAACATTAAACTGTAGTGAATTTATACAGAGTGTAAAGTTTCAATCAGTTTATCAAAGATTGATTAGGTTTCAGTTAACTAAATCTAAAGATTAAATTAACTTTTGAAACTGACTTACTGATTTACAATAAGTATAAACACTTGCGAATTCAACTATCAAAGTAGCTTTAAAATAATTTTGTATTCCAAAGTAATAGCCACGGAAAATAAAATAAATATAAAGTATACTTATAGACATAAATTAAAATGCACAGTAGAGTTATCCAAGAGGTTCAGTCTCAAGCCGAGACTTAGTCCTCTCAAAAATTTATATAAATAGTTCCACACCCAAGATTGAGGGTTAACAACAGTACAATACTATCTCGGTCCAAAGACCTCTACCATAGTTCTTCGTGGGAAAAAAACAACATCACACAGGCTGTCTAGGTCTTAATCGGCCTCTACCACTAACCGTAGTAGGAAACAAAGGGTTAGGAATTTTGAGTGACGATTTAAGAATTTTCCAACTAAGTACAGGAGTTAGTATGTGTGTAAAATAAACAGGGTACACAGACTTCACTAAATGTAAATAAAAGAATCACTTAGATAAGTCTGATTGAGTTTAGAAATGCATTAGTGCTTAGCAGTGCAACTCTGGACTCGTTTGGTTTATCAGAAAAGAATCTGAGTCCTTCTATGGTTTCTCGTTCAAAAAAGAGAGTGTCGTTTTCTTCCTTGGTTCTGGGTCTAGCTTAGCAGCCTGATTAAATGAAATGTTTGTTGTAGTTCTTTACTCAAGATGCAGCTTGTGTTCTCCACTAGAATAAGTTTCTTCATGTATGTCTAGGATTCTTAGAGTATGGATGTAGAAATAGTGAAAAATTCTCCACATTTGAATGTTGTTCATCTCTTTAATCTTTCACCCTTCATGTGTATTCTTAGTGCCTTAATTATCTCTTTTTCAAAAACTGTATATTGCTCGATCTTTTTTTGTCCTTTTATAGGTTTCAGCTTTGGCAGAAAAGAATAATTACCTTTTTCATGGGTACTAGGTACAGTTCCCTAACATGGAAACAGATATCATTAAATAACATTAACTGCATTAAAAACATCAAATATAACTGTTAGCTTAATAAAAAATAGTATTGAGAGTATATAGTATAGAGTTTGACTTGTTGGTCAATCATTAGTATCTCGTGTTGGTGAAAGTGTACGGTGTCGTAGGATCTTCAATCGGAAGCTCTTGCTCTTGCATGAGTAGATCTATATAACAATTTCTCTCCATCAGTAGCTCTTTCACCCTTGGTAGCTCTTGAATTATCGGTAGCTCGATGTATCTGTATCTATCTGTGAACTGGCTTTATCAGTAGACTTCTGTCTATCGGTAGCTTGGGTCTGTTTATTAGTCGGGAGCTCAGTAGAGTGGTTCTATCGTTAGACTTCCTCATATCGATAGCTCCGGTTTGTGATTATCAGTACTCGTATTAGTAGTATTACTCTATCTATAACTACTGGTAGACATGGACATCGGTAGCTCATATGTTCTGTCGGTAGACTTTGTGTCTTCTTACCGGTAACACTTTTTATATTAGTGACCTTAGTGTATCAGTGAATCTTTCATTAGGTAGACTAAGTCTATAGGTAGACTGAGTACCAGTAGCTCTTTATCAGTAGCTATGTGCAGATCAGTAGCTTACACTTGTCTATTTTTATGAAAAACACATCCGATTGGGATAGAATTATTTCAAAACTTATATAAACATGGATAAACAAAAATTAACATATCTCATGGATTATTTCAATATTATTATCATCTTGATCACAGACTGAAAAAATTTATATATATAAAAACATTAGATTGAGATTATCAAAGTATATGAAAGTATGATTGGGATTATCAAAACCCGGTGAGGTCAACAATCTCCCCCTTTTTGATAACCACAACTTATAAAATTATAGTTTCAAAATAGTGAGCAGTTGTATCAGAGGATATATCATTAAATACAATAATCTCATAGAAATAGTATGTTATAGAACATAATGGATCAAAGGTGGAAGAAAATGTGATAGTATCAGAGATAAAATTAAATGAAACGATATCAAAAGTAACATTTAGTGGTATCAAAGAGTTAAATGAAATGTTATCGGAGAACTAAATGTAATGGTATCAAAGAATGAAAGGAAGAGCACTAGGATTAGAAGGGAAAAGCAAGATAGAGAAAATTTCTCTCCCTTTGTAAAAGCCTAGTAAACTATATCTCCCCCTTAATATCCCCGTAGAACATTTCTCCCCCTTTGTTATAATCAAAATGTGGGAAAAAATAAGAAATAGAAAAAGTAGCACAATGAGAAAGAAAGGAAAGCCAATTGTATTAGATGTTTGAAAAAAGGTACAGAGAAATAACATAAAATACAGTGGATTCCTATCAAACAGTCTAGACACTTGTTCAATCCACATCCTTAATGTGAGATTTGCCTTTTGGTTGAGAAGAGGATTCAGGTGAAGGCTTAGGAATTCCGGAAATGACCATTGGAGGCTGAGCAACTGACATTGTTTCTGGTCTGTACTGAGGAGTCCGTTGTGTGATCATAGGAGTGAGGCTTCGAATTGCTTGGATAAGAGACATTTGAACAGGAGAAGCAACAGAGGCAAAGGCAGGAAAAGCAGAAGGTACAATTACTAGCCTAGCATCAACCTGCAAAAAAGGCAGCAATATATTTCAGAAGTCCATAATTATTCCTCCTCCTCTCTACATGGCAAATATGAAGTCATCTTTGTTCTCCATAAATTTGTCCAATGCCGGATTCAATTCTATTAGCTTGCTAACTTGCTCTCTAAAGGCTTGATTGACAGGAGGCAGTTTCATATTCTCTTCCAGAAGCTTGATGTGACTGGTCAGTTGGGTTTTTCTGTAAATCTTTGAGAAATAGGAGTCCAAATTTTCTTTCACTATTTTCTGAGAGGCAGAATATTCTCGCATATAATCTTGGACTATTTACATTATCTCTCTAGCTGAATCTTGAGTAGAAAGCACAACTCTGCTCAACTCAGATGAGTCCACAGAGCCACTGGTTGAAACAAAACCATGTTCCTCTTTCATCACAGCATGAAACTGATTCAAATACAATGAAGGTTTAGATCTAAGAGAACCAACAGAGAAAGAAACAGTCTCTTTAATTATTTTGTT
Source organism: Viscum album (assembly GCA_963277665.1). NCBI lineage: Eukaryota > Viridiplantae > Streptophyta > Magnoliopsida > Santalales > Viscaceae > Viscum > Viscum album. Next base: position 40,921,092 of record OY728129.1, on the reverse strand, counting down.
CAATCCACTGATATGATTTTGAACTTGGGATCCTGGGTTTTAATATGATCTTTCATAGAATTTTTTAAACCTTCAAATACTGAAACCATCTGGCATACAACACACTTCACATAAGCTAAGTCCTTATCTTCTTGGGATTTTCAGCTCATGTAAGAGTCTAATGAAACAACATATTATTTCAGAGCATCAAGATCTACTTCAAGTCTAGAAACTTGATCCTCCAGTCTTTAACTTCTTCAAATGTTTCGCCCATAATGGTTGATAAATTACATGCAAGAGAAAGTTCAAAAGATCTTTCCAACATACTCGTCTCTTCAGAAAAATTGTGTTTCATATCAGCAACTGATACACTAAAAGATTCTTTTAGTTCATCCTTTAAGGATTCAAGATCATCCTTCGTAACTAAATCAGCAGTTGCAACTGTAGCATATGTTTTTTCAGAGGCTAAACTGACCACAGAATCAGTCATAACCGATTGAACTGAAGATACCAGAGAGACTTCCATCTTCTCTACTTCTTCCACAAAACATTCCATAAGAATTTTCATTAAAGTATCAAGTTCATGTATTCGTACCACATCTTAAGTCAATAACTAAGAATCGACATCATAAGTAATCTTAGATCAATTGAGAGATGCTTCATTATCTTAATCGGGATAGTCTAAACCATAGACTATAAAACCTGGGTCTTCTACCCAATCTTCAATTCCATCAGCCACTTTAACACTTCAAACATTGGTTTTATGCTCCCCCTCAACTGGTGCATCCTCAAAAAAAAACAACAATATTGTCAGCAACAACATTCTTAGAAACATTCTCAGCAGGTCTTCCATCTTGGGGAGAATCTTCTACTATCATTTCTTCTTCTGTAACAGTAGGAGGGTCTTCCAAAATAGGAAAGTGAATGTCAAATTCATTTTCAACATTAGGAGGCGTTGATGATTGTCCAATAACTGGACTAAGACTCAAATCAGCTGACATAGATGATTCACTCTCATGAACATATTCTTCATTCTGTACAACAGCCTCTTCAATAGCCTCTAAAGCAGCTTCTTCCTTATCTAATTTCTGTTGATCAAGATTTTCAGGAGTTGGGCTAAGAGGTAAGTCATTGACTCCTCCTTCATCAGTAGAGGACTCTTCCTCTTCTGAATCATCACTATATTCTTTCTCCTCTTCATTAGGTCCCAGACCTGGATCCATCACATCCTTAGGTCTTGAAGGATGATTCACAGGTTTGAATTTTCCATACACCTTCTGGTCATCATTGACCCATTCTCCTCTCCAAGGGTTCCAATTTATCCTCATGTATTTACAGAATGTGGATTTAATAAAAAAAAATTTCTTGAATATTATTGTCTCATCTTGTTACTCAGCTACCCCTTTTACATTAATCATCACAGAGATCAACTTATCCAAGAATAGGGCATTTGTCTTTGATTTTGGCCTTGTCATATCTTCCATTTGGATCATCAGCAGTCTGAAAAAATTCACCTTTACATAATATCTTAAGAGGTGTAGGAGATAGATATACTGATATCTCAAATTTGAAAAGTATCATCTCCTCGGTACAAGACATGTTGAACAAATTTGAAGAGCAATATGTTCTCACCATTCATTTCTGCAGCAACTACATGTCTATGAATTCTATCACCAGTCAGCTCTTCCAAAGCAGTCTCATAATCGAAAATATCACTGGTAGGTGGCATGTATCTCGAGACATATCCAGATACACCTTCATGGGGGACTTTTAAGCACTCATCCCACTCAACAGATGAAAACGACATCTCTGTTCCATTCACAAAAGTGGTTACTCGATTTTCATTCTCTGATTTCTCAATGGTTACAAAGTCATAAAACTATTTCACTAACATTGGAATGTAGGGAACATTGTTGTTGGACAAAACACTCTACCCATTTTTGATCATCAAGTATAAAGAGAACTAAGGACTTTCTTGGCATCATCCATTCTATACACAGCTCCTTTTCAATCACATTGACACTATTTTGCAGATGAGGATTCAATAGTCATCTCCCCTACCTAGTTCTAGCAACACTACCACTTTCTTCTTTCTCAGTCCTCTACTTCTTTGTTTTCGGTTCAAAAATGTCATCTCTGACTGTAAGAAGTATGGTGTTTTCCATCACTGGTTCGAATGATTTAGGGTTCTCTAAGGATTCGGGAGCTAAGGTTCGAGGGTTAAGGTTTGAGGCTCTGTGGATTCAGAAGTAGCTCGGACTATAGTTATATCATTTAGGAATCATAATATAAATAAATAAAATGAAATAATGAAAAAACAATTCAGATTCTGGTGGAAGACAGAGGTTTTAATATAGCGCACACATTTTTGAGAATTTATATTCAGTGAGGTTACATCGGTGAAAATTCACATCGGTGAGAATCTTAAATTGGTGAGGATTTTACATCGGTGAGAATAGCTATCGATTGAGGTTAAACATTACTAACTCGTGTCTAATGTATGTTAACCTATCCGAACTCAAAGGTTTAGTGAAAATATCGGCTAATTGATGTTCACTGCCAATAAACTCAAGAATAATATCACCCTTTTGGTAGTGATCTCTCAAGAAATGGTTCCTTACCTCAATGTGTTTGGTGATAGAGTGAGACATAGGGTTCTTTGAGATATTTATTTCACTATTATTGTCACAATTGATAGAATCATGCTTAAAGTCATATCCATAGTCCAAAAGACTGTGTTTCATCCATATAATTTGTGCACAACAACTACCAGAAGCTATATACTCTACTTCAGTAGTGGACAATACTACAGAATTCTTCTTTTTACTACACTAAGATACTAAGGATTTTCCCAATAAGTGACATGTTCCTGGAGTTCTTTTTCTATCCAACTTGCAACCAACAAAATCAGCATTTGAATAACTCATTAACTCAAAGGGTTGTCTTTTTGGGTAAAACTAACCAAAGTTAAAAGTATGTTTGAGATACTTAAAAATTAATTTAACAGCAAGTAAATGATATTCTTTTGGATTATCTTGAAATCTTGCACACATACAAACACTAAACATAATATCTGGTCAACTAGCAGTAAGGTAAAGTAAGTTTCAAATTATACCTCTATAATTGGTTTGATCCACAGGTTTCCCAGTTTCATCTACATCCAATTTACAGACTCTACTCATAGGAGTATCACTTTCCTTAATACTATCCAAACCAAAACGTTTTAAAAGATCCTTTTTATATTTAATTTTATTCAAAATAATACCATTTTCATTTTGAAACACTTGAAATCCAAGAAAATATTTATTTTCTCCCATTAAACTCATTTCAAACTCATTTTGCATACTCTTTGAAAAATCATCACGTAAAGAATGTTTGGAAGATTCAAAAATGATATCATCAACATAGATTTGTACTATTAAAAAATCTTTAGAAATTCTTTTAATAAAAAGAGTTGGATCAACAATCCCTTTAGTAAAACTTTTTGAAATAAGAAAATTACTAAGTCTATCTTACCAAGCTCTTGAAGCTTGTTTTAAACCATATAAATCTTTAGAATGTTTAAGAACTTGATTTGGAAATTGAGGATTAGTAAATCAATGTTGTGGTTCAACAAAAACATCTTCAACAATAAAACCAATTAGAAAATCACTTTTGAAATCCATTTGATATAACTTGAAATTCAGATGAGTAGCATATGCAAGTAAGATTTTAATGGCTTCTAATCTGGATATAGGTGAAAAGGTTTCCTCAAAATCTATATCTTCTTCTTGACTATATCCTTGTGCAACTAATCCAGCTTTGTTTCTAACTATTTTTCCAGACTAATTAACTTTGTTTCTAAAAACCCATTTAGTGTCTATTGTCAAAGTGTCCTTAGGTTTGTCAACTAATTCCCATACTTTGTTTCTTTCAAATTGATTTAACTATTCTTGCATAGTCATTACCCAAAATTCATCATTGATAGTATCATTGACATTTTTAGGTCCTAGCTATGAAATAAAGGCTTGATGTTCAACCTGGTTTCTTAGAGAATCCCTAGTCTGTGTCCCTCTAACAAGATTACCAACAATAATATCCAAAGGATGATTCTTTAGAATCCTTGTTGATATAGTAAAGGTAGGACTAGAAATTTTAGGTTCATCTCCATGTTCGGGTTCAATAGAAGAAGATTCTGGAATATGTCCAAAACTGGATATTTTTACAACAGGTTCCTTAGATTCGTCATTATGGTTCAGAACAATCAAATATTCTTCAAGACTTTCAAGAGATGTTTTAGGCTCATGTGGATGAGTTTCATCAAACGTGATGTGAAAAAATCCTTCCACACATTTATTAAAGACTCTAACGGCTTTTTTTTATTAATGAATATCCAAGAAAAATTCCCTAATAACTTTTAGAAGCAAACTTATCCAGATTATCCTTTTTATTAAGAATAAAAAATTTCTAGACAAAGACTCTAATGTAACTAACATTAGGTTTTCTATTATTACACAACTCATATGGGGTCTTCTTAATAACTGGTCTAATTAAGACTCTATTGATGATATAACAAGCTGTATTCACATCTTCATCCCAAAAGTAAATAGGCAGGTCATACTCATTAAGCATGGTTCTAGCTATTTCTTAAAGGGTTCTACACCTTCTTTCTACTACACCATTCTACTGAGCTGTCCTAGGAGCAGAAAAGTTATGACTATAGACATTGTGTGAGCAATAAGATTCAAACTCACGATTTTCAAACACACGACCATGGTCACTTCTCAGAGTTTTAATCATAAGTCTACTAAGATTTTCTACAGATTTGGAGTATTTAAAAAAGAAATAATAAGCTTCACTTTTGTGAGCTAAGAAGTATGCCCACATATATCTATAAAAGTCATCTACTAGGACATAGACATAGTGTTTCCCATTTAAATTATAAACTCCTGAAGGTCCAAACAAGTCCATGTGAACCAAATCGATAGGTTGAGAAGGTGAAACTTCTTTCTGTGATTTAAATGAAAATTTATGTTTCTTTCCCTTTTGACAGGGATTATAGACTTTGTCATTTGGGAATTCAAGTTTAGGTAGGTCTCTAACTAAGTTCATCCTAGTCAATTTTCTGAGTGAATAGATGTTTTAATGTCCTAATATTCTGTTCCAAATCCAATATTCATTATGAAAATAATTTAAGCAGGTAACATTTTTCATAGAAAAAGCATTTAAATCAACAGCATAAACATTTTCTATTCTTAATGCAGAAAAGACTAAAACATTTTTAAAATTAAAAACATTACAAGAATCATTTTCAAATTTCATATTAAATCCTTCACCACATAATTGAGAAATACTTAGCATGTTATGCTTATTTCCATCAAAAAATAAATCTTTAGAAATTAAAATTGAATCAGTGTTACCAATTTGGCCTAGGCCGATGATTTTTCCTTTTGAATTATCACCAAAGGTGACGTGGCCTCCATAAACCTTTATTAATCTTTTGAAGCATGAATAATATCCAGACATGTGTCTCGAACATCCACTATCCAAGTACCATACCTTCTTGTGAGAGATCCTCAAACAGGTTCCCTACAAAACAGGTTTTGACAGGAAATGATTTTGGTACCCAGATCTTCTTGGGTCCAGATAGGTTAGAAATTAAAGATTTCAGTACCCATATTTGTCTTATGGGTCTCATATAATTTACATAATCAAATGATTTTGAAAGGTAAATTATATTTAAGCTATAAGCATATGAATAACTAGTTGAAGCATAGGAATATCAAGAACTGGAATAAACATAATGTCATCCAGACTTAGGAATAAATCGGGTTTTAGTGAACTGTCATTTTCTAGGTTGGTATCCCAAACTAGTAGTGTATTTTGGTGCAACTTGCTTACATAAAATTTGTGTAAGTGTATATTTTCCCTTTGTGAATTTTTCTAAGTCCATTGTATGTTGGTCATTAGACATTTTCAGTTCTGTATTTTCCTTTAACAGTTGAGCATTCTTTTTTTTTTCTATATAAAAGGTAGATTTAGCCGTGACAGTGAGAGCATGAAGTTTCTTTAATGACTTATATTTGTCTTTAAGTTCATTACATGTATCTTCCAGCATATTTCAGTATTCAAATAGGTCATCCTTAGATATATTTTCATCATTTCCTGAATCACTGTTATTTCTTGAATAATAATCATTTAGAGTAGGGAAAACAGGTAACTCAGAGGTATTGATCATGAAGCACATGTTGGCACAATTCTTCTCAGACTCAGAACTTTCAGGTTCACTTGTGTTGTCCTATGATGCACTCCAAGTTTCTTTAATATATTTCTTGTACTTCTTGTCCTTATAATCATATTTCTTCATGAATTTTTAAATTGGAGAATCTGCCTTGATGCACCATTTCCTTTTTCACTCATAGATGACAATATCATCCTCCTTGTAAGGATTTTTCCAATCCTTCTTCCAATGTCCCTTATTATCATAATTTCCTTTATAATTTAATTTTTTTAAAAATTTATTCTTCCTAGAAAATTTCTTAAACCTTCTGGATATCTGATCCATTTCAGCATCACTGTCTGAATCAGAATCATCACTGGTTGAAATTTCAGTAGGTACTTGCATTATCTCCTTGTCTTTTCTCTTAGAAGTAGTAGACATAAAAGCTACGGATTTTCTCTTGGGTTCATCATATTCCTCCTTATTCACCTTGAGTTATTCTTCATACATCATAAGATTACCAATATGATCTTTTACATGAAGTGATCCAATTTCCCATGACTCTCTGATTGAAATAGAAGTGCCCCTCCATCGTTCTGGAAGACATCTAAGTATTCTCATAATCTGTTCCTTAGCTGGAACAAATTTTCCATGTGAACTCATTGTATTGACTATCTCAATGAAACTGAGATACATTTTATGAACCCGGTTTTTGCTTTGAATGACTTTGGAATATTCTTGATGATATTCCATAGCAGCGCCATCAGACGGTGTGCGATTTCATGACCCGGAGAGGCCGGAATTAAATTTTCAGTGCGTTCACACTGGAAACGACAAATAAATGGGATAACTCCTAAATGGTGATCCGGATCAGGGATCTGATTGTACGGATGGGTCCGGAATGGGGTTTTACCCTAGTAATGACATAAAACATGTCGGTGCGTGATGTTGGACCCCTTGCTCGCTTTCGGAACGTTAAACGGATAAATTATTTAGTTAATTTATTCGTCTAATGGTTAAACTCGAGTATCTCCTAAATGGTGGCTTAGATTGGAAAACTGAGGGCAATGTTGATTTTAGAGCGTACCGTTTACCCTAGGAGGGGTATAATTTTCAAGGCCGAGGGCCGTCTGTGAATAATGGTCACAGGGGGGTTTTCATAATTTGGCGGCATTGGCCATTGAGCATTATAACTTTTAAACGGAAGCTTGGAATCAAATTTAGAGACCACCGTTGAGCTCGTGGGGTGGTGTTTATCCTAGGGGAGGATTAACCTCGAACATTTCGAGAGTTTCATATGAGGGAAAATTTTGAGGTTTTAAATTAATTAAGAATTTAATTAATTAAATTTATTTAAATAAGCCCTCACCCCCACTCCACCCCTTTTCCCAATTCCCTAGAGGAAGGAACACACCTAGTCAGCTCAATCCCCTCTTCCCATCTCCATCCTCTCCAAGGGGCGGTGGTCGGCGGATCATCGCGAAGCTTCAGGCGAAGCCCCACAAGGTAGGATTTCTCGTTTTCATTTTGTATTCCCCCACCTACTTTGAGCCCATTTGATCATGTCGAATTGCAGTTGTATTTTCGAAAAAATCCCATGAATGTGTATTAGTGTTTTTTCCCTTTCCAACGCATCTTTCAGAAACGAAATCTGAGTTCGGAGGAGGCCAGGGTTGATTGTCGAATTTTGCGGGTTTTCAGGCGGTACGGCGAGCCCTGGCGCGATGGCGGCTCAGTTCCTGGGTGCTGGCCGCGCGGCGGATCCGGGTGCAGGCGGTGGGGGCTCCTCGGCAAGCGGCACGAGTGTCCGGTGGAGCGTCTAGGCGAGGCTGGGGCACAGCGAGGCTTCAGCAGAAGGCGAGGCCGAGGCCACGCAGAGCGCCTCGAAGCAGTGGCGAGTCACCGGGAGCGGCGACCGCGGGGTCGCGGCGCGCGACCCCCGTGCGGCGACAAAGACCCGTGCCACGTGGGTCTTCACGTGGCCGCGACAATAGGCCCTCGTGGCTGGTCTTCATGTGGACCGAGAGTCTGTGGCTGGCCCGCGCGGCTAATCCGCGGGACGGCCCAGGCCGGGCGGACCGGCCGGTCCAGGCCGGTCCAGCCCAAGGGGCCTTGCCCCCTCGGTTTCCGGACACCCGTATGTTCCGCTACGGGTGTCCATTTTGAGTGTAGTCTGTGGAAGTGGAACCGTATCGATGATACAGACCTTTTGATATGGATTTGGGAATTTTAAATTCCTGAAACGAGGGGCCTCGGAGGCACGACACATCTTTAAGTTTTTTGACGTTTTTCCGGGGGATCTTGTTTTAGACGGCGCGGACACGTCTGTCATCCGTTTTGAACGCCGTCAACGGCATTGGGACCCTGGTGCCGTGGAGAATAATTCCAAGGTGGATTCGGGCGTTGAGGTTGAAGTTGATGTGCGGGCCCCGCGGCCCATCTTTTGAGCTGCGTGCAACGTTTCATGACTTTTTCATCGGATGTCTGTTCAGGGCGTGTGAGTAGTAGTTTTTTTGTGTTTTTCTGAGGGCATCACGTTGGCACAGTCTGCCCGCTGTAATTCCGCACGTTGGTGCGGGCCCCATAAGGGCCGTTTGGGCGTTGACGGTGATTTTCATTGTTTAATACCGGGTGTCTGTTTTGGAAAAGTGATTAGTCCATCTCGTGTGCTTTTTTGAGAGTATCGCAATGGTGTGATCCGTCCGTTGAGTATCGGGACCGGGATGCAGTTCCCACGAAGCGCTGCTCGTTTGCGGTGCGCCGGAATGCATATTTTTCCCCGGATATCTTTTGCACTCAACCGAGCAGTCTTTTTGACGTTTTCTCCTGATGGGATCGAAATGGTGCGATGGGCCCGACTGTTTTCGGGGCCGAGGCTCGGGACCACTGGACGCCGTTCAGGCAGAAGGTGGTATTGGCGACTTTTACGTCGGATACCTGTTTAGGGAGAGTAAATAGTCTATCTCGCATGTTTTCTGCGAGGAATACAAGAGTGTAATCTGTTCAGGCGAGCAGAGTCTCATACACCATCTTATTAAATGTGGAAGCATGAAAGGTGCTCCAGTGGTGGTTCATCCTACCATGTTTGTAGCGGACCCTTGGCGTGTGATCGCGCACTATTGGGAGAGTGTTTTAAATGATTCATAAGATGTGGTTGGATGTGCCTGTGTATTTGAGGTGGAGTTGTTACGTTCACACCTTCGCATTGACATTGGGTTCCGTGTGCACGTTAGCCTTTGGGATGGAGACGTGGTATACTCTAGGATTATACGGGAGCGCTAGGAGGTACATGTGGATGTTGGTACCTGAGAATTTTTTTGTACTTGGTTGGGGTTGACTTGGGGCCACAAGTCGTCTGGGCTCCATGTGCTTGTCGTGCTCTGATTTACATACTTTTGACCTCCCGTGACGTAAAGGGTTCCTCTGTTCTTGTTTGTTAACCAGCAGGGTTGAGTATCCCCTGTTCTTGTTCTCGCTTGTTGACCAGCAGGGCTGAGTTTTCCCCCTAGTACTATTCTCGTTTGGACGGCAGAGATGGTTTGGTTTCACTGTTGCATCAGCTGTGAGGGGTTTCAGTACCATGCCCTTTCATCGGACTACGACGCCATTTGCGACCACGGGTGTTCGTACAGTGTGGGTGTTTTCCCCAAATTCATGAATGAGTTGTCTCAGTCCGCTACAACAGTGACTCAGTGGATTTGAGCGTGATCACCTTGAGAGGCCTGGGGAGTTTCTCCCATTGATTTTTGTTCCCTGGTCGAGTTCTTGTGGATTCGGTGTGACCAAAACTATGCGGGCACCGATCCTCTATCCATGAGGTTCTTTCCAGTCGAGCTGAGGTTGTTTCCAGCATGGCTGAGGTTGTTTCCAGCAGGGATGAGGTTGTATCGAGAAGGGCTCGCCTGTGGGTTACCATCTAGTAGGGATGGCTAGTACAACAGTGTTCACCTCATAGTACCATCCAGCAGGGATGGCCAATGCAGTGTCGGGCTTACGTCTAGCTGGGCTGGGCAGTGGCCCCCAATGTCGGGTTACCTCTATCTGGGCTGGGCAGTGGTCCCCAATGTAGGGCTTACCTCTAGCAAATCTGCGCAGTGGTCCCCGATTCCGGGCTTACCTCCGGCTTGGCTAGGCAGTGGTCCTTGATGCCAGGTTACCTCCAGCTGGGCTGGACTGGGTAGTGGTCTTGTCGTCGACTTTAGCCAGGTCACCCTCCAGTGGATTACCCTGTTACGGGACTGGGCAGTGTGGCACCCATCGACTCTAGTCGGGTCTCCCTGTAGTAGGAACCCGTTGACTTCTAGGGATCCTTTAGTGGGGCTGGGCAGGGGGTCACCTATTGACTTTGATCAGACCTCTCGACTGCGGGGCAGTGATGTGGTGTGGATTGATGTTCCCCCGGAAATCTCAAGTACGAGGACTGCTTTCCCCACCATGTCGTGTCCTTGTGATGTGACCTAAAACCATGCATGCGAGGCAGTGCCACCCAAAGCAGATAGTGTCGAGGTGCGGTGATTTGAGCCCTTCGTCTTGTAGTTCGGGGCTGACGTGCGAGATGCTGGGCATCGGTGGTGTTTACTGCTGGGACTGTTGGCGACTCTCTTTTCTTGTGCTGAGCTACGGGATGGATATCCCCTTACGTCCTTATTTCAAGCTTATTTTTGAGCATATGAATATGTATATACCTTGTTCTAGTACCCACTTCTTGGGTTTGGTTACTCTCCTTCCAAGTGAGGTGAAGACGGGTGAGGTATGCCAGATGCTTTCCATGTATAGCTTCTCGTGGTTGGAGGAGTCTACACTCCTACTATAGGTAGTGAAGACTCGACGAGAAGTTCATATTCTCAAGGTTTCCAGGTCCTTGTGTCTGGACGAGTATAACTCCTTTCTCTTGTTGGGTTGAGATGTACTCTTTAGTGCACCCGCAGTTGTACTCCTTTACTTTCCTCTGTTCGATCTACTGCACACCCTTCGGTACCTCATTTGTTTCTCCCTCGAGTCTTCAGAGTATCCAACTGAGTATTTTTAAACTCACCCCTTCTTGGGATTTCCCCACACATGGTGTGCCCTTGCAGATGACGGACACGTTGGTCGTGACATCAGTTGAGCATAGGAGTTTGGGAGCTTGGACTACGTGTGGTGGTCCGAGTCGAGTTCTTGGTGGGGGACCCTTCCAGTTTTTTGTTTTGTTTACCTGTTTCTAGGTTGTGGAACTTTTTTTGGTTGGGCGCGTGTTTTGCCCCTTTTCCTTTTCTGTTTACCTTCAGCTTACTTTTTACTGTTTAGAGGTTGATGCACATCTATGGTTTATTTATAGCAGTTGGTCTTGTACTCTGCTTGTCTTTTCTATTACTCTACACTTTTTCATTGAGTGTGATTCGTGTGTGTGTGTACAGGTGATTAGGCAAAGGCCTCCCCGAGTTGTTGTGCCTTCGGCGCTAGTCGCCATTCCCTGGCCTATTGAGGCAGGCTTGGGGTAGTTGCGGCTCGAGCCCAGGTAGGTTCGGGTCGTCACAAAGTGGGATCAGAGGGATTTTCATTCCTTGGGACGCGGTTTGGAAGTCCCTAAAATAAAAGGAATTGGTTGGGATTTAGGGAGACAGTGTTAACGTGTCTCGAGAGCGGCTCTCAGGCCAGAGAGTCCAGTGATGGTGCGGCAACCGACATATCCATTCACCCGGACCTTGATAATCCGTTTGTCGACTGGGCATGTTGAGACACATGTTGTAGGGAAAAATGTGTTTGTGAAACACATAGGATTGAGTCTTTGACTTTCCTTCTTGAGTCAGCTCCCCATCGTTGTTGTTATTGGTATATAAATATATGCTCATCTGACCGCGACACTCCTTGATAATTTTCAGGATGTCTCCGCGAAGACAACCAACCAGGATACCATCTTTGTTTCAAGAAGATGACCATGTGAGATACGAGGCCACAGTCCAGGACCCCTCATGCGATCCTCATTCACCAGGTGGGCCGGTAGCATCACCCCCACCTGTTGACCAGCAGGCAGTTTCAGGAGAGCAGGCTGAGCTTGAGCGCTGGTTGAGCACGCTCCATGAGTTCCAGCAGTAGAGACTGCTAAGGATCAGTGGTGAGCCAGACCCTCAGGCAGCAGAGGTTTGGCTAGATACAGTGGTTCTCCTTTTCAGGATTGTGCAGGCGTCGGCAGATCAGAGAGTGGCTTTTACAGCCATCCTTTTTCATGGAGCAGCTTGGAGTTGGTGGAGTCTGGTGACTCAGTTTCTTGACGAGTCGTCGCTTTCGTGGGGCGACTCCCAGTTGTTGTTCCATGAGGAGTTTTTTCCATCCTTCTTGCACTCCGTTCGGATTCAGGATCTCCTGCAGTTTCAGCAAGGAGGGATGACGGTGGCTGAGTACGTGGCTAGTTTCGCAGACCGTGCACACTTTTACCCAGACACGGTCCATGACGACAACCTCTGAGCGCGAAAGTTTGAGCCGGGTCTATGTCGAGAGATTCGTGCTGTCATAGTACCCTTGGGCATTTCCACATATGCCAGGGTGCTAGAGCAGGCGCTGGTGATAGAGGGCACCCTGTCACATTCTAGAGTTGGAGGTGGCAGCAGGCACATTGGAGCTGACACGTCTTTCACAACTAGCGGGCGCAGGGAAGCAAAACCTTGACGCAGTTGGCTTTCTGAAAACTAGACATAGGGGCATGGTCGTACAGCACAGTGGCGCAAGAGGGAACTAGTGCAGCCCGAAGAGTGTCAGTGCTATGCTTGAAATGGGTGAGGTCACCAGGCACGGGACATCCCTACCATGAATGCGGAGAGAATCGGGCAGGCAGCTGGTGTGCCACCATGACAGAGGCAGCGCCGTGATCGGAGTAGTTCCCAGAAAGGTGGGGCTAGAATATTTATGGGAGGATCTGGGAGTGGGGTACGGCTTTACGAGGTCTTCCCATCACTATTAGGTGGTCCACGACAGGCTTTGGGAGCTGACAGTTGGGACCGAGGACATCCGCGAGCTTTGGATGACTACTATCCGGCAGAGCATGAGGTGCTAAGAGGCACACTCTACAGCTCTTCTACCTTTTTGTAGTAGAATTGTAAGACTCTGTGTGTGAACTGCTTTCCTCCCTACTCCTTGTTTGATTTGTTACCAGGGTGACGCAGGGCATTGGGTGTGACCCTGTGTTGGTAAGGTAAAAGGCATGGGACCTTTTTCTCTAGTTGATGGTGTCGGCACCTTCGCCATTCCAGCGTGTAAGAGAGCCTTGGTTGTGGGACATCGGTTGTGGAAACTTGTGTGACACGATATCCTTGGGTGTTCTACCATATGGATATTTTGAAGGAGGGAATCACATGGCCTTGTTCCAGGTGTAGGCGGTGATTCCAGTCCCGACGTGTGACGCAGAGGTTCGACTGGGGAGGTGAGCTACCCCCGATGGCCTTCGGGCCATTTGAGACTGTGAAAAGGGATGGTGAGGTACCCTACCGCCTTTCCCTAACCCCAATGTCTAAAGTGGGTGAACGACCTCAGCAAGGGCTGACCTCGCGTGAACAGATCAATCCTTGGTCTGTGTGTGGTGGCTCAGAGCTGTGCAAGAGTTCTTATGGGTGCAGGAGAGCCAGGTGTGGGCATAACACACTGAGTTGTTCCCTAGTTTCGCTTTTCGGGGTTGAAAAGATTGAAGGATGGAATGATGTATGATCCCGGTTTTGCTGTGAAAGTCTTTGGAATATTCTTGATGATATTCCAGAGCAGCGCCTTCTGACGGTGTGCGATTCCGAGCCCCGGGGTGGCCAGAATTAAATTTTCAGTGCGTTCACGCTGGAAACGCCAAATAAATGGGATAACTCCTAAAAGGTGTTCTAGATCAGGGATCCGAGTGTACATATGGGTCTGGAATGGGGTGTTTACCCTACGAACGACATAAAACTTGACGGTGCGGGACGTTTGGACCCCTCGCTCGCTTTCAGAACGTTAAAGGGATAAATTAATTAATTAATTTATTCGTTTAATGGTTAAACTCGAGTATCATTTAAACGGTGGCTCGGATTTGAAAAACGGGGGCACCGTTGAGTTTAGAGCATACCGTTTACCCTAGGAGGGGTAAATATTTTGCATGTGTGGGCCGTCTGTGAAAAATGCCCCGGGGGCATTTTCGTAATTTGGTGGCTTTGGGCATTCAACTTTATAACAGTTAAACCGAAGCTCTGAATCAAATTCGGATACCACCCTTGTGCTCGGGGGGTGGTGTTTACCCTAGGGGAGGATTAACCTCCACCCCGTCGAGAGTTTCGGATGCGGGAAAATTTTGAGGTTTTAAATTAATTAAGAATTTAATTAATTAATTTTCATTAAATAAGCCATCACCCCTACTCCACCCCTTTTCCCAATTCCCTGGCGGAAGGAACACACAAAGGCCGATCAAGCCCTTCTTCACATCTCCTTCCTCTCCAAGGCGTGGCGTCTGGCGGATCTTCGCGAAGCTTCGGGCGAATCCCCACGAGGTAGGATTTGTGATTTTCATTTTGTGTTCCCGCACCTACTTTGAGCCTGTTTGATCATGTCGAATTTCTGTTTTATTTTTTAAAAAAGCCCATTTATTCTTAGTAGAGTTTTTTCCCTTTCCAATGCATCTTTCGTAATTGAAATCCGAGTTTGAAGGTGGTCGGGGCTGATCGTCAAAGTTTGCGGGTTTTCCGACGGTCCAACGAGCCCTGGCGCGGTGGCGGCTCGGTTCCAAGGTGTTGGAGGCGCGGCGGACACGGGTGCAGGCGGTGGGGGATCCTCGGTAGGCAGTGCGGGTGTCTAGTGGAGCAGCCAGGCGAGGCCGGGGTGCGGCGAGCCTTCAGCAGAAGGCGAGGCCGGTGCCAGGAGGAGCGCCTCGGCGCGGCGGCGGGTCGCCAGGAAGAAGTGACCACGGGGTCGCGGCGCGCGACCCTCATGCGGCGACAACGACCCGCGCCGTGCGGGTCTTCATGTGGCGGATGTGACCGGCCCGCACGGCTAAGCCGCAGGCCGGCCCAGTCCGGTCCAG
The DNA here is from genome assembly GCA_963277665.1 of Viscum album. Classification (NCBI taxonomy): domain Eukaryota; kingdom Viridiplantae; phylum Streptophyta; class Magnoliopsida; order Santalales; family Viscaceae; genus Viscum; species Viscum album. The sequence goes on along the minus strand of OY728129.1, from coordinate 40,905,904 downwards.
CCCAAGGGGCCTTGCCCCCTCAGTTTTTGGACGCCCGTATTTTCCGCTACGAGTGTCCTTTTTGAGTGACGTCTGCGGCAGTGGAACCGTATCGATGAGATGGACCGCTTTAGAAGGTTTCACGAATTATTAATTCCCGAAATAAGGTGTCTCATAGGTGCGACGTGTCTTTATGTGTTTTGACATTTTTCCGGGGGAATTTTTTTGGGACGGTGCGGACGCGTCTGACGTCCGTTTTGAACGCCATCAACGGCATTGGGACCCTAGCGCCAGTGCGAAGATTTCCATGGTGGTTTCGAGCGTTGAGGCCGAAGTTGAGTCACGGGCCGCATGACCAGTCTTTTGAGCTATGTGTAGTGTTTCACCACTTCTACATCGGACATCCGTATGGGGCATGCGAGCAGTCAATTTTGGGTGTTTTTCTGAGGGCATCACGTTGGCGTAGTCTACCCGCTGTAATTCCACATGATGGTGCGGTCCCCACAAGGGTCGTTTGGGCATTGACGGTCATTTTCCATCTTTATCACTGGGTGTCCATTTTGGGCAAGTGATTAGTCCATCTTGTGTGCTTTTTCGAGATGATCGCAAAGGTGTGATCCGTCCGTTGAGTTTCGGGACCGGTATGTGGGTCCCATGAAGCGCCGCTCGTGTGCAGTGCACCAGAATGTATCTTTTTCCATGGATATCTACTGCGCTCATGTGAGAAGTCTTTTTGACGTGTTCTCCCGAGGGGATCAAAATGGTGCGATGCGCCCGACTGTTTTCGGGGCCGAGGCTCAGGACCACATGACGTCATTTGGGTGTAAGGGGATATTGGTGACTTTTACGTCGGATACCCGTTTGGGGCGAGTAAATAGTCGATCTGGCACGTTTTTCGGTGAGGATTACAATGGTGTAATATGTTCAGTGCGAGCGGAGCCTCATACGTGATCTTATTAAATATGGAATCATGAATGGTGCTCCAGTGGTGGTTCGTCCTACCATGTTTGTAGCGGACCCTTGGCGTGTGATCGCGCACTCTTGGGAGAGTGTTGTAAATGATTCAAAAGATGTGGTTGGTCGTGCTTGGGCCTTTGAGGATGAGTTGTTATGTTCACGCATGCGCGTTGACGTTTAGTGTCGTGTGCACGTTAGCCTTTCGGCTCGAGACGTGGTATACTCTGGGAGTATACGGGAGCGCTAGGAGGTACATGTGGATTTTGGTACCTGAGAATGTTTGTGCTCTAGGTTGGGGTTGACATGGTGCCAAACATCGTGTGGGCCCCATGCGCGTTCCATGCTATGATTTATGTACTTTTGATCTCTCAGGACATAGAGGGTTCCTCTATTATTGTTTGTTGACCAGTAGGGTTGAGTTTCCCCTGTTCCTGTTCTCTCTTGCTGACCAGCATGGTTGAGTTTTCGCCCTGGTTCTGTTATCGTTTGGCCGGCAGATATGGTTTGGTTCTTATGTTGCTTTGGCTGTGAGGGGTTTCAGTGCTGTTCCCTTTCACCAGGCTGCAGAATCGTTTTCGACTATTGGTGTTCGTACATTGTGGGTGTTTTCCCCACCTTCTGGGATGAGTTGTCTCAGTCTGCTTCGATAGTGACTCAACGGATTGGAGCTTGATCGCTTTGAGAGGCCCGAGAAGTTTCTCCCGTTGCTTTTTGTTCCCTGGTAGAGTTCCTATGGATTCTGTGTGACCAACACTATGCGGGAACCGATCCTCTACCCAGGAGGTTGTTTCCAGCAGGGCTGAGGTTGTTTCCAGTAGGGCTGAGGATGTTTCCAGCAGGGCTGAGGTTGTTTCGAGCAGGGATCTTTAGTGGGTTACCATCTAGCAGGGATGGCCAGTACAAAAGTGTTCACCTCGCAGTACCATCCAGCAGGGATGGCTAGTGCTGTGTCGGAATTACCTCAAGTTGGGCTGGGCAGTGGTCCCCGATGCCGGGCTTACCTCCAGTAGGGCTGGGCAGTGGTCCCCGATTCCGGGCTTCCCAGCAGCTGGGCTGGGTAGTGGTCCCTGATGCCGGGTTACCAGCTGGGCTGGGCAGTGGTCCCGTTGCCAACTTTAGTCGGGTCTCCCTTCAGTGGATTACCCTGTTATGGGTCTGGGAAGTGTGGCACCCGTCGAATCTTGCCGGGTCTCCCTGTAGTGGGAACCCATTGACATATAGGGATCCTACAGTGGGGCTAGGCAGGGGGTCACATGTTGACTTTGAGCAGACCTCTTGACTGTGGGGTAGTGACCTGGTGTGATTTGACATTCCCCCAGAACTCTCACGTATGAGGAGCGCTTTCCCCACCGAGACGCGTCCTTGTGATGCGACCTAAAACCGTGCGGGCGAGGCAGTTCCTCCCAAAGCGGATAGTGTCGAGGTGCTGTGATTTGAGCCCTATGGCTTGTTGTTCGCGGAAGACGTGCAGGATTCTAGGAATTGATGATGTTTACTCCTAGGACAGTTGGAGACTCTCTTTTCTTGGGATGAGCTACGGGATGGAGGTCCCCTTACAGCCTTGTTTCGAGCTTCTTGTTGAGAATATGAATATCTATATACCTTTTTTCTGGTACCCACATCTTGGGTTTGGTTACTCACCTTCCATGTGAGGCGAAGAGGTGCAGGGTATGCCACGTGCTTTCCATGTCTAGCTTCTCGTGGCTGGACGAGTCTACTCCCCTGCTATAGGTAGAGAAGACTCGACGAGAAGTTCATCTTCTCACCATTTCCATCTGTTTGGACGAGTCTACCTCCTTTATCTTGTTGGGTTGAGTTGTACCCTTTACTGCACTCTCGGTTGTACTCCTTTACTTTCCCCTGTTCGATCTACTGCTCACCCTTCGGTTCCTCCTTTGTTGCTCCCTCGAGCCTTCAGGGTATCCTATTGAGTATTTTTATACTAACCCCTGCTTGGGATTTTCCCACACTTTGAGTGCCCTTGTAGACGACGAACATGTTGGTCGTGACTTTAGTGGAGCTTAGGAGCTTGGGAGCTTGGACCGCGTGTGGTGGTCGGAGTCGACTTCCAGGTGGGGGACCCTTCCAGCTGTTTTTTTGTTTACCTGTTGATCGGTTGTGGCACTTTTTTTTGTTTGGTGCATGTTTTTCCCCATTTTCCTTTTCTATTTACCTTAAGCTTACTTTGTACTGTTTAGAGGTTGACGCACATCTGCGATTTATTTATAGCAGTTGGTCTTTTACTGTTCTTGTCTTTTCTTTTACTCAACACATTTGCATTGAGTGTGCTGTGTGTGTGTGTACAGATGCTTTGCCAAAGGCCTTCCCAAGTTGTTTTGCCTTCGGAACCGGTCGCCAGCCCCTGGCCTATGGAGGCGGGCTTGGGATAGTTGCGGCTCGAGCTCGGGTAGGGTTGGGTTGTGACATACATATTAGAAATAGGTTCATCAGTCTTCATTTTAGTATTATCATTTTTAATAGTATAAGTATTTAACATCTTTTCTTTAACATTGGTTGTTCCTTCCTGAGAAACACCCAAAGTATCCCATATTTCATAAGCAGTTTTGCAAGAAGATATTCTATTAAACTATTCATCTCCTAAAGCAGAGTAGAGGGAATTCATAGCTTTACAGTTATTATTGTAAGCAGTCATTGAAGGTTCATCCCATGTTGTTCTTTCAGTTTTTGGAATTTTATATTGAGACTCTATAGCAGTCCAGATATCAAAACCCATGCTTTCTAAATGTATTTTCATTTTACGTTTCCACTTTGCATAGTTTGTACCATTAAATAAAGGTGGTATTTTAGTAACAACACCCTTTAGTCTATTATCCATAACTAGATTTTAGAAAAGAAATTTTAAAGAGATAAATTTAGAACTAACAGAAATTTAAGATCATTAAAGATGGAACTAAAATCACAGTTGAAAACCAGATTGTTCTGAAAATCCTTTAACAAAAATAAACCTTTGATACCAAATGTTGGTCAGAGGGGGATACTCAAGAGGGGGGGGGTGAATTGAGTTCCAATTAAAATTTCTGTTAAAAATATTTCTCTTAAAATCCCCCAATTTAAAAACAAAGTTAAACTGTAGTGAATCTATACAGAGTGTAAAGGTTCAATTAGTTTCTCAATGATTGATTAGTGCTCATTTAACTTAATCTGAAGATTAAAATAACTTTTGAAACTGACTTACTGATTTAAAATAAGTATAAACACATGTGAATTTAACTATCAAATTAGCATTAAAATAATTTTGTATTTCAATGTTATAGCAGCGGAATATTAAATAAAAATAAATTATACTTATAGACTTAAATAAAAATGCACAGCAGAGTTAACCAAGAGGTTCAGTCTCAATCTGAGACTTAGTCCTCCCAACAATTTATATAAATTGATCCACACCCTGGATCGGGGGTAAATAATAATACAATATTGTCCAGGTCCAAAGACCTATACCATAGTTCTTCGTGGGAAAAACCAACAACAGCACACATGCTATCCAGGTCATACTCGACCTCTACCACTATCCATAGTGGGAAACAAAGGGTTATGAAGTTTGAGTAAGGATTTAAGAATCCTCGACCTTAGTACACGAGTCAGTATGTGTGTAAAATTAACAGGGTATACACACTGCTCGAAATGTAAATAAAAGAATCACTAAGATAAGTATGATTGAGTTTAGAAATGCTTTAGTGATTAGCAGTGTAGCTCTGGACATGTTTGGTTTATCAGAAATGCATCTGAGTTCTTCTATGGATTCTTGTTCAGAAAAAATAGTGTCATTTTCTTCCTTGGTTCTTGGTCCAGCATAGCAGCCTGAGTGCATCAAATGTTTGTTATAGTTCTTCACTCAAGATTTATCTTGTGTTCTCCTCTAGAATAAGTTTCTTCATGTAAGTATAGGATTCTTGGAGTATGGATGTAGACTTAGTGAAAAATTCTCCACATTTGAATGATGTTCAGATCTTGGCTCTTTCACCCTTCATGTGTCTTCTTAGTGCCTTGATTATCTCTTTTTCAAAAAGTGTATATTGCACGATATTTTTCTATCCCTTTATAGCTTTCAGCTTCGGCAGAAAAGAATAATTACTTTTTTCATGGGTACTAGGTACGGTTCCCTGACATGGAAACATAGATCACTAAATAACATTAACTGCATTAAAAACATCAAATGTAACCGTTATCTTAATAAAAAAATAGTATTGAGAGTTTAGAGAATAGAGTTTGACTATTGGTCAATAATTAGTAGCTCGTGTTGGTAAAATTGTACGGTGTTGTAGGATCTTCAATCAGTAGATCTTTCTCTTGCATCGGTAGCTCTATATAACAGTTTCTCTCCATATGTATCTCTTTCTCCATCGGTATGTCTTGAGCTATCGACATCTCGATGTATCGGTAACTATCTGTGAACTGGATCTATCGGTAGACATTTGTCTATCGGTAGCTCGAGTCTGTTTGTTAGTCGGTAGCTCGGTAGACTTGTTCTATCGGTATACTTCTTCATATCAGTAGCTCTGGTTTGTGATTTTCAGTACTTGTATCAGTAGGCTAACTCTATCGGTAACTACTGGTAGACATGCACATCAGTAGCTCGTCTGTTTTGTCGTTAGACATTGTGCCTGCTTACCGGTAACTCTGTTTATATCAGTGACCTTAGAGTATCAGTTACTCTGTCTATTGGTAGACTAAGTCTATCGGTAGAATGAGTACCAGTAGCTCTTTATCAGTAGCTATGTGCAGATCAGAAGATTACACTTATATGTTTTCATCCAAAACACATCCGATTGGGTTAGAATTATTTCAAAACTTATATAAACATGGATAAACAAAGATTAACATATCTCAAGGATTATTTTAATATTATTATCATCTTGATCACAGATTGAAAAAATTAATATAAAGAAAAACATTATATTTAGATTATCAAACTATATGAAAGTATGATTGGGATTATCAAAACCAGTGAGGTCAACAATATCTCAATACATCTTGCTGCTACTAGGGTACATAGATAAATTCGAGCTATGGGCATCATCCAAGAATTTATCTGTTAGATCAGGTACGTCCAGAACACAAAGTCTCTTTCTAAATTTAAAAACTCCATTTTCATATACAAAGTCACTCAATCTCACATCATTCATAGCTTTAATCTTCTTCTGAAACATATCATCATCAGCCTGATAACTTTTTATATTTTCTAGGAAAGATGGTTTGGCTACCATTTGAAAAAAATTGATGTTTCACCATCCATTATTATTCCCATATCCATTATCACAAGATCCATGAAAATATGATCTCTTTCAACTCTAAAATTATTCAAAAATCCTTGATATTTTATACTCAAAGATTCTTCCACCTTATTTTCCTTCCACGGGTGGCAGTGTATAGTTAAATCATAATACTTTAGTTGTTCAAGCCATCACCTTTGCCTCATGTTGAATTCCATATGAGAGAAAATATACATAAAATTCATGTGATCAGTATAAATCTCACATTTTTCACCATAGATATAGTGTCTCAAAATTTTCATAGCTAATATTACAGATGTTGACTCATGATCATGAGTAGGATAGCTTTTCTCATTAATTTTTAGCTGCTGTGATGCATAGACAATGACTCTATCATTCTGCATAAGGACACAACCAAATAACTTCTTTGAATCACCACTATAGATAACACACCTGACAATAAATAATAGTAGATTCAAGATAGGGGCATTGGATAATCCTCTCCTAAATTATTGAAAACATTCTTCACACTCTTTTTCCCAAAAAAAATTAACCCCTTTAAGTGTGAGCATCGTTATTGGGTTATCCAATCGGGCAAATTTATGAAACGCTGATAAAATCCTACTAAACCAATAAAACTGCATACCTAGTTTATACTAATTGTTTCTAGCCATTCTTGGATTTTTGGTCATAGATGGATCAACATAAATTCCATCCTTAGAAACAATATAGAAAAGAAAAGAAATATCATAAAGCTAGAATTCACACTTTCCAAACTTCCCATATAATTCATGTCTTCTAAGAGTCTTTAGAATAATGTGCATGTGATTTTCATGATATTCATATCTCTTAGTGTATAAAAAGATATCATCAATAAATACCACCACAAAGTTGTCAATAGTTTCCTTGAAATTTTTTTTCATTAGATCCATGTAGACATAGGGTGCATTAGTCAGCCCAAAAGGAATTATTGTAAACTCATAATGTTTGTACCTAGTTCGAAATGTTGTTTCCTGAATGTCTTCCTACTTCACACACAATTGAAAATATCCATATTGAAGGTAAATATTTATAAATTAATGTGCTCCATGACGTTGGTTGAATAAATCTCCAATGCGAGGTAGGGGATACTTATTCATTATTGTTACAACATTGATCTCCCTGTAGTCAAATCACAACCTCACATATCTATCTTTCTTCATAACAAAAATAATAGGGGATCCCCATGGAGAAAATATTGGGTGAATAAATACATTATTACACAATTCCTATATTTGTTTCTTTAGTTCCACTAATTCCACAATGTACATTCTATATGCGGTCTTTGATATGGGCCTTGAACCAAGAATTAAGTCAATGGAAAACTCAATTTCTCATTCTGGAGGATGAAAAAGTAAATCATCTGGAAACACATCAACATATTCTTACACAACAGGTACATATTCCATTTGAACATTATTTTCCTCAACCAAAATTATTTCATTATCTTCCTCCCCAATAATTGAATTTACTTGAGCTATTGTGGGTGGATCTTGTTAAGAATCAAAGGGTGATGTTTCTGCTCGAATAATAAGGTACTCCTTATCATCATCATCGAAAATTGTAACCTAATTCTTTTTACAATAAAATTTTTCATCATGATCTGAAATTCAATCCACACTAAGGATTATATCAAATTCAATCATGGGTATGACGATGAGATCCGCAAATAAATAACATTTTTATGCCTTAATGGGAACTGATTGACAATAATTTGTTGCAACGATACTTCCCTTAGGAGTTTTGACTGATAACTTAATTGTGAAATAAAATTAGAAATATCTAAATTTCATATCCAATTGGGAAGATATGAAATAATTCGATGATCCAGAATCAAATAAATCATTGGCTAAACTTGTGGAAACCATTAAATTACCTTCCACCACATCTTTCGGAGCATCAACCTCACCAGTAGTGATACCATACAGTCAGACTTGTTCCATTTCCCTTTTCTGAGGTACGTTTCCTTAATTATTAGGGCATTCATTTTCATAATGCCCCCTTTCTCTACAATTGTATCATTCAACATTGACAACCTCTTTCTTCCCCTTGCAATCAGGTGTATGGTGGCATTTTTCACCACACTTATAACAGACTCACATTCCCTTCAAGCAAGTAGGAGGGTGTTTCTTCCCACATTTACTACAGGATGGATATTCAACATTCCCCTTCTTCCCTTTATTTAAATTTCCAGAGTGTTCAGTAAATCTCTTCTTATCTTGTATTTCTTTAAAGTCATGAGACATTGTGAATTATTTTTATGTCATGATAACACATGAGACAATATCTTCATACGACGAGATGGATTGTGAGAAAAATTCTCAACAAAAAAATGGATTTAACCCATCTAAGAAATGATCAATCCTACTCCTTGGTATGCATATATAATTTGTTTCATGCCTTGCTAACCTCGTAATATTATCCTCATACATTGCGACATTTTCATCCTCATTCTACCTTAAACTCAAAAATTGTCTTTCCATATCCGCTTGATGGTCACGAGGAATGTATTTTTATATGAAATGATCTTTAAACTCCCTCAATTACATATTTGATACTTTATCATATTCCTTTGTGTTTTGAATAAATAACCACCATTGATCTTCATCTCCCATAAGGTGATAAACTTCCATGACAAATTTTTGCCTTTCACTACTCCCTAGAGCTTGAATTATTTTCTATAATGAACGTTTCCATTGCTCAGCCACCAATGGAGTTGTAATCCCATATAACATTGGGGGTTGTTTCCTCATAAAGATATCAAACATTTATCCTCCACGTTGCGGATCAGGGTGTTCCATACAAGTATGGTTATTATTCATTACCTGAGTCTGTTGTCCCAGTATAGTGAAAAGATGATAAGCACCAACTACATCACCAGCTCCACTATAATTATATTGAGTAGGATGTAGATCCCTACATTTATTACGTTCATTGATACGATTTCCATTCCTTCTACAAGGTTCCTTTTATATACAACGACATACACTAGATTAGTTTATAAATAGAAATACGTAATTGAAAAATAATAAAACAGTTAACATGAATAGACCAGTTTATGTATATAATCCATAATCAAAAAATTCATTGAGGATGTATATACTCATAAATCCTTCATAATGGTTTGTAATGAAAATGTGAATTATCCTAAGCATATCCCCCAGGAGTGTCGTAACCAGGAGTGCAACAAAGACCGTTGTCATGTACCAGGATACCCTGGGTCAAGCCCGAAACTCCTTGCCGGAGATTTCACTCCTAGGTTAATCTATTCTAGAGCCACCTCTACCTACTCATATCCAGACATGGATGTATTGTATGGAAAATACACAAAATCTCCACCTTACCAAAATTCTTGGAAGTTCTTCTATACTAATCCTCAATGTCTATCTTAGGGATATGTTCTCTAATCAGATTTTATCTAGATCAAATTTCCATGGTTTGTACTAAACTTCCAAGGATACCAACTGTAATGCCCGGAACCCAGTTTCCTGGAGTCGGTGCATTATAAAATAACATTGGCATGATTATAAGGATATCATGTCCCAAATGAATGATCAGTTTGGTAGCCTTGGAAATACTAGATACCTTCAAAACTTTTACATTAAATTATATAATGAAAAACAACAATAATTTAGTCTCCCTAGGCCACACTCATATACCTTAGACTATCCCTTCAGGTCATTCATTGTATACTTCTTCACCTCCTGGGAAAAATAAAACATAGAAAGGGGTGAGCTCAGATGTTCAGTAAGGGTAACAATATAGTGGAAACTTTCATAAATAAACACAAAAATTTAAGGCAATGCATAAGACTAAAAGAAAATATTTTTAAACATGAACTTCAGCTTAATATGTTAAAGATAAAATCAAATAATTCCATTTACTTATTCACATGGATATTCTACTAGTTGAATAATAACATACAATATCAATATCCTCTTTCATAATGATGAAATGCATAATTCCATAATTTTATAACCACATAGTCCAGGCCTTGTGCAAAGACTACAAATAATATTTTTTCAAGGACATGTTCAAAGACAATAGTTTGTCTCATGAGACCTACCGATGCATCGAGAGGCTATAGCGGGCTCCACTCGTCACTTACTAAGTCTAATGCATTCCTCATATGAAAAGGTTTAGACATAACATAAACATTCGTATTAAAACAAGCATACGAAATGTCAATATTCTTTCTATAAACCATAAATTGTATAAAAATAAGACATCCATAGTCAAACATATCACAAAACCTTCAATACAATATGGAATATTTTTATAATAATAAATCAACTCAAAAAAGTTTAAAAATACCTCGAATGATGTTGACATAGATGAAATGAAAACTATTTGAAAGAAATACCAATTTCCATTTTGAAATAATTTAAAATTAAAATTTTATTTTGTAAATATTCATATAATATTTTATGTAATGCTTCGATGATGTTATAACGGCAAAAAATTGCCGCACCCGCCGTATAAGTTAAAAGAAGACATTCTTACCTAATTTTTTTCGAAAAGGTTAAAAGGACCTTGTTTGGAAAACAAAGGAAATATTCCTTTATAAACATCTTATAAAATTAAAAACAATGGTATAGATTAATTTAACCCAGATTCTATTAAATAGTAAAAATATATTGAAATACATTTTTAAGACACACGAATGTCGATGATAAAGAGGTCCTAGATGATACATACGTAAAAACAACCTCGAATAATAAATATATTGTGAAATTAACCCTTACCTTGTACTATTCCTTGTTCGAGGGTACATTAACCTCCAGTATAATAGTTAACTCATTGTTATTAAATTATACAAGAACCATATACATATGTATGATATCATATATCATCTTCTAGTATTTCATTGATAATAATATTTTAGTATTATTGTTGTTTCCAGTGTTAACTAATTCGTTTTGCTTTATATTCTTTGATATGTGAGTAATATTTTTTATGGATGGTATGTATATTATTAACATCCAGAATGATAACATGTCTTTAAACATTATTTCTAATCATAAAATGAATATTATTCATGAGTGGATATGATGGGGAATGATTCTCATCGCATTTGCGGAGATGGTAATCCGTACGCACGCACGAGCTACAATATCATTTCTTGATATTAAAAGCATATATAATTGGATGGTATATAATATATAGAGAATCATTATATGTTATATTTATTATTTACATCAATTATAAATCATTATTATAACCATCCAAATTATAATATATTGAATAACAACTACACAATGATGTGGAGACGGTAAGCCGTACGTACGCACTTATAGTGACATGTCAATCAAAGGATGGATAGAATAAATAATATGGTTGTACCATATTTATAATAAAATCATAGTATATAGAAGATATTGGAGTTATTATTTTCGAATAGGAACAACATGTAAAGAATAATTTGAAGAAGAACTTGGAAGAGGTGATGAAATATTTACCTCTTCTTTGGGTTCTTCCTATTGAATTGAGAAAAGGGCTACATAGGTTGGATTTTTGACTAATAGAAGGCCTCTATAATTAAGGTAGGTCAGTAGATTGGATATCTGGGTAGGTTTTTTCTGAGGAAAATGGCTTTGATGGAGTGAATATGAGGGAAGGGAGAGTGCCTTTTTTTAAGAGGGGTGAGGGGCACCTTTGGAAATACTTAAAATATTATTATATAATAAATTTATATTCCGTTTATAATTGTTAAAAATTAATTTATTTCAAGGATAAGGTGGTTATGGGTCTAAATACTCTCATATAATAGGTTTTAGATATTTTTATGTTGCCATTTTAACCATATCATTTAGATTTAACTCTTAGTTTAATAGTTTGACATTTACCACGTCTCTTTGTATTTTTATATTATATGGTTAATAAACATACAATAAACTTCCAAGAGAACCCCAAGTGGTTCATTAATGACATATATAATAGTATTTAATACCTTTGGAGAACCTTATACTTTTATCAATATAATAACAATTAATAATATAATATATTTTTTTAAAACTCTTTCATGTCAATTTTGACAATATTTCTTATTTAGTTTTCATTTAATTCATAAATGCATTATTACTTTGAAAAAAATTAATTTAATCAACCATAACATGTCAGATTCACTGAGAAAATTATTTTAATTCATCAAAAGTCTCAAATTAAATTTATTTGGATATTTATAATACCAATTAATTTAATATTTTATTAATTGGGTTATTACTGCATCATCATTGTGCCATAAATAAATTAAATTATTTAATGTATACAAAATATTAATAAAATACCGTTATGTAGGAAATATTTTTATATATCTAATTAATATTTATAGTCTAATTTATATTGTGTATAAACCTATATTAAAAATTATTTAGTTATGGAAACATGATTTTAACATTTTTAACTCTTTTTTAAATTAAATAATAATAACTTTATTAATATAATACAAGTGAACCTAAAATATCGTATTATGTTCCTAAGGTTGTTTCTGGTGTAATTATACTTATCAAATAGAATTAGGATATGTGTCATGGTAATTATGATATCATTTTTACCCTTAATTACCATATTTACTTTTAACCGTGGAAAATAAAAGTAAAAATTTATTATTCACAAAAAATTATTTTTCATCTTATTGAACCACATTTTACTTAATGATGTTAACCATGTCTCTCGGATTTTTGAAATTAAGTCCATAGAATTGGTATAATTATGTTTTATGCAAATTTTCAAATTCTCCTAAGAGGTGGGTAAAAGACGGTAAAATGTTCAATAAAATTTATATATATATAAACTCATTATAAAATGACTCAAATGAATTAGATTGAACATATATAGTTATAATGTATCTATTTTGACATAAAATTAATTTAAATAAAATAAATACCTATTTTAATAAAAATTCAGTTGTAAACAATTTATCACGGGTTTTCACTATTCATCAAAAATTGAATGTTTTTTGAAAAATACCAGAAATCACTCTAAGCTAAATTCAATATTCTAAAACCAAAAATGAAGTCCATTTTTAAATTTAAAATTTATAAACTTTCAAAAAGTGGGTCTTACAATTCATAAAAGCTAGTTTCATTGGTTGTGGTGAGTTTGGACTCAAAGTTGTATACAACACAAGATATTGTATTATTCAAAGAGATGTGTGTCGTGGAAGCATAGGGTGTTACAAGAATCTATTGTGGGACATCATAAAATGTGATATTTTATAGTATGTATATTTATGACAAGTAATTTATCAATTTTAGTTAGATAATATTATTTATAATGGATTGTTAAAACCATTCCCCAATCCTGAATGGATAATCGAAAACATTACCATCAAATTCATTGTTAGAATCCCCAAAAAAGTATAAATGGTATAATGTTATTTCAATTATAGTTTATCAACATTTTATTTCAAAACACTTTATTTCCATCAGATACAATTTTAACCTTGATTAGATTGTCATGATATAGAAAAAGAGGGGAGATTGGATAGAGATCCACTCTCAATTGAATATGATCAGGATCTAAGGATTACCTCAATGTTTGGGAAAGTTTCAAGTAGGACATGGATACATTATTGAGGTTCACAACTATATATAAGCTATAGGAATATATTTATACATTGATGGAAATTTAAACCCAATAATAAATATTGAGATAGTATTATATGGATTTTATATGTAGATTGGATAAAAACCATTCTATGCTGAATTTTAATTATTAAAATGGATTTCACTCATGTATTTATGTTGAAACTATTGAATCCATTATTGTTAATAAGTTAAGTACTCCAATTTTCCTAGATACTGATTAGGATATAAAGCGATTATGATTTGGGCTACATAAATATATAGAAAATATGGTTAGATCCATTATGGAGAAAATAAGGATAGATTAATATAGATAAAAATATTGTGATGAAAATCATTGATGAGATATAGTGTTCAATGTTAGAAAAATTCTATTCCTAAGGATATCTTCATGGAATAAGGTTATGGTATTTGAAAATATGGGATTTTTTCCCCAATAAATATAGTTCCTTTTATATTTTTTATAATACTAGGACAGTAGTTTATCACATAGTGCTTCCAATAAATCTCTAAGAAGTTCATGTTGTGTTACATGTATATCACTTTTGAAATTACATACCTGGTCTTTCACATGTACTGAACTATGAGACCATACAACTATATAAATATATCTCTTATAGTAAAAAACTAGTGGATGTTTTGTATCATATAGATAATATTCTATGAAATAAGTCCACTCATCTTATCAATTGTTTTTTGTGAAACCATAAATTAGAGGAATAAATGTGGGACCATGAGAATATGGGGAGGTATAATTATCATCAATTCTTTGATTTAGAATGATTAAATTTCAAAGGAATAACTAGTATCAAATTGTTGAATTTAATACCATGATATATTAGGATAAATTTCTCTTTAATAAAATTTCAATTCATTGATAGCATTCATTATTTGTAACACTATGTTAGAAAAACCATGATATACTATAGATATATAATTATTACATAACAATTTCATAGGAAGGTATTAATAGGACTAAATAAAATATTTTATTTTTTGGATTCAATATATATTATTTAAATTCACTAGTTATAAATTGATTATAAATTAAAATAAAATAATTTTAAAGCAAAAGAGATATTTTTCTAAAAAATTACTTTTTCATGTGGGATGTTTTTATAAAATTTTAATTAATAATAATTGTTTAAATATATTAATTAAATTTAAAGATTATATATTGAATTCATATAAATATATATATATATTTGTTTTTAATAGTCACCGTACAAGAATAAATCTAGTTTATGCTTAAATATGTATTCATATAACAAACAGGTTTTGTAGGATTTTGTGCTCTTATTTTGAAATAAAATTATTCCACTTATTGAAATTGAATAATTTAAAATTCACATCATTTAGTAATCTTCATAATTAAAATTATTTTATAAAATAAATTTAATTTGTTTATGTATTGTAACCTTGTTAAATATTGCTTAACCTGGAAGGGGTAAAATATGGTAAAATATGGATAAAACATTAGAATAAGAATTTAATATTTCACTAAAACATGCATATTTTGTTTTGGATTATAATACTATAGTCATTATCATTCATGTTTCAAAAATATGGAAATCCTATTACATTTTACTTTTAGTACATAATTTAAATTAATTTTAGAAATCAAGAAATACAAAATGTCCCAGTCTTAAATTAATGTAAATAATATTTATTCATAAACCATCTTCAAAGAAGGAGAAATTTTCCCACTACAATTAATGTGACTCTTTTCATGATAATAATGAGAGTAATTTCCATACTAAGGAGGCCTTATATATGTCAATTTCTACGATAGGAATGAAACCAATGGTTGAGTTAGATTGACATATTACTCTAAATCCCATGAAGAATCATAAAAAACATATTAATAAAAAATAGAGAGAATTATTGTTTTTAGATCCCTTGATGCATCTAGGAAGAATTAATCTTTCAATCCCCCATAACCAATGGATCCAGATATTACACCATTGATTGGTTTTTTTGAATTATGGTAGGAATTTTGATGTGGATAACCCAATGGTAACAATTTTATTTCATCTTAAGAATAATTGAGGAGAAAATCTTGACTATTAGTTTGTTGAACAATATTAAATTGTTTTACAAAAATATAGGGTCAATGAATTTTATATGGGGATATACCATTCAATCCGAATGGGAATGATTATTATGTCGAATAAATAATTTGATCGAAAGCCTAATTTTTTTTACTTCAGTAACATTCCATGTAAGTGATTCATTTTTTTATTTTATAATCATTTTAAATTCTTCTTTCCTTTGTTACAATGGGGATATGTTCCTTATTTTTTGATGGTTTTAATCCAAAAACAATTTTATGATTATTTAATGGATGTCTATAATGTTTTTTTCCTTTCTTAATTTCATATACAACGAATGAGTACTTCATTTCTTTAGATTCTGAGTTTGGATACATTTAGAATGACAGCCTTCATATCTTTTACTTATATCTCTTTGTTTTGTTCTTTATATTTTTGGTGCTTTGAAAAAATAAATCATATTCATTGATTGTGCCTTAAATGTTTCATATGTTTTATTTTCAATTTAATTATTTTTGGGTGAGTCTAATACTTTTTGAGGATATCAAATTTCCCTATAGTTCTTTTATAGAGGTTTTAGTAAGCGTATCTCTTGATAGTTTTTCTCCTTATGGTCTATTATCACACTAAACTATAATTAGGATTTTATAATTGGGGTTTTTTTATGGTGGAATAGTACATAGATATTCAATTGATGAAGGATGGTCTCTTTTATGGGGTACTCTTGGTCTTATGACTCTCAGTGTACCAATTACAGATTTTGATTGGCTGTTTGAATGAAATACCCTTAGAGATTCTTAGTTATACGTTGGAACCTAGTGATTTTGTGTGGATCATTGAATTTGAATTACTGACCTACCACGTTATAGTTTGTTGGAAATTACTCTTGGATTTCCAATTCATGAGTGAAGATCGTACATGCATGGGATTAGATGTGTTTCATTGATCATTATCTTTTTCATGATCTTCTTGCTTCATTGTAATTTTTTTTGTTTCGTTAAAAATAAACACCATACACATTTTTGTTTCATACAATATGGATGATTCTTCTAACAAAAATTTCTTTTATTACTAACTGAGGTTTTAATACCCACAATTATGAGTGATTTGTTTGAATGTATGTCTTATTGGTTTCGTTGAGAGTTGTTTTTTTTTTGGAATTACTTTGGGGTTCTGTTTGTGTATTAATTTTTCCCAATATATTACTCATTGTTTCAAGTCTATGGAGCGAGATATATTATTTTGGGCGACCTAAAATGGGAATTCTCTTCTGGTATCTCTACATTATTAATTTTTATGCTTCTTACTAGTAATTTATGGCTCCTTTGGTTTTCCCATTAGAAAACCATTGGGGTCTTTTCTACAATTTTGACTTGTTTTTTCGATCAATCGGATTGCAAATAGATTGCTAAAGGTCCTCAAACTAACTTTGGCCTTCACTAATAAATGAGGGATAATTAACATTCTAGTGGACCTATTGTGGTCAAAGGAAAGATTTTCCAGAATATAAACATTTTTTGATATGTTCGACCATCTGTTTTTAGTTTTTATGTAAATCTCATAATTTTCAGGGTGGTGTAATCTCTTTATGTATTGTTTTTACATTTTATATTTTTTCTTTAATAACATATTCATGTGTATGAGTAGAGTGGGCAACATATATCTCATTTATTTTAAATAAATCAATTAAATAATAGGGGTGAGCATTTTATTTTATATACATAATATATACCCATATTCTTATCATATTCTCCACCATGATAATTTATTGATATCATTCATGATTACCCATATTATATATTTGAGTTGTTCTATTCCTATGTTTCATTCCCTAGGTAATGTTGAATGATTTTATGTATGGTATTTAATGAATGGTACAATATGAGAAGTAGTTTATGATATATAAATAATATTGTTCCCAAATAAAAAATTCATATATCTAGAATCAATGTAGAGTAATCTATTATAATTTCTATGAATATAATTTTAATAGATTTATTGAATATTCATGTAAAATGATGCTAAATTAATATATTAAATGATTGTGTCATTAAAATACTCCAATATTCCATAAAATGATCATTTGAAGAAATAAATTATTAAAACACAATAATTAAACAACTGAGATTTATCTAATAATGACTGTATTTTTATCAATGACTTGTGATCAATATTATTATTATGAAAAATATAAAAATAAAATAAAATTAATAACATATAATAATGGATATATATATAACAACTAACTATCATATGATAATTAATTACCTATAAATAAACAATTTAAAATTTAATATATATGAGTAAAGTTCATAAATAAGTTATTAATATGGTTGTCTGTATTATATAGGAGGTTAAATGACTTTTTTGGATGTTAGGAGTAATGTTCATTACCACTTTTAATTCCTCGACTCAACATATTGATTCTTTATGTATTATTTCCACCTATGGGTTATTTATTATTCATTCCATCTAAAATCTCATCTATCTTCTTCTAAACATGATATTTGGGGGGTTTAAATGTAATTTAAAAAAATCATCATATTTTAATTCACTATAAATTATACTTTTATGATAAATCAAACATTATATTCTTAGAAGTCTATAATCATACTCTTGTATATCCATGTTTTTATTGTTCTTGTACTACTGTAGTTATCCCTACTTCTATTATTCCTTATGTTTATTTTTAAATTACATTTATTATTGGGTTTTTTATGTAATTTTTATTAACAATTTCTATATAGTCAATTTCTTGTGCCAATTTATAAAGTTTTTCATGAAGATTCCATTCTAGGTTTTCATGTTTTTAAAATGTTAATTTTTTTAAAGAATATAATTTTTCTAAAAATATTATCTTATAAATTATTAATTTTTAATGTAAAATTTATAAATATTATTTATTATAATTAACAAAATTATATGGCTTTTATAATTTTTTTCATGTATTTCAATATCATTTAATAATTCTTTTTCATCATTTTGGATATAGTGTGACTATACTGTCCACCTTATTTTTCTGAATTGCTTAATGTTGGGTTTTTTGGATGTTTTAATAGAACCCTTTACACTCTGACATGATAATTAGTTAATTATAAAATTATAAATGATTTAATATTGCAGTAATATATATTATATTCTACTATGTAACTAGTGGGATCAAAAATATAGTTCACACCAATGCATTTGGAAAAGAAAAATATCTCATGAAATGAATTCTAATGGAAATTAGAGTAAACTGAATCTACTATTGGACAATAATCAATATTTTTAATGTAGTTTTGATTCATCCCAATCCATGATGAAACTCTTTCCACAATGTAAGTATGGTATTGGAAGTAATCCTTGAGATATCAATTTTTTCTTTGTTAATATGTATGTTCCACATAAATATTCCATATAGAAATGTTATATAAAAATCCTAGGTAAGGATTCAAGATTATTGATTCTTGTTTCCACACACACATGAATCATCTCTTAATTAATGTCAAAATTATTTTTCTATTACTCATGATTTATGACATATAATATTTTATTTACTTATTAATTATGTTTATTCTCCTTGATTATGTTCATATAACCTAAAGTTCATTTTACACCCAATTATTATATTTGATAACCATTTTATATGAATACCCTAATTTGGAATATGATTTCACTATTTTCTATATATTCCATTCCCTAAGAATTGAAGTGGTGTATTCTGTTTAATTTATCTTAATGGATATCATATTTGGATAATTTTGTGTTATATATTGAATAGTTACTAAAAAACTAAGATGTTCATTTATATGTTATTCTTTTAATACTATCGGTTATACGGGAATCATTTATTTGGAGAAATAATGAATATTCCTGTAAAAGTAATTACTATGTATATATATATTATGATTCTTTTATCACAATTATTCTTGTGAATATATCACATTATCATTATTATTTTCTCATGTTCCTATATTTATATTTTTGAGTTTATCTCTTTATTTCATGATTTTTTTTTATAGTTATATGTTCTTATGATTCAATCTATGTTATTATATGAGTCCTAATGAATAAATATTGTGATTCTATGAAAATTTAAATCTGGAAGTTTTCTCATGCTAATTTTTTCTCACATATTTATGATCTAATTGTATCCATAACTTTTTATTATAAATTTCCCTTAAATAAAAATTTGATATAACTATATTTTGTTTACCATTACACTATAAAATTATATGTTCGATTATGTCTTGGATAAAATAATTTGTTGCTAATTTTATGGGATATACTGCAGAATATTTATTTAATAAGGATGTTATGTGACAAATCAATCTATGGAATAAAACTCTGGGTTACGGGGTGTAATTTATTTTATTAATTTAAATACTAGTAATTGAAATTTTATAAATGAATGTATTCTATTCTTGGGACTGATTGATAACTTTCTCTAAAAAATTATTGACGGAAGAAGTTCTCTTATACAATTTTTGTCCTTTGATTTTGGTTTTATACTCCTTGCACTTTGGATAAAACATTTAACGGTGTTTTAGGCATCTTAATAAAATTTTAATGACATATAAACTTATTATAATGAACCCATTTTTTATTCATTATCCATCTATACCAGTTTTGTTGCATTTAATTAAATTTTATATATTATTACTTTTATATTTCACTGTACTATATAAATTCTAGATTATTTATTATATTTATATTTTATAATTATTGTTTATATCATCCAATTAATTTCCCATATAAAAATATTCATTTAGATTTTTTATTTCCCAATTATATTTAATTCATCATTCCTCTAACTATTAATGAATAATCGAGAAATTGTTTTTTTGTTGGACTAGTATCGAAGAATTACTATATACTAATTTATATATTATACTTTTATAGTTGATTAAATTATTTTAAAAAGATCTATTGAATAATATATTTAAAATAGTCTAATAGTTTTTATTATATGAATTTCCTGAGTTTTTAAGAATTATAGTATAAACATATATTATCTTCATGAGTGTAGAAAACTACATGATTATCTATGTGAATAATTGTTTCAACAAAATGGTCTTATTTATTTTACACCTAATGCGACATAAAAATTAATGTTAAATTATGTTGTTTATA
Source organism: Viscum album (assembly GCA_963277665.1). Taxonomy (NCBI): domain Eukaryota; kingdom Viridiplantae; phylum Streptophyta; class Magnoliopsida; order Santalales; family Viscaceae; genus Viscum; species Viscum album. The sequence goes on along the minus strand of OY728129.1, from coordinate 40,884,946 downwards.
AATATTTATTATTTGAAAAAACAACAAATATAGAGTAATATTTGTTAATATAATAAAACTAAAAACTTATATATGATAAATGACAAAAACCCCTTTTAGAAAAAACAATACTTCATTAAAATTTAAGTGTTATTTTTTGAGATGAATATGAAGGACCATATTTTCAATTAAGAGTAGCCATAACTATAATGATTCATTGTTTTGTAAAATTTTTTACTACATTAAAACTAATATTCAGAATATATGTCATAGATATGTTTTTGAATGAGAATATTATTGGTAAACTACCTGGAGAATTGGAATCCCAGTTAACATTCATACTAGATATAAGGATTATTACAAATATAAAAGATGATGATATTAACAAAAATTGATAAAATTATAATTTATAATGCTATTTTTAAAAGTCATAAGACTAAATATAGGGGAATATTATTTAGTCATATAGCAAAAAAATCTAATATAATGTTTCACACAATATAGTGGTGTTAGGTTTAATCAAAATTTAATTTAGTTGGATAAATGTTTCAAATAAGAGTCACTTCGTACATTAAAAATTGTATGGAATAAAATGTTCAATATGAAATATCCAAAATGAGAGGGTATAAAAATGTATTAAATAATCTTCTTTATTAATAACATAAGATTGCATGATATATCATAAAAAAGTATTCTTAGATCAAAGTGAACAAAATGGAAATAGAATAAAATAAAATGAATAATGGAATGGAATTTTTGAATTCAAAGGATGTGGGACCCCTAAAAATTAGATAAAAAATACTATTATTGATTACATCCATAACATGTAACATCGATAATTATGCGATCATCAATATACTATGAAAATATTATTATATAAATTTTACCACAACAAACAAGTTGTTAATTTTGATGTTTTAATATGAATAAACACATTATGAAAAATAATGATAATGTTTTTATATAATGAGAATTAATTTTTTAATTCATAATATATATGCACCCAATATAATGTAAATCCATGTTTTATTCAAAAATATGATTTTGAAAAAAATATTTTACATTTTTCACAATCATTATAATTAATTTATTATATTTTTATAAATTTTATCTGAGTGAATTAATATCATAATTCAAATTTACATGTTAATTATAACATATAGTGAAATTTCAGGATTTTGATATATGTTATTTCAGCGGGTAGTGAAATATATGAGTTTTTTTCAAATATAATTTTGTTTCACTAAAACAATAATTTAATATATAAATATATTTATGGATTTTGACATAATGAAACATAATATCTATTTTCTTAAATATAACCATAATAATAAGTTATAAATGCATATTTTATTTGATATCGGTATATGTAATTTTCAGGCTTAAAAAACATTTTTCTAAAATATTTTGTTTCATTTATTTAATGATATTTATATTAAAAATGTTTTCTACCAGTTACATAAATGATATCAATAAAACTTGTTTTTATTTTTTTATTACGAGTTTTGGATTTTGAACATGTACCTATTTTATTTTTTACATTTTGACTAGTAACCATTGCAATTATTTTTAACCATTATAAAGAAAAAATCAATGAGTTACGGTCATTATATTGTAATATATATTAAGAAATCGATCTAAAATTGTATAGACATTATTTGACAACAATAATTCAAATAAATCCATCCAAATTTATAATATATGGAATTTTGTAATTTTTTCTTTGATAATGACGTTTATATTAACATAGGTTAAAAAAACTATAAAATTTCACTCTATTTATTTTAATATATCATTCATATTTTCATTATAATAAAAACTTTAATGATTATAACTAAATATTTTTCACATAAAAACATTATATTAATAATGTTAGTTTTATTTTAATTTTTAATGTTTATATGATAACCATAAATTCTCACATAATTTCATTACAATTGTTGTGAGATCATTCAAAAAATAAATTTGAATGACATTTATAAAAATAAATTTAATATATTTTGGGGAAATTTTGTTTTACAAAAAATTTCATTGGTCATTATATTGTATTGTAAATATTAATTGTGTTTATATTCAAATTTCATTATTGTATTGATTCCTTGGATGTAAAAATAAATTAATAGTCCCAAAAACTACATTTATGATAATTTATGATAGACAATAATTAATTAAATTATTAAAAATATAAAAATTGAATGTATACTATTTCAAATATAAATTCTCTAAATTTTCATCCGTGGAACATTTCTAAGTAACTTTTACCATATAATTTAATTTATAACCCTTAATTCCAATCAAATGTTTCACTATATTTAATGAAAAAATGGTTGATAATGTGGTGGAACCCACATATTAATTAAAATTTATATTATATAATTTATTATAGTATTTTTCAAACTAATTTTGACCTAATAATTTTATAACATCCAAATTATGTTCTATTTTTTTAATTTATATTCTTCTAATATTTATTATTTTTTAAAAAAATTTAAAATTCATATTGTGGCCATTCCCTCGCCTATAGAAGGTAACATCCTCATTTCTTATATTCATACTATTTTGTAACTCTAAATTGGAAAATTTATATACTTATAAATAATTAGACTCCTTTTACACTTTTTACATATTCTTCTGCCTTGCTAATACCATTCTACTAATGGTTATGTTTTAAGTGGATAGAAGACTCTTAATGAAGGGGTAATGTTCTTAATCGACTCTTTCAATGTTGATTTATACATCTACATAATATATATATTTTTCACAAATCCTAACATAATTTCTATAGTATCAATAATAATTACATCTTATTAAGATTATGGGAGAACCAATTTACTCCCCCTTTCCATCAAAATGGAGATGATGGTATCACTCATGTATACGCATGGACTACTGCATCCAATTAATAAAATGATTCATTTTATATAACCACAATTAATGATATTTTATTATTATTATTTTAATAAATATATATGATATTATTGAAATAATTATGATTTTATAAAGATTATGTATTACTTACCATGTTACCCTTCCACCTATTAAAAAATATAATGTCTCTTGTGTGTACGTGTGGACTACCACCTACACGGGGTGATGTGATTCCTTCTTCATGAACTCTGTTAATTGATGATTATAAAAACACAAAGAAACTATAAATATAATAATTATATTAGGATAATAATTACAGATATGATTAATCCATTACCCATTTTACTATGATAAATATTTTGATGTTTTCATGCAGTTAGGAATAAAACAAATCTTCAAATCATCCTATGTGAACACAAAAAAATTATGAATATATTAGATATGTTAATAAATGAATTAAAAGGAATAATAAATTAATGTACCTGCCATATTACTTTATTAAAGTATGAAATTATTATAATTTTATGATATCGGAGATAACGTGTGCATGTGGTGTATCTGACATGAGTAAGGGGTTTTATAACTGAATTTAAATCCATTGTTTTATAGTTTATTTTCATTTAATATGTTATATCTAGAATATATTTTTAATGAAATTTTATTATTTTAGATTTAATATACACTTTTTTATTTGTATTTGCCTTTTTACACCTAATTACTTCATTGATTAATTGTAAATTAAATTAATGATATTTATATGGGTTTCCCGTATTATATTTCATTTTATGGGGCATTTTCTATATTCACCACATGATTCATTTATATAGTGTCTATACTTCTCATTTAATGATTTATAACATAAATATATTTATATTCATGGTATTTAATGTTTCATTTGTATATATATTTTTTCAAGTGTATTATGAATAATGTATTATCAAATTGGTAAGGGTTTATTTCACAATTCCATCCTTATTTAAGATTGTTTATTTTTATGACTCAAATATTGGAATTATATGATTATTCAACCATAATTTCCAACTATTATATTATCTAATTTTTATTTTGGGAAATTATATCAATTTATTTCATATTCCATTATCTTTGTACTCATTTTTACAACTATGTTTTTATAAGAAAATATATATTAATTTGAAATTTGGTTGGATATTTTTTTATCAATGTCTGTATTTTCATTAAACTATTTTCAAGAATTTCATTATTATTCCCAAACTATTGATTAAATACATTTATACCATTTTTGAATTTCAATTAAAAAATTAAAAGGATACTTTTTCTGAATTTTGTAATGAAGAAAATTTTACATATTATGTGAAAATAATTTTTTTTAACACATTACTGAAGAATTTTTTTTCCTCTATCATGACTATTCATTACATTGAATAATTCATTCATTGTATAATGGATCTTATGAAACAAATTTACATTACAAAAATTAATGTAATATTAATATTTTAAAATAGTTTATTTCAAAATGAAAATGTTATTTTACTAAAGAAATCATTTAATGATATTTTCAATTTATTTTTATTTATATCAAAAAAACATTGAATATTATTACACTTTATTTGAAATATAATATAATGATACCATTCACCATGATTCCATTGATGTATTATGATAACATTCAATAATGAAGCTACTAGTTTTAAATATAATAGTTCATCTAATAAATATTTTATATTGAATCATGTTCATTAAGATTTATTGTTTATTCATATGATGAGTATATTTTACTAATTAAGATATAGGTGGGTTTTGGAATTTTATATCCCCTAGATACATTAGTGTATCTCATGAGTCAAATTAGTTTGGGTATTTGGCATATCCCTTACCAATTTATGTATGATTTTATAGTATAATTCCATGATTGTAGTATTATTAGGTACAAAATTATGCATTACATCATTATAGAATTAGTTACTAATGTCCCTGTGATTATTCCAATAGTTTTGATATGCACGAATATGTTCTGATATCTTGTTTATATTTATATGGAATTTTTTGATAATCATTTTTCCTATCATATTAGTCATTCTTCATTTACTCTATAATAGATTCCACAATACACATTACCTTACCTAGAATATGATCTCACCCATTGGTTTTTTCTTTCCACAACGATTCTTGTAAGTATAATATTATTTGTATATAACAATATTCTATGGTAAATAATAATGACCTCATAGAAAAATATATATTATATTTTATGTTTTAAATGATAAAGTGAGATTCTAAAATTTTCATATTTTTTAAAGATAAAAAACAATTGGATCATTTAGGACAATATAACTCAAATAAAGTCCTAATATAGTTCAATGAAAAGTGGCTATGAGTTACTGGATTCAGGGTGTTATAGTTTTTATCAACAAATGTTTAGTAGTTCCATTGGGAACTAGATTTGGGAAAAAATAGATAGGGGAAAATATTATAATTGATTCTAGGTATAATTCTATATACATACAAACATCATGAATATTTGGTAATGTTTAGATTTAGTGGTTCTCCTTTAAATTGAATCCCTATTGGGATATTTAATTACTTGTGTTAATTCAACATAACAGACAATATCCTACATTATATTTCTAGGACATTCAATATAAGATTATTTGTAAAAATTTATAACATATAGATTATTCTTATTCAAGACATTAATCTGATAATTACACAGGGTACCTTTCTCATGTGAAGATCATAACAGGTCCTCTCTATAATGTGAATAGTAAATTCCATGATAATATTCATAAACATAGTTAAATGTTCAGAAAACATTATATGATAGGGAAAATAGTATGTTGACTATTAGTTGATAGTAATTTTTAGAATATGATACTTATTCATATGAGGTTTTCACTTTCTTAATCTCCAAGATGAATGATTTTTATATAATACCCTCCTATAGGAATTACATTTTTTATGTCATCAGTTATTTGTCTTTGATAGTGTGTATTTTTTACGTAGACATTACAGTTACTATAAACTCATTTCATGACTCACACAATTATATTTTCTTACATAATCCATGATAAAATAACTTTATATTGATGTTTGAATTGTTGGGTGCATCACTGATGAGATATTATCAATGAAAAAGTCAAGTAATTACTTTTCCATTAATTTTTTTGGAAGTTTATATTGTGACGTCCTGTCATGGGTTCCATTAAACCATGCATGGAGCATGTTGGTCATAATTCCTCATGTGCCCCACCTCATACGGTATAGGGTACATGCTACGAGTGAGTGTCTGGTATGTCAGTTATGGGGAGACTATACCTTCATTTATTGAAGTAAACCACTAAAGGAATCAATCAAAAGTAAACAATTGAGGAAGAATATAAATAACTAGAATAATTCCAAGTCACATGATAGTCATAATAAGAAATAAAATACTCAACATAAATGGAAATCATGATATCATAATTAAAATGCCAATTGTCTACAATGCAACAAAAAATAATGACACAAAGAATCTAAAGAGGGGCCCAAACCAAATTATGTTCCCTCACCCATGACTCATTCCCAAAGAACAACCTATCCTAGGGCCTTTACATTGTCTAATCCTATAACAAAAAATTCTTCTTAGGTGCCGATAAGGAAGCCCGAATTAGATATGCATACAACTCAGTATGGCATCACCAATAGTGGCTAAAAAAGTCTAGTCTAATGATCCTGTATGAAATTATATTAAGAAATAAAATAAAATCAATAATGATATAGTTTTCACATATTAATTTATTCTTAAATAAACACATTTGGGACAATTTCTATTCTTGTCTACCATTTAAATCACAATTCATTATTTTCATTCATTTGGTGTTGAACAACATATCATGCACCCCAAATTTCATTTAGTGCAGATCTGTATATCTAATTCCCCTCTTCACATTCAGTGGAAATCCTCATGTATAACACCCCACAACCAATGAACCTGGTTAATTATTGGGGAGGAACACTATTTCCATGTCCCATCTTCTCAATCGATCTAGAACGCCATGTCTAGCACCCATATTCAAAATCCATTATATCATTCATTAATTCACACGAATTAACCACATCATTCCATTACTAATCCAAGGATTATTTTAACATATAAAGGTCCATTATTTATCCCAATAGTTATATAACTATACAAACCATTAATTAACTCATTAATTAATTAATCAATCAGAGTTAATCTCATTAAATAATTAATTATGTACAATTAATTTTCCAAATCAAATATCAACTTATCATAATTAATTGGAAAATTAATTATCTTAATGAAACAACATGGAACATAATTAATGCACCATTAATTATCCCACATATCCAATACTTATCTCATAATTATTTCCCCCCAATTAATTATAATGAATGCAACTCAATTATATATCTGAATTATAGTATCCCAAAACATAAACAATTTCCCCCAAATCAATCATCTATTTGGAAATCCCCGTAACCCCATGGTTCAGTCATCAATTTAATCACTATAGAATCCTGAAGTCAATTCCACATTCATAATAACTCAAATTTAGAAAAATAAATTATCATGGGAAGATGAAAAACAATAATATTACATACACATATCAAATCCATGACTATGGGAGTTTGATTTAGACCACCTACCTCAGTTTTTGACAGATGTTAGCTTAGTGGAAATCCCCAAAATCCGAGCAGCACAGCGACATCGATACAGATCCGGATCTAAAATCCCAAAACACAAAATTAAGATATAAAGAATCATGATATTTCATATATAGATCTAGATACATAATCTTAGATCTAATTCTCATCACATTGGTTTAGATCTCTGTAAATATGTGATATCTTCAATAAAAAGATCATGTAAAGATTGAGGAATTAATAGAAGAAGCTATGAGATAAAAAATACATATCAATAATAGGGAAGATCTCAAATCCAAGATTAGATCTCAAATAATGGTGTTTGAATTACCTTCGACTCCCTATAGAAGGCTTAGGAATCACCTAGAATTCATCAATCCAAGTACTTGGTCGAAATAGAATGTTCAATGTGGATTGGGTGATTTGAAAACTAATTTTAAGATAATTAAACCCAACCTTCACAGTTTTCTTGGAAGGGGCGCATGATTAGGTTATATTGTTCACTAACTGTGCAGACCTCTCAGTCCATATTTTCATGGATCACACGGTTTCCTGGACTTAGGCGCACAGTTTCTCAAACAATGCGCAAACCTTTCATAGCCCTGTATCCATTATTTTTTCTTAAAAACTCATCCAAACACACCTGAAGACATAACTCTAATTCTATGGTACATAAATCCCTTAATAAATATTAAAAAATGAACCATAGAGGACGTCATAAAAGATTGAGATTGTACAATCTCACCACCTTATAACAGGTCATCCTATAGTTTCACTCTCAAACTTCACTGTGTTGATTTTCCAATAGGATTGTGCTAGTGAGACCTCATGTCTGCTCTTTGTTCCCAATTTTTCCATTGAGCACATCAATTTTCCCTTATATTCAAACTATCGGCACGATAATTCCCTGAAATAGTTTATCATTATGATCCACCACATGTATCATATTCTCCTCAAAGGGCGGATCTATATCAAGCTCAATCTTATCCACACAGATCACATAAGAATGGTTAGGGTGATACCTTCTCAGTTGTGACACATGAAAAACATCATCCATAGCACAAAATCTCTATAGAAGGGCAAATCGGTATTCCAATGGACCGATTCTCTCCACTACCACAAATGGTCCTATAAATAGGGGCACGAGCTACCCCTACCTCCATATCATGTGGTGACAAAACCTATGTGACACCCAAATGGATACATGATCACCCTTGGTAATATTTACAGTTCATCTCCATTTATCAGTATATGAATTCTTCATAATATTATTTGTATTCATATGTTTTCAAATGAACTATAGGAGCTCAAATGTCTTCTATGTAGGATATGGTCACAATAGCTCTGACTCACTACTTATAGCCAAAATAGTTTTGATCTATATATTCTTCCATAATGTGCCTCATATGGTTCAATTTGAAAGGTAGAATAGTTCGTGGATCTGCCCCCGACATGTGCCTAATAATGAATTACACATCTCTCTCAGGTGTAAACCCTAAAAAGTATTCCAAAAAGACAAATTAGAACTGTTCCACAACTACTAAAGGATTAGTTTACTACTGCCATCATAATCTAGCAAAAAACTAGAAACTGGGGATGTGATCTCCCTCAGTTTTTATGTAATTATCCCAAATTGGCTAACGTGGATATCCCACTCTTCATGATGAACATAATATTAACCCTTAGGGAACAAAAAATACACTTTCATGTGGTAATAATTGATGTGGGCTCAGTATGAGACTATCTATTCCATACCCATAATCAGGTCGAACCCCAACATATCAAGGACATAGAGATCCCATATAAAATGATACTCTCCAATCTCTTTTTAAAATTACATTCCCAAATAGATAACTATATACCATGTCCCTAATGGTGTATTGATATTCATTAATATGCATATAGGCTCCACCTCTAGGCTCATACAATTAAAAATATTAGAAGAATTAAAATAATGAGAGGAACTGGTTTAAAATTGGGAACTAGAAATTGTAGAAGATACTAAAAAAGCACATCTCACCATCAATGGCCCATACTCTTTTACCAAAATTGTAGGATTCACTACATGTTACTATCCTACCCCTCTTCCTTATGTTATTATCTGATTCCTCTAAGTTGAGCCACATTGATGATACGGGAACTCATACCCTAAAACACCACATCGACTACCTCTATTGCCTCTTCCAATAGAATTTCATCTTCCAAACATATAAAGTTTATAAGACACCCTTCCAACACACTGGCTCTATGAAATTTAACCCTCATTACTAGAAAGTCTATTCTTCCTTAAAAATTTCAGTAGGTGTCGCTTCATTCTGCAAAACATGAACTCAATTGGTGGTTAAGGGAAACGTGTGCGATAGTGTCATGGGCTACCACATTGGTGTCATAGTGCATGAGTAAGGAAATGTGAAAGTCTTCCTCCAAATATACTATCATTCAGTCCATTTTCTAGACTATGGTTTTTGCAACAGCGCTTCCTACTCTCTGAAGGAACATTCCCTGATTATCCAGTAATAGCCACATGTCCAGTACTGTTAGCCTTATTCAGGTTCCCCTTTAAAATGAGATCATTAATCACCACTTAAGAGATTATATTCGTACTAGACACTCACATGGGTCTTAATTTCTAATATATGTTCATCCAAAAAAAATTGTGAAAGAAGCCTCATCGTCTTTCAAAGATAGAGAAAACACTGCAAATCTATGAAACTATCAGAATAATCTATTATGGAAATACTTTCCTAGTTAAAATTAATATACTATGGATACTTTACATGTCTCAGTGTCTATGGTTATAAGTGTTCCAAGAAATTCTCTATAAATTCATTCCCTAACATAACATCAGTCTGTCTAGACAGTACCGGAATGTTCTGTTAGTGATTCGTGAACCCACTTATCATATACGAATCCAAATAGACCCTCTACACAACTGGAGACTCCAAATGGTCATTTATTGTCCCTATATACTCTTTACATAATTCTTCTCCATTAGGTGAACCTTCTCTAGTAGAATTTGGGGGGTGATGCTGTTGAAACTACCTTTTCAACTCAGACATGATTTTCAGAACCTACCATGGGCCTCCCACCATGAATTGCATGAAATTAGAAACATTCTCTTGGAACTGATCTCCTACCTACTCTACATGCACAAACAGTACCTCAAGTTCAATATATGTATGTTCATTCCAATTCATACCCCCTATCCTCCCTCTCAACAAGAATTTTAAAGGTATAATTTCAACAAATTCAAACACACGTCTTTGGTCTGAAACGAAACATTATAACATTTACGTAAGTGGAAAATGAAAAAAAAACGTTGATCATTTCCTTCCCCCTTTCTCTCTATACGGTCCACACGTGGTAATTACTACTACCTTTAACCATCCTACTCCTTGGTCTTGGTTAACAAGGGTACACACATTCTCATTAATTAATTCCCACAATTTATTAATTTCATTATTTCAAATTAATTAAATCATCAATTAATTTATCAACCCAATCTCATTATATAGGTTTATCTTTAGAAACCTCTTTATTCTCATTTGAATTATTATTTCTATCTCACAAAAATGAAAAAATGTTCTGTTTCAAAACAATACCCATAACTTTTTTTCATATGACTACCTTAAATGATGCATGTAACAAAAAACATGAGTTCCTATAATGATTCATAAGGAATATCATGCCACATAATGCAATGAATCAAATATCAAAAATTGTAAAAACAAATATCACATCACACCACCAGTTTTTCATATATGGTGAAATAATATCAAACTATAACAAGAAACAAAAATCACAATAATCCCACCATATGTACATAGATTTTTCCCCAAATATGCTTTTTCAACACCCATGAATGAGCTAATTACCATGCCCAGACTTTTTCTGGTCTCATATCTATCTTTACCAAAATAGTAAGAGAAAATAAAATGAAAAATGAAAACTATTATGATACACCTTTGTGATATCTCGACCTATGTTCCACTAAATTCTACCATGAGCCAGTTGGTCACATGCCCTCATAAAATCTTCCATGTAACCTAGATGGTCCCAACTACCAGCAACGGTCTTGTATGTCAATCATGGGAAGACTATTCCCTATTTTATCAGAGTAAAAATGTAATGGAAAAAAATAATAATCAATTGTGGAAGCATAAAAATAACAAAAAAAAATACCAAGTAAAATGATAGTAAAGTCAAGAAATACAATAATCATCTGTATAGGAAAGAATGCTGTTAAAATTTAAGTGTCAAGTGTCTACAATGAAACTAAAAATAAATACCTAGTGACTCTAATGAGGGTCCCAAACCAAATCGGGTTCCCTCACCCATGATCCATTCCTAAACAACAACATATCCCAGGGCCTTTCCCTTATCCTAACCTTCAACAATAATGTTTGTGGTGGTATAGATCAGGTAGCCCGAATAGGGTTTGAGTATAACTCAATTGGCCACCATAGATATTATCTAAAACAACTCCAGTAAAAACACAGTGTATGTAATTCAATGATGAAATAAAAAAATCATAGTGAAATTGTTATCACATTGTCATTTATTCTTAAATCAACACTTTAGACCCAGTTTCAATTCTTATCTCCCATTTACATCATAATTCATTATTGTCATTAATTTTTTGTTAAACTCAATGTTATGCACCCCAAATATCATTTGATTTAGATCACCATGTCTAACACCCCTAATCACATTTGGTGAAAATCACCATGTGTAGAACCCCACATCATCGGTGTTTGGTTAACTATTAGGGAAGAGAAATATGTCAATGTCCCAACTTCTCAATCCATCTAGAATGCCATGTCTAGCACAAACAATCTCAATAATATGTTGCATTTATTAATTCAAATGAATTAACCACGTCATTCCATTACTAAACCAATTATTAGATAATCATATAATATTCCATTAGTTAACCAAACAATTAACTAAGTACGCAACCCATTAATTAATTCATCAATTAATTAATCAATCAAAATTAATCTTGTTCCATAATTAAGTCCATACAATTAATTATCCAAATAAAATCTAAAAATATCAAAATCAATTCAATAATTAATTTTCTTAATGAAACATCAAGTCATATAATTAATCCACCATTAATTATCTAACATAACAAATCCATATCACGTAATTAATTTCCCCCAAATAATTATCTCGATCCCAAAAAAAACTGAATATCACAATTATAATATCCCAAATCATAAACAATTTACCCCAAATCAATCATCTATTTGGATATACCCACATCTCCATGTTTCAATCATCCATTCAATAACCAAAGCAACCAGTATTTAATTCCACAATCCTAAATACTCCATTTTAGTTTATCAATTATCAATAGAAGAGAACAAAACAATAATATTACATAGACATATCAAATCCATGACTATAGGAGTTCTATTTAGACCACCTACCATGCATAGTTGATAGATGTCAGATGAGTAAAAATCCCCAAAATCCAAGAGACACAACATCATCGACCATGATATGGATCAAAAATCCATGAACCAAAAATTAATATCAAAATTACCAATATCTTGCAACATTAAATCTAAATCCTGAATCATAGATCTAGATCTGAACAAATAGGTTTATATCTATGGAATAAATAGAGAGCATCCATGAAAATATATCTAAATGATAGATGAAATATAGAAATAAGAAACTAGATAAAAACCACTAACCATGAAGATTTCAGATCTATAATAAGGGATTTAGATCTCAATGAACAATGTAAATTCTCCTTAAAATCCTTCTAGAAGGCTCTTGGATTGCCTATAATTCATAAAGACCTTGCCTGGGACAAAATATATGGGTGTCAAGGGTTCTTGTGATTTTAGAAAAAAAATTGATAAATAAATCCAACTCACATGGATTCATAAGAAGGGGCGCTTGGTTAGGGTAAACTGTGTGCCACACATATGTACCTCTCTGTCTAGGTCTGAACGGTTCACCCAATTACCTCTGTTTAATCACACAGTTTTCAAAACCATTCCCAACTGTGTGCAACCCTCTATCCATTAATATTTCTTAAAAACTCCTAGTAACACACCCCAATAAAGAAAACCAGAACCAAGTTACTTAAAAACAACAAAAACTACCTGAAAATAAACCTGAGATGACTCTTTAAAATGTTAGGATCTTAAAAATATCTTGCATATTGATTGAAATTTATTTAGGACATTAAATTTCAGGGAAGTGGTATAATGAAATGATTATATCATAAAATCAAAGAAATAATATCAATCTTGGTGGTGGATGATATAAGTGTGCAATATGCTAGATGAGATACTGCAAAAATTTGATAAAAATATATAGTAAGCATTCATTTGTGGTTTTTAACAGTATGACATTAAATTCTTTCTCTTAGGTTCCTCGAAACGTTTCTAGTATATAATACTAGACATTATGAAATACCTCATAATACTAAACAGAAATAATCCTAGAGAATCAAAATATATGATTCTCTCAATTTTAGTAAATTATATTTTATTTTAATTATACGAAAAACATATGGTTCTAAAAAGTTATGATTTGTTAAGGATTTATTGATCACATAAATTAATGTAATATATATTAATAAGGTAATTATATAATTTCATAGATATATAGTTCTTAATATTATATATGAAAAAAATAATTATATATTCATTAATAAATATTTTATTTTGTTATGTTAATATTTAATAAATATTTACTCACCACACTGTGAATATAATTTTTTAATTAACTAAATATATGATAAATAATTATCTACCAGAGTATGAGTGTAATATTTAGTCTACCCAAGAATGAATAATTATTTGAATATTTATTTAGGTTTATGATAAATGTCGGGGTGGATATCCCGAACTAGATTATGTATACTGGTAAATATTAATTTTTATTTTGGTAATATAATACTTTTCGTATTAATAGTATTTACACTACATAAGAAATTTATTACTATTATTATTTCAACTGTTTGAGAGGTCAGATTAGGTTTGATTTATGGGTAATTTTACAATTATTTAATATGATAACCCAAAACCTATCTCTATAAATAGAGAACTAAATCTATTGTGTAGATATATATAGAGTTAGAGCATGAAGGAGAATCATTGTTCATAATGAGAATTATTGACCTCTCTCATGACTGAAATATTCTCTATACATTATCCACAGAAATCCACTCTTTCATGAATTATAGTGATATGATGATACATTAATCTAAAAACAATCATTATATTATTCAATAAGAACACCATAAGATGATAGATCCACTGTTGTAACACTCAAAAAGTCATTAGTGATATTCATATTTCAAGGGATCATGTATGGATTTCCACTAGAGGGTGTCTACATAGGGATCATGTATACTCAATGATGAAAACTAGAAAAGCGTTTTCGAAAATAATTATCATCATCAAAGAAATATATAAAGAACCAGGTAATGTTTTTAACAATATATTTAAATTAATTATTAATTCTAAGTTGAATAGATGTTATCATATTTTTGGGAACCTTTATTTTCCATATTATTTGAGGGAAATATTGTTTTTTTCATTTACATCTTTTACAATATGATAAAGATCCAAGGAGTCTAAAAATATTTGACTCTAAAAATTACCTAATAATAAATTCTTTCTACGATTGAAACCATCATGTCGCATCATAGGGGTCCTGATTAAATTTATAAATCGTTTATTTGTTGAACTATTATATATAATTTTGGGTAGATTTTCAATTCGAATTTTTAATCCAATGATTAATTATATTTTTTCAAAATATTAATTTTTTAAATTCTAGATTCATGTCATCTAAGTTATTTCAAGAGTGAGATGAATAAAATTGGATATGTAAATACAAGGTGTTATGATTCATTAATGTATATATTGTATCATGATATGTGACATGAGTATTTGATGTGTACCTAAGTGAAAAACACCCAAACATGTCTCAAAATACATGACTCTCCAAGTAGTAATTAGACATGGATCATTTATTATACATCATGTGTTTACAGGATATCCTAAAACATGTTTTTTATTACTACATGGTGTGTACATGGAATACACATCATGTAGTCTACATGGTTTAGTTGTGAAATTCATGCTGAATATATTGTCTAATTCATAGTTTATACTCCATGTGACTAAAATGCATTATATTTAATGATATAAATGCCATGTAGTCATCATACATATAATGTTACCATTAGATTTGGTGTCTAAATAAGTCACCATTTCAAAGGGATATTTAGGTAGACAAATGAAAAGTAGAACACATGGATTATGTCAGACCATTAGGTTGTGTGATCCATTAATTTTTTCATTCGAAGAACACAATGATTTACTTGGTGAGTTATGTGTAATAATGAAAAGAGGAACACATAACAAGTATCTTTTAAGTATGCATTATTTAATATGGACAAAATATATTCTATGACCGTAGAAGTTTATCTTTTATGTTGAAAAAATAACGATATATTATTTTTTTTCATTTGTATATGTCTTGCAGTCTCTTAGTAGTTAATAGAATATCATTTGTTTAAAAATATTCAAATTCAATATTAAAAATAGAATTACAATGTTAAAACCTTATATGATAACTAAGATATAAGGTTTTGAATAATTTTTAAATAATCAATTAATTTGATTTAATTATCCAAAATTATTGGTCAGTCCATTTATTTTTCTTCAATTCTATAATGATTGGAATCTCTAAGAGAAATCAGAATGAAATTTAAAAAATGATAATTAATTGATCAATTAAATAATTAATTATTCAAATTTATGTATTTTTATCATAATAATTCATAATAAATTGATTTGAATATTTTATAGTTCACTTTATCAAATTCCATGCATGTGTATGAAACATCATGATATTTCATTTAACATGTGTATGTTGTGGTTTTATTTAATTTTAATTATTTCATGTTTTCATGTATTTGTTATCAAAATAAATAATATGTTCTGTATTTCATCCCTCCATCCCTTATTATGTAGCTCCCAAAAGTGTACTATTGTTTTATGTAATTCCCCTCAACCAATCATCTTGTTCCACTCACCTTTTTATATGTTATAAAACATATGCACTAAGAAGCATGTTTCCGGGCATATGGAGGTGATTTCAGGTGGAACTGTGAATTAACAGTCCCAAATGTTTCATATGTAGATAAGTGGAATTTTTCAATCTATGACGAGACTAACAAAAAGAGAATTCAAAAATATTTTTATGTTAATTAATTTCCCCCTAATAACATATTCATTATATATTCTTATGATCATTTCTTTTATTCATTTATTATCATTCTAAATTAAGTTTAATCTCTTTTATAGATTCAATTATATGATCAGAAAAATAAATTGAGCAGTATGAAAAATATTGAATTTGTATAAATGGATTATGCATAAATGATAAATTGGAACATGGTTAATACCCTAAGTAAAATCTACAACATTTTTTAATGACAAGTAACGATGAAATACATAATAATATAAAAAACATAATAATCACTCAATAATTTATTAACAAATATTTTTTATTCCATTAATTGATTAATAATTTACCGATATAACAAAGTGTTTACATGAAAATAGTATAGACACGTTTTTTAACTGGTATATCTCATAAGGGACTTATGTAGAATTTATAAAGGTCTTATTTAATTTAAAAACTATTGTTTTCTGGAAACAACTTTTTTGGTGGGTGTTGAGAAAACAATATTTATCATTTATTGACTAGGTATACCCCTTAACGGAAGAAAGCACTACATGACCATTATTTCCATGATCTCGCACAAAAAAACCATCTTATGGATTTCATTGAAATAGTTTATATCTTATGAAGTATTTTATCAATCATTTCCACAGAAATATATATGAGACAAAAAATTACAAGTTAAATGGTGTGGTCCACTATGTCTTGATAAAATTTTGGGAGACATAATAAAATTAATATTATCGTGTATGAAATAATTTATAATCATGTAAATTAATAATAATTAAGCTTAATTATTATAGAGAAATGAATATACATCCCACAAAATATTGAGATGATTCATTAAATCAAGGTATCCACTTAAAAATACAATAATCTATGATATGATGCAATAATTTATGCAACACATTATTAAAAGTAATATTTATTATGGATTTGAATCCAGTAAAAATATTTTAACACAACATCGGATATGCAATTGTGAAAAGTATGCCCACCAAAGATATGTATAAGATAGTTCCAATGTTTGTGGAATAATATTATAACCTATTTCTAGATAATAGATGATGAAATAAAATGAGGTTGATTTCTAATCCATAATATCTCATATTCATTTTCTTCATTATGATAAATAGTTTCTTGAAATAAATATGAATTTAAAATCACATTAATAGGGTAAACTAGAAGAAGGAATTGTATCTACTAATAATTGCTAAAACACTGTTGGATAATTTACCAGTTTGAAAAATAATTATTCCATTCATATAAGATATTATCCCCTATTCTTATTTTATCATCCTTATTATAATGGTTATACATATTCCCGCAAGCCCATAAAAAAATGTAAAATTCACTCTGGGATAATTTAATCTGAAATCATAAAGAATATAGATATTGGATTTAAAAAATTTCCTTTACATTTATGTTGAAATGTATTTGGTAAAAGGATAAATATACATTAGATAATAAATATTCAAAATATCATTCACAACATCCTTAAAAAATAAAAATTATTAGGTGTTAGAAGAATGAATATGACACTATATCAATCATATATGTAAGGAATGAACAATGGCATGGAAATTACAATTAATTGAAGAAAAAAGAACACACATACACTTCAGGTATATATATTAAGTTTCTATTTGATAAATGTGTATACAGATATAATATTATTACAAAATTATTTTAAAAAAAAAATTGTAAATGAGAACCAATTGAAAATATTTAGTGTAACTAAAGTGGAGGTGAGAATGAGACTTTCCTCTATCAGTAAAGCAGAGATTAGTATATCTCATTTTTAATATGGATTGATTCATGTTTTAATAATTTTTACCAACATTGATTTCTAATTTATAGTCTAGGAGAAATTATATATTATTTATCATTTGGAATAAATGTTTTTATGGTACATTAATAATAAACTAATTTTATTGTAACTCTTGAATAATATATTTCCATCATAATAAATGATGAATATAAAATATTGAACCCTTACACATTTATGTAGAGATAAATATTTAACAAATAAAACTACGTTCAGTGACAATTTTATTCGCAAAAGAGTTCATTAGTATCAATTTATCTAATATATGATATATAAAAACAAATGAATTATCATGTTTTAAATTAAAAAATTTAAATAATGGTACACCACAAATATTTTTTGAGTTAGTTTAATTTGACCATGTTAAATATTATAATGATTATGGTACCTTCATATACCTCATGAGATTATATTACTATTTTTTAGAAACTCTAGGAAAAAAAATGAGTGAACATGGAAATGATGGGGTAATATTCAATATTCCTTATCAGAAAACACATTGTCTGTGTAGTCATTTATAAAACATGTCGAGTTAAAGTATTGTCAAAATCATATTTAACTTAATAAATCAATGTGATGACTCTAGTAAGAGGAAGATCAATGATGAGGATGATATATATTTAAAATCATTCATGATTTCATCTAAGAAAAATTTTTCAAAATGGAATGCATTAACTAATAAATATTGCCATAATAATAAAAATTCAATATCATGTCACTTGTTGTGACATAAGAATATTATAGGGAACACCAACAAGATTATGTTAAAAATAGTTGGTTAAAAAATGTAGCTAGAAACATACATCATACAATAAGATGAATCTAATCTAATAATCCTATTTCAACAAAGGGTATTAACATCTTATCAAGATTGACTATATTTATATTAAGGAAGCCATATAATTAATGATAGTGGGAGAAGTGTTAAATTTTATCCATTAAGGATCTAGATGAGCATTGTTTGACAAAGGAATGTTGTACATCACTATGAATAATGGGAGGATTCATCAAAGAGATGTAGACTATATAGGAATTCAAAACCAGAGATGTAGTTTCTATCAATTTTGGTGGTTGGTATAAGTGTTATTCCCTAAAAAAATTCCTACAAATAAGTAATAAATAGATAAATTTGACGGTTGATATGTATATATAAAATCAATTAATTAACAGCATTAATCAAGATTCATGGACTCTATATTATGAATTTTTTAAAGACATTATACTATTGGTGATTATTTAAATGAACTGGACATCAATAAAATAAGATGATAATAAAAAAAGAATCATTGATAATTGTAAGGATTAATATGAAAAATAACATAATCATAAATCATATTCCCTATAATACATAGGAATTATATATGTCATAGAATAAATTTATGGTCATCATATTGGTATATTAATAGTATAATACAACTTATATTGAGGGATCCTTTAAGTGTTATTTGAAATTTATAATTAAAAATTATTTTAGTCAACATGATTTATGATGTGACCAGAAGGTGAACCTATGTAAAATGTCTATAATGAATAACTAGATTTTCTAGTGACATTATAAAATTTCAATGAGTTATGAGGATTATTTAAAATCATTTGTAAAAAAATCATATATTATCAGCATATAATATAAATTTGGAAATGAATGTTTAACAAGTGTTTATAATTTAATATTGGGAATGAAATAAGATACCAAGATATATATATTGATACCATATAAAAAATATCTACATTACTAATTTTTTAATACTATGGAATTATATTTCACCAATTATGAATTAATGTAGAAACCATGTTCTAGAGAAAAAGATCAAAAAATTTATCAAAGTGTTTTATAAAAATAGTATTAAATTATAAATTAAATTAATTAAAAGTAGATGTTGAAATTATTAAATACATAATTACAATTGGCATATAATCCTTCCAGTATATCATTCATGGGGACATAAAAAGATTAATTAAATTATAATCATTTCAAAAGATTATGTACTATGAACTTATCTCATATAACTGATTTATTCTAATATTCAATATAACTAATTCATAATAGATTTAAAGTGAATATTATATAGATCCATCATAATTTCCTTAAATCGTAGTTGGAACATTCATTCATTACATGGAAGAGTAGTATTGGATGACTTCATGTTGACTATAGAAGTGTGAAAACTAATGATCAAGTGAACTGGACCCTTGTCATCGTGTTGTTCAATATGAATTTTTTTTTATAATAATATAAGTTAGTATTATATAAAAACACAGTACATATATATGTTTCGAAATCATTAATATTTGATTATGTTTTGGCTTCTGATGCCACTTAAGAAGACTTTTGGCATCATCGTTTCCCAATATTGGGTTCTACCAAATGAAATATTTCTCTTATTATTATGATAGACTTTTATTGTGGAATTGGAATGGATGTGTTTATTCATTCATGGGAACAAGAGGTTTATACTCAACTATATAACTACATATGGGTTTTTATCAAGGTAGTAATGTAGAATAATATATTTACCACTCAAACATGTCGATTTTCCATCCCTCTCCATGAATTCATGGTATTCCTAGTAGATGGAACGATTATTTAAATAAGTGTGAATAATATACAGGAAATAACCTATCATTATTACTATTATCTAATTTAATTCATAGTCCACGGTATTTGGTGACCTATACTAATCACACTTTTCGTTTAGATTTCCTACAAATTCATTGATTATAATATTATTAAATAGGGAATAAAATATTTATTATTATTCTATAATAATGTAATGTGATAATGTCCTATGATATCTATCACATCACATAGTCATAACTTTTACCCCACAATAATAAGATTCAAAAACTTCCATGAAGATATTCTTAAACATAGATTTATGGGAAGTTAATATTCTATGATGGTGTGCATGGTATTTTGACTGCGAGATGTGAGTACATACAAATATATAAGGAATCTTATAATTATGTTTTCAATTATTAATCTTCATAATAAGTTATAATGTGAATAAGCCAAAATTTAGGAATTATCACTTTTAATGTTTCCACAGATATTCCATTTAGTGAGAATGTGAAATGGTCCATTGACCATGAGATTGTTTTTAATATAGTCCAAGACATGTGATTATAGAATGTTTTTTCAAAAACAATGATGAAAAATAATTCATGTTGATATTGGGTAAACTAGTGGTATCCCGAAGGAAAATATATTAATAAACAATATAGGGTATGATTTTTTCATTCCATATTAATGGATGTTGATATGTTAGTCCATTGATTGAAACTGGACCATCACTATAAATTCCATGGCCATAAAATAATAATGAGTTTTTTTCATAAAGTCAATGGAAGATGTATCAAACATATTAGTTGATGAAATAAGTATGTAATATCCTTGTAGAGATATTGTTACAATGTGATTATGTTACTCTGTAAGTGTTCATTTATGCCTACTGAAATTATGATGATAGATTATCTCTCTTTGTTCCATAACTCGTAACTAGAGAGTAATCTTAGACATTGGGATATCTCACTTAATGTCAATTATAATGGATCCATTAAAGCCACAATATAATTCTATCAAATGAACTTACATAAATACTATTTTAATTTAATTATTGGAATAAATGATATTATATTAAATGATGAATATATTTTATTCAAGACATATTTATTTCCAAAAAATAAAAAAATTATTCCAAAGATAATTTTTATAAAATTTTAATTTATATTATTTATTAATTTATTATTATTTAGAAGGAACAATTTAATTACATATTCTTCTCTATATAATTTATTTTATGACATGAATATTTATTTAATTTTTACATTATAAACTATGATTATTATATTTAAATATTATTGAATATTTAAAATATAATTATTATACTGAATATAAATTAAATATTTATTTTATTTATTGACTAATATTTAATTGAATAATTATAATGGAAATTGATACATTATGAGTAGGGTGAGCATAATATGATTATGTCTTATGATAAATATTTATTTTCATGATTGAAAAAAAATATTTATCGTTGCACTAATTCTCACACACAATGGAAATTAAAAATATTATTATTGTCACATGAAATTTAATTATATGATGTTTAATTTATTGTTCATTGAATAATTTAATAATACTTTAAAACAAATCCTATATGTATAAATAGACGATAACATTTACTCTGAAGATGTGGAAGAGATAGATTATGATTGGGAATCATTATTCTCATGAAATTCTAAAGACCTGTATAATGAATTAATAATGATCTGTAGATTCTCTTTCATCATCCACCCTATCAATCATGATAGTGTAATGATGATAATTCAGGTTTTAATTAATCATTAAATTGATCATAAAGGAAACCACACAATGATTGATCCACTATATTGGCACCTTAAAATTGAACAATTTTGTTTGGAGATGAATGGATAATATGTGTATCCCCAAGGGGTTTCAACATTTAAAGGGGAAAATATTATATTACCTCAATAATATTCATCCATTTTGAGTTTCCATAGAATAATAATACGGTTATAAAATCTCAGGTGGTATTTTTTGGTTAATTGATATATTCATTATTAATCCATATGTTGGATGAGTGGATTGAACCTATGGAAACATATGAAATTGAATAGTAACATGTGAAAAAAATATATATATTAATGGGTTTAAAAGTTTAAATTTGATCATAAGTTTGAGGAAATTAATACTCGTTTATGTTTTATATGATTGGAGGTTTAGAAGATTAAATTTATTTTTGAAGCCATTTATGGGAATAAAACCCTATTATTTAGTTTTTTTAGTGAAATAGCTATTTGGGGAATAACACAATTATATTTTCATAAAATAAATTTAATTTTATAGGTAACCTATATGGTTATTATGATGTATAATGTTGTTTAAATTATGGTAATCATATGATATTATTCGAAAAATAAATATTGAGATAATTTATAGAATCATGTATCATTTAATTGTGTAATATTGTTTAAATGGATTTTATATGGTAAATATTAAAAGATTTTGGAGACTATACTTTTATAGAATTTATATTTTTAGTTTTTGAATTTTTGTGTAAATTGTTTTTTAGATAAATTTTAAATTAATCATAGATGAATTTATTGTTATGTTTTACAAAAAAAACATTTGAACTTGATATGTGATATTTTGAATATTTTTATGTTATTTTCTTGATGAATGATTAATTTATATCTTTGGGTTTTATTTCATAATAATTTTATATTAATATATTATTTATCAATTTAATGTTCAATTCATATTTCATATTATTTTATCATGTTATAATAATTTTTTATTTCACTACAGATAGAGGGAATATTTTTTTATACATTACTAGATATTATAATTCATTGTAAGTTAATTTTAGTTCTTTTGTCCTGAAAAACTCTTCTGGAATATTAATTTTTTTAATTAGAGATGTGATAGGAGTTGAAATTGATCTAACAAAAACCATAGTTTAAAATTTTGATTATGAAATATAGATAAATAAATTATGTCTATCTTTTCATGTTCCCTTTCATAATAATAAAATAATTCTACAGTTCTAGGAAATAGATCACCCAAAAAAATTATTATCCTACTACATTCATTTCTGATCAATTTATTTTCTTCTTGAGCCCTTATTAATTTGTGATTATTTGGTTGTTATACTTTTCATTACCATGTTATATATTACTCTATATTATTTATTGTAAATTATTTTTTCCATCATGCCTATGTATTAATTTCATACATAAATTCTCTTTTTCTAAGAACCTAATTATATATTTTTTTAGATAAACCTTATGTTTCCACCCATATAATTTTAAAAAATGTTGTTTTCTTAGCTTTTTGTATGATATGGATTTTCATAAAATGTATTTTAAAATGTTGAAGTAATTATTTTTGAGATTAAAATAATGAGGACTCTATTTATTTAAGAGATTTTAATATTGCGTCCTAAAAATTTATTTAAAAATCTTCTTATTTTTTATATTTATCTTAACACACAACACCGATAAATAAGAGAACTACGATATAAAATCAAATAATTTTTATTTAAATGAGACCATTATAAACATATAGTTAAATATTATATATAAATAGGAATAAATAAATCATTAAATATTTGTATAAATGATTTTTATAATGAATAATTATTTATTAATTCATAAAAAATAAGTACCCTATTTTAGGTAAAGTCATTTTAATCATCAAATATATGATTTCATAAATAAAGGGTATTATTTGATTACTGGGAGGAACTATAATTAATTTATATAAATCAAAAATAAAAGATTCTACATAGTTACTATAATTTCTTTAATAGATTTCTCAATATTATATTATGTTGATATTTTTTAAAAAAATATGATTTATTTTAAATGATATGCCAAAAATACCAATTTTCTTACAATTGTAATTTCAATCCACTAAGTACTATAATATAGATGATTCATTAATTAATTTCTTGATTTAATGTAATATATTATACATTTTATTTCTCTTTGTATAAATATTTTGATAAGAATCACCTTTATATTTTATTTTTGTTTATACAGAACTTAAAAAAACTTCAAAGAAATGTTTTTTTGAATTTTTCGGAATTTATATTAAAACTTACTTCATCCACATATATATAATAATTATTTAAAAATTTAATAAATATTTAGAATTTGTTATTTAATTTCATTCTAAATAATACTCTTTAGTTTTTGGTATTTATGAATTGATACCCTATTAAGTACAGTTTACCTCTCTGAAGGGAAAATCTAGTAATTACGGATAAAAATAATATCATGAGGCTTTAAAATCAATATTATAATAGATTTTATTTATTATATGACATTAATTCGACCTCATCCATCATAAATTTAGATATAAGTCATTTTGGTCACATTTTCCTTTTACAATGATTTTTTTTGTTTTATGTTATTATAATTACAAAATATAACTGGCATTATTAAAATATATATAATATATCTCTAGTGGGATAAAAATATGTTATGATTATTTATATTTAATTTATTAGTTTTTTCTATGTACGATGGTAGAATATTTATAGGAATTTTTATGGAGCCTGGTGCTGAGAAGACATGAGATTATGAGGCATGATGTGCCCAAAATTATATGTTGAAATATATTAAATATCATGAACATGTATTTTCTATGAAAATTTATAATAACAATGCAACTATGCACGAATTATTAATTTTAGGGTACGATTTAGTTCATAATTTGGGTTTTACCGTAGGTGCATCATACCAATTGTCGGTGTCCGGCATTTGTGAAAAAATTATTATAGGTGAAAATAAAAAATAAATTTATTTTATAATTATTATCATAGAGATCATAAATCCTCATAAAATATAGGGATATGAAGGGATGTTAGGACTGCTTTCTTAACCAAAAATACCAAGATGATCATTGGAGGAGAGAATTAATTGCGAATGACATCATATCAGATCAGATTGAGGATCATGGCCCTATAAGGTTTTTTGGATCATACCAATGATGGTAGTGGAAAAACATTGTTCATCATAAAATGATCCAAACTCCATATATATATATATTTTATTTATCTCTATTTTTTCTTCATTGAATAAAATGAATCAACTGATTAATGAATTGATTCACATATGGATAGTTTTATTGTAATGTGATTTTTTCTACATTTTGGGAGAATGTTTTTTTGTTTATTTGTTTAATCCTTTACCACTTCATTCATCATTACTGTAGAAATAAAACGGGGATAAAAATAATATAGGATGAGGTTTATTACTCACTTTTTATTTTATCATTTTATCTCCACATTTTATATGAATTTCTCTTTGGAACATTCTTTTGGCATTAGATTCAAAAAATACCCAATAAATGACCAGTGTGCATTCAATAATTTTCGAAATAGATTATTACTATGGGTTATAGATTTTAATTCCATGAAATGATGGAGTTATATGAATATAGATGTATATCAATGGAGAGAATATGAGTTTTTCTACCACGATTCAGAATGCCTCAACAACAAGGCTCAACGACGATGGATCTAGAGAAACAGATTCGGCATGAATCTCTCCAATAGTGTCAATGTAGTGTAGTCATCTTCATTTATTCATCATATAGTTCTATTTAGGGAGGAATTGGGGGGTGTTGAGGTATCAAATGAATACGTAATGTTAACGAATGGGTTTTATGGAAAACATAAATACAGTGGATATAGACCTATAAAAACACATCAGGTAGTCCCATTATGTGTGGCACTAAGGATTAAGTGATGATATAAGGATTAAACATCTTGTGACCCCTAGCCTAACATGTTTTCTTATAATGTATGTACATTTTAATGAGGCCTTGTTGGGTTTCACTCTTTGTGGGCCTCGTCATAGGATGTGTAACATGGGTTTGATGGCATGTATTGTACATTGAGTACACTCCCAAGTGGAATGTAGCCCCACACACCATATACTTTTTATATATAAAGGTAGGCCAGAGTGTACTAGTAGATCTGTGTACTCTGATATGTCCAGGTACACTGAAACTAGTTTGGTGTTGATGGGCATGAGATTTATGGATTAATGAGTTCTAGTGGGACATCTATATGTTGTGTAACTAAGGTGTAAACTGTCTATTAAGAGAATTTTTCACCCCTGTGAGGGTGTAACACTGGTAGTTCTAGGTATTTTGATATATGACTTGTACAAGAATGAAGGTCCAGGTACCTAATGAACAAGTTGGATTCCTATTTATAATTATCTCATCTTCATTGAGGTCTTATGTGATTATACTTAGACTTATATCGGTTGAGTGTGTTCCCCTTTTCCATTCCAAAAGTATTAATATTGACTTGATTCCTACAAATAGGATGGTTATTCGATTAGTGAGAATTCATGGGTAGATTTATTGGAATCCATCCATGTGGCCTAGAGTGAGATCTGCTACCATAACATTTCCCATGGTTGATATCTTTGTATCTTATTGACCCACAGTACCCAAGTCATGATCCTCTACTTATTGGGTTTCTCTGAATTATATTTATGGTATACCAAAGGGCCTTGGGTGTGATCTTCATCTATGTATCATTATCTTTAGACATCTAGTGTATACTTTTTATAGTGAGACCAGATGAGTAGTGTGTCTCAGATGTATTTCATCAGATCACTCTGACTCATGGAGGGTTTTTTCTCAGTTGAGTTCCATAAGGTATGGCATGGAATGTTGAGTGAAATATTCTAAATTAGTATTTCCTTGGATCCTTTGAGTATTAATTATATGCTGGATTTCATTTTGTGATCATAAATTGAGACAGTGTATCTACTATGTGTATATCATGATGTTTTATTTTACATCTCACATTATGATTTACATATCCCATGATGATTTTAGTACCTTTGATTCATTGTTGTTGGTTATTTCAATTTTTTCTAATGGATATTTAAATGCACACCCCTTCATGGGATTTTCTTGCATGTTTCATGTCTTATACAGATTATGGGACTTTTTTGGAGTTCGTGATGGGATTTGAGTTGGTGGAGCTATATTTGGTTGGGCTTGTATTAATATCCATTCTTCTTTGGACTAATTTCTTTATACTCTAATGATAGGACTATATATGTATTCAATCATTGTTAATAATTTTTTTACATTATAACAATTTATAGGATTTTAGATTCCTATGTTCTTGTGTTTATTTATCATAGGATAATGCATCCCATGTGTTTTATATTCCTTCAAGGAACTAATCATCAGCCTTGAGCCAATTGGATGTGACATATGTGTTATTATGTCTATGAAATATTAGGTTGGGTTGTGATAGAATGGTTTTAGATAAGTAACTAGTCTTAACATATGTAATCTTGCTTGGGTTTATGGTTTGATTTTTTTGTTTCACTTGCCAAGTTCTAATGATTTTTTTCAAATTTAGGAAACACTGTGAATGTTTTTAATGTTTATATCTTAGGGAAGGATGTCTTGATTTTTTTGTTGAAGATGATGTATCCTAGAAATAGGACGTTGGTAACCACTTCGATGAATCAGTATATGTAGATACTTGTTATAGAGATATAAAATATGAACCAATATAATTTAGCAATGGGTCATTGATTCAATGGTACTCTTGAATCAGATCCATAGATATGCTAATTGAACATGGTACATATAGGCAATCATCAATATGAATCTATGATGACTGCCAGATTTGATTATGAGACACTTTTGTGATGATATCTAGATTAGTAATGAAGTTTCAATTTATGAACTCACTCACAAGGTGTTTTTCTCTAGGTGGGTCCATATAGTGCTACCCAAATTTTGAGTACCACATGAAACTTTTTATGGATCGGGGAGATAATTGTCTTCATGTTTAGAAATTTTTAGCTCCAATAGGGTTGGAAGATGGTACTTCCATGATTGGTGTGTAATGAGACCTCAAACGATTGGATAATCGAGGTTTCATTATGAGACATAACCATAGGAGGTAGAGGTTTGACACATGGATGTTTTCATAGATTGGTTCTGGTGGAATTGGTATATGTTAGACATATACGGAGTGGTCATTGAATGTTCCATATTTATATATATCCCATCATACATGATGGTCTAGACTCTAATCTCGAGTAGTGGCAGACCGGTGAGAGTCTATTGTGTGAATATCCCACATTGATGAGACACCTACTTGATGTTGGTCAATACGATGATACATATCCATTGTGATGTGGCGAATAGTTATAGCTCAATATCTGTGATGATTGATGTAATAGGGGAAATGAAAGAATGATGTACAATTTAACCCATGGAGATTCATTCTTGAGATGAGATCACAAACCATGTGGGTGATTTAGTGCCATCTAAAGAAGATAGTATCCTATGTGTGGTGGACATTATGAGACATAACCATAGGAGGTAGAGGTTTGACACATGGATGTTTTCATAGATTGGTTCTGGTGGAATTGGTATATGTTAGACATATACGGAGTGGTCATTGAATGTTCCATATTTATATATATCCCATCATACATGATGGTCTAGACTCTAATCTCGAGTAGTGGCAGACCGTTGTGAGTCTATTGTGTGAATATCCCACATTGATGAGACACCTACTTGATGTTGGTCAATACGATGATACATATCCATTGTGATGTGGCGAATAGTTATAGCTCAATATCTGTGATGATTGATGTAATAGGGGAAATGAAAGAATGATGTACAATTTAACCCATGGAGATTCATTCTTGAGATGAGATCACAAACCATGTGGGTGATTTAGTGCCATCTAAAGAAGATAGTATCCTATGTGTGGTGGATGAGTTTTTATGACTTTTTTATTTGAGTTTTATTCATTTTATTTTTTATCAGATCTATCCATTATTATAGTACATTTATTGATAGAGAACTAATGAGTTGTAAGTGGTGGGATCTCATGGAGGCTTTGAGTATGTTTTAAATTATGAAATGTGTCTACACATCCTAATATGATGTTTCCACATGGATTTATCATCCAATTTTACATGAGTTTATCCCATATCCAAGAGATAGTATCACCAGTGGTGACCTTTTTGCTCGACCCTTATGCTAGAGGCTCTTACAGAGAGGATCAGTGATTTCACTCTTCTACATATTCTTTGACATGGATCTTGGATGATATATATGTATTTTTGGATTAAAATATTTCCATAGTAGTTGTGGGACCATATGATGTTTTTCTTTGTATGAATAGGTCCATTAAAATAAATGATCATATGATTTCCACGACTGAGTGTAATAGTGATTCCAATTTCATTTTATGGATTTGTTTCTCCATTGGTAATGGACTTTTCCCAAGAAAGGGATGAATGAGATCATTAAGAGAAGGTCACAACTGTTCCCTCATCTGTTGGCTACTATTACACTTGGAGTAGCAGATGTTATGATATTTCATATCTAGTGATGGTGGAGAAGAATAAGGGAATACTTCTTGTTAATATTCCACGTTTACCTTACCATAATTAAGTTGTCTTTCAACATGTACTAGAACTATCGATGAACCAATATCTTCTCTATAATATCAGTTGAACCCAGGTAGTTGTATGAGATGAATTTTCTTTCAGGAGTTTTCAAAGAAAGGGGATTCATAGGACCTCATGTGTTTTCTTGGGCAGCCCTTTGTTTTTTTCATTAGAGGTGGATGACTGGTTGAGGTTGGATGTGGATTGGTGTCCCTTGGGAAAAGTAAGATGAGGAACTCTATCTAATCCTTTTAATTTATAAAATTGTTTCTCAATAGATGGAGTCGATCTATATCTCAGAGTATTACCAGATAAAGGGTTATCAATTGCTCAATGTTTGAGAGGTGTATGTTCTGAGATATTTTTCCAGGAACTATTGTTGTTTCTTTGAGTCCATATTGATACCTTTCAACATTTTGAGTACCCCAAAACACTTCCCAAGACTATAGAGCTATATACATAACCATTTTTGGAATGATTAATGGTATTCTTTAATGATGATACCTTCATGTCCTCACATGAGATACAAAAGTATGTTTGTACATATGTTTGAGAGTTATTTGCACTTCATCACTGACGAAGTTAGTTATTGATATATGTCTTCTCAAAAATGAGACTGACAATGGACCTGTAGAGGTTGAATATTCATGAGCATGGGGAAAACAATGGTTTATCCATGGTATAATGTGCTCATAATGTTGTGTTGTTTTTCACTTTTCAAGTGAGGTGATGGAGTATATGACTACATTGTAGTAGAGACCATGTGGATGGTGATGATAAAATATAAATCCAAATGATTATTATGACCCTTCTATTCTTCTATGATTCATGGACGTATGACTCATGGATATTTATTGTGGGATTTTATGGGACCAGATGTCGATTAGATACATTGGTACTGTAATTTCATGATTGTGGGAATAACATCATCTTTCTTTCCAGGGAAAGATATTGATTTCATTAATGATTCTAGAAGTGGTGCTAAAATTGATTATTTTCCTCAATAGTAACTCATTCGAAGGTGATGATGTACTGGGATTTCATATCATTGGGTGTACAACTAGTGTAGATTCATCATGTTTTTTAGATAGAGTCTAATTGTTTTTTCTATTAGTAGGTGATGACCAATTGTGATTTATTGAAAATTTGGGAAACTTTTTCAAGAAATTGGTAATCTGGCATCGTTGGATTCCATCAATGATCAATATATATGATGACCCTTACTACATATGATGATTAGAGAGTAGATATTGGAAGCCTTTGGGGAATCAATTTGAGATGGGCATAATTTTTTTCACCAATCAAAGTTCCATGTATATTAGAATGTTGGGGTTATTATGAACATACATCAAGTTTTCATATCAATTGTTGAGCTAGATCTACGAGGATCTTCGACCATTAACAGGGGACTTAAAATCACGATTGTTATAACTCCACCACTATAGTAGCACCTTTTTTAGGACATGTATTAGAGTCCTATCTATAAACTATTACACTGTTCAAATCTCATGGGTAATATTGCATGATTTGTTTTTTTCTGATAGTGATGAGTGTAAAAGTTGATGTTCATCCAGTGGAGGATAAGGACTAATCAGTATATATTAGGAGTCTGGAGTTCACTAATGATCGGGGCCATTAGATTTGGAATGTATATGAGTCATATCCTCATTGGTAGGTTATCTCATGGAATGTTATACCTTTTATTTTCTTATTTGTATGATGGGTTAGTGATGTGATATGCCTTCTAACCTTAAGGCGATAATATTTTTGGGATTCTTGGTTTTCTCTACCTACCGTAGCTGAGAAGTTATAAGCATGATTCATTGTCTGATATCATCATAGGTGAGATAGGACATGAGGATAGTGCTTCCATCTTTAGGGATACAATGACGTTGATGACTGGTATGAGAAATACCCTCCATGGGAACATGTTTTCCTTGGGTGTGTTTTAGTTAAAATAATAATGCACCATTGGGAATGATCATGGGGGAATAAGACCATATTAAGATATTAATATCTAAAACTATTTCATAGTTATTATTTATGAGGAAGAATAGTCATGAAGGGTGAATAGTGTAATGTCTTAGATTTTTCCATGTATCACATTGGAATATTTCTAAAAAAAATTCAGAGCTAAGTGTTTTGACTGCAAGAGTATCTGAGGCCTAGTGTGACCATAATTAATTTTCATATTATATTAGATATATTAAATATCATGAATGTTATAGTTTCCTAAAATAGTTGACTAACAACCTAATAGGGGTCCAAATTGGAAATCAGATGGCACTATTGACTTTATAAATGTTGTTTTACCTTTGGTGTGACATTACCGTTATCCACATTGGGTGTTTGTGAAAGACATTTCACAAAGAGAAATTATAAATTAATTAATAAATTAGTTGACTTTATTATTCTTAACAAAAAATCCTATAATCCTATTAAAATATATTTTTATGTGGTTATATTTGGGTGTAAACTAAACCCTAGAGGCCTAGATGACCATTGAAGGAGAGAGTTCTTGTAGGTAGAAAACAGATCAGATCAAGGGTCATGCACCTACAGAAGTAGTAGATCTCAAAAACAGTGAAAGCACAGAACTGTTCTTTGTTAGTTACAAATCCAAAATCTATTTAGGATATTTATATTTTTGGAGTTATAGAAATTTATTGTCCAATGAAAAATGTGAATTAATAACCTAACAGATTGATTCGTGGATCGATCATTTTGTGGGACTGGTATAATTTTGAGATTTGGGGATAATCTTATTATGTTTGTTCATTGAATTTTATACCACTTGATTTATGTTTCCTATGAAAATATATCATGGAAAAAAGTCATGTTTTCATTCCTCGCATTTATGGTGTATTATATTATCTCCCATTTTTCAGTGAATTCATCATTTGAAATTTCATCTGCTCTATTATTTGATGAATATCAGGTGAATTATTTTTGCACACTTGATCATAGTCCCAAAATATCCTTATAGCGGGTCAGGGAAAAATATTTAACTACATTATGTTGTAATATGAGTATGACAGTAGATCCACTAATGATTAAATCACTTATCTTCATAGTAGGGGTATGAGGCACCGGTGATAGGAGTCAATTATGATTCTTGAGAACAAGATTTGGATGTAGTCCATCCAATAGTGGAAAATGTTTTTCAAACCTATTATCAAGAACTTATGGAATGATTTATAGTGGAATTGTTTTGTGAGGAAATCTCAAATGAATGCGTGAAGTTCCTTAATGGGATCTGTGAAAAACTATACAACACATTGTGTTTTGTTATGAACACATTCCATGTAGTCCATTTATATGTGATGTTAGAGATTTTGTGTAGGGATATGTGTGACACACTATGTGACCCTAGAAATCCATGTCAAAATGTACATAATGTACACACCAAGGATTTCATGTGCTATTTCACACCATGTGTTCCTAGTTGCACACTATGTAACATGTGATAGATGGATCAACATTTATAGAGATTACATGCCCATATGGCCATGTGGCCCAACACTCTGTTTACTTGGTAAGTACATTGGAATGCCAGAGTACACATGTAGACTCATAAACTATGACATGGACATATACATGTACATGTATCTGGTGTACATTGGCACTAGAATAATTGCAATCTGAGGGCTACATTGACATCTATATTCCATTTATCTTCAGAGCATGTTGTGTATTGGGACAATTAATATTCTATGTGAGCAAGAGGTATGATCTACACTAGGCCAAGTGAGACATGGCATGTACCCCCAATGACATGTAATGTACTTCATGAGGACATGTTGGATTACACGTTCATCTTGTATCAGCTTCTTTGAGAGCATATGTTAGCTTCCATCAACCGTTATTAGTCGAGGGTGTCACCAATGACCATTACACGTGGGTTATTATGAAATCGAATCATAAACACAGGATGGTTATCCCTTCAATGGGAATTATTCCATAGAGTTATTGGAGTTATTCTATGAGTCCCAAATTAATATCATCTTCCACAATCTTTCCCTATGTGATATCCTAGATATTTTTGTGAACAAAAACAAATAGGAAGCAATCCTGTACTTTTCAGTTTATTCTAGATTGAGTTATTAGAATACCCCATGGCCTTGTGTGTTATCCTCATATATGTATCATTATCTTCATACATCCAACATATACTTCTTATTGTGAGACCTGATTAGTAGTGAATCACATAATGCTTCCATTAGTGTTATATAATTCAAGGAGTGAGTTCTTTTAATCGACTAACATTAGTTATGTAAGGTCTCATGGAATTAAATATATTGAATGAGTGTTACCTTGGAACCTTCACATTTGAATCATACGCCAGTTTTTCTGTAGTTATATTTCATTGAGACTGTGCATATAATATGACTATATCTAGATATTTTCATATATGTTTCACATTATGATTTACATATCCAATAATTATATGATTTACCATGATTATTTGTCATTGGTTATTCAAGTTTTTCCAACTTGGTACAGTTATAATGACCCCTACATGGGCTCTACCTCCAGGTTTCTTTCTTATGTAGATGATATGACATTTTTTGGGGTACATAGTTGAAGAGGTGTTGGAGGATACAGATTGGTATAAAAATACAAAGGCTTATACCGATGTTAAATTTGATAGTAGTCAACACATTATGATCTTTTCAGATATTACTTTTCTTTGGGATTGTAATTGGCCCCCTTTTTTTATTCCAGTACTTTTCATAAAACACTTATTGTTGGATTATAGAAATATGTATTTATTTTCATCATATGTTTTTACATTTCAATATTAAATCGTCTGGTAGATACATGTGTTCATATATATATCACTAAATAATGCCTCTCTTGTTTGTGATATGACATCTTGGCAGTAGTCTCCAGCATTTGTCATCATGGGGGTATGGTTGGTGTAGTTTCATCTCGAGCCTCGTTTGGTTGGTTTGTCACATTTAAATGATAATTTTTAATATTAATACCTTATTTTAGAGTTTTTAATTTATTTTTATTTATTACATGTGATATTTTTACCTTAGATACATACACAACATTGATACACTTCTTATACATGGAGAAGAAAAAACATTGCAATTGATTCCTAAAATAATAATGTTTATATTTTATTGAAATATTATAGTAATAAGATAATTTAATATCTAGTTATAACAAATAAGTAGTTTTAAATGTGTTTACATTCAACTATCACCATTATCTGGATGTCTTTAACGACAAAAAGAAAGTCTCAAAATGGAATTTAATATTATTTTATGATAAAAAATATTAAATCAATTGATTTAAAAATTAAAAATAATGAAATATAAAAATTTAATTATAAAATGGTCCCAATTTTAATACATGTACCATTTGAGCTGCTTTTCAACTTACATGTATATTTATGAACCATAATGGTTAATAATTGTGTAATAGCAATTGAGGATTAAAATGGTTAATGAGGGGGTTAGACCCCTATATATGGATTAAAATCTAAATTATAAGTGACTTAATATTTTTAGTTAAATGTATTTCAATATTATAATACAAAATATTCTATATTTTTCCACATAATTACCACTTAAATGACTGTGATATATATTATATTTAAATTTATTAATATTTTCCAAGTGTGTGATTTCTCTCATGTATAAAAGGGAACATCTGATTCCAATTTATTCCAAATGTTTGTTAACTATATATCATACATACCTATACAAATACCTTAAAATATTCCTTATCATTGCATTAGATCTTCTTTTATTCTTTTATGACCATCCTAACAAGTCTTAAAGCGTAATCCAAAAATGATCTCATAACTATGATGTAATTGTAATACCCAAATATTATAATGACTATTTATACATATATATCATAATAGTATGTTGTATGATTATTAAAATAAATAATATACTGTCATAAACATAATTAGATGATATTTTGATTATGTAACCTGAGTTTCTACCTCATTTCCATCAAATCTAGAATAAATGTATCACCCTTGCATACATGTGGATCATCAACTCCATGTATAGATATGATTCATTTTCCAACACCATCTATAACAATTAGTAATTTTAATTGTTATAATGAATATGAATGATTTTAGTAACATTATCATGAATCTATAAATATTATATATTACATTTCTTATTACACTTCCACCCATTAGAAAAATTATATCGTCGCTCGTACGTATGTGTGTACTAACACATCCAGGGAATAATGTGATTCACTATTAATTACATCCATTAATGGATGATTTTAAATTTTTATATTATTTATAAAATTATAATCATTTAATTATAAACATTAAAAATATGATGTAACCATGAACCCTTTGACGAATGTCAACCTATCGATGTTATTCTGCGATAATGACCTGAGTGTCCTCAAATCATCAAATAAGAACTTAATTGATTAAATAAATATATAAGTCACTATTATAAATCGAATTAAATGGATAATAATAATTTTCTATTTTAACACTATTTTATAAAAAATTTATAAAATTAATATAATTTGGTTATACATGAGATAATGTAGGTACATTTTGAGTTTGATTCTAGGAAGGGATCTTTATCACTATATTTATTTTTATTGGATAATTTTGCTTCATAATTTTATATTTAAATCCAAGATTATATGTGTAATGAAATATATTTTTTTTTATTTTAATCACATTTCTTATTTGGATTTATTTTTTACATATAATCACTTGAGTGATTATTTTTCACATCAATGTTATTATCATGATGGATTTTCTCGTCTCACATATATTTCTGTAAAAATTATCAAATATTCATGATTTGTTTAATTTTTATTATTTTAAATGGAAAAATTTGTACTTATTATCATTAATATTATTTTAGTAATTATATTTTATATTTTATTTTATATATCAGTTATATAATGTGATCTATGATTCAAAAATTACAAAAAATTTAAGGACCAATTTCATAATGTAATACTTATTCCAAATTATTTATATTTAATGTTCTATATGTGTAATTATATTCTCTTTATAATTAAAAATCATTATATTTTCTTCTCCATGGTTTATTTCTATAAAATTAACATTTCTCTTGTAATATTCATCACCAAAGGATCATAAAACTATTAAATGACATCATATTCAACAATCAACAATGTTTTTCTATTCAGTCAGTAATATATTTCATCCATAAAAATATTTACTAAAAAAATATTTAATATGATGATTTAAATATTCCCCATCAATTTATTAAAATCATTTATATCAATTTTTGAATTTCTCTAAAATGTTTATATATGAATATTCTTATTGATTTACAATTATCCAATTTATATCGATTATGTGAACAAAATATCTATTTTAACACATTCCACACTAATGGTCTTTCCCATTGTCAATGATAATATTTTTTTTAAAACAAATTACATGTTTCTATTGTAATTTTTATAAAAATTTAATTTCCTAATATTCTAGAGCATTTTATATACGAACTATGTGATTAAAAAATTTAAATGGAATTTTCCTCAATAAATTATTTTGTGATATTATAAAAATATTTTCTTCTATGTTACCATATTTTGATTAATAATTTACATTATTGAAGATATAATCAAATTATACCATAAAAATGTTTTACAAGACTAATTATGATCATTTTTTAGTTGGAATTTATCAGTTTTCTATATAGAAGTTCTCCCAATATGGTTAGTAATTGATTATTAATTAATATTGATTAATTGATATTGTTTATTCATATGTTGATTTCATTGGACTTAATAATTGATTGATGAGCCCTGAAATTACATCACCCCTTGATGAATTTATAATTCTAATAATAAAAAATAGTTTGGGTATTTGAAAAATTATATTACCATTCATGTATGATATATCAGCACGAGGCCTCAACGTAGAGTTAAAGATCTCTATAATTATGAATTCCATCCTTATGAAATAAATTATTGATGTCGGTGTGATTATATAAATTTTTATGATATATACGGATAATTTTTGGACTCATGTTTGAATTTATATTTCATTATATAGTTATTATTTATTCTCTCATTGATATATATAACTTGCCTATTCTTCAGTATTTCATATTGTATGCATTCCCTTACAGAGAATTTGAGCTCAAAATTTTATTTTATTTCCATTCCACATGATTCCTGGATGTATACTAAGAATGATATTATATAAGATTCTAGAGGCAATAATAATTTTCCCAAATAAAATACAATTTTTTATATTTTGTTTTAAATTTTCAATTGATATTCTTGTATGTATCTATTTTCAAAGACAAATAACATATTCGATCCTTTATTATGTGGTCTCTTATATCTAATATTAATATAGTAAAATAAGAAATATATATTAGTTAATATAGTTAATGGTTTATAATTCATACAATGATTTTTGTTTTGTATTCATCTTTTAATATAAATTTTCAATGTGATGACTATCATAAAATATTAAGATTCATTAAAAATGTAACATTACATGAAATTATATGCACAATAGATATGGTAATTTGATTTTGGTCAACTAAATCATAAAATTATTATGATTTCATTTTAGTAAAATATCATTTTACATTTATGGAAGAAAAAATTAATAAGTCCGCCATTTATAAATTTTCATTAAGAAGAAAAATAAAAATGTAAAATGTTCAATGATATTTATTCTAAGGTGAACTAATAGAAAGGCCAAATATATTTCACTATGTTCATTATAAATAAAGTTTTATGACTTAAACATAATTAGAAAATTTAATGCCTAATTATGTGTTTATCATTATTTAAGTAAATTTAGTAGAATGAAAATAAAATTCTTGATTTACAGATACCACTGTAGGATGTTCTGAGTGCATGAATTTAAAATTATTCTTATAAACATTTGAAAAAATTTATCTTAAAGATAAATATTCTACACTTATTTTAAATATAATATACATTGTATATAATGACTGACTTTGTGAAATCTATAATATTTTTGGTTAAAAAAAATTTATACAAAGTGTCCTTGTTATACATCTCCATTGGGGAGTGGGGAAACCCCTGTATAGGAATGCTTAATTTTCCAATGTATTCCGATCCATGAAAAGTTGGTTACCAAAATTTATCACATCATTATTTTTATTATAAAATATCATTTATGAGTGAAAATATATATTACTAGACGTATAAATATTATCAATTCTGATATAATATATAAATCTAATTTTTATAACTAAAAAATATGGATGGTGGACAAATTATTTACTAATATAATACATAAGGGTTAATTATTTATTTAGTTGATGAACAAATTCATGGAGACACTTTCATTTCCAATGTTTGTAATGTTCTATATTTAAATTAAAACAATTTAATATTAATGAATTTATGTTCTATATGATCTTTATTAAATATGGGAAATGATAAATTGACCATAACTTGTTTATAATTAATTTATATATAATCATCCAATTAACATTATAGTATTTTATGTATTATTATTCCACGTAACTACCTAAAAAAATTATTTATATATGAATAAATATATAAACATTTCCATAATTACTATTAGTGATTATGACATTTAATTATTTACAACATGGATAAAATTTATATAGAATAATGTGTGGGGGTTCTTCTAGAGTTGAGGATTATTCATAAACATTTAACAACCCATGTCAATATAAAAAACATATATAATGTTAACATTCATCCAATAGGTGATTGTAGTCATTTAGAACTCTATAATTACTATACATATTTTTTTTTAAACAAACGAAAAATTATTAAATTCTTAATCATTGAGTATCTATTTGTTGATGATTACACCCAATAAAATTTGGGTTCATTATATACAGAAAATAAAAAAGTCATATAATTTAAAATGAATTATTTAATTTATCAAAATTATAAAAACCTATTTTTATTTACTATCTAGATTGACCATTATAAATAAACTAGAATATTATGTTGGGAATTTTTTTGTAAAAAAGTAACTAAATATCACTTATTGGAATAAAGTATTGTATAGTAAAATGAGGTAATAGAAGAAATAAATTTGACTAATTATAGAATTATCACATTAAATATATGGTGAATACCTAGTCGACTATACATTTTATGATATTGACGGGAATATTTCATACAAAACTATAAACCATAATTTAATTTATCTTATTTTATATAAGACACCATATGAATAAGGTAATAGAATGTAACATGAGTATAGTTACATTAATTTTGTAAAATAAAAAGAATACATTAATGAAATATATTAATGTAAAAAATAAATATATATTAATGAGAATTTTTCATGGTTATAGAGAAAATAGTAAGTTTCATTTGGTTATCAATATAATATGATAATATTATATGAAATTTCAAAGACTAAATATGATAAAACATGCCAATTCAATTTTTTTTAAAAAATAGGATGAAACATTGTTATTAAATACGGATGTGGAATGATGTGTTAATCATAAACATCAGATTATTAAAGAAGTGAAGAAAATATTTTATTTTTTGAGTCTCTATATTCTAAAAGGATCATCAAATTTAGAATATTTGTATTGATTTTAATAAATTTAAAAAAGAATGAAGTACTTTAAACAATTAAATATAACCTCTTTCAATCATATCATAATTTTTCCTCAAATGGTTAATGATACATACTGTGATGAGATTTGGAAAATTGACATTCATGAATAACTATATTAGTTCAAATGTAAAATGTTATGATATTCATTTTAGTACCTCAATGAATTTCTCATTATTATAAACATGTGGGACATTTAAAATAAACAATGACTAAATGAAAATATACTTTTAAAATTGTTTTATATTGTTTCCAATTTCTATAATCAATATCAAAGAAATGATTACAATGTAACATTATTTTTGTTATCATAACCATGATAAATTTGAAATCAAATAGACTATAAAACAAATATATATTCATGTAATATTAAATGGATTTTTGAATTATCTCCTAAATGTTAATGTTTGTGTTGAAATTAATATTGAAATTTCAATATGTTTTGAAAATACTACATTATCATACAATGTTTATAAACATTCCTTGGCACATAAAGGGTAAAAATGTGCTCTATGGGATTGATAAGATCGCTAATCTAGTTTATTTATTTAGAAATATTTATCAAATTAATATCTAATGAAAATAATTTTTCATCAGGTTTTTTATGTAAATTTTTATGTTTTTTAATTTTATTAAATTTATACATCATGAGTTTTAGATTACAATGACAGGTGAAAATACATTCAATTGTGGATTATAAATTTCATGAATAGAACTTATTTATCTTCAAAAAATGTATATTAGTAAAATTATAAAATATTTGTTTTTTATAATTGGTCATGTATTGGTACTCAAGTTAGTAATTCATGAAAGTTAAATGATGGTGACAACAAAAAATTGGTAGATCAAACGTTTTATTAAACAATTATTTTTTATTTTCAATAAATATTTATAATATGACTATATATTATTATTTTTATGTCTCATTAGAATATATTTCCGGATATTAAAAAATATTCCAAATTGTATATGTTTAAACAAATTATTAAAAATTTAATCTTTATATTAGATTATGGACAATTTTAATAATCATCATATGATTTCACAGTTAAATAATTGTTTAAAAATGATAATTGAGGATGTTGAATGGATATATAAATAATATATTTAATTAAATGTTTCTTTTTATATTCCAATATTTATGGTCCAAAAAACCATATTTATATAGAACTCTATATTGATATAATAGAATATATACTAGTTGTATATTACTGGGATTAGTTGTTAAGCATAAAGTAAAAACTCTCTAATTACATAGTTATATTTATATTTAAAAAAATGAAGTGCGATTGTATATGACCCATTTCAATTTTAATTAATCGATTAAATTACTCATGTGATATGAAAAAATATATGGAAAAATATTTTATTATAAATCAAGCACAACATAAGATATTTCACATAAATTTTTCTAATATTAAAATCATTCTTCTAGTATATTCTCAAAACAAATAAATTATGATGGATTAAAATTTTTATAGCATGATTTTGGAATGATTGAATAAAATGATAAACCTTCATGTTTTATTTTACCATTTAAATTAATGCCATCTCCTGAAACTTTTAGTACATTTTTTTCAAAAAATATATTTATTTTTAAGGTATAATGAATTGAAAGATGAATTTAATGAAGTCATCCATTAATGGATTCATGTTATTATTTATAAATTTATTATATGAGAAAAATGTATATTAATAAAATTATATTTCACTTTTAAATTTACAAAAATAAATAGTAATAGACCTATAAAGATCAACCTTCATCAGTGATGAAACATCCTTTAGTTTTCTAATATAAATGGTTGTTGACCCTATGAAATTAATATAGTCATATTTTTAATAAGCAGTAGATAATTCAACCCAAGTCATTCAGTTTTATATATAATTTGTTCGAGATGTTTTTTTTATATATGTCATATTCTATATAAAACAATATCATATTGATTACTTAATCTTCATTCCCGAATCATAGGATATGAGAAATGTTATTGAATGATATATTATATATAATTGAATTATTGATCTTGAATAGTTAGATATGTATATTTCTTTATTGTTGGAAGTTATTTAACATTATAATTGAATACAAATATCTATGTCATTTGATAAAACATATTCATTTAAAAATCTCTTAGTTCTTAGCTTTATCGAATTATTAGATATGATATTGATAGATGAGTGAAGTGATGTGACATTATTATTTTGGTTATTGACGTCTCCGTAACAAGTATATAATTTTTTAATATATTTTAACAATTTATATAACGATAGATGTTTCGTGTACCAGAAATGATTCTTATTACTAATAGATCCTTTAAAAAAG
Source organism: Viscum album (assembly GCA_963277665.1). NCBI lineage: Eukaryota > Viridiplantae > Streptophyta > Magnoliopsida > Santalales > Viscaceae > Viscum > Viscum album. The sequence goes on along the minus strand of OY728129.1, from coordinate 40,841,530 downwards.
ATGAATATGTTTTTATACATTTCTTATCAAAATAGTATATATATATATATAATGGTAAATTCTAATATTTAAATATTTATTGTGGTTAAATATATTCAAATAATTTTACCACCATAACAGTTATATATTAATATTGTTAAAGTATATGATATATAAATTATTCATTTTTAGATGAAATTATAAAAACTTATGTTTTTCAGATCAAATGGGACTATATGGATATATTTGTCTTTGGAAATTCAAATGTAAACATTTTTTCATAATTCTATACCTTAAAGTTAGTTTATTAAAATATTCTTCAAATGAAAAGAAAATTACATTTTAAATTAAAATAAATATTATATATTTTCCAATTTTTGGGAATGACTCGATGATTTTGGATATTTATTGTAACACCCCGAGATCTTATGAGATGTATTCTTTTTAATTTATTTGATATCTTTTGTTGTATGCTACACCAATATTATCATGTTATATACGCAACACCATATCAGCATGCATTATATGAAACACTAATCTTGGATCGTGTTACCAATAATTTCAAGTTCGTTTTATATAAGTAATTCTATACAACATTGAGTGTATATATATATATATATTCAATGTATAAATGAAATATGGTTGTATTCTGTTATACACAACAATAAAGGAATATTACACTACACACAACCCTGACTTCGCTTGCATTACACGCAATCACGACCTTCCATGATAGCGTGTGTTGTACGTTATACCGAGTTTCACTAAAAAATTATATGTTATAAAAATATTATATAAACTAGCCATTATGAAGAGTAATACCCACTTTTTGAAATTTTATTTTTCAAAATGGACTTCATTTTTGGATTCAGATTATCGAAATTAGCCTACGGTGAATTTTTTATATTTTTCTGAAAACTTTCAATTTTTGATGAATACTGAAAAACACTGAGTTATTAGTTAAAAAAGACTTTTTATTTAAATAATAATTTATTTTATTTAAATTTATTTTAGGTAAAAATAGGTAAATAATAACTATATAAGTTCAATTTAATTCATTGGAGAAATTTTATAATAATTATAGATATATAAAAATTTTATTAATCTTTTCACCGTCTTTTACCGACCTCCTAAGAGAATTTAAAAATTTACACAAAACCTAATTTTACCGCTTCTTTGAGTGGAATTATTAAAATCCAAGAGGCAAGATTAATATCAAGGAGTAAAATTTGGTTCAATAAGATAAAAATAATTTTTGGTGTATAGTAGCTTTTTATTTTTATTTACCACGGTTAAAAGTAAATAGGGAAATTATGGGTAAAAATGATATTATTATTACCCTAACACATGTCATAATTATATTGGATATAAATTATTTTACCAAAAACAACCTTAGGAATATAATATTATCATTTAGGTTAACATGGATTAGATTAGGACATTTATTTTTATTTATTTCAAAGAAGAGTTAAAGGAGTTAAAATCAATGATTAATAACTAAAACATTTTTAATATACGGTTATACATAATATAAATTCAACTATAAATATTAATTAGAAATATAAAAATATTTCCTACAAAATGGTATTTTATCTATAATTTTTAGACAATAAATATTTTAATTTATTTTTGAACCAATGATGATACAATAATTACCTTATTAATGAAATATTAACATAATTGATGTTATAAATAACCAAATAAATGTAATTTGATAATATTTATGAATTAAACTAATTTTATTGGTTAATATGACATGTTAGTATTGATTCAATTAAATATTTTCTAACTTTTCATTCTGTTTTTATTTTCAAAAAAATCAATTACCAAATAGTTTCAAAATTTGACCAAAAATAGTTTTTTTTAATATATAATATAATTAATTGATATTCTATTTCTAAAAATCTAAGGATCTGAAAAATGACATTGATAAGGTTATATATATTAATAATTAACCACTTGGGGTTCTTTTTTCTTGTTATAGTATGTTTATTAACCATATAGTGTTAGAAAACAAGAAGACACGGTAAAATTTAATTATTTAACTTAGAGTTAAATCTAAATGATAAGGTTTAAATAGTAACCTGAACTTGTCTAAAATATATTGGATGAGATGGTTTCTACCCATAATCACTATATCTTCGAAATAAGTCACTTTTGATCCATTATAAACCGAATATCATTTTATTATAATGCAATATTTTATGTTTTTCCAAAAGTTCCCCTCTCCTCACTTTTAAAAGAGCACCTCCTTCCTCTTCTCTTTACACAATTTTGAGGCTTAAAACTCAAACACAACCTTCCCATTTACCTTATAAACTTCCATAGAAACATTATATAGGTTATGGTATTCTCAAAAGACCAACTCTAGTGCCCTAAAAGGAAGCTTAAAAGAGGTGCGTTGAAGAAGAGGTAATCTCTTTTACAGATTCTATCAAGTTTTCTGTCTTCTTCAACTTCTTCTTCTTTAATTTTTTAATTATAAAGTAATAACATCAGTATCAATAATATAATTATATGTTATTATAAATATGAAAAAACCCCATTTAACCTCTTTTCAATCCTATAAAAAACTAAATCACCGCGCGTGTGTACGTAAGGAATACCGTCTCCACGCCATGGTGTAATCTATTTTTCCGCCACCACATTACATGGATGGATATAATGGTGTAAAGAATAACTATAAATAATTAATATAACATCCTACTGATTCTAAGGTATTATATCATCTACGACAATTCAATTCAATAATTATGGGAATGATACCATCGCTCGTGCGTACGTACAGATTACCGTCTCCATGACGTGATGTGATTTGTTCTCCATGTTAACCATTAATGAATGATTATAAAGTATATATATATAATAATAATGAAATATATGAAATTATAAATCTACTGGATATTTTTATATAAAATTCATCTACTTACTTCCATTCAAGTCAATAAGGAAAGGAAAACAGCGTTCATGCATATGTACGGCCTACCGTCTCTATGAACGGTGTATTTCATTTTATTTATATATCTATTATATATATATTGATTATATATGATATATAAATCATGATTTACATTCTGGATTTAAGTAAATCATGATATAAATAATAATAATATCAAGAACAACAAGTCCAAACACCTAAGATAAATGAAACGATTTTACCCAAAATGATGCCTTAACATTGAATTTACAAAAGAACGGGTAATATAAAGTCATGAGGGAACCATATATGATATCATAACAATGAATATGATTCTTTAATAAGCCAATGACATTATTTAAATCATTATACAGGAAGATAGGATACATACAAAGCATATCAGACATAAGGTAATGGATAACATTTACAATCTCGTATTTATCCGAGATTGTTTATTCCTAAGTATTTACTGGGGTTATATTTTTCACCCATATACCTGTTTTATAAAAATGGTTTCATGTATGTTTAAAGTATTTTCTAAACATTTATGACTTTTACATCATGGTATTTTAGGAATATTTCTTTTGTTTACCATATGAGGTACTTTTTGAATTTTCTGGAAATAGTACGAGAAAAATGTTTTTTCAAATTATACGACATGAATAGATTTTTATGGTTTCATAATACATAATTTTCATGATGATTCCTCTACACGACATCATGATTATTTTCAAAAAAATCCTTTTCTTTTAAAATTTCATGGAATTTGGAGAAAAGAAAATGATTTTGAAGAAGAAAGGATATTTTCCTCAAAAATTCATTTAATGTGTTTTATCAAAATATTTTCCATCTAAGATGAAATTATTTTGTATGTTTATGTTTCAAGTATAATGTCTCTATAATACACATGGTTTCACTTTTCTTATGATGAAATGATATCCATTTGTTTTATAAGGATTATTTTATGATGGGATGATGTTTATAAATCCCATTTTATTCTATGGGTTATGATGAATGGTTTATGTTTTTGTTGTGGAACACGTAAGAATGATTTAATTATGAGATGGGTGGGACCAATATCTATATCCAATTCATTGGGTAATGATTTATATCTCATGTTATAGACATGGCTGGAATGGTAAGTTAATCTGGTTCAGTGATACAGGACTGGAACAAGGAGCAAACTCGATTCATAAAGGGACTTTGTCCACTAAGATGGTCTTGGCAGCAATGCCTTGGCAAATATGGAAATAATATCATGTGCTTAATGGTTTTCCACAATAAAATTTTGTATTCCAATGTTATTTTATCATGATTGATGTTCCTTTATGATCTATGCCTTATATACTGGTAAAAATTACCTCATGGTCATGTTTTTACGTTCAAATGTTTATGGATTGTTTTATATTCTCTACGTTTACCCTTACTAAGCATTGGAGTTCACCATTTTTATGTTTTCATTTCCCCAGGATATAAACAATGGTTTTATGTAAGAAAAAAAATGGGAAGTTATTTATGGGAGATGTTGATGATCATTCACCACGATTAGAAGATTCTTTTTTCCGGGTTTCCAATGACACCAAACTATTACGGTCCTTCTGTGTTTGTTTTTGTTATGTATTAAGTATTCCGCAAAAGTAATGTAATGTACGTGTACATCAAGATATGGGTATCTATAGTTGGTATTAGAGGAAATTTTTAATTTACCTTTGGATACTAGGATGCGAAAAATTTAGTGAAATCCCTAGAGATATTTCTAAAGTATGTATAGGGATGTCCCTAAGGTTACATTTAAGTATAGGTTATAGTCCTAGAATTTCGGTAACGATCATATAATTTAACCTATGATTCTTGATATTGAAGGTACTCCCCCTTGATTTTGATTTTTTCCTCTCACACTATTCTTTTTGGGTTTTAAAAAATTGCTGGAAACATGAAGATTCAGGATAATAGAGGATATAATGGACAATGTTAGGATATTCTTCATGAGTAACCAAATGAAATTGGATCTAGAAGTCCGCATATTTTTGTCATGCCTAATCAGAAATCTCATAATATGATCAATAGTATCAACTTTGTTATGTTTTTTAACTCAGCTAATAAGAGAAAGATGGTGTTTCATGATGATCATAGATGAAAGAAAGTTCAATTTCCAACATGTAATTCATGTGGGAAGAGGCATCAGAGAGAATGTTTAATAGGAACTAGAAGATGCTTTGGGTGTGGAAAAGAAGGACACAAAGCCAAAAATTGTAAATGAAATGGTTCATTTAATGCAATGGACAAGGATAATGGTATTTCTAATACATCAACAATGGTTAAATGTTTTAAATGTTGAATATACGGGCATTATGAAAACCAAATCCCTAAGGGAAAATCTCATGAAGATAATCATATTGGTCGTATGGGTAGTATTTATATTGATTATGATGAAGAGACTACAAATGATACATGAGATGAATGAATTGTTCAATATCGGTCAATGGTTTAAGAAGGTAGTGTAATGATTACAAGTTTATCAAGAGTAATGTTTTATAAGTAATCTCATGGCACTATGGAATAAAAAAACATATAAGGATAGTTACACTGTTTTTTTTCTTATGTTTTTGAAAGTATATGTTGAATGGTACCAATAACCTTGAAAAGTTATTCACATATTTTATGAAAGCACCTAATATGTGCATAAATAAAGGATAAAGAGATAATGAAATGTTTGATAGTATTAATTAGATTATGACTGATATAATGACAAAGTGATATCATGGTTTGAGTATATAGCATTTTTGGGATTTTGGTATGTGGAAAGTGTTACCTTTTTACAGCATTCATGTTTTCACTATAGTTCTATGATAATTTATGTTTCAAGAGAATACATGATTAAGGTATTCACATGTTTGGAATACGATCAACAAGATATATCTTATGATATATGGAGGATAAACGATGGTATTCACTTGCTTATTATATAAACATTCCAGTAATCAATTTTGTTATACTATTAGATTGGAAAGATGTATTTTGGATAAGTCTAAAGATTGGAATGGATTTTTTCGGACATCAGATAGTATTGTTTAAGGCTAGAAATTTTTTCGATATAATTTTTGTAATGTTATAATAGTGTAGTTTTAGAAAAAGGAAAACCTACAGGAAGGGAGACCACCCATCACGTCGGACAAGGTTTTGGGAATCGAACCCACAACAGAACTGTGAAAGGCCTTTATCGCATACCACTGGCCTACAAGAAGTCCCTGGTTTGTATAATTTAGTTTTAAATTATTAAGTGGTATGATATATGAAGTATAAGTCAATTTTAGGAACCATATATGATTAATCTCACTATACATGGACTTATGTATATTTAATAACTTTTTCTATCCTTTTGTTTAAGATAGATGTAATGAACTATCATTGTATCGCATGATGTGCTAACACTTCATGAATGAAAAATTGAACTTATTTATTTAAATAGAGATGAAGTGGAAATTGTTCACGGAATGACAAACGATGTTTTTACACTGAAATCAAGTATGTATTCTTCTTTATGTAAAATTTCATCAATGTTAGGAAAATTATCTTGAAAACGGAAAAGGTTTTCCTAGTACTCTCATATCTGATGAATCAGATGGTATCTTATATCATCAAAAAATTATGGCTTTGTGATTGTTGTCTTTTTCATAGACATGTTCTCTACCACTCTCCATCATAACATGATAGTTAGATTTCTTTCCAATACCCATATTTTCACCAATGTTCTCCTATGTGGAAACCCAGGGATAATTTAATTTGGGTAACTTTTACATTTCATACATTATATTTAAAATTATGTTTTAGTATTCCTTTTTACGATGTGGGTTTCTATGAAAGAAAATTTCAAGTAGTAAACGATTTATAACCCCGACTAATTTCGAGGGTGAAATTCATTTTAAGGGGGGTAGAATGTAACACCCCAATATTTTATGAGATGTATTCTTTTTAATTTTTTGGATGTCTTCTATTTTATGCTACACAAAGATTATCTTACGCTATACACAACACTGTATTAGTTTGCAGTATGCCCAACACTAATCTTGGATCATGTTACACAAAATTTCAAGTTTGTTTGATAGAAGTTATTCAACGCAACATTGAGTGTGTATATATATATATATTCAAGGTATAAATGAAATATGGATGGATTATATTATACGCAGCAACAAAGGAATCATGCACTACACGCAACCCTGACTTGGCTTGCTTTACAAGCAATCGCAACCTTCCACAATAGCGTGTGTTGTACGAAATACCGAGTTTCACAAAATGAATATATGTTAATAAAATATTATATAAACTTTCCATTATGAATAGTTATACCCACTTTTTGAAATATTATTTTTTAATATAGAATTCATTTTTGGATTCAGAATATCAAAATTAGCCTATGGTGAATTCTTTGTAGTTTTCTGAAAACTTTCAATTTTTGATAAATAGTGAAAAACACTGTTTTATTGGTTAAAACCATATTTTTATTTAAATAATAATTTATTTTATTTAAATTTATTTTATGTCCAAATAGGTTCATAATAACTATTTATGTTTAATTTAAATCATTGGATTAATTTAATAATAATTTGAGATATATAAAAATTTTATTAAACTTTTCACCGTTTTTTACCGACCTCATAAAAGAATTTGAAAATTTACATAAAACACAATTTTACCACTTCTGTGAGTGGAATTTTTAAAATTTGAGAGACAAGGTTAATATCAAGGAGAAAAATGTTGTTCAATAAGAAAAAAATATTTTTTTGGTGAACAATAACTTTTTACTTTTATTTACCACGGTTAAAAGTAAATAGGGTAATTAAGGGTAAAAATTATATTATTATTATCTTAACACATATCCTAATTCTATTTGATAATTATAATTCCATAAAAAAACTACCTTAGGAATATAATATTATCATTTAGTCCCACTTGGATTAGATTAGGACATTTATTTATATTTAATTCAAAGAAGAGTTAAAATAGTTAAAATCAATGTTTAATAACTAAACAATTTTTAATATAGGGTTATACATATGATAAATTACACTATAAATATTCATTAGAAATATAGAAATATTACATACATAATGGTGTTTTATTTATAATTTTTTGACATAAAAAAAATTAATTTATTTATGACACAATGATGATGCAGTAATTACAAAATTAATAAAATATTAACATAATTGATTTTATAAATACCCAAATAAATGTAATTTGATACTTTTCATAAATTAAACTAATTTTCAAGGTAAATATGACATGTTAGTATTGTTTAAATTTACGTTTTGTGAACTAATCATGGTGTTATGATTTAAAAAATAACAATTACCAAATAGTGTTAAAATTGACATAAAATAGATTTTAAAACAAATAATATATTATTAATTGATATTCTATTATTAAAAATTTATGGTTCATCTAAATTACTTATATATGGTTATATATACTAATAATGAACCACTTGAGGTTATTTTGGATTTTAATAGTATGTTTATTAACCATATAGTGTAAGAAAACATGAAGACACGGTAAAAGTTAAATTATTTAACTTAGAGTTAAATTTAATGATAAGGTTAAAATAGTAAACGAAACTTGTCTAAAATCTATTGGATGAGAGGATTTCGACCCATCCCCACTTTAGCTTCTAAATAAGTCACATTGGAGCCATTATAAACCGAATATGAGATTATTATAAAGTAATATTTTATGTTTTTCCTAAAGTGACCCTCTCTTCCCTTATAAAAGGGATCCTCCTACCTCTTCTCTTTACACCATTTTGAGCCTTCATGCTCAGAAAACACATGAAAATTTCCCCTATAATATTTCATAGAAACATTATAGAGGTTATGGTCTCCTCAAAGGATCAACTCTACTGCCATAAGAGGAAACATAAAGGAGGTTCATCCAAGAAGAGGTAATCTCTTCTACCGATTCTTTCAAGTTTTCTTTCTTCTTCAACTTCTTCATCTTTATTTGTTTAATTATAAAGTAATAACATAAGTATCACTAATATAATGATATATTATTATAAATATTAAACATTCCCATTTCACCTTCTATCCATCCTGTGGAAAACGAAATCATCGCACGTGCGTACGTACGGAATACAATCTCTGCACCATGTTGTAATCTATTTTTCCACCACCACCTTACTTGGATCAGTATAATGGTGTAAAGAATAACTAAATTTAGTTATCCTATCATCATATTGTTCTTGATATATTATATCATCTATTCTAATTCAATTCAGTAATTATGAGAACGATATCATCACTTGTGTGTACGTACAAATTATCATCTCCACGACTCGATGAGATTCATTCTCCATGGTAACCATTCAAGAATGATTATAAAGTATATATAATGAATAATGATTAAATATATGACATGATAAAGATACTGGATATATATATATATATATATTTCATCTACTTACTTCTATTCAAGTCAATAATGAAAAGAAAACAATGTTCATGCGTAGGTACGGACTACCATCTCCATGAACGGTGTATTTCATTTAATTTTACTATCGAATATATATATATATATATATATATATTGAATATATATGATATATAAATCATGATTTACATTCTGGAAGTAATTAAATCAGGATATAAGTAATAATAATATCAAGAACAACATGTCTAAACACGTACGATAAATGAAACGATTTTACCCAAAATGCTACTTTAACATTGAATTTACAAAAGAACGAGTAATATAATGTCATTATTGAACCATATATGATATCATAACAATGAATATGATTCTGTAATAAGTCTGTGACATTAGTTAAATCATTATACCGGCGATTCGGATACATATAAAGCATATTGGACATATGGTAAGGGATAACTTTTCCTTTCATGTTTTTATCCGAGATTGATTATTCCTAAGTATTTACTGGGGTTATATTTATCATACATGTACCTATTTTTTAAAAATGGTTTCATGTATGCTTAAAGTCCTTTTTGCCCAATTTGACATTTACTACATTATATGTAAGGAATCTTTCTTTTGATTACCATATGAGGTACTTTTTGACTTTTCTGGAAAAAGTATGAGAATTCTGTTTTTTTAACTTATACAGCATGAATGGATTTTTATGGTTTCATAACGCCTAATTTTCATTAAGATTCCTCTACACGGTTTCATGTTTATTTTAAACAAAATCCTTTTCTGTTAAAATTTCATGGCATTTCGAAAAAAGAAAATGAATTTGAAGAAGAAAGGATATTTTTATCAAGAATTCAATTAAAGTGTTTTATCAAAACCATTTTCCATATAAGATGAAATTATTTCGTATGTGTATGTTTCAAGTATAGTGTCTCTATGATACACATGGTTCCACTTTTCTTATGATGAAAAGATATCCATCTGTTTTATATGGATTATTATGGGATGATGTTTATGAACCCCATTTCATTCTTTGGGTTATGATGAATGTTTAAGTTTTATGTTGCGGTACACATAAGAATGATTTCATTATGAGATGGGTGGGACCTATATCTCCCTCCAATGCATTTGGTAATTATTTATATCTCATGAGATAGACATGGATGGAACAGTAAGTTAATCCGGTTCAGTGATACAAGACTGCAACGAGGATTGAACTCGATTCAGAAAGGGATTTTCTCCATTAAGATGGTCTTGGCAGGAATTCCTTGGCTACTATGGAAATAATATCATGTGAATAATGTTTTTCAAAAATTACATGTTTTATTCCCATGGTATTTTATCATGATTGATATTCATTTATTATCTATGCCTTTTGTACTGCTAAGAATTATGTCATGTTCATGTTTTTATGTTCAAATGATTATGGATTGTTTTATGTCCTCTATGTTTACCCTTAATGAGCATTTGATCTCACCCTTTTTATGTTTTCACTTCTCCAAGATATAAGGAATGGTTTTAGGTAAGAAAAAAAGGGAAGATCTTTAGGGGAGATGTTGAAGATCAATCACTACGATTAGAAGATTAATTTTTTCTGAGTTTCCAAAGACACTAAACTGTTACGGTCCTTTTGTGTTTGTTTTTTAATGTACTAAGTATTAAAAAAAAGTATTGTAATGTCCATTAACTTCAGGATATGGGTCTCATCATTTATTTCTTTTATGAAATTATAGCATAGAAGGATCTTTTCTATTATAGTTTTCAGAATAATTTTTTTCAACAAATTTTAATACAGACTTATGTTCAAAAGAAATAAAGTTTTAATTTATCTATATTTGATTTTCAACCACTGACATATAAGTATGTCAATATCTATCATTTATAATGTTAAATGGACAAAAATGTACCATTGATAGTATATGATAAACATACATTTCATTTTTTTAGAAATGTGAGCTCTATGGATCTAAATATATGAAAACATAAATTCCTGGAGTGTGTAGGAGGGTATTTTACATTTCCCAGTTGAAAAATAGAAATCATTTCATAGGGAATAATATTATAATATGTGAAATCATCATCTTACGTTCCATTGTTTGTAAGGATACATGATATATGTTTGGATTCAGGATATATGTGGGTGATGATGTGCTTCATTGACGAAAGCTTGTTAAAATAATTATCCAACTCATCATTTTTCATTCATGAAATATAAATCTATCCCAACCTTAAAACATCAATGATTATTTTGGAATCCAATTAAAAACATATATTATTCCACCTTCATTGACTTACAACTGAGTCATCCTTGATAAATCCAATCATTTCCACCTCTATAGAAGTGACATGTCTCCAAGTTCCATATATGCATTCCATAACATCCCCATTATGGTCCCTTATGATGATACCATAACCTGTTGTCCCTTGGATTCCTGTTGATGCCCCATCATAATTACAATTTCTTTATACAATGAATGTGGGGAACCATAAATCCTCTAAAACATGTAAATTTTTAGGGACATTTCAAATGATTTTTGGCTTCTGTAATTTGGATAGATCTCTCATTAAGTTTCTTCATCACACTAGATGTAGTGTGTTGGAATTTTGAGTAGCCAAAAAATCTCAGAAAGGGAATTATAATGTTTGATGATTGGTCAAACCTGGATTCTCTTGTTTCAGTTCCTTAGTACCACATGTAATAAATGTTTACAAGCCACTCAGAAAAGGATAAAACATTTCATAGACATCTAAATAACCATAAAAAACTAGAATTCCATTAAATTTAAAATATGTGGTGGATGAATCTCAAACAAATCAAAAGATTCTCTCTATAATGTAGAGAAATTTTGGTAATAGAATAACAAGTTATCCACATCCTTTTAATCTTGGTGGCATAGTGTGTATCTGGAAGAATGAATAATTCCAACATTCTGCATCTTGGAGTCAACTGGTAACCTTTTGAGGGAGTTTATCCAACAAAACATGAATCTTAATGGGTAAATCAATTTTTTTTTCTAAAATTCAATCCTCATTTGCTGGTACCCTAGACCATATGCTTCTAAAAAATATTTTAATCAACCATTCCATTTATATTTGGTTCCCAAATGAGAAAATAATCTGGTTTCATAAATTCATATGAGGAAATAGTTAAAGTCATTTCATAAGGAAACCTATTCATATTTTCAAGTTGATACATGATGTAAATGTTCTTGTCCAAATATGAATAAAGTGTGTTAATACCATCATGATGTTGAGCTACATTACAGTTCTCCAACAAAAACGTGAGGGAGGAATTCTCACTCACCAATAAATGATGGTTCGTCATAATTTTCTATAAAATATATATACTCCCATGACAAACAATGGAATGTATATATTTGGAGTTCCCTATAATAAATTTGTCTTAAAAACATACCCTATACAATACAAAAGAGTAATAATTACCCTTGATGATTCTTGACATGAAATGAGCTTTCCTATATTGATTAAATAGTCCAAATTTTTTAATCCCAAGGCATTCCATCTCCTAAGGAATGAAAGATTACTTCTAAGGAGTTGAAATAATTACCATTTATAATATATTTCCACTATAATAAACATTTCTCCTCAATGCATTGATAGATTTATTTAAAAAATAATGTGAGGGGTACACCATGTATGAATACATTTTCTTTGAGACCACCAGATTTTTTACTAAGAATGTGTATCGAGAAATTAAGAGTGATTTTCCCTTTCAAAGATGATACATTTCTCCATATTTGACTCAAAATAGTAGTGAAGTGAGTATCTTGAGCCCTTCCCCAGAACATGGAAACACCAATATAAATGATGGAGAGAGATATTTTCCTTATACCCATGTCATTGATCATACATGATTTTCATGATTCTATTTTTTTCATTCCAAAATAAATGTAAGACGTTATCCAATTAATTTTCTTACCTAAAAAACATTTATAATCCATTAAGGAATTGATGGTGTTTTTGATGTTCCACATATCTCTCTAAGTGATAATAATGACGTAATCATCTAATAATAGGTGATAAGGATGAGAAATACCTTGATCCACTCTAATGATTGTAAAATCCCCATTGCCCTCCTTGTGTAGGAGAAGTATAATGAGATAGTCCTCAACAAAAGAAAAGATAATATACGAATGATGATCCCCTAACTTACCCCAAGGGAACATGGAAAATCCTTCACCGGGTTCACGAATAAGAATATAAATGTGGGAAGACCTATGAATGGACTTATTCGAATGAATGAACCTCATGTTTATTCCATATTCAAAATTAATATGACCAATGGATACCCATTCCATGATGTCAAAAGCCTTCCTGATATCTAGCGGAAGAGCACTATTTCATCCCCTAGTGGACTTCTAAAGTAGATTCACACATTCTGAATTAGTAATTATGAAATATTTTATTTTTATCCCATTAACAATGCCAAATATATATAATTAAATGATTTTTTTTGTGAAACAATAAATCCAATTAGAATGAATTTCAATGATAAAATTCTGGATAATGTTGAAAAGTGTTACCTGTGTGAATTGGCTAATGTAACTTGCATTCTCTAAATTTGGAATTGATTTAATGGATTGGGATTTGATTTCCTGAGAGTGTTCCATCGATAAAGAAGTTTTTGACTAGATTGAAAACATCATTCTAAATGGAATCCCAGTAGAATTAAATGAATTGAATGTTAAAGCCAGCCTGACCTAGGGAACTTCATTTTTTGAGGGGAAAAAAATATTTCAAGATCTCAAAATACAAAGAAATAGATGTGAGAGAAAAACTATTATTCTCATAAATTAATTTTGGAATGATTCCTTATGTAATCCTCATACTCCTTGGTGGTTTACTGAAAGGATTCATCTAGAAGGAATAAATGTTATTAGAAATTTCTTTCTAATACTCCAGAATTGTGTATCCATCCCAAATAAGAGAAAGAGACCTATTTTACCTTAATACCCATTTAATATCATTGACGAACTTGGTGTTTATATCTCTATCAGTGTTCCACATGATCCTGAATATATCCATATGAATACAATCCCTTATAATTAAAGAATGTTTCAATTTCGAAGACATCATAGCATCTTGATTGATGTTTCTAAAAAAGTTTTTTTGGGTAGTGGATTCTTGGATAACATGTATTGAGAATGTAATAGAAACAAAATCTTCATCATAAAGGTTGAATTTTTTTCTCCATTGTTTTACTCTAAACATGATGATTTGGAGTTTGAAAAGACAAGGCAGAGTGTCACCACTATTGTAGGATTCCAGGTATTTATAGAATAATAAATTATCATTTTTATTAATATTTAATAATAAGATATTGTTTTTACATTAATAGAGATTCTTTGTATGATAGCGTACTCAACATGAAATAATGGGTTTCTCTGAAACCATACATTACACACAGCAATGAATTATACCGAAAAAATAAGATAATAATATTATTATTTTAAATGGTAGGTAATGCCTAACCGTTGTATTAGATAAAATGAACAGAATTAACTATATTATTATTATTATTTTTTAATTTTTTTTTACATATATCAAATTAATATTAGAGGCTTGAAAATAGAATGAATCTAATTGTATGCATGAAATAGTCTACTATTTTTAAAATGTTTTTTCCAACTTTTAAAAGAGAGACCTATTTAAATATAGTTTTTGAGACCATTATTTGTTATATATGACCAACTAAAATTATTCTTTTTAATAGGAACATCAAAATTTACATTTTCTGAAATTTTTTTATTTATCTGATGAAATTTATTTTTAATTAATGGTGAAAAATACTCCATTTTAATTCAAAATTGCCTTTTCATATACTTTTTTTATATAGTTATATTATCCCATTAATTATTTATAATGTGAAATGGGATTATGTTTTTTTATTTAAATATAATGTTATTCATTACAATTAATTTCTAATTGAAATTGGATATAAACACGTGTCAAAGTTTTGATAATTTTAACTTCTTAAAAACACGCTTTTTGGTTTTGAAAATGAGAAATAATTTAAAATTACTTTCTAAAAATTAATTATTTTGAATTTGGAAAAATTTATTTCATATTTGGAATCAGAAGGTCCAGATTTTGTATATAAGTACATTTTATTTTTAGACATTATGAAGTTTACCTTCATTGATTATGTTATTTACCATGGTTAAAAGGTAAATCTGGTTTATAAGGGTAAAAAATAATATTATAATAATATAAAACTACCCTAACACAATTCCTAAACCTATTTTATGATATATTTCCGATCATTGACATAATTGTGTCTACTTTTGCATCCCCTGGAGACACTTGGGATTGAAATTGACATTTTAAAAAAAAACTCATTAATGTAGAGAGAAATATAACAAAAACATGCATCATTTACTAAAACAATTTTCATATGTGGTTATATAACTGATGACTCTAACTATAAATATTCATTTTAAATCTAATAATATTTCCAAAATTATGTTATTTTATTTATAATTTTTAGATAGTAAATAACTAAATTTTATTATGACACAATGATAACACATTGATTACTTCATTAATAACTAATTCAAATAAATGATATTATAAATCATAAAATTAATGATATTTGATTATTTTGATCCAATCAATGAATTTTTGGGTTTTATTTGACATGTTATCATTTAATTAATGAATTTTTTTCATAGGAATCAAGTTGTTATGGTTTTTTAAAAGGTCATGATATGAATAGTGTCAAAATTGATATAATTCATATTTTATAATATAACATAATTTATTAAATATTATAAAAAAAATTATAATTTGGCCAAATGGTTTTTATAAGTATGAAAATTTTAATTACTTTCTCATTGTCATTTCTCAGGTTTTGATAACTATTTTGATTCTAAAAGTGTTAAATGCTTGATAAAATAGTAAGAGTAAAAAAGGGTTAAATCAAAACGATAAAGATTACAAATCTTCCAAAACTTATATAAATATTATTCAATAATTTTATTTCGATATAAATTCATCTTATAATCTAAATAAATTAATTTAGACTAATTTTTTTTCAAAAAATAATTTATAATAAAATAATATTTCAAAACATTCCTATAATACCCCTCCTCCCACTTATAAAAGGCCACCACCATAACCCACATAACCCACACCTCTAAAGCCCCACATATCATCCAATTAAACCCAAATATGATTCCAAAAATCCTCCTTTACTATTATAATCATAACCTTGGGTAGAAGTAAATTCAAGAAATCCATTTGGCTCAAATCAAAGGAAGTTACGTGATTTTGAGGTAACGTCTTCTCTCTAGTTCCTTTCCTTTTTTCCATATCTACTGACTATTCTATTATTAATATTTTATTAAATAACAATAAAAATATCCTAAATATACTAGTATGTTTTAATGTGATTTATTCTAACTACACTTACCACACACCCATATAATATATATGAACAAACTTTTTCATTTTTCAGCGAACTACTGCCTCACAAAATGATGATTGTTCAATTTTATCATACCACCTATCTTGGTGGTCATTATGATGGAACTATATATATATATGATATATATTATATTTATATTGTATCTGCGGTTATTTTTTTTCATTTACAACATATCATTATTCTTTCCATAATGTGTAAATATGATAATTTAATCTGAGAAAGTGCGGACAAGTGCCACCTCAAAGTGATATGACTTGTTCATTCCATAAAAGGAACATATATAGGATGGTGGTAATGAAAATATTTAATGTATATAAAATATGATGTTATAATCAAATTATAGTATAAATATATATCATTTATATTTCATTACTTTTAATATGATAAATTAAATGAAAGTAGTATTCATGCGTACGTACAGAATATCATCTCCATGAATGGTGAATAATTTGTATTATCTCAAAATCATATGGACTATTCTAAATATATATTTACTGTATATAATTAAAAATATACTGGATATATATTATACATAAAACATGATTAATATTTAGGTGATGGTGAAATTTTGAATATATGTACAATTTACATCAAAACAAGTCCATTTTTGAGTCAAGTACCGAGTATCGAAAAAATGACCAATGGGAACAGAAATAATTACGTAATTTTTATAAAATTATGATAAGTAATATAAAATTAATAATAATCATGATATAGGATATGAAGCATTTATAAATTTATCTTCATTTATTATTCATGAATATATAAAATGAATGAGATAATTCAGACTCATGGTATGGGACTTCATCTCAATCTACATTCATTATTGCATATTTTGGTTTATACATGACCTTCTATTATACGATGTATGATTATAATCCTTTAATTTTAATTTTATTTAATTTTTTTCAAATGGAATCTTTTTCTATGAACAATTTTACTAAATAAAAAAGGAATGTTTCTTTTTAACATACGTAGCGATAAAACCTTTCTACCGCCGTGAGAATCGTTTGATATTTGGATTCCCTAACAAGCTGTAATGTTTTTAAAAGTAAAATAAATAACATATAACCTTTTAAAATATTGTTTTATTGAAAATGGTTTTGAAAAAGCATTAATTATGTAAATATATTGAAATGATATAATTTGATTAGAATTTTAAAAAGTTATCAGTTATTTATTCTTGTTTTATGTGTAATGATTATGTTATGGTTTTAGGAATTTATTATGTATACGAGTGGTTCTGAGAAATAATGAGGGCGGGTGATCCAAAGATACCTCTCCAATGAATTTGTTAACTTGATGGAGGAAAATGTTAATGTTTGTCCCAATAGATTAAGGGAATATACCATGATGAGTTTTTCAGATGTAACTCCATATGTGGCTTTGAAAGCTACAATGTAACAATGTTATAGATGCCACAAGTTACAAATATGATTTATGATTTCCATGTGTTGTTCATAAATTTTCTTATTTCCCGAGGAATGTTAAAGAGTTTATGTTTTTTGACTAAAATGTATGATTTCTTGGTTTTTATGTATTCATGGACTAATTCAATCTTAGCTAATTTTATCTACTTCATTGAGATTTTTAGGCTCATCCCATTTTATTGAAATGTTTTCATTGGGTATAATGAAGGATATGATAAATGAATAATTGAGGATAATTTTTATCATGAAAATAATTCTTGTTTTATTTAATGAGTTTTATTATTGAGAAAAATAACTTAGAATAGATTTGTCTACTTTGTAATATTTGAGATCTAATGTTACAGTTGTTGCATAATTCTATAAAACTCTAAACCTGAAAAGATATTCAATTTGAATTCTTGACATAACTCAAAATTATGTATTGTTTAAGGTTGGATATTTATAACTGGTATCAAAGGTCGGTTTAGATAACATTAGGAATTAATTAATTTTTAATAGAATATCAATAAATTATTTTTACATTATGGTAATATTTAAATGATATAGAATTTAAATATTACAATGTTTCTTCATCAAAGATATTTTTTTATTCAAAATGGTTTTCCATAGAGGACATAGGTTATCTATGATGGGATGATATTAATAAAAAAATTACTTACCAATTCAGCAACTAGAAATGGTCAGAATTGAAACTAGATAGTTGGTTACCGTTATGGCATAGTTGAATTGGGCAATAAATGGTGGTGGTATCTTTCCACGTGATCATCCAGATCAACCACAAAAGAACATATCAGTTGTGGAGCATTTCATGAGGCAATATATCTCATCATTCAAATTATCATCTAACTTTCTGATAGATGAAGGGAGGATTATTGCATTGGAAAATATTTTTGATGTCATGGGGTGTTCAAAACATCAAACGATTATTCTTTATATTTATGATTTTTAAGCTGAAATTGATCAGTGGTGCTTGAGGGTTAAAAATATAATAGATAGTGAGAAGATTGATGATTTATATTTGGATTCATTCAAAATTATGTCTCTTGGGAAATATATTGCTAAATTAGTTCGAATTATGATGGACAAACAATTATTGAAATTTAGGTATGAGGATGACTCAGTTGCGGCATATTAATAAAAAATAACTGGACTAGCAAGGTATGACCCAAATTTCTCATGAGGACATGATAGTAAAATCAATTATTATTAATCAGGATTAAATCCAATTTTGAGAAGGTCTTTAGCTTCACTTTAGTATAGAAGTTATGAAAAACATGTTCGATGTGAAGAGAAGGTGGAAATGGAGTTTTATAATGATCTTATGTTCATTAAAAAACAATAGAAACAGACGTTGTGGTGGCAGATGAAATAGAATATCTCTTTAAAATATTCTGATGGAAAGAAACTTAAGTTTACCGTTTGTGAAAATTGTGGGTGAAAGAACACTGGGGAATGTATTTTAAATTATGGTATGTGCTTATGATATGGTAAAATGGGACATAATTCTCGAAATTTCACTGAACAAATATCAGGGTAATGTTAAGGAAAAATCTGATCTATGGTCAGTAAAATGTTTTAAGTGTAACAAAATTGGTCATTATAAAAATGAATATCAAACAATGAACTCAAATGATGAAAGCAGTAAGACTAAAAGAAGATTGGAGTGCTGAAAACCATTCTAACTACTTCAGATGATGTTGGTCCATATAATGATGTAGTATCATGTATATTTTTTGTTTATTCAAATTATACCCATGTGTTGTTTGATTCTGGGTCTACACAATCTTTCATTTATGAAAAATCCTCTAGAAAATTGTTAATTCCATCTCATGATATGAATCATGAACATGTGGTATAAATGCATGGAGGAAATGTTTAGAAAAAAAGAAATTATACGAACTTTAATTTCCTTGTGTGTGGGAATAACCTACTTGTAAATCATATTTGTTTTATTCTAGTAGAATTTGATGTTATTTTGTTTATGTATTGGCTTTCCATATATCATTATAATATTGAATGTAGAGATAAAGATGTTTATTTTCAGAATGAATTTTAGTTTGTGTTCAGGAATGAACCCTTACTTTGGATATCATATCAGGATATTGAGAAACAAGTAAAAGATTGTAAGGAATGTTGCCTTGCACATACTGTTAAAAACAATGTCACTATTCAAATTAATGATGTTCCGGTGTTAAATGTGTATCTTAATGGTTTTTATTCTAGATTCCTCGTATAATACCTAGTCCTGAAGTTGAATATACTACTGACTTGGTTCCTGATTCTAATCAAATTTCAAAACCCCATATCGAATGGCCAAATTGATCTTTTATAGTAAAAGACAAAATTTCTGGAGTTATTAGATAAAGTTTCCATTCAACCTAGTACATCACCATGGGGATATCTGATCTTGTTTATTAAGAAGGAAGATAGTTCAATGATAATTTGCATTGATTTTAGTGCCTTGAATAACATTAATTTTAAGAACAAGAATCACTTAGTTCATATCAATGATTAGTTTGAACAGCTCCTGTGAACTCAGTATTTTTCTAAGATTGACTTGAGGTTAGGGTACAATTAGTTGAAAGTAATGGAATCAGACATTATGAAGACTACGTTTTATACTTGATATGGACATTACAAATTTTTAGTTATTTTTTTTCAGTTAATCAATGCACCTACTGTATTCATGGATCTAATGAATAGATTTATCTATGACTTATTAGATTATTTTGATGTTGTGTTTATAGATGATATTTTGGTTTATAATAAAATTAAAGAGGATAATTAATGTCATTTATGGTTTGTCTTGCAAACATTCATGGAAAATAAATTGTATGGTAAATTAACCAATTTTTACTATTGTTCCAACAAATTTCTATCCTTGGATACATTGTTTTAAAAGATGGCATAATAGTTGATCCTTCAATTTTTTTTGATGGATGGAAAAGACCTAAAAATATTACTGATATTCGTAGTTTTCGTGGTTTATTAGCTTATTATAGTAGGTTTATTGAAAATTTATTTGGTTAGCTAGACCACTGAATAAGTTAACTTGAAAAGCTATTATTTTCATTTGTAAAAAAGAATTTGATGAATGTTTTCATGAATTGAAATGAATATTGGTGAATGCTCTAGTTTTTTCAATGGCTTCTAGAAATGGTTTTTTTGTCAATAGTGATTCTTTGTTGAATGGACGTGTATGTTTCCTAATGCAGAATGATCATGTAATTTCATATACTTTACATCAGTTTAATACTAAGAAGTTAAATTACAGTGCAAATGATTTGGAATTATCTATTATTGTTTTTCCGTTAAAAATTCTGAAGAATCATTTTTATGGAATAAATTGAGTTATATATAATGATAAAAATAGATTGAAGTATATTTTTACTGAAAATGAATTGAACCTGATACAGAGAAGATGGTTCAAACAAATCAAGAATTATGATTGCATGATTCATTACATTAGAAGAATAGAAAATAAAATGGCTGATGATTTGAGTAGGAAATTTAATTCTACATTAACAATGTTATGTGTGGAATAAGATCCTTTTCTTTTTTATTTGATGAATTTTGGATTGGAAGTTGTTGGTGTAGGGATTTCCGTTGTTTGGTTTCACTTTTTAGTACAATCATCTCTAGTAGATAGAATATAGCATGCATAGGAAAATGAAATTGAGTTGCATAAAAAGGTCGAATTGGTTCAGAAGGGTAAGTTATCTAAATTTAACATTGATTAAGACTGTATTTTGAGGTTCTCAAATAGATTATGTGTGAATTTAGATTCATAGTTGAAGTAAGAGTTATTATGTGAAGCCCATAGTTTACCATTTTCATTTCAACCAGGGAGTACTACGATGTACATGGATCATTAGGAGTATTACTTTGGGGATGGAATGAAAAGAGATATTGTTGACTTTAACCTATGATTTTTGATTTTTAAATAGGTTAAAGTAGAGAAACATTTATAGAAATGGATGCTTCATCCTTTTTCAGTTCTAGGAAAGAAATGGGAAAATATGTCCCTGGATTTTATAGTGTGATTACAAAATAATTATCGAGGTAACAATCCAATCTAAGTTATTATTGATCGATTGACTAAATATACTCATTTTATTCCTATTAAACATACTCTGTCTCTAGGTCAACATTATCAGTTGTATATTAAAGAGATATTCATGTTACATGAGGCTCCCCTCTATAGTTTATCTGATCATGATCCCAGGTTCACTTATAACATTTGTAAGGGACTTTAGAAGTTATTTGGTAGTGAATTATATTTTTGTAATGCTTTTCTTCTGTATCATATGAGTTTTTAGAATGAACTAGTCATACATTGGATGATATGCTACATGCATGTTTAGTGGATTACCAGGGAAGATATGACCAACAAATTTATTTGTTTGAGTTTTCATATAATAATAGTTTTTTTCCAGTATACAGATGGAACCATTTGAAACATTATATAGAAATAGGTGTCGAACATCAACGTTTTGGGATGAAGTAGAAGAAAAAAGTGTATGGGACTAGAATTGGTAGACGAGATGGAACAAAAAGTTAAAATTTTTCAGAAGCACAAGAGAACAACTCAATGTAGGGAGAAAAGTTATGAGTTTAATCGCAGGAAGGATCATTCTTTTGAGGTAGTTGATCTTGTATATCTCAATTTTACTCCATTGAAAAGTGTGAGATGTTTTGTTAAGAAAGGATTGATGAGTCTGAGGGTCATTAGACCCTATGAAAACATAGATAAAGTTGGATCAGTCTCCAACTGATTGGATTTACCTCCATGTTCATACCAGGTACTCAAGGTTTTTCATGTTTCAATTTTGAAAAAATTTATTTCCAATACATCTCATGTTTTGAGCCTAGAGGTAGTCTAATTGGAAAAGAATATTTCTTATGAGGAATAACCATTTAAGATTCTTGAGCATAGAGAGAATGTGTTTGTAGAATAAGGTAATTAATTATTTAATGGTTTTTTAGAAAAACCATATGGTTGAAGAGGCAACATAGGAAACTAAAAATTCAATTATGGATAAATACCATGACGTATTTGATAAGTGAATGTAATTTCATGGAAGGAATTCCAAAAAGGGGGGAATGATGTTGGATCCCAGGTATTTATAGAATAATGCATTTTCATTTCTGTTAATATTTATGAATAAGATATTATTTTTTAATTCGAATGGGAAACCTTGTTTGATATCATACTCAGCATGAAACAATAGTTTCCTCTAAAATCTTACGTTCCACACAACATGCAGTTATAACAAAAAAATAAGATAATATTATTATTATTTTAAACAGTAGTTAATGCCTAGTCGTTATATTAGAGGGGATGAACAGAATTAACTATATTATGATTTAACATGTTTGGTAAATATTTTTATACTTATCCAATATATATAATAGGCTTAAAATAATAATGAATCCAATTATAAGCATTAAATACAATAATATTTTTAAAAAGGACGGTTTACCACCTTTTGATGGAGAACCCATTTTATATCTTGTTCTCAATGCCATCATATGTTATATTTGACAAAATAAACTTTTCATTTAATATTGGAACATCAATATGTACATTAGTTAAAATTTACTTATTCATCTGATAAAATTCATATTTTAATGAGTAAAAAAAATACTACATTTTAATTTAAAACTTCTATTTCGTCTAATTTGTTTATATAGTTATATTTTTCCATTTAATTGGATTTAAAGTGTATTGGGATTATGTTTTTATCATTTAACCCAATTTTGGTCATTGTAAGTAATTTAACATAGAAATTGGACATAAACACATGTCAATCTTTCGGTAGTTTTTACTTATTTAAAACATGTTTTTTGGTTTTGACAACGGTATTTAATTTTAATATAATATCTAAAAATCCTATATTTTGAATTTGGGAAAATGGATTCCATATTTGAAATTATAAGTTTCAAATTGTATAAATATTTAACTTTTATTTTATGATATTATGAATAGTAACAATAGTAATTATTTTAATTACCATGGTAAAATTGTAAATCAGGTATATAAAGGTAAATATTAAAATTATAATAATATAAAACTACTATAACTAATTTAATAATCCAATTTTATGTGATATTTATAACCATGGGAATCCTTGGGTCGATTTGGGGACCCCATGGAGCGACATGAGTGTTAAAATGACATTTTATAAGAAATAATTTATAGTAATGTGAAATATAACATAAATATGTATCTTTTACTAGGACAATTATTATTTGGGATTATATAACTAAATATTTGACTATAAAATGTCATTATAAATCTATGAATATTTTATACATCGTGGTATTTTATTTATAATTGATAGAAATTAAATAAATAAATTTAATTATGACATAATGATGATGTAGTGATTTCCTTAATAATAAAGTATTCAAATAAATGATATTATAAATACTAAAATAAATTTAATTTGATTATTTAAACTCCGTAAATTAATTTTATGGATTAAAATGAGTTTTTATATTTGAATTAATGATGTTTTTCTGGGGAATATTATTGTTATGGGTTTTTAAAAATGTCATGATATGAGTAGTATCAATGTTAACATAATTTATATTTTAAAATATAAAATATTTTATTTAATATTAAAAAATCCAAAGAAATTATAAGATTCTTCCAAATGGTTATTATAAGTATTAAATTTTATTAATGACTCCATTATTTGATATTATTCATGTATTGGTAACAATTTTGGTTCTCAATGTGTTAAATGCTTGATAAAATGGTAAGAGTAAAAGGGTTAAATAAAAAATATAAGGATTAAAAAAGATCCAAAACCTGTCTAATTCTAATTGGATGATGTTATTTATACATATATACATATATATTATAACTAAACTAATTTTTCCCCATTTTTATTTGATATTGAATTTATAATAAATTAATATTCCAAAACCTTCCTAAAGTGCCCCTCCCTCTTATAAAAGGCCACTACTTCTACACACAGAACACACACCTATAAATCCACATGGATTGTCCAAATTCATCACAAAAAGGATCCCAAAATTCGTCCCTTCCTCCTAGAATCCCTGACTTGGGCATAAAGAAATTCAAGGATGCCTTTTGGTTCAAATCAAAGGAAGATTCCCGATTTACAGGTAACATCCTCCCTCAAGTTCTTTTCCATTATTTTCCATTTCCACTACCTATTATATTATTGTTAATTTATGAAAATAAAACACTTGTATTTTCAATATACAGGGATTTTGTTCTGAGAATTATTAGAACTACCCTTACACACACCTCTATATAATGGATATGAACATATTTTTCCAGTGTTTTCCAAACTACTGCCTCATAAAATAATAATTGTTACGAATTTTCCAACCCCCTCACATTATGGCGATTATGATGTTACTATATTTAAATATGATATATATTATGATTATATTGTCTCTATGATTCAGTATTATTCCTTTACAACTTACCATTATGCTCTCTATAATGTGTAAATAAAATAAATTAACTTGAGGAAGTGCAGACTACATCCCCCTCAATGTGATAGGACTCGTTCATACCATACATGGAATGTATAGAGGATGGTGTTAATCAAATTATGTAATGTATATAAAATATGATATTATATTTTAATTATAATATACTTATGTATCATTTATATTTTATTCCATTAAATATGAAAACGAAATTAATGTATAGTTCATGTGTACATACGGCTTACCGTCTTCATAAATAGTGCATTTCATTTCATATCTTCAGATGTTATGGAAAATTCTAAAAATATATATACTATATCTAAATTGATATATATTGGATTTATAGGATACATAAATTATGAATAATATTCTGGTGATGATGGACTTTTGACTACATAGACAATTTACATCAAAACTAGTTCATTTTAGAGTCATGTATGGGAAATTGAAAATACGACATATATGAACATAAATAATTAGGTAATTTTCATAAAAATATAGTAAGTAATATAAATTGAATAATAAAATTTAAAAGGTAATGATTAAATTATAAATTAACCATAGTTTATTATTCAGGAATTTAAATAATGAATGAGACAAGTCAGACTCAAGGTAGTGGACTTCGTCTCAGTCTCCTTTCATTAAGGCATTTTTTGGATTATACACGAACTTAATTTATACGTTGTATAATTATACCCTTTCACTTTTAATTTAATTCAAATTTTTTAAAATAGAATCTTTTTCTATGAATCATTTTACTAAACGACAAATGGAATGTTTCTTTTTAATGTATGTGGTGACATTAACCTTTCTAATGGAGCAAGCATTACTTCATATTTAGATTCCATAACAACCCATAATTTCTTTAAAAGGAAAATTTATACCATATTCCAGTTTACATATTTTGGTATTCAAATTTTTTATGATAAATCATTGATTATGTCAATATCATGAAATGATATATTTTGATTTTAATGTGGAAATGTTATCATCTTTATATGCGTGTATTATGTGTTATGATTATGTTATGATTCATGGAAATTTATTATGTATACCAGTGGTTCATTAATAAACCAATGGAGTGTGAGCCCGAGATAGTTATCCAATGCATTGGGTTACAAGACGAAGGAAAAAATTAATGTTTCTTTTAATATATTTATAGAATATACTGTGATGTGTATTCCAAATGTGACCCCCTATGTAGATGTGAAAGATACAACTTATATATGTTATGGATTCCACAAGATACATATATGATTTATTATTTCTATGTGATATTCATAAATCTTATGATATCATGAGGTATTTTCACGAATAGTCCTCGGGGCCCATGCCGTGACTACCCCAAGCCCACCTTCCATAGGCCAGGGGCTGGCGATTAGCACCAAAGGCATAAATCCCGATAACTAGGAAGGCATTGCATTTATAAAAGTAAAAAAAACACCACAGAGAACAAGTAGAAGTAAAACACTAAGTAAAACTGAATCAAGCTGTGCTGAAAGTAAAGGGGCCAGAAATACAAGCCCAACTGTAAAGTACAAGGAAAAAGATAAAACAACCGGAATGTGACAAACAGCTCCTGGATCATCAACCAAGGATCCTACCTGAATGGTAGGTATAGATAGCACAACTCATGGATCGTCCACCACGGATCCTACCTGAAGGGTAGGTACATATAGCCTCCACAACGCTCTCACCTGTTAACCTCCTCCGAGTGTCGTCTCGTCGTGAAGTCCACCACCAGATACTGGCTCGTCGTGAGGTCCACCTCCGGGTACCGTCCGGTCCTCAAACACTCGGCCTCTGTCTGCGATGCCCGTCGTATGCAACCAACACAACGAGGTTCGGGCGTAGCCCATGCAGGGGTGAGTATAATGATACTCAGTACGGACCCTGAGACCGTCAAGGTCTCACTAAATCCAACGAGGATATCCACAAAAAATATCTCAACAGATAACCTCTACCTCGGTATATGCCCATACATACACCCAAGTTATCAAGTAACCCATCTCAATAATGAGGAAACATGGAGATTATGAAATCAACGGATAAACACTTCCCAAGTATATGCACATACATATACATAAGTTATCAAGTGACCCATATCAACCCTTAGGTAAACACAAGGTTCATAGACTCAGCTCAAACCAGGATTTTCATTATCAAAACCGTAACTGCTGAAGAGTCCCATCTCTGGAGTGTACAGTAGTCCTATCATGACTCCCAGGTACTACTCACTAACCTAAGACTGCTGAGGTAATCTTCCTGTCGAGTACCATGGGTCTGCCACCTCACACAGTAGTGCTCCTCCGCCATGGGCCTGCCACCTCACACAGTATTTCTCCCCCTCATAGCCTACAGAGGTAATCCTCATGTCGAGTACCTCGGGTTTGCCACCTCACACAGTACTGCTCCTCCGCTATGGGTCTGCCACCTCACAAAGTAGTGCTCCCCACTAGACTATGCTAGTCACTCCGAATTGAATTGGACAAGCAGTCATCAGGCCTCAGCCAGCTACACGGTCTCCATACTCCATACGCTCATCTCCGGGAGGGTCCTCTCCACGATTTATAGGTCGATACTCCAAGTATCACAAAGCTCCACGAAGCAGTATCTCGAAGGACCTCCAGATCATAGTGGTCTCAACGGAACAGACGGCGCATCAATCGGACGCTCGTTCTGTGAGTTATTAGCCTTTTTGTCCCAGGGCCCGGTTAGTTTCGTGTGAGAACCAACCCGGCTGTATCTCAACTGTACCACGAACTCTCATAGTGTATACTCAAAGGGGTTGTTTCTCAAGAAGATCACGAACTCCGCTGATGGTTCTTCAAACGAACGTCCAGTCTGAATGTTATCAGCTTTTCCGTTCTAGGGGCCCGGTTGGATTTTGGGTACAATCCAACCCGACCATATTCCAACAGCGTCCAAACCTCAGGCGAAGTATATCAAATGTTCTTTCTCATCATGATGAATCCAAAAACGTCGAGGGCACGTCAATCGGACGTTCGGAGCTCAAGTTATAAGTGTTTCCGCTCCGAGGGCCCGGTTGGATTCATGTTCGATCCAACTCAGTCATACTTCAAATGACACTGGTTAACCAAACTGGTAACACCATTGTGATCCATATGGAAAAACACACGAGATGGACTACCCATTGGTCCCAAATGGATAGCCAGTGAAAAAGTTTCATTTCACCGCATTATGCGTGAACCGGGCCTCATGGGTCCTACGCCTCAACCTCGATTTAAATATCCAAAATTAGTCTTGAAACATCCGTCGTAATTCCATGGTCGCAACGTCGCAGACGGTTCGTCATTCCGACATCATATGAGAGAGATATGTCTGACACAAGATCCCGTAATAATAATAATAATATTATTATTCGTTGTTTCATGGCCCCGCACCAAGAACTAGAATTTAGTATCCAACATTAGACTTGAATCTACTGTATTAATGACAGGATTATATCGCCACTGCCGTCAAGCCGATCGGTCGTCGCACGCATGAGTTATGGTGGATCGAAGATTTAATAATATTATTAAATCTATTATTTTTCAAGTGCTTCAGGTACGCGATCCAAAAACCCGAAAAAGACATCCAATATTGGACTCAAAAATTCTGTCGTGAAGTTATGGTCGCACTGCCACTGACGGTTTTTGAAACCGAGATCGCACGAATAAGTTAAGGACAAAAAAGTGTTTTATCATCAAAATTAAAATACCATTATAATATTATTAATTTTAATTGATTTCTTTCAAATACCCCATGTCACGCAGAACCCTTCTTCACGCACCACCCTTCTTTACGCATGGCCACCACCTTTGGCTGCCCACCCAGCTGCGCCTACGGATCCTTCCGCACTCCATTTCGACTTCGATTTAACTCGGAAAAAATATACGAACACATATCCTTGATCCTCGGGTCGAGATCTTCGTGTCTGGATATCGCACTCGGGGAAACATTGAGTTTCCAGCGTCAATAAGTATTTGGACTCCTCCTTCCATGAGCCATTACGGATTCGTTCCAAGCCCGAAAAAAATAAACAATCGAATATTTCGGATCCTTGTGTCGAGGGATTCGCATCCAAATATTGCGCTCAACAAAACATTGTGTTTCCAACGTTAATAAATATTAGGCATTGAAGAACGCAGGAAGAACATGTAAAGAATAAAAAGAAAAAGGAGAATGGTTTATGTGTGGGACGACGTCCATGTTCATTTGGTCATCATCATCGTGAATTTAAGATATGATGAATCAATAAAACGAATTCAATCATATATAAAAACCCCTACCTCGAAAAGATGTCGCACGTCGTCGAACCGCGGAAAAAGGCAAGCATCGTGGTGGTCAGGCATCATGGAAGAACAGTGCTCCTCGTGGCGTCACCTCACATTCGTTCCTCGGTTGAAGGAGATTCCCTTTGCTGAGAGGAAGATTGTGTTCTTCGTGGAAAGTAAGCTTTTCCTTCTAATCCTCCAAAGCATCTCCACAGATTAATTGCCCAATAATAAAATGAATGGCTTCCTCTTAATTTAATAATGCCAAGAAATTCAAAACTAAGAGGAGCCAATTCATTAATTGAAATCAAGTTGTAAAAACTTATGGGAGAGAGAGAAGAAGGTGATAAGTTCACATAATTAAAGGGGAGTTTACAAATTAATTTAAGGGGTGATAAAGGGGGGGTTTAGGGAGTTGAGGGGGAGGTGAGGAGTTAGGGTCTCGTGTGGACCCCACCTCTGATTTATCCTAACATGGGTAGTTGGTGGTTATGGGTCTCACCCTTAACTCCCCTTTTTATGGTATAACTACCATATAAATAAAATTGTGTACCACCAATTTTATTTATTTAATTCTAAATCCACAATTATTAATTCTCAACCCACATCAAACACAACTGCGGTAAAGGTGCCCTTAAGAATTTACCAGTGCTTCGAGTTCATCGGTGCCCTCAGATTTCAATTCCGAGTACCGGTTCAAAAGATAGGACAACCCACACGTACTTTTACTGAACGTACCCGAAAAAGAGTTCGGAAAATTATTATCAGTCACCTTCAACCTGCGCCGGTGAAGGTCAAGCTCTGCCTAAGTAAAACATGCCCCAAAGAATCCAACGGTACTCTCAGATTTTCAATCTGAGTTACCGTTTAAAAGATATGAATTTTACAATAAAATAATTGTCATTTAATTATTTTATTTGCGGCCAAAAAATAACTTTTTCTGGTGGCCCATGCCGGCCAAAGTTAGTATTTTCTCAAATAAACCATGCCCTCGTGGGTTCAGCGGTTGTCTTGGAGTTTTAATCTGATCTACTGTTTCTGAGTTATAAGAATTTGAAAAAAAATATTTAATTATTTTATTTACAGTTATTCCATTTTTTGAATTTCTTACAGGAGGCCCACGCTGACTAAACATAAGTCATGTCTAGGTGTAAATCCGCCATCTTGAGCGTAACGGTGCCCTCAGATTTTTTATTTGAGTAACTGTTTAAGAGTTATTACACTATTTCAGTAAAACTGCTTATGCGGGTTAATTTAAGCTTAACAAGAATTCATAAAATTATTTCGGGCACACCGGGCCTCAGAATCAGGTGCCATCAGAAACTGCGTACTCGTAAAATTACAATGAAATTATGAAAAAAAAATTTCCTTTAAATTTCCAGGTCTTTATATTACTCCCAACTCAGGGATTTACGTCCCCATAAAGCTATAACATAAACTCAGGATACAAAGTGGTACTGAGCACGCATCTGAGCCTTCCGCTCCCATGTGCTCTCCCGGAGGTTCCGGTGCTGCCAGTGAAATCGCACCTGAGGAATTGACCATTCACGTAGGACCTGCTCCTATCGATCCAAGATCTCCACTGGAACCTCCGTGCATGTCGCCCTATCATTGACGTCTAACTCCATGAGGTCGATGATGTGTGAAGGATCATGCACGTATACCCTCAGCCGAGGTACGTGGAAGATTTCATGCACCCGGTGCAACTGAGGTGGAAAGGTGAAGCAGTAAACCACCTCGCCTACCCTGTTGGGGACCTAGAAAGATCAGTTGAACCTCATAGATATCTCAGCGCCTCAGCTACATCTCCGTATACCTCGTCGAGGTGAGACCCATATAAGAACGTGGTCGCCATCCTCGAACTATAGAGGTCTCCCTTTCCTGATTAGAACTGAAACTCAAACTCCTGCTGCCACGAGGGTAATGCTGGACGACCCAAGAATGATTGGCTACACCCTCCATTGCACGAGTTTATCTTGTGCTGCCTGGGGTTTCCTTTTCGCAGACCAAGTAAACCCCATCCCAACATTTTCCTAATACCGTCAATTTGAGTATGAACAGTGATTGCCCAATCCATAATCAAACTAATATCGTTAGGCCTCGACACTGCCACCAGGAGGTCCCAACCGAGACTCTCGCCTCAAGTGTCAGATCACACCGTCAGTGAAAGTGTGACTATCGATTCTCCTCCCAAAGGTATCTCCATACGTGAGGGTCAGCTCAATGGCTTAACTGGAAACTCTAGGTTTGGGACAAGATTCATGGAAGGAAGGGATGATTTTTATCGATGTTTGTGGCTACGGCAGCTAGTAGAAGACAAAAACTGCACTTCTAATCATCCTTAGAGCCATTTTTGTCCCACTCCTTGACCGCATGCAGCTACTCTTTTCCCCTTCCCTCCAGCTCCCTGAGCCTGGAGGGGAAAACAAAGGTGGGTGGTTATAACATGTTGAAATGTACACCACCTCATGCTGCTCTCCTAGCTCTGTCTCTACGTCAGATGCTCTAGAGATTTATTTGTCCTTAACATTTCCTCTTCTTGAAACATTCGCACGCCCAAGTCTCTGATACTGGCACCAGGTTGCTGCGTTCCAACTTCTAACATTCTCTAGCTATATTTTTTAATCCAAAGAACATTCAACCTCAAGGTTCTCTCTAGCACCATAACGTGAGTAGGAATGCATAGAGGGAAAAGTGATGGCTCTAATCGTATTCATCGAGTACCCGGAATGTTCGATACGCCACGATGAATTCTCAGCTACCGACACGTCATCCTGCCAAAGTCGTATAAGCTCTAAAAACTCTCAGCAACCTCCTCAAGCCAGTCCTTAGACGCCTGTGAATCAGTTTCGCCTCGGAACTTGAGGGTATCTAATGGTAGAACACGTGTAAGTTAGTAAGCTTACATGTGTCACCTACCGGTACCGCCGGTTGTAACTACTTACCAACATGTAGTGATGTATAGCTAACACACTAACTGAAGGCACTATGTTAGGAATCGGTCCTCGTAATGAATCCTCATCACTATGTGGACCATCCTCATGGTCATTCACTGGAAAACCCTAGTGGCCATGTCCACCATCCACTCTCCTGATGTCTCAGCTAGGAAGAAAACTCTAGCAATCGCCTCCAGCCAGTGCTCTGTTGTCTGGGAATCTGCCTTGCCTCGTATCCTCGGAGGCCGCTACTGCTAGAACTCGTGCAACGCGCTCTGCTAGCGTGCACAGTTCGCTAGTTTAGCTGGTGGCATCTACTGCCCAATAGGTGGTGGTGGTGCTGGTACACCACCCGAGGGTGCCAACATAGTAAAAAGGGCCCCGCACCGGAGCCTCGTTGCTCGGTGGGCCGTCATCGTGTAATATCTCAGAACTCCAACTGACTGTCTGCTTGGAGACATCCTGAACAGATACGACATGGTCAAATGATTTATACCTGGTGAGATTACCTGGTTTGAGATAACCTTAAAACTCTTGTAAACACACACGCAATCAGTGTTTTCATGCACAAAATTGGAAATCAGTGGCCAGGGTCCTGGTGTACGGATACGTCGGCCACCGCACCAACACTGGACTCCCTGAACTTAAAACCACACTCGGATCCCTTAACACTATTGCTTCACAAAAAGGGAATATCAGAGTTATATGTTCTGCTGTAGAACCTCCCTCTGATACCAATTTGTCACGACCCATCCTTGGGGCCCATGCCGTGACTACCCCAAGCCCGCCTTCCATAGGCCAGGGGCCGGCGACTAGCACCAAAGGCGTAAATCCCGATAACTGGGAAGGCATTGCCTTTATAAAAGTAAACAAAACACCACAGAGAACAAGTGGAAGTAAAACACTAAGTAAAACTAAAACAAGCTGTGCTGAAAGTAAAGGGTCTGGAAATACAAGCACAACTAAAAAAGTACTAGGAAAAAGATAAAATAGCGGGAAGGTGACAAGAAGCTCCTGGATCGTCCACCAAGGATCCTACCTGAAGGGTAGGTACACTTAGCAAAGCTCCAGGATCATCCACCATAGGTCCTACCAGAAGGGTGGGTACAAATAGCATCCACAATGCTCCTGCCCGTCAACCTCCTCCGAGTGTCATCTCGTCGTGAAGTCCACCACCAGATACTGTCTCGTCGTGAGGTCCACCTCCGGGGACCATCCAGTCCCTGAACACATGGCCTCGGTCTGCACTGCCCATCATCTGCAACCAACACAATGAGGTGCGGGCATATCCCGTGCAGGGGTGAGTATAACGATACTCATTAGGGACCCCGAGACCCTCAAGGTCTCACTAAATCCAACAAGGATAACCAAAAAGAAGATCTCAACAGATAACTTCTACCTAGTTATATGCCGATACATATACCCAAGTTATCAATTAACCCATCTCAATCATGTGGAAACACAAAGATTATGAAATAAACGGATAACCACTACCCATGTATATGCCCATACATATACCTAAGTTATCAAGTGACCCATCTCATTCATGAGGTAAACACAAGGGTCATAGACTCAGCTCAAACTAGGATTTTCATTATCGAAACTGTAACTGCTGAAGAGTCTCGTCTGTGGAGTGTACAGTGGTCCTGTCACGACTCCGAGGTACTGATCACTAACCTAAGACTACTGAGGTACTTCTCCTGTCGAGTACCATGGGTCTGCCACCCCACACAGTAGTGCTCCTCCACCATGGTTCTTCCACCTCACACAGTAGTGCTCCCCCTCATAGCCTAGAGAGGTACTCCTCCTGTCGAGTACCGCGGGTCTGCCACCTCACATAGTATTGCTCCTCTGCCATGGGTCTACCACCTCACAAAGTAGTTCTCCCCACTGGGCTATTCTAGTCACTCCTAATCGAATCGGACAAGCAGTCATCAGGTCTCATCCAGCTACACAGTCTCTGTACTCCGTACGCTCGTCTCCGGGAGGGTCCTCTCCACGGGCTATAGGTCGATACTCCAAGTAACACAAAGTCCCACAACGAAGTATCTCAAAGGACCGCCTTGTCATAGGGGTCTCAATGCAATAGATAGCGCGTCAATCGGACGCCAGGTCTGTGAGTTATTAGCCTTTTCGTCCCAGGGGCCCGGTTGGTTTCATGTGCGAACCAACATGGTCGTATCTCAACTATACCCCGAACTCTCATAGGGTATACTCAAAGTGATCATTTCTCAACAAGATTACCAACGCCGCTGACGGTTCGTCAAACGGATGTCCAGTCTGAATGTTATCTGCTTTTCCGTTCCAGGGGCCCGGTTGGATTTCAGGTACAATCCAACCCGGCCATATTCCAATAGCGTCCAAACCTCAGAATAAGTATACCAAAAGTTCCATCTCATCAAGAGGAATCCAAAAAAGTCGACGTCACATCAATCGGACGTCCAGAGCTCAAGTTATAAGAATTTTCGCTCTGAGGGCCCAGTTGGATTCATGTTCGATCCAACCCAGTCGTACTTCAAATGACACTGGTTGACCAAACCGGCCACACCATTGCGATCCATACAAAAAAACACATGAGATGGACTAAACATTGGCCCCAAACAGATAGCCGGTGAAAAAGTTGTATTTCACCGCATCATGCGCGAACCGGGACTTGTGGGGCCTGTGCCTCAGCCTCGACATAATTATCCAAAATTAGTTTTGAACCATCTGTCGTATTTCTAGGGTCGCAACATCGCAGACGGTTCGTCATTCTGAGATCGTATGAGAGAGATATGTCCAATACAAGATCCCTCAATAATAATATTATTATTATTCGGTGTTTCGTGGCCCTGCACCACGAACTAGAATTTAGTATCCCACATTAGTCTTGAATCGACCGTATTAATGACGGTATTATATCGCCACTGACGGCAAGCCAATCGTTCGTCACACGCATGAGTTATGGTGGGTCGAAGATTTAATAATAATATTAAATCTATTATTTTTCGAGTGCTTCAGGTACCCGATCCAAAAACCTGAAAAGACATCCAATATTGGACTCATAAATTCTGTCTCGAAGTCATGGTCTCACTGCCACTGACGGTTCGTGAAACCGAGATCGCACGAAGAAGTTACGGACAAAAAAGTGTTTTATCATCAAAATTAATAATACCAATATTATATTATTAATTTTAATTTATTTCTTTAAAATACCCCATGTCACGCACCACCCTTTATCACGCACCACCCTTCTTTACGCATGGCCACCACCATTGACTGCCCGCCCAACTGCGCCTCCAGATCCTTCCGCACTCTATTTTGACTTCGATTTAACTTCGAAAAAAAGATTCGAACGCATATCCTTGATCCTCGGGTCGAGATTTTCATGTCTGTATGTCGCGCTCGGGGAAACATTGAGTTTCCAGCATCAATAAATATTTGGATGCCTCCTTCACGAGCCATTGCGGCTTCGTTCCAAGCCCGAAAAAAATTAAACGATTGCATATTTGTGATCCTTGCGTCGAGGGCTTCACATCCAAATATTGCGCTCAACAAAACCATGTGTTTCCAGCGTCAATAAATATTAGGCATTGAAAACACATAAAGAACACTTGAAGAATAAAAAGAAAACGAAGAATGGTTTATGTGTGGGACGATGTCCTTGTTCATTTGGTCATCATCATCATGAATTTAAGATACGAGGAATCAATAAAACGATTTCAATCATATATAAAAACCCCTACCTGGAAAAGACGTCGCACGTCGTTGAACGGCAGAGAGAGGCAAGCATCGTGGTGGTCAGGAATCGCGGAAGAACGATGCTCCTCGTGGAGTCACCTCACATTCTTTCCTCAGTTGAAGGAGATTCCGTTCGCCGAGAGGAAGATTGAGTTCTTCGTGGAAAGTAAGCTTTTCCTTTTAATCCTCCAAAGATTCTCCACAGATTAATTGTCCAACAATAAAATGAAATGATTCCTCTTAATTTAATAATGCCAAGAAATTCAAAACTAAGAGGAGCCAATTCATTAATTGAAATCAAGTTGGAAAAACTTATGGGATAGAGAGAAGAAGGTGAGGAGTTCACATAATTGAAGGGGAGTTTACAAATTAATTTAAGGGGTGATAAAGGGGTGGTTTAGGGAGTTGAGCGGGAGGTGAGGAGTAAGGGTCTCGTGTGGACCCCACATCTCATTTATCCTCTCATGGGTAGTTGGTGGTTATGGTTCTCACCTTTAACTCCCCTTTGTAGGGTATAACTACCATATAAATAAAATTGTGTACCACCAATTTTATTTATTTAATTCTAAATCCCCAATTATTAATTCTCAACCCACTTCAAACGAAACTGCGGTAAAGGTCCCCTTAAGCATTTACTGGTGCTTCAAGTTCATTGGTGCCCTCAGATTCCAATTCTGAGTACCGATTCAAAAGATAGGAAAACCCACACGTACGTTTAGTAAACGTACCCGAAAAAAAGTTCGGAAAATTATTATCAGTCACCCTCAACCTGCGTCGGTCAAGGTCAGGATCTTCCTAAGTGAAAAAATCCCCAACGAATACAACGTTTCTCTCGGATTTTCAATCCGAGTTACCTTTTAAAAGATACTAATTTTACAATAAAATAATTTTCATTTAATTATGTTATTTGCGGCCAAAAACTAACTTTTTCTGGTGGCCCGCGCCAGCCAAAGTTAGTATCTGCTTAAATAAACCATGACATCATGAGTTCTGCATTTGTATCGGATTTTTAATTCAAGCTACCGTTTGTGAGTTATAAGCATTTGAAAAATAAAATAATTTATTTAATTATTTTATTTACGGTTATGCCATTTTTGGAATTTCTCACAGGAGACCCGCGCCGACTAAACTTAAGTCTTGCCTAGGGTAAAATTGCCATCCTGAGCGCAACCGTGCCCTCAGATTTATGATCTGAGTTGCCATTTAAGAGTTATTACACTTTTTCAGTAAAACTACTTACACACATTAATTTAAGCTTAACAAGAATTTAGAAAATTATTCCGGGCACACCGGGCCTCGGAATCAGGTGCCGTCAGAAACTGTGTACTCATAAAATTCCAAAGAAATTAACAAAAAAAATTACCTTGAAATTTTTGGGTCATTATTGGTATGTTAAAGATATTTTTTTATGATTGACAATTATAATTTCATTATTTTTATTTATTCATGGACTAAGGAATTTTTCGCTTATTTTATATCTTTTACTGAGATTTTTATGCTCATCCCACGTTTCTAAAATGTTTTTCATATGGTATAAGGAATGGTAATATAAAAGAAGAATTTATAATTTTTTTATCATGAAAATAATTGTTATTTTATTTAATGTGTTTTATTTTTTAAAAAAATGGATAGAGTAGAACTGTCTACTTTGTAATATTTGAGGTGTAATGTAATAGTTATGGCCTAATTCTCTAAAACACTAAACCTGAAAAGATCATTAATGTGAAGTATTCACTTCACTCAAGATTGTGTAATTTTTAAGGTTGGGGGCTTATAAAAATTATCATATTATTCCCATGTTTCATGAACAGTATGTGTACACTCTATAAGGGTGGTCCAAGAAATGTTGAATCTGAAAGGGATATGTTTCTTTTTTATAGTTTCAATAAAATTTTACCGAATTGGGTGATGTACCTAATTATTATTTTCTATGGTGAAAGAAGATATTTCTCCCTAATGTGCGAGGGAGACATTATGAAAAAAATTATATATCAATTCTTCTTTCCCTCATGTCGTCTAGACACCTTCTGTAACATGTATTCCTTGAACTAATCTGATTAATCTGAGTTAGAATCAACTCCTCAACACATGACCTATAATTTTAGATTTAAATAGTGTTATAATCAGGTCCTAACTTCTCATCAGCATGATGGATTTAATTAAAATACCCCATGAAGAACAATGGATTTGAGATAGAATAATAGAACACCATTATTTTAATCCATAATAGTCTTCAATTGATGTAATTTTTGGAATCATATACCACTACGAAAAAATAATAATTTTTCCTCACCGAACAGAGAACATTTTAAATTCTTCATAAATTTTTTTTATGAATAATTATTTCCAGGTAATGTAAAAATATAATAGCTAATTTATAATTAATCTGAAAATCATCTGCTTCAGAAAAAATTGAAAATTGACAAATCGTGTATTATTTTCTTACTTAATTATATCATCAAAGAAGTAAATTTTTGAATTGTTTTCTCATGAATTAATGTTTGTGATCGATGAAAAAAGGTTATTAATATAAACTTGAAGAGATACATTTATAAATAATAGTATCTGAATATAAAAAGAATAAAATCTCAAAATTAGCCCCTATCTATCAGAATTTCTCTAATAAGTGTAAATATGCATCTGTAGAAATTTGATCTGAAAGACACTATATATGATCTATTTTATATACTTAATGAATTTTTATTAATATTAAATATTCTTATAAAGATAAAATAATAATTGAATGGTATATAATTAGATTAATAGATAATGGTCATGTTATTAAAAACTGTTTCCTTGCATAAAAAAATAAGATCCTACATTTATACTATTTAGACACAGAAATAATTTTATATTCAATTTCATCAACTAATATAAGATAAAAATGTATAATAAATAATAATAAATTGATTAAAGATGAAATTTTTTATTTAAAAAATGAAAATATTAGAAATAAAAATTTTTCAACCCAATATTTTTAAATATATAGTGAATCAATAAGATAATTACCTATAATTGGTGAATACAAATTAATTACATTAAAAGTTGAGTTTTCTCAATAAGAGGTTAAAAAAATATTTTAAAATAATATTTAATAGTATGATGGAAATCATAAGTGTTCATTTTTATCATTGTCTTCCAAAATATTAAATTAAATAATCAATATTTAAAATACTTCTTATTTTTCAAACAAGTTCTTATTATTATTTTGTATTATTTATTAAATATTTCAAAAAAAAATTAGATTAATCGTAATAATTATATATCTCTATGTAAAATATCATTTTATATTTGATATAATTAAGCTATAAAATTATATTTTATGTAATGTAAGAGGAGATTTTATTGTATTGTATTTATATTTCATATTATACATAAATAATTCTTACCATGTCCTATAATTATCAAACAAGGGAGATTATTGATTCATAATTTCAAAGGAATATTCAAAATTATTCATTAATAAATCATAATACATGTGAAATTGATACTAAGTATTTCAATGAAATATATCAAAGTAATATTTTTGTATATAAATTATTCTAACACCTCAACTATAAAAATTATAGATTATTATCTTGGAATTACTCATCATAATATAATATTATAGGATGTTTCAAAAGAAAAAAGATTTATTTTAAAAGGAAGTTAAATATAATGATTCAACCTAATGTC
Source organism: Viscum album (assembly GCA_963277665.1). Classification (NCBI taxonomy): domain Eukaryota; kingdom Viridiplantae; phylum Streptophyta; class Magnoliopsida; order Santalales; family Viscaceae; genus Viscum; species Viscum album. The sequence continues at coordinate 40,801,250 of OY728129.1, read as the reverse complement.
TTTGCGATTAAATTGAATCATTAATGATTAATCTTACAAATATCTGACTGGAATTTAAAAACAATATATACATGTATGTTTTTCTAATTATTATATTCATGTTGGATATAAATTTTTGAGGGAGACATGAAATAATACAAACTTTTACAAAAAATTTAAGGGACTCTACTAGAGTTGGTTCTATATTAACTTTTAATTTATTTTATTTTTTAATCCTTGAATTTTATTTTTACATTATCAAGGAAAAAAATTCGTTGTGTACTTCTTCAACTAATGATATTAATTGATAATTTATTAACTATAAAGATATTATTTTTTCTAATATGTATAATTAGATCAACCATTGGGATAATAATTTGATATAACTAATCAGTTATTAAAAATGTTCATATATAAAACATGGTTATATTTGGAATATTTATTTTATTCTCCAACCAAAATGAATAAAAAAAATGAAATTGTTTACGAATATATATATCCATAGAAATATAATTTTTGGCATATAATGACTGTTTAAAATAAATCACTTAGCAATTTTTTATTCATCCAGAAAATTAAATATATTAATACAATAATTGTGAAAATATATTACATTTTTAAAAATAAGAATTTATAAATTCAATCCAAATAAGAATTTATGTTTTTACTTTATTTTAATAGTCTAAATAATATATATCATATTTTATTTAACACATATTCATTTTTGCGATATTATTTTATCATTTATTTTAAATAATCAATTCACCCCCTCTAGGAGCCAACATAACTGGATAATGCAATGACGTCTAAGAGGTAATGTAATGATGTACTTTTTCTAGGTTTTTATTTTAATTTTAATAAATTTATCAATTAAAAATAAAGGTATTATTAGATATTTGTTTACCTAAAATAAAATCTTGGTATTGATGATGTTTGAGCACTATTTTCTAGAATGTTTCCTACTAAATAAAATATTAAATAAAAAAGAGATTTTAATGATACATATTATGGTTAGATTGATCAAATAATTATTTAAAGAATATATTTAATTCCAAATTAATTATTCATTTAATATTTGGGACTTAATAGTGGGTATAATTTCACATTGGTTATTGTTGATAACTATGTTCTCAATTTTATCACTATCACAGTAATCATGTCATCCAAAACACATCTCCATTTATGTGAAAAAAAATTGATCAATGCTAATTGTTTTTAATATTTCCTCATGGAATAAACATGAATAACAAAAATATTACATAACAACAAAATGATCTATAATAACAAGGTAAATGGAAATGTCCACAGTTAATTAAATTAAAAATTATAAAAAAAACTAACACCATGGGTTATATATAACTATTAATTTTTTTGGAAGATTTTATATATAAAATAAATATTTTTCTAAATGTTTACTAATTTTTTAATGAATCAAAATGATTTTGGTTTTAGAAATTAAATGGAGTTTTTCAAGATTCTATGAATTATAATTTGATAATTTTTTTTGAATATATATAGATGTGGCATTCCTCCATCTCTTATCCAATGGTTCACATAGGTATTGAACTTAATGGAAACCATAACACCCACATTTGTAAAAAAATTGAAATAGTTATATTAAAAATGTTTTATTTATTATTTTTTGTGTAGTGAATTTTTTATTTTTTATCAGTTTTATCCTTTTGATACATTGTATGTCATTAACCATTAGAGGGTATTATCCATAAATGACAAATTTTTTTGTTTTATTTATTTAGTAAATTTATACAATAAATTATAATAAAATCCAATGTGATATAGATTTTCTGAGGGAATCATGGAGGCACCATAACAGTTAATTCAATTGAAATTAAATTTTTCATGGTTTACTAATGGAATTATAATATTTATTCATGATGTTGGTTCTTAAAGGGTTAATGAAGCATGTAAATGAAATTTCATATAAACATTACCCTTTATTTCATTCATATTTTAACCAATTCAAAATCATAATATGTATTAACCATCATGGAATGATTGCGGGTGATGAAATGATGTTTTATATAACATTCCAACGAGTCACCACATTGTAGTGAGTCAAAAAATCACAACTATCAATTCCATAGTTTATTATTTTGATTCATCATGAAGAATATAAGTTCCTAAAATACCTTATATGTTATTAAGGACCTAGGTTGTGGGAATTCAATGCATTTAATAGTTAACAAACAATAAAATACGATTTTCTAATCAGAATTATTATATAATTCAATTACTGAATAAGTAAATAACAATAATATAACAATAAAAAATATTCATATATTGAAAAATATTTTTTTTGAAACAATAAAATTTTATCAAAGAGAAATATTATAAATAGATTAATAAATTCTATGAAGTATGTGATAATTATTTTCATTTTTTTTGATACTAATAACGGGAAAAAAAATTTGGTAGCAATGTCATGTTTTATTTTTTTATATGTTACATACAAATGTTAATTGTTGAACAAATTGTATTATTAATACATAATCCGACACAATTTATATCAAATATAATTTATTATTAATCCTCTTTCGTTGAACTATTCAAGAGATTATAATCATGTGATAATCATATATACAGACATACATACACACCTTAATGTGAAAACAATTCCAACACACACACACACAAACACACTCACACACAGATATATATATATATATATATATATTTGTTCATATAATGATTCTTTTTTGTTTTCTAATAAAACCACTCAATATATTGAAATTGTTTTTTAAAATGTAGTGACAGTATTTTTGGAACACACAATGATGTTTAGTAATAGATTAGGCTAAGAGAATCATTATAATTTTTTTAATAATATAGAGGATCATAACCAGGAGAGGGTAACACCATGAGATAATCAACCAAACCCCTTCAAAGAATGTAAATTGGAGGTCATATTTACTTATCAACATTTATTCGTAAATATAGTATACATCTAAATCATGCTCTTGTAATTTAAAAATAAGAACACAACTAGCCAAAAACAGTTGGAGGGATATTCCTAATACATGATCCTAGAAGGTAAATCAATTTTGACCATATGATAGTTGATATTATGTTCCATTAAAATTGTAAGAACTAATTTTACAACTCATGAATTTACCAAAATCTAGTTTTCATTTCCATAATTGTTTTTATATACATTAGAACTGAACGAATACGGTCTCATACTATAACACCTTCACACATGGATCCATTAAAGTAAGATGACTCATTTTTTAGTTTAAGGATTTTGAACATGACCATATATAACTATTATATTCAACATCCACACAAAATGTGTCAGTCATGGTTTTTAGTGTATCAAAAGTACTATCAGTAAAGTATGGACTATCCTATATAGCTGGGATTCCATATCATTGATCTGTATTAACATTCTAGTTTTGATGTGGTTGGGATAACACTATAAGACATCAGTTCTGTGGTTTTTTTCATTACTAATAGGCTCTAGTAACCCACCACCATAATTTTTAGGGGAACCTTCCCTTTTGATGATGATAATAATAAATTCGAGATCAAGTGATCCAAAATGGAGAAATATGATGAGAGATCAATATTGATATCCATTATTCTGCCAACTAAATTCAATCTATAGTGAGCCCAAGAACCTCCTAGGAAGAGAACTACATCTATTTCAACATGCAATTTTTTATATCATTTGATCCTAGAGTAAAATTTTATTCCCTTATATAATCTTAAATTTCTTATTATTAAGTCTTGATAATGACCTTTCGGGGTTAAAAAATACATCTTTAGTGGAATGTTCTCTCCCCAAATTGAATCGACCAAAATATTAACCCCTGTTTAAAAAAATAATAGTGTTTGATTCCTTTCATAGTTAATTTTTTCTAATGATAAATAGATAAAACATATGAAATTGGTGAATAGTTAAGGTATTTTTGGTCAATCTTTCTCTTTGATACTCATTAAGATCCACCCCAGAAAAACATTAATAATCTTTTATTATTTTTGAAGCTAATGTATAATGATGAAAAAATTGGTTACTATAGAATACCCCTTGTTATTATTCATTGTAAATTAATACATCATCAATTATAATGATACTCTATCTAATTTACCTAATCATACTTATATATCCTATTAGAATACAATTATGCATAGATACAACGTTTTTTTTTTGCATTATAGGAAACTTCACAAATTTATTTCTGGTAAATAGATCCTATGTATGATATACTGTAATCACATAACATGTCATATTACATTGTATATGAATCATAGTATCCCATAAAACTATGAAAATTTAGTCAACATACTTGATTTTATATTATATTATTTTATATCTCACATTTTAGAAACACCCTTCTAAATGGGAATCTATATAGATGTTTATAATAATTCTATAAGTTTTCATTATGCTTTTTGAGCTATTTTTTCAATGATATAACATTCATTTGAAAAAATGTTATAAAAAATTTGTAATGATGTTCCTACAACCAAATTAATGTAACCTTATTTTCCTATTAATGATTCAACACATGATCTTATATACCAAACCATCATAAATGTGAATCAAAATCATAAATTTTTTTAGTGGAACTCAAAGATAATCTATTTAAATGTTTCATCTAGTTATAAAATGGAATCTGTAAATCAGTATATATATATTCCACATGAGAAGGTTTTAATGAAAAAAATATACTCTCCCTTGAATTCAAAATATTTCCACTCTATTCTAAATACATTCTCATTGTTTCAATGAAAATTTTCATTAAACATTATCTAACATTTATAGATGAATAGCATGAAACCAAGGAAAAATAAACGGTAAACACAGTGGTTTCATAATATCTATTGAATGATCAACACTCATTTTTTTAAAACATTTTGTGATTTTATGTAGGAAATCTTCTAAAAGGATAAACAGACTACTGGATTTGTTATCTCCATTTCTCAATCCCAAATTAGATTTAAAATAACTAAACCCCCTTCTCAAAACAGTGACTATGTATATTGAATACTATGAACTTCAAAATAATATGTCACTTAATGACATTGAAAATCCCCACATTTTCTTTTTCTTATATATTTAATTTAACATATTTTTAATATGTTTCTTATGCCAATCATGTTTATGGTGTTCATATAGAAAACATTCTTATACAGGTCTTACAAAATCTATTAAGAATGATCAACGACCCATAATATGTATTTGAATTTTATAAAACCATCATGTCAGTTAAAGAAAAGGCTAAGAAGGACTCTATAATACAATTTTCTGTGATATCAATAAGAATTTTATAAAATACATTACACATACTAATCAATGAAAATTTATTTATGGATTTAGGATGGAACACCTTTAGAATGATTTCATGGGACTAAATATAAGAAAATCAAGGAAATGAAACTCCCTTGAATTAATCATTAACAATAGACATGAATTATGATTAATTATCTCCAAAATATCTTGTTCAAATAATCCTAGAATCAAATTCTATAATTAAATAACTCTCTATTTTAAATATATTGATTTCTAAAAGAATCATCACATCCTTCCAACAATTGGTAAACCTATAATTTTTTATGATATTAATATCATATAAAATATAATTGAATATTTAATCATCAACACCTTATAAAATGTTACCCATTATTGGTCTCATATTATCCCCAATCTGTATATGAAACAAAATCTCTAATTCTAATAGGATGGTAATATTCAAGTAAATATAATGTGAGCCTACCTATAATTTAAATTTATGATTTATCATAATGATACATTCATTAATTCAACAAAAAAGATGTGTTTTTACTTTATCATTCCCTGATCCACCAAAATCATACTGTCTCACATACAACATAGTCATTCTATAAATGTAAATCAATCATTTGTAGCTATTTATTCATTGTCTTTAAAATTATTTCATCCTTCCAGAAGACTTGAAGCCTACTCTCCAGTAATTAAATAACTTAATTAAAACTCATTTGATTTGTAGTATTTAATTAATTCCCTTTAGACCACTCAACCAATATATCATCTAGTAAAAAAATACACTCCTCATGTTACCAAATACATTTTCTTGAATTTGACCACAATATTAATTATGGGTAATATAAAATATGCTTTATTCCTTGATCTATCCTATAAAAAATAAAATTACTTACATACCACTATAGATCATTTGATAATTACAACAATAGGTTAAATATTTTATAAAACCTAGTTTAGACAAGAAATTCAATCATTAGGATTGTTAGAGGCCCACTAAAGGGCAATGATTTCTGCATCAACATTATTAAATTTTCTCCTACGACCATGAAATTTATTACAAAATGAAAATTGGTCAACAAGGAATCAATTTTCTAAGATCTAATTAACAATTATAAACTAATTAAAATTTGTTATATCCTTTCACATATAATCTCACAACATTTAATCTTTTCTTGATGCAATATAGAATTCAAATATCATTCAATGTTTTATTTTATGAATCCTAAATAAATGTTACCGAAATAAAAATAAAGTTATTATTTTTCAGCTATATGTCATTTAATTAAAATAAAATAGATATATAAAGCCTATAAAATTTTTTCATATGTGTCTATATTATGTTTCAAAGATGAATTGATCGATTTGATTTAATATAAATCTTTTTAGATGTTTCAAATATATTTTTTTCATGGACTATAATTTAATAAGTGATGTATCCATGGATTGAGAATTTTTTTTATTTACTCAGTATTTTATTTAGTTTCTGAAAAATTATGTTGTGAGGCTTTAGAATATTTATCATATAGGATGAAAAAATCACACATACCTAGATATTTTATCCCTTTGTAATTCTTATTAATATGTAATATAATTATGTTCAAGGGTGTAGTGAATATTTTCCTTTAGAAACCTGATTTCATACCAAATTAGATAATATTTATATATAATTCTTAGGCCTAGACCTAGTAGTAGACCCTGATGATCACAACTATTTGGAAATGAAATTCTTTATTCCTCGAACCATCATTGAGGGACTATTCGGGTCATATACTCCTATTTTAGATAAAATCTCAATGGAGTTAAACTTGTATTTTTCAAAACAGGAGGGTTGTCCAACCATAATTCCAATAATGAGAAAAATAGTATGAAAATCCAAATCCTATAAGGTTCATAAATGATTGAAAATTGTAATATACAATTTATTAGCTTTAGTACGACCATAAGGATTTACATTCTCATCCTATGAATCCAAAATCATATGATTCATTGAAATATCCTACCACCCAATCATCTTTACAATGGAGTCACTAACTTGTTATGATACTCCCTCAAAATTCTCAGCACTATACCCTTCCACTTCCGATATAATTTTGATAAAATCCTTATATATCTAGGCGATAACTAAATTCACTCAACATACATAGAACCACAAAATCATTGGATATCTAGACCCATGATATATCTATCCATTTTCTGACCTCAATTACTATTTCCCTTTTACATGGAAAATATTAGCCTAATCATCTTTAATAATGTAAGTCTCAGTTTCTAGAGTAAAACAAATATCATCCCTCTTCGAGAGAAAATGATAGTCTTCTAGTAACCTAAAAAATGGTTTATTCAACATATCATATCTATAACCACTAGTGAATGGATGATACATGCCTTTGTCACGTCTCGATAATTTATATCTCATGGTAAAATTCATGTACATATGTAACTCTGAATAGATTCAATTCATATTAAATTAGAAAATGTTTGTTCATAATGTGATTTATCAATATTAATGTAACATGATTCATTAGGGAAGGCGGTCAATAAATCAATATCCATGAATATTTGAGAATCCATCAGGTTTTCTATAGACAATATTGTGTAATCAATGGTTGGAATCATCAAAAAAAATATTATTCCACTCAACATTTAAGGGATGTGAAATTAAATTATTTTTTATTTGGATATTTAATTATATATTAAATACTTTTCATATAAATATTTTTCAATCGCTTTTGAAAACACTATATAATATAAATTTTTCAATTAAATGGAATTTTCTAATCTCTTATCGTTTACCAATGTTTTTATTGATTATAGATCTCATTTATAATTACACATATTCATAACATAAAATATTTAAATGTGATCCAAGCACACCTAGCATGAAATGGGTGTAATGGTAACCATGTCAACATCCATTGAGTATTAGAATGATACATCGAAAATATTAATATCATCAATAAATATCACATTTATATATTATTTATAATTCATTAGTAAACTTTCATTTTTCCTATTGATTAAAATTTTTGTTTCTAAAGATTCTATGTAATTATTTTTTATTAGGGATTGTATTTCAAACGTGCATTATAAGTGGACAAATATAATATTACCTTTTTGTGAACTCTAAAAGGGATTGGAAAAAAGGAAATAAATACATCCTATAACATGATTAAAAAATATAATATGACTGAATTAAAACATTATTCATGACACATTTAGGGTACCTTGAATTATAGGTAAAACATATATGAGTAATACAAAACCATAGATACATCACAAAACATATATGGATTATTCAAATATGTGTCTCAAGTCATATCATATTTTAATTATATTTATACATGTGTAAATAATAATTGAAAACATAATTACTCATATTTTATTCAAGTTTTAATAATACTTATACGTTATGACAACCTTTAATCTCGTAATATTATAAGAGTTTGGATGGAAGCTAGTGTTATTAGAAGAATAATTTTTATTTTCATATATATTATTATGGTAAATATAGTATAATAGAGTTTAGTGATTATTGAATAATGTATCCTATTTATAAATAGTATTATACAAGACACAACCATTCTTTCATATAGTCATTTCTTGATTGGTATCATAGGAATTCTTTCTATATTTTAATACTTCATATAGTATCAATATCCAATAAATAATGTTCATATGTGAAACTTTGTAAACCTATTCTCAAATGTATCTGAATAAAAACTATTATATTTTTTCATTATACTAATATAAAATAACATGATTTTTTAGTATGTTCTCTAATATTTTTTTTATTTATAATGACATAAATTTTATAAAAAATATAGGTTCATAAAATTTCATGTTTGTAACTATAATAAGATTAATACTTCTCAATTTATGTATTTAAAATTTTTTTCTCAAAATATAATGATACTATACATTTTATTTGGAAGGCATCAAATTTAATTAATATATCATTAATTATTATTCAAATCATCATTAAATTAATCATTTGATTTATTTTGAATGAATTGTGGAGTGATCCCCATTGATTACATGCATCCCATTAGCTAATAGTTAATACATAAAAATATATCATATTTATTTTGGATGATTATAGTCATACAAACATTTTATAATACATTATTACATATACTCTATTTAAGAACATACTCTATGTTCATTTTAAAAATTTCAAGTAATTTTTTTAATTTTTATTATTATTTAATAAAATTAACATGAATAAGATATTTAGAAACTTATCATTCACTATGAATATAATGCATCAATGGAATGTTATGTACATTATATTTATGATGGGTCTAATTGTTAAATTATAAGGTATAAAATTAATTTATTTCCCTCCGTTATCGAATGTAGGATATTGAGTCATTGAACATGTTTTTATATAACATTTAAATGAATCATTACATAAACTCAATGATATTTATCAATTTCGTATTATAACAATGAACATGTATTAAAAATATCTAAATGGTCTCCATGATATCCAATATAAATCTTCAATCCCATTAGATGTGTTACTTTTATTAATTATTACATCAGTGTTGATTTTACTGAATCATGTCTTAATATGTTTTTAGATAGAAATATCATCTTAAATGAGAAATAACCCATAAATATAAAAAATATAAAAATATAATGTATAATCGATGAATATTCTATTATACCTAGGGATCATTTTTCATTTGGATGAATCTAATCCATTTTATTAATGGTTATTATAATGATCCAAGTAAAAAATAATATTTTTAATTTCCCAAATGTGATTATTGTTTTTCTCATACATGTATAGAAATATTTGGATCAATATATACCATAAAAAATATTTCAAAAACAGACTAGTAAAAATTTTATTTATGTAAATAACATCTATTATACAATCATATTATAATTTAATAATTTATTTATTTTTCATAACTATGAAACAATTAAAAATTTATCAAGTACGATTTTTTAACTATAGTAAAATTAATGAATTTTCCTAAAAACCCCTCTATTAAAGATCATAAGATATAAATTCATCTTGAGGACATTTATATTTCAATAATTATGATTGAAATTTAGATTATCATCACTATCCCAAATATTTAAATCTATTAAAAAAAATATTTTTCATATGGACATAATATCATCCATTATTATTGAAATTAATTTCACCAAATCTAAACTAAGAATTAATTCCTATTATATATATATATATATCAAATATAATAATAAACCGATAAAATATATTTACAATATATCCTAAATTAATATTGTTTTAAGAAATTTGACTAAATAGAATTAGGTCATTTTCAATTTATCTATTGTCGAACACTATAGACACTAGTATGAAAAATCATATATATCAATAATTATGTTAAATAACTGTTTTAGAATTTTATGAGACCCAATTTAGGTCCAACTATTTTTCATAAAAAAATTCCCAAACATGAATAAAACTCATCAAGAAAAAAAACATTTATCCCTTTTTTGATAAACCGTCAATAATTTTAGAATTCCTATAATCATATGATTGTAATTTCATAGGAATTTTTGGAATCATTATTTTATATGACAAATTCTACCATACATAAAACCCTAAAAATAAAATTTTGAATTAAATTTTATTTCTTTTTTGATATAGTATCATTCCATGCCTTGTATTGTGTAATGTTTAATATAATGATCATTACATCCCTAGAGTAAATATTTAATTGTTAAGTTTACTATAAAATTAATAGAATCATATACAATATACATTTATTCATCTATTTAGAAATTATATTTTTATATGGATTTCTATGAGGAATTCACATTAATACAATATCACCCTCCTATTAATATTCTCCAAACTCCGTGACAACATTTTATACAATATGATTTGATCATAGATTACTAATAATCCCAAAATGTTAACCATATGCTTTATTCATGGATTCATATACCATCTCTATGGGGTTATATGATGTGTTTTAAGGGGATAATATATTCCTAAGATTCCATTGAGAGGATAAAAAACACATCTATGGTCAATGAGGTATGACTTGGACATATAAATAGTAATGTGTTCAATAATATATTTAAATAATATAACATATAATTATTCTTATCTGATGCATTTAATTAATAAAAAAATGATTAAAATGAATGATCTATGTCACCATAGGTAATTCCATAATTTATATTATCATGAATAAAATATGAAGGACATATTAATAAAAATTATTTTTTGTAGTACCTCATAAGAAAAAATGAGATTATATTTTCACTGATCATTTGTTCAATATTTTATAAAAAAATCATTCTCTATGATTTGAGGATAATACCCTTTTGAATTCATAACCTATTAAATGGAAAATAATAAAAACCATAAAAATTATCATTATTAATTATTGCGTGAGAATATTAAACATTATATTGTATAAATATTTTAATCAAACCCTTATAATATAATGTTATAATTAAACCCATGAATTATTATTCTAAGAATATTTATATATTATTTTCTATTTATATAATATTGTGTATAAAAAGAAAATGACTCTTTTTTGGTGAATTCAAAACGCCATTATCATTATAAAAAATTTAAATTTTATATTTAAATTTAACATTATGGAAAGGATTATATAATATTTTATAATATATGAACATTTTATATTAATTTAGTTCACAAAAATCCTAATGTAACATCAAGAAATGTTTCAGATATAAATATAATATATGATTAAAATAAAATAAGAAGTTATAGTGGGTTCAACATTGGTCAATTGATACATATATTCATCATTTGAAGGCGGAGTTGAGACATTAAGTAGTAGTTAGAACATAGTGTGTTACAACTATCAATTAGTAAATACACATGATTTATGGAAATGTTTTGATATAGATGGATTTAGTTTGAAAACACAACACTCCCAAAAAAACAAATTGATTTGGAGTATACTAATGCACATTATATTAGTTTATATAAACGTCATGGTTTTGGTAGTATGCAGTGAAAATATATATTTTTCTAATTTGGGAATATAAAATTATGTGAGAGGTATATATATTTAACCAACTCCTTAATGAGGATATTGTATGTTTCATTTAAAAATATATATCATTATATCTTATTCTTATTAAGATTTTATCTCAAACAAATAATATTGGAGGGAAAACAAAAATTATTTCTATAATTTCTATATATTGAGAAGTCATCTCATATTAGCTTCCCCCTCTATGTGAATTAAGGGTTGAAGAATTGACTTTTAAGTGTGCTTCACAACATTTATTTGATCTAATAAGGGAGAAAGAAATTTGTAGGTGAGATGAGAGAGATAGAAACACAACTACTCATATTTAAGCACTCTCATATAAGAGGAGAATGACTCAATTGATAATTCATGAAGGTTTTTACATCATAGAATAATAAGGGAGCTTTGTGTAGTAAAAAAATAATTCCAAACTTGTTCAAATAGTGAGAAGAAGAAGCTACATCAGTAGGTGTTCATACCTCACATTTTGAAGAATCGATTAGTGAATAGATATAATGTGCATCTATAAAAAATTCATAATTCACCAAACTATTAATGTTTTTATATTAATGAAATTCCTATATATCTATATATGGTGTTTATCTTCCCATGATATAATGAGAGGCATGTGAGAAATTGAGATAAATGTTCCTTCAGTGGAAATGATGTCACCCAAACCATTCTATTGGGTGTGAACCCAAGATGAAGTAGCCAAACCTTAACCCACCATTAATAATATTAATAGTTGATTCTATTTCATATCTCAGTTTCATTTCATGTAGCCCATATTAACCCAATGTGGGTGAAATAACTAAAATCCATGTGTCCATGTCTATTCTTGCTTACATTTCTTGAAGACCAAAGGTATGATACAGAACAAAAATTATATCTAGAAATGTTAATGACGTTAATTCAATCAATATTGATATGATGATAAAATGACATGTCCTTCATAACTAATATATATCTTAGTGATTCATTAAATGAAAATTGAGTTAATTTGAAATAATTTAAAAATATTGATTCATAGTCTCAAGGGTATCACTCATTAAGACTCTTTTGGACATAACAAGAAACTAATTTACATTGGAATTTCTTGATACTGGTATATTATCCTTATAATGTATTGTGTTGATGTAGAATTATAATTTTATAAGATCTATTATGGTAGAGTATAAACCACTTAGAGGATTATTATGATGATTTCTCATCTATGAAACAAGTCCAACCAGAATTGGAGCCTCTTCCAATATATTAAAAATAAAAGACAAAGTTCAATGGGAGAGAGACATTGTCAAACAAAAAAAAAACAACCCACATCTATCAAAAAATAAGAAAATGATTATAAAAGGAATGGTAATTTCAATAATCAGAGTCATTAGTAGTTTCCCACACAGATTTCGACTTACCATGAGTTATGAATTTCAGAATTTTGAAATTATCATTCTTTTAATCCTTTGAAGAATATTTTGTTGACACAGTCCTTGGATTGGTAGAATAATCCTTATATAGCCTTATCTTTAAAAGATAAGGAGTAAAACCATGACAATTATCCACCATTTGTATTCCATATATGATTTCATCCGTTAAAGATGCATTACTACAGCTGCATGTTTCCATTAGGGGGTGTTACCATTCACACATTCATTATTTGAAATGTTCCCACACTTCCTAGAAATCCTGGAGGAATCAAAAATTCCTCAATATCTTGATGAAGATCATCATGATGTTGAGAATTATTTTGATTGATTCCATTACCTTGGGTTCCAAAGGGATCACATCCCTACCCTATGTGAGGCTATGTGACACAAGAATCACCCTACACGTTCCCATCCAAGACAGGACCAGAACCAATCTGTTGTAACTTCTTTCCTTTCTGACATTATATGTCTAGACTAACATTCATATTAGGTTTTGTAGTGCATGTGCTAGTAGGAGAGCTAGGACTATGCCACATTGTCTAGGAGGAGGGCGTCGTCTTCAATGCATCTTCCAATTATCAAGGCATATATTTCTTTCATGATGAATTTATACCATTTTCTACATTGTCATGTACTATTTAAATCTTTAATTTCATCCTATAAGTTGTCTTCTAATGCCCTATTATAGAAAAAAAGTGAAAACTACATTTTTACGACATGTGTTTTTGAAATGACCAATTGTTTAGAAGTATTAAAAAATGGATATTTCATTCATATTCCACTATTAGAAATATTTCATCATCCAATGCTAGAAGATTGCTTTTATTAACGAAGAACATGCTTAAATAAAACTCCACGCGTATCCTATAAAATTAATCAATCTTGGATATCACAATGGATCAATCCATTTTTATTAGAAACCCAATAGATGATGAAATTTATAATAATATATTTGGGGTCTATAGAATCCATTTAAGAGGAAATTTTTGATCTAATACTAAGCCCTCATATTCAATAATGAACCTGAGTTAAATCAGAAATCACATTCTCGAAAGAATATCATACCTGGATTTAGTGAAATGGATTCAATCCTATAGGCCATGCAGTTTATTTCCTAAAATGAAATAAAAGATATAAAATAATCCTCAACTCATGGTTATAAATTTCTAGTCATAAGAAATCTAGACATGGGATAATTTTTTAAACCAAATCATCATGTTTCCAAAGAATGCATCTAGTACAAAGGACCATCATATAAATAATAGAAAACCTACAAATATTAAATCTATAAAATATAGAATACTTATTTTCAATCAATAATGCACTATATTCCTTCTTCAAAATATGACAAGGAGTAGATCGTTCAATTTCATTAATTATCTTCTCCTTGAATCTTTATCATCATTAGAGAGACCAAAAAATTGCATCATATTTCAGACAAATAGTTCTCTAAGTAGATGCATTTCCCCACATCACTATTTTTGTATCACGTAATCGACCATGTCCACCAGCCACAGTTAAAAATGGTAACACATTAGGGAAACAAGAATCGATCGAGGCTGTCTCTATACCCACATCTCAAAAAGATCTCTTGGGATCATCCTCTATTAATCTATCACAAACATGATCCACTGACCCAAACTCCACAAAATACATTTTTTTCCATATTACCCTAGGCCTTCCTCAACATGGAATTCTATGATCCAGTCACAAGATGAGATCGACAAAGGCCAACTATAGGAGGTCAACACTCGATATCACCAATCACCAGCATGTCCCAGTGGTCACAAGATCATGAGATCTGTTATATGTTAGAGATAACTATACAACACTATGTATTATACAAGGGTTGATATATCATTCATTGATCATTTTTCTTCATACTAATGGTTATTAATTACATTCCATAATTTGTGGATCGGGTATGGTTACAAATGGTTTATCATGAGAAGTCCATAGGGTGATGATTCATTTCTCATATCCTTATTAGTATTTAATATACATAATAAACCTATAAATATTATACTTTTTAGGGATACCATTAGTGGATAATTACCTAATTGTAATTACACCCTACATGGTTACCCTGATACCTATTAAAAATTCATGATTTTGTACCTAGGTAAAAGAAATGGCTAGGCTACATCTATTAGTTTAGTTTGATAAACATATCTATAGTAAGGAGATGGGTTCAAACCCCAACATGGGACTATTTTTTAGATATACCCTTTGTTTTCATTGTTTTGGACAACATTTTATTTGATCTTCTAGTGTGATATCATAAATATGCATATATGAATAATATGAACATACATATATTCATTTAGTAACAACATGATTTTTGTACTTCTGTTGGATAACATTTAGTTTTGTTTTATAGTTGTATTGTTTTATTATTATTAAGAGTTGTTTAGGATATTTATTTCAAAAATTTTTTTATAACTAATAGAAGCTATAGTGTACCCAAGAGCTTATATCAACCCACTCCATTGGTTGATGAATTTTATTGAAATTAGCATCAAAATTGAGGTATTTGAATCCCATCTATGTCATAGAGGATTTAAAATAGACCACCTGTATTACACCACACAAAGCTTATTTTAATCAAATAATGTTATACATATAACTGCCAATTAATAATTTTTTTAATTAATTACGAATTAGTTCATTGATTTTACGTAAAATATTGATTATAAATTTAGTTTTCTTTATCTAATTTAAAATTTATTTTTTATTCCCATTGATAATATAATATATAATTCATTACACGATTTTAATTTCCGTGAATATATTCCCCTTAATTCATATAATATACCATGTCGACATCATTTTAGATGAATATAATTGTATTACTTGACTAAGTTAAATATAGCCACATTTTTTTAAATCTAATGAAAAATGAACATCCAATATATTCAAGTAGAGTTAAAAAAATTCTATCTTTTTTAATTTAAAATTATATTTTTCTGGAAATTTCAAATGTAATTTTTATTGTGAATTAAAATATATAAACTGAATTTAAATTATAACATTTAATATATAATTATATAAAAATTCAAATATTTATGTTGGACAGAATTTGTTTATAGATGTTTATATTTTTGTATAAATTTATGTTTCTATATATATCAGATCCCAAAAATTATATATATTCTCTCTAGTTAACACATCTTCCAGATCCATCCTTGAACAATTTCATTCCAACGGATCTGGGAATTGGAATTTCTTCTGAATATTATATTCTAATATTTTTCAATAATATTCTTCCATTATTTTAGTGACATAGAATATTTTAGTCAAACTTTTAGTCAATATCAAATCCATGAATGTATGTAGTCTCACCTCTAATATACATAATAAAACATTATTTATTATTTTCAAATAACACATCATAGAGACAAACCTGTTGAGCCCTTTGGAAGATTTCTGAATTCATTCCTATGATTGTTGTTTTAATAATCACAAATCGCTATTATTTAATCCGGTTGGATTTCTCATAAAATTAATCAAAATCTATTAGTGAATATGGAATCATGTTTTTATCTATGTTTTTATTGATTTACATGTATTTTGGAAGTCTTCTGGATCAATCAGACAACGGTCGCACCGATCCAATATCAAGACAACGGTTGCACCGATCCAATATCAGACAACGGTCGCACCGATCCAACATCAGACAACGGTCGCACCGATCCAAAATCAAGACAACGGTCGCACCAATCCAATATCAAGACAACAGTCGCACTGATCCAATATCAGACAACGGTCGCACCGATCCAATATCAAGACAACGGTCGCACCGATCCAATATCAGACAACGGTCGCACCGATCCAATATCAAGACAATGGTCGTACCGATCCAATATCAAGAAAACAGTCGCACCGATCCAATATCAAGACAACGGTCGCACCGATCCAATATCAGGACAACAAACCGATACTGATACCGATGCAAATGACTCACCGATCGAATGAGTCACCGATCAATATGACTCACCAATGCTGATCAAAATGAGTCACCGATCCATATGACTCACCGATGCTGATCGAATGATACAGCGATGCTGATCAATCTGAGTCACCGACGCTGATCGAATGACACACCGATGTAAATGACTCACCGATCGAATGAGTCACCGATCAATATGACTCACCGATGCTGATCAAAATGAGTCACCGATCAATATGACTCACCGATGCTGATCAAATGATACAGAAATGCTGATCAATCTGAGTCACCGATGCTGATCGAATGACACAACGATGCAAATGAGTCACCGATCAATATGACTCACTGATGCTGGTCAAAATGAGTCACCGATCAATATGACTCACCGATGCTGATAGAATGGAACACCGATGCAAATGAGTCACCGATCAATATGACTCACCGATGCTGATCGAATGATACACCAATGCAAATGAGTCACCGATTAAATGACACACTGATGATAATCATCTGAGTCACTGGTCAGGACACACCGATATCTAGCCACCAATGATGATGCTGATGACCAACCGATCACTTGAACTCATCGATAGTCATAATGAACTGTTTGAATTTTGTTATCTTTATCTTTATTTAATCTAACCAACGGTCATATCAGGTATATTTTAATGCTCTATCAATTAATTAATAATGGTTGTCGGATGTTAGGAAAGTGTACCTCGTACCTGCGGAAAGGAAACCTTTTCTGTCTTCCGAAGCACGTGACATAAATACAAGAAGACTCTGCTGCTGGAAAAATACAATAGAAGAAAAAGTGAGAAGAAAGACATTAGAGAACACACGATAAATACAAGAATAAACAGGAGAAAGAACCAAGAAGAACATAATATACATATCAAGAGATTACACAGAACCTCATACACAATCAAGCCTACTCAAGAAGTGTTTTGTGCATACAAAAGAACGTTGACAAACTTCATCGACTACATCTCACTGCCTGTGAACCTGAAGCATACGACACTCTACTTCTCAACCAATAAGAGAAGAGGATTCAGAATTACTTCTGATCAAATCCAAAAGAGTCCAGAGCTGCACTGAAATCACCATAGCCATTTCTAAACTCTGCTTCTCTGCTCTGTGATTCATTTATTCTACATTTTGAGCAGTCTGTGTTATCTGCTATATTAAACACACACACGGACTCCTGTAATTTAACTGGAGGATCTGTAAATCCTCAGCAAACCTTTTTTTATACTTCATTGCCCACTGTGGATAGTGGTAGAGGTCGTGTGTGACCTGGACAGCTGGTTTCTGTTGTTTTGTTTCCCACGAATAACAGTGGTAGAGGTCTTGGACCGGGACAGTTGTAAACTGTTGGACCCCGATCTAGGGTGTGGATCATCTTTATATAAACTTTTGAGAGGACTAAGTCTCGGCTTGAGACTGAACCTCTTGGTTAACTCTTCTGTGTTTTTAGTTAAAATTTATATCCATACTATATATATATTTATTTCATATTCCGCTGATATTACTTTGAAATATAATTCATTTTCAAAGCTACTTTGATAGTTAAACTCGCAAGTGTTTATATTTATTGTAAACTAGTAAGTTAGTTTCAAAAGTTAATTTAATCATAAGATTAAGTTAAATGAGAACTAGTCAATCTTTGAGAAACTAATTGAACCTTTATAATCTGTATAAATTCACTAAAGTTTAATTTGTTTTTGAAATTGAGGGATTTTAATAGAATTTGTTTTTAACAGAAATTTTAATTGGATCTCAATTCACCCCCCTCTTGAGTATCCACTCCGACCAACATTTGGTATCAGAGTATGGAAAATATTTTCTAAAGTACTCTTCTTTTCAACTGTTATTTTAGTTTATTTTAAAGTTCGTAAAATTTCTGTTTTTTCTAAATTTTTATCTCTTTAAAATTATTTTTGTGATATCATGGATAATATACTTGAGGGTGCTGCTACTAACTGGCCTCCTTTTTTAAATAGAAACAACTATGCATAGTGGAAACTCAAAATGAAAATTCATCTTGAAATCATAGGTTTTGATATTTGGACTGCTATTGAATCTGAATATAAAATTCCCATTACTGCTAGATCTACTTGGGATGAACCTACAAAGACTGCTTACAATAATAATTGTAAAGATATGAATGCCCTATACTGTGCTCTAGGAGATGAAGAATTTAATTGAATTTCTGCTTGCAAAACTGCATATGAAATTTGGGATACCTTAGCTGTTTCTCATGAATGAACAACAAATGTTAAAGAGGTGAGATTGAATACCTATACTATTAAGTATGATAATTTTAAAATGAAGCCTGATTAACCCATTTCTGATATGTATCTCAGGTTCAATGAAATTGTCAACACAGTGACCTCTCTGGGAAAATATGTTCCAGCAAAGGAACAAATCATGAGAATTTTGCGATGTCTACCTGAAAGATGGAGAGGAACCTCTGTCTCCATTAGAGAATCGTGTGACATTGGAGAACTGCCAGTCAAAGAACTAATTGGAAAACTGATGATGTATGAAGAGGAACTCAAGGTAAATAAAGAAGAAGACGATGAACCTAGAAGAAAGTCTGTTGCCATCAAAAATACAAACTCAAAGAACAAGGATAAGGAAACACTTCAAGCTATAAACGAAAGCTCAAGCTATGAAGACAGTGAGAGTGACTGTGACAGTGATGCTGAGATGGCTCACATTTCCAGAAGATTTAAAAAGTTTTATAGGTAGAAGAAGTTTTTCAGAAAGTCAAACTATAAAGGTAAGTATGGTAACAAGTGACATTGGAAAAAAGGACTTGAAGAAATCTGATAAATCAGATGAAGTTGTCTGTTATGAGTGTAAAAGGAAAGGACACATAAAAGATGACTGTCCAAAGCAAAAATACAGGAAGAAGTATGAATACAAGGACAATAAGTTTAAAAAGGCCATGAAGGCTACTTGGAGTGCTTCTGAGGACTGTTCTAGTGAATCTGATGTTTCTGAAACAGAACACAGAAATAAGGCAAACACGTGTTTCATGACAAACACTTCTGAGGTAACATCAGAAACTCCTGCTTCTAATTCATATTATTCTAGAGATGATTCGGAATGTGATAACATGTCTAAATCTGAATTGTTTGAATATTGTGATATGTTAGAAGAGACATGCAATGAACTTAAGGATAAATACAAATCATTAAAGAAACAGCATGCTCTCACCACTACAGTTAAAACTGAACTCACTATTGAAAAAGAGAAAAATGCTCAACTGTTAAAGGAGAACACTGAATTGAAATTATCAAATGAGCAACTCAGAAAGGATTTAGAGAAATTTACCAATGGTAAGGAAAATCAAACTCAAATGCTAGGAAAACAAGTTGCCCCAAAGTACACTACTGGAATAGGTTACAAACCTGGACAGAGACAGTTGACCAAGAATAGATTTATTCCTAAATCTGGACAGAATGTAACAAGCTCTGGAACTTCATACACCTAAACTAGTTATATTCATAGTTATGGATCTAATAAGGTTTATCTTTCAATTTATGGTGATTATACAAATTATATATGCCCCATTAGACAAATATGGGTACCTAAAGTAATATTGGCTAACCTGTCTGGACCCAAGAAAATCTGGGTATCAAAATCATTTCCTGTTTAAATCTGTTTTATAGGAAACATGCTTAAAGAGCTCTTGTAGAAAGTCCTGGTACATGGATAGTGGATGTTCAAGACATATGTCAGGAGACTTTTCATTCTTTAAAAGCTTAGTCAGATTTGATGGAGGGTTTGTTACCTTTGGTGACAATTCTAAAGGGAAAATCATTGTTTTAGGCCAGATTGGTAACACTAACTCAGTATTGATTTCAAAAGTTTTATTTGTTGATGGCCTTAAATACAATTTATTAAGTATCTCTCAGTTATGTGATGATGGTTTTTATGTTAAATTTGAAAATGATTCTTGCAATGTTTTTAATTCTAAAAATGCTTTAGTGTTTTCTTCTTTAAGAAATGAAAACGTTTATGCTGTCGACTTAAATTCCTTAGCTAAACAAAACATTAATTGTTTAAATTATTTTCAAAAACAGTCTTGGATTTGGCACCGATTATTAGGACACTTCAATGTGCATTCACTTAGAAAACTTTCTAGGAAGAACTTAATAAGAGACCTACCCAAACTTAAATTTCCAGCAGACAAAGTTTGTAATCCCTGTCAAAAGGGAAAGCAACATAAAGTTTCATTCAAATCAAAGAAAGAAGTTTCAACTTCTCAAACTCTCGAGTTGGTTCACATGGATTTATTTAGACCTTCTAGAGTTTCTAGTTTAAATGGGAAGCACTATGTTTATGTTCTTGTTAATGACTTTTCTAGATATACTTGGGTATATTTTCTAGCTCACAAAATTGAATCTTGTTCTTACTTTGTTAAATATTCCAAGTCTGTAGAGAACCTTAGTGGACTTAAGATTAAGACCCTGAGAAGTGATCATGGCTGTGAGTTTGAAAATCATGAGTTTGAATCTTACTGCTCACACAGTGGCTATAGTCACAATTTCTCTGCCCCTAGGACACCTCAACAGAATTGTGTAGTAGAAAGAAGGAATAGAACCCTGCAAGAAATTGCTAGGACTATGCTCAATGAGTATAACCTGCCTATTTATTTTTGGGCTGAAGCTGTCAATACCGCTTGCTATGTTATTAATAGAGTCTTGATTAGACATGTTCATAAGAGGACCCCTTATGAGTTATGGAACCATTGGAAACCTAAAGTTAACTACTTCAAAGTTTTTGGTTGCAAATTCTTTATTCTTAATACTAAAGATAATCCTGACAAGTTTGCATCCAAGAATGATGAAGGAATTTTCCTAGGTTACTCTACTTCTATTAAAGCCTATAGGGTTTTCAATAAAAGAACTAAATGTGTGGAAGAATCTGTTCATATCAAATTTGATGAAACCGATCCACATGAACCTAAGGCCTCTCTTGAAAATCTTGAAGATGATCTCTCTGGTTTGAACCTTAATGATAAAAATAGTGGACTTGAAGTTAAAACATCCAGCTATGGAAATTTTCTAGACCATTCTTCTGTTGAACCTCAACCTGTAGATGAACCTGAAATATCGAGTCCTACCTTTTCTAGATCAACTAGGATTCTGATGAATCATCCCTTAGATGTTGTTGTGGGAGAACTAGATAGAGGTACACAGACTAGAGCTTCTCTTAAAAATCAGGTTGAACATCAAGCCTTCTTATCACAGCTAGAACCTACGAATATCAATGATGCCATCAATGAGGAATTTTGGGTAATTGCTATTCAAGAAGAACTAAATCAATTTGAAAGAAACAAAGTCTGGAAATTAGTAGAAAGACCTAAAGACACTATAACTATAGGCACAAAATGGGTGTTTAGAAACAAAGTAGATGAATCTGGAAACATCATTAGAAACAAAGCTAGGCTAGTTGCACAAGGTTACAATCAAGAAGAAGGAATTGACTATGAGGAAACCGTTGCACCTGTAGCCAGATTAGAGGCAATTAGGATCTTACTTGATTATGCATCACATATGAATTTCAAGTTATATAAAATGGATGAGAAAAGTGCTTTTTTAAATGCTTTTATTGTTGAAGATGTTTTTGTAGAACAACCACCTGGTTTCACAAATCCTCATTTTCAAAATCATGTTTTTAAACATTCTAAAGCCTTATATGGTTTAAAACAAGCTCCAAGAGCTTGGTATGAAAGACTTTTAATCTTTCTTATTTAAAAAGGATTTACAAAAGGAATAACTGATCCCACCCTATTTATAAAAAGGTTTTCAAAATATTTTTTAATAGTAAAAATCTATGTTGATGATATTATTTTTGGATCTTCTAAAAATTCTTTATGTACTGATTTTTCAAAGGTTATGCAGAATGAATTTGAAATGAGCTTAATGGGAGAGCTTAAGTACTTTCTTGGATTTCAAATCTTTCAAACTAATGATGGTATTATTCTAAATCAAAATAAATATACTAAGGATTTGTTAAAACGTTTTGGTTTGGATAGTATTATGGAAATTGATATACCCATGAGTACTACCTGCAAATTGGATGTTGATGAAACTGTGAAACCAGTTGATCAAACCAATTACAGAGGTATGATTGGGAGCTTGATTTATCTTACTGCTAGTCGACCAGATATTATGTTTAGTGTGTGAATGTGTGCTACATTTCAAGCTAATCCTAAAGAGTCACACTTACTAGCTGTTAAAAGGATTTTTAAATATCTTAAGTATACTGTAAATTTAGGTTTGTTTTATTCAAAAGGACAATATTTTGACCTAACCAGTTATTCAGATGCTGACTTTGCTGGATGCAAGTTAGATAGGAAAAGCACATCTGGAACATGTCACTTACTTGGAAAATCGCTAGTATCATGGTGTAGTAAGAAACAGAACTCAGTTTCATTATCTACTGCTGAAGCAGAATACATCGCTGCTGGTAGTTGTTGTGCACAGATTCTATGGATGAAACACACTTTATTGGACTATAGATTTGAGTTTAAACATGTTTCAATTAACTGTGACAATACTAGAGCAACAAACATATCTAAGAACCCTGTGTCTCACTCTAGGACTAAGCACATTGATGTCAGACATCACTTTCTAAGAGATCATTATCAGAAAGGTGATATCTCTCTAAAATTTATTAACTCTGAACATCAATTAGCTGATATATTTACAAAGCCTTTATGCTCTGAACGAATGAAATTTATTAAACAAGAGTTGTGTATGATTGATCTGTGAAACTGATATGTGAAACTGATCTGTGAAACAGATCTGTGAAAACGATCAGTGAAACCCATCTGTCACACCGGTCTGTCAAACCGATTATTTATATTACTTTTTATTGTGTTGTAATTAATTAATTAATTTCTTTTATCCTTTTTATGGGAACCCTAAATGATAAAATAAATGATACATGGCTATTTCTCTTCCCTAAAACTTTGACCTTTCATTTCTTGCCGATCCCTTCAACTTCTCTTCTCCTCTACTTCGAACCTTCGAACTCCTGCGTTCCCCAAAATCTTCGAATGGCTAAGAAAAAGAGACCGAGCAAAGGATCAGACTGTCATGTACCTCCAAAGCGTGCTCGAGGCGAGTCGAGTAGTGAATCTCAACAATCAATAAATCCAAACCTGGAAACACTGATTGTTGCAGTAGAAAGAGAAGTCAGTTCTGCCTGGCTTTTATCAAGTAAGTCACTATTGCTGCAAGTTCTTGAATCGTAAGGATGGATAGACTGGTTTTCAGACAACTCACGAATAGACTACCCAAAGCTGGAACATGAGTTTTATATGAATCTGAAAATCACTCTTGATGGTGTGGAGGCAGCCCGGACGTCGTCTGAAGTGAAAGGAAATAAAATATCTTTTTCATCTAAACAGTGGGCAGAGTGCTTAAATGTAACCCATGAGGGTCGGTATGAGGATTATGCTAGGAATATTCCTCCAATAACTGATTACTTCTCTTATGAATTAGCTCTAGATCTTCTGACCGGAAACAAAGATTCGAGGAGAATCACATACTCAGAGTTGGATGGTGAATGCAGACTTCTTTTCATGTTTATTCAGCACCAACTTTGCCCTAGGAGAGGAGATTTTGCAGCTGTAAAGTACCAGGATGTTTTTCTATTGTTTCTACTGAAAACCCATGAGATGATCAATCTATTTAGATATGTGATGGTGCACATAGCTGGAATGGTAAAACCGTCCAAGAAATCCTCTACCTTATTTTACTCCAAGATGATCTCTACCATGCTCAAGAATCTAGAATGTGTTGATGAAGATGATGAAGTAGCTGAAACAGATCATCCTTTCTGTCTCAACAAAGAGATCTGCAAGAGGATGATAATCAATTTTAATCCATGGAAGAAGTGTTGGGTTGCTGATGAAGACAAGCTGTATGAAGCCTACAATCCCACAGATCATGGAAAGAGGCCTAAGGGTTTGAGAGACCCTGGTTTGAAAGCAAATGAGGAACCAGTTTATTCTGATGATGAGGAAGAGGATGAAATAAATGAAGCTACCGAAGGTCAAAGAATAAAAGAAGCTGAGACAGAAGATGGAAGTGTGTCACCTCCTGATGATAGGAGTGATCCTGGTACAGTGAGTCCAAATAAAATAATAGATTTTGGACCTTCTAGTCCACCTTTGGCCTTACCTGAATCTGAACCAATTCATGGTGATGAAGAAGATACTGACACTGAAGTTTCTACCAGTGAAGACTCTGAGAAGAGTGATAATGAGCAAGGTGGTGATGATGATGATGGGGATGTTGATGATGATGGTGATGGCAATAATGATGATGGTGTTAACCGACCTGTAGATGGTCTGGATGAACCTTCAAAAGAACCACAACATAGTGTTGTTGATGATGATGATGATGGTGTTAACCGACCTGTAGATGGTCTTGTTGTATCTCCAACGGAAACACATCAAACATTACCAGAAACAGATGCCATTGGCAAGAGAGAATCACCAGAAATCAGTGGAACAACAAGTTATGAGAAACTGAAATATACCTTGTCTGCTGCTGTTTGGGATGACTACCCTGGTTTTGCTATTTTAGGCTTAGACTACACTGAAGAAGAAGAAGAAATGTCAGAATCTACTGCAGTTATGAAGAAGAGCCTCCCAAGTGAAGCAAGATCGGCTTCTGTTGTTGATTCTACAGATGTTCATCTGCCTGGTTCTGCAATCTCTCAAGTTGATTTTGATATGTTTAAGACTGAATTGCTGGATGCTGTGAGAGATATAGTCAGAGAAGAAATTTCCAATGCCCTTACTCAAGTGTCTCTGCATGTTTCTGAAGCATCGTTGGAAGATTTCTCACAAAGAGTATCGAATGCTGTGAAGCCGGACCTGGCCAATACTGGTGAGCTTATTGGCAGGAACACAGCCTCTATGAACCAGACTATGAAGGATCTCCACACTGGCTTTGTATCTTTATCAAGCGAATTTAGATCAACCATGTCTGGTATGATGGATGTTTTGAGGAATTTAACTGAACATCTCAACATGTCTGATTTGAGAAGATTGAAAGCTGAGATAACTCAAATAGTTAGCCAAGCCAGTACTGCCAAAGTAACCAAAATCACTACCTATGAGCTAGAGGCTCTAAGGGAGGTTGTTCATGATGAGTTAGCTGTTGTTAGACAAGTTCGTGATCTGGATTCTTTAATGAAAACGAAGGAGCACTATGATCACAGTCATGAAATGGCAACCGTATATTCAGTAGATGCCAAAAAGGCTCTGAAATAGATCAAGGAAAAGGTTGATCATTACTTTTCAAAGATTTATACAAAGCATGAGATGGCTGCAAATTTCAAGGTGTTGGAAGAAAATCTGAAACTACCTCCAGTCACTCAAGATTTCAAGGCTCAAGTTCGTCAGTTGCAAGATTTTACTCCTACTTTGGCACAGTTCATGGAGAACAAAGATGATTTCGAAAAGGCTATGCAGTATGGTGCAGAAGTTATTATGAATTTTATAAATCATTTTAAGCCTTATCTGAATGCCCAAGCCACTGCCATTGTGCTTCCTACTACTGACCCTCTTCCTGCCTCTGATGTAGCTCCAAATCAGCTCTCTGTTGCTCAGGCACTCTCTCAACTACGGCCAGTTCCTCAGACATCTTCTCAACCAGCTACTGCTGATACTCAACAACAAACCTCCGTAGCACCTTCTCCTACACCTTCCAGAGTTGTCCTACCACCTCTTCAGATTCACCCAGTACAGCCTGCTTCCAAGTCTTCCAACTTACCCTCTATTGATCCCAAAGACAAAGGCAAAGCCCCTTTGTATCCCTAGAAATAGCTGTGTATTGTTTTTGATAGGGTGATCTATGTGTTGGTGGTACTCTTCTGTACTTTATAAAAAAAATTCTCTCTCTCTTTTCTCTATGCTGCATTCTTTTTTTTACTCTCTTATTTATATGTTTTCCCTCCTTTTTGTTTATCCCAAAGGGGGAGAAGGATTTATATATATGGGGGAGAAGGATGTATATATATGGGGGAGAAGGATGTATATATATGGGGGAGAAGGATGTATATATATGGGGGAGATAATGATTAATATCTAAGGGGGAGATTAATATCTATGAGGGAGATTTATTTTCAGGGGGAGATTTATATCTCATTATGTTTTTATTATTGATTTGTTTTTATGATTTGTGATTATCAAAAAGGGGGAGATTGTTGAGCCCTCTGGAAGATTGCTGAATTCATTCCTATGATTTTTGTTTTAATAATCACAAATCGCTATTATTTAATCCGGTTGGATTTCTCATAAACTTAATCACAATCTATTAGTGAATCTGCTATCATGTTTTTATCTATTTTTTTATTGATTTACAAGTATTTTGGAAGTCTTCTAGATCAATCAGACAATGGTCGCACCGATCCAATATCAAGACAACAGTCGCACCGATCCAATATCAGACAACGGTTGCACCGATCCAATATCAGACAACGGTCGCACCGATCCAATATCAAGACAACGGTTGCACCGATCTAATATCAAGACAACGGTCGCACCGATCCAATATCAGACAACGGTCGCACCGATCCAATATCAAGACAACGATCTCACCGATCCAATATCAGACAAAGGTCGCACTGATCCAATATCAAGGCAACGGTCGCACCGATCCAATATCAAGACAACGGTCGCACCGATCCAATATCAAGACAACGGTCACACCGATCCAATATCAATACAACAGACCGATACTGATACCGATACAAATGACTCACCGATCGAATGAGTCACCGATCAATAAGACTCACCGATGCTGATGAAAATGAGTCACTGATCAATATGACTCACCGATGCTGATCGAATGATACATCGATGCTGATCAATCTGAGTCACTGATGCTGATCGAATGACACACCGATGAAAATGACTCACCGATCGAATGAGTCACCGATCAATATGACTCACCGATGCTGATCAAAATGACTCACCGATCAATATGACTCACCGATGCTGATCGAATGATACAACGATGCCGATCAATCTGAGTCACTGATGCTGATCGAATGACACACTGATGCAAATGAGTCACCGATCAATATGACTCACCGATGCTGATCAAAATGAGTCACCGATCAATATGACTCACCGATGCTGATCGAATGACACACCGATGCAAATGAGTCACCGATCAATATGACTCACCGATGCAGATCGAATGATACACCGATGCAAATGAGTCACCGATCAAATGACACACTGATGCTAATCATCCGAGTCACTGGTAAGGACACACCGATATCTAGCCATCAATATTGATGCTGATGACCTACCGATCACTTGAACTCATCGATAGTCATAAACAACTGTTTGAATTTCATTATCTTTATCTTTATTTAATTTAACCAGCAATCATATCAGGTATATTTGAATGCTCTATCAATTAATTGATAAAATTTGTTAGATGTCCGGAAACCATACCTCGTACCTGTGGAAAGGAAACCTTTTCTGTCTTCCGAAGCACGTGACATAAATACAAGAAGACTCTGCTGCTGGAAAAATACAGTAGAAGAAAAAGTGAGAAGAAAGACATTAGAGAACACACGAGAAATACAAGAAGAAACAGGAGGGAGAACCAAGAAGAACAGAATATACATATCAAGAGATTACACAAAACCTCATACACAATCAAGCCTACTCAAGAAGAGTTTTGTGCATACAAAAGAACATTGATGAACTTCATCGACTACATCTCACTGCCTGTGAACCTGAAGCATACAACACTCTGCTTCTCAACCAAAGCGAGAAGAGGACTCAGAATTACTTCTGATCAAATCCAAAAGAGTCCAGAGCTGCACTGAAATCACCAGAGCCATTTCTAAACTCTGCTTCTTTGCTCTGTGATTCATTTATTCTACATTTTGAGCAGAGTGTGTTATCTTCTGTATTAAACACACACACTGACTCCTGTACTCTAACTGGAGGATCTGTAAATCCTCAACAAACCTTTTTTTATACTTCATTGCCCACTGTGGATAGTGGTAGAGGTCGTGTGTGACCTGGACAGCTGGTTGCTGTTGTTTTGTTTCCCCCGAATAACAATGGTAGAGTTCTTGGACCTGGACAGTTGTAAACTGTTGAACCCCGATCCAGGGTGTGGATCATCTTTATATAAACATTTGAGAGTACTAAGTCTTGGCTTGAGACTAAACCTCTTGGTTATCTCCTCTGTGCATTTAGTTAAAATTTATATCCATACTATATATATATTTATTTCATATTTCACTGTTATTACTTTGAAATATAATTTATTTTCAATGCTACTTTGATAGTTAAACTCACAAGTGTTTATATTTATTGTAAACCAGAAAGTTAGTTTCAAAAGATAATATAATCATAAGATTAAGTTAACTGAGAACTAATCAATATTTGAAAAACTAATTGAACCTTTATAATCTGTATGAATTCACTACAGTTTAATTTTTTTTGAAATTGGGGGATTTTAATAGAAACTGTTTTTAACGGAAATTTTAATTGGATCTCAATTCACCCCCCTCTTGAGTATCCACTCCGACCAAAAAAACCATATCATGGAAAATTATGTTTACATCCACCTATAAAATTACATTGAGGTTACCATTATATAACTCTCAAATAATGTATACAATCAAAATTAACTTGCATAAATTTTTTATTTTATACATTAGTCATTTTTATAAAACTAAGGCATGGTTCCCTATTATAAACCATGTTATTATTTCTTCATTCCTAATAACATTTCCATCATTATATTATAGTAATCCCATAGTTTTTGAAACATGAAATTCTTCTTCAATATTATCATTTGAAATGTATATTTTACTTAAATTTGATAAAAATTTTAATGATTTTTTATTCCCCCACGAAAAACATTCCAATAGTATTATATATTTAAACATGTCAAAATGTTTCCTCATTGTCAGTAACTTCTATTTTAGAATAGCCTTTTCACCCCAACATATTATTATTCATTAATACCTCAACATTTTCATTCAAATTATTTCTAGAAAACAACTTGGTAGTAATTATTTTATTTATTTTTTAGGTCTTAAAACAAGATACCATCTTGAGTTCATCTCAATCTGATTATGTTCATCATTAATATAGTAATGGCTCGGACCTCTCTAGTCCATTAATTTTTGAAAATGTGGTGTTGGATCCATGAGGTTAAGGTGACATATCCCCTACACTTTTCCAAACTTCTAGTTCTGTGAACAGTGGTTTCAGTTTATGAACAATATTGGTAGGTGAACAGTGTTTGTATCAGTGAGGTTCTATCGGTGACCTTCTATCAGTAAACTTGAATTGTGTTCTATCGGTGACCTTCTATCAGTATACATGAACAGTGTTCTATCGGTGAGGTTCTATCGGTGAATTTCTTTCAGTATACTTGAAAAGTGTTTCTATCGGTGAGGTTCTATCGGTAACCTCTAACAGTGAGGTCCATTAGTGACCTTTTCTTTCCTCTGCCAGATTTTCAGTTCTGTGAACAGTGTTTCCAGAACGGTGAGCTCTAACAGTGACCTTTTCTTTCTTTTGCCAAATTTTGAGTTCTGTGAATAGTGTTTCCAGAACGGTGAGCTCTAACGGTGACATATTCTTTCCATTGCCAAATTTTGAGTTCTGTGAATAGTGATTCCAGAACGGTGAGCTCTAATGGTGACCTATTTTTTCCTTTTCCAAATTTCAATTTTTTGAACAGTGTTTCAAGAATGGTGACCTTCTAAGTGTGACCTATTCTTTCCTTTTCCAAATTTCATGTTTGTGAATAGTGTTTCCAGAATGGTGACCTTTTATGTGTCACCTATTCTTTTATTTTCCAAATTTCACGTTTGTGAATAGTGTTTCAAGAACGGTGACCTTCTAAGTATCACCTATTATTTGCTTTACCAAATTTCACGTTTGTGATCAGTTTTTCCAGAATGGTGAGCTTCTAAGTGTCACCTATTATTTCCTTTGCCAAATTTCATGTTTGTGAACAGTGTTTTCAGAAGGGTGACCTTCTAAGTGTCACCTATTCTTTCATTTGCCAAATTTCACGTTTGTGAAAAGTGTTCCCAGATCGGTGACCTTCTAAGTGTCACCTATTCTTTCTGTTGCCAAATTTTGAGTATATGATCAATGTTTCCAGCTTCCAATAGTTTTGCCCCTTTTTTACGTTTCTTTTGACATAAAATACATTTAAAGCCTTATTTTAAGGACTCTAAGGCCGATTAAAAGGCCATAAATCTTATATTAATTATTCCTAAGGCCGGGATGTATTTACTTGGTCAATCCACGTGGGTTAATGCGATCCGTTTTTAATGGATAATTAATCGGATCTTAAACCGTCACCTCATTAAATATTCAAAAAGGAACGAGATATCATCCTCCCTTATTCTTCTTCTATGTTCTCGGTAAGAGACAATAGATCCTTTCATTCATTCCCGTAATAGTTTCATAATCAAACCCTAATACTCTGATCGGTTCCGCTCTATTTTGGATGCAACCGAGCTGTGTCGGACAATCATCCCTATATGGTATGTTTTATCGTCTTTCCTTTGGGTATCATCTTTTAATTTTTCTCCCTTCCATATTTTACTATGTAATTTTTAAGATTCTAATGGGGTTTTCTTGGGGTTGGTTGGTACTGTCATACTGTGGCATCCTCCGGTGGATGCAATTGTCATGAGAGGAGGATTGTGACCTGTTGTGTGGATAATGGACTTCATGAACTCTTCGAGGTAGGGGATTCTGGGCTTCTCTAATTGTATATGTGCAATCATAGAATTAGCATGATATATCCCTTTGGATCACAATGAGATTGACATAATTAAATAGTAGAACCGAATTACATGAATTGGTTGATCGAATGTTGTTTCTTTGTAATGTGATAACAGTTTGCCTCATGTTTTTCTAGATATAGTGATATCTATGATTTCGTTGATTAGTTGTTCTTTATTGATGGAAATTGATAATGAACGTAAAGCCGAAATTAATTGTTAATTAATTGGATAATGATAAAGAGACATGTAAATGAATCTGGTTGTTGTCATTGTTATAGTTTTTCTAATTTGAGGTTAATCCAATTACGGTAGTAAGATTGGTTATTTAATTATGACAACTTACTGATTTGGTCTCCTATAATTGGAAACTACGAATAAAAAATCTTCTAATTCAGTATGGATTAAAGAATAGATTGTGTGATAATTTCTTAAAGGGTTCTAAGTTACCCTCTTGTTTGTTAAAGGGTCAAGATCCCATTGATGTGATGTTGTGTTTTCTTACTTCTTGTGTTGTGATGTGAGCCTAGATGGATGTTCTGATATGTGGAGGCATGGGGACTTGTGGTTGTGGCAGCAGATGACACCTAGGGTGGCGAGATGCCTCAGCTTATGCATGTGGGTGTCTAGGAGGACACCAAGGCTGATAGTATGTGATGGATGTGACAGTTGGATGTTGGTGGTTTTGTTTGGTTTCTTATCTACTTTACTTTTCCCCACTGCTCAAGGAAGTTGGTCTTGCTTACCCTCCTTTCAAAGGAGGCAAAGACACGCGGGGTATGCCACATGATTTCTGTGTGTAGCCTCTCGAGGGAGAATGGGTCTATGCTCTTGCTATATGCGACAAAGACTCGACAGGTAGTATATCTACTCACCATGTTGAGCCCCCTTTGTGTTTAGTAGCATAGGATGCCTTTCTAGAATGTCTGGGAATATGGGAAAGTAATTCTGTATGAAAGTATGATTAAATGGTGATAATCCACGAGGATGGATATACTAGAATTTAAAGGTGATGTGAATCTTAAAAGGAGCAGTTGATTTCAAATGTGATTCCAATTCAGTTTAATGTGGAATTTTTCATGGTTAATTAATGTTTAAAGAATTAATTAACATACAATGGAACTGATAAAATGAGAATGGAGTAATCTAATAAAGCTATTCAAATGTTTGTGTCCATATAGGATACCTAGTCTTAGAAGTAGTATCCTGGAGTCTGAGAGACCTTAGCTGTAGTTGTATCTAATACTAGGTAATGCCCATAGTGAGGATGCGAGTTATATATATATTATGTACTTTTTTTGTTTCTATAATCTACTCCACACTGTCAGTAATAGAAACTGACACCCCGGGGATTCTTAGCCCTAGGGGGGGTGTTTTCCCCAACATTTCGATGGGAGGTTGGATGGCTGACTACCCACTTTGGCCCCTCTCTCTTCTCCTGGTCAATAATAGTGCCTTTGTAAAATGGTTAGTTTTCCTTATATATGTGTGTAGATGGCTGTAATGGCTTGTGGTTATTTCACAGACATATATTCTGGATATAGTATCCTATGGACAACTATAGGTGTAACGTGTATAGGCTGTGATGTCTTGAGGATCCTTACTCAGTGTATGGGTTGTGATGGCTTGAGGTATAATACCTGACATATGATACACGTTATACGAGCTGTGATGGCTCCTAGAAACTACTTGGTTACTTTTGGTTGTGAGGATGGTGTGGTGCTTCATCCAGGTGTCTGCGGGCAAGCCTTTGTGGTGCACGTGGTGCAGAATGGGGATCATAGCCCATTTTTATATGGGCAAGCCTTTGGAGAGAGATACACAGGATGTATGTCATTGGGGAAAAGTGGAAAACCAGTGGGGAAGTATTAGTGGGGTACCCATGATATTTTTTATTATATTCTATATTCTTGTATGCGTTACTTGGTGAGAGTTTCCATGGTGAGGTTGAGAAGTTAGTATACCTGTTTAGGTGATGAGTTAGTTTCACATGTTGTTCACTGGGCTTTAGCAAGATTTCGTTACTTTTTCACAAGAGGCATATGGAGGATCCTACTGAGTATACTGTTATACTCACCCTATGTATATATAAACTATTTTTCAGGTCACTTGGAGTAGGTTGGAGATCAAGCTGGTTACTACTAGCTTGTGGTTGGATGAGCTGTTCAGGCTTGTGGTCGCTGCCGTTTTACTTTCTTTTGGGTACTTGTTGTTTTCCTCTTTCAGTTGTAGTACTTCTGCATGGCATTTCATATATGTTGTTGGGTTTCTTTTATATTTCAGTTCTGAGTTGTAGTTGATTGGTGTCTATCTTATCTCTCTCTTTCTCATGTGTTATATTAGAGGGTAATGCATCCCATTTGTGTCTTTACTATACCCTCGGTGCTAGTCGCCAACTTGGGTCCTACTGGATGCAGGACTCAGGGGTCATTATCTTCCTTCTCACATTGCTGGCCTAGAATGGGTACACTTTTTGGGGAGGGGGTCATGACAGAGTGGTATCAGATGTCTTGTTGAGGGATAGGATGGAGTTTGGAGTTTAGCACACATGAGGTTGGATGGGTTGGTAGGTAAACATTGTCATTCATGTTTAGAAAGTGAGGTAAACACTGGATACCGACTGAGACATAGGCCTTTATGCCCCCTATGATCTGACTTACGAACGATTTAGTTTACAATGGCTACTAAACAAAGTGATACTGGTTGTAGGGTAGAGACCTAGGAAAGGATCATGCATCATTCTTCTTTGTTCATGTGTTTGAATGGGTAGACCATGGGATAGGTTAACCTTTAATTAATAAAAGAAAACAATTAATTAATTAATGTTGAGTCTTCCATATTCCAGGCATAGGAGCTTTAACATTTGTTATATTATAGGTATGGCTCCAGGTCGACGTCCTCATCAGGTTTTCGCAGAAGATGTCCAGCATGTTGTTCCAACTGATTGTTGCCGGGTAGAGGTTAATGAGACGAAACATGGAGGAAGACACTCCAATAGTTTCAGCGCCCGAGTCTGCAGAATTACGAGGGCTCCGTTTTAGATGCACTCACAAAAGATTGGTTGCAGGAGGTCGAGATAGGCTTCAGTTGGATTTTTGCTTCGAAGGAATACAGTGTGTCCTTGGTTGTGATGACGCTGCATGGAGCAGCGAGGAAATTGTCGTTATTTTCCCTCGGTGATCGTGAGGAGTCAACGATCTCATTGGTGGAGTTTCGAGACAAGTTCCAAGTTGAATTCCTTTCTTCGACTATGAAGGCGTCCAGTCATCAGGAGATTCTTACCCTTCGACAGGGGTGCTCTAGTGTTTGAGAGTTTGGAATCTGTTTCAGGAACCTTCTACGATATGCTTCAGGCCTGTTACCAGATGAGGAGGCCAAGGCGAGGCATTTCAAGGAGGCTTTGCATCTAGAGATATAGCATCAGGTAACCCCATTTATGATGAAGACATATCTTGAGGTGGTGGTGAGGGCAGAGGTTGTTGAGAGGACTTTGGCTAGGACCGGATTGTCACAAGAGGGGAATCGTCATGATTCCTCATGAAGAAGAGTTGTGGAACGGGGATCCCAGTTTTTTGGGTAGAAGAGTTTCCGTTCACCTAGGGGTAGGTCCCAGCCCTTCCCATCTCGTTTCTCCAGAGGCAGTAACTCTCAAGCCTATGACAAGGGATCAGGCGCTTGTTTTTCTTGTGGTGGTCATGGTCATCAGCAGCGGAAGTGCCTAACTTTTCAGAGCAGTCATCATGCATCTGGCGCTCCACTCTAGGTTCCTCCGTTGAGGCAGTTCCAGCTGAGGCATCAGCAGTAGGTTTCACTAGCTTTAGATCATCAGATGGTAGATGGAGCAAGCAGAGGACATCCCCATGACGCTCCCCATCCTCAGAGATTAGAGTGCGGCCATGGTGGTGGTCATCATCAGGGTCAGAGAGGTCATGGAGGAGGGTGTGGTCAGCTTCATGCTATAGCGTTTCCTGCCCTAGTCGAGCCATATGTTGTTCATGGTACCCTTTTATTGTTTTCTACCTTGGTGTATGCCTTGTTTGATTCAGGAGAGACACACTCCTTCATATCACCTACCCTTGTCCCTGCTTTGGGACTTGAGGTATAGAGGCCTCCAGGGCCCTTGGCGTTGACTACGCCATTTGGAGGTCAAGCTAGATTGTTTGAAGTATGTAGAGACTGTGAGATAGTGTTGGGGCAACATCGATCTTGGGGAGATTTCCTATGTTTACGAATACAACCATATGATATCATCCTCGACATGGATTGGTTGTATTTGGTGTAGGCTATTGTGGATTTCTACAGGAAGAAGGTCGTTTTCTTTGATGTAGATGGAGGGAAAGTGGTGTTTGTTGGTGGGAGAGATCCTCAGATGGGTCATAAAGTGTTCCATCCTTATCATCCATGATGGCTGAGATGATGTTGCGTTCTTCAGAGGTTCAGTAGTTGGTGTTTCCTAGGGTCGTAGAGGAGTACCCTGATGTCTTTCCATAAGAGGTTGTAACATTACCCCCTCGACGAGAGATCGAGTTTGGGATCGAGATATAGCCAGGAGCATCTCCTATCTCTATGTCTCCATATAGGATGGCCCCTTCTAAGTTATGAGAGCTACATATGCAGCTTGATGGTCTGTTGCAGTGCGGTTTTCTTCGGCCAAGTGTGTCACCATGGGGTGCACCAGTTTCGTATGTGAAAAAGGCTGACAACAGTTTTCATTTGTGCGTTGATTATCGTCTCATAAACAAAGTGACAATAAAGAACCGCTATCCTCTTCTGCGGATTGATGACTTATTCGATCAAATGAAGGGTGAATGTTGGTTCTTAAAGATCGACTTGCGGTCCGGATATCATCAGATGCGTGTAAAGGATGAGGATATCTCGGAGACTGCCTTCCGTTGTCGTCATGGGAATTATGAGTTCGTTGTAATGTCGTTCGGTGTGATGAATTCTCAAGATATGTTTATGGGATTGATGAATATTTTGTTTCATGAGTTCCTGGACACGTTTTTGGTGGTTTTCATCAAAGACATCCTTTTGTACTCTACATCTGAAGAGGAGAATGCAGAGTATCTACGAGCTGTTTTCGGAGTTCTTCGCCAACATCAGATGTTCGGGAAGAAGTCGAAGTGTGAATTTTGGGATCTAGAATTCTGTTTCATAGGGCATTATGTGTCCCAACATGGAGTAGATGTGGATCCATTGAAGATAGAAGCAGTTGTGTCTTGGGCAGCCCCCAAGACAGTCTCAGAGGTACGAAGATTCCTTTGTATCGCATGATACTACATGAGATTCGTAGCCAATTTCTCATGGGTTGTGACTCCTATAATAGCTCTGACCAGGAAGGATCGGGACATCGTATAGAATGATTAGTGTCAGGGAGCTTTCGAGTAACTAAAAGCGAAGTTAGTAAGTGCTCCCGTTCTTTGTCTTCTAGCTGATAGAGTCAAGTTCGATGTTTTCTGTGATGCTTCACATCTGGGGTTAAGATGTGTTTTCATGCTATAGAGGTCAGTTGTTTCTTATGGGTCTCAGTAGTTGAGTCCCCATGAACTCAACTATGCCACCCATGATCTTGAGTTGGCTTCCATGGTGTCTACTCTGATGTTGTGGAGACATTACCTCATTGGTGAGCGCTTTGTGGTTTTCAACAATAATAATAGTTTGAGGTATGTTTTCTCTCAGTGGGACTTGAACTTGAGACAACATCAGTGGATGGAGTTCTTGTAGGAATACGACTTTGAAATACCGTATACACCTGGAAAAGGAAATGTTGTTGCCGATGCGCTGAGCCGAAAGTCAGGTAGTGATGTTGTGCGTGAATCCGGTGATTCATGGAGAGTAATGGAGGAACTGTCAGCTTTGCATCTTGATATGGAAGAGGTTGGAGGTAGAGGTTGTCTTTTCCAGATGAGGGTGCAGTTTTCCCTAATGTAGAAGGTGGAAGAGTCCTAGTTGGGTGATCCAGATGTGGAAGTTTGGAGAGACAGATTTGTTTGTGGTGAGGCCCCTAATGGTTGGTCGGAGAATGAACAACACCGAGTGTCGTATCATGGTAGGATTTGTGTTCACTTGGCGATGCGCGAGATGATTCTCCAAGAGTTCCATAGATCTCCCTTGGCAGAACATCCTGGTGTGAAAAAGAGGTACCGATCCTTGAAGAGTCAGTTTTGGTGGCTTGGGCTGATGCGTGCAGTCGCAGAGTGTGTGTCCTGATGTTTAGTCTTCTAGAAGGTGAAGGGAGAACACCATGTTCTTGGTGGTCTTCTCAAACCATTAGAGATTCCTCATTGGAAGTGGGAGTACAACACAATGGAATTTTTTACAGGTTTACCCCGAGCACCAGGAGGACATGATGCTATATGGGTGGTAGTGGATCAATTAACAAAATCGGCCCACTTTATTGCGATTAAGGAGTCGAGCTCAGGGGAAGTTTTGTCGAGGTAGTATCTGGAGGAGGTGGTGAGACTTCATGGAGTCCCTATGACGATCATTTCTGATAGAGATCCAAATTTTACCTCCAGGGTGTGGAGGGGTCTCCAACATGCTTTTGGTTCTTAGCTATGCCTTATCACTGCTTTTCATCCTCAAACGGATGGTCAAACAGAGCGAACCATCCAGACTCTTGAAGACATGTTGCGCTCTTGTGTTCTTGACTATGGAGGTTCATGGATGAGGAACCTACCCTTGGTGGATTTTTCTTACAATAATAGTTTTCACTCCACAGTTGGTATGGCGCCGTTTGAAGATCTGTATGGTCGGCCTTTCCATTCTCCATTGTGCTGAACTAGGGTCGAAGAGTCTGCAATCCTCGAACCAGAACTAGTGCAGAATACAACAGAGATGATTCAGGTGATTTGTGAGAGGATTAAGTCTGCGCAAGATCATCATAAATCATATGCTGATCAAAGAAGGATACCCTTAGAGTTTAATGTAGGGGATCATGTGTTTCTGAAGGTGACTCCCCGTCGTGGGAAGTGATGGTTTGGTCATGGAAGTAGGCTTTCTCCCCTGTTTGTTGTGCCTTTTGAGGTGTTAGCTCGTGTTGGAGTTGTGGTGTATCGAGTAACACTTCCCCCTCATATGAGTTGGACACATGATGTTTTCCATGTATCTCAGCTCCATTGTTATCTTCATGATAACTCTCATGTTATCGATTGGGGAGAGATCGATGTTGATGATGATGCAACCATCAAGGAGCGACCATTGGAGATCCAAGACCGCAAGGAGAAGGTGTTGTGTGGGCGTTCTATCCCCTTATTTCGTGTCGTTTGGCGACACAGTGGCCTGGAGGAGAGTACCTGGGTGCGTGAGTCACAGATACGTGCTCAGTACTCAGAGTTGTTTATTGTTTAACTCTTTTCTATAATGATGTTACATTCATGGTTAGACATTGCATGTTTTATTAATGAACTTTTTGTTCCTTTTGTGGCTCTCTCTCTTTTGAGAGGTATCTCGATGGGTGGTTGTTCGGACCCCATTTCTTTTTGTTTTATCTCTAGGTTGGTTTTGAATTCTCGAGGATGAGAATGTTTTGAGAGGTATCTGATGTAATGGCCCGGACCCCTCCGGACCATTACATTGTGAAAATGTGGTGTTGGAGGTGTTTTGGGAGTTTAAGGTGACATATCCCCAACACTTTTCCAAATTTCAGGTTCTGTGAACAGTGTTTCCAGTTTTATGAACATTATCGGTAGGTGAATAGTGTTTCTATCGGGGAGGTTCTATCGGTGACCTTCTATCGGTAGACTTGAATAGTGTTCTATCGGTGAGGTTCTATCGGTGACCTTCTATGGGTAGACTTGAACAATGTTTCTATCAGTGAGGATCTATCGGTAACCTCTAACGGTGAGGTCCATCAATGAACTTTTTGTTCCTTTGCAAAATTTTGAGTTCTGTGAACAGTGTTTCCAGAACAGTGAGCTCTAATGGTGACCTTTTCTTTCCTTTGCCAAATTTTGAGTTATGTGAACAGTGTTTCCAGAATGGTGAGCTCTAATGGTGACCTTTTTTTTCCTTGGCCAAATTTTGAGTTCAGTGAACAGTGATTCTAGAACGATGAGCTCTAACAGGGACATATTCTTTCCTTTCCCAAATTTCATGTTTTTGAACTGTGTTTCCAGAACGGTGACCTTCTAAGTGTCACCTATTCATTCCTTTTCCAAATTTTACGTTTGTGAAAAGTGTTTCCAAAGCGGTGTCCTTTTAAGTGTCACATATTCGTTCCTTGGCCAAATTTCACGTTTGTGAACACTGTTTCCAGAACGGTGACCTTCTAAGTATCACATATTCTTTCCTTTGCCAAATTTCATGTTTTTGAACAGTGTTTCTAGAACGATGACCTTCTAAGTGTCACCTATTCTTTCATTTTCCAAATTTCATGTTTGTGAACAGTGTTTCCAGAACGGTGACCTTCTAAGTGTCACCTATACTTTCCTTTGCCAAATTTCACGTTTGTGAAAAGTGTTTCCAGAACGGGACCTTCTATGTGTCACCTATTCTTTCCTTTGCAAAATTTTGAGTATATGAACTGTGTTTCTGGCTTCCAATAGTTTCACCCCTTTTTGACGTTTCTTTTGAGGTAAAATACATTTTAAGCCTTATTTTAAGGACTCTAAGGCCGATTCAAAGGCCATAAATCCTATATTAATTTTTCCTACGGCCGGGATGTATTTACTTGGTCAAACAGTGTGGCTTAATGTGATCCATTTTTAATGGAGAATTAACCGGATCTTAAACCGTCGCCTCATTAAATATTCAAAAAGGAACAAGATATCCTCCTCCCTTATTTTTTCACTTTATTCTTAGCTAAGAGACACTAAAACCTTTCAATCATTACCGTAGGTGTTTCACAATCAAACCCTAATCCTATGATTGGTTCTGCTCTATTTTGGATGCAACCGAGCTGTGTCGGTCAATCTTCCGTATAAGGTATGTTTTATCATCGTTCCTTTGGAGATCAACATATAATGTTTCTCCATTCCATATTTTACCATGTAATTTCCAATATTCTAATGGGTTTTTCTTAGGGTTGGTTGGTACTGTCGTACCGTGGCATCCTCCGGTGGATGCAGTTATTCTGAGAGGAGGATTGTGACCCATTGTGTGGATAAAGGACGTCAAGAACTCTTCGAGGTGGGGTATTCGTGGCTTCTCTAAATGAATATGTTCAATCCTATAATTAGCATGATTTATCCCTTTGTATCACAATGAAATTGACCTAATTATATAATTGAATCGGACTAAAATAATTGGTTGATCGCATGTTGTTGCTTTGTACCGTGATAACGGTTTGCCTCATTTTTTGTTAGATAGAGTGATATCTATGATTTCTTTGATTAGTTGTTCGTTCTTGATGGAAATTGATAATTAACGTAAATCGAGAATTAATTGTTAATTAATTGGGTAAAGATAAAGAGGCTTGTAAATGAATATGGTTGTTGTCGTTGTTGACTTTGTTCTAATTTTAGGTTAATCAAATTAGGGAAGTAAGCAAGGTTATTTTATTGTGATAGCTTACTGATTAGGTCTCCTGTAATTCGAACCTACGAATAACATATCTTCTAATTCAATATGGATTAAAGAAGAGATTGTGTGAGAATTTCTTAATGGGTTCTGAGTTACCCTCTTATTTGTTAAAGGGTCAAGAGACCATTGATGTAATGTAGTGTTTTCAAGCTACTTGTGTTGTGATGTGAGCCTGGATGGCTGTTGTGGTATGTGGACGCATGAGGACTTGTGGTTGCTGGAGAGGATGACACCTAGGGTGGCGAGATGCAGTAGCATATGCATGTGGGTGTCTGGGAGTACACCAAGGATGATGATATGGGATGGATGTGATGGCTGGATGTTGGTGGTTTTTTTTGGTTGTATATTTGCAATACTTTTCCCCACTGCTCAAGGCTGCTGGTCTTTCTTACCCTCCTTTAGAAGGGGGCAATGACATGCGGGGTATGCCATGTGCTTTTCGTGTTTAGCCTCTTGAGGGAGAATGGGTATATGCTCTTTCTATAGGCGAAAAAGACTCGACAGGTAGTATATCTACTCACCGTGTTGAGCCCCCTTTGTGTTTAGTAGCATTGGATGCCTTTCTAGAAGGACTGGGAATATTGGAAAGTAATTCTATAAGGAATGTTTGATTAAATGGTTATAATCCACAAGGATGGATATACTAGAATTTAAAGGTGATGTGAATCTTAAAAGGAGCTGTTGATTTTCAATGTGATTCCAATTCAGTTTAATGTGAAAATGTTCATGGTTAATTAATGTTTAAAGAATTAATTAATGTACAGTGGAACTGATAAAATGAGAATGGAGTAATCTAATAAAGATCTTCAAATATTTGTGTGCTTATAGGATACCTAGTCTTAGATGTAGCGGCCAGGAGTCTGAGATATGTTAGCTACAGTTGTATCTAAGACTAGGTAATGCCCATAGTGTGGATGTTAGTTATATATATATTCTATATGTTTTTTGTTTCTATAAGCTACTCCACCCAGTCGGTAAGGGCAACTAACACCCCGGGGATTCTGAGCCCTGGGGGGTGTTTTCCCCAACATTCTGATGGGAGGTTGGATGGCTGACTACCCCCTTTAGCCCCACTCTCTTCTCTTGGTAGAAACTAGTGCCTTTGGGACAATGGTTAGTTTCCCCACATATATGTGTGTAGAGGGATGTAATGGCTTGTGGTTATTTCACAGACATATATTCTTGATATAGTATCCTATGGACTACAATTGGTGTAACGTGTATAGGCTGTGATGGCTTAAGGATCCTTACTCGACGTATGGGCTGTGATGGCTTGAGGTATAATACCTGACATATGATACACGTTATACGAGCTGTTGTGGCTCCCGGAAACTACCTGGTTACTTTTGGTTGTGAGGATGGTGTGGTGCTTCGCCCAGGTGTCTGCGGGCAAGCATTTGTGGTGCACGTGGTGCAGAATGTGGAGCATAGCCCATGTTTATACGAGCAAGCCATTGGAGAGAGATGCACATGACTTATGTCGTTGGGGAAAAGCGGAAAACCAGTGGGGAAGTAGTAGTGGGGTACCCTTGATATTTTTCAATATATGATATATTCTTGTATAATTTACTTGGCGAGTGTGTCCATGGTGAGGTTGGAAACATAGTATACCAGTGTTGGTGAAGAGTTAGTTTCACTTGTTGTTCACTGGGTTTTAGCATGCTTTCTTTACTTTTTCATGAGAGGCTTGGGGAGGATCCTACTGAGTATACTGTTATACTCACCCTATGTACATATAAACTATTTTTCAGGTCACTTGGAGCAGGTTGGAGATCAAGCTTGTAACTACTAGCTTGTGGTTGGAGGAGCTGTTCGGGCTTGTTGTCGCTTCCGTTTTTCTTTCTTTCGGGTACTTGTTGTTTTCCCCCTTCAGTTGTAGTAATTTTTCATGGAATTTTTTTATATGTACTTTGGTAACTTTTATATTTTAGTTATGAGTTGGAGTTGATTGGTGTCTATCTTATCTCACTCTTTTGCATGTGTTCCCATAGAGGTTAATGCCTCCCATTTGTGTCTTAACTATATCCTCGGTGCTAGTCGCCAACCCAGGGCCTACTAGAGGCGGGACTCGGGGGTCTTTATCTTCCTTCTCACATTGCCGGCCCAGGAGGGGTACACATTGTGGGGAGGGGGTCGTGACACATATCTTTTATTCACTCATCATGCCCAGTGTCATCAACCACAATATGGTAATTAATTTGGGAAATGAGTGTATTTTGATCTTTAAATCTCAAAATCCATCTATTATTAAGTGGATTCTATTTATTTATAGTTATATTTTTATCATCACTATATTTATTCAAAATGATATACTGTTTTATCCCATTTCCCACATCATCATCTTTATCACTAGTTTGATCAAAAGCAATGTCAATAGTGATTTATTCCATCATGGTAACTTCATTATTCT
Organism: Viscum album; assembly: GCA_963277665.1. Taxonomy (NCBI): domain Eukaryota; kingdom Viridiplantae; phylum Streptophyta; class Magnoliopsida; order Santalales; family Viscaceae; genus Viscum; species Viscum album. Next base: position 40,756,879 of record OY728129.1, on the reverse strand, counting down.
TCTGATCAAATACCAAAAATCAATTTTATTCTGAATCTCATAAATATGCTTCATCTATTATATTTGTTTTTTTCTTATTTTTTTAAAAAATTATAACAACATAGTTAATTAGAATGTGTATCATTTCCCCAAATAAATATGTTCTATAATTATATATGTATCATGTTAGAATACATTCCTTAGTATTCTCTTCATATTTTTTAGATTGATGTTCATGATTTATACAATGATAGGTCTAACAAAACCCATGAACTATTTAAATGTTGGATTTCATTTGTACCGTATTTAATATTGTATTTTTTTGTTTCCACAGACTTAGAAGACACATCATATTTAGTTATTAAATACTACATACAAAATATGTCATTAAATAATTTTTTTTGTTCCTAAATAAAATATACTTTCCCTTATAAAATATCCATATGTTCTTCCTTTCAGTAACACCATTGTTTGTGGAGTATATAATGTTTTATAAGGATTCATGATTTCATATTTAGAAATATAACTTTTAAAAGAATAATATCTAAATTCCTAACAATTATATAATCTTGTATTATTATTGTAAATACATAACACATATTCATATACCCTCTAATGATTTTAAACATTTCAATATCCTTCTACATTTGTATAATAAACATGAAATTATTAAAATATGTATAAAAATCAATGAATGTAATGAAATAAATATCGAATATAGTGTAAATATACATTACAATATCACATAAGTTTATAAGAATAATCTAATGTGGTCGAAAATATAGAATTTACCCTCCTATATTGGAACCTTGATTCATTTCCCCTTTTTGACAGGTTTCACAGATTTCATCCCTATTTCTCATCATATTTAGTAGACCTCCCACAATACAATGATTCAAAATGTTACTCGTAATCCTATGACTAATTTAAACAATCCATCTATTTCAAATGTTTTTTTAATTTTTTCACTCAGGTAAAAAAATTGAACCAATAACTAATTTTGAATAGATTTTTATTTGTTTTTTTCATTGAGTGGTGATGCATAATTATTATTTACTTTTTATGACACGTGTGTCATTTTAAATTACCGCCACGGATCCATAATTACTATGTTAACTAAAATTATGTACATTATTAATCATCCCTTCAAGAAATAATATATTTTTATACATCATATTATATGATTTAATCTCCACTAATATAACTCTTTTGAGTTTTAAGGAACAATAATTGAAAAAATCAATTTTTCCCCGATCACGATTCTAAATTATTTTATTAAGTTTTATGTGACTACTGATGTGTGAGTAAAATCCAATATCATGTTTCCATTGACATGGTTCTCCTTCAGGCCTTCAAATCAACATCATGAAATTAAAATTTTTATTTAGAAATATTTATAATTTACATCCCATTATAAAAATTGGGTATTTATCAAGGTATACTAGTCATGATAATATCAATATTTGACCCTACTGATCAATTATGCCACCAATTTTTTTTAATGAAATCTGATTTAGTTATATGTTAGAGGATATTCTGACTTCCATAATAATTAATTTCATTCTTGGAAAATGTATTCAATTATTCTTGAAATATATCTCCATTGCGTTATGTGTCATCTTTGGTAGTGACATGTTTTACCAACATGAGTAGGGTTGGTGCCCAAACACTCCACAATAGTAGATGTATCCTTTAAATATTGGTATTCAATACAAATAATAGTTTGGTATTGAAAAATCATGAAGTTACCCTTCCATAAAAAAATGGTAATTCTATTTTCTAAGAAAATTATCTTCTTGAATAATCCCTTCCTGGGTTGATTTTAATGTTTATTTTAAATTATTATTCATGGTCTTGACTAGTATGTAATTTTGTTTAAAATATAAATTGTTATATGTAATAGTTTTATTTTGAAATTAACAAAGATATGAATTATTTTAATTCATTAGACACATATTTTCCCCAACTTTTGATGATTTGTCCTGGACCTCAATGGCCTTCTTGATATCTTCTCTTCTATTTTTAAAATCATCTTATGAATCAAGTCAATTTAACTCTATATTAGACTACACATAATTTTTAAGAGAGTAATTTTATTAAATGTATTTTATTATCATTTTATTTCCTCCATTCATTGTTTTTATAAATTATTATAATCTATGTAAATAGCAACATTCATATCAATTTGATCCTTTATCATGGGTATCTTTTCCTTTTTCTTTCAATCAAATTATCTTCTATTTGTTGATATTTATATTTTTTTCATGACAATAATTGATTTAATTCATGAAAATATAATATATATTTGTTCATTCACTATCATTATCCATAATTCTAGAGGTATCAGTCCCTTTTTTAATATGATCCGTGAAAGTACTTTCATATTCCAATCAGTGAACTGATGTCGAGTTAGTTGCTTCTTTATTTATAATCCATATTATTATTTTAAATTTAAGTAAAATCTACTAAATTAAACAAAGGTAAATTATATATTTTGATATTTATTAGTGTATTTGTTTATGAGTTTCCTTATCATCTATCTTTGGTTCATTAGACATATTCTTATAATTTTTTTATTGAATTGTAAAAAGTCCAAAAAATTATAGCACCATGGAGGTATCATTAATTTACCATTAATATTTCAAATATATAATATATTTTACATAATAATAATTATTCTATGGTAATAATTATATTAATCCCATTAATAGATTCACTTGATTTTTAAATTTCACCATCTAAAATTTCGAACATTCTTATGGCCTCAAAAGTCATATCATATTTGATCTTCTTCTAGAAATCTGGGATAAATTTTAAATAATATTCAATGATACTATTATGTAATTCATCAAGTATATCTTCTCTTACATATATAGTTGAAATTTTATAATGAAACCTATATGAAATGATTCTTAATAGTGTTTTGACATTAGTATAATCATTAAACTATTATCTAAAACCGTGAATATTACATAAAAAATCATTAAATATTATAATGCAATCATTAATGTTATACTAATTTACTGTTAGATATATTGAATATTTCCCCACTAAAATATAAAATTTCCCTCCATGAACATCAGTTTTCATAAATTCTCTCTAATTTATCCCAAACTTCATTATAATTTTTTCACTTTTGACTATTTTGTAAACTTATCATGAAATATTTATCCAAATTACATTGTAATTTTTTCAATAAACTACAATATTTACCTTATTATAACTTTTCAATGGGGAATCATCAATAATTAGTGTTAATAATACTCTTGTTGTATCATTAACATCAAGGACAATAGATAGATGGTTGTGAAAAATCATATTCCTCCAATTGTGATAGTTGTTATAATAACATACTGGGACGCAGATACTTTCTGTAGAATTAAAATTATCTAACTTCAGTACGTAATGGATTATAACAGATGGAATAAAATATCTCATAATAAATGATGATTTTAGGTAGCCATTTCTCTACTGAGAATGTTGAACTAAATGTGTGGTGACTTTTATCAATTTAGAATTTGATAGAAATTATCTTTTATTAATCAGTGAGGGCCTAATCCTCTCTTATAAATACTCATCCATAACCAAGTGATGTAAAAATTAATAGCATAAGGACAAAATATTTTTAAGGGTATATTTATCAATGTGATCAGAACTCTTTTATGTGAATTGATATAAATCCAAATTATATATTCTATATAATAATCATAATTGGTCACACTATACAATCATTAATTCCATAGAGTCACACTATTTTATCCAGAGTCCCACTAGAATAGTATGTTCACATGACCTTAAATATAATGATTACAAATAAAATAATATTGATCAAATTTTAATGCTAGTTTCACATGAAACTATTGATAGAGATCTTTTTTAATGTCTTTAAAAATATCTTGATATTATGTGTTCACTTATTCTATAATCACATCATGTAATTATTACAATAAACAAGTTCATTATCCTCTAAAATTAATAAAATAGATAACACTTCACGATATAGTTTATCTAATTACAAAAAATTAGAATGAAATATATTCAAGCATTTAGTGCTATTCTTAAAATTATAACCCCTTAAACTAAACAAATTATAATTAATATTATTTTATGTTCCTTTTTTAGTGTATTCCACAATGAATTTTTATTATTATACTCAATGAATTTACTTCTTCTTTATGATCACATGCATGTATTATTTATGGATACATTGATTATTTCCTTGAAAAATATATATATGTTGTATAAAATTTTTTTCCCCATAATATGAAGTAATCAAGTGTTGTTAATCATCATTTAAAATGTTGAGAGTTTCATAGAAACAAAAAATCTTCTACACGTAATAAACATAGTGGGTCCTTCTATTCTTCATTAATGTTATAGAGCTTCATTTAATCATTAATAATGTATTTATTTGTGTGAGATACCTCAAAACAATGCAAAGATAAATGCACTTGATTTCTAAATAGTTCTGTTCTCTGTGTATGAGTTCTTTTGAAATCATGATATATGATAAAAAGTATAAAATTGAAATATTTGTCATCAAAATATATCCTAAAAATTTCTAGGCATGTTGTATATGTATTTATAGAACTATTTCACTACATTTTATATCGAAAAAATTATGGAGGCTCATTGACTTAATCCCATAGATCATAACAATTCATAGTATCATTTGAAAATATGAACTTGAGGAAAATTTTTATTATATTCAAATTCAATGTGATTTTCGCTATTATAGAATCTAGTGAATGCATTTGAGCCAAGTGGTTAAACTCACATTCTTGGTAAAATAATCACGTACTTATGGATTTTAGAACGTGGAACTCATGTATTCTATGAATTAATTAATAACACACTATAATTATATATTTTGTTTGGAAGACCGTATTTTTTAAAACATGATATTTCATACAATATATAGATTTCATTAGAAAAACATATTTATTTATAAACATCAAATTCTGTCAACATGATCACATAAGAAGGTCATATTAATAGATATATAATGAAGTAGTTACTCAGTGTGACAAATCCTTATATGAAGGTCAAATATAGCTTGTGACATGATTAGATGGATCAAATAATAAGGATCAAATAAACATGATAAAAATATATCATTTTAGGTATAGATTTAGTGTACCATACCAACAAGTCCAACATCACTTCTTTACCATCTGAGTTGTTATTAAAAATACTAGGAACCTCATTAGTGGATTAGGTTTAAGTATCCTGGTTATCTCTATTCTTCTAATGGAATTTCCCCATGTTGATGTCTTCTCCACACTACCACCACATAGTGAATAAATATCTATCTCTTAGTGTTCTTCTTATCCTTACATACCCTAATTACATGAAAACGTCTTCATGGTGGTTTCTCTTCATGTTCTAGGAAACTCTAACATATTCTCAGGTATTTTTCATATCCTTCCATTCTTTGATAATAAGTTTTTCTAAACCACATTATAAATAATTATTAAAATTATATAAACCATTTAACAAAAAAATATCACATATAACCCAAGATATAACATAAATATATTCATATTATAATTAATTTTTTAATGGATTTTAATCCCAATAATTCCATCACATATCATCATCAATGTTATATTTTATGCTCAACTCATTCATCATCTCAAATATTCAATTCAAAATCATAAACATCATATTTCGAACCAAATTTCAATAAATTAAATATTATTCACATTGAAACAACATTATGTTATCCTAGAAACATATATTTGGTATTTTGTTCAACTCTATAATCATCATAATTATTTATGAAAAGTATAAAATAATTCATCAAAAATTTGATGGAAACAATGAAAATATCATCAAAATATCCAATGATCATTCAATTTCATTTTACCATTGATGTTTTAGGAGAACGATCATTATATTGTTCGTTTTTTCGGTTATTTTATGGAAATGAAATGGTAGACATAAAAATTGTTTTTTTTGTTCTATAAATATTGTGGATTCCAACATTCTAGAGAAACTATCCCATTACCACTCCATATACATTACTCAAACAGGGATTGAGTTATTTTTTACTTGTTTCTGGTTTAGATTATATGATAATCCATGAAACCATTTGGTATCTTTATACCATATAAATTGGTACATTTTTTAGTTCTATTAGTTGTCAATGTTTCTCTTATTCATGAAAATCAATAGTATGGAGAATAGTATTTTAGTTTATGATCATTCTAATTGGGTATAGAAATCATTATTTGAATTATTGTTCATTACAATAGTGCTTTGTAATGAGATAACAATCTTGAAAGTCCACTATGGTGCTTTCCCTTGTGACAATATCCATTTTGGGTCATGATATATGGATTTTAATTCTATATAACTATGTTTATAAAGGGTTTAGATAATAAATTTTATATTAATTTCTTGTATGAGGAAGAATCAACCATGAATTTCGGATCAAGTAGGGAATTTTGTGATGGATTTTAGGATATACCTTACTAGTAAAACTATGTTTATTTTTGTATAAAATTGTTTTCTACTCACTACATGTTCAACATGGTTGTTCCAAATTTCTCTGGGTTAGATCTCTGTAACACCTCGTATAAGGCCCTAGCCTTAAACCTTACTTAATATTGAATTAAATGAATAATTCACATTGAGGATCTTTTCAGGTTTAGAGTTTTAGAGAATTAGAACATAACTATTACATCTTAAAAGATTACAAAGTAGTCACTTCTACTAAGTCTCCATAAAATAAAAACTCTTAAAAATAAAGATGTCTAGATTCCATGTTTTAGATAGCATGAAATTCCCTTGATCCCATCCTTGACCTTATTCCACTTTAAGTCCTGTGAAAAACATTTCGAAAAACTTGGGGTGAGCATAAAAAGCTCAGTAAGGGATACAAAAAGAATGAAAACTGTTAGTTTTTCAAACATCAAGTAAACCATGTATACTATATCAAAGTAATACCTTCACCTTCATGAAGTAGTAAAAAAAAACTTCACTGAATAAAGTATCATTACATACCTTTTTGTAACCAAAAGATTACCATAAAACCCATATAAATAACACATAGAATATATAAAGGTAACTTGGGACATAAACATACTTAAGTGGAATAACCATACGGTTGACTTCCACACATATCACTTAATTGAATAGCCATATGGCCAATTTCCATACATACTTAATGGAATAGCCATACGGCCGACTTCCATACCCAATGCATTGGAGGTTATAACGTAACCACCCATCCTGGTATTGACGGCACCACCTGTCATATGGTTTATAACGTAACCACCCGTTAAAATGTCCAAGTACCAATATAAAATCATAAAACATAAAACCAATATAAAGGAATGATAATATATCATAAATATTTTGACATAATAGAATCCTTTTTCAAAACCATTTTCAATACCAAAATACATAAAAGAGTATATGGTATTTATTTTATTCAAAAAACATTACGGCTTATTGAGAAAGCCGAAGACCAAATAATACTCGCGGCGGCGGAAAAGGTCGTTGTCGCCGCGTACGTTAAAAGAAACATTCCTTTTTGTAGTTTTGTAAAACGCTTCGTAGAAAATGATTCCTTTTGTATAAAAGTTAAAGTCAAAGGATTTTATACACCGTATAAAAGAAAGTTGTGTATAAAATAAAATATGCCTCAATGAAAGGAGATTGAGACGAAGTCCCTTACCTCGGGTCCGACTTGACTCGATCGTTCTTTAACGTCTTGAATAATAAACATGAGTTAATTTATACTTGATTAAGAACCTTTTTAAAGTTCATTATTCCTTTTATATCACTTATTGCCATTTTATAAACATTATGTAACCATTTAAGTTAATAATGTTCATTTTGTCGGTATTTGGTTCTAAAGTTGAAAGTGGACTTCTTACAATTACATGTTGTTCGTGTGGTCAAAGGTTCTTTATATCCAGAATGAAATTCCCGATTTGGATATAATATGTATCATATATATCCAGAATATACATGTATTTATAATATTACATAATCATTTAGAAGTAAGAAATGAAATGCACCGTTCATGGAGACGGTAAGCCGTACGTACGCATGAACGCTACATTCATTTCATTGTCATATTAATGGAATTAAAACTAAATGAGAGGTATGTATATTTTAATTCCATAATTATATTCATCATTTAGATATACTATTCATCATATATATCCATTATACACATATACTTTTAATAGTACATTACATTTTGAGATAAGAAATGAAATGCACCGTTCATGGAGACGGTAAGCCGTACGTACGCATGAACGCTACTTTCATTTCTATCTCATACATTAATGGAATGAAATAATAATGATATAGAGGTATATTATAATTCCAGTATAAAATCATATATAATAACTTTAAATCCATCCTTTACACGTCCCACATATGGCATTAACGAATCACATCACTTTGAGGGGGCGGTAGTCCGCACTTCCTTAAATGAAGATATCGTGTTTACCCATAATGGAAACCATAAAGTTATGCCAAAAATGAAAAATACAGAAGCTTAAAGAAAACATAAACATATTATATATCATATATAAAAATAGTGACATCATAATGGCCACCTTTGAGGGTGTTAAATGAGTATTGAAAAATCATCGTTTCGGGAGGCAGAATTTCGCCATCCACGGAAACCGTATGTTCTTTAACCATTTGATGTAGTTTTGTGAGAGTGTAGCTCGAATAAATCTTATAAAAACATCATAGTATATTTAAGATACTGGTGTTGTTACAAAAGAAGTAAATAAAAAGAGTTTATAGGGTTGGAGAAGCAAAATAAAATAAATGAACAAGAGAGAATGAATTACCTTTAAAAGTGTAACTTCCTTTTGATTTGAGCCTCAAGGCTTCCTTTGAAAGGATTCTGCCCGAAGGGAATCCTCTAGGATTAGGAGAGGGATGTGGAGAGAGTAATTGGGCAGGGGTTGGCCGAGCCAAAGGCTTGAGAAGTGTGTGCAATGAGGTAGAGGTGGGGGCCTTTTATAAGAGGAGAGGAGGGGCACTTTTGGAAAGTAAAGAAATATTACTTTATTTTAAAATGTGTTTCGGTTTTAAAAGGTCCCACATTGATATAATTCGTGGATAAGGTGATAAGGGTTCGAAATCCACTCATCCAATTGGTTTTGTCTTTGTGTAGGTTTTATATTTTTCATTATCTTTCCATTTTATTTAAATCGTCAAATAATGATGTCATCGTTGCATCATTATTATGTCATATATAATTTAATTTATTTAATGTTTAAAAATTATAAAACAAATACTATGGTGTAGGAAATACTTTTAGCTTTCCAATGACTATTTATAATCAAAATGTGGACTTGTATAACCCCACTCAATAATTATTTTAGTAAAACAATTTATGTTAGTGTCATTTTCACTTTAACATTAAATAAAAATATATTAATGTCATTTTCCAACTAAAGTGGCTCCATGAGGTCCCCAAGTTGTCACATGGCTTGTCTCGGTCGGCCATGACTCACCCAATAGGTGTAGAACAAGTTTAATGGTGTTTTAACATTCTTATAATACCATTTTTACCTTAAACTACACTAATTACCTCTAATCGCGATTAATGAAAAAAAGCTATTATTCACCAAAAAATTATTTTAATCTCATTGAACCAAATTTTACTTCTTAATGACAACCATGTATGTCGGATTTTCAAAATTCAATACACATTAGTGGTAAACTTTCATTTAACTGAAAAATCAGTTTGCTTGATTACCACTTAGTGGTTTCACTATTCATCAAAAATTGAAGTTTTTCAGAAAAGTACCAAAATGTCACCCTAAGCTATATTTGATATTCTGAATTCAAAAATGAAGTCCATTTTACAAAATTCAAAACATATAAGTCAAATTAATTAATTTAATAATTAATTCCCGTTGTCATGACAAATAGCGTGTTTTTGTGAAACAATAAGTATCAAAAGATTGACACCAGTTTAAGTCCAATTTCAAAGTGAAATTGATTCCAATGACCACCATTGGATTAACTGGTAAAAATATTTTCTAATTTCACTTTAAAACCAATTAAAATAATAATCTAATCATATAAATAATTTAGATTAAAAAGAGGTTTTGAATTAAAATACAACATTTTACACTATTCATAAAAAAATGAACTTTATCAGAAAGGTACCAAAAATTTACACAAAGTAAATTTTGATGTCCCGATTATAAAGAAGAGTTACATTTGGTCCAAAATAAAGTATAAGAGTGATCAAAACTATATTTAATGAAGGTTCACCATTAAAAGGTGATAAGTGAACCTTTAGTGAAAATTAGAGTATATATGCCCTAAAATTGAACTCTTTCCGTATTTTAAGCCTTTATCTTTTATTGGGAAAATGTATAAACATTTAAAAACATATCTAATAATATTTTAGTTATTTCTATCCATTCCCGCCAGTACAATGGCTACTTGTTAACTAACATTTAAAATAATAATATTTTATTACTAGTGTGCTACGTAAGTTTCAAAGAAACTCATCATTGCGTATCGGGTACGCTATCGAACATAGCAACCCCTTTAAAATAAAATTAATATTTAATTCGTAAATATTAATAAATATGAAAATTATTTATTCTTTATTTACCTGGGATGTTACATCCTTCCCCCCTTTTGGGAATTGCGTCCTCACAATTTTATTCTCTTATAAAAATAAGTGGGGGTATTTATCCCTCATAGCATTTTCAGATTCCCATGTTGCCTCTTCAATCATGTGGTTTTTCCACAAAACCTTTACCTGGTGAATCACCTTATTCCGTAACACTTGCTCCCAATGGTCAAGAATCTGGACCAGTTGTTCCTCATAAGATGGGTTCTCTTCCAGCTGAACCACCTCTGGACTCAAAACATGAGATGGATCTGGCATATACTTTCTCAACATTGAAACATAAAAAACATTGTGTACCTGAGATAAACACGGAGGTAAAGCCACCCGGTATGCAACTGATCCAACTCCCTCCAGAATATCGTATGGTCCAACAAACCTTGGACTCAACTTTCCTTTCTTACCAAATCTCATCATGCTTTTCCAAGGAGAAACCTTGAGAAAAACATGACCACCTACCTCAAAAGATAGATCCTTCCTCCGGTTATCCGCATAACTCTTTTGCCTGCTCTGAGCTGTTCTCATTGTGTTTCTGAATCAGCTGAACTTTTTCTGCCATCTCTTCTACCAATTCTGGTCCCATCAACTTCCTTTCACCCACTTCATCCCAGAAAGCTGGAGTTTGACACCGCTTCCCATATAATGCCTAAAATGGTGCCATCTGTATACTGGAATGAAAACTGTTATTATTTGAAAATTCAACCAATGAAAGATATTGGTCCCAACTTCCCTGATAATCTATAGAACAAGCTCGTAGCATATCCTCCAAGGTCTGAATTGTTCGTTCTGACTGCCCATCTGATTGAGGATGAAAAGCTGTACTAAAATTTTAATTCAGTACCCAACGACTTCTGAAGGCCTTTCAAAAATTTAGAAGTAAACCTGGGTTCACGATCCAATACAATGGAGAGAGGAACTCCATGTAACCTGACTATCTCTTTAAGATACAAACAGGAAAGTTGATCTAGAGAGAAATTATCTCGTATAGAAAGGAAATGAGCAGATTTGGTCAAGCGATCAACAATAACCCAGATTTCATTATTACCTCAAGATGTCCTCGGTAATCCCACAACAAAGTCCATGGATATGTTTTCCCATTTCCACTCTGGCACTGGTAAAGGCTGAAGCATCCCTTTCGGTAACTGCTGCTCTGCTTTAACCTGTTGACATGTCAAACACTTCACATTTATATCAGCAATGTCTCTTTTCATTCCATCCCACCAGTAATACTCCCGCAGACCTCTGTACATATTAGTACTTCCAGGATGAAAAAACAACTCATTATTCAACTGTGAATCACAAGGCACACATAACCTCTTCACAAACCTCAAAACACAAACACAAACTTATCCAAGAACTCATGGAAAATATTATTCATAAGGTCCATGAATACAGAAGGTGCATTGGTTAACCCAAAAGGCATAACTACAAATTCATAATGGCCATATCTAGTACGGAACACAGTCTTCGGAACGTCTGCTTCTTTTACTTTCAACTGATGGTACCCCGACCTCAAGTCAATTTTCAAAAAATACTGAGCTCCCTGGAGCTGATACCACTTCATTCGATGGCCCAACATCTGCTGAAGTTGTTGAAAAGTATTTTACCACCCCTTTCAGCTTGTAGTCTGGCTGCATTCCCCCAGTTGAGTTTTTCGTTGGACACTCGTTTGCATAATGACCCATTTCATTACACTTAAAACATATTTCTGTTGGCTTTTCATTTTCTGCTTGATCATCTTCCTTACAGTTACGAGCAATATGACCAGACTTACCACACCTAAAGAACTTACTAGACTTGGATAAACATTCTCCAGGATGCATTTTACCACACCCTTCACAGGATGGATATTTGTTTTTCTTACCTCCTTGCTTGTTTGATGAATTCTTCCCCTTTTCCTGCCAACTAGGCCTCTTATTCTGTTGTTTGTCATAGAACACCTGATCATCGGAAAACTCCATTTCCACCTTCTCCACACATCGAATAAGTTTTTCATAACTTTTGAACTCACGATAAGCTAAATCCCTTCGATACTTTGGCTTTAACCCTGAGTAAAAATGGTTTATTTTACTATCAAGATCTCGTATGAAGTTTGGAGCATACCTTGCCAATCGAGTGAACATTTCTTCATAAGCAGCCACTGAATCATCCTCCTGCCTCAATTCTAGGACCTGTTTTTCCATCCTAAGACGAACCACCTTAGGAAAATATTTCTCAAGAAACATACCTTTGAATTCGTCCCAGTGAATATCCTCAATCTCATCACTATCCCTTATATTTTTCACCATCGACCACCACTGATCAGCTTCACCTTCAAAACGGTAAACAGCAAGACTAACCTTTTGATGTTCTGAACACCCCATGAAATCAAAAATCTTCTCCAGTGCTTTAATCCACCCTTCAGCTTGCACAGGGTCATATGATCCTCTAAATGATGGGGGATGTTGCCTCATGAAATGTTCCACCACTGACATGTTCCTCTGCGATTGATTTGGCTGATCTCGTGCATGGATACCACCGCCATTTATAGCCTGAGTCAATTGTACCATCACTGCAACAAACTATTCAGTTTCGATTCCGACCATCTCAGGTTGCTGATTTGGAAGGTTTTCTTCCTCCTGATGTCGTCCCAACATAGCTGCTTTGTTTCCTCTGCGGAAAACCATTCTGAACACAGAAATATCTTAGGCGAAGCAACATGGTAATCCGTAAATGCTATATCATTTCAATCATATTATAATTTAACACTTTTCTAACTCCTAAAGTTGTCCAAACCAACCTCTGATACCAACTATAAGGCCCCAGCCTTAAACCTTACTTAATATTGAATTAAATGAATAATTCACATTGAGGATCTTTTCAGGTTTAGAGTTTTAGAGAATTAGAACATAACTATTACATCTTAAAATATTACAAAGTAGACACTTCTACTAAGTCTCCATAAAATAAAAACTCTTAAAAAGAAAGATGTCTAGATTCCATGTTTTAGATAGCATGAAATTCCCTTGATACCATCCTTGACCTTTTTACACTTTAAGTCCTGTGAAAAACATTTCGAAAAACTTGGGGTGAGCATAAAAACTCAGTAAGGGATACAAAAAGAATGAAAACTGTTAGTTTTTCAATCATCAAGTAAACCATGTATACTATATCAAAGTAATACCTTCACCTTCATGAAGTAGTAAAAAAAATCTTCACTGAATAAAGTATCATTACTTACCTTTTTGTAACCAAAAGATTACCATAAAACCCATATAAAGAACACATAGAATATATAAAGGTAACTTGGGACATAAACATACTTAAGTGGAATAACTAAACGGTTGACTTCCACACATATCACTTAATGGAATAGCCATACGGCCAATTTCCATACATACTTAATGGAATAGCCATACGGCCGACTTCCATACCCAATGCATTGGAGGTTATAACGTAACCACCCGTCCTGGTATTCACGGCACCACCCGTCATATGGTTTATAACGTAACCACCCGTTAAAATGTCCAAGTACCAATATAAAATCATAAAACATAAAACCAATATAAAGGAATGATAATATATCATAAATATTTTGACATAATAGAATCATTTTTCAAAACCATTTTCAATACCAAATTACATAAAAGAGTATATGGTATTTATTTTATTCTAAAAACATTACGGCTTATTGAGAAAGCCAAAGACCAAATAATACTCGCGGCGGCGGAAAAGGTCGTTGTCGCCGCGTACGTTAAAAGAAACATTCCTTTTTGTAGTTTTGTAAAACGCTTCATAGAAAAAGATTCCTTTTGTATAAAAGTAATAGTCAAAGGGTTTTATACACCATATAAAAGAAAGTTGTGTATAAAATAAAATATGCCTCAATGAAAGGAGATGGAGACGAAGTCCCTTACCTCGGGTCCGACTTGACTCCATCATTCTTTAACGTCCTGAATAATAAACTTGAGTTAATTTATACTTGATTAAGAACCTTTTTAAAGTTCATTATTCCTTTTATATCACTTATTGCCATGTTATAAACATTATGTAACCATTTAAGTTAATAATGTTCATTTTGTCGGTATTTGGTTCTAAAGTTGAAAGTGGACTTCTTACAATTACATGTTGTTCGTGTGGTCAAAGGTTCTTTATATCCAGAATGAAATTCCCGATTTGGATATAATATGTATCATATATATCCAGCATATACATGTATTTATAATATTACATAATCATTTATAATTAAGAAATGAAATGCACCGTTCATGGAGACGGTAAGTCGTACGTACGCATGAACGCTACTTTCATTTCTTTGTCATATTAATGGAATTAAAACTAAATGAGAGGTATTTATATTTTAATTCCAGAATTATATTCATCATTTAGATATACTATTCATCATATATATCCATTATACACATATAATTTTAATAGTACATTACATTTAGAGATCAGAAATGAAATGCACCGTTCATGGAGACGGTAAGCCGTACGTACGCATGAACGCTACTTTCATATATATATCATACTTTAATGGATAGAAATAATAATGATATAGAGGTATATTATAATTCCAGTATAACATCATATATAATAACTTTAAATCTATCCTTTACACGTCCCACATATGGCATTAACAAATCACATCACTTTGAGGGGGCGGTAGTCCGCACTTCCTTAAATGAAGATATCGTGTTTACCCATAATGGAAACCATAAAGGTATGCCAAAAATGAAAAATACAGAAGCTTAAAGAAAACATAAACATATTATATATCATATATAAAAATAGTGACATCATAATGGCCACCTTTGAAGGAGTTAAATGAGTATTGAACAATCATCGTTTCGGGAGGCAGAATTTCGCCATCCACGGAAACCGTATGTTCTTTAACCATTTGATGTTGTTGTGTGAGAGTGTAGCTCGAATAAATCTTATAACAACATCCTAGTATATTGAAGATACTGGTGTTGTTACAAAAGAAGTAAATAAAAAGAGTTTATAGGGTTGGAGAAGCAAAATAAAACAAATGAACAAGAGAGAATGAATTACCATTAAAAGTGTAACTTCCTTTTGATTTGAGCCTAAAGGCTTCCTTTGAAAGGATTCTGCCCAAAGGGAATCCTCTAGGATGAGGAGAGGGATGTGGAGAGAGTAATTGGGCAGGGGTTTGCCGAGCCAAAGGCTTGAGAAGTGTGTGAAATGAGGTAGAGGTGGGGGCCTTTTATAAGAGGAGAGGAGGGGCACTTTTGGAAAGTAAAGAAATATTACCTTATTTGAAAATGTGTTTCGGTTTTAAAAGGTCCCACATTGATATAATTCGTGGATAAGGTGATAAGGGTTCGAAATCCACTCATAAAATTGGTTTTGACCATGTGTAGGTTTTAGATTTTTCTTTATCTTTCCATTTTATTTAAATCGTCAAATAATGATGTCATCGCTCCATCATTATTATGTCATATATAATTTAATTTATTTAAGGTCTAAAAAATATAAAAAAAATACTATGATGTAGAAAATCTTTTTGGATTTCCAATGACTATTTATAATCAAAATTCGGACTTGTATAACCCCACTCAAAAATTATTTTAGTAAAACAATTTATGTTAGTGTCATTTTCACTTTAACATTAAATAAAAATATATTAATGTCATTTTCCAACTAAAGTGGCTCCATGGCGTCCCCAAGTTGGCACATGGCTTGTCTTGGTCGGTCATGACTCCCCCAATAGGTGTAGGACAAGTGTCATGGTGTTTTCACATTCTTATAATACCATTTTTACCTTAAACTACACTAATTACCTCTAATCGCGATTAATGAAAAAAAGTTACTATTCACCAAAAAATTATTTTAATCTCATTGAACCACATTTTACTTCTTAATGACAACCATGTATGTCTGATTTTCAAAATTCAGTACACATTAGTGGTAAACTTTCATTTAACTGAAAAATCAGTTTGCTTGATTACCACTTAGTGGTTTCACTATTCATCAAAAAATGACGTTTTTTAGAAAATTACCAAAAATTCACCCTAAGCTATATATGATATTCAGAATTCAAAAATGAAGTCCATTTTACAAAATTCAAAACATATAAGTCAAATTAATTAATTTAATAATTAATTCCCGCTGTCATGACAAATAGTGTGTTTTTGTGAAACAATAAGTATCAAAAGATTGACACCAGTTTAAGTTCAATTTCAAATTGAAATTGATTCCAATGACCACCATTGGATTAACTGGTAAAAATATTTTCTAATTTCAATTTGTAAACAATTAAAATAATAATCTAATCATATAAATAATTTAGATTAAAAAGAGGTTTTGAATTAAAATACAACATTTTACACTATTCATAAAAAAATGAACTT
The DNA here is from genome assembly GCA_963277665.1 of Viscum album. Classification (NCBI taxonomy): domain Eukaryota; kingdom Viridiplantae; phylum Streptophyta; class Magnoliopsida; order Santalales; family Viscaceae; genus Viscum; species Viscum album. Next base: position 40,739,917 of record OY728129.1, on the reverse strand, counting down.
TATCAGAAAGGTACCAAAAATTTACACAAAGTAAATTTTGATGTCCTGATTCTAAAGAAGAGTTATATTTGGTCCAGAATAAAGTATAAGAGTGATCAAAACTATATATAATTACAGTTCACCATTAAAAGGTGATAAGTGAACCTTTAGTGAAAATTAGAGTATATATGCCCTAAAATTGAACTCTTTCCGTATTTTATGCCTTTTTCTTTTATTGGGTAAATGTATAAACATTTAAAAACATATCTAATCATATTTTAGTTATTTCTATCCATTCCCGCCAGTACAACGGCTACTTGTTAACTAACATTTAAAATAATATTATTTTATTACTACTGTGCTACGTAAGTTTCAAAGAAACTCATCGTTGCGTATCGGGTACGCTATCGAACATAGCAACCCCTTTAAAATAAAATTAATATTTAATTCGTAAATATTAATAAATATGAAAATTCTTTATTCTTTATTTACCTGGGATGTTACACCTCGCCCCTACCACATTGGATTGAGGAGGGGGTGAGGGTTACTTGTCCTTAAGTAATGTTCCTGAGGCACCAATGGCTGGAAATAAATTCCAAGGGCTTCAAGGAACAGTTTGGTACTATTTTCCCTTAAGAAGATAACCCATCTAAAACAACAAACAACTATCGATGAATGCACTTTCATACCCAACCATGTGATACTAAAAATTCCATCACAAACTCCAAAACCATTCAAATAGACATGTCCTCAAAACATCAGAGTAAAAAGTGAAAACTAAAAAACAAAACACCACATGACATGACACCACCACTGCTCCACACCAAGCTCCATGCTCCAAGCTCCATGATCCACCAAAAAATCACAATGCACCTCTAAAGGAGGGTTATACCATACCTTTTCCCAAGTTAGAGTACATAACATCTGAAAAAACCCTAGAGTGCCAAAGAATGGTGCGAGTACAACTATTCAGTAGGATTTCATCAACTAACTTCCCTACACATGCCACTAGTATAAAACTATTAGAAAATTTATATAAAATGTTTTTTATAAATAAAAACCAAGGTACCAATTGTTTATAAGCCAAACATGCCATAATACAAACATTCCACACACGGAAGACAAATAAACTATGTCACACAAGGAATTCAATTCAACCATGCCACAAGCCGATTACCATTATCATATTTCACAAACAATCCCCATATGCAAACATCGCCAGAAATGAACACAACAAACCATGGTGGAACTTTTCGTCCAACCCATTCATTACCAATCCACTCAAGTGGTACTTCCCACCCACTTGCTATTGATGGTGGCACTTCCATCCACTGTCCATCCCCTTTTTATAGTGGTAATCGCCTCCCACATGCTATTGATTGTGGACCTTCCATCCACTATCTATCCCCTTTTTATAGTAGTACTTACCGTCCTCTTTCTATTGATGGTGGCCCTTCCCTCAACTATCCATACCATTTTTATAGTGGTACTTCCTGCTAAAATTCTATTGATGGTGGACCATCCATCCACTATCCATCCCTTTTTTATAGCTGTACTTCCCACCCACTTCCAAAAAACATTAAAACACCCATAACCAATAAAAACACACCAAGGCCGCAACAATATGAAATTACTCATTTCCATCACACATCAATACACTTCAATAAATCACCCATTTATTGAAATCACTCATTTATCATTTTCCATGAAAAATCCCTGATTCAATAAAACAACCTAGTTATTAAAAATCGTTTTCATAAACCATTTCCTTAACGCAAGAAAAGAAACAATTTTTAAAATATATGTTACACCCCAAGATTTCATAGTACATTATTTCATCAACGTAATTCTATAACTTGCACTACATGAAACACTGTGTTCAAACACATTACGACTTACCAAACTAACCGTTCAAAAGTAGTTATGAATAGTATTAACTAAATTTTGAACATTATCTAATCCTGAAAATTTTAGAATCCATATTATGTGTTTCATAGACAAAATTTAATAACATATTCATTTTTTTCACATAAAAGAATTATTTTTCAAAAAATGAAATTTTACCACCATTGAATGGAGAACCCCTTTTAAATCAAATATTTGAGACTTTTATATATTTATTTTTACAAAATAAACATATTCATTCGAATCGGGACATAATAATTTAGTTTCAATTTTTTTTGGTACTTTTCTAATAACTTTCTTATTTTGATGAATAGTGAAAAATACTAAATTTTAATTAAAAAAAAATTTCATCGAAATAATTAATAGTGATAGATTTTTCATTTTAATGGTTTGGAAGTATAATTAGATTATATATTTATCATTTAATACCATTTAGGTCATTATAAGTAATTTCACACTTAAATTTGACATAAACAAGAGTCAATCTTTTCGTAGTTATTATTTCATAAAACCACGCTTTTTATTTTGACAATGAGAATTAATTTTAAAATAATTTATGCCACTTCTGTGTTTTGAATTTAGAAAAATTGATTCCATATTTGGAATCATGAGGTCCATATTGTGTAAATAGGAAACTTTTATTTTTAGACATTTTGAATAATTATATCGGAAAATATTTTATTTACCATGGTTAAAGGGTAAATCCAGTAAATAAGGGTAATAAAATATATTATAATAATATTAAATAACACTAAAACGTGTCGTAACCCTATTGGATGAATCTATTCAGACCATTGGCATCATTGGGTCGATTCTGGGACCACTTGGAGCAACATGAGAGTGATAATGACTCTTTATATGAATTAATTTAAAGTAAAAGAGAAAATTACATAAACATATATCTTTTAGTAAAACAATTTTTACATAGAGTTATACATGTAATATCTTCAACTATAAATATTCATTAGAAATATAAATCTATTTCCTAAATAATGGTATTTTATTTATAATTTTTATACACTGAAGATGTAAATTTATTTATGACACAAAGATGATGCATTATTTAACTTATTAATGAAATAATCAAATAAATGATATTATAAATACTAACATAATATGATTTTAATGTTTTGATTCCATAAAAAAATTTTATAGGTGACTATTACATGTTATGGTTGATTAAATGTATTTAGTTATAAGTAATAATGTTTTTCTGACTTTAACAACAGTCAATTATTAATTAATCTCGAAATTATCATAAAAGTGTTTTTAAAAAAAATATTATATTATTAATTGATATAATATTCTTAAAAATATAATGTTCATCCAATTTACATATATGATGATAGGTATGTAATTAATGAACAACAGGGGGTTTTCTTAGAAGTTTATCATAAGATTATTAACCAAATAATATAATTATACAAAGAGACATGGTAAATGTCAAACTAATTAACTAAGAGTTAAATAAAAAATATAATGTTAATATAGTGATCAAAACATATATAAAACCTATTGGTTGAGTTTATTTCTACCCATACCCATATTATACTCGAATAAATCAGTTTGAAGCCATTATAAACCGAATATGAATTTATTATAAAATTATATTTTATGTTTTTCGAAAGGTGCCCCTCACCCCTCTTATAAAAGGGAACATACCCTTCTCTCAAATTCACTCCACCAAAGCCATTTGGCTCAGCCAAAACCTGCTCAAATATCCTCCCAAATATCCTAAATTCATCATAGAGGCCTCCTATTGGTCAGAAAATCCATCCTAATTAGCCCTTTTGATCAAATCAAAAGGAAGAACTCCAAGAAGATGTAATGATTTCACCACCCTCTTTCATGTTCTCTTAATCTTCCACTTACACTCTCTTTGTTATTTCAATTATAAAATAATAACTCCAGTATACTATATATACTTTTATGTTATTATAAATATGGAACACCTATATTTATTATTCAATTCATCTTATGAATGATATTGTCACCATGCGTGTGTACGTACGGCTTACCGTCTCCACGCCGTGGTGTAATTTTTTATTCAACACTATGTTATTTGGATGGATATAATGAAGGTTTATATGTATATAAATAATAAAAATAACATGATAATGTCTCTGAAAATTATTATACCATCCAATTCCACACCTTGAAGGAAGTCATATTATCACTCGTGCGTACGTACGGATTACCGTCTCCACGACACGATGAGATTCATTTCCACGTTCACCATTCATTGAGAATTATAAAAATATATATTATTAATAAGTATGTAATATATTACATAATAATGCTAGTATATATATATTTATGCACTTACATATATATTATTCACTTAGTTCCATTCAATATGATATGAAAACGAAAATAGTGTTTATACGTACGTACGGACTACCGTCTCTATAAACTGTGTCTCTCATTTCATATATATGTTTATTATACGTATTTATATTCTAAATATATATGATATATAAATAAGGTTTTATATTATGGATGTATTTAAATCTAGATCAACGTGATACAATCAAGAGTACCAATTTAAAACACATATGATAACGAATGCTATTATTACCCGAAATGTTAATTTAACCTGGAAATTATTATTAAATGGGTAGTATAAAGTCATAAATGAATCATGTATGATATCATAAATATTAATATGGTTCAGGTATAATTTAATAACATACTATTATCTTCATATAGAATGTTAAACGTAACCTCGAATAATGTAATGTTCAAGGTAAGGGTTAACTCCTCAATCTCATTATTATTCGAGATTGTTTATGTGTATGTATTTACTGGAACATTTTTACCATCCTTGCCATTTTCATAAAAATGATTTAAAAATGAATATTTTACGGATTTCTGAAAATTATTCTTTATCAAGATCAGAATTTTAAATGTTTTAAAGATTTATCTTTCTAAACCTTTTTAATTAATATCCATGTTTTCAAAATGATTTTAAGGATTTATTTATATGGACATGAATGTTTTGAAATGAAAATTATTTTCAAAAATTTCAAATTGGTATGAGACACTTTGATTCAAAAAATATCTTTTAAATTAATTCCGTTAGAAATTCGTGTCTTTTAAATGATTATACAAAAAGGATATTTCTCACAAAATGTTTTATACATCATTTTCAACTTTGTCAGTATCCTTTACTAGATATTATTTTATATTGAGTTTGATTTATTATAATAAAATCTTCCATGTTGTATTGAATGAGTTATGATATTTTTGACCGTGGTTGTTCGGTTTTATACCATTCATGGTTTAGGGTTAATGTATTGACATTTCATATTCTAGTTTTAATACGAATGTTTATGTTATTTTTCAACGTTTTCATATGAGGAATGCATTGGACATAGAAAATGACGAGTGGAGCCCGTTGTAGCTCATCGATGCATCAGTAGGTTTCATTAGACAAACTACTGTCTTGGCACAAGGCCTTTACAAAATTAGTATTTGTAGTTTGGTCACGTGGCCTTGACTATGTGGTAATGATGTCTGGTGTTAGGCATTCCCTCATTATTAAATTATTTATTACATATGATTATTCGACTAGTAGAATATCCATGTATATGTTTATATGGTAATGTTTGATTTTTTCAATATTATGTTCAAGTTTATATTTAAAAAGGTTGTTGTTTTTATCATAGATATTTCCTTAAAAGATTATAGCATCTGCTAAATTATTTACCCCTATTGAGCATCGGGGCTCACCCCTTTCTTATTTTTAATTTCCCCATGATTCCAAGAAGTGTATTATGATTTATAAGAAAGGTTAATCTTAGGTATTAATGGAGTTCTCAAAGGATTGTGTATGTTGTTTTTATTTTCTAATGTGTAATGTAACGTTCATGTATGTAATCTATTTTCCAATACTGCTAAACTGATCGGTCCTTCAGGACTTGATTCCTTATAATCATTCCAATGTATTAAAATAATGCACTGACTCTTATTAACTATGGTTGGGGTGTTATAGTTAGTATTGTAGAAAGTGTAGAAATAACAATGGAAGAGAGATTTAGATAAACTCTGATAAGAGCACATAAACCTAAGATGTACTTTGATGATTAGTATAGAAGAACTTCCTTGAATTATGGTATTGTAGATATTTTGTGATATTTCCGACCAATACATCCCTTTCTGGATACGAGCAGGTAGAGGTGGCTCTGGCACCTATGTAACTACGTGTAAAACCTAAAAACACCACTTTGAGCTAGAGTCGAACGGGAACTGGTGCACGAAAATAGTCTTTGTTGCACTCTTGGTTACGACACTCCTGAGGGGTATGCTTTGGATAATTTTCAACTTCATTACAAACCTTTATGAAGGTTTTATGTGTATATAACTCCTCAAAGAAAACATTTTTGTGATTATGGATTATATCCATTAACTGTTCAATTTACGTTAGGTATTTTAAAATTTTGGTATTATGTATTTAGATACATAAACTAATCTAGTTTATGCCATTGTTTAGAAATGGCACCCAGTAGAAGGAATGAAAACTCCAACAATACGTATGGCCCAAAGCATAAGAAGGGTCATATCATTCATGTTATTAATCCAACATTTATAAAGGAAATAGTCTCTCACATATTATCATCATATGAATAAATAGTGTCATGTGTTTATAAGATCAGTAAAGAATTCTCTGAATCCTATGGCTTTGAAGGGAAGCTTGAGAAGAAAAGGATTGTAGAAATAACGATGAATAAAGGGAACAAGGGAAAGAATGGGTTTCCAATATGTCATAAATGTGGAATGAATCCCCTTGGTAAATTCTTGAAGGGAATGGGAGTTTGTTATAAGTTTGGAGAAAAAAGGACACCAAGTACATGATAGAAAGTGTAAGAAAAAGTTTTCAAATGTAAAATGCTTCATCTGCAAGGCATTGAGACACTACATGAATCAATGTCCCATTCATAAGAGTATACCAAAAATGGTGTTATTGGATAATAATAAAATTACGATACTACCTCTGATGAAGAAGAATGAATCGATTTCTTATGTTGTTATAGAATTATTTCATTTGAGTGTTGTATCATAAGTATTCTGGTTACATGAATTATATATATAAATAAGGATTGTACTGGAGTACAATTTTATTGATGATTTGAGATGATATGGTTCTATGAAAAGTGACTTAATAGTAAGATACACTTTTTGGAAAATAAATGGTTTAAGGAACGGTAATCCTTAATATAGTCCAGATAATAAGATAGTTATATTGGTATAAGAGATGGTTGATTTTTTTAATTCAGGATGTTGCGATGTTGTAAAAAAATACATGATTAAGGCGTTCACTTGTTGTTACCTGGAAAAAATGATCCTTATTATGTTTAACTTCCTTATAAAATTTGTAGTGAATTTTTAGATATTAGAATTTTGGATAATTATAAAGGTTGAATGGATTATGTTTGAAATTGAATACTATTGTTAAGGATATTTTTGGATTTCCATAAAAAGGACATCCCGGAGGTCGGGCGGCATCCCGTCACGTCCGTCAAGGCCGCGAGACTTGAACCTGCAACCGAAGGGAGGCAAGGGTGTATTACCTATCACTAACCAATGTGATGACCTGGATTAAAAAATTTAGTTTTTTTAAAAGGAATGACATGTGATTTATAAATTCATTATTTTTGGAACCCTATATGATTAAGATAAATATAATATATTTTTTGAAATCTTTTAGAGTGAAAGATGAGTTTGTGGAAGGAATTAGTTGAAGGATGACACTCTACATTACTAGTATATACATACATATATATATATATATATCCCTCTTATTTAATGGATAAATTAATTATTAAACTTTATGTAAGGGATCTTAAAACCATAAATGTGTTATCCTAATACCTTACGTTTGGTTGAACCGATGGTATTTTAAATAATCATAGATTGGTGGCTTTGAGGCCCACATTTATACAATTTTTTGTGATTGATGACCTCAATCAATCCTTGTAAATATTTATGTTCTTCCCCCAATTATGTGTCTCTAATTTTTACCAATGTTCTCTTAATCAATATCATAATTATGTGATGACATTTTCATTCCCTTTTTCCTCTTATTGATACTAAATTTTATAAACCCAATTTATAATGTGGGTTTTCCCACAAAAGTATTTTCTATTTTCAACATTTTATTTTTAAAGAACAATTTCAAATTGCGAGAACGCAATATATTGAAGTAGGGAAGAATGTAACATCCCAAAATTTCATAGTATGATATTTCTTAAGAGTAATGAAATAACTTGCTCTACACACAACACTAAGTTCAAGCGCATCACGACTTACCAAACTAGTCGTTCAAAGGCAGTTATGGATAGTATTAACTGAATTTTGAACATTGTATATTCCTTATAATTTTTTAATCCATGTTATTAGTTTCATAGACATAATGTAAGAACAAATTCCTTTTTTAGATAAAAGAATTATTTTTCAAAAAATGCAATTTTACCTCCTTTTAATGGAGAATCCTTTTTAAATACTATATTTGAATCTTTTATATATTCATTTTGACAAAATAAACTCATTATTTATAATTGTGACATATGAATTTAGTTTCAATAAATTTTTTGTATTTTCTGATAACTTTCTTATGTTGATGAATAGTAAAAATTACTAAATTTTAATTAAAAACACCTTTTTAATCGAAATAATTAGTAGTGATAAATTTTGAATTTGAATGGTTTGGAAGTATAATTAGAATATATTTTTATCATTTAATACAGTTTCGGTAATTATAAGTAATTTCACTCTTAAATTTGACATAAACAATTGTCAATCTTTTGGAAGTAATTATTTCATAGAAACACGCTTTTTGTTTTGACAACAGGAATTAATTTTAAATTAATTTATGCCACTTATGTGTTTTGAAGTTTGAAAAAAAATTCCATATTTGGAATCAGGAGGTCCAAATTGTGTAAATAGGTAACTATTATTTTTAGACATTTTGAATAATTACTTTGGTAAATATTTTATTTACCACGGGTAAAGGGTAAATCCGGTAAATAAGGGTAATTAATAATATTATATTAATAAAATTACCCTAAAACGTTTTCTAACCCTACTGGATGATACATTTCCTACCATGGGAATATTTGGGTCGATTTTGGGACCACTTGAAGCAACTTGATAGTGATAATGACACTTTATATTAATTAATTTAAAGTAAAGACAGAAATGACATAAACATATATCTTTTTTGTAAAATAATAATTACATTTGTTTATACATGTTATCAATTAAACTATACATATTCATTAGAAAGATAAAACGATTTCCTGATAAATGTTATTTTATTTATAATTTTTATACATTTAATAATTAAACTTATTTATAAGACAATGATGATGCAATATTTTACTTATTAATGAAAGAATCAAATAAATGATATTAGAAATACTAAAATAAATATTATTTGAATATTTTTATTAAATACACAAATTTTATAGGTGACTATGACATGTTAGGGTTTATTTAATTGTATTTATTGCGATATAATAATGTTGTTAGGATTTTAACAAAAAAACAATTATTAAATAATCTCCAAGTTGACATAAAGGAGTTTTTTAAGAAAAATATTATATTATTAATTGATATAATATTTATAAAAATCTAATGTTCGGACAAAGTACTTATATAAAGATTTGTATGTCATTAATGAACCACTTGGGGGTTCTCTTGGTAGTTTATAGTATTGTTATCAACCAAATAATATAAATATACAAAGAGACATAGTAATTGTCAAACTAATTAACTAAGAGTTAAATCTAAAATATAAGGTTAATATAGAGACCCAAACCTGTCTAAAACCTATTTCCTGAGTGTATTTTTACCCATCCCTACCTTATTTTTGAAATAAATCAGTTTTCAGCCATTAAAAACCGAATATGAATTTATTATAAAATAATATTTATGTTTTTCCAAAGGTGACCCTCACCCCTCTTATAAAAGGGCACATACCCTTCTCTCAAATTCAGACCTCAAATGCCATTTGTCTCAGCCAAACCCTGCCCAAATATCCTCCCAACTATTGTAAATTCATATTAGAGTCTTTAATTTGGTCAGAAAACCAACTTAAAGAGCCCTTTTGATCAAATCTAAAGGAAGAACCTGAAGAAGACGTAATGAATTTACCACCCTCTTTCAAGTTCTCTTATGGTTCCACATAATCTTTCATTGTTGTTTCCATTCTAAAATAATAACTCCATTATATTATATATACCGTGGTGTTATTATAAATATTGAAAAACTATTTTTTTAATTCTATCCATCTGATGAATGATAATGTCACCATGCATGCGTATGTACGGCTTACCGTGTCCACACCGTGGTGTAATTTGTAATTCAACACTATGTTATTTGGATGGATATAATGATGATTAATATGTAAATAAATAATAGAAATTACATTCTAATGTCTCTGTAAAATTAATATACCATCCAATTCCACTCATTTAAGGAAATTATATTGTCTCACATGCGTATGTACGGATTACCGTCTCCACAACGCGATGAGATTCATTTCTAGGTTCACCATTAATCGACAATTATAAAAATATATATAATTAATAAGTATGTAATATATGAAAAAATTATGCTACTTTAGATATATATATATTTACTTACATATATCTTATTCACTTAGTTCTGTTCAATATGATATTAAAACGGAAACATCGTTTATGTGTACGTATGGACTGCCATCTCCATAAATGGTGTTTTTCATTTCATATATATGTCTATTATATATATTTATATTCTAAATATATATGATATATAAATCTAGTTTTATATTATGTAATTATTTAAATCTTTATCTATGTGATACTATCAATAGTTACAAGTTAAAACATGTACCAAAAGAAAGAGATTATTACCCGAAATGTTAATTTAACATGAAAATTATTATTAAATGGTTAGTATAATGTCATAAATTAATCATGTATGATATCATAAATATTAATATGGTTATGGTATAGTTTAATAACATACTATGATATTCATACAAGAGGATAAATGTACCCTTGACTAATTTAATGTTCAAGGTGAGGGTTAATTCCTCAATCTCATTATTATCTGAGATTTTTTATGTTTATGTATTTTCTGGAACATTTTTATCATCCATGTCCATTTTCATAAAAATGATTTAAAAATGAATATTTTAAGGATTTTTGAAAATTACTCTTTATCAAGTTCATAATTTTAAAGGTTTTAAAGATTTATATTTCTAAACATTTTTAATTAATGTCCATGTTTTCAAAATGATTTTAAGGATTTATTTATATAGACATTAATGTTTTGAAATGATAAATCTTTTCAAAAATTTCAAAGTTGTATGGGGAACTTTGATTCAAAAATCTCCTATAAATTACTTCCATTATAAATGTGTGACTTCTAAATGATTTTACAAAAAGGGTATTTCTCTCAAAAGGTTTTACTCATCATTTTCAACTATGTCGGCATCCTTTACTGGATATTATATTTGATGAGGTTGATTTATTATAATACAATATTCCATGTTGTATAGAATGAGTTATGATATGTTCGACTGTGGAATTTCTATTTTTATACCATTCATTGTTTATGGTTAATGTATTTAAATTTATTATGGTAGTTTTAATACGAATGTTTATGTTATTTTTCAAATTTTTCATATGAGGAATGCAGTGGACTTAGTAAGTGATTGGTGGAGCCCTCTATAGTTCCTCGATGCATCGGTATGTCTCATGAGACAAAATAGTGTCTTGGCACAAGGCCTTGATAAAAATTTTATTTTTAGTCTTTGCAGGAGGCCATGACTATGTGGTAATGATGCCTGGCATTAGGCATTCCCTCATTATGAAATTAGTTATTACATGTGATTATTCAAATAGTAGAATATCCTTGTGAATGATTATATTGTAATGTTTTATTTTTTTCCATATTATATTCAAGATTATGTTAAAAAAATTTGTTATTTTTATCACACATCATGCCTTCAAATTTTATAGCTTTTGATAAATTATTTAACCTTAATGAGCATCTGATCTCACAACATTCTTATGTTTTATTTTACTAGGATTCCGTGATGTGTATTATGATTGATAAGTAGGGATAAATTTGGGGATTAATGGAATTCTCAAAGGATAATTTATGTTGTTTTTATTTTATAACGTGTAATTTAACGTTCATGTATGTAATCTATTTTCCAAGATTGCTAAATTGATCGGTCTTTCGGGGCATGATTCCTTGTAATCATACCATTGTATGAAAATAATGCCCCGACTCTAGGTAACTTGGGACATGGCATTACAGCTGGTATCACTGGAATTTTAGCAATAACCTTGGATGCTATGTTTAGATATACTCTTATTAGAGTACATAGACCTAAGATAGAATTTGAAGATTAGTATATAACAACTTCCTAGAATTTTGGTATTGTAGTGATTTTTTGAGTTTTCCGAGCAATACATCCATGTCTGGATACGAGCAGGTAGAGGCAGCTCTGGCACAGATATACATAGGGGTAAAACCCGGATACACAACTTTGAGCTAGACATGAACGGGAACTGGTGCACAACAACGGGCCTTATTTCACTCCTGGTTACGACACTCCCGATGGATATTCTTAGGATAATTCTGAATTTTTTAGAAACCATTATGAAGGGTTTATGAGTATATACATTCTAAAATAAATCATTTTTGTGATTATCGATTATATCCCTAAACTGTTCAATTTACGTTAGGTATTATACAAGTTTGGAATTATGTATTTTGATTCATAAACAAATCATGTTTATGCAATTGCTTAGAAATGGCTCCCGGTAGAGGAATGAGAACACCAGCAATATGTATGATCCAAAGAGTATGAAGGGTCATATCATTCATGGTATTAATCTAAAATTTAGAAAGGAAATAGTCTCCCATGTATGATCATCATATGAATAAAAATTATCTTCTGTTAATAAGATTATTAAGGAATTATCTGAATCCTATTTCATTGAATGGAAGCCAGAGAAGAAAAGGATGGTTGAAAGATAGATAGTAAAAGGGAACAAGGGAAAAATGAATTTTCAATATGTGATAAATGTGGAATGAATCACCTTGGTAAATTCTTGAAGGGAATGGGAGTTTGTTATAATTGTGGAGAAAAAGGACACCCTGTACCTGATTTCAAGGGTAAGAAAAAGTTTTCAAATGTAAAATTCTTCATCTGACAGGCATTGAGACACTATGCGAATCGATGTCCCATTCATAAGAGTATACCAAAAATTATGTTATTGGATAATAATTAAGTTATGATACTACCTCAGATGAAGAAGAATGACTAGTGTTCTTATTTTTTTATAGAATTATTTCATTTGAGTGTTGTATCAATAGTATAATAGTTACATGAATTATAGAGATAAATAAGGATTGCACTGTAGCACAATTTTATTGAGGATTTTACAATATACGGTTCTATGAAATGTGACTTAATACTAAGATACACTTTTTGTAAAATAAATGGTTTAAGGAAAGATAATACTTAATATAGTCTTGATAATAAGGTAGTGATTTTGGTATAAGAGTTGATTGATTTTGGTAATTCAGGATGTTGCGGTGTTGTAAACAAATACAGGATGAAGGCGTTCAAATGTTATTACCTAGAAAAAATAATCCTCATTATGATTAACATCCTCATAAACTTTGGACTGAGAGTTTGGATATAAGTATTATTGATAATTCTAAAGATTGGAAAGGATTAATTTTGAAATTGGATACTATTGTTGAGGTTATTTTTGGATTGCCATAAAAATGACAACCCCGAGGTCGGGCGACATCCCGTCACGTCCGACAAGGCCATGAAACTTGAACCCGCAACTGAAGGGAGGAAAGGGTGTATCACCTCTCACCGACCCAAGTGATGTCCTGGATTGAACAATTTGGTATTTTAAAGGGTATGATATGTGAGTTATAAATTCATTATTTTTATAACCGTATACGATTAAGATAAAAGGAATATATTTTATTTTTGAAATCATTTAGATTGAAAGATGAGATTGTGGAAGGAATTAGTTGAAGGATTAAACTCTACTTTTCAAGTATATATACATATACATATACATATATATATATATATCCCTCTTATTTTATGGATAAATTAATTATTAAAAATTATGGAAGGGATCTTAAAACCAAAAATGTGTTATCATAATACCTTACTTTTTGTTGAACCAGTAGTAATTTAAATAATCATAGATTGGTGGCTTGGAGGCCCACAATTCTACAATTGTTTGTGAGATATACCCTCAATAACTAACTGTAAATATTTACGTTTTTCTTCTAATTATGTGTCTAGAATATACACCAATTTTCTCCTAATCAAGATCCAAATTTTGTGGTGACTTTTTCATTCCCCTTTTCCTCTTATTAAGACTAAATATTATTAACCCAATTTTCGATGTGGGTTTTCCCACAAAGGAATTTTTTACTTTCAAACTTTTATTTTTGAAGAACAATTTAAAATTACGAAGAAACAATTTTTTGAAGGATGGAAGAATTTAACACCCTAAAATTTAATAGTACGTTATTTTTTCAATTTAATGAAATAACTTTCACTACACGCAACACTGAGTTCAAACACATCACGACTTACCAAACTAGTCATTCCAAAGTAGTTATGAATAGTATTAACTGAATATTGAAAATTATATAATCCTGAATATTTTAGAATATATATAATGAGTTTCTTAGACATAATGTAAGAACAAATTCATTTTTTTAAGATAAATGAATTATTTTTCAAAAAATGAAATTTTGCCGCCTTTTAATGGAAAAACATTTTTAAATCCAATATTTGATACTTTTATATATTTATTTTGACAAAATAAACTTCTTCTGTAGAATCGGGACATAATAATTTAGTTTCAATAAATTTTTGGTACTTTTCTAATAACTTTCATATTTTGATGAATAGTGAAAATTACTAAAATTTAATTAAAAACAACTTTTTTAATCGAAATAATTAGTATTGATAAATTTTGCATTTGAATGGTTTGAAAGTATAATTAGATTATATTTTTATCATTTAATACAATTTAGTTTATTATAAGTAATTTCACCATTTAATTTTTCCTAAACAAGTGTCAATCTTTTGGTAGTTATTATTTCATAAAAACACGCTTTTCGTTTTGACAACATGAATTAATTTTAAATTTATTTCTGAAACTTATGTGTTTTGAATTTAGAAAAATGGATTTCATATTTGGAATCTGGAGGTCCATATTTTGTAAATAGGTATCTTTTATTTTTAAAAATTTTGAATAATTACTTCGGTAAATATTTTATTTTCCATAGTTAATGGGTAAATCCGGTAAATAAGGGTAATAAATAATATTATAATAATATTAAATTACCATAAAACATGTCCTAACCATATTTGCTGATACCTGTCCGACCATGGGCATCTTTGGGTCGATTTTGGGACTACATGGAGCCACATGAGAGTGATAATGACACTTAATGTTAATTAATATAATGTAAAGGCAAAAATTACAAAAACATATAGTTTTTAGTAATAAAATTTTACATAGGGTTTTACATGTTATATCTTCAAATATAAATATTTATTATAAATTTAAAATTATTTCCTACATAATGGTATTTTTTTAAAAAAAATAGACATTTAATAATTAAATTTATTTATGACACAATAAAGATGATGTATTTTCCTTATTAATGAATGAATCAAATAAATGATACTATATATACTAAAATAAAAATAATTTGAAAGTTTTGATTCCATACAAAAATTTTATAGGTTATTATGTCATGTTAGGGTTGATTAAATGTATATATTTCGGAGTAATAATGTTTTTATGACTTTAACAAAAATCAAATATTAAATAATCATAAAATTGAGATATAAGTGTTTTTAAAACAAATATTATATTTTTAATTGATATAATATTCTAAAAATATAATGGTCGGATAATGGACTTATATAATGATAGTTATGTCATTAATGAACCACTTTGGGTTCTTTAGATAGTTTATAGTAAGTTTATTAACGAATAATATAAATATACAAAAAGGCATGGTAAATGCCAAACAAATTAACTAAAAGTTAAATCTAAATGATAAAGTTAATATAGTGACCCAAACCTATCTAAAACCCATTGGATGAGTGTATTTCTACACATCCCCATCTTATACTCGATATAAATTAGTTTGGATCCATTAGAAACCGAATATGAATTTATTATAAATTAATATTTTACGTTTTTCCAAAGGTTCCCCTCACCCCTCTTATAAAAGGTAACATACCCTTCTCTCCAATTCACACATCCAAATCCATTTGGATCTGAAAACCACTACCCTAATATCCTCCCAACTATCCTAAATTCATCCTAGAGTCCTTACATTGGTCAAAAATACAACCTATGGATCCTTTTTGATCAAATCAAAAGGCAGAACATAGAGAAGAGGTAATGATTTCACCACCCTCTTTCAAGTTCTCTTATACTTCCACCTACTCTTTATTTGTTGTTTCAATTCTAAAATAATAAAACTGGTATATTTTATATATTTTTATGTTATTATAAATATCTAACAACTATATTCATTATTCATTCATCTTATGAAAAATAATGTCACCATGCGTGCGTATGTACGGCTTACCGTCTCCACGTCGTGGTGTAAATTTTTATTCAACATTGTGTTATTTGGATGGATATAATGATGAGTAATATGTATATAAATAATAAAAATAACATACTAATGTCTATTTAAAATTAATATACTATCCAGTTTCACACATTTAAGGAAATGATATTGCCGCTCATGCGTACGTACGGATTACCATCTCCACGACGCGATGAGATTCATTTCCACATACAACATTCATCGAAGATTATAAAAATATATATTACTAATAAGTATGTAATATATAACAAAATAATGCTACATTAAAGATATATATTTATTATATATATATACTTACATATATCTTATTCATCCGTTCAACACGATATGAAAATAGAAACAACGTTTATGCATACATACGGACTACCGTCTCCATACACGGTGTTTTTCATTTCATATATATGTCTATTATAAATATTTATATTTGAAATATATATGACATATAAATCATGTTTTATATTCTTGAAGTATTAAAATCTTGATATATCTGATACAATCAAGAGTAACAAGTTAAAACATGTACGATAAAGAAAGCGATTATTACACAAAATGTTAATTTAATATGGAAATTATTATAAAATGGTTAATATAAAGTCATAAATAAATCATGTATGATATCATAAATATTAATATGGTTCCAATATAATTTAATAATATACTATGATCTTCAAACAGGAGGTTAAACGTACCCTCAACTAATGGAATGTTCAAGGTAAGGGTTAATTCCTCAATCTCATTATTATCCGAGATTGTTTATGTGTAAGTATTTTCTGGGAAATTTTTATCATCGATGTAAATTTTCATAAAAATGTTTTCAAAATGAATAGTTTAAGGATTTTTGAAATGTAATCCTTATCATGTTCATAATTATAAATGTTTTAATGATTTATCTTTCTAAACTTTTTTAATTAATGTCCACGTTTTCAAAATGATTTAGATGATTTATTTATATAGACTTGAATTTTTTGAAATGATAATTATTTTAAAAAGGTTCCAAGTAGTATGGGACACTTTGATTCCAAAATCTCAATAAAATTACATCTTTTATAAATGTGTGTCTTTTAATAGATTTTAAAAACAGATATTTCTCTCAAAAAGTTTTACTCGTCATTTTCAACTATGTCTGCATCCTTTACTGGATATTATTTTTGAATTAGGTTGATTTATTATAATACAATATTCCATTTTGTATTGAATGGGTTATGATATGTCTGACTATGGATGTTTTATTTTTATACTATTCATGGTTTACAGTTAATGTATTGACATTTTATATGCTAGTTTTAGTACAAATGTTTATATTATGTTTAAACTTTTTCATATGAGGAATGCATTGGACTTAGTAAGTGACGGGTGGATCCCATTATATCTCCTCGATTCATCGGTAGGTTTCATCAGACAAAATAGTCTCTTGGCACAAGGCCTTGTCAAAAATGTTATTTGTTGTCTTGGCATGAGGCCTTGACTATGTGGTAATGATGTCTGGCGTTAGGCATACCCTCATTATTAAATTAATTATTACATTGATTATTCGACTAGTAGAATATCCAAGTGCATGTTGATATGATAATGTTTGATTTTTGTCCATATTATGTTCATGTTTAGGTTTAAAAAGTCTGTTTTTTCATCACATATCTTGCCTTAAAAGTTTATATATTCCACTAAATTATTTAACCTTACTGAGCATCTGAGCTCACCCCTTTTTTCTGTTTTATTTTCCCAGGATTCCTAGAAGTATAATATATTTGATAAGTAGGGTTATGCTTGGGGATTAATGGCGTTCTCAATGGTTCATTTATGTTGTTTTTATTTTCTAATGTGTAATGTAACAATCATGTATGTAATATATTTTCCAAGACTGCTAAACGGATTGGTCCTTCGGGACATGATTCCTTGTAATCATGCCAATGTATTAAAATAATGCACTTACTCTAGGTAACTAGGGTTGGGGAGTTACAGTTGGTATCAGATGATGTTTAGAAATAACATTGGAAGGTAGATTTAGATAAAATCTGATTAGAGAACATAAACCTAAGATACACTATGATGATTAGTATAAAAGAAATTCCTAGAATTTTGGTATTGTAGAGATTTGGTGAGTTTTCTGAGCGATACAACCCTGTTTGGATACGAGTAGGTAGAGGCAGCTCTGGCACAGATTTACCTAGGTTTAAATCCCGAAAACACCGCTTTGAGCTAGACTCAAACAGTAACAGGTGCACGACAACAAGCCTTGTCGCACTCTTGGTTACGAAACTCCCGGTGAATATTCTTAGGATAATTATCATTTTTATTAAAACCTTTTATGAAGGGTTTATGAGTATATACCTTCTCAAAGGAATTTTTTTTGTGATTGTGTATTATATCAATAAATTGTCCTATTTACGTTGGGTATTTTACAATTTTGGAATTATGTATTTTGATTCATAATCTAATATAGATTATTCCATTGTATTGATATGGCGCCCAGTAGAAGGAATGAGAACTCCAACAATACGTATGATCCAAAGAGTAATAAGGGTCATATAATTCATGGTATTAATCCAAAATTTAGAAAGGAAATTGACACCCACATATTATAATCAGATGAATAAATAGTATCATGTGATAATAAGATCAATAAAGATTTCTATGAATCCTATGGCTTTGAGGGATGCCAGATAAGAAAAGGATGGTGGAAAGAAATATGGATAAAGGGAAAAATGGAATGAATGATTTTCCTATATGTGATAAATGTGGAATGAATCACCTTGGTGAATTCTATAAGGTATTGGGAGTTTGTTATAAGTGTGGAGAAAAAGGAAACCAAGTACGTGATTGCAAGGGAAAGAAAATTTTTTCAAATGTAAAATGCTTCATATAGATTCATTGAGACACTACTTGAATCATGGTCACATTCATAAGAGTGTACCACAAATGATGTAATTGGATAATAATCATGTTATGATACTACCTCAGATGAAGAATAATGATTAGTGTATTTATTTTGTTATATAATTATTTAATTTGAGTGTTGTACCAATAGTATACTGGTTACAGGAATTATGGAGATAAATAAGGATTATACTGTAATACTATTTTATTGAGGATTTGAGATTATATGGTTCTATGATAAGTGACCTAATAGTAAGATACACTTTTTTTGAAAATAAATGGTTTAAGGAAATTTAATCCTTAATATGGTCCTGATAATAAGGTAGTGATTTTTGTATAAGGGATGGTTGATTTTGGTAATTCATGATGATAAGGTGTTGTAAAAAAACATGATGAAGGCGTTCACATGTTATTACCTAGAAAAAATGACCATCATTATGTTTATCTTCCTTATAAACTTTGGACTGAGAGTTTGGATATTATTATTTTGGATAATTATAATTTTTTTAATGAATTATGGTTGAAATTGGATACGGTTATTAAAGATATTTTTTTATTTCCATAAAAAGGACAACCCAGAGGTCAGGCGGCATCCTGTCACATCCAGCAAGGCCACGAGACTTGAACCCGCAACCGAAGTGAGGAAAGGGTGTATCACCTATCACTAACCCACGTGATTTCCTCGATTGAACAATGCAGTTATTTAAAGGGTCTGATATATGAATTATAAATTCATTATTTTTGGAACCCTATAAGATTAAGATAAATAGAATATATTTTTTATTGAAATCTATTAGAGTGAAAGATGAGTTTGTGGGAGGAATTAGTTAAAGGATGAAACACTATTTATCATGTATATATATACATATACATATATATATATATTTCCCTCTTATTTTATGGATAAATTAATTATTAAACTTTATTGAAGGGATCTTAAAACCATAAATGTGATATCATAATACCTTACGTTTTTCTAATCCGGTTGTATTTTAAATCATCAAAGATTGTTTTCTTTGAGGACCACAATTCTACAATTGTTTGTGATTGATGACCTCAATAACTCCGTGTAAATTTTTACTTTTTTCCTCCAATTATGTGTCTTTAATTTCAAAAAAATTTCTCCTAATCGAGATCATAATTTGGTGGTGACTTTTTCATTCCCTATTTTCCTCTTATTAAGACTGAATTTTATTAACCCAATTTTTGATGTAGGTTTTCCCCAAAAGTTATTTTCTATTTTAAACAATTTATTTTTGAAGATAATTTTAAAATTTTGAGGACCCAATTTACTTAAGGAGGGAAGAATGTAACACCCATAGATTTCATAGTACGTTATTTCTTCAAAGTAACACAATAACTTTCACTACACGCAACACTGAGTTCAAGCGCATTACGACTTACCAAACTAGCCATTCAAAAGCAGTTATGAATATTATTACTTTAATTTTGAATATTATATAATCCTGATTATTTTAGAATACATATTATGATTTTAATAGACATAATGTAAGAAAAAAATCATTTTTTTCAGATAAAAGAATTATTTTTCAAAAAATGCAATTCTTTCGCCTTTTAATGGAAAACCCTTTTTAAACACAATATATGAATATTTAATATATTAATTTTGAAAAAATAAACCTCTTTTATAGAATATGTACATATGAATTTATTTTCAATAAATTTTTTGTACTTTTCTGATAACTTTCATATTTTGATGAATAGTAAAAATTACTAAATTTTAATTAAAAACTATTTTATTTGATCGAAATAATTAATAGTGATAAGTTTTTCATTTGAATGGTTTGGAAGTATAATGGGATTATATTTTTATAATTTAACAAAATTTTGGTCATTATATTTAATTTCACAGTTAAATTTCACATAAAGAAGTTTCAATCTTTTTGTAGTTATTATTTCATAACAACACGCTTTTTGTTTTGACAATTGGAATTAATTTTAAATTAATTTCTACCACTTCTGTGTTTTCAATTTAGAAAAATGGATTCAATTTTAGGAATCAGAGGGTCCAAATTGTGTAAATAGGTAACTTTTATTTTTAGACATTTTGAATAATTATATCGGTAAATATTTTATTTACCATGGTTAAAGGGTAAATCCAATAAATAAGGGTAATAAATAATATTGTAATAAAATTAAATTAACCTAAAACATTTCCTAACCATATTTAATGATACATGACGGAAAATGGTCATCTTTTGGTCGATTTTGGGAAGACATGGAGCCACTTCAGAGGGATAATGACACCTTATATTAATTAATTTAAAGTAAAGGTAAAAATGAAAAAAACATATATCTTTTAGTGAAACAATTTATATAGTGGGATATACAAGTTATCTCTTCAACAATAAATATTAATTATAAAGATAAGAAGATTTCGTAAATTATTTTATTTTATTTATAATTTTGAGACATTGAATAATTATATTTATTTATGACACAATGATGATACATTATTTTTTTATTAATGAAAGAATCAAATAAATAATATTATAAATACTAAAATTAATATAATTTGATAGTTTCGATGCCATCCACAAAATTGATAGGTGTCTATGGCATGATAAGGTTGATTAAATTTATTTAGTTCTATGTAATAATATTTTTATGACTTTAACAAAAATAAATTATTAAATAATATTAAAATTGACATAAAAGAGTTTTTAAAAAATTATTATATAATTAATTGATATAATATTTCTAAAAAAATAAGGATCGTCAAAAAGACTTATATGATGATAGTTATGTCATTACTGAACCACTTTGGGTTCTTTTGTTAGTTTATAGTATGTTTATTAACCAAATAATATAAATATAGAAAGAGACATGGTAAATGTCAAACTAATTAACTAAGAGATAAATATAAAAGATAAGGTTAATATAGTGAGCCCAACCTATCTAAAAACTATTGGTTTAGTTTATTTCTACCCACCACCATCTTATCCTCTAAATAAATCAGTTTTGAGCCATTATAAACCAAATAAAAATTTATTATAAAATACTATTTAATGTTTTTCTAAATGTGCCCCTCACTCCTCTTATAAAAGAGCACATACCCTTCTCTAAAATCCACACCTACAAAGCCATTTGTCTTAGACAAACCCTAACAAAATATCCTCCCAACTATCATAAATTCATCCTAGAGGCCTTAATTTGGTCATAAAGTCATCCTAAAGATCCATTTTGATCAAATCGAATGAAGAACCCAAAGAAGAGGCAATGATTTCACCTCCCTCTTTCAAGTTCTCTTATTCTTCCACTTACTCTTTCATTGTTGTTGCAATTATAAAATAATAACTGTAGTATCATATATATAATGTGACATTATTATAAATATTGAACAACTATATTCATTATTCTATCCATATTATGAATGATAATGTCACCATGCATGCGTACGTAAGGCATACCGTCTCCACCCCGTGGTGTAATTTGTATTCAACACTATGTTATTTGGATGGATATAATGATGAGTAATATGTATATAAATAATGAAAATAACATTATAATGTCTCTATAAAATTAATATACCATCCAATTCAACACCTTTAAGAAAATAATATTGTCGCTCGTGCGTTCAAAGAGATCACTGTCTCCACTACGCGATGAGACTCCTTTCCACGCTCACCATTCATCGATGATTATAAAAATATATATTACTAATAAGTAGGTAATATATGACATAATAATTATACTAGAGATATATATATTTATATATATTTATATATGTACTTACATATATCTTGTTCACTAGTTTCGTTCAATACGATATGAAAATGGAAACATCGTCTATGCGTACGTCTGGACTACCGTCTCCATAAACGCTGTTTTTCATTTCATATATATGTATATTATACATATTTATATTCTAAATATATATGATATATATATCATGTTTTATATTCTATAAGTATTTAAATCTTGATCTAGGTTATACAATCAAGCGTACCATGTTAAAACACGTACGATAAAGAAAGCGATTATTATACGAAATATTAATATCACATTTAAAATATTATTAAATTGTTCGTATAAAGTTATAAATGAATCATTTATGATATCATAAATATTAATATGGTTCTAGAATATTTAATAACATACTACGATCTTCATACATGAGGTTAAATGTACCCTTGACTAAAGGAATGGTCAAGGTAAAGGTTAATTTCTCAATCTCATTATTATCCGAGATTGTATATGTGTAAGTATTTACTGGGACATTTTTATCATCCATGTCCATTTTTATAAAAATTATTTCGAAATGAATATTTGAAGGATTTGTGAAAAGTACTCTTTTTCATGATCAAAATTTTAATTGGTTTATATATTTATCTTTCTAAACCTTTTTAATTAATGTCCATTTTTCAAAATGATTTTAAGGATTTATTTATATAGAAATTAATGTTTTGAAATGATAATTCATTTCAAATGTTTCAAAGTGGAATGGGAAACATTTAATCAAATAACACTTTTAAAATATTTCCTTTATAAATGTGTGACTTTTAAATATTTTACAAAAAGTTTATTTCTCTCATAAAAATTTACTCATCATTTTCAACTATGATAGAATCCTTAACTGGATATTATTTTTGATTGTGGTTGATTTATTATAATAAAATCTTCCTTGTTGTATTGAATGAGTTATGATATGTCTGAATATGGATGTTCTATTTTTATACCATTCATGGTTTATGGTTAATTGATTGACATTTTATATTCTAGTTTTAATACGAATGTTTATGTTATGTTTCTAATTTTTCATATGAGGAATGAAGTGGACTTAGTATGTAATGGGTGGAGCCCGCTATAGAACCTCGATGCATCGGTATGTCTCATGAGACAAACTAGTGTCTTGGCACAAGCCCTTGACAAAAATTTTATTTTTAGTCTTTGAACGATGCCTTGACTATGTGGTAATGATGTCCGGTGTTAGGAATTCCCTCATTATGAATTTAGTTATTACATGTGATTATTTGACTAGTAGAATATCCATGTGCATGTATATATTGTAATGAATGATTTTCTAAATATTATGTTAAATTTTATGTTTAAAAAGGACATTGTATTTATCACAGATATTTCCCTAAAAGTTTATATTTTCTGTTAAATTATTTACCCTTACTGAGCATCTGAGCCCACCGCATTCTTATAATTTATTTTCCCAGGATTCCAAGAAGTGTATAATGATTGATAAGAAGGGTTAAGATTGGGGATTAATGGTGTTCTCAAAGGATCATTTATGTTGTTTTTATTTTATAATTTCTATTGTAAAGTTCATTTTTTTAATCTATTTTCCAAGACTGCTAAACTGATCTGTCTTTTGAGACATGATTCCTTATAATCATGCCCATGTATTAAAATAATGCACCAACTCTAGGTAACTGGGGTCGGGGTGTTAAAATATACATTTTCAAATTTTACAACAAGAGAATTCAACCGTAAAACCCCTTTTTACAAAAAGAATCCACAAAACATCCCCAAATGGATTTCCAACCATTTTTTCAGCTCAAACCCACAATTAATTTCGATAAAAACCAATTAATTGTAACCAAGCTTCATGTTCTAACAATTTGAAGTCAAGATAGAAGCCAACTACATCTTAGGTTTGTGCGTAGTCGACCCTTCGCCCAAAATCACTCCAAACCGGGTGAAGGCCTCCTCGAAACCACATATAACCCCTTCCCTAACTTCAACAAGCTCAACCTTTAACACACAAAGGCAACACAACCCAAGATCTACATGAAACCCCTGTATATATGGGAAACTAAGAAAGGGAGAGGGCTAACCCTAACCAAAACTTCAATGAACCAAAAGAGGGACTTACCTGAGGAGAACCACCTTCGATCCACGAAGAAACCCCTTCAATTATCCTCCAAAATGAGCTAAGGAGCTCCTCCAACTTCTGAAAACTGGAAAACCTATGTGAGCCATGAGTGGGAGGAAGAATGAGAGAAACATGGGACATCCAGAGTGCCCCATGACTTAAAACCCAAAACATTAAGTGGTCACGCTGTTACTCAGCACGGTTTGGCGAACCGTGCACCAACTATATGGTTGCCACTGCCTCACCCAGGGACTTCGCATGTCTTTCTCCCACGGTCTGACAAACTGTGCACTGCCCGTGCAAAGCCCACTTTCAAGGGTGCTTGGTTTCCTGGGCTGGCCGCACGGTTTTTCCAGCCCATGCACCAACCGTGAACCCCTATACATCCTCCAAAAGTTTAAAAAAATTTACCCAAATTTTCCAAACATCAACCAACCACTTCAAAAAACACAAATTATCTAAAACAATGTTGAAATACCTCAAAGAGGGGGTACTACATTCTCCCCACCATTGGAATTTTTTTCCTCAGAAAGTAGTGAACCGACCCTTTTCGGAAGGAGCTCAGGCCATTACTCGACCATATCTTTCCCCTTCTCCAAAGGATACTATTTGATCAGGCCTTGCCACCCAAAAACCCGAACCGAACCGATGATTTTACCCCAAAAGACATTCTCTTTCCTATCCACAACCCACACTGGCATGCGAACCAATGAAGCATCCGGCTCTAGCTCAACATAATCTCATCGAATAACATGGCCCAGATCTAGCTGATACTTTTTCAAATGAGACACATGAAACACATTGTGCACCGCACTGAACCTATGTGGAAAATCTAAATGATAAGCCACCTCACCAACCCGCTCATGAATCTCAAAAGGTACAATATACCATGGAGATAACTTCCCCTTCTTCCCAACCTAATGATGTCCCAACCTAGGAGATATCCTCAAGAAAACATTATCACTCACATCGAATGAAAATGACTATCGACAATGATCCTTATAAGATTTTTGATGACTCTAAGCCATCTCCATTCTCTTCTTGATTAACTTGATCTACTTCATATTCTCCTGGACCAGGCTTGGTCCAACCATCAAGGACTCACCAGTTTCCACCCAAAATAGTGTAGAATGACACGGTCGCCCATACAATGCTTCAAACAGAGCCATATGTTTGGATTCCCGATAACTGCTATTGTACGAGAACTCTAACAATGACAAGTGCTCCTCCAACGAGCCACAAAAATCCATGACACAAGCCTACAACATATCCTAAAAGTTTTTATTGCCCTCTCGGATTGACTATCCATATGAGGGTGATACGCCATAATCATGGTCAACTTAGATCCAAGGGTTTTTGTAAGGATTTCTAGAAATGAGATGTAAACTTCAGATCTCTATCTGATATGATAAAAACTGGAACATCAAGCCTCTTTCCTACCTCCTCGATATAGATTTTTGATATATCCTCCACCGTTAGAGATTCATGAATTGAAATGAAATGGTCCGACTTCGTTATCTAATACATTATCACCCAAATGGAATCATGCTTCTAGACCATTCTTGGGAGACCTTTGACAAAATCCATCGTTATTTTCTCCCACTTCCAAATAGAGATTGGAAAACACTAGAAAATTCATGCTGGCCTCTGATGATCTGCCTTGACCTGCAGGCAAGTCAAGCATCTTGAAACAAACTCATCCACTCTTCTTTTCATACCAGCCCACCCAAACTGCTCTTTCAACGATTTATACATTTTTTGAATTCCAAGATGAATAGACCATCTAAAATGATGATATGCCCTAATAAGATCCTTCTGACAAGCTACTGGTACAACCACCTGATTCTGAAAACACACAACTGAATCTTCATTCAATTGAAAATCCAAAGTGGTCTCCCCACCATTGAGTTTCGACCTCATGTTCACACACTTAGAATCAGATATATGTACCTCTTTAACTAGACCAACCAAGTTAGGAATCAACAAAATCGGAATGAAGACCTCTCTATCACCCTGGTCCTCACATTCCATCCACATGTCACCTATAACCAACATCATCTAGCACTAGTCTGATGCATGTTTCACCACCTGGGAATATGATTTTTTACTTAATGCATACACCACCTAATTTTCCTTAACCAGAGTGTACATAAAGTCAAAATCAAAACTCTGAAGATATTCCATCCATCTCCTTTTCCTCAAGTACAAATCTATTTGTGAGAAAATGTGCTTCAAGCTCTTATGATCTGTCTATACCATGAGTTTCTCACTGAAGAGATAATGAAGCCACACTTTTAATGCATGGACTACTGCTGCCAATTAGAAATCATGAGTTGGGTTGTTATTCTCATACACCCTCAACATCTGTGAGCAATATGAAACCACAAGTTTATCTTGCATGAGAACGCACTCCGACCTTGATCCTGATGCATCATAATACACCACGTACCGTTTTCCATGTTCTGAAAAAAAAAATGTTTGGTTCTGAGGTAAGGAAACCCTTTATCTCTTCAAAACACTGCTGACATTATTCATTCCACCGGAATGGAACATTATTTCTTGTCAAAACCATCATCGGTGGATCCAAACGTGAAAAATCCTCAAAAAAATGCTGATAATAACCACCTAGACTGAGGAAACTCCATACCTAAAACACATTATTTGTTGGTTTCCATAAGATAACAGCCTCTATATTATCCGGCTCCACTGAAACACCCCTTTCAAAAATCACATGGCCAAGAAAACAGACTTCATGTATCCAAAAGTGACACTTTCACAATTTGTCATACAACGGATGATCCCTAAAGATCCACAACACTATCTTCAAGTGCTACTCATGCTCAACCCTTGTCTTTGAATACACCATAATATCATCTACAACCACCACCACAAATGAATCCAGATATCTCTGAAATATCTGATTCATCAATGCCATGAACACCGTATGAGCATTCGTTAGACCAAAGGGCATAACCATGTATTCATAATGGCCATATCAACTTCTGAAATCAATTTTAGGAATATCACACTTCATCACCTACAATTTAGGATACTCTTGACCTCAGGTCGATCATGGAGAACCACGGGGTTCCCCTCAACTAGTTGAGCAAATCATCAATTCGTGGAAATGTATATCTATTCTATATCGTAACGTGGTTAAGTCTAATATAATAAACACAGAACCACAATTTTCAAAATGAAATTTTCACAAAAAAATGGTACTGCCCATAGAGATGTGCTAGGCCAAATAAACCCTTTCTTTTATAACTCTACAAACTAAAATTTTAATTCCCACAATTTAGTAGCTACAATTAGGTAAGACAAAAGTCATATAGGACATGTCCCCATAAAAAGATTCATCATAAACTAAACATCTCTTATAGGAGGTAACCAAGAGGATTATTTGGGAAAAACATCCATGAACTGATCCACCACTACCATAAGAACACTCTACTCAACACCCTCTACCGATTCCAATGACAACACCACCAACTTATACGATAACGTGACCACTGTTGGTTCCAACAAACCAATTGCACCCTACCTTTCATGCCTCTCTCCTTTAAAGTGATGTCTAACTCCATTGTGTGTCATAAAAGCCACTTTTCATTCATAACAGTCGATGTGGGCATTAAACGCCACCATCCAATTCATTCACAGGATTACATCATACCCATCCATCTCATGCACTAAGAAATTCCACATTAGCTCATCCTTACCCACAATGATACAACATGCACTACACAAGAAGGCATGACACTCTCTTCCACCCATAAGAGTTTGATGTTTCAAAAATAAAAGCATCATTTCTACCATTAATCCCAACAACTCAACCACACGTGCAACAATAAAAGAGTGTGGACCACTTGTATAAAACGGAAAATGCATCAAGGTATAATTTAAAAGAATATTCCCTCACATCGTGGATGGTCCGGACTGATCAACCACCACAACCTGCTCGGCTCTGAAAAATGCCTTGGTTTCCACACTCTGGTCTCTATTGCCCTTCTAGGCAGTTGTGGTGTTTCAAGAATCACCATGGCCGACTTTGGACTACTGACACGGGGTATGCTGTTGTCCCCATCATGTCGAATCAAACGGCGTCTCCGATCCCTGAGGAGTGTCACAATCACTCTACCTCAGAGCATTTCTACAATAGCACTGATGATTACCCATCTTCATTCAATTGAGACATTCTCAAGGTTGTGTCATATAGTCCCACTTGATGTGTGCCATAGAGCCACACTGAAAACATCGTGGTTCTCTTTGGGGCTTCAGAGGAATATTTACCGATCCTTCCGTCGGATTATGTGTCATACTCCTGTCCTAGGAATATGTGTCCCTCATCCACTTGAGCCCATTGTTGTATTTACCAATAGTCCCCATGCGTAACACCATGTTACCTCCACCTGAAGCTCCCAACAGATCCTGCTCAGCAACCGATTCTCGATTCACCATCTCTGTGTAATCACTGATTGACAGCACTGCTATTTTTAAACGGATCTATTACCTTAAACCAAATTTGAAGATCATTTCCTTCAACGATGTGCTACCTACCTCCTCGGGTGAAAACTGCACTAAGCTCATACACATTGTTTCATACTCCGTCACAGACTTTTTCTCTTGCTTCAGACTGACGAAATCAGTTGTGCGCTGAATTCTGAACGTATGTGGGTAGAATTGTTTATTAAACAATTCATCAAGGCCTTCCAACGTCATACCATGGTCCATCAGTGAATGGACTACCAACTCCCACCACTGAAGATCATGATCCTCTATCTTATACATTTCTATCTTTACTTTCATCTCTATTGGTATCCTCAAAAAATTAAAAAATTATATTCATTCTGGACAGCCACACCTCTGCACTTTCCAGGTCTGAATCACCTCTAATGACGGGTGGATATTTATTTTGAAACTGAGCCGCATAATCAACATGCTTTGGCTCTTCCGGTATATTCACATTTACCACATCTTAAAAAGCTTGCACTATGCTCTTGACTAACTGCTGGTACACCAGGGTCTCAAGTGCAACCACGTTCTCATTAGCTACTTCCGGTTGGTCTCTATGATGCCTACCATGTGCCATTTCTATTAATGGAAAACAAACAACCCAATGTCTCACATCCGAAGACATCAAGAATTCCCATTTCAAATAACATTACAGAACACTATCACAATGAGGCTTTCCACCTTTCCACATTTTCCATGTTTCACCATTTTTTTAAAACCAAACCATTTTCAAAATAACAAATTTATTCACATTACAAAAACACACATTTGAAAAACAATTTCTCAATTTATCCCATTAATCATTATGCCTAGTGAAATATGCATCCTAGAGGTAAGTCATTTCTACCATATATTCCATGCACATCTCATTAGCTACACCCACAACAATGATATTGCCAATGCCTGTAAGTGTCTCCAAAAAATTATTTACCCAACTCCCTGGTAACTTGAAGTTCAGCATAAAAGGGACAGATACATCATTTTATGCTATACATTGCATGTTCTGACATTCCTACGATTTACTACAATCCCAACTCACGGAATATACCACAACGAATGTCAACTACAAATTCGAGAATCAAATCCAAAGGACCGAACAAGCTGATACCACTTGTAACACCCTATCCCTACCTCATTGCCTTGAAAAGGTGGTGAGGTTTACTTGGCCTTAAGCGACATTCCCAATGCGCCAAAGGCTGGAAATAAATGTCGAGGGCTTCAAGGAATAGTGGGTAACAATTTTTTGTTAAGAAGATTACCCAACTCACCCAACCAACAACTAAAGATGCATTCACATGAAATCCCTACCTGTTTATACTAACAATTCAATCAGAAACCCCAAAATCATTCAACTAGGTTTGTCTGCAAAACATCAGAGTACAATGCGGAAACTAAAAAACAAAACACCATGATCCATGACACCACCACAACTACACACCAAGAGAAAATCATTAAGCTCCAATATCCACCAAAGAATCACAATGCAATACTAAACGAGGGTGATGCCTTACCTTTTCCCACGTCACGGTACATGACATCTGCAAGGACACCAGAGTTAAAATGTAGGGGGTGAGTACAACTAATCAGTAGGATTTCCCCAAATTACTTCCCTACACGCACCACTATTATAAAAGCGTTATCACATTTATATAAAACATTTTATATAAATCAAAACCAAGATACCAATTGTCTATAATCCAAACATGCCATAACCCAAACATACCACACAAGGAAGCTAAATCAAGCATGCCACGCATGGATGCCAATTCAACCATGCGACAAGACGATTACCATTTTCATATATCACTCACAAGCCCCATATACAAACATCACAAACAAAGCACACAACAAACCATGGTGGCACTTCTCGTCCAACCGATTCATTACCAATCCACTCAAGTGGTACTTCCCGCCCACTTGATATTGATGGTGTCCCTTCAATCCACTATTCATCCATTTATTATAGTGGTACATCCCTCCCACTTTCTATTGATGGTGGCCCTTCTGTCGACATTCAATCCCCTATTTATAGTGTTACTTCCCACCCACTTTCTATTGATGGTGTCCCTTACATCCACTATCCACCCCCTTTTCATAGTGGTACCTCCCACCCACATTCTATTGATGGTGGCCCTTCGGTCCACTATACATCCCCTTTTTATAGTTGTAATTACCACTCACTTCCACAAAAAATTCTAACAATCCATAACCAATCATAACACACAAAGGCCACAACAATATGCAATTACATATTTCCATCACATGTCAATACAATTCAATAAATAACATATTTATTGAAATAACCCATTTATCATTTTCCATGCGAAAACCCCGATTCAATAAACATAACCTCTTTATTGAAAACCATTTTCATAAACAATTTCTTTATCCCTACCCAAGCAACAAATTTTAAAATCTATATTTTAAAATTTAACAACAAGAGCATTCAACTGTAAAACCCCTTTTTCCAAAAAAAACCAAAAAACATCCCCAATGGGATTTCCAACCAAATTTGTGCTTCAAAACCCACAATTAATTTCAAGAAAAAATTTAATTATAAACAGTATTCAAGTTCTAACAATGTGGAATCTAGATAGAAGCCACCTACCTCTTAGGGTTTGGCGAAATCGACCCTTCTCCCAAACTCACTCCAAAACGGGTGAACGCCTCCTCAAAACCACCTCAAAAACACTTCCCTAACATCAACAAGCTCAACCTTTAACACACAAAGGCAACACAAACCTAGATCTACTTGAAACCCTTGTAGATCTAGGAAAATAAGAGAGGGAGAGGGATAACCCTAACCAAAACCTCAAAGAACCAAAATCGGGGCTTACCCAAGGAGAACCACCTTCAATACACCAAGAAACCCCTTCGATTTGCCACCAAAACGAGCTAAAGAGCTCCCACAACCTCTAAAAACAAGAACTCCCATGTGAACTGTAACGACCCGGAATTTTGAATAAATATTGTTTCCTAATTTTTTGTGTTATTTTATTTTTTTTATACGCAACAAAAATGTTTCATTTGATAACATGATTATAATTAAAATTAGACCGTTGGGTTTTTGATTGTTATATGACCATTGGTCAATATGACCACTGGAAACTAAAAGTTTTGATTATTGTCTCTAAATACAAGTAATCTTGGTTAATTAATAGAGAATGAAGATTTGATGGCCTCAACCAATAGTCATGGACCAATCGAAGCCCCATCTATATAGAACTTGGGAAGGAGGTAGCACCACTGGGCTTTGCTTTGGACCAAACCCAAGTCAAACATCATCATGTGAAGTTAGTGTAACATCCCAAGGTTTTCTAAAAATAAATTGAAAGTGCTTGAAATTTTGTTTAAGGTATATATTTATAAGTATCCTTTAAACATAATTTTATTTCATCTATGTTTTTAATTTCAAGAAACTGTCATCTACAATTGTGTTCAGTATGTTATTTAGAGTCTGATGGAACAAACTTTTTTTTGGTGAATAGTAACATGCCCTTATGAATAGTAATATGAATAGTAATATGAATAGTAATATGACATCATGAATAGTAAATAATATTATTATTTTATTTTCCCATGGCAATAGGATAATGGGATCTTAATTAATTTTCCAATGTCACATAAAACAAATTGCACTTCAATTTTGTTATTTTTCGAATTAACTGCGGCCTTATTTAAAAATTAAATTAATAATATTTAGAAAATTATTTTTGGAAAATGGAGTTCATTTTTGAATTCTTCACATCAAAAAATGGTTGGGGTAAATTTTTGGTATTTTTGTGAAACTCTTGAATTTTCGGTGAATAGTGAAATACGGTAAAATACCGTATAATCAATTTATCAGTAAAAATGCACTATTTATGACATCATAAGTGATTCAAGGCCACTTGCTTCGAAATCACATGATATTATCACTATTTAGGGCCACTTGATTTGATATTATTCATAGTATTGATAAAAATATTATAATAATAATTAAAATAATCTAAAATACCTCCCCTCCTCCACTAAAAATACCACCCTCACTCCCCTCTTCCTCTCACACCTCTCAAGCCTTGAGCATTGTCTAATTTCTGCCAAATTCCCTCCCCAATCTTATTCTCCACGTCCTAGAGCTGCTGGTCTCACCAAAAGACCAAAATCAAAGCCCTTAAGAAGGATCTCAAGGAGAAGAGATCAAGAGGTAAACATCCTCTTTCTTTTCCATTCTTTCCTTCCATTTTATGTTATTCTCTTCCTTTCCCTTTTGTATTTTGTTGGGATATTTCATTTAATATTTCCCCTTAATGTCCAAATATTGTCTGAATGATGAGATATTCCATTCCTCTCATCAATCTTATTTTCATGAAATTTTAAGAGACGCCGTTAGGCTGCCGAATTTTTGTAAGAAATTTCTCATGTTTTCTTCATTTCAAGATTCCCTTCTCTTCGTTCTTCACCCACTCTTATACAAGAGGCATGAAATCTCCAGAATCATGTATATTCTGGATGTTTTCATGTTTATGGAAAATTACAAATAATTATTCCTCTCCTCTCTCACTTATTTAAAGAATCAAAAAACATTGTCCATTTGTGTCGAATTACCGATATCGTGGACGATGTATTTTCAATCTCCATTAATTATTTCAAGTCTGGTCATGAAACCATTTATATGGTTGAACAAGGTTATAATATATGTTTTATGAATCATATAAGGTTCTGGAATTCTTTTTTACTATGATTCAAATTTACAAGACTAAATGAAGTTGTAATTATCAAAGAACCACATAAATTATCTAAACGAACATAATTAATGTTTAACTTATAAATCATCATCATATAAAGCACCAAAGTGATAAATGGTATAATTTATTTTACTCTAATTATTTAAATACTACTCCATTCCAATTCTGGAGTTTCACCTCCAATCAACAAGAAAGATTCATCATGAATCGATTGTGAAAATCACAAAAGAACTCACCCAAAATAATGCAAGGAACAAAATCCTAACAACTAAGGGGTGAAATGAGGTTATGAAATGACCATATAAGATGTTATAAACATGAAAATGTTTCTGTAAAGTACTAATAACACTCTTTTAACCATTATACAGGAGGTTTAAACAACTTTGAAGTAATACAAGCCCAAGGTAAGGGAATTCTTATCCCGATTTCCATTCTTTGGGTTAACCTTTTACTTTATAATTTATGTGCTATTTAAATTGTTTGTGTGATGGGTTATGTTAATATTATGTTTAATTATGTGTATTTATAGAGTATATACATATTCCATCGACTCAATTAAGCCTCACTTCAAGTATATGATGTTTATAAAGGACTTTTCTTCTAAAATCCTCTTTTAAAATTCTGTTTTATAAGATTCAAAGGCAATGTTTTTATGCTATTGTTTATGTTGTGTGATTATGTTTTGGTTATTGGGAATTGTTTATGATGAAGGGTGGGACCTATATTTCCCTCCAATGCATTGGGTATGAGTAAGTTGGAGGTCGGCCGTATGGTTACTCCAAGTGTAACTATGATGGTAACACAAAGTTAGGTAGCCGTGAGGGTTACAAATTGTTAAGGTAGCCAAGATGGTTACAAGATTATGTAAGTAATGCCCCAATATACCTCTATGATTATAATTATGTTTGTGTGGATCTTGTGTAAATCTCATGTTATGCTAAGTAAGATTTTATGGGTGGAAATCATGTCTTTTGAAAATGTTTTCATACGTCATGCGTATTCATGGACTAATGTGATTTTTCCCTCTTTTTCATACCTTACTGTGCTTTTGTGCCCATCCCAAGTTGTTAAATGATTTTTCACAGGTTAATGATGAGTAATACAAGGAAGGAAGACATGTTAAATGTTGAAGAATTGTCAAGGAGTCTTGTTTTGTGATTTAATGTTTTATATTCCGAGGATAATGGAAACTGATTTTATGGTATCCACTATGTAACAATGTGTAATGTTACGAATGTTTTGTCTTAATTCTCTAAAGCTCTAAACATGAAAAGATCCTCAATTTATAATGACGTGTTTTCTTAAATAAATTCAAGATTATGTATGAAATAAGTGCAGGTCCTTATAGTTGGTATCAGAGGATGGTTTAGATAACATTAGGGGTTAAGGTGATGCTAATAGAATACCATAAATAATTCTCACCCTATGTTTAATTTGTTATAGCATTTAAAGATTACCATGTTGCTTCATCTAAGAAATGTTTGTTTAGAATGGTTGTCCGCAGAAGGAACATGGATGCTGAAGAGGATAGGCACCGACAGAATGACATCCTTCCTGATCAATAGCCCGGAATGGTAGGGATTTGAACCGAGCAGTTTGTGACAGTAATGTCTCAGCTAACACATGCAATAAATGGTGGTGGCATCCATGCAAGAGGACAAATAGAAGTACCCCAACGGAACATGACAGTGGTGGAACATTTTATGAGACAACATCCTCCTGCATTCAGTGGATCTTCTGACCCAGTGGCAGCAGAAGGATGGATTAAATCCCTTGAAAAGATATTTGATGTTATGGGATGTTCAGACAATCAAAAGGTAAGTCTTGCCATTTATCGTTTTGAAGGGGAAGCTGATCAGTGGTGGTCAATGGTAAGGAATATCAATGGTGGAGAGGATTTTGATGCCTTAGTATGGGATGAATTTAAAAGTCTTTTTCTTGAAAAATATTTTCCTAAGGTGGTGCGACTTAGAATGGAGAAACAATTCCTTGAACTGAAACAAAATGAGGAAGATTCAGTGGCTATGTATGAGGCGAACTTCACTCGACTGGCGAGGTATGATCCAAATCTTATTCTGGATCTCGATAGAAAAATCAACCGCTTTTACTCAGGATTGAAGCCAAGGTATAGAAGGGCGTTGGCCTCCCGTGAATTCAAAAGTTACGAGAAACTTATCTGATGTGCTGAGAGGGTAGAGATGGAGTTTGCTGACGATCACATGCAATTTGGAATCAAAGAGAAGAAGAGGTCAAATTGGAAAGCAATGGGTAAGAATCAACCAATGAAATCTGATGGTAAGAAAATACAGTTTCCAGTTTGTGAAAAGTGTGGCAAGAAGCACCCTGGGGAATGTCTTATCAAAACTGGGAAGTGTTTTAAATGTGGTAAGTTTTGACATATGGCCCGAGATTGCAATGAAAATGATCCAAAGACTAATCCTGATAAGCAAACTGTAAAGTGTTTTAAATGTGGTGAGATGGGTCACTATGCAAATGCCTGTCCAAAGAGGGATCCAAATGATGCAAAGAAGCCAGAATACATGAAGAAAGGTGTAGTGAGATCCTTTGCGACTACGTCAGCAGATGTTGGGCCATCCAATGAAGTAGTATCAGGTACTTTGTTTGTTCACTCAGATTTTTCTAAAGTTTTGTTTGATACGGGGTCTACACATTCCTTAATCTCTGAGAAATCTTCTAGTGACTTGGAAATATCACCTCAACAAATGATACCTGAACTTGTTGTTAAAACACTAGGGGAAATGTTATATCAAAGAGTAATTATAAGAATATTTCTATTGTGGTATGTGGAAAGACATTACCTGCAAACCTTGTTGTTTTACCCTTAGTCGAGTTTGAAGTTATTCTGGGGATGGACTGGCTTTCTGATTATCAAGCTAAGATTGATTGTAGAGCTAAAGAAGTTGTTTTTCAGAAAGAGTTTCAGTTTGTATACAAGAATGAACCCATACAATTGATAACATATCAAGAAGCTGAGAAACTACTGAAAGATGGAAATGAAAGTTATCTGGCTCATATTGTTGAAAACAAGGGAACTATTCAAATCAATGATGTGCCAGTGGTAAATGAATACCTTGATGTTTTTCCTGAGAAGTTACCCAGTGTCATACCTAAACGAGAAGTTGAATTCACAATTGACTTAGTTCCTGATGCTAAGCCAATTTCAAAACCCCCATATCGTATGGCTCCAATAGAACTTCTTGAATTAAAAAATCAGTTGCAGGATTTGCTTGTCAAAGGCTTCATTCGTCCCAGTACTTCACCATGGGGAGACCCTATTTTGTTTGTTAAAAAGAAAGATGGTTCCATGAGAATTTGTATTGATTATAGAGCTTTGAATAACATCACTGCTAAAAACAAGTATCCTTTGCCTCATATTGATGACTTGTTTGATCAGTTTCAGGGAGCTCAGTACTTTTCC
The DNA here is from genome assembly GCA_963277665.1 of Viscum album. Lineage (NCBI taxonomy): Eukaryota > Viridiplantae > Streptophyta > Magnoliopsida > Santalales > Viscaceae > Viscum > Viscum album. The sequence goes on along the minus strand of OY728129.1, from coordinate 40,701,951 downwards.
AAGATTGACTTGAGATCCGGATACCATCCGCTAAAGGTGAAGGAGGATGACATCCCAAAAACAGCCTTTCGTACTAGATATGGGCATTATGAATTTGTTGTTATGCCATTTGGTTTAACTAATTCACCTGTTGTATTCATGAATCTTATGAATAGAGTATTTCATGAGTTCTTGGATAAGTTTGTGGTTGTATTTATTGATGACATTATGGTTTTTTCTAAAAATAATGAGGAGAATGAAAAACATCTAAGGGTTGTTTTACAAACTTTAAAAGAAAAGAAACTATATGGAAAATTCAGAAAGTGTGATTTTTGGTTGCAACAGATTTCTTTTTTTGGGCACATTGTAAATAAGGATGGAATAACAGTTGATCCTTCCAAAACAAAAGTAGTTGATGAATGGCCAAGACCCACAAATGTTACAGAGATTCATAGTTTTCTGGGCTTAGCAAGTTATTACCGACGCTTTGTTAAGAACTTTGCATGGTTATCTAGCCCAATAACTAAGTTAACACGGAAAGGGGTTAAATTTGTTTGGATAGAAGAATGTGGTGTTTGTTTTCAGGAACTAAAAAAGAGATTGGTGAATGCTCCAGTTTTGGCCTTACCTTCCCGGAATGGTGAGTTTGTCATCTACAGTGATGCTTCTTTGAAGGGACTTGGTTGTGTTTTGATGTAGAATGATCAGGTAATTGCCTATGCTTCAAGACAACATAAACCTCATGAGCTGAATTATCCCACACATGATTTGGAATTGGCAGCTATGGTTTTTGCTTTGAAAATATGGAGGCATCATCTATACGGAACCAAATGCCAAATATATACTGACCATAAAAGTCTTAAGTATATATTCACTCAGAAGGAATTAAACATGAGGCAGAGAAGATGGCTAGAACTGATAAAGGATTATGACTGCACGATTAATTACCATCCTGGAAAAGCAAACAAAGTAGCGGATGCCTTAAGTCGGAAAAGTCATGCATCATTAACCATGCTACGTTTGGAACGTGATCCCTTGATTGATGATTTGATAAATTTTGGCTTAGAAGTTGTTGGTGAAGGGAATATATCTGTTTTGTTTCAGGTTTCAGTGCAGTCTTCGTTTTCAGACAGAATTATGAAATCACAGAGGGAAGACCGTGAGCTACAGAAAAAGGTAGAATTGGTTAAAATGGGTAAGTTTCCAGAATTTAATCTTGATAAAGATTGTGTTTTAAGGCTTGGAAAAAGGTTGTGTGTGCCTTGTGATTCCCAGCTGAAGAAAGAATTATTGTGTGAAGCTCATAGTTCTCCATTTTCTGTTCATCCTGGAAGTACTAAGATGTACAGAGACCTTCGGGAGTATTACTAGTGGAATGGGATGAAAAGAGATATTTCTGATTTTACAATGAAATGTTTGACATGTCCGCAGGTTAAAGCAGAGCGACAGTTACCGAAGGGGATGCTTCAGCCTTTACCGGTGCCAGAATGGAAATGGGAGAATATATCCATGGATTTTGTGGTGGGACTACCAAAGACTTCTCGAGGTAACAATGCGATATGGGTTATTGTTGATCGGCTAACAAAGTCTGCTCATTTTCTTTCTATTCGAGATACAATGACATTAGACCAGCTTTCTCGTTTGTACCTCAAAGAGAATGTCAGGTTACCTGGAGTTCCTCTTTCCATTGTGTCTGACCGAGATCCCAGGTTCACTTCTACATTTTGGAAGGGACTTCAGAAGACTTTGGGCACAGAGTTGAATTTCAGTACAGCTTTTCATCCTCAATCAGATGAGCAGTCAGAACGAACGATTCAAACTTTGGAGGATATGCTTCGAGATTGTTCAATGGACTATCAGGGAAGTTGGGATTATCATCTTTCACTAATTGAGTTTTCTTATAATAATAGTTTCCATTCCAGTATTCAGATGGCACCTTTTGAGGCCTTGTATGGAAAGTGGTGTCGGACTCCTGCATTTTGGGATGAAGTCGGTGAAAGAAAGTTGATGGGGCCAGAATTTGTAGAAGAAGTGGCTGAGAAAGTGAGGATGATCCAGCAACACATGAGGACAGCTCAGAGCAGGCAGAAAAGTTATGCAGATAACAGAAGGAAAGACTTCTCTTTCAAGGTAGGTGACCATGTTTTCCTTAAAATATCTCCTTGGAAAAGTGTGATGCGTTTCGGCAAGAAAGGGAAACTAAGTCCACGGTTCATCGGTCCTTTTGAAATCATGGATAAAGTTGGAACAGTTGCGTACCGCGTAGCTTTGCCTCCGAACTTATTTCAGGTACACAATGTTTTTCATGTTTCGATGTTGAGAAAGTATGTTCCAGATTCATCACATGTCTTGAGGCCGGAAGAAGTTCAGCTAGCAGAGAACCTTATGAAGAAAAACCGGTTCAGATTCTTGATCGAAGAGAACAGGTTTTGCGGAATAAGGTAATCCACCAGGTAAAGGTTTTGTGGAGAAACCACATGGTTGAAGAAGCAACATGGGAGTCTGAAAATGCTATGAGGTAAAAATACCCTCAGTTGTTTAATAAGTAAATAAAATTGCGAGGACGCAATTTCAAGAAGGTGGGGATAATGTAACATCCCAAGGTTTTCTAAAAATAAATTGAAAATGCTTGAAATTTTGTTTAAGGTATATATTTATAAGTATCCTTTAAACATAATTTTATTTCTTCTATGTTTTGAATTTCAAGAAACTGTCATCTACAATTGTGTTCAGTATTTTATTTAGAGTCTGATGGAACAAACTTGTTTTTTTTGGTGAATAGTAACATTCCCTTATGAATAGTATTATGAATAGTAATATGAATAGTAATATGACCTCATGAATAGTAAATAATATTTTTTTTTATTTTCCCATGGCAATAGGATAATGGGATCATAATTAATTTTCCAATGTCACATAAAACTAATTGCACTTCAATTTTGTTATTTTTCGAATTAACTGCGACCTTATTTAAAAATTAAATTAATAATATTTAAAAAATTATTTTTGAAAAATGGAGTTCATTTTTGAATTCTTCACATCGAAAAATGGTTGGGGTAAATTTTTGGTATTTTTCTGAAACTCTTGAATTTTCGGTGAATAGTGAAATACGGTAAAATACCGTATAATCAATTTATCAATAAAAATGAACTATTTATGACATCATAAGTGATGCAAGGCCACTTGATTCGAAATCACATGATATTATCACTATTTAGGGCCACGTGATTTGAGATTATTCATAGTCTTGATAAAAATATTATAATAATAATTAAAATAATCTAAAATACCTCCCCTCCTCCACTATAAATACCACCCTCACTCCCCTCTTCCTCTCACACCTCTCAAGCCTTGAGCATTGTCTAATTTCTGCCAAATTCCCACCCCAATCTTCTTCTCCACGTCCTAGAGCTGCTGGTCTCACCAAAAGACCAAAATCAAATCTCTTAAGAAGGATCTCAAAGAGAAGAGATCAAGAGGTAAACATCCTCTTTCATTTCCATTCATTCCTTCCATTTTATGCTATTCTCTTCCTTTCCATTTTGTCTTCTGTTGGGATATTTCCTTTAATATTTCCCCTTACTGTACAAATTTGGTATGAATGATGAGATATTCCATTCCTCTCATCAATCTTATTTTTATAAAATTTTAAGGGACGTCGTTAGGCTGCCAAATTTTTGTAAGAAATTTCTCATGTTTTCTTCATTTCAAGATTCCCTTCTCTTCGTTCTTCACCCACTCTTATCCAAGAGGCATGAAATCTCCAGAATCATGTATATTCTGGATGTTGTCATGTTTATGGAAAATTACAAATCATTATTCCTCTCCTCTCTCACTTATTTAAAGAATCAAAAAACATTGTCCATTTGTGTCGAATTACCGATATCGTGGACGATGTATTTTAAATCTCCATTAATTCTTTCAAGTCTGGTAATGAAACCATTTATATGGTTGAACCAGGTTATAATATATGTTTTATGAATCATATAAGGTTCTGTAATTCTTTTGTACTCATGATTCAAATTTACAAGACTAAATGAAGTTGTAATTATCAAAGAACCACATAAATTATCTAAACGAACATAATTAATGTTTAACTTATAAATCATCATCATATAAAGAACCAAAGTGATAAATGGTATAATTTATGGTATTGGAATTATGTAAATACTACTCCATTCCAATTCTGGAGTTTCACCTCCAATCAACAAGAAAGATTCATCATGAACCGATTGTGAAAATCACAAAGGAACTCACCCAAAATAATGCGAGGAACAAAATCCTAACAATTAAGGGGTGAAATGAGGTTATGAAATGACCATATAAGATGTTATAAACATGAACATGTTTCTGTAAAGTACTAATTACACTCTTTTAACCATTATACAGGAGGTTTAAACAATTTTGAAGTAATACAAGCCCAAGGTAAGGGAATTCTTAACCCGATATCCATTCTTTGGGTTAACCTTCTACTTTATAATTTATTAGCTATTTAAATTGTTTTTGTGATGGGTTCTGTTTATATTATGTTTAATTATGTTTATTTACAGAGTATATACATATTCCATCCACTCAATTAAGCCTCACTTCATGTATATGATGTTTATAAGGGACTTTTCTTCTAAAATCCTCTTTTAAAATTCTGTTTTATAAGATTCAAAGGCAATGTTTTTATGCTATTGTTTAAGTTTTATGATTATGTTTTGGTTATTGGGCATTGTTTATGATGAAGGGTGGGACCTATATTTCCCTACAATGAATTGGGTATGAGTAAGTTGGAGGTCGGCCGTATGGTTACTCCAAGTGTAACTATGATGGTTACACAAAGTAAGGTAGCCGTGAGGGTTATAAAATTTTTAAGGTAGCCAAGATGGTTACGAGATTATGTAATTAATATCCCAATATACCTCTATGATTATAATTATGTTTGTGTGGATCTTGTGTAAATCTCATGTTATGCTAAGTAAGATTTTATGGGTGGAATGAATGTCTTTTGAAAATGTTTTCATACGTCATGCGTATTCATGGACTAATGTGATTTTTCCCTCTTTTTCATACCTTACTAAGCTTTTGTGCTCATCCCACGTTTTTAAATGATTTTTCACAGGTTAATGATGAGTAATACAAGGAAGGAAGACATGTTAAATGTTGAATAATTGTCAAGGAGTCTTGTTTTTTGATTTAATGTTTTATATTCTGAGGATAATGGAAACTGATTTTATGGTATCCACTATGTAACAATGTGTAATGTTACGAATGTTTTGTCTTAATTCTCTAAATCTCTAAACATGAAAAGATCCTCAATGTATAATGACGTGTTTTCTTAAATAAATTCAAGATTATGTATGAAATAAGTGCAGGTCCTTATAGTTAGAATGGAATCGCCTTCGCGAGAAGTTCAAAATGATAGAGATTACTACACGTGCGATGTTGGACGAGCCTCCCTTGGATTCTCTCACCTTAGAACACCTTACACTTAGGTCCTATGCTGGTGTGATAAAGGGCTGTGTAAGGAGACCGTAACTGCCTTGTGTAATCCTTTGTTTTAAATAAAAATTTTGATTTTTTCTTATGATGATGTTTATGAATTTTCTAATGACCGGATAAATATAGTATACATATTTTTGATGAATTTTAGAAAAAGGATATTTTTAAAAAATGTTTATGTAAACCTTAAATAATTAAAAATGTGTAATGATTTTCAAAAAATGGTCTTCTACAATTATGTTCAGTACGAAATTTATAGTCTAATAAGATCTACATAATTTTTGATGAATAGTAAATTATGAATAGTGATTTTATGATTAGGATTAGTAATGTGACCAAATATATTAGTAATCTCACTTAAAAAAGTATTAATATAATATAGGCACCTTGATTAAGTAATGTGATTCAATAAAATGGTTAAATAACAGTTTCATAAATTTTTATTCAAGTATTAGTTTTTTTATGGTGAATAGTGTTTTTTAATTAAAAATTAAATTAAAAATATTTAGAAAAGTGTTTTTATAAAATGGAATTTATTTTTGAACTCAGTGCACTGATATTATGTTATGGTAATTTTCGGGGTTTTTTCTGAAAAGATGAATTTTCAGTGAATAGTGTTCTTATTTAAAAATTAAATTTAAAATATCTAGAAAATTATTTTTATAAATTGGTGTTCATTTTTGAAATCAGAGCATTTCTATTTGGTTAAGGTGAAATTTTGGGATTTTTCTGAGAAAGATGAATTTTCAGTGCATTGTAAAAATACATTTTTAGGGTTTCGGTATGTTTAATGACATCATAACTGTGTCATCATGCTTTCATGAGATATTTTATGGGTTGGCCGACCAAAGGTGATGAAGTATTGTATTGGGGGCCCCATGTGACCTAACTTCGTGGGAAATATCGATGGAGAGCACATGCTTTTGAGAAAACCACTTGTGAGGTGTCCCTTGGCCATTAATGCCTTGTCCCCTCACTTTACCTATAAATACCAAGCCATCCTCTCACCCATTTTGACTACCCACTATCACCAATGAATTTTTTATCTCCTCACCTCCCAAGGAGTCCTCCCAAGGTGCCCTCAAGCATCTCAAGGTCCCAACCTTTGAGTTTTAAGAGTTACGTTTAAGGTAAGGGATCCGACCTCTCTCTTTCTTTTCAAGTAATCTCTTTTATGTCATTCCTTTTATGATCTATGTTCTTATATGGGAGGATGTTCTTATATATTTCTATTAATGCACTTTTCATGTTCATATAATGAGAGATCCCCTATTACTCTCATTATTTCGTTTTATGAAGTTTTAACTCGCGCCATTAGGCTGCCGAATTTTTAAGGGAATCTTTCACCTTTCTCGTTTTCAAGATCTATTTTCATGACAAGTCTTTTATGTTATTTTTTAATATGTTGGGGGATGATCTCTAAATATATCATACTGATATTTTACATTCATATGATGAGATACCCTATTTGATCTCGTCAATTCATTTTTTTGATGTTTTAAGTGGCGCCGTTAGGCTGCCGAATTTTTAAGTGGTTCTTTCACCCTTCTCGTTTTCAAGTTCTACTTTCATGTCAAGTATTTCAAGATCCTTTTTATTACGTTGGGGTATGATATATATATCTATCATACTGATATTTTATAATCATATTATGAGAGACCCCATTTGATCTCTTAAATTCAGTATTTTTAAGTTTTAAGTGGCGCCGTTAGGCTGCCGAATTTTTAAGTGGTTCTTTCACCCTTCTCATTTTCAAGTTCTACTTTAATGTCAAGTCTTTCATGTTCTTTTTTATTATGTTGTGGTATGATCAATATATCTATCATACTAAACTCTTATGTTCATATGATGAGGACCCTATTTGATATTTTCAATTCATTTTTGGTTGAAGTTTAAGTGACGCCATTAGGCTGCCAGATTTTCATAAGAGAAATCTTATTTTGGTCTTTCTTTCATGATCTTCATTTCATATGGTATGTATTTCAAATTTCATTACCATGTTCTTAAATCCTTTATATTCTGTTCCACTACTGTTTTATGAATCATTTATGAGTGGGTGACCCATGTCCCCTCTCTTTTCAGTGTTTTCTAAAACATCATAACATAACCTTTATGTTGCAGAATTTCCGTCTAAAAATGTCCCTCTCTTTTTATAAAGTTAATTAATTTTATTAAGTGAATACTCAATTATCTCTCTTATATAAGGGTATTCACATATATTCCATGTTTATCTATTTTAAATTTTTGGATTTACATACATGAGACCCACCTTCCTTTTCTGTGGGTTTTAAAGTGACACAAAGATCATGTCTTTAAAGTTATTTTTAAAACGTTATTATAATGAAATGAAACCTATTTATTTTATGCTATATGGGTTGTTTATGAAATGATTTATGATTATATACGTGGATCACATGATAATAAAGAAATGTCAAGGGTGCACCCAGATAGCGCTCCAATTCATTGGGTAAAGACTTAATCTCTAGATATGACCTTTTAGACTGATACCTTGGTGAATAACCTTGGTAATTTTTAATGACACCATGGGGATGGACCTTGGTGAAACAAAATGATTTTCAATATTAAATGTTGTAGCCACATCTAAAAGTTAGGAAAAATGTTATTTTATTCTGATATGCCACATGATTTCTTTCTCATGCCTTAATGTTCTTTTTCATGACTTTATTGAAGTATCTCAAGTTCACATGTTAAATGTTTCTCTTGTTTCCATTACTGATCCTTCTGCAGACCTTTTCTTTTGTTGTATGTCTCCAAGTTATGAAATGCAGTAATGAACCTAGGATGAACATTAGGAGAATCCTTTCAAGTGTTTAAGAAGAAAGTTTTATGTTTTCATGTATTAATTTCCTGGTATCCAAGACACTAAACCATAAAGATCCTCAGTTTTGTTTAATGTAATGAAAGTTTATGTTATAAAAAGGTGGGATTCTATAGTTGGTATCAAAGGATGTTTTAGTTATTTGTAGAAATTAGGATATGAAAACTTTAGGAAGAACCCTATAGAAAAGATTAGATATAGGAAATCTTCTTGGTATTTTGGTGAGTATTGAGTAAGGGGTGTCCAAGAAAATACATCCATGTCTGGATACGAGCAGGTAGAGGCGGCTCTGGCACAGATGTAAATAGGGGCAAAACCCGAAAGCACCGCTTTGAGATAAACTCGAACGGGAACTGGTACACGAAAATGGGCCTTGTTGCACTCTTCGTTACGACACTCCTGGTGGATATGCTTTGGTAAATTCATAAGCCTAGTTTGAACCATTATTAAAGGAACAAAGATAAAATTAAATAAGGATTCACATAAGAAGATATGATCATGGATAACCTAGATTGGAACCTAGGGGATCACAAGATAGGGTATAGTTTCCTTCTACATGTTTATCCTTCTTTGCTTAATGTTTCCTTTTAATGATTTCTGGCTAAGTATTTAAGCCCCAAATTATACATTCTCTTCTTAGTTAATCGTGGGAAATGGAAGTACATGTCCCAACAACCAATGTGATAGGAAATGTGACGATTGTTGTATTAATATTACAGAGATGATTAGGGGTTTAAAAGATGATTATTATTTTGGAAGACGTTCACTATTTTGGGGACCCTATATGATCGAGGTAAATATATTACTACAATATTTTCATTGAGGAGTAAGGTTGACATATATTTTTAAGAATCGATGAATTTAAGGTGGACTTATAGTAATTTAGGTTACTTATGGAAATGATTAACTTATCATGGGTAAAATATGTTTAGGTTAGCTACTTTTGTTATAAGATGTTAGGAGTAGTTGTTGTTGTTTGGAGATGAACAATTAAGTTTATTTTGGAAGACTATGTTATCAAATCATTCTTGTATTTGGGTTTCAATCTTAGTTTGGTTTATTTTGAGTAATTTTAAGGACCGTTATTTACGGAATGGTCTATGATGAACTCTGGGTACTACCGTGGAACTTTGACTATTTAAAAGTAGTTTCCCTTCCTATGGGATTCTTTTTTTTGAAGAGTTTTTTATCTTACCCTTTCTGTTTTTTGGATAATGTTTAAACATAGAAGAAATTGATAGTTAATCTTTTGTGGATTACGTGATTCTCTAGAAGATTATTCTTGTTCTTTTCATGAGACCATGTGTTTTTGAATTCTCATCATTTGGAGAAAAGATTTGTTTTGGTAGTGACTTATTAAAGGATGAATCTATACTTGAAGGTAGGTATATTTTCTTATGTTTTAGTTTTATGTAGTAAATGAATTCCTCAAAATTATGAAAAGGAACCTAAAAAAATTGTTGTTGGTTTACGTTTCCTACTAGGTAATCAAAGACTATTTACACACATCATAAGTTTTGGATTTTCTTATGGTTAACTTTCTCCTAATAATGTTCTCTATCACTCTCCCTGAGAACATGACCCTTTGTTTTCTCCTCTATGTCCATTTTTTCCTACATGGAATCCTATTGTGGGTTAACTCGGGTGACCTTTGTACATCCCTTTCTTTCTTTTAAAGTAATAGTTTTACTAACTCCTTTTCGGATGTGGGACATTCAATGAAATTTCAAAACCCAATTTTAAAATTTGTGAGGATGCAATTTCTTAATTTGGGAAGATTGTAACGACCTGAAATTTTGAATAAATCATGTTTCCAAATTTTTTGTGTTATTTAATTTTTTTATACTCAACAAAAATGTTTCATTTGATAACATGAGTATAATTAAAATGAGACCATTGGGTTTTGGACTGTTATATGACCATTGGTCAATATGACCGATGGAAACTAAACGTTTTGATTATTGACTCAAAATACAAGTATTCTTGGTTAATTAATATAGAAAGAAGATTCGATGGCCTCACCCAGTAGTCTTGGACCAATCGAATCCCATCTAACAGAACATGGGAACGAGGTAACACCATTAGGCTTTGCTCTGGACCAAACCCAAGCCGAACTTCACCATGTGAAGTTAGAACAGAATCGCCTTCGCGATAAGTTCAAACTGATAGAAATTACTACTCGTGTGATATTGGTCGAGCCTCCCTTAGATTCTCTCACCTTAGCACACCTTACACTTAGGTCCTATGCTTGTGTGATAAGGGGCTGTGTAAGGAGACCGTAACTGCCCTGTGCAATCCTTTTTTTAAATAACAATTTCGATTTCTTCTTATGATGAAGTTTATGAATTTTCAAATGACTGGATAGATATAGTATGCATATTTTTGATGAATTTTAGAAAAAGGATATTTTAAAAAATGTTTATGTAAACATTAAATAATTAAAAATGTGTAATGATTTTCAAAAAATTGTCTTCTATAATTATGTTCAGTATGAAATTTAGAGTCTAATAATATCAACTTAATTTTTGATGAATAGTATATTATGAATAGTGATTTTATGATTAGGATTAGTAATGCGACCAAATGGATTAGTAATCTCACTTAAAGAAAGTATTAATATAATATAGGCACCTTGATTAAGTAATGTGATTCAATAAAATGGTTAAATAACGGTTTCATAAATTATTATTCAAGTATATGTTTTTTGGGGTGAATAGTGTTTTAATTAAAAATTAAATTAAAAATATTTAGAAAAGTATTTTTATAAAATGGACTTTATTTTTGAACTCACAGCACCGATATTAAGTTATGGTAATTTTCGGGGTTTTTTCTGAAAAGAATATTTTTCAGTGAATAGTGTTTTTATTTAAAAATTAAATTAAAAATATTTAGAAAATTATTTTTATAAAATGGAGTTCATTTTTGAAATCAGAGCATTGATATTTGGTTAAGGTGAAATTTTGGGATTTTTCTGAGAAAGTTGAATTTTTAGTGAATAGTAAAAATACAGTTTTAGGGTTTCGGTATGTTTAATGACATCATAATTGTGTTGTTATGATTTCATGAGATATTTTATGGGTTGGCCGACCAATGGTGATTAATTATTGTATTGGGTGCCCCATGTGTCCTAACTTCATGGGAAATATCATGGGAGAGCACATGCTTTTGAGAAAACAACTTGTGAGGTGTCCCTTGGCCATTAATGCCTTGTCCCCTCGCTTTCCCTATAAATACCAAGCCATACTCTCATCCATTTTTACTCCCCCAATCTCCCCAATGATGTTCTGGTCTCCTTACCTCCCAAAGAGTCCTCCCAAGGTTCACTCAAGCCTCTCAACGACCCAACCTTTGAGTATTAAGAGTTACGTTTAAGGTAAGGGAACTGACCTCTCTCTTTCTTTTCAAGTAATCTCTTTTATGTCATTCCTTTTATGCTCCATGTTCTTATGTGGTAGGATGTTATTTTATATTCCTCTTACTTCCCTTTTCATGTTTATATAATGATATATCACCTCTTACTCTCATTATTTCGTTTTATGAAGTTTTAAGTGGCGCTGTTAGGCTGCCGAATTTTTAAGGGATTCTTTCACCCTTCTCGTTTTCAAGATCTATTTTCATGTAAAGTCTTTTATGTTCCTCTTTATTATGTTGGGGTATGATCTCTAAATATATCATACTTATCTTTTACGTTCATATGATGTGATACCCTATTTGATCTCGTCAATTCATTTTTTTTTTGAAGTTTTAAGTGGCGCCGTTAGGTTGCCGAGTATTTAAGTGGTTCTTTCTCCCCTCTCGTTTTCATGTTCTAGTTTCAGGTCAAGTATTTCAAGTTCCTTTTTATTATGTTGTGATATGATCTATATATCTATCATACTGATATTTTATAATCATATGATGAGAGACCCCATCTGATCTCTTCAATTCATTATTTTTAAGTTTTATGTGGCGCTGTTAGGCTGACGAATTTTTAAGTGGTTCTTTCACCCGTCTCATTTTCGAGTTCTACTTTCATGTCAAGTCTTTCATGTTCCTTTTTATTATGGTGGGGTATTAACTCTATATCTATCATACTGAACTCTTATGTTCATATAATGAGATACCCTATTTTATCTTGTCAATTCATTTTTGGTTGAAGTTTAAGTGACACCTTTAGGCTGCCAGATTTTCATAATAGAAATATTATTTTTTTCTTCCTTTCATGTTCTTCGTTTCATATGGTATGTCTGTAAAATTTCATTAAAATGTTCTTAAATCCTTTATATTCTGTTCCCCTACTGTTTTATGGATCATTTATGAGTTGGTGACCCATGTCCCCTATCTTTTCAATGTTTTCTAAAACCTCGTAACATAGCCTTTATGTTGCAGAATTTCCGTCTCAAAATGTCCCTCTCTTTTTCTAAAGTTCTGTTATTTTATTAAGTGAATACTCAATGATCTATCTTCTATATGGGTATTCACATATATTCCATGTTTTTCTATTTTAAATTCTTGGATTTACATACATGATACCCACCTTCCTTTCCTGTGGGTTTTAAAGTGACACAAAGATCATGTATTTAAAGCTGTTTTTAAAATGTTATGATTATGAAAGGAAACCCATTCATTTTTGATATATGGGTTGTTTATGAAATTATTGATGATTATATATGTGGCTCAAATGATAATAAAGACATGTCAACTGTGCACCCAGATAGCGCTCCAATGCATTGGGTAAAGAATTAATCTCTAGATATGACCTTTTAGACTGATGCCTTGGTGAATAACCTTGGTAATTTTTAATGACACCATGGGGATGGACCTTGGTGAAACAAAATGATTTTCAATATTAAATGTTGTAGCCACATCTCAAAGTTAGGAAAAATGTTATTTTATTCTGATATGCCACATGATTTCTTTCTCATGCCCTAATGTTCTTTTTCATGACTTTATTGAAGTATCACATGTTCACATGTTAAATGTTTCTCTTGTTTCAATTACTGATCCTTCTGCTCACCCTTTCTTTTGTTGTATGTCTCCAGGTTATGAGATGCAGTAATGAACCTAGGATGAACTTGAGGAGAATCCTTTCAAGTGTTTAAGAAGAATGTTTTATGTTTTCATGTTTTATTTTCCTGGTTTCCAAGACACTAAACCTTAAAGATCCTCAGTTTTGTTTAATGTATTGAAAGTTTATGTTATTAAAAGGTGGGATGCTATAGTTGGTATCAAAGGATGTTTTAGTTATTTGTAGAAATTAGGATATGAAATCTTTAGGAAGAACCCTATAGAAAAGTTTAGATATAGGAATTCTTCTTGGTATTTTGGTGAGTATTGAGTAAGGGGTGTCCAAGAAAATACATCCATGTCTAGATACGAGCAGGTAGAGGCGGCTCTGGCACAGATGTAAATAGGGGCAAAACCTGAAAGCACCGCTTTGAGCTAGACTCGAACGGGAACTGGTACACGAAAATGGGCCTTGCTGCACTCTTCGTTACGACACTCCTGGGGGATATGATTTGGAAAATTCATAAGCTTAGTTTGAACCATTATTAAAGGAACAAAGATAAAATAAAATAAAGATTCACATAAGAAGATATGATCATGGATAACCTAGATTGGAACCTAGGGGATCACATGATAGGGTATAGTTTCCTTCTACATGTTTATCCTTCTTTGCTTAATGTTTCCTTTTAATGATTACTGGCTAAGTATTTAAGCCCCAAATTATACATTCTCTTCTTAGTTAATGGTGGGAAATGGAAGTACATGTCCCAACAACCAATGTGATTGGAAATGTGACGATTGTCGTATTAATATTACAGAGATGATTAGGGGTTTAACAGATGATTATTATTTTGGAAGACGTTCACTATTTTGGGGACCCTATATGATCGAGGTAAATAGATTACTACAATATTTTCATTGAGGATTAAGGTTGACATATATTTTTAAGAATCGATGAATTTAAGGTGGACTTATAGTAATTTAGGTTACTTATGGAAATGATTAACTTATCATGGGTAAAATATGTTTAGGTTAGCTACTTTTGTTATATGATGTTAGGAGTAGTTGTTGTTGTTTGGAGATGAACAATTAAGTTTATTTTGGAAGACTATGATATCAAATCATTCTTGTATTTGGGTTTCAATCTTAGTTTGGTTTATTTTGAGTAATTTTAAGGACCGTTATTTACGGAATGGTCTATGACGAACTCTGGGTACTACCGTGGAACTTTGAACATTTAATAGTAGTTTCCCTTCCTATGGGATTCTTTCATTTTGAAGAGTTTATTATCTTACCCTTTATGGTTTTGGGATAATGTTTAAACATAGAAGAAATTGATAGTTAATCTTTTGTGGATTACGTGATTCTCTAGAAGATGATTCTTGTTCTTTTCATGAGACCATGTGTTTTTGAATTCTCATCATTTGGAGAAAAGATTAGTTTTGGTAGAGACTTTTAAAGGATGAATCTATACTTGAAGGTAGGTATATTTTCTTATGTTTCTGTTCTATGTAGTAAATTAATTCCTCAAAATTATGAAAAGGAACGTAAAAAAATCGTTGTTGGTTTACGTTTCCTAATAGGTAATCAAAGACTATTTACACACATCATAAGTTTTGGATTTTCTTATGGTTAACTTTCTCCTAATCATGTTCTCTATCACTCTCCCTCAGGACATGACCCTTTGTTTTCTCCTCTATGTCCATTTTCTCCTACATGGAATGCTATTGTGGTTTAACTCGGGTGACCTTTGTACATCCCTTTCTTTCTTTTAAAGTAATTGTTTTACTAACTCCTTTTCGGATGTGGGACATTCAATGAAATTTCAAAACCCAATTTTAAAAATTGCGAGGATGCAATTTCTTAAGGGGGAAGATTGTAACGACCTGAAATTTTGATTAAATCGTGTTTCCTAATTTTTTGTGTTATTTTATTTTTTTATACTCAACAAAAATGTTTCATTTGATAACATGTGTATAATTAAAATGAGACCATTGGGTTTTGGACTGTTATATGACCATTGGTCAATATGACCGCTGGAAACTAAACATTTTGATTATTGTCTCAAAATACAAGTAATCTTGGTTAATTAATATAGAAAGAAGATTCGATGACCTCACCCAGTAGTCCTGGACCAATCGAATCCCATCTAACAGAACTTGGGAACGAGGTAGCACCACTAGGATTTTCTCTGGACCAAACCCAAGCCGAACTTCATCGTGGGAAGTTAGAACAGAATCGCCTTCGCGAGAAGTTCAAACTGATAGAAATTACTACTCGTGTGATGTTGGTCGAGCCTCCCTTAGATTCTCTCACCTTATCACACCTTAAACTTATGTCCTATGCTTGTGTGATAAGGGGCTATGTAAGGAGACCGTAACTGCCCTGTGTAATCTTTTTTTTAAATAACAATTTCGATTTCTTCTTATGATGAAGTTTATGAATTTTTAAATGACCGGATAAATATAGTATGCATATTTTTGATGAATTTTAGAAAAAGGATATTTTAAAAAATGTTTATATAAATATTAAATAATTAAAAATGTGTAATGATTTTCAAAAAATGGTCTTCTACAATTATGTTCAGTACGAAATTTAGAGTCTAATAATATCAACTTAATTGTTGATGAATAGTAAATTATGTATAGGGATTTTATGATTAGGATTAGTAATGTGACCAAATGGATTAGTAATCTCACTTAAAGAAAGTATTAATATAATATAGGCACCTTGATTAAGTAATGTGATTCAATAAAATGGTTAAATAACGGTTTCATAAATTATTATTCAAGTATAAGTTTTTTTGGGGTGAATAGTGTTTTTAATTAAAAATTAAATTAAAAATATTTAGAAAAGTATTTTTATAAAATGGACTTTATTTTTGAACTCACAACACCGATATTAAGTTATGGTAATTTTCAAGGTTTTTTCTGAAAAGATTATTTTTCAGTGAATAGTGTTATTATTTAAAAATTAAATTAAAAATATATAAAAAATTATTTTTATAAAATGGAGTTCATTTTTGAAATCAGAGCATTGATATTTGGTTAAGGTGAAATTTTGGGATTTTTCTGAGAAAGTTGAATTTTTAGGGAATAGTAAAAATACAGTTTTAGGGTTTCGGTATGTTTAATGACATCATAACTGTGTTATTATAATTTCATGAGATATTTTATGGCTTGGCAGACCAATGGTGATGAATTATTATATTGGGTGCCCCATGTGTCCTAACTTCAGGGGAAATATCATGGGAGAGCACATGCTTTTGAGAAAACAACTTGTGAGGTGTCCCTTGGCCATTAATGCCTTGTCCCCTCGCTTTCCCTATAAATACCAAGCAATCCTCTCATCCATTTTTACTCCCCCAATCTCCCCAATGATGTTCCGGTCTCCTTACCTCCCAAGGAGTCCTCCCAAGGTGCCCTCAAGCCTCTCAACGTACCAACCTTTGAGTATTATGAGTTACGTTTAAGGTAAGGGATCTGACCTCTCTCTTTCTTTTCAAGTAATCTCTTTTATGTCATTCCTTTTATGCTCCATGTTCATATGTGGTAGGATGTTATTTTATATTCCTCTTACTTCCCTTTTCATGTTCATATAATGAGATATCACCTCTTACTCTCATTATTTCGTTTTATGAAGTTTTAAGTGGCGCCGTTAGGCTGCCGAATTTTTAAGGGATTCTTTCACCCTTCTCGTTTTCAAGATCTATTTTCATGTAAAGTCTTTTATGTTCCTTTTTATAATGTTGGGGTATGATCTCTAAATATATCATACTTATCTTTTACGTTCATATGATGTGATACCCTATTTGATCTCGTCAATTCATTTTTTTGATGTTTTAAGCGGCGTCGTTAGGTTGCCGAATTTTTAAGTGGTTCTTTCTCCCCTCTCGTTTTCATGTTCTACTTTCAGGTCAAGTCTTTCAAGTTCCTTTTTATTATGTTGGGATATGATCTCTATATCTATCATACTGATCTTTTATAATCATATGATGAGAGACCCCATCTGATCTCTTCAATTCATTATTTTTAAGTTTTAAGTGGCGCCGTTTGGCTGACGAATTTTTAAGTGGTTCTTTCACCAGTCTCGTTTTCGAGTTCTACTTTTATGTCAAGTCTTTCATGTTCCTTTTTATTATGTTGGGGTATTATCTCTATATCTATCATACTGAACTCTTATGTTCATATAATGAGATACCCTATTTTATCTTGTCAATTCATTTTTGGTTGAAGTTTAAGTGACGCCGTTAGGCTGCCATATTTTCATAGTAGAAATCTTATTTTTTTTCTTCCTTTCATGTTCTTCATTTCATATGGTATGTCTTTAAAATTTTATTACCATGTTCTTAAATCCTTTATATTCTGTTCCCCTACTGTTTTATGGATCATTTATGAGTTGGTGACCCATGTCCCCTCTCTTTTCAATGTTTTCTAAAACCTCATAACATAGACTTTATGTAGCAGAATTTCCGTCTCAAAATGTCCCTCTCTTTTTCTAAAGTTCTGTTATTTTATTAAGTGAATACTCAATGATCTCTCTTCTATATGGGTATTCACATATATTCCATGTTTTTCTATTTTAAATTCTTGGATTTACATACATGAGACCCACCTTCCTTTTCTGTGGGTTTTAAAGTGACACAAAGATCATGTATTTAAAGCTGTTTTTAAAATGTTATGATTATGAAATGAAACCCATTCATTTTTGCTATATGGGTTGTTTATGAAATTATTGATGATTATATATGTGGCTCAAATGAAAATAAAGACATGTCAAGTGTGCACCCAGATAGCGCTCCAATGCATTGGGTAAATACTTAATCTCTAGAGATGACCTTTTAGACTGATACCTTGGTGAATAACCTTGGTAATTTTTAATGACACCTTGGGGATTGACCTTGGTGAAACGAAATGATTGTCAATATTAAATGTTTTAGCCAAATCTTAATGTTATGAAAAATTCAATTTTTATTATGATATGCCACATGATTTCTTTCTCATGCCTTAAAGTTCTTTTTCATGACTTTATTGTTGTATCTCAAGTTCACATGTTAAATGTTTCTCTTGTTTCTCTTACTGGGACTTCTGCTCACCCTTTCTTTTGATGTATGTCCCCAGGTTATGAGATGCAGTAATGATCCTAGGATGAACTTGAGGATAATCCTTTCAAGTTTTTAAGAAGAATGTTTTATGTTTTCATGTTTTAAATTCCTGGTTTCCAAGACACTAAACCTTAATGATCCTCAGTTTTGTGTAATGTAATGAAAGTTTATATTATACAAAGGTGGGATTCTATATGAACCATGAGTGGGAGGGAGAATGAGAGGAAAATGTTAAATCTTGAGTGGCTCGGGACATGAAAACCAAAACATTAGGTGGCCACATGGTTACCCAACACGGTTGGGAAAAACCGTACGCCAACCATGTGGTTTCCAATGCCTCACCCAGGGACTTGGCATAACATTCCCACACTGTCTGACAAAATGTGTGCTGCCCTTGCAGAGCACACTGTTAAGGGTTCACTGTTTCTTAGGCTTGTCGCACGGTTTGTTTAAACCATGCTCCAACTGTGTTCCCCTGCACAACCTCCACAACTTTAAATGATTTTCCCCGAATTGTCCAAATATCAACCAAACACTTAAAAAATCACAAACTAACTGAAACAGGGGTCACATACCTCAAACCGGGGGTTCTACTATATCAAACCCCTATTACATTCCATGTGTGGTGATTTTAGTATGGTTTCCACTACAATTAATATTGTCACTAAAATTTTTTGGGTTATTTCTTATTTCTTATATAAATGTGATAGTTCGTATTCATTAGAAAATAATAATTGTGTGAAGATATAATTATGATGTTTAACATACCCCATCCAACTCACATACATTGTGACCAAACCAAGATATGCATTCCTCAAGCAAGAATATTTGTACTGCAGAGGCAACCAGCTAGTCAGAATGTTATATGAATAACTTTAGGAGACTATTCCATCATTATTATAGATATTCATTTATAATATTGGTGTAAATATAAATAATTACAATAAAATAATATAAGAATTTTCCATTAAGTTGACAGATCTAACATCTATAAGTCATTAAATACTTTTCAAAATAAAATGACCAAAATTGAAATATCAGTTATGAATATGATAAATTTTTCTCTGTCATTGGGATAACATACTAAAAAAATTATAGGGAAATAAATATAGAATTCGATAAAAAAAATAGTTTTTTTCTTCACCCATTTCGTTTCCTAACACCAACCACGGTTGAAAAAATCACTCATCTGATGGAGGTCTTCCATAATTTTTTTACACATATGATGTTTTTATTCCCTAGAAAATTATGGAATATAATAAAGTTATATTTTACAATATATATACACAATGATTATGAGAAATTTATTTTCTTTTGGAATATATTCTAATATATATAATGATATTTTATAGTTTCATACACATATTTTTATCATGATGGAATAATGGTATCATGAATTATAGGGTATGACTCATTAAGAACTGTTCTAACTCACTAATGAAAATTGAATGTTAATGAGTTGAAAAATTCTTCTCATAAATGAAATCCATTAGTTATTAGACATTTTATACAATGGAATTCTCATGATTTCAATGTGCTCATGTCATAGTTTCATGAATTTTACAAGTCCCAATTAATCATATGTTATACTGCATGAATACTTGTATAAACACTCAAGAAGAGTCCTATAGGGTTATATATATAGATCAAAATATAATATGGTGTGATATGGATCACTTTATAAAATCGTACTTTTCTAAATCATCCTTAAAGGTATCTATGTCATTCACTATATTTTGTGTTAAAACTGTTGCATCAAAAAAAGTTCATCATTCTATAAAAACTATAATTTTTATCTAATAGCACATTTGAAACCAAATTGTATGAATATAAACATTAGGAAACAATACTATGAGGGAATCACAATTTAAGAGACAACTGATAAAATATGTTACTAGTGATACTACTTGGACAACATACATTAGAACTCTTTATAAGCATATTATATTTATAGATAATGCTGATCACATTTCAATATTTCCAAACACCTATTCCTGAATGTTCAAATCATAATACTAAAATTTGAAACACACTTTGGGAAGACAATTTTTATAAATTTCACCAACTATTCAACAACATTTAGTATCTTGAAAATATTTAATAATGATTGTTAAAATAAAAATATAGACATTGAATCACATTTAGGTTGTTTTTGGTTCTTCTAATATATACAATTTCTTTTATTTTATTTATTTCAATAATTTCAGTACTTGTAATCACTTATTATATGACTAATTTAGTATATTAACTCTGTATGTCTTAGATATGGAATTGAAAAAAAATTCTATACCATTCACGCCCTCATTCTTTCTGAGTTCAAATTTTCTAGTAAATATATGTACATTCAATTTTTATATTTGGATTATGCTAAGAAAAAACATTTACACTTTTATGAATGTTTTGTAAAAATATTATACAATAAGTACCTCTAAAAACATTTTTTCGTGTAATTTATAGAATAAAAATATTTATCTTTTAGATTAAACTCGTGTTCTTTTCAGTATAACTACCACATGGTTTATGTCTCCACCAAAATTAAGCATCTCTCAAAAATAAATAGATAATATTTATGTTCATTGGAAGAGGGGGACATTGGTTTCCTTAAGTTGATGGATGAAGCTATCCAAATTAAACTATTCATCATCTCCTCTCCTTTCATTTCATTTATTCAGAATAAGGGAATGTAATTCTAACACTAAATCAAATTATTTTTCTTCTTAATCATCCCTAGGAGTGATCTTCCTAATCTCATTGAAAGTGGATATTCCTTCTATAATTACACATAGACATTATTCATATCAAATATTCTCTTTTATCACTTATATCCATTTTTTATGCAGTTGGATAGAAAATTATCATACCAAATTAATCTCTTTCCTTAACCATTACAGAGGGATGCACCCGAAGTCCATAGTGAAAATAAAAGACATGATCTTGTAAAAATTTATAAACACACCACTTGAATAACTCCAGAGGTTTGATGTTGTCTAGCTTCCTATTATATGATCTCTATAAAGAACATGAAGATGAATATAACATAATCATATCTACCGTGTAAGGTACACAAATAGAAATTTCATAATTGTATATTGAACATCATTTTAGTTTATATATTTGTCAATCTTGGATTTAGGTTTCTATTTTGATTCAAATATATTTTCAACTGGCGATATATGGGTTGAAACCTATCAATATTATTAAATAATTACTATGATTTCTAATATATGTAATCATTTTGAAAATGGTATTTTTCAAATTTTAGTACATATCACATGACATATCATTAAATATGAACAAAAATTTTACTCTAACTAATTAATTCACGGTATATGAAATAGTTTTTCATATCCCAGGAATCATTAAAAATAACATGGGATTTTATAATTCATAGATTATAGAATTTAGGTATCGTATTCTATGATAGCACTATGTCATTATTTTGAAAACATAGAATTAAATCACCATAGCATTATTGATTCAAATCATAAATTATAACATGATAACTATTTGTTTTTCCTTAATATTTGAAGGTATGAAATTTCATACTTATGGATTCTTCCAACCCATAAGGATTCATTCCATTGTCATGTTAGTGTAAAATTTATCATTTATGCTTATCATAAACAAAATTTTCATTATTCCTTGTAAAATATTATGCATGGAGCTTATCAAGTTTATGAATTATATCTTATAATTCGTAAAATTTTATTATACCTACATTGATAAATGGTATATGCGGATATAATATTTTTTCATTAAATTATTTTTTAATTGAATGGTATAATTTAATTTTTTTTATAAATTACAATAAATTGTATTTTGGGATTTTTCTTCAAATGATTAAATTTCTATAAATTAATTACTTATTAAGTGTTTATGATTACTTACTTAAATTCTAAGGAATAATTTATTAAAAAATATCATGTAATACTAAATATTAATATGACGATATATTTTGTATTATATCGAATGAATTTTACTCTGGAAAAAAATGATTATATTGAAATTATAATGCTATTTTATAATGGGTTTAAAAATTATAAACATATAGTAAAAATGTAAAAAATATATATTTATGTTAAAAATTTTCTATATTATATAGTTTGAATTTCACAAATTAAATGTCTTACATGACATTAATTGGTAAATTAATGATTGATTTTATAAAGGATTAAATAATATTAGTCATTTAATATTTTTATTATGTAAATAGTTTACATACTTAAAATTGAAATATAATATGATTAAATTTCACATCATAAATTTTATTTAAATTTAAATTCTATATAAAAAATTATTTCAATGTGTTCATATTAGGAAATTAATATAAAGTTATTATATTCATGATTATGGAATTTAAATAAAAAATAGATACATTATATTGTTCTTATAATAAAATATTATTTTTTAATTTTTCATAAATTGTTAGCGCGAATTTTAATATGTGAGTTACTAATATATTTCATAGTTAATACAATTATTTTTAATTATAAAATATTTATGTTATGATTTTTTGAATGATTAATTTATAAAAGTACTATAAATATTTGCATCTATAGAGTCATATATCATGTATGCTAATACATTTTGTTTTCTACTACCGTGACTATTGTTTTTTTAGTTATGGTATTTAAATAATGAATTAATAATAGTTTATAAATATTATTTTGTAGTATTTTTAAGGCATTGAATTTTCACATTAGTAAAGTATCCATGGGTATTGGTAATTTGGGTCAAACTTCTCACTATCATTGAGAATTATTCCTTATCTAGAAATGTATGAGTTGACTATATATGGATCTAGAATCTCTCATGTGGGGATAATTGATTTAATATAATTATAATACACTTAATATAAGGATTTTATGTACCTTATTCATAAGATACACTTGTACATTGTATAAATGAGATTGGTTTTCAAATTGGGTATGTAACACAAGTTGAGAGATGTGTAATTTGTTACACATCAATATGTTTTGAACATATTGATTTGTTTGAGAGAATTTGATTCCTTATAAAATTATTTGAATTATGCGTACATGTAAAGGAAAAATATGTTATAATATTTTGATATTAAATTCCATTTAGTGTGAAAAGTGTTAAATTATTTCTGAAGGATCCCATGTCCATACATCAACCATTAAATCAGTTCGGTTCTGTCAAAGATGGTCACCTAAGGATTATCTTTTATAAGGCATGGTGCAAATGGATAAAACTAAAAATGTGGTAAATTTTTATAAGTTTTCATTTTGTTACACTTAACTAGGAAACCATTATAGTAAGGATACTAGAGGAGTTTAGTAAGGTTTATCCATCTGATTCATTCGATAAAAAAGTTATCTACTCAAATACCACATAGTCATATATGACAATATTTATATTATTCTCTACCTAAATTTCTATCTTTTATGATTAATTCAAAGGAAAACTCATTACATATTTATATATGGATCTTTCCCACTAATTTATAAATTGAAGTTAAAAGGGTTCATGAATTTTGTGTTATTTTATTTAATAAATCACATTATCAAAAAGAATGTAAAAGATGATACTCATGTGATGAGATATGTTTTATTGTTGTATAGTATCACAATAATTAATCTTAACCTTGATACCAGACATCAGAATTGATATGATTAGTGTAATAATACCCACTGAATGGTAACATATGTGCGGTTCTAAAATAAATAGGAATATTCTATGTGTTATAGAAATTACTTCATAAATAAACAAATAATTAATGTTTCTCAACACATGAAATCTGGATGGCTATTAGATGAATATAATTATTCACTTGCTTTTTAATGAAATTAGATACAACATGTTCATTGTAATTTCATTCAATGATTTAAAATTATACTTGGATGGATATGTAATTGACATGGTGATAATGGAGTATTACTTGAGGTATATTCAAGTTAAGGAATTCATTCTATGATCCATGATTAAAATTTTCTAATTATGCGAATGAGTTCATGAAAATATTGACCAATTTTCTCTATGTTTTGAGAAATGATGATAATGGGAAAATGATGTCCTTTTTCTAGTCTCTTATTCATTGTACATGTTGGTAAAGGTTCCCACAAGAAGCATAAATGAATGTTCAGAAGGTCCTATAACATCACTTAATATATATAGTCAAGGTCTCTATAACCAAATGTTACAATTTAGAAGGAGTAATTATTCAGAGGGATGGAAGTGCTTGAGATACTGACAGTTCGAAAAAATGGATTTTTGGAGCGTGGTATTTGTGATGGGGAAGGGTTATGTCACAAAAAGCCTATTTTGGAATGAACTATTTCTGATGGGGAGATCATCCCCACGCAAATAATTAGTGATATACGATGGAGAGACAGTCCTCATCGCCAAAGTTTTGGCGCGAGTTCGGCATCAAATTCTAGGAAATGTATTTGGAACATACATAATCACCCATCACAAATACCTGAGGGTGTTTTTTAATATTTTTGTCGGGATTTAACTCTTTTCAAAAATAGTATGTCGGTAGGTTGGTATTTGTAACGGTTATCTTCACGAATACCTTTCTAACCACAACTGAATATTAATAGGGGTGATAGTATTTGCGACAGGTCCCATAATAATTAATACTATTTGCAAACTGGATTCATGTTATAAATAATCTAATCACATATAATCTTACATATATATACCCCAATACATTTTCCCCTCATTTAACTCTTTTCTATACTCCTACCTCCCTAATTTCTTATATTTTCTCTCTCAAATATTTTTTAAGGAAGAAAATTTAATTCAGAGGAATATTCATTTCATAAATGATCTGAAAGAATAAGTTTTAAGTTATTTATCTATTTATTAGTTTTTTAGTTTATTTATTTATTTTATTTCATACCACAGCTACAAATATGGATTTTAACAGCGATAAAAAAAGGCCTTTAACAGTGCTAAAAAAGAATTATTAATGCCGGAGAAGATAAAGGGGGGGTCCCCTTTATCAGTGCTCTAAAACTGCTGATAAAGACCCCTTTTATCAACGCTAAAAAGTGCTGATAAAAAAAATTAAAAAATATAAAAATATACTGCCAATCAGAGGGGGGATTTTTACATCACTTGACCCCCCCCTTTATCAGTGCTTTCCCACACCTCTAGTGCCCACACACACTGCCTACACCCTTTATCAGCGCTATCCCCTCTAAATAACCCTTACGCGCACGCCCTTGCCTCCACCCGGATTTGATCTCGAGACCTCTCCCTTATACACCTAAAGGATTTTCCACTCCCCTATATTGATTTTTTCTCTTATTTAAGAGATTTCTATTTATTTATATATATATTTAGTTATATTTATTCGTATAGTAATATATATTTATATTAATATATATTGTTATATTAATATATATATTTATAGTTATATGAATATATATATATATATTTATTTATTTATAGTTATATTAATATATATATATATATAGTTATATTAATATATATATATAGTTATATTAATATATAGTTATATAAATATTAATATATTGGTATTTTAAATAAAATGGATATTAGTTATTATTTATATAAAGCTAATGTATTTTAAATGTAAATATGTTTAATTATTTATTTAAAAAATTTAATTTTTAGGTGTGAATATATAAAAAATATGTACATATAGTTATATATATGATTATAAATAGAAATGCATTATAAAAAATGATAAAATTTAAAATTGATAATATCAATATGAATGTAATACCTTGGAATAAATTCAGTCCCCACCAAAAAAAGCTAATAATACCCCCTTAAACGTGGCTGAAAATCCACAAAATGTTAAAAAATCGGGGTACCCCGACAAAAAACTCTGTTTTGGAGGCCTTTTAGGCCACTTTTGGCATTGAAGAAACCTTTCTCGAGGTTTATCCTAATTGATAGAGATGTGGAGCTCGTCGCAGGATTCAATTTTATATATGGTAGAGCTCAAACGGACACCCGAATCAAAATTTACGGTCGTTTGAAGTTTGAGTTGCGTTTTCAACATATTTTGGATCATTTTTTTTTATTTTTTAGTCCTCACATTGTTATGAAATGACTATTAATCCATAATAATTAGAAAATTCTTAATTAAAAATATTTTCTTAATTTTTTTATAAGCCATTTTCACTAAATATCTTATATATTAAGTATAATAAGTGTAAATGTATATTTATACTTAACTAAAATATATTTAAAATTTATATATTATATTTATGTCAATATAACAATATTGATATATTTATATATTAATATATTATTTTCAAATGTTTTTTTTGAAGTCGATCCCTTTATAAGTGCTTTTAAAAAAAGTGCAGATAAAGCCCCCTATAACAGCGCTACTAAAAAATGCGCTGATAAATGGGGTCCCTTTATCAGCACTAAAAAAAGAACTAATACAGGGGGGGCCTTTATCAGGGCTAAAAAAGCGCTGATAAATGGGTAATTTTATTAGTGCTTTTTTTAGCGCGGAAAAAGGTCCCCCCCTTTATCAACGCTTTTTGGTTAGCACTGATAAAGGGGTGGCGCTGGACTATCCCGGTTTTGTGGTAGTGTATACGTAATTATTATTTTTAATTACGAGCATTTATTTTAAATTAGAATGTGATCATATTATTTGTCAATTTTTTTACAAAAAACATGTGATTAATATTAATTAATATTAATTAATATCTATATTAACTATTATTAATTATTTTTCAATATTATTAATTAGAAAAATATTAATAATTGTTAGTAATTAGTCATAATTAGTAATAATCAGTTATAATTACTAAAAAATAGCGTTATTAAGTAGTTTACTGAAATATATATTTATAAATAATAATAAATAGTCATAATAAGAATTAATGAAGTATTATTAGAAGAAAATAATAATAATTAGTAGTAAATAGAAATAATTTATAGAAAATACTTATAATTAGAAATGATAAGGATTAATTTGGAATAATAATCAATAATTAGGAATAATCAGTAATAATAAAGAATAATTAGTAATTATCAGTAAACATTAGTAATCATCAGTAATAATTCGAAGTCTTTAGTAATGTTGAGGAATAAATAGTAATAATTAGTATTAAATAGATATAATTAGAAAGAAATAGTAATAATGATTATATATTACTAATAATTATTATTAATTTGCAATAATTAGTAATAATTAATAAAAAATAGTAAAAAATATTAATAAAATTATTTATTATGTTTAATTAGTATTAATTATCATTAATTAGTAATAACTAGTAATAATTAGTAATAATTAGGAATAATTAGAATTAATTAGTAATAATTCAGAATAATTATTATAAATTAGTAATAATTACAAACAAGTATGATTAATTAGTAATGATGAGTCCTGATTAGTAATAATTATGAAAAATTAGTAATAATTAGAAGTAATTATTAATAATTTGTAATAATTTGTAATAATTAGAAATAATTAGGAATAGTTAGAAATAATTAGGAATAGTTAAGATTAATTAGGAATAATTAGTAATAATTATGAATAACTAGTAACAATTACAAATAATTAGGAAAAATCATGAATAATTTGCAATAATTGGGAGTAATTAGAAATAATTATGAAAAATTATATACAATTTGGATCAATTAATAATAATTAAAAATAAATAGTAATAAATGGTAATAAATAGTAATATTTAATTATATTTGCTTATAATTAGTTATAATTAGTTTTTTTATTAATTTGGATTAATTAGTAATAATTTAGATTAATTAGTAACAATATGGAATTACAAGTAATAACTATGAATAATTTCTAATAATGTGTAATAATTTGAAATAATTATGAATAATTAGTAATAATTAGGAATAAGTAGTAATATCTAATAATAATTAGTAACAATTTCTAATGATTATGATTGATTTCTAACAATTATGAATATTTAGTAATACATTGGAATAATTAGTCATAATTATGATTAATTAGGATTAATTAGTAATAATAACAATTAATTAGTAATGATTAGTAATAATTGGATATAATTAGTAATAATTAGTAATATATAGTCTTAATTTTTTATGAATTATTATATTAATTAATCATTAGTAATAATTATTATTAATTGGTATTAAATAAGATTAATAAGTAATAATTAGGAATAATTTTTAATTAGTAGGATTCATCATAAATAATTCGTAATAATTAGGATTAATTAGTAATAACTAGTAATAAATAGTAAAAAGTCCTAAAAAATTAGATTAGTTAGGATTAAATAAGAATCAGTAGATTAATTAATAATAATTAAAAATAATAAGGAATAATTATAAATAATTAGGAATAATTAGGAACAATATGAATTAGGTAGGAATAATTAGAGATTATTATTATTATTAAGTAATAATTATCAATAATTAGTAACAATTATTGATAATGAGTAATAATTAGATTTAATTAGTAATAATTAGGAATAATTAGGAATAATTAGGAATAATTATGAATAATTAGGTATATTTAGTTATAATTAGTAATAATTAGTAATATATAATGATAATTACGAATAATTAGGAGTAATTAGTGATACATAGGAATAATTAAGCATAATAATGATTATTAAATTTTAATACTTCGTAACAATTAGTAATAATTATTAATAATTAGTAATAATTGGTATTAATTAGTAAAAATTAGAAATAATTTTCAATAATTAACAATATTTAAAAATAATTTTTAATAATTCGAAGTAATTTCATAAAAAATATATAAAAATATAAATCATTAGCTGGATTTCAGCATAATTCATAATTAATTGGCACAATTTCAAGTGAATTGGTTGAATTCATTTTCCGGATAGCTCATCTCTTTGAAACATTCATTCACTAAAATCAATATGAAAAATATACTACAACGTATAGGTATCTACTTTCGTATTAACAAAAATTGACATGCGTAAGTTAGAGAAGATTTTTTCTATTGATTTTAGTGAGAGAATGTTTTGATTAGGTGAGAAGTGTGGAAATAAGGATCTTTTCTCTAATGAATCATCTTTTACAACATTCTATAATAGAAATCACTATAATAAAATCTGGTCCAACATTATCTAATGAGTTTCCACGAATCAATTGGAAATTGTTCCACTCGTAATTAGAGGTAATTATTATACATTACTAGTAAATATTAATAAATATAGGTAATTAGAATAAATTATTATATATTAGTGTATATTAGTAGATATTTTTATAAATTATAAAATAAATACTATAAATAACTATTAATTAATAAAAATTATAATAAATTTAACGAAAATTGAATTTCAATTTAATCTATTTTTTAGATATTGTTTGTATTATATGAAATTATTGAAAAAGAATAATTAATTTATATTTTTTAAAAAATATGGAATAAGTAATTAATCAAAGTAATTATGATATGATCACACTTGGATAAATCCACATAGAAATCCTAATAGTTCTAGTTTAATTCCTATATATATCTAGGGTGTTGATGTTTTCTTATCATTTGCATCATAAAAAAGTGTTTTTTTAGAAGGGATAAATAAATGTCCTTGTACAAGAATTTTTCTAAATAATTTTGATGCATTTGAGAACATTGGAGGTATTATATTTCAGTTTTTCTTTCAACAAAATTATATTTTCTCATATCATCATGGTGAACACAGTTGTAGGGAAGATACTAATTATTTTTTTCGAGAGCCATAACAGATTCAAAATATTTTACATGAGGTAGTAGGTCCATCTTTTAAACAACCGTAAAATCAGTATGATATAGATTTTACTATTGTGTTGGAACCATTTTAATTTTATGAGTTGTTGAGGTCTGATAAGGAAGCCTTATATCCTGAATGTAAAATTATAAAATTTGAAGATGTTGTAAAATTTATTGATATTAAATATTCTAATGGAATGTAAAATATCTTTTTTGATTAAATATTCTCTTTTGTTAAAACAATTTTACCTAAACAAAATGTGTTTCCAAAAAATATCTTTGAGGGAATGAGGTTTGGTAGTAATCTTGGTTTGGGTTATCAGATGATTCATGCGTGTTCAAATGTTGGAATCATATATTATGGTTAAAATGAGTCATCGGAAAATTGATCTATATGTGGAAATTTGAGGTATAGAAAGGCCCAACTAAGAGAGTATGGATAGATTCTTGTAAAAAATGAGATATTTCCCTGTTGCATAAATATTGCGTCATTTATTTATGTCTCCTAACATAGCGTCATTGGTGTCATGGTACAATACCAATATTTCAACTGTTTAATGATTAAATATTCCCTTGGATGGTGATTCATGGAATCCTTTTGACATAGTTCATCAGTCTTCTACTTTAGAATCCTGAAACATGCAATTGGGTCTTTCTACTTACGGTTTCTCTCAATTTGTTTCATACAGTAGTTAGTATTAATGGTGTCCAATCTTTATAACTCCCCATTATTTAGCTCAATAGATGTTGATGAAGGACCCACACATCATTTTGAATTTATTGATTATAGGAAATTGAAAAAATGTATTGATATTTATTTGGAACCATTTAATGATGAGTTAAAGTCAATGTAGGGTAATGGTGTCAATACATATTATTTTGATACGAAATATAATTTTCTACTGAAATTTACATTTTTGTTGAAAACTAGTGACTTACCATCATATTTAATGTTATCTTGTTGTAGTACACATGGTCTAACATCATTCTTATCCAGTATGAGACACAACAAATCATTTTATGCTTATCAATGGAAATAAACCTTATTAGTTTGACTGTCATTATAGATTACTTCCAAAAGATCATCCTTTTCAGAGGAATAAATATCATTTTAGAAAATGTAATTTTGAACGATATGAACATGTAATAGTGATCGTTGGTATAAAGGTATATTCAATTGTATATTTTTTTACCTCCCATCACATTTGGACAAACAATAATCCAACACAAAATTTGTGCATTTGGGAAAAAATATAATGAATAAAATAGATTAATTTTTTGGGATCTGTCATATTTTTATGATTTATTTCATTATTACATGTTAGATTTCAGGAAAATTGAGAAGTACTATTTTGATAATTTATTTTATATAATGTAGAAAAAACCAGGTAAGAGAAAAGGTAATGAAAAAACACAATTAAGTGTTGCCCAAATTTAGAGGTGACTAGAACATGAAATCTTTGAAAATGTTATATCATAGAAGTTAATGAATACAAAAAAATATACATTATTTTAAGAAAATAGATTTTTTTTAGTGGATTACAGATTTGAGATGTCCAGATGGTTATGCTACCAATATGTGAATAATTGTTAGAAATGGTCATATTACAAGATTATAAAATCATAAATGTCATGATATAATGGAATTTAATTTTCCAATTTGATTAAGATGTTTGTTTATTTATATGATTTGGTATGTGATAATAGACATATCTTCTTTTTTCTGAGACATTTTTGTAGTGACAAGTGACTAAAATATACCAACAAGGCGGTAAGAAGTTGTTGTATTAAATTTATATAAATTGTAAAAAAAATCTTATCATCGATTATATTTGACTCTGTAGAACATTTGATATTACATTTTCCAAAAGAAAAGAAATTAGAGGTCCGGTATTGTATCAGTTGATGTACCCATTCGAGAGATGCATGATGAAATTGAAGAAAAAAGTACACTACAAAGCATCTTTTGAAGGCTCAATTACTAAAGGTTATTTGTAAGAATAATATGGTTTATGATCTCATTATTTTCAATCTAAATATTCATCAAAACAGAACCACATGGTCCGTAATTAGGGAATTGATGATAATTAAATGGGTAATCAATTATCGGTTATTAATAAGCAAGAACATTGATTCAGTGGATTTAGCGAATGATGACTTTTAAATAATGAACATCACAGAGCTCATAAATATGTACTACTCAACTATGAAGAAATGATACCATTTCTACTATCAGTGATCCTATAACATATTATATAATATTTTTAATATTTAATTAATCTATTTTAATTGAATGTTATATGCTAACCATATCGAGAAACAAACTCCACAAATTATAGCAGCTTCTCTTGAATAACGTTGGAAAATTAAATTTTCCTACCAGTTTCAAAAATTTGTAACATAAATTATTTATGGTTCCAAAATTAAAATTAATTTATTACTTGTTATATGGATAATTATCATACATTTTTTTAAGTATTTTAAATTTTTGATTAAATTAATAATTGATTGTGTCTCTTGAGTAACCCACCATCCAAAATGGTTAAATATTATAATGCATATGTCATGAATAGTTTTAGATTTAAAACACAAACATATGAGGAATTAGAAAAAAATGAATATTGGAATCTTCTTAAGAGGATATCATCATAAAGAAAATGAAATTGACTTTTATGGCATGTTGAAATAAATAATTTAAGTATGTTATCTAGGACAGAATTACATAATGATGATTAAATTTCAATGGTTGGATTCTTGGAGAGGCTATGGTTCTTATTCGACCCATGGAATTGTTGATATTAAATATAAAATTATCCTTACAGTAAATGATCTAATTGTATTGGACCATAAATCACATCAAATTTATTAGTCTAATTATTGTGTTACGTTAAATTATTAGGGTGATTGGTGGACCATAATAAATATTTAATATTTGGACATGCAGTTTACATAATGTGAATGTGGTTCCCATGGGGTGAAAATAATTAAAAAATTTCAAGAGACTACTACACATCATTCATTTTCACAAAGAGACACGAATATTAATGATGACACCCGACAGTTAAGGGTTAATGGTGACTATGTCGTTAACAATGCTACAAATGAAAATGAATTCACAAGAGGTGATAAAGGTGAAGATCATATGGAAATTAATTGAAACGAGGATGAATATAAAGACATTGATATCATCAGAAATTATGATCAGGATGGAGATGAAGATTGACACGATTAAATTCTTGTTATAATCGTAGATAATACATATCTACATATAATAGTTATTTTTACCTTTTTGCTAATGACAATAATTTCATGTTTCAGATGGACCCAAATATTTTTTTTCAATTGTAGGAGGATGTTCTTTGTAAAGACCCGGAATTCCCATGGATTTTTTTTAATACATGAGAATTTTACGAGTCCGTAGTTTCTGGCAGCGCTTGATTCTGAGGCCCGGTGTGCCTAGATTCAATTCTTGAAGTTTTTTCGGGTATGTTCGATAAACGTACATGAGGGATTTTATATCTAATGAACCGATACTCGGAATTGAAATTTGAGGGCACCGTTGAACTCACAGCACTGGTATTCATTAAGGAGTCCTTTACCACAGTTGCGTTTTATTGATATTTGAATTTATTTATTTGGGGTTTCTAAAGGGGAGGATGGAGGTGGGGCCCACCCAAGCATAACCTCCCCTGAGAGGATATTATGTGGTGGCGCCCACATGGCCTCAAACCCCCTTTAACCCATTCAGTTCCCCATTAATGGAGGAAATTCTTGAACTACCCACCTTAATGGTGACAACACACATAAAATATAATTAATGCCTCAATTAATTATCTTTCTGAAGACATTTGAATCCTTTCCACCGCTTTTAATTTAATGAGTTGTTTAATTTAATTAAACGCAACTCTTGTGTGTTGTTGTGCCAACAAATAATAGACTCCTCCTCTATTAATTTTGGTTGGCGACATGGTAGAGCCTTTACTTTTCAACGAAGAACAATATCCTCCCAATAAAGAATGCATGTCTCCACCAAAGCATGACGATGCCATCTTCTTCCTTCTTCATCATTCTTCAACCAAGGCAAGGAAAGGGAAGCGATGATGATGACATCTCTAACGACCTTCATCCGCATCAAAGGAGAAGACGTTGCCCGCAAAGAACATCGCCAAAGACGACGTCACCTCCGAACGCTAGTCTGCCAATGACAAGTACCATTATTCCCTTCTGATGCATGAGCATGATAATTGAGAGTGTGTGACGAATGCAGAAATCTACGCATCATCATCCACCATTTTTCAGAGTTCGTCAATGAATGACAAATACGATTTAGGGGTTTGGTTTGAGTAAATTAAACCCTCGTTCCTTGTCTTTTTTTTGTTCGATGATGGAAATTTTTTATCACCTAATGTGGAGGGCGTGGGAAAAAAAACGGCCCGACAACCCTCTGTTGTTTCCTGTTTTGTTGATGATAGAGGCGGAGTCAGATGGGCGTGGTGCCGTCACATCGTGACAGAGGAAGGGGGTCACAGCCATATGGGTCGTGGCGTATGGAAGAGGTGTGGCGCTGTCGCGCCGCACTGAGGAATTCCCATGGCAGGTCTGCCCCACGGATGGGCCACCGCGGCCAGGCCGCCCCACAGCAGGGCCTCCCCTTGGCTGGGCTGTCACAGTCATGCCGCCACGGGCCAGGCTGCCACAGCCGAGCCGCCACGGGTCGGCCCTCCACGGGCCGGGCTCCCTTATGGCTGGGTAGCCCCTTCGGGCCGGGTCGACCACTCGGGTCGAGCCACACCCGCAGACCAGGCCAGACCTCAGTTCAGACCAGGTCGGTCCAACTGGGTCGGACTGGACTCGGACCCACTACGACCATTTACGCTTTTTAGCCCACATCATGGGATAGGTGTATCCGAACAGTGAACCGTCTACGGAGATGTAATTCTTGGAGAAAGGGGATTCTTTTGGCATACCCCTCTTGAGAGTTGGATGAATAATGGGTATGGTCGGGTTGGTTTGATCCTAAAAACCAACCAGGACCCTGGAACGGAAATGCTAATAACTCACATACCGAAAATCCAATTGGCATGTCGTCTGTCGCATTGGGTTACTTAAGATGAGAAAAAACTACGGGATACATCAACATGATACTTCGTGGATGTTGATGTATCGACACATGGATAGAGGATCAGACCCTCCCAAAATAGAGCATGCTATGCACGGGGAACCCTAGGGTTGGTTGCGACTGAGATGACAGTATACTCCAGGGGTTCGATAGTGAAGATACACTAACATGATCCTCCGTGGCATTGACAGTGATGAATTCTATACTGGGATCCTTTGTGAGTTTGATAGTGGTGACTACTGTACCGGGTCCTCTATGGTTTCGGCAATGACAACTTCTGTACCAGGATCCTACGTGGGTTCAACAACGCTGATATTGTTCCAGGATCCTACGTGGGTTTGAAAAAAGAGATGATTTAGTGAAAATAACTAATCATCTCTACCCCTCTACATGATTATTATACCTGTGTGAGCTGAGTCATGTCATTCAACCATTTTTATCGTGGTGATTGTCTTTACTTCCTTTGTCGAATGGGTTGTGATTGGGCTCGAGAGATGGAGTCAGAAAGTGATTGATAAATTAGGTATATGTATGGGCATATACCTAATTAAGGTTGGTCGATACATCATTATTTTATATTACTTCGGTTGTTTATCCATAGTTGATTATGGGAGACCTTTGGGGGTCTCAGGGTCCCCTGCTGAGTATTGTTATACTCACCCCTGCAAGGGATTCGCCCACACCTTGTTGGGTTCTGTGCAGACGACAGTTAGTAGTGATTGAGGCTAAGGGTGACAGATGGGAGGCTTCTTTGAGATGGACTAGATGGGACGTACGTCAGAGATGAGTGTTCGAGTTATGTACCTACCCTTCATGTAGGATTCCCCAATGGATGATCTAGGAGCTGTTTTCCTTTTTTACATGTAATTGTATTTGTTTCAGTTGGGTTTTTATACTGGCCCACTTACTTTCAGTAACCTTTTCTTATCTATTTTAGTACTTGTTGCCTCTACTGCATGTTCTCAGAATGTGTGTTTTTTAGGTTTAAAGGAAATGCCTTCCACTTTTTATGAGGGATTCGTATTTGGTTTTCATCACCAGCCCCCGGCCTATGGAATGTGGGCTTGCGGTAGTTACAGAACGGGCCCTGATAATGGGTCGTGAAAATATTCCATTGGAATATAATGATATTGGATCTTCTGACACTCATATTTCAAGCAGTTTAGAGAGAAATCTGAGGGGGTGTGGTCTTGGTTGATTGATGATTCAGGACCCTTTCTGAGAGCTATGTCAAAATCTTGTCTTTGATCCAAGAATGCAGAGGTATTTTTACTTATGTATTTTAATTATATTCCATAAATTTATTTATATACTAATTGTTTCATTATTTTTATTTTATTTCATATGTTTTCATATATATTTGTTGGACAAGGGATCATTATATTTTGCAATTATTTTTCTAAAACATATGTCACATCGGGTGAAATTTTTCTTGATATTCATTACTGTATGTTTTATTGTTGTTTGGTATGTAAATAAGTAATATTTATTTTTTAATCTATTCAATTTTTCACAGGATAATATATTTTATTTTTCTGGTTTATGGTATCTCATCGATGTGGGAATGTGTGGTGCTATATTGAATGCTTAAGAGAGTTTTATGAGTGAGAATTACAATCAACTTTCTCAAAATTTTAGAAGGAATGAAATGAATAAAGTAGGAGTGATGGTGTTTAGTGAGTGTTTTCATGCCCACTGCCCTTGTTAAATTTCATCTTAGGTTTGGGAATGATTATGGTCACATTGGTTGGCTGAATGTTTTTAGATGATATCATCGGTAGGATGACAAAATTGGGGGAGAAAGGGGTGACACATCAAGCTAATAGTCATATATTTAGTATTCATAGGGAACATATGGTAAGTAAATTTTTCAAAACAATTTACATACGTTAAAATGTAATGGTTTATTTTATATTCAAATAGGTAGTAAAAAATCCAGATGTTATAGAGCTTGATTTTTATTAGAGGATGTATAGTGATTCTATCACTAAAGATATTAGAGGTGATCACCAGCATCAGATTTAGGTCTTTATAATATATTTTTTACTTTTAAAAATAAATTAAAAAAATGTTTTAACTATTTTAATTTTAAATTACATTTGAATTAGTCATATAAAGCTGCAACTTCACAATCATAGACTGTGAGTCAGTTAGAGACTGAGGTTCATACCAGTGATCAGAAATTTAACGAGGCATCATTGATGTAGGTGACCTAGTATGCCTTTGAGAATAGCTGAGCTGTTGGTATCATCTCCCAATTAACGATTGTGATTTATTATGGCACCACAACAATGTCAGTGTCTAGCTCAAGAGGATATCACAGAGAGTCATCAAAATCTATTGCATGGTATCAGGATAAGCTGTGAGCTTAGAGTAAGGTCATAGAGAGTATGCGTAGTGAGAATGAGGAGATGTTTCAATGGGAGTAGTAGGAGACGTTCCAATGAAAGAAGTTGTAGTAGAAAGTGCTCTGACAACATTAGAAATAATAGAAGGAGAAGATGGATTGATAGTAGTAGCTGCAGCATGAGCAGATGTAGTACATATGACATTTGACACATGGGTAAGGGATGAAGTTCCTTACACCATCTCCTCAAGAGCCCCACTAAGGGATATATTTGTTTTTTAGGATAAAAATTTATATGAAATTTTATTTGTAATATAAACTATTTTCATTTCTATATAGTTTGTTTTTTATATGTTTTTAAACTTCTATTTTATTATTTTTATTTTTTTAGTATTTTATATTATTATTTAATGTTTTTATTATATGTATTAATTATTTTTTTTATTTTTTTATTTTTGTTTCTAATTATTTTTATGAATATTTATGTTCTTTTAATTTTTTTATAAATTATCTATTATTAATATTATTATTCCATTATTATTTATAATATTGTATTTATTATATTAATAATATTATTAAAATTTATTATTTTATTATTTTACTAATATTTATATATTTATTTCATTAATATTAATAATATTAATAATATTTTATTATTATTATTACTATATTAATATTATTTATATAATTAATATTAATATTTTTATTACTTTACAATATTATTTTACTATTATTTTCTATGATTATTTTATTTTTATTAATATTAATTTTTTATTAAAATTTTTTATTTTTATTTTTTAAAGTTATTTTGGTTTGGTTTTTTGCGATGGTTTATTGAAAATACTTTTGTAATGAATCCCGGGAAGAATTTTAGCGATGGGTCCTTTTGCGATGTGGGTCCCCATCGCAAATGCATTTTTAAATAATCTCAGGGATACTATTTGTGATAGTTCCACATCCCATCAAAAATAGTTTGTTTTTCTGTGACTGTATTTTTGTGATTCCCTTTTCTATAACTGGCCACTTATGATGGTGTCCCATCTCAAATTTCCTTTTTCTATGGAACCCCATCGCTAATAGACCATCACAAATAGTCCAATTTCCAGAGGTTCTAATGGGGTTCGTGATATTCCATTGAATATAAATGTCAATTATAGATGATATAAAAATATATCATAGATTTGGAAGGCTATTTTAAAATAATTTAATAGTTTACAAGTGTTTTAAATATTAAATAATTAAAAATGAAGGTAATGATTGATAGATCTTGTAGATTTCATTTAGAATATGATGAAAAGTGTTGTTATTTCAAATGATTAATTGTTTAGGAATGTATGATATAAGACACCAATATTTTATGGTTCATATTGTCCTAAATAAATTCAAATTTTTTCATTGATTGTGTTGTATGCAACATCGAGCTTGAATGAACCATTTTATAATATACAATATTACATTATCATTCAAATATTAATATGACCGTTTGCAATAGTAAATAGATCATTAGAAAAATAATCACACATTGAAAAGTATAATTAAAATTTGTGTATCTAATTAATCAAAATATGATATACTTATATCATTTATTCGGTTTATAGTGGTTTTCAAAATGAAAAATTATGTGTTGGTACATTTCTGAAACATAAATATTTATTTCAAATATTATAATTAATATAAATATTGTAATGAAAATATTTTTTCAAAAAATAGATTTAGAAATTAATATTCTGTTTCATTATAATTATATTATAATTTTATGAGCCCATAATTAATTTTTCATTGTTTCATTAAATCTATTATAATATTTAAATCATTATTTTTTTCATAAATGATGGTTTCATTTAAAAATTAAAATTTTCATATTTAGATAATCATTCATAAAATGGAATCCAATCACGAAATATACCATTCTATAAATAGTTACCATGAATTTTTTTGATTTTTTGAAAATATTTGAATTTTGGTGAATAGTGAAATATGATAATTTACATTAATTAACATTATAAGTTACTAACATGAAATTTTGAGAAATTGTAGATGTAATCACCCATTAGTTCTAACTCACATCACTAGTTATGTAAATTAGTCACACAAAACAGCACTATTGATTGTGTTGAGAAAAAATATTAAATAAATGAACAATATAATAATAATATACCTCTCACCTTTCTTTTAAAATACACCCATCACCACCCATTCTCCTCACAAATTGTAAGGCTTTTTGATTTAATAAAATTAACCCCATTACATTCCCACCCATCTTCCACAAGTCCAAGACATTTTTATATAATCAACATATCAAATCCAAGTAGCTTACAGAGCTTCCCAATGAGACAATATTCAATAGATAACGTCATCATTTTTCCTTTTAATTTCATATCATTATTATTTTCTCCTCACGTAGCCTGTACATAGTGGCATGGTAACTCGAGTATCATATATATAGTGTAATTTTATTGTTGTAATGGATTATTTATCATCAAATATCTTCTTCTCCCCTTTTATTTTATAAATAAAAACATCATTAGTGATATATCAATTCACCGCATTCATGGACGATGATTTTCATTTTCCATTTCCTCCTTCCATGATGGCCATTAAAAATAAATATGAGTCAATAATATATTAATATACATATATATGTTATATAATTTTATTTAACAAATATATAAAAATAATATAAAATAAAATCATTTCTGTTTATGATGGTCAAAAATAACAAAAATATTAATTAAGATACTTTCGTTAACATTTTATCTAATGAAATTTTCATTATTACATATATATAAAATGATATATTAGATCATTAAAATTTATGTAAGTATATTAACTGAAAATAAATTCAATTAAGGAGAAGTTATTCCCAATTGACAATCCCATTGATATTTATACTCAATGGAACATACCATAAAACCATTAACCGAATGCTCCCAGAATGACGAAATTAAACAATATCACTCAAGAAACATTACATAAATGATCTTTATAAAATTATAATAAATCAAATATGTTATTAATCAGTTTTCTAAATAATTAATTAATAAATCTTATTTGACTATGCAGACCATTATGAAAAATTCTATAATGCATTCAGACATAAGGTAAGGGTTTCATGACTCACTTTTACTTCTATGAGAAATATTACTAACTTAACCCGTATTTATTGTTGTTGGTGTACATAATACTATTCAATAATTAATATTTTTTATCTCTTTTGTTTAATGGAATTATATGTTTCATTTTATGATCATCGATTTTATGGGGTATACGGTGCAACTGTTTACAAATGTGGTAAGGTAATTCTGAACATAATTTCTATTTTGGGGGTAACTTATACCCCATTGATTAATTCATGATAATATTATATGTGAAATGACTTAATATTATATTTGTTTATACTTAAAATTTCTAATGTGGATTTGAATCTAATACACATAATCAATTAATATGGGTAACACTCAAATATTATTTTAAAAATACCCTTTTTAGTGTTTATTTTTTAAAAATTAAATCAAATGTATTTTACATGTAATTAATAAAAATAATTTACATATTCTGTAAAAAATAATTTCATGATGAATCCATAGCATGTTTATAATTTTTTATTCAATGAAAATATTTTCTTTTATAATTTCATAGCTTTAAAAAATGATTTCAAAGAAAAGTGAACTTTCTATAAAGTATTTCTCAATTATTTTATTATATTATTTACATCTATGTCAACCCATTTTGTTTGATATTATCGGTAATTGGGGTTGCTATCATATTCTACAAGCTACCATACATTATTTAAATTTTAATGTTCAGTTTTATTGTGGTTGTTCTATTCGGATATAAATCATCATATTGAACTTCATGGGTTATGATTATATTTATTGTTTGGGGAATGTTATTAAAATTTCATATGATAGTTTCAATATAAATGTATATGTTAATTTTATACCCCTATTCTATAAGTAATGATCCAAACTTATTTATTGATGTGTGGGGCCGTATATATCCCCTCGATGCGTCGTTATTTTTTATGAGACAAACTAATTTTGTATCAGTAGATGTCTTACATGATTATGTATGGTGTCTTTGGAGAAACCTTGATGTCATGTTTATGATGTAAATTATTATGAATTCCCTCATTATGAAATTAGTAATTGAAAATAAATGTGATTATTCTACTAGTAATAATATCTATCTCTATGAAATATTCTCATGTAATTATTAATAGGTAATTTCTTGATTATATTTTATTCTGGCCACATTTTTATAAATATTTTGTTTTAATGGAAGGTGTTTTTAGTCATTCAACTTTACTTATTTTTTATGATTTTCTATTATATCATCCACTATATTAGTACCCTTACCGAGCATCTAATATCACCGCTTTCTTATGTTTAATTTTCCCACATCATTCCAATACTGATATTATGATTGACTTGATGGGATAATCTAGGAGAATATGAGTGTTTCAAATGGAGTTATATTTTTTATTTCATTTCAACATGTAACTTTATAATTGTTATATTATCTAGTTTTTCAATGGTATTAAACAATTCAATCCATTAGGATGTGATAACTTGTACTTTGTACCAATGAAATAACATTGCACACAAATCCATGCTATTGGGGTCGAGGTATTTTTTGTTGTATTCATAGAATGTTTTGAAGAAAAAATGGAAAATATATTTAGGAAAAAAATTTAGGGAAACATAACCACATAATTGTCTTTGAGAATATTCTAAAGGTAATTATGCTTATGGTTTTTTGATTATTAATACTAATACAATTTATGTGTTTCACTAGTTTACATATTCATAATCTAATATGTGTATTCCATTGTTTATATATGGTTCATACTGGAGGGGATGGAAACCATATTAATGAACTTATTCCAGGCATATATTTCACTCATATGCATGATAATAATTTTTGAGAAGGTGGTGAACTAG
Source organism: Viscum album (assembly GCA_963277665.1). NCBI lineage: Eukaryota > Viridiplantae > Streptophyta > Magnoliopsida > Santalales > Viscaceae > Viscum > Viscum album. The sequence goes on along the minus strand of OY728129.1, from coordinate 40,659,467 downwards.
ATATAAAAAACTTATAATGATATAGCGGTAAATAACTAATGTTTGAGTAGTAACTATACATGCATAGTGCATCCCATCCATAACATGGTGAAATAATGTTGTACCACTTCATGAGACAAAAACCTTCATCATTAAATGGAACTAAAATCCAATTTGTCTCTCTGAAATCAATAAGTTACTCGGAGAAATTATTTCACTCTTTGGGATGTAAGAAAACTGAGAATCATATCATGGAGTTTAATCATCCCCAATGATATGCAGATCAATTGTGGTCATTAATTCCAATCACAAAGTCTTAGTAATTTGAAAATATGGAATGGAATAAATTTATGGAAATTATCATCTAAAAATACTTCCCTCATGCATATTGAGTAGATATGGAGAGACAGTTATTGCCTCTAAGATATAAAGAGAATGAAATTATTTCTATTAAGGAATCCAACCATAAAAGTTTATTAAGGCATGACACATATAACAAACATACTCTAATGATATATAAATATAATTTATGTTATGGTCTAAAGACATTTCTATGAAGTTCAATAGACTTCTAACCATTCTCATCATTGGAGGATATAGTATCATGCACCATAATGAAGGGGAATTTTTTTTCCAAGCCATATGGATTATAAGGGAAGCATGAAAATAATATTTTTTTATGAGTAATCTAAAAACGTAAATAAGGTATAAGGGAAATTGGAATAATATAAATTCCAAAACTCAACATATAAGGAAATAAACATCATGAAAAATTTCATATTGTGAATGGATGTTTGTAATGTGTGTGGAGAAAAAATATACTAGGCCGGTGATTCCAAGTGTTAGAAAGAGTTCAGCAATATGAAATTCTTCATATATAAGGATATTGTAACCTATCAAAAATGAATTCCCTATAATCAAGGAAGCTTGGATGAGATAAGTCCAATTGAACAAGGAAATTCTTAGGTAGTGAAAACAACTTTGGATGAAGAACCTAAGGATACAGTTGTGGGTACATTAATCATCTCATAAAATTTAGAAAATGATTTATTTCATTCTAGATAATTGGATTATTTATATATTCCCATTTTTCTATAAAAATTAGATATTTGAAATTCACCTTAACAAGGGAGTTAACATTCAAACCTCATAGTGGAAACCATATAGTAATAATGATGTTTCATGTAGTTATTTTTATGAATCATACATGTTCTCAAATTACTGATTTTAGTATCATACATATGGTTGATATTTATATAATTACTTTATAGGGAATATATTTCAATATATAATAAAAAAATTATTTGAATGAGATTGAAATTTTTATTCATGTAAATGATATATAACTTCTGATCATTATAGAAGAGATATCATAATATGAGTGATATTTGGATCCAACTCTAGTACCTCATATATATGAGATTAATTGAGAAGAATAGACCATACAACTTACTGATGAAAAAGAAGATCATAAAATTAAAGATATACCAATGGTATAGGAATTCATTGATGTTTTTATATATTAATTACCTGTATATCCTCTAGAGTGGGAAGTTGAGTTTTCAATTGCATTAATAAGTGATTACAATAATATATAAAATACTCCTTATAGAATCAATAGTCTTATGACAAAGATCGTGTATCTTGTTCCTTATAGTAATGACTTATATGACAGACTTCATGGAGTAATAAAATTTTCATATTTTTATCTTCATTGTGGATATCATAAATCATGTGTAATGTAGAATGATTTTATAATAATATCATTTCAAAAAAAGATATAGATATTAAGAGTTTATATTAATTCCATTTAGACTTTTTAATGAAACCAGCATTTTTATTGATCTAATTAACCGTTTATTCATGGAATATCTCGATAAATTGTTTTCTATTTATTAATGATGTCTTGTTACATCCAAAGCTATGTGGACCATGATAACTACTTTTGGATTTTTCTGGAGACACATTGAAGATAATATTTATATGGTATTTTTAGATTTTTTTGAATTATAGCTTCAAATAGTTCATTCAATTGTCCATATTGTCTACATTGATTGAATCATTGTTGATCCTGTGAAGAAAAAGTTAGTCATATAATGGCATACACCAATGAAAATAACATAGGTATGTATTTTCAATATTTTATGAGGTTACTATCATTTTCACTGGATTTAAAATGACTCAGATAGATAATGATGAAATACTGAGAATTTTCAATCGACATAACAAATATACACATTTATTCTCTGTAGTAGTTGACTTTCAATACGACCACCTTTCTGGAATCAATAAAAATGTAGTTCTAAGGCTTCATGGCTCACCTATATCAATTGTTTCTGATTGGAATCCTTATTTTAATCAATATTTTAGAATAGTTTTTAGAAGGTGTTGGATACTAAGCTTTATCTGAGCACTTCATATAACCCTATAACTGATAGGTAGCCCAAAAGGATCATCTGAACGTTATAAGATATTTTGATGTTGTTATAACCTAACATACATTTTGTGTGGGATTAGTATTTACCATTGGTATTTTTTCATACAAAAATAGTTTCCATTCAAGTATTTAAATAGGTCCATATATAGCATTACATTGCAAAATATGATGTACTCTAACTTGATGAGATTATGTTGGTGAGATGAAACTCAAAGGCCCAACACATATTTAAGAGACAATGAGAATGGTAATGACTACTCAATCTCATATTAAATCATCTCAAAGTGGAAAAAGTGTTTTTATAACAACTAGAGATTTAATTTGGACTTCCATGTCGTGGATCATGTCTTTATGAAGGTATCTATATTCTATGGTTTCATAAGGTTCATTATGAAAGGGAAATTGAGCACTGACTATAGTGAAATAATTTGAAAATATAGAATGAATTGGAGTAGTGCCTTATCATTTAAAGATTCCACGTATCCCTTCTAATGCACACGATGAGTTATATATCACATTATTATGGAAGTACAATCCAAAAAAAATGCATGTACTCACATATAATTAAATATAATTGGAAATATATTTTTCTTTTCTTGATGAGACTATGTAGATTATTGAATCTAGAGGGAAACTGACGATATATTAGATTACATTACAGGTAAGAGTTATTTTGAGAAACCATAAAATAGAAGAAGTAATGTGGGAACCTGTGGATATTATGATGAAGAACCGCCCTTATATGTATCGAAGGTAATACTCCTAAAAATTAATGGGAATAATTATTTTCAAGGATGGATTAATAAAAAACTTTAATATTTCATGATATGTATCCTCTTAAATAAATTTCATTTATTCAATTTATTATATTTTAAGAAACATCGAGGTTAAATGAACCGTGATATACTATTAAATATTAACCTAACTTTTGGAATAGTAATGCCAATATAAAGAATAATAATATGTCCTTTGAAACAAGGAACTAACATATGAATTTATAAATAAAATATAGTTTTCTAATAAATTAGAATATGATATATTTAGATTATGTAATATGTAAATAATTTTTTAAAAAGATAAATTATGTGTTTGTATATCTATGAAATGAAAATGTTAATTTTCTATTTTATAAATAATATAATGATTTTAAACAGAATTTATTTTTATAAAATTTATTCATATATTAAAACTTTTATCATTATAATTACTAAATAATTTATTTATACTATAAATGATTTTTTAATGTGTCATAAAATTTGTTATAAAATTAAAAAGAGTTTTATTTTCAATTAATGGTGATTTTATTTTAATATTAAATTTTCATTATTTACAAAATGGAGTACATTTTTTAGATCTTCCTAACAAAAAATGGTTAGTGTGAATTTATGGGCTTTCTAAAATAGTTACATTTTTATGAATAGTAAAATATGATAATTTTATATATTTAGCTTCATAAGTAAAATTCATGTTTTTTTTGAAATTTTTTATGTAATCACCCATTATTTTGAAATTAAATCCACATGTTACTATATATATTTACAATAATAAAGATTATTGATAGTCTTGAGACAAAATAACAAATAAATTAATAAATTAATTAAAAAATACTACCCTCTTCTCTTGTAAATACCACCCCTTCTCCTCACACCTTCTAATCCTTGAATATTGTCTACAATATTCCCTAAACCCTTTATATGCCCATTGGATAGTTCCAATACCATTTTTTCTTACCAAAATTCCAAATTAAGTTGTCCTAAAGAGGTTCCCAAGAGACAACATTCTAGTGAAAAAAATCATCCTTCTTTCTCTTTTAATTTCTTTTCTTTTCTCATAATATCCTCACCTACCCTATCGAATGTGGAATGGTAACTCCATTATCATATATTTATATATATATATATTAGAAATTTATTATGATAATTAAATATTCAGCCTTAAATCGATTCTCTTCTCCTTTTGTAAAAAAACTAAAACATCGTCCGTGAGGTGTCGATTCACTGCCTTCATGGGTGAAAAGTTTTAATTTTCTGTTTCTACCTTTATTGTTTGTTATAAAACTATTATTATGTTTCAATCATAATTAATTATAAATATTATAAATTATATCATGTTGTGTACCAAAATATAGACAAATTATTAAATAAAATTACACAATTTATTGATCGTCATAAAAATTGAAAAAATTAATTAAGACTTTTTTGTCAAAATTTTATCTAATCAATAATCCCCATACTACATAACCAACTGATCTATAACACCATTTAAACATATTCTGTTTAGTAATACTAAAAAATTTGACATCTGAAAAAGTTATTATGATTTGAAAATCACCCCAATATTTTTACCCAAGGGAACCGTCTATAAAAAAATGAAATGAATGCTACCATGACAACAAAATTAAACATTAAAAATCATAAAAATTTAAAAAATGAACTTATTAAAATTATAATAAAACCAAAATATGTTTTATGGTTTCTTAGTAATGTAATTAAGTAATATACGTTTATTATATAAGACATTATGTAAATTGTTTGAATTTTTTGTCATAATTTAATGGATTCTCGTCTTAATTTTACTTCGTTGAGATGTATTCATTATTCAATCCTTATTTATTATATTTTGAGAACATAGTAATCTTTAATATATCATATATTTAATTTATTTATCATCATGTAATTAAATGTTTCAATTTATGATCATTGATTTTATGGGGAATAGGGTTCGATTGTTTACAAAGGGGTAAGAGAATTATACTCCCAATTTACATTTGTTGGGTTAAAATTCTACACCTCTGATTATGTCAAGAAATGAGTATGTGTTACACGACAAAGGATTATCTTATATTTTATTTTAAAAAAATTATGTTTATTTACATCTAATATACATAATCTATTCACTTATTTAACACTCGCACTTTCATTTAAAAAACCCTTTTAAATGTGTCTTTTTTGAAATTTAAATGAATTTTTTTAACTTATATGGTAAGAGGGACTATTCTTGCATTAATTAAACATTAATATATAAAGGAATACATTAAAATTTTAAATGGTTAATATCAATGAGAATGTTTTTTTATAATTGCACATCTTTTTAAATAAATTATTTTAATGTAATGTGAAATTTCATTCCAGAATTTCTTAATTATTTTATTAGAGTGTTTCATCTATGTATATAGCTTTTTTTGGATCTAATTATTCATTGAGGTTGATATATTATGATAACATATTATACATTTATTTAACTTTTTATTTTTAGTTTAATTTTTAATGTCGTATTTTGATACCATTCATTTTATTATAGTAGATTTTTTAAGATTACGTTTTTTGTTTGGGAAAATTTGTTAACATTTCATAATAATATTTCAATTTAAATGTATGTGTTTATTGTTGTTCACGTCTTTCATATGAGGAAATCATTGGACATATTAAGTGATAGGTGGGGTCCACTATACCCCTCAATGCATTCGTATGTCTCTTGAGATTAACTATATGGTGTATTGGATGATGTCTTACCCTATTATGTATAGTGTATTGAATGAATAGTTAAACTTATGTTTATATTGTCCCACATTATTCATTACCTCCCAATGAGAATAAATATTGATAATAAATGTGATTATTCAACAAGTAGAATATCTATGGTAAAGTTTAATTCTTATTTTGTTATTTAAATGTTACTATTTATCAACTTTTATTGCTACCGTATAATGCTCAATATTATGTTTTAACGGAATTTTATTCAGTTATAGAAATTTATTTTAATGTTTATGTTTATTTATGATAGATTCCGCTGTATTATAACCATTTCTAAGCATATACGATTAACCCTTTTTTATGTTCTTTTTCTACTAGATTCATGGTGTATATTATGATTGATATGTTGGGATAATCAAGGATAATATTGGTGGTTACAATTGAATTATGTGTTTCATTTAATTTAATATTTTAATATAGTACTTATATTTGAATCTTATTTTAAGAAGATACCAAACTATCTGGTACTTTAAGATAAGATCTATTGTACTTATTGTAAATTTAATAATGTAAGGCACTTTTTCTAAGACACTAGGGTCTGGGGCTTTAGATATCAATCTGAAATGAATTTAAATAAATGTTTTTACATTAATTTTAGTTATATGACATGATAAGAGGGTTTTTGGTAAAATTAGAGTCTTCATAAAAAATTTCAAATGCTACAAGGGTTTATGATTTAGTTTATTCTATTACATGCTCTTAGTTGAAGGTAAGGGTGAGATTATTATATCAAAGATGAATGGTTTCAAAAATATAGTTATTAAAATATAGATAATTGGGATTCTAAATCTATCAGTTGAATAATTTAAATATTAATACTATTTTTAATTAAAATATCTATACACAAACAACTCCATATATGATATAAATATATTTTTTCCTTTTTTATATATTTTAATTAAAATTAAAATATTTTTATTTCCAATAAAAATTGATTTTATGTACCTTATAATGATAATATTAGAATAATGTATTAGCTATGAAGCAAGTGAGTGTATGTTTGAACATAAATATTCACATGTTTTATAAAAAAACTATTCCCTTCAAATTTCTTGGTGAGTATCACATAATATCCTAAAATAGTTTAGGGTATTTTGGAAAAGTGAAATACAATGAGTATCATTTTATTACTAAAAAATTTAATTTCACTTTTCAAATGTATTTTATGATATATTTTAAAAGGCATGGTTTACATATTGACGGTAGTTATGAAATATTTCATGAAATTTTTTAATGAAATGGGTATTAATATTGATTATAATTTACCTACAAATTGTTATATGTAGTAAACAGTTGTTGTCCTTACAAGATTTGATGATGTAGAGTTATAAGTTATGAATTTTTTAATGAATATTGAAATTAGGGATATGATCTCCAAATCTAACCATTTGTAAAAAAAATTTTATAGATGTCAATAATTACATATGTTAGTATGAGGTTTTTTATCTTTTCATTTGTAGATGATAGATGAATTGCACAATGATGAAATGATTTAAACAAAACCCTAAAATGTGAGGTAATCGTATTGATGATTTAGTAGTCTATCATATCTGATATGTTAGACATGTTATTATATATGATTTTGATAAGTATTTATAAAATATATTATAAAAATATATTTTATCATGTTATAAATTATGGTAATACCTATATTATAACTCATTCATGGTGGGTACATATAAATATAAATGTAAACTAATAAACATATTGTGAAGTGTAATGATAATTAATCTATCAAATTACAACATTGAGTTATACAAAACTTATTTTTAATACATAATATTATCGGTTGGAATGAGATATTAAGATTTAAAAGAGAATAATTCCACCATGCATATAAGAAATATTCTCATGAGGAATAAAATGGGATTAAAGCTCTATATAACCCAAAAGTATACTAATGGGGTGAAATAATATATTTTAGAGATATACTACGAGTGAATTCATCATCTGTGGTGTCCCCACTACCAGATTTAGTGAAATACCTAGAATGATATATTTTATACATTGATATCATTCATACAAAAACCTCAATGATTAAAAAACTATAGGTTGGTTTGGTATATTTCTAATCATTCCCTCTGTTATATTGTAGCTATGGATAGATTTGATTTCTCTTGAGTGATGACTATGACACATGGTGCCTAAATTTATATAGTCTGATAAAGTGTATTTCCTTACCCATATCATATATAATATTTGTATACCTATTTTGGGGGATTATTTTTTCTCTCATTAATAAATTTAAATTTCATGTGATTTATCCATTGAAAAAGCCAATCTATACTCATAGAATCCAGATCATTTGAGTCGGTTTCTTGATAATGTAATACTCCATGTACCATGGTCACTATATTTCTTTAACAAATGACATATATGGTAATTATTGTTCTCATATGATTACAATGATGACAAGGGTATTGAGATAATTGTGTTTTAAATTGATCATTTCAGATGCCTTTATATCCTTAGTAGCATTGATTCTTATATAGAGTCAGATCTTTTCTTTCATAAGTGGATCTAGTGATTTTTATTTTTTTAATGATACAATATATTATGAGGTGAATGATTTTGTTTGACATAATGTGATTAAGTATGACAAATATATCTACTCTTTATGTGTTTCGGAGACAATACAAAAGTGTTTTAAATGCATATTAACAAGGTGTTTCATATGATATTATAAAGAGTGGTTTTAAGAATAGATTTTCAATAGTGTTTGGGAAGAAAAAAAGTGGCTGAACAATTGATTCATATCTTTTTTATATGATACAACAAATGGTAAAGGGTACTAGAGGTTATAAGGATTTAGTGGAAGTTGAATAATTAAGGTGATAATCAACAATTTCTTTACACATATGATGTGTTTTAGCATATATCATTAGGTAATAAATAAATATTCCATTTAGTATGACATGTAGATACTCATGTAATTAGATATTTCATGGACTTTGTAATATAATTTAACTCAATATAAAGATATTATATTGTCTTACTTGGCATGTTGAATTAGAAATCATTGAGGAATCACAACATTATAAAACATAATTTGTTATTTATTTTCCATTTCAATGATTTACCAAAGTAAATATAGTTCCAAAGAGTTACCACTTTAATATAATATATTATGTCTATCTATTATTATGTTTATCTTATGATGATTAAAGATTAGTTCAATGTATTCATGTAATGGTTACGTGAACTATCTAAGGGGGATTTACTCATGCACTATAACAGAAGGGTAAAAGAAAGAACACTTGAGGAGAATCCTTGATATCTATATAAAAAGTTTGTACTCTTTTTATGGTTTGTGGTATGAAAATACTATCTACAAAAAAAATCATCATATTGATCCTTTTTCTTTCATTAACAATTCTTTACAATTCCATTATCATTCCATTGTGTGAAGAGAAGTACTTCTCATTTGATGATCGATTTAGTATAATGTAGAAACTTATGAAGGATTGATTTTGTTTATATTAACTTTATCTTATCATAATCTATAAGTCAATGATGAAAATTTTAGCAGTAGCTCTATAGTGTAAGTTATACATATAACAGTTTCTTTATTTTATAGTTTTAATTATTTCAGTTTTTTGAAAGGTTAAACATGGATTTAAATTTTAATTTCTATTCTAATATATGTTATTAGTGTAATTTGAAAATTGGAACTACAAAACCATCACTAAATTTTCCATTTAACTTATTAATGAATAAGACTATTGGATCATCTTGTGTAAAATTATGTTTGATCACAATTTGATTAAAACATTGTAAACCACAAACAACGATGTCCCTAAAAAATCAAGTATGTAATGTTCATGTTTGTTTTGAATTTATCATAAGTTAATAACCACAAAGAATCCAGATTATTGATTTCATAGCCAAGGATTTTATAAGGCTACTTAGGCATAAAAACATTCATTGACCAATGTTTAGGTTCCTCAAAATATAATAAATGAATAACAACATGGAACCATGACCCGGGCAACAAACATAGACACAATGTCACATATTATAAAGTAATCAAACCACGGGATGTACATCCTAGCAATAACATTAAATTATTAAGAATAGTGTCTCGATAAAACATCAAGAAATATAAATTTCATTTTCATATAACAAAATAATAAAGGGTGTCAAATATCTACTACATTAATTAAAATAGCATGGATTCCCGAGCCATAGTAAAAAACTATATGGGAATATCAACCCTAGTTCTCATGAATGTCACAAGAGAATTATTCAAGGACTGTAAAAGACCATACATATACATGAATATCATCCACTACAATGGATGAATTTGAACATGGTATGTATGTCCAATGTCTGTGGGTAATAAACATTATTGTGAATTCCTTCGGAATTCAATCATTATCAGTACAACATTGGGATTTCATATCATGTTATATCGATTATTATATATGGGCATATAATATCTTTTCCTGAGATTATAACATGAAAACATTGTGTTCTTCATTTACATAATAGGTGGTATATTGGAATTTGATACAGTATATTATCATAACATACAATTGGAATTTCATCCCACAATAGAGACTTAAACATTATAGTTTAAAAACAACCATATGATATTAAAATAGATGTAATGTGGTTATTATTTCTCACACAATAAAATTATCAATGTGGATTTTCATTTTGTCCAAATCCAAAATCATGTCACCTTATGGACATAACATCTACAGTGAAATTATTATTTTTTAAGTGGGTAGTTCATCACATAATGCATATAAAAAATCTCATTGGTTATGTACTCACATGAATTTAGTGTTTTTAATATAACAACATATGTCATTCAATGACATATAAAAGTTATGAGTTAATGGGTATTTTATACAATAAATGAATGACCATATTGATAAATGGGAATCCCATCTACCTCATAACAACAAAAATATAACTATGCATAATTTCCCACAATAGGGTAATCAAAAAACATAATACAATTGTTGGAACTGAAATAAATGATATATAATATGAGCATAACTAGGATAAAAACATACAAACCACTTTAGGAAAAGGATATCTCATTCCACATATACCCAACATACATCCATATGAAAAACCAAGGTTTAACCAACTCTTTTAATACATTACATATGTTGTAGGAACAATCATTCCATACATCAACGATAAGATCCAAAAATGATACTAAGTAAACACTTATGTTCCAGTCAATTCAAACCACATGATTAACCTAAATAACATACACATATCCAAATCATATGAGACCAAGGTCATAAATATTAGTTCCTCAATATTATTGTTTATAATAAAGAAATCCTACATTGTAATGAAGTCCGTTATTTGAAATACATAATAGTACATTAGTCACTATAGAATCAAACATTATAAAACAATAGTTCAAATATAGCTCGAATAGATCATACTCATTCTCAGGTGCTGGAAGAAACATATTCATATTAATATCTCACACTGGAATCACCCTATCAATTATACACCTCTTCTTTGTAAAATTTGTCTATATGATCTAAATAAATTTCTAATTCTTTATATCATAAGTGAATGGAACACGCCTTATAAGAAATAAATTTAAATGAAACAAAATTTGGTTTTAACCTGTGATCATTTCCTATCAAGTCCATAATTAATATTTATAAAATATTCTGTCATGGTTTATGTAGTCCATAAAATCTCATAATGGAAAAGAGGGAACCACTTATGTTAGTTTAATATCAATTACACTTCGGTATTGCGACCTTGATTCACATGTTTCAAATAATACTCATAAATAATCTAAAATAAGTTGGGACCAATTAAAAAATGGTTTTATATACTCTATAAATGATCAATCACAATCACCAATGCTACTAAAATCTCATAAAATACATCAAAACCATCCATGATTACCTAGTTACCTCGAACAACCATTATATTTAATATAAAGTTAATTATAATAAATTAATAATAATTAGTCTTATATAAGTAGTCTAGAAATAATAGAATCATTTACCCCAAAATGAAATAAAACAACAACCACAGAGGTAATAGGTTTTATATGACACTCATTAACCCTCATATCTACAACCATTGAAATCCCCAAAAGTTTCATTTATCATTAATGAAAACCATACCAAGTCGTTAGAAAAAAATAAATTTTGGTAGTTACTTACCTCAAGTTAGAAAGATACAAACCATGTCATAATATACACACTTATCCTTATCTTTATACCATATATCAATGCCTCTTCATATATGGATGATTAAATCATAAATTGGTTGAATATTATCTAAAAAACCTATAGCATCATAGTGAAATCAAGGTAGGGATATGGAAGTAGATAATGGATGAAAAAGGAGAGAAAACCTACCACAAATAGTGAACAAATTAATTTGAATCACCTATAGTGAATATTTTTATATGTGCAGGAATAATGGGAGGAAAAATTATTTTACCATGATTCACTATTTTATTTCTACCTTACCACAATGTGTGAAACTAGTTTTTTATTGAATATTGTGAAAATATTAAAAAAATTCACCTCATGATTGATTATGTTATTTTGTTCTTATCATCTAAAAAATGTTACTTGTTACTTGTTTTGATATTTAGAATGTAGGTGCAGGTGATTCAGAGGGCCATTGATGAAGAACCAAAAAAATGGTCCAAATTGTGCCTGATTCAAGCACACTAGTGGAATCGACCACACACTACTACTAATCTAAGAGTCTGATTAGGAATATATTTCTTGGTCTGATCCGAAATTCAGTGGGATAAAAATCATTTGAAGTCACCCAATCCCAATTAGGGAATTTAGTGGCCCATCACAAATGATCATTCAAAGACACCAAATCTGGATGATTTCAAAAGTGTTGTGATGTATTTTGTCCATATATTGAGCTTTTGACCCTCATATGTGGTCAACCATTCAGTGGATATAGTCAAGAGGTGTCACAACAACATTGCAGTTTTTACAACGCATGATAAGTATATCTGGATGTTGAAAAACATGGGCCAATTGCTTTTCATAATATGTGTGCCCAAATCCACCTTCCACTTTGCCTACAATATGATACATTGTGAACCTCATTTTCATTTTCTAACTATGGGAATGTATCATCTAATTTAAGGACCCAAATGATTCATCTCCTCATGAAAGATGTTTTGGATGTGTCTATCCTCATAGGGGGATCATAGATGAATTCAAAGTTCATCACAAGTCTCGTACTCCTTGAGATGGTGAGATAAACATTGAAAATTAATTTCGAGGGAGATACATATTTTGTTAATAGACTTACGATGTTTGTTATTCTGACGGTTTGGTTTAATTTTTGTTTAAATTTTTTCATTGATGTTTTATCTTAACATTCTTATTCTTTGAATTCTTTGTTTTGGTTTATTCAAGTGAAACACTTTTCATATCACCGCTGATTGGGTTGAGATTTCATGTGGGAATCATTGGTTCTTCTTATTGGACAACACACAAATCATCTTTCTCCCACACAGAGATGATATATTGATATTATTTGGAATCCATCACTATATTCATGACATGAAATTCATGAAAACAAATTTTTTTGTTTTAAGGGTTCATTCTTTGTGAATATTTTTAGGAGGAAAGAGTGGAATCATGATACTGACAAACCTGAACAACAAGATTCCATTAAAATGTGTTTTTTTGAATAATGAAATGAACAAAACTCAATAAATGAACCAATTATTCTAATCATTTAATTTATATATATGTTTGGTTAAACCATATCTAGAGGGATACCTAAACTTATTCCCACCGGTTCTGGGTATATATTGAAATGAATCCTTTGTAGTGGTTGATATTCAATGCACCATGATACTAAATAATAGATAATTTTCCTCAATCTCCCTAATATAATCTATAGACCATTTCCCATATAAGAATCCATTTATGAGGTAGCTCTGATGCTCCAAATAAATATCTCTAGAAAATGCACAATTCATCATCCCTTTATGGGACCTCATTCATACTCGGTATCTACAATGTTTGAAAACCACCCACTCTAGGGGTTCCAATCCTCACTAGGTACTCACATTGAAAACTACCCCTTTGAGGATTCGTATTGCACTCATAAACACATTGATGATGTTACGGTGTGAAATTTGTATAATCCAATCCTCATAATATTAAAATGTTCTTATTAGGAAACATGGCCCACTAGTTTATACTCATATTACAACATAACGGTCTCATATCAATAAGGCATCACTCTATTGAGACCAACTACTCTCATTTCATGTACATAAAACTAATTGAATTCACCACATAAATTACTATATTATAATTACATAATAAACACAAATGACTAGTTATATATAATGAAACCACTATGTTATATAGTTAAATGACTATATTTTGTTTCTAAATAATTAATTAAGTATACCCTCAACAATAATAAAATATAAAACAATAGAAATAACAAAAAATCATGTGAATCATCTAAGAAATATACAATCAATGAATGCATACCACTCTTAACTAAGGGATGGAAAAAACTAATATATTGAAAATTCCAAAACAAAGTATCTCAACTCCAAGGTAATATAGATATCAATAAGACCCTCTTTACTATATTTGAACGTAAATAAAAGAAAATGTAAAAATAAAAAATCGAAATAGTAAAATAAGAATTAGGTATTATGGTTATAAACTAACCACTAATAATGCATCAATCATAATATATAGTAAGATGAGATAAAATACAATATCATGAAGAAATATTACAAATATAGCTATCTCGTGGCCTTACTATAAGAACATTAGTCCTAACAAAGTGGATAAAGGTTAAAAAAATTAAAAAAATGGTTCCTAGGACCTCACCCTTCATGTATCATTATAGTAACCTATCACAACCCATCCCAGTGGGGCTCGCGCTGTTACTCTCCATGCCCGCCTCCAATAGGCCAGGGGCTAGTGACTAGCACCGAGTAGGCATATTACTAACATGGGAGGAATTTCCTAAGAACCTGTACACACTCACACACACACATATCTAAGCCCACAAATTCTGAAATGTAAAAACCACTAAGGAACAAAAATTCATGCATAAAACTAAACCCAACCAACAATGTACGGAAGAAAGTAAAGTACTGAAAGTGAACTAGGCCAGAATACAAGCTCACCAAAAAAAGACGCTGAAAATAGCAAGTCCAACCTATAAACACAAGAGGTAATGGGACTAATGCTCATAGTTGAAGGAATGCCTGATCCTGTAGGGAACTCTTAAAGCTCAGTCTTGTCCTGGTCCGCCATAGACTCCATCAAAAGTCTCCTCATCTACATAAGAAATGACATGTTCGGGAAAAACCCATGCAGTTGTGAGTATAACAGTTCTCAGTAGAGGACCCTGAAAACCACAAAACAGCATACAAAGTAATGGTACATTCAGCTATGCACAGTATATGTCTACAGAACATATAGAACAAATTAGATATACTCAAAACCCAGACCTGTAGTCTAAAGACAAGTCACACAACCACATACCCCTCAGCTAGGGGTTCATATTGAATATTTCCACGAAGAACTCATTCTGGGATAACACACCCCATGAGTCTTATAGCTCTGATGATGTCCTTCAAAAAAGTATTGTTCATCGAGAACCATCACGAGAGGTTGTTACACTCATTACGAGAGACACACTCTTGAGTGGGAAGAATCCAATAGATAGATGCACTCACTATGAGAGACACACTCATTAGTGGGGAAGATCACGATACATAGATGAGGATCACTGCCAGGGCCATGGAGGATACCGCGACTCATCCGTTATTCACCTACTAGGTAGAGGATCGATTCTCGGTTGAGTTTTTCACGTTAATGTCGGACTCTAGCTAGTGTTAATAATGGATATAGGATCTCGATCCGGGCCTCTCGGATGGATTCCTACCTGTATCACATAAATTTCTAATGAAGGGATCATACTTCTGTAGAAGGTAACAATGCCTGACCTTCAGGTGAACGAGAAGAAAGGGAACTGACTCAAACGAAAGAGGTCTAAGATACGGTGAACAAGAGGACCATGCTGTTTTCTAAAAAGTACACGGCGTCTAGAAACATTACTCACCGTGTTGTCTAACCCCAGGTACTGCATTTTTACAATGGCCCATTTCATAAGGCTGATCATGTAGAAAAAATGAGTACACAATGTGTAGTATGATGTACACGACGTGTCCGAGTTATTGGGGTTGGCTCCCTGTACCTTGGCCATGTGTCCGTACCCATTCATCAACCCGTGTACTCCAACCCGTGTAATAGGTACACGGGGTGGCCCACGTTACTGGCCTTGTCTGGCCATGTGATGGATTTCACGGTCGTGTACTCCATCCCATGTCCGTGTACCCCCTAGATACATGCCGAGTTCTGTGTAGCCGCCTCTGCCATGTTGTACACGTCATGTCGCCTGAAGCCTTGTAGTCCATCTCGTGTCCTTGTACATCCGATAATACACGATGAGCATCGGGGAAATCCTAACATGGCATGTGTCTAGGGTCACACGAATTGTGATTCCTCTCTGACCCCTAAAACCCTTGCCGCTTCTGCCAGTACTACACAACGTGTTGTTTGAAAGTACACGCCGTGTATTCTGGAAATTTCCAGAAACACAGACCTCCATCATCACGCATTCCGAGCTACTCCGTTCATCGATCCGGTCATCCGATCACCACGAAACTCTCGAGTTTTGGTCTCCCCGAGACCATGAAGCTTAAACCGGTGTTTTCGGACCTCTGGTCGGCTCTGAAAAAACATTTTTATCTTCCCGCGCGAAGAACACCCAAAGAATGGCCCTTCCCGATCCGATCTGATTCATCGTCTTCTATCTTCGTTGCTCTACCGTAATGTCTTTGGGATTTTTATTCATCAATTTGGGATCGTTTCATCATAGAACAGATGTGCAACGATCAGTATTTCGTCACCCCACGAAGAATGTGAAGAAAGAATGATAAGAAATAGGGAAATAAAATCCAATAAAACAACATGAGGAATGATCCTCCATCGTCCTTCATCACGACATTGATCCACTCCCGTTAGTAAGATTAAGCGAGGCAGAATAAAACAACAAAATCAAAAAGGATCAATTCCCCAAATCATCTCGATAAATCCCTCTCGTAAGGATGAACGAATCTGCGGATCACCTTGTTCTTGGTTGACCTGCGTTCGTCGTAAAAAATAAAAAACGAGGAAAACAATTCAAATAACAAACCCCTACCACAAGAAGGGATCGATCACCGACTAATAGGCCATGCTACCATCGTTGTCAGGATCTTCAAATCTTGTTGGCGTAGTGATTCGATGCTTCAATCTGTCGTTGTTCATCACCAAGAGTTTTCTCCAGTGTTTCTCTCAATTTTTTTCCAACGATCGACATTTGACTATCCTAATAAAAATGGAAACGTGATTTGACATTCAAAAATATGCTGCATTATTATTGAGTCCAACATGCCATTCATGAGTCATTATGACGTGCCATTAATGACTGAAATAGCTTCCCCATCTCTGTGCTGCAGCGGATGTTTCCATAAAATAAATAAAATAAACATGCAAATTTATTTTATTTTACACTACATAAAACGTCAAAAAATTTACTTTTTCCCTCATCCTGTGTCGGTCAAGGTTAGGCTTGTTATTTGTTAAATTCATCACCCCCGGACACAACAATGCCCTCAGATTTTTAATCTGTGTATACGTTTGGAAACTGCCACAACCGCACATAAGTGCCGACTCACTAAACTAAAAAAGTCTAAACCACCATTCCGGGCACACTGGGCCTCGGAATGATGTGACGGTTCACGCCTTTTCTTGAAATAATTCCATATAATATATAAAAATAATACACAGAAAGTCTAAGACAACATAGTCTCTTCACCTTGGGGCTTTAAGTCCCCAAAAATCCAAAACAAAGGCTACTCAAAAATGTGTGGTTACTTAGCACGGATATGGGCCTCCCGCTCCCATGTGCTCTCTTAAATATTCTTGTTCTGCCACTGGATGCGAACTAAAGGGAATAGATCACCCACAAATCATCCTCTTTTGACGATCCTCGATCTCCATCGGGTACTCAGTAATGGTCACCCCATCCTCAATGTCCAGCTCGCTCCAGTCGATGACATGTGATGGGTCATACGCGTACCTTCTCAGCTGCGACACATGGAAGACATCATGTACCCGATGAAGCTATGGTGGTAGAGCTAGGTGGTACGCCACCTCGCCAACTCAGCAGAGTATCTGGAAAGGCCTGATGAACCATGGAGATATCATTCCACCTCGTCCAAATCTTCGTAACCCTTATCATGGTGAGACCCGAAGAAAGACGGAGTCTCCCTCTTCGAACTCTAGAGGTCTCTGTCGTCTGTCAACATAAGATTTCTGTCGGCTCTTTGAAGTCTTCATATACTCCCTAATGATCTACACCTTCTGAGTGGTATTTTTCACCAACTATGAACCCATTAGTGTTGACTCTCTGGGGTCGGTCCAACAAAACAGTGACAGGCAGGGTCTCCCATACAAGGCCTTGAACGGTGCCATACCAATGGTGGAGTGGTAGTTATTGTTGTATGAAAACTCCACCAGTGGTATGTGGTCCTCCCATCTTTGACCATTGTCTAAGACACAGGCTCTCAACCTATCTTCCACAACCCAAATGGTCCTCTCTGTCAGACCATCAGTCTGGGGATGGAACGTTGTGCTCAAGCGTAGCTGAGTCCCAAAATCCTCCAGCAATCCCTTACACAATTGTTATGTAAAGAGGGCATCTCATTATGAGAATATCGTTGAGGGGACCCCATGAATCCAAACAATTTCCAACATTTAGAGGCATTCCATGATCTCTACGTAACCCTGCTCTCTGATAACTAGGAAGTTGTCCGACTTGGTGAGTCATTAAACAATCACCAAGATGGAATCATGCCCCTTGGACGTACATGGAAAGCCTATCATGAATTCCATCGATATTAATTCCCACTTCAACTCTAAAACTTCCAGGGGTGAGCTTACCCCACTAGAACCTGGTGCTCATCCTCACCTGCTGGCATGTAAGGCATCGAGAAACGAACTCTACTACTGCCTTCTTCATGCCTGACCACCAGAACTATCATCAGAGGAATTGGTACATCTTTTCCACTCCAAGATGTACCTCCAAATGGGATGTATGAATCTCTATCAGTACCTACTCCTTCAATGCCACTGGTACAACAGTTCATCCAATTAAAATAAGTACATGCTCCACACCTTGAAAATATCAACCAGGAGCATGTCTTGTGGATAACTGAGCACGTAAGGCCATACAGTCAACAACTTCTAGTTGCACCCCCCTAACCTGTTGTATGTGTGGAGGGAAGAAAACCATATACTATAGGAATGTTGTATCCTCTCCATCTATGGAGGATAATTGAAATGTGGCTAACTGATCTGTCACATCACTCAACTGCTGTGATCTCGACCTCCTACTAAGAGTATCCACCACCTTGTTACCCTTCCCAGAAGTATATATGATCTAGAAATCATAATCATGGAGGACCTCTAGCCAATGCCTCTTCCTCATATTCAGATCCTTCTATGAGAAGATGTACTTGAGGCTCTTATGGTCAGAGTAAATGATAAAATTTTCTCCCATATGGTATTTTCACCACATCTTCAATGCGAAGACTACCGCTTAAAACTCGAGATCATGGGTCCCATAGTTCTTCTCATGTGGAATAAGCTAGCACGAACAATAATCAATCACTGTCTGCCCATGAATTAGGACACAACTGAGCACTTTCCCTGATGCGTCCCAGAAAACTACGTACTCGACACCCTCCTCTAGTCATCTCAAGTCTGGGGTGCTCGTCAATCTCTATCTCAACTGCTCGAAAGGCTGATGGAACTTCATTATCCATATGAAGGGTTACCCCTTCCTGGTCAACGCTATCATTGGTGCTGATATCTGGGATAAATCATGAATCAATCTCTGGCAATATCCTACCAACCCAATGAAGCTCTGCACCTCTGCCACGCTCATAGGTGGCTCCCATGCTAACACATCCCCCACCATGGCTGTGTCTACAAATAATCTATATGTGGAGATGAAGTGTCCCAGAAAGTGGACCTCCTGAATCCAGAATTGGAACTTTGAGAGCATCCCATAAACATGGTGCTCCAAAAGTACGTCTAGAACCATCTGCAGGTGTCTCGCATGCTCCTCTTCTAATTTGGAGTTCACAAGGATTTCGTCGATGAAGACCACTATGTACTGGTGAAAGTATGGATGGAAGTTCTGGTTCATCAGTCCCATGAACTCTGCAGGGGCGTTCGTTAAGCAAAAAGGAATCACCAAGTACTCATAGTGAATGTAGCAGCATCTGAAAGCTGTATTCAGTATATCCTTATCTCGCACTCGTAGCTGGTAATAGTGTGATCAAAGTTCAACCATTGAAAACCATTGTCCCCATCTTAGCTGATCAAAGAAGTCATCGATCCTTGGTAGTGGATATTTTTTCTTCACTATCACCTGGTTTAGGTGCTGGTAATCCACGCACAACCTCAGACTCCCATCTTCCTTCTTAGAAAACAAGACTGGGGATGCCCAGGGTGAAACAATGGGTCTTAAGAAACCCATTCTCTACAAATCCTCCACTTTCACCCTCAAATTGAAAAGCTCTATGGGATCCATCTGATATACTAATGAAGAAATTAGTGCCTTCCCGGGGTGTAAATTGATGTAGAATTCCATTTCCTGGCAAGGAGGTAATCCTGGAACATCTTCGGGAAAAACATCCTCATACACCACCTCTACTGCCGGGAACTGGGAGCTCACAACATCCACTCCTACGAGGGAAAGTCTAGTTAACTCATGAGTGATTGGCTACACCATCTTATACATAATCCAATTCTGCACTACCTAGTTTTCCCTTTCTCCAACATAGAAAAACCTCATTCCATCATGGTGGACACACCGCACTCTTCGCCTAAAATAGTCAATATGGGCTAGGACCAAGGATAACCAATCCATACCAAGAATGAAGTCGTAAGGCCTCGACGCTACCACCAAGAGGTTCCAACTGAAACTATCGCTACCAAGGGTAAGATCACAGTTTATACAAAGGCGTATAATCGTCGAGTCTCCTCTCATAGGTGTCTCCAAGCGTAAGAATCAAGTCAATGGTTCTACCAGAATCTTGAGCTTTCATACAAGACTTGTGGATATGAAAGAATGACTGGAACCTATGTGTATCAGTATGACATTTAAGGTAGAAAAGACACATATTGTACCTCCAATCATCCCTGAAGCCCCTAGGTCGTATGCCTCTACTGCATGCAGTTGTCCCCCTGTCCCCCAGATCCCTATTCTTGGTGCGGACCTCTTGGGGGTGGTGGTGGAAGTAAGTCAAAGCGTCTGCCACCACCCCTAGTTCTCCCTGCTCCTCTTCCATGTTCGCTGCCTAGAGGGTCTGTTTGTTCCACTCTTTGCCTCTATCTTGGTGGTCTATCCATTGCATAACTATAAGAAGCTTGACGGATCTGACAATATTAAGAGATATGTCCCCTACCATCTCACACATAACATCACTTCTCCCAAGGCTTACTCGATCTAGCATGAGATCCTAGGACAATCGATCCTCTGTTCTGGGTCCTCCAATAATGCTTCCCACATCCATATCACTAAGCCCGATGCAGGCTCCCTGCTGTCAGGTTCTCTGCACGTGTCGGCCTTTTGATGACTTTCGTCGGTTGTCTTTGCTCCGCCATGAAGCTCTCGATCACCAAGGCTCGCTCGAGAACTCCATCATAAGTCAAATTCATAGAAGCAGGTCAATAGCTCGGATATTTCTTCGTAGACATCGCTCGATGATACAAGATCTAAAGTACAGATCCCTGACCATATCCATCAAGTACCAGGAGATGTTGGTGATCCACAATAAATAGTCAGCTACATTCAATCTACCATGTTGGAGGTGATGAAGCTCCTGGAGGCATACCTCTCTTAGCATAACTGAAGAGAACTCATCCCTGAATAGTCTCTCAATATACATCCCTAAAAGTGTCTCCTTATCGTGAGTCTGTGTGGTCAGACTCCACCAGTGTCCCATCGAACCCTGAATAAGGCTCGCTCTTAGGATCACCATCTGGTTTGCTGGTGTCCTCACTAGACGGAAAACACTATTCAGCGCCTCAAGACAGTACCCAGCCACAATAGGGTCGGTCATGCCTAGGAACCTGAGGAGTCTCTGTCTTTGGAACTCATGGAGAACTATAAGCATGCAATCCTCGTCGGTCGGTACTACAGGTACCATTTTACGCTCCACTTGTGGTGGCATAGAAGGTGCACCACCTGGTGATAATACCAGGGGAACTGGTCCCTGTATCAATGTCTCGTCACTGAGGTGGTCATCCTCGTGATTGCGCTGCTGAATCCTAGTGGGTATGCGTTGTGGAGGCATCCTGTAATGAAACAAGATGTACCATGGTCAATGAGTATATCTGGATAGCTAACACAAAGGATATGGAAAACACTAACCATTCTTATATTATGCATGTACCTTTCTTTTATTTCCCCTAAACTAGTGTTTTCATGCATCGAGTCGAAATGTAGGTTATCAGAGTCCTATTTTATGGATACGTCGGCCGCTGCACTAACACTGGAGTTTCTGGCTTGAAAGTCGAACTTGAAACACTTAACACTGTTGCCCCAAACCAAACTCACCGACTCATGATCCCAAGGTAGAACCGACCAACTCTGATACCGTTCTGTCATGACCCGTCCCAGTGGGGCCTGCACCGTGACTCCCCAAGCCCACCTCCAATAGGCCATAGGCTGGTGACTAGCACTGAGTAGGCATATTACTAACATTTTAGGCATTGCCTAAGAACCTACACACACACACACACACACATATCCATGCCCAAAAATTCTGAAATGTAAAAACCACTAGGGAACAAAAATGAATGCTTAGAACTAAAAACAACCAACAGAGTATGACGGAAAGTAATGTACTAAATGTGAACTGAGCCAGAATACAAGACCACCTAAAACAAGAGTATGAAAACTGCAATTTCATCCTGCAAACACAAGAGGTACTGATACTACTGCTTGTAGTCGAAAAAAACGCCTCGGCCAGTAGGGAACTCAGAAAGCTCGGTCATGTCCTGGTCCGCCCTGGACTCCATCAAAAGGCTGCTCTTCTGCACAATAAATGACATGTCCGGGCAAATCCTGTGCAGGGGTGAGTATAACAATACTCAGTAGAGGACCTCGAAAACCAAAAAGCAGCACATATAGTAACGTTACAGTCATCTATGAACATTATATTTCTACAGAACATATATAACAAACCATATATACTCAAAAAACAGATCCGTAGTCTAGAGACAAGTCACACAACCATGTACCCCCAGCTAGGTGTTCACTTCGAAGATTTCCACGAGGCACTCATTCCGAGAGAACACACTCCATGAGTCTTATAGCTCTGATGAAGTCCGTCCAAGAAGTACTGTTCTTCGAGAACTATCATGAGAGGTATTTACACTCATTATGAGAGACACACTCTTGAGTGGGAAGATTTTGATAGATAAATGCACACATTACAGGAGACACACTCCTAAGTGGGAAAGATCATGATTCACCGATGGGGATCACCGCTAGGTCCATGGAGGATACCGAGACTCATCCATAATTCACCTGCTAGGTAGAGGATCAATGCCCAGTGGAGTTTTTCATATTAATGCTGGACTCCGCCTAGGGTCAATAATTGATTGAGGATCTCGATCTGGGCCTCCCAGATGGATTCCTGACTTTATCACAGTAAGTCATGCTAAAGATATCATACTCTTGTAGAAGGAAACAATGCCTAAAATTCAATGGAATATGAATAAGGGGCACAAAATCAAACGAAATATGTCAAATATATGGTGAACAATATGACTATGTCATTTTCCAAAAAGTAAACTGCATGTAGAAACATTACATGCAATTTGGTCTGACCCCGGGTACTACTGGTGTACAATGGCCCGTGTCGTAAGGCTAGTCATGTAGGAAAAAAGAATACATGGCATGTAGTATGGTGTACGCACCATGTCCGAGTGATTGGGGTTAGCTTTGTGTACGCTGGACATGTGCCCATACATGGTCTTCAA
This sequence comes from Viscum album, assembly GCA_963277665.1. NCBI lineage: Eukaryota > Viridiplantae > Streptophyta > Magnoliopsida > Santalales > Viscaceae > Viscum > Viscum album. Next base: position 40,635,393 of record OY728129.1, on the reverse strand, counting down.
CCTGTGTAATCGGTACACGGGTTTGCCCGCGTCACTGGCCTCGCTTGGCCATGTAATGGAGTACACGTTTGTGTACTCCATTCCGTGTCTGTGTACCCCCTGGATACACGTTGAGTTCTACGTAGCCGCCTCTACCTTGCTGTATATGCCATGTCTCTTAAAGCTGTGTAGTCTATCCTGTGTCCTTGTACTTCCGAAAATATACGTCGAGCATCGTAGAAATCCTAACACACCATGTGACGCAGGTCACACATAGTTTGATTCCTCTTTGACTCCCAAAACCCTTTCCACTGCTACCAGTACTACACAACATGTTATTTGGATGTACATGCCGTGTATTTTGGAAATTTCCAGAAACATAAACATCCGTCATCGCGCCTTCTGAGATACCTCGTTCATCAATCATGCCTTCTGATCGCCACAAAACTCCCAGGTTTTGGTCTCCCTGACACCACGAAGCTACTTTCGGTGTTTTCAGACCTCTGATTGGCTCTGAAAATACATTTTTATCTTCCCGCGCGAAGTTCTCACAAAGAACGTCCCTTCCCGATCTGGTCCGATTTGTTATCCTTTATCGTCGTCGCAGCTCCACAAAGTCGTTGGGGTGTCGATTCTTCAATTTGGGATCTTTGCATCCCAGAACAAATGTGCTATGGTCTGTTGTTTGTCTGCCTGCGAAGAACATGAAGAACATGTTAGAGGAAAGAGGGAAATAGAATCCAATAAAGCCACATGAGGAACGAACATCCGCCATCATTCATCCCCAAATTGATCCACTCCTGTTAGTAGACTTAAACGAGGCATAATCAAACTAAAAAATCAGCATGGATGAATTCCCCAAATCATCCTGATAAAACCCTCCCGTAAGAACTAATGAATCTGCGGATCAACTTGTTTGTGGTAGATCCACGTTCAACGTTTAAAATGAATAACGAGAAAAAGAATTCAAACAACAAACCCCTAACTCAAGAAGGGATCTATCACAGATGAAGAGGTCGTGCTACCATCATCATCGAGATATTCCAACCTTTTTAGTGCAGTGATTCACAGCTTCAATCCATCATCGTTCAACTGCGAGAGTTTTCTCAAATGTTTCTCTCAATTTTTCCCCAACTATATACATTCGATTATCCCAATAAAAAGGGAAACGTTATTTGACATTCAAAAATACGATGCGGTATTAATGGGTCCAACTTCCCGTTAATGAGTCATTATGACGTGCCATTAATGACTAAAACAATTTCCCTATCGCCACACTGCAGTGGTTGTTTCAATAAATGTAATAAAATAAACTTGCAAATTTATTTTATTTGACTTTACATAAATCGTCTGAAAAATTAACTTTTTTTCCTCGACCCACGCCGGTCGAGGTTAGGCTTGTTCTAAGGTAAAGTTGTCACCCCAGACAAAATGGTGCCCTCAGATTTCTAATTCGGGCATCAGTTTGGAAACTACCACAACAGTGCACAAGTGCTGAATCACTTAACTAAAAAAGTCCAAACCACCATTCCAGGCACACTGGGCCTCAGAATGATGTGTCATTTTCGCACCCGATCTCGAAATAATTCCATATAATTTTTAAAAATAATACATGGAAAATCTAAGATATTACATAACAACTCTATAGAATCTCTCCCATTATATGTGGGTCATATTTTCTTATTCAAGCCTATATCTATGATATTTTTTGGCTACTATGTTATACAATTTGAATAAGATACAACTCAGTAGGAAACCACCAATGGTGTCCCAAAAAATCTAGTATATCTAGTTGAATGTATAGTATGATATGGTTTAATGTAAATAACGACATGGAATATATATAAAATATTCCATTGAAATGGGTAATATATTGAAAGCTATATGTATCCAAACCATATTCAATTAATTCCAGGGTATAACTAAATATATCATTTAATAACAATTATGAATAAAATTGGAGCATGGTGAAATAATGGATATTGTTTTTTTTTTCACTATGATGTTTTTCTAAGATCAAGAGAGAATTTTTTAATTGGAGTATTTTACTGGTGTGTGCTAATTTTTTTGGTCAAAAATCTCATATAATGTATGTTATTTTATTGGAGAAATGTAATAGTATCGTTCTAATTTAATGTTCAGATATTTTCCCTCATTAGAGTTGGCAACTGTGTGTTATTTTTTCGAGTTATTTTTATATTATTGTGCCCTGTTTATATATGAATGATTTTTCTACACACCTTTCTGGGAACCACATGAAGAAATGTGTAAAAAACAAGTTCATCTATCTGAATGATAGACCACAAAATTTTGAGATGAGGGTTTCTCAATGTTGGGTGTTTTGACCTATATAAAATACTCACGCTATGTTATTTTCATAGTGATAATTTAGAACAATGGTGAACATTCTCTCTCATCGGAGTTCATTGACATAAGGGAGTGAGAAATATTTTTTAAAGGTGTAGTGAGAGTAGAAAGTCAGGTGCATTTTGGAGTGATGTTCATACACAAATATTTTTTCATGAACTATATATAGTTTTTATAGTTGTAAGAATATTCATCCTATAAGATACTTTAGAGAAGGATTTGGGTTAAAATGGTATCATATGTATGATTAGGTGAAAACTTTTAGAGATTTACTACTAAGGGAAGTTAGTGACATGGTTTAAGAATACATGGGAATAGTCATGGAATTGTGTGAAGATCACTTGGGAGAATATTTGAATGAAGGAGAAGACACAAGACTGAAGCCAAGGACATGGGGGAAGGTGACCCAAGTGAATATAGTTCCTTTATAGAACTACCTAGATATATATTGGGGAATTAATTATATCATAGAGATTTAGATATTACTAATATAATTCTCAATCAGCATTTAATTTTTTTAATAATACATACAATTTAATAACGTTTGTAAGACTTCATCCATATAAGTGATGAAGGAGGACTCTAAGGAATTTAGCTAAGAGAGTAAAGGTTTTATTCCAAAAATTCATTATAATGTTAGTGATATTGGATCATTTTGACTATGAAAAAATAATAGAAATCCAAAAAAATCATAAATACATAATAAATTATTGTTTGACCCAAAAACCATCAATATATGATCAATAGCCAAGACCTTAGTGATGAAATAGTTGGAATTTTTTGAGTTCTATTTTTTGAGTAATTTTTTTATTTTAGTGAATGTGTTTTGTAATTAAATATGTTTAATGAGTTCTTACCAACATGGAGAAATGATTGTTTAATGTAAAAGAATTTATTTACACCAAAATTCACCCCACTTATATCTCATTATCATGGGGTAAGACACATCAGATCAAAATTCAAAATCATAAGTACAACATCCCATTATATAACATAAATATCCCATAAATAGTACTTCTTAATAATTAAGTCACAAAAATGGGAATAGCTACCTAAAACGAATTTTTAAAAGTGTGTATTTTTTCACCAAGAAATAATATAAAGTAGTCATCATATTATGCATCCATCAAAAAATGCAAATATAATCCATTTATTTTGGAATAAAACTCAATCATAATGTCACTAGTATCATGGAACATCAAATGATAATGCATTAGGTCCCATATGTGACCTTATACATATGGGAATCTCATTCCCTTCCATGGATGTATCATGACATATTTAGTACATCCCACTTGTGTGTGTAATAATTTTTTATCATGTATATTTTCTGATATCAATCATTATCAAGGCCACATGGTCATTTCATTTTATGACAAGGAAAAAATTGCATCAAAAAATGTGTACATGTTCATGGGTAATGATCTTGTCAAATAATTACCTATCAGCAAGTCACTTCATATCGGGAGGTTAATGGGTCATAAGTATCATTCCTTATTTTACTGCATAATAGAAATAACATCACAAGCTAGAGTAACTAGCAATGTAACATGAACATAACTCTAAAATATTTGAATATTTGGGATATTTCCACATTATCCCATTCAATATGAATATCTCGGTTGTTTTATAATATATCCCAAGGCACATCATATCATGTGATGGTTATAATGTCCCCTGTCATATTATTTGAATGTATGTGGGAATGTCATCCCATATTAGAAAACATACTATCCCAATGGACATGTCTTATGACAAGATAATCATAATCAATACATGTGGGAATGTTGATTTGGAACATAGGTACGTGACATGTGAGTAATAATGTAATATGACACTCAAATTACCACATTAAAAAAGTGGAATATAGTCAACCTCATAATACTAAAATTAAAAATGTAAATAACATTAATTCCTCACCCACAGTATCCTAAAGCCAGTTCATTATATTATTACATAGACATGATTTAAAAAATATTATTACAAAGGACAAATTAGTTTATTAATCTGCGAAATATTGATTACTTACATGATACTAATAATACAATAAGAATATAAAATAAAACATGATACATAATAAAAAAATAAATATTATCGTATAAATCAGATTCGATGATTTATTATTTGTAACTAGGGTAATAGAAACATAATAAGGGTGAGCTCAAATTTTCTGTAAGGGTATGTAAAGAATAACCAATTATGAAGCATTGGAGATAAAACAACATGGAAGGGTAGATTACTCATGTAAGAGTTTTTTTTGTTAAAAACCTCAAAAAAATTCACCTTCAAATTTAGAATAGAAGTGGCCATATTTTTGTCTCTCAAGGGGGTTTCAATTAGAGTTTCAAAACATTCAGTTTTGATTTATTAATTTTTGAACGAAGAAAAATTTTGGGATATGATTTAATGTTGGAAATAAGAATATATGTATAAAATAAAGTGCGATAAAATTTAATAGAATGAAATAATAATTTGAATGAAAATAATATGGGGTTAAAAATTAGATTTAGAACAGTGGTCATGGAAAAGAATCCACCTCTTAGACACTCCCCTATTCCGTGTATGAAAATATTACTCAATGGAATTTCTAAATGCATCCACAAGGACCCCTATATGAAGAGTCAAATTCACACAGAAATCATATCAGGACCTTAATATGATTATTGTACACCCTATTAAATTTATTCAATTACCTTAATAGCTTGATGTAATCAAACCCAGTTGAAACCACTATGCTCAACGGAATGTCCTAGATGAAAAAATAATGATAATGAAGTAACTAATTTACTTCATCTTTTGAAAAAAACACCTAAATAAAATTATTGAATCTATATTTAAGAAAAAATGCAATTATGTTCACTCAAAAGTATAAGATAAAGATGAAATTAAAAAGGAGTTTACATGATAAGAATGAAACTAAAAATAGATTTTATGTCGGGTGTCACAATATGTGACAAATTATTCTTAGTTGGGCATCAATTGGGAAGATACAGTCACCTCTATTACAACATCAATGGGAATAATTTTTGAGATATCAATCTCCAACCTGGTGAATCATGTGTTTGGGTCACCGATAGGATGTATATTGGTTTCATGATGCTACTCCTCATCCCAAAATTCCTCCATGAAATTGCAGAGTGGTGCCATTTATAGGCACTCCCATCTGAACATCAGACCACTTCACATTCATTTTTTATACATGTTGACCAATAAACTATGTGTTACTAAGTTTTACATCTTGTGATCCATCCACATATTCTGAATATAAGAAAATATCTCACATTAATCTCATTTTTAGATCTAGAACTTTGAATCATATCACATCCTGTAATTATGACTCATGACGTGTAACTTCATTTCACAGTGTCTACTGCCTTCATGACTTTTCTAGTAGGCTCTACGTATCCTAATGAAGTCACGAAGTGTAATAGTGTTACATGTTGTGTAACTATTTCACTCAATTTTCTATCTCTGGTTCATTCTCTAAATTCTATTGTTAATCTGTGAAGATTCTTATAGGTGAAATCTTGGAATACATAAGCTATTGATAATAGTTAATAGTCCAGAATTGTAATATTCTATATTTCAAGCTCAAACCATCCTTAAATTCCAAAAACAATTCAATTAACCTAAATATGATAAATTAGTGGGTTTTAAATCAATTAATTATACCTTAAATATTAGTGGAAATATTATATCTACCAATTCCCCCACACTTAACACATGGTCTCTTGGACAGGTGACCATTAAATAAATGAAAATTCAAAACACATAGCAATCGAAATAACCAATTTATCCCCAATAATAATAAGATATGATGCCTCATTAGAAAATATATAAATATCAAAATTCATATCACTCAATAAATTTAAAAATCTTTTCACCTCCCATACACACAACACACTAACATTAAATTAATTTTCTCTCAACACAAGAAATATAGATTTTCGAAAAAGTATTTTTGATCCATACTCATACAATAATCATAATAGGGTTGATAAATTTCTACATCTCCACCCAATGTGATACAAGAACATGTGATTATATTAAATACATTTTATGGTTATTCTATGGCTCAGTGTTTTTGGGTTTCAGATATCCAAAAAAATATGAGGCTAAATAAAGAGGGTTTTTATCTTTTTAAAGAAAACATACATGATTGTAATTTCTACTCAATTATTTTCCATCTCTACTATACACTGAAGAAACTTATCTTCGATAATCTCATTTCTATCCCATTTATAAATATTTATATAAAAAATTTGAAAATTTCCTTCTCTTTTTTTGGAAGGATCCAAATAGGGCACATATTATTTCCATTGAGAGCTCTAGATAGGAATATATATATTTCATAAGAGAGCTCTAGATGGGCATTTCTCGAAGACGATTATAATTCAAAAATAAATATCATCAATATTTTAATTTCCACCCAAGTAAGTGAAAAATACGCTATAACTATAAGGCCCCGGCCATAAAGCTTACTTAATATTGAATTAAATGAATAATTCACATTGAGGATCTTTTCACGGTGTAGAGTTTTAGAGAATTAGGACATAACTATTACATCTCAAAAGATTACAAAGTAGAAACTTCTACTAAGTTTCCATAAAATAAAAACTCTTAAAAGGAAACATGTCTAGTTCCATGTTTTAGATAGCATGAATTTCCCTTGATCCCATACTTGACCCTATTCCACATTAAGTCTTGTGAAAAACATTTCAAAAAAAAAATTGGGGTGAGCATAAAAAGCTCAGTAAGGGATACACAATGAATGAGAACTGTTAGTTTATCAAAACAACAAGTATACCATGTATACTTTATCAAAGTAATACTTTTCACCTTTATGAATTAGTAAAAACTCTTCAATGAATAAAATATCATTACTTACCCTTTTGTAACCCAAATATTACCATAAACCCATATAAAGATCACATAACATATAAATGTAACTTGGGACATAAACATACTTAAATGGAATAACCATACGGTCGACTTCCACACATATCACTTAATGGAATAGAAATACAGCCGACTTCCATACCCAATGCATTGGAGTTTATAACGTAACCACCCGTCCTGGTATTCATGGCACCACCCGTCATATGATTTATCACGTAACCACCCATCAAATGTCCATGTATCATTATAAAATCATAAGACATAAAACAAATATAATGGAAAGAATACATTTCCACACTTTGATCACAATATATCACATAAATATATTGACATAACAAGTCCATTATAAAAAAACCTTTTCAAAACCAAAATACATAAAATAGTATATGATATTTATTTAATTTTAAAAAAACATTACGGCTTGTTGAGGAAGCCAAAGACCAAATAATACTCGCGGCGGCAGAAAAAGGGTCGTTGTCACAGCGTACGTTAAAAGAAACATTCTTTTTGTCGTTTAGTAAAAGGATTCATATAAAAAGATTCCTTTTGTATAAAAGTAAAAGTCAAAGGGGTTTATACACCGTATAAAAGAAAGTTGTGTATAAAACGAAGTATGCCTCAATGAAAGGAGACTGAGACGAAGACCCTTACAAAGATCATTTTTTAAGGAAAATAGATCTATTATGTGTATTCACTATAAGTAAACATAAAGAAAGTAAAAAATACAAGATAGGACATAATAATATCATGACATAATTTAAAAGTAGGAGATTAACCCATAGAATGGAAATTGGGTTAAGAAGTTCCCTTACCTCGGTTCCGACTTGACTCGATCGTTCTTTAACGTCTGGAATGATAAACTTGAGTTAATTTATAATCACTTAAGAACCTTTTTCAAGTTCATTATTACGTTTATATCACTTATTACCATGTTATAAACATTATGTAATCATTTAAGTTAATAATGTTTGTTTTGTTGATACTTGGTTCTTAAGTCGAAAGTGGACTACTTACAATTACATGTTGTTCGTGTGGTCAAATATTCGTTATATCCAGAATGATATTCATGGTATGGATATCATATATATCATATATATCCAGCATATACATGTATTTATAATATTACATAATCATTTAGAGGTAAGAAATGAAATGCACCGTTCATGGAGACGGAAAACCGTACGTACGCATGAACGCTACTTTAATTTCTATGTCATATTAATGGAATTAAAACTAAATGAGATATATGTATATTTTAATTCCAGAAATATATTAATCATTTAGATTTATCATACATCATATATATCCATTATGTATATGTACTTATAATATTACATTTCATTTGGGGATAAGAAATGAAATGCACCGTTCATGGAGACGATAAGCCGTACGTACGCATGAACGCTACATTCATTTCTATCTCATACATTAATGGAATGAAATAATAATGATATAAGGATATATTATAATTCCGTTATAACATCATATATAATTACTTTAAATCCATCCTTTATACATCCCACATATGGCATTAACGAATCAAATCACTTTGAGGGGGCGGTAGTCCGCACTTCCTAAAATAAAGATATCGCATATACCCATAATCAAAGCCATAAAGTTATGCCATACATGAAAAATACAGAAGATTAAGGAAAACATAAACATATTATATATTATATATAAATATAGTGACATCTAAATGTCCACCTTTGATGGTGTTAAAATAATATTGAACAATAATCGTTCCGTGAGGCAGAAATTCGCCATCCACGGAAACAGTATGTTCTTTAACAATTAGAAGTAGGTGTGTGTAAGTGTAGCTCGAATCCTTATTATAAAAACATCCTAGTATATTGAATATACTTGTGTGGTTACAAAATAATGGAATAGAAAGAGTTTAGATGGTTGGGGAAGCAAAATAAAACAAAAGAACACAAGAGAAAACACTACCTTTAAAACGGGTAACTCTTTTTAATTTGAGCTCAAAGGCTTCCTTGGAAAGACTTCTGCCCATAGTGAGGCTACTAGGAGTAAGAGAGGGATGTGGAGAGACAAAATGGTCAGGGGTTTTCAGAGCCAAAGGCTTTGGAAGTGTGGGTAAGGTGGTAGAGGTGGGGGCCTTTTATAAGAGGAGAGGAGGGGCACTCTGGGAAAGTAAAGAAATGTTACTTTATTTTAAGAAGTGTTTCAGATTTAAAAGGTCCCACAATTATAAATTTCGAGGATAAGGTGATAAGGGTTCTAAATCCACCCATCCAATACGTTTTTGACATGTGTAGGTCTTAGATTTTACATTATAGTTTAATTTTATTTAAATTGTTAAATAATGAGGTAATCGCTGCATCATCATGGTGTCATAAATAATTTAATTTATATAATGAATAAAAATTATAAAAAAAAATATCATGATGTATGAAATCTTTTTATATTTCTAATGAATATTTATAGTAAAAAATATGACTTGTATAACCTCATTTCAAAATTGTTTTAGTAAAACAACTCATGTTTGTGACATTTTAATTTTATCATTAAATAAAAAGTTATTAATGTCATTTTCCTACCAAAGTGGATCCATGGGGTCCCCAGGTTGACCCACGGATTGTCTTGGTCTTCCATGACACATAAAATAAGGGTAAGACATGTTTCAAGTTCATTTCATATTATTAAAATATTATTTTTACCTTAAACTACACTAATTACCTCAAATCGCGATTAATAAACTTAAAACTTACTATTCACCAAAAAATTATTTTAATACCGTTGAACAACATTTTACTTCATAATGACAACCTTGTATGTCGGATTTTTGAAATTCAAAACACAGAGGTGGTAAAATTTCATTTAAACAAAAAACCCGTTTTTTAAGTACCACTTAGTAGTTTCACTATTCATCAAAAATTGAAGTTTTTCAGAAAAATACCAAAACTTCACCCTAAGCTATATTTGATATTAAGAATTAAAAAATGATTTCCATTTTCAAAAATTCAAAACATATAAGTTAAATTAATTAATTTAATAATTAATTCCCGATGTCAGAACAAATAGCGTGTTTTTATGAAACAATAAGTATCAAAAGATTGACACTAGTTTAAGTCCGATTTCAAAGTGAAATTAATTCCAACGACCACTATTGGATTAAATGTTAAAAATATATTCTAATTTAACTTTAAAACCAATTCAAAAGATAATCTAATAATGTAAATAAATTAGATTAAAAAGAGGTTTTGAATTAAAATACAACATTATTCACTATTCATTAAAAAATGATCTTTATCAGAAAAATACAAAAAATTTACCCAAAGTAAATTTTGATGTCTAGATTCTAAAGAAGAATTTTATTTGGTCCAATAGAATATATATGAGTGACCAAAACTATATTTATAGACGGTTCTCCATCATAAGGCGGTAAGTCGACCTTTTGTGAATGTTAGAGTATATATGCCTAAAATTGAATTCTTTTCTTATTTTAAACCTTTATCCTTTATTGGATAAATGTAGAAAAAAAATATATAATCATATTTTAGTTATTTCTATTCATTCCCGCCAATACAACGGCTACGTGTTAACTACCCTTTAAAATAATATTGTTTTATTACTAGTGTGCAACATATGATTTCAAAGAAACTCTTAGTTGCGTATCAGGTACGCTATCGAACATAGTAACCCCTTTAAAGTAAAATTAATATTAAATTCTCAAATATTAATAAATATGAAAAAAATTTATTATTTATTTACCTAGGATGTTACACCCTTCCCCCCTTTTGGGAATTGCATCCTCGAAATTTTATTCACTTATAAAAATAAGTGGGGGTCTTTATCCCTCATAGCATTTTCAGATTCCCACATTGCCTCTTCATCCATATGGTTTTTCCACAAAACCGTTACCTAGTGAATTACCTTATTTTGCAACACATTCTCTCTTCGGTCAAGAATCGGGACTGGTTTTTCTTCATAAGAGATATTATCATCCAACTGAACTACCTCTGGGATCAAAACATGAGATGAATCTGGAATATACGTTTTCAACATCGAAACACGAAAAACATTGTGTACCTGAGATAAACTCAGAGGTAAAGCCAGTCGGTAAGCAACTGATCCAACTTTATCCTTAATTTCATATGGTCCAATGATCCTTGGATTCATCTTTCCTTTCTTAACAAATCGCATCACACTTTTCCACAGTGAATCTTTGAGAAAAACATGATCACCTACCTCGAAAGATAGATCCTTCCTCTGGTTATCCGCATAACTCTTCTGCCTTCTCTGAGCTGTTCTCATTTGTTTCTGAATCAACTGAACTTTTTCTTCCATCTCTTCTACCAATTCTGGTCCCATCATCTTCCTTTCACCCACTTCATCCCAAAAAGAAGGAGTTTGACACCGCTTCCCATATAACGCCTCAAATGGTTCCATCTGTATACTAGAATGAAAACTGTTATTATGTGAAAACTCAACCAAAGAAAGATGTTGGTCCCAACATCCCTGATAATCCATAGAGAAAGCTCATAGCATATCCTCCACGGTCTGAATATTTTGTTCTGACTGCCCATCTGATTGCGGGTGAAATGCTGTACTAAAATTTATTTCAGTACCCAACGACTTATGAAGGCCTTTCCAAAAGTTATAAGTAAACTTGGGATCACGATTAGATACAATGGAGAGAGGAACTCCGTGTAACCTGACTATCTCATTAAGATACAAATGGGAAAGTTTATCTTGGGAAAAAGTATCTCGTATAGAAAGGAAATGAGCATATTTAGTCAAGCGATCAACAATAACCCAGATTGCATTATTACCTCGAGGTGTCTTTGGCAATCCCATAACGAAGTCCATGTATATATTTTCCCATTTCTACTCTAGCACTGGTAAAGGCTGAAGCATCCCTTTCGGTAACCGCCGATCTTCTTTTACCTGTGGACAAGTCAAACACTTCACTGTTAAATCATCAATATCTCTTTTCATTCCATCCCACTAGTAATACTCCCGCAGATATTTGTACATCTTAGTACTGCCAGGATGAACTAAAAACGGAGAACTATGAGTTTTACATAACAACTCTCTCTTCAACTATGAATCACAAGGCACACACAATCTCTTCACAAATCACAAAACACAATCATTATCAATATTGAATTCAGGCAACTTACCTTTCTGAACCAGATCTACCTTTTTCTGCAACTCATTTTCTTACTTCTGTGCTTGATTGATTCTTTCTGATAGAGAATATTTCACTGATACCTGAAACAAGACAGAAGGACATGTTACACCAACAAATTCTATGCCAAAGTTCATCAAATCCTTAATGAAGGGATAACGTTCCAAATGCTACATTGTTAATGAAGCATTACTTTTTCTAATCAAAGCGAAAGCCACTTCATTTGCTTTTCCCGGATGGTAATGAATTGTACAATCATAATCCTTGATTAATTCTAGTCATCTCCTCTGTCTCATGTTCATTTCTTTCTGAGTGATTATATACTTTAAAATTTTGTGGTCGGTATATATTTCCCACTTTACTCCATACAAATGATGCCTCCAAATTTTTAAAGTGAAAACAACAACAGCTAATTCCAAATCATATGTAGGGTAATTTACTTCATGAGATTTTAACTGTCGTGAAGCATAAGCAATTACCTCATCATTATGTATAAGGAAACAACCAAGTCCTTTCAATGAAGAATCACTGTAGATAACAAACTCACCATTCCTGGAAGGAAGTTCCAAAATTGGAGAATTCACCAATCTTATTTTCAACTCCGGAAAACAATCATCACATTATTTTGTCCAGATATTCTTAACACCCTTCCGAGTTAGCTTAGTCATTGGACTAGATAACCATGAAAAATTTTCAACAAACCTTCGGTAGTAACCTGCCAAACCAAGGAAACTACGGATATTGGTTACATGTGTTGGTCTTGGCCACTCTTCAAAATCTTTTGTTTTATCAGGATCAACAATTATGCCATCTTTTGAAATAATGTGACCAAGGAAAGAAATTTGTTGCAACCAAAACTGAAACTTGCTGAATTTTCCATACAATTTCTTTTCTTTTAAGGCTTACAAAATAACCCATAAATTTCGTTCATGATCCTCTTTACTTTTTGAAAACACCACAATATCACCAATAAAAACAACCAACATTTTTCACCTAATTCAACTGAGCCATCACTGCAGCAAACTGTTTAGTTATGATTCTGACCATCTTAGGATTCTGATTTGAAAGGTCATTTCCCTCTATATTCCTTCCCAGAAAAGTTGTTCTGTTTCCTCTATTAAAAACCATTCTTAACATAGAAATTTCTTAGGCAAAGAAACATGGTAATCTTCAAATGCTATATCATTTCAATCATTCCATAAATTAACTTATAATTTTAACACTTTTCTAACTCCTAAAGTTGTCTAAACCGACCTATAATACCAACTATAAGGCCCCAGCCTTAAAGCTTACTTAATATTGAATTAAATGAATAATTCAAATTGAGTATCTTTTCATGGTTTAGAGTTTTAGAGAATTAGGACATAACTATTACATTTCAAAATATTACAAAGTAGAAACTTCTACTATGTTTCCATAAAATAAAAACTCTTAAAAGGAAACATGTCTAGATCCATGTTTTAGAAAGCATGACTTTCCCTTGATCCCATCCTTGACCATATTCCACATTAAGTCCTGTGAAAAACATTTCAAAAAAACTTGCGGTCAGCATAAAAAACTTAGTAAGGGATACACAAAGAATGAAAACTGTTAGTTTATCAAAACAACAAGTATACCATGTAAAATTTATCAAAGTAATACTTTTCACCTTTATGAAGTAGTAAAAACTCTTCAATGAATAAAAGATCATTACTTACCCTTTTTTAACTCAAAGATTACTATAAACCCATATAACGATAACATAACATATATAGGTATCTTGGGACATAAACATACTTAAATGGAATAACCATATGGTCGACTTCCACACATATCACTTAATGGAATATCCATATGACCGACTTCCATACCCAATGCATTGGAGGATATAACATAACCACCCATCCTGGTATTCACAGCACCACCCGTCATATAGTTTATCACGTAACCACCCGTCAAATGTCCAAGTACCATTATAAAATCATAAGACATAAAACAAATACAAGGGAAAGAAAAAATTTCCACACATTGATCACAATATATCACTTAAATATATTGACATAACAAATCCATTATAAAAAACCCTTTTCAATACCAAAATACATAAAACAGTATATGGTATTAATTTAATTTTAAAAAAACAATATGGCTTGTTGAGGAAGCCAATGACCAAATAATACTCGCGGTGGCGAAAAAAGGGTTGTTGTCACCGTGTACGTTAAAAGAAACACTCCTTTTTGTCATTTAGTAATACTCTTCATAGAAAAAGATTCCTTTTTTATAAAAGTAAATGTCCAAGGGGTTTATACACTGTATAAAATATTGTTGTGTATAAAACGAAGTACGCCTCAATGAAAATAGATTGAGACGAAGTCCCTTACAAAGATCATTTTTCAATGAAAATAGATCTATTATGTGTATTCACTATAAGTACACATAAAGAAAGTAAAAATACAAGATAGGAAATAATAATATCATGACATAATTTGAAAGTAGGAGATTAACCCAAAGAACAGAAATTGGGTTAAGACGTTCCCTTATCTCGGGTCCGACTTGACTCGATCGTTCTTTAACATCCTGAATAATAAACATGAGTTAATTTCTACTTGCTTAAGAACATTTTTCAAGTCCATTATTACTTTTATATCACTTATTACCATGTTATAAACATTATATAATCATTTAAGTTAATAATGTTTGTTTTTTCGATACATGGTTCTTAAGTCGAAAGTGGACTTCTTACAATTACATGTTGTTCGTGTGGTCAAATATTCATTATATACAGAATGATATTCATGATTTTGATATCATATATATCGTATATATCCATCATATATATGTATTTATAATATTACATAATCATTTAGATGTAAGAAATGAAATGCACCATTCATGGAGACGGTAAGCCGTATGTACGCATGAACGCTACTTTCATTTCTATGTCATATTAATGGAATTAAAACTAAATGAGAGATATGTATATTTTAATTCGAGAATTATATTAATCATTTATATGTATCATACATCATATATATCCATTATTTATATGTACTTATAATAGTACATTACATTTGGGGATAAGAAATGAAATGCACCGTTCATGGAGACGGTAAGCCGTACGTACGCATGAACGCTACATTCATTTATATCTCATACATTAATGGAATGAAATAATAATGATATAAATGTATATTATAATACCAGTATGACATCATATATAATAACTTTAAATCAATCCTTTATATGTCCCACATATGGCATTAACGAATCAAATCACTTTGAGGGGGCGGTAGTCCGCACTTCCTAAAATGAAGATATCGCGTATACCCATAATGGAAGCCATAAAGGTATGCCATAAATGAAAAATACAGAAGATTAAGGAAATCATAAACATATTATATATCATATATAAATATAGTGACATCTTAATGGCCACCTTTGAAGGTGTTAAAAGAATATTTAACAATCATCGTTTCGTGAGGCTGAAATTCGCCATCCACGGAAACAGTATGTTCTTTAACCATTAGACGTAGGTGTGTGTAAGTGTAGCTCGAATACATCTTATAAAAACTTCCTAGTATATTTAAGATACTGTTGTTGTTACAAAATAAAGGAATAAAAATAGTCTAGAGGGTTGGAGAAGCAAAATAAAATGAAATAACACAAGAGAAAACACTACCTTTAAAACGGGTAACTTTTTTTGATTTGATCTCAAAGGCTTCCTTGGGAAGACTTATGCCCAATGTGAGGCATCTGGGATTAAGAGAGGGATGTGGAGAGACAAAATGGGCTGGTTTTGGCCGATACAAAGGCTTTGGAAGTGTGGGTAAGGTGGTAGAGGTTGGGGCCTTTTATAAGAGGAGAGGAGGGGCACTCTTGGAAAGTAAATAAATGTTACTTTATTTTAAAATGAGTTTTGGATTTAAAAGGTCCCAAATTTATCAATTTCTAGGATAAGGAGATAGGGGTTCTAAATCCACCCATCCAATAGGTTTTTAACAAGTGTAGGTCTTATATTTTACATTATATATTCATTTTATTTTAATCGTTAAATAATGAGGTAATCGATGTAGCATCATGGTGTCAAAAATAATTTAATTTATATAATGTATAAAAATTATAAATAAATATCATGATGTAAGAAAAATTTTTATATTTCTAATTAATATTTATAGTAAAAAAATATAACTTGTATAAACCCATTTCAAAATTCGTTTAGTAAAAAAACTCATGTTTGTGACATTTTAATTTTAACATTAAATAAAAAGTTATTAATGTCATTTCCAACCAAAGTGGCTCCATGGGGTCCCCAAGTCGACCCATATATTGTATTGGTCTCCCATGACACATACAATAAGGGTAGGGCATGTGTCAAGTTCATTTCATATTATTAAAACATTATTTTAACCTTAAACTACACTAATTACCTGTAATCGTGATTAATAAACTTAAAAGTTACTGTTCACCAAAAAATTATTTTAATCCCATTGAACCACATTTTACTTCTTAATGACAACCATGTATGTCAGATTTTTGAAATTCAAAACACATTGGTGGTAAAATTTCATTTAAACAAAAAATCAGTTTTTTAAGTACCACTTAGTGGTTTCACTATTTATAAAAAATTGAAGTTTTTCAGAAAAATACAAAAACTTTATCCTAAGATATATTTGATATTCTGAATTCAAAAATGATGTCCATTTTAAAAAATTCAAAACATATAAGTTACATTAATTAATTTAATAATTAATTCCTGTTGTCAGAGAAAATAACATGTTTTATTGAAATAATAATTATCAAAAGATTGACACTAGTTTATGTCTGATTTCAACGTGAAATTAATTCCAACGACCAGTATTGGATTAAATGGTAAAAACATATTCTAATTTCACTTTAAAACCAATTAAAAATATAATCTAATTATGTAAATAAATTATATTAAAAAATATGTTTTGAATTAAAATACAACATTTTTCAGTATTCATTAAAAATGATCATTATCGGAAAAATACCAAAAATTTACACAAAGTAAATTTTGATTTCCCGATTCTAAAGAAGAATTTTATTTGGTCCAATAGAATTTATAAGGGTGACCAAAACTATATTTATTGACATTTCTCCATCAAAAGGCGATAAGTCGACCTTTTGTGAATGTTAGAGTATATATGCATAAATTTGAATTCTTTTCTTCTTTTAAGCCATTATCTTTTATTGGATAAATGTAGAAACAAAAAAATATATATAATCATATTTTAGTTATTTATATTCATTCCGGCCAATACAACATCTACGTGTTAACTACCATTTAAAATAATATTGTATTATTACTAGTGTGCAATGTATGATTTCAAAGAAACTCTTTGTTGCGTATCAGGTACGCTATAGAACATAGCAACCCCTTTAAAGTAAAATTAATATTCAATTATCAAATATTAATAAATATGAAAATGTATTATTCTTTATTTACATGGTATGTTACAATAACCACACAATTCATTTTCCCACATTCTTAAGTTAAACTAGATCATGAATTTAAACTCCCAATGTAGGTTGGAATGCAAAAATTGGCTTGTAATATGACTTACCAAACATACCATACGTGCCTACTAAGGGCTCAAGAAAGATCAAATTAACATGGAAGGCCAAGATAAAAAGTATAATCATGAATGCGGGTTTTCAAAATAAAAACAAATTCCTCAATCATTTTAATCACAAGTACCCCATCCATTGGGTTTTGATAGAAATAAATCATGTTCCAGTTCAAACAAGAAACGATTGGTTTCCTCAAAAATATTGGTGAATGTGAATAAGATATCAAAATTGAGTTTTGAAACTTCATAGGAATGTCAATTTCAACGATAAAGTCAATGATCTGAGGTGTGATATTAAAAAATCATAGGTCATTACTATAAGATTCCAAATTTTTTGAACATGAAACAATGTCATTTTTAGCATTCAATTATGTTCTGTTTCAATGATCAATTAGTTCCCTCCTTGAAATGAGTATCAAAAGTAATAATAAAAATTATTTAATCCCACATGTGTTTTTTTGTTTACAAAATTTGAAATAAAACACACAAAAATTGAAAATGCCTGAAATTTGAAATATATGAAAGGAAACACACACAAAAAGAATGATAAATTGAAAAAAAATCAAAGGAATTCTAAAAAAATCCTAATCTACCCATCATGTCCCTCCCCCATAACTTATTCGGTGAAATGTACCCATTTTCAAGAAAAAGTATTTGAGAATTCAATCCATGAGATATAAGACATAACAAAAATAAAGGAGAGGGAAATTCACAAAATAGGATCAATTATATTTCTCTTCATGAACATGGATCTCCTCCATGGGAGAATTTTTAACATTCTTTATAAATATCTTTAATATGTTCCCATCGACTGTGAATAGTTTCACTTTGTTTAGTTCTTTTATTTGTATAGCACAAAAGGGAACAACATGAGTAAAAAATAATGGGTCAGACCATTTGGAATGAAATTTACATGGTAAAATCATTATTCTAGAATAATATAACAGAATATTTTCCCTCTCTTTGACATTTTTTATAGAATCATCACACTAGGAAATTATTTGGTTCTTTTCATGTACTACCTAGAGCATTCATATGCATTATTTATGATCCTCTCTATCTCCAACAAAAAAATCATTCTTTTCCAGCATAAAACAGATTTATTCTACATGATTTGACAACCTAAAAATATTTTTGTTATAAATCAACTAGTAGATGAAATGAAATTCCATAGACCTATATAAATGGTAAAATAGAAATTGGAGTTTTGAATGCAGCCATGTAGGCCCATTGTGTATCATCAAGTGTCAATCTCTAATATGTTCTATTTGGTTTCATAGTTTTTTCTATAATTTTATTCATTTTATTGTTGGATATATTATCCATTCTGTTTTTTAGGTTGATATAGTTTAGTGGACCTATGATTAACTCCATACTTCATCATGAGTGATTTCAATTTTATATAAAGAAATGGGAAACCTGAATCGGAATCATGAAATTGGGAAATCCAAATCTTGAAATCACATTCACTTTCATAAAATCGGACACAATTGTGGCATCATTAGTTCATATGGAAATAGACTCTATCATAATTGAGACATAATCAACATCAAACAAGATGTAAATATATCCAAATTAATTTGGAAAAGGTCCCACGAAATCCTTTCTACAAACAACAAATACATCACAAAACTATTTATTTTTTTGTGTTGTATCATTATTTTTTGAAATGATTCATTGTAATTGAAAATTTTAATAGGTTCTATAAAATTCAAAAGCATCTCTAAGAATGGTGGGCCAAAAAAATATATAATCATGAAATTTATTATAATTCATTATCGCCCAATGTTCCCTCTACATTCCAAAGATTAAAAAATTGTTGGACATATCAGAATTCATAATTTGGAATGCATATCTTAATTATTTGGTTACTATCAATTTTCCACATGAAATGATCATCCCAACTGTAGTTAGTAGAATCACCCACATGTTTATAAATTTGATTCTTAGAAAACCAGTAGAGTAATTCATTAGAATCCAGATAGTTCACATGATTATAAAAACATGTTCATTCGCTTTTTCATGAAAAAAGATCCTCCTCTTGAAAGGTTTTCTTAATTGGTGGAATGATCTAAGGTTTTACATTCAAAACTAATGGGATCCTACTCAAATGAACAGAAACATGGTCCTCAATCCATTGTATATACATTATTTCAATATCAAACTATTGTAGGAGAAAGACCAATCTAAAATGATTTGGTTTTTCATCAGGATTCTTCATCAAAAAAATTATAGGAAATTGATCTGTGAAAAAATCACTTTAGAGCCTAGCAGATAACATCAAAAAAATTTCCAAAGCATAGAAAACAACTATTAGTTAATTAATAGTTTTTTTGTAGACTTATTAGAAATAATATAATGTTTTTGAGGCATAGGAAATCACATGAGACTTCTTTTTCAACATTTTAATTATCATTACCTTAAGAGAAAGGTTAGATACACCAGTCATGATTTTGAAGGGCTCTGTTTAGGTTGTTGAACAATTGGTGGGGTTATAAATTTTTATTTCATCTCCCCAAAGGAATATATTCAATTATCATCAACAAAAAATGGGGAATATTTTTGGATAAATCTAGACAATACAAGGTCAACCTTACTAAAATCATTTATGAACCTCCCATAAAACCCAGCATGGAAAAAAATACCTAAAAAATCTCGCCTTTTTTGGGTATAGAAATGATGAAATGAATTCAAATATGTATTGAATAAATTAATTTAATTGAGGAAAAAAAATGAACAATAATTTCCTCCTTACCATCCATAAAATGTAATTTTTCATAATTTTGAACAATTTTATAATCAATGCATGTTTCCAGAACTTGAGAAAATCATCTGAAAATAAATTTGAATGATGATATCTAAATAGTGAAGTTTTCCATAAAAACCACCATGAAAATTTATATTAATTTAAATAAAATTACCATCATAGAGCTTTGAAAATTTCTTAGGCGATTATAAAAAACCAAATGACCACTTCCATAGGAAAAAGTTCCAAAGTGACATGTGAATGTGGTTTTCTCTTGATCCATCGGTAACAAATGAATTGGTAAATAACCATAGAATATATTAAGAATATCTTAGTGGGTTTTCCTAGCTATATATTCATGTATGTGATCGAGTAATGGAAAGGGGAAGTGGACTTTCCTTGGAACCAAATTGATCTTGTTGTAATCAATGTCCATTCAACATTGATTAGGATTCCTCATAAAGAACAGGATACAAAAATGCATTACTTAATATGATAAAGCCACCATTTTAGGAACAATATGATCTGGACTCATCTGTTGACTATTAAATATGGGAGAAATACTTTCAGTAGCCAACAGAGTGGGGACTTCTCTCTTTACAACTTCTATAAGTGTTGGTTTCTCTATCCTTTGAAAATTTTCCTTGGATTTTTAAATTTCCCAAAATAAAATACTATCCATTTAAACTGAGAGACAACTACCTATTAAATCTGATAGAGTTTATCCTATGGATTTCATTTGGGCTTCAAGGACACCTAACAGATGGTTTTCTAGATCCCTTGAAAAATATTTTGAAATGATGACAAGGAATTGTTCATCCTCTCCAAAGAAAGAATATTTGAGGTTCTAATGAAGTTCATTCAATTCTAAATTAGGTGGGGGGTTTTTTATGATCACATGAAAATACTCAGAGGTGATATTGTATAGTGAAGATCTATTTGTAATGAACATTAATCATGATGATCAATCTCCATGTTCTCATACCTTACATCATGGGGAAATCTGGAAACCTATTTAGGGATACCACTAACATGTTCGGGGGGTTATAGAGGGTAGTCATTATAAATACTAATATTATTAGTCTCAACATCCCAAGACTCAACACAATCTTTTGTTTTATTATTTTGTTGATCATGTTCAGCATCATCCAAATTTCCATATTTTTAATCAGCAGTTGGTATTTTATCACAAACAAAATCAGTGAACAAATCGATGTAAAAACAATCAATATTGTTTACTTTGGGGAATAAATGATCATAAAATAGGTGTTTCATGGAATTTAAAATATTAAAATAAACATCATCCCCTAAAAATTCTAGTGAATTTGTTCTTTTGTAATCATTGAGTATTTCCTTTGTTGTTTTCAAAAATAGTCTGCATAGAATGAGAGGCTCATGGGTACTAAACCGATCATCTTCTTTATCCAAGACATAGAAGCCCATAGGAAAAAATCACACCTATCAATTGAATGAGAACATCATATATTATTCTAGTAGTCATGATAGTTCATCATCTATAATGTTGAATGACAATTCCAGAAGGTTTGAATTCTCCATCATGAAGTGATGAGTAAACAAAATGTGAAATAACATTAATAGTGGCCCCTTAATCTATAATGACTGCCTTGATTTATCATTTACCAATGGTGAAAGGAATGGTGATTATCCTTGGGACATTACACTTTATAGGAAAGGCATATTGAATACTGGACAAAACATTCCTCCCAAATTTATCTTATTCACCTCCATTGAATTTCCCCTTGTAGGTGCGCAACTGATTCAGAAAAATTTCATTCCATAGAATTTTTTCCACAGCATCAGAAAATGGTATGATTTATTCATTCTTCATAAATTTTTCCAAATCCTCCTTATCCAATTCTTCTTTATCACCTAAAATCACCGGTGGTTCACTCTTGGGATAAGGAAGTGGAGGGTTAAATTTTTATTGGCTATTTTATGTATAGTTTAGAGAAACATAAGGGCCATATATCTTATTCAAATAATTATTTATTTTTTAAAAACAATGTCCTCTACTGACATTGTGCTTCCATTCAAATCAATATCATTATTTCCATCATTTTCGTCAATGGTGGGATTCTGATTAACAATATTTGCAATAGGATTTATTTTCTTAGTTTGAGGGTTATACAGTCTTATTGCACTCCTAAATTCAATTACACTCAAATTTTACTTTCTTGTATCTATAGGTTTTATTTTAGGTTGTGATGGAAAAAATCCAACCATTTGATTTGTTATGAAAATAAGACTAGAGGTAAGATGACCCATTTGAGTCAACAAGGTATTCATCACATTCTATTGTTTTTTATATTGTTAATTATGTTTCCCCATGAATTATTATTGTTTCGTCATTTTAGCTTGTTGTTTCCTCATTTCCACATCAAGGATTAAATATAAATTTTGAGTAGGATTGGCATAATGAATGTTTCTTCAATAATGATCAATAAATTTCTAATTGAAATTTCATGGTTGGGAATTACTTGATTTTCCTTGTAAGAATCATTTAGGTTGATCAGTTTATCAATATATTTCATTATATTGGTAATTCACCCCCTAATTCAAATTTTAGATGGTTTAAAAGGACTTTATTTGGTATGAATGAAAGGTTTTTCGAAGAAAACATGCATTTTAGTTCTTAGAAGGGTATTTTATCTGTGAGAATTGATCAATAAAGTGGTCATTGGAAGAGAAAATTCAACAATGGGCATGAATTTGAAATATTTCTTCTGGTTTGATTTGTATTAGTGGGTTATTGGATATAATAATTGATCTCACCGTGGTGGTAATATTAGATAGTTTAAAGGAAAAAAAATTTCATTCACGACCAGTAGTGGGGATCTATTAGGAAGATTTGATATGGAGATGTCCTCTGGCTCCAAATTGTTGAGCATTTTTTCCATTTTTTCAATTTATATATACCCAGCAGCTGGTGTTTTGTCTACTAAAGATCCTCCCATGATAGTATCTATCATAATTACATCACCGAGACACAGTACCTAATAATAATATCGAATTTTAATTTCTCCGTTGATTGAATGATTTCATATTCTAAAATAGAACATTTTGAATCATTCCCAGTAGACATGAAATGTTTCCCATTGATATTTCTTAATTCTACAAATACACTTTTGAATGGAAGTAGTTCTTGATGTTGGGAAAAAAATTGAGGCTAATTTTGTTTAATTCATTCCAAACTTTTATCATGGTAGACTATGAATAGAAAAGAAATTAATTGGATACTCATTATAATTAAAATATGAATGACCTCAATTTTATTTTATTTTCATCAAATCCTCGTGGTTTCATGTTGAAACATGAAAATTGAATTCTTGAGGTGATTATGTGGATATTCACCTAGAAAACCATTGAATATTTTATATTGGTGGATGAGACCAGATATTATTTCTAACGAAATATTCTTATTTGGGTATTCCAAAGGTTTATCTTGGTTTCCTTCATATGAGAAAATTAACTATTTTAGGGTTCTATGTTCATCCATTCGAATTCTAGATTCATCCATGTTATTTCTAGGTGTTCTAGTAGATGACTCAAAACATGTGATAGATAAATTCATAGTAGCTCTAACCCTAGAGTAAAATGTTTTATGTATTTAAGGATTCATGGAAATATGAATGATTCAAAATTTCAATTCATAAAAAAACAATTTCTATATATAAAAATAATATCAAATTCAAAAACCTCCCAAAAAATGGCAACATTTACTGTGGTTATTTTTTTCGTGAAACAAATAATCAATATTTTCACCATAAAATTTAACATAGTGGTCACTATGGGGTTTCCTCTCGAGGAGGTTGCAATTAGTGTTGCAAAACTGTCTCTTTTGATTTATTAGTTTTTGTATGAAAATAATTGGGGATTTTATTTAACATTCGAAAACAAAAATAAGTAAAATTGAATGTGAAATTAAATTTAATTAATATAAAAATGATATTGAATGAATGTGATTGAAATTCTGATTTAAAACAGTGTTTCTGGAAATGCTTCAACCTCTCTAACACTCCCCTATTGCTGGTATGAAAATATGTCTCAATTGAATTTCTAAATGCACCCCTTACGACCACTAGGTGAACACTCAAATTTTCAAGGACATAAAACCAAGACCTTAATATGACCATTGTCTTGTCTATTGAAGTGATTCAATTACTGAATGATATTGAAGTAATAAAATATAATTTAAATAACTATGATCAATTGAAATACATCACTGAATAAAATTAAATAGTGATGTTAATTACTTTACATAATAGATCAAAAAAACTATCCAATATTTTTTTTGAAAATAAATTCATGAAATAACGAAACAAAATTCATTCAAAAGTATAAGATGAAGATAAATTAAAAAGGATAGTACATGATAAGAACAGAATTTAGAAGAGAGTGTTCGTCAAGTGTCACAATCCACAACCACATTCTACATAGATACACATCGCTTGGGCTGCCTCTATTAGCTATATTACAGTAACAATGGATCTCATTATAAGGATATCAATCTCCACCACAATAAATCAAGAATCTGGTTAATTGGGATGTTTTATTTTGGTTTCGGGTTGTGACATCTTATCATAGAATGCCTCCATGCAATGGTCGAGGGGTTAATTTTATAGGCACTACTATCAAAACATTTATCCTTGTCACATCAATTTTCATTCTACACATTGACTGTTACATGACGTGTAATAGATTTTCACGTTAGGTAATCCCTATGCATGTTTTGAATCTATGCAAATATCTTTCATGAATCTCTATTTGTAGATCTTGATCATTGACTCACTTCACGTCATGTAATTCCAACTCATGACATGTAACATCATTTCATAGTTTTTTTTCCTTTACAACATTCCTAGATGAAGTTACTTCTCTGGATGAATTCACTACATATAATAAGGTTACACATTGTGTAACTGTTTCACTCCATTTTCCAACTATCGTTCGTTCTCCAAAATCTGTTGTCACACTACAATGATTCCATTAGTTTAAATTTTTTATTACTAGATCTACTGAAAATAGTTAGAAGTCCATAATTTCACAATTTCATATTTCATGCTCAAAACATCCTTAAATTAAAAAAATACAATTCACCTTAAAATGATAAATTTGGGAGGGGGTTAAATAATTTAATTAGACAGTAAAAATTGTGGAAATATTCTCTCCACCAAACACTATCAATGCATTCCATTAAAATTACTAGATAAAGAAAATTAAATATTGAAACAAAAAAAATTGAAACACCTTACATTTAATCAATGATAGAAAAATTAAATTTATAAACAGGTTTTTAGATGTAAATCCCATGGATTAATAATAATTGAAACTAAATTACTGAAATTATTAATTATTAGATGAAATGTTTCCTAGGTACAATGAAAACATTACCTTAAAAAAAATCACAAGACTATTTTGCTATCAGGTAAAAACCCTTCTATTTTGTATAACTATTTCATCTGATGAGACTACTGATGATTCACGGGGCTAACTATAACAGTCCCAACCTAATTCATACATGACAAAATCATTCCTCATATCTAACAATAAATTCAATATATAAACTATATTTCATATAAAATATTCATATTGAATGAAGGATAATGATTTATAAATTACTCCCCAGTTAATATAGTAACATTTAATGTAAACATCATATGTAAAATAACATAATCTTTTGTTAATAATAATGTTTATCATATAAAAATATGGATATAAAAGGATTTTTTTAAGGAAACCCTTTTACCATAAAGTTATCGTTTCAAGATAATCATTATAATAAAATAATTTGAGAATCTAAAGATAATCACTAAAAATACTCATGAGTGAAATAATCATTTAAAATTATATTATACCCCATACCACATTGAAACATTTAAATAATAATCTCCATAAATGATTAAATTAACAAATAAAGTAAAAATAAAATTTTGGTTATTCATGATATAACATGTCAAATGTCATTATAAGGACTATATAAATGTTATTTTAGTATAGAAAAAAATAATTATCAATGGAATGTAAATTCAGAAGAAATCCATTACCTTGCATCTAACAAGTATTATGTGTATTTATATAACAGAATAATTGATATATTTTAATTATTATACCCCATTCAATTATAACCATGTTTTGTACAACTAATTAAAAAATTACGTTTATATTGGTTGTTCTGATCAAATTAGGTATATATGTAAAAATGACTTGGGTAGGTCAACTATGGTAAAATGGGTCATGATATGAAAATTAAAAAATAATAATCATGAAATAATTACTATATTTATACATCAACTATAATTTTGAAACCAATCATTAAAT
Organism: Viscum album; assembly: GCA_963277665.1. NCBI lineage: Eukaryota > Viridiplantae > Streptophyta > Magnoliopsida > Santalales > Viscaceae > Viscum > Viscum album. Next base: position 40,608,338 of record OY728129.1, on the reverse strand, counting down.
ATGGTTATGAAAGATGAACCCACATTAGATTCATGGAGACGGTAGGCCATATGTATGCATGAGTAATGTTCCCATTTTTCAATGGTAATTATAGAAAGAAGGAATATAATATTATATCATTTTATATTAAAAATAATATCATAAATACCATATTATTTAATAATATTTACATATATATATAATTCATTTGACGGAAAATGAATCAAATTGTCATCTGTAAGAGATAGTCTGCACGTCCATGAAAGACGTCATCACATTTATTGTTTGTGAATGGGTAAAAAAATAAAATGATATATTATTTTTATAGATAAGTAACTATTTAATAAATATCATATATATTTTTCCATGATAAATATTTTTATTTAAGACCATCCATTATACACTCCATTTATAGTTTAAACGAATCACATCTCTTTGAGTGGGTGGTAGTGAACGCTTCAACCAATGATGTTCTTGTTTAAAAAAATTAAAATTATAAATATTATAGTTTTAAAACAATTACATAATATTAATGGAATATTAAATATCCTATATATAACACATAAAGAGATTTTACATCATAATTTCCAACATCAGTGGTGGTAAAGTAAAAAAATAAACAATCATCATTTCATGAAGTGGTAGTTCTCTATACAAGTGAACAATATGTTCGTTACCCATTATATTGATGTGTGATTAATAATACGTTGAATTTTTGGAATAAAAAAATACTGGTATATTTATGATACTAGTTTTCTTATATAAAAATAGAATAATATGTATTTTAAGTGTGTATAATGTAAATAACACTAGAGGTATTAATGAAATATGTTACCTCTTAATCGTGTAACTCTTGGTTTATAGAAAAGGGAATCCTTTGATTTATTCCTTTCATTGGTGTGGCTTATGGGTTGATGGGGAAGATTTTTCGGAGCTATATTAGTAGATCTTGGTTGAGAAAAAGTAGTTTGAGAGTTGTGAGGAAGTGGGAGGAGAATATTATTTTTAAAGTGGAGGAGGAGTTCCACTCCTATAAAATTTTGACAAAGTAGTTCCATACCCATTTTTCACATTTAAAGTGGCTCCGATAATATATACAAATTCTTGAAAAGGGATTTTAGGTTGAAAATATTTCTATCCAATTTTTTACTGATTTATAAGTAATTTTTCCCTTTATGATTGATGTTTTGTCCCTTATTAATCTTATTTTAACATTAATAATTATAATTACTATTAATTAAATTCAAAAAATTTCTGAGGAAAAACTATGATGAAAATATTAGAAATTATAAATTATTCTGATTCAAAATATGGAATATATTTTTAAAAATTTTAATTATGTAATTTTTAGAAATTAATTTAAATTTAATCCCACTGATAGGATGATAATGTGGGGTTTTAAGGTAAAAACATCCAAAATATTGCTTTGTTTTTATAGTCAATTTTTAATTGAAAATAATTATAATAACCTAAATTTGGTTAATAGATAAAAAATGGTTAATTAAACTTTAATTACAAAATAAATCATTGTTTAACCTTATAAATAAATTATATGTTGCATTAGTTTTGAATTAAATTTCATTATTTTTTACTATTTATTAAAAAACAAACTTCATAGAAAAATTCGATAAATTCACCCTAAGTTAATTTTTATGTTTTACATCAAAAAATTAATTTTATTTATATATATAAATTTATAAAAGGGTCCAAAATTATAATTAAACTATCTTTACCTTTAAAAGGTGGTAAAAGTGCCTTAAACAAAATTTAGGCTTTTATGGGTAATATTGAGTTTATTCTTATTTTATTCAAATATAAACTATTTATTTATTATAAAAATTTATTTCATTGAATATAATAAATATATATATATATATTGCATTAATATAAATCAATTTTTTAATTAACATAATTTATTAGGGTAAATCAACTTTGTGGGAATAAAATTAATGTTATAAAAATATATTCCATTTCATTCAATTTGTTTTTATAATAATTTATAATTAATTTATAATCAAAGAATTAATTTTATATTAGTGAATGTAAAGACCTGTAAATTCCAAGGAAATATTTTTCTTAATTTTCTTTGATATTTTACAAGAACGCAGTTTCTGACGGCGCCGGATTTCGAGGCCCGGTGTGCCCGGAATCAATTTCCGAAGTTTGGCTCGGGTACGTTCAGTGAACGGACGAGCGGGTTTTTTCTAACTTTTGCACCGGTGCTCGGAATCGAATTCTGAGGACACCGATGGAATCGCAACGCTGGTAATTGCTTAGAAACGCCTCCTCCGGAGTTGCGTTTGCTCGGGTGTGGTTTTTAATTTTCGGGCTTAAAGATAAGAAATAAAATAATTTTGAGACAACTTTATTTTATTTCACTTAAGCCACTTGGAAGCCACTTGAAGCCACTTAAAAGCGGCTTAATCTGAGTTGAATCGGATAGGGTACTATCCAGAAATTTCCTACCCTCTTGGTAGGATATTTGTGAGGTGGGGCCTGCATGAGCCCTGCCATTTCATTCCGCTAAGTAACGCACCCACGAAAACCCGTCTTTATGAAAGTCAACTGACGCGTTTTCTTAAATTCTTAACAGACCATTTAATTAGGCGGTTTATTTCGTAAATTAAATGAGTTGTTTCTTTCGTTGAATTAATTCTACGAATTAATGGTTCGTTTATTATCTTTTGAAATTCAAATGTTTAGTTGTGTAAATTAAATAAGGTGTAAGCTTATTTTATTTTGGGTTGGTCTCCTTTCCCACCTTGAGAGATTTTGAGAAGCTCTCTCCATCTTCTTCAACCTTGATGAAGAACACGAAGAACACATAAGCTCCGACGAAGAACGCTGCTTCTCTTCTTCGTAGACGGTGCGTTTCTGAAGATCGACGACGCCGCTTCTTCGATCTTCTTCCCGTGTCAACGAAAGGAGATGTTGTTTCCTCCTCGGACTATCTCCGTCAGCTTACGAAGCTTCTCCAGCGACATACCTCTTCGAACGCACCTCGACGTCAATGGAAACGATGTTCGATTTCCGCGATGCTCGACCTCCGCGACGCTAGTCTTCCGCAGCTTGATTGGCATGCTCCGCACTTGAATCTGAGGTAGGGGATTGTTGATATTTTATTTATTAATTTTCCATTCTTGATTCTAGAATGTCGAACATCGATGATAAAAGATTAAATGTTATTGTCTAACGAGAGGGGGGCCCGGACCGCACCAACACGGCCGAACCCCCCTCCTATGTTCATAATAGTTTCTTTGCGGATGGAACGGGATGGCGTGGTGTCGTCGCACCACGCGGGAATCACACGACAATTATTGCGCGGTGCCGTCGCGCCGCGCCATGGAAAGAAATCCAAGAACGCGACGCCGTCGCGTCGCGTCGAAGAAAGTCAAAGGCGCCGCGGCCGGAGCGGGGCTACGGCGGAGGGAAGCGATGTCGTCGCATCGTGCTGGACGGCATAGGCCGCGGCCGGTTCCGGGCCGCGGCGGAGCAAGATGACCGGTGGCCGGCACCGGGCCGCCGTTGTCGGCGAAGGAAGGACCGGCCGTCGCCCGTCCTTGCTGGCAAAACCGGCCGGCCTGTGCGGGCGGGCCGGACAGTGGAGACCGAGGGAATTAATTTCCCCCGGCCGGGTCTCAAAAGAGGCCCCAATTAAGGGGCTGCGGTTCTCAAAGGAGGGGGGGGGGGGGGGCTTTGCCCCCCGCGCGCGGAACCCGAGCCGGGCCGGTCGTCGGGCCGGGTCGCCGCCCGAGGCGGGTCGACCCGATTCGGCCGACCCAGGGGGGTCGGGCCGGGTCGGCCCGGGCCCAGACCCCCAGTTTCGGACCACTTTCGGTCAAATGCCAGTATCTTAGGCTACGGGCTTCCAAACGACTCGCCGTCAGCAGCAACGCGATCCTTGGATTGAGAGGGTCATTTCGGTATACTATACTCAAGGTGCATCTTCCTTTTCGGGAGCCTACGTGGTTAAAACTCCATAGTTCAGCGTGTATGGCCTAGAGTACTGATCAGGATGGGTGACCTCCTGGGAAGTTCCCCAGGGTGGGTGTGAGACGGAATGGCGAATAAATAACAGACCGGGCGTCCGATTGACGCGCCGTCTGTTTCGTTGAATTCCTCTAAGTGAGACAGATCTTTTGGCTTACTCCGCTTGAGGTTTGGATGCCGAGGGAGTGCAGTCAGGTTGGATCGCACCGAAATCCAACCGGGCCCATGGAACGAAAAATCCAATAACTCTCAGACCGGGCGTTCGATTGACGCGCCGTCTATTTCATTGAGTTCCTGTTGATGATACAGAACATTTGGAATCCTTCGCCGAGATTTGGATGCAGTTGGATAGTGGCCGGGTTGGATCGCACTGAAATCCAACCGGGCCCCTGGAACGGAAAAGCTGATACCTTTCTGACAGAACGTTCGTTTGACGAACCGTCAGCGGCGTTGGTGATCTCGTTGAGAAATGGTCCCTATGAGTATACCCTATGAGTGTTCGGGGTATACTCATAGGGACTGTTTATCAACGAGATCACCAACGCCGCTGACGGTTCGTCAAACGAACGTTCTGTCAGAAAGGTATCAGCTTTTCCGTTCCAGGGGCCCGGTTGGATTTCAGTGCGATCCAACACAGCCACTATCCAACTGCATCCAAATCTCAGCGAAGGATGCCAAAAGTTCCGTATCATCAACAGAAACTCAACACAACAGACGGCGCGTCAATCGGACGCCCGGTCTGAGAGTTATTGGCTTTTTTGTTCCAGGGGCCCGATTGGATTTCGGTGCGATCGAACCTGACCGCACTCCGTTGGCATCCAAACCTCGAGCAGAGTAATCCAAAAGACCCGTCTCACATAGAGGAATTCAACGAAACAGACGGCGCGTCAATCGGATGCTCGGTCTGTTATTTATTGGCCTTTCCGTCTCACACCCACCCTGGGAAACTTCCCAGGAGGTCACCCATCCTGATCACTACTCTAGGCCAAGCACACTTAACTATGGAGTTTTAATCACGTAGGCTCCCGAAAAGGAAGGTGCACCTTGAGTATAGTATACCGAAACGACCGTCTCTATCCAAGGATCGTGTTGCCGCTGACGGCGAGTCGTTTGGAGGCCCGTAGCCCAAGATTATGGCATTTGACCGAAAGTGGTCCGAAACTGGGGGTCTGGGCCCGGGCCGACCCGGCCCGACCACCCATGGGTCGGCCGCACCGGGTCGACCCGCCCCGGGCGGCGACCCGGCCCGAAGACCCGGCCCGGCTCGGAAAACCCGGCCCCGCCGGCGGCACGGGCCGGCGTGGCGGCGCGGACCGGCACGGCAGCACGGCCTGGGTGCCGTTCGAGTGCCGCACGCAGGGGGCAAAGCCCCCCCCTCCTTTGAGAACCGCAGCCCCTTAATTGGGGCCGCTTTTGAGACCCGACCGAGGGAAATTAATTCCCCCGGTCTCCACTATCGGGCCGGCACGCACTCGCCGGCCGGTTTTGCCGGCAAGGACCGGCGACGGCCGATCCTTCCTTCGCCGACACCGGCGGCCCGGTGCCGGCCGCCGGTCATCTTGCTCCGCCGCGGCCCGGAACTGGCCGCGGCCTATGCCGTCCGGCGCGATGCGACGACATCGCTTCCCTCCGCCGCGGCCCCGCTCCGGCCGCGGCGCCTTTAACATTCTTCGACGCGCCGCGACAGCGTCGCGTTCATGGATTTCTTTCCATGGCGCGGCGCGACGGCGCCGCACAATAATTGTCGTGCGATTCCCGCAAGGTGCGACGATACCACGCTATCCCGTTCCATCCGCAAGGAAACAATTATGAACATAGGAGGGGGGTTCAGCCGTGTTGGTGCGGTCCGGGCCCCCCTCTCGTTAGACAATAACATTTAATCCTTTATCCTCGAAGTTCGACATTCTAGAATCAAGAATGGAAAATAAATAAATAAAATATCAACAATCCCCTACCTCGGATTCAAGTACGGAGCACGCCAATCAAGCCGTGGAAGACTAGCATCGCGGAGGTCGGGCGTCGTGGGAATCGAACGTCGTTTCCGTTGACGTTGAGGTGCGTCTGAAGAGGTACGTCGCTGGAGAAGCTTCGTAAGCAGACAGAGATAGTCCGAGGAGGAAACATCGTCTCCTTTCGTTGACACGGGAAGAAGATCGAAGAAACGGCGTCGTCGATCTTCGGAAACACTCCGGCTATGAAGAAGAGAAGCGGCGTTCTTCGTCGGAGCTTATGTGTTCTTCGTGTTCTTCATCAAGTTTGAAGAAGATGGAGAGAGCTTCTCAAAATCTCTCAAGGTTGCAAAGGAGACCAACCCAAAATAAAATAAGCTTACACCTTATTTTATTTACACAACTAAACATTTGAATTTCAAAAGATAATAAACGAACCATTAATTCGTAGAATTAATTCAACGAAAGAAACAACTCATTTAATTTACGAAATAAACTGCCCAATTAAATGGTCTGTTAAGAATTTAAGAAAACGCGTCAGTTGACTTTCATAAAGACGGGTTTTCGCGGGTGCGTTATTTAGCGGAAAGAAACGGCGGGGCTCGTGCGGGCCCCACCTCTCAAATATCCTACCAAGAGGGTAGGATATTTCTGGATAGTACCCTATCCGATTCAACTCAGATTAAGCCGCTTTTAAGTGGCTTCAAGTGGCTTCCAAGTGGCTTAAGTGAAATAAAATAAAGTTGTCGCAAAATTATTTTATTTCTTAACTTTACGCCCGAAAATTAAAAACCACACCCGAGAAAACGCAACTCCGGAAGAGGCGTTTCTAAGCAATTACCGGCGATGCGATTCCATCGGTGCCCTCAGAATTCGATTCCGAGCACCGGTTCAAAATTTAGGAAAAACCCGCTCGTCCGTTCACTGAACGTACCCGAGACAAACTTCAGAAATTGATTCCGGGCACACCGAGCCTCGGAATCAGGCGCCGTCAGAAACTACTTTCTTGTAAAATTCCAAAGAAAATTAAGAAAAAATATCCTTGGAATTTAAGGGTCTTTACAGTGTAAAACATATATTTCTATAATTTTGTTATTATTATTCATAACTATGAATTCAACAACTAGTTTATACCTTATTATATTAACTAATAGTCTTTAATGATATTTTGTTTTTTTTTAAAACATGGTCTTTCCTATAACACAAGGTATCGAAGAAGGTCATTGTAGCATGAAACAAATGCTAACAAATTTTTTCATAAATAGAATTCTATAAAATAAATTGAATTTATTTAATATAGTAAAGATTTTATAAATTATCAGGAAATTATATTTCTTTATGCACTTGGTGTTGTGTGTTATGCATGATATCGAATACAATATTCGTACTCTATAATTTCTGGGTGTTACATTCATATCACCTTTGTTAAATTGCATCATCACAATTTAGACATTATCTCAATTATATATTGAATGAAAATAAATTATTCCCGAAAGGCCCACATTGTAAAAACATGTTAATATTGCATCTTCTTAATGAGAGATAATGGAAAGTTCAACCGACACATATCTAGATTCTATAGTAGGATAACATAAGTTGGAAATGGGAACATGGATATGGTAGAAATGATCCAGAAATCATGTTCCAATAGAGTCTTCTAGAAAAAATTTTCATATGTACATTGTTGACCACAAAACCATGTACCAATTATGTCAATAAAAGTCCTTAATATCGTAATAAATAATGATAATATGACAACATTTTTGTGTTATAATCCGTTTTTTCTATAGTTGAAGAAATCTATCACTCTATATGAATATAATTAGATGTAAATTTCTATAAATTAAATCATATCCTTTGGTTGTGCCTTGAACTATTTCTACTTTTATTCTAATATGGTTATGTAATTCAAAAATCTGAAAAATAATGTCAAATGTTCAACATAAACAATTTAATAAATGGTTATTTGTTCCAAAATATTATAATCCAACATCATGGAAAGGAGGTCACTAAACTTCCAAAATAATATTATCATTAATCATTAATAAAAATGAAGTGGCTTTAAATTTTTACATTCTAAAGAAGTGAATAACATCATCATGTATCCCCATGAAATATGGTAAGAGCACGAATGACTATTAAAACATGTTGAAAACATGAAATATTACTTATTCATTAAGTAAGACGCATATTATTGGATATATTCCATGAATCAAAAAATGTTATCAACTCTATCAATGATATCCAAGATCACTTTTTCAGAAAATCATTAAACAGATCGATGATAGTGAGCACTCGTCCAAATAACCCCTTTGTTCATCATTATCTGAACATCCAGAATATATTATAGATTTTAATTCCCTCAATTATGTGTTCTCTAAAAAGTTTCACATTATAATAAACATCTATTCTTTGTACTGTTCGTTATACGATTTTCAAATGCATTATAAAAAATTACTATAGTACAATCGTTATAAATTTCAGAAATCATATGATGAGAACATCATAAATAAAATATGTTTACAACATATTTCATATATCCAAAAAAATATGAACATTAATCATTCCACTTTGTTTGAGTCAATAACATATGCCCTCCCCTTATCCATTTTTTTCTTATGAGGTATATTCCTTGGATTCATGGGGCATGCAATTGCATAGTGCCACATCTCATAGCTGTTTAAACACTAAAAAGTATAATTTTCCTTCATCCCATTGCATTATTTTTCTTATTGGACCTTTTATATACACTTATAACAAACTACCAATCCTTTTAAACAATTACCAAGGTGATTCATCCCACATTTTTTACATTTTGTAAAATAATTTTTCCTCTTTATCTTCTTCGACTCATTCCCTCCATCATGGTGTTCAAAAAAACAAATTATTTTCTGTGTTTCACTTGAATACATAGAATCATGAGAATTACTTCTCTATTTTGATGGAACATAAAACTAGCACTTTGTATGAAGATAAATTCTATAAAACCAGCGCCCTTCGATTATTTGGATTTAGATGTTGAAAAAAGTGTTCATTTATTCACTCCATCATTCATATATAATCCATATAATATCTTTCTAACCTATCAATGGTTGATTCATATTTCACAACACTATCTTCTTCCATTTTTAAGAAAATAAACGTTATCTGTATCTCAATTTAATGTTAACTAGGGACGTATTTATTGAATAATGGGTCCAAAAATATTCTACATTCTATCACTAATTATTATTATTCCTCCATTTTATTATACATCATAAAACACCACTGATTAGTAACACCTTGGAGACAATATATTGTAAGTGTAAGCATTTATGTTTTGCCGTTTTCATGGCCGTAAATATCTTCTCCAGTGATTTAATTTAATTTTCAAAAAAGTTTTATTAGTATTCCCTATAAAATATGGGAGATTCTTCTACATTATGTTATCCATTATATGATATTATCTATATGGAATAGGTTTCCCCATTCATGAATGTTTATTTTTTATAACCTACACAAGATTCCCTAATATAAAAATAAACATTTTTGTTCTAATACTAGCTACATTGACCTTTATATCAAGGGAATCTCTACATTGGCCATGAGTATCTATACAATTAGTCATTATAAGAACCATTTATAAATAATTGAATATACTATATTACCTCCTAAAATTATAAACATTGTATAAATCTAAATAGGGTATAGAACATAATAATAATTTATGCATCATAAATCACAAAATCATAAACATTGGTTACTTTGGTGTGATATTTACTTTCTAATCCTTCATATTGGTGGGTAAAGGAAATGTGAACTCTCTTAAGAATATCCCATGGGTGTGTCAAACTAGGTGCACATTATGACAGATTGTCATGTAATATATTGCAACATTTCAGGCCTGACAAACCTTTTCAGAGTTTTCACTACTAGGTACATATGTTCTAGAACCACAACCAGTTTTAGTATCTAGACAGTGAAGTATTACTAATTATTCCCACTTAATATATACATTAACAAAATTATAGGATGTTATTATGTAATTATCCTAAACTTTTAACTTAGGGTTATTTTGTGTAATCAATGTTTTCCTAAATCTAGTTCCAAATGATGCTACTAAAATAGATTTTATACCAACTATAACGCTAAAACCCCATAGGCCTAGACTATGTGAATTGTTTTATTACATCAGCCTTATTAAAATGAATGAAATCATGAAAGATACATCAGTTTAGAAGTTATTTAATGGTATATAATATACATGATACTGAAAATAAGTTGGTAGAAGTAAATGAAACAAGGTATATAATAAAAATTAAAGAAATTGAGTCATTTAAAACTTATTCAAATATTTCTTCTTCATAACATGGGAAAAAGAAACATAATAAGGGTAATCTCAAATGATCAAAAAGGGTAATTAAAATATAATAAATAATTAATCAATGGAAATAAACCAACATTAAAAGGTAGATAATTCTTAAAACATGTTACTAAAATAACTAGATAAGGAAAATTTAAAAGGGAAATGTAAGAAACTAAAACACATTTCATTTAACAAACAAACTGAAAATTATATGTATCTACATATATATTGATAAAAAATATCATGGATTAATAATAACTGAAACTGTATGAGTAAAATTATCAATTATTCTGATTCCATGTAACATAGTTACATGGAATCATAATTGTCATGACCATTCACTAGATGGTTTAGCTATCATGTAAAACCTATCTATTTTGAACTACTATTTCTTCCCATGAGACTAATGATGCATCGAGGGTATCTATTTTATCAGGTCCCAAAAATATCATTCTTGTCCAAATAAATACTCATATCAATTAATAACTTTAAATAAATAACTACATGCCTTATCATGTACCCATATTGAATGAATGATACATAATTTTCAATTATTCCCTGGTTAATCAAATAATTTTCAATGTACAAATGATATGTAAAATGATATATTATTAAGGATATAATAGTATCCATTATATGAAAATATAAATATTCAGTGTTATTTATAACTAAACATTATTACAATAATTTGATTGCATCTAGGGAAATTTAACTATCACATAAGGAAGTGAGATATCAAAAATAATCCTAAAACCAATTCTCAATGAAAATAATCATTAAACATTCCAATGTGTCCCATATCACATAGAAACATTTAAATAATAATCCATATAAAATATTAATATTAATCATAGTTTATTATGAGATTATTTATATAGGTTATATAATAAGTCAAATGGAATTATATACACCATATAAAAAATTAGTATATAATAATAAATAAGCCTCAATTTAATGTAAATTATGACAACATCCACTAACATAAATTTGACGAACTTAATTTATAATTATATTACTAAATACTAAAATTTTGTTAATCACTAACATCCTTCAAAAATATTTTTTTTATAATTACCTTTATTTCACTTATTACCATGATTTATACAACTACAAAACAATTAATTATATGTCGGGTGCTTTGATCAAATTCCATTTCAATGTCAAAAACAAATTTGTTAGATAATCAATGGTCAATGGGGTCATTATATAACTCCTATAGAATAATAATATCATAATTATTATATTTAAACATCAATTATACATTTAAAACCAATAATTAGATATTATTATGAAATATGAACCACTGTTACAATCATATTGATGGTAGGTCATACGTGAGCAAGAGTAATGGTCCCATTATTCAATTATACTTATGGAATAAAGGTGAGTAGTTTTTTTTATTTACAGAATTATCATTAAATTATAAATACCATATTATTTAACAGTATATACTTATATATGTAATTCTAGTGATGTAAAGGGAATCAAATCGTGTCGAGGAGATGGAAATTGTAACGACACATGTATTTTTAGAATAATACTTTTTCATATATATTAATATTTATGAATAATATATTAATTTTATGTAAAATTGGACACTTTGGTTGATAGAGTACTTGACAAACCGCTACATGTTTCTAAGAAATATTACATTGCACAAAACATTGAGTTATACTGAAATATAATACAATAATATTATTATTTTAAATTATAGTTAACTCATATCCGTTGTATTTAAAGGAATAAACCTAACTAACAATATATAGATTTTACGTATTTATTAAATGATTTTACATTTATGTAATTATTATTAGATGCTTAAAATAAGAATGAATCTGATTTTAAGCATGAAATATAATAATATTTTTAAAAGGTCAATTTACCACCTTTTGATGGAGAACCCTTCTTAAATCTAATTTTTGCAAATTTTTTATTTTTTTTAAATAAAACAAAATGTATTATTTAAATTAAGAACATGAAAATTTACTTTGGATGAAATGTTTTTATTTTTCTGCAAAAGTTTATTTTTAATGAATATTGAAAAATACTGCATTTTAATTCAAAACTGCCTTTTAATCTAATTTAATTGTGAAGTTATATTATTATTTTAGTTTTTTAAATTGTAATTGAATTATATTTTTATCCTTTAATACAATTATAGTCGTTATAAGTAATTTAACTTTGAAATTTGACATAATCACATGTCAATCTTCTTGTAGTTTTTATATCATAAAAACACGCTTTTTTGGTTTTGATAAGGGGAATTAATTTTAAATTAATTTATGAAACTTCATTGTTTTGAATTTGGAAAATTGGATTCCATATTTGGAATCTTGAGATCCAAATTGAGTATATAGGTATCTTTTAATATTAGACATTATGAATAGTAACTTCAATAAATATTTTATTTACTATGTTTAAAGGGTAAATCCGGTAAATAAGGTTAAAAATAATTTTATAACAATATTAAATTACCCAATGACATATAATAATCCTATTTTATGAGATATTTCTAACAATGGGTATCCCTGGGAATATTTTAGGACCCCATGGAGCCACTTTTCTGTAAAATGATATTTTCACTACTTTTTATTGAAAGTTAACGAAATTATAAAATAAACATATATCTATTACAAAAAAAATTAATCTGGGGATATATAAGTGATATCATTGAATATAAATTGACATTAGATATATAAAATGATTTACTACATCATGGTTTTTTATTTATAATTTTTAGAATCAAAAAAATATATTTATTTATTACACAATGATGATGTATTGATTACCTTATTAATGAATATTTTAAATAAATGAGATTATTAAAATTAAAATAAATTTATTTTAAAACATTTTATTCCATTAATGAATTATATGTATAAATATTACTTGTTATATTTGAAGAAATGAATATTTTTTGAAAGAATCTAGATGTTATATATTTTTTATGTCATGATATTAATTTTATATAAATCGACATAAATGAGTTTTTAAAACCAATTCTATTTTATTAAATGATTTAATAGTCTTAAAATTTAATATTCTAACAAGCCCCTTGTCTCATCCATACTCTACCCGAAATAAGCTCCCAACATCTCTATTTTCCTCCTATAAGCCTCACATTGGGATGAAAGCAATTACATAAATCCTTTTAGCTTGAATCAAAAGGAGTTACCTGATTTGACGTAACGTATTATCTCAAGCTTCTTTCATTTATTTTCCATCCCCAATACCCTATAATCACCTTATTCAATTATTTAATAAAAATATCAGTATATTTAATATACATGGATTTTTTATGATATGTATTCTAACTACACTTCCACAAACCTCCATCTAATGGACCCGAACATACTCTTTCTGTGTATAGTGAACTACTACCTCACATAACGATGACTGTTCGATTTTTCCCAACCACCTATCCTGGTAACCATTATGATGTAAAAATATTTAAAAATAATAAATATTATATTTATATTTTCTCTATGATTCTATTTTTTATTTAATGTATACCATTATGCTTTACATTATATGTAAATATGATAATTTCATGTGAGGAAGTGTAGACTACCACCCCCTCCATGTGATATGACTCATTCATGCCATACATGAAACGTATAAATAAAGGTGTGGATGAAACTATGTAATGTATATAAAATATTATATTATACTGGAATTATATTATACTTATGTATCATTTATTTTTCATTCCAATAAATATGAAAAAATATATGAAAGTAGTGTTCATGTGTACATATGGTTTACCGTCTCCATAAAGAGATCATTTCCTTTCTTATCTCTAAATGTTATGCACTATTATAAATACATATATACAATGGGTACATATTATATCTAATTCATGAATTTCATTATGGATATAATTGATGTTTACCGTCACAGACATTTTGTAATTATAACGACTTCATTTTTGACTCAATTACCAAATATCTACAAAACGAATGAAATTTACATAAATAAATATGTAATATTATAATAGTTTAATAAGTGATATATCATGAATAATAAACTTGAGAAATGTTCTGAATCAAGTAGAAATTAACTTAGGTATATTATTTTGTAAGAACATGGAATATACGAGACAAGTCAGACTCAAGGTAAGGGAACCTTTCACCCTCATATTTATTCAATGAATTATTTCATGTTAGGTATTTTAATTTACATTCTTTTAATTGGGATGTGATATTCTATATCCTTATTTATTTACATTTTTTTCAATTTATGATATACCCTTTTCACTCTCATCAACTCAATTTCTGATTTTTTTAAGTGACACTGTTTGGCTGCCAAATTTTCATAAGAGAATTCATATCAATATCCTTTCATTAAAGAATATTTGGATACTATATACCTCCTTTTTATATGATGTATAGTAATTCACTTTGAATTTTAATTTCATTCAATGAGAATCAATTTCTATGAAGCATTTTACTAAATAACAAAAAGAATGTTCTCAACGTATGTGGCGTCAATGACCTCTCTGCTGCCATAATCATTATTTGGCATCCTCTATAACCCTAAATGTTTTTAAAAAGGAAATGAAATCCCTTATTCAATTTTTGGGTGTTTTGGTATTGAAAATGATTTGTGATCATGATTGAGTATTTCAACATCTTGAAATGATATCTTGTGATTGAAAATTTAATGTTATTTATGAAATGTTAATATTTGAAATTTTGTATGTGTTATGATTGTGTAATGGTACTTGGATATTTGATGACTAGTTACATGATAAACCAATGAAAGGTGGTTACGTGTTAAAAAAATTGTGGGTGGTTCCGTGATAAACCAAGGATAGGTGGTTACATTATAACCTCCAATTCATTAGGTATAGAAGTTGGTTGTATGGCTATTCCATTTAGTGATATTTGTGGAAGTCGACTGTATGGGTATTTCGTTTATGTATATTTATATCCCAAGTTATTGTTATATGCTACATGTTTTTTTCTATGGGATTTTTGGAAATCATTTGGTTACAAAAAGTGTAATAATTGATCTTATATACAGTGAAGTGTTTTTTCTTCTTCCTTACGGTGAAAATTATTACTTTATGATAATGTATTTATGGTGTACTTGTTGTCTTGAAAAACGAATACTTTTCCTTCTTTATGTATCCATTTACTGAGAAATTTATGCTTATCCTAAGTATTTAAATGTTTTTCAAAAGACATACATATGAATAGTGCCAAGGATGGGATCATGGAAAAGTCATGCTGTCTAAAACATGGAACTAGACATTTTTTAAGTGATTTTATTTTCTGAAAAAATGGATAGTGACTAGAAGTGTGCACTTTTAATATTAATGATTTTATGTATATGTTATGAAATAATTATATAAATCTATACACATGAAAAGATCCTCAATGTTAATTATTAACATAATTCAATATAAATTAATGTTTAAGGCTATGGCCTTACAGTTGGTATCATAGGTCGGTTCAGATAACATTATTGGTTAGGGTGTTATTTAAGCATAAGTGACATAACCATAACGTTTATCATATTATAAAGAGTCATATTTATTTTAGATAAATTTAATGAGTTTATGATAATAAGAATAAGCATATCGTAGTGTTTACCCATCTCATAAGATATTATATGATGATTTTACTGACATACTCAAACTAACTTTTTTTTTGGTTTTAGTAAATGACTAGATCTAGCCAGAGCCAAAGTAACAATGGATGTGAAGGAAACTGTGGTGGTTTTTTGAATAATCAACCGAATGAAATGGGAGCTGCATTGAGGAATATTGTGGTTATTATCAACCTAAGATTTGGAGTCAGGATTGTCCACCTGAACCTTGGTGATTTTTTATAAGGAATAATACATGTGAGAAACAAATCCATTATAGATATTTAGGTAACAACAATAAAGGTATGTATATTAAAAAACATATGTGTCAAGGATGTTTAATGAAAAACCATGGAATAAAATTCAAAGTGATTTGAAGATTATATAGATGTGGTAATGAATGTCATAAAGCTAGAACCTACCATGGAAAAAGGAAGTGTCCATTTATCAACTGGAAAGGAATATAAGTTATTTATGAGGGATCAATTGAATGTTTTAAATGTTTCATGCATGGTAATTACACAAATATATGTTCTACAAATAAGGATAGGAAATTTGATTTGTAGTACTGTAAAAATATATGTTTACCAATACCTAATTCCATTTAAATTGATCATGAGAAAATAGACAATGACCAACCAAAGCTACAAATTATTTCTTAGTTGATGTTTTGGAATTATTGAATCTTAGTATGTGATTTATGATTTTTTAATGAAAAAAGTATTATAGAATATGTTGTAAAATAATGGTTAATGAATCATAATGAATGTTGAATGAGTATGAAATCTTCATATAAGGGATTCAAGAGTAGGTTAGATTTTAGGATGATGAGATTCTTTAAATTATTAAGTCTCTTTTGATGATGGGTATAATTTGGAAGAGTTTATCTAGTATGGGTAAAACTGATGTCTGATATGTGAAAATTTTATTCATGAAAGAATTATCATTTATTTTATAGACACAATAGATAACCTTAGGGGTTAACATGATCTTTTTTAGGTGATAAATGGTTATTATATTTTTGGATGCAAAATGGAGGTTATTATATGGCATTTGAGGATAAAATATTTTATGGTTATTTTTGAGAAAATTATCTTATTTTTGAGAATATTATAAGAGTGATATGGGTTTAGAAAAAGGATAACCCACAAGATTGGTGAGAACCCGTCACGTCTATCAAGTCCATAGGAATCAAACCCAAAACTGATGGGTGACAATGAAGGATCACCTACCACTGGCCTATGTGATTTTAGTTACCACATAATCGTTGTATTTTCAATAATCCAAATAAATAACTATATTATGATTTCACATATTTATAAATTTTATTATTTATCTAATGAATATTAATGTTTTCAAATAAGAATTAATCCTATTTTAAGCATGAAATAATCTAATATTTTAAAAGGTCATTTTATCGCCTTTTGATGGAGAACCCTTTTAAATATAGAATTTTTTCACATTTATATGTTTGATTTGAAAAAATAAACTTCTTCATTATAATGGGAACAGAAATATTTACTTTGGATGAAATTTTGGTATTTTACTGCTAAAGTGCATTTTTAATGAATAGTGAATCAAACTACATTTTAATCCAAAACTGCGTTTTAATCTAATTTATTTATATTGTTATATTATACTATTAATTTTTTTTAATGTTTAATTGGATTATATTATTTTCATTTAATCCAATTTGGGTCATTGGATTAAATTTCACATTTAATTTGACATAAATGCATGTCAATCTTTTGGTAGGTTTTAATTCATAAAAACACGATTTATGGTATTGACAACGGGAATTAATTTTAAATTAATTTATGAAACATATTTGTTTTGAATTTGAAAGGTTGAATTCCATATTTGTAATTACAAGTTCTAAATTCTGTAAATAGGTTACATTTATTTTTAGACATTATGAATAGTATCATCAGTAAATATTTTGTTTACCATGGTTAAAGGGTATATCCGTAATATATGTGTAATAAATAATATTATGATAATATTAAATTACCCTAATACATATCCTAATCCTATCTGAAAAGATATTTACAACCATGGAAATCCGTGGGTAGATTTTAGGACACCATGGAGTGACTTTTGTTTTAAAATGACATTTAATTACTTTTAATTTAAAGTTAAGGGACATATACCATGAACATATATATTTTACTAAAATAATATTTATATTTGGATATATAGGGGATATATTTGACTATAAGTATTCATTACCAATATAAAAATATATACTACATCATTCTAATTTATTTATAATTTTTATAAATCATATAAATAAATTTATTTATAACTGAATGATGATGTAGTGGTTACCTAATTAATGAGTGTTTTAAATAAATGAGATTATAAAAATTAAGAAAAATTTATTTTTGAACTTTTTATTTTGTTCAAGAATTTTAGGGATAATTATGACTTGTTATATTTTAATTAATGATGGGTTTTTGAAATAATCTTGTTGTTATGAATTTGGTAAAAGTTCTGATATCAATAGTGTGTAAATTGAAATAAATGAGTTTTTAAAACAAATATTATTTTATTAAATGATATTATAGTCCAAAAAATAAAAGAATCGGTGAAATGACTTATATAAAGTTTAAAATTTATTTAATTAACCACTTTAGTTTCTATTTGAAGTTTATAGTTACTGTATCAACTATATAGTATGAATAAATAAGAAAACATTGTAAGACTCAAATTAGTTATCTATGGGTTAAATCTAAATAATAAGGTTAAATTTGATACCAAAAACTGTCTAAAAACTATTGGTTGAGATTATTTCGAAAAATAATTATATTAAATTCTAATTAAAAATTTTTCTTACATTTTGATAATTGAAATTCAGTTTATAATAAAATAATATTTCAAACATTCCTAAAGTTCCCCTCCTCTCACTTATATAAGGGCATCACCTCCAACCATTACTCACACCCAACATGCCCCTTGTCTCATCCATAATCTATCCAAATAAACTTCCTAAATCAATATATTCCACATAGAAGACTCATTATAGGAATAATGAAATTCCATAATGCCGTTTAGCTTAAATCAAAAGGAGTTACCCAATTTGATGTTATGTCTTCTCTCAAGCGTCATTCATTTACATTCCTTCTCTAACCCCCTAAACGCACATTATTCCACTATTTTATACCAAAAACAGTACCTTAAATATACTAGGATATTGTTATGAAATGCATTCTAAGTACAGTTTCACACACCTACATCTAATGGGTATGAACATACTGTTTCTGTGTGCGGAAAACTACTGCCTCACGAAACGATGATTGTTTGATTTTTCCCTACTACCTCTAATGGTGGCCATTTTGATGGAAAAATATTTTTATATGACATATATTATATTTTTATTGTCTATGTGATTCTGTTATTTATTTAAAACATACATTTATGTTTTCCATAATCTATAAATACGATAATTTCATGTGAGGAAGTGCGGACTACCGTCCCCTCAATGTGATATGACTCATTCAATCCATACATGGAATGTATAAAATAAATATTTAATTAAATAATGTAACATTTGTAAAATATTATATTATACTCAAATTATAATATACCTATGTATCATGTATTTTTCATTACATTAAATTCAAAAATAAATAAAAGTAGCGTTCATGCATACGTACGGTTTACCATCTCCATGAATTGTGAATTTCATATCATATCTCCAAATGTTATTTACTATTATAAATATATGTATATGTTGTATATAACTGATATATAAATCCTGAATATCATTATAGAGAAATATTACTTTTAACCACATAGACATTTTGTAATTACAACAATTTCATTTTTGACTCAAGTACCAAAAATCGACAAAACGACTGATATTAAATTAAATAATTAGGTAATGTTTATAGTATGGTAATAAGTGATATAAAATGAAAAATAAACTTGAAAAAGGTTATGGATCAATCATAAATTAACTTTAGATTATTATTTAGGAAGAACAAGGATCATACATGACAAGTCAGACTCAAGGTAAGGGAACCCGTTCACCCTCCTCTTTAAGTAAAAGCCTTATTTTATGTTATGTCTTTTAATTTACATTCTATTATATTGGGATATTTTTTATATCCTTATTTCTATTCATTTTATTTTCAATTGATGAGATACCCTTTTCAATCTCATCAACTTATTTTTTGAAATTTTAAGTGACACCGCTAGGTTGATGAATTTTCGTAAGGGGAATTGTCCCAATCCCCTCTCATTAAGGCATATTTAAATAATATATACCTCCTTATTTTATACAGTATATAATAAAACCCTTATAATTTTACATTCATTCAAATGGAATCCATTTATAAAAAGAATTTTAATAAATTAAAAAAAGGAATGTTTTTAACGTATACAGCAACAATGACCCCTCCGCCGCTATAATTTTAATTTGGATTCCTCAATAAGACAGAATTTTTTTTAAGGAAAATGATATACAATTTTACTTTTTGTGTGTTTTTTGTATTTAATTTTTTTTTTGAAATGGATTGAGTATTTCAATATCTGTAAATTATATCATGTGATTGAAAATTATTTGTGATTACTGAAATGTTGCTATTTGAAATATTTTATGTATCATGATTATGCATTGGTACTTGGACATTTGAAGGGTGGTTACATGATAATCCAATGATGGGTGGTTAAGTGATAAACCAAATTGGGGTGGTTTTGTGATAAACCATGTATGGGTGGTTACATTATAACCTCCAATTCATTAGGTATGAAAGTGATATGTTTGGCTATTCCATTTAGTGATATGTGTGGAATTTGACTATATGGTTATTTCATTTATGTATGTTTATGTGCCAAGTTTCCTTTATATTCTATATGTTGTTTTCAATGATATTATTTGCAATCATTTGGTTAAAAAAAATTATTCAATGAGCATATATTTAGTGATGTGTTTTTTAATTCATTAAGGTGAAAAGTATTACTTTATGATAATGTATTCATGGTTTACATGTTGTTTTAAAAATAATAATATTTTTCCTCCTTTTCGTATCCCTTACTGAGCTTTTTATGCTTATCCCATTTTTGAAATGTTTTTTACAGGACATAATGATGAATAAGGTCAAAGATGGGATCAAGGAAAAGTCATGATATCTAAAACATGGAACTAGACCTGTTTCATTTTTAAAAGTTTATGATTTATGAAAACAATTAATAGTGAGTCGAAGTATCTAATTTTAATATTTAAGTAGTTATGTATATGTTATGACCTAATTATATAAATATATAAACCTAAAAATATCCAGAATGTGAATTATTAAATTAATTCAATATAATACAATATTTATGGTTGGGGCCTTATAGTTGGTATTTGAGTCCGGTTTAGATAAATTTAGTGGTTACGATGTTATTTTTGAATAATTAACATAAACATAATGGTTTGAATATTAAAAAGAGTCATATTTATTTCAGATAAATTTAATGATGTTATGAAAACATGAATATGTATATCTCAGTGTTTACCCTCCTCATAAGATATTATATTACAATTTTACTGATATACTCACACTAAAAATTTTGGTTTTAGTAAATGGATGGATCTAGTATAAACCAATGTAATAGTGGATGTGAAGGAACCTATGGTGGTTTTAGAATAATAGAATAAATGAAATGAGAGATGCAATGAAAAAACGTGTGGTTATTCTCAACCATCTCTCTTGAGTCATGAATGACCACCTGAACCTTGTTGATTTTTATAAGGCATCGTAAATTCATGAAACACATCCCTACAAATGTTCAGGTAATAATCATAAAGGTAAGTATATTAAGAAACCTATATGTAAAGGATGTAGAAGGAATATAAAGACCTAGAATTTACATACATTAATATTTCTTCAGGATTGAAGTATATATATTACAACATATATCAAAACCATAATAGGACTGTATATGTATAGTGACTTTAGAAAATGGGAAACATAGACAACTGGTTCATAAAACAACTACATTATCTCTAGTTTATTTCATCTTAACTAGACTCGTATTTTGAAATATAATACTTAATACCCCTCTTCCAGACCTGGGGAAATGAAAATTCTGAATGGGTGAGCTCTAATTCTTAGTCAGGGTAAAAGAATGAAATACCAATCATATATAACATTTGAAAATATTATCCTCCATATAAGAGATCATAATATCAGGTCATGGGATAAATCCTAGAACTGAAATGTAAACCAAAAAATCCAATCATAGGACATGAAAATTTGTGTCATACACACATAAGCATAAAAAACCATGTCATATTAGTTAAGGCTATTTTCCAAGACCAACAGAGCAGAAAAAGTCCATTACTAAACCGAGTTCACTCCTCATTCCAGCCCTAAATTACTGAACCAGATTTACTTATTATTGTATACATGTGTATCTCATGAGATATAAATCTTTACCCAACTCATTGGAGGGAGATATAGGTCCCACCCATCTCATAATGAAAGCATTTTTATATGTGCCAGAAAAACATAAAGTATACATCATTGCATAACCCATGTAATAAGATGAGATTCTTAAGTATCATTCAATCATAACATAATCCATATAAGATAACGGGACTTCATCAATGTAATTTTATCCCAATGAAATCAAATAAAAATTATAATCAGGATAGAAACAAAACCCTATATCATCTTATATGGAACAAAATTTTGATAAAACACTTCAACTTGGTTATTGAGGAAAATATCCTTTCTTCATCAAAACAATTCCCTTTTCTCAATATGTCATGAAATTTTAAAAGAAAATAAGTTAATTGAAAATAAACATGAAGACATGTAACTTAAGATTCCTCTAAATAATGCTTTATGAAAGTGTGAAAATAGTTTCATGCCGTATATGTTAAAAAAACATCATCCCCGTACCTTTTTCCACAAAGATCAAAATATACCATGTATGGTAAACAAAAGAATGATTCTTTCCATAAAATGTAGTAAAATAAAAAATGGGTAAAATGACATTAAACATACATGTAATAATATTAAAAAATTTATGAACACGTTTTTAGAATACATTGACATGGATGCAAAATATAACCCCAGTAAATACTTGCGTATACCAAATCTCAGATAAAAATGAGATTTCAAAATTGTTCATTACCATAGGTCTGATATGTGTTTTATGTATCTGAACCACCATTATAATTATTTAAATAACGTTAATGATTTATTCTAGAATCATAATAATTTTTATGATACCATATATGATTATATTTTTATCCGTTTGGTAGTAACATTTCACTGTTACCTGTTATTCGGGCATTAACTACTTTATGTTCTTATGTATGTTTTGTCAGATAAAATCATATTCCTCTTTTTTGGGTTCAAGTTATATCATTTAAATCATGGTATTAGTATAATATATATCATATTTATTCATTCAATTCATTTATATAATCATTATTTTATGAATATTATGTAGAACAAATCTCATCGCAATGTGGAGACGGTATGTCGTACATTAGCACAAGTGATGATATTGTTCCCATAATTGTTGAGTGGTATTGAATTGGACGGTTTATATTATCTCATAATTAGTATAATGTTTTATTGAACGTATATAGTTATGATTTCCTCCATTATACCCATCCATGTAAGGTGAGGGTGAAAAATAGATTGAACCATGACATGGAGATGGCAAGCCATATGTACGTATGTGTAATGCTTTCGTTTTTACTAGGATGGATAAAAGGTGTAATATAGTTGTTTCAAATTTATAATATAATATCAGTATATGATTAATACTGATGTTATTACTTTATATTGAAACAACTAAATAAGATAATCTATAAGAAAAAATAAATTTGATAGGATGGGTAGAAGAGATATCCTCTTCCTCGACATGCCTCTTTCAAATTTCATCTTAAAGCACTATAGTTGGTCTTTTGAGAATGCCAGAACCAATAGAATGTAACTAGAGACGTTTATAAGATAAATGGGCTGGGTTTTTCTGTGATTGAAGGCACAAAATGTAGTGAAGAGGAGACGTAGGAGGTGCCCTTTTATAAGATAAGAGAGAGGCAGTTTAGGAAACATTCAAAAATATTAATTTATAACAAAATAAATGTCAACTAAAAAAGGTCCAAAACTTATTAAATTAAAATATAATATGAATTTAGTTCTAATAATAATCATCTAATAATATCTATACATGTTTAGAATATTTTTTTGTCATTATCCATTTGGTTTACCCTTATTTCCCCCTTTGTAATCTCTCTGTGATATCAAGTTATTTACAAATTGGGAGTTAATGTAATTACCATATCATGTAAAACTACCCAAAAAATTATTTATGAAATATTTGGAATTATATTAAAATTTTTTATGAATCTTATATTTTTAGAAATTTAATATCATTTAATAAAATATTTTATGTTTTAAGTTATGAATTGTGTCAATTTTTGCCACTATTCACACATGACTTTTTAAAAATTCAGAAAAACATTATTCCTTTGAAAATAAAATATTATCTCAAATATAATATGTCAATGTCATCTAGAAAATTAGTGGATGGATTAAAAATAACCAAATTACAGTTTTAAAATATTTATAAATTCACATATTTTAATCATTCATTAATGAGGTAATCAATACATTATATCTGTGTAATAAATAAATATATTTATATAATCAAAAAAAATTCAAATAAAATACCATGATGATTGAAATTTTATTACCTTTCTAATTAATATTTATTAGAATTGATATCAGTTATATGACCCAATATTAAAATTAATTTACTAAAAGATACATGTTTAGGTTATAATTATCATTAATTTAATTTAATTCATATAAAATGTCATTTTCACATCCATGTGAATCCATGGGGTCCCAAAATCTACCCAACGATTAACATGGTCAGAATTAATTCATCCAACAGGATTGGTACAGATTTTAGAGTAGTATTATATTATTAAAATATTATTTTATTACCCTTATTTTTTAGATTTACTTATTAACCATGGTAAATAAAATAATTACTAAAGTAATTAATCCTAATGTCCTAAAAAAGGTATCTATTCACAAATTTGGACATAATGATTCCAAAGATGGAATCAGTTTTAGCAAATTTGAAACATAGAAGTTGCAGTAATTAATTTAAAATGATTCCCGTTGTTTAAATGAGAAAAAGGTTTTAAAAGTTAAAACATTGCAAAAGATTGAAATGTTTTTACCTATGAATTCAATGTAATATTAATGATAATGAAATTAATTATATTAAACGGTAAAAATATATTATATTTATACAGTCCAAACATTCAATGTTATAATTTTTCCATATAAAGTATCTCGATGTTTTTCATTAATATTTACCGTATTTCTACTTTTCATCAAAACAAGAAAGTTATCAGAAAAATATCAAAAAATTTTCCAAAGTAAATTATTATATCCCACATAAAAATAAAATTTTTATGTATTCATATATAAATTTTTAATATGTAAATATATTAATTTATAATGGGTACTCTATTCAAAGGTATTAAATTATCCTTTTAAAAAATAGGTTCTAATACATAAAATACTGTTTTATTCAAACCCTTTGACTAAAATATCAATTGGAACAATATCAAAAAAAAATTTATTATGTATATAACACATATATCTCATTAGTCTTTATACCAAATGTAATTCACTAAAAAAATACAAATATCTAATGGATTTATATTTTTCATAAAAAATTAATAGCTAAAGAATTCATAATGATTTTTCTTAAGATATTTATAATTATTCCCGCTTACCTAATGGCTAAGATATAATAGTAATTTTATATTAAGGGAATATCTATGTTCTTTTAAACTCAATATTTCATGCAATTCATGCTGCTGAAGAATAAATATTATTTAAAAAATGTATTTCATACAAAATTATGAGTTTTACATTCTACCCCTCATATACTGAATTTCTCCATTGAAAATTTTCAATAGGAAATAAACAGATGAAGATACATCTCCATCATCATATCCTCAATTTCCCATGTAGCTTATTCAAATTGGAATTTACACCTCTAAAATTTAACCATGTGAGTGGTCTTGTTTCATAGAATTTTATCGATACGATCCAGAATCTATATCAGTTGTTCATCATAAAAAAGATCTTTCTCTAGATGAATGACTTATGAGCTTATTATATGTGAAGGATCAGGTATGTAATTTCTCAAGAGAGATACAAGGAACACATCATGAACATGGGAGATATTCGGTGGAAGCGCCAATCGGTAAGATACCTTCCCAACATGATTCGAATCTTCAAAAAGATTCATATACCTTGGGCTCATCTTTCCCTTTATTCCGAATATCATTACTCTCTTCTAGGAAGATTATAATAAGAACACCTTATCACCCACTTCAAACTCTAGGTCTTTTCTTCAATTATCATCATAACCAATTTTTCAACAATGAGTTGATCTTATGTGTTGTTGAATAGATTTGACCTTTTCAGCGATTTCATCAACAAGATCTGGTCCTAAGAGGTTTTTCCCCTAACTTCATCCCAAAAAGTTGGAGTTTTGCACTTTTTTTAATATAGGGCTTGCTAAATATCCATCTGAATTATGTATTGAAATATTTTATTGTAGGAAAATTCCACCAATGGATTTTTTTGATCCCAACAACCTTTTACATCCATTTAGAAAGCTCTAAACATGTCTTCTAGAGATTGAATTGTCCTCTCAGACTGACCACTTATCTGATGATGATACGTTGTGCTGAAAAAAAAACATAGTATCCAGATCATTTTGAAGTCATAATCAAATTTTCGAGCTAAAACTCAGATCCTGACCAGATATAATGGAATGTAGTACTCCATGCAATCTTACCACTTTCTTTACATATATATTGGAAAAATGATCAAGAGAGAAATCCTCTCAAATAGAAATGAAGTGTGCCAACATCGTAGGTCAATCACCTATAACTTAGAGAGCATTATTTCCTTTGGATATTTTGGGATGTCTGATGACAAATTACAAATAGATTTTCTCCCATTTCCATTATGGTATGGGTAATAGTAGTAAAATTACCTGAGAGTTCTGTCTGTTTTCCTTAAATTGCTGACAAACCAAGCACCGAGATACATATTCTGCGACATCCCATTTCAATCCATCCCACCAGATGTACTATTTATGGTCCATGTACATCATTGGGTTTCTAGGGTGAATAGGGAATGAATAACTATGAGCCTCATACAATAGATCATACTTTAATTATGGTATGGGAGAAATGAAAATATAGTTCATGAACCTTATTATTTTATCACAATCAGGGTTGAATTCAGGAATATTTCTCTCTTTCTTTTGTAACTCTACGTCTTCCTTCTACAGATCTATAATCTTTACATGAATATATGGTTTATCACTTAACTGAGAAAGACAATATTTCTCTCATTCTTTTATAATTTCAAGATACATGTTTTTCAAATCCATTAATATTTGATCTTTCATGATCCTCATCATGGAAAAGCTGGAATGATCTTGTCGACATAATACTCATGTCACATTGTTTTCATTCCTAGGGTGGTAATGTATTGAGTAGTTGTACACTTTAATAAACTCTGACAATATTTTTTGGAACATATTCAGATCCTTTTATGTGAAAATATACTTTAAACATTTATGATCAGTATAAATATCACACCTTTCACCATTAAGAAAATTCCTCCATATCATTAATGCAACAATTACCATAGATAACTCTAAATCATGAGTTGGGTAATTTTGCTCATGGATTTTCAACTGCCGTGAAGCATAATCTATCACCATATCTTTTTTCATGAGAACACAACCTAACCCCTTCTTAGATGCTTAACTGTAGATGAAAAACCTTTCTCCACTACAAGGTAGTGTGAGCCCATGTGGACAGACTAACCTTGTTTTTATATCATCAAAATTCACTTCATATTCCTCCGTCTAAATGAACATAACTCATTTCTGAGTCAACATGGTGTGTGGATTACCTAATCATGAAAAATCATTCACTATACTTCAATAATATTCATCAAAATGTAGAAAAAAGTCAGATCTCAGTTAATATTGTAGGTCTTGACCATCATTAAATAACCACTATTTTTTCTGGATCCATAGATATCCCCACTCTTGAGATTATGTGACAGAAAAATGAAACTTTTTTAAGCCAAAATTCAAACTTGGTAAATTTGGAAGAATGTGGCTCCTTTCATAGGGTCTTTAAAAAAAATTATCAAGTGATCTTCATGTTCTATCTTTCACTTTTAATAGACAAGAATATCATCTATAAATACTACAACAAACTCATTGGATCGTGTTATTTGAAATATACACAAGAGGGGGTAAATTTTTTCATTCCAAAGTTCTCGAGAAATATTGATGATAATCAATTCTGTCCTTTTAACTTTATTAGATTGATTATGCAGCAGAAATAATCATATATCAGGACTCAATGATTTTATAGTTGTTATGGGAAAAAATGTCCCCTAGTCCACCTCATCACCTCTCTTTTCTAGGAGATTGGTGATTTTCACTAGTTGGTCCCATATTCACAAGACCATCCACAAATGAGTGCAGGCTGTTGAAACCTTCTCCAATTTAGGATAAAACAGAGCCTTCTGTTTCTAAACACAAAACCCATCAATACAGCTTAGTATGAGAAGTCGGTACTCAAAATAGAAGTTTATTGTTTTGACAAATGCTTTTTGATTGATCTTCACAGTTGCAGCAGTACACAATTGATGGTAACTAGATCGCCAACATTATAAAGGATGTTATTCAGATAAGGTAAGTTCTAAATAGATCCAATTGCAACTAATCTTGAAATATATTTAGTAAATAATTATCAGTAGATTCATGATAAATCTATAATATAGAACAGGAAAATATGTAACTTTTCTCTTTTTGATATAAAATATAATTTGGTAATTCTTCGTAGTAGCACATATGTAACAGATCTTTTTTAACAAATCAGTGTATCCGTATTTTTTTGAAACTCAAATATTTCCAGATTTTAATTTTGCAATCATCATGAATTATAGAGATGTCGTGTCACCATTGTATTGTATAGAATTTTTATAAACAAAATATATTTAATAAATACATGTTCCTTACTCAAAAATTCAAATCCACAAAAGTCACATGATAGATCACAATATTCAATAAATTTGAGTAACAGGGTAGTCAAAACATCCCTAATTAATCGACAAAAAATCTTCCTTTTAAATAGATCTTTTTAATAACTTGTAAATGTATTTAAATCATTCAATGATGTGATTTAAAATATGCTTTGAATCAATCTTGAAATCAGCCTCATATTTTGCAAAAGACTAGTTTACGATAAAGACGCAAATTCAAATCTCCGATTATTGAAGATGTCAAACTCAGTGTTCCAAACGTAAGGTTGATTACAAACGTAAGGTTGATGATCACTAATTTTTTCATAAACATTCAAACATATGGTATATGATCCATAATTTTCATTACTTCAGAACTAATCGTATATGACCCATACATTTTGATAAAACACATGATTCATTACCAAAGTAGGGTTGATTGTCCAAACTTTTGTGAATAAAATATACGGTTCATTACAAACATTGGGTTATTCATCGATAATTTTCCTATATAACAAACATAAGGTTCCTTCTAAATATAAGGTAAATTTTCTATACATTTAAATAAAATTAAGGTTAACTAACCACACTTTTCAGAACTCCCATAAAATAAATGTTGGATATAATCCTTATGCTAAACTCTCAATCATATGTTATTATAAGTGTTTCTAGAACACACTGAATTGCTTTCCAAACACATTGAAAAATCATTCACACAAATCATATGATTTAATATTATTCCAAGATTGGGAATATAGAGAATATTAATTTCCTAAAATATACATAAAGTAAAATCATTAGAATAACAAATAAGGGTATTTGTGAGTTTCAAAATAATCATAAAAAAATCGTGTATTGTTGAAACAATACATGCCCAACAATCTCCACCTTTTTTATGATCACAAAACCATTAAAATATTTACATAGAATTTGGAATTTTTCATGGATAAAAATAATATTTAATTTTTTATAACAAATAACTCTTTGAGAATAAGGAAAAAAATAAAACATTTAATTTATCCAAAGGTTCATTAAAAAAATATCACCCAATGGTTTATAAAAAATTTATATTCCTTTATGAAATGTTGGGTTTCTATAAGTTTCTCCCCCTTTTGTGATATAAAAAATAATTATAGAATAAGAAATATATCACATTTAATGTAGCACTGAACTTGTAGAAAATGATATGATAAAATTTTTATCAACAAAGGAATTTTTAATGTTTTGAGGTAGTCTAATATAGACATTGACAATGTAAAACCCCACCAAATATGATAAATATTATATTTGATTGATAAAACAATATACAAGTACATGAATGAATATGAATCAAGGTTATTTTGATAATGGTTTGAAAATGGTATCTCAACGATTCTGAATGAAATCCTTCAACTTTTCCAACTGTGACCATAATATCTTTATAACACCATATCCTTGATAAGTTATTAAATCTATTCCTTCTGGAGTCAAATAAATATCTTCAATGAGGTTCACTCTAAAAAACTCATTAAATCGTTCTTCCTTCTCCAGAAACTGTCTGATATTCTCACTGAATCTGATCAGTAATTATCTTATACCTGGTTAGTTGGAGGCAAGTTGATAAAAAATATGTGTCTGACTATCCAATAGAATAGAAAAATTAGTACCATTACAATGTAAACCCTACAAAATTACATTCAGGATTCTCATTATGGTTTTAATGTCTTGGAATCTTTTGATCAAATAAGGAGAATTTACTGATGTACTTTCTTGACTTCTTGTGATAGTTGCAAACTGTTGTCTCATAAATATTTTCATTTATGCCAAATATAATTTCAATAAAACTTTGGATTTTAATTTTTCAACATCTTTAATCAATTATTTTTAAAATACATTAACATTCTTCTTTGAAGCAGAATTATATTTCAGATTTTAAAATATCTGTTTCACTTTCTCAAACTCTCTTCTTCAGGTGTCAATTTTTTCATTAGCTATGTTAAATTTTCTGAATTGTTAATCAACATGATCAAACATTGAATCATAGGGACCATGTGCCTGATTCACAACTAGATCTACCAATAATAGTGGTAAATATTGAGCATCTGATTTCTCTTCTTCATCCTACACAACTGGTTGCTCAAATTATTTTTCTGCTGAAATCTCAACTGAGAAAGATACATTCAGAACTTCTGTACTAATTTCAGAAAGATTTTCTTGATTAGTTTTCTCTGAAATCTCAACATCTAATGACATGGGCTCTTTCTGAGAAATTTCATCTAGAATAGTTTCTTGAATATATTCTTTAATCGAACATTGTTTCCCTCGTTCTATCTGAGAATTTTCAATTTTTATAGAGTTAATATGGTGAAATGATTGATATATAATTTCCATATGTTGATATTTTTAAATCTGATGTATCTCCTCAGTTCCTATATCTTCCTTAGCTTGAGGAAAAACATCGACTTCTTCTTGAGATGTCAATTCCATTTTCTAACTTCTTGAATAGATTCTTACAAAAACATATCACTTAAAATATTCCTTGTTTCAAGAATTGTCTCTACAGTAGGTTCTTAACCAACTATTATTTTCATTGGACTATGAAGTCATCCCTAACATTATTCATCAACGGGTTCATATTCTATATCAAATATGATTTTTCATAATGTCTTTGACACTTCACATTATTCGGATTCATCCATACCTTCTTTAGATATTGCAGGTTTCTTAACTTGAGTATATACCTGATCCTATTCTACTCTCAAAGGCATGTTTTTTCCTTTTACAGATCTCCAAAAAATTTGAGCATCCTTAAAGTTCCAGCATTCAACATGTAACAATGGTGGAATTTTACTCTCTGATCATTCAACCTCACCATATATTTCATAAGTAGAAACCTTGAAAGAATCCTTAAATAAGGATAAAAATTCATTCGAGCCTCAAGTTTACAATAATAAACCAAATATATAATCATGTATCTTTGAAAGTTATGTTTTTTGTCACTTATAAATATAAACATAATATACTTGTTTAGAAAAAGAATAATATCCATCTTAGAGATCCTTTAGGATATTATGGTTTGAATGAATTTAATCAAAATTTTTTGATATGGTTTTAAATATTTGACCAACTTTTTCCTTATATTAGTAGAGCCAAAATGAGATGACATGATACCCTCATACTTATGGTAGTTATCCCCGATTGACTTCACAACAAAATGAAAAACTCCCTAGTGAGGGAAGTTCAAGATCCTTGTAATTTTAGCAGAAGAGATCTATAACTCTCTGTCTTCAATCTTCGCATCAATCAAATATTTTTTATCTACCTAACTGAATTGAACAGTTTTAAAGAAACTTCCCAACTCAACTTCATATAGAAATTCAGTACAGTCCTCACTGAATTTCATTTCAATACAATGAAAGGATAACACTTTCTTCATCACCAGGTTTGTATGATACAACCATTCCAAATCGATGACTTTTCCCCAATGGATTTTCTATCAAGTTGAATGCAAACGCTTCGCTTCACAAGGACTACCTTCTTTGACACTCTTTTTCATTCCATTTCCATCAAAAATCATTGGACGATTGTGGTTCTATGTTTTAGAATGGGAAATCATAGGAAGATGAAGGAGGTGAAAGGTTCTGGTATGTCGATAGGTTTTGAGAAAATGATCGGTTTGGGAAATCGAAATGGGCTCTAATAGGGCCATGATTCTCATGTCATTACATACATAATAATCATTAAAGAATTTAAAATAAATTAAACAACATGCCGATATTTTTCAATTTATTATTGAATAAAAATAAAAGTGTACCTTATTGAAAAAAATCAATAACTACATTATTTTAAATAGTGAAAATTTAAAATAATATGGTCAAATAAAAATATTATTAAAATAAAATTTTGTTTGAAATGAAATAAAATAAAAAATTAAATAAACCTAACTCCCCCTTAATAAATTACAAACCTTCAGTGGGATTAGGTTTAGTAAAAATACCATCTAATTGAAATTATGTACTTATAATTTCTAAAAATATATCCCTTTTAAGAGCATGACCTCTTATTAAATGATGCATAATATAAATATTCTTAGTTATAGACTGAATAATAAGATTTTTTAAAATATTTATTTCACAATTATTATCACATAAAATAGGTGTGTTATCAAAATTTAGTGCAATGTCTGTAAGAGTGTTTTCTATCCACAAATCTTTTGCACAACAACTGCTTGCAGATACATATTCTACCACGGTTGTTCAATAAGAAAATGATTGTAACGCCCCGACCCCAGCTACCCAGAGTCGGTGCATTACTTCGTAACATTGGCATGATCACAAGAAAGATCAAATCTCGAAAGACCGATTGGTTTAGTAGCCTTGGAAAATGCCAGATATATTCATAAGTTTTACATTACATTATAAAATGAAAAACTACTACAACAACATAATGTCTCCATAATCCACACTCATATCCCCATATAATATCCCTGCAGATCATTCATAATTTACTTCTTCACTTCCTGGGAAAAATAAAACATAGAAAAGGGGTGAGCTCAAATGCCCAGTAAGGATAACAATATAGCGGAAACATTCATAAATAAGAATAAACATTTAAGGAAATGTATAACTAAAACAAAAGCCTTTTAAATATGAACTTTCAACATGGTATGGCATAAATAAAATGTAATAATGCCATTTACTTATTCACATGGATATTCTACTAATCGAATAATCACATGAAAAAATCAATAACCACTTTCATAATGTTGGAATGCATAATGCTAAACGTTAATTTCTTTGTCTAGGCCTCATCCCAAGACCTAGGGGTTACTTCTAACCGGAACCCAACCCGGAGTGCCTCTAATAACCGGACACCAACCCGGAGTGCCTCTAATAACCGGACACCAACCCGGAGTGCCTCTAATAACCGGACACCAACCCGGAGGGCATACTTTTACCAGTCCCTAACCTGGAGGGCTTACTTTAACCAGTCCCCAACCTGGAGGGCTTACTTTTACCGGTCCCCAACCCGGAACATACTTGTTTAGCACATTCATCTGAAGAAAACTTTGAAATATAACATAAACATTCGGATTAAAACTAGCATACGAAATGTCAATAGTTTCACCATAAACTATGAATGGTATAAAATAGCACATCCACAGTCAAAAATATCACAAAACCTTCAATACAATATAGAAGTTTTGTATTATAATAAATCAACTTCAAATAAGCGTAAAATCCATTAAAGGATGTTGACATAGATGAAATCAAAACACTTTTTAGAGAAATATCTCTTTCTATTTTTGAAATCATTTAAGAGCCATATAAAATAAAACATTTTCTTGAAAATATTCTTGTAAGCTTGTAAGGAAAGCTTTGACGATTTTATAACGGCGTAAAATAACCGCACCCGCCGTATAAGTTAAAAAAAACATTCTTACCTCAATTCTGTCGAAAAGGTTAAAAAGGACCTTGTTTTGAAAACGACAGAAAGATTCCTTTATAAACCTCTTATAAAAAGTCAAACAAGGGTATAAATGACTTTAACCCATATTCTTGTAAATAGTAAAAATGTTTTGAAATACATTTTTAAGAAACATGGATGTGGATGATAAAGATATCCCAGTAGATTATTACGTATAAACAACCTCGGATAATGAAGAGATTGTGAAATAACCCTTACCTTGTACTTTTCCTTGGTTGGGGTAGGTTAACCTCCTGTATAATGGTGAAATAGTTGTTATTAAATTATACAAGAATCATATATAATAATATGATATCATATATGATCTTTTAACATTGATTTGTTAATAATATCTTAGAATTATCGTTGTTTCGGGAGTTAACTTACTCATTTTCTTTTATATGTTTTGTTACATAAGCCATGGTTGTTGTATCTTATTCATATCCAGAATGATATCTAGTCCTTAAACATCATTTTTAAATCATCAAATGATAGTTATACTTGAATGGATACGATGGAGAATGAATCTCATCGCGTTCGTGGAGACGGTAGTCCGTACGTACGCACGAGCGACAATATCATTCTTTTGATATTAAAATAATATATAAATGGATGGTATATCATATATATACAGAATAATTAACATGTTATATTTATTATTTACATGAGTTACACATCATTATTATACCCATCCACATAATAATATATTGAATAACAATTACACCACGACGTGGAGACGGTAAGCCGTACGTACGCACGTATGGTGACATGTTATTCAAAGGGTGGATAGAATACTGAATATGGTTGTACCATATTTATAATAACATCACAGTATATGTGAGAAACTGGAGTTATTATTTTAGGATGGTAAGAACAAAGGAAGAAGAAGTGGAAGAAGAAAGGAACTTAGAAAAGGGTGGTGAAATCATTACCTCTTCTTCGGGTTCTTCCTTTTGATTTGATCAAAAGGGCTCCTTAGGTTGGCTTTCTGATCAAACTAAGGCCTCTAGGTTGTAGTGAGGGATGTTGGGAGAGTATTTGGGCAGAGTTTGGCCGAACCAAAAGGATTTGAAGGTGTGAAGAAATAAGAAGGAGGAGTGCCCTTTTATAAGAGGGGTGAGGGGGACCTTTGGAAAAGCTAGAAATATTAATTTATATTAAATTCATATTCGGTTTCTAAAGGCTCCAAAGTTGATTATTCAAAGGTTAAGGTGGGGATAGGTCGAAAACCACTCAACCAATAGAATTTAGATAGGTTTGGGTACTTATATTAACCTTATCTTTGAGTATTAACTCTAAGTTAATTAGTTTCACTTTTACAATGTCTCTTTGTATTTTTATATAATATGGTTAATAAACTTACTATATACATCCAAGCGACCCCCAAGTGGTCCATTAATGATGAACCTATCCTGATATAAGTCTCTTGGCCGAACCTTAGATTTTTAGGAATTTAATATCAATTAATAATATAATATTTGTTTTAAGAACTCTTTTATGTCAATTTTGACACTATTCAATAGTTGATTTTTGTGAAACTCATAAAAGATTGATTACTTCGAAAAAGGTCAATTAAATCAATCCTAATATATCATATTATCCTATAAAATTAGTTTAATTCATTAAAAGTTTCATATTATATTTTTTTGGGTATTTATAATATCAATTATTTTAATTTTGCACTATTATAGTAATTACTGCATCATCATTGTGTCATAAATAAAATAAATTATTTAATGTATAAAAATTATAAATAAAATATCATTATGTAGGAAATCTTTTTATCTTTCCAATGAATATTTATAATCTAAAATCCAACTTATATAACTCTATGTAAAAATTGTTTTGCTAAAATATATATGCTTGTGTCATTTTTGTATTCATTTTGACTTAATTAAAATAAAGTGTCATTATCACTTACAAGTGGATCCATGGGGTCCCAAAATAGACCCAAAGATGCCCATGGTCGACCATGTATCAACCAATAGGGTTAAGACACGTTTTAGGGTAATTTATTATTATTATAATATTATTTTTTAACCCTTATTTACCGGATTTACCCTTAACCATGGTAAATAAAATTTTTACCGCAGTAATTATTCAAAATGTCTAAAAATAAAAGTTACCTATTTAAACAATTTGAACATCCTGATTCCAAATATAGAATCCATTTTTCTAAATTCAAAACACAGAAGTGGCAGAAATTAATTTAAAATTAATTCCCGCTGTCAAAACAAAAAGCGTGTTTTTAAGAGATAATAACTACCAAAAGATTGACACTTTTTTATGTTCGGTTTAATTGTAAAATTATGTCCAATGACCAACATTATATTAAATAGTAAAAATATATTCTAAATATACTTTAAAACCACTCAAATTCATAATTTATCACTATTAATTATTTTGATTAAAAAAGTTGTTTTTAATTAAAATTTAGTAATTTTCACTATTCATCAAAATATGAAAGTTATCAGAAAAGTACCAAAATTTCACCTTAGGCTAAATTTGATATTCCGAATCCAAAAATGAAGTCCATTTTAAAATATAAAATATATATAACTTCAAAAAGTAGGTATTACTATTCATAACAGCTAGTTTGATTGGTTACGGTGTGTTAGAACTCGAAGTTGCGTACAACACACGCTATTGTTTTATTCAAAGGAAAGCGTACTGTGGAAGCTTGGGATGTTTCATTTTAAATTTTTTGATGTCTCCATTTAGTCAAAAAGTTTAAAATATTGTATTTAAAAAGGTTTCACTATCAAAAGTTGATAAAAGTGCAATACTGAAAATGAATCTGTTCTTGCATTATGACTAAGAAACTCATAATATGGATTCTAAAATTATAAGGATTATATAAAGTTTAAAATTTAGTTAATACTATTCATGACCTCTTTTAATGGCTTTTTTTTTGGTAAGTCATGGTGCAATTGAACTCAGTGTTGCGTGTAGTGCAAGTTATTGAATTATTTTGAAGAAATAACACACTGTGAAATCTTGGGGTGTTACATTCTCCCCTCCTTCAATAAATTGCGTCCTCGCAATTTGAAATTGTTCTTCGAAAATAAAAGGTTGAAAGTAGAAAATATATTTGTGGGAAAACCCACATCGGAAATTGGGTTACTAAAATTTAGTTTTAATATGAAGAAAAGCGAAATCAAAGGGTCACCACCAAATTATGATCTCGATTAGGAGAACATTGGTGGAAATTGGAGACATATAATCGGAGGAAAAACGTAAATATTTATAGGTAGTGATTGAGGTCATCAATCACAAACAAGTATAAAATTGAGTTCCTCAAATTCATCAATCTATGATGAATTGAAATACCATCGGTTCAACAAAACATAGGGTATTAGGATAACACATTTTTGACGTTTCAAAATATCCTAGTTGAAATCCCACATCGAAAAATGAATTAATGAGGCCTCTATTTAAAATAAAGAGTCGAAAGTATGAAGATTACCGAAAATAACATATACTAGGGTTCCATGTAGGAAAATATGGATATGGAAGAAAAATCTAACCATCAATTATCTGATGGAGAGTGGTAGAGAACATGGCTATGAAAAGGCCAACAATCCCAAAGACATAAATTAGTGATGATTTAAGGTACCATCTAGGAAAACATTTTTGTTCTAAGTTGCTTTTCTTAATATTGATGAATTTATTTATGAGATTGGCTAAGATCATAAGGAGATATACTTACTTTATAATTAGAGTTTTATCCATTAATAAATTTCTACCAAAAACTCATCTTTCACTCTAAAAGATAATAGAATGTAAAAAAAATTCTATTTACACTATTCGTATAGGGTTCCAAAATAAACGAATTTATAATTCATCTACAAGATCTTTTAATAAAAACTACATTATTTAATCTAGGACATCTCGTGGGCCAGTGGTAGGTGATACACCCTTGTCGCCCTTCGGTTGCGGGTTCAAGTTTCGCAGCCTTGCCGGACGCGACGGGTTGCCGCCCGACCTCCGGGTTGTCCTTTCATGGAAATCCAAAATAATTCAAACTAGAACTATCCAAAATACTTCTATCCAAACTCACAGTCCAACATTTATAAGTAAGGTAAACATAACGTAGAACCTTTTTACCCCGTAATAGCATATGAATACCTTCATCATGTATTCTTTTAATACACCGAAACATCTTGAATTACCATATTCCTTATTGATTAAATTCATGCTCCCTTATTCCATATAGAAAGCTGGATATACTTCATTAATCCAAAAATGTTTTAAACCCCAACAATGATGGAATATCATTAATCAGTTCCAGGGTAGTCAAGAATATCCAATATAATTTATCCAAAACAATCATGTATTATTCCAAAATTACTACCTCAGTATCAGAACTATATTATGGTTTATCATTCTCTCACCCATATATTTTCCAAAAATTATCCTTCTATTGAGTCACTTTTCTTTGTTCCACACAATCACAAGTCCTTAATGAAATAGTACTGCAGTACAATCCTTATATACTCCATAATTATTATAACAAGTACATTGTTGATACAACACTCAATTGACATAATCAACATAAGAACTCTAATCATTCCTCTTCATCTGTGGTAGTATCATAACATGATTATTATCCAATAACATCATTTGCGGCATAGTATGATGACTGGGACATAGGTTTGCGTAGTGTCCAAACTCCTTGCAAATGAAGCATTGTACATTTGAAACCATTTTCTTACCCTTGTAGTCACGTACTTTGTGCCCTTTTCCTCCACACTTATAACAAACTCCCATTCCTTTCAGGCAAGTTCCAGGGTGTTTCTTTCCACAGTCACCACATATGGGAAAATTCTTCTTTTCCCTTTTCCCTTTATCCATCTTTCTCTCTTCCATCCTTTTCTTCTCTTGATTCCCTTCAAAGCCATAGGACTCAGTAAACTCTTTACTTATCTTATCAACACATGATATTATTTCTTCATATGATGATAATACATGGGAGACTATTTCTCTTATAAATTCTAGCTTAAGACCATGAAAGATATGATCCTTCCTTATCTTTGGATCATGTGCATTTCTGGAGTTCTCATTCCTTATACTAGGCACCATTTCTAAACAATGGCATACACTAGATCAGTTTATGAATCAAAATACATAATCCCATACTTATAAAACACCTATCATAAATTGAACTATTTATGGATATAATCCATAATCATAAAAATGTTTTCTTTGAGGAAGTATATACTCATAAACCCTTCATAATGATTTGTAAAGATAGTGAGAGTTATCCTAAGCATATCCCCCGGGAGTGTCGTAACCAAGAGTGCAGCAAGGCCCGTTGTCGTGCACCAGTTCCCGTTCGAGTCTAGCTCAAAGCGGTGTTTTCGGGTTTTACCCCTAGGTACATCTGTGCCAGAGCCGCCTCTACCTGCTCGTATCCAGACAGGGATGTATTGCTCGGAAAACTCACAAAATCTCTACAATACCAAAATTCTAGGAAGTTATTCTATACTTATCCTCAAAGTTCATCTTAAGTCTACGTGCTCTAATCAGAGTTTATCTAAATCTAGCTTCCAAGGTTTGTACTAAACTTCCTCTGATACCAACTGTAACGCCCCGACCCCAGCTACCCAGAGTCGGTGCATTACTTCGTAACATTGGCATGATCACAAGAAAGATCAAATCTCGAAAGACCGATTGGTTTAGTAGCCTTGGAAAATGCCAGATATATTCATAAGTTTTACATTACATTATAAAATGAAAAACTACTACAACAACATAATGTCTCCATAATCCACACTCATATCCCCATATAATATCCCTCCAGATCATTCATAATTTACTTCTTCACTTCCTGGGAAAAATAAAACACAGAAAAGGGGTGAGCTCAAATGCCCAGTAAGGATAACAATATAGCGGAAACATTCATAAATAAGAATAAACATTTAAGGAAATGTATAACTAAAACAAAAGCCTTTTAAATATGAACTTTCAACATGGTATGGCATAAATAAAATGTAATAATGCCATTTACTTATTCACATGGATATTCTACTAATCGAATAATCACATGAAAAAATCAATAACCACTTTCATAATGTTGGAATGCATAATGCTAAACGTTAATTTCTTTGTCTAGGCCTCATCCCAAGACCTAGGGGTTACTTCTAACCGGAACCCAACCCGGAGTGCCTCTAATAACCGGACACCAACCCGGAGTGCCTCTAATAACCGGACACCAACCCGGAGTGCCTCTAATAACCGGACACCAACCCGGAGGGCATACTTTTACCAGTCCCTAACCTGGAGGGCTTACTTTAACCAGTCCCCAACCTGGAGGGC
This sequence comes from Viscum album, assembly GCA_963277665.1. Classification (NCBI taxonomy): domain Eukaryota; kingdom Viridiplantae; phylum Streptophyta; class Magnoliopsida; order Santalales; family Viscaceae; genus Viscum; species Viscum album. The sequence goes on along the minus strand of OY728129.1, from coordinate 40,567,620 downwards.
TTACTTTTACCGGTCCCCAACCCGGAACATACTTGTTTAGCACATTCATCTAAAGAAAAGTTTGAAATATAACATAAACATTCGGATTAAAACTAGCATACGAAATGTCAATAGTTTCACCATAAACTATGAATGGTATAAAATAGCACATCCACAGTCAAAAATATCACAAAACCTTCAATACAATATAGAAGTTTTGTATTATAATAAATCAACTTCAAATAAGCGTAAAATCCATTAAAGGATGTTGACATAGATGAAATCAAAACACTTTTTAGAGAAATATCTCTTTCTATTTTTGAAATAATTTAAGAGCCATATAAAATAAAACATTTTCTTGAAAATATTCTTGTAAGCTTGTAAGGAAAGCTTTGACGATTTTATAACGGCGTAAAATAACCGCACCCGCCGTATAAGTTAAAAAAAACATTCTTACCTCAATTCTGTCGAAAAGGTTAAAAAGGACCTTGTTTTGAAAACGACGGAAAGATTCCTTTATAAACCTCTTATAAAAAGTCAAACAAGGGTATAAATGACTTTAACCCATATTCTTGTAAATAGTAAAAATGTTTTGAAATACATTTTTAAGAAACATGGATGTGGATGATAAAGATATCCCAGTAGATTATTACGTATAAACAACCTCGGATAATGAAGAGATTGTGAAATAACCCTTACCTTGTACTTTTCCTTGGTTGGGGTAGGTTAACCTCCTGTATAATGGTGAAATAGTTGTTATTAAATTATACAAGAATCATATATAATAATATGATATCATATATGATCTTTTAACATTGATTTGTTAATAATATCTTAGAATTATCGTTGTTTCGGGAGTTAACTTACTCATTTTCTTTTATATGTTTTGTTACATAAGCCATGGTTGTTGTATCTTATTTATATCCAGAATGATATCTAGTCCTTAAACATCATTTTTAAATCATCAAATGATAGTTATACTTGAATGGATACGATGGAGAATGAATCTCATCGCGTTCGTGGAGACGGTAGTCCGTACGTACGCACGAGCGACAATATCATTCTTTTGATATTAAAATAATATATAAATGGATGGTATATCATATATATACAGAATAATTAACATGTTATATTTATTATTTACATGAGTTACACATCATTATTATACCCATCCACATAATAATATATTGAATAACAATTACACCACGACGTGGAGACGGTAAGCCGTACGTACGCACGTATGGTGACATGTTATTCAAAGGGTGGATAGAATACTGAATATGGTTGTACCATATTTATAATAACATCACAGTATATGTGAGATACTGGAGTTATTATTTTAGGATGGTAAGAACAAAGGAAGAAGAAGTGGAAGAAGAAAGGAACTTAGAAAAGGGTGGTGAAATCATTACCTCTTCTTCGGGTTCTTCCTTTTGATTTGATCAAAAGGGCTCCTTAGGTTGGCTTTCTGATCAAACTAATGCCTCTAGGTTGTAGTGAGGGATGTTGGGAGAGTATTTGGGCAGAGTTTGGCCGATCCAAAAGGCTTTGAAGGTGTGAAGAAATAAGAAGGAGGAGTGCCCTTTTATAAGAGGGGTGAGGGGCACCTTTGGAAAAGCTAGAAATATTAATTTATATTAAATTCATATTCGGTTTCTAAAGGCTCCAAAGTTGATTATTCAAAGTTTAAGGTGGGGATAGGTCGAAAACCACTCAACCAATAGAATTTAGACAGGTTTGGGTACTTATATTAACCTTATCTTTAAGTATTAACTCTAAGTTAATTAGTTTCACTTTTACAATGTCTCTTTGTATTTTTATATAATATGGTTAATAAACTTACTATATACATCCAAGCGACCCCCAAGTGGTCCATTAATGATGAACCTATCCTGATATAAGTCTCTTGGCCGAGCCTTAGATTTTTAGGAATTTAATATCAATTAATAATATAATATTTGTTTTAAGAACTCTTTTATGTCAATTTTGACACTATTCAATAGTTGATTTTTTTGAAACTCATAAAAGATTGATTACTTCGCAAAAAGTCAATTAAATCAATCCTAATATATCATATTATCCTATAAAATTAGTTTAATTCATTAAAAGTTTCATATTATATTTTTTTTGGGTATTTATAATATCAATTATTTTAATTTTGCACTATTATAGTAATTACTGCATCATCATTGTGTCATAAATAAAATAAATTATTTAATGTCTAAAAATTATAAATAAAATATCATTATGTAGGAAATCTTTTTATATTTCCAATGAATATTTATAATCTAAAATCCAACTTATATAACTCTATGTAACAATTGTTTTGCTAAAAGATATATGCTTGTGTCATTTTTGTATTCATTTTGACTTAATTAAAATAAAGTGTCATTATCACTTACAAGTGGATCCATGGGGTCCCAAAATAGACCCAAAGATGCCCATGGTCGACCATGTATCAACCAATAGGGTTAAGACACGTTTTAGGGTAATTTATTATTATTATAATATTATTTTTTAACCCTTATTTACCGGATTTACCCTTAACCATGGTAAATAAAATTTTTACCGCAGTAATTATTCAAAATGTCTAAAAATAAAAGTTACCTATTTACACAATTTGAACATCCTGATTCCAAATATGGAATCCATTTTTCTAAATTCAAAACACAGAAGTGGCAGAAATTAATTTAAAATTAATTCCCGCTGTCAAAACAAAAAGCGTGTTTTTAAGAGATAATAACTACCAAAAGATTGACACTTTTTTATGTTCGGTTTAATTGTAAAATTATGTCCAATGACCAACATTATATTAAATAGTAAAAATATATTCTAAATATACTTTAAAACCACTCAAATTCATAATTTATCACTATTAATTATTTTGATTAAAAAAGTTGTTTTTAATTAAAATTTAGTAATTTTCACTATTCATCAAAATATGAAAGTTATCAGAAAAGTACCAAAATTTCACCTTAGGATAAATTTGATATTCCGAATCCAAAAATGAAGTCCATTTTAAAATATAAAATATATATAACTTCAAAAAGTAGGTATTACTATTCATAACAGCTAGTTTGATTAGTTACGGTGTGTTAGAACTCGAAGTTGCGTACAACACACGCTATTGTTTTATTCAAAGGAAAGCGTACCGTGGAAGCTTGGGATGTTTCATTTTAAATTTTTTGATGTCTCCATTTAGTCAAAAAAGTTTAAAATATTGTATTTAAAAAGGTTTCACTATCAAAAGTTGATAAAAGTGCAATACTGAAAATGAATCTGTTCTTGCATTATGACTAAGAAACTCATAATATGGATTCTAAAATTATAAGGATTATATAAAGTTTAAAATTTAGTTAATACTATTCATGACCTCTTTTAATGGATTTTTTTTTTGGTAAGTCATGGTGCAATTGAACTCAGTGTTGCGTGTAGTGCAAGTTATTGAATTATTTTGAAGAAATAACACACTGTGAAATCTTGGGGTGTTACAATGATTGTCATTTCAAACTAGACCATAACACTACAGTTTTTCCTATTAAGAGAAAGGTTCATGAGGTGCTACAACATCCAAAATCATCACCCGAGTATGAAATTAAATTAATATCAGAAGTTTTTTGATAATGAAAAGATTGAAAAATAGTTCCTTTTAAATATCTATCAATTATTTTGAAATATATAAGATTAAATTCCATAGGATTGGATTGAAATCTTACACAAATTTATACTAAGTACATAATTGTAGGCCTGCCAGCAGTAAGATATAATAAACTACCAATCATGCCTCTAGGTTACTTGTTGTATACTAGTTTTCATATTTCATCTGAATCATGTTATATATTAGTACACATTAGAGATGTATTTTCCGTGCTATTTTTGTGTCCAAATTACTTTAATAAATCAGTAATATATTTTCATTGATTCAAAACATTTCCAAAATCTTTTTGATAGATATGTTTTTCTAAAAAGAAATTTATTTCTCCCATCATACTCATTTCAAATTCTTTTTTAAAATATGTTTGAAAACTCATGATAATGTTTTTTATTTGCTGATCCAAAAATTACATCATCAACAAAAATTTCAACAAGTATAATATTAGAATTTGTAGTTTTCATAAAAAAATTTGGATCTTCCCTACCAACAGTAAAATCATTTTTCTAAGGAAAAGAACTTAATATTTCATTCCATGATCTAGGTGTTTGTTTAAGACCATAATGAACATTAGAATGTTTAAATACAAAATCTGGTTTTTGAGAATTTTCAATAACATGAGGTTTATCTACATAGATCTCCTCCATTAAATAACCATTTAAAAAGGTAGATTTAAAATACATATGAAATAATTTAATGTTCATATGAGATCCATATTCTAAAATTATTATAATGGATTCTAATCTAGCTACGTGGGTAAAGGTCTAATCATAATATATAACATATTCTAGATTATATCTTTTAGCAACGAGTATTTCATTATTTCTTTTTATAACATCTTAATCATCTGTTTTATTTCTAATGACCCATTTGTTCTAATAACATGATAGTTCTTTGGTCTTTAACTAATTTACTAACTTAATTTCTATTGAATTGGTTTTGTTATTCTTACATTTCCATCATCCAACATTAATCATCTAATGGTTCTTATATGGACTTATGTTCTAATGGGGATTGAAATGTAGAAAACTAAACTAGTTTCCCATATTTCTTCCAGTTTTTATTCATGTGTCTAGGTCTCTTATAAATGTTTCTAAAGGGTGATTCTATATAGTTTTTGACTATCTAGGTAAAACACTATTAAGTTCATCAAGGTCACGTTCTTCTGTATGGTACTGAATTTGGTTTATATCATTTTCAAAATCAACTTTTATGTTTTCAAGTTTTATGTTATCCTTAGGGTTAGATTCATCAATTTTATATTTCCTTTTGTAAAAAGGGTCAAATTCATCAAATTTCACAAGAACTGATACTTTAATAAATCATGACTTTTTAAAAAAAAACTCTATAAAGTTTAGAGGTATCTGAATATTATATGAAAATGCCTTAATAAGATTTTGGGTCGAACATTCCATGATTTTCTTTGGTGTTCATGATATAAACCATGTATCCAGAAACATTAAAGTATTTAACTTTTAGTTTTCTGTTATTACAAAGTTCATAGGGTGTCTTTTCTAAAATTGGTCTGATTAAAACTCTATTCTATATATAGCATGTTTTTCTTACAAATTCGTCCCATAAATAGGTATGAAGATTGTATTAATATAGAATAGTCCTATCAATTTCTTGAATAGTTCTATTTTTTCTCTCAAAAATTCCATTCTGTTGAGGTGTTCTTGGTGAAAATAAGGGGTGTTTAATACATGGATTTCAGAAAAAGGAATTGAATTCTCGATTCTCAAATTCTCCACCATGATAACATCTTAATAAAGTTATTTTAAAATCATTTTAATTTTTTAAAACTTTTCAAAAACATACAAATATCGTCAAAGCTTCATTTTTATATTTTAGAAAATATATCCATGTAAATTTAGAATAGTTATCAAATATAATATATACATATAATTTACCTCCTAAACATGCTAATCTTGGAGGTCCAAACAGATATATATGGCTATGTCATAAAAGATTAGATGTAGATATTTTGATAATTGATTGTAAAGATGATTTATGTTGCTTGCCAATTTGACATGCATCACTGAATCATTCACTTTAAAATATAAGACTAGGTAAATCAGAAACTAATTATTTCTTATATAAATTATGTGAATAAATAACTTTGAAATTCCCAAGTCTTCTAAACTAGATCTAGGATTTATTTATTTTAGCTATGTGACATTTATCGTTTTTTTAAAAGGAGTTTATGTCTGAGGAATAAACATTATCCGTTCTGGGATATCTAAATTTGGGAAGCATATCTTTAAAAAATAGAACAACAGTTGTTAGAAAAATAAATGCAATAACCATTTTCACAATTTTGAGAAATACTTTTCAGGTTCTGTTTCAATCCATGTACTTTAAATACATTATTGGTTGAGACAACATCCGGATCTCCAACAGATCCAATACCAATTCTTTTTTCCTTTGGCATTGTCACCAAATGTGACTAAAACACCATCCTTTTGAGTTAAGGTTTTAATTTTTGATGAGCTTTCACTCATAGTCTTATAGAATCCACTATCCATGTACAATATTTCTTTTCTACTTCTGTGAACTGCTTCATTCGATGGCATTTAAACAATAGTTTGTTTTGGTAGCCATATTATTTTTGGTACAATAGTGTTAGCTATCAGTGATCTGGGAATCAATATTTGCATTGTTTTTATAAAATATTTTCAGTCAAATAAACTATTTGAAATAAAGGCCTTTTTTAATTCCACAAATTTACGGATTTCTTAATTAACAGTTATTAGTAGTATGACATTTTGTTCCATAGTAGTTACAATTTACACCTTTTGTATTTGTAAAAATATTGTTTTTGTACAGTTTATGATTATCACCTTCATTGGATATTCCATACCTTTTATTCTTAATCACATTCTTAACAAGAATTTCATTTAATGTATTTTATCCTTTTATAAAAAAGAGTGATGTAATTTTTTATGTTTCTACATCATCATTTAGTATTTTAATATTTGTTTTATGATCTGCATTGTTTGTGTTTGATGAGTTATATTTATTAATTATTTCTTGATGATGTTTGAGAAATGTTTCTATTTGTCCTAAAATTTATTGTGACTACATTTTAGTGATTTATTCTTCTTCAATAAGGAATCATATATTTCTTCTAGCATATTACAGTAGGATGCTAGTTTTCCATTTGAACAGTGAGGGTCCGAATTAAAATTGGAAGAGTAATAAGATTGTACCTCATTATTTTCATCCATGAACCACAAGTTTACATTTAGATTTAATTCATATTTTTCTAATTCAGACATTGATGTGCAGGTGGAGTCTTCAAAAACTCTCCATATGGATTTCATTTCACTTTTATCTTTACGCTCATAATAAATATTTTTTAGAAAGTTCTTGTTCTTTTCACTTTTTAGCAGAGGAATGACAGGTCTTATGTGACCCACATTCTTCCATTCATAGCATCTGACATCGTTCGTATATTTCTCAGCTATCATGAATGATTTTCTGAATCATTTCTTCATCTTATAAAATTTTCTGAATTTTCTGGCCATCTGTTCCTGTTCTATTTCTGAATCACATGAGTCAGAACATTATTTATTTTTATCTCCATTTTCATCATTCTTCTCTTCTTTGTATATGTAACATTCAGAGAATTATTTTTACTTTTTATCAAAACATTATGGTCACTATATTCATCTCCCATCTCAACTTCATACATCATCAGGGTTCCAATCAATTCTCTCATAGTTAGATTGTTAACATGCGATGATTGCCTAATGGGTACTGATATCCGATTCCATTGGGAGGGTATTACTCTTAGTACATTCAAGGCTTGATATGCTTGTTTAATAGGATATCCGAAGGTAGTAATTATGTTGACTCTCTCTATAATCATTACATTCATATGATGATTCTTTCACCATCAATCACTTTAATTGTATATAATTTCAGATTTATTGTAGCATACCTCATTTTTTTGACATTGTCAGCTTTTTCATAAGTAACTATAATTGTCTACCACATCTCATAAGCAGTCGGGCATTGAGATACAAGATTAAATTCACTTTTTCATAGAAAACAGATTATATCATTCATAGCATTTCAATTTATGTCATAATATACATCAATAACTCGACTCCAGGTTTCAGCTTACTCAATTATATCATAAGGAGTAATAATTTTTTAGTAGAATCTATATCCATGATTCTTCAAGTAGATGATCATCCATGATTTCCAACCACCATTGTTTTCACCATTTAAGTAAGGAGAATGAATCACTGACATTCCCTCTTGTGTATCATCTCTTGAGATATCTATATAATCCTTTACATTAATCTTATTATAGCTTGAACAAAATACCAACCCTATGATACCAATTATTGGATCGTGTTATATGAAATATAAACATGAGGGGTTAATTGTGTCTTTCAAAACATCTCGAGAAATATTGATGATAATCAATTATTTTATTTTATCTTTTTCAGATTTTTTATGCAGTAGAAATATAAAGATATCAGGACAGAAATATGTATAGTGGTTTAGGGCACAAAGATCACATATTCCACTCCATTAATGCTATTTTCCATGAGCTTGGTGAATTTCACTGGTCAGTCCACTCTTCACAACACCATCCACAAATGAGTGTAGGTAGTTTACATATTTACAAATTTAGGTTAAAAGAGAGCTTTCTAGTTCTAAACACCAAACCCGTCAAAAAAGCATAGTATGAGAATCTAGTACTCAAAATAGAAGAGTATTTTTTGGACAAATACTTTCTTATTAATCTTTATAGTTGCATCAGTATGCAACTAATAGTATATGGATTGACATCTTCAGAAACGATGATTTTCAGATAAGGGAAGTTCTAAATTGATCCAGTTGTAACTAATCTTGAAATATATTCATAAAAAACCGGTAGTAGATTCATGATAAATATCCAATATAAAAAAATAAATCTCTAATGTTTCTCTTTTTTATATAAAACAAGAATGTGGTAATTATTTTTAGTATAAGATCTGTAAAAGATCTTTTTTAAAGAATCAGTGTATACGTATTTTTGTGAAACTCAAATATCTCCATATTTGAAATTTTCAATTGCCGTGAATTCATGAGATATCGTGTCTCCTGTGTAATCTAAAAAATTTAGAAACAAAAAATATATTGAAAAAAATGAGTGATTTATTCAAAAATTCACATCCACAAAAGTCACATGTCCGATTGAAATATTCAAAAAATATGAATAATAGAGAGGTCGTAACTTCAATTAATAATCTGATCGAAATCCTTCTCTTAAATATATTCTTTGAATAATTTATAAATTAATTTAAATTATTCAATGTTTCACTTTAAAAACAGGCTTTGAATCAACCTTGAAATCATCATGATATTCTGCATAAGACTAGTTTACAATATAGTCACAAATTCATATCTCCAGCATTTGAAGAAGCAAAACACAGGGTTCCAACCATAAGGTTGATTTAAAATGTAAGTGTGGTGATTGATACATATGTCATCGACTTTAAATCATAAGTTATATGATCCATACCTTTCTTGGCTTCATAATTCATGTTATATGATCCATAATGTTTTATAAAACTTATGGTTCATTACAAAAGTTGGGTTCATGATCCATACTTCTGTGAAGAAAACTTAAGGTTTTAAACATACATATGTTTCATCATAGATAATTTTCACATATAAATAACATAAGGTTATTTACAAATGTAAGGTTATTTTACTATACTTTTCTTTCAATGTATGTTTTATTAACCATAATTTTCTAAACCTCCTAAAAATAAACATAGGATAAAATGATTATGCTACACACTCCAACATACGATATGAATAGTGTTTTCCAAACATGCTGAATAGCTTTCGAAATTTTTTTCCAAATATTTCATATGAATCATATGATTAAATATTATTTCAAATTTGGTAATATAAAACTATTATTTTCCTGAAATATAATTAATGTAAAATCCATAGAATAACTAGTAAGGGTTTTGTGAGCTTTAAAATCATTATAAAAATATAGAGTATTGTTGAAACAATATATTTTCCACAAAAAAAATGATGGTAGTCTATAAAGACTCTATTTATTGGATCCATAAATATAGGATGGCCATTAGTAAGACCATAAGGCATCACTATAAATTCATAGTGTCCATAACTTGTATGAAATGTAATCTTGGTATATCATCATTTGTACCCTTAATTGATGATATCCTAAACGAAGAACAGTCTTGGAAAAGAATGGAGCTCCATGTAGTAGGTCAAATAATTCATCAATATGAGGAAGAAGATATTTTTTCTTGATAGTTATCCCATTATGTTCATGATAATTAATGTAGAGTCTCATTGATCCATCATTCTTATTAAAAAAAAGAACAGGTGATCCCCAAGGTGACACAATATGACATATGAATCCATTATCAATATTTTTTTAGAGTTTCTTCATCAATTCATACAACTCAATTGGTTCAACTCTTTAAGGTGTCATTGAAATAGGCATAACACCGGGTAAGAGTTCTATTGAAAACTCTACTTCACACTTTGGTGGAAGACATGGATATTCCTCTAAAAAGGCATCATCAAACTCTCGTACAATTGGAATATTCTTAATCGTGAGTTTCTCCCCAAACATTTGTGATAATAAACCTTCATTTATTGGAATAAAGAACTGTAAGTTAAAAGAAATTTCCACTGGAAGGTTATGTTCTTCCTTGCACTGATAACTGATCATAGATTGATCTAGAATAAGAAATGTGACTTCCATTCGTTGTAAATTGAAATGAGCTCCATATAAAGATATAAAATCCATGAAAAGAATGACATAAAATGCTACTATATGAATGATCATAATATTTACAGGATGCACATTCCCACAATCTTCAATTTGAGAATAATTTTAAACTTTTGATGCGACCATTGTGCCATTAAGAGTTGTCATGGATAACTCAATGTAAAATTGTTTAGGAAATTGGATGATAAAATTAGAAAATTATTCATAAATAAAATAGTGGGTTTATCCAACATAAAATAAAACATTTTACACTTTAGAGTGGATGCAAGTGTACCTTTCATCACGTTTTTATCTTACTAAAGGTTGCTGATAGTAATTGAATGTGAATTTTATTTGTCTTTAGCCTTAAGAGTTTTTTGACGTTGATCATCATCAATAACCCTTATATTAGTGTATTGATTCATGTGATTCCCCATTTCCATGCACTTGTAACATTGATGTGTATTCGACGAATTAGTTGTGTCCTTTTCTTTGTTCGAATCATTATAAATCTTTTTCCCACCACTTCAACATACATTTGCCCGATGACCTGATTTTTCACATTTAAAAATTATGTAGTCCCATTTAGACAAATACCTCAATTTTTCCTTCCACACATTGAGCATAAAGGAAAACTAATATTCTTTTCAGTGTGGTTTTTAGATTTTCTATTGAATTTACATTTTCCTATTCTTGTCAAACACATATGACTTATGGGTTACTCTAATCTGCATATCATCCATGAGAGAACATTGAACAATTTCCTCATAGCTATTGAAGTCCCTTCTGGATAATTCCCATCGAAGACATGGTCTTAAGCCACTAATGAATCGATAAATCATACTCTCAGTTTGGATAATAATTCCGAAAGCATACCTTGCATGTTTTGTAAAATTTTCTTCGTAGGTACTAATGAATTAACAATCCTTTTTCTTATGTTCAAGGAACTCTTTCACCATCATGGTTCAAAGTATACCGGGAATGTACTTATTGAAAAATATGTTCTTGAATGCATCCCCTTTCATGGACTAAATTTCATCTCAATGCCTCATATTCTTGATAAGATTCCACCATTGATCACCTTCACCTTCCCACCGATTTAATGCTAAAATGACTTTATCATGTTCATAACATTGTCAAACTGAAAATATATTTTCATTGGTATTGATCCACTTTAATGCCACCAATGGATCAGAAGACCCGATGAATGATGGTGGAAGCTGCCTCATGAAGGATTCAACAGAATGTTGCTCCATCCTTTGCTTGTTTTGATGTTCTACATGATTCATATCTTGGGAATGTTGTATTATCATGGATAGAAGATTTTTCATTCCAGCTCCCATAACATTTGCTTTCTCCAGGAGGAAGATTATTTCATTTCATTTTGCATTATGGATTAATTTGGTTCTTTCAGGTTCTAGCAATTGACAAAAAACAAGAAGCATAGTGCGAGAAACAATAATCATAAGAGGAATACAACATAATCAAGAATAAAATTTTCAATTTAGGATACTTTAGGTTTTATCCTATGTCATTCATGTTTGTTTCTAAAACACTATGGTTGTATATTATATTTATAAATATCATTATTGTTCTTATTATGGCTTTCTCATCCTAGATTCAAAATGTTAACTATAAATTTCCTCTGATACCAACTATAATGAGCCATACATTAAAGACATTGGTATTAAATCATATTTGTTGTATATTTATTAAAAAAATATAACAAAATCATAATAGGATAGTATATGTATAATGTCTTTAGAAACATGGAAACATAAACAACTGGTTCATAGAAAAACTACATTTTATCTTGTTCATTTCATCGTAACTGGACTAATTCTTGAAATATCATACTTAATACCCTTCTTCCTGACCCGGGGAAAAGAAACATACAAAAGGTTGAGCCCAAATTATCAGTAAGGGTAATAAAATGAAATATCCATCATATATAACGTTTGAAAATATTATCCTGTATATAATAGATTATAATGTCATGTCATGGGATAAATAATAGAAGAGAAATGTAATCACATTAATCAAAACATAAGACATGAAACTTTGATAAATACTCACATATGTATAGAAAATCATTTCATATTAGTCGAAGCTCATATCTAAGACTATCATAGTGGATAAAGTACATTACTGAACTGAATTCACTCCTCTTTTGCACCCTGTATTCCTAGAATGGATTTACATGCCATTCCATCCATGTCTATCTTATTCGATATAAATCATTATCCATTGAATTGGAGGAAGATATAGATATCACCCATCTCATAATGAATCTATTCATATGTGTTTCACAAAAACATAAATCATACATCATAACATAACCCCTGTAATAAAATGGGATTCATTAAAATCATTTCATCATAACATAATCCATATAAGATAAATAGACATCATAAAATAATTCCCTCATAATGTTAAAAAATCAATGTAATAATAGAGATAGGAACATAACCATATATCATCGTAGATTGAAAATAGATTTTATAAAACACTTGAACTTAGTTCTGGAGGAAAATATCATTTCTTCTTAAAAAAAAATTTCTTTTCTCAATATGTTGTTCAATTTTAGAAGAAAAGATATTAATTTAAAATAATCTAGAATCCATGTGAAGTATGCTTCATGGAAATAATGATTTATGAAATCATGGAATTTCTTTCATGCCATATATGTTAAAAAAACATTATCCTCGTACTTTTGCATGAAATGTCGAAAAGTACCACGTATGGTAAAAAATAGAAATATTCATTCCATACCATGTAGTAAAAGTAGAAAATAGGTAAAAATGAATTTAAAAATATATTTAACAATATTAAACATTTTATGTATTTTTTTAGAAAACATTGAATTTATGATTAATATAACCCTAGTAAATACTTATGTATAAGAAATCTCAGATAAAAACGAGATTTCATAATTATTCCTTACCTTAGGTCTGATATAATTTTTATGTATTAGAACCTCTTGTATAATGATTTAAATAGTGTTATGGATTTATTCCATAATAATAATCAATTTTATGTTATCATTTATGAATATATTTTCATCCTTTTGTTAGTAACATTTCATTATTACTCGTTGTTGGGGCATGAACTGCTTTACGTTCTTATGTACGTTTTGTCGAATATGTTCTTATTCCTCATTTTTTGTTATAGTTATATCATTTAAATCATAGTATTATTATAATATATATCATATTTATTCTTTCAATTCATTTATTTAATCATGATTTAATGAAAATTTTGTAGAACGAATCACATCACATTGTGGAGACAGTAATCCATACCTATGCATGAGAAACGATATCATTCCCATAATTGTTCAGTGGTATTGAACTGGATGCTTTATAGTATCTAAAATTATAATAATGTTATATTAATCATATATAGTTATTATTTACACCATAATACCCATCGAAGTATAGTGATGGTGAAAAACCCATTACACCACAACGTGGAGACGGTAAGCCATATATATGCATGTGTAGTGGTTTTATTTTTTTGTAGGATGGATAGATTGTTAAATAGGGATGTTTCATATTAATAATAATATATCCATATATTATTGATAATAATGTTATTACATTATAAATAAAAAAAATAAAAAAGAGGAAGATGAAGAAATAAATAAATTTGAAAGAATCTGTAGAAGAGATTACCTCTTCCACGACATGCCTCATTTAATTTTCCTCTTAAGAAACTAGAGCTGGCCTTTTTAGAAGACCAGAACCTCTATAATTTAACTAGAGAAGTTTATAATAGAAATGGGAAAGGTTTGGTCAATAATTAAGGCTAGAAATGGAGTGATGATGAGAGGGAAGAGGTGCCCATTAATAAGAGTGGATATGGGGAACTTTAGGAAACTCTATAAAATATTAATTTATAATAAATTTAATTTCAACTAAAAAAGTTACAATACATATTTAATTCAAAGATAATTTTTTTTTCTCTAATAACCATCATCCAATAATATTTACACAAGTTTAGTATATTTTTTATCCTCATTTTTTTGGTTTAACCCTTATTTTACACCTTTTAATCTTACCGTCATATCATGTTATTTACACATTGAGGTTTAATGTAATTAACAGATATCTTTTCAAAATACCCAAAAAATTTATTTATGACATATTTGGACTTATATTAATGAACTGGATGAATATTATATTTTTTAAAATTTAAATTATTTAATAAAATATTTTATGTTTTAAGTTATGAATTGTGCCAATTTTTGACACTATTTACACTTGACTTTTTCAAAATTCATAAAACATTTATTGCATCGAAAACATGGTATTATATCAATGAAAATATTTCAAATTCAACCATAAAATTCTATAATTACTTTAATATAACCAAACTAAATTTGTTTTTATATTTATAAATTTACTTATTTAAATCTTTTATTAATGAGATAATCACTACATCATATTTGTGTCATAAATAAAACTATTTAAATAATCTCTAAAAATTATAAAAAAATTACCATGAGGTAGAAAATCTAATTAGATTTACCATTAATATTTTTAATAATAGATATTTGTTATTTAAAAAAATAGTAAAATTGATTTAGTAAAACATATATGTTTAGGTTATAATTATATTTTCTTAAAATTAATTCTTATAAAATGTCATTTTCACAGCCATGAGAAAACATGGTGTCCCAAAATCAACCCAAGGATTCCAATGGTTGGATGTATTTTATCCAATAATATTAGGAAACATTTTGGAGTAGTATTATATTATATTATTATTTTTACCCTTATTTACCAGATTTACCTTTTAACTATGGTAAATAAAATAATTATTAATGTTAATATTCATAATGCCAAAAATTAAAAGGTAACTATTCACACAATTTGGACATTCTGATTCCAAATATGGAATCCATTTTTTCTAAATTCAAAACACAGTTGTTGCAATAATTAATCTGATGTTTTTCTCATTTTTTAAATGTGAAAATAGTTTTAAAAGATAAAACA
Organism: Viscum album; assembly: GCA_963277665.1. NCBI lineage: Eukaryota > Viridiplantae > Streptophyta > Magnoliopsida > Santalales > Viscaceae > Viscum > Viscum album. The sequence continues at coordinate 40,552,235 of OY728129.1, read as the reverse complement.
CTACAAAAGATTGAAATATTTTATCCTATGAATTCAATGTAAAATTAGTGATAATGAAATTCATTATATTAAATGGTAATTATATATTCCAATTATACTTCTAATAAATATAATATTATAATTTATCCATATAATTTATCTTGATGAATTTTTTTTAATTAAAAATTAGCATATTTTTAATATTCATCAAAACGTGAATGTTATCAGAAAAATATCAGACATTTTTTCAAAGTAAATTTTTATATCCCACTTCAACATAACATGTTTATGTTGTCATATAGAAATTATTAATGTGTCAAAATTTTAATTTAAAAGGGGATTCCATTCAATGTTATAAAACTAACATTTAAAAAAATATTTTCCTATGCATAAAATTTAGTTTTTTCATACCCTATGATGGAAATATCAATTAGATGAATATCAAAAAATAGTTTATTAATTATATAACACATATCTCTCATTTATCTTATTTAAAAATGTAATTCACTCAAAAAATAAAAATATCTAATTTTTTTTAGATTTTTAATAAATAATTAATAGTTGAAGAATTCACAATTAATTTTCATAAGATAGTTATAATTATTATAACTAACATAATGATTAGGGTATAATGGGAATTTTAAATTAAGATCATATCATAGTTCGTTTAAACTCCTGATTACATGCAAAGCAAGCTAGTGAATAATAAAAATTATTTAATTAAAATATTTTATAAAAAAATCTGTGTGTTACCAAGAAACACCTATGAAAATGATTCAAATGGAAGGGAAGATTCAACAGATGTAGTAATAGAGGAAATAAAGCAAGAACCTTCCATGGAAAAAAGAAAGCATCCAGATGACTCCAGGAAAGGAAAGGAAGCTCTTTTTGAGGGATCAATTCAATGTTTCAAATGTGGTGTGCATGGTTATTGCAAAAATAGATTTCCTTTGAAGAATGATTATAAATAAGATCAGAATGACCATACAAATATATTTTTTACAATACCTAATGTTATTCAAATTGAGGATGAGGAATCTGACAATGAACAATGAAAGGTATGTATAATTTCTTAGCTGATTTTTTGACATTATTGAATCATGGGATATGATTCATTATTTTGTTTTCAGAAAAGAAGTATTACAGAATAAGTTGGAAAATAATGGTTAATGGATCATGAAGAACATGGAATGATTAGAAGTATACATATATCGGATTATGATTTATGGTAGATTTTAGGATGAAGAGATTCTTAAAATTATTAAGGCTCTATTAATGGTGGGATTACATTGGAATACTTTCTCTAGTATGTGTAAACCTAATGTTTGATATGTAAAAATGTTATTCGAGAAGGAATTATCTTTTCTTAGGTAGATAAAAAGTATAACCGTACGGTTAATATGATCTTATGTTTTTAGGTAATATATTTTTATTGCATTTTGAAATGAAAAATGATTGGTATTGGATATCCTTTGAAGATAAAATCGGTTATTGTTATTTTTGAGGAATTATATTATTTATGAGAGTGTTATAGAAATGATATGGTTTTAGAAAAAGTCCAACCCAAAGGATGGGTGACAACCTGTCGCATCTGGAAAGGCCATGGTAATCAAACCCACAACTGAAGGGCGACAAGGGTGCATCGCCTACCACTAACCTACATGAAGTCCCTTGTTAATATGACTTATTATTTCCAGTTAAATGATTTTATTGATAAACAATAAGTTGAATTATGATCTTATGATTTATCATATAGATATCATTAGTATAGAAAAATGATTTTGCGATAATGTAATAAAGGTTATTTTGGAAGATGATTTCTCTTTTGGGAACACTATATGCCTATGGAAAATAGAATACTTTGGGATTTAAATTGAGGAGTAATGGTGGAATTTTAATTTTGGAAAAAAATGATCTTATTGTGGATATATATAGAGTACAGTTATTTATGGAAATGATTAACCGATCATAGAGAATATGTTATTACGTAAATTACTTTTCAGTATGATATTTTAAGAGCAGTTGATATTATTTGGAGTAAAATATTAATATTTTTATGGAATAATATCTGACCAAATCATCTTAAATTTTGGGTTTCAAAATTAGTTTGGATTATTTTGAATATTTATACATAAAATTGTGTATTTAATGGTCTTTTTATAGCATTGGGTATTGTTTTTTAAATTTTGGACATTAAGAGTAGTATTTCATTTTTTAAAGGTTTACCCCTGTTGGAGATTATCTGGTCTTGTACTAAACATTTTGGCTTCGGATAATGTCTAAAGATAGGGAAAATATATGGTTCATCTTTTTTGGATAATGTTATTCTCTATAAGTTGATTCTAGTGTTTCAGGTGTGACCAATTCATGTTGAATACTCATCATTTGGAGAAAAGATGAGTTTTCTTGTAGAAACTTATTAAATTATGAAACTCTACTTGAAAATTAAGTATATTTCCTTATGTTCTTAGTCAATATCGTATATAAATTTTCTAAAATTAGGAAAATGAACTTAAAAAAAAATTTCATTTAAATTTCCTAATGGGGAATCAAAGAATATATTACCATTCACATGTTTGTGGTTTTCTAATGGTAAACATCCTCCTGATCATGTTTTTCTATCACTCTCTAGCAGAACATGATGGTTATTTTTTTCTTCCATATCAACGTTTTTATGGAATCCTAGTATGTTTTACCTAGGGTGACCTTTATTCTTATCTTTATCTATTTTAAAGGGATTGTTTAATTGACTCTTTTTCCGATGTGGTATATTCAATACTGTTTTTGATACCAATTTTTAAATTTTGAGGACAAAATTTCCAAAAAGGAGGAAGGGTGTAACGACCCCGATATTTATAGAATAACACTTTTTCATATCTATCAATATTTATTATTATGATATTGATCTTTTTTAATGATAAATCTTTTCCAGATAGTGTAATCGATATGTAACAATGTGTTTCTATGAAATCATACGTTGCACACTATATTGAGTTATACCGAAAAATAATATAATAATATTATTATTTTAAATAGTAGTAAACTCGTAGCTGTTGTATTTATAGGTTTAAACATAACTAACTATATTATGATTTGACATATTTATTAATTTTTTTATATTTATCTAATGAATATTAGAGGCTTCAAGTAATAATGAATCCGATTTTAAGCATGAAATACTCTAATATTTTTTAAAGGATGTTTTACAGCCTTTTAATGGAGAATCATTTTTAGATATAGTTTTTGTCACTTTAATATGTTTTATTTCACAAGATAAACTTATTATTTATAAGTTGAACATAAAAAAAATATTTTGGATGAAATTTTGGTAATTTTTTGCTAAAGGTCATTTTTAATGTATAATGAAAGTAATGCATTTTAATTCAAAATTTAATTTTTAATCTAAATTTTTTATTGTTATATTTTAAATATAATTTGTTTTATGTGTAATTGAATTATATTTTTATCATTTATATTTTTTTTGGTAATTATAAGTAATTTCAGATTGAAATTGGACATAAATGCATGTCAATATTTTTTGTGTTTTTACTTCTTTAAAAAATGCATTTTGGTTTGGACAACGAAAATTAATTTTAAAATAATTTCTATAGATTATTTGTTGTTAATTTCTAAAAATGGATTCTATATTTAGAATTAGGAAGTCAAAATTTTGTAAATAAGCCAACTTTTCCTTTTAGAAATTATAAATTATATTTTAGTAAATATTTTATTTTTTATTGTTAAAGGGTAAATCAGGTAAATAATGGTAAAAATAATATTATTATAATATTAAATTACTATATAACATGTCATAATCCAATTTTAAGAGATATTTCCAACCATGGTCATCCTTGGGTCGATTTTAGGACCCCATGGAGCCACTTGGGTGTGAAAAGTACATTTAATTACTTTTAATTTAATGTTAATTAAAATATAACATAAAAATATATCTTTTACAAAAACAATTTTTATATTGGGTTATATAAGTGATATCATGCATAAAAATAGTTATTAGAAATATAATGAGATTTACTAATCATGGTAATTATTTTATAATATTTAGACATGATATAACAAAATTTATTTATGACACAAATATGATGTCATGAATAACTAATTAATAAAATTTTTAAATAAATGATATTATAAAAATACTAATAAATTTATTTTGAAACTTTTAATACCATCCATGAATTATAGGGATAATTATGACCTGTTATATTTTAATTAATTATAGTTTTTATAATATTTAATATCGTTATGTATTTTTTAAAATTCGTGATATGAATAGTATATAAATTGATATAAATGAGTTATTAAAACAAATACAATTTTATAAAATGATATAATAGTCCAAAAATATATGACTCAACCAAGTGAAATTGATAAGGTTAAAAATTTCATTATTGAACAACTTGATATTCTATTTCCATTATATAGTAACTATATTAATCATATAGTAAGAACATACACAAAGACATGGTAAGATTCAAATAAGTTAACTAAGGGTTAAAGCTAAATAGTAATGTTAAATTTGATACCAAAACATGTCTAAAAACTATTGGTTGAGTGGATTTTAAAAATTCAGCATCTTATATTCTAATCAAATGAGTTGTCTTCCTTTTGAAAATAGAAATTCAGTTTATAATAAAATAATTGTTCAAACTTTCCCAATGTTTAACTCCTCCCTATTACAAAAGGGAATAATTTCTAACACTTACCCACACCTCTCAAGCCCCTTTTCATGTCCCAAATCTTCCCAAATAAGCTCCCAAAATCCCTAATTCATCATATAATACTATCATTGGGTAGAAGGAAATTACATAAATCCTTTTATCTTAAATCAAAATGAGTTACCTAATTTGAGGGAATGTCTTCTCTTAATTTTCATTCATTTATTTTCTTTTCCCAACCCCCTAATCTCTCTTTATTCCATTATTTTATAAAAAAACCAGTATAATAAATATACTAATATGTTTTTGTGATATTTATTCTAACTACACATCCACACACCACTACATAATTGATACAGACATATTGTTTCTGTGTATAGTGAACTACTACGTCACAAAACGATGATTGTTCGATTTTTCCCTAACACCTCTAATGGTTCCCATTTTGATGGAACTGTATTTATATATTATATATATTATATTTTTATTGTCTATATGAATTCTTTTCTGTTTAAATTATAAATTTATTCTTTCAATAATGTGTGAATATAATAATTTCAATTGAGGAAATGCAGACAAACTCCCCCTCAATGTGATATGAATCATTTAAGACATACATAGAACATATAAAAGAATTCGTTAATAAACATATGAAAGGTATTTGAAATATTTCATGAAAATAGAATTATAATACATTTATGTATCATTTATTTTTCATTCCATTAAATATTAATCAAAATGAAAGTAGCGTTCGTGCATACATATGGTTTACTGTCTCTATGAATGGTGAATTTAATTTCTTATCTTCTTATAAATAAATAAATATATATACTAGATATATAAGCTATATAAATTATTAATATCATTATGGAGATAATTTAAATTTAACCACATAGATAATTTATAATTATAACAAGTTCATTTTTCAATCAAGTACCAAATATCTAAAAATTAACTAATATTAACATAAATAATTATGTAATTTATATAACATGATAATAAGTGATATAAAATGAATAATAAACTGTAAAACGGTTCTGAACTATGTATAAATTAACATGAGATTATTATATACGATGAATAGAAAACATGTGGGACAAGTCAGACACCTAGTAAGAGAACATTTCACCCGCCTCTTTTAGTCAAAGACTTATTTTATGTTATTTATTTTAATTTACATTATATTATGTTGGGATATGTTCTTCTATATCCATATATTTGTACATTTTATGTCCATTTGATGAGATAGCCTTTTTTCTCTCATCAACTAATTTTCTGAACATTAAAGTGACACTGTTTGCCTGCCGAATTTTTATAAGGGACTTCATTTCAAAAAATAATAATTATGGAATATTTTGATAATATATACAGCCTTGTTTTATATAGTGTATAACAAAACACTTGGAATTTTAGTTTCATTCATTGAGAATCAATGTCTACAAATCATTTTACAAAATAAAAAAAGGGATGTTTTTAACATGTGCAGCGATAATGAACTCTCTACCACCATAATAATTATTTGGATTCCTCAATAAGCCTTAATGTTTATAAAAAAGAAATGAAATACCTTATTCCCTATTGGGTGTTTTGGTATTGAAATATATTTTTTAAATGGATTGATAATTTCAATATCATGAAATGACATCTTGTGATTGTAAATTAAATGTTATTACTGAAATGTTGATATTTGCAATATTTTAATTTTTTATGACCATGTAATTGTACTTGGAAATTTGATAGGTGGTTATGTGATAAAATAATGATGGGTGTTTATGTAATGAACTAAATTATGGGTGGTTCCGTGATAAGCATAGGATGAGTGGTTATGTTATATCCTCTAATGTATTAGGTATAGAAGTCGGTTGTATGGATATTCTATTTACTAATACATGTAGAATTAGATTGTATGGATATTACAATTAAGTTTGTTTATGTCCCAAGTTACCTCTATATGCTATATGTTGTTTTCTGTAGTATTTTTGCTAATATTTTGGTTAAAAAGATGCTATGCAATGAGATTATATTCATTGGAGTATTTTTTACACTTCTGTACGTTGAAAAGTATTTCGTTGTGATAAATTATTCATTTTTTACATGTTGTTTTGAAAAAACTAATAGTTTTCCTTCATTATGTTTCCCTTTCTGAGATTTTTTATGTCAATCCCATGTTTTGAAAGTTTTTCATAGGATATAAAGATGAATAGGGTCAAAGATGTGATCATGGAAAAGTAATTTTGTCTAAAACATGACACTAAACATGATTCTTGTTTTAAGAGTTTTTTGTTTTATGAAAGAAATATAGTGAATAGAAGTGTATACTTATAATATTCATGTTGTTATGTATAATTTATGACCTAATTCTTTAAATTTATAAACCTGAAATGATACTCAATGTGATTTATAAACATAATTCAATATAATGTAACGTTTACGTCTGGGTCCTTATAGTAATTTACACGTCCATAGACGATGTTATCAATTTTCAGGTGTGTGAATGATTAATAAAGGAAATGATATATTATATTTTCCAAAAATTAATTATGTCATGGATATAATATTGATATTTTATGTTACATATGTTTAATAAAAAATACTCTATATACATTACATGTATAGTGTGAACATATCCCATCACTTTGATGGTGATATAGCCTATACTTCCTTAAATGTTGTAATCATTTATTCAGAAAATGTAAAGTATAACAATATGAGTTTTAAATGAATTAAAATAGTATAAAAAATAATAAATAAAATATATACCATTAATAAAAATTATTTTCATCATAATATCCACTATGAAATGTGGTCATGGGAAATGAACAATCATAGTTTTGTGAGGCGGCAGTTCATCGTACATGTAAACATTATATTCGTTACCCATTACATTGAACTGTGTATAAGGGTTAGTAAAATAGTTTAAAAAATATGTCCTATTATATGGAGGATACTATTGTTATTATATAAATATGTAATAATAATAATTGTATGATTCTATAAAGGAAAATCACTAGATAGATTAAGGCAATGTGCTACCTCTTAGTCAGGTAACTCAATTTGGTTTTCATAAAAGTGATTCCTTCTATTAATTCTTTAACAAGTTAGGGATTCTTGGTTGAGGGGATGGGTTGTTTGGTTCTATTTGCGCTTAACATTTTTGAGAAAAATTTTATTTGTAGGTTTGAGAAATTTTAAGGAGATGAGACCTTTTGATATTGAACGAGGAGTGAAACTCTTGTTATATTTGAAAAAATGAATTCTATAAATAGTTTTTACATTGAACGTGGATCCAAAAAAAGACCACATTCAAGAAATGGGAGTTTAGGGTCAAAATATGTTCATATAATGGATTTTGTACTAGTTTATATATCATTTGGACTCAGATATTTATGTTTAGTCTGATATTAAAATGTTTTTCCGTTAATAATTATAATTAATTTTAACTAGTTTGACTACTATTTTAGGTAAAACTAACATGAGTTTATTAGAAAATATTATTTTTTCGAATTAAAAATATGGAAAACGGTTTTCCAAATTCCAATCACATTTTTTAGAAATAATTTTAAATTGAATCCCACTAATGTGATGAAAAATCGAGTTTTAAAGGTAAAAACACCCAAAATTTTTCTATGCTTTTATAGTCAATTTCAAATCAAAATTTTTTCCACTATCATTAATTATATTAATTGATAGAAATAAGATCCACTTAAACTTTTAACCCAATCTGATACATAGTTTATACATATAAATAAATTAGATAAAAGATCTTATTTGAATTAAATTTTATTATTTTTCATTATTTATTAACAAATGTGACATCATAGAAAAATATACAAAATTCACCCAAATATATTTTTTATATTTCTCTTCCAATGTTGAAGTTTATTTTTCATACCTAAGTTATCAAATTGTTAGAAAATTTATTTAAATTTTTTTCTCCCTTAAAATTTGGTTAAACTACCATAATAAAAATAGAGTATTTAATCTGTAAAATTGAGTTTCATCTTATCTTATGTCCATGAGATCTATTAATGATTATAAAAAAAATCTCATTTAATAATATATATATATATCATTAATATCACACCATATTTGTAATTAATACAATTTATTTGGGTAATATAGCTTTCTAGGCATAAAAATAGATTTCTATGAAAATATTTTTTTTAAATTCAATTGGTTGTTAAATTTATTTATTATTAATTGGTAATAAATGAATTCATATTATATTTTTCTAAACCATATATTTTTTATAAATTTTTTATTTTTCTTCATAACTGCTACATTAGTAGCTTGATTATATCTTTTAATATAAAATAATAATATTTTCTAATATTTTTATTTATAAACCTCTGTCTTGGGTATAGCGCAAGAAATGGAATAATTTTATTGTTCTGTGTAAAATATTATAACACATTATTGTGTACATTAATTGAATTTAAATAATTTTAATTTATTTAAAATATTTATTATAATATAAATTATCCGGATTTTATACTCCATTATGCGCTTGGTGTTTCATGTCTTACATGCTATCAAATATAATATCTTTACTCTTGATTTTAGGGGTGTTAAAAAAATATTATTATATCATACACAAAAAAACGTAGTGAAATGATTAACAATTTATGAATGAATATATAATCCAATCACAAATATATTAGAAATATATTAAACTCTCTTTTGTGAAATGTTAGGCCAGTTCCTTTATGATCAATCTATATCCACATCCAAAAATGAGGTATAGACTAGTCTCATAATATAAGAAAAAATAGGAAGGAAACACACCAAATTAATCATTTATAAGGAAAAAATAATCTACAAGTTAATACTAATGTTTAACTCATGTCAATAATCATGATAAATTCACATAAATTACTTGTACCCTTGTAAAATTAGATTAAGGACACCTATCTTAATTCCCCTATATTATAGTGTACTATAGAGACATTAGTAATGGATTTCAATTCAGTTATCAATAACATAAATTCTTTCATGCTCATAAATTTAGTTGTTATGGTATAAGAATACAACCAATATAAGGCTAATCATAACATTAATTGAATATAATCAATATATAGTTGTGAAAGATACAAATTACTATTACTAACTCTTATTGGACCGCATATATACTAACTACCCATCCTATGTATAAGGTCGTTGAATTCACCTAATCATGATTTATTTCATTATGACATGGATTAATGGAAATACACGTATGGAACATATTTATAAGTTGAACATAATTTGTTTTACGCATTTGACTATCTCATGTAAATTCATTAATGGATATTAATCAAATGGTCAATCATGGTACTGATGTTCTTACATGAATAAAATGGGTCGGGAAAGAACAATTGTTTTTAGTTTTTGTTCAATTGAACAAATTTTGTAAAAATTAATTTCTCACAATGATTGTATCAAGTATAAAGGATTATAAAGGGTTATGGAAAACAAGCCACATAATAGAGTTATCCCCTCATGTGATGTTTGATGATGACCACATATGATTTTTCGAGACTATATCGGTCATTAGCCATACCCACATGAAAAAGTCTCCACAAAAAATCTGTATTAGTTAATTTTAATACAATATCAACTAATTAACACAAATAAATCTGAATTAATTTAGTTAGTAATAATTTTAAAATGTCCCACTAGATGGAATATAATAAAAAAATCTATGAGGAATGAGTTGTAGATCACACTCACGAAACCCCAAACTATGAACCATCAAAATAAACAAAATGTTTCATCAATTAATCATGAAATTACATATTATTTTTTAATAATACCCCAAAATAATTTTCTATAGAGGATTAACTCAACTAAAACTGCATGAAATCACATTTAAATATTTTTTATTATTGTACTCATGATTTCGTATACAAATGAAACATTATGGAAAGATGTTTCCACTATTATCAAGTTGTTCCATCTCTAAAACCTTGTTCAATTCCATTAAAAATCATCAATGAGTAAAGATGATGATAATATAGTAGAAGTGAGAGAATGTCTACCAAAATTAGTGAATAAAACTCCTATGTATTTTATATGATGAACATATAATTTGGAGGAGGATGATATGGTGCGGATTTTGAAATAAACCATCTTCGTGCTACCCAAATCATGGCCTCTAGGACTCTAGTTGACGTTATTAGACTTATGGTGGTATGTAAATTCATATAAAATAATTTTTTATCCCATCGGGGGTTTGGTTCCATTATTATAATTCTAGCAGAGCCACCTTAATATCCTAAACACATGAAATTAAATATGGGCCTCATTTAGCCTATATATAAACTCAAAATCAATCCATTCCTCATTTAAATACATTCTTGATCTAAATAAAAAACAAACATTTATTCTACCACTTTTAAACCCATGTGTTCTTAAAATACACCAATAGGAACTTATAGAAGTTATTACAACATGGAATGAATATTTTAATAGGAATATTGATCCTACATACTGTTTGTCCATTAATATTTAGATGTGTAATAGTAAAAATATTTCCCTCACAAATACTATGTAAAAAATGTGAACTAATCAAACTCTTAGAACATCAATAATAACACATAAAAAAATTCAAAAGTGAACTTGGTGTGTTATTATAGGAAGTCATCCCTTAACAATCCTAGATAAACTATATAAAACCATCACCATCCAAAAAACCACTTCATCTCTATATCCAATAAAAATTTTACACCAAATCAAGATAGACGCAAAAATTCTATATGTATTCCTCCCCCTACCATTCCAAAATTCCATCCTAAAAAAACAAAACACTCTGGTACCTATATTCCCCCACAGCAAAGTATGTATGGGTATTAAAACCAACCAAGAATTTTTTTTGAGGAAACACAAAAAAACTATCCAAATATCACTAATAACTGAACACCTAGAATATAATATATAATAGATCCACGATGTTATTTTTGAATTTATATTATGATATTGAAGGTGGTTAAATGTAATGCCCTAAAATATTATCAATGTATCTTCTCATCTAATAATTATTTTAGGTATGATAATGTATATAAATCACATATAGAATCCAAAAACACTTACTATTCTAATAAATTACTAATGATGAATTAGTTACATTATAAAATAGATTATATTCTAATTACTATTTAGGGACAATAATATAATAATAGAAACAAAATAGAATAATTGGTATCTGCTTGATCCACCAAAATGATTGTACTCATGAAAAAAGATATAGAAATAAATTAAAATGTCAAAAACACAATATTCATTCAGAATGTTAGAGTATAAATATACTTGAGAGAAAATAGAAGAAAATAAATAAATAATAAAATATGATATATTTATATGATTTAGTGAACCCATATGGATGTTATTAATATGCTTTCTAGAATAATAATCTAACTATTCGATCAGTAACCTGTCTATTGGAATAGTATTCTAATTGTTAAGGATAGTAATCTAGCTATTAGAATAGTAACCCCACTTGTGTTATTGTAAAAAAATCTATAAGAATCATATATAATGAAAATATGATTTTATTTATATCATGATACAAGTGAATAAATGTTTTAAAAATTGATAATTATGTGTTGGTATTTCCGTAAAATGTAATTGTTTTATTTAAAATTTAATAATGAATTTAATAAATTAAAATAAAATTTATTTTTTAGTATATTTATATTATGTATTATAATAAAAATATAATGTTATGAGACCACATGTAATATTCTAAAGGGTTATAAAATAGATTATAATATTAAAATCACTAATTTTTTAATACATTCATATTTAAGTTAATATTTTACCTTATCTTATTATATAAATTATTTCTATAAAATTATTTGATTTTTTATTCTATATTTTGAAAAAAAATTATGGTGAATTTTTTTGATTTTTAAAAAATTGTTAAATTTTTGGGTAATAGTGAAGTGCAGTAATTTCCAGTATTTATCATTATAATCTAGATTCATAAATTTTTGAGTTTTAAATTATTTAAGAACCCACTACTTCGAATTATCGTGATAAATTAAATATATATAGTAACAAAAATTAAAACTATTGATATTCATGATCAAAAATAATAAACAAATGAAAATAATAATAAAATACACCCATCTATTCCATTTGTAAATAACACCCCAACACCTTATACATTATAGGACCGGAATCATAACAAATCCCTTCCAAACACTCTACTACCAACTATCTCCAATTCCATTTCTTACTGGTATCACCAAAAATCCAATTACATGTTATCTAATTGTCTTTATAACATGTGATATTAAAGAGTATCATTCACAATGAAAATGTTTTCATTTCAATTCTCTTATACTTTCTCCTCTCCTCATTAATACATCAATAAGTTATAACTCCACTATATTTTATATACATGGATTATATATTTATAATGGATTGTATTCTATTTGGAACATTTTTCATCTCATTTTTTTTCAAAGAAAAAACTCTATTGTAATAATTATTGGCCATAATCTGGCTGTGGATAATGATTATTCCTCTTCTATTTCTACCTTTATCATACATAATGGAACTTTTATTATGGTTTCATAACATTTTAATTATATTATAATAAATTTTTTCATGTTTTATAGCAAATATATATTCATATAATTAAACAAAACATAACTCGTCCGAAATGATTGGAAAACCCTCCAAAAGAAATGATGAATTTATTATTATCATTTTGTAAAGGAACCATCCACAAGTCAAAAAAAAGATGATATATGAGATTATATCATCATATGTATGGTCATGTATAAAAATTCATTTCACTTATGGAGATTTATTTCCATTTGATAAAGGCATCCACTGTTATACACAAGTAAACCAACCACGATAATATGATACAACCACTCCCAGAACAAGAAAATCAAACATTATATCTCTTAGAAGTGGCCATAAATTAACATAATATAGAAAGAAATAGTAAAATATATTTGAAATACGTTCATTATTTTTAAATCAATAAATCTAATTTCAGAATCTAGGACATTATGTGAGAGTGGATAATTAATTCAACATAAGTTAAGGGATCTACTCGAACCTCCATATTTCTTTTGTGTAACACTTTTGAAAACTATTCCTTATTTTTACTACTCATTATTCTTTTAGTAATATCCTATATTCTGAATATATATCCCAAAATTATAAGTCTATCTCAATTAACCTTTCGTTGAAGCTAAATACATGTGTTAAAAGGTCCCCTTCTCAATTCCTCATTACAATTAAAACCTAAGTAAATAGAACTTCTCTATTTAGTAAACCTTTTTAAGTAAGCATCATAAAATGTATTAATCCACCCATATTTTATAAAATCAATAATTATATCCTGAAAAACTATTTTATTTCATTTATGGTATTAATTATGTTATTATTTCTATATCCTCTATAAGTACACTTTAGTCTTTTCCCTTAAACCACACTAAAGTGGCACATTTCTAAAGTTGCATAAACACTATTTTTCATGATTTCACTTATTTTAGCAACAATTATTCATGATCTATTCTTATATTAAATTTATTATTTTATATTAATTATTTAATACCTTATTCAATTGATTCCATTGTGATACCTCGTTTGTTTAGGCCTTATGGCATGATTAAAAAACATGTTTCTTGCTTTGTGTTATCCTTATGTTTATTCCTCATGTTTTAATTCTTTATATGGAACCCATATGTAGGTAAATATTAAAATGGGTGTTCCTAGATAGGTTTTTATTGAACTGTGTAATTTTTTTTCCTATGATACATTATGTATGGGATTATAGAGTAAACATAATCCATTATGGGACTCAATCCACGGTGTGAAATTGCATTGGTTTTTAGCCTTGAATCATGTTTATGTCATTATATAATATTATTCAAGTTATTATATTTACATGATAATATGATTCCATGTTCTAAATGTTATACCTCTATTTATTTATTCATGATCCATGCCATTTATGTTATTTCTATAACTCATCTATTGTGCTTATTTTCCATGTTTATTCCCTTACTAGTTTTTTAGCTCATCCCTTTTCTCTATGTATTCAGTATGTTATCCTATGAAGTTGTAGGTTATGAAAGGGAGTTAAGAGGTAAATATGGATATCAATAAAAATATTTTTAAATATATTTTCATTCTTCATTATTATACACCTAATCTTCCATAGACATTGTGCAAATCGGTCAATTTTTTTTAATTAATTAATAATTATTCTAAAATAATGTAATAATAAATGAAAAGGACTGGGTTGCTATAGTTGGTAGAAGAGGGTGGTCTTGTTATTTTTGGGATTTGGAATTTAAAAATTATTAAAAATTATAGCGATAAGTTTATGCATAGTAAATGATGTCATGATTGATTTATATTTAAATCTATATAGTCATAAGATATAATATATGATTCATTTATATGTTAATCATTATTTTTTACAAAGTTCATATTTTATACGCTCTTTAGCTATGTATTAAACCCCCCTATTAGTTTTTATTTTTCTTAGTAAATGGTTGAATAGAAGATATTCAAAGATAATAACTATCATGAAAGCAAAGTGATGATTTCCATACTAATATGAAAATCCTAATTTGTATGGGAGCTAAGAAAATCATGAATTTACTGGCATGACGTATTCAAATTATGAATTATAACTTGAATCCTATGGAACACCCTCCTTCTATTATGAAATATAATTTTGTGGTTAAATACTTTATATAACAATGAACTCATATCATTACTAGATCTTTTGTTCCCATCAACATATAATAGTGGATTAACTCCATGGATAAGATATTCTTTTTCAACCAGTATTTAGATAAAGTGAATGTCGTTCTTGTTATCCATAATTTTTATGGGGAACCTCATTGGTTGAACAAATTAATAATGAAAATTAATTCTAAATTGGTAATCAATTCCCCAGAAAATGAAGGATTAAATAAAATATTTTTCAATAAAACATTTCAATGATGTGTCTGTGTTTTGATGGGGAAGGATTTATTTGGACTAATGATAACGAAAGATGACTATATTGAGGAATATGAGGAAAAAATAATATGGATTACATGATATGTATCTACCTTTAATATGGACACTAAAAGAATTTATATTCAAATATTTATCAGATGAAATTTAAATCTACAAAATGAATCGTTCATAATTCATGACATTCAAATGTATGAGAATAATTTTTTTTGATCCTATAACATTACGATGGATACCCTTAGTGGTCTCATTTTCTAATTGATAAAAAATGGAGTTTTGTATGGTAGTATTAATAAATAAATTCCATATATGAATGAAACATATCATACCATGTGTCAAAAGAATAGGCAGAAGAATTCTAGGAACTACATAATGGGAACTTAGAGATGCTTCAAATGTAGAAAAAAGGAGAATTTGGCTAATGATTTCCATTGGTATATGTGGAATACAACCAATGATGATGAATAAATTAATATTTAGATTTACTATTATCCAAAATTATAGTGTTTCAACTTTATGTAAAATATGGATTATGTGATCCAATACCCAAAGCTCAGGGTGTTTGAACACAATCAATGAGAAAAACCTCCAAAGAATCAAGGATTTAAATATTCTATTACTAATATTGATGTAAATCCAGATAATGATGGTGTGACCGGTACACATTCTATTCATTAAATAATAATAAAATTTATTTTTTATTCTAGTTTTATAGATTCAATCATATCATTCATGTTTAATAGATATATTAAAAAAATACACCTAAACATGGAGGTTTAGTTATCCGTGAGAATAGAAATTGGAGAAATTTTTTCATCTAATATATATAAATCCTCCCCAATTAATGATTTTGTACTAAAAGTCCCATAAACTCTCATTATAAATCATTTATTGGAGTGTGATGTATATTAGGCATGGATTACATATCATTTTATAAATCCAACATCAACTATCGGTAGAGGGATATCACTCTTCACATCCAGAGGCATCCTGGATATCTTTACAAATGTAAAGAGGAGGAGGAATATACTTTGGAATATCCTTATAATATGTATATATTATTTACTTATGTGAAATAATATGTCTCTCAAATGATTAAGACAAATAATGGGATCATTCATGAAAACATGCCAGGTGTGAGGGAATACACTTTTGTGTTTTCTTATGAATTTCCCAGTATTCAACCTAAAAATGAGTCTGAGTTATCAATTGAACATGTATCAGGATCTATTCCTATATCTAATAATAATTATAATATAACCACCATTGAGTTGGAATTACTGAAAAATTAGTCACATGAAAATCTAGAAAAGGGTTATATATGCTCGACTTCTTCCTCATATGGTGTTTTAGTCCTCTTTTTCTAAATGATGGGTTGATCAATGAGCCTCTAGATCTAATATTGTGAGCTTAGAAAATAATTGTAATAAAATGGTTTCCCCTAACATGTATTGATGAATATTTCGATCAACTATCGAGGTCAAATTATTTCAATATGATGGACCTTTTTTTAAAATCTCACAACTTAAAAGGGATCAGGGTTGATATTCCCATGATTATCATTCAAACGTGGTTTGGAAACATTGAGTTCATATTGCTCCCCATTATATACACTAATTCTCCATAAATACTCATGTGCATAATCAATAGAGTGTTTTGATATTACCTATACAAATTTATAGCAGTCTTTAAAATGATATTCTTTTATATAGAATGTGCCAGCATTATCTTTTGGTGTATTCATATACTATGATAATGACTTAGATAATGGAAAAAATATACCAAGTATACTAAATGTGTGTTTTTATAGAGCATATATCTTTATTGGTTCATGTTATCACAATAAAAGCAATATATTTGGACCATTTTACAAAAAAAGGATTCGTGGAGTGTATAATGCCAATATAAGTAATTTAGATCTATAGTTTACAAACTTTCGTAGTGTAGAACTGATGAGTTTTTAGGAAATTCTCATTATTTTAAAACCGGTAAAAAACAAGATGAATTAGAAGGAATTAATGATTTTAGTTAATAGTGAATGTGAATACTACTTTAATGATTTGAAAAAGAGTCTTATCAATGCAAAAACACCTACACTAAACACAAGTTGGATACTCTTTGTGGTACAAAGTGATGAGATAAAGAGGGGAATATGAAGTGTAATGATGAAATATGATAATTTTTTAGTGTAAATCATAATGAAGCTGAATATTCTCTCGAAAAACTATGCAATTAATGATCTGGAGTTGGTTGATGTGATCATGGACGTTAAAATATACTATCATTATCATTATGCATATAAGTTTGAGATGTATACTAATTACAAGGGCCAAAAATATATATTCTCTCATAAGGAGCTTAATATTCACTAGTAAAGATAGCTTGAGATCATAGTGGATTATGAATTCTCAATCTAATACTATATTTGTAAATAAAATAATGTTTAATATTAATTATAAATGAAGGATCCTTCAATATTATTAATGATCACAACTGAGAATTATCAAATTTTCTTATACTTGTTAATGATAGACATGGGAATCATAATATAATGTGAATCATCATAAATTTATCATATAATTTCTCAAACACCATATTTAGGGTGGATAATGTATTCTCAATGGAATAATTATGAAATTAAAAACATGGTGGTTACTATGAGAAATGGGAAATCTATAGAGTTCAGAATTTATTAAGAAGGTGTCATATGATTTGGGGCATGCCTATGTGTACCATCCAATACTAATAAAATGTGGGATATTTTTTATGATGTGTGGAGATAAAAATAGTATACACACATATTGAGAATATTTATGTATTGATATCACTTAGGGGATATTTGGTGGGATAATATGAATAAGTAGATTGTTGAGTATATATTAAAATTGATGGTATTTCAACATGTAAAGGATGAAAACTAGTATTAGTGGATGAATCAATCATTTCCCAATCCTACATGTAAATGGTAAATCATCACCATGTAATTTTTATATATAATTATGACTAAATAAATATGAAATAATTCTATATGGAATATTATGGATCATCTAATAGAGACTCCCCACATTTATTAAAATTGAAAGTACATCTCACCTGATCAACATGTATTAAAATAGATCATTTATGTGGCGATGGTGAATGGATTTCCATTATCAATTATATCTGAATGAGATTTGAGATTAACATCAAGGATATAGGAACATCTCCAACATTACCTAATCACTGATTTGGACTAAAATACGGATTATCACCGCTAGAAGGATGTCCTATAAAAGTTTCATATTTATACATTGTAAAATATATTTAGATAATACGTGATTAACATAAAAGGAAGATGATACCAACATTATTCTCTAGTAAAACTCCCTTACAATAATAGTTTTCAATCAGGTATCCAAATAGATCCATTTGAACCATATTATAAGAATGCATGTCGAACACCTACATGATCGCATATAGTTGGTGAACGTAATATTCTAATGCCTAAAATGCTTATTGAAATATTATAAAAGGTGATGACCATTCAATGTCACATCATTGTATCCCAATGTACAAAGAATATTTAATTTGTATAATAATTTATGAGATATAGAGATTGAGGTTATAAATATGGTAATCCTCTGCAAATTTCCATGGAAAATATTAATGATATTTTAGATGAAGGGAGATGTAATTTCTATGTAAATCAATGCCTTTGAAGTTCCTGATAATGTCGGAGTTGTGGCCAATAGAATAGCATATCCATAATCTATTCCTCTGGAACATGATGTATTCCATGTATCCATCTTGAGGAACAAAAAATTTCAACCCTTTCATGTACTGAATTCTACGATAATATAGCTAGAAAACTATATCCTTTATGAGGATTAGTCATTGATGAGCTTGGACTATAGATATAATGTTCTAAAAAACAAGACTAATCAACTAGTAAAATTACTATAGAGGAACCATAAATATGAAGAAGAATAATGGGAATCATAGAGTGAGTTGAAGGAGAAGTTTTCTCACCATTATTTAGAGTAGTATTTAAAATAACATTTTAATGGTAAACATTCACAAGGATGGAATAAAGTAATAAGATGTTATTTTATCAATGGAATTCCACTTATGGTAATTATGTTTAGTATTATAAGGAACATACATCACATAGAAAAACCCATAAAAAATGATTCTCATAAAAATATAATGATACATTAATCATCATTAATCCAATAATAATGCCAAATATTACTATAGAATTGAAAAAAGAAAATGTGAAAATAATTATATGATAAATTAGATATTCTCGATCCACTAAAATAACTGAACACGCGGACTAGGAAGTAGAAATAAAACAATATTTTAAAAATAAAATATTCCCTAAAAAAATGTATATATATTAATTATATAAAATATAATTGAATGATGATTGAATGTAATTAGAGGTATTTATTTGGAGTAGGGAATAAATATTATTGTTATAAATATGTCTTTTGAAATAGAAAGTTTAAGATTAGCATATTCTCCTATCCATTGGGATATTAATCAAGTTCTTAGGAATAATATTATAATCTTCATAATAGTTACCTCACCTATAGATTTATCAAATATTATTTATGTATCTTAATAAATTAAAATAATTTTTAATTTTTAACATGTTACGAGTAAATTAATGTTTTAATAATGATAAATGAAGTGTTGGTATTTTTGTGAAACATAACTATTTTAATTGTGATTTTATAATTAATATAACGATTAAAAGAAAATTTTATATTCATAAAATGTATTATGAAATTAATAATATATGTTATTTTAATTTTATGTTAATTTTAACGGAATATAAGTAACCTTTCAATGGTTCATAAAGTATATTATAATATTAAAATCATTATCTTTTGAATAAATGGGGATTTCATTTAAAAATTAAATTTATAATAAATATGAAATTGTGAAATATAATGGATAAATTTTTTGAAATATACATTTAGAAATGGAAGGGGTTAAATTTTTTATATTTTTATAATATAGTTGAATTTTGGGAGAATAGTGAAATACTATAACTTACAGTACTTAACATTATAAGAGAAATTCATGAATTTTTGTGTCGTGGCTGATGTAATAACATTTTATTTTTGTACTCATATGTATCAATTACATTATATATTCACAATAATAAAAAAAAATTTGTTTTAGGAAAATATAATAAAAAATGAATATAATAATCACAAACACCATTCTCCTCCCCTTATAAATACCACCCCTTGCTACCCCTTTTCCTCACAACTTCTATGACATTATGAATGAAAAAAATAAACCAAAACATGTCCTCGCCACTCTTCCCAAATATAAAACTCTCACCAAAATACCAATTCCATATCCTTAATGGAGTACATTAGGTGTGTGATATTCAAGAGGTAACATTCTCAAACTACATCCCTTAATTTGTTTTCTTATTCTACCTTATAGTCACATCATTCATCAATAAAATAAAAATAACTCTAGTACAATATATATAGAGGGATTTCATATTTATAATGTAATATCTTTTATACATCACATTTATCATATCATATTATTCAAATAAATTAAACCATTGTCCAAGTTACATTAGAAATATATCTCTAGGGATTACATGTTTTTTTTCATTACTACCTTTAGGGCATGTAATAAAAATATTCTTCTGGTAAAATCATAATTTAATTACTATTTAATAACATATTTAATTTTTTTGATATCATATATAGACATTATATAAAACGAAATGATATTTTTTGAGATGGTTGGAATAACTAAAAATAATAATATCACCATTTTTATTGATATTTTATGAAATAAATTATCCACTTTGCATAAAAAAATTGATAAACGAGACCACTTATAATAATTTAAAATCATTAATATAATTTAATTTTACATTCTGGGTTTTTATTAATGTTTCAATAACATCCATAATTATATGGATGTGAATCTACCATGAAAAAATCGATTAAACACTCTTATAACAACCAAATTGATCCCAATAACTAATATAACTAGCTATAAATGAATGTAATAAAATAAAAAAAGTTATAATGGGTTATGAATTATGGAATTAATTAATCTAATTTTATTATCCATGATGTTATGTGAAATTTCATAATACATTCACATATTGGGTAAGGGATATCTCCAAACCTCCATATTTCCTTTGAGAAACACTTTACCTCAATTTTGTTCAATATAACATTGCATTATCATTTTATAATTATCTGATATTCTCTATATATTTCACACACAAATATATCTAGATCAATTCAATTTTATTTGATTTGAAAATAGCGGTTTAAATGGTTATTTTTTCAATTTCTCTAAAGAAGAAAAATTTATTAATGTGAGATGCCCTGTTACATTCCCCTTTTCATGTATACTGCAAAAAATATCCCAAATATATTTTCTATAATTAAAAAATTTGTAATCAAAAATTATTTTATTATATATAATTTTTATGTAAATAATTATTCGTTTATCCTCTTTATGTAATCCTCAATATTTTCATTAATTCACAATAAAATGACTGATTTCTAAAGTTACCTAAACACTAATTTCATTATTTCCATTATAGTTGGACATCATTATTTATGATAAATTGTGATTTTTTTACTTTATGATTTTCCAAGATTGATTTGTTCCCATCATTCATATATTTCATTATGTTTCACCCTTTTGATCAGCCTAATGACTTGACTAAGAATCCCATTCCCTTCAATCTGTAACCCAAATGATTATTCATTATATTTGACTTCATTACGTGTCACACTTATGCTCTCACATGTTATAATGTGTGAACCCAGATTACAATTTATTGAATTGAGTGATATTTTTTATCAGTAGAATTTATGTATGGGATTATGGAGTGAAAAAAATCCATTACAGTCCTTTGTCCACCGTGTGATATCATTTTGGTAGTTATCCTTGACAAATATCAAGGTCATGATATATGATTCATCCACAATTCAATGTATCCATGATAAAATGATTCCATGTTGTTTGTGAGGTGACTCTATATGTTTTCTTATGTTCCATGTCTTTTATGTTATTCCATCATACTCATGTTCTATGTTATATTTAGATTTGTAATCCCCTACTAGGATTTTTGGATCCTCAATTTTGCTTTTGTATTCACTATGTTATCTTATATAGTTTTATGTTATCAATGAGAGTTATAAGGTTATTATAGAGATTAATATAATGAAATTTTATTCTACAATCATGATTCCTAATTATATACCTAGTATTTTAAAGCCACAAGGATTTTCAATCCATGTTTTATATATAATGGATAATTATAAGAAAAATCATATATTAGTATGCACAAATTTATTGGGATGCTATAATAAAAATATAGCTACCACAATGGAATTTATATTTTTTCATTATCTCATAGACTCTTAAAATATATATATTTTACCACAGAAAATGAATAATATCCCCTATACATAAAATCATCTCTTTTCCCCTATATTTTGTATATAAAATACTATGTAATGTGAATATTTATCATGTAGTTACATTTAAAAAATTTAATAATCGTCACATTATTCAACAACTTCATCTTCTTATTCTGTTTTCTTATTTCTATATTTTAATTTTTTCGTAATATTTAATAAAATTTTATTATGGGGTATATCGTGTGGGCTGGTCAATTAAAATGGATCATAATTGATGATGAGACTTTTCTTTATTTTCTCATTATTATTCATACATTTAGGACTATTATCACATTAAATATAAATTATATTCTCATATTGATGTAATTTAATTTTTATAGAGACATGAATTTTATTAATAAAACCAGTATAACCATTTCATCCTCATTATTTTTGAAAAATAAGTTATGGGATATAAGTAATTATATTGTGAGAAGACTCAAATAATTATTATTACTAAATTTTCATCAAATTTGAATTCTAGTTAATTATTTTTAGTGAAAATATAATAATCATGAAGCATTAGGTTCTGTCCAACCATTTACTATAATATTACAAATTTTTGACAAATAAAGAAATTATTATTCATTTTATTAATAAGAGGGGATGATGTATATAATGTAATAGGTTTGATATAATTGGTTTTTCTAAAAATTAACAGGCCAATTATGGATTTCCTCACAAATTTTCAACGATCCATTAACTATAATTTTAATCAATATTTTTAACAAAACCAATCATGATCAATTTGATTTATATCATCTCTACATTATTTAATTTTTACTCATTTTATTTGAGTTTAATTTTGAAAAAACATAAATATAAATATACATTGAATGAATAACAATTATACTTATGGACTTGACTATCTCATAACTAGACTAGAAGTGGTTTTATATAAATATATAAAATAATTTTTGTAGCGATGACATAAAAAAATTCCATATGTGATATCTGTAAAATTATAGTATCTTCATTATGATATTTACTCAATAAAAATAAAAACAATAAAATATATATTCGAAAATGAAAAAAAATCCATAATAATTTATCTTTTTAACAATATTTATTTAATTTGGACCACAAATATCGATTATCTACTATAAATTAATCTATTTATCATAATAAAATAAAAATTTAAAGCAAAAAAATTTGAAAAAACATTTTTATATAATATTTAGTTGTAATTTTTTTTCGCGACTATTTTAACTAAAATTATACCTTAAATTAAATATTTATATGTTTAAAAATCATATTAAACTTACATCAAACCATTTTATAAAGATCCAAAACAAATTTTTAGAATTTCATTACTATTTTGTGAAACATTTGAAGGGTTAGAGTGTTGGAATCACTAAAAATACCCCTTATGCACATTTTTGGATATTATGAACACATATCATGAAAATATTTACATAATTAAATATCGATTCTTCTATAAATTGTAGAAAACCAGATTACCATAATGAGTGGGATGTGATAATAGTTTTTACTTGTAATAATCAATGAAAAACCTAATGACCATGATTTTTTTAAATTTCCTTCTTAACATAAGGTATTAAATGGGTTACAAACTGAATATTTGGAACTAAATCAAATAATGGCTAAGATAAATTTCTTTGAAAAAAGATACTGGATGAATAATAAAATACCATAATGAATACATTAATGACATAAAAATGTAAATCCCAATGACAAAAATACTTATTTATTAGAAGACGAAATAGAATAAAGTGAGAGTGGATTTCATAATCAAAATGAGTAAGGGGCCATTGATTTTTATAATTTGAGTTCTATTATTTAGATGCCTAAATTTTTTGAAAAACTATCAATTAGTACAAGAACAATACATAAATGGGGAAAATAATGACAAATTCATCTCAACCATTCCATAAAAGATGGATAAAGTTTTTAATGTACATATTTGGATGATAAATTAAGAGAATTAATGAAATCCCTACCAAGATATAATTCATCAAATATCAATTTTCCAATAAATCATCTATGTGATGAGATATTTAATGCTGGTATACATAAGGTTCATACTCGTTTATTAATTTAAATATTTCTTATATTAATTTAATGTCGAAAAATTAATGTGTTCTTTTATGTTGAAAAAAATTAATCATGATAAAAATTAAAAAATTTATATTTTATAAAATATATCAAATTTAAATAAATGAATTTTGAAGATAATTTTGAAGACCCACTATGAACATTACCTATATTATTAAATCATTTAATTCAAGATTAATATCTTATATTTGTGTAATTAAATAGAGAAAATGAAATTGTTTTATAATAATTAAAAAAATTAATATAATGTATCTTCTAATTTCAATTCTTTTGATAATGAAGAATATATTCAATAAATTCATATTATGGAGGAATATAATGTATGAACACACATAAAATTATTGAGTGAATTTTAAGAGATTGATGTAACTATTAGTGATCATTTAGTGCTATTACATAATTTATATGTGGAATTTGGTCATGATTATTGAAATAAAAAATAATATAGTACTTACCACATTTATAAGAAGGTCCCACCTAATAAAAACAATTAGTAGTTAAATTAATTTAACAATCATTTAAGACAATATTGATGAAGTAGATCTTAATTTAATTATTTCCCACTTTAGACTTCAAAAAAACAGTATAATGGGGATAAACATTAACTACTACACAATTATGACCATGTGAATAATTAAATGAGAAATATAAAGCACATTATGCGGAGATACCATGGAAGATCCTATCTCAAAATTTACACTAATGTTCAATTTTTTGATGTCCGCTACGACTATATAGTTGCATAAAGTCAACATGAATTCACCCTTCATGGGTTTGAAACCATAATATTCCCCACTTTTGTAATATTTTAGTTTTGTAGTTTAAAAAATGTTGGATATAATTACATAATATTTTTTATGTAAAATATTAATTAACTAGATATATCTAAGATTAAAATGAGTTGTGGTCAAATTCGTTAGTAAGAAACCAAGATGTTTTTTCTAGGTTATTTTCACTTGTAATTATCATTTACCTTTTTAATTTTTATAAAGATAAATATATGATGATAATATTTACATTGTTTTCGAACTATTAATTCGTCCTTATGTAGTTTTATAATTTATAAATAAGTTCTTAGTTGTATTTTTATTTACATATTTTAGTTTTTTTCTATAATTTCATTTTTCTTAATATTTATTAGAATATGAGAAATTAAAAAGCATCAAAAGGTAACTATTGATGTTGTTGTCCACCAACGATAAAATAAAACAATGAAATATTTACCAATTATTTTTATTTTATTAAATATATTTATTATTATCTAGGATTATTTTTTTGAAATCATGTTATGAAATTATGTATAATATATGTGTGTGAATGTTGTCTCTATTTTTTATGATTGTTGTGTTTTTGTTTCCTTTTTTCCTTTTTTTTATTTTCTCTTTCATAATATGAATTGTTTTTTCCCAATGTAAATTAATTGAGGCCTATGGTAAAACATTATTCAAAATTTATTGAATTTTTTTGAATAATTTTTTTATAAATTTATAGATTTCATGTCGAGTAAGACAACCCATATATTTTATAAAAACTATTTAATTATTTATTAAATAATAAAACACATAATACAACCCCATTGGATTAGGATTCATATTTCCTTTAGTGAATCATGTATATATATTAACTATATGAGACAAAAATTTAATGATATAAACTATAACTACAGAAAATTACCATAACTCCCTTTGATCTTCTAAAACATCATTAGATAAACTGGGGAAGTACAATAGATAAGGGTGACTTATAATGCCCAGTACGAATATAATATAACCTTAACATGATGAATATAATACATTTGACTCAATATAAATATAAAGGTGACATAAGTATTGTGAAAATCAAAAACATGAACATTAAAGATTAATACAATATGATAACCTAAAATCATCACGGGAATGTAGTGACAACATAAAACAGGACATCATAATAACAAGTCAATGATTACTACTAATAAATCATAACATAATAAACATATGATGACATATATTTCACCAATATAAGAATCTCACGAGATAAAAACATTTCCTGATGTATTGGAGAGATATAAAGTTCATGTCCCACTAGTCACATTTATATAATATACATACATTATTGTGCCATATATATTATTAAGCATAGGATAATATTTTATTATATTAAATCACATTATTAAATAATGTGGGTTTCATACAAGGAAATCATAAATAAATTATGGATCTATACATCCAGGTGATTATGATTGAGTATAAATGGTTATTGTTAATCACTATAGAAATATTTCGCA
The DNA here is from genome assembly GCA_963277665.1 of Viscum album. Taxonomy (NCBI): domain Eukaryota; kingdom Viridiplantae; phylum Streptophyta; class Magnoliopsida; order Santalales; family Viscaceae; genus Viscum; species Viscum album. The sequence continues at coordinate 40,524,828 of OY728129.1, read as the reverse complement.
TTGATAAATGTTATGATAATATTGGTAGCATAATGGGGGTATATAATGATTAATGTAATGGTTTATGGAATGTTAAATTTTTATATCATCTCTTGGAAATTTTTAGGAACGTAATAGGTATGTATAAAAACTTATCCCAACATGAACAATTGGTAATCAAATAGAATAATATAAAGAAACTGAATAAATAAATAGGAGAAAGATATGTTCCCATACATTGAGGGAGATATTATAAAAGATACAAATGAGATTATTTTTTGATTCGGACCAAAATAGGAGATATATAGATTGGAAATTATAATGTAAATTCATCCTACAATGTTTTTAGTGAATAGTAATTGATGGTTATGTGAGTTCTTATTTCCAAAATGAGGAGACATGTTTATTAATGTTTAAGCAATGGTTTTTTATTATATATGTTAAATTATTCAAAAACACGCACCACACAATTGTTTTCACTTGGTTTATTCCAAATATGATTTTGTTTTATTAATTTATTTTCTTAAGAATTGTACTCCTTAAAATAAGACTTTTGCTGATGTTCCTTTGAGTCTATTAATAAAATACAAATAGCAAAACCTTAATATATAATATGGGTCCTAGAGGTTTCATTTTGAGTTTAAAAATAATTAAAAAAACATCATAAAAACAATTATTTAAATGAAATACATAGTCATTTAGTTGATACACATTATTGTTTTTATTAAATCCATAATGGGTTTTATGATGTCATTATACCAATCGAATAATTTTATTATAAGTATTTTTTACACAAAATATCACTTCTATAAAAAAATTACGAAAATTTCTCTATGAGATAATTTTTACATATTTATTTCTAATGTAATATTTATTTTACTAGAAACTGAATTTAATTATAATAATTTTCACTTATAAATCGGAAATTACCATTTAATGAAAATTACTCATTTTTTCAGAAATAATATTTTTATAATTGTATAAAAATTACAATTCATTCTAAAAATATAATGAAATTCATTTTGAAGAAATATTATTTAACAATAATGTATGCCTAAAATATCATTTATTGTTGTTGTAATTGAATTCATCAAAATTTGTGTCTTAATTTAAACTGTACATGTCCCAAAAATATAATTTTTACAACAATGTGTCAATACCAAATTTTTTTCAAATATATTATTTTTTTTAATTAATGTAATAACAATATATCAATATAATAATTTTGTTATATAGAAAAATATAACAATTTATACTATTTGGTTATAGATAGATAAATTATTATTACACCAATAAATATTCTAATGGATTAAGAATGCATGGGTGATATTTTCTTGTGGAAGGTTTAGAAAACCTGGTTGGGGTTATGATCATGATAATATTTAATTTCTCCGATAATTTGTTTTTCTCAAAACACCCTTCATACACTAAAACAGTTATGTGAACTTTTGTTTCATCATATCAATTGTTTCTTATGTTGCTTCCTCATAATTATGATTCCTCTATAATAACTTGACTAGGTTATTGTGGTGGTAATCATTGGTGTATGTGAATTCCCCTAAACTGAGTTTTCTCCTGTGTTGTATCATAAATATTTCCTACTCCACAGATGATAATGTACAGTGTTCTGGAATATAGTTCATCTCCAGTTTCCATTACTTCAATGACTGTGGAAATAAAATAGTGAAGAGTGTTTCTTCAAGGGCCAATGTATTTTCACTAGTGTGTCTTCTCATGATTTTATGGGAGTAATTTTTTTACATTTTTAGATGCATGTTGTGGGGGGGAAAGGAATGTAAGATGATAGTGAGATCCCTTATTAAATCCATGAGATGCTGTTGTCTTTATACCATTCAGATAAATACCATTTCAAAGTTATTTCTTGTTCTAGAACTAATAATTCAAATAGAATTAAATTCATTCTGGATAACATGATCTAACAGATGAATATCTCAAATAAATTCTTACTCTTAAAGCTCTAAAGTTCCTAGGTATGAGTAGTGCATCTTCTGGGATTCCAAGTCATGGTTTCTGGGTTAGGTAGAATCCATTATCTATAGTTTTGATGTTAATCACGTTTGAATTTTTCTTATTAGGTGTGATGTATAGTCGAGGGGTTTTCATGATGAAAATTCCATGGCATTTATCGTTTAATTGGTTTTCATTATCATTGGTTACTCACTCTAGGATGAATCCAATGTTGTGTTTTCCAGTCTTGATATTTGTAAAAATAACAGTATCAAGCATGTGGTGTTGGATACCGACTCCATGATTCATTTCAATTATCTCTACGATAATTCACATACACCTTGGTCTATTACAAACTAGGTCCATAGGTATATAATCATTTTAAATAGTGACATGATTGTTTTCCATACCTAGCACAAGCGGAGTAAATCAGTCGACTATCTTACATATTTGGATCCACTTTCGAATTCTATTTCTTAACATTTTAACATGGGGTTATTTACTCAATCTGGTGACATTTTTGTCTTTAACAATTCCATAGGGCTTCATTACTATATGCCTATATGACTTGTTTTCCACCTCCCATATTTGGATTTTAGGGGTGGTCTTCTTCTTTTTTAATAAAATTCATAACATTAATGTCGTTAATATAAAATCATTCATGATATCACCTCATATGAAACATCATTCTGTAATGGTACCTCCTCAGGATTTGGTAGATGTTTGGGTTCTAGTATATACTTCCTCAATAGTGATACATTGAACACATCGCATACAAAAGATATGTTAGGTTGGTGTTCTAGTTGCTAGAACAAAACTCCGATATTATCAATGATGTATAAGGGGGTTATATATCTTGTTTTATGATGTCCCTTTTCCATAAAAAATTAATTTATTCTATAGTTATATACAACGTAATACATAATCTCCAACCACAATATCCATCTAATTTTTATTATTGTTTTCAAAAACAATTTACAACTATGTGTATATTTCTTTTGATTTTTTGTGATTGAAACATTCTATGAAATCTCATGGATAATATGAGATTCCATTATCTTCCACTCTCTAGTTACATCTATGAATTTTTAGTCTTTAAACCTCTTCCCATTTAATGACACGTCAGATTCTATTTGAATTCTAGAATGGAAACTTTTTTTATATGATAATTACATTATGGGAATGTGTTAATCCCATAATCTTTGGAAATCCATTGTAAAAGATATCCTAAAATCCATTAATGTTGAAGGGTTTTATCATAATAACCATCCATATTATTTTGATATGAAGGGTTGAATAATAGTTTTTTATCCAATGTTTATTGAATGATTCAAAAGAACCATAGGTAAACCTATGTACTTGATCAAATAAAGTAAACAGTGGAACTATTTCCAATCTCACCAAATCCCATGTGTATATTAGGTTAATTTTTAAAGTGTAAAATATTCTATGATAACAATGAAATTCACTAACATATAAAGGGTATATAATAACTTATAGACAAATTTATTACATTTAGGAATCTCGGGGAGTCTGTCACAAAAATATGTGGTTTTATTCCCATTAACATACAGGTATGGGTGTTGGTTTCAATATACAGTTGGACTTCGATTGTTTAGCCTCAGAATATTGTCATACCAATCATTGAGATATAAAATCTGAAATATCCCTCTTGATTATATCCCACTAGTTGCTTTTCATTAGATATATTTATTTCCTAGTTCTTCCTTAATTAATTGAGATGGATGAGCTATGAGAATCATCCATAAGATCCTACTTCAATTCAGGTTGGGATGGGATGAAATCTTAGATCATAGTATTAGAAATCCATCTTTAGAAATGATGAACTGTGGATTAATCACAACCATTTTCAATATCACCTCATCATCATTAAATAAATCATTTCTCATCCCTTGATTGGATGGTTTAGAATTTATTTGAGTATGGTTAGATAAATATCATTTTTGATTCCCATGTCCATCCTTTTCATATCCATTAATATTTGTTCTCTTTTAATACTCATGTTGGATAGTATTATAGGATCCATTCTATTCAAACCATCATCCACTATATTCTCTATTGTAGGATGATAATGGATTGAAACATCATTTTCCTTGATCATGTCAAACAACCTTCATTGATTCATATTGAGATCTTTTTGTGTGAGTATATAATCATTTATTTTTTGACCTATATATATTTTTCTTATCATAGTTATAATGTCAATAAATTGATAATGAAAATATAAATTCCACCAATTCATGAAATGTTTTTTACATTTTCTCAAGGCCTATTAATATTTGGGATGCATATGCAATAAAATTGTTATATTCAATGAGTAAACAAACTTAATGTTTTTTGAAACATCACTATAGATCAAATATTCTTCCCCAATAGGGGGTACTTTTAGAACTAGTGAAGGGATTATTGATTTATTAAACTATTTAAAACATTTTTCACATTCATCAATCAAGAAAAACCTCATTCATTTTTGAGTTATATGGGTTTTTGGTATTAGAAATCAGAAGATGTTTCTCACAAATTAATGATAGTAATATATTAGGGTAAGGAAACTACATATTTATATCACTATGGTTAGTTTGGTCCATCCTTTAATTTCATATATTTTTAGTGGATCCATATTTATCGAATTAATACTTATATAATTCACCATTAATGTTTAATTCTCCATAAAAAATGCACATTCACCGTACTTTTCAATCATGTTTTGTTTCCTCCAGGTATTTAATAAATCATTCAAATTATCCTCATTTATATTGTTTTATATTTGATAAAATTAACATGTATAATGAATACAAAACATTTCTTAATGTAATTCCTAAATTCACCATTAATTATGTGCATAAAGATTGATGGATTATTATTGAGTCCAAATTGTATATCTATGAACATGTTGTTCCTATACAATGTATAGAAATAGCCTTTAGGATATCCCATTCCTCTCATTCACTTGATAATACCCCAATTTAAGATCCATAATTGATAAGAACTAGGATCTATATAGTTTCTCAAAAAAGTCATCAATCCTTATTTGAGGATAATTTTTCTTTATCATGATCATTTTGAGCTTACAACAATCAATGCAGAGACACATTGATTCATTGTATTTCTTGATGAAGAGGACCAGTGCACCCTTGGATGAATAACATGGTCTTATAGACCCTTCCAAAAAAATTACAATAGGTTATTCTTCATCAGTTCATGTTTAACAATTTCTATTCAATATAGTGTCATGGATATTAGAAAAAATATAGGTTTAAGTTCAATAAAGAACTCAGGCAATCAACAATGAGGGTTAATAAGAAACACTATCGGAAACATATCATCAAATTCCAATTGAAAGGGAATTTCACCCAGGACATTCTTTTCAATATTATCAAAAAAATGAATTAAGTATTCATTCTCAAAAAAAATTATAACATTCTTGAGATGATGATTACAAAAGTGACTCATAATATTCTTAAAACATTGATAGAATTGTTGTGTGATTTTGGATATAAAGGTTGATTTCCATCACTTGTAAATCAAAATGTTATTTGTGAAAGGAAACTGAATCCATTCTCGAGAGAGAATCAAATTTCATTAATGGGGTTATTATAATGTTTTATTGGATATTCAATCCTCAATTGTTTATAGGGTAGGAGTTGTACACTTGGTATTCAATAATTTCCATACTTTTCCATTTTACTAACATCCCTACTTTCAGGTATTTATGGTCTTCTCAAATAGATCTTCTAAACAGGCGTAACATGTGTAAATTAATATAACAATATTAACATTGATCTAATTCTCATGATTAGACTATAATCTGACATTTCAATATTTGATTCTAGAACTAACCATTTAATTCTTAAAAAACTGATTTACAGATGATAATTTGCGAACAATTAAATATATAATGGTAAAATATGAAAATTGAATGTATAACTCATTAATGAAATATATTAGTTAACATATGAATTTATAGGTTTAAAATTAATTTATCAATGGTATTATTGCTAAAATAAATTCATATGATTATGTGTGTCCCCTTAATAATGGTTTATAATATTCTCGTAAATAATCAAAATACTATCCCATATTAGTTTCAATTCATATAAACCAGCAATGGAATATGAGAAAGTAATTGGATACATGTTTCTTTATATTGGAGATAGGAATTATGAAATTTATTTCTCATGTTTGACACTCCCAAAATGACATTCTAATCATAATTTTATTGTTGTGAATATTTTCTCAAATAAATTAAGGTCTTCCCCCATGTTTTTAAATTCAACAATGCTTGTCTTACTTCTCTTGGCTGTAGTGAGGTTATCATTAATTCTAGGAACATGGGATATTTTAAAATTCTTCTTCTTGTCCTAGCAAAAAAATTGAAGAATGTTAAAGAAGATGATTCATGGTTTTAGAAAAGCATTAATCTATTATATTGATAATGATATATGAGAGGTTGAACGTATGTTATTACAATGTTACAATGATAAAAGATTTCATAATGCTCCTTCTTATGATCAGATCAAATATCATTATATGCTTGATAAAATTATGATTCTAAAAGAATAGTTCTCCATAAATAAATATAACATAAGATTGTTGCATGATGGAGACAAAAATACCATTTGGTTAATTTTATATATTAGGATAAGAATATATAAAGAGGTTTAACTGATTATAGAATTTATGGGTCCTTATTCTATTTAGAAAATCAACATTATAAGATATTGGTTAACTCGTTTTAATACCTGTTTTTCGAAAAAGGGGGCAATTTCACCTACATATTGATGGATAACATTACTGGTGTTATAGAAGTTCATGAAAACAAGGCATTGAATAATGAAACTAATGAGAGGGAGGTAAATACTACCATCTATTACATAAATCATGTTTATTTTGTATGTCCATAATGGTTTAAGAGAAAATTATTATGGTTTACTGGGACTTTTTACATATTGAAGTCCTTGACATTGTGAGGGAGTTTTTTATATTATATTATTATTTATAATTTATTCACATTGATTCAAACAGAGGATGATGCAGTGGATATCAATGATTTTAGTCTTATTTCAATTGGGAACACTGTTCCAAAAACTATCAGAAAAATCATGGATTTGAGGAAAATATCTAATTGGATAGGTTTTATTTCATTAAATCATTTTGGATATATACCGAGAAGGAGATTCCAAAATTGGCTTTTTACTACATCAGAATGTGTCAACATTACAATGAATAAGGATAATAATGGATAAAATTCTCTAAATATCGACATCTCAATGATTTTTGATACCATTAAATGCAGATTCATAACTGGAATTAATAGAAAGTAAGGTTTTTATTGTGACTTCATCAACATAATCATTATTATTCTTAAAAGTGTTAGGTTGTCCATTCTTGTTAATGGATCTCACAAAGGATTATTTTAGTGGACTTTGGGAGTTAGGCCATGATACCATCTTTTTGGAAATTACTTTTCTATAAAGGGAGATTATATGAGTTTTGGTATTAATTGTCTTTTTCATGCTACTAAATACAGAACAATGAATTTTGGAAACGATTTTTTTCACAACATCAAAGCTATTTTATGATGATTTCATTATCATTTTTTGATAGGCATATTAGAAAACAATTTTTTTATTCAAGACAATTTTTTTACCAATAAAGAAGTCTCCAGGTAAGACATAATATAGAAAAAGTCCTTTGTGTTGTTCGAAAATGGAATAATTGTCTCCCATGATAATATAATTGTCACGACCCGTCCCTCGGGGCCCATGTTGTGACTACCCCAAGCACGCCTTCCATAGGCCAGGGGATGGCGACTAACACCGAAATGCATAATACCTAAAACATAGGAAGGTATCTCATTTATAACCTGTAAACACACGTAACCAAGTACACATCAAGATAAGAACAGAAGTAAACTGAATAATAAACAGAGTGATTATAGGATGTAAAAGGGGACGCAACAAAAAACCAACTAAAAAGAACAAGTAACTGAAAGTACAAGTTAACTGAAGAAAAAAAGGAAGATAGTTTCTTTGCTGTCCTCTGAGGTTCAGGCCTGATGGGTAGGTACAGATCGCCTCCACAACACTCCAAGTCCATCCATCTCCTTCGTGTACCAAATCGTTGTAAGGTACTCCTCCGTGCACCGTATGGACATGGTACCCTCAGTCTCGATCAACACTGTCCATCATCTGCACCAAACACAACAAGGTTCAGTCATAACCCATATAGGGGTGAGTATAACAATACCTTGTATGGACCCTAGACCCTCAAGGTCTCACAAAATCCACAAAGGATAATCCTTAACGCATGAAGTCAACTGTCAAACCTACTTATGTATACGCCAATACATATACATAAGTTATCTAGTATACCCATCTTAATCATGAGGAAACATAGGGTCCATCCCAAAATCCCAAAGCTCAACTATTCCACTAAGGAAGGAAAACCAATAAGGCAAGTACCACACAAGTACGCCACACAGAAGAATAAAACCAAGGTATTTCCAAAAAGGAATCTATCACACATGTCTGAATTCATCTCAAACTAGGTATAACTTGGGTATGGTATTAGAGATGATTAATTATAGCTATTAAATAATCTTACTCCACTAAGAGGCTCTACTATTGACCCACACATAATCTCTGGGAGCTGACCCACAGAAGATCGCTATGAGCTGACCCAAACAAGATCGCTAGGAGCTGACACAAACAGGATCGCTAAGAGCTGACCCATACAGGATTGTTAGGAGCTGACCCATAGAGGATCTCTAAGAGCTGATCCAAACATGATATCTAAGAGCTAACCCAAAATGGATCTCTAGGATCTGACCCACTCTAGATCGCTAGTAGATGACCCACACAAGATCGCTAGTCAGACTTCTTGTCACACCTCGCTACTAGGTTCACGCACTATGCTAACTCATCTCCAGGGGGATCCACTCCACATGTCACTCTTCTGTACTCCAATGGATTTAAACTCTCATGAAGATTAATCTCATAGGATGGCCATGTCATAGGGGTATCAACACAACAGAAATTGTGTCAATCAGAATCCCGGTCTGTGAGTTATTAGCCTTTTAGTTTCTGGGGCATGATTGGATTCGTTCTTGATCCAACCGGATTGTACCACATCATAATCCAAGTCACATGTGTGGTATACTCAGATGCACCGTCTCACTCCAAGATTTTCAATTCTATAGAAGGATCTTCAAACGGATGTCTGGTGCCAAAGTAAAGGCCAAAAAGTGCGTAAAATTGGTCGAAGTGGGTCCAGGTCCGGACCGACCAGGTCGGACAGACCCGCCCTGACCCGCCCCAGGTCCACCCAGCCCGACCCGTTGAGTTCAGCCCAACCCATTGGCTGGCCCATCTCATTGGGTTCAGCAAGGCCCATTGGGGAGTCCTGCAGGCCGCGAGGGGCCGCGGAGGGCCGCTTGGGTTCGACCGTGGAGGGTCGTGGGGTTTCTGTCGTGGACGGTGCATGGCAGTGGGATAGGTCAGCCTTGGGGTGGATCGGCCATGGCCAGTGCGAAGCCACATGGGGTACCGCGATGGTGCAAGGCCGCAGGGTGGCTCTGCCGGGCATCTCGGCCGGGAGGGCGGAGGAGGTGGGGCGGCTCGGCCGGAGTGGCTCAGTCGAGAGGGCGGAGGTCACAGGGCGTCTCAGCCAGAGCGGCATGGCCGAGAGGGCGGAGGCCACTGGGCTGCTCGGCGGGAGCAGCTCGGTAGCAGGGTGGCACGACATGTAGTGGGAGGCAGAGCGCCACAAGGTGTAGAGTTGTCACCTTCGTCGTGGTCGATAGATGTCCTTCTCCATCGCAAAGAGCACAAGAATTATCCCAAAAAAACGGAGAGGATGAGACATGTTTGTTTGGCATTCACTCTCCTCATTAGAGTTGTAGCAAGTGTCTATAATAGTTGAATCACATAAATATCAAGAATATGTAAAAGAAACAATTCAAAAACCCTCTTTATAACCCTTGTCAATCACTATTCCCATTACCTCAAATTAATTAGAAGGGGAGAACATGGGAAGTGATAATCATATAGAAGTAAACCCCTACCTTAGATTGTTCGTTGGAATTGGTGCGAGAATGAAGCTGAAGAATGCGAATAGATTTCTAATGGTCACCGCTTCCGAAACCACACTTCAATGTCAGGCTCCCTTATCATCCTATTCCTTGATTTCTGATGAATGTTTTTCGATTTTGTTCTTCATTGGAGAAGTGAAATCCTCCCAATATTTCTCCTCTCCCCAAAATCCACCCAAATGAAAGGTAGCTAAAATAATATGTTTTCATCAACTTAATTGTCATCACAAATTTAAATTGGGAAAATTAATTACATAGATTGGAATAATAAAATTAACGGGGTGGCACCATTTATGTGGGAGAAGTTTAAGAGGCTCCCCCACACGTATGAGGGAGTTCAAGAGGTTTTAATCTTTGAGTGTCCCCCACCACCATAACCTCTCAAGAGAGGTTAGGCTCAGTGGTCCCAACTTCCATAACCTCTCATGGGAGGTTTTTTTTAGGTGGTCCCCACCTGTGAAATATACACATGGCTGGTTTCAAAATAAAATAAATACAAAATGTTACACCATTTTATTTTATTTTATTCCTTCAAGAAAACCCCAAAATCTATCTTTCACTCTCGACCCACTATGGTTGAGGTGATGGTCTCTTTTAGAGAATACCAGCGCTGCGAGTTCAAAAGTGTCCTTGGATTTCAATTCCAATCACTAGTTCATGTGTTAGAAAAACCCACTCGCTTGTTTACGGATTGTACCCCAACAAAAGATCAAGAAATTCATTCTGGGCACTTCGGGTCTCTGAATCACGTGATGTCAATTTTCGAGGACTCTTGAAATTCCCATTTAAATAAAAAACTAAATGGTAAAAATTGGGTCATTACATTCTCTCCACCTTAGGGATTTACATCCCCATAAGACACAACTCAAACTAAGGGTACAAGTGGGGGTACTGAGCATGCATTTGAGCCTCCCACACCCATGTTCTCTCCTAGAGGTTTTCGTACTGCCAGCGAATGCGCACCAGAGGTATCTACCATCCACAAACCCCCCGCTACTATCGATCCACAATCTCAGCTAGAACCTCCATAAAAGTCACCCCATAATGGATTTCCATCTATCCATGATCGATGATGTGGGAAGGGTCGTGCACGTATCTCCTCAGCTAGGATACGTGGAAGACGTCGTGCACCCGGAGCAACATAATGTGGAAGAGCTTAATGTTATTACAAACCTCCAACTCTATTAAGAACTTGAAAAGGTCAGATGAACATTGGAGATAACTTTCTGCCTCAGACATGACTCTACAACCCTCATCGAGGTGATAAACGTAGAAATATGTGGTCAATATCCTTGAACTCCAAAGTTATATGTATCCTATCAGCATAAGACATATGCCTACTATGTGTTGTCTACATCCACTCCTGGATGATCTGCATCTTCTTTGTGGTAGCCCGTACCATTTCTGGTCCCACTAGTGCTAACTCCACTGAGTCTGTCCAACACAATGGTGATCTGCAAGGTCTCCCGTACAAGGCCTCGAAATGTGCCATCCCAATGTTGAAATGATAACTATTGTTGTATGAAAACTCCACCAATAGAAATTGATCCTCTTAGCTGCGAATGAAATCGAGGACACAAGCATGTAGCATGTCTTTGAGTGTCTGAATGGTCTGCTTAGTCTGACCATCCATTTGAGGATAGAAGGCGGTGCTCAAACGATGCTGTGTCCCGAAAGACTCCTACAAACCCTTACCTTGTTGGGAAGTAAAATGTGCATCACGATCCGAGAAAATATTTGAGGGTAATCCAACTAGCCACACAATATCTTGCACATTGAGGTGTCCCATGCTTTTTACTGACCCCTATTCTATGATCGGTAGGAAGTGGCCTAACTTGGTGAGTCAATCGACGATCACCCAGATAAAATCATAACCCATGGATGTACGTGGAAGTCCTATCAGTAAGTCCATGGATATACCATCACACATCCACTCTATGACCTCTAAATGTTGAACCAAGCTTGCTGGTACTTGATACTTTTCCTTCACTTGCTGAGAAGTGAGGCATCGATAGACAAACTCTTCTACTAATTTATTTATTCCTGGTCACCAGTGCTGTCGTCCGAGATCCTGGTAAATCTTCACCACTCTTATATGTACCGCTAGAGGGGATGCGTGGAACACCCTCAATACTTATTCCTAAAGAGACACTGGAACCATGGTACGTCCTCTGAAAAGGATGATGTTCTCCCCACCTTCAAAAAATCCATCAGGAGTATGTCCTATGGATATCTGAGCATGTCATGTCTTGCAGTCAGTGTCCCCACGTTGTGCTTCCCTAACTCACAGAAGAATTGGGGGAGTGACTGTTAGAGAATGATGAAAAGCTGCTCCATCTCTATCCACATAGGATATCTGCAAAATAGCCAGCTGCTCTGTCGCCTCGCCTAGTAGTTGTACACCAGACCTCCTATTGAGTGAATCTGCTACAACATTCCCCTTTCCAATAGTATAGACTATCTCTAATTCATAGTCCTAGAAGAACTCAAGACAACGTTGCTATCTCAGGATCATGTCTTTCTTAGGGAATATATACATGAGACTCTTGTGATCTGAGTAGACTATAAAACATTCACCCATCAGATAGTGCCACCACATCTTCAAGGCGAAGACCACTGCTACTAACCCAAGGTCGTGGGAAGCATTGTTCTAATCATGTTGTCACAACTATCGATAACCACATGTGATCACTGCTCACTCATGCATCAGGATACATCGAAGCCTGGTCCCTGATCTGTCGTCGTAGACTACATACCCTATGCCCTCCTTCGGAATCCTCAAGATGGGGGGACTAGTCATCCTTTTCCTCAACTCCTTGAAACCTTTATGGCATCTCTCCGACCACATGAAGGGTTTACCCTTCTTATTCAATGATGATAGAGGTACTATAACAATGGATTAATCTGGCAAAAACCTCTCGTATTATCCAGCGAAACCCAAGAAACTGTGTACCTACGTCAGACTCTTGGGTGGCTCCCAAGAGTGTACCACCTCAATCATTGCTAGATCCACTGCAACTCGAATCTCCAATATGACATGTCCTAGAAACGGAACCTCTCAGATACAGAACTGGATCATTGAGAGCTTACTATAAAACTGGTTCTCTCGGAGTGTGTCTAGTACTACCTAAAATGATAGGCGTGATTTTCCTCAATAGCTGAGTATACCAGAATTTCATCGATGAAGACTACTAAAAAGCGATCAAGGTATGGCTGAAAGATCCTGTTAATTAGTCTTGTGAAAACTTCTTGAGTGTTTTCTACATCGAATGGAATAACCATGAACTCATAATGATCATACTACCATCTGAAGTACGTCTTCTACACATCCTCATCTCGTACTCTTAGATAGAGAAAGCCAGATCTAAGTTCTATGTTTGAGAACCACTGTGCTCCCTTTAGCTGAACAAATAGGTCATCAATCCTTAAGAGTGGGTACTTGTTATTCACGGTCACTTGGTTCATGCTCCTATAATCAAAACGAAGCCTCATTCTCCCATCTACCTTTTTAGATAAAAAACAGGGTTTCCCAAGGTAAAACTCTAGGCTAATGAATCCATTCACCTAGAAGTCCTCAAGTTATACCCACCGCTCACGAAGATCCGTGGGATCCATCCAATATAGAGGTGTAGATATCGGTGACGTCCGAGGGTAAAATTCAATGTAAAATTCCACCTATTTGTGAGGAGATAGACCTAGAACATCATCAGAGAAGACATCCACATATTGGTCCACCACTACAGGATAGATCAGACTCTCAACATCAACCTCTCTGAGGGTAAGGCTAGAAAATTGATGATTAATCGGCTGCACCCTCCTCCGAGTATGTCCGTCCTGCACTTCAAAGTCTCCCTTCTTGCTGGTGAAGGTTAACCTAGTCCCATACCTGTGGAACACCGAAAATTGCACCTAATAACATCAATATGAGCATGGACTGTAGATAACAAGTCCATACCCAAGATGACGTCGTAAGGCCTCAACGCTGCTTCTAGGAGATCCCAGTTGAAGCTCTCACCTCTTAGAGTAAGCTCACACTACCAGAACTAGTGTGTAATCATCGAATCAACTCCCATAAGAGTCTGTTTCCAAAATGATCGATCAAATGGCTCCGTCGGAGTCTTTGAGCTCCGAACGAGGGTAGTGGAAATAAAAGAAGTACTAGAACATGTGTCTATAATTACTACAACTAAGGTGGAGTAGACACATATCGTACCTCATATCATCTCCAGAGCGCTATGATCATATTCATCAACTACCCAGACCTGAGCTCGCCCCTGTCCACCTTCTCCCTACGGTTGGGGTCGACCATCATGGTGGTAACATCTCTAATCTTCACCCACTGTTAGCTGCATGGCCAGCTCCTCTTCCATGTCCACCTGTTCCATGTGGACCGCCTCGTCAAACCACTTCTCTGCCAGGTTGGTCCATCGACTGTCTACTAATCATTTGTATGTTGGATCGAATATTCATGAGCCATGTGACTCTTCCCGCTGCATGTGTAACACTGCCCACTCCTGGCATTACTGGCTCCGCCTCAGGTGCCCCGAACAATCAATCCTGAGTCATTCCGTCATCCTCCTCTATGTCTAGTCCTCTTTGACCTCTATGCCATATGTCTGCTGCTATCTACAGAAGACTCTGCTACATGACGACTGGTGGTGGTTCTCGCTGCTGGTGACTGCTCAGCAAGAAAACACTCCACTAAGAGGCCTCTCTCTAATACCCTCTCCTGTGTCGGGATGCTGAGTGAGATCATTGACACCCTGATCTCCCACCTGAGCCCCTACACGATGTTCAGAGACCTGAAAAATGGGTCACACACCATATTAGAGGTGTTACGAGAGAGTTCAGTGAACGTCACTGAGTACTGAACCACAGTCATGTTGCCCTGCTGTAGATGAAGTATTTCTTGAATGTGTAATGTGTGAAGAGTCGCTTGGACAAACTCTGCCCGAAACAGGCCCTCATAGTCTACCCAAAGAACTGTAACCTCTTTGTGAACCTAGAGAATCAAGCTCCACCATATGTATGTTTCTTCCTGTAGAAGGATGGCGGCAAGGATCACCGTGAGATCAGATGGTGTCCCTACAAGTCGGAAGACTCTCAGTACAACCTCCAACCATTACTCAGCTGCCTGTGCATCCATATGTTCCCTGAACCTGGGTGGCCTCTAGTACAGCAACCCGTTCAACACACTCAGGTGGTGTGTACTATCAGCTTCTGGGGCCGGTGGCATCAGTGGCCCAACGAGTAATGGTACCGTTGGTGACTCCACTGGAAGAGGACCCTGCACTGAGGCCTCGTCCCTCGATGGGCTATCAGTGCGTGCTACTCTTGGAACCCTAGTAGGCTATTTGTGTGGAGTAATCTTGAAAAGAAATAGTTTATCCATGGTCAATATGTTATTTCTGGTGATCCAACATAAATGTTTTTCAAAGAAGAAACTTTAAAACACACACAAAATCATTATTTTTGTGCACTGAGTCGAAAATCATAAGTCAGGGTCTTGGTGTATGCATACGTCAGCCGCCACACTAACACCGGATTCCCTAAACTGATAACCACACTTACTACACTTAACAATATTTCCGTTAAAAATATAGATCAGAGTCATATGTTGTATGATAGAACCAACTCCTCTAATACCAATTTTTCATGACACGTCCACCAAGGCCCGTGTCGTGACTACCCCAAGCCCACCTTCCATAGGTCAGGGGCTAGCAACTTTCATCGAAAGGCGTAATCCCTAAAACTAGGAAGGCATTTTTTTTATAACCTGTAGAAAAACACAACCAATCAAACAGAAAGATATGAACACAAGTAAAATGAATAGTAAACAGAGTGAGAACAGAAAGTAAAAGGGGCTAGAATACAAGCCAAACTGGAAAGTACAAGAAATTGAATGTATAAGTAAACTGGAGAAAAAAATGAAGATAGATACTCGAATGTCCTCCAAGGTTCCTACCAGAATGGTTGGTATAGATTGCCTCCACTGTACTCCAAATCTGTCTATCTCCTATGTGTATCATCTCGTTGTATGGTACTCCTCCATGCACCATCTAGTCTTGATACCCTCAGTCTCGACCAACGATGTTCGTCGTCTTCACAAAACACGACAAGGTGCGGGTATAACCCGTGTAGGGGTGAGTATAACGATACACAGTAGGGACCCTGAGACCCTCAAGGTATATCAAAATCCACAAAGGATAAACCTCAATGCATGAAGTAAACTGTCAACCCTACATAGGTATATGCCCATACATATACCTAAGTTATCAAGTATATCAATCTCAATCATGAGGAAACACAGGGTCCAACCCCCAAGCCCAAATCTCAACTGTTTCACAAAGCCAAGAAAACCACAAAGGTATGTACCACATAGGTACGCCACTCAGAAGAATACCACCAAGGTATTTTCACAAAGGAAAGTACCACATAGGTACGAAGTCAGCTAACACCATGTATAACATAGGAACGGTACAAGAGATGATTGTTTACAGCTACCAAATCACCTTACATTATTATGAGGCTCTACTATTGACCCACATAGAATCTCTAGGAGCTGACCCACATAGGATCACTAGGAGCTGACCCACACAAGATCGCTAAGAGATGACCCACACCGGATCGCTAGGAGCTAACCCACATTGGATCTCTAGGAGATGTCCCTCACAAGATCGATAGGAGTTGACCCCCACAATATCACTAGGAGTTGAACCACACATGAACTTTAGGAGCAGACCCACACATGATCTCCATGATCGGACCCACACAGGATTGCTAGCCATTATTCTCGTCACAGCCTAATACTGGGTTCCAACACTATGCTCACTCGTCTCCAGGAGGATCCACTCACAAGTCACGGTTTGATACACTAAATACCAAGAAGTATCATAGAGAAGTATCTCAATGTACCTCCACATCATAGGGGTATCATGGAAATAGAAGACACGTCAATCAGACACATGATCTATGAGTTGTTATCCTTTTAGTCATGGGTCCTGCTTAGATTCGTGCTCGATCCATCCTGACTTTACCGCATCATAATCGAAGTCACCAGTGGGATATACTCAGAGGGACCGTCTCACTCCAAGATTTCCAGCACCCCTGATAGTTTTTCAAACAAACGTCTGGTGATAAAGTTATGGACAAAAAAGAGTAAAATGGGTCGATGTGGGTTCCTGTCTGGTCTGACCCGGTCGAACTGACCCATCCCGACCCACTGGGTCTGCCACTGCCCGCTTGGCGGCCCGACCCGTTGGGTTTGGCCCGGCCTGCTGGGCAGCCCAACAGGTAGCGAGGGGCCACAGGGGCTCAGCTGCAGGAAAATCGAGGTTGTTGGATGGCTCGGCCCTAGGAAGGCTCGACCATGGGTAGGGTGTGGCCGCCTGGC
Source organism: Viscum album (assembly GCA_963277665.1). Classification (NCBI taxonomy): domain Eukaryota; kingdom Viridiplantae; phylum Streptophyta; class Magnoliopsida; order Santalales; family Viscaceae; genus Viscum; species Viscum album. The sequence continues at coordinate 40,507,375 of OY728129.1, read as the reverse complement.
AGCTCGACCACGAGTGTACAGCGAGGTCGTGATGCCTCAGGGCAGCCTATCCAAGAGGCTCGGTCGGGACGTCGGAGGCCGTGGGGTGGCTCGACTGGGAGGGCGGAGGCTGCGAGGTAGCTCGAACAGGAGGTCATCGTTGGCGAAGCGGCTCGGCTGGAGTGGCTTGACCGCGGGGCAGCGCGGCAAGCCGTAGGGGGTAGAGGCTGCGGGTGGCGGAGCGCTGTAGGGCACAGAGGCCGTGAGCGGAGGAGTCATAGGCGACGGTGGCCACATGCAGAAGAGCACCACTGGGCATAAAGCCATTGAATTCATTTACATAATTTCCTTCGTCATGGTTGATATTCGTCCTTCTCCATCGTGAATAACCCAAGAATTATCCCCAGAACATTCTGAGAGGACGGGCGTTGTTTGTTTGTCCGGCACTCTCAGCATTAGAGTGGTAGCAAGCGGTAATAATACTTGAGTCACAACAATAAAAATAATGGGTAATAGAAATAATTCAAACACCCTCCCTAAAACCCTCATCAATAACTATTCCCATTCCAGCAAAATAATTAGAAGGGGAGAACATGGGAAGTGATAATCACAGAGAAGTAAAACCCTACCTTGGATTGTTCATTGACATTGAAACAAGAAGGAAGTCGAAGAAGGCCAAGAGAGTTCCAATGATCTTCATTTCCGAAACCCTACTTCGATGGTGGGGAAACTCTTTGTCGTCTACCATGATTTATGAAGAACGTTCTTCGATGGAATTCTTCATTGGAGAAGTGAAATCCTCCCAATATTTCTCCTCTCCCCAAAATCCACCAAAAATCTAAGTATCCAATATAATATGATTTCCCCAATTTAATTGTTGGCCCAAATTTAAATTTGGTTAATTAATTACATAGGTTGGAATAATAAATATAAGCGGGTGGAAACATTTAAGTGGGAGATGATTAAGAGGATCCTTAACACTTATGAGGGAGTTCAAGAGGTTATAACCTTCGGGTGGCCACCACCACCATAACCTCTCATGAGATGTTAGGCTCGGTGGTCCCCACCTTTATAACCCCTCATGGGAGGTTTTAGTTCAGGTTGTCCCCACCTGTGAAATATCCACATGGGTGGTTTCAAAATTAAAAAAATCAAAATAGTACACCATTTTATTTTATTTTATTACTTTATGAAAAACCCAAAATCTATCATTCAATCTCGACCCACTACGGTTGAGGTGAAGGTAACATGAATAGAATTCCTGTGCAATGAGTTCAACGGTGTCCTAGAAATTAAATTCTGAGCACCAGTTCGAAAGATAGAAAAACCCGCTCACACGATTATTGAACGTACCAGAACAAATGTTCAGAAATTTATTCCAGGCACTTCGGGCCTCATAATTACTTTCCGTCAAATTTCACAGACTCGTAAAATACCCATTTAATTAAAAAAAATACATTAAAAAATACGGGACTTTACAAGGATTCCCAAAATTATTTGATAGAAAAATGGAATAATTTTATTCATCATCCTTGAAGATTCCATATTTTGGGGAAAATTCAAAAGCATATATATTTACATAATTTTTTTTGAATCATTAGTCACCTGGAACCCATGAATGGGAAGACTATATGTCATGCAGTGTGGATTTTTTGTAGATTTAATCATAACTTAAACATTTTTGTATTCCTTCTCTTCTTATAAATGACTTAAATCTATCATAAATTTTATTTAAGCATTGATATGAAATTTTCATTGGATGGGATCAACACATGAAGTAAAACACATATTCCTATCTTCTAAGGAGTGTGTCAAGCCTATTTAATTGGTACATGTGATTATTGAGGATCTTAATATTTTTAATGATGATTTTCAAAATAAATTTACATAGAATCTCCTTACAACTACTAATAGGTCTCTAGAATTTTATCTAAAAGATTTACATTAAAATTGTATAATAGGTAGTTTATTAACATTACCCCCATTTATCTAGATATTCAATAAAACATTATATAGGTTGCTCATGTAGTGTTTCAAAAGGATTTTTTGTAGGCACTCTAACCCCAATTGTTTTAAAACACCATGGTTGGAAAATCCAATCATTTATGGTATTAATGTGACAACCTACATGAGAAAACTATCCATATATGATTCCTAGTATTATAATAGTCTGCAAGACCTTATTTACTCTAATAACATGCTGAAATTTCTTGTAGTTTGTAAATATTGACTGAGACTTTCTTTGGTGGGTTACGAATTCTAATGGAAAACTCACTACCATGGTTTATTATAGGATCAAATCTGAATACATCCCTATTTTTAATTTTTGAGGAATAACTTCATGTGGTCCCTTACCTCCCCATATCTCCTGAAACATCAATAGAGAATATAAGGATGCATGCCCCCTCTAATAGGACAACTATAGTGGGATGGTTTTCAACCCACTCATATCTACACTTTTTCCTCAACTGTAATGAACATATTAATAATGTATTCACATCATATGTCTTATCCTTCCAACATTGGATGCACATCAATTCTGTGTCTGGGAATAACTCGAGGCAAGATAACTTTGAAGATACAATGCCCTCAATTTTTCATTCTAGTCAGTCTGCAGATATAAGGAATATTGTGCACAATATCTTATTCTATCATTGTCTATGATTGGAGAGAAATAAATGCACCAGCCTATGAGAATTCACATCCCTTCATTCAATATGGAATCACATCCATTTATTTGGAGTTTATGGCTACCTCTGAGGTCCAAAAAGGTTCAATTAATAATGATATTTCTAAACATATTATATTAGAAATTTTGGGTATCATTAGAAGGGCCAAGAAACCGATGGTTTTAAAATAAATTATATTTACATTTCTGATAACTGCATTGTTGAAGGTGAATGAGGATGGAGTGGATTTTGGTGAATCAGGTTTATTGGGCTATGGTGATGTTTTTTTCATTCATCGAGTGATTGTTAAAGGATTCTTCTATCATTTTATTAGTAATGGTTCTACTATAGAAGTTGAATTTTGAAAAAATGTTAAGGCTATTGAATATGAAACTATGTATAATTGGATATTGATTTTTGTGTAATCTCATTCTATTGTTGCTGTTAAATTTTTAAGTACATGATCTAAATGTTTCCTATAGTGATTTACTTTATTATGGATTTAATTTATTCATTTAATTTATCATATTGATTTTGATTTTAAACATGATTACAATAGAGAAAATAAAGTTGTAGATTCTCTGTCGAGAAGGGGAACTGATGAACAAGCTTGAGGTGGCCTTTCAACATTATGTATTTTTCTCTAAATTTATTTGTATGGATGCATGTGGTGTTTCCCATCTCATATATATGAACCCCCTTGTAATGCTACTCTCCCTTTATTTAAATAAATAACATTAGGAACATGGATTCCCCAACTCTAGAAACTTTCTGATTATTTCATTATTTATTGAATAATGAAACTAATAAAAAAAACCCATTATATCATGGGGAAGAGATTCATTGGTTAAATGGGTTCTTAGAATAAAAACATGAAATGTAAATTCAATGTCATCAAATAAGAAACCAATACATTCGGTTAAATTTCCACTCTCTCTTAAAATAACACATGTTAACATTTATATTTACATTGCAAGATGATGAAGTATAATTCCTAGTCATATAATAATCAAATCATGAGAAGATGAATGTAATAAATGGAATAAAACAGGAATATCAATGTAGAATGTCACATCTAATAATTAAAAACATGAACATAAAATAATGATAGAATATGATAACCTAATTGAATCTGAGGAATGTGGTGACACCATAAAACATGAAATCATAGGAATATTTCAAGCCTATCCTCTATGACATAAAATTATTGTGTGGATAGGATATCCACACATGCACCATATGTTTAATCTCATTTTAAAAAATCATTACAAAATACATTTCTGGGCTATATAATTCCTAGGACACCCATCACATTCACATTATTTTCATGCCTAATTGTGCCACATATATCATTCTTCACAATGTCATATTTCATCACATTATGTACCATGATTAGGTAGTGATGGTAAAATACGAGGAACTACCCAATCAAAAATGTTTCGGTTCATCATGGTGAAGACCTTTAGGTGGAAATGGGGATGAATATTCATTAAAAGTTTGTTCAATATTTGAAAATCCAAGGATAATTTCATGAGCATACCTTTTGTTTATAATGATTAGTGGAAGGTTTTAATGAGAGTTAATGGGATTTCTCCTCACAGTAAATAATAAGAAATTTAATATGGATGTTTAAAAAAGTCAAACACGAACTACTAGTAATCATTATTCATAATATAAATAATGCAATTAAAAATAATAGAGAAAGATAAGATACATTTCCCTAAGAGGGTGCTTATAAATGATATTTTCCTGTTTATTAATATATTTTCAAATCTATAACAGGGATCTAGAGTGGGGTTGTTTGATTAAATCGAATATAATAGTATTTTTACTAAATAGGATATGAAGTCTGGGTGGGGTTTTATTGAAAAAGAGTGGATAATTATTTGTTAATTTTTATAATATTCTTTTTCACTCGATTTGATAAATTAATCCAAACCAAAAAACATTCCATAAATTTTCCCATGGTTTCTTCCAATGTGGATTAGATATCAATATTTTTATGTATACGCCCCAAATTCCACCAAATAATAACCTTAGTGACGTAGAGGTGAGTCCTGTTCATAATGAATTGATTTTAAACCTTTAAAATATAATATAGGTTTTAGATGACTCAATTAGGGTTTATCGAATTTATAAAATAAGTATTAATGAAAAATATTATAAAGGTGAAATTTTTGTGGTTGTGAATAATCAATATTTTATTAAGTACATCACTTTTGGGATTTTTTATGTCATAATACATATCATATAATTATATTGCATTAAATTTTTAGCCAAAAATTATACTGTATAATAAAATATTAAAAAACTAACCATTTGATAATATAAAAATTATAATTTAAAAAAATATTTATTTTGAGAAAATAATTCTCCAAATTTGATAACTAAAAATTGAAAATAAAAAATCCTCATTTATATAAAATAATAGTTCAGTTGACAATAACTCTAGTCTATACCATGTAAAAATTACATATTATTTCAAAACATTATATTGTAATTTATATATAATAAATATTATTTAATAGTATTATTTTACAATAATAGAATTTACTTAAAATATTATTGAATTCATAAAATTTTTTATTTTGATTGAAACTATATATATGAAAAAAATACTTTTTCCTCATCGTATCAACATATATTTTTTTATCACAATTATTATCTAATCATTATTATGTAATAATTAAATATAATTATATTCAATAATTAATATATAATAATATAGAAAACAATTTTCTATGATCTAGATACATATCCTTTATTATAAAAATGAATTCCCAATGGGTAAGTTATGTGATGAAGAGATTGCCTTGGGGTGGTTCTATGAACATGGTTTTGGGTGTGATATCGATGAGCATGAAATTATCTCATAAATGGTTTATCCCATGATATATTAATTTAATAAAATCTTGGGTTTGGTCAAAGATAAATCTCATTGATTTTATCTCCATTAAGTGATTTGATAATTGGGATTTATAAGGTATTATTCTATTAGTCGAGGCTATCCCTTACTTTTTCTATGTCAATTTGATTCAACATAACCCTTTATATATACACAATAATCATATGAACATTTTATAATAGGCATATTATTAAGGGTTATGATTCTTAACAATCATTTAATTCTGAGAGGATATAACATATAACTTTCTAATATTTCCATATAGTGTATCTATTCTAATTTTTTAAAAGGAATTTACACATTTAAATATAGATTTTCTTTTGTAAATATTAATACCATTAAATTATTCCTCCACTTGTAATTTTCACCCTAAAAAATCCATTCACATATAAAAATATATTTGGTTACTTCTATTTTTGCATGTCTTCTAGTTCCCAAATTTCCTCCTGAAGCATGTTGTTCTGCTAAATCACTTCATCTTGAAGAGTTGTCGTGTTCTATATAACCTTGAATCATTGATATAAGAACATCCTAAAATTATATTGATATGAAATATCATTCTCCAATGTTACCACTACTTCGTTTTGAACAAGTGAGGGTCAGGTAGGTACTTCCAGAAGATGGATTAATAGGACACATCATGTACATGGGAGAGATTATATAAGAGTTCTAGTTGATAGTTCACTCATTAGATGCAATAAAATATTTCAAGGATATCATATATCTTGGAATATGCATTACCTTCTTTCGAAAAGACACGTATTCATTCTATGGTGATATAATAAATAACACACTGCCCTTGATGTAATGTCCCGGTTCAGGAAGCCACCCAGAGGTGCCCCGTACCTGGTTGGTCACAAGGACTCAAGCACATTTCCCCAAACACCAGAGTCTGCCGAATAGTAGCGAGGGCCTTGTGTGTGATAGTGGGAAAACTATGCCCTCATTGGTAGAGTACACAATGGAAGTAAACAAAACATGCAATTGAGGAAGTAGAAAATATCCAACAACAAAGCACCAGTAAAAAGCGGAAGACTAAAACGATAACCCACTAGAGCACATATGTATATATTAAATGATGCATGATGCATATCTAGGAAAACATACAAACATGTCACAATGATGGAAATACAAACAGTACCAAACAAGTAAAAAAGAGAAGATAAACAGCTCTTCCGCATCGCAAACCTAATCATGGTCCCATGCTCTTCTTCTCCAAAGAAATCAATTACAAGAAGTCGAAGGGCGCTTGCACTTGTCTCTACCTGCAACAACATAGTCTGTTTGGGCCCAAAAGCATGACCCAAACAGGGTGTGAGACTAAATCCCAAGAGGAACTCACCCGAAGATCTGTGCCTAATAGTCAGTGAGTATATGATACATAATAGTACAGTAAGCAGTAAAAAGTAATAGTAAACAGCAGGCAGTAATCATCAAGAAGAAAGAGTAACAGTAATCAATCCATATAACAACAAGTAGTAGTGAAGCAAACATCTAACCACAATAGGAACCCCTTTGGGATGTACTCACAGCCAATCCCTCTGTTATTATCCAAAAAGTACCAACAAACCTCTGGGCAGTGCACTCATCCCAACCCCTCTGGTTTGGAAATTCAAATTTATAAGAATCTCTAGGGAAGCTTTCTTGGTCAATTCTCATTATAGTCTAGGGTAGTTAGGACTCTCTGAGGAAGATCACGCGGTCTAACTCACTTATAGCCCCGAGGTCTAGAAACTCTCTGTGGAGCTCACTCGGTCAATCCTCTTATAGTCTCAGGTCTATCACAGACACTCTAAGTAATCTCACTCAGTTAATTCCTTCTCTTTCCTGGAAGGGTTTTAAAAAAATTCAAAAAAGTAAAGAATCTATGAGGAATCTCACTCGGTATACCATCATGTAGTCTATAATATCCAAGACTCTCTAGGAAGCTCACTCGGTCTATCTCCTTCATTCTATAATGTCCAGGACTCTATGAGGAAGCTCACTCGGTCTACCCTCCTATAGTCTATAATATCCAAGACTCTCTGGGAATCTCACTCGGTCAATCCCTTTTATTCTATAACACTAGGTTCTCGTAGTCCCATACCATTCAATGCATAATAATTCTATAAGGAAAAATTACACCTATAGAGCTACTTGGGTAACCATTCTACATAACAACAAGCATGATAAGAGTATCATTCCATCCTGCAGTCACAAGGCATGGAAAACAGGTATAATGGCCAAAGGCTAACAGAACTCGAAGGATATAACAAGAAAAAGGCATGTGAAAAACAACCCAGAACAGAAATTATTCTCAAACATGATCAAATTACCTCTACAAAACAATACAATCAAGACATGAAAACAACAGGGTAAAAAATGGTAAACACGCAATACTCCGTTCAGGGGTAATGGTGGAAATTTTCACATAATACTCAAGGACTTATAAAGGTACGGCACAAACCACCTACCTTGATTCTAGGAGATCATTATACTTTGACCATAAGGCTTGATTCCCCTTATAATGGTGTAGATCTATGAAAATGGAAAAAAACGTTCAACCCAAGATATCTTGAGAAAGAGGGAAAATCATGGAATGAAAGTCAAGAAGAAGGAAGAGCTCACCGTTGCGGTTCCAATGCAATCGACGATGGTCGATTCTGCAAACAGACTGAGGCTCGGGGGCTCGGAGGAATTTCACGGCCATACGGGGCACTCTCGATCGAAGAACCTGGAGAAGAAGGTGTTTCCATCGATTAGGCGTGATCGTGGTCCGTTTAATGAAAAAAAGTACATGGCATGTACTTGGCCTTTCTGTACTCGGCTTTCACCGGCCTCCACATCGCCCCTACACACCATGTGTATGGACCAAACACGGCCATCACACTACCTCACGTGGCACCAACGTACATGGCGTTTACTTATAAAGTACATGGCATGTACTTTGAAATTTCCTAGATTAACCCATTTTTTATCAAAAATGACATGAAAAGGAAAAACGTACCTGAAACAAAGATCCGGGTTCTTGCAAACTTCCCCCTATAAAGAAATCCATCCCTGAATTTCCCTAGAGCTGCGTAGAAGAAGAACCCTCGAACAGTTCTGGACACTGTGATCGTACATCGGCCTCCCTATCCCAAGTCTCGTCTTGTACTCACCCATGTTGTCATAGAACCCGTACCAAAAGAACAGACCGGCTACTGAGAGCCTTCATACTGTGATCAAAAATCTGGATAGGATGCCTCTCAATCGAAACATCTGCTTCAAGCTCAACCTCCTCAGGTTAAAAGACATGAGACAGGTCTAAAAAGTAATGTCGGAGTTGAGAGACGTGGAAGATGTCGTGCATAGCCCAGTACCTATGAGGTAACTGCAACCGATAGGCAACTGGCCCAACTCTCTCCAACACCTCAAATGGCCTGAAGTACCACGGTGAAAACATACCCTTTCTCCGAATCCTCTTGTGTCCCATCCTTGGTGCGAAATGCACCAAAACCCGATCCCCGACCTAAAAATCCAGAGGTCATCTCCGTTGATCAGCTTAAGATTTCTGTCGAGACTGTGTCGTAGACATCCTCTTCCGAGTCAACACTATCTGCTCTGAGGTCTCCTGAACAAGACGAGGTCCCAACAAATATGCCTCTCCTGCCTCCGGCCAGCATAAAGGTGATTGACATTACCTACCGTACAAGCCCTCGTAAGGTCCCATCTAAATAGTCATCTGAAATCTGTTATTCCAGGTGAACTCCACAAAGAGGTTTATGCTTCTCCCAAGAACCTCCAATGTCCAGAATGAAATATCATAGCATATTCTCAAGCACCTGAATCGTACGCTCAGACTGACCAACTATCTAGGGATGGTATGTTGTACTCAAAAGTTCTAGTGTACCCAAAGCCTTCTGAAGCCCCTTCCAGAACCAAGAAGTAAAACACAGATTCTTATCTGAAACAATGGTGTGTAAAACATCATAGAGACGTACAATCTGTCGGATGTACAACTGTCCTGGCTCATCAACACTAAAGGTCTCATTGATTGGCATGAAATGGGAAACCTTCATAAGCATGTAGATGAAAACCAAAACAACATCACTCCCTCAAGGCAACCTCAGTAACCCGGTCCCGAAGCACATCACAACATTGTTCCACTTCCACTCGGGAATGGGTAACTGCTGTAATAGACGTTCTGGTTGCTGATTCTTTTCATTCACATGATGACAAGTAGATCATATCATGATGAACCCAGCAAAATCTCTCCTCATACCCGGCCCCTAGTACTGGCAGTGAAGATCCCAATACGTCTTGGTGACACCAGGATGAACTGCCTAAACTGAAGAATGGAAATCCCGCATCAGCTCCTTGCATATGTCTACTGACACCCATACGTGTCCCCGGAAACACAAGATCTCATCCTCTCCCACTATCCCTTTAGGATGAGGGTCCTCTCCAGACACACTCTCCCACTAACAAAGGCCTTCTGAGTCTGATAGTTGTGTCATCCATACTTGATCAAGAAGGTTTGAGGTAACAACTACAGAAGATAGAAATGTCTACCCTTATTTGTCGTGCACCTCCAAATGCATTTCAGAAAACAGATCCATAAGCTGCCACTCACTGCTAGCCTCTTGAACTGCATGAATCTGAGTTCTTCTACTCAACAGATCTGCCACTGTGTTCTCATTTCCCGGCGTATAGGGAAGCTCAAAGTTGAAGGACGGAAGATACTCAACCCACCTACACTGTCTCAGATTCAGATCACGCTGAGTGAAGATGTAATAGAGACTCTTGTGGTGGGTGAAAACCACAAAGTGTTATACCAGAAGTTAATGTCTACATTAGCATAAGGCATGTACAATAGCTACCAAATCTATATCGTGTGTTGGGCACTTCCTCTCATGTGGCCTCAACTGCCGAGACCCGTAATCAAAGATCCCATCTCCCTGCATAAGTATAGCTCCTAGCCCGATACCTTAAGAGTCGCTGTAAATAGTATAGATCTTGCCCGACTCTGGCAAGACTATTATCAGTTCTGAAATCACCCTCCCTTTGTGCTCCTAAAATGGTGTCTCCCAAGAATATGACCATAAGAACTTCACCCCTTTCTTGTTCAGACCTGTCAGTGGTGCTGCTAGGTGTGAAAAGTCCTGAATGAAATGCATGTAGTATCTAGCCAGCCTTGGGAAACTATGCACCTAAAAGACATTCTTTGGCTGCTCCCACGAAACTACAGCTCTCAGTTTCTCTAGGACTAATGATACTCATGCCTCTGAGATAACATGACCTAGGAAGTGAATCTGATCCATACAAAAGTGTCATTTCGGGAGCTTAGCATATAACTGATGCTATCTTAGTGTACTCAAAATGATCTCATGATGGGCAGCATGGTCGTGTCGAGTGTGAGAATAAACCAAGATGTCGTCCACAAAAACAACCACGAAGGAATCCATGTATGGATGGAAAACTCGGTTCATCAGCGCCACGAAAACTACTGGCGCAATCATGAGACCGAACGGTATAACCATATACTCGTATAGACTATACATGTTCATGAATGCAGTAAGAGGTTTATATGATGGTCTAACGCGCAACTGATTATAGTTGGATCACAAGTCAATCTTCGAGAACACTTGGGCTCTTCGAAGCTGATCAAAGAGATCATCAATCCTTAGCAAGGGATCTTGGTTCTTAAACGTCAACTGGTTCAACTTCCGATAATATACACAAAGCTGAAGGGTACCGTCTACCTACATCACAAAAAGGATAGCCGGACCCCAAGGAGAAGTACTGGGTCAGATGAATCCCTTTTCTTGCAACTCCTCCAACTGCTTCTTGAGCTCATGCAAATCAGGTGTAGCCATCCTATAAGGAGGAATGGACACCGGTTCCCCTCCTGGCATGAGCTGAATAGAAACTTCTACCGCATGCCTTGGAGGAAAACCAGAAAAGTCCTCTAAAAAGACATCCCAGAAACGTTCCACCACTGGAGGAATGTCTAACTATGAAGACTCTTGGCCATCCAGATAATGACTGGAAATCTGGGCTGTAACTCCTCCTAGCACCTAATGCTCTTGTCCATCTCTACCTGCCTAGACATCCCACTCTCTTCTAAGGAGGATTGATATGCCCTCTTGTGATACGAAACTCACCCTGTGGTGATATAAATCGATGAATTCCTGGAAGGGAACTCACCAGTTCATACTAAGAATGACATCATATCCTGTCATCTCTAGAACATAGAGATCCAATATGAAGTGAAACCATGAAACCTCATGAGGGAACTCTCTACAATGACGTACACTAGAGGTCCTTGTTCCAAATGGTGTGTCAAGATCCAACTTGTAGGCAGATGAAAAGATAAAGATCCCAAGGCTCTCCACAATAGCAACAAAGATAAAACTATGTGAAGCACCAGTATCGAAAATGGATGAAGATAAAACAAAGGCTAATAATATCATACCTAGAAATGTAGAAGTTTCGGGATCCTGATCCCGAATGGTCTGCTCCATGATGAAATTAGGGCATGTACCACGACCATCCGCCCCTAACTGACCACTCTGAGCTGATCCAATTTGCTATCGCTGGTAACCTGGTGACTGACCACCATGGCCTCGACCTCCAACTCCTCTCAAATGGCCGGAAGAACTCTAGTTCCTGGACTGGTGAGAAACTGGCGACACATCTTCTATAAGTGGTGTCATAGAAGTACCCCTTCCACCAGTTATAGGTGAGAATATTTGACAAAAATGGTGAAGATGGCCCATCTTGCCACAAGATCAGCACTCCACCAGGTCTCTCTAGCACTGAGGCCTAGTCTGCCCGCTCCAACCACACTGGTAGCATACAACCTAGATTTCCGAAGACACATTCCGCCTACCCTGATCTCCTCGAGCAGACTCCCTACCGCATTTCATGCTATCAGTTGGAGGAACACTGACTCTGGATGTTGAACCGCATTGGCTCACAGATCCAGAATCTCTCAAATTTCGTTAAGAGATTAGCATCTGGTGGAAGATAGATGATATCGAAGTCAACCTGAAGATATTCACCCAGGAACAGATCTCTTTCCTAATACGGTCCTCAAACTTCCTAGCAAGGAACAACTCATCACTTGCTAGAATCAGTGTGAAGCGATGCATCTTGGTAAAGCGATACAAGTACTCCATAATAGAAAGAGTACCTTTCTCTAGACTTATAAACACTCGGGCTCGATCGGCCCTCAAGGTCTTCGGATATAATTAATCGTAGAAGATGCACTGAAACTCATCTCATGTCATACTCTAATAGTTCCATGACTGTGAGATCATCTCCCACCACCTCTTAGCGGTGTCTCGTAGCATATAACAATAATTCTTCACCCTCTTCTCTAAACATATCTTCAGATGATCTAAGATCGTCAATGTGGCCTCTAACGACCACTCTGTATCCTTAGGTCATCCATCCCCAGAGAAAGTAGAAGGATGCTACTGCTGGAAACCTCGCGTCAACTCATCCATCAATGGGGTAAGAGGCGGTGCTCACCGAAAGGTCTGCATCAGCCTCAGGAAGTCCTCCTTGAACTATGCATCGGCGCCTGCAACAGGTATAACAACTGGTGCCAAGGCTGTCATAGTAGGGGGATCTGTAGGAGTTCCCGGATCGGCCATATCCGGTGTCTGATCACCATCTGGAAGCTGACGTACGACTGGAGGACGTCTCCGAGGCATAGCTCTGAAAGATCAAAAGCACAACTTATATCATGATTATAAATGATAGAGAACACAAGAGTAAAAACGGGAACAAGAGAATGAAATATTCAAGTTTGCTAAACACGACTACACGGTGTGTATAAAAATAAACGTCGTGTTCCTTATAGCCATTCACTTGGCCATGTACTCTTCCACCCTTGGTTGTGTAACAAACTAGACTACACGGTGTGTTGTCCTCTACACATGGCATGTACTTTATCTCCATCCCCTAATCGAGTCTCATTACACTGCTAACTCACATGGTACTCATAACCCTAGACTACATGGCATGTTCACTAAGGACACAGTGAGTACTAGAAAAGGTTTTGGCAACCCGTGTTGTTAGTTACACGGTCGGCTACAGAGCTAACCCTTACATGGCGTGTTCCGAACAAACACGATGTGTATAGGGGAGATAACACTATCCCGTTTTATTCGTGACACGACTGGGTACATAGAACAAGACAACACGGCATGTTCGTACCCAACATGGTGTGTACTACACGAGCTTCCACAACCCATGTTGTTAGTGACACGGCCGGGTACACAGCTCACTACTACACGACGTGGAACAACTATAAACGGCGTGTTTTCTGGAGACTTTTTCACCACCCCGTGTTTCTGCTCACACAGTCAATTACACGGTTTAAAACTACACGACGTGTTGTCAAGTACACGCCGTGTATTCTAGGTTTTTATAGGCAGTAGCTCAGAAACTACATTGAAGCCCAAAAAACACTGAAAAACAAACATGAAGGTGCAAAATACTGATCCGTGAGGGCCCATACTCCCAGTGAACCAAAGCTTGACATCACATATATATCATCTACAAGGGAAAAAATTCAATGATCCACCATGTTCGATTCATGAGGTCCTATAACTCACCATGAACAGAAATTCGACGTTCATTTAAGAAAGGCACAATACAAACAATTTCTCTATCAAACTACAGGGATTCTATCAAAGCATCTATCACAACATCCTGCATAATCTACACAATGTCTATCACAACAACATGCAATCACTAATGCACCCTAGATGGAATGGCAAGAATGCATGGCATGTGATTTCATACAAGTGCCTATATGATGGATGAGATAGCATACCCTCATCACATAGGGTTGCGACAGAAATAGAACCGCACTAGCACAACAACAACAATATAAGGCATGTGAATCACTCTAGGTGAAATAATATCAACTGTAAATTCTCAAAACTAGAAAATTAAAATAAATGAGGTAGATTAGATTTTCACAGTACACGGGTTAGCTACTCCTGGGCACAACATATTACCAAGTAATAAATCCATCCTATCCCTGGATAATGGCTCCAAACAGTAAATCAAGAGAAAATAATTCCTCTGATACCAATTTGTAACATCCCAGTTCCAGAAGCAACCCAGAGGCACCCCGTTCCCAGTTGGTCACATGGCCTCAAGCACATTTACCCAAACCCCAGAGGCTACCAACTAGTAGTGAGGGCCTTGGGTTTGAGAGTGGGGAAACTAAGATATCATTGGCAGAGTACACAGTGGAAGTAAACAAAAAATTCTATAGATGAAGCAGTAAATATCCAAAAACAATGCACAAGTAAACAATAGAAGACTATAACAATAACCCACTAGAGCACATATGTATATATGATATGATTCATGATACATATCTATGAAAACAGCCGAACATGTCACAATGCTAGAAATACAAATAGTACCAAACCAGTACAAAAGAAAAGATAAACATCTAATCAGCAACACAAGCCTAAGCATGTCCCATGCTCTCATGCTCCAATGAAATCAAGTACCAGAAGTCGAAGGGAACTTTCCCTTGTCTATACCTGCAACAACATAGTCTTCATGGGCCCATAAGCATGACCCAAACACGGTTTGAGACTAAATCCTAGTAGCCAACCACCCGAAGATATGTTCCTAATAGTAAGTGAGCATATGGAAGGTAATAGTACAGTAATTAAGCAGTGAATATTAACAGTAAACAGCCGGCAGTAATCAACAAGCAGTAACAGTAACAATAAATAATCCACAGAACAACAAGCAGCAGTGAAGCAAACAGATAACCACAACAAGAACCCTTATGTGACGTACTCGTAGCCAACCACTCTTTCCTTATCCAAGAAGTACCAACAACCCTCTTGGTAGTGCACTTAGCATAACTCCTTCAGTTTGGTTATATAAAATTATAAGACTCTCTGGGGAAGCTTTCTCGGTCAATTCCCCTTATGGTCTTGGGTAGTCAGAGACTCTCTGAGGAAGATCACGTGGTCTAACCCTCTTATAGCACCAAGGTCTAGAAACTTTCTAAGGATCTCACTCGGTCAATCCTACTATATTCTCGGGTCAATCACAGATTCTCTAAGGAGGCTCACTCAGTCAAATCCTTCTATAATCTGGAAAGGTTTTAAACAAATTCAAACACGTAATGAATCTATTAGGAACCTCACTCGGTCTACCTTCCTAAAATATATAGTATCCAAGACTCTATGAGAAGCTCACTCAGTCTATCCCTTACATTCTATATTGTACAAGACTCTTTGAGGAAGCTCACTCAGTCTACCCTCCTGTAGTCTATAATATCCAAGACTCTCTAGGAAGCTCACTCGTTCTATCCCTTATAGTCTTTAACACCGGGTTCTCACAGTCTCATTCCAGTCAGTGCATAATAATGCTATAAGTCCAACGTACACATATAGAGATACTTGGCTTACCATTCTATATAACAACAAGCATGACAAGAGTATCATTCTATCATACAGTCACAAGGCATGAAATACAGGTATAACAGCCAAAGGCTAACAAAACCCAAAGGTCAAAACAAGAAAAAGGCATGAGAAAAACATCCAAGCACTGAAATTATCCTCAAACATGATAAAATTACCTCTACACAAGCATACAAGAAAGGCAGGAAAACAAAAGGGAAAAAATGGTAAACACACAATACTCCGTTCATGGGTATTGGTGGAAAGTTTCTCATAAAACTCAAATACTTATGAAGGTAAGGCACAAACCACCTACCTTGATGATAGGACATCAATATATGCTGACCACGAGGCTTGATTCTACATAGAATGACATAGATCTACGAACAATCAAAAAACATTCAACCCATGATATCTTGAGAAAGTGGGGAAATAATGGAATGAAACTCAAGAAGAAGGAAGAGCTCCCCGCTGCGGTTCCAACGCAATAGACGATGGTTGATTTCGAAAAACAAATGGAGGCTGGAGGGCTTGGAGGACATTCACGGCCGTACGAGGTGCTCTCAGTCGATGAACCTGGAGAAGAATGTGTTTTCTTTGATTATTCGTGACCTCAGTCCGTTTAATGAAAAAAAATTACACGGTGTGTACTTCTAGGGTACTCCGCATGTACTTGGCCATTCCATACTCTACTTGCAGTGGCCTACACATCTCCCCTACACACCGTGTGTGTGTCCAGGACACGTCCAACACATGGCCTCACGCGGCACCAAGGTACACGACGTGTAATTATAAAGTACACGGCGTGTACTTCAAAAATTTTCTGATTTTCGTCTTTGTCTAAAAAACGTCTAGAAAAGAAAAAATGTACCTGTAACGAGGATCTGGGTTCTTACATCTTACCTCAAACTCCATATCTCATAGAAAATTTCTCATTAGTTGTTCCATTAATGTTTTGTTTATTTCATATTGTCAATAATGGTTCAAACTAACATTTTCACCTCTTAGATATGATCATGTCCCACTACCTTTTCCATTCATTCTTTATCCAAGAATATTGGTGTCTAAAACCTTTTTCAAGATAAATCTTGAGGAGGTTATATTTGAATGAAAGAATGAAAGAAATTGTTATATGGGAACACCACTAAGAGTAGGTATTGATCCAAACTTCCATTGAAATAAATTTCATGAGATATAATCATATCAAATAAAGTTTAAATGGTTCCATGAATCTGATTATACATATGAGGGTGATAAGTAGTGCTAAAGTAAAATTTAATATCTAATAATTTCTGAAGAGTTTCCCGGATCCTTGAGAAAATAAATTCATCTTGGATATATAAAATAATGTATTAGAACTCTATGTAGTCTCGGAAATTACCATATGTATATCACAGTGTCTTGGACAAGGAAAAAATATTCTTTGATAGAAATGTGCGGACTTGGTATGTTTATCGACTGCCACTATGTTTCGATAATTCATTATATGTTTCTAATGGAGTCCTATGGTGAGATAAATGGATTTTCCCATTCCCATACTAGAATAGGCAATGGAGTAATAATAAAATTTTAATTATATCATTCGGATTTGAAATCTTGGCATACCAAGCATTGACATACAACCTTTTCAATCTCCCACTTCTTGTTATCCCACAAGAAGTTTTGCATTAAATCACAATGCATCTTAGACATTCCTGGATAAATAGAAAATAATGATTTGTTAACATCATCCAGAAGTTCCTAATTGAAATCTAGTATATATGGAAACCATATTCGAGTTTAAAAAAATATCCTTTTTTATAAAAGATAAAAATAAGATACTTACTACATTATTGAATTTCCAGGTTATCTTGATAGGCCTCATCGATCCCCTCAAGAATGTATGTTTAAAATGTTATTGAATAAATATTTCAAAAATATCTTTTAGTTATTTTCATGTAAAACCTTTTTATGTCCATTACGATTGAATCCCGTGCAATTCTAAACAAGGATAAGGTCAAAAGGTCCTTCATACATACAACATCTCTCATAATATTTTCATTACATGAATATTAATGGATTGAACAATCATAATGTATGACCTTCTCTAACAACCTTTGTTGGTATTGTGGATCAAGATATTAATATATAAATATTACATCTATTTAGATTCATATTAAATATATAATAATAGGATCTGTTTGAGTACTATAAAATTGTAGAGTAGTGTATATATAATTTGTTTTATTTTATGAATGATATTAAATATATCCCATAAATATCGTACCTCATAATACACTTCATATGGAAACCCTAATAAAAAAATTATTCATATCATAAGAAAATTAAAAATATGAAAAGGGTGATCTCATATACTCTATATAGGGGAACATGTGATATATCAATTGAGCATAATATGAAATCATAAGAATAAAATTAAGTTATAATACATTGACTATAACATAAAAAGTACATAAATAATTTGAAAAAAAATCAAAAACAAGAGTTATGGAATAAAATATTAGCACTTAAAAAGGTATGAATCATAAGTATGTAATAACATTATAACTAAATTATACACCACAATTTCAGGTTATTATTGTGTTTGGAACCATCAAAAGTTTAAAAATCATATCACATGTCATGGATAATAACCAATATCATCAACGTAGTCATCAACACATATTTCACATAGTGTATCTCGGACATCAACATGTTTCCCATGATGGATCGAGCACTTTGACTTATTTCCATAAAGGATCATGCACTTCGTCTTGATTACATAACTATATAAAGGTGTGTAATAATTTAACTAATTTATTATAGGTAGATATTGGTCCAAACAATCACATAATTTAAACCATACATATGAATTCCATGATATCGTAAAACATCCCTAATATTTTCACATCATAGCTCAAAAAAATGAAACAACATCTATATTTTATCAAATTAGAGCATAACCCATGAAAATAGTTTTTATTTACATATCTTAACAAAAAAACACAAAACATATTGAAAAATAAAACCAATGGCATCATTCGATAAAATCTCATATAAAATACAAGTACTATAAAATGTTTTTTTCATTTTTAAGTTGAAATACTATTAAATGATCAACAAAAACATTATTTGGTAAATTATAATTTTCCTTTAAAAATAAAATATATAAATAATAAAAATGAGAATGTAGTAAAAATAACGTTTTCCATGAAAATAACATTCTATATTTGTTAAGGAATCATTAAAGAATTTAGTTTTTATGACAACAGAAAATTTCAGTCACGTTCAATAAGGTCTGAAACCATTCCTTTTAAAAAAATTGAAAAAAGTATCTCGCATAGAAAATTTTTATAATAGTACATTTAAAAAAAAAATTACTCAATAATTTGTAAAAATTTCTTTTATAAATAATACAATGATATTAAAATATTTCTGGAAAACATTTTTACAAAATATGTATATGGATGAAAAGGTATTTTAAACCACAGTGAAAAATGAAGTCATTGTTTCCATAAAAACACTCTTATAAGATACTATATAATTAAAGTTATAAATATAAAAGGAAAAAATATTATATTAATAAATAACAATAATGATATTGAAATAATTAGTTTTCATCAGATAAGGATCATATACTTTTCTCAATTCAAATTCATGTATAAATAGTCCTGATCAAAATAGGATTAAATCATAATCTTTTTATCTCCTATATAGAATTTAATCATTCACATTTAATACTCAATTGTATAATAAATATTTATTTATTATACATGTATTTCATAAACATATTCATATATATCATCTCATGTATTATTTTTCATAGCATATTATCCCCAATTTATTAATATTTGTTTATTAAAATCATTCCTCTAGTCAGTAACTGTATCATTTTCCAAGTGGGATTTAGTTCAACCATCACAGTCCATATAATTTGATCATAGTTCCATAATTTACAAAATTTATATAATTTTATAATCATAATATATTTTCATTATATACATATTTATAACCATTCATAAATATAATATAAAAAAAAAAGATTTATAGTGATCATGGAGATTGTATGCCATACGTACACTTGAACAGTGTTTCTATTTTTTGAATAATTTAATTAAATAATGAAAATAATAATAATAATAACCCATTAAAAATAGGTTATATATTATATATACCATATATATACATTGAATAAATCTCTAATATGATCCATTTAATGTGGAAAAAAATGAATTACATCGGTTCACAAGGCTGTAGTATGTCATACAGATGAACAACAGTTTCATTTGCCATTTGATGGGAAAGAGGGTTGATGTTGGAGAATTCATAGTAATAATTAAATTTTAGTACATTTCATACAATTAAATTTGTATTTTATGATCAATATCATGATGTTATATGAGGTAATGAATAAAAAATAAACTGATCAGTTATGATGATTGTATCTTCTTGGAAAAAACTCATTTAGATATCCTCCTAAGGACCCTAGAGATGGATTTTTTATACGAAAATAACCTTTTGAATATTTATATGAAAATTTAGAAGAGAATATTATAGTTTTTTCTCGAACTAGATGGCTTAATTTGATGTGAAAAAAGAGAAAAAAGAGGTTCTCTTTTATAAGAGAGGGTTGGGGCACTCATGGAATTTCATAAATTATTAAAAGATAAATAAGTCAATATCAATCCAAATGGTCCTAAAAGAACTATAAATTGATAATAGATAAAACATTCAATGATATATTATCCCATTTTCCCCATATTTATATTATATGATTTCAATAAAATTTTAAAACATATTTGCTTATAAAATATCATTATTTTCAATTTGTACATTATTCACATAATTTGTCTTAATATACATAAATAAAATGATTAAATTTGAGTACAATATTTTCACACAACACTAATATGTTATATTGATTTATAAAATTATTTTCCCACATTATCATTATCATATAAAACAAATTTTACTATTTTGGAAATCTTTTATTGAATTTTTTGATAATTCTGCCAATGTTACATCTATGTCGAATATGAATTTTTTTCCTTGATATAACGACCAAATATTATGAAAAAATTTATATCATGAATATAATTTCATTAATAAAAATAAAAATTTTATATTTTTATATCAATTTTTACTGTGTAGAAATATTAAATATATTTAAAATAATCAGAGTGATATTTTGTAACATAATTTGATTGAAATATTATATTGGACATTTTCATCAGATAGAATCTATTAAAAAAAATACAATTTGAGCCTAAGAAGTTAGGGATTGAATTTTATTCATCCAAAAAAGAATAATTATAACCATATCAAAACAACATTACCTTAAATAACCAAATATACATTTTTCGAGGAGATTAATGTTACCATGATTTATATTCATAACAAAAAAAGGTATATTTATAAATTTTGAACCTTCATATTCAAAATATTGAGTAAATATACAAAAATTAAATTTCTATAATTATTGGTAAATTATTTTAAAAATCATGTGCAATGTGAGATGAAAACTGAATTTTTAAAAAGAAATTTTAAGCATAAAATTAGAATTTATTCTTATTTCATAAAAA
This sequence comes from Viscum album, assembly GCA_963277665.1. Taxonomy (NCBI): domain Eukaryota; kingdom Viridiplantae; phylum Streptophyta; class Magnoliopsida; order Santalales; family Viscaceae; genus Viscum; species Viscum album. The sequence continues at coordinate 40,485,849 of OY728129.1, read as the reverse complement.
GTTAAATATATTTAATGGATGATTATAAAATTATTAAATATTTATGTTTCATTTATATTATTCCCAAAATAGTTATTTTTTTAATTTATTATAAAATTATGTGTTTGTGTGCACAAAAAAGTTTGTCAATAAAATATCACTTTTAATTTTAGATAATTTCTATTATCAATTATTTTAATTTTAAAAACAATATATTAATTTTAAATTTTTAGGCCAGATATGTTTCATAAATTATTTCTAATTACTCAATAATAACAATGAAATAGATAGTGATGAAACTGACCATAATAATACAAATTTAGTAGTATAAAACATTTATTTAAGATCAATGTTGCATATAATGAAATATAATCAATAAATAAAATTATTTAAAGGGAATTTATTAAATAAAGTCATTGGTGGATACAATATGGCACTATTGTAATAAATTTCCCCAATTAAAATCATCACTTTAATACAAAAAAATTATTATATCGTTATTTAATTACATGTTCCATTTCCGATGTAGCTTCCTCAAATTTCAGGATTCACCCGAAAACATTAACATGGAGAGTAGGATTTTCCCATATCACTTTATCCCTATGATTAATAATTTATATTATTTGATTCTTTCTGTATATGTTATCATCTAGTGGTATGAAATTTGAGTTTACTACATGTGAAATATTATGTTATTACATTATTAGGTAAGATATATGGAATACCATATGAATATGAGAGAGGTTTGGTGAATGTTCTGAGAGATAATCTACAATACATTCTAAATCATGAATATCCACGTGGATAATATAACTAGGGATAAAAATCACTTTATCCCAAAATATCATAACATTATTCTAAGAATAAATTAAAAAATATATTTTCACCAACATTAAATTCTAAATCATGTCGATGATTTTCAACATAACTCTTCTGTTAACTCGGAGCAGCCTTGATGTTTTACTAAATAGTTATAATTTTCTCCTTCATTTCCTCAAATAACTCATTTATAAATATCATTTATTTTTCCAAATTCATCACATCATGTCATGTTAGTGCACTTATTTCAAAATAGGTCTTCATTAAGCCCCATTTAAATTCTTGCGTTTGAACTCTTTTTGTATGAAATCTCAGTTAGAGGAATGTGTTGATCTCAAACACCATTGAAAATCTTAGAAAATGACATGAGACGATCCTCATGGGTATTAATAGTTATCTCAAACTAAACATATGTATATTGATGATAAACCATTATGAAACTCAAATCTGTATCTAGATCCTACAAATTACTTCTTTAGAACATATAGGTAGACCTCTTTTGCTAATTTGATACGATGGAAAGTGGTACTACAAGTAATCATACCACATTTTTAATATATATTTTTGAGATATAATCATGATATAATAATATCTATTGGAAATGAATTTTTATAACTTTTTATGTATATTTAATCTAACAGATATAATATTATTGACCTTAGAATATTTGGGGTGTTAAATGATAAAATCCATCTTGTTGTTTTACCATTTACATTCTTGCATGGTTAATGGTTGTAATATCTCTATAGACACGCATATCTAAACATTAAATTGATAACAATCCTATTACTGGGATATAAATTCTACAATAAATCATTTCACAATGACCAACCAAAAATACTCTTTTAGTTCTATGTACATCATTATACATCTAAGATGAATAAGGTATGATGAACCATGAGACTTATCCAATATATCATTCTCCAAATCATTTATGGGTGGGACACATTCACATTTCTAACCCTTATAATTACCTAGTAACCAAGGATGAACTTAGGAACATTTCTTTTTATATTTTCTATATCAACATCTTCCTTTTTTTCCGCCATAATACTCACATAGATTGAATATTGAAAATTAATTTGAAAAATATAATATTTTCCCATAGTCCTAAATATTTCCTAATCTATCCATTGAATCCCTGAAAACATTGAATCATTTGTGACATTTAAAATAGATAATCTATCATGGCACATTCAATTCAAAGCGTATTCTACCTTGTTCACATTATATGGTGTTAATTTCTGATTATTCATAACCCTTATCAAGCTCTGATATTCTTCTATAGTATATATTTTTCTCTTCCTGAGTTAAAAATAATTTAATGTTTTAGGATTTTTATATATATCACACATCTACAAATATATATATTGCCTCCATATGTGAAATGAAATAATTACTATTGTTAACTGCAAGTAATTACTTGTGTAGTTTTTATCATAAAACATCAATTGGAATGGTGCTGAAGCTACCACCATAACATTTTCATGAGTACAAATTCTAGTCCTTATTTTGATGAATCAATATATATCATAAATATTTATACACTATAGTGTATTATGATAACAGTTGTACTGACTAATCCTCTTTTTATCTCCTTGGAATTCTCCTCACATTATTTGTCCATATGATCCTAACTCTTTTTCATGTCATCTTTGTGAGTGGATTATATATTCATATGAATTCCCTAACAAAAATTTGATAATATCCATCCAACCAGAGAAAACTATAGGTTTTAGTTACCATGGTTGTTCTAGGAAATTTCTCAATAATTTATGTCTCTGAAGGATCTATTGATATACCCTTAAATGAAATTATATTATCAATAATGTTTCCTTCCAACAACAAAATTCAAAATTGGTAGATTTTTCATAATGCTTCACATTCCATAGATTCTCTATCACAATCACTGTGTGTATTTATTTTCTTCCATGAACATTTAATAATCATGAATATCTTCTATAAACACTACCAAAAACTGATCAACGTATTTTATAAAGACACAATTCATCAAAACTGGGAATATATCGGGATCGTTAGGAAGAGTAAATTACATCACTATAAATTCATATTTTCCATACCTTGTATGAAAAACTGTCTTGGGTATATACTATTACATGAAACTAAATTTATGACATCCAAACCAATATTCAATATTAGAAAATAATTAAGATCTACATATTTGATAAAATACGTTTTCAATTAGGGGGGTATGATGCATGGTCTTGATTGTAATCATGTTATGCTCTAGATTATAAAAACAATGACTCATCAACTTATCATTGTTCATAAAAAATATATTTGGTTCACTCCATGGGGATTAACAATGGTGTATTATTACATTTTAATGAATCATCTAGATTTTGTTCTTCAATTTATACAACTCATTTCGTTTTAATCTATAAGGATTGATTTAAATAGTCATAACATCGGGTACGAGTCCTATTGAAGACTAATCATCACTATTTGGTGGAAGAAATATTAATATATCTAAAAAGAGATCAAAAAACTTTTATACCATATGTGTATCATTAATATTGAGCTCGACCTTAACTATCTGAGATAGATAACCTTAATGTATTGGAATTAATACCCACATGATGAAATCAATTTGCATTAGTATTTAATATTCAGCCTCACATCGATGAATAATCATATATTCATTTGGAATATGAAATATAAAATCCCCTAATCATAAATTGTTATTGGGTCTATATAGATAAATCCAATTTCATCTAAGATTCATATCAAATTTACCTAAAGGGATAATCACATCTTTTATAGGATGAACATTCCCATAAACATCAATCATAGAGGAACTATATTATTGATAATTGGCAATTGTGCCATTAGATGTTTTCAAAGATAAATCAACATCAATTCATTGATGTGATAGTGTGTAACGACCCGATTCTAGAGCCCCTCCACTGGTGCCCCATACCCGGTTCACCACATGACCACAAGCACGTTTCCCCGAACGCCAGAGGTTGCCGACTAGCAGCGAGGGCCGTGGGAAGTTATTGGGGAAACTATGCCCTCATTCGGTAAGGTATACAAGGTATGAAAACAACCATAAACAACAGATGAAATGTAGATACAAAACCATGATGACAATGATGCAGTAGGTACAAGTATCTAAGGAAAACAACAAACACTATAACGTGCTGAAATACAATTGAAACCAATTGAAAAAGAAAAAAAGTAAGCTCCTCCGCATCGCGAGCCATGGCTCGGACCCATGTTCCCCAGATCCAGTGAAATCAAGAACATAAAGTAGATGGGTGCTTGCCCTTATCCATACCTGCAGCAACATAGCCTACTTGGGCCCAAAAGCATGGCCAAAACAGGGTGTGAGATACAATCACAGTAGGCAATCACCCAATGATTTGTGCCGAACAGTCAATTAATACGTGGCAGTAAATAACAAGAAGCAGTAAACAGGAAATCACTAGAAGCTACAATCCACAGTCCTAACAAGTAATGCACACAAGTAAACAACTAGTAACAAAAGTAAACAGGTAACCCTCGGGGTAGCTCTAACATCCAAACCCCTATGGTTCAACGTACAAAACACTTGCAACCCTCTGGGAGGCACACACAGTGTCACCCATCTGGTTCAGCTAAAAAGTAGACTCTCTTGGGAAGCACTCACCGTCAATTCCACCTATAGTCTCAGATCGTACTAAAGTCTCTCTGGGGAAGCACTCAATGTCTCATTCCCCTTGTGGCTTGCATCGAGGAACTACAGACTCTCTGAGGAAGTACTCATCTTCAATTACCCCTATGGTCTCGCATCATAATTAAAAGACACTCTAGAGAAGCCCTTAAGTGAATTCTCCCTATGGTATACTACATTAGACTCTCACAGTCCTGTGTGGAAAAGTAAAACAAGCTCAGCGCTCTTGCATCGTCTAAGTAAACCTCAAGAACTCATTGCCTATGAACTAAGGCTCAACAACATATCCAAGAGACAGTTCCACTATCCTATAACAAGGTATGGAAACCGGAAAAACACCCAACAAGAAAAACCAGCATCGAAAAGCAACCTGAGCACAAAATAAATTACTCTACTCACAATCAATAACCTATACTAAAGAAATCAAGTAAAGTAGGCAAACAGTGGGGGAAAAACAGGAAAACACATAATACCCCGTTTACGGGTATTGGTGGAATTTTCACATAATATTCATCAACTTTTTACGGAAGGACACAAACCACCTACCCCAATCCTAGGAGATCGATATATGTGAACCATGATGACAGATTCCACTTAGAACAACGTAGATCTGAGAAAACGCACAAAACGTTCATCCCATGATATCTTGAAAACAAAGAGGAATCAAGAAACAATGCTCAAGTAGAAGGAAGAACTCACCGCTGCGCTTCCAACACTATCACTAGTGCTCTAATAGGAGAACTGATGGCAAGGAAGGAGCTCGGATAAGTTTCAGTTGTACGGTCGCTCCCGAGCAGACGAAATCTGGAGAAGAAGACGATTTTGGGGGTTAGGTGTGACCCCGGTCCGTTTAATGAAAAAAAAGTACACGGCGTGTACTTCTTGAGTACACAGCATGAAATTAAATTTTCTGTACTCTGAATTAATCGTCCTCCATCTCATCCTTACTCACCTTGTGTGTGGCCCGGCACGACCAACACACTGCTTCGAGCCGGTAACAATTACACGACGTGTACTCAGAAAGTATATTGCGTGTACTTTGAAAATTTCCAGAAAAATAAATTTTTCTAAAAAATGCCAGAAAAAGGAAAAACGTACCTGAAAAGAAGACCCGGGTTCTTAAAAACATCCCCCTTAATGAAATTCATCCCCAAATTTCCCTAAAGAGGCGTAAAGGGAGAAACCATGAACAACTCCATCCACTGTGATCGTACATCGGTCTCCCTCTCCCAGGTCTCGTCTTGTACTCGCCTGTGCTGCCATAATACACATACCAGAGGAATAGACCACCCACGGAGAACCTTCGTACTACGATCAACAATATGGATAGGATGCTCCTTGAATGACACATCCGCTTCAAGCTCAACTTCCTCAAGATGAAAGACATGAGATGGGTCTGAAAAGTAACATCGAAGCTGAGAGGCGTCGAAGACGTCGTGCATGGCCCGATACCGCTGAGGTAGCTGCAACCGATAGGCAACCGGCGCAACTCTCTCCAACACCTCAAATGGCCCGACGTACCGTGGTGAAAGCTTACCATGTCTCTGAATACTTTTGTGTCCCAACCTCGACGCGACACGTAGGAAAACCTGATCTTCGACCTCGAACTCTAGAGGTCGTCTCTGCTGATCAGTATAAGACATCTTCCGAGACTGTGTTGTAGCCATCCTCTTCCGAAAAACCTCTATCTGCTCTGAAGTCTCCTGTACAAGACGAGGTCCTAGCAATGATGCCTCTCCTGCCTCCAGCCAGAATAAGGGTGATCGTCATGGCCTACCGTACAAAGCCTTGTATGGTGCCATCTGAATGGTCGCCTGGAAACTGTTGTTGTAGGTGAACTCCACCAGAGGAATATGTTTCTCCCAAGAACCGCCAAAGTCAAGGATGCAATCCCGGAGCATATCCTCAAGCACCTAAATCATGCGCTCAGACTGGCCATAATTTTGGGGGTGGTAAGCTGTAATCAAAAGTACATGTGTACCCAAGGCCTGCTGAAGTCCCTGCCAGAACAGAGAGGCAAAGCGCGCATCTCTGTCTGAAACAATAGAGCATGGAACCTCATGCAGATGAATGATCTCTCTATTTTAAAGTCATCCTAGATCATCTACATTGTAGGTCTCCTTGATCATCAGGAAGTGAGAAACCTTCGTAATCCTTTCGACGACAACCCAAACAACATCGTTTCCCTGAGGCGATCTCGGCAACCCGGTCATGATGTCCATCGCAACATCATTCCACTTCCACTCCAGAATGGGTAACGCTGTAAAAGCCGTGCTGGTCGATGACGCTCTTCTTTCACCTGCTAACACGTAGAACATCTCATGAAAAAACCAGCAACATCCTTCTTCATACCTGGCCACCAGTATTGGCGATGAAGGTCCCGATACATCTTGGTGACGCCAGGATGAACTTCCCAAATAGAGGAATGGAAATCCCGCATCAGCTCCTCGCATATGTCTGCTGGCACCCATACACATCCCCTAAAATGCAAGATCTCATCCTCTCCCACTGTGCATCTAGGAAGAGGGTCCTCTCCTGACACACACTCCCACAGGACTAAGCCTTCCGAGTCTGATAGCTTCCTCATCCGTACCCAATCAAGTAGCGTGGAGGTAACAGCTACAGAAGAAAGAAAAGTATGTCCCCGTCTGTCGTGCACCTCCAGATGCATCTCAGAGAACATAGCCATCAACTGTCACTCACTAATGGCCTCCTGAACTGCCTGAATCTGAGTTCTCCAGCTCAACGTATCTGCCACGGCATTGCCCTTTCCCGGTGTATAGGAAAGCTCGAAGTCAAAAGATTGAAGATACTCGACCCACCTGCGCTGCCTTAGATTCAGATCACGCTGAGTGAAGATATACTTGAGACTCTTGTGGTCAGTGAAGACCACAATGTTCTCTCCAAGAAGATAGTTTCTCCAACAGCGCAAGGCATGAACAACAGCTTCCAACTCCAGATCGTGCGTAGGGTAGTTCTTCTCATTTGGCCTCAACTACCGAGACTCGTACGCAACGACTCCATCTCCCTACATAAGCACAACTCCTAGACTGATACCTGAAGCATCACAGTAGACTATATAGTTCTTGCCTGGCTCTGGAAAGACTAATATCGGTGCCGACGTCAACCTCCCTTTCATATCCTGAAAGGCTTTCTCACATGTATCTGGACAGAAGAACTTTTCCCATTCTTGGCCATACCTATCAAAGGTGCTGCTAGACGTGAAAAGTCTCTAATGAAGCGTCGGTAGTATCTGGCCAACCCTAGGAAACTTCATACCTCAAAGACGTTCTTCGACTACTCCCATGAAACTACTCCTCTCAGTTTCATTGGGTCCACAGATACTCTTGTCTCTGAGATGACGTGACCCATGAAGTGAATCTGATCCATCCAGAAGTGGCACTTCGAGAGTTTAACATAATGTCTATGCTCTCTCGGTGTACTCAAAATGATCACATGATGTGTGGAATGGTTGTGTCGAGTGTGAGAGTACACCAATATATCGTCCACAATGACCACAATAAAAAAGTACAAGTTAGGATGTAAGTCTCGGTTCATCAGTGCCATGAAAACTGCAGGTGCGTTCGTGAGACCGAACGGAATGAATGTATACTCTTATAGACCATATCTGCTCCTGAAGGATCTCATAGGTATATATGATGGTCTAACATGCAATTGATGATAACTGAACCTCAAGTCGATCTTCGAGAACACCCAGGCTCCTCGAAGCTGATCGAAAATGTCATCATTCTGCGGCAAGGGATATCAGTTCTTGACCATCAACTGGTTCAGATTTCGATAATCCACACAAAGCTGAAGGGTTTCGTCTGCCTTCTTCGCAAACAGAACAGGCGATCCCCAAGGAGAGGTATTGGGTCGGATGAAACCCTTAGCCTGTAGCTCCTCCAACTTCGTTTTGAGATCCTAAAACTCAGGTATGGCTATCCTATAAGGAGGGATGGACACTGGTGCCGCTCCTGGAATGACCTCAATAGAGAATTCTACCTCACACTCTGGAGGAAAACCTGAAAATTCCTTTGGAAAGTCATCCCTGAAGCGATCCACCACTGAAGGAAAGTCCAACTGTGGAGTCCCCTGATCATCCAGATAAAGACTAGCAATCTGGGTTGTCACCCCTCCTAGCCCAAGATGCTCAAGTACCACCTGACTCACATGAACGTCCCACTCGCCTTTATGAAGGAAGAATTCACCCTCTTGTTAGACGAAATTGACTCTACGGTGATAACAATCATTGAATTCCTGGAAGGGAATCAACCAGTCCATGCCAAGGATGAAATCATAGCCTGTCATATCTAGGAAATAGATATCCCATAAGAAGTGATACCCGACAACTTCAAGAGGGCACTCTCTACACTGGCATACACTAGATGTCCTCGTTCCCAAAGGTGTGTCTAGTGTCAATGAGTCGGTAGAAGAAAAGATGTAGAGCCCAAGGCTCTCCATGACAGCAATAGAGATAAAGATATGCGTAACACTAGTATCGAAAAGGGATGAAGATAAAACTGAGGCTACTAAAATCGTACCTCGAATAGTAGAAGGGTCGGGATCTTTCTCATGATAAGTCTTCTCCACGGTGAAAGATTGGCCTGTACCACAGCCATGCACCCCTGGTTGACCACTTTGAGCTGATCCACCCTACTGGTGCTGAGGAACTGGTGGCTGACTGCCACGGCCTTGACCTCCACCTTGGCCCAAACGGTCGGAAGAACACCAGTTTCCCGACTGGTGAGAAACCGGTGGGGCTACTCCTGAACGAGGAGTCATGGATGACCCCCGGTCACCAGCTGCTGTTGAGAAATCTTGGAAAAACACTGAAGGTTACCCATCATGCCACAATATCGGCACTCCATGGGGTCTCTCTAGCATTGCGGCCTTGTGTGCCCTGTCTGTCCACACTGGTAGCATGTCACCTAGTTTCCTGATGATGCGTCTCACTTCCTAAAATCACCATGCGTAGACTCTCTACGGCACTTCTTGCTGTCATATGGAGGAAATCTATCTCTGGAATCAGAACCGCCATGGATCGTAGCTCTGTAGTCTCTCTAATTGTGCTCTGAAATCAGTGCCTTTTTGACGATGGAAGGGATGGAAGTGAACTGGAAGATGTTCACAGGCGAGCGGATCTCTCGTCTGAGTCCCTCCTCAAACATCATCACCAAGAACACCCCACTCCCATCCCGAAGGGGTGTAAAACGCTGAATCTTGGTGAAACCAGAGGAATAATCTATGACAGATAGAGTACCCTGCTCTAAGCTCATGACCTCCCGAGCTCGATCGTCCCTCAGGGTCTCTGGGTAGAAGTAGTCGGAGAACATGCACTGGAACTCCTCCCATGTCCTGGCCTGTTGTTGACCTGCCTGTGAGATTATGTCCCACCACCTGTTGGCGGAGTCTCGGAGCATGTAGGTGTCGAGCTTGACTCGCCTCTCTAGAGGCGTCTCCAGATGCACAAAGATAGTCAGCATAGCTTCCATCCGTGAATCTGCAGCCTGAGGTTCTCCTTCCCCCGAGAATGTGGGAGGATGCTACTGCTGGAAAACCTGCGTCATGTCTGCCATAGACGTGGCAGGAGGAAGCGCTCCCTAGAAGTCCTGCATCATCCGCATAAAGCCCTCCCTGAACTCCGCACCAGCGCCTGCAACTGGTATGATAGCCGGTGCCAAGGCTGGCTCGACTGGGGGATCAGCGGGAAGTCCCTGATCATCCATATCTGGCCTCTGATCACCGCCTGACGACAGACGTATGACTGGAGGACGTCTCGGAGGCATAGCTCTGAAAGATCAAAAGTACACCTTGGATTAGAATAACAAGGACATAGAACACAAGAATACTAAACTGGAAAAGGGGATGAAAAACACAAATTATTGCAAATCATGACTACACGGCTTGTATAAAAAAACTACACGGCGTGTCTTCATAAGACACAGACATGGGCGTGTACTCTTAATCTACAAGTTTTGTACACCACAGACTAAACAGCGTGTTGACCCCAACACACGGCGTGTACAAGAAAACTAAACCCCTGTCTGAGTCACTTTACACGGCTAACCCACACGGTCCGACTTAACCCAAAACTACACGGCGTGTTCTAAACAAACACGACGTGTACTAGACAAGGTTTCATCGTCCCGTGTTGTTGAGAACACGGACGTCTACACAGCTAGACCTTACACAGCGTGATAGGACCAAACACGGCATGTATAGTAGAAGGCAACATCGTCCCGTGTTGTTTGTGACACAATTGGGTACCTGAGAAGGACAACACGGTGTGTTCCGATCAAAAACGGCGTGTGGAAGGGATGGTAACGTCGGCCCGTGTTGTTCATGACACTGCTGGGTACCGGAGCATGACTACATGATGTGTTCCCCATGGACACAGCGTGTTCTACCCGAGCTTCCCCGACTCGTGTTGTTGGTGCCACGACCGGGTACAGGGCTCCGAACTTATACGGCGTGTAGCCACCGTACACGGCGTGTTCCCGATGTCACTTTCACGACACCGTGTTCTGCCCACACTATCAGTGACATAGCCTAGAAACTACACGGTGTGTTCTCAAAATGTACACACCGTGTATTCTAGTTTTTTCTGGGAAGTATCTCAGAAACTGGACAGAATTCTAAAAACACTAAAAACATGGCGAAAAGGTTACAAATTCTGATCCATGAGGGCCCATTTCACCTCAATAACCAAATTTTGGCGTTCACTTTAAGCAAGGAAGAAAACAAACGGTTTTAAAACATAACAACAGATAATCTATCAGGAAACTATCACAATAGCATGAATAATCAACACAAAGTCTATCGCAACAGCATGCAATCGCTAATTCACCCTAGATGGCATGGAAAGAATGCATGACATGTGATTTCTACAAGTTCCTATATGATGCATGAGAAGGCATAACCTCATCTCATTGGGTTGAGACATAAATAGAACCTCAATATCAAAATAGTAATTGCACAAGTCATGTGAATCACTCTAGGTGAAATCAGATCAACTATAAAGTCTCAAAACCAGAAAAAATTGCAATTAACAAGGTAGTATGGATTTTCCCTGTACACGTGTTAGCTCCTTCAGAGCATAGCTTAATACCAAGTATCTAATCTATCATATCCCTGGCTAAAGACTCCAAATAGAAATCAAGAGAAAAAACTCCTCTAATACCACTTTGTAACAACCCGAGTCCGGAGCCCCTCCACTGGTGCCTCGTACCCGGTTTGCCACATGAATTTAAGCACGTTTCCCCGATCGCCAGAGGCTTCCAACTAGCAGCGAGGGATGTGGGAAGTTATTGGAGAATCTATGCCCCCATTCGGTAAGGTATACAAGGTAAGAAAAGAACAATAAACAAAGGCAGCAATGTAGATACAAAACAATGATGAAAATGATGCAGCAGGTACAAAGTATCTAAGGAAAACTGCAAACACAACAACATGATGAAATACAACTGAAACCAAGTGAAAAAGAAAACTAAGTAAGCTCTTCAGCATCGCAAGACTCGACTCAGTCCCATGCTCCCCGGCTCTAGTGAAATCAAGAACCTGAAGTAGAAGGGCGCTTACCCTTATGCATACCTACAACAACATAGCCTGCTTGGCCCCAAATTCATGGCCCAAACTGGGTGTGAGATACAATCTCAGTTTGAAATCACCCAAAGATTTGTGCCTAACATTCAATTAAAACGTGATAGTAAATAACAAGAAGTAGTAAACAGGAAAGAACAAGCAGCTACAATCCACAATCCTAACATGTAAAGCACAAAAGTAAACAACTAGTAACAAAATTAAACAGGTAACACTCTGGGTATCTCTCACAGTGTAACCCCTATGGTTCAACCTACAAATAACTAGCAACCCTCTGGGAGGCACACACAGTCTCACCCCTCTGGTTCAGCTAAAAAGTAGACTCTCTGGGGAAGCACTCACCGACAATTCCCCCTATAGTCTCGGATCATACTAAAGGCTCTCTAGGGAAGCACTCAACGTCTCATTCCCCCTGTGGCCTGTATCAAGGAACTACAGACTATCTGAGGAAGTACCCATCGTCAATTCCCAATGTGGTCTCACATCGTAATTAAAAGGAATTATGGAGAAGGCCTTACGTCAATTCCATCTATGGTCTACTACACTAGGCTCTCACAGACTTGTGTGGAAAAGTAAAACATGCTCAGCACGCATGCATCGTCCAAGTAAACCTCAAGAACTACTTGGCTATCAACTAAGGCTCAACAAAATATCAAAGAGATAGTTCCACTTTCCTATAACAAGGTATGGCAACCTAAAAAACGTCCAATAGGAAAAAAAGAGTGGCAAAGCAACCTGAGCACAAAATAAATTACTCTACTCACAAGAAATAACCTCCACTAAAGCAATTAAGAAATGCAAGGAAACAGCAGAGGCAAAATAGGAAAACACGCAATACACCGTTCATGGGTATTGGTGGAATTTTCACATAATATTCATCAACTTTCCATGTAACCACAGAAACCACCTGCCTCGATCCTTGGAAATAGATATATGTGAATCACGATGATAGATTCCTCTTATAACAACGTAGATATGAGAAAACACACAAAAAGTTCATCCCACGATATCTTGAAAACAAGGAGGAATCAAGAAACAAGGCTCAAGAATAAGGAAGAACTCACTGCTGCGCTTCCAACACAATCAAACGTGCTTGAATCGGAGAACGGACGGCGAGGCGGGAGCTCGGAGAAGATTCAGCCGTATGGTCGCTCCCGGGGGGACGAAATCTGGAGAAGAAGATGATTTTGGGGGTTAGGCGCGACCCCAGTCCGTTTAATGAAAAGAAGAAATTACATGGTGTGTAATTCTGGAGTACAAGGTGTGTACTTCAATTTTCAGTACTCCGAATTAACTAGCCTCCACCTCAGCCTTACACACCATGTGTGTGGCTCGGCATGGCCAGAACACGGCTTTGAGCTGAGAAAAATACATGGCATGTACTCAGAAACTACACGGCATGTACTTCAAAAATTTCCATAAAAATTCATTTTTCTCAAAAACTCCAGAAAAAGGAAAAACCTACTTGAAAAAAAGATTTGGGATCTTACATAATCGGATACCATTTTCAAAAAAATTACAAATAAAAGTGTGAGTGGATATGTAATCAAATAAGACATTATTTATTCTAGATTGGATGATAAGTGTATATTTCAACATGTCAATCACATAACTCACATTAGATGCCATGATCACATGGGATTTAAATTTGAATTTAGGATTAAGAGGATATTGACACTGATCATCAAATCACTTTATATTGATGAATTAGTTATAATAATTCCCATTCTCCTTTCATTTAATGAAATGGATCATGGGTGGTGCATTATTTTGTATCTTCCTTTCCTCTATTGCATTGATTGGAGTATTCATATAATATTAACATTCATGGAATTTATAACACACCTTACCATATTTAAATCACTACCCAATTCCATTAAAAACATCCCTTGATGTTTGTTCACACATTTATGGAATGTTAATCGATGGTGTATCATTATACCGTGTGATTTATTCATATATTCATGATAACATATTTCTATTTTATTGTCAAAATCATTAAAATAATTTGAATCTCCAATTACCATTACTACATTAAGGTAAATTATAATTTTTAAAAGAGACTAAATTTTTGTATAGATAATATGTTTCAAATATTTTGTATTAAACTTCAACATAGTCAATCAATTTTTCTTACAATGTTGATAATTAAACCAGAGACATTCCATTCAGGCCTTGTAGAATTCTCTTTATAGGTACCAGTGGATTCATTACCATTTTCTATCATATGATGATATTAATTATTCATAATTATATATTGAATACGAGGAATGTAAATAATGAATAATATCCCCATTAACTCATCTCAACACATGGATTAAATTTATTCATTACCCCTTGTATTACTAATAGGATTCCACCATTGAACTAATTCTTCTTTAAGATGAAAAAATATCAGACAACTCTACTAATTTCATCGAATTGGTGAAAAGAAATTATTTTTTCTATGGTATTGGTCCATCTTTCAACCAATATTGCATGAAAAGTTTCACTAAGATAAAGTGGATGTTGATACATTGATTTCCTGTATATATTTTAATGTGTTTTAATGTGTTGATTTTGAATTTTATTTAATAAACAATCCATGTTTGGAATGAATTGAGTTGATTTATTATTTATGGCAGAAAATGACAGATTTGTGAAAAAATAATAAAAGGGGGAGGAAACTTGAGGCAAATGACCATACGCACCGTGAGCGATGTGAATCTATGTGACATCGAAATATTGAGAGAGAAGTGAAGCTGAAAACTAAAGAAAAAATGACTACACGTCATATATCACAACTTTACATCATGAAAATTTCAAATAAGGCAGCTCTGTGTGGGACAAGTTTTCATGATCATAAAAAATATGAATGCCAATTACACTTCGCATACCACTTGTACATGACGTGGCAACAGTCAAACCAGTATATGAGATTTCTATGGATTCAATGAGGTGGAAGAAATTTCGGATATAAGGTATACACCATGTACCACAAGTACATGTCGTTGCCATGAAGACGCAGAAATACACAATAGGGGACACAAGACGTAGGTTTTGGATGAGTCTTCTTATAAATAGAGGCCTCCAACAACCATTCCAAATCAATATGTGCTAGAGGTAGCCTAGTAACATTAAATTACATCTACCAGACGACCAGTATTGACCTGGATACGTACTTAACCACCATTATTCCTTAGGTAACCATGATTCTCACCTTTATCATGAGCTATTAGTTCCTTAGTGTTAGGTGATGTGATCATAGAGGTGATGTGTGTATAGGGATTATATATTTTCATTATTATTTTTCAGATTGCAGAAAACTGATTATAAATTCAATTCATCTTTTTTTTATTTTGCATGACCATTGCGTCCTTATGAGGTTGTTTATTTTTAATTGCATCAATTAGTTAACATGTTTTTGGATGACCATTATGAAATATATGTTATCATTGTTTCAAAATGGTTTTGGGTGTCTTATAACCGTGAATTTGGTTTGTAGATGACAATTCCAAAGGATAAATTATAAGAATAATATGGGATACCAAGACCAAGGATCAATCCATACCAAACTCGCACCCCAAAACAGATTTAATGAATTTTCATCGAATTCTTAGCACACTAACCTAAAATCACTAAACCTAGAATGACCCCATCCATTCATCCACATCCCAGTCATTGTTGCTTTAATTTTATTACTTTTCCAAATGAACTAAGTAATTTCTATTTCTAATAATTTATTAGTTTAGAATATATATATCATCCTTATAGTATCTACACTCATACATACCAAGCAATATACTTTGAATTATAATTGTATGATTTTTAATTTCTTATCATAGAATCGTAGGGAACTAATGTTGCCCTGGGAGGCTATAAAATTTGAATCGTTTCTAGGGATAATTGTCGTTATACTTATGTTAATTCAGAATTTAGATAAGTGATTTTATTTTAATTCAATGTTTTACACTTGTTCTTGTTGTGTTGTTGTTATAGGTAGAAATTCATTTCACAACAAGTCCACTTGAGGAAATGACCGAATAAAAGATCTTGCCTTTGACCCTTATTTGACGAAGACCCTACCCAAGATTAAAAAGAAATAATTTGAAAAATAACAAGCTAATTAGTATAGAAAGTACCAATTTAAAGAAGTAGCTCTTGAGATGGGTACAAGAGTTGAACCACAAAATCAAGGATGGAATCTAGGGGGACATGCAATGATCCATTATGGAATACCCTCTATCAAGGGAGTAAAACCCACCATTTTGATACCTCTAGTCGCTTCCTGACACTTTGAAATCAATCTAGAGGTCATTCAGATGATCACGCTTTTGTTGAAAATTGATTGGATACCGCATGAAGATGCCAAATCACACATTTGAAGTTTTTTGGAGATTTGTGACACATTCCAATTCTCAAATGTCACAAATGATGCTCTGAGATCATGACTATTCATATTTTCACTCAAGTATAATGTATTAGAGTGGATCTAATGTCTACACCCACATTTAATCACAACCTATGAGGACCTGGTAAGAATGTATTTAACATTTTTTTCCAGCACTCATAGTCAATGAATCCACCAGTAAGTATTCACAATTTTGTAAAATTAAATGAATAATGATTATATAGTTCATAGGAATATTTCATATGACTGAAACGATGATTATATCATCATGGAATTAAGTTGTGGATTCTAATTCAATCATTTTATAAAGGATTTTTGAATAGGAATATTTATTTTGTATATGCTACTATAGGTGGATCATTGATGAAAATTTCACTAGGGGAAAGTTATGATCTACTAGATGATATATCCAGTAATAGTTTACAAGGGAAACAGGAAGATGGATGATTACAAGGAGTATACATGGTGGAAAATTGATGGATGACTCATCCAATGGAGACTATAAAAGTAATATGGATGTTATGATGACCCAAAATAATCTCCAAGGTATGTACTATTAAAGTAAAAAGTATATTGATTATAATTTTCAAAATTATGTGCATAGAAGGAGGAAAAAACCACCACCAAAAAAGAAAATCGGAATTATGGTCTAGGAATTCAGGAGATGCCACATGTATTTCAACATCAACAACATGGTCTGTCACTGACCAGTCAGGTCCATTCACTATAAGAAACCCTTACATAATTTATGGCCACAAAATTAGCTTCACATAAAAAGATGACATCATATTGAAAATATTATTGAAATGAAATTAGTGAATTGAAAAACAAATCACTAAACCAACATGTCATAATAATGAATTTATAATTGAATGTCGGAAAGATAACTGAAACACAAAGATAAAGGAAATGATTTGACCTCATAGGATGTCCATAGAAACATCCTCAAGTAGATGTAAAAGCCATATTACATAGAAGTGGAACTACGACAGAAGGGAGTACCAATAAATTTGGAGGAAAAAAAGAACCACCACCAGCTGAAGCAAGATAAGAAAATGAAAATGAAGCTAAGGAATGTGATGAAGAACAATTATGAACTCCATACCAACCACCACTACCATATCCATATCGGGAAAAGAATCATAATATTGATGACAAAAAATATTTAGAGATGTTCAAGAAGACACACAACAACATTCCATTCACTGAGGAAATTGAAAACATGCAAGTGTATGAAGAGTTCTTGAAAGATTTGGTGATAAAAAAAATGAAGATAGTTGAATTATCCACCATTACACAAAAATGTTAATGTTTCGCTTCTTTTTGATGCATTTTACAAAGAAGAAATGTGATCTATATTGTTTTTCAATTCCAATTACCATTCTAACTAATGAATGTGGTACAAATTTGTGTCATTTTTGTGCCAGTGTAATCATCATGTCATATAAAACATTCAAAATCCTGGGATTGAAGGAGAATCATCCAAATCAAGGAAAGGTTCAACATGATGATACAAAAGTGATACATCCACAAGGACTACTCGATAATTTTATTGTAAAACTAGATGAGTTCTATTTTATAGTAGATATTGTTAGTAACAGACAAGTATAAAGATTGGGTTCTAATAATATGGATAAGACCACTACTAGATACAGGAAGGGCACTGATTAGTGTTCACAATGGAGAGCTGAGTATATGATTTGGATAATCTGAGTTAAAATTCAATTTTTACTAGGAAATTCGGAATCCTGATGAATCAGTTGATGATTTTTTATTGAATTTTATGAGTAAATAAGATGTTATTTTCCATAGAAGAATATGTTAAGTAGTTTTTGTGGATATTAGAGAATAAAGTAAGAACACACTGATGAAATATAATATGTTTCTGAAAAATATCAAGATAGTAGAGGGACATTCATTAAAAAAATACAAATAAAGATAGAATGCTTGGATAATTAGTGAAGATCCATTTGACAATTTAGGAAAGTCAAAAAAAATCGATGGATTGGGCCCATGGAAATTTATAATATTTTTAACAATCATAGAGTAAATTAATTCTTAGAAAAAGGGAGAGGACCAATCTACATTGAAGAATCAAGGGCGTGACATTTTGTAGATCCTGATCAGGTTTCCACCTCCCTACATTCGATCACCGGAGCTGTAGAGGTATGGTCGAGCCAACGATGTCAAATAAAAGAGCATACGAGAGACAATCCTATTTTTTTTGTATTTTTGTTTATTATATATTTTTTAGGAAAATGAATTAATCCCCAATATTTATTTTAGATTTCATTGTTATAGAATGTACTTTCACTATTATATTTTATTTGTACATGACCATCAATGAAGAAATGAGATGTAACTGAAGAAGAGTTACATGCCATGAAGGGAAAATACACATCGTGTATGACAACTACACATTGTGACCATTTCATGTAAAGTGGATCAATGTGGGACAAGTAGTTACAAATATACACAACATCAAACCCAAGTACACGTCATGTACCACCAGTACACGGTGTGATGACTGTTAGACTATTGTATGAGATTTCTGTAGATTCAATGTGGTAGAGGAAATATTGGATTTAAGGTAGATGTCATGTAACCCAAGTACACATTGAACCAACATTAACACATACAGAAAAATAGGAGACTCGAGACATAGTTTTGGACAAGATTCCCGTATAAATGGAAGACTTCAGTCACCATTTCTGAGCACTCGGGGACTGACGAATGCCATGAAACATCACAGGACAACCACCAAACAATATGGATCCTCTCTTCACTGCCATTCCGCCTCGATTACCCATGTCGCTCACTATGATCATGAGCGAGTAGCCTCTCTAGTTCCATGTGGTGTGGTTTGTAAGAGTAGTTCTTTTTAGGGATTATTGTATTTATTTTATTCATGTTTTGGATTTTTTTCAAACATCATTTATGAAATCAAATCCATTGATTTTTACAATTTCATGACTATTTCTTGTGATTTGATGAGAATTATTTCCATGTATCAAATTATTAACTTAATTATCCCATGCCCATTGTGAAATCTAAGAAAGTTATGTTTAAAAATTGTTTTGGGTCACCTATATCTGTTTTTGCGACGATTTGACAACCATTCAAGATACGTGACCAAATTTCTAGGTCAAGGTACCTAGACCAAGGATCCCCATTGACCCAATTCCAACACCAAGACTGAATAAACACACTATCAAATAAATCCCGATCACATGCCCTTGAAATTCATTGATCCTATCATGTCCCCATCCAAAGATTCAAAGACCAATAATTCCTATAACTATTTAATTCCAATTCCAAATGAACCAATTAATTTCAATTATAGTTTTCTTAATTATTTTATTACATACACTCTCTCCCTGTTGGTTTGACACCAAAACATTAATAATTCTACATTTTAATTAATTGAGTATCATAGTTTGGGTTTTCTGATTTCTTTCATAGAACCATTAGGAACTAATGACTCCCTATTCGGATATCAGATGTATCATTATAAAAGAATCAAATTTTTATGCCCCCTACAAATATAATTTGGAAACTCATCATGATTTAAAACCTAATAATCTTTATTGATCATAACATATATATTATTCATTATATGACCCATAACATTTCATTTCCTTGGAAGATGATTATTTCATTGTCCATCACACTCAACCGTAACATGATTCCTTCAGGTTCCATCTATTGGATAAAACAATATAATATATTGTGAGAAAAAATATTCACTGTGGAAAACGATATAATTCAAAATAATTATTTATAAAATATCTATATCATTACATTTTCTTATTTGATACCTTAGGCTTAACTTAGAACATTCCTGATCATTACCAACACATTTCTATTTTAGCCTATAAATAAACCTATCCCCATGGTTTATATAAAAATATTATTACCCCAATCTCTAATAATTAACATAACCGTATTCTGATATCAACTATATCATCCCCAACTATTAATACATTAATATGAAATTTATTTTGATGAATATATAATATATACCAATATGATCCCTCCAATACCATAATATTGTAGGGATTTTAGAGATTATATATGAAATCTTCTTATTTTGTGAATTACATTTATGATTTACTCTAAACATCATCCACTATAATACTATTTATTGGAATACACGACTAAAAACACTCTTCATATCCTTTTGACAAAAAATAACAAATGGTTGGGAAAATATGATCAGTAATGGTAAATAAATGAGTATAAATTCAGGATCATATTAAACAATAAGATAAGAATAATTTTATTAGGCCAGCACCATAACATACAAAGGATATTCAAAATCTAAAAAATGATTGTAAACATGCTTTATGGAATAAAATAATATCATATAAAAAGACATGATTCATAACAATTATAAATCAATGTAAATAAATCGTGAACTAAAAGATGATTATATAATTATGTATGGAACCATCATAAGTATAAAAACCATTCCATGTGTCATTTTAATCTACCGAGAATATTAGAAATGCATTAATAGTTGTTCCCCATAGTAGGTCATGAAAATTATGTTGTTTCCCATAATGGATAAATTGCTTCAACTTATGTCCCACATTGGATAATGATATTTTACTAGTTTCACATAACAATCTCATGAGATATAATACAATATGTAATTAATTAGATGGAATTATATTTACAACTATTCACATAAAACCCATATATAAAAGGTCCACTTGATCATAAAACATCCATCATATCATCACGTTATATCCCATGAAACATAAAAGTGTCCCACATTTAATCAAATCATTAAATAACACCAAAAATGTGTTTCATAAACATATCATCAATAGTAAAATATAAATCCTATAGAAATAATAGTGATGGTATCATTGGATATCATCGCTAACAACCCCAATGTTTTTTATAGATGAATATGAATACAATTAACAGATCATTAAAAAATAATCTTGAAGAAAATACCATGTTTTAAAATAACTTCTAAAAAGGAAAAAATGATAAATTGACCATTTAATTTGAAAATTGAATTTTAAAAATATGAATATTTTTCAAATAATTGATTCATCATAATGGTGAGTGTTTTTCTTATTTCTTATAAATTATAAAAAACCATCTTCCAGAAAAAAAACAAAAAGTCCAACTTTTCAAGAAGATTACATGTAAAAAATAATATAATGATTTATACAAGGTTAAAAATTTCATTAAATAATAATTAGATAATATTATAATAATTATTTTAATCAGTTTTACAAAATATTAAGATGGGAGAATAATGATTTTTGAAAGAAGGTATAAACAGAGAAGATATTTCAATAAAAAAACATTGTGGTACTCTTAAGTAATTAATGTGAAGAAAATCAAGAGAAAAATATAATATATTAAAATATATATAGTAGAATAAAATATATGGTATTTATAAGATAAGGATTAATAATTTCCTTAATAAAATTTCCTATATAAAAATTGCTGATTAAATCTATATTAAAACATATATCACATACATCAATTGCCATCGTTCCTCATTCACAATCAATAATCTTCTATAATAATTATAGATTTATTATACATGTAATTAATAACTGTATAAATATTTATCAAACCATGAAATGTTTATTTATGACTTCTTATCACCCATTTATTAATAATTTTTTATTAAAATCATTATTCTAGGTGATTACTGCTTTGTTTTCTATACATTTTTCAGTTCAACAGTTGTTGTCCATCAAGAGTGATCCTGATTCCATGATTTTAGTATTTTAATAATCTTTTAAATATAATATCTATTCATTAAATACATATTTATAATCATTCATAAAATATAGGTACAAAAATGAATTACCTCATTTGTCGAGATTTTAGGTCGTACATATGCATGAACAATGATTCTATTTTTAAACACCTTAGTGAAATAATGTTAAATAAAAATTAAACATTATAGAGTCCTTATTATATAATTAATATCATAAATATTCATCTTTATTTGCATCAATATAAATCATAAATGTTAAATGAATTACATCGGTTTGTGCATTGGTAATCCTTCGTACAGATGACTGGTGGTTATGTTTCCCATTTCATGGGAAACAGGATGGATAATGGCGATTCTTTAATCATAATAAAATTTAATTATATTTAGTATATTAATGATGATATTTCATGATAATTATAATGAACTTATATAAAATAAATAATAATTTAAAAATAATTTGATTGATTAAGGAGATACCTCTTCTTAAAAATAACTCTTTTACATATACTTTTAAATACTGAAGATTTAGACTTATTAAAAGATAATAACATCAATAATGTGTCTACATATGTGCAGAAGATATTTTCAAAGACTGTGGTTGAACTATATTTATCAATTTAATGTGAACAAGATACATGAGAGGTTCCATTTTATATGATAGGGGAGGGGTACCCATAAAATTTATTAAAATATTAAAATCTAATTAAATAAATATCAATGCAAATTGGTAAAAATATATTATAAATAGAAAATGGTTGAAATTATAGACCATATATTATCATATTTATAAAATAAATTAATATTTTTATCAATTGGACATGATTTAATAAAAACTTATTCTTTTTTAATATTGTTTTCCTCACTTTGGAAACAATTTTATTAATTTGACTTAAATGAAATAATTAAAAATTTCTATTTAGAATATAATATTATAGAAAAAACTAATGTGTTATATTTACCTTCAAAATATATTCCACACATTAAATTTGTCAAATTATATTTCTATTAATTGTTAAAAAATAATTTAGTATACTTATTATTAATTGGAGAAAAGATCCATTGGTGTTTCATAAGCATTAAATGTATGAATATAATTTATAAACATATTTAATAAATTTATATCATAAAAATAATTTGACTAAACACGTAATAGATATTTTTTTCATGAATAAATTGTATTGTGATATTTATGGACGTATGAGTGTCATTAGAAAACTAAGTGAGTGAAATTTTGTAATATTGTATTATTCAAGTATTAGATAGTTCAATATTAAGAAAAAGTGTCAATTGGAAATTTAAAACTACTTACAAAGGAGAGAAGGGTAAAATTAATTTAATATAATATAAATATAGATGTATAATGATGGTCATATCACATTTTTTTGAACTAGATTTAGCTGATTTACCTTTTAACATGGTTAAAAAGTTTATGATAATTATTATTCTTATTTCTTAAAAAAGGTACCAATTTTCCAAATCTAATCCACAAAATTCAAAATATGGAATCCAATTTCATAATTAAAATTTATTAAGTTAGATGTAATTACATTTAAAATATGCATGTAATGTGATTCAAAAAAATATACAAAAATCATAAATTAAGCATTAAAATAGATTTTATTCTTACCTAGTGATTATAAAGAAATATTATATTAATGGTAAAAATATTTTATTAAAAAGATGTTTATTTTATAAATATTTATAAAAAATATTAAATTAATTTAGAATGATATAATTCAATAGTGTAGAAAAAATTATTTTTTTGTAAAAAATCACTTCTATTTTCAAAAAAAATTTACTTCAAATTATAATTATTTGAAACCCAACGAATAAATTTTATAAATATGCAGACCATATGTTTTTTTTTGAAATTTATTTAATTCTATTTATACCCACCAATCCAATGAATATGGAATAAACACCGCAAAACATTAATTTAATTTTTTATCACAGTTTGTTTATACTTGGTGTTATGTGTTACAAAAGATATACAAGGAATTAGAGTAATTAAAGGGAAAATTATTTTCAAATAAAATATATAGGTTTTTTAGTTGGTACATATTGAGTTCAATTTTTGAATATATAATTTTTTTATTTGTGTAAATGTCACACTTCTCCCTGTAAAGATAATGCCTCCAAATTGTCATTGATGAGATCACTACAGTCAATTCTTAATCATGTGTTGGGTATTTAATCTACTAAATATTTAATTGGAAGGAGTCATAAGATATAACTGTTTCATCTTTAATGAGTGTACAACATAGTCCCTTTTTTTATTCGTCTATTTAGATGAAAAATACATCAACACTAGTGGGTAATGTGAGGACATGTGTAGTGCTTAACTTCATTTTAGCTCATTAATGATTTCTTCCCATTCATCAATCTATGAAAACAAAATCCAATTTCAAGTCACCTTTTTTGTGGTCTTAAAAATCATGATATTTTTATCACAAATTGACTATATTACCATGTAAATATTTGAAAATAAATGATTTATTTCAATGAGGATAGTATGTTTCATCCTTAAATTTCATCATTTTTTGTCGGATCCATAAATATCCATTTGTTGGTGATACCATTTCCTACGAATGTTACTTGTGCTATATGAAACTAAAATTTATTTTTCATTTGATTAATAGTTTATTTTAATAAGGTGTTGATTAATACATTCAAATTCTACTTTTTCCCACCATTCATTTAGATTTGAAAAGAATATCATCTATAAAGGATACCACATATTTGTTGTTGAAATATATAAATACACAATTTATTAATTAAATTGGTCTTACTATTGCCTTAGTGAGTTTAAATTAAATCACTATGAAATTATAGATAATGTACCATGTAATAAACCATATCTTCTTTTTAGGTATTTTATTCTTTCTTCTGGAGTTTTTGATAAATGAGGAGTTTCAGGAAATTTTTGAAATAAACGTTGTGTACATTATGAGCACACCCCGTGTACTTTGTTTCCACTAAAGGTCATGTGTTGGCTGGGTTCTGGCCACACACATGGTCGTGGGGGGTGACGTGGAGGCCTTTTAAATTGGAGTACAGAGAAGGTGAGTACACGCCATGTGCTCCAAAATTACACATTGTGTACTTTCATTTTTTCATTAAACATACCAGGGTCGTGTCTGATGGACATATACCACTCCTTCTAGGTTTCATTTGTCCGAGAGCATCGAGCATCTGCGGATCTTTGACGATCCCTCACTCCTCTGTCCATCCTCCGAATCAAGCACCGTTTATTGCATTGGAATCGCATCGGTGAGTTCTCTCTTCTTCTTGAGGCTTGTTTTCCAATCCTCTTCTTTTCCAATTTATCGTGGGTTGAATGTTTTGTACATTTTCATAGATCTACCATGTTCCAAGGAGATTCAAGCTTTGGGGATCAATTATATTGATATCCTAAACCCGATGTAGGTGTTTTGTGTATTTTTCTTTTAGAATTCATTGAGTATTAAGTGAAATTCCACCAATACCCTTGAGTGGGGTATTGCGTGTTTTCCGTTTTACCCCTTTTGTTTTCCTGCCATGATTGTATTCCTTTTTAGAGGAATATTGGATATGAATTTGGTTGATTGATATTCCTTGTATGTTCTGCCCATGCTTTGTTCTATTTACGACCGTTTGGTCCCACTTTGCCTACTGGTCGTTTACCTGTTTTCCATGCCTTGTGGTCATAGGATGGAGTGTTTTTTTTCTTACATGCGTGAGATGTTTTAGATTGGTTATCCATGTAGTTTTGTAGGTTTACTTTGGCTTTATAGCATTATTATGAATTGAATTACAAGGGGCCGTGAGAACTTGGTGATATAGATTAATAGAGGATGGACTGATTGAGCTTCCTCAGAGAGAATATGGACATTACAGAAAATAAGAGGATATACCAAGTGAGATCCCTCAGAGAGACTTTGAGCTTTATAGAATATATGGGGATACACCAATTGAGCATTCGTAGAGAGTCATTGTTTTACTTGAATTACCTTGAACCACTCCAGGCTATTAGGGGAATTGACCGAGTGAGCTTCCTCAGAGATCTGTGAAAGACCGGGGGGTATAAAAGGAATTGACCGAGGGAGCTTCCTTATAGAGTCTCTTGGCCCTGGGCCTATAATGGGAATTTACCTTGTGTGCTTCATCAAAGTGTCCCTGACTACCCTAGACTATTAGGGGAATTGAACAAGTGAGCTTCCTCAGAGGGTCTTATAATTTTCGTATAAACAAACCAGAGGGGTTAGGCTGAGTATACTTGTAACACCCCAGGTAAATAAAGAATATAACATCTTTATATTTATCCATATTTTTGAATCAAATATTAATATTACTTTAAAGGGGATGTAATGCTCGATGGCGTACCCAATACGCAACAACGAGTTTCTTGGGAATCATACGTTGCATTCTAATAATAAAATAATATTATTTTAAATGGTAGTTAACATGTAGCCGTTGTATTGGTGAGAATGGATAGAAATAACTAAAATATGATTATATATTTTTTTAAAATGTTTTTACATTTATCCAATAAAAGATAAAGGCTTAAAATACGGAAAGAATTCAATTTTAGGCTTTTATACCCTAATTTTCACTAATGGTTCACTTATCGCCTTTTGATGGTGAACTGTCATTAAATATAGTTTTGATCACTCTTATACATTATTTTGGACCAAATAAAACTCTTCTTTAGAATCAGGACATCAAAATTTACTTTTTGTAAATTTTTGGTATCTTTCTGATAAAGTTCATTTTTTAATGAATAATGTAAAATGTTGTATTTTAATTCAAAAACCACTTTTTAATCTAATTTATTTATATGATTAGATTATCTTTTTAATTGGTTTTAAAGTTAAATTAGAATATATTTTTACCATTTAATCCAATGGTGGTCATTGGAATCAATTTCACTTTGAAATTGGACTTAAACTGGTGTCAATCTTTTGTTACTTATTGTTTCATAAAAACAAGCTATTTGTCATGACAGTGGGAATTATTTGTTAAATTAATTAATGTGACTTATATGTTTTTAATTTTCTAAAATAGACTTCATTTTTTAATTCAAAATATCAAATATACTTTAGGGCGAATTTTTGGTATTTTTTCTGAAAAACATCAATTTTTGATGAATAGTGAAATCACTAAGTGGTAGTTAATGAAACTGATTTTTCGTTTAAATGAAACTTTGTCACTTATGTGATTTGATTTTCAAAAATCCGACATACATGGTTTTCATTAAGAAGTAAAATGTGGTTCAATGAGATTAAAATAATTTTTTGGTGAATAGTAACTTATTATGTTTTTAATCGCGATTAGTTGTAATTAGTGCAGTTTAAGGTAAAAATAATTCTTTAATAAAATAAGATGAGCATGACACATGTCCTACCCTCATTTTTTGTGTCATGGCCGACCCAGACAAGCCATGGGTGAACTTGGGGACCCCATGGATCCACTTTGTTTGGGAAATGACATAAATGAATTTTTATTTAATGTTAAAATAAAAATGACACAAACATGAGCTATTTTACTAAACCAATTTTTACATGGGGTTATACAAGTCCGATTTTTTACTATAAAAATTCATTAGAAAGATAAAAATATTTCCTACATCATAGTATTTTTTTATAATTTTTATAGATTAAAAATATTAAATTATTTATGACATCATGATGATGC
The DNA here is from genome assembly GCA_963277665.1 of Viscum album. Classification (NCBI taxonomy): domain Eukaryota; kingdom Viridiplantae; phylum Streptophyta; class Magnoliopsida; order Santalales; family Viscaceae; genus Viscum; species Viscum album. The sequence continues at coordinate 40,457,958 of OY728129.1, read as the reverse complement.
ATCGATGACCTCATTATTTAACGATTTAAATAAAATGGAAAGGCAATGAAATATCTAAGACCTACACATGTCCAAAACCTATTTGATGAGTGGAATTCGAACAATTATCACCTTATACTCCAATTATATCAATGTGGGACCATTTAAATTCGAAAATCATTTTCAAATAAAGTAATATTTCTTTACTTTCCAAGAGTGCCCCTCCTATCCTCTTATAAAAGGCCCCCACCTCTACCTCATTACCCACACTCCCAAAGCCTTTGGCTCGGCAAAACCCTACCAATTTACTCTCTCCACATCCCTCTCCTCATCCTAGAGGATTACCTTTGGGCAGAATCCTTTCAAAGGAATCCTTTAGGCTCAAATCAAAAGGAGTTACACTTTTAAAGGTAATTCATTCTCTCATGTTCATTTGTTTTATTTTCCTTCTCCAACCCCCTAAACTATTTTTATTTACTTCTTTTGTAACAACACCAGTATCTTAAATATACTAGGATGTTGTTATAAGATTTATTCGATCTAAACTCTCACAAAACTACATCAAATGGTTAAATAACATACGGTTTCCGTGGATGGCAAAATTCTGCCTCCCGAAACAATGATTGTTCAATACTCATTTAACACCTTCAAAAGTGGTCATTATGATGTCACTATTTTTATATATGATATATAATATGTTTATTCTTTCCTTAAGCTTCTGTATTTTTCATTTATGGCATACCACTATTGTTTCCATTATGGATAAACACGATATCTTCATTTTAGGAAGTGCGGACTACCGCCCCCTCAAAGTGATTTGATTCGTTAAATACCATATGTGGGACGTATAAAGGATGGAACTATGATATTATATATGATATTATACTGGAATTATAATATACCTTTAAATCATTATGATTCCATTCTATAAAATACGAAATAGAAATGAAAGTAGCATTCATGCGTACGTACGGCTTACCGTCTCCATGAACGGTGCATTTCATTTCTTACCTCTAAATTATTATGTAATATTATAAATGCATGCATTTACTGGATATATATTACATATATGATATCTAAATCATGAATACCATTCTGGATATAATGGATACATGAACAACATGTAATTATAAATGGCTTATTTCTGACTCAAGTACCAATGATCGTTAAAATGACCGTTATTAACTTAAATAATTACATAGTGTTCATGACATGGAAATAAGTGATATAAAAGGAATAATGAACTTGAACGAGGTTCTTAAAGAAGTAGAAATTATCTCAAGTTTATTATTCAGGACGTTAAAGAACGATCGAGTCAAGTCGGACCCAAGGTAAGGGATCCTACTCCTCTCTTTCTTTTTAAGTACAATCTTTTACGTCATTCCCTCTAAAGCTCGTCTTTCTTGTTATTGGGATGTTATTTTATATTACACTTACTGTAATTTTTATGTTCATGTGATGATAGACCCTATTCTCTCTCATCAGTCCATTTTGGATGTTTTGAGTGGCGCCGTTAGGCTGCCGAATTTTCGTAAGAGATCTAACCTCTCTCTTTCTTTTTAAGTACTCTCCTTTATGTCACTTATTTTAAGCTCCTCTTTGTTATGTTGGGGGATGTTATATTATATTACTATTTCTATAAAATTTATGTTAATATGATGAGATACCTGATTTGATCTCATCAATCCATTTTTTTAGTTTTATGTGGCGCCGTTAGGCTGCCGAGTTTTCGTAAGGGATTTTTCATCTCACTTTTATTCCCGTGAGATTTATGCTACATTTTCCACAATTTCCTTTCAGTGGTGTATTTACTGCCCATTATTCTACTCTTTGTGTAATATACTTTCGTTTATGAGTATTTCCATCAATGATTTATTGTCCTTCTTTCATGGGGGTATGTTTTGAACGATACCCAAGTCGGTAAGGGAACATTTCACCCTCCTCATTTTAAAAGAATTCGTTTGTAATGTTTTTTAATTCACATACTATTATGTTGTGATATGTTCTTATATATACTGATTGATGTAAATTTTATGTCCAATTGATGAGATACCTTTTTTTATCTCTCATCAACTCTTTTTGATGTGACGCCATTAGTCTGTCAAGGGAACTTCTTTACCCAATTTCAATTTCTTTTGGTTCAACATGTAGTTATTGAATATGTCATCTTTTGAATATGTGTGAATGAACTTTTATTATTTTACACTTAATATCCACTTATATTGGGTGTATTTATATTCATCACACATAATTTTGAGATTTCTTTATCCTTAATATAAGGATACCTTCTTTATAAGGGATTTCATCACATTTGACATTTCTATTGAGGCTTCATTGTTGTTATGAACCAATTCACTCTTATATGGTGTATATACATTCCATTGGAATATTATAGCATGAATCCATTTATTCTCATGATATTATAATGTTCTGAATAAATTTTATTCCTCAATTAATGTGTTCAAGTGTCTCTAAACTTGGTAAACCCCCTTTAACCAAAATATCACTTTAAATGTTTTAAATATTTGTTCTTATTAATATCCATGTTTTAAAAATGGGTTTAAGGATTTATTTATATGGATATTAATGGTTCAAAATTTTAAAAGCTTCAAGGTGGTATGGGACACTTTGATTCCAAAATCTATTTATTAAATGTTTTAAATGCTTTTGGAAATGGTTTCGTTCTGAATGGATTCATTATTTCAATATACTAAAATGTTATATTGTGATTGAAATGTGGAAATGTTATGTTTCCTTTATGCATGTTTTATGTGATACGTTTATGTTATGGTTCTTGGGCATTGTTATGAAAACGGGTGGATCCGTGATAAACTAAGGGTGGGTGAGACCGATATATCTCTCCAATGCATTGGGTAACGTGAAGGAGTGAAACGTTAAGGTTTCCCCGAAGAGATTTAGGGAATATACTGTGATGGTTATTCCAAACGTAACCAAGAGGGTTACTCCCTATGTAAGAAAGTTATGAATGCCTCACATAACCTTTTATGTCTTATGATTTCTAAGATTTATTCATGATTTGATGAGATTTGTTAAAGTGCCTATGTTTTATGGGTAAAGTATGATTTCATTCTTATGTATATATGAACTCATGTTTCCTTTCCATATTTTTATAACCCTTACTGAGCTTTTTATGCTCATCCCATGTTTTTGAAATGTTTTTCACAGGTCAAGGGAAAGGTACATGACGTGATGATAGTGTCAAGGATGTGTCAAGAAAGAATCCATGTTTTATTTTAAATATGTTTCTGTTGATGGGAAGAATGAATACTGTCTTTTATGTAACCACTTTGTCTAAATGTGGAATGTAATGCAAGTTTCATGATCTAATTCTCTAAAACTATAAACCTGAAAAGATCCTCAATGTGTAATCTTGTAATAACTCAAGATTAAGTATGGTTTAAGGCTTGGGCCTTATAGTTGGTATTAGAGGTCGGTTTAGATAACTTTAGAGGTTAGGGTATTCTTTAAGCATAAGTGACATTACTATAATGGTTAGGATTTCAGAAAGAGTCCTAGTTTTAAATAAAGTGAATGAGTAAGTATATCTTAGTTTTTACCTTCCTCATTAGTACATGATGGTTTTGTTGATATACTCACACTGACGTTTCGGTTTTTAGTGAATGGACGGATCTAGCAGGCACCAAAGAGACAACAGGTTTGAAGGAAACTGTGGTGGTTCTCTGATTGAGATACTGGATAAAATGGAGGATTCAATGAGGAAACTCATGGTCGTTCTAAACCAAAGATCAACGAGTCATGATCAACCAATTTAACCTTGGTATGTTCTGTAATGCATCATGTACGAGGTGACCAATCGATGTGGAAGTTCAGGTAATAATTATAAATGTAACCATTAGAGTTTATATGATCCTTACTTCTGAGGTAATTATGGGTTATTATATGATATGCTGGGAAATGAAAGGCATGAGATATACTTGTGGTTAAAATATGTTATGATCATTTTGATGATTTTATCCCTTTTTGGGGAATTATTTAAGAATTATATAGTTTTGGAAAAAGGAAAACATGCAGACCGTGTGACAACCCATCGCATCGGACAAAGCTGCGGGAATCGAACCCACAACCAAAGTGCGACTAGTATTTATCACCTACCACTGGACTACGTGAAGTCCCTGGTTAGTTTGACTGATTCTTTTTAGTTATATGATTTTAGGAATTAAGAGTAAGTTGATTTTGGGTTATTTATGAAAATGATTAACCTATCATGGAGGATATGTGATTAGGTTAATTACTTTTCAATACGAGACTTTACGATTTAACTTGGAAGACTACGTGACTAAATCCTTCAAATATTTGTGTTTCAATCTTAGTTTGGTTTACTTTGAAGAATTTTATGGACAAATTGATTATAAAATGGTCCTCGTTGAACTTTGGGTTTTGTTGGACAAATTTTGAAGATTAAGAATAGATTTTCTTTTTATAAAGGGTTATCCTTTTCTGGATTATCTGATCTTGTACTATCCTTTTTGGTTTTGGTTTTGGTTAAAGTCTAAAGACATGGGAAGTATATAGTTCTCTTTTGTGGATTAGGTGATTCTCTAGAAGTTGATTATAGTACTCTTAATGTGAACAAGTCTTCTTAAATACTCATCTTTTGGAGAAAATATGAGTTTGTGTAAGGAATCTAATAAAAGTTGAAAGTCAACATGATAAGTGATTATGTTTCCTTATGAATAAATTCCTCAATAAAAAGTAACTTAAAACAAAATGTTTTTCTATTAACTTTTCCTACTGGGGAATTGAATACCGTTTAACCCATCACAAGTTTGTGATTTTCTCATGGTTAACATTCTCCTAAACATGTTTTCTATCACTCTCCATCAGAACATGACCCTTTATTTTTTCCTCCATGTCTATATTTTCATACTTGGAATCCTAGTATGGGTTAACTCGGGTGACCTTTGTACTTATCTTCCATTATTTTAAAGTGATTGTTTTACCGACTCTTGTTCCGATGTGGGACTTTCAAGGATGTTTCCAAGCTCAATTTTAAAATTGCGAGGACGCAATTCTCAAAAGGGGGGAAGGATGTAACACACCGGGTAAATAAAGAATATAACATCTTTATATTTATCCATATTTGTGAATCAAATATTAATATTACTTTAAAGGGGATGTAATTCTTGATGGAGTACCCAATACGCAACAACGAGTTTCTTGGGAATCTTACGTTGCACTCTAATAATAAAATAATATTATTTTAAATGGTAGTTAACATGTAGTCGTTGTATTGGCGGGAATGCATAGAAATAACTAAAATATGAGTATATATATTTTTTAAATGTTTTTACATTTATCCAATAAAATATGAAGGCTTAAAATACAGAAAGAATTCAATTTTAGGCTTTTATACCCTAATTTTCACTAAAGGTTCACTTATCGCCTTTTGATGGTGAACTATTATTAAATATAGTTTTGATCACTCTTATAAATTATTTTGTACCAAATAAAACTCTTCTTTAGAATCGGAACATCAAAATTTAATTTGTGTAAATTTTTGGTATCTTTCCGATAAAGTTCATTTTTTAATGAATAGTGTAAAATGTTGTATTTTAATTCAAAATCCTCTTTTTAATCTAATTTATTTATATGATTAGATTATCTTTTTAATTGGTTTTAAAGTTAAATTCGAATATATTTTTACCATTTAATACAATGGTGGTCATTGGAATCAATTTCACTTTGAAATTGGACTTAAACTGGTGTCAATCTTTTGATACTTATTGTTTCATAAAAACACGCTATTTGTCATGATAGTGGGAATTAATTATTAAATCAATTAATGTGACTTATATGTTCTGAATTTTGTTAAATAGACTTCATTTTAGAATTTTTAATATCAATTATATCTTAGGGTGAATTTTTGGTAATTTTCTGAAAAACTTCAATTTTTGATGAATAGTGAAATCACTAAGTGGTAGTTAAAGAAACTGATTTTTCGTTTAAATGAAACTTTGTCACTTCTGTGATTTTATTTTCAAAAATCCGACATAAATGGTTTTCATTAAGAAGTAAAATTTGGTTCAATGAGATTAAAATAATTTTTTGGTGAATAGTAACTTATTAAGTTTTTAATCGCGATTAGTGGTAATTAGTGTAGTTTAAGGTAAAAATAATGCTTTAATAAAATAAGATGAGCTTGAAACATGTCCTACCCTCATTGGATGTGTCATGGCCGACCAAGGAAATCCATGGGTCAACTTGGGGACCCCATGGAGCCACTTTGGTTGGGAAATGACATAAATGACTTTTTATTTAATGTTAGAGTAAATATGACACAAACATGAGTTATTTTACTAAAACAATTTTTACATGGGGTTATACAAGTAAGATTTTTGACTATAAATATTAATTAGAAAGCTAAAAAGATTTCCTACATCTTATTATTTGTTTTATAATTTTTATAGATTAAATATTAAATTATTTATGACATCATGATGATGGAGCAATGACCTCATTATTTAACGATTTAAATAAAATGGAAAGATAATGTAATATCTAAGACCTAAACATGTCCAAAACTTATTGGATGAGTGTATTTCGAACCCTTATCACCTTATACTAGAGTTATATCAATGTGGGACCATTTAAATCCGAAAATCATTTTCAAATAAAGTAATATCTTTTTACTTTCCAAGAGTGCCCCTCCTCTCCTCTTATAAAAGGCCCCCACCTCTACCTCATTACCCACACTCCCAAAGCCTTTGGCTCGGCCAACCCCTGACCATTTACTCTCTCCACATCCCTCTCCTAATCCTGGAGGATTCCCTATGGGCAGAATCGTTTCAAAGGAAGCCTTTAGGCTCAAATCAAAAGGAGTTACACTTTTAAAGGTAATTCATTCTCTCATGTTCATTTGTTTTATTTTGCATCTCCAACCCCCTAAACTCTTTTTATTTACTTCTTTTGTAACAACACCAGTATCTTAAATATACTAGGATGTTGTTATAAGATTTATTCGAGCTACACTCTCACACAAATACATGAAATGCTTAAATAACATACGGTTTCCGTGGATGGCGAAATTCTACCTCCCGAAATGATGATTGTTCAATACTCATTTAACACATTCAAAGGTGGCCATTATGATGTCACTATTTTTATATATGATATATAATATGTTTATTCTTTCCTTAATCTTCTGTATTTTTCATTTATGGCATACCACTATTGTTTCCATTATGGGTAAACACGATATCTTCATTTTAGGAAGTGCGGACTACAGCCCCCTCAAAGTGATTTGATTCGTTAAATACCATATGTGGGAAGTATAAAGGATGTAACTATGATATTATATATGATATTATACTGGAATTATAATATACCTTTAAATCATTATGATTCCATTCTATAAAATACGAAATAGAAATGAATGTAGCGTTCATGCGTACGTACGGCTTACCGTCTCCTTGAACGGTGAATTTCATTTCTTACCTCTAAATGATTATGTAATATTATAAATGCATGAATGTACTGGATATATATGAAATATATGATATCTACATCATGAATACCAGTCTAGATATAATGGATACATGAACAACAAGTAATTATAAAGAGCTTATTTCTGACTCAAGTACCAATGATCGTTAAAACGACCGTTATTAACATAAATAATTACATAGTGTTCATGACAAGGCAATAAGTGATATAAAAGGATTAATGAACTTGAAAAATGTTCTTAAAGAAGTAGAAATTAACTCATGTTTATTATTCAGGACGTTAAAGAATGATCGAGTCAAGTCGGACCCAAGGTAAGGGATCCTACTCCTCTATTTCTTTTTAAGTACAATCTTTTACGTCATTCCCTCTAAAGCTAATCTTTCTTGTTATTGGGATGTTATTTTATATAACACCTACTGTAATTTTTATATTCATGTGATGAGAAACCCTATTCTCTCTCATCAATCCATTTTGGAAGTTTTGAGTGGCGCCGTTAGGCTGCTGAATTTTCGTAAAAGGTCTAACCTCTCTCTTTCTTTTTAAGTACTCTCCATTATGTCACTTCTTTTAAGCTCCTATTTTTTATGTTGGGGGATGTTATTTTATATTACTATTTCTATAAACTTTAAGTTAATATGATGAGATACCCTATTTTATCTCATCAATCCATTTTTGTAAGTTTTATGTGGCACCGTTAGGCTGCCGAGTTTTCGTAAGGGATTTTTCATCTCACTTTTATTCCTGTGGGATTTATGCTACGTTTGCCACAATTTCCTTTGAGTGGTGTATTTACTGCCCATTATTCTACTCTTTTTGTAATATACTTTCGTTTATGAGTATTTACATCAATGATTTATTGTCCTTCTTTCATGGGGGTATGTTTTGAAAGATACCCAAGTCGGTAAGGGAACCTTTCACCCTCCTCATTTTAAAATACTTCGTTTGTTATGTCTTTTAATTCACATACTATTATGTTGGGATATGTTCTTCTATATCCTGATTGATGTAAATTTTATGTCCAAGTGATGAGATTCCCTTTTTTATCTCTCATCAACTCTTTTTGATGTGACGCTGTTAGGCTGTCAAGGGAACTTCTTAACCCAATTTCGATTTCTTTGGGTTCAACATGTAGTTATTGAATATGTCATCTTTTGAATATGTGTGAATGACCTTTTATTGTTTTACACTTAATGTCTACTTATATTGGGTGTATTTATATTCATCACACATAATTTTGAGATTTATTTATCCTTAATTTAAGGATACCTTCTTTATAAGGGATTTCATCACATTTGACATTTCTATTGAGGCTTCATTGTTGTTATGCACCAATTCACTCTTATATGGTGTATATACTTTCCTTTGGAATATTATATCATGAATCCATTTATTCTCATGATATTATAAAGTTCTGAATAAATTTTATTCCTCAATTATTGTGTTCTAGTGTCTCTACTCTTGGTAAAACCCCTTTAACCAAAATATCGCTTTAAATGTTTTAAATATTTGTTCTTATTAATATCCATGTTTTCAAAATGGTTTTAAGGATTTATTTATATGGATATTAATGGTTTAAAATTTTAAAAGCTTCAAGGTGGTATAGGACACTTTGATTCCAAAATCTCTTTATTAAATGTTTTAAATGCTTTTGGAAATGGTTTCATTTTGAATGGATTCATTATTTCAATATACTAAAATGTTATATTGTGATTGAAATGTGGAAATGTTATGTTTCCTTTATGCATGTTTTATGTGATACGTTTATGTTATGGTTCTTGGGCATTGTTATGAAAACGGGTGGCTCCGTGATAAACTAAGGGCAGGTGAGCCTAATATAGCTCTCCAATGCATTGGGTAACGCGAAGGAGTGAAACATTAAAGTTTCTCCGAAGATATTTAGGGAATATACTGGGATGTGTATTCCAAACGTAACCAAGAGGGTTACTCCATACGTAAGAAAGTTATGAATTCCTCAAGTAACCTTTTATGTCTTATGATTTATATGATTTATTCATGATTTGGTGAGGTATGTTAAAGTTCCTATGTTTTATGGGTAAAGTATGATTTCATTCTTATGTATATATATACTCATGTTTCCATTCCATATTTTTATAACCCTTACTGAGATTTTTATGCTCATCCCAAGTTTTTGAAATGTTTTTCACAGGTCAAGGGAAAGGTACATGACATGATGATAGTGTCAAGGATGTGTCAAGAAAGAATCCATTTTTTATTTTAAATATGTTTCTATTGATGGGAAGAATGAATACTGTCTTTTCTGTAACCACTTTGTCTAAATGTGGAATGTAATGCAAGTTTCATGATCTGATTCTCTAAAACACTAAACCTGAAAAGATCCTCAATGTGTAATCTTGTAATAACTAAAGATTAAGTAAGGTTTAAGGCTGGGGCCTTATAATACTACCCGGAGAGTTTTTATTATTTGTTAGGTAGGACCAGAGGGGATGGATGTAAGTACTTCCCAGAGGGTTACCTATTTGTGTTTAGCTGCATGTTAGTTGTTGCTAGATATTCAAACGATGGATTGTTTACTGCTGAGTATTTTCTTATTTACAACTTCCTGTACTTTTACCTTCCATATATTCATTGAATATTATGCATAGACCTTCGGTTGGTTTCCTACTAGGATTTACTCTCACACCCTATTTGGGAAATTTTTTTGGGCCCAAACAGATTAACATTTTACAGATATAGATAAGGGAAAGCGCCCTTCCACATCAGGTACATGACTGCTATTGAGATAGAAGGCATGGGACCAAACCAGTGATTGCGATGATGAGGAGATGCTTATCTGTTTCTTTTGTAATTTAGTTTCGTAATGTCTTTATTCAACATTGTGACATGTTTGGTTGTTTTCCTAGACATATGTATCGAGCATCATTTATATATGTGCTTTATTTTTTTTACACTTTTAGTCTTCTGTTGTTTACTCTTGTATGGAGGTTTACTGCTTCCGCTATTACTTTTATTTTTCTTCCATTGTGTACTCTAACAAAGAGGGCATAGTTTCCCCAGTATCACACTTAAGGACCTCGCTGCTAATCGGTAGCCTCTAGCTTTTGGGAAATGTGTTTGAGGACTTGTGACCAACAGGGTACGGGGTGCCTCTGGGTGGCTTCCAGAACAGGGGATGTTACATAGTGGTATCAAAGGTATCCTTTTATCTTGACTTACTGTTTGGATCCTATTGTCAAGGATATGATGGAATAGGTACATTGGAATAAGCTATGCCCGGTAGTAGCTAATCTAGGTATAGGGAAAATCCATACTACATCTTTTATTTTACTTTTACTGGTTTGAAATTTATAGTAGATTTTATTTCATTGTTGGGTGATTTGCATGGTCTTGTGTTGTTATCGTCGTAGTTATTGAGGTTCTATTTTCCGTCGCAACCCGATGAGATGAGGGTATGTCATCTCATGCATCATATAGGCCGTTGCTAGAAATCACATTCCATGCATTCTTTCCATTCCTTCTAAGATGCATTAGCGATTGCATGTTGTTGTGATTGATGTTCTGTAGAATTTGCAAGATATTTTGATAGTTTCTTTGATAAAGATACCAGCTATTTGATAGGGCATGGTTGTGTAGTGCTTCGTTTGGGTGAAGGCCAAACTTTGGTTCTTGAGGTGTTATGGGCCCTCATGGACCAGAATTTGGTGGATCATCGCCTTGTTTCCTTTTTATAACTTGTATAAGATGCCAAACATTAATTTGCGGAGAGTATGGTCCCTCATAGATCAGAATTTGGTAACATAACATTTTTTCAGTGTTTTATGGGATCCGAAGTAGTTTCTGAGGCTAATATCTAGAAAAACCCAGAATACACGGTGTGTACTTTATGAATATACGACTTATAGTTTTGAACCGTTTCACTGACTCTATGGGTTGGGAAACGGGGTTGTGAATAAAATCTTGTAGGAACACGCCCTGTAGAGTACGTACACACCATGTTATAGTGGCCATGTGTCCACCTTTGTGACTAAAGACACAGATGGAATAAACATCAACTATATATGACGTGCCCTACTTTAACACAATTTTCAATGTATCCTAGGTACCTGGCCATGTCACGAACAACACGGGTCGGGAAAATCCATCAAGGCCTCATTGTGTACACATGGAGAACATAGTGTATAGTGAATCTTGTAGCTTGTTGTGCGACGAACAAAATGGGTCTATGTTATCCTTTCTTAGTACATGTTGTCTTTGTTTGTCACATTACTTGTAGTGTAATCTGGGTACACAGGCCGTGTCACTAGGAATATGGGCCGGTGAAGCTTATCTGGTACACAGCGTGTCCTTCGTGAACACGCCGTGTAGTCTATGATTAAAAGGACTGTGTGGGTTAGCCATGTAAAGAGACTCGGGAAGGGGAGTAGTGTTCAAGTACATTCTGTGTGTTGGGACAACGCGTCGTGTGGTTGGAGTGTTACACAACTAGTTGGGACAGAAGTACACACCCATTTTAATGGATTAATGAAGACGTCATGTAGTGTTTATACGTGCCGTGTAGTCATTTTTTTAAAACTGGAAAGTTTCTTTCTCCTTGCCCATTCTTGTAGTCATATGTTTTCAGTCCTTGATAATCTGTATCTAAGGTGTGTGTTTGATCTTTTAGAATTATGTCACCGAGTCATCCTCCGGTTGTACACCAGTTTCCAGATGGTGATCAGACATCGGATATGGCTGATCAGGGACCTCTTGCAGATCCTCCTATTGTGCCAACCTTGGCACCAGCAGTCATACAAGTTGAAGGCTCCAATGTGCATTTTAGGGAAGGTATTCTAAGGATGATGAAGACCTTCCCGGGAGAACCGCATCCCACCCCGTCGATGTCAGAGTTGATGCGGGTTTTCTAGCAGCAATATCCTCCCACATTCTTAGGGAATGGAGACCCCAGGCTGCAGAATCATGGCTAGAGGCCACACTGAAAATCTTCGAGCTTCTAGAGATACCTCCATAGAATAGTGTTATTCTCTCTACTTATATTCTCCGAGAATATTCCAAGAGGTGGTGGGAGGTGATCTCACGGTTAGGATGCCAATAGTGTATGACTTGGGACGGGTTTTGGGGAATCTTCTACAAATACTTTTATCTAGAGACCTTCAGGGTAGATCGAGCCCAAGAGTTTAGGAGTTTGAAGCAGGGTACTAACTCTGTTATGGAGTAATTGTCTCTGTTTACTGATCTGCAGCATTTCACGCCTATTCTAGGAGGTGATGAGTTGTTCCTTGCGCGGAAGTTCAAGGATGGTCTGAGGCATGACATCCGGTCACATGTGAACATATTTAGGTTAACTTCGATATCCTCCATCATCAACCAGGAATTGATCACTAAGTGCAATCTGAGGGATTCTAGAGTAGTGAGCCAGGGCGGTTTGACATCCACATTTAGTATTCCTCCTACCAATAGGAGGAATTGCCAAAGGGAGACTGCACTGAGAGATCAGAATAGGCAGGATGTGTCTTCAAGAAGCCAGGTAGTATGATACCAATGCAGAAGGAGTGGGCATACAAGGACTTAGTGCTAGAGAGACCCGATGAAGTACCGATCATGTGGAAAGATGGGCCATCTTTGGAATTTTTGTCAGATCTTCTCACCTGCAGCTGGTGGAAGAGGATCTTCTATGACCACACGTTCAGGACAAGCATAGCCAATTTCTCACCTATTTGGGAACTTGAGTTCTTCTGGCCGTTCGGGCCAAGGTGGAGGTTGTGGCCATGGTGTTCAGTCAACAGGCTACCAACGACAATAGAGTGGATCAGCTTAGAGTGGTCAGGAAGGGTCACAGGGCCGTGGAGTAGGCCAGACCATGGCAATGGAGCAGACCAATCATGAGCAGGATGTTAACCCCTATAAAGATAGAGGTACGATCTTAGTAACATTGGTTTTTCCTTCATCACATTTCGATACAGGGCCTTCTCATAGATTAATATCTATCGTTTTTTTTGGAGATTCTTGGTCTCTACATCTTTTCTTCGACCGAAATCATGACACAAGACACACCGTTGGGGACTAGGAAAATTAGTGTATGTTAGTGAAAGGAGTTCCCTCTAGAGGATGGTGGGTGTCACTTTCTATGGGACTTGTATGTCCTAGAGATGACAGGTTATGATGTCATTCTCAGGATAGACTAGTTAGTTCCCTTCCAGGAAGTTATTGATTTCTATCGCCATAGGGTGAGTTTAATATCACCAGAGGGTGGAGATTTTATTCACAAGGGCTAGTGGGATGTCTAGGAGAGTAGAGCAGGACCCAAGTATCATGGGGTAGGATAAGTTACAACCCAGATTTCTAGTCTTTATATGGATGACTAGGGGACATCACAGATGGACTTCCACCAGTGGTGGATCATTTTAGGGACGTATTTACAATGTACTTTTCAGGGTTTACTCTGGAGCGTGAGGTAGACTATTCTATTGAGCTTGTGACATGAGTGGCACCAGTTCCCATTCCTCCTTATAGGATGGCGTCACATGAGTTTCAAGAGCTCAAGAAGTAGTTGGAGGAGTAGCGGGAAAATGGTTTCATCCGAATCAATACTTCTCCGTGGGATTCACCAGTCCTATTTGCGAAGAAGGCATATGGTACCCTTAGGATTTGTGTGGATTAACAGAAGTTGAACCAGTTGATGGTCAAGAACCGATATCCCTTTCCTAGGATTGACGACCTCTTCGATCAGCTTCGAGGAGCCTGGTTGTTATCGAAGATCAACATGAGTTCCGGTTATCATCAGTGGCACGTTAGACCATCTGATATACCTCCCACAGCCTTCCAGAGCAGGTATGGTTTATTCGAGTATATGGTTATGCCACTCGGTCTCACGAACGCGCATGTAGTTTTCATGGAACTGATGAACCGAGTGTTCTATCCATACTTGGATTTCTTCGTGGTTGTTTTCATGAAGTATATCTTGGTGAACTCTCACACTCTACACAACCATGATAACCTTATTACGATCGTTTTGAGTACACTGAGGAAGTATTAGTTATATGCTAAGCTCTCGAAGTGACACATTTTTATGGAACTGATTCACTTCTTGGGTGATGTTATCATAGTGGTAGGAGTATTAGTAGACCCAGAGAAAGTGAGGTCAGTAGTTTCCTAGGAGCATCTGAAGAACGTCTTTGAGGTGCGACGTTTTCTAGGGCTGGCTGGTTACTAAAGATGCTTCATTCAGCTTTTTTTTAAGTTTAGCAGCCCCATTGATAGGTCTAACCAAGAAGGATGAAATGTTCTTGTGGTCAGATTCTTATGATTCAGCCTTTCAATAGCTGAAAGGGAGGTTTACATCAGCATCGAATCTAGTATTTCCATAACCAGGCAAGAGCTATACTGTTTATTGTGATGCTTTAGGTTTCGGGCTGGGAGCTGTGCTTAAGCAGGGAGATGGAGCCGTTGCATACGGGTCTCAGCAGCTGAGTCTATCTGAGAGGAACTACCAGACACACGATCTGGAATTGGAAATGGTTGTTCATTCCCTACGCTGTTGGAGACATTATCTATTGGGAAAGAATTTTGTGGTTTTCACCATCCACAAAAGTCTCAAGTACATCTTCACCCCACATGAATTAAATTTGAGTCAGAGAAGGTTGGTTGAGTATCTTCAGTCCTTTGATTTGGATATTTCCTATACGCCTAGGAAAAGCAATTTGGTGGCTGATGCACTGAGCGTGAGGAATTAGGTACAAGAATTTCAGGATGCCAGTAGTGTGTGACACTTTATGGCTCTATTTCTCTGAGATGCATTTTGAGGTGCATGATAGACAGGGGAAAATGTATCTATCTTATGTAGATCATACCTCTATCTTTGTTGACAAGGTACGAAGGAGCCAACTATAATTTTCTGAACGCCTAGTTCTACAGGAAAGTGTGTCGGGAGAGGACATTATTCATGGATAGACCATAGGTGAGGACAAGATCATACTTTTTTGGGGGCGTGTGTGGGTGCCAGTAGATATACAGGAGGAGCTAATACAGAACATTCATTCCTCAGTTAGGGAAGTTCATCCTGATTTCACCAAGATTTATTGTGCTCTACATTGTCTGTATTGGTGGCCAGGTATGAAGAAGGACGTTGAGTGTTTCATCATGAGGTGTTCCACTTGTCAGTAGGTGAAGGCGAAGAATCAGTGACTATCCAGGATTTTACAGTTGGTACCCATTCCCAAGTAGAAGTGGAACGACGTTGTGATGGATTTCCTGACAGTGTTGTCGAGTTCTCCTCGAGGGAACGACGTAGTATGGGTTTTCATTTACAGGCTCACGAAGGTTGCTCATTTCGTGCCAATCAAGGAGACCTTCAGTGCTGATGAGCTAGGATGGTTGTCCATCTATGAGATTGTATGCCTACATGGAGTTATGAAATCCATTTAATTGGAAAAGGATGCACGTTTTACATCTCGGGTCTGGAAAGGGCTTCATAAGGATTTGGTTACACAATTACATTTGAGTACAACATACCATCCCCAAACAGATGGCCAGTCTAACCATATGATTCAGTGCTTGAGGACATGCTCTGAGCACACATCCATGATTTTGGAGGTTCTTGGGGGAAGTATATACCTCTTGTGGAGTTTTTCTACAACAATAGTTTCCAAAATACTATTTTGATGGCACGTTATGGGGCTTTGTACGGTAGGCCATTCCGATCATCGTTATGTTTCCTGGAGGAAGTAGATATAACATTGTTGGGACCTCGTCTTATTCAAGAGACCATAGAGTATATAGAGTTGATTTGGAAGAGGATGGATACTTCACAGTTCCGACATAAGTCTTATGCTGATCAATGGAGACGACCTCTGGAGTTCGAGGTCAGGAATCAGGTTTTCCTTCGTGTCACACCGAGGTTGGGACACAAGAGGATTAAAAGACTGTGTAAGATTTTTTCGAGGTATGTTGGGCCATTTGAGATGTTAGAGAGAGTTGGACTGGTTTCCTATCAGTTTCAGTTACCTTAAAGGTACCGGGCTATGCATAACATTTTCCACGTTTCTTAGCTCCGATGTTACTTTTCCGACCTGTCTCATACTTTCCAACCCGAGTAAGTAGAGTTGGAGGTGGATGCATCTTTTGAGGAGAATTCTATCTGGATTATTCATCACTGAACAATGGTTCTTCGGGGCCGGTCTATTCCTCTGGAATGTGTGACATCGCAGCATGTGGGGTATAAGACCAGACTTGGGAGAGGGACGCCGATGTACGATCACAGTGGATGAAGTTGTTCAAGGTTTCTTCTTCTACGCTTCGCTAGGGAAATTTGGGGATGAATTTCTTTAAGGGGTCAGTTTGTAAGAACCCTAATATTATTTTCAGGGCTGTTTTTCCTTTTATGTAGTTTTTGAGAAAGGAGGAGTTTCTGGAAATCATTTAAGTACACGACGTGTACTTCATGAGTACACGTCGTGTACTTCGTTGCCACTGGAGGTTGTGTGTTGGCTATGATCTGGCCACACACATAGTCATGTGGGGTGACATGGAAACCACTTAAAGCGGATTACAGAAAAAGAAAGTATATGATGTGTGCTCCAAATATACATGTCGTGTACTTTTGTTTTCATTAAATGCACCAGGGTCATGTCTGATGGACAGAAACCACTCTTTCTAGGTTTCTTTCATCCGAGAGCACTGAGCATCTACAGATATTCGACGATCCCTCGATACTCCATCAGTCCTCCGATTCGAGCACCGTTGATTACATTGGAATCACATCGGTGATTTCGTTCTTCTTCTGGAGTGTTGTTTTCCAATTACTCTTATTTTCCAAGTGATCATGGGTTGAACGTTTTGGTTGTTTTCATAGATACACAACGTTCCATGGAGATTCAAGCTTCATGGTTCATGTATAATGATCTCTGGAACCCTAGGTAGGTGGTTTGTGTTGTTCCTTTCGATGTCTTTGAGTAATATGTGAAAATTCCACCAATACCCTTGAATGTGGTATTGCGTGTTTACTATTTTATGCATGTTGTTTTCCTATCATGCTTGTATGCATGTGTAAGGGTAAATTTGATATGAATTGGGTTGATTTCTATGCCTTGGGTTTTCTTCTCATGATATCTTCTATTTACGACCATTTGGTTCTTTTTAGAGTATTGGTCATTTACCTATTTTCCATGCCATGTGGACATTTGATGGATTGTTGTTTTTATAACATGCGTGAGATGATGTTGACTAGATAGACAAGTAGTTCGGTAGGTTTACATTTCGCTTATAGTATTACTGTGTGTTTAATTACACGGGGTCGTGAGAACCTGGTGTTATAGACTAATAAAGGACGGAACAAGTGATCTACCTCAGAGAGACTTTGGGCATTTTAGACTATAAGAGGATAGACTAAGTGAGCTTCCTGAGAGATTCATTGGACAATATAGACTATAGGGGGATAGACCAAGTGAGCTTACTCGGAGTGTATTTGAGATTTATAGACTATAAGGGGATTGACCGAGTGAGCGTCCTCAGAGATTCTTTGTTTTACTTGAATTAACATGAACCACTCTAGGATATAAGAGGAATTGACTGAGTCAGCTTCCTCAGAGAGTCTGTAAATGACCATTGGATATAAGAGGAGTTGACAGAGTGAGCATCCTTAGAGAGTCTCTTGAACTTGGGGATATAATGGGAATTGACCTTGTGTGCTTCCTCAGAGAGTCCCTGACTACCCTAGACTATAAGGGGAGTTTACCAATTAAGCTTCTTTAGAGAGTCATATAATTTTCATACGACCAAACCAGAGGGGTTAAGTGGAGTGTACTACCCAGAGATTTTTTGGTATTTTTTAGGTAGGACAGGAGGGGATGGTTGTGAGTAATTTTTTCAGGGTTACCTATTTGTGTTTGGCTATATGTTAGTTGTTTCTTGGTATTGGAATTGTGGATTGTTTACAACTGAGTATTTTATTGGTTGATGCTTCTTGTCCTTTTACCGTCCATATATTCAATGACTATTAAGCATGGATCTTCGGGTGGTTGCCTACTGGGATTTAGTCTCAAACCCAGTTTGGGACATGCTTTTTGGCCCAAACAGATTATATTTCCGCAGGTATAGATAAGGGAATGCACCCTTCCACTTCAGGTATTTTCCTTGCTATGGAGCTGGAGAGCGTGGGACCAAGCCTAAGCTTGCGATGCTGAGGAGCTGTTTATTTATTTCTTTTGTACTTTGGTTTAGTATTGTTTTTATTCAGCATTGGGAGATGTTTGGATGTTTTCCTAGACATATGTATCATGAATCATTTATAAATTTGCTTCATTTGTTTACACTATTAGTCTTCCGATGTTTACTCTTGTATGGATGTTTACTAATTCCACTATTACGTTTGTTTATCTTCAGTTGTGTACTCTACCAATGAGGGCATTGTTTCCCCACTATCATACCCAAGGCCCTCACTTCTTGTTGGAAACCTCTTGCATTTGGGGAAATGTGCTTCAGGCCATGTGACCAATAGAGTACAGGGCGCCTCTGGGTGGGTTCTGGAACCGGTCTGTTACAAAGTGGTATCAAAGGGATTCTTTTCTCTTGACTCACTATATGAATTCTATAGTTAGGGATAGGATGGAATGGATTCTTGGTAATAAGTTGTTCAAAAGATTAGGTGACCCATATACAGATAAAATCCATACTATCATGTTTATTTCAATTTTTATGGTTTGTAATTTTACAATTGATTTGATTTCACCGTTGGGTGATTCACATGTCTTGTGCTCTAATTTTTTCCCTTATTGAGGTTCTATTTTCTAAATAAATCCAATAAGATAAGGTTATGCCATATTATGCATCATATAGGCACTTTCTAGAATTCACATGCTATGAATTCTTGACATGCCATCTATGATGCATTAGCAATTCCATGTTGTTGGGACAGAAGTTGTGTAGAATATTCATGTTGTTGTGATAGATGCTTTGATAAAGATACCGACTATTTGTTAGGGAATGATTGTGTAGTGCTTTGTTTGACAGAATGCCAAACTTTGGTTCATGAGGTTTAATGGTCCCTCATGGACTAGAATTTGGTTGATCATCGCTTTGTTGCCTTGTTATAACTTTTATAAGATACAAAACATTGATTCGCGTGGAGTATGGGCCCTCACAGATCGTAATTTGGCACATTAATGTTTTTTATATGTTTTCTGGGATCTGGAGTAGTTTCAGAGGCTACAGTCTAGAAAAACCCAGAATACACGATGTGTACTATATGAATACATGTTTTGTAGTTTTTAACCATGTCACTGACTATGTGGGAAGGGACACAGGGTTTTGAAAAAAAATCATGTAGGCACACACTGTGTATGGTACGTACATGCCATGTTATAGTGGTCGTGTGTCCACTCATGTGACTAATGACACAGATGGATGAATCATTGACTATACACACCATGCCCTTCTTTAACACGATGTGCAGTGTACCCTTGGTAGCCAGCCGTGTCACAGACAACACAGGTCGGGAAAATATTTCATGTACACATCGTGTACACATGAAGCACGTCGTGTATAGTGAACCATGTAGACGGTCGTGTAATGAAAAAAATGGGTCGGTGTTATACTTTCTTAGTACATGTCATGTTTTTTTGGAACATTTCATGTAGTGTAACCTAGGTACACAGGTCGTGTCACTAATAACACAGGTCAGTGAGGCTTGTCTGGTACACGTCGTGTCCTTCGTGAATACACCGTGTAGTCTAGGGTTAAGAGTACCATGTGGGTTATCCATTTAAGGTGACTCGGGTAGGGGAATAGAGTTCAAGTACACGCCATTTGCGGGGACAACACACCATGTGGTTGGGGTGTTACATGACCAGTTGTTGCAGAAGAACATGCCAACGTGAATGGCTTAAAATAAAATGTCGTTTAGTGTTTATACATGCAGTGTAGTCATTTTTTGTAAAAAGTGAATGTTTCATTCTCGTTTTCCCTCCTTTTACTCTTATGTTTTCAGTCCGTGATAATCCAGATCCAAGGTGTGCATTTGACCTTCAAGAATTATGCCACTGAGATGTCCTCTAGTTGTACGCAAGTTCCCAAACAGTGATCAAACACCAGATATTGATGATCAGGGTCCTCCGACAGATCCTCCTATTGTGCCATCCTTGGCACCAACAGTTATACCAGTTAAAGGAGCTGATGCGCAGTATAGGGATGGTTTTTTGAGGATGATGTAGACCTTCTAGGGAGCGATGCCTCCCACCCCGTCGATGGAAGAGTTGATGCAGGTTTTTTAGTAGCAATGTCCTCTCACATTTTCAGGGGATAGAGGACCCCAGGCTGCAGAATAATTGATAGAGGCCATGCTGACAATATTTGAGCATTTGGAGATGCCTCTATAGAAGAGGGTGAAGCTCGCTACGTATATGCTCCGAGACTCTGTCAATAGGTGTTGGAAGGTGATCTCACAGTCAGGACGCCATCAGGGTATGACTTGGGATGTGTTTCGGTGCATCTTATACGAATACATCTACCTGGAGACCTTGAGGGCTGATCGAGCCTGGAAGTTTATGAGTATAGAGTAGGCTACTCTTTCTGTTATGGAGTACTCATCTCGCTTTACTGAGATGCATCATTTCACGCCTAGTCCAGGCGGTGATGATTTGTTCCATGCGCATAAGTTTGATGATGGTCTGAGGCATGACATCTGGTCTCTGGTGAACATCTTTTGGATGAATTCGATATCTTCCATCGTCAACCAGTTGCTGATCACTGAGCACAATCTAAGGGAATCTTTAGTAGTGAGCCTGGATGAATCGACAACCAAATTTAGTATTCCTCTTATGGATAGTAGGAAGCACCGCATGGAGACTGCATGGAGAGATCAGAGTTGGCAGGATGTCTCTTCAGGTAGCCAAGTAGTATGCTACCAATGCAGAAAAAGTGGGCATACTAGGAATCAGTGCCAGAGAGACCCGATGGAGTGCCGATATTACAGAAATCTAGTCCATCTTCTGCGTTTCTATCAAATCTTCTCACCTGCTGTTGATGGGAAGGGTTTTTCTATGACCCCACGTTCACAAGAAGCATCGCCCATTTCTCAACAGTTTGGGAACTGGAGTTCATCCAGCCATTTGGGATGACGTGGAGGTTGCGGCTGTGTTGGTCAGTCACCCAGCTACCATCGACAACAGAGTGGATCAGCTCAGATTGGTTTGGCATGGTCACAGGGTTGTGGAGCAGGCCATACCTTTGTAGTTGAGTAGTCCCATCAGAAGAAAGATCTCATCTCCTCTACAGTTCAAGGTATGATCTTAGTAGCCTACGTTTTATCTTCATCTCATTTCGATATAGGGGCTTCTCATAGCTTTACATCTATCATTGTTGTGGAGCATCTGGGTCTCCTTATCTTTTTTTGGTCGACATCGTGACACTAGACACACCGTTGGAGACTAGGACCGCTAGTGTATGTCAGTGCAAGGAGTGACCTCTAAAGGTTTGTGGGTGTCACTTTCTATGGGACATGTATGTCCTAGAGATGAAAGGTTATGCTGTCATTCTCAGGATTGAATGGGTAGTTCCCTTCCAGACATTTATTGATTTTTTTCACCACAGGGTGACATTCATATCACTTGAGGGTGGGTATTTTCACCACAAGGGCGAGTGGGATGTCCAGGAAATTAGATCAGGACCCGAGCATCATGGGCTAGGAGGAGTTACAGCCTAGATTTCTATTCTTTGTCGGGATTACCAGCAGACTTCTCAGATAGACTTCCCCTAGTGGTGGATCGTTTCAGTGACTTATTTCTAAAGGAATTTTTAGGGTTTCCTCTGAAGCATGAGGTAGACTTTTCTATTGAGAATGGGCGAGGAGTGGCACCGGTTTCCATACCTACTTATAGGATGGGTACACCTGATTTAAAAGAGCTCAATAAGTAGTTGGAGGAGTTGAAGGAAAAGGGTTTCATCCGACCCAGTACATCTACTTGGAGTTCTCTTGTCTGGTTTGTGAAGAAGGCAGACGGTTCCCTTAGGATTTGTGTGGATTATCAGAAGATGAACTAGTAGATGGTCAATAACCAATATCCCTTTCCTAGGATTAATGACCTCTTTGATCAGCTTCTAGGAGCCATGGTGGTCTTGAATATCGACTTGAGGTCCAGTTATCATTTGTTGCGCGTTAGGACATCTAATATACCTCTAACAGCCTTCTAGAGCCGGTATGTTCTATACAAGTATATGGTTATACCGTTCAGTCTCACGAAGGTGCCTGTAGTTTTCATGGAACTAATGAACCGAGTGTTCCATAAAAACATGGATTCCTTCATGGTGGTTTTCATGGATGATATCTCGGTGTACTCTCACACTCGAAACGACCATGATACCCATATTGAGATCATTTTGAGTACACTGAGGGAGCATCGGTTATATGTTAAGCTCTCGAAGAGCCACATTTGGATGGACCAGAATCACTTAATGGGTCATGTTATGTTAGAGCCAAGTATATCAGTAGACCTAGAGAAAGTGAGGTCAGTAGTTTCCTAGGAGCATCCAATGAACGTCTTTGAGGTGTGGAGTATTCTAGGGCTGGTTGGATACTACAGACGTTTTATTCATGACTTTTCCCGTTCACCAGCACCACTGAATGGTCTAACCAATAAGTTTGGAATGTTCTTATGGTCAATTTCTTGTGATTCAACATTTCAGTAGCTGAAAGGGAGGTTGAATTCAGCACCGATACTAGACTTGATAGTGCCAGGCAAGAGCTACACTATTTATTGTGATGCTTCAGGTATCGGGCCGGAGCTATGCTTATGCAGGGAGATGGAGTTGTTGGATAGGGGTCTCGGTAGTTGAGGCCACATGAGAGGAACTACCTGACACATGATCTGGAATTGGTAGTTGTTGTTCATTCCATACGCTGTTGGAGACATTATCTGTTGGGAGAGAATTTTGTGGTTTTCACCAACCACAAAAGTCTCAAGTACATTTTCACCAAGCGTGACTTGAATTTGATGCAGAGAAGGTGGGTGGAGTACCTTCAGTCATTTTATTTTGAACTTTCCTATACGCCTGGGAAAATAAATGTTTTGGGTGTTGCACTGAGTAGGAGGACTCAGAAACATGCAGTTTAGGAGTCCAGCAGTGAGTGGTAGCTTTTGGCTCAGTTCTCTAAGATGCATTTGGAGGTGCATGATATATAGGGGAAAACTTTTCTTTCTTCTGTAACTGTAACCTCTGCCTTTCTTGACTAAGTACGAATGAGGATGCTATCAGATTCTGAAGGCCTAGTCCTTCAGGAAAGAGTATCAAGAGAAGACATTATTCATGGATAGACCATAGATGAGGATGAGATCTTTCGTTTCTAGGGTCGTGTATGGGTGCCAACAGATATACGTGAGGAGATAATGCTGGACTTTCATTCCTCAGTTTGGGTAGTTCATCCTGGCATCACTAAGATGTATCAGTCTCTACACTGTTAGTATTTCTGGCCAGGTATGAAGAAGGACGTTGATGGTTTCATCACGAGGTGTTCCACTTATCAGCAGGTGAAGACAGATCATCAATGACCAGCAGGGCTTTTAAAATAGATACCCATTCCCAAGTGGAAGCGGGATGAAATCATGATGGATTTCATGACAGGGTTGAAAAGGTCCCCTCGAGGGAACGACGCGGTATGGTTTTTCATTAACAGGCTCACGAGGGTTTCTAATTTCTTGTCGATCAAGGAGACCATATGTATTGATGAGCTAGGATGGTTGTACATCCGTGAAATTGTACGTCTTCATTGACTTCCACACTCTATTGTATCCGACAGGGATGCATCTTTTACTTCTCGGGTCAGGCAGGGGCTTCAAATGGCTTTGGGTACACATGTACTTTTGATTACAACATACCATCCCCCGATAGATGGTCAGTCTGAGCATTCGATTCAGGTTCTTGAGGACATTCTCTGAGCATGCATCATGGATTTTAGAGTTTCTTGGGAGAAGCATATACCTCTTTTGGAGTTTTCTCACAACAACAGTTTCAATGTGATTATTTAGATGGAACCTTGTGGGGCATTGTATAGTAGGCCATGCTGATCACACTTATGTTGGATGGAGGCAGGAGAGCCAGCTTTTATGGGACCTCGTCTTGTTCAAGAGACCATAGAGAAGATAGAGTTGATTTGAAAGAGGATGACTATCACAAAATCCAGACAAAAGTCTTATACAGATCAACAGAGAAGACTACTGCAGTTTGTGGTTGGGAATCAGGTTTTCTTTCATGTCACACCGAGTTTGGGACACAAGATGATTATGTGGAAAGGTTTGCTTTCACCGAGGTATGTCGGGCCGTTTGAGGTGTTAGAGATAGTTGGGATGGTTGCCTATCGGTAGTAGTTACCTCAGAGGTACCAGGAAATACAGGACGTTTTCCATGTTTCTCATCTCCAATGTTAATTTTAAGACCCATCACATACATCCCATCCCATGGAAGTCGAGTTGGAGGTGGAAGAATCTATTGAGAAGCATCTTATCTGGATTTTTGATCACAGTAAAAAGGTTCTCCGTGGTTGGTCTATTCCTCTTGTACGGGTGCTATAAAAGAACGAGAGGGTACATGAAAAGACTTGGGAGAGGGTGGCCGATATATTATCACAGTGGATGGATTTTGTTTGAGGTTTCTTCTTCTACGCCACAATTTGGAAATTTGGGGATAAATTTTTTTAAGGGGGGAAGTTTTTAAGAACCCAGATCTTTTTTTTCAGGTATGTTTTTCCTTTTTCTAATGTTTTTGAGAAAGGAGGAGTTTGTAGAAATTTCTGAAGTACATGCCATGTACTTTATGAGTACACGTCGTGTACTTCGTTTCCACTAGAGGCCGTATTCTGGCCACAGACATGGTCGTGGGGTTACGTGGAGGCTACTTAAAGCGGAGTATGGAAAAGGCGAGTACACGCCGTTTTCTCCAAAAATACATGCAGTGTACTTTATTTTTTTTCATTAAACACACCAGGGTCACATCTGACAGAAATTAACGGCTCCTTTTAGGTTTCATTCGTCCGAGAGCACCAAGCATCCGTGGATCTTTGACGATTCCTCTATCCTCCGTCCGTCCTCTAATTTGAGCATCGTTGATTGCGTTGGAATCGCATCGATGAGTTCTCTCTACTTCTTGAGACTTTTTTTCCAATTCATCTTCTTTTCCATTTTATCATGGGATGAACATTTTGGATGTTTTACTAGATTTATAAAATTCCATAGAGATTCAAGCTTCTTGGATCAAGTATATTGATCTCCTAAACCTGAGTTATGTGGTTTCTGTCTTCCCTTTCGAAGTCTTCGAGTATTAAGTGAAAATTACACCAATAACCTTGAACAGGGTATTGCGTGTTTATAGTGTTACACATGTTGTTTTCCTTCAATGCGTGTATGCCTCTGTAGAGTTAAATTGGATATTAATTGGGTTGATTTCTATTCCTTGGTTGTTCTACTCAGGATTTATCCTTTTTACGACCGTTTGGTCATGGTTAGCCAATTGGCTATTTACCTGTCTTCCATGCCTTGTATTCATAGGATGGAGTGTTGTTTTTATGACATGCATCAGATGCTATAGATTGGTTATCCAATTAGTTCTCAAGGTTTACTTTATCCTTATAGCATTACTATCCGTTGAATTACACTGGGTCGTGAGAACCTGGTGATATAGACTAAAAGAGGATGGACCGAGTGAGCATCCTCAGAGAGTCTTTGGACATTATAGACTACAAAGGGATAGATCATGTGAGCTTCCTCATAGAGTCTTTGGACATTACAGACTATAGAGGGATAGACCGAGTGAGCATCCTTAGAGATTCATTGAGCTTTCTAGACTAAAAGGAGATAGACCAAGTGTGATTTCTCATAGAATCATTGTTTTACATGAATTACCTTGATCCACTCCATGCTATAAGGGGAATTGACCATGTGAGCTTCCTCATGGAGTCTGTGAACAACATGGGGATATAAGAGGAATTGACCAAGTGAGCTTCCTCACAGTGTCTCTTGACCTTGGTTCTATAAGGGTAATCGACCTTGTGTGCTTCCTAAGAGAGTCCCTGACAACCCTAAACTATAAGGGGAATTGATCGAGTGAGCTTCCTCGGAGACTCATATAATTTTTGAACGAAAAAACCAGAGTTTTTAGGCTAAGTGTACTACCCAGAGGGTTGTTGATATTTGTTAGGTAGGACCAGAGGGGATGGCTGTGAGTACTTCCTAAAGGGTTACCTGTTTGTGTTTAGATGCATGTTACTAGTTGCATGATAGTGGAACTGTGGATTGTTTTCTGCTGATAATTTTCCATTTTACTACTTCCTATACATTTACCTACCATATATTCACTGACTATTAGGCACAGATCATCGGGTGGTGGCATAATGGGATTTAGTCTCACACCCAGTTTGGGACATGCTTTTGGCCCCAATCAGATTATATTGTTTCAGGTATAAATTAGGGAAAGATCACATCCACATCAGGTACTTGACTTGCTATAGAGCTTGAGATCATGAGACCAAGCCTAGGCTTGTGATGCTAAGGAGATGATTATCTATTTTTTTATACTTTTGTTTAGTACTGTTTTTATTCATCATTGTGACTTGTTTGGCTGTTTTCATTAACATATGTATCATGCATCATTTATTTATGTGCTTCATTTGATTACACTTTTAGTCTCCCGTTGTTTAATCTTTTATGGGTGTGTACTGCTTCTGCTATTACTTTTTTTTATCTTCCACTCTGTACTCTTCCAATGAGGGAATATTCTACCCACTATGACACTCAAGGCCCTCACTTATTGTTGGTAGCCTCTACCATTTGGGGAAACGCGCATTAGGACATGTGACCAACCGGGTGTGAGGCGCCTCTAGGTGGATTCTGGAACCAGGATGCTACATACAATGTACGGAAATTAGTCTTAGGGATATCCACCATCACCACCACAATATGATATTATCCTCATCAAAAATCCACCATATTTAAATATTAGTAACCACCAAACTGATAAAATAGTTAATCAATCAATATAATAGGATAATTGTTCTTATCATGATCTTTTTGAGTTAATGAAAATCAATTAGGAGGCACACTGACACATCACTCTTCTTGAACAATTAGTCTAGTGCAGCCAATGGTGAAGTACATAAGTGTATAAACCCTTTATATAGACTATCCCATAGTTTCCTCTTCATATCTATCATGTTATACAAAGTAAATTTATTATAGAGTCTTTGAAATTAAAAAATCTCTTTGTATATGTTTTATAAATAACATAACCACTTTTTATGGAGGAGTAACAATACGTTCTTTAGGAAACACAAAAGTGCATTCCTTCTTAATTTTATTTTAATCTAAGATGATCTTTTCCTTATACTCAATATTTGAATCAAGATATGAATACTCACATGGAAATTATAGACATGATTTAGATGATTATAATAAAAAATATTCTTCCTCTATCTTATAATTATATAAAAATCAACGATTATTTTTAATATGGATGGGAATTTTATACTCTAAACAATTTACGTTTTCTCTATACAAGAAAATCCCATCCATGTTAAAGATAACATCAAATTATACTAAATGGATTATCAAAAATATTATTATAAAAATTAACCCAAAATTTTTTATTGGGGGAGTTATATACATTGGATTTAATAATTTCATCTTTTTTCATTTTCACTGATTTATCAACATAATTTTATTACAATGTTTCTTGAATTATTAAACTAAACATACCTGATATGAATGATTACATTGATACATAGGCACATAGGATAATTCATATATCTGAATGGATGATATGCCCAAATATCACTATTTAATTCAAGTTTAGATTATATAATTCCCCAAAAATAAACTTATAGAATAGAATTCTTAAACTATTATAACTACAAAGGGAAAATTATGAATATTTAATGGATAACTTATAGCTTGTAGATATTATTTTTCCAATAAATTTTTATTTTTCTATCTCAAATACCCATGATCTATTTCCATCCATAAAGACTTATAGATATTTGTTACCCTTATTAATGTTATGTACTAAACTCTAAAATTTACCAATGTATATCCACAAGGGGTGTCAAACTAGGTGCAAAAAAATCCCCTTTATCACATACCAGTGGATGATCGTGTCTATATCAATGTTCCCTTTCCAGGGTTATTTCCTTTAGTTATCACTACAATATAGCCACATCCACTTTTTTCCTAAGAGGGCTGTATTTTCCTTGAATCCAATTACACTATATTCTACAAATATTTAACGATTTTTTTCTATATTTGGTCATATTGAGAAAGAATTCAATTTAGGTTTCTTAACCAAATCTAAAATATAACTACAAATTTCCCTAGAAATAACTAATACCGCTCATAACATTTATGAACATTATTTTTAAAGTTTATTGTATAATTTTACACTTAATATAACACCATAATATCATGAGTCATAGTGAAAATTGTTAATTATGTACATTTCATAACAATAGAAAATATAAATTCCATGACATAATGAAAAAATCTATAAAATGAAAATAAATTTCCTATATATTATAAAATATAATTGGATTACATGGGGATGTTCTTAGAAAAAGGGTGAGATATAAATATCAAAAACTGAATAATAAAATTGTATCATGATGATTATAATACATTTTAGCCAATAGGAACATCAATATAAAATAAGAGGTATGATAGTCATAATATTTAGAACGAAGAATGATAATAATTATAACATAAAGGAAACATTGGAATGTGGCGACACCATTAAATTTAACATCATAAGAATAAGTCAAAGCCAAACATTGGTATATTAGAAAATATAGTTCATTTGATAACCTTCCTTTCACTAAAAATATAATTTAATGATATGAAAACATTTCCTAATGAATTGGACGAATATATAAAGTTTAGACCACCCACATTACTCATATTATGTTCATACATAGCTTCACCACATGAATCATTCAACAGAAGTTCATATTTCCCTAAATTTAATCTAATAATAAAGGAGTGTGGCTTATATACATGAAGATATCAAATAAACTAAGGATATATACATAAAGTTGAATAAATTGTAGTGTTAATAATGATGGGATTACCGAGAGAAATATTTCGAAAGGAAAATTTATAAGATAAATTTCGAAGCAAAACATGGTTACATAAAAATCATGGATGTGTTTAATGTGATTAAAACGAATATATCATTAGTTGGAAATCATTAGGGAAGTAAGTGGGGTTTGTAAAAAAACTCCAAATTGTGAACAATTATAAAATAAAAGTCATAATATAATGAAGGTTCGCGAATAAAAAAGAGAATGAAATAATGCCTTAGCTTGAGAGGGATCTTCTAAAAGGATGGTACGATATTATTAAGAGTTTGGGATCTCATTGGGATCGATATAGAGTGAGAAAGACTGAGTAAATTCATAATATAAAAGTTTTTATTAATGATGAAAAGGAGATTGGGTGGGGTTTTTATAGTAAAATATAGGTGAATTCATCATTAATTTCTAAACAATGGTTTTGGAATAAATATGATAAATTAATCCAAACCACAAAACCCTCAATGTTTCTTATAATGGTTTTATCAAAGATGATATTATTTAATTATTTTTTTATTCAGTGAACTGAACTCATTTAAATAATTCACATTTTGATGTAGTGAGGAGTCATGTTAATAATATAATTATTTTAAAACATAAATGTAATATAGGTTTTAGAGATTTCATTATAGGTTTATAAATTTAATCAAATATCAAAAAATCATTTTTAAGTGGAATTGTAATATTTTTCCATGTACACTCATTATAGTAATTATAACATTACTTTTGGGCATTATGATGTCATAATAAATATAGATATTTGTCTAGTATTTAATTTTTTCCCAAAAAAATTGATTTTCAATGACAACTATGAAACGCTCACTATGGGATAATTTCTATGTCTTGATTACCAAATAAATAGTTTATTAAATTAATTTTCTTTAAATGGTGGTATAAAATTTTAAATCAAAATAGCCCATTTAAATAAAATTATGGATATTTTTTAAAATACGATTTTTATAACCCTTATAAAAATTATATTTCATTCATAAAATTATTTTATCATTTATAAGTAATAATTATAGTTTAATAAATATATTTTATTGAAATTTTGTTTTTTTTAAGTTATTTAATTCAATAAAAATTATTTTTTTAGTTAAATTATATATATCCAAAAAATTAAATTTGTGTGTCATCATATTAATACTTAATTTTCTACAAACATATTATTTAATCAGTATAATGTCATCAAAAAAGAGAAAAACAATTATATGATTTTAATAATGTACACATTTATTATATTAGTGTTTATATTATTATTTATTTATTACACTAGTTATTTACATTATGGTTGGGATTGCAATGGTAAAATTTTAAGGTGTGACTTGGTGAACATTGTTTGGTCGTTATATTGATAATTATCTCAATAAATGTTTCATTCATGCTCTATTTGTTCAATATCATATTATGATTGTGAGTGGGAAAAGCAATGTGGTTTTGTCTCCATTAGAAACTATGATAAATGGCCTTTATAGGGCATGATCCTACTGTTCGGGGCCATATCCCCAGTTTTCGGGTTTAATTAGATTTACTATAACCCTATATGTAAATATATTAATCATATGATCACTACATAACTGTTATAATATCAATGATTATGACTATTAACTATCTTTTAAATCTGAATGGATATCACTAATAACAGTATAAAATAATGATAATAAATCGTGTATTTTTATTTCTTTATATGAAATCTACTAATTCAAAAAATGGAATTTCAATTATAAATTCTTTAGTTGTTACAATGAGCACTAAAAAATTCAAGAAATTTGTGAATTTTTTTTTCATCCGAACCAAATGTTAATATCTAAAAAAAAGAGGTATATGTGCATTTCAAAATCCGATTTAACTTCCAAATTTCATAATATAATATAATTCAATCATTAAAATGATAGAATTATTTTAATGTATTTAAAAGATATTTAAAAATTTCGACTTAGTGTCAAAATAATTAAGACATCTCTTTGAAATAAATTTTTCAAAACCACTGACAATGAACATAACATTGCATATAAATTTCATTATAAGACCCCTATAATCCATGTGTTTCTTTATATGTTTCAATATGTCATGTTTATATCATTACCCACCATAATTTATTGAAAATTCTCATGATTTTAATTAAAAAAATGGGGGTTTATTTGTTTCATTGGTGTTGAACGTTTCTGATTGAATGAATAATATACTTTTTTTTCGAAAAAATAATGTGTTTATGTGTTGTTATTTGAAAAAGGACGTCACTATATTTTTATAAAAATTTACATATTGTTTTCTTCACCATGTTATTTTTCCCAAATTAAATATTTACATACCATGAATTAACATGTTATGTCTCATGATACAAACTAAAATCTCTTCCCACCATCTCTTCAAAAATTTCAATGTATAGTGAGAGATTTTATTGAGGGAGGGTATTATTTATCATTGTATCATTATAAAAAAAGAATTATTAGGAGGAGTATTATTTTGTGTGTTTGTGATTGGAAAATAGAGACCATCACACTCTATTAAATTCTTACCCCCTCAAGTCCTACAAATATATTGATATTAAACATTATAAAAAAAGGATGAAAGGAAATGTAAAATAAACATGAGGATTAAATTATTTTTTGTTTTAATTTTTATCTGTGTAGGTTTTTATAACATAATTAACATGGAGTTATATGTAATGAATGTTTGAGTATTATTTTGGCGGGGTGTAAAAATAATGATCTTGTGCTGTCTATATATACATTTTACTATGGAGTTAATGCATCCTCATTATTTCTGTTCTCTTCAAACATCATCCACCAAGCTAATAAATATGATAGTAACTTTTAATGTACTTTGATCAATATGACCTATATTATATAAGTGTATAAATTGGTAATGTTTCAATAATATTAATAAATTCAAGGGTTTTTCTTCATGTGTGTTGTATGGGTAATAACTTTTATTTATACATTGAATTTCCATCCCTTCTCCATGATAAATATTAAAAAACATTTGTATAGATAAATAAGAATATAGGAAAATGAGGAGAATGTATCATTCATTGTAATGATTTTTATCAGAGAAAAAATTTTAGAGGGGGAGTGTGGATATAATATTTAATTGTATATGAAATTATTGATGTTTAACTATTGAGTGAGACATATAAATCATGAATTGTTTATATGAATTAATTCCATGTTTTCATTTTATTTATAATTTTACCATCCACATCAAACTAATAAGATATAACATTTTACCCCATGTATTGGATGAATATATAAGACTTGACCCCCCCCAATAAAATCATAAAACAACTAATATCATGTATTACAGATAAAAATGATCTATACCTAAATAATAATCATGAAATGAACCCATGAGAAAATAAAAGGATTCATATTTCTTCATAAAGAACATGTCATAGAATAATCAATGGTGATCCAAAAGGAATATGGGTGGATATCACAATAGAAAATAAAGGGTTTTATTAATAAATATAATTTCATAGTTCATTAAAAATAAATAATAAATTTATGAAGAATCATGGATTATATTTAATCTCAATGAAGTAAAATCATGGATTTATCCAAAATAAGAAAAGGGAACAGAATAATAAAATATAGTTAGAGAATATTTTAGAATATACATTAGTAATAGAGGTAGAAACTGAGGATAAATATAGAAGAGAAATTTAGTGTTCAGAGTCCCCTTACCATATGTCTAATCTTTGTTATATCATGTTTTCACCTATACCATGTTAATATATTAAATATTAAAGCATGAATCTAGAAGTGAATTATATATATCTAGTTATTGATCATTTTTTATTGTTATATTAATGTTTTTTAATGATTAAATGGTGGGAAAGATGATTCTTTCAATTATGAAATTGAAATTTTGATTTCATGGTTTTAATTCATTATTCTATTATTATTAGTATAATTACCATGATGAGGATAAAAATGAATAAATTATTTATTACACCTTAATCATAGTATATTTTAGCCATCCATAACGTATATGATATTTACACGTTTGAAAATTTTCACATCGACCAATAAAGATTATCATTAACATGACATACTAAAAAGTGGGATACAAAGTATATATAAATTCTAGAAAAATAATTTTATTCCATATAATAATAACATTAATATGTAAAATAATTTTCAATTAAATAATATTGAAATATAGAAACGTAAAATATTTTTTGGAGATCATAAAGAATAAATGACAATAAAATTGTTCTGGGTTAACCACTTCAATGACACTTATTTGATTTTCCTGCAATTAAATCCTTGAGGAAGTTGACTTGAATGACACTCGAATATCATTAAGGATCCCAAGTGATTTATATGAATTTTATTCAGAATTGTTTTTAAATTGATATGTTTTCCAAATAATATTCTATATAGATGAGATGTGTATTCATATATCGATGGAGAAGTACATTTTGGATACATTTTTGAAGAATTTGTTATCTAAAGATCAGGAATGTTGATAATGGACTTATTTGAGTCTTTAAATTTTTATTAGTAATGATAAATTTCCTCATTATGATAACACAATTTATAAGATGAATGTGTTATTTCACATTTAAAACAAGAATAATGGGAAAATATTTTTAAGGTAATACATTACCATTTTCTAATTTTGATATTAATTTGTAGGTATGGGAATTTTTTTTAATAAATTATTATCTTATTTGATCTATTTTTTGTTTTCTATAAAGAAATTAATATATTTTGGTCATTAATGCATCATTTCTATATCACAAAACATGTGATATATAAATAAATGTAATTTAACTATTCACCTAAACATTATTTTATTTTAGAAAAATACCAAAAAAATCAATCTCGAGAAATATTGATGTCTTAAAATAAAAAATTATATTAATTTAATCAAAATAATTTTCAAACATAGGTAATTTTAATAATATAATATTAACATTAAAATTAGGGTTTTAACAAAATATATTAATCTAAAAATTACTAAATATATAAAATTATTATATATTCATGTATTATAATATGAATATTTATTTTATGAAACTCTATTGATTTTATTTACATATTTTAGTTATTATATATATTATTTATATTAAATATTATTATGGTTTTATTCAAGGTAATGATTAAATGTAAAATTTAATATTCTATTGATGATAATTGTTTTGTACTTTCAATAAATACCTCTCATTTCATTATTTCATCATTTACATAGTTTTTTATCAATGTTAAATACTTTCATGACCCGACCCAAGCCAGTTCTCAAGCCACAACTTCACCAATCCAACCTGCATATTCTAGGTGGTGGCGACAAGCATCAAATGAACAACTAAACTGAAGGAGGAATTTGCATATGTACCTATATGCACACACTCAACCCAATTAATGGAAGAGTGTGGAGGGAATGAAATAAAAGATGAGACACTACTATATATAAAAAATGATTCATAACATGACATATAACTAGATATTTAATAAAATTGGGAGAGAATAACTATTGGATCTCAAGTTATGTTCACCATACATTGTACAAGAACCCTATATCCATTAGATCCTCGGAAGTCTAATTCAACCTATCTGTCATCTGCATATGACATGACAAATGAGGAGAAATCCAACACATTAGTGAGTATATACATATCCTATAGAATGCACTGAAAGGGTGAAGGTGGTGCAGTAAAAGATAAATAATAACAGGAAAGTAGAAGATCTAAATAGGTATTGTGAATGAAGATAACACAATCCAACATGAGAATGAAATATAATTATCCAAAAACAATGAGATCGACACAGGGAAAATATTAACCCATCTTCAATTATATTCTACCTATTATATATTATTAGACTAATCTAACCTTGAGAAGCTAATAGGGAAAGCATGTGGCGTACCTTGTGTTCCTTCACCACTCTTTGAAGGAGAGTAACCAAACCAACAGAGTGGGTATTGAAGAAGGATATATGATTTCCCTATAAAAGGATCCTAGATGAGGGAGTAAGGGGATATCCACTTAATATCTCAATATATGAAGAAGAGCAGCTAATAGTTTCAAATAATTACATCAATGATACCTAGAATCTCACATATCTTCCTTGAATATAAAATTCTAAGCAACAAAACCACTTCACCTTTATTCTATCTACATTCAGTGGCACTGATTGGCTAGTGAAATTTTAGGTCACTAAACAAGGAAACTTCATGTTGAGGAAATAATTACTCTTTATTTTGAATATAAGGCTATTTTAAACCATGTATCTTCATTGTGCCACATAGTCAAGGGGTCACAAACTCTTATTAGGATCACATGCCCTGGTACAATGGAAGTATCCTACTCTAATAGTCAATGGTGAACTCCACTACCCTACCCGACTAGAGCGTAATGCTTCGGAATGTCATCTGGTAATTCCAGTGCCAAGTCCAACTGAAGGGCATCCTTTTTATGGTTATATCGGAACTCTACTGGCCATCCCAACTAGTGAGTATGCTTGAATGTTCATCATGGAATTCCATTTCCTATCCCTGATAGATAAAATGGGCTCTATTATCATTGGAAAACACCACTAATAATTCCTTCTAGATGGTTTTACCAAGAATGTCAAGTAATTCCACTTCCTGGTAAAATTATAGGGTAACTATGAAATATCATCTGGGAATGCCAATACAAGACATGCAGGACATTAAGCCTAATAGCCTTGATGGGGAACTCCTCCACCAAAACATACTGGTGCGTTACACCCAAAATTCTTTAGTGATTCTAAATGTTCACTTCTTCCATCGATAGACCACTTAGTTTTAGCCAAATTTGGGACATTTCCAATAATATATTGAAATAATTTTTTGTGAAAACAATCTCATTTTGAAAAACAAACACTCAACATCGGCTTCTAATAAGCCAAAATTGGGTTCAAATGAAGGATATATAGACATTCAATGTCTTTTGAAAGGAGATCATGTAAAACCAAATATTTTATAGGACCCAAATGTCATATGGTCCACTTTTTATCTTATTCAATTATTTGGTTAGTACATGGGTCCTTATTCTTATATGAATACACGCTGTGTAGGTGGACTACGTGGTGTTCCAAACATTTTTGGAAACTGGGTTGTGTCTGTTGGCCATGTCAGGGAACATGGACCTCGTGTCCATGTATATTGGTACACTACATGTTGGTCCACATGGGATATCACCATTGTGGTCAACCCGTGTCAATATCCTCTTACATGAAGTCCCCTCCCATGTGATCCACAAAATAGGTTATTCAACTTGGAAAGGTGTACCCAATGTGTGAGGTAGGGTTACACACCATGTTACCATAAAATTTTCCTAACCCTAGCTCCTCCATTGTGGGATTCAAAATGTCATTTTCTTCATCCTACACATGGCGTGTGGTCAGGATTTTTCCAAGATGTACAAAATTCCACGAACAAAACTCACACATTAAATCTAGGAAAAACTCTTCAGATCCGGGGCTATATGTGGCCGAAAATAGTGGATCTACCTAGAAATCACAATTCGAAGAATTCAATCTCCAAAGATTAGTCATCAGTACACATGATAGTTTT
This sequence comes from Viscum album, assembly GCA_963277665.1. Classification (NCBI taxonomy): domain Eukaryota; kingdom Viridiplantae; phylum Streptophyta; class Magnoliopsida; order Santalales; family Viscaceae; genus Viscum; species Viscum album. Next base: position 40,420,877 of record OY728129.1, on the reverse strand, counting down.
TTTGGGTGTTCTACATATTTTTCTACCTCTGATCGTCATGTTCATGGCTAATAACCACAATATCGATCATCCTCAACTCACAATATTTCCATATCTGTACTCAGTTTGAAAAATCAATAAAATTTCATCGATCCAAGGTGTATATGTGTTACTAATCGAGCATAGGTCACCCAAAAATTTTCAAATAGGGACCTCGGGGATCTAATTGTTGAAAAAATAATATGGAAACAAGGTATAAAATATCCCAAAACCATGTTATAATAATCACCCTCTTTGTGTTACTGGTTTATGATCAGAAACAGGGTCACTGGGTTTTACCATTGAGTAATCAAAATAAATAAAACAACTCTAATACATTTCCATATAAAAATGCGGTAAGGAAGGGTTTAGATCGAAAAATAATTATCAATATTCACAAAATAATAATCAATTTTCATAAAAAACCAAACCCTTTACCAACCTATTTTTTGGGCGGATCATTGGTGATGAAAAATATCGCACAATAATCAAAAGAAGCTGATACATTCATCATACATTGATTCACCTTTATCTAGATGTTTTATGTCATTCATCAAAGGGATTTTTCAATGTGGTGAGGAAGAGGATAGAATCCCCAGTAGTGGGGGAATTATGATCCAATCCTTGATAATTATTCATAACGACATATTTATAGACATTTTTTTAGGTCAATGATGAATTATTAAATTAATCAATTAATTAATCAATTTAAACACACCACCATTTAATAACGGGTGCATACATCCCATGAAGACTAACATTATATCATGCCTTGGGAAAAAACAATGTTTGAGACCTAGCCATGGTATCTAATTTAGGATCTAATCAACTATTTATGATTTACCAAAACTTTTTTTAGTTATATGTGTAATATAAAAGGTATTTTGTATTTTAATAAAATTATTTTAGGGCACACTAAGTCTCCATATCATATTCCATATCAGTTCCATGATCTGGACAAATATATTTAAATATTTCATATTCCTTCAAAATAAAATTATTATCAACACCATTCCCTCATTCAATATTTTCATCCCCAAAAAGAATAACTAGATAAACACCTCTAGATACTGAGCCTGCATCCAGATCTCCCTCTCCCAATAACTCGACTACATGGGTGGATGTGTCAACAACAATTGAACTAAAATGATGGTCCATCCACTTAGTTTTCAATCCTGACGATCATTGATCACCACCAAGATCTCTACAATGTTTTCTTAAACCACGATGTCTATCCCACCCTAGATAATGACGTTCATAAGTTCATGCATGTATTTAATAATCTAAATAACATGTCATATGTCATTTACCCACTCTAGATGTAAGGTAGGGTGATGTGTTATGAAACCTTGCTAACCCTCAGCAAGATATTGAACGACCTGATGAATCTTTGTGATAGCATGACACACTGGCCAAACCTCTGCATTCCTCATCATGGGAGGACTCTCAAGAATATGTGGTATCCCTACTCAATAACCAAGGGAATATGATTACGATATTTGTATGGGTTCTATCTGCTCTAGGCCATCCACATCCAATCATTGGTGGATTGAACTTTCTCCATTGTCTCCTGCACCATATTTGTGACCCCAAGAAATTTATCACCAATCTATGGCCAATAATAGGGTGACCTTTAGGGTCTCCCATATAATTCCTAAAAAGGTGGCACAATTATGGTAAATTTGTAGGTGTTTTTTATATTATATATATCAGTGGAAGGTTATCCTCCATGCTCTGATAAAATTACAACACACTCTCCCTCAACATATCCTCCAACACCTGGGTAGTACAGATGGTCTACCCATCAGTCTTGTGGTGAAAGGCTTTACTCATCCGCATCTGGGTCACGAATGAATAATGATTTCCTCTGTAAAACATTAAAATAAACATCATGTTCCAATCAGATACATTCATCATGGGTACCATGTGAAGTAAGATGATCTCCCATATATATATTTACCCTCTATCTCTACACTGAACTCTGATCCCTAATAGATAGGAAGTTTGTCGACATCATGAGTCAGTCTAATATCACCCATATTGTGTCATGTACATTCTCTATGTGTGGAATATCGATAATGATCCCCATGGATATTCCATCCCATTTCGACTCTGGGATATCAGGAAGATGCATCAAATCTTTCGGAATGTGGTATATATAATTCTTGTGCTAACAGGCGAGGAACCGTGAAATGAACTATACTATGCTTCTCCCAATTCCAGACCACCAAAAATACTTTTGAAATTATTTTATATCTTCCCCACATCGGGATGTATAGCTAGTGGAGAAATGCAGAACTCATGCATCTCCTCCTCTCATATCATAACTGGAACAACATTTCCCCAATAGAATAGGATTTCATGATTCTCACATTCATAATATCCATATGATGTGTTTATTATGGATATCTGATCATGTATGTCCTTGCGAATGATTTCTTCCATCCTGGAATCTCTAACATGCTCTAGAAGTGATGTATTCAACACCTTTGACTAAATAAATATCTTACCATCTAACTACACTAGGGTCAGCTATAGGGAAGCTAACTACATTGAAGAATCCTAAGCTAATAGATAAACTAACATCCATCTATGGGAATATTATACAACTATACCCATTCATTGAGTATAGAATTTCTACAAGACATGTCTAGCAGAAATTCCAACTAGTATCACTGTCTCAGGTTCATGTCTCTATGAGTGAAGTCGTACCTAAGATTCCGGTGGTCTGAGTAAACCATAACGTCCTCTCCAAGAAGATAGCGTCTCCACTACCTCATGTAAATGACTACCACTGCCAGATCATGGTCCCAAGTTTTGTAGTTCGTTTCATGGGGTCCCATCCTCATTAACCCGTATGTGATTACTTTTTGATGTTACATCAACACGTAACTGAGCCCACATCTTGAATCATCTCAATATAGTTAGAAACAACAACTTCATCTGGTGTTCTCAACAATGGAGTGCTCATCAGCCTCTAAATCATCTCCTCAAAATCCCTCTGGAAATACTCCGACATTATAAATGGTTGCATGTTTAGAATCATGGCTGTCAAAGGGGATGCATTGTTTGAGAAGTCTTCCACAAACCTGTAGTATTACACTGCCATGCCAATGATGCTTTACACCTCTAACTCATTCTAGATTGGTAACCAAGTAAGCAATGCTTCAATTTTTTTTTACCAACATCTAAACCTTCATCGGAAATGACTTACCCCAAAAAAGAGAACCACGTGTATCCATAACATGAACTTTGAGGTATTTCTATAAAGATGATTCTCTCAAAGAAAATCACGAACCATCCTAAGTTGATTTTCATGATCCTCCTCTGTTACAATGTACCCAAGTATGGAGTCTATGAAGACATAAAATAAATTGGTCCATGTATATCTGGAAGTCCTAGTTAATGAAATCCCTAAACAATTATGGAAATTTTTCACACCAAAGGTCATTAATAGGGCCCCATAATGTTCTTAGATACAACAAAAGTCCACCTTCAGAATTTCAACCTTGCAAACGTACTAATAGTGGTAGCCGATCAAAGGATCGATCATGGACAACCATATCACGCCAATAATCTAATAAAAGTGGTATACAATCCTCAAAAAGTTGTACCTATTTTTTATCATGGCTTGGTTCAGGTGATGATATTCCATGTAAGGCCATAACTTCCTATCTGCCATTCACGGGAATAAAACTATAGGGTCCCCGAGGGACACACATGGAATGAGGAATCGTTTCACTTAAAGGTCCTCTAATTGCATCCATAGATCACAAGGCTCATAAGGTTCCATTCACTAATCCACAGAAGATATCATTGATGTTTATGGTTGTATGATAATGAAAACATACATCTATTACCATGGAATTAGACTTAGACCATACTCGATGAAGGAGACCATATAATTCTATAAATATAAAGAAACCCTTTTTCTAAATATTTTGATGCACCAAGGATTACACATTCCAACTGATGGCTGATGGGCTGAAATGATATACTCACAACATCCACATATCCTTCCATGAGATCTCACTTTCTAGAAAAGGATAATATCATCCCATCAGCATATGAGAACCTGAATTGTTTTTAGTGACTATCAATCATGTATCATAAAATAGATATCAAATCTATACCCAAGGTGGAATCATATGGTTTCAACATGATGTCCTAGAGGTCCTACATGAACCTATCTCTACCAAGTAATAGCTCGAAGTACTGGTAAATGAAATACCCTAGAGAAGATTTCCTTTTAATATCCTAAAGACGATGCTTTTGTGACAGAATATCTATTGGGAGGTCTAGATATTGAACTAGTATCCGATAGATAATTGAATTAATGGAACATTTTCTACTAATACTGATGTAAAAATAGAGTAAACTCATATTATACCATGAAACACCTTGTATGTCATGAGATCATAGATATTTAATGCCTGCAGCTATCTACATCCCAATCCACAAGCTCGTATAGCATTACATGTGTTGCCTAGTGGTGTTGGTGGAAGGATCTATCCACCCTCAACATACAACTTCCTCTTGTCATATTCCAACTTTTCCTCCCTTGGGACGACCCTATCCCATTATGGAAGATTCCTAATCACAACATTGTATCTACTGTGGTTCTCCAAAATCTATATTCCAGGCCCACCCACCAAATCATTTAAAAAGGTATCATTCCGTTTGACCTCTCCAATATCAAGTAAATCACTACCCCTCTATGGGATGTAATGGTATTATTCATTACCCCGACCCCATAAATCGATGTGCCTTAGCCTTATTTTGGAAGGGTATACTATTTAGAGATATCTGGAACCTGCTAGCTTCTCTAGATGACATAGATTTGTTTCATCCACTACCTACTCTTGTATTATGGAATCCCTCTAGGACAAATATATCTATCAGCAATCCCAATCTAGCCTACTATAATATGCGGGGATGCACATGGTCACTGAACCTACTCAAAACTCTATGAAGAGTCCCTAATAAAACATCTGCGCTCATAACTATCTATCAGGGATAATATCGAGATAGTTCATTGTATGTTCTATGAACCATGTCTATACTCATCCACTGAATGTGCGGCCGATTGTCGCCTATCGACCGTTCAAGGTTCCGGTGCTCTGCTAATGTGTATAGCAGCACTCGGGTCGAATCCTCGGCGATGATACTTTGTAGTAGTCGTTTGTTTTTAGTTGATTGTATTTTGATTAGGGGGGTTTGTTTGCAGAGCTTAATTGAAATGATTTATGGATGATGTTTGATTTACCAAATTGATAATGATTGGGGTGAGTTCATCATTAGGTTAGTTAAGCTTGTGATATCCTCGAGCTTTGCTTTATATTGCATTTAAATTAACACCCATGTCACAAGATGATGTTTATTAGAATTCTTAAGTGTTAAGGCTTTAAACCAAGACTTAACTTAACTTAAGGTTATAATCTCAATCAGATCTTATTTATGGTTGTGTATTTATGGTTCCAATAATCCATGGAAACCACATGTTAAACAAAACAAGTCATTAATCCATGACATGTTAAGTCCAACATACACAATGTTAATTCAAAGAATATTCATCGAGCAGAAGCTCTCAATCACTTAACATACCTAAATTATAACTCACCCGAATGAGAGATTTACTCATCCATTTGGGTGATTAATAATCTGGTAATATATGTTTATGGTGATGAATTATAAAGGGAAGAAAAAGAAAGGGACAAGATAAGAGTAGTGTGCCGAACACACACACGAAATAATTTAAGAATCAAAAATGGAATTTCGATTGAATGAGGAAGATTAAGAAGGGAAGGGGATTGAACTGAATTTAAACTATTTTAAGAACATTAATATTAAAATACAGAAGGTGGAAGAGAATAAGAGATATTGAAGAAGTAACTTGCATTAAAACAGAATTACAAAGAAAGAGAATTACAAGATTACAAAAATGAAGAACACAAAAGTAAGTGAAAAGAAAGAGAGGAGGAAAGGTCTCTCAAGTGCAAACATGAGTATGGCAGGTCCTCCCAAGCCTTTGGAAAAGCTTTGGTCGTGCCAATGTGATCTCCTCTCTTCTGAAATGCCAACCCCTCTCAAGGAGAGAAGGGAAGAGTATTTATAGCCCAAGGAGTGGACTGTTTGCATTCCCAATCTGTCCCTCCACTTGCATCGCCAATTTGGCAATTCAGACAGCCGAATCATCAAATATCTTCTTCTTCACAGTTGTAGGAAATAATGTTTTCCGACGACTATCAAAATTTGGAGTCATTTGGAAGTAAGGATAAAAAGTTATGGCCGGTTGAATAAACAAACATAAACTGTCCATTTCAATCCAGTATTTTTGAAGTCCATAATGTGAAAGGGTTTTTGAATATTACGACGCCTTCAACTCCGAATAGTTTCTTCAACAAAGTCGGCCTCCTACATCTCCTCTTTGACACTGAAAAATCTCAGCTCGCTTGGATGATTACATCAGGAGATATGTCATGCATACTATACTGATTTTCATTCTCTTCCAGAATGGTGGGCTGGAATTCAATGATTCATTTGGGCCCCTTGTACTTGGATTTGGGCCATGAAATTTTTATCCAAGATGACATGTAGTGTCCGCCGAATTATGATGGAGAGTTAAGGTTTTTGAACTTCTAGATTGAGCCCAGTAAATCAATCTTCATGAATAGTCCAGTTTCTTCACAGATTCGTTGGTCTTGTTTGTGAGGACCATATGACCCTTCAAATGGCAGAATTGGATCATGGTTCCTTCTAATGAAATGTTATATATTGAAAGGAGAATCCTAAAAAACAAGAACCACACAATTTGGATCAGTATAGTGATAGTTATAATTAAAAAATTAAACTGACTCAATTTGACTACTTCTAAAAATGCTCAAATATTATACTTAATATTAAAACATTAATATTTCACACAAATTATGCACATTTCATATAAAATAAGTAAAGGGGGAATATAATAAGTCATGAAAATATTAATAAAATCAACTCCCCCACACTTAGATTTGTGCGTGTCCTCATGCGCAACAAATATAAAAACATGACAAAATCATTTTCACTCACCAACAAATATAAAAATTTTGTTTTCTCCAATCAGGGGAGGTTTAGAATATTTCACTCATCCATATTGAATTCCATCACAAATTTGGTTCACAATAATGCATCAGAAACAATTCATTTTTTCATGTTCAAGGTTTGAATTAGAAAATGTAGGCACTCAAAACTTACTCCTCTCAAGATGATAAAAATGTATTTTAGGAGGTTCACTCATTCACCAACAAAAAGTGAAAATCAAGAGTTTGTAAGAGCTCTCAGCTTCCATTCCCAAAATCTAATGTGTAAAAGAATCAAGAGGTCTTTTAAGGGTTTTTCAGTGGCTATGGGACGGTAGGTATATAATGTCCAAAGGAAAAGAGGGGTTAAAAACACCAACATGGAAAAATCAATGCACATTTTTTTTAAATTTGATTTGAAAGGAAATAGAAACACATATTTACAAGGGAATGAATGTGTGATGAATGAAAAGTGAGGGAGATAGAAAATGGAATAGGGTGAGATGATGGAATATGTACAACATGGAAGACTTCTAATAATGACACAATACAAGATGATTCAAGTGTTCTTTTTTTCTCTTTTTTCTCTTTTTTTCGAAAGTTGTGCTTGAAACAAGTCTCACAGTCATCTCCCAACCCATGTTTGATCTTCTCATGGAACTAATTTTAGTATTTATAACACGATCAAAGGTTGATGATGAATGATTTTTGACCCACCCAAGACACAACCCATTCCTTTTTTTTCATCATTTTTTTAATATAATTTTTTTCATTTTTTTGAACACTTTTCAATGACTTTTGTACAAATGACAATTACACATATACAACCGAAAGCTCACAGAATTACAACATCTCCCCCACACTTGAATGGATGCTTGCCCTCAAGCATATGATGACACATTGGAAATCAATGAATGTACGCCCAAAAATGAAGTCCATTCCCCCCACACTTAAATTTCAATAAATTGTACAATGAAAATCCATGAAGATGTTGGGTGGGACAAGGTATTAGGCTTGTAATGTGGCTATCAAAAGAAAAGTTTTCATAGGCTCAAAGGGGCTTTCAAAAGTAGGATCAATGTAAGGGTAACGGGAGGCTATTTGGCTATTCTGATTCTCATGTGGCTTAGAAAATGCCTCTATCATATTAATGCACACAAAAGATGGAAATTCAGCTCGAAGGTCCACAAACTCAAGACTCACAATCAGTGGTGAAGACACACAATGAAAAAGATGGCCATAGATGACCTTGGCATGAAGGCTAATGTTATTCCTCACGGTAGGGGAGAATCATTTTCCACCAAAAATTGTTCATTCAAAATGTTTGTTATTGACACAAAATTGTTTACCCAAGTTTGAGATAAAAATTCAATATATTTGATTTTAAAACAAGCCTTTTGACTCCCCAAAATGGTTGGACAAAATTTCAAAACTAGATGGTGAGTAAGCATGACTCTTTTTTTGTAATTTTTTTAAGTAATTGTGTTTTTTTGTTTTTTTTAGTTTTTAAGGTTTTTTTAAAATACACACCCACACAAGAAATATAAAAAGAAAGGGTTTGATGAATAAAGTGGTAACAAAATGAAAGAGAGAGGGAGAAGAAGAAAGAGGTAGAGAGAGGAAGAGATAGAGAGAGAGTTAAAGGGAAAGAGGTGCCCCCTGGTTTGGATTTGGTGGGTCGCCATTTCCATCTAGTGGTGGGTCAATGGAAGTCGATGTGGAACCTGAAGTGAATGGCCTCTCATGGTGATGCTTTAACCGGTGTCCATTTACCGTGAATGTTCTTTTTGAAGAAGGGTCTTCGACTTGCACTGCACCAAATGGGTAAATATTAGTAATAATAAAAGGTCCATCCCAACGAGAATTGAGCTTACATGGGTGAAGTCGAAATCGAGAATTGAAGAGCATTACCTTTTCACCTTCATGAAATACCTTTCGAAGAATGTACTTGTCATGTAGTGACTTTGCCTTTTCTTTGTAGAGAATGGAGTTCTCATACGAATCGAGTCGAAGCTCCTCCAATTCAGTCAACTGCAGCAATCTTTCTTCACCAGATTTTTCACAATCAAAATTACATGTTTTGACAGCCCAAAATGACTTTTGTTGGATTTCACCTAGTAAATGACAGGCTTTACCAAAGACTAGCCTAAATGGAGACATCCCAATGGGTGTCTTATAGGCTGTTCGATAGGCCCAAAGTGCTTCACCAAGTCTATCGGACCAGTCTTTTCTTGTGGGCTTAACAATTCTTTCAAGCACTCTTTTCACTTCTCTATTAGAAAGTTCAGCCATTCCATTTGTTTGAGGGTGATATGCAGTGGATGTTTTATGTACAACCCCATTCTTTTTGAAAAGTGACTCCATGGTTCTATTATAGAAATGAGTTCCTAAGTCACTTATCAAAACATGTGGTGTTCCGAATCGATGGAAGATATGGGTTTTGAGGAACTCACTCACAGTTTGAGCATCATCTTTCCTAGTGGGTTTTGCCTCGACCCACCTAGAAACATAGTCAACAGCAAGGAGAATGTAGGATAATCCATTGGAAGGGGGAAAAGGTCCCATGAAATCGATGCCCCAAACATCGAAAAGTTCACAGAAGATTAATGGATTTTGAGGCATTTCGTTTCTTTTGGAAATTGTGCCAAACTTTTGGCAAGTGGGACATGATTGACAGAACTCGTGTGAGTCCTTGAAGAGTGAAGGCCAAAAGAATCCAGAATCTAGGACCTTTCTAGAAGTTCTTTGTGGTCCAAAGTGGCCACCTCCAGGCATTGAGTGGCAGAATTCCAAGATGGAGGATTGTTCAGTTTCATCAACACATCTCCTAATTACCATGTCAGCCCCAGTTTTCCAAAGTTTATTATCTTCCCAAAAATAATTCTTTGAATCACTTTTCATCTTTTCTTTTTGTTCTTTTGAAAAATATTCAGGGAAAACACCAGAAACCAAGTAATTGACAATTGGGGCATACCATGGTAACTTTGGAGTGAGAGATGAGAGGTGTTCAGTTGGAAATTCAGGATCAATTATTTCAGAATGAGAAGAATTAGAAATTCTACTCAGGTGGTCAGCCACAGGGTTTTCTTTTCCAGGTTTATCTTTTATCACAAGGTCAAACTCTTGGAGCATTAAAATCCATCTTATTAGCCTTGGTTTGGAATCACTTTTCTTAAGTAAGAACTTTAATGCTGAGTGGTCCGTGAAGATGATGATTTTGGCACCTAAGAGATAGGGCCGGAATTTATCCAAGGCAAAAACCACAGCTAAAAGTTCTTTTTCAGTCACAGTGTATTGTGATTGAGTTTCATCCAATGTTTTTGAGGCATAAAAGATGACATGAGGAATGTTTTCTCTTCTTTGACCAAGAACAGCCCCAATGGCCCTATCAGAAGCATCACACATTAATTCAAATGGTAAGGACCAATCTGGGGGTTGGATTATTGGAGCAGATGTGAGAGCAGATTTGAGTTCAATGAAGGCTCTCTTGCAAGCCTCGTCAAAATTGAATGTGACATCATTTTGAAGTAAACGAGTGAGTGGGAGGGAAATCTTGCTAAAGTTCTGAATGAATCGCCGATAGAAACCAGCATGACCAAGGAAGGACCGAATGTCTCGAACTGATTTGGGTTCAGGAAGTGATTGGATCACCTCAATTTTGGCTGGATCAACTTGGATACCCTCTTGAGAAATTATGTGCCCTAGAACAATCCCATTTGAAACCATGAAGTGACATTTTTCAAAATTCAGCACAAGGTTGCACTTGACACACTTTTGAAGGACCAACGAGAGTGAATGTAAGCAAGATTCAAACGACTCGCCATAAATGGTAAAGTCATCCATGAATACCTCCATGCAATTCTCAATGAATTCAGAAAAGATACTCATCATACACCGCTGGAATGTTGCAGGAGCATTACAAAGGCCAAAAGGCATTCGCCTATAGGCATAGGTTCCAAAGGGGCAAGTGAATGTGGTATTTTCTTGGTCTTGAGGTGCGATTGGAATTTAGAAGTAGCCGATGTAACCATCAAGAAAGCAATAGTGTGACTTTGCAGCCAATCTCTCAAGCATTTGGTCAAGGAATGGAAGTGGGTCGTGATCTTTTCGTGTTTCAACATTCAATTTGCGATAATCGATGCACACACGCCATTTGTTTTTCACTCGAGTTGTGACCACTTCTCCATGTTCATTTCTGACAACTGTTATCCCTCCCTTCTTAGGAATGACTTGAATTGGACTAACCCATTCACTATCAGAAATTGGGTAGATAATACCAGCTTGAAGAAGCTTGGTAATCTCTTCCCTAACTACCTCAAGTATGAGTGGATTGAGTCTTCTTTGAGGTTGCCTAATTGGTTTGGATGATTCCTCTAGATGGATGTGATGCATGAAAAGGGCAGGGTTAATTCCTGGAATATCCTCTAGGGTCCAACCTAAGGCATTTTTGTTTTCCTCTAACACTTGAACAAGTTGGGACTCCTCAGTTTCAGAAAGTGAAGCAGAGATAATGACAGGGTAGGAGGGATCATGGAAAAGGAATGCATACTTGAGGTATGAAGGAAGTGGTTTTAGATCATTTTCAGCCTTGATTTGAGAGCTAGAAAAGTTAGGAGTAGGAGAAGGGATTCCAGATGGGTTTGGATCATTTTCCTCAACACTGTCCAAGGTGGAGCAGTAGAGATCAGAGTTGATGTGGGATTCAAGAGAGTTTTCATGTTCCTCTAGATTGATGGAGTCTATGAATGAGAGGTCCACATCAACTTCACCATTTATGACTTTGTTAATCATGGTGCAGATTTCACAAGATCCTTTATCATTAGAACATGAAGAACATGGTGGATTGGGGTTCGATTGAATCTTAGAAGTGTCCTCAAAAGCATGGATTGAGAATGCAGAGTGATCCTCAGATGGGTATCGCATGGCTTGGAAAATGTTGAACTTGACCAGTTGGTCACCGAATTCCATGGATAAGATGCCTGAGTGGACATCAATCTTGGTTCTCGCAGTCATGAGGAATGGTCTTCCTAGAATTAGGGGAGATCGAGAAGAGGTCGTCTCACCTTCCATGTCAAGGACATAGAAATCAGCTGGGAAGATAAGATCATTGACCCAAACAAGAACATCCTCAATTATCCCCTCAGGACTAGCAGTGCTTCGATTGGCTAATTGAATGACAATACCCGTTGGGTGCAAGGGACCTAGACCAAGGTTGGAGAAAATGGATTTGGGCATGACATTAATTGAGGCTCCTACGTCTATGAGTGCATCATCAAAGTTGGAACTCCCTATTTGACATGGAACCGTGAAGGTCCCTGGATCTTTTCACTTCATGGGAATGGACTGTTGAGTTGAAACATTTTCAATGTTCCTAAGTTGCCTCTTATGGGTGCACAATTCCTTAAGAAACTTGGCATACTTAGGGATTTTTTTGATGGCATCTAAGAGGGGGATGTTCACTTCAACACGTCTAAACATGTCAAGCATTTCAGGATCAGGTTCAAAGGACTTCTTAGGCTTGGATATGGCTTGAGGAAATGGAATTGGGTTCCTAAGTGGAATGGAAGAAGGTGAAGGAGTGGATTCAAGTTCCTTTTCCAGCTTTTTGTTCTTTTCATTTTCTAGATCAACATCGAAAGGGGGGTTTAAGGATTTATCTTGAGGCATAGCAAGTTGCTTTCCTGATCTAAGTGAAATTTCACTTACATTACCCTTGGGGTTGGGTAATGGTTGAGCTGGGAGTTGGGATGAATTGGATGGTTGTTGCTGGCTAAGGTGGGATGCAAGTTGACCTATTTGGGTTTCAATGTTCTTTAGGCTAGAACGGGTGAAGGAAGCAAGATCCTCTACAGCACTTTCCCATGGTTGTTTAGAAGAAGAGGCATGTCCCAAATTGGGTTGGCCTTGATTTTGGTTCTTGGGAAAGCGATTGTATTGGGTGGGGAATTGGGAAGGCTCGTTAGGATAGTGGAATCCAGGAGGAGGATTGTTCCTTCGAGGTTGAGGAACAAAAGGATAAGCTTGATGGAAGTTACCACCACCTTGACCATATTGGAATTGGTTTGGGTTTTGAGGAGGGAATTGAGGAGGATGAGAAATGGGATTACCATACCTCAGAGGTGGGTTAAAGGTAGAAGAGAAGGGCTCAGAGTGGGGTTGGTTGAAGTTTCTAACAAACTGACCTGATTGTTGAGGGTTGAAGTTTCGCTGAGCATATGCCGCATTGAGCTCCATTGGACTAGATGAATCAGATGGATCATCTTGAAGTTGTGGACATGTGTCAGTCGGATGAGATGGAGAGTTGCAGATTCCACAATTCTTGATAGGTCCAGGGAATAGTGACTGTGGAGAAGATGAGGTTGGGGCTTTGGTAGCCACCGCTAGTTGACGCACAAGACCTGTAAGTTCAATCATCCACTCAGTCATCTTGTTGGGCTCTATGGATTGATTCTCTTGGGCTTGTTTCACATGAGCATGTGCTCGAGTATGGAATTGCTGCGTGTTTGCAGCCATGTTGCTTATGAGTTCTCTTGCAGCTGCATGAGTTTTATCAACAAGAGCACCGCCACTTGCGGCATCAATGAGAGTTCGCTTCATAGCCAATAACCCCTCATAGAAGTATTGGATCAGGAGTTGGTCAGGGATTTGATGGTGTGGACAAGTTTCCACAAGCTTTTTGAACCTCTCCCAATACTCATGGAGTGATTCATTAGGGAATTGACGGATGCCGCTTATTTCCTTTCGGATAGAAGCTGTTCGGGAAGCGGGAAAGAACTTCTCAAGGAAAAGTCTCTTCATGTCAACCCATGAGTTTATGGAACCAGGTGGGAGGTAGTAGAGCCAAGACTTGGCAGAATCTGCTAGGGAAAAGGGGAAAGCTCTAAGCTTGATTTGTTCTTCAGAAACCCCTTGAGGTTTCATGGTTGAGCAGACCACTTGGAACTCTTTGAGGTGAAGATGAGGATCCTCACCGGCTAGCCCGTGAAAATGAGGTAGAAGATGAATCAAACCCGATTTGAGTTCGAAGTCAGCTTCAATGTTTGGATATTGAATACCAAGAGGTTGGTAATTCATATCAGGGGCAGCAAGTTCTTTCAATGTTTGTTCCCTAGGATTGGCCATATCTAATTCAATTGGTTGAATGAGGACTGGTTCTTGAATTATTTGAGTATCTCTTATGTTCCTCCTAAGTTGGCGAAGTGTTCGCTCAATTTCAGGGTCAAACAAATCCGAGGGATTGTTTGGAAGGCTACGGGGCATTCAGAGAGATTTTGGAAGAAAGAGGAAGACGGGTTTTTCTTTGTATTTTTTCAGTTTATAATTTTTAAGAGGAAGACGAGTTTTTCTTTGTGTTTTTTTTCAATTTTTTTAAACTTTTGTATTTTTTTGGGGTTTTTTTCACAATAACCAAAAACTAATGACTACTTAAAGCACCATCCTCGGCAACGGCGCCATTTGAAAGTGCGGCCGATTGTCGCCTATCGACCGTTCAAGGTTCCGGTGCTCTGCTAATGTGTATAGCAGCACTCGGGTCGAATCCTCGGCGATGATACTTTGTAGTAGTCGTTTGTTTTTAGTTGATTGTATTTTGATTAGGGGGGTTTGTTTGCAGAGCTTAATTGAAATGATTTATGGATGATGTTTGATTTACCAAATTGATAAAGATTGGGGTGAGTTCATCATTAGGTTAGTTAATCTTGTGATATCCTCGAGCTTTGCTTTATATTGCATTTAAATTAACACCCATGTCACAAGATGATGTTGATTAGAATTCTTAAGTGTTAAGGCTTTAAACCAAGACTTAACTTAACTTAAGGTTATAATCTCAATCAGATCATATTTATGGTTGTGTATTTATGGTTCCAATAATCCATGGAAACCACATGTTAAACAAAACAAGTCATTAATCCATGACATGTTAAGTCCAACATACACAATGTTAATTCAAAGAATATTCATCGAGCAGAAGCTCTCAATCACTTAACATACCTGAATTATAACTCACCCCAATGAGAGATTTACTCAGCCATTTGGGTGATTAATAATCTGGTAATATATGTTTATGGTGATGAATTATAAAGAGAAGAAAAAGAAAGGGACAAGATAAGAGTAGTGTGCCGAACACACACACGAAATAATTTAAGAATCAAAAATGGAATTTCGATTGAATGAGGAAGATTAAGAAGGGAAGGGGATTGAACTGAATTTAAACTATTTTAAGAACATTAATATTAAAATACAGAAGGTGGAATAGAATAAGAGATATTGAAGAAGTAACTTGCATTAAAACAGAATTACAAAGAAAGAGAATTACAAGATTACAAAAATGAAGAACACAAAAGTAAGTGAAAAGAAGAGAGGAGGAAAGGTCTCTCAAGTGAAAACTTGAGTATGGCAGGTCCTCCCATGCCTTTGTCAAAGCTTTGGTCATGCCAATGTGATCTCCTCTCTTCTGAAATGCCAACCCCTCTCAAGGAGAGAAGGGAAGAGTATTTATAGCCCAAGGAGTGGACTGTTTGCATTCCCAATCTGTCCGTCCACTTTCATCGCCAATTTGGCAATTCAGACAGCCGAATATTCAAATATCTTCTTCTTCAACGTTGTAGGCAATAATGTTGTCCGACTACTCTCAAAAGTTGGAGTCCTTTGGACGTAAGGATAAAAAGTTATTGCCAGTTGAATAAACAAACATAAACTGTCCATTTCAATCCAGTATTTTTGAAGTCCATAATGTGAAAGGGTTTTTGAATATTACGATGCCTTCAAATCCGAATGGTTTATTCAACAAAGTCGGCCACCTACATCTCCTCTTTCACACCGAAAAATCTCAGCTCACTTGGATGATTACATCAGGAGATATGTCATGCATACTATACTGATTTTCATTCTCGGCCAGAATGGTGGGCTGGACTTCAAAGATTTATTTGGGCCCCTTGTACTTAGATTTGGGCCATGAAATTTTTATCCAAGATGACAAGTAGTGTCCCCCAAATTATGATGGAGAGTTAAGGTTTTTGAACTTCTAGATTGAGCCCAGTAAATCAATCTTCATGAATAGTCCAGTTTCTTCACAGATTCTTTGGTCTTGTTTGTGAGGACCATATGACCCTTCAAATGGCAGAATTGGATCATGGTTCCTTCTAATGAAATGTTGTATATTGAAAGGAGAATCCTACAAAACAAGAACCACACAATTTGGATCAGTATAGTGATAGGTATAATTAAAACATTAAACTGACTCAATTTGACTACTTCTAAAAATGCTCAAATATTATACTTAATATTAAAACATTAATATTTCACACAAATTATGCACATTTCATATAAAATAAGTAAAGGGGGAATATAATAAGTCATGAAAATATTAATAACATCAGAAACTTCCATCCCTCCATTTTGAATCACTAAATTTTCCTAAATAAAAAATGAATATTAGAAGAAGTGTTATTTATCCTATTACAATTGTGGCTGAATGTCATCCCATGAGAGTGTTGACTCATCATGCATCTATGTAACTAGTCTCCACTAATGCATGACCACACCGTGGGAAATGATGGCTACTAAATATATCATCGGATTCATTTGAGTCTGAATAACCCTAATGATACGGACACTTCCTATAGGCAACCCTATTCTGCATAAGCATTGGCTTTCTACAGGACGTCAGAGGTCTCTGATGTTGGAACCCCTATAGTATTCTTAGCTTGTGCACATCCTCATACTTCTCTACTGGGATGACCTACTAACAAATTGGTGGAGGTTCCTCTACCTACTCACCTGGAGGAATGTGATCATGGGATAAACCCTTAACCAAGGTGTCATATCTCATAGTATTCTTGTCATGAAGCAATTCTCTTTTCATGGATAGAAATCATCACTGAGGAACCCATAAAGCTATCAAGGAGTAACACGGTCAGATAAGCATATATATATATAACCGTAATTGGTAATATATTCATGAAGGTATATCAATGACTCAATCATCTATGATGAATGTACCATTAATCTCTAGAACAAATTTCTCAGCATACCAAGTTGACAAGCTGGATGCCAAGGTCCTATTGAATCGATACATAAGCTTCCTATACCTTCACTATACTTCATAAACATAGAGCCCTAATCGTTAAACAATAAACTCATTTCCCTAAACCCAACCAATCCTCTTAAGTTGAAAGGGTGGAATAATGTCCCATCAGATGAACTTTCTATGATATCTATCTGTCATGACCCAACCAAAGCTAACACTCAAGCCTTAAAATCCAAAATAATTCCTCCATAGGCTAGGGGTGGAGAAGTTTTCTAAAGGAATATCTAAAATCTTGGAAGAATTTTCATAAGTACATGTGTGCATTGTAACACCCTGAGATTTTATCAAAAATATTCTTTTTTAGTTTCGTTAATATATTGTGTTGTATGCTACACCAAAAGGAGCTTGCACAACACGCATCCTTGACTTGCCTTGCATTACACTCAATTGCGATATTCCTCGATAGCGTGTGCAGTAAGCAATACCTAGTTTCACTAAAAGAGTTATTATTATAATATTATTATGAACTAGCTGTTATGAATAGTAATACCCACTTTTTGAAATTTTATAAAATTTATCTTTTAAAATGGACTTCATTTTTGGATTCTGAATATCGAAATTATCTTAGGGTGAAATTTTGTTACTTTTCGGATAACTTTCATTTTCCGATGAATAGTGAAAATTACTAAATTTTAATTAAAAAAATCCTTTTTAATAGAAATAATTAATAGTGATAAATTATTAATTTGAGTGGTTTTAAAGTATATTTAGAGTATATTTTTACAATTTAATACAATGTTGGTTATTGGATGTAATTTTACATTTAAACCAGACATAAACAAGTGTCAATCTTTTGATTGTTATTATCTCTTAAGAACACGCTATTTGATTTGACGACGGGAATTAATTTTTAAATTAATTAATGTAACTGATATGTTTTGAATTTGTTAAAATAAACATCATTTTTGAGTTCATAATATCAAATATAGCTCAGGCCAAATTTTCAGTATTTTTCTTGAAACATTCATTTTTTGAGGAATAGTGAAACCACTAAGTGAAAGTTAAGAAAAATGAATTTTTCATATAACATAATTTTACCGCTTCTGTGAGTGTAATTTCAAAAATCCAAGAGACACGGTTGATGTCTGTAAGTAAAATGTGGTTCAATGAGATGAAAATAATTTTTGGTGAATAGTAACTTTTTTCTTTTTTTTACCACGGTTAAAAGTAAATAGGGTAATTAAGGGTAAAAATGATATTATTATTACCCTAACACATGTGATAATTCTATTTTATAAGTGTAATTCGACCAAAAACAACCTTAGGAATAAAATATGACCATTTAAGCCTACATGGATTAGATTAGAATATTTATTATTAATTTATTTAAAGAAGGGCTAAAATAGTTATAATCAAAGTTTAATAAGTATATAATTTTTAATATATGGTTATACATAAGATAAATTAGACTATAAATAATCATTAGAAAGCTAAAACGATTTCCTACATAATGATATTTTATTTGTAATTTTTAGACTTTAAATATGTTAATATATTTATGACACAATGATGATGCAGTAATTATCTTATTAATAAAATATTGACATAATTGATGTTATAAATACCCAAATAAATATAAAATGAGATTTTTTATGAATTCCACTAATTTCATAGGATAAGATAACATGTTAGTATTGATTTCATAAACTTTTTCCGAACTAATAAATCTGTTATGATTTTCACAAAAAAACAATTACTAAATATTGTCAAAATTGACATAAAATAGTTTTTTAAAAAAATATTATATTATTAACTGTTATTTTATTCCTAAAAATATAGGGTTCGACCAAATTAATTAGATAAGGTTATATATATTAATAATAAACAACTTGGGGTTTGTTTGGCTTCTTATAGTAATTTTATTAACCTTATAGTATCAGAACACAAGAAGACACGGTAAAAGTAAAATTATTTTACTTAATGTTAAATCTAAATGATAAGGTTACAATAGGAACCTAAACTTGCCTAAATTCTATTGGATGAGATGATTTCGACCCATACCCACATTAGCTTCGAAATAAATCAATTTGGAGCTATTTAATACCAAATTGGACTTTATAATAAAATAATAGTTTTAGTTATTCCAAAGGTGCCCCTCTCCTCCGTTATAAAAGAGCATCTCCTCCCCCTCTTCCTCAGACCACTTTGAGCCTTAAAGATCAGAAAACCCCTATCAAATTCTCTTCTCCACTTCCCTAGAAACATCCTTGAGGTTCTGGTCTTCCTCAAAGACCAATGTTCGTGCCCTAAAAGGAGATCTCAAAGAGGCGCTTCAAAGAAGAGGTAATGTCCGTTACCGATTCTTTCAACTTTATTTCTTCTACCACTTCTACTTTTTATGTTGTTTCATTATGAAGTAAAAACATCAGTATCACTAATATAATTATATGTTATTATAAGTATCAAACAACCCTATTTCACCATCTATCCATCCTACGGAAAACGAAATCACCGCGCGTGCGTACGTACAGAATACTGTCTCCACGCCGTGGTGTAATCTATTTTACACCACCACCTTACATGGATGGGTATAATGGTGAAAATAAACAACTATATATGATTATTTTAAAGTGTTATTAATTTTGAAATAGTATTCATACACTCCAATACAATTCCACGATCATGAGAACAATATCATCGCTTGTGCGTACGTACGGACTACCGTCTCCACGATGTGATGATATTCATTCTCCACGTTAACCATTCATGAATGATTATAAAGTATATATAATAAGTAATCATGAAATATATGACATAATAATGATACTGGATTTATGTGTGTATATATGTATGTCATCTACTTAATTCCATTCAACACAATAAGGAAATGAAAACAGCGTTCATGCGTACGTACGGCCTACCCTCTCCATGAACGGTGTATTTATTTCCATTTACTGATCTATTATATATATTTATATTCTGAATATATATTATATAAATCATGTTTTATATTCTGGAATTAAGTAATCATGATCTAAGTATTCATATGAATAATTACAAGTCAAAACACGGACGACAATTGAAACGATTTTACCCAAAACACTCTTTAACATGGAATTTACAAAAGAACGGGTAAAAAAAGTCATAAGTGAACCATATATGATATCATAACAATTACTATGATTCAGTAATAAGTCTATGACATTATTCAAATCATTATACAGGAGGCTCAGACACATACGAAGCAAATCGGACCTAAGGTAAGGGAAATATCACAATCTCATTTTTATCCGAGATTGTTTATACTTTGAAATTTACTAGGGTGTATTTTATCATCCACATCCATGTTTCCTCAATATGTAATATTATTTACATCCACCTAAAATTTTTTAAATCCAATTTACCCTTCGTTGAGTTTTTAGTAAAATATATGAAAGGAATCTTTTTTTGTTTTTCGTTAGAGTTACTTTTTGACTTTTCCGACAAATGTACGAGAAGAATGTTTTTTTTACCTTATATGGCCTGAATGGATTTTTAAAACAATATTTCCAAGAATCTTCCTATACACGTTCTCAAATTTATTTTTAATCAACTTCTTTTGGTTTAGAATTGTAAGACATGTTAAGAAAGGAAAAGTGTTTTTGAAGTCGAAAGGATATTTTCCTCAAGAATGGAGTTCAAGTGTTTTATCAAAATTATTTTCCATCTAAGATAATAAAGGGTTCTGTTTTTATCTCTATTATTAAATTGATTTGATTATGTTGTGATGTAATTATTTTTATGAATTCCTTTATCTTATATGAATTGTTTTATGAGGTCATGATGTTTAAGATTCCCATTTTTATTACATGGGTTATGTTATGACGTTTGGTTTATGATTTTGTGGAACACATAAGAATGGTATAATTATGAGATGGGTGAGACATATATCTCCCTCCAATGCATTGGGAAAAGATTTTATATCTCATGAGATAGACATGGCTGGAACGGCAGGTTAAACCGGTTCAGTGAAACAGGACTGAAATGAGGAGTGAACTCGGTTCAGAAATGGACTTTGTCCACTAAGATAGTCTTGGAAACGAGTCTTGACTAATAAGAAATTATCTCGATGATTAAGTTTTTATGCCAAAAAGTTTCATGTTTTAAGTTATTATTATGGGGATTACATTTCACTACTATGATTTATCCCATGTTATGATATTATGATCTATTTTGCAGGTTACGATTTCAAAAATGTTATGTTTTTATGAATATGATGTGATTGATATTTCTTTTTTTACCCTTATTGAGGATCTGAGCTCACCCTTTTATGTTTTATTTTCCCCAGGAAATAAAGAAAGTTTTTAGTTAAAAAAAGTAAGATCTTTATGGGAGATGTTGAAGATCTTTAACCATGATTAGAAGATTATATTCCAAGTTTCCAAAGATACTAAACAATTACGGTCCTTGTGTGTGTGTTTTTGTTATGAACTAAGTATTCCGCAGAAGTAATGTAATGTCCGTGTACGTTAAGCTTAGGGTCTCTACAGTTGGTATCATAGGAAAGTTTTAGTTAACCTTTGGAAACTAGGATGTGAAAAATTTAGTGAGATCCCTAGAGATATTTCTAAGGTATGTCTAGGGATGTCCCTAAGGTTAAGTATAAGTATAGGATATTGTAATAGAATTATAGTAACCTAAGTTGTTAGATATTGAGGGTACTCCCCCTTTGTTATGTTTTTTTTCCTTAGAATGATTTTTGCCTCTCACACTATTCTTTTTGGGTTTTAGACGATGGCTGGAACCCGAAGGAATCGTGTTGATCAATGCAATGGACAGTGCAATGATTGTCCTCCTGAACAAACAAATGTTATGGGAGATGGAGTGCAAAATCTTATTGCTATACTTACACAAGCTATGAATCATTCTGGACTTCCAAATGAGCAAATAAGGGAACAATATTATGTTGAATCCTTCATGAGGCAGCGTCCACCTTCATTCCGCAGGTCTACTCATCCATTAGTTGCTGAAAAATGGATTAGTACTAATGAAAATATATTTTCAGGTCTTCAATGTTCTGAACATGATAAAGTCATCTTAGTAGTGTATCGTTTGGAAGGTGATGATGATCAATGGTGGAATCTTATTAAGAATACGAGGCAAAGGGATGAAATTGATTCCATGGAATGGGATGAGTTCAAGAACTTATTTTTCAATAAGTACGTCCCTCGTATTCTCCCAACAAAGATGGAGAAGGAGTTTCTTGAACTAAAGCAAAAGGATGATGAATCTGTTGGTGTATACGAAGCGAATTTTATAAGGCTTTCAAGGTATGCATATGGCTTTATCATCCAAGCTGAATGTAAATTTGATCAATTTTTCAGTGGCTTAAAACCAAATCTTCAAAGGGCATTATCTATAAGAGACTTCAGTAGCTATGAAGAAATTGTGCGCTGTGCTATTAAGGTAGATATGGAAGTTGGTGTTACATATTAATCTCATGGTTTTGACAAGAAACGAAATATGGAATTCAAGGAGAAATCTCAGAATAATGGTGAAAAGAAGATGAATGTTTCCTTATCCTCAATGTGTGGAAAGAAGCATGGTGAAGATTGTTTTAAAGGGACTAGAAAATGTTTTATGTGTGGAAAAAGAGGTCATTGAGAAGATGAGTGTCGAAGTAATGGAAAAAGGGTTGCTAATGGTGTGAATAAAGAAAAGACTGCAGAGAACCCACCAACAACACTTCAATGCTTCAACTGCAATGAAATGGTGCATTATGCTAATCAATGCCTTAATCCAAGGGTTAATGACGATCGACATGAGCAACCACTTAAGGAAAAGGACAAAGGGAAGTCACATGCGATCACTATTGGAGATGTTTAATATGACACCGATGTGGTGGAATGATTAAGTGTTTGTGTAATGGGATTCCAAAATAAGGTTGTATATAGTATCGTGGGATATTGGACTATTTATGTATTGGTCTATTGTGGTTTTCAATAATTTTATGGTACCGGTAACCATGGAATGTGATTGAGATATTTTTGGTAAGCAGATGATATGTGCATAATGAAGGGATAAGAAGATAATGAGATGTTTGATTGTATTGATGAGATCATGATTGATATAAGGACTAAGTGGTATCATGGTGTGAGTATATAGAATTTCGAGGATTTTGGTTTGTGGAAAGTGTTAACTTTTAACTGCATTAATGTTTTCACTAAGGTTCAATCGGTATACATTATTAAGGTATTCACATGTTTGTAATTTGACCAACAAGATATATCTTATGATATATGGGGGATAAATGATGGCATTCACGTGATTGTTATGTGACATTTCAAGTAATCATATTTATACTATGAGCTTGGACCGAAGTATTTTAGATAAGCGTAAAAATTGGAATGGATTATGTTGTACATAAGTTAGTATTGTTTAAGGATATCACTTTTTCAATATTATTGAAGGGATGTTATAGTAATATAGCTTTAGAAAAAGGACAACCTGCAGGACGGGCGACAGCCCATCGCGTCGGACAAGGCTGTGGGAATCGAACCCACAATTGAAGTGTGACCGGCCTTTATCACCTATCACTGGCCTACAAGAAGTCCTTGGTTTGTAGAAACTAGTTCTATTTTATTACGTGGTATGATATATGAAGTATAAGTTCATTTTTGGAATCGTATACGATTAACCTCACCATAGATGGACTTATGTATATTTGATAACTTTTTCTAACCTTTTGTTTGAAACAGATGAAATGACCCATCATTCTATCACATGATCTATTAACACCTCATGAATAACAAATTCAACTTCATTTATTTAATAGATGAAGTGGAAATTGTTCAAAGCACGAACAACAGTGAGATTGTACCGAAATAAAGTAATTATTTATTCTAATTCAAATTCTTCAACTTTTGGGAAATGATCTTGAAAACCAAAAATGTTGTCCTAGTGCTCTTATATCTGATGAATCAGATGGTACCTTAGATCGTCAAAAATTTATGGCTTTGTGATTGATGGCTTTTCCATATCCATGTTCTCTACCACTCTCCATCAAAACATGATGGTTAGATTTCTCTTCCATATCCATATTTTCACCTATGTGGAAACCCATGATTAGTTTATTTGGGTAACCGTTACATTTCATACGTTTGTTTTTAAAGATTGGTTTTGGTATTCTTTTTTACGATGTGGGTTTCTATTAATGAATCTTTCGAGTAGTAAACCATTTATAACCCCGACGAATTTCGAGGGAGAAATTCATTTTAAGGGGGGTAGAATGTAACACCCCGAGATTTTATGAAAAATATTCTTTTATAATTTCGTTTATGTCTTGTGTTGTATGCTACACCAAAAGTATATTTCACAACACACATCCTTGACATTCCTTGCATTACACGCAATCGTGATCTTCCTCGATAGCGTGTGTAGTAAGCAATACCGAGTTTCACTAAAAGAGATATTATTATAATATTATTATGAACTAGCCGTTATGAATAGTAATACCAACTTTTTAAAAGTTTATGAATTTTATCTTTTAAAATGGAATTCATTTTTGGATTCAGAATATCGAAATTAGCTTAGGGTGAAATTTTGGTACTTTTCGGATAACATTCATTTTCTGATGAATAGTGAAAATTGATAATTTTTAATTAAAAACAACCTTTTTAATAGAAATAATTAATAGTGATAAATTATTAAATTGAGTGGTTTTAAAGTATATTTAGAATATATTTTTACATTTTAATACAATGTTGGTTATTGGATGTAATTTCATTTTTAAACCAGACATAAACAAGTGTCAATCTTTTGATAATTATTATCTCTTAAGAACACGCTATTTGCTTTGACGATGGGAATTAATTTTTAAATTAATTAATGTAACTGATATGTTTTGAATTTGGTAAAATAGAAATCATTTTTGAGTTCATAATATCAAATATATCTTAGGCCAAATTTTCAGTTTTTTTTCTGGAAACATTCATTTTTTGATGAATAGTGAAACCACTAAGTGGTAGTTAAGAAAAATGAATTTTTCATAAAACATAATTTTACCACATCTGTGAGTGGAATTTAAAAAAACCGAGAGACACGGTTGATGTCAGTAAGTAAAATGTGGTTCAATGAGATGAATTTTTTTTTGGTGAATAGTATCTTTTCTCTTTTTTTTCCACAGTTAAAAGTAAATAGGGTAATAAAGGGTAAAAATGATATTATTATTACCCTAACACATGTCTTAATACTATTGTATAAGTTTAATTAGACCAAAAAAACCTTAGGAATAAAATATGACCATTTACGCCCACATGGATTAGATTAGGATATTTATTATTAATTTATTTAATGAAGGGTTAAAATAGTTAAAATCAAATTTTAATAAGTATATCATTTTTAATATAGGGTTATAAATTAGATAAATTCGACTACAAATATTAATTAGAAAGATAAAAGGATTTCCTACATAATTATATTTTATTTTTAATTTTTAGACTTCAAATAAGTTAATTTATTTATTACACAAATATGATGCAGTAATTATCTTGTTAATAAAATATTGACATAAATGATGTTATAAATACCCAAATAAATATAATATGATATTTTTTATGAATTATACAAATTTTCTGGGATAATATGACATGTTATTATGGATTTAATAAACTTTATTTGAACTATGAATTCTGTTATTATTTTCACAAAAATCAATTACTAAATAGTGTCAAAATTGACATAAAATAGTTTTTAAAAAAAAATATTATTTTAATAATTTTTATTTTATTCCTAAAAATCTATGGTTCGGCCAAATGACTTAGATAAGGTTTTATATATTAACAATAAACAACTTGGGGTTCGTTTGGCAGCTTATAGTATGTTTATTAACCATATAGTATAAGAACACAAGAGGACACGGTAAAAGTAAAATTATTTTACTTAATGTTAAATCAAAATGATAAGGATAAAATAGGAACCTAAACTTTTCTAAATTCTATTGGATTAGAGGATTTCGACCCATACCCACCTTATCTTCGAAATAAATAAATTTGGAGCTATTTAATACCGAATTGGACTTTATAATAAAATAATAGTTTTAGTTATTCCAAAGGTGCCCCTCTCCTCCCTTATAAAAGGGCACCTCCTCCCCCTCTTCCTCACACCACTTTGAGCCTTCATTCTCGGCCAACCCCTGAAAAATTCTCTTCTACACTTCCCAAGAAACATCCTTGAGGTTGTGGTCTTCCTCAAATACCAATGTTCATGCCCTAAAAAGTGATCTCAAAGAGGCGCTTCAAAGAAGAGGTAATGTCTGTTACCGATTCTTTCAACTTTATTTCTTCTTCCACGTCTACTTTTTAGGTTGTTTCATTATGAAGTAATAACATCAGTATCACTGATATACTTATATGTTATTATAAGAATGATTCAACCCTATTTCACCATCTATCCATCCTACGGAACACGAAATCACCGCGCGTGCGTACGTACAGAATACCGTCTCCACGCCGTGGTGTAATCTATTTTCCACCACCACCTTACATGGATGGGTATAATGGTGCAAATAAACAACAATATATGATTATTGTAATTTTTTATTAATTCTGAAATAGTATTCATACACTCCAATACAATTCCACGATCATGAAAATGATATCATCGCTCGTGCGTACGTACGGACTACCGTCTCCATGATGTGATGCGATTCGTTCTCCACGTTAACCATTCATGAATGATTATAGAGTATATATAATAAGTAATCATGAAATATATTACATAATAATGATACTGGATTTATGTGTATATATATTTATTTCATCAACTTAATTCCATTCAACTCAATAAGGAAATGAAAACAACGTTCATGCGTACGTACGACCTACCGTCTCCATGAACGGTGTATTTCTTTCCATTTACTGATCTATTATATATATGTATATCCTGAATATATATTATATAAATCATGTTTTATATTCTGGAAATAATTAATCATGATCTAAGTAATCATATGAATAATTACAAGTCAAAACACGGATGACAAATGAAACGATTTTACCCAAAACGCTATTTAACATGGAATTTACAAAAGAACGGGTAAAATAATGTCATAAGTGAACCATATATGATATCATAACAATGAGTATGATTCTGGAATAAGTCAATGACGTTATGTAAATCATTATACAGGAGGTTCAGACACTTATGAAGCAAATCGGACCTATGGTAAGGGAAATATCACAATCTACTTTTTATCTGAGATTTTTATACTTTGAAATTTACTGGGGTGTATTTTATCATCCACATACATGATTCCTCAATATGTAATATTATTTCCATCCACCTAAAATTGTTTAAATCCAATTTTACGCTTCGGTGAGTTTTTAGTAAATGATATGAGAGGAATCTTTTGTCGTTTTTCATACGTGGTCCTTTTTGACTTTTCCGACTAAAGTACGAGAAGAATGTTTTTTTAACTTATATGGAATGAATGGATTTTTAAAACAATATTTCCAAGAATCTTCCTTTACAATTTCACATGTTTATTTTTAATCAACTTCTTTTGGTTTATAATTGTATGAAATGTTAAGAAAAGAAAAGTGTTTTTGAAGTAGAAAGGATATTTTCCTCAAGAATGGAGTTCAAGTGTTTTATCAAAATTATTTTCCATCTAAGATAATAAAGGGTTCTGTTTTTATCTCTATTATTACATAGATTTTATTATGTTGTGATGTAATTAATTTTTTGAATTCCTTTATCTTATATGAATTGTTTTATGATGTCATGATGTTTAAGATTCTCATTTTTAATACATGGGTTACGCTATAATGTATGGTTTAGGATTTTGTGGCACACATAAGAATGGTATCATTATGAGATGGGTGGGACCTATATCTCCATCCAATGCATTGGGTAGTGATTTTATATCTCATGAGATAGACATGGCAGGAATGACTGGTTAAACCGGTTCAGTGAAACAGGACTGAAACGAGGAGGGAACTCGGTTTAGAAATGGACTTTGTCCACTAAGATAGTCTTGTCAATGAGTCTTGACTAATAAGAAATGATTCTCTATGATTATGTGTGTATGCCACAAAGTTTCATGTTTTATGTTATGATTATTTGGATTACATTTCACTACTATGATTTATCCCATGTTATGATATTATGATCTGTTTTGCAGGTTAAGATTTCCAAAATGTTATGTTATTATGAATATGATGTGATTGATATTTCTTTTGTTTACCCTTACTGAGCATTTGAGCACACCCATTTATGTTTTCTTTTCCCCATGAACTGAAGAAAGGTTTTAGTTAAAAAACTAAGATCTTTATGGGGGATGTTGAAGATCTTTCACCACGATTAGAAGATTATATTCCAAGTTTCCAAAGACACTAAACTATTACGGTCCTTATGTGTGTGTTTTTGTTATGTACTAAGTATTCCGCAAAAGTAATGTAATGTCCATGTACGTTAAGCTTAGGGTCTCTACATGGGGACTCACAACCAACTAAATGGAAGACTATAGATGCATGGGAATATAATACTCAACACTGATATAAATAAAACTAACATGAATTTGCACTAAATAGTATGAAGTAATATAGTGTAAAATGAATATAAAATAAGAAAAATACACTCCCAACAAATAAATTTTCCCAAACTAATAGAAAAATAGAAAAGTTAAATTGTAGAGAGTGCCCAACACCAATACCCCATGCTACAACCACCAGACATGGTCTAAGAAATCCATATCACTATGCTTCTCTGAGTTACAATCAATATGTATTTCATATACATAAGACATTGTGCATGAAAATCCCGTTGAGGGAATATAGTATTAATACCTAGTAGGATTACGTAAAAGGGTAAAGGGGGAACAATAAGAAATAAAATAAAATAGGTAAATAGTTGATAGACCAAGGTATAGTGAATGAGTACATCTCAACCAAACAATAGAGTGAAAGTGAACTCACCCAAAAACCTGGAGATCGATACTGTGAAAATATGAATGTCATGTATAGTCTTTGATACCTACAGTAGAAGACTAGATTCACCCAACAAAGAGAAAATAGATACGGAATGAATGTGTAATATTCTATGAATCTTCACATCTCGTAGATAGAGAGTATCCAAAACCCATGGTGTGGGAAATGAATTAGGATATATATATATATATATAGTGTCATTCAAGGAAACCAAAACAAGATAATAACGAGATATTTATCTTATATCATTGCACAAGAAGAAGAGTATCCAATAGTTCTAAAAGAAGTCCATAAATGATTACAAGCATCTCATGCATCTTCCCTGAACACACAAGTATAAAGAACCCAATCAAAACATCAAGATGCTATAATTTATGGGCAACACTGACTCTATCTGATGGTTTTATGTTGCATCATAGGGATGCGTCTTTGTGGGGAAAGAGTTACTCATCCTTGTGAATCGATGGCTAAGTCAATCCACGTATCATTACTGTTTGACACATTCATGGAGCCATAAATTCATTCTATGGATTCCATTCTCTGGTACAAAAGAAGTGTCCTACACTAATAATCACTGAGTAACTCCACTGGATAGCACAAGAGAAGGGAAACATTCGGGAATGTCACTAAGGAATGAAAATGTCAAGTACTACTAGAGGGTATTCCTAGTATGGTCATAAGAGAATTCCATTGCCCAAACAAGCTTGAGGGTATTCCAAAAAAGATTATTGAGGAATGCCACTACCGATCCCTACAGGAGGGTAATCTTATTACTATCATTGGGGAACACCACATCCCAGCCCGGATGGAGGGTTACATCCCGAAAATCATGAAACTCTACTTCTTATTCCTATATTGGTTAACTCATAAAGATCATTGAGTAATTTAACTACCATTCCCTTATTGAGGGTATGATCAGTACTAACATTAGGGATCCCCACTAATCACCCCAACTAGAGGGATATGCACAAAATTATCAAGTGATATTTTATGATCAGTGTCATCATCATGTGTCACTTCATCACATTTCACATCATATCTCAAAATACACTTCTAAGAGTACCTTTAGATTCTACTAAGACAAACAGTCATGATGGGTAATCGAATAAAACAATTTCAGGTCAAATGAAGGAGTTATGGATGTTAGAAGTCTACTGAATGGAGATCAAGTAGAACACAACATGTGAGGGGACCCACATAGAGTGTGGCCACGCTTTATAACTTTTTTGTGTCTCTGGTTCATACATGGGTCCCCATCTATGTAGGAATACATGCCTTGTAGGTGGTCAAAATTGTGTGCCCATCCCATCTGGGGACTAGGCTGTGTCTGATGGCCATGTTTGTGTAACTGGACCCTCTGTCTCTATGATATGGTACACGACACATTTGAATACAAGATATGTTTCCCATGTGGTCATCCCAGGCATATTACCTCTTACATAGAGCCCCACCTGTGTGAATCATCATGCAGGTTTTCAATCTATGGAAGGGTTATAGAGCATTTGAGGGTGGGTTACATGCTGTGTTTCCCTCAAATGTTTCCAGAAATATCACCACCACAATGCGAGTCCACACCATGTGTTGTTCATCCTATAAATATAGTGTAATAAAGTTTTCTTTATGGTGTTTGGATATTATAGATATCTATTCTTGCTTCGAATCTGGTCATACCACTTCTTATCTAGGGATATCTATGTCCAAAAAATTGAGGATCTACCTAGAAATCATTATTTCGGGATGTCTATCATATGAGATTGGTCACCATTATGCATGAGAGTTTCATAGGTTGTTTTTCAACCCATTATGCATCATATTGACATGTGCATGGGGATTAACCACAAGATTATCCATCCTCACCTCTCCAGATTTTTAGATATGTGATTAGTTCTCAAACCTGTTAAAGTATCATCAATATTCCACATATCTGGGTTCCTGATCGAGCTTGGGTCTCCCAGGAATCATCAAAACTGGACCTTAGAGAACCAATTGCCGCATAATGCATATATAAATGATTGAGAAAATCACAAAAAATAAAGTATTAATGATCTCTTGGAAAGGGTTCTTGGATGATGATAAAAAAAGGTCTTACATATTAGAACATTGACTAAAAAACAACTAAATCTATTCTAGTACATTTTCATATTCAATGGATATAGAGAGGGGAGGAAATCAATGAATGATTATCAATATACTCAAACACATATTTAATAGTAATAAAATACTAAAATATGAGCCCTACCTCTTTTTTTAATCATTCATTAGTGAAGAATGAACTCAAATAATGATCATAAGAAGCTAATGTGTTCATTATCTTATATTCACCTTCATCGAGAGGTTTTTTTTCATTTATCGAATAGATTTGTCAAGGGGATGATGAAGATAGATTATCCAAAAATGGGACAATTATGAGCCAACCATGGAAAATTATCCCTACTAACATGTTTATATAATTCATTTTAGGTAATTGTATAATTAATAAATTCATTCATTCATTCATTTAAATTCACCCCAGTGAGCATGGGGTCTGAACATACCATTCCGACTCATTTTATGTTGTGCATACGGCAGCTACCAAGTTCTAAACCCAATTGTGATATTAGCTTTATGATCCAGTAAATCATTCATGTTTTATGTGTTTTCCATGAATAATTGTGCACTCACAATATAAAATATAGTTAATATTTTTATGAAATTCATTCCAAGAACACTTTTTTATCAGAATGAAATGCCTTTTCAGCGACTAAATTTAGAAATATAGATAAAAATATTTCAATATCTTAGAAATAAAAAACTCTATCTCTACAAATATATTCATTAAAAAGTTCAATCTTATTCCTATTGTTTTATTTAATGATTATAGTGTTATTTATAATTGTGATAAATCTATCAGAAAAAATGTTCAACGATTTCACATTCTTGTTATGTTGTATATTAGTGTTTTTTATCTCATTTTATTATTTTTCTTATTGTGGTGTATATTTATTCTCTATATGTTCTCAAATGAAGAAACAATGTAATGTTCAATTTTATTATATTATTATAATTTTTTATACTATATGATATTTTTTAATAGTATAAACATGTCTTTTTAGAATCAATATTCCATATCATAATGTCTGTGTTATGAAAGTTTCCCCCATGAAATAGTTTAAAACAATTTGTTTATTATATGACCAATTTTTGGGGAATGTTTTTATTAATGCTTCAGTTTCAGTGGGGAGTGTAAGAAATGTATTATTAATTTTTTTTCATAAAATGGAATTTTTTTATTGATTACTTCCATGGATTCTCATTATGATCTATGAAGGATATAAGAAACCATTTCATAATGTTCTAACTATACCTTGATTTTTGTAAAACTCACGTTATTTGAATAAAAATAGAAAGAATAATTTTCATAATTCAATAATTTTTTGGATCAATGGTTTTTATATCCCTATTTACAAAACCAAAATATATACAGATAATGGAACCAATGCAAGGTATTTTATACCAAAATTATAAAAATAATATTGGAACCATATCATTTTTTTCTTATCTAGTATTCTTTTTGAAATCCCAAGGTTATATTGTAGCTACCCCATAGAATTTCAAATATCCATTAATATATAAATGTGTCTCTGTCTATTGTAGAATAATACTTTTCAATATAAGGTGCATTACATAGTTATCACCATCTAAAATATATGTTATATTTCATATTCCTCTTTTGTGATAGCTTATCATAGAAACTAATGAGTTCATATGATATAGGGTTGATGTATATTATATGTATTTTAATTATTATGTATAATTTCATACAAACAGTAGACTTTGAAAGATGAGTGTCATTCTTTTGGTGACATAAAATTTTGAGACTCTAATCAATGTAGGTGATTTATATTCTATATTTTTTTAATAATTTATAAGCATTTTTTGCATGATTTAGGTTTTTATTAATTACGTAGTTGAGATTGGAATTACTAATGAAGAATAATAAAAATGAATTTAAGATATATGTGTGTTATAAATTATTTCTATAGTTTTTTACAGTTATTTGTATCATCATCATCAATGAAATTAATTTAGTGGGGGATTATTTTAATGGAAATATGATGTTTTCATGGTAAATTTTTTTAGGATCATTGAGTCGTACCATGATAAAATCATTTAATAATATTTTTACATTTATTGTTTTTTAAATAGCTCTATGATATTGAAATATTTGGATCTGAATCCTTGTTTATACCATTAAATGTTCAATGAACTGGATATTAAAAGACCACATTCACATTCATCAGAAATTCAATTTGAGTTAGATGGATGGTATTGATGCAATGAAATTATCAGTTCATATCTTTAGTAAAATATGTTTCATTGAAAATTCTTATATTTTGATGAAAATAAGGTCCAAAATGATGGAAAACTATCTTGAATGAAATATCTAGAAAAATTAATCAATAAGTGATTATTAGGATATGTGATTGAGGTCAACAGTGTTATAGGTGATAAATATTGAAATTCTATATAAAATTTCCTCGATAAATATGGAAAGGCATTATGACTGGATCAATAAACTATGATTCCTTTATAATGATCTAAGGATAAACCCTAAACAATGTATCTAAGAGTCGAAATTTATACTATATGTGAGTATATTAAAATTTATAGTGCCTAGAGTTTGAAAAATGTTAATACTTCTATAATTAATTATCCAAGATTGGTTATTTGTGTTAGGTAATATTTCAGAATTTTATAATACAAATCAGTTGTACTAGTCCCTCCTATACACACACGAAAAAATTGTGTATCATTTTAACATTATATGACCATTATATAATTTATTTTCTTTCGTTTTATATATTAAACATCCATAATTTTTTGTGGAATTATGTTTTTTTTCTGAGATGTGCTCAAGGATGACATACTACCGTAGGAAGGTTACAATGACTTCCTACAACCGATAAACCTAGTTGAGGGGGAATTAATTTTCCAAATTTTTGGTTTTATACTACTCTTTTTTATATGATCCTACCATAATATATTGTTCTTAAATCTAGTAATTATATATATATATATATTTCATATGACTCATTTTGTGGATCCTACACAATAAATTGTACTGATGTGTGGATTCAAATATGGGGTTTATCACACAAATACCCAAACATGAATAGTGTTAAATTATTTAAGGGTATGAATATTTTAAAACATATGGAAATTATTTCTGCATTATAGAGAAAACTAATTGAACATTGTCTAATTTCGAATGAGTTGGTAGTTTCATTCTATATAAAAAGATTGGTGGTTATGGACATTAATGAATTGGAAAACATGGATAAGAAAATTTGGAATTCTTGAGAATATTCATGAAAATAAATGATTATTTCAACAAATTATTGAATGATAGAGTATTATATTTTTTGAAGGAATTTGAATATATATATTAATTAATGATTGAACTCAACAAGGGATTCATGGACTTTCAGTTGTTCATATTATGTTTGTTAAATGGAATAAAAATTAAATATAATGTGTGTAACGCCCCGACCCCAGCTACCCAGAGTCGGTGCATTACTTCGTAACATTGGCATGATCACAAAAGATCAAGTCTCGAAAGACCGATTAGTTTAGTAGCCTTGGAAACACTAGATACATTCATAAGTCTTACATTACATCATAAAGTGAAAAACTAATAACAAAGTCTTCTTAGTCCACACTCATATCCTCTTTTGACTATCCCTGTAGGTCATTCATAAAATACTTCTTCACATCCTGGAAAATATTAAAACATTGAAAGGGGTGAGCTCAGATGCTCAGTAAGGATAACAATAATGCGGAAGCTTTCATAAAAAAAATTAACATTTAGGGCAATGTATAACTAAAACAAAAGCCTTTTA
Organism: Viscum album; assembly: GCA_963277665.1. Lineage (NCBI taxonomy): Eukaryota > Viridiplantae > Streptophyta > Magnoliopsida > Santalales > Viscaceae > Viscum > Viscum album. The sequence continues at coordinate 40,385,929 of OY728129.1, read as the reverse complement.
AACATGAACTTCAACATAATATGGCAAAAGTAAAATGAGATAATTCCATTTACTTATTCACATGGATATTCTACTGGTCGAATAATCACATGCAATATCAATAACCACTTTCATAATGAGGGAATGTATAATGACAGACATTCTGAAACATTTTGTCAAGGCCTCGGCCAAGACGTCTAAAATGATTAAGGCCTCGGCCAAAACCATAAATCAAATTGGAAAAGGGCCTCGGCCAATTCCACGTCTAGTTGTCTCATGAGACCTACCGATGTATTTTTTTAGAAGATACTTACGTTTAAAATTTGTCAAATATACTCCAGTGTTTTTCAGAAAGCATTATGCAAGCTTCTGAAAACAAAATAACTAATTCTGAGACTGCTCGACTAATTACAGGCCATGATGGGTCCACGCCCAATCCCTTCCTGTCTACCAGACTCGAGAGTCGGGTTTTCTGAAAACATTTTTAAGCTTGCGTTAAGTACGTATACATTTGCACTAGATTTTCATATATTGGAGAGAAATATATCTATTTTGAAATCACTTAAAAATCACATAATTATAAAAGAAACCCTTTTGAATAAACGTAATAGTCAAAGGGGTTTATACACCGTATAAAATAAAATTGTGTATAAAACCAAATATGCCTCAATGAAAGGAGATTAAGACGAAGTCCTTAAAAAGATCATTTTTAAAATAAAATAGATCTATTATGTGTATTCACTATAGGTACACATAAAGAACGTAAAAAATACAAAATAGGAAATAATAATATCATGACATAATTTGAAAGTAGGAGATTAACCCAAAGAATAGAAGTTGGGTTAAGAAGTTCCCATACAAATCATGACATAATTTGAAAGTAGGAGATTAACCCAAAGAATGGAAGTTGGGTTAAGAAATTCCCTTACCTCGTGTCTGACTTGACTCAACCGTTCTTTAACCTACTGAATAATAAACTAGAGTTAATATATATCTTATTAAGAACCATTTTCAATTTCATTATCCTTATTATATCACTTATTACAATGATATGAACATTATGTAATTATTTAAGTTAATAACGGTTGTTTTGTCGATCTTTGGTACTTGAGTCAACAATAAACTTCTTATAATTACAAGTTGTTTATGTGGTAGAATATTCATTATCTCCAGAATTATATTCACGATTTAGATGTCATATATATCTTATATATCCATTATATACATTCATTTATAATATTACTTAACATTTAGAGGTAAGAAATGAAATGCACCGTTCATGGAGACGGTAAGCCGTACGTACGCATGAACGCTACTTTCATTTCAATTTAATATTTAATGGAACAAAATCATAATGATATAAATGTATAATATAATTCCAGTATAATATAGTGTATAATACCATTTACTCTATCCTTTATACATCCCACATATGGCATTAACGATTCAAATCACATTGAGGGGGCGGCAGTCCGCACTTCCTAAAATGAAATTATCGCGTTTTACCCATAATGGAAATCATAAAGTATGACATAAATGATAAATACAGAAGCATAAGTAAAACATAAACATATTATATATCATATATGAAAATAGTGACATCTTAATGGCCACCTTTTAAGGTGTTATATGAGTGTTGAACAATCATCGTTTCGTGAGGCAGAAATTCGCCATCCACAGAAACCGTATGTTCATTAACCATTAGATGTAGGTGTGTGTAAGTGTAGCTCGAATAATTCTTATAACAACATCCTAGTATATTGATGATACTGGTTTTGTTACAAAAGAAATGAATAAAAAGGGTTTAAAGGGTTGGAGAAGAAAAATAAAACAAAACAACATTAGAAAAGACATTACCTCAAAATCGGGTAACTCTTTTTGATTTGAGCCAAAGGCTTCCTTGGGAAGAGTTCTGCCCAATGTAAGGCTTCTAGGAGTAAGAGGGGGAAGTTGGGAGAGTATTTGGGCAGAGGTTGGCCGAGCCAAATGGCTTGAATGTGTAAATGAGGTGGGAGAGGTGGGGGCCTTTTATAAGTGGAGAGGAGGGGCACTTTTGGAAAGATTGAAATGTAACATTATTTCACAATGCTTTTCGGATTCTAAAGGTCCCACACTTATATAATTCGAGGCTAAGGTGATAAGGTTTCGAAATATCCTCATCCAATAGTCTTTGGACAAGTTTAAGCCTTGGATTTTTCATTATCTTCTCATTTTATTTAAATCGTTAAATAATGAGGTCATCACTGCATCATAATGATGTCATATATAATTTAATTTATTTAATGTCTAAAAATTATAAAAAAAATACTATGATGTAGGGAATCTTTCTAGATTTCTAATAAATATTTATAGTCAAAATTTACACTTGTGTAACCCCACTTAAAAACTATTTTAGTAAAATAACTCATGTTTGTGTCAATTTAATTTTAACATTAAATAAATATATATTAATGTCATTTTCCAACTAAAGTGGCTCCATGGGGTCCCCAAGTTGACCCATGGGTTGTCTTGGTCGGCCATGACTCATCCAATAGGAGTAGGACAAGTGTCATGCTCATCTCATATTATTAAAACATTATTTGTACCTTAAACTACACTAATTACCTCTAATCGCGATTAAGAACATAAAAGTTACTATTCACAAAAAAATTATTTTAGTCTCATTGAACCACATTTTACTTCTTAATGACAACCATGTATGTCAGATTATTGAAAATCAAATCACAGAAGTGGTAATATTTCATTTAAACGAAAAATTAGTTATTTAACTACCACTTAGTGGTTTCACTATTCATCAAAAATTGAAGTTTTTCAGAACAAGGCCAAAATTTCACCCTAAGCTATAATTGATATACCAAATTCAAAAATGATGTCTATTTTACAAAATTACAAAAATATAAGTTGTATTAATTAATTTTATAATTAATTCCCGCTGTTACGACAAATAGCGTGTTTTTTAGAAACAATTTATATCAAAAGATTGGCAATTGTTTATGTCCAATTTCAATGTTAAATTAATTCTAATGACCACCATTGGATAAAATGGTAAAAATATATTCTAATTATACCTTAAAACCACTAAATAGTATAACTTATCACTAAAAATTATTTTGATTAAAAAAGTTGTTTTAAGTATTTTTCACTATTCATAAAAATTTGGAAGTTCTCGGAAAATTACAAAAAATTCAACATAGGCTAATTTCAATATTAGGAATACAAAAATGAAGTCCATTTTGAAATATAAAATTTCTATAAATTTAAAAGGTGGTTATTACTATTCATAACGGCTACTTTGATTAGATGTGGTGTGTTAGAACACGAACTTGCGTACAATTCAAGCTATTGCATTATTGAATGAGAAGCGTATCGTGGAAGCTCGGTGTGTTAAATTCTCCCCTCCTTCAATAAATTGCGTCCTCGCAATTTGAAATTTTTCTTTGAAAATAAAAGGTTGAAAAGAGAAAATACCTTTGTGGAAAACCCACATCGGAAATAAGGTTAATAAATATATAATATTAAAAGAAAGAAAGATAAGTACAAAGGTCACCCGAGATAGCCCATACTAGGATTCTATAAAAATATGGATATGGAAGAAAAACAATCCATCAAGTTCTGATGGAGAGTTGTAGAAAATAGGATTAGGAGAAAGTTTAACTACAAGATAATCACAAACATGTGATTGGTTAAACGGTCATTGAATCCCCAGTTGGAAAAGTTAACCGACAAATTTTTTGTTTTAAGTTACCTTTTATAATGTTGAGGAATTTATTTAGGAGATTTACTAAGAACGTAAGGGAATATACATACTTGTTATGTATACTTTCATTCATTAATAAATTTTTACCACAAACCCATCTTTTACTCCAAATGGTAACGGAACTCAAAAATATTCTATTTATCCTAATTGTATAAGGTTCCAAATGTTAACACATACCATTTAGATTAGTAAAATTATTTTGTAATAACCAGGGACTTCCTGTAGGCTAGTGGTAGGAAATAATGGCCTGACGCACTATGATTGTGGGTTCGATTCATGCAGCTTTGTCCGACGCGACGGGTTATGCCCCACCCTGCAGGTTGTCTTTTTCCTAAAACTATAGTATCATAATATTCCAAAAATAATCTTCATAAATTTTTTAACTTTAAACAATACTATCGAAAGATCAACTTAATCCACTCCAACCTTTATAATTATCCAATATACCTATGTCCAGACTTTCTCTAATAGGTCTCTTAATTCCAAAATCAATCGTAACATCAGATTCCCCAAACAAAGAAAATATTCTCTTATTGTCACATACTAAAAATATGATTACCTTAATCATATTACCTTAATCAAAATGTACTGCAATACAATCTTTATATATATCACATTATTCTTATAACCAGAATATAATCCTTGAGTCCAAAAGCACCAATACATTAATTATTCAGCTTCAACAGTAGTAACAACATAAGATTTTCCTTGATCCCTTGGCCTTTTCTGAGGTAAGTTTCCCTGACGCTTAGGACATTCATTTTCATAATGCCCCATTTCCCTACAATTGTAGCATTCAACTTTGACAGCCTCTTTCTTTCCCTTGCAATCACGAGCCTGGTGACCCTTTTCTCCACATTTATAACAAAATCCCATTCCTTTTAGGCAAGTACCAGGGTGATTCTTCCCACAATTATCACATACTGGAAAATCCTTCTTTCCCTTTATCCCTTTATCTGTCTCTTGTTCCACCGTTCTCTTCTTCTCTTGCTTTACTTTGTTGTCATAAGACTTAGAGAATTCATTTTCTGTCTTGATAGCACACAAGATAATATCTTCATATGATGAGAAGGATTGTGATACCAAAGCTCGACGGAGAAATGGTTTTAACCCATCAAAGAAATGATCAATCTTACTCCTTGGGTTACGTATATAATCGGAAGCATGCCTCGCTAACCTTGTAAAGTTAGCCTCATACTTTGCGACATTCTCATCCTCCTTCTGCCTCAGACTCAGAAATTGCCTTTCCATATCTGCTCGATGGTCACGAGGAAAGTACTTTTCTATGAAAAGCTCATTGAACTCCCTCCATTCCATATTTGATACTTCATCATCTTCCTTCATGTTTTGAATCAATGACCACCATTGATCAGCATCTCCAGTGAGGCGGTAAACTGCCATTATAACTTTTTCCCTTTCACTGCTCCCCAAAGCCTGAAATATTTTCTCTAGGGAATTTATCCATTGCTCGGCTATTAAGGGATTTGTACTCCCATTGAACATTGGTGGTTGTTACCTCATGAATCGATCTAACATTGATCCTCCACGCTGTGGATCAGGGTGCTCCATACGGGTAAGGTTATTATTCATAACCTGAGTAAGTTGTCCCAGTACGGTAATAAGTTGATCAGCACCAGTTGTATCGCCAGCTCCACAATAATTATCTTGAGCAGGAGGGTAATCCCTACACGGAGTGCGTGCATTGATACGGTTTCCATTTCTTCCACTAGGCGCCAATTCTAAACAATGTCATAAACTAGATCAGTTTATGAATCAAAATACATAACCCCATACTTATAAAACACTTAACATAAATTGAACTATTTATGGATATAATCCATAATCATAAAAATGTTTTCTTTGAGGAAGTATATACTCATTAACCCTTCATAATGATTTGTAAAGAAAATGAGAATTATCCAAAGCATATCCCCTGGGAGTGTCGTAACCAAGAGTGCAGTAAGGCCCGTTGTCGTACACCAGTTCCCGTTCGAGTCTAGCTCAAAGTGGTGTTTTCAGGTTTTTCCCCTAGGTACATCTGTGCCAGAGCCGCCTCTACCTGATCGTATCCAGACAGGGATGTATTGCTCGGAAAACTCACAACATCTCTACAATACCAAAATTCTAGGAAGTTCTTCTATACTAATCCTCAAAGTTCATCTTTGTTCTATGTGCTCTAATCAGAGTTAATCTAAATCTATCTTCCAAGGTTTGTACTAAACTTCCTCTGATACCAACTGTAACGCCCCGACCCCAGCTACCCAGAGTCGGTGCATTACTTCGTAACATTGGCATGATCACAAAAGATCAAGTCTCGAAAGACCGATTAGTTTAGTAGCCTTGGAAACACTAGATACATTCATAAGTCTTACATTACATCATAAAGTGAAAAACTAATAACAAAGTCTTCTTAGTCCACACTCAAATCCTCTTCTGACTATCCCTGTAGGTCATTCATAAAATACTTCTTCACATCCTGGAAAATATAAAAACATTGAAAGGGGTGAGCTCAGATGCTCAGTAAGGATATCAATAATGCGTAAGCTTTCATAAATAAACATTAACATTTAGGGCAATGTATAACTAAAACAAAAGCCTTTTAAACATGAACTTCAACATAATATGGCAAAAGTAAAATGAGATAATGCCATTTACTTATTCACATGGATATTCTACTGGTCGAATAATCACATGCAATATCAATAACCACTTTCATAATGAGGGAATGTATAATGCCAGACATTCTGAAACATTTTTTCAAGGCCTCGGCCAAGACGTCTAAAATGATAAAGGCCTCGGCCAAAACCATAAATCAAATTGGGAAAGGGCCTCGGCCAATTCCACATCTAGTTGTCTCATGAGACCTACCGATGTAATTTTTTTTAGAAGATACTTACGTTTAAAATTGGTCAAATATACTCGAGTGTTTTTCTGAAAGCATTATGCAAGCTTCTGAAAACAAAATAACTAATTCTGAGACTGCTCGACTAATTATAGGCCATGATGGGTCCACGCCCAATCCCTTCCTGTCTACCAGACTCCAGAGTCGGGTTTTATGAAAACATTTTTAAGCTTGCGTTAAGTACGTATACATTTTCACTGGATTTTCATATATTGGAGAGAAATATCTCTATTTTGAAATCACTTAAAAATCACATAATTATAAAAGAAACCCTTTTGAATAAACGTAATAGTCAAAGGGGTTTATACACCGTATAAATGAAAATTGTGTATAAAACCAAATATGCCTTAATGAAAGGAGATTGAGACGAAGTCCTTAAAAATATCATTTTTAAAATAAAATAGATCTATTATGTGTATTCACTATAGGTACACATAAAGAACGTAAAAAAATACAAAATAGGACATAATAATATCATGACATAATTTGAAAGTAGGAGATTAACCCAAAGAATAGAAGTTGGGTTAAGAAGTTCCCTTACAAATCATGACATAATTTGAAAGTAGGAGATTAACCCAAAGAATGGATGTTGGGTTAAGAAATTCCCTTACCTCGTGTCTGACTTGACTCAACCGTTCTTTAACCTCCTGAATAATAAACTAGAGTTAATATATACCTTATTAAGAACCATTTTCAATTTCATTATCCTTATTATATCACTTATTACAATGATATGAACATTATGTAATTATTTAAGTTAATAACGGTTGTTTTGTCGATCTTTGGTACTTGAGTCAACAATAAACTTCTTATAATTACAAGTTGTTTATGTGGTAGAATATCCATTATCTCAAGAATTATATTCACGATTTAGATGTCATATATATCTTATATATCCAGTATATACATTCATTTTTAATATTACGTAACATTTAGAGGTAAGAAATCAAATGCACCGTTCATGGAGACGGTAAGCCGTACGTACGCATGAACGCTACTTTCAATTCAATTTAATATTTAATGGAACAAAATCATAATGATATAAATGTATAATATAATTCTAGTATAATATAGTGTATAGTACCATTTACTCCATCCTTTATACGTCCCACATATGGCATTAACGATTCAAATCACATTGAGGGGGCGGTAGTCCGCACTTCCTAAAATGAAATTATCGCGTTTTACCCATAATGGAAATCATAAAGTATGCCATAAATTATAAATACAGAAGCATAAGTAAAACATAAACATATTATATATCATATATGAAAATAGTGACATCTTAATGGCCACCTTTGAAGGTGTTATATGAGTGTTGAACAATCATCGTTTCGTGAGGCAGAAATTCGCCATCCACAGAAACCGTATGTTCTTTAAGCATTAGATGTAGGTGTGTGTAAGTGTAGCTCGAATCCTTCTTAAAACAACATCCTAGTATCTTTATGATACTGGTTTTGTTACAAAAGAAATGAATAAAAAGAGTTTATGGGGTTGGAGAAGAAAAATAAAACAAAACAACATTAGAAAAGACATTACCTCAAAATCGGGTAACTCTTTTTGATTTGAGCCAAAGGCTTCCTTGGGAAGAGTTCTGCCCAAAGTAAGGCTTCTAGGAGTAATAGGGGGAAGTTGGGAGAGTATTTGGGCAGAGGTTGGCCGAGCCAAATGGCTTGAAAGTGTAAATGAGGTGGGAGAGGTGGGGGCCTTTTATAAGTGGAGAGGAGGGGCACTTTTGGAAAGATTGAAATGTTACATTATTTCACAATGCTTTTCGGATTCTAAAGGTCCCACACTTATATAATTCGAGGCTAAGGTGATAAGGTTTCGAAATCTCCTCATCCAATAGGCTTTGGACAAGTGTAAGCCTTGGATTTTTCATTATCTTCTCATTATATTTAAATCGTTAAATAATGTGGTCATCACTGCATCATAATGATGTCATAAATAATTTAATTTATTTAATGTCTAAAAATTATAAAAATAATACTATGATGTATGGAATCTTTCTATATTTCTAATGAATATTTATAGTCAAAATTTGGACTTGTTTAACCCCACTTAAAAACTGTTTTAGTAAAATAACTCATGTTTGTGTCAATTTAATTTTAACATTAAATAAATATATATTAATGTCATTTTCCAACTAAAGTGGCTCCATGGGGTCCCCAAGTTTACCTATGGGGTGTCTTGGTCGGCCATGACTCATCCAATAGGATTTGGAGAAGTGTCATGCTCATCTCATATTATTAAAACATTATTTGTACCTTAAACTACACTAATTACCTCTAATCGCGATTAAGAACTTAAAAGTTACTATTCAACAAAAAAATATTTTAATCTCATTGAACCACATTTTACTTCTTAATGACAACCATGTATGTCGGATTTTTGAAAATCAAATAACAGAAGTGGTAATGTTTCATTTAAACGAAAAATTAGTTATTTAACTACCACTTAGTGGTTTCACTATTCATCAAAAATTGAAGTTTTTCAGAACAAGGCCAAAATTTCACCCTAAGCTATAATTGATATTCCGAATTCAAAAATGATGTCTATTTTACAAAATTCCAAACATATAAGTTTCATTAATTAATTTTATAATTAATTCCCGCTGTTACGACAAATAGCGTGTTTTTAAGAAACAATTTATATCAAAAGATTGGCAATTGTTTATGTCCAATTTCAATGTTAAATTAATTCTAATGACCACCATTGGATAAAATGGTAAAAATATATTCTAATTATACCTTAAAACCACTAAATAGTATAACTTATCACTATAAATTATTTTGATTAAAAAAGTTGTTTTATGTATTTTTCACTATTCATAAAAATTTGGAAGTTCTCGGAAAATTACAAAAAATTCAACATAGGCTAATTTCAATATTAGGAATACAAAAATGAAGTCCATTTTGAAATATAAAATTTCTATAAATTTAAAAGGTGGTTATTACTAATCATAACGGCTACTTTGATTAGTTGCGGTGTGTTAGAACTCGAACTTGCGTACAATGCAAGCTATTGCATTATTGAATGAGAAGCTTATCGTGGAAGCTCGGGGTGTTACAATGTGAATGACTTCAACATGATATTTGTATCTCTAATAAGTAAAGGTAAAATTTTATGTTGTTGTATGTGCATTCCTAATGTTATATTCACTATCAAATAATTGGGATTCCACAGTTACAAGAGTTATTAACTCCTATAGAATACGTGCTCTGTTATTTGATGATATCTATAACATTGTCTTGAATAAAACAATGGCTCGAGAAGATCATGTACCGACTAGTTATGATATTAATTTTGATTTAAGGGGAAGGATGCCACATCATATATACAAGAATAAACCAATGGACAAATTATCATCAAATAGTCTAATGAAATTTGTCTTGACCTAGTCCAACATGTTGTAAATAAGGGAAGAAAAGAAATATTAGTAGGTACTAAAAATTTCCAAAGTGAAAAACCTGAAAGGATTAAATATACATTAGTTTGGATTATATTAATACAAAAAATAAGGTAATGGACATTTACTATGTTCAATTTGTATCGAAGAATTTGGGTGATTTAATCATGATAATCATATCATTTCATGGGTGATTATAGATGCGTTATCCATTATATATTTTAATGTTTATGTTTTTTCCGTATGGTGGATATTTAATCCCTATGAGTTTTTGAAAATGAGATATCAATATCCAAATAATCAATGAATGATTAATTATGCTGATTGAAGTTCATTATATCCCCTTCTATAGAATAAATAAAACCTCCATTAGACAATAATATTATTTTGTATATGGGACAAGCTTTTGAAATTGATGATGGAATGATACTTGATAATCTAGGATAGATTCATGAGTATTAATGGATGCCACTCATTTCAGGGATAGTAATTAAAATTGGATATAGTTTGTTAGATATACATCATTAGATGATCTCAAAGTATGGATGTGCTGGTTCGTTCAGCTACGTGAAAAGAACATGAACATTCAAAAGGGAATGGTCATAATGATAATTGGTCACATATAAATTGTAATGTATGATAGCTATGTACTGTGAAAGAAGAAAATATTATCTCTCAATATACATGACTGATAGCCTTGGAATTGGATGTCAAAGATTTTATACTCAGTTGTTTGGGGGCCATTCCTATTTTATTCCAATACTGGTTTCCTCTACATTCTCACTTTAATTTATGATACCTATAAAAATGTGTGTTTTTACATAATAAAACAAAATTTTGATGTTTTTATGGGGATTAATAAATGGAATTAATTGACCAGAATAGAATATAGTAGGAATTTAAAGTGTTTTAGAATGAAAAATGGTGGTGATTATAATAGTTTAAATTTATAAAACTTATAACAGGAGGATATACTAAGTCAGGATATGAAAGTGATCATAAGACCATAGATAAATATTGTAGCCGAAAAAATGATTATTATTTTCAATGGTACATCTAGGATTATGAGGTTTCACTTGGGAATTACTGACATGATATACATACAATCCCACAACATGAACTCATACATTATCAAAAAAATCAACCATCGATAGTTTTGATGGAATAGCTTGAGGGGAAATGGTAAATGAGGTTACTAGAAGTTTTACATCATGATGATTTTATTAGTTTATCATATGTACTTATAAATGATAATGACCAAGAAAAAAATTAATCAAAATCCAAAAAATATATATTTCATAGCTATAGTAGAAAAAATATATATTTCTTATGGTATTGTGAATGGAAACAAATCATCAGGCGTATGCATGTTTTCATCAAATAGATTGTTCAATAGAATGATCAGAACATGATGGAGAAAGATGTTTAGGATAAATAAAATATTAAAGTCCATCATGATCTGAGTATTAGTATTTCACAAAAACCAATGAACATAGACATACATTATTTGAGAAGATGCTGTATAGAATGAAGACAATAAAAAATAGCAAAAAAGTAAAGGGAAGATGAACCTACCAAAGCATCATAAATATTAAAACCCTTATACATTTTTGAGATTTTAGTTGATCTACTTGTAAAACATGGAGAGCCAACTAGTTCAGTTTATATGATTCATTTGATAATGTTAACTAGAATTAGGAGACCAGTGCATAGGCTTGTTCATGAATTAGACTCTTTACTCTTAACACTTGATAGAGATATTAAACATATGAAGGAAGAAACTTCACATGGTGAATCAAAATAATGTTAGCAAGCTATGAATGAAGAGATTTATTCATTCAATTCATAAAAACCATTGGTTATATGTTTTATTAAAGAGGGTAAAAACGAATTTGTAAAAAAGTATATTTTCTAGATTAAAGAGGAAGATAATAGAAATGAATGTTACAAATTATGGCTATTAGTGATGTGGCTTCAACAACATGATGAAATAAATTTCATGGAAATATTTTCACTAATAGTTATTTATTTTACTATTTGAATAGTAAGAACTATAGAGGCATCTGAATATCTACATCTATAATTCAGGGTTATTAAGAAATATTTTTTTCATTGTGATATTGAGGAAATAAATATAAATTAAACTACTAATAAGTGTACTAGAATGTGGATACTAGTATTTTGTTTATTAATTAATGAAGATATTGTATTTCTAAAAGCATGCACTGGAACTGTGTAATAGAAAATGTGTACAGTTAACAAAAAACTAATGTTTGAGTAGCTACAATGCTAATCACAATTGTTATAGGATGAAATGAGATGAGGATAATTTCATAATTCTTATGTGGTTTGTAATGGATGTGTTTCTAGTCAAATAGTATGTTCAAAAGATTTAAAAATTTAAAAATAAGCTTTTCAGATGTTTTAAGATTAAATATCTTTGGAAGGTAGAGAATATATGTCTACAAGAGAAATAGTATTTACTAGGGGATTTGTGAGTTTAGAATCAGTTTATACAGTCACTAAATTGTTTCATTGTCAGATTTCAAAACAATATTGAACAGTGGTGTCATGAAACATTTTGCAGTGGTTTTCAAAAACCCTCACAAAATGATTTAGTGGCGGTTTCCAAAACAAAAGATAAATAATTCATTGTGGTTATTAATTTATTTATTATTTAAATTATTTTCTAATTATTTATTTATGTATTTTTTATTCATTGTTTTTTCGTTATTAATTATGTGTAATTATTTTTTATTTATATAATATTTTTATTTATTTATCACCTATGTATTTATCCTCTGATACATTGATACGCCATTTATTCCATTCATAAATGCAACATATATATGTGTTATATGATATTTTAACCCCTTACCCATTGATTATTCTATAACAATTGTATAACAACATAATACAATGAATGTGGTGAGTGAACATAATTTCATACACATAAATATATACATATAAATACATATAAATATGTACATGTAAATAAACATATTAAAGATTGATAATAAAAATAATACATAAAAAATAAAATATAATTAATACATGAAAATAAAATATGAAAAAAATAATAAATAGTTAAATAAACATAAATACCAAACAAATAATTAATAAAGAAAAAAAATAAAAAAACATTACAAAATTAAAAAATATAATTAACAAACTATAAATTATAAATAATAATTAACAGTGAATAATTAATATTTAATATATATGAATAATATATATAATAAATATGAAATAACTTGTAAATAAAACATTAAAATAAATAAATAATAAATTTTAAATAGAAAATATTAAATATTATAAAATTTAATAATAAAATATATATAATATACCATTATATAATAATAATAAATTTATTAATAAGTAATTATTAATATATAAATGATATGAAAAAATTAAGAAATAAGAAATAAGAACAAAAAAATAATTTATATTAAATAATAATAAATAATTAATAATAAATTATTTGTAAATAGAAAATAATAATTAGTAGATAAATATGTATTATTACATAAAAAATTATTTGAATACAGTTTGATATATCTTCTAAAAATATATAACTATAAATAAAATTACATAAATGTATATAAAAATAAAAAGAAAGACACAAATCACTAACCAAAAAAATAGATAAATATATATATATGAACATCATATATATAAATATATGTTTATGTATACAAATATACATAAATGGATATTAATATATAACAATATAGAATTATATTCATAAATACATGTAAATATCTTTTCATAAATTTAAATAAATATTATATTTAAAACAATTTGGAAAATATAAATTAATTATAAATATATATACATAAATATCTATAAAATTAAAAAATATATATAATAGATAATAAATAACAAAAAGGTGGAAAACTAGAACAATGGAAAAACCATCAAATCAATATGAATGAAACTTTATAGACTAAAATCGTAAATGGCATGATAAAAATATTAATCCACTCTTAAATGAAGTTGAAATCACTTCAAATGTTCAAAAAACATCATATTCAAACTAAAATACTTAGATTTAAAGAACATATTAATGCTCTTTAACCTAAAAAATAGCGATGGGTCCCCCTTGTTCAAAACAATGTACAAATATTAACATACATCAATTTGATATATGGTGGAGCCCAAACAAACAATGCTATCAAAATTTGTGGTCATTTAATTTAGATCTTAGATTATTATGGTCTCTTACAATAATAATAAATTTTATTCTAATAATTATTGAAAAAATATATATAATTTCAATTTTCATTATTTCATATGATTGATTTGACTTTTTTGGAGCTAAAACGGACACTCCAATTAAATCTCTTGGTCATTTGACTATAAAATCAGAATTTTTTAAATAAATTAGATCTATTTTCTTATAAAAACTACATAAAATTTATGGATGTTTTAATATACAATTGAAAATGTAAAAAAAAAATTAAAATATAGAAAAAAATTTATATGCATGTATTATAAATCGTTTTCTCAAACTGTTCATTAAATATTTATTTATTGTTTTTAAAAATACTACTAAAAACTAATATGAATTTCAATTTTACTTGTAGTGTATAAAGAGGAAATAATGATATAAAAATCCGAACTATGGTTCTACATCAGAATAAGTATATAGACAAAACATTTGATAGGTTTTTCATATATGACTAAAAACCAATTACATTTCCACTTATCAGAAACATCAATCTATCCATGATGAAAGGCCTAATATGAGAAAAATTTAAAGAGATGATGTAAAGCAGTACATATTTTTCAGCTATGATAAGTTTGATATATGATGTTATGTGTACTCACTAGACATAGAATCTTTGGTAATGTTTTTATTAGATTTATGTATAACCCTGGAAGTAATCATTGAGAAGGTTTCATGATGATCATTCAACATTTCACAGGTATGAAATATCGGGATCTTTGGTTTTGGTAATATGATATGTTACAAGATATTATTGATTATACAAATTTCATAGATTCAAAAAATCAAAAGAGCACAAAAAGGATTATATTTACATATAGAGGAATAATAAGAAGATTAATTACATGGATATATAATACATTAATATTATTTACATCATAATTGATCTATGTAGTTGTTACATAAGATGTGACGGAGAAGGTTTAGTTGAATTTTTTTTTGAGGTAATTATAAAGAATACCTTAGGGTGAAATTATTTCTTATGATAACTAAACTGCAATCTAATTGGCTAAAAATATGATTTTACTTGAATGGATAAATAACATAAACTTAATTACCATTTAATTTGGAACATACTTGAGTAGAAAGTGATAGATCTCAAAAATATTGTTCGTAGATAAAATTAAATGGAAATCTACACCAGAACATTAGATAAAGAACATCTAAGGTAGAATCATTCCTAATGGGTCTTTGATGTATAGAAGAAATAAAATGGTAGAGTAATGATATTACTATAATGGAAGAGTACGAGTTTGTTGAGGATGGTTGTGGGGGTTTTTTTTCCAAAAAAAGTCATTAAGTGGGATATTTATTGAATGAGATTCATTTTTCATACCATTGGATATTCAGATCATTTGAAGATTGACCACTAGACTTTCATTCTATATAAATATGATTATAAGAATGTTTCTATGATTAATGGAATGTTAGGATCAATTCATCTCTATAATTTCAGTTTGTGTATCAAAGGATCATATAATTTCATGAACTCAAGGGTAGTCCAAAATTTTGTGAAACTCTATAGATTTAATTTTCTTGAATGATGAATCTATAAGTATTTATTGGGGCATGTGGTAGAGGTCTACATTGTTGCATGAAATCAATAGATGAATTCAAGATGTGGGTGTCATCTATGAAGATATGAATTTAGTGTGATCATATCAATTGTTGATGTTTCATTTAAATGGATGAGTACAATATCCCATAATAAGTGATATAAGAATAGAATAGTGTATCTTATGCGTATACAGTGGAATTTATAGTTCATCATAGTTTTAATGAGTGTTAACCATTCTATAATGAATATAACATGATTGGTTTGTCAATGGTTTCTTATATTTATACTTCCCATAATATAAGTATGTCATATTGGTTCTTCCAATGAATTAACATATAAATTTTGAATCACATTAATGGCCTATGGTCATTAACTGGCCTTTTTTACATTTTTGTATTTATTAATATTTCATAAATTTATAATGCATTTTTTTATTCTCAGTTGGGTTTATTGTCACCTTAGTGATGTCGGTAGGGTTCAGTGAATTAATACATCTAGTATTCTTAGTCATGGGTAATGTAATATTTTGAAAGATCAGTTTTCTATAGTAAAACTCTATGTAAGAACCACTTGAGCTCTATCGACCTTAATCCTAGAGGTTTATCAGTACGTTGGGTAATCAATTTCTCATGGGCCTTCCCCAAAATGAAAAAAGTTTATGGTCTAATTTTTTAGTGACATTTTTTGTAAGTATTATTGGTGCGGAATACTATTGTAGTGGTGTGGTGAATTTGAGTTCGTAAATCTGTTTTAGTTTCTCGAAATACAGAAATGAAATAAATTAAACAATTGATTTTAAATATATGGATTGAGATATTTTTGGATTACATGTTGTTTTGTATACAATAATTAAATATGTTTTTTATATAGATTATTAAAAAATTGTATATTAAATAAAATGGTAAATTTTGTGGTAAGAGGTGTTTAAATTATATATAATTTGTAATAGATGAAATTCAATTTTAATGTCGATAAATGAATAATAACTAATATAGTTGGTAATTAATGATCTAGAAATATATATTTAATATTATATATATGAGAAGGATATTTTAAATTTTGATGGTTTTCATGATTTTGGTGTTGGATGGTGGAAGTTTTATCTATACAAAAGGTTCTTATTATGTGACGAGATAAACAAGATGCTGGGATGTTTTTCTTGAGGTGGTCGACAGGTTTTGGAAACTATGATTTGATTATATGTGACAATATAGTATTTTATGTCTTTTTATCTATTATGTTGTATAATCATACTTAGTCTAACTAACCTACACAAATTTTTTGATTTGGATACCATATGACCCATATTTTTTCTTATCTTTGTGATATTAATGATTTACTAGCCCAACCATCTAAATCATTCAACTGAACAAAGCTTTTATATATGGATGTTCAAGTGGTTGAGGTGTATGGTTGGTTCGTCTATGGTATGAGATTGTGGTATGCAGGGGAATATTATTGTTGTTATATTTAGATATAGCAAGGGATTATAATTTGAGTAATATTATTTTTCAATATTGTTGAAATTATAATATTTTTGAAATTGGTGTTGGGTACCTCATTATTTATGTTTTAATTATTTAATATATATGTATATAGTTTTAGTTTTAGTGTTTTACCTTATGATGATATGATTTTTTGATGCATTCATATGGAATGTGTGTCAGTTTAATAGTAAATTCTATACGGAATTAGTATTCTTCTTGTAAATTAGCATGAGAGATTATGGTTATGAACCTACAATGCAAATTTATATACTAACCCCTGCATCAATAGGCTTTTTATAGCTTTTTATTTTGGTGTCAGACACTACTGGAAATACACTATTTCCCAACGGTTCAGAACCGTTGGGAAAGCCCCTGAAACCGTTGGGAAAGGTTTTCCCAACGGTTTACTGGCAACCGTTGCAATAGGCCCATAGAAGTTACCCTACCCCAACGGTTTGGGTGAACCGTTGGGATAGTTTTTCCCAACGGTTCTCCCAAACCGTTGGGAAAACCAAATACCATGGAACATTTTCCCAACGGTTCCAAACCGTTGGGAATTGGTGAAGTCTTTCCCAACGGTTTAGAACCGTTGGGAAAAGACATGCTAAAAACTTATATGCCAACGGTTTGAAACCGTTGGCATACCCTATGCTGCAAATTGCAGCACCCTGAAATTTGCACAGCCCCTGTCCCCTGTCCATCACCACCAGTCATCAGGCCTCATTTTCACCTCATTTTCACCTCATTTTCACCTCATTTTCGATCCAACTATTGTACCAGTAATAAAATAAAACATATATATTCAATTACGAACAAATTCATACACATTTAACATATAATGGATCCTGAAACTATACAAATCCATAATTAAATTACAATTCATAAACATACATAATTCATATAGAATTCAATTTAAAATTTAGATGACAATTATACGTGGAATCTGAAATTCAATTCATAGTATGATCGGTTTTTTCTATACCATATATTTTTACCTCAAATGATGTCCATTTTATACAAAATACATACACCTGAAGTGATACCGGCCACACCGCACCTCATATTGAGGCGGGGTTAACTCGTACACGTCACATTTGACTCATGGATCGTTGTGCTAAAGTATCGACAGAATCCTAATGCGTTTGGTCGGTTTTCCGTATGCCAGTTGATGTTTTTCACTTAAAATGGCGTCCTTTTGAAACAAAAGACGGACACTATGAGTGGTGCCGACCACACCGCGTCTCCAATTGAGGCGGGGTTGATTCGTACACGTCACATATGACTCTTGGATCGTTCTCCTAAAGTTTAAATGGAAACCGAATGCGTTTGGTCGGTTTTCCGTATGTACTTAAAATGTTGTTCATTTTAAACAAAAGAGTGACACTTAGACTCATCCCGACCACACCGCGACTCAGATTCATCCCGGGTTGGCTCGTACATGTCACATATGACCCATGGATCATTGTGATAAATTATTAAAAGACTCCGAATGCGTTTGGTCGGTTTTGCGTATGCCAGTTGTTCTTTTCATTTATAATCATGTCCATTATAAACAAAAGAGACATAGTTAGAGCGGTGTCGGCCACACCACATCTCAGATTAAGACGGGGTTGACTTGTACACGTCACATATGACCCATGGATCATTGTGCTAAAGTATCGATAGAATCCGAATGCGTTTGGTCGGTCTTCCGTATGTCAGTTGATGTTTTTCACTGAAAATGACGTCCTTTTGAAACAAAAGACGGACACTTTGAGTGGTGTCAGCCGCACCGCATGTCGGATTGAGGCGGGATGATTCGTACACGTCACATCGGACCCATGGATCGTTCTCCTAAAGTTACAATGGAAACCGAATGCATTTGGTCGGTTTTCCGTATGTACTTAAAATGGTGTACATTTTAAACAAAAGAGAGCCATTTAGACTGATCCCGGTCACACCGCGACTCGGATTGACCCGGGTTGGCTCGTACACGTCACATATGACCCATGGATCGTTTTGATAAATTATCAAAAGATTCTGAATGCGTTTGGTCGGTTTTGCGTATGCCAGTTGTTCTTTTCACTTATAATCCTGTCCATTTTAAACAAAACTGACACAGTTAGAGCGGTGTCGGCCACATCGCAGCTCGGATTGAGGCGGGGATGATTCGTACACGTCACATATGACTCATGGATCGTTCTCCTAAAGTTTCAATGGAAACCGAATGCGTTTGGTCGGTTTTCCGTATGTACTTAAAATGGTGTCCATTTTAAACAAAAGAGAGCCACTTAGACTGATCTCAGCCACACCGCGACTCGGATTGAACCCGGGTTGCCTCGTACAGGTCACATATGACCCATGGATTGTTGTGATAAATGATCAAAATATTCGGAATGCGTTTGGTCGGTTTTGCGTATGCCACTTGTTCTTTTTCACTTATAATCATGCCCATTTTAAACAGAAGAGACATAGTTAGAGCGGTGTCGGCCACACCGCGTCTCGGATTGAGATGGGGATGATTGGTACACGTCACATATGACCCATGGATCGTTATCCTAAAGTTTCAATGGAAACAGAATGCGTTTGGTCGGTTTTGCGTATGCCAGTTCTTTTCACTTATAATCCTACCCATTTTAAACAAAACAGACACAGTTAGAGCAGTGTTGACCACACCGCGCCTCGGATTGTGGCGGGGATGATTCGTACACCTCACATATGACCCATGAATCGTTCTCCTAAAGTTTCAATGGAAACCGAATGCGTTTGGTCGGTTTTCCGTATGTACTTAAAATGATGTCCATTTTAAACAAAAGAGAGCCACTTAGACTGATCCCGGCCACACAGCGATTCGGATTGAGCCCGAGTGGGCCCGTACATGTCACAAATGACTGATGGATCGTTGTGATAAATTATCAACAGATTCAGAATGCGTTTGGTCGGTTTTGCGTTTGGTCGGTTTTGCGTATCCTGTCCATTTTAAACAAAAGATAGACAGTTAGAACGGTGTCGGTCACACCGCACCTCGGATTGAGGCAGGATTGACTCGTACACGTCACATACGACCCATGGATCCTTGTGCTAAAGTGTCGACACAGTCCGAATGCCTTTGGTCGGTTTTTCGTATGTCACTTGATGATTTTCACTTAAAATGACGTCTTTTTGAAACAAAAGACCGACACTTTTTGAGTGGTGTCGGCCACACCGCGTCTCCGATTGTGGCGGGGTTGATTCGTAGACGTCACATATGACCCATGGATCGTTCTCCTAAAGTTTCAACGGAAACCGAATCCGTTTGGTCGTTTTTCCGTATGTACTTAAAATGGTGTTCATTTTAAACAAAAGAGAGCCACTTAAACTTATCCCGGCCACACCGCGACTCGGATTCATCCCGGGTTGGCTCGTACACGTCACATATGACCCATGGATTGTTAGGATAAATTATCAACAGATTCGGAATGCGTTTGGTCAGTTTTCCGTAAGCCAGTTGATGCTTTTCACTTAAAATGACGTCCTTTTGAAACAAAAGACGGACACTTTGAGTGGTGTCGGCCACACCGCGTCTCCGGATTGAGCTGAAACCACCGTGAAACATTCTAATTATTATTCGTGACGTGTACGCGCAGACGGTACGTCAATCGGACGTGCGGTTTGCCCGGTACGGATCAATATTCATGTTTTAAGTGATGCGCGTGCTTCGAAGCGCGCGTGAGGGGGTCCAAACGGGCTGAACGATGTCGGAATGGCCTGAAATCAGACGATAAATACGGGTGAGTGATTTATGAAGTGGTCGAGCAGACGGCACATCAATCGGACGTGCCGTGTGCTCGCGGTGACCGACAACGCAGTTATGGTGTCATAAACGGCCAAAACGGGCGTCCAACGGTCAAATTCATAGCGGACGACCACGGATTCACCCGAAACCACCGTGAAACATTCTAATTATTATTCGTGACGTGTACGCACAGACGGCACGTCAATCGGACGTGCGGTTTGCGCGGTACGGCTCAATATTAGTGTTTTAAGTGATGTGCGCGCTTCGTAAACGCGCGTGAGGGGGGTCCAAACGGGCCGAACGATGTCAGAATGGCCTGAAATCAGACGACAAATACGGGTGACTGATTTCTGAAGTGGTCGAGCAGAAGGCACATCAATCGGACGTGCCGTGTGCCCGCGGTGACCGACAACGCAGTTCTGGTGTCATAAACGGCCAGAACGGGCGTCCAACGGTCAAATTCATAGAGGACGACCTCGGATTGAGCTGAAACCACCGTGGAACATTCTAATTATTATTCGTGACGTGTACGCGCAGACGGCACGTCAATCGGACGTGCGGTTTGCGCGGTACGGCTCAATATTCGTGTTTTAAGTGATGCGCGCGCTTCGTAAACGAGCGTGAGGGGGGTCCAAACGGGCCGAACGATGTCGGAATGGCCTGAAATCAGACGAAAAATACGGGTGACTGATTTCTGAAGTGGTCGAGCAGACGGCACGTCAATCGGACGTGCCGTGTGCCCGCGGTGACCGACAACGCAGTTCTGGTGTAATAAACGGCCAGAAGGGGCGTCCAATGGTCAAATTCATAGCGGACGACCTCGGATTGAGCTGAAACCACCGTGGAACATTCTAATTATTATTCGTGACGTGTACGCGCAGACGGAACATCAATCGGACGTGCGGTTTGCGCGGTACGGCTCAATATTCGTGTTTTAAGTGATGCGCGCGCTTCGTAATCGCGCGTGAGGGGGGTCCAAACGGGCCGAACGATGTCGGAATGGCCTGAAATCAGACGAAAAATACGGGTGACTGATTTCTGAAGTGGTCGAGCAGACGGCACATCAATCGGACTTGTCGTGTGCCCGCGGTGACAGACAATGCAGTTATGGTGTCATAAACGGCCAGAACGGGCGTCCAACGGTCAAATTCATAGCGGACGGCCTCAGATTGAGCTGAAACCATCGTGGAACATTCTAATTTTTATTCGTGACGTGTACGCGCAGACGGAACGTCAATCGGACGTGCGGTTTGCGCGGTACGGCTCAATATTCGTGTTTTAAGTGATGCTTGCGCTTCGTAAACGCGCGTGAGGGGGGTCCAAACGGGCCGAACGATGTCGGAATGGCCTGAAATCAGACGACAAATACGGGTGACTGATTTCTGAAGTGGTCGAGCAGACGACACGTCAATCGGACGTGCCGTGTGCCCGCGGTGACCGACAACGCAGTTCTGGTGTCATAAACGGCCAGAACGGGCGTCCAACGGTCAAATTCATAGCGGACGACCTCGGATTGAGCTGAAACCACCGTGGAACATTCTAATTATTATTCGTGACGTGTACGCGCAGACGGCACGTCAATCAAACGTGCGGTTTGCGCGGTACGGCTCAATATTCGTGTTTTAAGTGATGTGCGCGCTTCGTAAACGCGCGTGAGGGGGGTCCAAACGGGCCGAACGATGTCGGAATGGCCTGAAATCAGACGACAAATACGGGTGAGTGATTTATGAAGTGGTAGAGCAGACGGCACGTTAATCGGACGTGCCGTCTAGCCGCGGTGACCGACAACGCAGTTCTAGTGTCATAAACGGCCAGAACGGGCGTCCAATGGTCAAATTCATAGCGGACGACCTCGGATTGAGCTGAAACCACCGTGGAACATTCTAATTATTATTCTTGACGTGTACGCGCAGACGGAACGTCAATCGGACGTGCGGTTTGCGCGGTACGGCTCAATATTAGTGTTTTAAGTGATGCGCGCGCTTCATAAACGCGCGTGAGGGGGGTCCAAACGGGCCGAACGATGTCGGAATGGCCTGAAATCAGACGACAAATACGGGTGAGTTATTTATGAAGTGGTCGAGCAGACGGCACGTCAATCGGACTTGTCGTGTGCCCGCGGTGACCGAGAACGCAGTTATGGTGTCATAAACGGCCAGAACGGGCGTCCAACGGTCAAATTCATAGCGGACGACCTCGGATTGAGCTGAAACCACCGTGGAATGTTCTAATTATTATTCGTGACGTGTATGCAGAGACGGCACGTCAATCGGACGTGCGGTTTGTGCGGTACGGCTCAATATTAGTGTTTTAAGTGATGCGCGCGCTTCGTAAACGCGCGTGAGGGGGGTCCAAACGGGCCGAACGATGTCGGAATGGCCTGAAATCAGACGACAAATACGGGTGAGTTATTTATGAAGTGGTAGAGCAGACGGCACGTCAATCGGACTTGTCGTGTGCCCGCGGTGACCGAGAACGCAGTTATGGTGTCATAAACGGCCAGAACGGGCGTCCAACGGTCAAATTCATAGCGTACGACCTCAGATTGAGCTGAAACCACCGTGAAACATTCTAATTATTATTCGTGACGTGTACGCGTAGACCTCACGTCAATCGGACGTGCGGTTTGCGCGGTACGGCTCAATATTAGTGTTTTAAGTGATGCGCGCGCTTCGTAAACGCGCGTGAGGGGGGTCCAAACGGGCCGAACGATGTCGGAATGGCCTAAAATCAGACAACAAATACGGGTGAGTGATTTATGAAGTGGTCGAGCAGACGGCACTTCAATCGGACTTGTCGTGTGCCCGCGGTGACCGACAACACGGTTATGGTGTCATAAACGGCCAGAACGGGCGTCCAACGGTCAAATTCATAGCGGACGGCCTCGGATTGAGCTGAAACCATCGTGGAACATTCTAATTATTATTCGTGACGTGTTCGCGTAGACGGCACGTCAATCAGACGTGCGGTTTGCGCGGTACGGCTCAATATTCGTGTTTTAAGTGATGTGCGCGCTTCGTAAACGCGCGTGAGGGGGTCCAAACGGGCCGAACGATGTCGGAATGGCCTGAAATCAGACGACAAATACGGGTGACTGATTTCTGAAGTGGTCGAGCAGACGGCACGTCAATCGGACGTGCCGTGTGCCCGCGGTGACCGACAACGCAGTTCTGGTGTCATAAACGGCCAGAACGGGCGTCCAACGGTCAAATTCATAGCGGACGACCTCGTATTCAGCTGAAACCACCGTGGAACATTCTAATTATTATTCGTGACGTGTACGCATAGACGGCACGTCAATCGGACGTGCGGTTTGCGCGGTACGGCTCAATATTCGTGTTTTAAGTGATGCGCGCGCTTCGTAAACGCGCGTGAGGGGGGTCCAAATGGGCCAAACGATGTCGGAATGGCCTGAAATCAGACGAAAAATACGGGTGACTGATTTCTGAAGTGGTCGAGCAGACGGCACGTCAATCGGACGTGCCGTGTGCCCGCGGTGACCGACAACGCAGTTCTGGTGTCATAAACGGCCAGAACGGGCGTCCAACGGTCAAATTCATAGCGGACGACCTCGGATTGAGCTGAAACCACCGTGGAACATTCTAATTATTATTTGTGACGTGTACGCGTAGACGGCACCTCAATCGGACGTGCGGTTTGCGCGGTACGACTCAATATTAGTGTTTTAAGTGATGCGCGCGCTTCGTAAACGCGCGTGAGGGGGGTCCAAACGGGCCGAACGATGTCGGAATGGCCTGAAATCAGACGAAAAATACGGGTGACTGATTTCTGAAGTGGTCGAGCAGACGGCACGTCAATCGGACGTGCCGTGTGCCCGCGGTGATCGACAACGCAGTTCTGGTGTCATAAACGGCCAGAACGGGCGTCCAACGGTCAAATTCATAGCGTACGACCTAGGATTGAGCTGAAACCACCGTGAAACATTCTAATTATTATTCGTGACGTGTACGCGCAGACGGAACCTCAATCGGACGTGCGGTTTGCGCGGTACGGCACAATATTCGTGTTTTAAGTGATGCGCGCGCTTCGTAAACGCGCGTGAAGGGGGTCCAAACAGGCCGAACGATGTCGGAATGGCCTGAAATCAGAAGACAAATACGGGTGACTGATTTCTGAAGTGGTCGAGCAGAAGGCACATCAATCGGACTTGTCGTGTGCCCGCGGTGACCGACAACGCAGTTATGGTGTCATAAACGGCCAGAACGGGCGTCCAACGGTCAAATTCATAGAGGACGGCCTCGGATTGAGATGAAACCACCGTGGAACATTCTAATTATTATTCGTGACGTGTACGCGCAGACGGCACCTCAATCGGACGTGCGGTTTGCGCAGTACGGCTCAATATTTGTGTTTTAAGTGATGCGCGCGCTTCGTAAACGCGCGTGAGGGGGGTCCAAACGGGCCGAACGATGCCAGTTGATGTTTTTCACTTAAAATGATGTCCTTTGAAACAAAAGACATACACTTTGAGTTGTTCCGACCACACCCGCGCCTCGGATTGAGGCGGGGATGACTCGTACACGTCACATATGGACCCATGGATCGTTGTCCTAAAGCATCAACACATTTCGAATGCGTTTGGTCAGTTTTTCGTATGTTACTTTTTGTTTTCACTTAAAATCTTATGGAAATTCATATAGAATATTTTTATATCATATTTAGTATGGATTAGATTTTAGTTGATCGTGCTATGAAACATTTCAGAGCTAATGAAATTAAGGAAGGTGGAGGGGATGTCCGGGGGGCTGTCCGGGGGGGCTGTCCGGTGGGTGTCCGGGGGGCTGTCCGGGGACCAAGGAGGAGGGTGGGGGGGCTGTGCGGGGTCTGTCCGGGGGGTTTTTGGGGGTTGTTCAGGGGGTTGTCCGGGGTTGTTCAGGGGGCTGTCCGGGGGTTGTTCAGTGGGTTGTTCAGGGGGTTGTCCGGGGGTGTTCAGGGGGCTGTCCGGGGGGTGTTTGGGGGGTTGTCCGGGGTCCAGGGGGGGGGGGGGGGGTTGTCCGGGGGGCTGTCCGGGGGGATATCCGGGGGTCCAGGGTGGAGGGTTGGGGGGCTGTACGGGGGGGCTGTCCAGGGGGCTGTCCGCGGGGGGCTGTCCGGGGGTCTGTCCGGTGGGTGTCCGGGGGGCTGTCCGGGGACCAAGGATGAGGGTGGGGGGGGCTGTGCCGGGGTCTGTCTGGAGAGTGTTTGAGGGTTCTTCAGGGGGTTGTCCGGGGTTGTTTAGGGGGCTGTCCGGTGGTTGTTCAGGGGGTTGTCCGGGGTTGTTCAGGGGGTTGTCCGGTGGGTGTCCGGGGGGCTGTCTGGGGACCAAGGATGAGGGGTGGGGGGGGGGGGGGGGGGGGGGGCTGTGCGGGGTATGTCCGGAGGGGCTGTTTGGGGTCCAGGGTGGAGGGTTTGGGGCTGTACGGGGGGCTGTCCAGGGGGCTGTCCAGGGGGCTGTCCGCGGGGCTGTCCGGGGGGTGTTTGGTGGGTGTTCGGGGTCCAAGGGGGAGGGGGGTTGTCCAGGGTCCAAGAATGAGGGGGGTTGTCCAGGGAGTTCTCAAACACACAACCACTAAAAGGACAACAACATCCATAAAAACAGACAATATATAAAAATAACTCAACTCCAATACTATACTACGAGTCTAGATAAAACCAACAACTAGAATAGATTAAACATCAAATCTCAAGTCAAAAATGTAACGGATCAATATGTCCCACATCAGCATCACCATCTCCATAATCATCATCATCATCGCCCTCGTCATCGTCATCGTCCTCCCTCATCGTCATCACCCTCCACAACGCCTTCCTCCTCGCCTTCGCCCTCCTCCTCGCCTCCGCCCTCCTCATCTCCCTCCTCTTCCACATCAGACCGCTCGCCATCATCATCTTCAAGCTCGACATCGGCCTGACCACCACTGGAACTGCCACCTGGTGCACCATATATAGAATGTATCGACGACATGTATTCATCAATCGCTGGGCTGGCCTCTGCTGGAAGTGTTGGACGTAGAACTTCAATAAATTTCATAAATGCACTGTTTGCCCTTGCAGACTGTTCTGCCGTCTCTGTGGCCCCTTTTCTCAGCCCTGTTCTGCCTGTGCCCTAACTTGCTGCAGCTCAGTGGCACTACAACTCATACCTGAGGCAGGCCAATACCTCGTCGGGGCTATCCTAGGTCGGCAGCGTACTCTGCCAGAATGATCATCTCCCAACACCTGATGTAAGTGATCAGATGGCCCAAAATTGTCTGCTTCTTGGGCGTCGAGGGCCTCTAAAGCATCCTGTTACAAATATAAATATATTGTTAAGTTACGAAATAGATATTAAAATATAAAATCAACAGATTAAAACTTATAATCTGCTGCTGAGTCGCTTCGTTGACAAACAACGTCCATCCTTTTTTCGTCTACTCGAGCAAAACAGTTTTGCTCGAGGCACACGTCCTTCAATATTTTGTACTTGCCTCTACAATGACATTGAAAACAAAATTTATATAAAGACTTCAGCAAATAATTAAATAATTGAGGAAACAAAAGAAAATGTAAGTCATAAAGAAAACTTATAAACAATTGTCATACCTGCTGCCTCTCATGATCCGGCATCGTCGTGCGTCCTAGTGTATGGAGGTATTTTTTTGCAACAATGTTTTTTTTATTTTTTCCAGATGAATCCATAACAAAATTCGATAATGCAAAGGATAATATTAATGCAAAACTTGAAAGTTATTATTTAAATACCTCAAATGTAATTCATACCTTAAACTGGGTACTCGTCCAATGAGTAATCATCTGACGATACTGCTCTATAGGACAATCATCCACGACTGGTACCGCCTCTAACTCAGTGCCAACTCTAGCACGCCAGCCAATATACAGCTCATGCTTGTAGGCTCTCCAAAGCTCGCCTAAATCCTTTAGACGTTCCATTCGTGCACCCTCACCATCAGGAAAATTAAATCGAAGCTGAAATGAAAATATTAATTTATATAAATACAAAAAAAATTCATGGCATTAAATACAACAGATTTTTTTACCCATATCTCTTCCCAAGCCCTATCTTTGACCTCATGTGGCAAATGTCTCCACGACAGCGGGCTGACGGGAATGATGTCGGAGTATTTGGCAAGCGTCGCCATAAAACTCCGACATTGCTGCCCTGTTTTCTCAACCATCTGATTGTCTTCATTATATTCCACCATAACCTGTGTGCGACGGTTCCACACCGAACGCATGCGTGTACGGCCCCGCCCCCGCCTCCTTTCAGTAGATGTATCTGTCATGAAAGAAAAACAAATATTTTATCAAAACATGTTATAATGAAAATAAATATTGCTATAAAAATTTGATAGGGTTTTATAAATATACCTGTGCTAGTCTGATCAATGAGTGGCGCCGGATCCACAGAACCTGATGGAACACCCTCTGGTGGAACAGGAGTCTAAGACGATGGAATATAAAAGCTCGGAGAGACAGAAGTAGAAGGAAAACAAGATGGAACAACTGTATGACCTGATGCTGGCTGGGGAGTGGGAATCATCATGGGATGTGAAAATGATGGGGCAGAAGATGCAGAAGGTAGCGAAAACATGGGAGGTCTAAATATCCCGTGTGTCCCTAACGACACACCGGGATCAGAATGTGGGAAGGCTGAAATGTCAGTGGGAGGGGCAGGGTCTAGTCGGGCACGCGCAGCTCTATGTCCACCTCTGGTACGAACCCTCCTCGTACCACCGGCCTGAGTACTAGGACCAGTACTAGGCTCCTCGTCGAATAACTGTCAACGTAATGGTGGATCATACAAAAAATTTTACAAAAAAAAATTAATCACATGACATTATATATTCTGTAAATATATATATATATTTGAAATAATGTACTCACTGTAGGCACTAATGGTGGAATGCCCATCTCCTCCATCCGACGATTGTTCTCCGCCATTTTTTTTCATCGTCTCTCTTCAATTGGCTTCATTTCCTGCATTGGAAAACAAATATGTAATTAATTAGAAAAGGAAAATTAATGTGTAAACCAAAAAACTAAATATATGAGAGAATGAGGGGATTCATTGGTAATTTAGCTATCAATTGTTTTAGAAGAGCTTGAATGAATTTAATAAAACATACAAGTTGTAATGTTCACCAAGTTAGAAATATTGTTTGATTTGGTTTGAATACAGTTCAATTCCAAATTAGAAAATGCAATTCAAATAAAACAGCAACCAATAAACATTGAAAATTCACATAACGGTCAAGTCAGCTAAAACATATTTGTGATCAATACTAAATAAATATGAATATTACCAACCTTAACAACCCAACTCGAGGTAAACCAAAAGAATTGAGAACATGGATGAATGATTCTATATATTTCCAACCACAACTTCAGGTTCACAATCAACTCTGACAATTAAGCTATTGGAGTCATCAAATGAAATAAATGGATTGGTTCCAATGGCAATAGGGACAGTGTCAATTCCATCATCAGCATCATCAAAAATATGTCTTGGAATTACTTCAACTACGACACCAAATTCAGGTTGAAGTTGATCTTTGACATAAAAAACTTGTTTAGCCATTGATGCCAACACATATGGTTCTTCGGTTGCAAGAGTGCGGGTCATATTAATTACTCGAAATCCACAATCATCAATAAATGTGCCATGTCTCGTCATCGAATCAAACCAATGGCATTTCATCATTGTGACTCGTCCATGAGAGTAATAATCCAATATTATTATTTTCTCAACGACTCCATAATAACCCACATTTTCAAGTCGCGGTCTACTATCTGATGCGCTGGCATAACAATCTGTTGTGGCAGTAACCATAATACCATCATGTTGTGTTCTCATGTTTTTGGCTCGTTCAGTGACAATAAATCTGTACCCATTGATAACAATTGATTTACAGCCACGAACCACGGTATTAGGACCAAAAGCCAAAGCTCTTATTTCCTCAGAGACAGAGTCAGCAGACAAACTCAATACCTGCAATATAAATGACAGTTAAACTTAAGTAAATATTGAAATAATTAATTTAAATAGTAATATTTTTACCTTCAATTTTAACCAAGCAGAAAACTCTTTGCTATGAAAAGTCTCTCTCCTTCTCAAAGATAAAGAACGATGCTTCCTATTTATCATTGTTTTATGTTCCCTGTAGATAAAAAATATGAATAGTTTAACAGATATATATGTAAGATATACATATTCAATTTTGTTACCTGATATAGTCATCGAACAAATCACAGTTGAACAAAACTGTGCGATGTGCCATCTCCCGCTCTTCATGGCTTAATGTCTTCAATGTATATGATCCAGGAATTCCTCCTGTTTGAGGAAGTGATGGAAAACTGGGTTCAATTTGCTCATATTATTCTTCTTCATTTCTCATTGGTCTGTTCATTCTTCTAGTAAGATCATACAAATACATTGAACAGAAATCCATACATTCTTGAGCTAAGTAACCGTTCACGATAGATCCTTCGGGATGATTCTTGTTTCGAACATAAGACATTAATGTGAACATATTTCTTTCAGTTGGATACATCCAACGAAAAGAAACAGGTCCTCCGAGAAGTATTTCAGTTGGAATATGGACAGTCAGATGCAGCATGCATGTGAAAAATGATGGGGGAAATATTTTCTCCAACTCACACAAAATTAATGGGGCATCTGTCAACATTTTTTGCAAGAAAGACTTGGACAACTTCTTAGCACAAAGATCTCTAAAAAAATGGCACAACCTAATAACACCCACCCTTACATTATTGGACAAAAGATGACGGATTTCTATTGGAAGCAACTCATGCAGTAGAACGTGATAATCATGAGTCTTCAAAGATTTTAGCTTCAACTCTCTTCTGTTGACCCGTTTAGATATGTTGCTTGAATAGCCATCAGGAACTCTAATAGTCTCTAATACTTCCAAAAATTGTTTTTTTTTTCAGTAGGTGTCATCACATAAGAAGCACATGGAAGTTGCCATTTATTTTCACTGATACGCACAGGATGCAATTCTGGTCTGATGCCCCAATCCACCAAGTCACGTCGAGATCGTAAATCATCTTTTGTCTTCCCCTTGACATTTAGAAGAACTGAAAGCAACATTTCACATATATTCTTTTCAATATGCATTACGTCTAAGCAATGACGTAGCAAATTGGTTGACCAATAAGGCAAATCAAAAAAGATACTCCTCTTCCTCCAATTGTAACAGGTTTCTGTGGAAACATTCTTTCTCTTTCCAGATTTCATTTGACCCTTCCCGAACGAAAAACTGAAATCTTTCAATTCATTAAGCACATCAGTTCCAGACATACGCTGAGGTGGATCATCGGTCTCTATAGTATTATCAAATCTTCGACGATTCATTCTATATGGATGATCCTTTGGCAAAAATCGTCGATGTCCCATAAAACTGAAACTACAACGATGTTTCAGTCTTCTGGATCGTGTATTCTTCATACAAACTGGACATGACAGTTTCCCCCTTCGTGCTCCATCCAGACATCATTGCATAAGCCGGAAAATCATTGATTGTCCACATAAGCGCAGGGCGCATCTAAAATATGTCTTTCGAACATGCATCGTATGTGCGCACACCCACATCCCAAAGAAGCTTCAACTCTTTTATTAAAGGTTGCATGTATACGTCAATATCAATGCCAGGATCAGAAGGACCAGATATGAGTATACTCATGAAAGTGAAAGGTTTTTTCATACACAACCATGGGGGAAGATTATAAATGTGTATAAAAACTGGCCATGTACTGTGCGAAGTAAGCATCTGCCCAAACGGATTAAAACCGTCGCATGAAAGAACCAGCCTCACATTACGCACGTCAGCTGCAAAATCAGGATGTCGAGCATCAAATCTCTTCCATGCAAATCCATCTGCAGGATGAACCAACTCATCATCAGTCTTCTTTCTCTCGGTATCATGCCTTCTCATTTTTATTGATATGTCATCAGATATAAAAATATTCTGGAGTCTGGGGATCAATGGAAAGTGCCACATTACTTTCTGTGGAACGCGGGATGGTGTTCCATCAGATTTTGACTTCCAGCGGGATGTGCCACATTTTATACAATCATTTCGTTCTGCGGTTTCCTCCCAGAATAAACTGCAATCTTTCGGGCAAGCATGAATTTTGTTTCTTGAAAATCCAAGTTCCTCAACTAACTTCCATGCCATATATTGGTTTGAGGGAATATCTGCATCATCTGGAAGTAAATCCTTCAAGAGGGTAAGAATGTAATCGATTGCTGTATTAGAAATCCCATACATAGTTTTCCCATGAAATAATCAGATTAAAAATTCCAACTTTTTCATTTTATCGCATTGCCGATATACTGGAGTCGTGGCAGCATCATTCAATTTTTTCACCCTATCAATATCATAATTTTCACTAGATGCATCAGCTGTCCTCATATCGAAGTCTTCTTGAGTCGAAATCCTTTCTTTTTCATGATGACGAATAAACGGAAACCGATCATCTAACAAATTCTCCATTCCAGTCTTTTCATTTCGATCATCACCAATTTGAGATTTCGTTTTCTCCCCATTGTGATACCACAAAAAGTAGTTTGCTTGAAACCCATTTTTGGTTATGTGGTAGCTGACTTCTTCAAGGCTCAACCAAGGTCTACCAACACAATTGGAACATGGGCAGTGTATGCGACCACTATCTGAAGCATTGTGAAATGCAAAATCTATAAAGCTCTCCAAATTGTTTTGAAAATCATCTGAGATCCGATCGGTTTCATACATCCAACTTCTGTCCATTCTGTAAAAAGAATTTATATAAGTCATTTTGTCATAAACAATTCAATAGGCATTTAACTATAATAGAATATACATTTAAGTAAACGATAAAGGAAGAAAATAATCAAGGTATCAACTACACATGTCAAAAAAAACATACAAATGTGTTATTGAAAAAATGTAAAACCAACAAGAACTTAATGTGTTATATCACATAACAGCATGACTCATCCCATAACCATATTAGTAGGGTATCATGAACATGAAATAACATCAACCTTGTGCCATCCTCCTACCCTACATGACCCCAACCACATGCCACATCTTATTATAGCCTTATCACATCACACCTCACCGAAAAACACTAGGGAAATCATAGTACATCTCACCTGAAGACACATGGACAATCACATCGCATCTTGCCTAAAAACACATGGTCAATCACTTTTGAAGGAAGAGTAGGGAAGACATGGTAGCTATCCAAACATATAACCTCCATCCTTGATATTAGAAAAAATACCCATAACTCAAAACCTCTGATCGTTGGTAAGTTTATCCAACGCTGGGTTGGGAATGTGTAGAAATAACATAAAAATACATGATAAATAGATAGCACAAAATACTCAACCTATGGGTTCACATTAACTACATAAATGATATTAACACATAAATCATTTTGAATCAAATTTCTCCGGACATCCCCCCACTCACCCCAGACTCGGACAACTCCCCAATTACCTCGGACATCCCCCACCCCTCGGACATCCCCCCACTCACCCCGGAAATCCCCCCACCCCTCGAATAGCCCCCCACTCACCCAGGACAACCCCCACCCCTCGAACAGCCCCCCACTCACCCCTGACAGCCCCCCCACTCACCCCGGACAGCCCCCCCCCCCCACCCACCCCGGACAGCCCCCCCACCCCTCGGACAGCCCCCCACACTCACCCGGATAGCCCCCTGCACACACCCCGGACATCCCCAACCCATCGGACAGCCCCCCACTCACCCTGGACTCACCCCGGACAGCCCCCACTCACCCCGGACAGCCCCCACCCCTCGGACCCCCCCACTCACCCCGGACATCCCCCCCACCCCTCGGACAACCACCTGGACAGCCCCTAGCAATACAAAGATTTCTAAGAACCGAAAATTTATAAATGATATTAACACATAAATCATTTTGATTCAAAACAATTCATACACCCAAGATTCAATGTCCCAACACACACCCAAATAAGACACACACCCAAAACAAGTCATACACACCCAAAACAGTAGATGAAAAACATCAAAATTATAGATTAGAAGTGTAGAACTAATAAATTTAATGAAAACAGAAAACAAAAAATAGAAAACAAATAAGATAAAGATATAGCCGTGTCCTTTAGGGCAAATCAAAATAGAAAATAAAAAATAGATTAACAGCATTAAAAATAACATATGACTTACAGATTTGGAGTTCTCACCTAAAAAATTGACTAATTGAAGATGGGGAAGGAGTTCTCCAACCTGGGTGAGAGCACCTGGGTGAGAGCTTCGGCAGAGGGGATGAGAGCTTCGGCAGAGGGGATTTAGGGCTGCAGTCTCACGGGAAGGGAAAGAAACCGGGCTTCTGTTTATGAGGGAAACATTCCCAACGGTTTTAAAAAACCATTGGGATATGAATTCTATACCAACGGTTTAAAAAAACCGTTGGAATACATCCTTCCCAGGAGACTTTTACCAACGGTTTAAAAAAACCGTTGGTATACATCCTTCCCAGGAGGACTTTTACCAACGGTTTAACAAAATCGTTGGTAAAAGATGGCCTTTCCCAA
Source organism: Viscum album (assembly GCA_963277665.1). Taxonomy (NCBI): domain Eukaryota; kingdom Viridiplantae; phylum Streptophyta; class Magnoliopsida; order Santalales; family Viscaceae; genus Viscum; species Viscum album. The sequence goes on along the minus strand of OY728129.1, from coordinate 40,351,267 downwards.
CGGTTTGTGAAAACCGTTGGGGAAAGGCTTGGATCTCCTTCAAATACCAACGGTTGACAAGACCCGTTGGCAAAACCTTGCTAAATCTCAAATACCAACGGTTATACTAAACCGTTGGTATGTAAGTGTTGGGAAAACTCCAGTTTCCAGTAGTGAGAGATGTTGTTGGGCCTTAAAATCTTATGGTCTATTCATTGTAATACGTTTTATTTGATGTTACCAAAATAAGTTATTTTACTTTTTGTCTCTTTCATTATATATAATCTTTTATTTCATTTTGAAATCATATTCAAATTATCATTAATGAGTTTTTGGGAATTCTAATCATATGGATTGGTCATAATTAGTGGATTCCATTATCATTCTAGGATTATAGTGGGAAATAATTTCTATATTATATGTTTATTCCATGAATTATTGTTGAAAATCCATGATATAGTGAATGATGGATTTATCATTCACATCCAACTTCAATAAATGTTCAGTATAAGTTATTATAGAGAGAATTCATGAAGAATTTGTATTAGGTAGCTGATTTTTTTATAAAATGATGTCTATAGTTGGAATTGGTGGGGATTTCATCAGTATAGTTAGGAAGTTGTTAAATTTATCTTAGCATGAGATATATGCCAAGGTGACTGGCTTTGATACTAAAGGTACTCTATAAATACGTGAATATAGAACAAAAAAAATACAAAACTATCATATTTATGAATGTACTAATTGTGATCCGGGTACTTCTACATGGTATATAAATCATACATGATTGAACTAGTGGATGAATTAGGGAATGATATCTTGGTATTTGAAATAAAATTTCATTAAATTACATTAGACGAATTCCATAAACTAGTTAATGAAATGTTTTTATGGATACTAGATAATGAACCTTTTTTGTTTATGGTTATTTGGGTTCATGAAAATGTTCTAGACGACTATATATGTGTGGATCATATGGTGCATGAATCATTGAGTTGGATATTACATTGGTTTTGGAGGGAGAATATTCCAATGTATTGGGGATCATTTTTTATAGTGGTGGAATATTTATGTTAGTGATAGTAATTATTCATTTGTGAGTTCTATGAAATTTTTTCGTCTATTCTAGATTGTGTTCTTAACTAAATATTCCCTATGAATGTTTAGCAATGAAGGAGAATGGGGTAAGGTTTCTGAATGTACCATTGAAATATATTTATCTTGTTATAAAAGACAATGAAAGGGAGTATCATTTTTAATTTTCATTACAGAACAATATTTGTCGCCATATTATTGCTTTTTTGTGGAATATGTATATTAATGTGATTTTGATAAAAATGTCAAATAAGAAGTCAATTCCGATGATATTGGATTCGATGGGTGATGTTATTTTTAATTAAAGGAGTAATGTTTCGGATATAGGTTCCTTATTGTGAAGATATCCAAGATTTAATTTTTTAAGTAGAATAAATCAACATTACTTTCATTAGTTTTCATTATCTAGTGGGTCATGGAAAATCACTGAGAATACAACATTGATATTTTATTTTCATGGAGGATATAAACGATGATCATTTAAGTGTATTTCCATACTTATTCTCCAATATTTATATAGTAATAAATATAAAATGCCACCTCATTAAGAGTTTCCTATATGAATGTATTAGTGGAAACTAGGCCAATCGGTACATAGACCACTGAATCAGGATACAATGGGAAAAGGATAACAACAATGAATTCCACATAAATTGGGGACTCATTCATAGTGTGGAAATGGTTCTCGATTACACCATGGGCATCATGGAAGAGGTGTGTTCCATAAATAGTTTCATGTGATGGATATTCCATTATATTGATGTATCATGATATTTTATGGATCCATCTATTTATACTCAACCCTGGTTTTTTTACAACAACAGATCCATGAAATTATTCATAATAGTAGACTCTATCGGTGTGATGGCAGTCTAAGCAGATAAACATCCTATTATACTAGTGTCATCTTTTATTGTTAATGGTTAATGTATATGGATTATGTTGTGTCAGGGGTGTGATATGATAATGAGGTAACATCAATTTCTTGTTTATTTTTTATGTAATGGAAAAATCCATACAATTTCATCCTCGGAGTATATTTTGTATTTAATATAAAGTATATAATTGTTTTTTATTATAAAAAGTGACATTCCCTTATATGAAATCATATTATGAAAAATTTATTAGTGTGAAAAACTATCAAGTTGATTTAAAAAATCATGATCATATTATTTCACTGTATTTAAAATTGATGTACAGTTCATCAAATGTATAGGTGGATTAGTTATTGAGTGTTGTTGATGAGTTTTCATTTTTTTTTGAATATGTTGTAGTATTACCCCTGAGTGTGAGATTGAGATCATGATTGCGTTAAAACTTTTTCTTTTTCTAATCTCATGTGACACTTATAATAATTTTTCCCACAAATTTCTGTTAGTTATGAATTTTGATTGACGATCTATTGTAAACTGGTTTCAACTAACCTATAATAACTATTAATGGAGCTTCAGTTTTGTCTCTGGATATGGAGGGTAGTCATTTATTATAGTCTATAGACTAATTATAGATGAACCACGTAATAATAATGATTATATATCACTTCCTGATGATGTCTATATTTCAAGATTTATTTCAAGGTGCAAGTATGTTCTCAAAAATGTAACTATACTTTCTATAAAACTACATGACTATAAATGAAAATGATGTTTATTGTACCACATTAACATATCACAGTGGAGACTTTTTATTTTTTAGTGATTCCTTTCAGAGTCTATAATTTAAACCCCTTATGTTTTTATATATTATTTTATTAAAAAAAATTAAATTTACTTTATAGCCTATATTATGTGGAAAAACGTTAGTCTTATGTTATATTAAATACTCTATTAGCTTTCCTTACACAAAACACTAAGTTTAAACAAAATACTTGATATATTATTAATATTATTATGATGCTATCATTATATCCAATTTGATTAATATAAATATTTGAATACTAATCAATAATACTAAAATATTATGTATAATGTATTTATAAAATCAAATCATTCCTATAGAAAATTACTTAATATTTCAATAATGTATTAATGTTTTTTGAAAATACAATTCTTCGAAAAATAATGTTTTTATATATATATTATTGAACAATAATAAAATTAATATTTACACTTGTAAAATAATTTTAAAAAATAAAGTCAATATTTAAATCACCCTATCAAAATTATCTTGTAAATAATTTTTTATAATTATCTAGAAATATTAAATTGTTAATGAATAGTGAATATACATAATATTAATTTATAACTGTCTTTTAGTATTAATTATAAAAAAATATAAAATAAAATATAAATTATTTTTAAATATAATAGTTCAATTATTAAACTATTTATCAAATAAATGTCATGGGAACCCATTTCACATTGAAATTGGATATAAAAATTGTGTAAAATTTTTCAAAATTTCTCTCTGGAAACACTCTTTCTCATCGTATTTGCATGATTAATTTTATATCATATGCTTCCACCTAAATGAATTCAATTTTAAAAAATAGAGTACTCATTTTGAATCTGAATATTTTTTCTGTATAATAATATCAAAATAATTTTACTCAAAAATTAATATTGAAAACATAAGTAATAATTAATCACAGTTAAGGTAAAAAATTGTTACTGGTCAGGGGGGTTAAACCAATAAAATTAACATTACAATAAAATAAAAAATTTGCATACAATATTTTTATGCCCTTATTTCGACCATATAACATCTTATTCACTATAATAATTTATTATGGTTCCTTTTTTCATGTGGAAAACATGGTTATAACTTTTTCTTTTTAAATATTATATGTGTGCCACTCACCTCATTTATCAAAGACCACATCTTCTCATCTCCTAATCACACCTTCAAAGACTTTCGGTTAAGACATGCCCGATAAAATTAACTTCCCAGAGTGACTAATATTATCCCAAAAGACTTATTTTGTTAAAAATCATACCCTATATAGTATTTTTTGATATCCTATTGAAATTACCTGATAAAAAGTTATCATTCTTCAAATATCATTTCTTTATTTCTTCTCACAAATAATTTAATTATTATTAAAACATGGTGATATTATAATTTATGTATTTTATATATACAAAGTTTTTTTTGTAAAATTAATTATACACATCAATCTCCATTACCATTAAATATATTAATAAATCATCATTCGTGTGTACAAAAAACTATATCATCATAAACAAATGTCATTCATTTTGTTCATTATTAGCTTTCAGAACATTGTATGAGGTTATATATAATATATATATATATATATTATATTTATAAAAAACATATTCCTGTGATATTATAATATCATGTATACATTATATAAATTCCATTCCTTGGGGATACCATCACTACATTCATGCGTATGAGAGACAAGAACCTTAGGAAGCGATCTGATTTATTTTCCTTAAATAATTATATGGATGAAAACAAGGATATATTTAATTAATATATGGGATATATATATAATATTATTGATATTTATAGAATATTAAACATTCTTAAGTGTAATATATCATTTTATTTCTTAAATTTTAACTCATCAAAATATTATAGCGTCATTAGTGTATGTATGGACTATAACCTTCACAAATCAATGCGACTCACTTTTCATCAGCACACCAAATCGACGATATGTGTAAGTATATTTCCAGAAAAAATATGGTTTTTATGATATTTCTATAATTTTACAAATATAATATATAATTTAACTCATTTCCATAATTATACCCCAAAAATAGTAACATTACTCATGAATACGTACGACCTAACCTCTCCATGATAATAACATGAATAATTTATCAAAACAATGTTTCATGATTGGAAATAAAAGTATAATTGATCTATACATATGATAATTATGTCATGAAAATATTTTAGGATATTATGTAACCATGATCAATGTAATAGGATTGAAAATAACAAATCAAATCATATTTGTAAAACAAAGTAGTTATTGACTAAAATTTGACTTTAAACTCGAATTGTTAATAAATGGTAATAAAAGGGAATATCAGTGTCATATATTGATTGATATATGTATCTTTTATTATAAAAAAATATTAGTAATAAACTTATATTTATTATATGGGAGTTACAAACAAGTATGATGTAATTCGAGACATATGTTGATGGATATTAATCCCATTTTTTTCTTTGAGATATGATCCATATTATCCATGTCTCTCTTTTATGTTGTATATATACTACCAATGTATATATTTTATTATTTTTATACTTAAATTTAAGAGAATTTGAATATCTGTTTGAATATCTATCATTCATGGGGTCAAATTTCATAAGATACCAAAATGAAAAGGGATTTTATGTCTATCTTATATTTTCTATGAGACATATGAATATTCACCAAAAAATTCATATATGTGCTGTATATAACAACCCATTAACATTTTATTTCATGAATCCCCATATTTTTAAAATATTCTCAGTTTAGTTTAATCATTCTATTTCTTGTGGGAAATAATTCAATGTTACCAATGTTGTCTGAATTATAAAAAAATTAATTCTTTAATAGAGATAGTTTATGATTATAATTATAGTGATGAAATTAAGATATACTTATAAATATCCTTATGAAAATTATTATCCTTTTTTTATTTCATGTGAATACATGTTTTCCATTCATTTCATTCTCTTTATATACTCAAGTGTTCAAAATGGATTTTTAGTGGTGTTTAAATCATCCAATAAATATTTTCAAATTTATACAAAAATAAAAGAATTTTGAAAATGTTATATTTTTTAAAAAGTTTTTTATAAGGTTGAAATTCTTTTTTCTTCAAGAAACATTTCATGTGATTTTCATTAAAAATAATTTTTCATCAATTATGAAATAGTTTTATGTTACTTATTCTTTACTTAGAATATCATCCAAGGACACCATTCTTATTCATTCCATGAATTGTTTAGGATTATGATCAATTGATTTTTATGAAACTGATATCCAATTCATGTGGTATGTTATAATGAAATGATGAAAGTATTATGAAAGAATTTAATTTTACACTAATTATGCAAAAATGGAGTTTTTTCTAAATCAATTTTTTTTCATGGGTTCTAATATCGTTATTATTATATGATGTTGTGTAAAATGAATGTATCAATTTGGTAATTGGTGGGAACTATAAAAACTTCCAATGAATTTTATAATGATTAATTTTTTAAGATCTCAAAGTGTACAAGGGTTGTTATCTTAGGCCTGAAATAGGGTACATGGGAGGTTATCCCAAGATCTAACGATGGTGAAAAAGAGGTTATCCAAAGCCCTAAAGAGGGTCTATGGGAGGACATCCTAGGCCTGAAGTCGGTATGTGGGTGGTTATACCAATCCTAATATGATATGAATTTATTTTGGGGTATCAGTAAAATAATATTTTCTATGCTTATTTTTATGGAACACTTTTATTTCTTATTGAAATGTTGTGATCTCATGGATCATATTATTTTATTCCCTTATGATTCAAGGCATATGAATTATTAATAATCATTCCATGACTTAAGATTATGTACTTTATTAGTAGGGTATGGTTTAAATATTACTTTCATGTTCACAAACACGTATACTCATGTTTTTTATGTATCTACCTTTTTTACCATTACTGAGAATCCGAAATCGAAGTTTCTTATGATTAATTTCCCCATGATATGAATAAATATTTATATGTGGTAATAAATATGGCGGATTTATTTACGGGAGGCATTGAATATTTTTCATTAATTTTGAAAATTATAACCCCAAATTCTAAATGCACTAAACTATTCGGATACATAGGCGTGTCTTTGTGAAATGTAATGAATATTCATCTATGATTATGTAATATCCATGTATGATAATCCTAGGTCATTGTAGTTTGTATCAGTGGAATGTTTTGTGTAAACCTCACCAACTAGGAGGAGATCAAATTATTGATATACCTAGGGATATTTATAACGATGTTTCTAGGGATGTCTCTTTATATATGTCTAATGACGAGTCAACGTATATACAAATGGTGCATAATTTTGTTAAAGGATATAGTGTGTGGATTTATTGAAATTTAATCTATATATAGATAATAAAAGTGGATATTTTATTAGAAAATAGATACCAAGGTGGAATAACTCTAGAAATAGATAATTGAATTTTATTCAAACATCTCATTGTGATGAAAAACCGGCCTTAATGAACAACTAGTTTGACAATCCAATGGGATGTGATTTTGAAATTGAAAAACCCTTTATGAACTGTCAAGAATGATTTAAATAGATAATGACTATAAATGACCAAGGATAAACCGATGGATTCATACATTGAATTTAAAATTTGGTGAATTAGACCTCTTATAAATGATTTTTTCAAATTATGTGGTTTCCTACGGTGACTATCGTTTCATACACTATCATGCTTTCTTTTATTAAATATGTAAAACCCTATAGAACTGTTTAAATACTGAGTGTGATAAAAAAGGAAAATATCTCATCTAGAAAATCTAAATGATATCGGAGATAAATGGAAATTCATATTTCTATTATCAAATATCTTTTTCATGATATGAATCATGCTGGACTTTAAAAATGATAAAATTGGGAACATAATTATATTGTGTCCTTCATGAAAAAATGTCCACCTTCCTTGAATGGATATGTTGATACACTTGTTCATGAATAATAGATCAGATCCACTGAAAATAATCTTTTAATTATATAATTCTTCCCACATTTAATCCACATTTTATTTTTCTATTAGTTTGGAGGTGAAGAGAATCCATGGTGGAATCTTATCAAGAATAAGAGGAAACATGGTGATATTGAGTAAAATTATTGGGACAAGTCCAAAAAATATCATCAATTTTTACATTCTTGGCATTCTATTTAAAAATATTTATGAGTAGTTTATAGAGATAACGAAAATAGAGGTTGAATCTGTTGGTTCCAATGAGAGAAATATTAAAAGAGATAGGATGTACTCTTATGGTATTATCAACTATCCTAAAATTAAGGTCAATCATTTCACTAGTGGCTAAAACCATGTTTCCATAAGTTGTTATCTATAAGACACATTAATATATATAAATAGATTGTTTGATGTAAAATCAAGGTTGAAACAGAGATTATAATTAAATATCAGTCAAATGGATTTGATAAGTAGAGAAAAAAGTAATTCAAATGATAATATAAGAACCATAGAGAAAAGAATATTATCTTTTCATTAATCTCAATGTCTGAGAATAATAATTGAGAAAATTTTCATTTGGGGGATAATCATTGTTTTTAGTTTGTAAAGGAATATCTTTCATAGGTGGACATCCAATGTGATGTGAAGACGTTATATAATGATATGAATATATATAACTCTTCATCGAATAAACCTCATAGAATTTAGTGTTTTAGTTAAAAAAAGTTTCTGAATTTTGAAAACATGTTCCCAAACATGATTTTTAATAATGATGATAAATTAATATATCCTCTTATGATAATAGATAAATGAAAATATCATACAATCATGATTTTTATGGTGACTGTAATAAAAACATTATGAGATGTAAAATTAATATCAGCTCTAAGAGTTATAATGTCCTATTTGAATCTAGACCTACATAGTTTTTTATATATGAATAATTTTCTAACAGTATCATGATTCAACCAAATTGAATAGATGTAGAATTAGCTGTCAAATCTCAAAATTGTTTGATGATCACATCCAAATTTTATCATTCTTCCCATGTTGGAGTTTGTGAGAACGATATTCCTTAAAAACATGTCTCTATTCCTATAGTTGAATGTGATGTTATCTTCAAAATGTATTTATTTTTCAATATAAATACCAAATAATATTCCATTTAATTGAAGTCACATTTTATATTCCAATCAAAAATATGATTTTCTATCAGTGTGATGATAATTTTGAACATATTATAGAAATCACATGAAGTTTATGCGTTTTTATTCTGATTAAATATGGGAATTTATATCAGGTGGTTTTCGGGAAAATAAATATCAATGATATACCTATTTTTGTGTAATTTGTTGAAAACATTCCAAATGTGTTTCATATCCTTCCCCCCAAACATGATGTTAATTTATTTATGGGACTAATACATGGGAACACAACAATTTAAAATAATTCCTATAGATTGGACTAAATAACATTCTATATTTGAAGATGAAACACTTAGGAAACAGTGAAAAGGAAATATTTCATCGATTTGTTTGAAAATTAAATGAAACATTTAATTTTGTTAAAAATAAATAATGATCAATGTAACACTCTGTCAAATACTATGAGATAAACATGATAAAAAAAAATTAGCATCAACTTCCCCGTATTGATTTATATTTTGAACAACTGTGTGGTGCTCAATAATATTCCAAAATGTTCCTTCATTATGTATATAATCAATTGAGGGTCAATATAATGGATATACCCAAGAAAAAATTCCATACATGTTATTGGAACTATAAATATATAGTTCGTCAATCAGTCATACTAATGCCTATGTTATCTTTATAGATTAAATGAATAAATACTTTATAGGTTAACTTTATTAGTTTGTTGTAGACGTTATATAATATATTATTATCTATTCAAATAAATTGTAATATAATGGACATCAATTGTGAATTTTACAAAAGAAACCATGGAAGGAGAATTTGTAGGAAAAAAATTATAATGTTTGAATATTGGACAAAAAAGGATTCAGTCAAGGGTCTTATAATTTCAAGAGAGGGTATATCAATAGATCCATCAATGATAGAGGCTATTGTGTATTGCCGTAGACCAACCACGGTGACTAAGATACATAGTTTTCATTGATTTTAAATATATTATAATTTGATTTTTCGAGAATTTCTATAGATTATCAAATCCACTCACCAGTTTAAAAGGCATGGGAGCTAGGTTCCTCTAGAAAGATGAATGCAAGGGAAATTTTAATGAGTTGAGTTGAATATTAGTTAGTTAACCTATGAATTCATTAATATGTATAATATATGGTTCCTTAATCTATATTAATTCATCCATGAAGGGATTGAGATGTGTTCTCATATAGAATGATCGATTATAGATTATTCCTCATTAAAATTGATGATTCGTTATCAAAATTACCAAACTCCAGATGAGGAGTTAACTCTTTTATTTTTTGAATTAAATATATGGATCAATTATATTTTTGGAGAAAAGTATCACACACACACACACATATATATCACAAAATATTTAAGAACATATTCAAAATAAATGAGTAGAATATGTGTCGGGTAATATGGTAATCTATTGCTAACTATTATTACTAATAAATACATTATCTCCCTATAAAGGTGAACAATGTGATAATTCTTATATTAAAAATGATCATGAAATATAATCATTGATGTGGATCAAAAAATATCTAAAATTTATGAATGTTTAAATGATGGACATGAAATTCATAGATAAAGTGTCTAAATAATGTATTGGTCAATTGAATTTTTAAACATCCATTGTGGAAAATATTAATGAGACATATAAGGAAGATATAGACCTAGAAAAGAGGGATATAATGGTTTGTGAGTTTATCATTGACCCTGATAGAATAAAAATATTTAGAAATTGTATTTGTTTTTTATCCATACCATATTTATTTAAGGATTTGTTACGTGAAGCTCATATTTCTCAATTCTCTATTCATGCATGAAATAAATATATGTATATAAATATTATATAGTACTTCTGTTTGGATTGAATAAAGATTTTCCATTACCCATATCAGAATATAAATAGGAAAAACATCCCCATGTATTATTTCACTGGAACCCTAAAACATATAAATGGAAAAATGATACATGGTGTATTTTTTATATCCTTACTATGTCAACACACATAACCACTATAAGACAAAACATACATCTAGATAATAAATATAGGATATAATTTAAGGAATTAGTAGGGTTTCATGGAGTAAAATACAACACTATATCAGTTTTGGATTTGAGGGTTACCATAGTGATCTGGTTATGTATCTTAAAAATCATGATACAGAGTTGTGTTTCTGTACAATGTATCATCCATAGAAATATGGTTATTCTGATAGAAAAATTTTAACTATAGAGTATATATTGATAAATTCTACTTTTTATTTCAAATTTGGTTGGGATCAATACCTTTCTCTATTTGAGTTTTTATATAAAAAATCTATCACTTCAACATATGAATGGAACCTTATAGAGACCTTTATTGGTGGAAATGTAGAATTCCAATGTGTTGGAATGAATTTAAATGAGTATATATTTTGGGCTGTTAGATAGATTAATAAATGGATTATATGTTCACATTCATTTAGAAACACATCATGGTATATCAGATATGGAATAAATATTTTTCTGAAAATTGTTATTGTGTTCTCGAATTTTGAGTTGGTGATTATGTGTTTATCAGAATTTTAGTACATAAAGAGGTTATGAGATTTATGAAGAATGTTTCAAGAAAAATTTATTTTGGTCCATTCTAATTTTTTTAGCATATTAGTAATGTAGAATATCTATAGGTGTTTCCACAAAATCTCCCCCATGTCCATATGGTTTTCCATGTATCTCTTGTGTGTAAGTAAATACCCAAACATTCACATGTACGGAACATAGAGGGAATACCATTAGAGAAATATATCTCATTAGAGGAATAATGGGTAGATATTCCATGTTATATAGATGAATTTATAAGAACAAAACCACTCACCTGGTCAAATATTTGTATTGAAGCCACTAGTTTTAGGAACATTTATGAGAACCTATGGAAAGGATGAGGCATATATATCCTCATTTTTTTTGTTGAGCTGATAAATTTTTTAGGGTTAAATCCATTTTAATGAGAATTGAATGTGAAACCCCATGTTGTTCTATATTTTTTGAATAAAATTAATTTCATTGATATCTTTAATTACATGAAACACCATGATATGGTGGTCTAACATGACACACTCGGTTATCTAGAGTTACAGTAGACATTGGGTTTTTAAAAAACTGTAATATGTTATCATTATTATTCAAACATGAATGAAATAACCCAGATGTTAAAAATCCAAATATGAATTGTAATATAAAAATTTAAATTATTAATTATTACATTTTCAAAAAATGAAAACTACCATATATTAAATTACTTAAGTTTTTTGGAAAATCCATTATATATTTTGAAAATAATATTTCCTCAAAAAAATTATTTTTATAATCATTAATGAACAAAAGTAATATTAATTTTCCCACTTTTAAAAGAATAATTTTTTAAAATAATATTCACTATTTATTCTATATTTCAAAATTATTTATAGTATATTTTTTAGAATTTTTTAAAAAGCATAGTTTATTAGGAATACTAAAAAATATTGAGTTCTAATTGAAAAATGACTTTTAGTTTATATTATTCATAAAGTTAGGATTTATTTTATATTGGTATTAAAGAAAAATTAGTTTTATTATTTATCTAATAATCTATATTATTTCATTGTAATAAATTTCATTTTGAAACTAGTTATAAAAAAATTGTAATCTTTTGGATATTTTCTCTTTGATAACACTTTTTCTCATCACAACTGTAGGATTAAATTTTAATCAAAATTTTCAAATTATATGTATTAAATTTTTCAAAAGGTATTAAATAATATTAATAATAATAATTTATATTATAAAATGTGTTCAACATTAGTTTTAACTGAATAAAAATTAACAATAATAAAAACTATTTATAGTGCTTAAGGTAAGAATGGGTTTATTGGGGGATAAACTAAGCTGATAATTATTAAAATAACCTATAATGTTTTATGAATAGTATAATATTGGAATAATCCATCCTTATCATGTTAAAGTCTTTATAATACATCATTTTGGATGGTTTTACTTTGTCAAAAATGTGGGTACACATATTTATTTTAAGACATTACAAGTGTACCACTTACCTTATAAAATACCACCACCTCTCCTCCCTCGTAAAGACTTAAAAATATTTTGTTCATCCAATAACTCTCCGAATAACATAGAAATAACTTTATATCAATATTAAATCCTTATTTTGGGAATAAAAACAAGCTATGAAGTATTTTGGTGCAAACTTATAGAGGTTACCTAAATAAGAGGTATTGTTCTTCAATGACACTTTTTATTTTATCTTTTCCTCAACATCCAATAATTTTTATTAAAACAAGATACATTAATAAAATATGTATATAAATTATAATGTTGTCCTTTTAGGTTAATTTATATACATAAAATCATCTCTTCTTCCACCAAATAGTTTATTAAATAATCATTCTCATGTATGGTGGACTACCGCCTTGCGAACCGATGTCATACATTTTAAAATTACAATTTTTAACATTTTTATTATTATTATGGATATAATATGTATATATATATCATATTTAGAACATATTTATAAATATAGATTCATTATATCAGATATACATTTTTTATTTTTTCTTCTTTAGTACATACAATAATGTCATTTGTGTATACGGCGGACTACCGCCAAGATAATGTTATGTGATTTGTTTTCTACTAATACTTATATATATAACAATTAGAATGAGGATAATGAAAATATTTGATAAAAATGACACACATATTATAATTATGATTTATTTTTATTTATAAATAGATAAAATATAATTTTCCTTCATAGCATTTCACTCACTGAAATATGATAACGCAACATGTGTATGTGTGGACTACTTCCTTCACGATGCAATGTGCCACTATTTTAATCCCCACACCACATATATGAAATTTCTAATAATACTAAAATAAATAATATTGTATTTATGATATTAGGATCATTATTTAATTATAATATATTATTTACCACCATTCCTTAGATATCCTATAAAAATCGAAACATTACTCATGTGTACGTACGACCTATGATATCCATGATCATAATGTACATGATTTATCAAAAATGTTATTCATGATTGGTATATATAGTAAATTTTATTTATTAATATTATAATTATTTCATGATTATTACTATGGATATTATTTCACCATGATCAATATAATATGATCAAAAATAACAAGTCAAAACAAATATTAAATATAAAGGGGTTTTTACCCGAAGCGTGAAATTAATGTGGAATTGTAAATTAATGGGTAATAAAAGAATGTAGTCTAATACTGAAAGGTTTGAAATATGTTATATTTATTCTATTATAGTTAATTATTAAACATATATTTATTATATAAGAGTTTTAAATGCGTATCAAAGAAGTCGAGACTTATAGTGAGGGATTTTTTTCATAGTTTTTATTTTCTATGAGACATAAGAAATATTTAACCTATATTTATTATATAAAGTCTATATACATAATATTAATATCTGTTAGAACTTTGATCAATAAAATTAAGATGATTAACATATCTATTTGAGTATCTATATTTCAGGGGGGTTTGGTTCAAAGGTTTCCAATGAGTTAATGGATTTCTTATCTCTCTATATTTTATGGTCACATATGAAAATTCACCCCAAAATTATATTATTCGGTTTATATAATACCCTATTGACATGTTATATCATGAATCACCAAATTTTTATTTTAATCCATGGTTCAATTAATGTTACACTTTTGTGGGGGTTATGATTTAGTGTTATACATTTGGTAAGAGTTATATGTTACAATGCCACTATATTTATAGATAGTTTATTAATATTATTACAATATTGAAATATTTTGTGCTATCTCTAAATAAACATACATAATTTATCACCCTCTGTTTATTTTATTAGAATAAATAAATTCACATTCTTTTGTACTCTTTATATACTCAAGAGTTTGAAATAAATTTTTAAAATGATTTTAAATATTCCTCTATAATTTTACAATTATATTCTCATATAAAAGTATTTTGTGAAATATTTATTTTTTAAATAGTTATTTTTGAATTAGGACTCCTATTTTCCTTCAGAAACGTTCAATGTGATTTTGTCAAAAATATTTTCCATATATATGATATCTCTTTATGTCATATATTCTTTACCGGGGATATGATCTATATATATTGGTATTATTATTTCCATGAATGGTTTTGGATTTTGATTAAAATATGTTTATGAATCCCATATCTATTCCTTGTTTAATGTTATGATTAATGTATGAAATCATTATGAATCTGGTTTCTTTTCCACAATTTTTTCACTGATGAATTTATTTATAAATTCCATTTTTCCTCATGGGTTCAGATATGATGTATGTTATATGATATTGTGGAGCATAAATGTATTTATTTTGTGATGGGTGGGGCCTATATATCATTACAATCCATTGGAATATGAATAATGTTATATGATCTAAAAGGGAACATAATAGGTTATCCCATAACCAAAAGAGGGTACACTAGTGGTTATCCTAATTCTAGAAGAGGGAATGCATTACGATACCACAAGCCAAAAAGCAGGTACATGAGAGGCCCTTTCAAGGACAAATTAGGTACATGGATGGTTATATCATTCCTAAAAAGATATAAATGTCTTGGTGGGTACCATTATCGTAATATTTTATATTCTTATGTGAATGCCAAAATTCGATGTCTCGTTCTAATTTTCATCCTTCAAAACTCATGCCCTTTGATTTCATAATGATTCATGTCTTATGAACTTGAAAACATTATTCCATAACTCAATATTAAGAACAATGAAATGTTGGGTATGGTTTGAAAATATTTTTACCATGTTCTCATACCATTATTTCATGTTATTAATACAAATATTCCTTATTTACCCATACTGAGCATCTAAGGTCACCCTTTAATATGTTTCCTTTCCCTAGAATATGAAGAATGACATTTATATATGAGTAAAAAAGATGGAATATCATTATGCGATACATTCAATAACAATAATTAAAAATAAGATTTTGTTCTAAGATTCCAAAGACCCTAAATAGTTATAGTCCTCAAGAATGTATTTGTTTAATATAATTAATATAAATCTAAAATTTCTAATATCTATTTATGATTATCCCATGTTGATATATTAATTTACCATCGATCTCTACCACATTAATGAACACGTTTTTATGAGTTCTTATGAATTTTTATGGTTGTGATTATCAATGATATCCTAATGTATTTGGAAATAAATTTTAAGTTTAATATATATTTTTTGGCTATCATGGAGATACCTTAATCTCATTAGAAAAATTTAAATATTTCAATGTTTTGTTATCCAATGAATTTATATTTATTTCCATATGCATTCTAGGTCTCCAAAGGGTGTGGTGGTTGGTCAATCAATGAATATGGTAGTTATTTGTTTTTGGAATGTTCTTCATATTATTTTTCATATTTGTTGTTTCCAATTTCATGTAACGCCCCGACCCCAGCTACCCAGAGTCGGTGCATTACTTCGTAACATTGGCATGATCATGAGAAAGATCAAGTCTCGAAAGACCGATTAGTTTAGTAGCCTTGGAATAACTAGATACATCCATAAATTTTTACATTATATCATAAAAAAAACATCTTGTCTTCATATCCCCTCATACTATCCCTGCAGGTCATTCATAAATTACTTCTTCATAATCCTGGAAAAAAAAAATAAAACATTGAAAGGGGTGAGCTCGGATGCTCAGTAAGGATAACATTATAGCAGAAGCTTTCATAAATAAGCATAAACACTTAAGGCAATTTATAACTAAAACAAAAGCCTTTTAAACTTGAACTTTCAACATGGTATGGCATAAATAAAATGAAATAATGCCATTTACTTACTCACATGGATATTCTACTAGTCGAATGATCACATGCAATATC
This sequence comes from Viscum album, assembly GCA_963277665.1. Taxonomy (NCBI): domain Eukaryota; kingdom Viridiplantae; phylum Streptophyta; class Magnoliopsida; order Santalales; family Viscaceae; genus Viscum; species Viscum album. Next base: position 40,334,431 of record OY728129.1, on the reverse strand, counting down.
AATAACCACTTTCATAATGATGGAATGCATAATGCCAGACTATCATAACCACATAGCCAAGGCCTCGTGCCAAGACTACAAATAAGATTTTGCCAAGGCCTTGTGCCAAGACACTAGTTTGTCTCATGAGACCTACCGATGCATCGAGGAGCTATAGCGGGCTCCACCCGTCACTTATTAAGTCCAATGCATTCCCATATGAAAAGGTTTAAACATAACGTAAACATTCGTATTAAACTAGCATACGAAATGTCAATACTTTCACCACAAACCATGAATGGTATAAAAATAGCACATCCACAGTCAAAAATAATTCATTCGATACAATATGGAAGATTGTATTGTATCACATTAACCTCAATCATGAATAATGAAGGATGTTGACATAGATGAAAATAATCATCAAAACTATTTGGGAGAAATATCCACCTTTTCTTGAAAACATTTAAAAGTCACACTATTTGTCAAAAAGCCATTTAAAAATAGATTTTTGAATCAAAGTGTCCCATACCACTTTGAAACTTTTTAAAAGGATTTTTAATTTTAAAACTTTAATGTCCATATAAATAAATCCTTAAAACCATTTTTAAAATATGGACATTAATGAGCATGATTTAGAAGAATAATTCATTAAAACATTTTAAAATGGTATTTTGGTTAGAGTTTCTAACCAAAATAGAGACACTTGAATACAAATAATTGAGGTAATCAAAACATTGTAATATCATGAGAATAAAGGAATTCATGATATACTATGTCAAAGTACATTATATACACCACAATAAAGTGATTTGGTGTATATCATCAAATAAGTCTCAATGGAATGTAAATTGAGATGAAATCTCTCATAAAGGTTGTATCCTTTGGTTAAGGATAAATAAACGACATAATTATGTGTGACAAATATAAATACACTAAATATGATTGGATATTCAGTGTAAATCAATAAAATTATATTCACACATATTCTTGTAAAAACAATACCAACGAATTGGATGTTTAACTCAACAAATGGAGAATGAGTTAAAATTACTCTTATCAAATTCATATCAATGAATTGAGAATTATCAATGGAGTGATTATGTGTATCAAACTTATATCCACAGGAAGGGGAGTGGAAATTATGACATAATCAAATGAATAGTGATTCCACACATAATCTTGGGGTAATATAATCAATGAAATATGCGTAAAGCCAAATGAGTGGAAATTGAAATCTCAAATTCCCTTATTGATTAGGTAACTTAAGAAACAAACACCCATGAAAGAAATATCATACCATGATGATGTAAATACCCATAGAATAAAGTATATTACACAATGAATACAATCATGGGTAGTACACATACACCACATGCAATAATTAAGTGGTGATCAATGGAATTCTCACGGAATTAAAAGTGAGACAAGAAACCCCTTACCACGTTAATCAACTGAGTCGCATGGCCAAAAGTTAATAACCACCAAATGATTTACAGAATAACATGAATATAAAGTGAATCATGATAATATATATCAAATGGAAGTACACAATACACCACTTTCAATAATTTAGTAGCGAACATTGGAAATCTCACGGAATTGAAAGTGAGATAAGAGAATCCCTTACATTGTACTTTTTCCTTGGTCGATGGTAGGTTTACCTCCTGTATAATGGTGAAATAATTGTTATTGAATAATAAAAGAATCATTTACTTTAATATGATATCATATATGATCTTTTATCATTGATTTGTTAATAATATTTTAGAATCATCGTCATTTCGGGTGTTAACGGGTTCATTTTACTTTATATTCTTTGTTATGTGAGACATATTCGTTATTAATGGGATGTATATTATTTATATCCATAATGGTATCAAGTTCTTAAACATCATTTTTAAATCATCAAATGATAATTATACTTTAATGGATACGATGGAGAATGAATCTCATCGCGTTCGTGGAGACGGTAGTCCGTACGTACGCACGAACGCTACTTCCATTTAATTTTTATTTTAAAAGAATCGAATCCAAATTATACATAGGTATATTACTATTCCAGTATAATATAATATTTTATATATGTTACTTAAGTTCATTTACACCATCCTTTATACGTTCCATGTGTGGTATGAACGAGTCATATCATTTTAAGGGGGCGGTAGTCCGCACTTCCTCAAATGAAATTATCGTATGTATATACAACACGAAACGAATAATGGTATGAAATAAAATGGAATTACAGAAGCTTATATATAACATATATATCATTAATATCATATTTAATTACAGTGCCATCCTAATGGCCACCATGAGAGGCGGTAAGATGTATTTGAACAATCATCGTTTCGTGAGGCGTTAGTTTTCCATCCACAGAAACATTATGTTCATCATCCATTAGATGGAGTTGTGTGAATGTGTAGTTTGAATCCTTCTTATAACAACATCCTAGTATATTGAGGATACTGGTGTTGTTACAAAAGAAAGGAAATAAAAAGATTTTGGGGGTTGGAGAAGCAAAATAAATGAAAATACTTTAAGAGAAATTGTTACCTTTAATTTAGGTAACTCACTTTGGTTGGAACCAAAGGACTTCTTGAAATGATTTCTGCCTAAGGGGAAGCTTCAAGGAGGAGGAGAGGGATGTAAGGAGCTTAGTTGGGCAGAGTTTGGACGAGCCAAGTGGCTTGAGAGGTGTGAGGAAAAGAGAAGGAGGAGTGCCCTTTTATAAGAGGGGTGAGGGGCATCTTTGGAAAAGCTAGAAATATTAATTTATAATAAATTCATATTCGGTTTCCAAAGGCTCCAAAGTTGACTATTAAAAGGATGAGGTAGGGATAGGTCGAAAACAACTCATCCAATATAATTTAGACAGGTTTGGGTACTTATATTAACCTTATCTTTAAGTATTAACTCTAAGTTAATTAGTTTCACTTTTACAATGTCTCTTTGTATTTTTATATAATATGGTTAATAAAATTACTATATACATCCAAGCGACCCCCAAGTGGTCCATTAATGATTAACCTATCATAATATAAGTCTTTTGGCCGAACCTTAGATTTTTAGGAATTTAATATCAATTAATAATATAACATTTGTTTTAAGAACTCTTTTATGTCAATTTTGACACTATTCAATAGTTGATTTTTTTGAAACTCATAACAGATTGATTACTTCGAAAAAAGTCGATTAAATCAATCCTAATATATCATATTATCCTAGAAAATTAGTTTAATTCATTAAAAGTTTCATATTGTATTTATTTGGGTATTTATAATATCAATTATTTTAATTTTTCACTATTATAGTAATTAATGCATCATCATTGTGTCATAAATAAAATAAATTATTTATTGTCTAAAAATTATAAATAAAATATCATTATGTAGGAAATCGTTTTAGCTTTCTAATGAATATTTATAATCGAAAATCCAACATGCATAACCCTATGTAAAAATTGTTCTTCTAAAAGATGTAAGCTTATGCCATTTTTATTTTTATTTTAGCTTTATTAATATAATGTGTCATTATCACTTACAAGTGGATCCATGGGGTCCCAAAATAGACCCAAAGACGCCCATGGTCGACCATGTATCAACCAATAGGGTTAAGACACGTTTTAGGGTAATTTAGTATTATTATAATATTATTTTTTAACCCTTATTTACCGGATTTACCCTTAACAATGGTAAATAAAATATTTACCGCAGTAATTATTCAAAATGTCTAAAAATAAAAGTTACCTATTTACACAATTTGAACATCCTGATTCCAAATATGGAATCCATTTTCCTAAATTCAAAACAGAGAAGTGGCAGAAATTAATTTAAAATTAATTCCCGCTGTCAAAACAAAAAGCGTGTTTTTAAGAGATAATAACTATCAAAAGATTGACACTTGTTTATATTCGGTTTAATTGTAAAATTATGTCCAATGACCAAAATTATATTAAATGGTAAAAATATATTCTAAATATACCTTAAAACCACTCAAATTCACAATTTATCACTATTAATTATTTTGATTAAAAAAGTTGTTTTTAATTAAAATTTAGTAATTTTCACTATTCATCAAAATATAAAAGTTATCCGAAAAGTACCAAAATTTCACCCTAGGCTAATTTCAATATTCCGAATCCAAAAATGAAGTCCATTTTAAAATATAAAATATATATAATTTCAAAATTTAGGTATTACTATTCATAACGACTAGTTTGATTGGTTGTGGTGTGTGTTAGAACTCGAAGTTGCGTACAACACACGCTACTGTATTACTCAAAGGAAAGCGTACCGTGGAAGCTTGGAATGTTTTATTTTAAATTTTTTGATGTCCCCATTTAGTCAAAAGGTTTAAAATATTGTATCTAAAAAGGGTTCACTATTAAAATTTGGTTAAAGTGCAATATTGAAAATGAATTTGTTCTTACATTATGTCTAAGAAACTCATAATATGGATTCTAAAATTATAAGGATTATATAAAGATTAAAATTTAGTTAACACTATTCATAACCTCTTTTGAACAGACTGTTTGGTAATTCATGGTGCGATTGAACTTGGTGTTGCGTGTAGTGAAAGTTATTGAATTATTTTGAAGAAATAACACACTATAAAATCTTGGGGTGTTACATTCTCCCCTCCTTCAATAAATTGCGTCCTCGCAATTTGAAATTGTTCTTCGAAAATAAAAGGTTGAAAATAGAAAATATATTTGTGGGAAAACCCACATCGGAAATTGGGTTACTAAAATTTAGTCTTAATATGAGGAAAAGAGAAATGAAAGGGTCACCACCAAATTATGATCTCGATTAGGAGAACATTGGTGGCATTTAGAGACATATAATTGGAGGAAAAATGTAAATATTTATAGGTATTGATTGAGGTCATCAATCACAAACAAGTGTAAAATTGAGGTCCTTAAATTCATCAATCTATGATGATTTGAAATACCATCGGTTCAACAAAACATAGGGTATTAGGATAACACATTTTTGACGTTTCAAAATATCTTAGTTGAAATCCCACATCGAAAAATGAATTAATGAGGACTCTATTTAAAATAAAGAGCCGAAAGTATTAAGATTACCGAAAAAAACACATACTAGGGTTCCATGAAGGAAAAATATGGATATGGAGGAGAAATCTAACCATCAATTATCTGATGTAGAGTGGTAGAGAACATGGCTATGAAAAGGCCAAAAATCCCAAAGCCATAAATTTGTGATGATTTAAGGTACCGTCTAGGACAACATTTTTGTTCTATGTTTCTTTTATTAATGTTGGGGAATTTATTTATGAGATTGGCTAAGAACATTATGAGATATACTTAAATTTTAAGTAGATTTTCATTCTTTAATAAATTTCCACCACTAACTCAATTTTTTTTTAAACGATGAGTATTCAAGAAGACTTGGTCACACTGGAAGAGCTAGAATAAACTTCTATAGAAGCACATGATCCATGCAGGATAAACCATATATTAATCAAAACCAAAATGGTTAGTGAATGATCTAATGATCCCCCAAAAGGATATTCATTGAGATAAATATGCACTAATCTTAATTTTCTAAAATTAAACCAACAATACCCCAAAGTTAAATAGATACCATTCAATAACCAATTGTCCTTAAAATCCTTTAATATAATCCAAACTAATATTGAAACCCAAAACATAGAATAATTTGATTATGTAGTCTCCCATGTTAAATTGTATCTCCAAATTACATCAAATACTCTTAAAGTCACATACTTAAAAGTAATCATCACATATTCTCTGTTATAGGTTAATCATTTCCATAAATAACCCAAATCACTATAAATCAACAATAAAAATGTAGATAAAAATCCACCATTACTCTACAAATGAAACCTCATTGTATTCTATTTTCCTTGGGCATATAGTGTTCCTAACAAAACGAACATCTTCCAAAATAACATTTATCACTTAATCACCAAATCATTTTCCTATACCAAGGGTATTCATTTGATAAGACATAAGAACCAAAATCATCTTATTATTGATCAATAAAATCATTTAACAAAAAAAATAGTCACACTAACCAGGGACTTCACGTAGTCCAGTGGTAGGCGATAAATCCCAATCGCACTTTGGTTGTGGGTTCGATTCCCATAGCTTTGTCCGACGCGATGGGTTGTCACACGGTCTACGTGTTGTCCTTTTTCAAAAACTATATTTTATAATATTACCAAAATGAGATAAATTCCTCAAAATAACATAATTTAACCACAAATGTTATATCATACTTTGTATTTTCATCCCAAATTATAATAACTTATCATTTTCTCAAACCCCAATGATCATATAAAACCAAATGGTTATTTATACCTATATCCACAAGAGAAGAGACAATTCTTCCCCAAATATCATTCTCACATGGCAAACTGCGGGGTTACAAATACAAGAGAAAATTATTCCAAAGCAAACCCATCAACAAGGAGTGCTAATACTTTTTAAATTTTTCTCCAGCCATTTATTTCCACATAGCTTCTTCTTTGACCAAGAAAATATCCTATAAAATAGGACATTCACTCGGGTAATGGCCAGGTCCCCTACATTTACGACAAATGACTGTAAATGGAATCTTGGGACCATTTTTATCTTCTTCCATAGTACTCTTTATTTTTCTTCGGCAATTCTTCACTTTATGTCCTTCCTTCCCGCACGTAAAACATTTCGTTGTCCCATTGAGACACTTTCCTGGGTGTCTCTTTCCACAATTCCTGCATGATGAAAATTGAGGTTTCTTTTCTCCATGGTCTCCATTGCTGGAGATCTTATCATTTATCACCTTTCTCTTCCTTGTTGAGTCTGGGAGTTGGTTAATATATATGTTGTTGATCATATTTTTGGAAAACTGATTTGGCATAAAGACGATATCTTTTACGCCTATCAACATTCCATTTTGTTGCTCATTGCCACCACTGTTCCCAACTTGTCCATTATTCTCAAAGTCACTATGACTTCCTTGGAATCCAGCCATTGACTAAAACCAGAAGGCATTGTGTGAGTAATAGTAGTCGTAAAATCATTTAGAGATTAAAATGTCACCATATTCTCAATTTGAAACATATTAGGATTAACCAAGGTCATTTTCTCTCATCTTATGTATATATTACTTAAATCGGTTTGTAAAGAAAATGTAAATTATCCTAAGCATATCCCCCGGGAGTGTCGTAACCAAGAGTGCAGCAAGGCCCGTTGTCGTGCACCAGTTCCCGTTCGAGTCTAGCTCAAAGCGGTGTTTTCGGGTTTTACCCCTAGGTACATCTGTGCCAGAGCCGCCTCTACCTGCTCGTATCCAGACATGGATGTATTGCTCGGAAAACTCACAAAATCTTTACAATACCAAAATTCTAGGATGTTTTTTTTATTCTAATCCTCAAAGTTCATCTTAGGTCTACGTGCTCTAATCAGAGTTTATCTAAATCTAGCTACCAAGGTTTGTACTAAACTTCCTCTGATACCAACTGTAACGCCCCGACCCCAGCTACCCAGAGTCGGTGCATTACTTCGTAACATTGGCATGATCATGAGAAAGATCAAGTCTCGAAAGACCGATTAGTTTAGTAGCCTTGGAATAACTAGATACATCCATAAATTTTTACATTATATCATAAAAAAAACATCTTGTCTTCATATCCCCTCATACTATCCCTGCAGGTCATTCATAAATTACTTCTTCATAATCCTGAAAAAAAAAATAAAACATTGAAAGGGGTGAGCTCGGATGCTCAGTAAGGATAACATTATAGCAGAAGCTTTCATAAATAAGCATAAACACTTAAGGCAATTTATAACTAAAACAAAAGCCTTTTAAACTTGAACTTTCAACATGGTATGGCATAAATAAAATGAAATAATGCCATTTACTTACTCACATGGATATTCTACTAGTCGAATGATCACATGCAATATCAATAACCACTTTCATAATGATGGAATGCATAATGCCATACTATCATAACCACATAGCCAAGGCCTCGTGCCAAGACTACAAATAAGATTTTGCCAAGGCCTTGTGCCAAGACACTAGTTTGTCTCATGAGACCTACCGATGCATCGAGGAGCTATAGCGGGCTCCACCCGTCACTTATTAAGTCCAATGCATTCCCATATGAAAAGGTTTAAACATAACGTAAACATTCGTATTAAACTAGCATACGAAATGTCAATACTTTCACCACAAACCATGAATGGTATAAAAATAGCACATCCACAGTCAAAAATAATTCATTCGATACAATATGGAAGATTGTATTGTATCACATTAACCTCAATCAAGAATAATGAAGGATGTTGACATAGATGAAAATAATCATCAAAACTATTTGAGAGAAATATCCACCTTTTCTTGAAAACATTTAAAAGTCACACTATTTGTCAAAAAGCCATTTAAAAATAGATTTTTGAATCAAAGTGTCCCATACCACTTTGAAACTTTTTAAAAGGATTTTTAATTTTAAAACTTTAATGTCCATATAAATAAATCCTTAAAACCATTTTAAAAATATGGACATTAATGAGCATGATTTAGAAGAATAATTTTTTAAAACATTTTAAAATGGTATTTTGGTTAGAGTTTCTAACCAAAATAGAGACACTTGAATACAAATAATTGGGGTAATCAAAACATTGTAATATCATGAGAATAAAGGAATTCATGATATACTATGTCAAAGTACATTATATACACCACATAAAAGTGATTTGGTGTATATCATCAAATAAGTCTCAATGGAATGTAAATTGAGATGAAATCTCTCATAAAGGTTGTATCCTTTTGTTAAGGATAAATCAACGACATAATTATGTGTGACAAATATAAATACACTAAATATGATTGGATATTCAGTGTAAATCAATAAAATTATATTCACACATATTCTTGTAAAAACAATACCAACGAATTGGATGTTTAACTCAACAAATGGAGAATGAGTTAAAATTACTCTTATCAAATTCATATCAATGAATTGAGAATTATCAATGGAGTGATTATGTGTATCAAACTTATATCCACAGGAAGGGGAGTGGAAATTATGACATAATCAAATGAATAGTGATTCCACACATAATCTTGGGGTAATATAATCAATGAAATATGCGTAAAGCCAAATGAGTGGAAATTGAAATCTCAAATTCCCTTATTGATTAGGTAACTTAAGAAACAAAAACCCATGAAAGAAATATCATACCATGATGATGTAAATACCCATAGAATAAAGTATATTACACAATGAATACAATCATGGGTAGTACACATACACCACATGCAATAATTAAGGGGTGATCAATGGAATTCTCACGGAATTAAAAGTGAGACAAGAAACCCCTTACCACGTTAATCAACTGAGTCGCATGGCCAAAAGTTAATAACCACCAAATGATTTACAGAATAACATGAATATAAAGTGAATCATGATAATATATATCAAATGGAAGTACACAATACACCACTTTCAATAATTTAGTAGCGAACATTGGAAATCTCACGGAATTGAAAGTGAGATAAGAGAATCCCTTACATTGTACTTTTTCCTTGGTCGATGGTAGGTTTACCTCCTGTATAATGGTGAAATAATTGTTATTGAATAATAAAAGAATCATTTACTTTAATATGATATCATATATGATCTTTTATCATTGATTTGTTAATAATATTTTAGAATCATCGTCATTTCGGGTGTTAACAGGTTCATTTTACTTTATATTCTTTGTTATGTGAGACATATTCGTTATTAATGGGATGTATATTATTCATATCCAGAATGGTATCAAGTTCTTAAACATCATTTTTAAATCATCAAATGATAATTATACTTTAATGGATACGATGGAGAATGAATCTCATCGCGTTCGTGGAGACGGTAGTCCGTACGTACGCACGAACGCTACTTCCATTTAATTTTTATTTTAAAAGAATCGAATCCAAATTATACATAGGTATATTACTATTCCAGTATAATATAATATTTTATATATGTTACTTAAGTTCATTTACACCATCCTTTATACGTTCCATGTGTGGTATGAACGAGTCATATCATTTTAAGGGGGCGGTAGTCCGCACTTCCTCAAATGAAATTATCGTATGTATATACAACACGAAACGAATAATGGTATGAAATAAAATGGAATTACAGAAGCTTATATATAACATATATATCATTAATATCATATTTAATTACAGTGCCATCCTAATGGCCACCATGAGAGGCGGTAAGATGTATTTGAACAATCATCGTTTCGTGAGGCGTTAGTTTTCCATCCACAGAAACATTATGTTCATCATCCATTAGATGGAGTTGTGTGAATGTGTAGTTTGAATCCTTCTTATAACAACATCCTAGTATATTGAGGATACTGGTGTTGTTACAAAAGAAAGGAAATAAAAAGATTTTGGGGGTTGGAGAAGCAAAATAAATGAAAATACTTTAAGAGAAATTGTTACCTTTAATTTAGGTAACTCACTTTGGTTGGAACCAAAGGACTTCTTGAAATGATTTCTGCCTAAGGGGAAGCTTCAAGGAGGAGGAGAGGGATGTAAGGAGCTTATTTGGGCAGAGTTTGGATGAGCCAAGTGGCTTGAGAGGTGTGAGGAAAAGAGAAGGAGGAGTGCCCTTTTATAAGAGGGGTGAGGGGCATCTTTGGAAAAGCTAGAAATATTAATTTATAATAAATTCACATTCGGTTTCCAAAGGCTCCAAAGTTGACTATTCAAAGGATGAGGTAGGGATAGGTCGAAAACAACTCATCCAATAGAATTTAGACAGGTTTGGGTACTTATATTAACCTTATATTTAAGTATTAACTCTAAGTTAATTAGTTTCACTTTTACAATGTCTCTTTGTATTTTTATATAATATGGTTAATAAACTTACTATATACATCCAAGCGACCCCCAAGTGGTCCATTAATGATTAACCTATCATAATATAAGTCTTTTGGCCGAACCTTAGATTTTTAGGAATTTAATATCAATTAATAATATAATATTTGTTTTAAGAACTCTTTTATGTCAATTTTGACACTATTCAATAGTTGATTTTTTTGAAACTCATAACAGATTGATTACTTCTAACAAAGTCGATTAAATCAATCCTAATATATCATATTATCCTAGAAAATTAGTTTAATTCATTAAAAGTTTCATATTATATTTATTTGGGTATTTATAATATCAATTATTTTAATTTTTCACTATTATATTAATTAATGCATCATCATTGTGTCATAAATAAAATAAATTATTTAATGTCTAAAAATTATAAATAAAATATCATTATGTAGGAAATCTTTTTAGATTTCTAATGAATATTTATAATAGAAAATCCAACATGCATAACCCTATGTAAAAATTGTTCTTCTAAAAGATGTAAGCTTATGCCATTTTTATTTTTATTTTAGCTTTATTAATATAATGTGTCATTATCACTTACAAGTGGATCCATGGGGTCCCAAAATAGACCCAAAGACGCCCATGGTCGACCATGTATCAACCAATAGGGTTAAGACACGTTTTAGGGTAATTTAGTATTATTATAATATTATTTTTTAACCCTTATTTACCGGATTTACCCTTAACCATGGTAAATAAAATATTTACCGCAGTAATTATTCAAAATGTCTAAAAATAAAAGTTACCTATTTACACAATTTGAACATCCTGATTCCAAATATGGAATCCATTTTCCTAAATTCAAAATAGAGAAGTGGCAGAAATTAATTTAAAATTAATTCCCGCTGTCAAAACAAAAAGCGTGTTTTTAAGAGGTAATAACTATCAAAAGATTGACACTTGTTTATATTCGGTTTAATTGTAAAATTATGTCCAATGACCAAAATTATATTAAATGGTAAAAATATATTCTAAATATACCTTAAAACCACTCAAATTCACAATTTATCACTATTAATTATTTTGATTAAAAAAGTTGTTTTTAATTAAAATTTAGTAATTTTCACTATTCATCAAAATATAAAAGTTATCCGAAAAGTACCAAAATTTCACCCTAGGCTAATTTCAATATTCCGAATCCAAAAATGAAGTCCATTTTAAAATATAAAATATATATAATTTCAAAATTTAGGTATTACTATTCATAACGACTAGTTTGATTGGTTGTGGTGTGTGTTAGAACTCGAAGTTGCGTACAACACACGCTACTGTATTACTCAAAGGAAAGCGTACCGTGGAAGCTTGGAATGTTTTATTTTAAATTTTTTGATGTTCCCATTTAGTCAAAAGGTTTAAAATATTGTATCTAAAAAGGGTTCACTATTAAAATTTGGTTAAAGTGCAATATTGAAAATGAATTTGTTCTTACATTATGTCTAAGAAACTCATAATATGGATTCTAAAATTATAAGGATTATATAAAGTTTAAAATTTAGTTAACACTATTCATAACCTCTTTTGAACAGACTGTTTGGTAATTCATGGTGCGATTGAACTTGGTGTTGCGTGTAGTGAATGTTATTGAATTATTTTGAAGAAATAACACACTATAAAATCTTGGGGTGTTACATTTCATTCTTGTTACTATTGTATTTTGATTTTACTTTATATCATACTATATATATAATTATTTTCATGCTAAAATAAATTATCATTATTTTGTGTGAAATGATTTATTTCATATAACATTTCAGTTTCTATATGAGAATGACATCACTAGTACAACCCATTAGAACCATTTCATAGAACTCATGTTCATGATTTTCTTTATATTTATTATATTCTTTCTGGTATCACATTGGTGAAAATTTTGGAATCAATATTATATGGGTATCAGTTGACACATTCATATGAGTAATATTATTTAAGTCATTATACCGAGATTTTGACTTTGCTGATTTATTAGAGGATGTGTTTCTATTATCACATTGTAGTGAATAATGTGTTATTAAAAAATTTGAATTGAAATATAACATCATATAATTATGTGATTTTAAATTTGATAATCAAACATAGTTAGAGTTTTCATGTTATTTTGACATCAATATCAATTATAATTCGAATAAATGAAGTAATGGATACACTCAGTCCAATGAAAAATGGTGACATTTCTCATGAGGAAGATGTTAAATATATAATATCAAATAATCATATATATTTTATCTATATAGAGATATTGTTAGTTTCAGAGTGTAATTATATCATATAATATTATATTCACTTTAGTTTTAGTATTTAAATGTATCATATTTAGTATATATTTAAGTGGTGGAATAGAGTGATCGTGTTGTTCACGATGATACCTTATAGGGGTGGTACAAGGATGGAAAAAATTATGAGTTGATTAAAGGGGATCAGTCTATTCCATAAGTCCTGAGAGAAGTGGTTCCCTGAGATTTTCATCTTAGACCCCCGATATCATATATGGTTATTTCAAAAATATATCATGACATCAGAGAATAATTCTAATTACAAGGTATGAAGAAGCCAATGATAGCTTTTGTGACTGCATTACTTGTTATTAGGTGGATTATGTTGAATCATGAAGTTATAGAATGTTTCAAAACTCCTTTGGAGCATTAAATGGAATTTTCATGATATATCTGTGGACTTTATAATTGGTTTACTTGAAAATATGGGATGATTTTATTGTATAGGTAATTGTGGAAAATTTCATGGACTCTCTTGATTTTTTAATGATCATGGAGTCGAATGTGATTGATTCTTATTCAATGGTATATAAGGTTGAGTTTGTGATGTGTCATTGATTTTTAAAAATGATTGTCTCAAATCAATATCCATGTGATAAATCATGATTTTCGAATAGTTTTCTTCCTGAATATAGCTCTTAAGTATTCCATTTTGTGTTATTTTATAGTCATAAATAATGAAATTTAAAAAATCATTAATCCATTATAATATAGTTAAACATTTATGTGAGATTTATCTCAGTTGTTCTTAGGTGAAACATCAAATATATTTTTATTATATATTATTAAAAATAATAAATATTTAATTTTCATAAATGAATTCATTCAATTTTATTAGTTTCCCTATATATCAACTTTGCATTGGACAGAGCTTCAGGAGATGGATATTATTAGACATAATTTTTTGTATATCTTCATAATGAAAGTACATGAGATTCATGAGAAAATGAAACTTACACAAAAACATAAAAATTATATTCTGTTAACCAATATAGTGATTGTTTATACATATTTGGGATAACATGTGTTCTAGAATGTTTCTTGACATCATAGGTATGAAATATTACACTAGGGTAGAATTATTTATTCATGGTTAATTAAGAATTGTATGGTGTTTTAGTGATAAAGGTGGTGTTGTATCATTTTTTACTTAAACCCTAGATGGATTGATATCATTATATGTTCAAAATATCAATGGTTTGAATATTGTTTATGAAAATAGTAGTGTTTTAATATCATTATTATAAGTTGATATCAAGTTCAAAATTTCATTATTTCATGTTTTATAATGGAATTCTTATATAGAAGAATAAACATAGATGTGAGAGTAATAGATATATGATTAGTAACCAGATCCTTTTTAAAAACATTCCTTTTAATAGATTTTGAATTAACTATAATATTAGGAATTTAATGTTTTGTGTGATCTTATATGCTATCATTTTTTCTTATAATAAGGATATTTTAATTTTATATCTATCTCTCAAGGTGTTTTAGTTTATCTGTTTTTATCATCTTGGATTTTTTTTATTCCTGATGATTAGAAACCTTATAGGTGATATATAATATAGTGTATTTAATTTATATAGTCCTTTACTTCTATATTTTATAGATTTGAAGTAATTGTAACGGAGTTTGATTGTGTATTTTTGGAGTTAAAATTTGAAATTGAATTTTCTAAGGAAAAAATATCATGGTTTTTTATTTATGACATTTCGGCTATAAGAATCATTGTAATTTATGACACCCACAAAGTGGATTTTTCATGGATTATTTGGAAGGGTACTAAAATTGGGATTGGTTGCCTTGGGATAAAACTATATCCCAGTTTTTTGACGATGTTTTCATTTCATAAATGTGGATATTTTTTATCATGCTTTAGGGATTTGATTTTGTTGGTATTTTTTTTGAAAATGTTGAGTGTAACAATATTTTTTGTGAGATGTTAAAAATATCTTGGAATATATTGTTATCCATTGTCAGTTGACTTGATACTCAAATGAGGAATATGTATAGCTTATTGTTTTTATGAGAAATCAATAGTTTTGATCAAATCTATGTTTTATGAGAAATAATATCCTTGTATTTTTTGTATGATCGTAGATTTATTGAATCATTGTATTTAGATACCCATTGTGATAACAAAACCATCTTATTGTTAAGGGCACCCCAAAATGGTTTAGTCAGGTGAATTAATAACTATAATTTTTTTCCACTATCATTTCATTTAGACCTCTAATATTATTGATAACCATAAGAGGTAGTGACTCATTCCTATTTTAGTTCGAGGAACCCATTATAGATGAATGAGTGTCTAATATATTTATATTTATTCTCCATGATCAAAGACACTCACCATTGTTTTCTTCTTATTCCATCCATTTTCTTACTTCATTCACTTTCTCATGAGATTATGTAAGTGAATGGTATGTGAATATGATGGATGATGACAATGTGGTTAATATGTTAATTGGTTAATAATTCTGGATGGGTCGGTCTAAAACCATGAAAGGGGGACCATGACCGTTGAATCCCCAAACAGGAAGAATGACCTCTTTCCCCCACCAAAAGGCCGAAAAAATAGAAAATGATAGAAACTATACCCCATCTATGGGTTTCAAAATTTCACCTCCCCAGTTACAATATCCTATAATGCTTCAATTATAAAACCTCGTGAATAAATTAGTCGATAAAATTATAACGTAATTTATTTTTAATCATCTTGATGACTTCATTTTGAAAAATGTGATTTGGAATCGAATTTTGAGAGTTCCATCATCCATAATAGGTTATTTGACATTTGGATTGACAAGTAATTTTTCTCATGAGTATTGGAGAAGAAATATGATGATTTTTTAGTGTGTTGAGACTGATGAAAATGTACAGTATGAAATTGGCAAGACCGTGTGCTAGGAATATACTAGGGCCTTCACTATGTTCATTGGTATACTAGGGAACCATCAATTTTCCGGTGAGATACGACCTTTGAGCTAGTGGGGCTTACAGAAAATTATTAATGGGGTATTTCATCCTTTTGGATTTAAACCCCATAATAATTTATCAGGAAAGAGTGATATGAAGAGTTCCATTATACTATCTCATCCCCACCACATTCCTCCATTTTACTTATTTATTTAGGGGAGATCATGGTCATTGTTTTTGGAGGATTATAGTTAAAATCTCATATTCTATTTCATTATTCAGCCATCATTTAAAAAAAGTATATTTTTTGGTGATTTAATTTCCTAAATTCATACCAATTTCCTTATAAAATGGTGAACATGTCCATTAGAAAGGGGATTCTTCTCAGTTTTTATATAGGGTTCCCTATGACGATGGTTTAATGTAGTCACGGAGAGTATTGATTTTTTTATTATATTATAACATTTTTATTTGAGATTTGGATGAACTTATGTGAAATTTACCCTTAGAAAAAATAATTATTTAGAGATTTATTATCTTTTTTTGAGAAGGTAATAATATATTGTCTCAATATCATCTATTAATGGTCTAGTGGAAGTATGTTACAACACTATTTTTATCTCAGGATTTTGAAATACTTGGATTAAACTATATATTTTTCTATTGTTGAATGACATATATTTTTCGAGGAATGATTTTAGGGATGAGTTATAGACTATACATAAGAGGTTGGTCATGGTTCCGGTGAATGTATGACATCTGGTGAGTTCAATGACATTTTTCCTAATTAAATTGATCAATTTTATTAGTTATAATTTTTTATATTCATGCATTTGTGATATCTCTAAAAAGGACATGGACTAGGATTTATGGATGGTATCTAATAGATCATATAAATACTTGTATGAGCTCAGGAGGCATAGTTTCAGGCTATGATATAACGGGTATGGTTTATATGGGAGGTTGTTCATAAATGTTTTCCTTTATATTATACAATCTAAATATTTTGTACATATGTAATATGATATATTTTCAAGAAACAATGGGAGATTTAATATTGAAATATTGAATTTTTTATTCAAGGTGAATTGTTTAATTAAATATAATTCACAAACATATAAGGCATAATATTTCTAGGGCCATGGTGGACCCTTGTGCACTTTCTTGACATCCCGACCTCTAATAGTCAAAAGTATAATTGAAATGGTGTACCACATGATATACAAGCCCCATGGGATGTATTGAATAAATAATCTTGTGAACATATTGGACCTAATTTTTTTTGGATGGACCCCTTTATTAGGGATGATATATGATATTGGATAATTTTCCACTGATAGACATATTGAACTATGTGATGCCTTAGAGACATTAGGCTAGATAAGATTATTTAGAAGTGGATGGATATAGAGGTAATAAATACGTTCCATATAATTTTATATGTGTTGAATTTTTTGAAAAACATGTTATGATATCATGAGGTGTATCCTTAGACCCGAGAATGATATTTTTTGAGGATTATGATGCTCAAGCTTCCACATTTAATTTTTGTTGAGATAGGGGGATGTATTACCTTGAGTGATGGTTTTTTCCCACAGAGAAGTATTGGATAATGATTAGTTATTTATATAGTTATTATTATCAATTTACCTAGGACATAATTCATGTGTTAAATTTTTAATCCTTACTTACTGAAAAAAATAAAATTTAGTTAAAATTATGATATTACGGGCTTTTTTGGGACCATGTTGTGATTATAAGGATTTGGTGTGACCATTGTTATTATACTGTTGGTGGACGATGAGTTCATTTCAAGTGTTAAAAGTGGCTATTATTATGGTTTAATAATTATGGGTTACATGAGTTCATACATACAATCTGGTATGCATCTAATTGTTTAAATATAAAATTGGTTGACTATGAGGTGATTCAAAATATCTTATATCCCAATTTTTATGATATTATACTATTAGGGGTCCTTGATGTGATTATAAGGATATATTATTCATGTTTTTATGTTTTTGATGCGGGAACATGTGGTTATTCCTTGGATATCATATTGCCATTATTGTTATAATATTCGGAGGACCTTGGGATTTCTCCATGGATCTTGTGAGCCCATTGTTTAAGAAACTTGATTATGGTCTGATGGATAGTTATATTCAACATAGATCCAAGATGGTATATTTGAACTCAAGTGTCATGATTCTCCCAAGGATTGATAGTGGTATTTGATTTTATTAATCCTATAATTCCTCAATTTTTATTCATTTATTTTTCCAATTATTACATATGAACATGTCCCTTCATTTACTAATTATGTATAATACCACTTTGTTGTATCCGTACATAGATATTTATCCACACACTTCTTGAATGGCCATTTCACATGGGTTCTCGAGTAACATTCACTATTTGATGTTCCAGATGGCCGAAGGCCTATAGTACAATTATCAAGTAGGAAAGCTTATATGGGATAGAAAACTAGGATGAGATAATGCATGGGTGTACGAAAAATCCTATGTGGTTTTTGTACAACCCATAGAATTTATATTTTTGACTGCTCCAGTGTGAAGTCAGTTTATTTTATGACTATATATATCACATCACTGATTATTATTGATGGATACTATTTTTTATTTATTTTCCACAGAATAATGAATATTTATAATCAATAAATATATTCATTTATTTTTCTTGTTATTACTACACAATTATGAGTTTATAGTCTCCCTATTATTACATCTTATAACATTTATACTTGTTGGTTTCCATTGGCATACAAAGAGGTGCTCATAAGGTCTGTTTACGACCATATCAGTCCATTGCTTATTGTGTACTAGGGAAGGGAATTAAAAAACTAGAATCATAGGAATATATTTATATTCTAATAATATTTTCTGTTCGTGGGAATGATCTATATGAATGATTTTGAAGTTAGGATAGATATTGGATTAGTGGGTCATGACCACCTTATCATGTAAAAATACTAGGTTACCATGGGATATAGATTACTATTATGGAATTTTTTGTTATGATTGACTGGTTTGACCTCATTTGACTCACATGATGTTTGAATTTATAATTTTTTTGGGATTTTTTTGTTTTTCCAATTTTTATGAGGAATGTTTTGAGAATTTGACTTATGTCTCAATAGAATGAGGTGTGTCAGACATCATATTTGGAATGTAATACTCACTTGACATATCCATCTTTATGATTGTTATAAATAATATTTCAATAGAGGATATTTTGGGCAGATTCTATGGGGAGGTATAGAATAGTTAATACTATGCAGTAATTTAGTGTATGAACACATGGAGTCCATAGTAGGTTGGTACATGAATTTGATTCCTTAGTAATATAACATTTTTTACTTAAAAAATATTTTAGTTATTCAAAGTGTTAGTAAAAACCTATAATATGTTTTTCTATAGTTATTAGTGAGAAAATTCTACTAATGTAAATTAATGGTAGTAGACACATGACAAATATTGTCTTGGATGATGTCGTTATGTGTGTGTGTGTGATTACACAACATCACTCACTCACTGATAATATCTATATTTTTAAGGTAGTAGTACCCTATGTCGATTCTCGTGATAATCGATATCATGGGTAGGCCAATAATCTTTAATGTGATGCTTAATATATTTATGATACAAGAGGCCCTATATTGGGTCTTTTTATGGGAGTTCTTTTGTGATATAAAACAATGAAGATGTAGGTTTGTTCATTGAGATAGACTAATAGGATATATGACCCATGGTGTTGGTGAGATTCACTGGTATCATGACATGAGATCAAACATTTTTTTGATGAGTGTAATGAATTGGAAGTAGGATGTATTTCCCATGTTTTTTGAGACTTTAAAAGCACAATTATCTCAAAATATGGGTTATATGACGACCCCCATTTTTTAAAACATGAATTTTAATATAATTATATAACAAATAACATGTTAATATCATAAATGAATTATTTATGGTATAGTGTATTGAAATATAGATTAATAATATTTTAATTACATAAAGAAGACATAAACATGATTTTTATTTAATCCTCTTGAAATTCTCAGTAATTATTCTATCCGAGTTCACTGCACTTCAAGTGATTTATTAAGGATACAAATCAATATTAAAGGGTGAGAATAAATAATATTAAGGGATAAAAAATTAAATGGGTCATGATAAATCATAATAGATAAAACATGAATCATAACATCATATCATAATCATATGTACACGACACCATACAACAAAATATAGATACAACACAAAAAAAAGACATTCATAAGCATATCAACAATGTTCAAACCCAGATTTCATAAAACATATTACCAAGGTTATTAACAAAGGTATCATAAAACATGAAATATCTAGTGATTACCACATTACCCAATAAATTTTACCAATATCATGGAACACACATCAAATTTATTAATTAATTTCTTCAAAATCAACAGAAAATACTTTCATAATTATCCCATGGAGAATAATGAATAGGGATATAGGTTATGTACATTGTTATCCAAATCCAATGATGTATAATTAAATATATCTGAATCATGATTAATAGAAATATTGTTGGGTATTAATAACATAAAAGTTTGTGCATGAGAAATAAATGGATGTTTTATGCATCATTACAAGTATTCAATTTGGAAAATATAATGTGCATAATGAGAGAGAATGGAGGTCTATTATTGATATAAATATTGTAAGATAGTATTTGAATGATCACATGATTATGTGAACATAATGACAAATTATTTAGAAAACTAACATCAAATGATGTACTTAGATATAAAGGGAGAAGAGGAAAATACACTATAATGTGAGATAGCTTCGTAATGTTTGAAGAGATTTACATGGAACCATAGAAACTCATTTTAAAAGAACTAGAATGAGAATATGAAGGAAAATTTATTAACATTGTATTGGGACTGAATAAATTGAGTTTCATAGGAGGGTATTTAATGAAAATCTGAGGGGGTTTTTCAATAATTTTTAAATATAAGAATTAGAAATTTAGTTTGTGGAAAATGAATAACAATTAGCTTACCAATGTTTATGATCATTTTTTATAATATAAAAAACATTGTTTTTTACATATTACTATTTTATAATAGGATATAAAATTATTATTTTACTTTTATGTTATAAATATTTAATTTTACATTCTTAACGGGGACTGTTGTTTTTTACAAAATGGGGTTTTATAAACATAAATTCCAATTTTATAAATTGAAAGACAATTAATGGGTTTGAAAATTATTTTAATTAACTAAGAAAATATTAATAAAATAAATTATTTTTGGTTTTGGTTTCTATTTTATTAATAATTACATTATTATTACATATATATGATGTCATAATATATACTGTAAATACAAAACTATATTTTTATTATTCAATGAAAAATAAAAACAATTATAAAATTTTCATAATTTCACCCTATAAAATTTCACTATCTTGTTTTCAAAGATAATATTTATTTTACAAAAAGATTTATCAAAATATGTGAAGTTTAACTTTTAATAAAAATAAATTTTAGATAAAAATATTAGTTTTTAAAACATAATCAACATTCTAAAAATTAAAAAATTACATGGGATATTATAAAATTATATTAATATTTATATTTTAATATATAGAGTTTTATAACAATATTTTATGGAAATGAGTTCTATTTAGAATACCTAAATTTGTAATAAAATTTATTATATTTTTTAGAAAATACACTTTTGTTTTATTTTTATCCAAATATCAATTTATCATTTTCATCTCACATCCATGTGTATTTTTGTAAATAAGATAATCATGAAAATGTTATTGATGAAATTATAAATCATTATAATAGTAAGGAATATATACATGAACCCATATTATGTCAGTATAAGACATAAGGGTAAAGTGTAAAATAATGGTATTTTAAAGGGTCTAATTTGCTACCATTGACATAGTGGTGATCTCAAATAACGTAAACTTGTCCCATTATCAATTACAATCAATCCTAACATGTTCAAGATTTATATGGTCTTTGTCAATGGAGTTCCCTTTTAATGTTACCTCCAACAGAAGTTATGTAAAATGGGATTTAGAGGGAATGATCCTACTAATTAAGGTCATCATTTTTCACTTCTATATCAATTATAATTTGTAATTTCCATTTATATAAAATAATTATAATTATAAATTATTACCAATTATAATTACTCACAATGGTCATATTGAACAACAATAAAGTAATGATAAAATATTAATGATAACTTTATCATTTATAATATACATATACTCCCTCCTTCATATAACTAATCATTTATTTTTTCTCTTTAAAAGGGAATACACTGTCCTTGATAATGATTATCATATTCCAAAACCATATATTTCTTATTTTTATTTTAATTGAAAAAAATTCATTAATTTATAGTTCAATTTTATAGAATTAACAGTATTATGTTCATTATTGATTTTTGTTTATATAATAGTATTATTCTGGTCTTTATAGTCAATAATATTTCTTTGTATGTAATGTTGTTTTGAAATTTAATTTTCTATCTATGTTTTCATTATAACAAAATTAATTATCAAATAATATCTAAAAATAATATAAAGGTATTAATATAGGTCATTATCGTTTATCACAAGAATTCTAGTTCCTTATAGGTTTTAAGCACTAGTATGTTCTTTGAATTTTGAAAATACTACACTAGGGGTGATACTGACACAAGCAAGTCATGCATCAATGGTTTTACAATCATAAGAACATAATAATGTTCTAGTTTTAATAACCATGATGAAATTCAGTGGGGGTCAATAGGATTCATAGCCCTGTGTTCTTCATATTCCCTTTTATAGTGTAGTGGAAGTCCATGGATTTTATTGTTATTTATTACATAAAAACATTATTGATCAGTGGGAATGTTACGAGCATATCATAGGTGAAATATGTGTCTCTAAAAAATAACATGCTTAGTGATTTGAAATTGATATGATTGTTGTTTCATAGTGTATGTTCAATGATATAGGCTTATGATAATAGGTTTAATGGAATGTGAATCTTAGTTTCATGAGTTGGTTGATGTGAATGGTTAGTACTTGAGCATACCCCAATGGTAGTGGGGTAATAAAAAAAATGAACCCTATATTAAGAAAAATTAATCACCACATCTATGTGACTATGCCATCTCTGGTGATACATATCATGATATATAATATGAGTATCCTCATTGAAATAATTAAGAATGAAATCGTCAGAAATAAAATTAACTCATTAAATTTGAGGACCTTATTTATAACCATTTAGTACAGTGACCATTATTTGAAGGAACCAAAGTCTAATCCATGAAGATCATCCACACACACATCAATAGTCTTTGATAGAATTCATCATCAAAGTCTACCTGCTAGATTTGATATTCAACAATTCCATTCATGTCTGAGTGATCAATAACAAGTTGATCCATTATTCCATGAAGAAGAACCAATATTGGTTTCTAAGATGGATGAAATCTCTCTATAGGAAATTGTAGAGATGATATTAGAGCTTAGAAAATTATGAAATGAATAGTAATTGAAATTAGGGCCTCATCCTTTTTATATAGTGAGGTTCAAAATACATGAAAATGTCACTCTAGCCCACATATATATATAGTACACATGAAATAAGTTGTTAATAAAATTTTATCACATACTAACTAAGTAATAAATTTCACTTATATTTTTATCACTAAAATATAATATAATAAATATTTTTTGTGATATAATAGAGTCCTCAACTCTTCTTCATATTCCTTTAAATGTTAAATAATTATTGAATATTTAAATAATATTCATTCATTAAATATTATCTCATGTATTCAAAATTTTTTATCAATATTTTTAATAAATGACTTAAAAAAATTATTATACATAATAATATTATTGATTAATTTATTAATATAGTGATTGTTTAAACACAAACATCACTCAGATGCTGTTATGGATTACACCACCTCTAAAACACCTACTCATTAGAATAGGCTAAACTTTTAAAAATGATTATTATTGGAACCACTTGGAACTTATATATATAATTTTGAATGATATTCATTTTAAATTTGTGGAATCTAGGAATCCATCAGGGCCCCTTTGGAGTTAGGGGATTATTAAAGCAGTGACGACTGTTCTTAAGAAAAAACATCATGTAATATAATTTTTTTCATTACCAATACTCAAAATGAAAGATGAACACTGGGATTTACCATGATTTAATTTTTTATTTTTCATTGACCTTAAAAGATTAACATACGTTCTTCCACTATTGAAAAGTATTTAGTAAAGGGACAACCACCCCGATCAACTAGTATCAATATATAACTTCCTTTTAGAGGCAAAAAATTCTATCTTGATTTTTTATTCAATGAAGTACCACTAATGAAAAAACCAATATAAGATATATCTATGCAACATCAATACAATATTCTTCATCTTACATTAAATTACATATTCAAATTTTCTACACATATAATAACATAAATTTAAGAGACCATTACACATGTTTGTAGATATTAACTATATTTACCACCTGAATTTTTTTATTCCTATTGATGGTTCAATAAACGTGATCTCTTCTTATCGAGATCAGTATGTTAGAATATCATAAGAATAATCCAAAATTCATATGTTCCCCTAGTACCTGATTATATTATATAATATGTGTCTAGTCATCATGATTTATCTGTAACATATAATATATGATCAAGAATATTATCATGGTGTATCTAGGTTCTCATTATAGTAAATTAAATACTATATACTTTGATATTTTAATAAATATCAGGATGTTGACATATAAAATTTTGATATATAAAGATCTACACTATTATATTAATAATATATTACATATAAATCACTATATAAAAAACATTCTAATTGAGATGTACTACTGATTTCGACTATGGGGAACCCCCAATTACAAAACTCCCACTTGCACTAGAGTTAACAATATAACATACCTTGTTTTCTCTCACATGAGAATATCATGCCTCAATTTAGTTTTGAATTTATTACTTGGATCATCCATGTCTCCTCTATATGGTTATTATATTAGACATGACTTTACCTCCTTTAATAAGAATCCTCAAGAGTGGATAGTCATGATGAAACTATTTTTAGCCACCATCAAAAGAAGAAATATTTTCTAGTACTAGAATTGTAAATATAGTAACTCATATATTGATAAATAATTTCTTTATATGTATGATTCCAATAATTGTTTTTTTCACATTTTACATTTAGTTATTCACTTTCATTAGAAGAAGTAACATGGTCAGTTTTTTTGGATCTAGTTATCACTAAATTAAATGATATTCTCTTTCACATTTCTTTATATTAAATGTTATATTGTGTTATATTTATCAAAAGTATGAATACTTCCCCCCCCACCTCATAATATTGTTACCTTCCTCTCCATATAACATGAATAAATGTTTTTCACTCTCTCATGTAAAATTTGATAATTCTAATTACTTTTTCTGGACTTATATTACATTACACTTATATTTTTGAAACCTAATGTTTATGTTATTAATATAAAATCTAGAACTTAGAGTAGGATATGTGATTGATCTATCATATAATACTATATAATTATACTCAACTGATTTATGTCCTCCAATGTATCATCAAGGACTTCTGGTTGTTGTTTGTGCCATTTGACATTGTTAATAAATTTTTTTGAATGGTTATATGTTGTGTTTTCAATATATTTTCACTATATATACATTTCACATGGTTTAAACATTCCATTATATCTATATTTGTAGATCCCATTTTATAAAACATACATTTTAATTTATGTCAATATCTAAAGAGTTACTACCATTTCAATCTTCACAAAATAAAAGATAATGGTAAATTTTCAAATGTTATCAAAACATATTTTAGATGAAAAAAATGTGAAACTCCCTATATCCTCAGGAAACATAATGATAAAATTAATTATAAATAAATATTATACGATCAAGTTTTTTTACATAAATAGTAATGTATATTGTAGTAACATACATCCCTTTTTAAAATTAAGTGGTCTCACTAAACCATTCCTATTTTATCACATAGACACTATCCTAGAAATGTGGTATTGATAGAGAATTCTGAAAAAATAATCATAAAAATTATCTATGACAAGTAGAATTATATATTATTTAACATGATAATCTATCCAATGAAGCAATAATTTATTAAATCTAACTTTTTTTGTCTATTGACTACTAATGAGGCCTCATTAGTTCAAATGTGGTAATCCTTATACTATTTCTATTGAATAAAATGGGTGTATCAAAACATAATACATTAGAATACTATTTTGTTTAATTTGATACATGAAATCAATTATTTAATTTCATTAAAACGTCAAAATATTTTTTGATATCTATTTATTTCATACTAGTATGATTCATTACTCTCAATTAATTATTCATCTTCAACCACGAGGAGTATAAATCAACAATAATGTTTTCTTTCTTCCTAGGAATTATGTGTATTTTTAACATTCATTTTCATCGATATTTCGATGAAAATTTACATATTTCAAATATTTTTGAATATTATTATTTAACTAAAACTAATTCCATCCATCCCACACAATCATAAATTGAGATGAGCACACTATTATTGAAAAATATACTAGAAATTGAATTTAAATTTTCTTTATTAAGGATTTTTGTAATATCATTTCAAAACATCAATATAATTATATTATATAAAAATTACGTTTTGTTTGATATAAGTTATTTTTATTTGTAAAAAATAAGTTTCATTTAAACACATGTTATTTTAACATAAAAGACCTATATGCTAAGA
Source organism: Viscum album (assembly GCA_963277665.1). Taxonomy (NCBI): domain Eukaryota; kingdom Viridiplantae; phylum Streptophyta; class Magnoliopsida; order Santalales; family Viscaceae; genus Viscum; species Viscum album. The sequence continues at coordinate 40,307,491 of OY728129.1, read as the reverse complement.
TTTTTCAAATGAAATCTGTTTTTCCTCATAGATATTCTATACTGTTAGGATAAAGTCTCTATTTATGTTGTCATTATTTTAATATAATGATAGTATCTTCAATATATACGAGTTTATAAATTGATTCTCCTCTTACATAAATTGTGACTCCGATGTGTATAAGGAAATGTTGGTTTTGGAATTGTTCAATGATACATTTTATTACTCAATATTTTAACATTAAAATCACCACATATCGGTCATATTAAAGTTATAACATTTATGTGAATAAGGAAATACGATTTTATATATAAATACCATCAATATTCTATGATCGATAAATTCTTGGTAAATATTTTTTTTGGCACACAGGTTCAAATGAACTCATATCCTTAGACCTTTAATATCATAAACATCACATTTACTTTCCTCAAATTTATTAAAGGAATCATATGATGTATATTCTCTACTATATGAACCCTATAATATCTCATGATCTTCTACTAAACTAATTAAAAAATATATATTCATTACCATTATTTCTAACTAATTAATGTTCTAATACATAAAATGTTTATATATTAATTATACTTATGAATTTTAACTAAAAAATTTCTATATAAAATATTATATATATCCTTAAAAATTACATTATGTGTTACTAGAAAAAGTATTGTTTTTTCAGAACATGGTATTAAATTTTATATTCATCATGTATTGTCAATGATTCAAGAATTTTTGAACTATTATTTATGTATTACAAACCAAAAATAACATGAATTAATTAATGGAATAATATCTTATTTTGATTAATGGACACATTAGACAAATATTTTGGTAATGGTTACCTAAAATTAAACTAGAACAATGATATGTAAAAAATAAATGTTTTGTACATCTTACTGCAAATTTAGAAATCAACTTTTCTCAGCGTCATAGATAAATAACCTTCCATAATGAAAAATTTATTTTCTTAATTGTTTACTGTATTTCAATACAAATATGTGATAAAATATTATATTTAATACACAATAATTACAATAAAAAAATCACATGAAATGATGAATATATTATATACAGAATCATATTCTTGATTAAGATTTTGTTTATTTAATGTATTATTCCATATACATAACTAATTAAATGTGATGAAAATAACCAAATATATCAATATTTAACTATTTTCATTGAAGGGACTTATGAAGGTTCATTTTTTGTTACACATTATAGTATCTATTTCCCCTTATATTTGAAGCGATTAAACATAAAAATTAAAAATTAATCATTCGTTATGTTCTCATTAACATGGTGATCCTTATCCAAATGTTAATGTTAAATTTTTCTCCTTATTATTCTTTTCTAATTAAAAATAAAATTTGAGTAATTGGGTTAAAATATAGAAGAAATGAATATATTGAGATTTTGTGATCTATTTTTTAATGTAATCATATTCAATATATTTTTCCCCTTTATTATATCCCAATCCATTATCTCTACACAAACATCATAGAGATGTGATGAAATGTGAAATCATGCATGTAATGATGTTCTATTCATAAAACAATTTACGTTGATGATAGTTTTGTGATATTAAAATAATTGAGATATAAATGATTTTCTTATAATAATTTTTCAGTCCCTCGCTTCTTAAGGTGGATTAATAGGTATTTCGTAATTTAGGGCATAGAATTTCCCATATCATATTAATTTTCACAAGAGATTGTACTACACTAGGAAATTCACATCAGTGATGAAAATTTTATTTTTCAGAATTTATTATAGTTAAATTGTGGAATTATTTTATATTTTCAACAAAATAAACTCAAACTGAAATGTACATTCTTTTGGTTTCTTATTATACATTATTGATTAATTAAATAATCATAAGACTCCCACTATTTAATCAATCAACAATATCACTTCTGAATATATTTAAAATACATTGTTTCAAAATTATTCTAGTGAAAATTATCCCTAAAACATCCCTTCAAATTCCAATATATAGCTACACCACTATTCAAATTGTTTAAGGTAGGAATTTGACTATCCAACCACAATAACTCATGAATCCTGGACCTGTTGAGTGAATTACCAACATCTATAAATTGTAAACATGATATACATAATTATTTTCCCCTAAATATGGATCAAACTATATAAGGATACTTCTTTTCATTTATAATCATTTAATTCTACCCAACTATTTTATAAAAAATGGATTCTTGTAGGAGGAACCCTCGACATGGGATGGCAAACATACCGTGCACCTAATTTTTTTCAAAATCAATATATTGAATATGTTATGGCTTAATATTTGTTTGAGGTTTTTTATATTTTATTTCTTGTTGAATGAAATCATTTTCTATTTGATATAGTTGTCCAATAAAATTGCACTCACAACATAACTATGAAATAAATAGAAAACATCCATCTTGTCCTAGATTTATTTGATACCTACAATTTTTGTATAATTTTCTACAATCAAATAAACATGAAAACATGATAAAAATAGTATGTAATTCATAAATGAAATAAGATAAATGAAATATCATGATTTTATATTACTAGATATTCAATTCCTCAAAAATTGATCAACTGAGATTCAATGGGAAAATACCCATGTCGTGTATGACTCATATCACCAATCGTACACTAGTCTAATGTACTAAAATATAATCCAGAATAATACCTAATCTTTTTAGGATCCACATATTGAATTTTTTCATCATAACACATAAATAATCTCATGTCGAAGAGGGTGTTTATAAAATGTTTAATAAACATGAAACAAACCCCTTATTGACGTGTAAAACCTTATTCATATAATGAAAATATAGGTGATTTCCATCAAACCAAATTAAATAGTTATTTATTTTAACTAAAAAAATGAGCAATAATTAATTAATTAATTAACGAAGACATAAATTGGTCCTTAACCACTTATTATCAATCAACCAAAAAAATTATTATGAAATTAATATTAAATTTTCAAGAAATGTATGTCAAGGGAAGATAGTAAATTAAGATAATTTATTCAAATTTCAATTTAGATACATTATTGAACTGGGTTCTATTTTATTTCATAAATAATAATGAAATTTTTGGAATTTTTGTTTATATTTAATTTTTCTTTTTGTTCCCAAACTCTTGGGTGGCCATGATGGGCCATGCAAATCAGGTATGTCCAATCTTAGACCATTTTAATGGGGGATCACCAAGCTAAATGTTCGGTTCATCCATAAACACTACCCCATGAGACATGTACTGTAGAAGGTGTACTAGAATGTAAATCCGGCATGGATAATTGCACAAGTAAAAACTGTGAGATGAGTTAGTCTAGTAGAGAAGGTCTCACAATATGGCGTTCGAGTGGTAGTGGTTGTGGGTGTTAGAGGTTGTGTGATTGGGGATCTGGTAGCAGGAGATAAAAAATAGTTTGTGTGAATCATAGTTAGTGCATGGGAATCTAAGAGTGATGATCCAAGGTTATTAGGGATTGGTTACACAGAAACAATGACATTAAAGATCTGGAATCATGGTGGCCATCACTAGTTCTAGCATGAAAGAGACCAGTAATATCCTATTACAGAATCATCATGTATTTCAGTAACCCTATTGTGGTTTTACTTAACTCATTGTTTGTTTAGGGCCGATATGGAACTAAGAGGACACCTATAATGGTGAAATTATTGTTTAGATGGACTAACATCTTTAAAAACATTTTATATTTGTTGCAAGAGTCTTTCACATCGTGTAACAAGGTTAATGACATGTAATGGCTAATGGGTACTATTAATGAGAGGGATCAGGGAGTGAATGGTTACACATTTTTAATGGAGGTTTCATGTATTGAATGTTTTTAGTGACATATTTTTAATCTGTAGATAAGGTTTTTTAAGCATATGGGTGACATTATAGTTACACATCGTGAAGAAGGCATACACATTGTGTAACAACCCACATAGAGTTTTAATAAACATGTTCGGATGTTTTGGTTTGGTTCTATCTCTTTATCATTTTCTATCACGACGAAAGGTTGTTACAATGGATTTTATGAGAGACGTCACTCCTTATAGATCGATTGTTTCGACATTGGAGCTTTGTTGGTGTTGTAGTAGGGGGTATCTCTTAGTATGTTTTCTTTCTGTTTCTTTGTTTCCTTTTATCTAGACATCACTATTGGGTGGCATGTTCAGATCTACTAGGATAGGATAGTGATTCATCAGGGATTATTCTAGATATGTGGAGCAATCTCTTTCTAGAGGCATTTTCCTTATTGGTCGTGGTTCAGCAGGTGTTCATTCATGAGGTATGTGGTTTTATCCTCTCCATGATCCCTATCATTTTTCAATTTAATCAATCCTAAGGCATATTGATTATATTATAGGGCCTCTACTAGTGTTTTTGGGTCTTTTTGTTCGTGGTTCGTATTGCATGCATGTGCACCATGAGCCATTTGGTTGTTGGTTCTATCTCAAGCCTATGTTGCAGAATCTTATTGGTATCCATTTATAATCTTATTTATTCATGAGTTTGGCATGAATTTTTTGGGTGTTGAAGAATGGGTTTTAGATGAAAATATTTTTCCCTACATGTCGATAATTAGTATAAAAATGTTCATTTTTCAAATCTACAAAATGGGTTTTCGAAAAAATGGGTATGACATGGTTTTCCAAGACCATTTTTATAGGGACTGATACTAAGATTGTTGGGGGGGTACTCATGGGTTATTCCGTTTCATCCTAGACATGTTTACTTGTATCATATTTGTGAACATGATTATTGAGGTACAAGTAGTATGTGTCCTAACATGTATTAATCCTTTTTGTTTTAAAACCAGTTCTTTTGTTTTATTTTTTATTTTCCTTTTCTCTTAGCCTTGATATGAACGCGATATAGAAAATATGTTTTTGACATTGATATACCTTCATTGTTATATAATTTTTATAAAAAGGGGAATTTATTAAATGTTTTATATAAAAACAACTTTACTTTTTGTCATGAATTGTTTTATATAAAATAAACAACCATGAATGATTATACAATGAATTTTTGTGAAACACCTAGGTGGGACCCTACTGTGATCATTAACTTACACCCTACGCACCTCTTCGGTGGTGCGTAGACCTTCAAATGTCTTCTTGTGAAGGGAAAAGAAAGGCATCAAAGTGAGGTGGTGTGGTTTTGTGTCTGCTGTAATGGTTATGTAGTGGTGAGATATTTGAGTTTTTTCATGACATAGCGTGGAGTAGCTCTTGGTTTTAGCCATTTATAGTAAGAACTCTCTATTGTAGTTTTAGCTACACTTACACGTTTTATATTTATGATCTCTTTTTACGGTTATGGCATATGTTCTTTTGGATTTTTATATCTTTTCATCTTTGTGTGTATGTATATGTGTGATGTGTTTCTTCAGGTTGGAAGAAATAATTTCCTTACATTGGATTTTTATATGCATGAGTGATTGTCGTTGGCCTGTGGGGATCAGGAACGCCCTTTAGGTATGTGGTGGATTTGGTTGGGTGTTATGCTTAAGGGTATCCTAGGTCGGTCTGTTATAAAATGGTATCATATTGGGTTGTAAAAAATCTTCCTTGTATGGGGTTGAATGATATAATAGAGGTATGATTGTCCTAACTTGATAGGTATGTTGTGATAAGTGCTAGTATAGCTCATTTAGTAACGAGACTCAGGTTTCCATGGGATGTCGGTATGTGTGCCATTATTGTGGGTTTTTTAAATCACAGTTTCTGTCATGGGTATTCTAGATTGAACTGATATATTCTCTTTTTACTGATCATTCTTTTTGTTTCATTGTGCAGTTGTATGACTCTGAGACAACTTCGATGAGTTCCTTAGGAAGGTGTAGTCGATGAAACATGCAAAAATTCTCCTGTGGTTTAGAACCTCATAAATAATATCATAGGGGAAGTTCCGGATGTTAATCTAATAGTTCCATGATTTCATAATGAAGTAAATGAGGTACAACCATGAGCTGGGCCATAGAGAAATTGACTGTGGCAATTTTTGTGCGAGAATCCACCATCCTTCAAGGTTATGAATGAATGTCAAGTGGTGGAGGACTACATAGAAATTATTTATACAATATTTGACATCTTGGAAATACTTGATAAAATTTTGGGTGAAGTGTACAACGTTCATGCTTGAGGGTTTCGGTAAGTGATGGTTTGATTCCATGGTCCATGTGAACAGACACATGATCCTTTGGTGGAAGGTATTTCAGACTCTATTATTTTAGTAGTTTTTATTATAGTCCTAGATACTGGAAAAGTCATAGGAGTTACTATCCATGGAATAGGGTGAGCAGTCGGTGCTAGTGTATACCAAAGGCTTTTCGGAGCTTGTTTATTTGTCACCAGATATGGTAAATAATTAATAGTATAAGGAAAAAAAGTACATGCATGATTTACAACCAACTATTAGATATCATGTGTTTATTTTGATTACATATACCTATGCAGAGATGCAAGAGTTAGTTATGATTGCTGAGATGAATATGGTAGGAATGGTCATCATTACCACCCCTCTATTCCTTCCAGTGACGACTTCAGTTGTGTGAATGGGAAGAGTAGGAAGTGATAGGACTATCGCAAAAATGGTGGGATGGGTCTTAGCAATGTGCCTCCACTACACAATCCACTACAGCTGGAATTGTTCCTTTGACTTTCTATAAGTTTTTAAATAGATAAAATATGATACATAATTGTACAATTCTCATGAATACATGAAATATTTGTGGACATGATGGTTATATACAATGCTTCATTCAGGCTATGACAATCCCTCATTATGTTCAGTGTTTTTCATCTCCAAAGGCTATAGAGGTGTAGTTAGAATATTCATGGACTATAGGGATCTAGCATAGGCCTTAAGAGTGAAAATTTTACACATAGTAGATGATTTCCACGTGGAATTCGATGTAAGACCGGAAACAATGAGAGGTACTACCCTTATTACATATTAAGCAGAAATAGACTTGTTTGATACTGGTGTCTCCTCGACATTTATATATTTATGTTTCGTTGATATGATTAAATATAAATTGGAACCCATTCCCTTTGAAATAGAATTAGTGAAACCTCTTGGAAAGATGATAGAAAACAAGGTTTCAGTGTCCTTATTGTTCATTCAGGATGGGTAATATCGAGTTGGATTGGTGTTTTGTGATTCTTGATCTAGATTTGTTTGATGTTTTCATTGGTATGGATTGAATTATCACTCATCGATGTAATGTTGTTTCTGATCAATGGAATGTTTCGTATCATTTTTTCTATGGGATATAACATGTGTATTAGGGGGAGTGAGATTTGAGATCTGGTCATGAGGGGCCTTCCCTTCTTGAGCTCATGATTTTGTTATCTGCTATTGTGTTTGATCACAATGACATCTCCCCTATCACTGATCTTCCTAACAGTGTTTGATAATTTTATTAATCTTTCCCAGATGACTTATATAGACTTTTACTAGATGGAGGAAGAGTTTATGGTTGACCTAATCAGATGAAAACAGATGATATCAATGCCTTCATACCATATGACACTAGAAAAGATGAAAGATCTCAATATTCAGTTGGATGACCTCTTGGAATAGGTTATCCCATTGGTATTGTTTTACCTTGGGAATCCCCTAGGATATTTTCTATGAAATAAGATTGATCACTTTGGTTTTTTTACTACCATAAGTTGAACTGCATAATATTTATGAATAAATATAATTTTCTACATGTGGATGATTTCTTTGACCAGCTAAAGGGGGAAAAGTGGGTTTTGATGATTGATCTTCATTTAGCATATTATCATATCATATTATGAGAGTTTGATAAAAAAAATATGGCCTTTAAGAGTATATATGTCCATTTTGAATATCTTTTGATTCCTTTTGGTATATTTAACAATCATGTAGTTTTTATGGCTCTGATGAATTAGATATTCAATCAATATCTTGATATTTTTGTAGAATGGATGATATTTTGTTCTATTCAAAATCTAAGTGCTAGTATGAGCACTATTTTAAATTGGTTATAGAAATCATGTGAAATCACCATTTGTAAGGAAATAATTCGAAATGTAGTTTCTAAATCCATCATGTGACATTATTGAAACAGAAGATTTCCAAACATGGCTTATTATTTGATACAAATAAGGTTAATTATGTTATATCATGGAATGAATGATATAATGTCTTTGAAATCAAGAGCTTAAATTGACTTGTTGGATACTACTAATGGCTCTTCAAGGATATCCTTATGTAGGAGCCACCATTAACTATTATTTTCCTGAAAGTTGGGAAATTCACATCGGTAGTGATTTTTTAATCTTATTTTGATGAACTGAAACAACTACAAACAATAGATCCAACACTGATCTTTCCTGAACAAGGTTAGGGGTATGTCTGGTTTTACGATGTGTTTGGTGCTAGTTTGGGATTTGTGATTCTACAATATTACCATGTAGTAGATTAAAAATCTCATCACCTTCGACCAGATTATAATAATTACCCCATTAATTATTTAAAGCGTGATTTTGTTATGAATGCACATAAATTTTGGGGGCACTATCTGTTTGGGGAGAATTTTATGGTTTTCTCTGATAATAAAAGTCAAGGATCTATATTTTCTCAGAAAGTCATGAATCTTCGATAGAGGTAATGGGTATGATACCTTTAGAAATTTTACATTAACATCACCTACATCCCATGTAAAGGGAATGTTTTTGCAGACACTCTATGTATGAAGTTACTATCATATGGGATTCTGGAAATGAAGGAGTAGTGGAACCATATGGAGCTTTTCACTCAGTTCCACCTGGATACTGAAGGTGATGTTTTAAGGATGGTGCTGACAAAAACATAGTTATCATCATATCCCATGGATTCTATTTTGCAGATTCAGTAGTAGGAAGATGAGTTCCAAAAAGTTCAAAAATGCATTTATAGTGGGGAGACTATTATTGGTGGGTCTACCTATTAAGAATAGACAATTCACTTCTAAAAGAGAGTTGTCATCATAGATTCTATAAGAATTATATTATTTTTTTATATTCATAAATCATTATGGTCTATTCATCCCAGAACTATGAAGATGTATTATGACATCAGAAGGTGATTCTGGTGTCTAGGTATAAAGAGTGACATTATGGATTTTGTGTCTTATTGTTACACCTAACAACAGAAAATGATAGAGAACTTGAAACCATATGGTTTTGTTCAGCCTATTTCTGTGATATTTTGGAAATGGGATAATGTATCCACGGGTTTTTTTCTGGATTAACATAGAGGAACCAAGTGAAATAAAAGTTTCTGTGGGTTTTTATCTGTTGAAAATGTCTACCCATTTCATTCTGATCAAAGAATCCACTAATGATTTTGATTTCTATAATCTATATGTGCATGTGATCATGAAGTAAATTTTAATTCCTTATACCATTGCTTTAGATGAGGACACTATATTTATCATGAGGTTTTGGAGGAGTCTCCAAGAGGTAATGGGAACTCATGTCATGTCAAGAATGGCTTACAATCCACAAACCGATGGTCAAAATAAATGTCTAATTTAAATAATAGAAGACATGATTCATGCATGTGTCTTGGATTTCAGTGGATCAAGGAATAGCCATATGTTACTAGTCTAGTTAGACTACTTCAATTGTTTTCAGTCATATATAAGAATGGATCCCATCATGGCAATGTTTGGTCACCAATTAAGATCGCCTCTTTGTTGGGTGGATGTGGGTGATTCGTCATTAGTGACACCATGTTTGGTCCAAGAGATGTCAGTAATTATTCAAGATGTTCTTCATAATATTATTATAACCAAGAGTGTACAAAATTAATATGTAGATCAGTGTCGTCATCCATTGGTGTTTTCTATTGGTGGGTGTTTTTTCTTGAAGTTTTCTCATCACATGGGTCACTGTCAGCTTGGTAAATATGGAAAGCTGGATCCAAGACATGTATGACTATTTGAGGTCACCAAGTATCTTGGATTGGTTTCCTATATTTTATAATTAGAAATTTAGTCGATGGTCATTCATGATGTTTTCCATAAATCTGAGCTCTAGAAGTATCACGCAAATCATGTTCACATTATGAGTTGGGAAAAAAAATGTTATAGACAGATGTTTCTATCATGGATAAACTAGTTGAGATCATTGAATCTCAAGTGAATTAATGGTGTGGGAAGTTTATTTTGTTTGTTATATTTCTATGTAAGCATGGATCATATTCTAATTATACTTGGTAAAATGATTTTATGATGAGGGATCAATGGAATTACCTTTTGCTAGGGATTATATCTTCTACATGTAATCCTGAGGATGAAAAGTATTTATAGCGTAGAGTTGGTACCATAGCATTAATGATCCATCATGTACGCCTTTAACCCCATTGTGTTTTTTCCTTCTCTTATTTCATGAGTAGGGATAAAAATGACTTTAGAGTGTACCTCTAATAGTGAAGTCAGTCATTTGTTGGAATTTTAGAATTAACCAGCTTTTTCTGTTTATTGGTGGAGTCATTCACACCATGTAACTAGGTTATATGATGTGTAATGGTTGTTGCATAGAAGTCGTGATAGGGATCACACTATGAAATGATACACATATTGAATGGAGGTTTCAGGTCCTGAATGTTTTATGAAAAAAAATTTGATCTTGAGGTGACACATTTTTCAGCACACAGGTGACATGGAAGTTACACACAGTGAACTAGGCATACATATTATGAAATGACCCTCATTCAGTTTTATAATATGTGTTTGGGTGTTTTTGTTTGGTTTAATCTCTGTCTCGTTGTTTCTACCGACCCAAGGATATTCCTAGTTATTTTTTAGAGACCTACCTCCTTCTAGATCAATCAGTTTGACATTGGATCTTCACTACAGTTATGGGATGTCTCTATAGGTAAGTTGTACTTCCATTTTTTGATTTCGATTAATCAAGAAATCACCATTGGGAGACATTCTCAGATCCTATGGGTTATAATGGATTTTCTTTTATTTTTGTGATTTCAACTCAATTTGAAGGCCTTATCCTTATTGGTCATCATGTAGTGGGCATTATTTCATGACATATGTTGTTTCTTATTCTATGCCGACACCTTCAATTTTCAATTTTAACAATCCGAATGCATATGGATTGGATTATTGGGCCTCCACAGGTGTTTTTGGGTTTAATTGTAGGCGGATATTGTTATTGGTGTGTGCAACCCAAACCATTAGTTAGGTGGTTCTATCAATATCCTATGTAGATGAATCTCATTTATCTCCCTTTATAACCTGAATTATACATGAATCTTCCCTGATTGTTTGTTCTATGTTGAAAATGAATTTTAAAATAAATTTTGATTTCCATAATTTTTTTAAATGGAATGAAAATGGGTGTTTTTTAAAGCATCAAAATGGGTTTTTCAAATATGTGTTTGAAGTGGGTTTTCATGGAATTTGAACAAATTATTATAAAATAACGTTGTATAACTTGGATGGTATGGTGGAAGGTTTAGCATGGTTCTATTTTCCATGGTTTTTTGTTTATCAGGGGTGATTTTTCATGGGTAGTTTCTAAATTTCCAAGGCCCGCTATTCTATGGGACTGATGATGACATTGTTGGGCTGTTTAATCTTGGGTTATTCCTGTTCTTCTTAGGACAGTGTTCTAGGAGCGGATTTGAACACTGGATTATTGTGGTAGAGTAGCATAAATCACAACCCATAGTATTCCTTGGTTTTGTGACATATTTGCATCTTTTTTATTTGATATTGGCCATATAACTTTTCCTTCATATGCATGCGATATGGAAAATATTCATTGGAAATTGATATGCCTTTTCAGTTTTAGAACATTGCTAAAAAGATTAATGAAAAAAATGTTTTCTATGATTTATTATTTATCATGCCTTGTTTTATTTAAAATGATTATACATGAATGATTTTGTAGATACTTATTGTATAAACCCTTGGTGGGATCCTATTGAGCCAATTAGCTCACACCATACGCACCTCTTCATCAGTGTGTAGACCATTGTATGTCATTCAATGTAGGGGATGGTAAGGAGATGTAGTGAGGAGTGAGGTTTAATGTTCGGTTGGATGGGTAGCTATCAAAGATATGATGGGGGTTTATCCAGTACATCACTTGGAGTAGCTATTGGTTTTATTCCATTGCATTTGACTTTTCTTTTGGAGTTTTAGCTAATGGTACTGTTGTCTTGTATCTTCTCTCTTCTTATGTAATGGAATATGTTCTTGGGATTCTATTGTCTTTCCATCTCTATGTGTGTCTATATATGACATTTCATTGTTTAGGATGCACAAAATCATTCCCTCTCATTAGATATTCGATGTCTGGGTTATTGTCACTGGCCCATGGGGATCGGTAATGTCCATTGGGTTTGTGGCAGATTAGGTCGGGTGCTGGGTTTAAGGTTATCTGGGGATAGTCTGTTAAAAGGTCAGAGGTGTGGCTGCTCAACGAGAGGTGTCCATTATGCATTTTGGTAGATATGGATGGTGGGGTCATGGAGGTCACCTCCCACCAAGAGAATATGTTGTTTCCAATCATGTGTTGGAAAGGATTCACCCATTCATTTTAATTCCTTTTTTCTTCTCCATACTAGCTTCACCAACACCCCCCCCCCAATTTTTTAAATTAAATATATAGTTAAATTCCATTTATACTTAATTTCTAATGTTATTTTAGAAAAATTATATCCAATTTTAAAAATCCTACAAATAAATATTTTGATGAAATAAATTTAAATCAATAATAATTTACATTATTCACTAGTTTGGATATTCCTCTAAACAAGAAAACTCTATTTTAAAAACTAAAAGTCATCCAAAATACATGATTTAACCACTATGTAACCTTATAATATTATACTCATATGCGTGTGTGTTCTTCAACCTTGAACACGTGAAAATAACTTTCGTCCATATTTCAGTATTTGGATAGTCATTTCTCTACCATCAAATATTGGATTTCATTTTCAAATATAGAGATTAGAATATTGTGATTTCCTCCAATAAAATTTAATAAATACAAATATATATTTGACTAAAAATTCCATGTTATCCCTCTAATATGAATTGTTGATTCCAAGGGACACTACTGAATGAAATTATTCAGGGATTAGAAATTTTCTATACCAGATTGTGTAATTATATCATATATAGTGATACATATCCAAGTACATAATACTAGGATATCACATGATATAACTAATCATGTAAAATTAAACCATAAAATTATCTCATTCAATTAGATAATGCATTCAACAACTATTCATTGCTGTTGACCATTGCTCAAATGAGATGAATCTAGAACAATCTAGACTATCAAATCGTGCTTCGACTATTTGTCGGGGTGTTGATAATCATAATCTAGGAATTATTAAAAAGATATTATGATTTCATTGTATTCTATATGATCCACACTACATAGATGTATCATTCAATAAAGAAGAAATCAAACCAAATAATCAAATCGATGACTTATCACTATTTTATGTTGGAGGGATGAGAGGGGTGCTCATAGAATTATGCATTGTATATTATCCCAAATGAGTGCCTCTTTCTCATTATATAGTGATATTCAAAATACTAAAAAATGGGTCTTTTGACACAACATATTTATTATATAATAAATAAGACATAAACGACATCTGGTGACTAATATACTGAGTTATTAATTTTATATATATTCATATCACTCAAATGTAATATAATAAATATATTATCTGATAAAATAAATACATTAAATAATATTAATTTTCCAATACATATTAAATGAAAAAATAATATTAAAATATAATTATCTATTCAAAATATTCCTATTTATTCTATTAGTATATTGAAAATAGATTTAGTAAATAAATTCATTACTATTTATTATAAATTGAAATAATATGAATACATTTATTTCATTGGTGATTAGTCAAACTAAATACATCTTTTGAGCCATACGGTGGGGCCAACCATATCTTAAACTCACATTCAGTATAATAGGCTATAAAATTGAATATGATAATTGTGTGACCCTCTACAACCATATATCGATAGCAGTGAATACCATTTACAAAAAAGTTGTAGAGTATATCCACACATCATGTCCCGTATGTATATAAGGGAATATTATTGGAAATAAACTATTCCCATAAGCATACACAATGTAATATATAATATTTTTCTGGAAATATCCCATAATGATGGATGAACACTACGTTTCATCATACATTCTTGGATTACTATTTTTTAACTTAATAGATAGAATAGCCCTATTCTACCATAGTGATAGATTGGGTAATGGTACCATCATCCTGGTAATCTAGAACTGATATTTCACTCCCTTTTAGATGATATAAATTCTATCTTTTTTATTCAATCAAAGAGATATCACCAATGATGTACCCAATGTAAGCTACTTGACTATGAAATCAATTATATTCATTTTTATTTTACAAAAGTATGAAGATAAATATTATACACTGCTAATAATATCTTGTAAGTTGATAATAAGACATTCTATAAAATATGAAATTCCAATGACACGTGATACATATGTTGTTCCTGTTATTTTTTTGGTCATCATGATCCAATCTACTCAGGATCTCAATGTTCAAACATAATGAGAAAAAGTCTAAATGCTTATGAGCCCACATCACCTGGTTTTTAGACATCATCTAGGACCAGTCATTGTGAAATATATAGACTATAGTACAAATGTTTAATATTACTATCACAATATATCCAAGATCTCATTATATCACAGTAACTCCTATAACCTTTTTATATTTCATGTTATCTAAATATATAACAGTATAAATTATCAAAAAAAAATATTAGCACTATTATGGTAAGAATACATCATTTATAACTCAATGCATGCATGCTATGGAAATTTAAATTCATTATTCATATGGTGTATAATCCACCCACAATTACAACATAAACTATTTGGTTTGGATATGAATGAGATAAAATTAAATTCATATATGTTGTACCAGTTGTGTTTTCAATCAGTGAGCATCCATATGAAGGCCAACGACGAGTAGAAACACGTATAACTGAAGGGGAATTATACCCCCAATGGATCATTGATGAAAATGAGAGTTTTCCATGAGGTGAGAGATATCTTTGAAAATCGATTAGGGTATTGTAGATTGAGAATTGTATCCTCGATGATGATAATGACAATGTGAAAGATATGGTGTTATGATCTAACAATTATGAGTATAGCTTGAGAAATGTATCATGTGTGTATGGAATGAACCTAATAGTGTTACTATTTCGAATATATATATATGTAACCATATGGTTGGGAGCTAAACGATTTCCACATGAGGGAATGAATCAACATACATATAATTTTTTAGAGGATTTTTATTATGATGATTCAATGAACATGAAATATGAGTAGTAGCTATTTTTTATGGAGATCATTAATGATTTTGATGACTATAACTAGTCCCTTTTTCAATAATGGATAGATAATTGTCACTAATGATCATGAATATGGATTAATGAATATTATATTAATATTCATCTATAGAAATGATCATTATACTAGTCACGAGTGCATGATCCTCATGTTGGAGGGTTATCAACGTAATGATTCATGTCATATTATTATCGATATAGTATTTGGATACTAGTTGGATAGTTAAAAAAAATAACCATATATTACTTAAATTCAATATATAAAATTAATATATAGTGATGGATTGATTTCATCCATTAGAATCGAGATCGATGTGTTTTATGGTGACTCAACTATGTATCATATTGATATTATAATAGTGTTCCAGATCAGAGTATAGAAGGTTGTTTGGGATGGTAAAAAATAACCTACAAAATATGACTAAATCTTGAGTTCATAAATCAGCATGAAAATTTATTATTCCCAATATTCATAGAGGGACAACAAAACATTATTAAAATAATTCATTCTGAATTTGTACATAAATTTATGAATTTTGAGGGATTTCTGTTGTGGCTGTTCCAACCAGAACTTTTGTTTTTATTTAGACAGTGTAATTTCAAATCTATATTAGGTGAATCATACTGGATATGAATAATTTGACCATAGAATTGATCAATATTTTTTAAGTATAAGACAATAAGTTTGGTCATTTTGATTTGGGGGGTTGGGGTCATCCAATTTGGAAAAAATCCCAAAGATTAGTAATACCATCTTTTATCTTGTGTTTATCTGTATGGTTGAAAGATAAAATATAATGATAATAATGAGCACATCATTTGATTGTGAAAAAGTGTTTCATGGTAGAATCAGATAGTGAGGATTATCGTCACTCCGAATTTGTCATATGGGAAAATGATTCTTGTGGGAATTTTCAATGATCTGAAAATAACTTAGGTGAAGTAATAATATTGTCTTGGAATAAATGAATATTCTGAGTATTCTATCGATGATTCTATAATAGTGAAAAGTAGGGGCCCTTGTCTCTGCAATTGAGAACCTTATAATGAAAGTATTTTAGTGGAACTAAATTTGGAATTCAATAATGGAAGGGGTAATGATAGTATTAAATAAATAACGTAGATACATTAGTATTTTTTGTTTAATGACCAATTATACTTATCTATGATGATCAATGTTATGGTAGGATTATTGTTATTTACAAATTATGGACAAGTTTTGAAAATTTAGTAGGAATTTGAATTATCCTCTTTGTGGTGGGTTTTTCTTGAATCTCATGATATGGAATAGAATTTTAATGGTTTTAGAATCTCTAAAATATGATTTTGGAAATTTTTTCATATATTGGTGGTTACATAAGGGTTAATAATGGAATCATAATAAGAAATGTGTGATCATGGTTATTGGTCGGAGTATATAAATCAAGAGGGGGGTGAATTGAGTCTCTATAAAATTTTCTATTTAAGAGGTTAATTAAAAAATAATACCCCCTTATAAAATTATAAACAATGTGATATTGTATTGAATTTATAAAATTCTTAATTTTTCAATTTTATTCTCAGACGATTGATGAGTTCTAAGTTGTAATAATCTATTGATTAACATAACATTCGAAGAAAAACTACTTATTCAAAATAGATGTAAACACCTGCAAAACTAACTATCAACATTAAGGTTATCTTAATGTAGGAAATACATATCATATATGAAATATAAGATAATCAGCACATCAGATATAACAAGAGGTTCAGTCTCAAGATGGGACATAGTACTCTCCACTTGGTGATCACCTACCACAAAGCTATTAATATTAATAAACTTTTGATCCACACACTAGATCGGGGTTCACAATAGCACACCTGGCTTTCTAGGTCATGGATTAATCTCTACAAGAGTTATTCATGGGAAATAAAAATAAATAGATCACAAGGAATCTCTTACACTATTCTACATGGGATAAAAGTGTAAAAGTGATTGAGTATGATGATTGTTTGATATCCTTCAATTATTCTCAAGAGATAGTGTGTGTGAAAAAAAAAAATATACACACTACTCAATTAGTGAAGATAAAACACAATAGAGTTAAAAATGAGAATATAGTTATGAATCCTTTGTGTGTTGTGAAGTAATGAACTAGACTCAATGGATGCTGTGAAAATGGTATCTGAGTCCTCTTCTGGAAGTTTTATTTAGAATAGAGTATCAAAGTTTCTGTAATCTAGCATCGAGGAGTGAAAAGGTTCAACTCTTCAGTGTCTTGATGTACTCTAAGTTTTAGGAGAATGTACCTTGTTACAATCTTCTTATAATCTCAAGCACATAGTTACTCACTTTTTTTATTCACATAGTACGTGTCTCAGCATGTACTTCCTTATTTTTAAAGTGAAAGATGAGGTCCATTTATACTCCAAGATCCTCTAGGAATAAAGATCTCTACACGTGCATGTACCTCTTAATGTGTATGGATAGTCCTACAAGAAACATAAAAAAAATGTCAGATACATTAATTTGTCTAAATATGACTGTCAGAAATAAATTTGAATTAATGAAATGGAAACTGTTACTTATGACTATTGGTGATTCATCTTTAGTCAATTTCCTATTGTTTGGTATCATCTATATGTCATCTTCAGTGTGTCATCTTTGGTGTGTCAAAATTTAGTGTGTCATACTTATGTTTGTCGACTTCGGTTTGTGAAACTTCGGTATGTCGATATCGGTATGTCAACTTCAGTCTGTCAAACTTCGGTCTGTCGAAATTCGGTCTGTGAATTCAGTGTGTCGACTTCGGTGTATAAAACTTCATTATGTTGACTTTAGTGTGTCTAACTTCAGTTTGTCGAACTTTGGTATATTGACTACTGTGTGTTGACTTCGGTCTATCGAACGTCTGTATGTTGACTTCTGTGTATCAAACTTAGGTATGTCGAACATCGGTATGTCGACTATGGTATGTCACCATCGGTGTACCAAAATTCAGTATGTCGATCTTCGGTGTGTCAAAATTTGGTCTTTCGAACGAACCATTAATTCCATTGAATCTTGAAAGATTGTGAAGTGTCTGTCTTACCAGACTAATTGTTATGAAATTTTTTTATGTATAAATACATTTGTTAACATAATTATTCATGAATATATGCAATTGACTTGTTAAATTATATGGTTTTGTATGACATAATTTATTCACAAAGAGATATCAAAATTTCATTAAAGGGTAGAATCTGTATATTGAATTTATTTATGATTATGAAAACTACATTATCATAGAGTGTTCAACAATCTCCCCCCTTTTGATAATCACAAAATATATCATACATGCATTGATAGATCAGCATAGCATTCAACACTGAAAGTGAGAGTGTCCAATATAACTAAAGTCTTTTCGTGCTTGAAATTTTAAAACAAAGCTCCCCCTTACTAAATACATTAAGGTCAGTATATGCCATGTTTCCTAAACCAGAACCCCCCCTTCCTAGATAAATAAGCTATTCTTAAATATAAAGTATGCCTATTATGCCTCGAATTTTCCTCCCCTTTTGGGATTAAAAAAAGAGAAGAGAGAAAAAAATAAAATAAGATTAGAACAACATCATAAGGATTTGAATTAAAAGGTAAAAGAGTAAAAGGTACACAAAAAGATAAAATCCATATCAAAAGATACCATCCATCATTAAGGGATTGGATGCTGAAGAGATATTACTTCTTCTAACGGATCCAAAAGAGTATGAGAGGGTTTGGGAGTGTCAGAGGGTAGAGTTAGTCTGAGGATAACACTAGGTAGGGTAACACCTGTAGGAACAGTAGCTGCAAGGGTGGGCCTCCTTTCTAAAAACACCTGACTTGGAGTTTTCTCTGTAAGTATCGGTTGAATCTGGCTAAGAGCTTGGGTGACAGTCATTTGAGAAGGAGGCCGAGAGGCAGTACCAAGAAATGCATCTGGAGGGACCAAAATTTCCTTGGCCTGAACATGCTGATAAGGTTTGAGAAATATGATAATGTCATTAATGATTTCACAACCATATTTCATGGATTTCTCAAATGCATCCTTATTTTCCATACATTTATTCATCAAAGGGGTAAACTCATTCAATTAGAGAACTTTTATTTTTTATTATTCTGTGACTAGAAGAAATATATGATTTTCTGTGAGAAACATGAAGTTATTGATGATATCATATTTGGTTGATATCTTATAGAAATAATTATGCACCTTTTCCCGAATCTCTTTCTGAGCTGCAGAGGCTTAATTTATGCACTTTCAGACCATATTGTACAAAAAATATGTATTTAGATGAACTTTTTAAAGAGTTTCTTTGTCGGATGCACTTTGAAGATTTTGAATTTCATATATCATCTCATCCTTGAGAGATTCCAAAAATAGAAACAACACTTTTCCCACTCCTAGAACTTGATGGGCCAATCAAAATTTTTCCAAGCTCTTCATTCAACATTTTCAGATATACACTGAGTAGATGGGTTACCAAGTTCCTAATAACTTCAATAACACCTCTAAAGTGTTCTTGAAATTAGAGAATTATGAATTCAACTCATTGCTCATATTTGTTACTTCATTTATTAACAAGGTGTTTTGTCTAATAATGGTCTCTACTGTCAAAATAATATTTGGTTGAATCTCATAAATCATAATTCTTGCAATATTTGTTGCATCAGCATCTGAGATACTTATGGAGGTGGAGGATTCACTTCTATTCCCAAATGAGACTATTATAAACTCACAAATATCAATTTTGAGTTGTTCCAAATCATCTTTATTGAATGTTACTGGACACCGCCTGAGCTACTGGGTCTACTACTGGAGATGCAACTGGTGGAACAGGTGATGTAGGTTCTGGGACATGTTGGACGTGTGGAGCAGGAGGAGAGAACAACCTTTTTTCCTACAAGACATACTCTAAAAAATTAATGTATCTAAAATCACTATTCCACTCTCTAGTACAGGTCCAGTCTCTTGGCTCAATAGTATCAATTATTACCCATCTTCCCTAAGGCTTAGAAATAACATCAATATAATCAACTACTTCATCTTGGTCTCTGGCCATAAAAACTTGTCTGGGAATAGGAACAAAATGAACTTCAGGTTCTTCTTGAGCTCCAGCTACACCAGCTTCACCAGGTACTTCCTAAATTTGAGGCACTAGAATAACATCTTCTTCTTCTTGGACAGCAGCGATAAGAGCATTCAATTCCATAATGATCACTTGGTTTTCAACATCAAGATGGAGTGTTCTGTCCTCATGTCCAGTATCTCTATGACCATCAACATGTTGATCAACATGCTCAACACCACCACCATCCCCATGTACAGATTCCTCACTAGATCTGTCAGCAACCTGTTGTCCCACTTTTAGAGAGTCACACACATGATCGACACTTCCTCCAACATCACCATCATCACCATCATCACCATTAGATTCTTTATCTCATTTTCTAACATAATCGTCAATTACAGTAAATTCAGTTTCCTCCACATCTTTATCACCTAATAATTATTCTCATGAGGGAAATTCTATAGGTGGGCTAGCAGTTCCATAATTCGTATCCTTGGGACTTTCAGCAATATCAGGATCACTCCTATTATAAAAATGTGATCCTTCTTCCCTAGTCACTTTAGCTTCAACTTCTTCATCAGAATAAATTGGAACCTCTCTTGGGTTGAGACCTGGATCAACATGGTCCTTTGGTCTAGAAGAATGACCAACCGGATTGAAATCCTCATACTTCCTTTTCTCATCTCCTACCAACATCTCTTCTATGGGTTCTATAATATTTTCATCTTCTTACAAATGTATTTCTGAAGACAAAATCCACTACAAGAACGTATCACTTCATCTCCATCTTCCACCCAATATAATTTATTCAACATGGCAGAAATAATCCTCAGATAATATAAACAAGATTCCTTCTTGGATGGATTAATCAAATAAGAGATATGCACCATAAGGTATTTGCACATATTCATTTTTATTCCATTTTAAATAAAAAGATCAAGATAACATCCTGATATTTTATAGTTGAGAAATCTCCCTTAATTGGGATAATTTGATGTTGTGTGAAAATAAAAAGAAGTATTACTTCTCCTTCAAATTCATTGGAAACAGTCCTTCTAGATTCTTCATTAAATGTCAGCTTCTTCAGAGCATCTTAATAGGAAATTTTTTTTGGAGAAGGTGTAATATTAGAATGATAGTTAGAATGGACACCATCATTAGGCACCTCTAATAATTCAACCCATTCCATAGACAAAAATCCACCTCTTTTCCCTTTACCATAGATTTTATCTTTTCTACTTCAGATTCATCAAGTGATATACTCAAATGTTGATAGAATTTGTGCACTAGCTGGGGATAATATGGTGTTTAATTGATGGTGAACAAACTTATCAATCCTTGAGATTCCACTACATTTAAAGGAAAATATTATCTTGATTGAAGCCACTTACCAGAAACTTCTTTTTCAACTATAACTACCCGGGTTTATATGATTGGTTTCACAGTCCCACTGGAATAACCATTCTAACGCTTAGCAGAAGGAGATTTTCCAGGTTCTTCTATTGTGAATTTAATCCTTTCAATGATGAAGCTTATGATTCCAATTTTGTTGAGAGGTCGAGATCCAAGAGAGAGAGTGACAAAAGTTTGAAGGCCTTATGGCTGTGGAGAAGGTGAAAGGTCATGATGGATTGGACTTAATATATAATTTAGGGAATTTAAATCGTAAAACATAAGAATATAAACACATTAAAAATAATAAGACAAAACTTTGTTGTTTTATTAAAATAAGACAATATTTAAAAAACAACCCTTAAATATATCAGTGTCAATGAATCCGTTTCAGGATGTTCGGTTTCACAGGAGATCAGTTTGACTGTATCATTTTCAAGAAGATTAGTTTGACAAGATCAGTTTCAAAAAGATCAGTTACTTATTTATAATTCCTAATTCATGTTTGATATAATCCATTCTCTCATAATTTTAGGGTTTACTGAATATATCATTAATCTGATCTTTAGTCCCAATAAACTCAAGATTTATATCACCTTTTTGATAATGATCTCTCAAATAGTGATGTATTAAATCAATATTATTTGTTCGACAATGTGATATTGGATTTCTAGAAATGTTAATAACACGTTTGTTTTCACAGTTAATGGGGATATGTCTGAATTAAAATCCACAGTCTAATAAGGCGTCTTTCATCCAGAAAATTTGTGCAAAACAACTACCAGCAAAAATGTATTCTTCTTCCGCAATTGATAATGCAACTGAATTTTTCTTTTTACTACACCATGATATTAATGACATTCCTAAAATATGACATTTTCCAGATGATCTCTTCCTATCTAACTTACATCCACCAAAATCAGCATCTGAATAGATAACTAAATAAAAAAGTTGTCCTTTTGGATAGAACAATCCAAAGTTAGTTGTATACTTGAGGTATTTGAAAATCTATTTAACACTATTTAGATGTGACTCCTTTGGGTTTCTTAAAATCTGAAACTCATACACGCACTGAAGATAATATCTTACCTACTAGCGGTTAAGTACAAAAAACTCCCAACCATTCGTCTATAATTAGTTTCATCAATAGATATTCGACTTTCATCAAGATCCAACTTACATGTAGAAATCATAGGAGTTTAACTACTCGCATGGCTATCAGATCCATATATTTTTAGAATATCTTTTGTATAATTTATTAGATTTATGATAATACCTTTTTATTTTGAAAGATTTTAAGTCCACGAAAATATTTATGTTCAACCATTAAAGTCATTTGAAACTCACTTTGGATTATGTTTGAAAAATCATTACATAATGAATTTTTTGATGGTCCAAAAATAATATCTTCTACATATATTTGGACTATTGAGAATTATATGGATACTATTTTTATAAATAAACTAGGATCTGTAAGTCATTTTTTAAAACATTTAGAAATAAGAATTTACTTAACCTTCCATACCGAGCTCTTAGAGCTTGTTTCAAGTGATACAAATCTTTTGATTATTTGAACACGTGATTTGAAAAAATTTGATTTGTAAAACCTGGGGGGTTTTCAACAAAAAAATCCTCAATTATATATGCATTTAGGAATGATCTTCTGACATGCATTTTATAAAGTTTAAAATTCAGTTGTGCTGCATATGCAAGTAAGATCCTAATTACTCAATTTCTAGCTACAAGAGCGAAAGTCTATTCATAATCAATTCAGTATTCTTGATTATATCCTAGTATATCTGGTCATTATTTGTTTCTAACTATATTTCCACCTTCATATAGCTTATTTATAAACACCCATTTGGTTCCTATGGTCAATGTATCATTAGGTCTGCCTACAAATTTCCAAACATTATTTATTTCAAACTGTTTAAGTTCTTCTTCCATGGCCATTACCCAAAATTTATCATTGATAGCATCATTGATATTTTTAGGTTCAAGCTATGAAAATAAGTCTTGATGTTCAACTTGGTTTCTCAAGGAATCTCTAGTTTGTGTTCATCTATCTAAATCTACAACAACAACATCGAAGGGATGATTTTTAAGGGTTCTAGTTGGTCTAGATAAAGTATGACTCGATATTTCAAGTTGGTCAGGTTGATCTTTTTCACTATTGTTAAGGAGAGAAAAAAAATTAGAACTGGATGTTTTCACAGATTCCTTCACAAAATGATTTTCCATTTTTTCATTAATTTCCTCATTGGACATATCCTCTTCAATATTTCTGGTGAGGACTTAGGCTCATGTGGATTTTCTTCATCAAAATTGATGTGTACGGATTCCTCAACAAATTTGGTCTTCTTGTTAAATAATATATAAGATTTTATAGATGTATAATATCCATGAAATAATCCTTCATCACTTTTTCATGAAAATTTATCGTTATTACCTTTAGTGTTTAGAATGTGAACTTTACATCCAACCACTTTAAAATAACCTAATTTGGGTTTCATATTATTCCACAACTCGTAAGGTGTTTTCTAAAAAATGGGTCTAATTAAAACATCATTTATTAGGTAGTAATCATTATTAACATCTTTATCCTAAATATAAATTGGATGGTCATATACATTGATCACAGCCCGATAAATTAATTGCAAGGTTCTTTTACTTATTTCTACCACACCATTCTATTGAGGTGTTCTAGGAGCAGAGAATATATGATTATATCCATTTTTTAAGCATAATGCTTCAAAATAATGATTATCAAACTCATAGCCATGATCATTTCATAAGGAATTAATATTAAATCCACTAATATTTTCTTCAGTCTTGGCATGCTTAGTAAAGTGAAAACGAGCCTCACTTTTATGATCTAAGAAAAAGGTCCAGGTTTACCTAGAGAAATCATCTACAAGAACATAAACATAGTGCCTTCCATTGAGACTTGAAACACTAGATGGTCCAAACAAGTCCATGTGAACCAACTCGAGAGGTTGAGAAGTAGTTACTTTTTTCTTTGGTTTGAAAGAGATTTTATGTTTATTTTTTTGACAAGGATTACAAACATTATTTTCTAGAAACTCTAATTTGGGTATGTCTATGACTAAGACTTTTTAGATTAACTTCCTAAGAGAATGTATATTACAATGTCCTAGTCTTCTATTCAATATCCATGAATCATTGTGAAAGGCATTTAGACAAGAGACATTTTATGATGCTGGAGTGTCTAGATTTATAGCATATACATTACCATTTCTAAAGGCAGTAAATACTAAGTTATTCTTGGCTTCAAAAACATGTCATGAATTGTTTTTTAATTTAACATTAAATCCATCATCACATTATTGAGATATTCAAAGAAAGGTATACTTTAGTCCATCAACACACAATACTTTAGAAATTGAAATAGAGTTAGGGTTACAAATCTAGCCTAGGCTGACGATTTTTCTTTTACCACTATCATTGAATGTGAAAAGTCCTCCATCGATCTTAGTAAGACTTTTAAAGATTGAAAAATCCACTGTCATATGTCTTGAAAATCCACTGTCCCTATAACACAGCTTTTTACACGAATTCTTTAGGCTGTTTACCCACAAAACATTTTAACCAACAAATGTCTTTGGTACCCATATTTTTTTGGGTCCATAAACATTAGTAATATAAGCTTTAAGAACCCAAAACTGTCTTACAGGTTTTCTATATAAAGAATATAATGTATTTTAAAAATACACATTATTTTGTCCTGTGGAAATCGATACAGAAATAGAATTTGAAGAGATGGAACTTGCAGTACAATTATGTATTTTGAAAATAGTAGCAGTTTTTCCAGAGTTGGATAAAACATGTGATTTAGATAAATTTATTTGACCTGGTTGACATCCATTCCCATAAGCATACTTATGATCTATTTTTTACCAATCATTTGAGTAAGAGTATATTTTCAATTAGTAAACTTTTCTATGTTTTTCGTCAATTTTTCATTAGAAATTTTAAGCTCATTGTTCTCTTTAAGTAGATAATAATTTTTCTCTTTTTCAGTTGTATGTTTATATTTAGTAGTCACACTAAGAGCATGAAACTTCTTCAAAAAATTATACTTATATCTAAACTCATTAGAGGTTTCCTCTAACATGTTGCAATATTCTAATAATTCATCATTTTTCGTATTTTAAGACCCACCATCAAAATAATAAGAATCAGGTATAAGAGACTATAAGGTTACCTCAATTTTGTTTTTCATGAAACACATATTACTCATACAATCATTCTCATTTTGAGAAGATCGATATTCACATGAGCTGTCCTCGAAGGTACTACAAGTGGCCTTCATTTCTTTCTAGTATCTTATGTCCTTATTTTTATACTTTTTCTTGTATTTCATCTTCGGTTAGTCATCCTTTGCATGTCCTTTCCTTTTACATTTATAGCATATTATCTCTTCTGATTTATCATTTTTCTTCCAGTACTTCTTCCAATTTTTTTTAATCAGAAATTCTTCTATAATAGGACTTTTTAAAAAAATTCTTTTTCCTATAGAATTTCTTGAATCGTCTAGCCAACTGGGGCATTTAGTCATCACTATCTGAAGCGACTTCATTACTACCTGAGCTTTCGATAGCATCACAAAATTTCTCATTATCATTACTTTTGGATATATTTTCCTTGAAGGATACAAAAATTCGTTTTGGTTCACCCTAATCTTTATTTACCATCAATTATTATTCATACATAAATAATTTTCCAATCACTTTTTTCACAGGAATTTTATCAATGTCACATGATTATTTAATAGACACAAATGTTCCACATCATCTTTCTGGTAGACATCATAGAATCCACAAGATATTCTCTTTAGCAGATACTTCTCTTCCTAAAGAAATCATGTCACTCACAATTTCATTGAACCTGAGTTACATATTACAAATCGTCTCTTCAAACTTCATTCTAAAATATTCATCTTTAATATTATATGTTTTTAATCTCATTTTCATAACATTAAATGTTCCATCATGTGAAACAGAGAGAGTATCCCAAATTTCATGTGCATTTTTACAGGCAGAGATGCAATTAAACTCCTCATTTCCTAGTGCATAGTATAGAGAATTCATTGCTTTACAATTATTTTTATAGGCCGATTTGATAGATTATTCACAAGTGCTTCTATATGTTTTAGGTATTGTATATTTATATTCAATTGATGTCTAGATTTAGAATCCAATACTTTTTATATATATCTTCATTTTAAGTTTCCACTGCGCATAGTTAGTTCCATTAAAGAAAGGTGGTATATTTTTAGTATCCCCTATTAATCTATTTTCCATGATAAATGTTGTAAAGTAATTTCAACGAGATAAAAATTTAGAAATAACAGAAATTTGATGATCTTTGAAACACAAATATAATCACAGTTGATGTGAAAAATAAACATTCACAACGTCCTCTAATACCAAATGTTGGACGGAGTAGATAACTTAGGAGGGGGTGAATTGAGTCTCTCAAAATATCTATTAAAGTGGTTCTTAACAAAATAATATCCCCCTATATAATTAAACACACTATCAGCTTGTAGTGAATTTATTAAGGTCTTGATGGTTGAATTTGATTCTCAGATGATTTATTAGTTCTTAGTTTTACTAATCTATCAATTAACAAAACTTTTGAACAATCATAAAGATTAAAAATAGATGTAAACACTTGCTAAACTAACTATCAAAGTTCAGGTTATCTTAATGTAGGAAATACATATCACATAAGAAATATAAGATAATCATCACGACATATAAAACAATTGGCTCAGTCTCAAGCCGAGACATAATCCTCTCCACTTGGTGATCACCTGCCACCAAGATGTTTATATTAAGAAACTTTTGATCCACACCTTGGATCGAGGTTCACAATAGCACACCTGGATACCCAGGTCACACTTAACCTCTACCATAGTTATTCATTGGAAATAAAAATAAATATATCACATGGAATCTCTTCCACTATTCTACGAGGGATACGACTATTAGAAGTGATTGAGTATGAGGATAGTTTGATATCCTCTAGTTATGCTCATGAGATAATGTGTGTGAAAGAAAAAAATAAATACACACTCCTAAATTAGTGAAGATAAAACACAATAGAGTTAAGAAATAAAATAGAGTTAATAATTCTCTGTGTGTTGTGAAGTAATGATCTAGACTCAAATGATGTTGAGAAAATGGTATGCGAGTCCTCTTCTGGAAGTTTTCTTCAGAACAGAGTATCGATGTATCTGTAATCCGGCCTCCATGAGTGAAAATGTTTAGCTCTTCAATGTCTCTATGTACACTACGATTTAGGAGAAAGTTTCTTGTTACAATCTTCTTGTAATCACAATTTCTTAGTTCCTCTCTTTTTGTATTCCCACAGTCTGTGTCTTAGCGTGTACTTAAATATTTTTAAAGTGAAAGATGAGGTCCTTTTATACTCTAGTATCCTCTAGGCATAAATATCTCTACACGTTTATGTACCTCATACTGTCTACAGATAGTCCTACAAAAAAAATTAAATAATGTCAAAAACATTAGTTACTCTAAATATGACCATTAATAATAAATTTGCATTAATGAAATAGAAACATTTATTTAAGACTATCAGTGAGTCATCATCAGCCTGTTGTCTTTGGTTTGGTTACATCGTTATGTCATCTTCGGTGTGTCATATTCAGTGTGTCAAACGTCGGTGTGTCATACTTCGTTGTGTCGACATCGGTTTGTCAGAAATTTGGTGTGTAGAATTTGGTGTGTGGACTTCGGTCAGTCGATATTTGGTATATCGAACTTTAGTCTGTCGACATCAGTGTGTCGACTTTGGTGTATCAAACTTCCTTCTATCGACTTTCATATGTCAATCTTTGGTCTATCAAACATCAGTCTGCCGACTTCAGTGTTTCGTATTCGATATATCGAACTTCGGTCTGTTGACTTCGGTGTATCAAACTTCGGTCTGTCGAACATCGATCTATCGACTTTGGGGTGTCGACTTCAGTGTATCAAACTTCGGACTGTCAAATATCAGTGTGTCAAACATTGGTCTGTCAAACTAACCCTTAGTTCCAGGGAATCTAGAAATACTGTGAAGTTTCGATCTTACCGAACTAAGTGTTATTCAAATAGTTTATGTATAAATACTTTTTTAAACATATTTATTCATGAATATAAGCGACTGACTTATTAAATTATATGGTCATGAATGAAAAAATTGATTAACATAGAGATATTAAAATTTCATGGAATAGTATAATCTGTATATTAAAATAATTTGTGATTATGTGAACTAAATTATCCAAGAATGTCCAACAATGGTGCTAAAATTTAGTAGCTAGACATTGACTAGCCAGTGAGTCCCTTCTAGCTAGTTGATGGGCCATGATGTATAATAGGGCCCTGCCAATGATTACTAGCTAGCTTGTGAGTCATCACATGCTAGATGGTGAGAGAAAATTGTCTAGTGGGTGGTGCATCTTGATGTTTTTAAATGGTGTTGTTTTTCTAATTATTGTGTTGAAACATCCCCATCCCCTCAAGATTTTGTAGGTTGGGTTATTTGATGCGGGTCATCCAGCCATCTCCCCCCCATATGTCCCCATTTGTTAAACCATGATTAGTGGATAATATCGATTTTTTATTCACAGTTAATTCATGGCATTAATAATATTTCATTTCCATTAATGATCCCTCCATATAAACCATATGATTTTTGGTATTCCATTTATTATAATCATAATTATTTTAACATGAACATGGTAAAATTTTACATGAATGAATATTTCTTGGTTCAAATTGGATATAGGTTTTTCGAGGTGGGTGTTTTCATGTTTTCTATTTATATTTTGATTATGATGTGTTACCCTAATGTTTTTATTATTGGATTTGGTGAATTTTGGTGAAATTGGAATTTTTAAATGTTGTTTTCACTGGTTCATTTTCATTCTTGTGTAGACATTAAACTAATACTTTTTATACATGTCATTCATTGATGTTTTTCTTGAGGAAATTCATTGAACTAATTTTTTCTTGGGGTTTTAACTTAATTTGTTTAAATTCAAGATGGTCTCAGTGTCACATTGTAGCGATTTTTCCTAAAATGATTTCAAGGATTTTTATAGACCATATATAGGAGATTTTTTTTATTCTAGGAGAGGATAGTGTATTATACTATTTATCCATTTAATCCTATTTTAATTTAATAATTTAATTAATTATAATTTGTTATTTATCGTACAATTATAATGGTTCGTAGTCAATCATAATTTTTATTTTACTCATAATGTAGGTTAGCGGTTGACCAAGGTCATCTCTGATGGAGAAGGTGTTGGTAGTGTCATTATACTTGAACATATTTATCTGTCTTTTTTATTCTCAATTTTAAAATATCAATATTTTTTTTCTGGATTTTTCTTTGGGTTTTTTATTTAATTAAAAAAAATAGATTAATGTAAATGAAAATGCATAGAGCATGATTGCGAGAAATGAAAATTGACCAGATGATGTACTATAGTGAGATATATATTAATTGAATTGTATTATAAGTCATTTAATTCATTAAGAATGTTTAATATAACTAACTTATTGATCCTCCCCTATTTTTTTATAAATCTAATCATCTTTTCATGATATAATTAATTTGACCATTAATTCAATTTATTATTCTGAGTGAATGGGTATGAATATTTCTCAATCGAGTGAATGAAATCACTCACACACCTGAAAAAATCATATATTATTCATCCAATTGAAGCCATATGACTCCACTCATCTGATGTGTGGCCAAAACTGAAGAGAGGTTTTGTTATGAAATAGTGTGATGAGTGTGATTGTGTAAATTGATATTTGAGATATCATTTCATCCTCCAAAATCAATTTACAGTATCACACTAAAATCTAATAGGAGATAGACTGGTTACTAGAAACATAAATTCAAGATCATATCATTTATTACACCTTTTAATACCCATAATGGGATAGCTCTTCATGATCATATAGCTACTGTTTAGTGTCACATCACAAAGGTGAAAAAACATGAAGACATTGAGTGGGAAAGGAACAACGCAGTACAATTTAAAGAATAATAGAATGAAAAATTGAATTATAAGTGATAAAATAAGAAAAAGGGGAACTAATTTATAGATTGGTAAAGTGGATACTGATTGGTTTAAATGATAGAGGGATAAAATATGTAATGGTTAAAAAATCATTATCTTCATATATAGTGTCATGGTAAGCTTCTTATATAGATTCCATTTGATCATATCTGTTGGATGTTATCAAGTATACTATGAGTGCCTTTTCCCTTTTAGATGCATTAAATGCATAATTGATTCAATACATTGTTGTGTAGTGGAAATATTTTTAAACATAGTCTTTTTGGAATTGAGATTTGATGCAGCTACACCAAACTGCCATGTATCTGGGTTATGTGTGAGAATTTACAGGTAATTCTCGAGAGAGCTTAGCTAGGATTCTATAGTGGATCAGCCGACAACATTTGTGGTTCCATCATTTAGGGTATTTTTCCATAAAGATATGATAAATACACTTTTTCTGTAGTCAAATTTCTATCAAGGATCATCAGCACTGCATATCAGGGGTCCAACTGATGAATGAATATATTCCACAACTACTCGTCTCATATTGCGGTGATAGTGTGTTAATTAAATCATTAATTTAGGAAATTTTGAGGTGAATCTGAACATGGTATGGTTATTGTGGGTGCATGATCGCTATGGTGTCAATGATAGGTGTAGATGTGTAGAAATTGATGTGATTGTGGTATGGTAGGTAGTTAGTGAGGGAACTCACGGTTAGTGTAGGGAATATGAGATGGAGGTTTAAATGAGGGTTTTGGTAAGGATGAAATGGGATGCTCATGGTCAATATAATAAATCTGACATGGCGTTTAATGAAGTTATAATATTTACATAGAGTTTTCCATAAGATTGACTTATCGACATTATGCTGACTGTGCATGACATGGCTACTTCCAGCCATTGTATTTTTTGACCTATATAAAAAAATAATTTCATTCACTATAGCATTTTTCTATAATTAATTAATTTCAACTATTTTAATGATTAATTTAATACAATTTTATTTCAAAAATATTATAATTTTTTTTATTTTGATTAAAATTATAAATAAAATTTTGGAGGAATTAATACTCATAATATTAATCCATTTATAAAATTAATTATTGAAAATTTTTATAAAATTTCTTTAAATGATTAAAAAATATTTTAAATTCCTTTGTCGATGGAAAATTTACCTCTATAAAATGATTAAATTACTAAAATAAATTATTTTATACAGTTATCAATAAATTAAAAATTTAAAAAAACACCAAAAGGTATATTTTACACCAGAATTGAATAAAATATGTGATATTTTCAACGAAAAGATAATAAAAAATATTGAAATTATTATCCCACACTAAACTACAACAATGTTACTATTACACTCCTAAAAAATATTATTTAATTACAATATATTAAAAAATAAAGCCATAATTCCTATATCAAAATTAACCCTGAAGAAGCAAATAGTGACTTGATCCACAATGAAAATTCACAATCCAAATATGTGAATCAATCCACTACCATAATTTAATTAAATCAATTCATCAGTTCAAGAATCGATTAGATTATATTCTTATGGAATTAAGGTATACATAAAAATTACTTCCATGTTTTCCTCTTACTTAGGTTTCATTAATCCAATGTTTAATTTTTCCAAATTCTTGATAAAAATTAAATTAATGATTATTGATCTAATTTACCATTTTGGAGGTTCAATATTCCCCTCATCAAATTGAAATTATATTTGAAAAGTCAATTTACATGATTTTTTTCTAATCTATAATATATTGAAAATTACTATGCATAGAACATTCTGAGATTAAAAATGGATTTATATAATTATATAAATTCAACCAATTGAATTGTCTTATAGATTCAATATGGGATCCTAATTACCGATTTTTTATTTTATGTTTGAAGGACATATATAATTTTCATTTATGTTGTGTACCTATGGTGTTCCCTCTCATATAAGTCATGTTACATCATATTTAGTTCACAATTACAATTAGTTTAATTTATAACATTGATTCCACTATAATCAGTTCACCAAAATTCCATCACCATGTTTTGAAACCAAAAATCCAAAAAATTAGTGAAACATTCTACTCAACAATCATTTATGAATCCCAATTTCAGAATTAATGAATTTTTCATAAATAAAATTAGTATTTGTAAACTATATTGGACATTAATGATGTTCAAAAAATGATACAAAAATAGAAATTTTTTAAAAAATGAGTAATGTAACAAACCATATTATATATTTTTTAAAATTAAGAATAAAAAAACCTATAGAAGTTATATGTAGATTCATTATTTTAAAAACAATTTGTTTTGTTATTTTATTTTAAAATTATTTTCAATCATTAAAATTAGAATAGAAAAGGGTATTTAAAAATATTTACAAATAATTTTTATTTATTTATGTATTTTTATAGTTAAAACATGAAAAAATATTGAATTATTTGTTTAAAAATTATAATATAATAGATAAAACGTATTTCAGAATACCCCAAATAGGTTTATGTTTCCTACCCCACTCTCGTTCAAGAATTCTCATTTCTGTTTCACTAAAATTCACAAAAAAAATGAATTAAATATATAGTGGAAATGATTAGACACCATCTAGTGTTAATTTTCTTGCTAGTTTTAGTGATACTCTCTTAGTACACTTTCTTAATGTGGATAATGGAGATATCCTCATATTTTCAATTCATTTTGGTATCTAAAATAAGAATATATTATAAATTAGAAAAAATTATAATGAAAAGTAATAATAATTAAAAGGAAATAGGGAAGAGATTCTTATGTTATTCATCCCAAGAGTGGTTGTAATTGGACTTCCCATAGATGGATTGTCATGTGGCTATCCACAATAAATAGTATGGTTTGGATTTATTTGGAAAAAAACCACATACACTTTGTTACATAGAACATTATATTTAATTCTTCATGATCCCCTTGAATATATGACATTATTGAGTGAAGTTTGTCCAACTCCTTAGTAGTGAGATACTAGATAGATGTTGGGGTTAGAATGATCAAGTATGGTACCTCTTCAGGTTATACGATAAATATTGTGTCCCTTTATTTATGGGGATAATCCCCTTATTATTTTTTATTGTATTCAAACAATTGTAACTATGTTGGTAATAAAATTTGGAAAGACTCATACTAAGGTGTGTTTATATAAGAATATGCCCCTCCATATGTTGCTTCTTCATCTATATCATCATGAGAGGCCACTTGGAATTCCTCCAAGTTTATCATGCCTCCCTACATTTGGTGATAATTTTGGGGTTGATGATGTACATACACCATCATATATCCAATAAAATCCTTGCATTGGGTATCAAATTCATAGTATGGTTTTAATTTTTGTAGGACTGATTTTCCATCAACTTGTGGGTCTTCATTAAATTCATTAAAAATATAAACAATTAATTTGTATGTGTAATTTATATCAATATATTTCTTTTTTTCATCTTGGGTACCAGTTACATCAATTTATAGTAGCTGTTATTTATGTTTTAATATTTCCATCTCAATTTCTTCTTCAAGGGGAGACGCCAGAATTTCGACATATTATTTTTTCAAGATGGGAATTAGTGGGGATGATACTATAAAATTAACATTATAATGAGTAACAAGCAATTAATCCACTAAAAACTATGAAATTAATGAGTTCATATAAGTGGTAACTGAATAATTATTTAAAACATACAGATCAAATTATAGGTACAATGTATTTAAATATTTTCCTAAGTGGATTTTGGTAACATTTGGAATTCTATATTCTCTTCAAAATTAATATCATCCATTTAATAATCACCTTTTATGGTAATGTAATAATACTACTGATTTTATGATTTATTTTAAAACAATATTAAGGTAAATGGATAATTGTTTTTCTATAAAATTAGAAAATTTAAAGACTGAAAAAAGCCACCCTAAAAAATTAGTGATTGTAGGTTCTTAGACCAGAACACCATTTTTGGGTAGATGTACATAATAGCGGTCAATGATAAATCTTCATCCTCTAAAAAACATTCTTCCTCATTATATCCTTAAATTATTTAATCAGTTCTCTATATTCATCTAATTTCTAGTTCTCATTAACTCGGAAATCCTTCATCAAATATGAGTAGGTTTTATTTTCCTATGGTGTCATATATTTTAATTTTTTATGGTGTACTGGAATGTGTTTTTTATGTTACATGGGTTTATTAATGTTTATGATTCCAACCTCTCATTCATTGGTGTGTACCAAAGGATATTATTGGAATATGTATTTAGAGTCCATCACCTAGGATTCATGTGGAATGTGAACTTGGAATATGGGAGACGATCTATTAATGAATAATATCACATTGTTGTTTATCCTAGTTTGATAAAAAATGAATGAATAAAATAGAATATATCATTTAATTAATGTTATATTATTGGTAGTGGGAACCGAATCATTCCCTGTAGAAATTGTGCCAAGTTAATTTCATAGATGGAATGACCTATAGTCAAATTGAATTTATATTTTACTCATAATACATCCTTGTGGTTTACAAAGGAAAACATTCAAGGATTAATTTTCAGGAGTCTCATTATCCTTGAACATAGATATATTTTATTTTTTAATCTCAAGTTTATAACAAGCAAAATCAATTTCATAAATTTTTTGGGGATTTGATTTAATGTAAATATATAAGCAAATAGAAATGAAATTTCAAAGAGAATGAATTATTAAAATTCAAAAGGACATAAGGATGAATTATGGTGAGATATATCATAATATACATTTATTAAAAATGAACTAATTCAATGATGTGATTAAATATTATTCACCTATTCACCCTCCACTATTTTTGTTGGATTGAAAACAATAATCTACTCAAGTGATCATTGAACAAACATCTAATTAAAAGTATTCTCCATGGTGAATGGGTATAAAAATTCCAAAATAATTTTAATGTATTCACTCACATAACATGAATAAAACACATTCCATTATTCTTATCAAACCACAATTCTCTTCTTGTATGATGTGTTTCCAAAAATAGAGTGATATTCAATTGATAAATAGATAGAAGAGTGTGATAGTATCAATGGATTATTGAGTGATGATAACATCCTAAAAACTACACTTACACTATTCCACAAGAATCACAATGGATATATATTGTAAATTAAATGCATAAATTTAATAGTGTCACAATGAATATCCCTTGTACCCACCATATTGGGTTTGTTCTCAATGATTGTGAAGATTTAGATCAATAGGAAATCATAGATGTATGAAAACTTGTAGAAATTTAGGGGGAGAAATGAACACAATAGTGTAATTGAAGGAAGAACATAATGAATCATTGACTTATAAATGAAAATAAGAAAAAATGAGAAAATTAATTATATCTATGATTGGAACATATCAAATGGATTATGTCCTTGAGGGAGAATAATATAAAATGTTGATGACATTATTTATCTTCTAATTTAGTTTCGTGGTGAGCATCAGATATGGATGTCATGTGATTATCTCTAATAGTTTTGATCAATTATATATGAAATTTAATTTAACTTATAGATATTGTCAGAGTATAACTGATTTTACACTTTCTGGGAAGTGATATGATTTATTGGGAAGGTCTAGGGGGGCATGGGATTTGACACTACTGCACTAAATTGAGAATTAATCTTTGCTATGTCAAAGAATTCATGAACCGATTCTCCAATGAGTTTTGCATGTATTCCATAGTGTATCGACTATTGTCATCTATTATTCTGGAGGTTGATGGCTTCTTCCATGGAGAATGGCTCAATGATATCATATTGTTTTTTTACCTCAACTAGGAACATTATAATTATACAATATGGGTTCAGTCAACAACATTCATGATTCGATGACGAATCCTCTCACATGGTTGTGATGGTATGGCAGTTAATGTGTGAATTGAGGAAGAATGGTGGTGAATTGTCACATGGTGAAGTGGTTGTTAGTTTAAATATACTATATAGAGTATGATAGGGGTGTTGATGCATAAAAAAAGTGATCATGGACAGATATATAGTTTGTTATGGAACTTGTAGTCAGTGTTGTGATTGTGGGTAAGATGTTTAATGTGGGGCATGATAATATGGAATTTGGATAATCATAATCTGTAGACTGACCACGATTGGGGGTTATATTAGGTCGGTAAATTCAATGGGAGGTTATCTCATAGTAGTTGCATGATCAGTGTGAAAATTATGAAAGGCACAGTAACGTCTGTATTTTAAGTTTTTTACCAACATAAATAAATCATTTCACTTAGTACAATTTTTTTCTTATTAATTAATTTACATTCATTTCTATACATTTTTTAATATAAATTAAAACCATTTAAATATATTTATTTTTATGTTAATTCAAAATAAAATTTTACAATAATAATTAATCTAATATTTAATTTATTTATAAAAATAATTCAAGAATTAATTTCATCCATTTTAATTATTTATTTAAATCCTAATTTCAATTTGTTAGTGGATGGAAAATATAACTTCATATAGTGGATTAAATAATATAAACCATGATTTTAATTAATTATCATCATTGATATTAATTCAATAAATAAATAAAAAGGCATATTTTACCCTGAAATTGAATTAAATTGGTTGTATTTTCAATGAATCCCAAAGGGAAAATATATACATTCTCATATAAAATCTATTGTAATCAATCATATTGGATTCCCGGTGTGATATAGGGTCATATACTGATGGATTATTGATTGACGAGCTATGATAGATGAGGATGAACTTAGGAAGTGAGCTTTTTGTGTAGTGATATATAGGGGAAATGCATCAAATATAGTTGGTAGTCTATAAATAATTTACTTGTGTTTGGAATGTATGCATATTTTTAAATATGACATGTTCCATATTATCTCACCACCATAGGTTATTGAATCATGACTGGATAATTTTTTTTTCAAACTAATTTTTTAACTAAATAGAATGATCATATACAAAATGTGGTAAATTTTAGGGGCCACTTTCAACCATTAGAAACTAGCTGGACATCATAATAGCTGATGAACCATAGTGTAATAGTAATTGTGTATATATGAATGTATGAAAACCATTATAAATACTAAATAAATAATTATTGTATCATATTGGACATGATAGGTTATCGTAAACCACTTAATTAGGGATGAGATATGTTTTTTATAATTTCCCCTATTGGCCTTATGGAATTGTATGACACCTCAAGTAAATTAGTTTGGATAAGAAGATAAGAAAATAGGTATATGTTGATTACTATAGAGTTGATTTAGTATTTTCTATAAGTTAGGAGTGTTGAAATACATGTTAGGACAACCATTGTTGTCACATTCGACCCATATAAATGACATGGTGATACTTGGGAGGCTAGATCTAACAAATTTTTTTGGTTGACACTGAGGGATGTATTATCCATCAGTATTGGTAGTTCCCAAATAAAAAAATTGTTAAATAATTAATTGTTTTTCAAGGGATTCAAAATATGTCACTAATAATATGAAACTGGAGTTAAATATTTAATCCTTAATTATTGAAATATATCAATTTTCAGTTTTTTTGGATATCATATGTTGTTGGGGGATAGTTTCTAATTCAATGTATTGATTTTCCCATTTTAATTATACTAGTGGGGGACCATGATGTGACTCCACAAATCTGGTCTTCTCATTCTTATGTTTATTTACTATTGGTGGGCCTTGATATGATTCTACGGACACAATATTCCTATTATTATGGTATTATAATATTATTCTCCCATGAAGTAATTCCTATGATCTATTCGGCCTACTAATGTCATATTATACACTTATTGGAATATGATTTGATTATAAAAATAATGATTTTACACTGTTATGATCTGTTTGTGGGACTATGAGGTTATTGAATGGATATAGTATTCCCATTACTATCATACCATTAGGGGGACATTGAAAACCATCCCTAGTTCTGTTGTGCCAAATTTTATAACATTATTACAAAACAACATATATAGATATCCATCATTAAACAATGAATATATGGTCGAACCCAACAGTCAAACTTTACCCAAGAATAAATATTCTATATTCATTAATTTATTTTATGTGATTCTATAGTGTTTTAGTTATTTAATCCCATAGTGATGTCACATTTTCATATCACAACAATTTCTAGCTATGTAAATGACCATATTAGTTACTCTCTACATAGGTATGTACTCACACCCAGCTCAGGGGACTATTACACATAGGTACCCATGTATCCTTCACTTTTTTCATGTTCCATATGTTCAGAGTCTTAGAGTATCTTTTCTGGAAAACAACGAAATGATGGGATCAATGAATGAGAAGAGATATAACATCATGATTGGGTAGAGTGGAGATAAAGTTTTTATTATTATTTTATTTTTTGTATTTTTTACTCGTTTAGTGGGTGGTCAGTTTATTTTATGATTGTATTCATTAATTAGTTATTATTTTTATTAGCATCTTCTTATTTATTTATTTCACATAATTTAATGTTTTATTATTATTATTGGTGATTTATTTGTTATTTACTCTCTTAATTTAATTGTATTATGATTTTATAGTCTCCCCACTATCTCATAGTAGACCATTACTGGAACATGGAATCATATGGAATATAGGGCGACACACATAAAGTTAAATAATTAATCTGTTCAATCAATGATTATAGTAGTATGGGTGTGGTGTTACAATAGGTTGGTTGTTGAATTTTTATGCAAAATATGGGTATTTGGAATCAATTTTTAGTCCTCATAGAATTATAATTTTTCAGGAATAAAATTATGGTGGTTGATTCAGAATCTCTCTTTATAGTTTAATGTTTTTTTGTTTAAGTTTTATCTTGTTTAAAATTTTCATTATGTAATTAAATGGTATTGGGATAATTAATGAAATTCTATTTAATTTAATTTAATTTATAATGGATGTATTTCATGATTGTTTTATATGATTTATTATAGATATATTCCCCATAAACACCGTATATATTATTATTGAAGTAGAATCATACATATGGAATTATGGTGTCATTGTGGTTGAAGTAACTTTTTTGTGTTCCATTTACACATAATATGATATTTTTTTTAAAAATAGAATAAATATTGAATTTTTTAAGATAGTTTTATGAATTAAAAAACATATTTTATGTGGTAAATTTTATTATTTTTGTTGTATAAGACATTTTAGTATAGTTTATTGATATGATACTATGGGGAGGTTGATTTTTTAAAGGAAATATAATTCTTATGGATAGGGAAACATAGTAAATTAAATTAATGAATTAAATTATAGGAATATGGATGTAGTTATTATTACATATTTTTTTTATTTCTTATATATCAGTATATATAAATATTTAGATTATATAGGATAAATTATATTGATTCATGTGGTAAATTTAATTTGAATCATGTTCATATGTTAATGTAAGTTATTAATATATAGTATTTATAAATAATTTAAATTTAATTTGGTTGATAATTAATAAAATGGAATTTTAAATGAAATTTAAATTGATTGAGAAGGGTATGTAAATTCAAATAATTATTACGCGATTAAGGTGATGGTTAGTTTTGTTTCTAACAGTGGAAGTAGTTGATATTTTTGGGTAGTGAAAATTAGATGAAGTAATGCTTGTATTAGTAGTTATCATAATATTAACCATAATGTTTCTCTTTATACTATTATATAAAAGTGTAAGTTATATTATTTTTTATGAAACACAAACATATCTAGGTTACTTTATTGAGGGTCAGATTAGGTGTTGGGTTTGGCGTGAAAACCCCAAATAGAAGATGTGTGTAAGTTTGATGGTTTCCTACGCTATTGTTTTCTCACTTCGTTCTGGACACAATATGGGATTGTGGTTATGGTAGTGGTAGTGGTAGGGGAAGATGGTTGGTTTGTAGTGGTACAATGTTATTGTATGTAGTTATGATTTGGAGTTCCACACTATGTTCATGATATATAGATAATGATATGGATCAAATTTCTAGGACAAATTCCAGTGAGATATAAAGAGGATAAAATCAATGTAAAACATTTTTTCAGATAAATCTGTTTTTATACCATCATTATTAACTATTTATATTTATCTTGTATTGGGATGCAATTATAGAATCATTTGGAAAATTTGTTTTTAGAAAACCTTGAATGAGACACAAGCCAGATACATTGCTTATTCACTAAGGCTTCAGTATGATTCAAACAAATTAGCATGAGGGTATCATGGGGGGAACCTACTATGAAAAAAATTATGCATAACCAAATATTTAAATACATTAAAACAAGATAATACATATTCAGTTAATATTGTGTACCAAAAAATATCATAATTTATGACTATTATATATCAGAAGATTTATTTACCATATGAGTTTATTATTAAATTTATTTTCTTTGGATATATTGTTTTCGTTTGTATGGAAACCAATGAATATTATCATTTTTGGGGTTTTTTATTTTAAATAGTATTATTTTATAAATTTTTTGTTATTTTTAATGAAATAAAGAGGGTAATGACCCCCATATTCTATATTTTATACCCTTCGAGTTAGTCTCCATGAACTGACCTTATGGAATTAGCATTCAAGGGACACACTCAACCACAAAACTAAGAAAATATGGGTTTTTAGTTGGAATGAATCAATATATACTATCTATCACAAATATAACATACAGTATATTTAGTAATATGAGATATATATTCCAATTTTACCGGTGTTGGTTTTATTCCTATCCTTAAAAATAAATATCATCTTTCATAAAAAAATATTACCATATAAATTAAAATAATTATAGTATATTCAATTTGAAACACATTGACCACATTCAATTTTTAAATTAGACAATTCTTTACATTGTGCACTAACCATATTGATTCACATAGTTATATTTGTAAAAACACACACAATCTAATCACATTTTTTCTTCATGACTTATATATAATAAATAAACAAACATTAAAAATATATATAGCATATAAATATTTTGAATAACCAATATCATGTTAGATTAAATTAATACTTAATTTTAATTACATGGTTTGATTTATCTCATCATATTTTCACTTTAATATTATCTTCTCATGATATTTGGTTTCATTTCATTTAATAATATATATATTATTAAGATCCCCTGTATTTAAATTTTAAATTATTTTAAATTATTTTACTTTTAATATATAATTTGATATATAATGAAATAAAATTTTAATTATTTTAAAAGACCAATTTCACAATAATGTCCATAAAAATGTCAATGGGTGATCACATTTTTTGAAAGTTAATTGAAAAAGATATAGTAGTTTAAAAAAAAATTTATGTCCTAAATATACATCTTTGATAACCCAGATAATATATTAAAATGATACTAAAATTCCTAGTATAATCACTAAATAACAATTTTACCTTCTCATGTGTACACTATTGTTGAATTTTAATTATAATTAAAATTTATATTAATGATTAATAAATTACTATAAAAGGTATTTTCATTGTATAAAAATATAATAATATG
Organism: Viscum album; assembly: GCA_963277665.1. NCBI lineage: Eukaryota > Viridiplantae > Streptophyta > Magnoliopsida > Santalales > Viscaceae > Viscum > Viscum album. Next base: position 40,264,932 of record OY728129.1, on the reverse strand, counting down.
TTCGATGGATTAATAACTAAAAAATAAAATTAAGAAAAATATTTTATTTTAAAAAATGAATTTATCCAAGAACTTATTTTTTAATTTCTAAACAAAAAATATCATTAGTATCATAACATTTAAAAAACACATAATGATTTTATTTAAATCAATATATTTTTTTTATTTATGTCAATGTAACATTTTAAAATATTCTTAGTGGCCATTAGGGGAGTTGGAATGCTTTAAATATTGTAAGTTTCATTAGAATTCATTACATATGAGGGTGAATCAAACACAATAATATTTTAAAAGATTACCCCAAGGACTATTATTCAACCATTGAAGCATAAATAATGAAATGAACAAATTAAATCAATAGTCTAGTGTTTAATGATTGAATCATATTTGAATCATGATTGAATTTATTATTGTTAAATATAATATATATTTACAATAAATGTTCTATAAAAGTTATAAAAAAATTATTAATAAATTTCCTTAAAATGGAAGAATATTTTAAAATAATGACCATTATAAATTAATAGTGACAAAGTAAAGAAAATATAAAAAACTAATTTTTTTTAATTTAGCAAAAATAAGGAAACATAAAAAACAACATCATAACTGCTTATTTTAGAGGCCTCTAATGCAATTTCGTCAGTATGTATGTCATAAATATTTCTAATATCTTGATAAACTCAAGATTCATTGAGGTGATTTATTGTTAAAAGATCTTTAATATTTGTTTCATGACCATAAAAATTATTATTTCATAAAATCAGTATTAATAATATAAAAAACTAAAATAGTTATAGAATTGTTAATTTAAATTTTTAATACGATGACAACATGATTCATAATATGAAGAAATCCAAATGTCTCTATAACTCAATGGTTTATCAAGATAAAAATTTTCTCATTATTGTTATCTCACAATAATAAATATGGTATCTTATATATATTCATTTTTGATTATATTATATATTATATTTCTTATTATTTAATATTCATTTACAAAAAATAATTAAAAATTATCAATATATGTTTTGATGATAAGGTATGTATTTGAAATAAAAATTATAAATTTAAAAATTCAGTTCATTGAATGATCAATGGTCTTATATATTTCTTTCTTATGTATGAACATGATAAAAAACTCAAATTATTACCCTAGTCAAGTGACGAATATCTTTGAAGAATATTTTGAATATGTATATTTTAAAATTATTAGTCACAAAACAATAATTTTTCCCCAAACATATATAAAATATTTTAATTATTTATTTGTGTTTTGATATTTAATATATGTAATAAAAAATATTTTTTTTATTAAACACACTAAATTTAAATTTTTTTGGATCATTTTATCATGGAAAATTATTTTGGCAGACACAATACATTTACTGTTAGAGATGTATTTTAGAAAAATTTTAGCATTAATGATTTCCTAAACAAAATAACATTTATTAATTTCTTTTTATATTGTCCCAGAATATATATTTTCATCAATGAGTCATTACATGAAAAAATTCATTCATCCATAATTTTCAAAACCACAACTTCATTGTTTTTATTTTTTTATAGAACCTCTTTTAGTAAATATTTGTTAAATATTGAATTTTATAACAAAATGTTTTTAAATTCCCCTACTAATATTATTGACAATAATATTCAATGTTATTAGTAATTATTATTTATTTTTTACATTAAAATAATAATTACAATATTATTGAATTAAAAAGTGTTAATAAATAATTATTAATTATATTAAAACTTAATAAATTCTCAATTCTCATTTATTAATTATTTTTATATTTTTAAATTTATATAAAACACAAACATATACACATATATAGATATAAATTTTATAATCATGGAAAAAATGTCATCATGTAACTAATGTTCTATGAAATATTAAAAATCAGACTTCATCTTTAAAAGACGATAATTATTTCTCATAGTGTCCATTTATGATTCAAGACCTGTTAAATCAAAGCATAAAAAAAGAAATATAATAAAATTTCGTTATATTTTAGTAATATTTAATAACAAAAATTTATTTTTATTCTATGTGAAGTTGAAAATCAAACTGCAACTTCAAACAGTGATAACATTTGTTCAGTATGTTTGTTTGGGCTCTAAAACATGTCAACCTGAAGTAAACAACAATTTCTACCTCAATTATATTTGGTAGACCTTTTACCTATTTGTAATCTATCAAGAATGGTCTATATGTTCTCTTAATTTTTTTATTTGGGATATACTAATTTTTTAACACTCATGTATATGTCTTCTTAATTTAATATAGCCCTTCATATTTATTTATCTGTATTAATAAATTTATATTTGTGTTTATATGTAGTTATATTTATATATATTATCTAGATATATTCATATATGAATTTATATATATATATATATATATATTATGCATATCCATCTATATTTATGTATATATGTATAATTATATGTATTTATTTGTATATTTATATTAATATAAAATTGTATTTATTTATATATATTTGTGTATTTAAATATATATATGTAAATTTAGTTACAAGTATATATATTTATTGATATATAAATATATAAATATATATTTATTTATCTTCATGTGTCCATTTTAAAACATTAATCAAAATATATAATATATATATATATATATCTTTATATATGTATAAATTTATATACAGCTGTATTTAAATAATTTTATGTGCGATTATATTTTTTTATATGTGTATTTTTTTATATATTATTAATAAATATATGTATGAAAATTTCATTCTATATATTTATCATTATCTATATAATTATGTTAATATCTATTTAGCTATGACATATGGAGATTATTGGAGTAGTAATTGCATAGTAAAATCACTAAATGATAATAGATTCAATTCTCATATTATATATTATTATTATTATTCATATCATGATGATGATAATTATCATCATCATCATCATCATCACCATCATTATATTTATTTATAATATATTTACTATTATATATTATATACTTATTGTGTATTATAATTTATTAATTTATTAATTTATTGTTGTTTATTAATTAATTTTTATCATTTATCATTTCTTATTTGTTGATGTATTATTTATCAAGTTATTATTTATTCATTAATTATTATTTGTTATTTAGTTATTATTCATTATAAGATAAATATTTATTACTAATCCATTAATCATTTTTTATTTACTATTTCCCTATTTATTCTTGACTTATTTCTTTACTTATTATTTATCTATTAATTTTATATTCATAATTTTTTTTCAATATTTATTTACAATTAATAATTTTAATAATAAATTATTAGTAATAATTTTTTTCTATATTTTTAATTTTTTTGTTTATTAGTTATTTGTTGGTTTATTTATTTATTCAATTATGAATTATTTATTATTTATTGATTACGTTTTGTTTATTTATTTGTTAATTTATTATTTTCTATTAATTATTTATTCTTCTTAATTTATTCACTGTTATTTATTTATTTATTATTAGGTTACTATTTATTATTACTTATTATTTATTAATTAATTTTGTTTTTTTATTTATTATATGTTTATTTTATATTTATTTTTTAATTATTTACTTCTCATTGATTATTTATTATCTTTGATTTATTTACAACATATTACTTTTTATTTATGATATGTGATTTGTTTATTATTTATTATCTATTATCCATTCATAATAAATAATAGATAAGAAATAAATATATGAATTCCAAAAAAAATTGGAATATTTATATGTTTTTATATATGTATTTGAAGTCCTTTTGTACATATAACATGAAGAGCTTACTACAGTAGTAATGTATTTGTAGAACAACAGAGAGGTAAAGGTTCAATTTCCAACCCGCATATATATATATATGCTTAATCATTTCATGGCATAACAACCAATAATTTAAAAAATCGCTAAAAACTATTTATATACGATTTAAAAAAATAAAAAACTTGGCTCATGGTCTTGTTAGGGTTTTTAGAACCGCTATGAAATCATTTCTCAATAATTTTTTAAATACATCGTAAATTTATCATGACACTGTATAACATAGTGGTTTAAACCAACGCTAAATGGAATTTTGGAGTACTTAAGGATTCAAAATATATGTCTCAAAAAAATGATGTTCCCTTAATTGATTATTATATCAATCATAAATGATATTATTATAATTTTTTTTGTATTTATGGAATACCCTATTACTACATTTAATTTATGTCTCATATAATCATATATATACACCAATAGTGGTTTCTAATACACATCAATAATTTTCTATAATTTATAAGTGGAACTATAATTTAGACAAATTTAAAGTATTCAATTAAAATTTATTATCTCATTAGATTTTATTAAATAATTTAATAATAATATTATAAAACAATACACTGAAATAATTTTCTCTAATGAAGATATATTGTTCTTATATATACATACAAAAATTTTGTAGTGTGATCAGCATTGTAGAAAATATGGATTCACCTAGACCCACAATTACAACCCAACCTTTTATTTGCTTATAAAATAATGTTAAAATTACCTGATTATATACAAATATAATTATCACTATCTCTCTTGTGGACACTTGATGCATGCAACTAACATCCTACAAATTGTGATTAATTTAATAAAAATAATATTTTGACTCGTAAATATTTTAATTTTTTTTGTAAAACATAACTCCATAATAAAAATATTTATAAGTAATGCCATCCGGGGTTGGATTAGTGGTTCCGTGTAAGGCGGCCACTCCATGGCAATGGAATTGGTGCAGGTTCGAGTCTCGCCATGCTCGAATTTAGTTGGGGATGAGCGGTGCACAGGTGGTGAATGGGGCCCATAATAAGTGTGGTGTGACAATCACCTATACCTCATTACCCACAACCCATTTTAGGGAGATGTCTCTCTCTTACGGATAGATCCTCTCACTTTCTATCTATGGTTATCATTTTAACAATATCAATATGTTTATTTCATTACTTGAAGATGGAGCACAACCTACTTTTGTTGGTCATAAGGAGCTATTTTTCCTCTGTTCTCCACGGTTGAGGATTAATTTGGAAAGATCTATTTCCGATAAGGTCAATCATTCTAAGGATCTTCCTTTTGGTACAAAAAAGCATAGAAAATTCCTAGTGACATCCATAGATGTTTCTCCGATTCCTGCCCATCGTGGTGGATGGTTGATGATGAACTTGGTTGTGTCTGATTCCAAAAGGCAACGTCTGCGGCGTCCGATGAACTTGATGCTAGTGATCTTGAAAATCTTTCCATGACCACGACCTTGGGTAACATGGTTCAGAAATATGGGCTTCTTTTTTTGCGGGCGGTGAGTCCAGATTTATGGTGTTCAATTCACCGGGGTCATTCGGAGGTGATGTGTGATAGATGGGACAACAGTTAGGTTGAATGAATCTTTGTGGTGTTGTTGGACTGGCATTTATATGGCGAGGATATGGGATCTTAGTGGATTTGTAATCTCGATGCAATGGGAGGCAGTAAGTTGGTGAGGCGTGCCGGCGAGTGCCGAAGAGGGTTGCGAAGATGCCTGAGATGGGTGGATTTTGGCGAGGGTTTGTGTCTAGCAGAGTGGGTCAAGATTTCGGTGAGTATTTGGTCTCAATAAGGGGCGTTGATGATGGTGAGTATCGGGTCTCGATGAGGGGTGTTTCAGAGATATGGTTGGGCACTGGGGCGTTGAAGAGGGTGTGTTTGCTAAGTATGGGATCTCTATGAGGGGCATGCTGGTGTGATGGGCTGGCGCTGGGTCGTTGAAGACGGTGGGTCTCGATGAGGGGCGTCCCAGTGAGTTTCTGTTGATAGTGCGGGGGCATGGTCGTCTGGTCGGAGGAAAACTAGGGAAGTGGTGGCCTTGGGTTGTGTGAATATGAGGTGATCTGGTGTGATTAGCGATGGGGTGGGTTGTGGGATCCCGGTGGTGGTGCGAGGTTTGTGGCTAGTGCGGTCGTAATGGCGTAGCCCACATGATTTGGTGGGATGACTTTGCTCCGGTGAGGATTTTGTGATGGAAAAGACATGTTTGGAGGCAGCGAGTTTGGATGCTGCGATGACCGTGCTTCCCTCGGGATGTGGGAAAGCCAAATTTTGGAAAGGTTGTATGCAGAATAGGCTTTATTTGGTGCTGCTAGGCGGCAGCAAATGGCTGTGTGCTAGTGAAATTTGGAGACCATGTTGATGTCCACGGGATGAGGGATTCTATTTGACATGGGGGAGCGACGTTTTCATGCATGGAAAGTGGATTTTCAGTGCATATAAGTGGGGGTTGCAGTTTTATCAGGCCTGATTTGGGTTTCTGGTGGACACTGGGCATGGCCATTGTTTAAGGGTCTTTGGGTCTGGTTGCATGTGGGTATTTTGACTCGAGTTGATGTTGCATTATGTGATCGTGTGCTCATTTTACGTTTCTTTTGTGTTGCATGTTTAATGTATTCTACTTTACTTATAAATTCTTAAATAAATTATTAGGACTGAGCTAGCTCGAGTCCTGAACATTCTTGGTATTTATATTTAATGAAATGAAATTCCATTCCCCTTTAACCAAACTAGAATTGTCATCTATACTTTCTAATAAGTTAACAAATGTGACAATAACATTAATTACTATTAAAAGTTTTTTACTATATAATTATTATAACCATCCATTTAGTTACAAACTCTTCAATATTCATTTGGTTGATTATATTAAAACATATAATTTCTATAGTATTTTCATTCCTAAAAAAATAAACTTTCATTACATGAAATTTTACACATTTAAAATAAGGTCTAAAAGTAAAGAATCATATATGTCTGATGTAAAATAATTATTATTTTCCTTAAAATGGTATATATCATGAATAAATACCCCAATAATTTTTCATTTTCTCAATACTGTGGGATTTTATAAATGGAAAAGAAATTTTATAGCGTGTATGAGAACAATAATTTATTCATGGGAACAAATAGTTCTCATACCCACCAGTAGATTTTATTTTTATGCAACATATTATACTAAATTTTAGTTGACCAAAAATGTCATCACCACAATTCTTTTTATGAGTGTTATTGATTTTTTTTAAAAAAATAAATAAAATTTATTCATTTTTGTAATATACATCATGATGAACTATTTTTCATGGATATATAATAATCTATAAACAAGTATGGTTTTCTTTAATTCTATCAAATTTAACTCATTTATTTCTAGATTATAATAATATGAATATATACACATTTTTATACTCATCATATGAGAATATTATAATAATAAGTTTTTAAATTTATAAGTGGATGTTTTTCAAAATTTGGGGTACATATGTAACTATCTAGAATATTATAAATTATTTTTTTACTAAACATATATAGATGGATGATTCGGGTAGAGCCCTCTTATTAAAATAAAAAGAGGTACATGAAGGAGATGGAAGGGGTCATACGAGCATCATTCCCTCATGCCAGAGAAAACAAGAAAACATCACAAGTCATACTAAAAATGACACGCATCATCACAATCATCATACTAATCAGAGTCATCTAAGGGACCATGAGACCTGGTGACCATAGTTAGCTTGAGATAGAAATAGTCTTTCCTCTGCCTCACATTCCTAGGATATTGAAGGCCTTTATCATCCACTACAATATCTTTCCCTTTGGATACTACCTGACTATATGACGAAATATTTCACGAATCATCCTCGATGTCCTCCCACCTTCCAGGGATCCCATTGGTTTCCCTTAATTTATTTATTTCCTCCTGAATCCTTGAGATGTTACCATCACATAGATTATGTTCCATAATTATACGTATTTTCTTTTACTTTTTATTCGCGTAACATGAGTATAAAATAATGGTATAGACAAACTATATTCACTAAATACTAATATAAATATTACATAATTAATTCATATTTTTAAAATTTATAGTTTGAGGTATATTTTCACTAAACCTTCTATATATAATACAGAACAACTAAAAAAATATCATCACTTAACGCTAAAAAAAATGGATCTTGGACTTCCATAAATTTCAATGTTTCTAGGATCTCCATACAAAGAAAAAAATGATTGAAAGGGATAATTATATGTTACAATAAAATAAATTTAAATTGAACATAACCAATGAAAAAACATATATTAAAAGATTATTTATGTGAATTTATTGGATAGTAATATAGAATTTTAGTAGTATGAATACATACATTAGACATATTGTCATTGAGTGTATTGATTAATGGGAATATAACCAAATATACGACTACAATATAATTATTAGATACCACCAATATATATATATATATATATATAATATAAATACCTACTATAAATTATTAATAATGTAATGATATTACTTAAATATTATTTACTACTATGAAAATAGTAATGGATATTTTTTAAATATTAAGTGCATGTTTTACTGGATTGGAAATAGCTTCTTTATTCTATGTATACTATTGAATGTGTGATTATATTTTATTTAAATATTTTTATTTCACCAATTTATAATTTTTTTACATGGAAAATATTAAATATTTTTAATGAAAACATTAAAATATAATAACAATATTTTTTGTATCCATAAAAATAATAATTAGTCAAATAAATATGTTATATTTATTTAAAAGTGACATAATGTAACTCCCCGACCCTAGTTGCCTAGAGTCGGTGTATTATTACATAACATTGGCATGATCACAAGAATGATCAAGTCTAGAAAGACCGATTAGTTTAGTGTCCTTGTAATAACTGGATACATTCATAAAGTTTACATTACATCATAAAGTGAAAACTACTACTAAAACATCTTGTCTTCATATCCCCTCATATTATCCCTACAGGTCATTCATAAATTACATCTTCACATCCTGGGAAAAATAAAACATTTAAAGGGGTGAGCTCAGATGCTCAGTAAGGATAACAATATAGCGGAAACATTCATAAATAAACAGAAACATTTAAGGCAATGTATAACTAAAACAAAAGCCTTTTAAACTTGAAATTCAGCCTAATATGGCAATGATAAAATGAAATAATGTCATTTAATTATTTACATGGATATTCTACTACTATATTAATCACATGAAATATAAATAACCACTTTCATAATGATGGAATGCATAATGCCAGACTATCATAACCATGTAGCCAAGGCCTCGTTCCAAGACTACAAATAAGATTTTTTCACGGACTTGTTCCAAGACACTAGTGTTTCTCATGAGACCTACCAATGCATCTAGGAGCTATTCCGGGCTCCACACGTCACTTATTAAGTCTAATGCATTCCTCATTTGAGTAGGTTTAAACATAACATAAACATTCGTATTAAAACAAGCATATGAAATGTTAATACTTTCATCATAAACCATTTATGGTATAAAAATATCACATCCACAGTCAAACATATCCCAAAACCATCAATACAAAATGGATGTTTTGTATCATAACAAATAAAGTTCAAATAAGCTTAAAATTCATCAAAGGATGTTGACATACATGAAATCAAAACTATTTGAGAGAAATATCTCTTTTTTTGAAATCATTTAAAAGTCACATAATTATAAAATAAAACAATTACATTGAAAATTTTCATATAATCTTGTAAGGGAAGCTTCAAAGATTTTATAATGGCGGAAAATAGATGCACCCACCGCATAAGTCAAAAAAGACATTCTTACCTTAATTCTATCGAATAGTTTAAAAAGGACCATATTTGGAAAAAGAGGGAAAGATTCCTTTATAAACCTCTTATAAAAAGTAAAAAAGGTTATAAATGACTTTATCCCATATTCTATTAAATATTAAAAAAAAATTTAAAATACATTTTTAAGAAACATGGATGTATATGACAAGGAAGTCCCAGTAGATAATTACATATAAACAACCTCGGAAAATGAAGAGATTGTGAAATAAACCCTTACCTTGTAATTGTCCTTGGTTGAGGGTAGGTTAACCTCCTATATAATTGAGAAATAATTTTTATTAAATTATACAAGAATCATATACATTAATATGATATCATATATGATCTTTTAACATTGATTTGTTAATAATATCTTAGTATTGTCATTGTTTCGGGTGTCAACTTACTCGTTTTCTTTTATATGTTTTGTTACGTAAGCCATGTTTGTCATGGATATGTTGTATCTTATTCATATCCAGAATTATATCAAGTCCTTCAACATTATTTTTCATCATTAAATTAGAATTATTCTTGAATGGATACGATGGAGAATGAATCTAATCGCGTTCGTGGAGACGGTAGTCCGTACGTACGCACGAGAGACAATATCATATTTTGATATTAAAATAATATATAATTGGATGTTATATCATATATACAGAATAATTATCATGTTTTATTTATTATTTTAAATGAATTAAACATCATTATTATAATCATTCAAATAATAATTTATTGAATAACAATTACACCACAACGTGGAGACGGTAGGCCGTACGTACGCACGTATGGTGACATGTCATTCAAGGGATGGATAGAATAATGAATTTTTTTTGTTCCATAATTATAATAACATCACATTATATAGAAGTTATTTGAGTTTTTATTTTATAATGGAAATAACTAGGAAAGAAGAAGTTGAAGAAGAAAGGAACTCTAAAGAGGGTGGTGAAGACATTACCTCTTTTTCGGGTTCTTCCTTTTCATTTGATTAAAAAGGGATCCATTTGTTGTTTTTATGATCAAACTATGGACTCTAGGATTAATTTACGGAAGTTGAGAGAGTACTGGGGCATGTGATGGCCGAACCAAAAGGCTTTTAATGTGTGAATAATTTGTTAAAAGTGGTGTCCTTTTATAAGGGGGAGGAGGGGCACCTAAGGAAAATCTAGAAATATTATTTCATAATAAATTTATATTCGGTTTTATTGGCTCCAAAGTATATTATTCAAAGATTAAGGTTGGGATGGGTCTAAAACCACTCAACCAATATAATTTATACAGGTTTGGGTCATTATATTAGCCTTATCTTTTAGTTTTAACTTTTAATTAATTAGTTTGACATTTACCATGTCACTTTGAATTTTTATATTATATAGTCAATAAACACATTATATACATCCAAGAGACCCCAAAGTGGTCCTTTAATGATACTAATATCATGTCATAAGTATCTTGGCCGAACCTTAGTTTTTTATGAATTGAATATAAATTAATAATATAATATTAGTTTTAAAAACTCTTTTATGTCAATTTTGACAATTTTCGGTATTATGTTTTTGAAAAATTCATAACTGTATTATTACTTAAAAAAATTATATAAACAATACTAATATGTCATAGTAACCTAGAAAATAATTGGAATTCATAAAAAGTCTCAAATTACATTTTTTGGGTATTTATAATATCAATTATCTTAATCATTCATTAATACTGTAATTACTAAATCATCATTGTGTCATAAATAAATTAAATTATTTAATGTCTAAAAATTATAAATAAAAAACCATTTTGTAGGAAATATTTTTATATTTCTAATGAATATTTATAGTCTAAAATATAACATATATAACTCTATGCAAATTTTTTTTTTGATAAAAGATATATGCTTATGCCATTTTTTATTCATTTTAACTTAATTAATATAAAGTGTCCTTATCACGTAAAGTGGATCCATGGGGTCCTTAAATCAACCCAAAGATGACCATGGTCTGAAATCTTTCAAAAAATAAGGTTAGGATACGTTTTAGTGTAATTTAGTATTATTATAATATTATTTTGTTACCATTATTAACCGGATTAACCCTTTAACCTTGGTAAATAAAATATTTACCGAAGTAATTATTCAAAATGTATAAATATCAATGTTTCCTATTTAAAAAATTTGGACGTCCTGATTATAAATATGGAATCCATTTTTTATAATTCAAAACACAGAGGTGGGAGAAATTAATTTAAAATTAATTCCCGTTTTCAAAACAAAAAGTGTGTTTTTAACAAATAATAACTATCAAAAGATTGACACTTTCTTATGTCCAGTTTAAATATGAAAGTATATCCAATGACCAACATTTGATTAAATGGTAAAATTATAATCTAATTATAATTTAAAATTACTCAAATTTATAATTTTTCACTATTAATTATTTCAAGTTAAAAATTGTTTTTAATTAAAATTTAGTAATTTTCCCTATTCATCAAAATATGAAAGTTATCAGAAAAGTACCAAAATTTCACCCTAAGATAATTTCGATATTCTGAATCCAAAAATGATGTCTATTTTACCAAATAAAAAACATAAAAGTTTCTTTTTTAAATTAATTTCTACTGTCAAAACCAAAAGGCCTATTTTTAAGAAATAATAACTATCAAAAGTTTGACACTTGTTTGTGTCAATTTCAAAGTGAAACTACATACAATAACCATCATTGGATTAAATGGTAAAATTTTTATCTATTTATACTTCGAAACCATTAAAATGTATAATTTAACAATATAAATTATTTTGATTAAAAAATTTGTTTTCAATTAAAATATAGTATTTTTCACTATTCACCCAATTATGAAAGTTATCAGAAAAACACCAAAAATTTATTGAAAAAAAATTATTATTTCCCGATTCTAAAGAAGAAGACAATTTTGTCAATTTGAATATATAACAGTTTCAAATATTGGATTTAAAAAGGCTTCTCCATTAGAAGGGGCTAAAATTGCATTTTTTTTTAAAATACTTCTTTTATTTGAAAAAAATTAATTGGTTCTTAAATTATGTCTTAGAAACTCATAATATTAATTCTAAAATTATAAGGATAGTATAAAATTTACAATTTAGTTAATACTATTCATAACCTCTTTTGAACGGCTAGTTTGGTGAGTCGTGGTGTATTTGAACTTTGTATTGCGTACAACACACACTATTGTATTATTCAAAGAGAAGCGTACCATGGATGCTTGGGATGTTACATTCTCCCCTCATTCAATAAATTGCACCCTCGTAATTTGAAATTCTTTTTCGAAAATAAAAGGTTGAAAATCGAAAATATCTTTGTGGGAAAACCCACATCAAAAATTGGGTTAATAAAATTTAGTCTTAACGAGAGGAAAGGGAAATTAAAGGGCCACCACCAAATCAAGATATATATTAGGAGAACATTAGTGGAAATTAGAGATATATAATTGGAGAAAGAAGTAAATATTTATAGTTAGTGTTTGAGGTCACCAATCACAAAAATGTGTAAAATTGAGGGCATTAAATTCATCAATCTATGATGATTTAAAATACCATCGGTTCCACAAAACATATGGTATTAGGATAAAACATTTTTTTGTTTTATGATCCCTTCAATAATGTATAAGATTTAATTTCTTCATGGAATAATAGATGAAGAAAAATATATACTTGACAAGTAGAGTCCCATCCTCTAACTAATTTATAGCCCAAACTAATCTTTCACTATAAAAGATAATATAACGTAAAAATAATATTCTATTTATCATATTCGTATAGGGTTCAAAAAAAATAAATGAATTTATAATTCATTTACCAAATTTTTTTTTAAAAAAAGACTACATTATTCAATCCAGAAAATAACGTGGGCCAGTGGTAGGTGATACACTCTTTCCGCCCTTCGGTTGGAGGTTCAAGTCACGCGGCCTTGCCGGACGCGATGGGTTGCCACCCGACCTCCGGGTTGTCCTTTTATGGAAATCCAAAAATAATCTCAAACTAAAATTATCCAAAATACTTCTGTCCAAACTCACTGTCCAAAATTTATATGGATGGTAAACACAATAAAGATCCTTTTTACCCCGTAATAGCATGTGAATACCGTCATCATGTATTCTTTTAAATCACTAAAACATCCTGAGTTACTATAAAACCTTATTGATTACATTCATGCTCCCTCATTCCTTATAGAATACTGGATATACTTCATCCATCCAAAAATGTTGTAAACTCCATCAATGATGGAATATACAAATCATTATTTAGTTTCGAGGAAGTCAAGAATATCCAATATAATTTAACAAATCAACCATATCTTATTACAGAATCAGTACCTCAATATTAAGATCATATTAAGGTTTATCTTTCCATCAACCATATAGTTTCCAAAAAGTTTAACTTACTGTAGAGTCACTTTTCTTAGTACCATAAAATCTCAAATCCTTAATGAAATAGTACAGCAGTACAATCCTTACTTATTTCCAGTACATCGTTGATTCAACACTTCAATGAAATAATTCCAAAATAACAACATAAGAACACTAGTCATTACTCTTCATCTGTGGTAGTATCAAAACTTGATTATTATCCAATAACATCATTTGAGGCATAGTCCGATGACTGGGACATTGGTTTGCATAGTGTCCAAACTTTTTGCAGATGAAGCATTGTACATTTGAAACTTTTTTCTTACCCTAGTAGTTACGTACTTGGTGTTCTTTTTCTCCAAACTTATAGCATACTCCCATTCCCTTCAAGCATTTTCGAAGGTGATTATTTCCACAGTTATCACATTTGGGAAAATCCTTCCTTACCTTATTCCTTTTATTTGTCCTTATCTCTACTATCCTTTCCTTCTCTGGCTTCCCTTCCAAGTCATATGACTCTGAGAAATCTTCACTTATCTTATCAACACATGATACTATTTCATCATATGATGATTATACGTTGGAGAATATTTCCCTTCTAAGTTCTGTCTTAAGACCATGAAAGATATGATCATTCTTACTCTTTGGATCATGTGTATTTTTGGACTTCTCATTGTAATGCCCTGACACCAGTTACCCAGAGTCGGTGCATTATTTTAATACATTGGCATGATTACAAGGAATCACGTCCCGAACGACCATTCAGTTTAGCAGTCTTGGAAAAATAAATCACATACATGAATGTTACATTTTCACTTTAAGACGTAAAAAACAACATAAATAATCAATATGAACACCATTATTCCCTTGGCTTAACCCTACATATCAATCACATTACACTTCTTGGAATCCTGGGGAAAATAAAACATAGAAAGGGGTGATCTCAAATGCTCAGTAAGGGCAAGCAATACAGCAGAAATTTTAAAAAATAAGAATAAGAAATTAAGGCAATGTATAAAACTAAAACAAAAGCCTTTTAAAGATGATCTTCAGCATAATATGGCCGAAATAAAATGAAATAATTCCACTTACTTATTCACATGGATATTCTACTAATCGAATAATCACATGCAATATCATTAACCACATTCATAATGATGGAATACATAATGCCAGAGCATCATAACCACATAGCCAAGGCCTCGTGCCAAGACTACAAATAAGTTTTTGTCAAGTCCTTGTGCCAAGACACTAGTTTGTCTCATGAGACCTACCGATGCATCGAGGAGATATAGTGGGCTCCACCCGTCACTTACTAAGTCCAATTCATTCCCATATGATGAGGTTTAAACATAACATAAACATTCGTATTAAAACTAGCATACGAAATGTCAATACTTTCTCCATAAACCATGAGTGGTATAAAAATAACACATCCACAGTAAAACATATTACAAAACCATAAATATAATAGAAAAGTGTTTTTATAACAAATCAACTTCAAATAAGCATAAAATCAATCAAAGGATGTTGACATAGATGAAATCAAAACAACATGATAGAAATATCTCTTTTCTTGAAATCATTGAAAAGTCACACATTTATAAAGGAAGTAATTTAAAATAGATTTTTGAGTCAAAGTGTCCCATACCACTTTGAAACTTTTGAAAAGAAATATCATTTCAAAACATTCATGTCCATATAAATAAATCCTTAAAATCATTTTGAAAACATGGACATTAATTAAATGATTTAAAAAGATAAATCTTTGAAACATTTAAAATTATGATCTTGATAAAGAGTACCTTTCAAAATTTTTAAAATATTCAATTTGAAATAATTCAAAGTCACATAACTATAAAATAAAACATTTACATTGATAATATTCTTATAATCTTGTAAGGGAAGCTTCAATGATTTTATAATGGCGGATAATATCCGCACCCGCCGTAAAAGTAAAAAAAAATTCTTACATTAATTTTGTCGAAATGGTTAAAAGCACCTTGTTTGGAAAATGACGAAAAGATTCTTTTATAAACCTCTTATAAAAAGTAAAACAAGGGTATAAATGAATTTAACCCATATTCTGTAAAATAGTAATAATGGTTTGAAATAAATTTTTAAGATACATGGATGAGGATGATAAAGAAGTCCCAGTATATTATTGCGTATAAACAACCTCGGATAATGAAGAGATTGTGAAATAAACCCTTACCAATTTCTGTTACTTACGTAACATACAACCCATGAAAGAGGTATCATAAAATGAATATATAAATAAACATAAATAAAATTTTATTACACAATGAATAGAATTGTGGGTATTATATACACCACACGAAAGGTAATAGTGGAAATATAGCATGAATCTCGCGGGAATAAGGAGTGAGAGGAAAACCCCTTACCTTGCATTTTCCTTTAGTCGAGGGTACATTAAACCTCTTGTACAAAGATCTTAGTATGTTATTAAATTATACTAGAACCATATTAATATTTATGATATCATACATGATTCATTTATGACTTTATATTACCCATTTAATAATAATTTATAGGTTATGTTAACATTTTGGGTAATAATAACTTTCTTTATCATACGTGTTTTAACTTGTCACTCTTGGTTGTATCATTTAGATCATGATTTAAATTCTTCCCGAATATAAAACATGATAAATATTTCATATATATTTAGAATATAAATATGTATAATAGAAATATATATGAAATGGGAAACACCATTTACGGAGACGGTAGTCCGTACGTACGCATAAACGTCGTTTCTATTTCAATATAGTATTGAACGGAAGTAAATGAATAAGTTATATGTAAGTACATAAATCCTTATATATATATATATCTCCAGTAGCATTATTATGTCATATATTACATACTTATGAGTAATATATATTTTTATAATCGTCGATGAATGGTGAACTTGGAAATTAATCTCATCGTGTCGTGGAGACGGTAATCCGTACATACGTACGAGCAAAAATATCATTCTTTTGATATTAAAATAATATATAATTGGATGTTATATCATATATACAGAATCATTATCATGTTATATTTATTATATACATGAATTAAAAACCATTATTATATCTATCCAAATAATAATATATTGAATAACAATTACACCATGACGTGGAGACGGTATGCCGTACGTACGCACGTATGGTGACATGTCAGTCAAATGATGGATATAATACAGAATATGGTTGTACCATATTTATAATAATATTACGGTATATAGGAGATAATGGATTAATTATTTTAGAATGGTAATTACAAATAACAAAGATGTGGAAGAAGAAAGGAGCTTGAAAAAGGGTGGTGAAATCATTACCTCTTCTTCGGGTTCTTTCTTTTGATTTGATCAAAAGGGCTCCTTATGTTGGATTTCTGGCTAAAAGAAGGACTCTAGGATGAAGTGAGGGAAGTTGAGAGAGTATTTGGTCAGAGGTTGGCCGAACCAAAAGGCTTTGAAATTGTGAATTAATGATAATGATGAGTTCCCTTTTATAAGAGGGGTGAGGGGCACCTTTGACAAATCTAGAAATATTATTTTATAATAAATTAATATTCGTTTTATAATGGCTAAAAAGTGTATTATTTAAATTTTAATGTGGTTATGGGTTGAAAAACACTCAACCAATATAATATAGACAGGTTTTGGTTACTATATTAACCTTATCTTTATGTATTAACTCTTAGTTAATTAGTTTCACTTTTACAATGTCTCTTTTCATTTTTATATTATATGGTTAACAAACTTACTATATACATTCATGCGACCCCCAAGTTATTCATTAATTATACACATATCATGATATAAGAATCTTGGACGAACCTTATATTTTTAGGAATTTAATATCAATTAATAATATAATATTTTCTTTAAAAACTCTTTTATGTCAATTTTGACACTATTCAATAATTGATTTTTGTAAAACTCATAACAGAATGATTACTTCGAAAAAATCCAATTAAGTAAATCCTAATATGCCATATTAATATATAAAATTAATTTAATTCAATAAAAATCTCCAATTATATTTATTTGGGTTTTTATAATATCAATTATTTTAATTTTTCACTATTATGTTAATTACTGCATAATCATTGTGTCATAAATAAATTAAATTATTTAATGTCTAAAAATTATAAATAAAAAATCATTATGTATAAAATCTATTGAGATTTCTAATTAATATTTATACTCGAAAATCCAACATATATAACCCTCTGTAAAAAAAGTTTTGCGAAAAGATATATGCATGTGTCATTTTTGTATTCATTTTAACTTAATTAATATAAAGTGTCATTATCACTTACAAGTCACTCCATGGGGTCCAAAAATCGACCCAAAGATGCCCATGATCGGAAATGTATCAACCAATAAATTTAGGAAACGTTTTAGGGTAATTTTTTATTATTATAATATTACTTTTTAACCCTTATTTACCGAACTTACCCTTTAACCATTGTAAATAAAATATTTACCAAAGTAATTATTCAAAATGTCTAAAAATAAAAGATAACTATTTACAAAATTTGAACATACTGATTCCAAATATGGAATCCATTTTTCCAAATTCAAAACACAGAAGTGTCAGAAATTAATTTAAAACTAATTCCCGTTGTTAAAACAAAAAGTGTGTTTTTAAGAGATAATAACTATCAAAAGATTGACACTTGTTTATGTCTGGTTTAATTGCAAATTATGTCCAATGACAAACATTGAATTAAATGGTACAAATATATTCTAAATATAATTTAGAAACACTCAAATTCATAATTTATCGATATTATTTATTTCGATTAAAATGTAGTTTTTAATTAAAATTTAGTAATTTTCACTATTCATCAAAATATGAAAGTTATCCGAAAAGTACCAAAATTTCACCCTACACTAATTTTGATATTCCGAATCCAAAAATGAATTCCATTTTTAGAGATAGAATTTATAAAATTTCCAAAATTAGGTATTACTATTCATAACGGCTAGTTTGATTGGTTGTGGTGTGTTAGAACTCGATGTTGCGTACAACACACGCTATCGCATTATTCAAAGAGAAGCGTACCGTAGAGGCTTGGGGTGTTACATTGTAAATTTTTGTTATGTCCCCGTTCTAAAGAATAAATTTATTTAGTCATTTTGAATATACAAAAGTTTAAAATATTGGATTTAAAAAGGAATCACTATTAAAGTTGGTAAAAGTGCATTTTTTAAAAATACTTCTTTTATCTGAAAAAAAGAATGTGTTCTTACATTATGTATAAGAAACTAATAATATGGATTCTAAAATTATAATGATTATATAATGTTTAAAATTTAGTAAATACTATTCATAACCTCTTTTGAACAGATTTTTTGGTAAGTCATGGTGTGCTTTAACTTGTTGTTGCGTGTAGTGAAAGTTATTGAATTATTTTTAAGAAATAACACACTATGAAATCTTGGGGTGTTACATTCTCCCCTCCTTCAATAAATTATGACCTCCCAATTTGAAATTTTTCTTTGAAAATAAAAGATTGAAAATAGAAAATATCTTTGTGGGAAAACCCACATCGAAAATTAGGTTACTAAAATTTAGTCTTAAGATGAGGAAAAGAGAAATGAAATGGTCACCACCAAATTATGATCTCGATTGGGAGAACATTGGTGGAAAGTAGAGACATATAATTGGAGGAAAGATGTAAATATTTATAGGTAGTGATTGAGGTCATCAATCAAAAACAAGTGTAAAATTGAGGTCCTTAAATTCATCAATCATTGATGATTTGAAATACCATCGGTTCAACAAAACATAGGGTATTAGGATAACACATTTTTGGTTTTAGGATTCCTTAAATAAAGTATATGAATTAATTTCTTCATAGAATAAGAGAAGAAGAAAAATATATTCTTGACAAGTAGAGTTCCATCCTTTAACTAATTTCTACCACAAACTCATCTTTCACTCTAAAAGATAATAGAACGTAAAAAATATATTCTATTTATCATATTTGGATAGGGTTAAAAAAAAGAATATATTATTCATATACCAGATATTTTAAAAAAAACTACATTATTTAATCTCAAACATTACATGGGTCAGTGGTAGGTGATACACCCTTGTCGCCCTTTGGTTTTGGGTTCAAGTCTCACGGCCTTTCCGGATGCGACGGGTTGCCGCCCAACCTCTGGGTTGTCCTTTTATAGGAATCCAAAAATAATCAAAACCAGAACTATCAAAAATTCTTTAATCCAAAAATAAAGATCCTTTTTGCTACGTAATAACATGTGAACACCTTCATCATGTATTCTTTTATAACACTACAACATCCTGAATTACCCTAAAACCATATTGATTACATTCATGATCCCTAATTCATTAAATAATAATGGATATACTCCTTCAATCCAAAAATGTTGTAAACCCCAACAATGATGGAATATACAAATCATTAATCAGTTTCAAGGTAGTCAAGAATATCTAATATAATTTATCCAAATCAACCATGTATTATTCGAAAATCACTACCTCAGTATCAGAACTATATTATGGTTTATCATTCTCTCAGCCATATATTTTTCAAAATTTTATCCTGCTATTGAGTCACTTTTCTTTGTTCCAAAAAATCTCAAGTCCTTAATGAAATAGTTCTGCAGTACAATCCTTATAAACTCCATAATTATTATGACAAATACATTGTTGATACAACACTCATATGACATAATCAACATAAGAAATCTAATCATTCTTCTTCATCTATGGTAGTATCATAACTTGATTATTATCCAATAGCATAATTTGTGGCATAGTCTGATGACTGGGACATAGGTTTGTGTAGTGTCCAAACTTCTTGCAAATGAAGCATTGTACATTTGAAACCATTTTCTTACCCTTGAAGTCACGTACTTTGTGCCCTTTTTCTCCACAATTATAATAAACTCCCATTCCTTTCAGGAAAGTTCCAGGGTGTTTCTTCCCACAATTATCACATATAGGGGAATTATTCTTTTTCCCTCTTCCATTTATTTATCTTTCTATCTTCCATCCTTTTCTTCTCTTGCGTCCCTTCAAAGCCATAGGACTCAGTAAACTCTTTAGTTATCTTATCCACACATGATAATATTTATTCATATGATGATAATACATGGGAGACTATTTCATTTCTAAATGATGTCTTAATACCCAGAATGATAAAATCCTTCTTACTCTTTTGATCATACATATTAATGGAGTTCACATTCCTTTTACCGGGTGCCATTTCTATACACTAGCATAAACTAGGTCAGTTTATGAATTGCAATAAATAATTCCAAATTCAAATTGAAGAGTTTATGGATATAATCATTAATCATAAAAAAAATTTCTTTGAGTAAGTATATACTCATGAGCCCTTCATAATGGTTTGTAAATAAAATTAGAATTATCTTAAGAATATCCCCCGGGAGTTTCGTATACAAGAGTGCAGCAAGGCCCATTGTCGTGCACAAGTTCCCGTTCGAGTCTAGCTCAAAGCGGTATTTTCGGGTTTTACCCCTAGGTACATTTGTGCCAGAGCCGCCTCTACCTGCTCATATCTAGAGAGGGATGTATTTCTCGGAAAACTCACAAAATCTCTACAATACCAAAATTCTAGGAAGTTCGTCTATACTAATCCTCAAAGTCTATTTTAGGGATATGTGCTCTAATCCGGGTATATCTAAATCTAGTTTCCAAGGTTATTGCTAAAATTTCTTTGATACCAACTGTAACGCCCTGACCCCAGTTACCAAGAGTTGAAGCATTATTTTAATACATTGGCATGATTACAAGGAATCAAGTCCCGATAGACCGATCAGTTTAGTAGTCTTGGAAAAATAGATCACATACATGAATGTTACATTTGCACTTTAAGACGTAAAAAACAACATAAATAATCGTTATGAATGCTATTATTCTCTTGACATTACCCTACATATTAATCACATTACAGTTCTTCGAATCCTAGGAAAAATAAAACATAGAAAGGGGTGAGCTCAAATTCTCAGTAAGGGTAAGCAATACAGCGGAAACTTTCAAAAATAAGCATAAATATTTAAGGCAATGTATAAAACTAAAACAAAAGCATTTTAAACATGAACTTCAGAATAATATGGCAGAAATAAAATGAAATAATGTCATTTACTTATTCACATGGATATTCTACTAATCGAATAATCACATGAAATATCACTAACCACTTTCATAATGATGGAATTCATAATGCCAAACTATCATAACCACATAGCCAAGGCCTCGTGCCAAGACTACAAATAAGATCTTTTCAAGGCCTTGTGCCAAGACACTAGTTTGTCTCATGAGACCTACCGATGCATCGAGGAGCTATAGCGGGATCAATCCGTCACTTACTAATTCCAATGCATACCCATATTAAAATGTTTAAACATAACATAAACATTCGTATTAAAACTATTATACGAAATGTCAATACATTCTCCATAAACCATGAATTGTATAAAAATAACAATCCATAGTAAAACATATCACAAAACCTTCAATACAATACAAAAGTTTTTTTTATAATAAATCAACATCAAATAAGCTTAAAATCCATCAAAGGATGTTGACATAGATGAAATCAAAACTACTTGAGAGAAATATCTCTCTTCTTGAAATCATTGGAAAGTCACACATTTATAAAGGAAGTAATTTAAAAGAGATTTTTGAATCAATGTGTTCCATACCACTTTGAAACTTTTGAAAAGAAATATCATTTCAAAACATTCATGTCCATATAAATAAATCCTTAAAATCATTTTGAAATCATGGACATTAATTAAAATATTTAAAAAGATAAATCATTAAAACATTTAAAATTATGATCTTTATAAAGAGTACCTTTCGCAAATTCTAAAAATATTCATTTTGAAATAATTTAAAGTCACATAATTATAAAATAAAACATTTACTTTGAAAATATTCTTATAAGCGTTTAAGGGAAGAATCAATGATTTTATAATGGTGGAGAATAGCCGCACCCACCATATAAGTTTAAAAAACATTCTTACCTTAATTTTGTTGAAAAGGTTAAAAGCACCTTGTTTGGAAAACGACGAAAAGATTCTTTTATAATCCTCTTTTAAAAATTAAAACAAGGGTATAAATGACTTTAACCCATATTCTGTAAAATATTATTAATGTTTTGAAATACATTTTTAAGAAACATGGATGTGCATGATAAAGAAGTCCAAGTAGATTATTACGTATAAAAAATCTCGTATAATGAAGAGATTGTGAAATAAACCCTTACCAATTTGGTTACATACGAAACATACACCTCATGAAAGAGGTATCATACAATGAATATGTAAATACACATAAATTAATGTGTATTGCACAATGAATACAATTATAGGTAGTACAAACACAACACTAAAGTTAATAGTTGAAAAATAGCTTGAATCTTATGGGAATAAGGAGTGAGAGCAAAATCCCTTACCTTGCACTTTCCTTTAGTCGAGGGTACGTTTATCCTCCTGTACGGAGATAATAGTATGTTATTATATTATACCAGAACCATATTAATATTTATGATATCATACCTGATTCATTTTTGACTTTATATTACCCATTTAATATTAATTTCCATGTTAAGTTAACATTTTGGGTAATAATCACTTTCTTTATCGTACGTGTTTTAACTTGTCACTCTTGGTTGTATCACATAAATCATGATTTAAATACTTCCAGAATATAAAACCTGATAAATATTTCATATATATTTATAATATAAATATGTAGAATAAACATATATATGAAATGGAAAACACCGTTTATGGAGATGGTAGTCCGTACGTACTCATAAACAATGTTTATGTTTTCATATAGTATTGAACGGAAGTAAATGAAAAAGATATATGTATGTACATAAATCGGTATATATATATATATATATATATCTCCAGTAGAATTATTATGTCCTATATTACATAATTATTAGTAATATATATTTTTATAATCGTCGATGAATGGTGAACTTGGAAATGAATCTCATCGCGTCGTGGAGACTGTAATCCGTACGTATGCACGAGCGAAAATATCATTCTTTTGATATTAAAATAATATATAATTGGATGTTATATCATATATACAGAATCATTATCATGTTATATTTATTATTTACATGAATTAAAAATCATTATTATACCCATCTAAATAATAATATATTGAATAACAATTACACCATGACGTGGAGGCGGTAAGCCGTACGTACGCACGTATGGTGACATGTCATTCAAAGGATGGATAGAATACTGAATATGGTTGTACCATATTTATAATAATATTACAGTATATAGGAGATATTGGATTCATTATTTTAGATTGGCAATAACAAAGAAAGAAGAAGTGGAAGAAGAAAGGAACTTAAAAAGGTGTGGTGAAATCATTACCTCTTCATCGGGTTCTTCCTTTTGATTTGATCAAAAGGGCTCCTTAAGTTGGCTTTCTGGCTAAATTAAGGGATCTAGGATGAAGTTATTGAAGTTTAGATAGTATTTGGGTAGAGGTTGGCCGAACCAAAAGGCTTTGAAGGTGTGAATTAATGAGAAGGAAGAGTTCCCTTTTATAAGAGGGGTGAGGGGCACCTTTGGAAAAGCTAGAAATATTATTTTATAATAAATTATTATTCGGTTTCTAATGGCTAAAAAGTATATTATTTAAAGTTTAAGGTGGGTATGGTTAGAAAACCACTCAAACAATAGAATTTAGACAGTTTTGGTTTACTATATAAATCTTATCTTTAAGTATTAACTCTTTGTTAATTAGTTTTACTTTTACAATGACTATTTTTATTTTTATATTATATGGTTAATAAACTTACTATATACATCCGAAAGACCCCCAAGTTGTCCATTAATGATACACCTATCATTATATAAGTCTCTTGGACTAATGTTATATTTTTAGGAATTTAATATCAATTAATAATATAATATTTGTTTTAAAAACTCTTTTATGTCAATTTTGACACTATTCAATAATTGATTTTTATGAAACTCATAATAGAATGATTACTTCGAAAAAAGCCAATTAAATCCATAAATATATTTCATATTAACATATAAAATTAGTTTAATTCAATAAAAGACTCCAATTATATTTATTTGGGTATTTATAATATCAATTATTTAAATTTTTCACTGTTATGGTAATTACTACATCATCATTTTATCATAAATAAATTAAATTATTTAATGTCTAAAAATTGTAAATAAAATATCATTATGTAGTAAATATATTGATATTTCTAATGAATATTTATAGTCCAAAATCCAACATAATTAAACCTATGTAAATATTGTTTTGCTAAAAACTATATGCTTGTGTCATTTTTGTATTCATTTTAACTTAATTAATATAATATGTCATTATCACTTACAAGTCACTCCATGGGGTCCAAAAATAGACCCAAAGATGCCCATGGTCGGACATGTATCAACCAATAAGGTTAGGACACGTTTTAGGGTAATTTGTTATTATTATAATATTACTTTATAACCATTATTTACCGGATTTACCCTTTAACCATGGTAAATAAAATATTTACCGAAATAATTATTCAAATTGTCTAAAAATAAAAGTTACCTATTTACACAATTTGAACATCCTGATTCCAAATATGGAATCCATTTTTATAAATTCAAAACACAGAAGTGGCAGAAATTAATTTAAAATTAATTCCCGTTGTTAAAACAAAAAGTGGGTTTTTAAGAGATAATAACTATCAAAAGAATGACACTTGTTTATGTCTGGTTTAATTGTGAAATTATGTCCAATGACAAACATTGAATTAAATGGTAAAAATATATTCTAAATATACTTTAAAAACACACAAATTCATAATTTATCAAAATTAATTATTTCGATTAAAAAGTAGTTTTTAATTAAAATGTAGTAATTTTCACTATTCATCAAAATATGAAAGTTATCCGAAAAGTACAAAAATTTCACCCTAGGCTAATTTCGATATTCCGAATCCAAAAATGAAGTCCATTTTGAGAGATAGATTTTATAAAATTTCAAAAATTAGGTATTACTATTCATAACGTCTAGTTTGATTGGTTGTGGTGTATTAGAACTCGATGTTACGTACAACACACGCTATCACATTATTCAAAGAGAAGCGTACCGTAGAAGCTTGGGGTGTTACATTGTAAATTTTTTATTTCCCAATTCTAAAGAATAAATTTATTTAGAAAAATTGAATATATAAAAGTTTAAAATATTGGATTTAAAAAGGAATCACTATTAAAGTTGGTAAAAGTGCATTTTTGAAAAATACTTCATTTATCTGAAAAAAAAATTTGTTCTTACATTATGTCTAAGAGACTCATAATATGGATTCTAAAATTATAAGGTTTATATAATGATTTAAATTTTGTTAATACTATTCATAACCTCTTTTGAACGGCTTGTTTGGTAAGTCATGGTGCGCTTTAACTCGGTGTTCCATGTAGTGCAATTTATTGAATTATTTTGAAGAAATAACAAACTATGAAATCTTGGGGTGTTACACTCATTCCGTATATTGGGTTCCATTTCTAAACAATGTCATAAACTAGACCAGTTTATGAATCAAAATACATAATTCCATACTTGTAAAACACTTAAAATAAATTGAACTATTTATGGATATAATCCATATTCATAAAAATGTTATCTTTGAGGAAGTATATACTCATAAACCCTTCCTAATGGTTTGTAATGAAATTGAGAACTATCCTAAGCATATCCCCCAGGAGTTTCGTAACCAATAGTGCAACAAGGCCCGTTGTCGTGCACCAGTTCTCATTCGAGTCTAGCTCAAAGAATTGTTTTCAGGTTTTACACCTAGGTACATCTATGGAAGATCCATCTGTACCTGCTCGTATCCAGATATGGATATATTGCTCGGAAAACACAAAAAATCTCTATAATACTGAAATTATACGAAGTTCATCTATACTAATCTTCAATGTCCATCTTAGGTCTATGTTCTCTAATCAGATTTTATCTAAATCAAGCTTCCAAGGTTGGTACTAAACTTCCTCTGATACCAACTGTAACGCCCCGACCGCAGTTTCCCAGATTCAGTGCATTATTACAAAACATTGGCATGATCACAAGAAAGATCAAGTCTAGAAAGACCGATTAGTTTAGTAGCCTTGGAATAACTAGATACATTCATAATGTTTACATTACATCATAATGTGAAAACTACTAAAACAACATCTTGTCTTCATATCCCCTCATATTATCCCTGCAGGTCATTCATAAATTACTTCTTCACATCCTGGGAAAAATCAAACATTGAAAGGGGTGAGCTCAGAATCTCAGTAATGATAACAATATAGTGGAAACATTCATAAATAAGAACAAACATTTAAGGCAATGTATAAATAAAACAAAAGAATTTTAAACTTTAACATTAGAATAATATGCAAAAGACAAAAAGAAATAATTCCATTTACTTATTCAAATGGATAATCTACTAGTCGAATAATCACATGCAATATCAATAACCATTTTCATAATGATGGAATGAATAATGCCAGACTATCATAACCACATAGCCAAGGCCTCGTGCCAAGACTACAAATAACATTTTGTCAAGGCCTTGTACCAAGACACTAGTTTGTCTTATGAGAACTACCGATGCATCAAGGAGCTATCGCAGGATCCACCCGTCACTTATTAAGTCCAATTCATTCCTTATATTAGCATGTTTAAACATAACATAAACATTCGTATTAAACTAGCATACGAAATTTCAATACTTTCTTCATAAAACATGAATGGTATAAAAATAACACATCCACAGTGAAACATATCAAAAAATAATCAATAAATTATGAATGTTTTGTATCATAATAAATAAACATCAAATAAGCTTAAAATTCATCATAGGATGTTGACATACATGAAATCAAAACTATTTGAGAGAAGTATCTCTTTTTTTGAATTCATTTACAAGCCACAAAATTATAAAATAAAACATTTACATTGAAAATTTTCTTATAAGCTTGTAAGGGAATCTTTGAAGATTTTATAACAGTGGAAAATAGTTTCACTCTCCGCATAAGTTAAAAAATCCATTCTTACCTTAATTCTGTCGAAAAGGTTTTAAAGGATCTTGTTTGGGAAACTATGGAAAGATTCCTTTATACACCTCTTATAAAATGTAAAAAAGGGTATAAATGACTATAACCCATATTATAGTAAATATTAAAAATGTTTTGAAATACATTTTTAAGAAACATGGATGTGGATGATAAAGAAGTCCTAGTATATACTTACGAATAAACAACCTCGGATAATGAAGAGATTGTGAAATAAACCCTTACCATTTACTTTTATTTGGATGAAGGTAAGTTAACCTCATTTATAATGGTGAAATAATTGTTATTAAATTATACAGGAATCATATACATTAATATGATATCATACATGATCTTTTAACATTTATTTGTTAATAATATCTTAGTAATATCGTTGTTTCGGGTGTTAACTTACTCATTTTATTTTATCTGTTTTGTTACGTAAGTCGTGTTTTTCATAGATAGGTTGTATCTTATTCATAACCAGAATGATATAAAGTCCTTAAAAATTATTTTTAATCATTAAATGAGAATTATACATGAATGGATACGATGGGGAATGAATCTCATCGCGTTCGTGGAGACGGTAGTCCATACGTACGCACGAGCGACAATATCATTCTTTTGATATTAAAAATATATATAATTGGATGGTATATCATATATAAAGAACAATTATCATGTTATATTTATTATTTAAATGAATTACACATCACTATTATACCCATCCAAATAATAATTTATTTAATAACAATTATAGCACAATGTGGAGATGGTAGGTCATACGTACGCACGTATGATGACATGTCAGTCAAGGGATGGATATAATAATGAATTTGTTTGGTCCATAATTATAATAAAATTAAATTATATTGAAGTTATTGGAGTTATTATTTTATAATGGAAATATAATTGAAAGAAGAAGGTGAAGAAGAAAGGATCATTAAAGAGGGTGGTGAAGACGTTACCTCTTCTTCAGGTTCTTCCTTTTGATTTGATCAAAAGGGCTCCATAGGTTGACTTTATGATCAAACTATAGACTCTAGGATGAAGTTAGGGAAGTTGGGAGAGTATTTGGCCAGGGTTTGGCCGAACAAAAAGTCTTTGAAAATGTGAATAATTGGTTAGAAGTGGTGTCCTTTTATAAGGGGGAGGACGGTCACCTTATCAAAATCTAGAAATATTATTTTATAATAAATTCATATTCGGTTTATAATGGTTCCAAAGTATATTATTTAATGGTTACGGTAGGGATGGGTCGAAAACCACTTAAGCCATATAATTTAGACTGGTTTGGATAATTATATTAACCTTATCTTTTAGTTTTAACTCTTTGTTAATTAGTTTGACATTTACCATGTCACTTTGTATTTTTAGATTATATACTTAATAAAAATACAATATATATCCAAGATACCCCATAGTGGTCAATTAATGATACAATAATCATCATATAAGTCTCTTTGTCGAACCATATATTTTTAAGAATTGAATATAAATTAATAATGTAATATTTTTTTAAAAAACTCGTTTTTGTCAATTTTGACACTATTGGTTATTTTGTTTTTGATAAATTCATAACTGCATTATTGCTGCAAAATAATTTATATAAACAATCCTAATATGTCATAGTTACCAATAAAATTAGTTTAATGCATAAAAAGTCTCAATTTACATTTATTCGGGTATTTATAATATTAATTATATTAATCATTCATTAATACAGTACTTACTGCATCATCATTGTGTCATAATAAAATTAAATTATTTATTGTCTAAAAATTATAAATAAAATTCAATTCTGTAGGAAATCTTTTTATATTTCTAATTAATATTTATATTTTAAATTATAACATATATAAACCTACTTAAAAATTGTTTTGCTAAAAGATATATGCTTATGACAATTTTGTATTTATTTTTACTTTATTAATATAAAGTGTCCTTATCAAATACAAGTGGATCCATGGGGTCCCAAAATCGACCCAAAGATGCACATGGTCGGACATGTATCAAACAATAAGGTTAGGACACGTTTTAGGGTAATTTAGTATTATTATAATATTTTTTTTGTTACCTTTATTTACCGGATTAACTCTTTAACCATGGTAAATAAAATATTTACCGAAGTAATTTTTTAAAATGTCTAAAAATCAAAGTTACATATTTAAACAATTTTCACCTCCTGATTATAAATATGGAATCCATTTTTATAAATTCATAACATAGAATTGGCCGAAATTAATTTAATATTAATTCCTGTTGTCGAAACAAAAAGTGTGTTTTTAACAAATAATAACTATCAAAAGATTGACACTTTCTTATGTCATGTTTAAATATGAAATTATGTCTTATGACCAAAATTTGATTAAATGGTAAAATTATAATCTAATTATAATTTAAAATTACTCAATTTCACAATTTTTCACTATTAATTGTTTCAATTAGAAATGTTGTTTTTAATTAATATTTATTAACATTCACTATTCATCAAAATATGAAAGTTATCAGAAAAGTACCAAAATTTCAGCCTAAGATAATTTCGATATTCCGAATCCAAAAAAAGTCTATTTTAACAAATTAAAAACATAATTGTTTCATTTATTAAATTAATTTCCGCTGTCAAAACCAAAAAGCGTAATTTTATGAAATAATAACTATCAAAAGTTTGACACTTGTTTGTGTCAATTTCAAAGTGAAATTACATACAATAACCGTCATTGGATTAAATGGTAAAATTTTGATATACTTATACTTCTAAACTATTAACATTTATAATTTAACAATATAAATTATTTTGATTAAAAAAGTTGTTTTTAGTTAAAATATAGTATTTTTCACTATTCACCCCAATTTGAAAGTTATCAAAAAAACACCCTAACCTTATTAAAACTAAATTATTATTTCCTGTTTTTAAATAAGAAGTTAATTTTGTAAAATTTAATATATAAAAGATTCAAATATTGTTTTTAAAAATCTTTCGCCATTAAAAGGTAGTAAAATTGCATTTTTTTAAAAATACTTCATTTATCTGAAAAAATTGAATTTGTTCATAAATCATGTCTTAGAAACTCATAATATGGATTCTAAAATTATAAGGATAATATTTAATTCAAAATTCAGTTAATACTATTCATAACCGCTTTTGAACGACTAGTTTGGTGAGTCGTTGTGCATTTGAACTCAGTGTTGCTTACAACACACGCTATTGTATTATTCAAAGAGAAGCATACCATGGAAGCTAGGAGTGTTACACATAATTATATAAAATCATCAGACATAATAAATTATATCCATATTAGTGTACCTAAATAGTATCAAAGTCAACACACCACGAAAATGTGGAACAATTCCCCATATAATAGAGGGTTTCATCTACCATTTAGGTTCTAATCCATATAATTGGGTGACTATTTTCTCAGTATTATATCCATACATTTCATTTAATTGATAAATAATAAATATCTGAGCATCAAGCTACAAAATATATGGAGGATCTAGCTATATCAAATAACTTATATATAATAAAACAAACATAAACCCTATTTAAATCATACATCACTCATATAAATAATATGTCATTTAGTGGGTCATTCATATATATTTCAATAAGAAAAAAGTAATAAAAATAAAATATGGAACATTCATTAGCAACCAAGACCTCAACCTCATTGTGAAACCCATTCGCATCTCCGTAAATAATCATTTCAGCATCCTATATGACTGACCCATTAAAAAATTTACATTAAAAAATCGAGGCTTCATATATGTTTAAATACACTGTTAGGGTATGAGAATGAATCTCATAAGGCCTCTACTTATAGAGGACCTTAAATATACATGTTAGGAAACAAAAATTGGAAATTTAAATTTTGGATGAAAGATAATATTTTTAGTTTTTTCTTTTATAAAATTTGGAAAATATAAAAATTATTATTATTATAGTAATGAAGTTCACATCTACGTTCATCCACAAAACCCAACTATAGAGCAAGAAGGTTCTGTAATTGCACATTTTCTAAATAGAAAATCACAACCATGCATATTAACCTTTTAGACCAATGATGAAACATATTCCCCCAAGGTAACCATCACCATAAATATTCTATATTTACACCCAAGAACTATTTTACATATAAATTACTAATTTCTTAGCATATTTTGTGCAAGAATACTTTTTAGAGAGAATTCATTTTGAAAAATGAATTTCAAAATTATAAATACCTTCAGAATTCTACACATTCTACCATAGGTATTCCATAGGATAAGTCTTAAGAGGACTTGTGTGATTCAAAAATCCCCAAAAAATGAATTCTTTATACTCATGACTTATGGGCCCTGGATTGAACCATATAGTATTAATTCTTTCTACAACTATACAATAGATTTTTAATATTTTTAACCATGTATCCCCCAATTAATGAGCCCATGTATTATGAATAAGTCAATATTATAAGTGGTTATAACATTTGTAGATTTTTTTCCATGTGGAATATTGTTAATATTTAGAATATGAAGATGAATATGAAGTAAAGAATGGTTCTAGAGGATATGGATCTTAGGATGCTTTTATTTTCATAAAAATAATAGTTTCTAAAATCATGTGTCACATGATGTATCATTTTTGGTGACGTTGGCTCTCTATTTTTTGATTGATTAGAAGAACATATAAAAATCATTTATGGTTAAGATTTTTGATTCCACATGATTTAGGTCCACGTGAAATCACTATTCTCTATCCATACATAAAACGGGTGTGTAATGATCTAGAATGTAATGAAATTTTGTATTATTAGGAAACCAATTATTTGGTAAAAACTAGTTTAGTGGTGGTTATTTGGCTAATGTGTAATGAAATAAAGAAAAAAACAAATCCATGAAACTATAATATTATCCCAGAAAAAATAATTTCATAAGTTGTTTTAGTTGATAAGATTCACTATGTTAAATAATGAGGCTCATAAATGTTTTGGAGAAAGACATAGTGGATTATATACGTGTTTGTAAATTTAAAACATTCATCATACAAGGGTTAATACATAAGTGACTTATCTCAAACATGTATGATAGATTAATTTTTAGATACAGAGTATATTTATCTGAATAAAAATAATTAATAACATTATATAATCATGAATGGTCGTCTTTTCAAGATTTCCTTCAAATATCAAAGAGTTTAGTTTTATAGTAAGTGAAAGGGATTGGATGTTATCCAATGTTTGAACAAAAAATTCTACATCATAACAGAAGATGTGTTTTCAGAAAAATAATTGTGTCTGAAATAGAAAGGGGGGAGTACATCAAGGAACATGATGTCTTTTATTTTATTCCAAATGTTTTAATTATGTTTGAACTAAATGTGCATACACTATCTTATAATCGTCTTCATTGTAATTTTAGGGTATTAGAAAATGTGTACAACACAATGTGATGAATAATAATCAACATGAGGTTTCAAGAGAGTTCTTTTTGTTGAGTTAATCTAATGAAGTGTCTCATTTTATGAATGAGTGGACACTCATATTCAATCTCTAATGTTTGTAACCACATCAACGGGTAGAATGAGTTCATGAATGATCCATAGATTCAAGGAGAAGTTATTTTAGTTTAAAATAACATGACCAAAGATGATTTCTCAAATATGAATTTGAAATTGAAATTAAAAATGAGAAAAAATCATTGTAGTTATATATGACTAAGAAGATTAAGGGTAATATTTGGAATTTATTTCAGAAGAAGAGAAGTGGAAATGTGTGCAAAGAAGAGTTCATATAAAAATATGTATATTAAAAACTTGATTTTCTTTCACTACCACACCCGTGTAATGTATTTAAGAGGAAAGAAGTCACACATTCTGTATATTGTGAAGATGTATGTCAGAACTATACAGTTTTTTGGAAGACTTTCATATCAAAAGATTATGGTTGATATCTTCATCATAAATGTACAATAAAATAGTGCAACTTATCGGTAGAATTTTTGGTTGATAATTTTATTAGTATTCTTATTTAATGTGTTATGTATACATTTAACATGTGTGTATCCAATGTCATTATTCTTGATGATTATATAGTCTTAGATGATTTTATGGAATTCTAATGAATTTTTACTCATTTTGATTAGTGAAATTTATATATCGAGTTTCCTTTTTTTACATTCCACTCTATTTGTGCATTCATTAATACGATTTACCACTCCGACATGTGATAAAAATAGATTTCACAAGAAAAAAAAATATTTGAATTAATTATATTATTCATCGATCCAACCTACCATTTTCATTGATCCTATGATGTGCTTGGTCCATCATGAGTGGTATCTTAGCACTATGGATTCCTCTAAAAATCAAGAATTTTTAATATTATTGCTTTAAATTTTATTAAAAATAGTTGGTATAGAATTGTTTTCTACCTTCCAAAATTGAGAATGCTTAGCAAAGTGTTTGAATATTTAGGACATGAATTTATATTTTTTGTATTTAAAAAATTATTTTATGAAAATATTAGGGATTTACACTTTTTTTGAATATTTATTGCATTGGGAAACATAAAAAATTGGCACATATTTTGATATCATTTTTAATGTATTGGATACGTTCACCAATGGTTTTCTTCATCGTACTAAGTTTTTTGTGTATATGGAAATATATAAGAATAATTTATAGAATTTTTTTTGTTCATTAAATTCCATAAAATTATCTCTTTGTGATATAGAAAATTTAATATTAAATCAAAAAATAAAATGGTATTTGAGATAAATTAAAAACCTTTTATAAAGGCATTACAATAGTTGAGAATTCTAAGATATTGATTTATTGAATATGATATAGTTATATCAATTATCAATATAACAAATGATGAAACTATAGAATAATATTTCATTATGTAAAAAGGAAATATGAGCACTGTGAATTGATTTCGTGATAATATAGAGGGTAATATATTTCTTCAGAAGGTACTAATAATATTTATGTAAATGATTGATGTATATATATTTGTGTTTGACCACCATGATCAAGTTATATTACCATTAGATTACCTAAATAGTTTTCTTTTTAAATATATAATGTAAATGGTAATTTTATTTTACATGAAATGATGGGATTATAGGGATAAATCGATAAAATGTTTAAGAAAAAACAAGTGTCAGAAAATAAATCATGAAGATGAGGAAGAATCTCTTGATAAAGTGTTGTTGAAATGAAATTTTAAATAAAAGGTTTTGTATTCAATATGTATTATAATTTGTAAGTTAAATTTTCTAGGGAATATTCTTATTAAATTTTCTTTATTTCAAATTTATTAGAAATTTTATAGCCAACTAAGAATTTTTAAAATAATATGGTGATGAATTAAGTGGTGATAAGGATGAAAATGCAACATGATCCATGATTAAGAAAGAATAAAATTATTCATATAAGGGGAACTGAAATAATATCTCAAAATTAAATAAGAGAAACATATTATATATGATTGAAGATAGTGATAGTAGTGATGTTGATAAAGAAGTAGAATCATCCAAAAATGTGTGTGAAAGGATCTCAATAGCAATTTATAATAAAGAAGATGTTAGATGTGATGAGAGAACTAATTATGAATGTGAATAATCAATAAAATTATAATTAAAGATAAATATGGAGATGAAAGAGTGTCTATTTAATATTTATCAGATTGAAAATTTGAATAATTATTTGAAGAATGGTTATCAACTTTGTATCAATATTGACAATTGACATTTTTATAAAGATTTAATGTTGGAAAATGATATTGAAAATATATAAAATCATATTTAATTTGATGAAAGGAAATTAAATGTATTAGTTAGATAGATATTTATATAAATAGATAAATAGATAAATAGATAAATAATTATTCAAAATATTTATATTGAGAAAATTATTTGGGCAACTAAAAACTAAACATTCATAAATATATACCAAATATTATACAAATATCATAAAAAATTAATATGTAAAGAGTAAAAATCTTTTAAATACTTGAGATTTATGTAGAACGTGAAATATCATATTCATAGTTTGAAAATGATGATGTATGTGTTGGTGAAAATTATAATTCAGTGTCACCAGTGAATAATGGTATATTAATTTAAATAAATATGAATATATGAAATATTTAATTTAATAGTACACTTATATAAAAGTAAATAAATGATAAAAATGGTCTTCCAAAAAGGAATTAAAAAATGTTTACAGTAAATATATTTTTTTGGGATTCACTAAAAATGTTTCTTTATTAATAGTAACAAATAATGATAGCCAAAAAATGAATGGTGAAAAAATGTCAATATCTATACAACAAGATATTTTTGAATAAATGTATTTATTAAATTTATTATTTTGGAATTGAAAAAGATAAAGGAATTTTAAATGATGACATTAGATTAGTTTACAATAATACCAAAATGCCAAAATTCATTTCTTTAAATGTTTCATTGATATTTATCCCTGTGAAAAGATTAATGATTGTATGTATTTTGAAAATTCATGGCTAATGGTTCGGAACATGTTCCAACCATTGGAACTGGTTTGTATAATATATCACCAGGTGGTTCAGTGGTGTAGATCTCTAATCCCATTTATAAATACGATATTTGGATATTAAGGGGTTGTATCTGTGGGGAGATTTTTGAGTCCCATAAAGTGTTTTTCCTTATATAAGTTGATGATGAAGAAGTGTAGAAGAGGTCATATGAATATTATTATCGTGTTTTATTTTTTTCAGTAGATAAAGGATATTAAGACACTAGTACCACATAATATGAATATAACATTGAGATATTGAGGGGTTGTATCTTTGGTATGATATTTTAGTTCCAGAATGTGTTTTTTGTGTATGGAAGTGGATTATGAATATGTGTAGAAGAGGTCATATGAATATTTTTATTATGTTTTATTTTTTCAATAGATAAATGATTTTAAAACTCTAGTATCACATAATTTGAATATTATATTGAAAAATAAAGGTTTTGTATCCTTGGGGGATAGATTTTTGTGTCCCATAAATAGTTTTTTGTCAAGGAACTATTTTTAGAATTCTTTGAGTAGTAAATGTTGAAGAATAGTTATTCACAAATGGTATCATAAGTGGTATCAAATTCTATGACAAAGAGGATATGAGTCAAATTAAAATACATCAAGATTTTATTATTCAATTTTAATTTTTCCAACAATGATTTGACAATTGTATGATTAGACTTATGTAGTAATGTTTTATTTTATATTATATTTTTTGAGCGTAAAGAGTAATTTTTGTAATAGCTTCCAATTAAATAATATGTGGTAGATCTTTGATACCATGAATAAATATGATATTTACATTTTAAGGGTTTGTATCATTATAGAGAATATTGATTCCAAGAATGTGTTTTTCTGTGTAGGGATGTGGAAGATGATGAATTCCAGAACAAGTATTATGAATATTTTTCTTCTTTTGTATTTTTTTCAACAGATAAATGATTTTTAAAATATAGTATAACATACTTTTTAATTATAGGTTATGTTAATTATATGTTTTGGAGTGATTAGAAGAACATAGATGATTATTTCAGGACAATTCAATTTTGATTAATGATGTTTCAAGTTTATTTCATATAATAATTATATAATTATAAATTGAACGTATTTTCATATAAGTTGATAATTTAAAATGACACAGATGAAAAAAACATGGGTATTTTGGAAAAATATTGCTTGAGGATGGTTATTTGACATTTCTATGGTGTGATAAGGATCATTGAATAATAACCAAACTGGGATATGAATTATTCAAGGGTTATTGTAGAAGTAATTTATGTTTGTAATCATTCCTACAGGAAATTATGTGCTTCATATAAAATTTGGGTGAAAAAATATATGAAGATATGCATGTTAGGAAATTTGTGAATGTCATTTTAAAATGTTTTATACATAAGAGTGTTATATTTTACATGAATAATAAATGAATTTTATAATGTACGATTAAATGTTTAATAATTAATGTAAAAAACACAATGTTATCTAGATTTAGGGAATGCTATTGATATGTATATATAACATTGTGGAGGAATGTTTCTAAATAACTAAAATGGCATGGATGTTTTATATAGTTTGAATTTGAATTTTCCATTGTGTTAAATAAGATATGGCTTGAAAAAAAATAATATCTAAAATTTTAAGGGAAAATACACTATAGATAATAGAGTTTTATAACATGTTCTAAATAATTTTATTGTTTACTAACTGAAATTATATAAAACATGTCATGATGAATGTCATGGTCAGTAATGATATCCAAAGATGTTGTACAAAATTCCATGGTGAACAATAATCAACACATGTTCAGAAGTATGTTCTAGAATATGAGTTCATCTGATGAATTTTATTAGTTATTAACTGATGGGATATTCAAACATTGACTCAAAGGTATTTAACAACACCAATATTTACTAAGATGTCTCGAATTATCCAAATCCTCAAAAGGAAATGAGATTACTTAAAAAATGTTTGGAAAAGTTTTTCGTTTTAATTTCAATTTTAAATTGAAATTTCAACCATGAGAAGAGATTAATATTATATAAGATTATGATAAATAGTGGTCCTAAATGTATTTAATATTTAATGGAGAAAAAATTAATAGTGTGTAGATAAGAGTGGATAGAAAAATATGAAGATTAAAAACATGATTGTGTGTGGTGATCAAACCGGTGTTATGTACTGAAGAAGAATAGATTCATAATTATTTTCTATTGTGATAGTCTGTGGGGGAACTACAAAGCTTTTAAGGGTCAATTTTATAATGGTAAGAAGGATAATACCTACCATGTAAAATGAAAATAAAACAATAAATCTTCTATGGAAGCTAGTCATTAAATATTTTTGTTGTTATGGTTACATTAGGATAACAATATATACCCAACATTTTGTATCTAAAATTGAAATTATTGTTGAGGGTAATTTATCTGTTGATTTCCCATTATACCATTTATTTTCATATAATTTTTTGTTTTGAAAATTATATATTTTGTTTCCTTGATTTTTTTATTTTTTTATATTGTTTGAGTTTATTAGTGACAGGTCTCACTCTAACAAGTTACAGAGGTGTATTTTTTTATAAAACAGTAAAGGGAAAATATAACAACCCATACATTACATACATTGATACTAATTCGGAATTAAAGTATATTTATTACAACATATATCAATACCATAACAGGACAATATAGATATACTGTCATTTGAAACTAGGAAACATAATCAACTAGTTCATAAAACATCTACATTGTCTCCCATTTATTTCATCATAACTAGACTCCATTTTGGCATATCACTCTTAATACCCTTCTTCCTGACCTGGGGAAAAGAAACATATAAATGGGTGAGCTCAAATTCTCAGTAAAGGTAAACAATGGAAATATCAATCATATATAACATTGGAAAATGTTATCCTGGATATAAGTGATCATAATATCATGTCATGGGATAAATCATATAATTCCTATGTAATCCCAAAAATCATAACATAAGACATGCGACATTGTGTCAAAAACAAATATTCATGGAAAATTATTTCATATTAGTCAATTTTCATTTCCAAGACCTTCATAGCGGAAACGCCTATTACAGATCAGAGTTCACTCCTCATTCAAGCCTTATATTACTCAAAAAGATTTACATTCTCTTCCAGCCATGTCTATCTAATTAGATATAAATCATTACCCTAATAATTGGAGGGAGATATAGGTCCCACCAGTCTCATAATGAAACTGTTCTTATGTGTTCCACAAAAAAATAAATCATACAGCATAGCATAACCCATGCAATGAAATGGGATTCTTAAATATCATGCAATCATAACATAATCCTTATAAGACAATTGGACTTCATAAAATTATTTCAATAATAATGTAATAAAATAAATGTAATGATAGGGATTGAAACATAACCCTATATCATATTAGATGGAATTTTTTTGATAAAACACTTGTACTGAGTTCATGATGAAAATATCCTTTCTCCTTCGAAAACATTTTCATTTTTCAATATGTTTTGATATTTTAAAAGAAAAGACGTTAATTGAAAACAGGAATGAAATGAAGAAAAGTAATATTCATGGAAATAATGATTTGTGAAATCATAAAAATCAGTTCATTCAATATTAGTTAAAAAACATTCTCCTTGTACTTTTTCTAGAAAGGTCAAAAAGTACCTCGTAAGGTAAAAAACGAACAATTCCATCCATACAATGTAGTAAAAGTAAGAAATGGAATGAAATAACTTTAAACGTACATGAAATAATATTAAATATTTTATTAAAACATTTTTTGAAAAAATTTACATGGATGATAAATACAACCCTAGTACATACATACGTATAAGAAAACACTGATAAAAATGAGATTTCAAAATTATTCATTCCCTTAGTTCTGATATGATTTGAATGTATCTAAACATCCTGTATAATTATT
This sequence comes from Viscum album, assembly GCA_963277665.1. NCBI lineage: Eukaryota > Viridiplantae > Streptophyta > Magnoliopsida > Santalales > Viscaceae > Viscum > Viscum album. The sequence continues at coordinate 40,224,300 of OY728129.1, read as the reverse complement.
GAAATAATGTTACAGATTTATATCATTATGATAATAATTTTTATGATAACATTTATGATTATATTTTCATCCATGTGTTAGTAACGTTTCATTGTTACTCGTTATTCGGGAATTAACTACATTACGTTCTTATGTATGTTTTGTCATATAAGTTCTTATTCCTATTTTTTATATAGTTATATCATTTATAGAATGGTATTAGTATAATATATATAATATTTATTTATTAAATTCATTAATATAATCATTATTTAATGGAGATTATGTAAAATGAATCACATCACTCTGTGGATACGGTAAGTCGGACATATGCACAAGCGTCGATATCATTCCAATAATAGTTGAGTGGTATTGAATTGGATGTTTTATATAATATTAGAATTGGTATCATGTTATATTAATAATATATATTTATTATTTCCATCATTATACCCATCAATGTAAGGTGATGGTGAAAAACAGATTACACAACGATGTGTTACAGCAAGGAGTATGTACGCACGCACAATGAATTTTTTTCATAGGGTGGATAGAAGGTGAAATAGGTATGTTTAAAATTTATAATAACATATATGTTTTGATTTATAATGATTTTCATACATTATAATGAAAAAACTAATGAAGAGTAAGTTGAGCAAGAATTTTTTTTTGAAATAATTGGTCGATGTGATTTCCTCATCATTGACGTGCCTCCTTTAAATTTCTTCTTATGGATCTAGAGTTGGTCTTTTGAGAAGATTATAAACTCTAGAATGTAACTAGGGAAGTTAATAATAGAAAATTGCAGTATTAGGCCGAGCATGAAGGCACAATTTGAAGTAATGTTCTGAGGGATGAGTTTCCCTTTTATAAAAGAGAAGAGGAGAACTTTAGGAGACTCTCAAAAATGATAATTTATAGTAATTTCTATTTCAAAAAAAATTCCAAAACATATTTAATTAAAATATAAAATGACTTTGGTTTGAATAAATATTATATAATAAAATTTAAAGAAGATTATAATATTTTTTTATACTTATCTTTTATGATTAAGAATATTTTTACCCTTTTTAATCATACCATGATATCATGTTATATACATATTGTGGGTTAATTTAATTAAAATATCATATCAAAACTCCAAAATAAATTTTTATGACAAATTTGATCTTATATTAACTATTTGGTATAATCATATAATTTTAAGAATTTACTATCATTTAATAAAATATTTTATGTTTTAAGATATTAATTGTGTAAATTTTGGACACTATACATACATGACTTTTTAAAAATTCATAGAAACTTTATTACTTCTAAAATAAGGTACTAACTCAATGATAATATGTCAATGGAATCCAAAAAACTCATGGATGACTTCAAAATAACTACATTACATTTTTAATTATTTAAAAATTCAATTATTTGAATCTTTCATCAATGAGGTAATTACTACATCATATTTGTGTCATATATAAAACTATTTATATAATCTCTAAAAATTATAAATAAAATACCCTCTTGTAGGAAATATTATTAGATTTACAATTTATATTTATATGAATTTTAATAAGTTATATAATCCTATATTGAAATCTATTTAGTAAAAGTTATATGTTTCAGTTATAAATATCATCACATTAAATTAATTATTATAAAATGTCATTTTCACATCCATGAGAATCCTTGGGGTCCCAAAATCGACCCAATAATTCCCATTATTTGAAATATTTCATTCTATAGGATTATGACACGTCTTAGGGTATTATTATGTTATTATATTATTATTTTTGTACCCTTATTTTCCAGATTTAACTTTTTACAAAAGTAAATAAAATAATTACTGAAATTACTATTCATAATGTCTAAGAATAAAATGGTACAAATTCAATCAATTTGGACATTCTGATTCAAAATTTGGATTCCATTTCTCCAACTTCAAAACACCGATGTTTCAGTAATTAATTTAAAATTATTGTCGTTCTTGAAATGAGAAAACATGTTTTAAAAGTTAAAAAGTTGCAAAAGATGGAAATTTTTTAACCTATAAAATTAATGATAAATTAATGATAATGAAAATAATTATATTAAATGTTAAAAATATGTTCTATTTATTCTTTTAAACTGTTCAGTATTATAATTTATCAATATCATTTATCTCAATGAAAGAAGTTGATTTTAATTATAATTTAGGGTATTTTTACTATTCATCAAACCATGCCAGTGATTAGAAAAATATCATAATTTTTACAAAAGTAAATTATTATATCCAAATTAAATATAACATGTCAATGTTTTCATATAGAAACTATTAATGTGTGAAAATATTAATTTAAAATGGGTTCTCTATTTAATGTAATAAAATTAACCTTTAAAAAAATAGGTTCCTATACATAAAATAGAGTTTTATTCATTCCATGTGTCTAAAATATCAATTGGATGAATATAGAAAAAGATTTTATTAATTATATAACAAATATATTACATTAATCTCATTAACAAATTTAATTCACTCAAAATATAAAAATATCTAATTGATTTATATTTTTCATAAATAAATAATAGCCAATGAATTCGCAATGCATTTCCATAAGTTAGTTATAATTGTTTCTACTAAATAAATGGCTCAGATATAATAGTAATTTTATAATAAGGTCATCTTAATATTCATTTAATCACATGATTTTGTGTAATGAAATATAATAATGATTAAAAATTATTTACATAAAATATTTCATAAACACATCCAGGTGTTAAATTCTACCCCCATTAAACTGAATTTCTCCCACAAAAATCATTTCTTTGAAATTAACAGATGAGGACACCTATCCATCATCATATCATCAAATTTATATGTAGCTTCTTCAAATTGGTGGTTCCTCCACAGAACATTAACCTAGCGAGTTGTCTTGTCTTGTAGAAATTTTCTGTTACGATGCAGAATCTATAACTGTTGTTCTTCATCAAAATTATCTTGTTCCAGTGGTATGACTTATAAGAAAATTATATTTCATGTATCGAGTATGTATCTTCTATATAGAGATAAATGGGAAACATCATGAACATTAGAGAGATTTGGTGAACATTCCAATCAGTAAGCTACCTTTCCAACATGATCCAAAATTTCAAATTGACTAATATCCCTATGACTCATCTTTCCCTTCTTTCCAAATCTCATTACTCTTTTCTAGGGAGATATTTTTAAGAAAACCTTATCACCCACTTCAAACTCTAGGTCTTTTATTCATTTGTTATCATATCCTTTTGGTAGACTCAAAGATTCTCTTATGTGTTGTTGAATAGATCTGACCTTTTATGTCCATTCATCAAAAACATCTTGTCGGAATAGCGTTAATTCCCAAACATTATCCCAGAAAGTTGGATATCAAATCATTTTTCCATAGAGGGCTTCATAATGGGCAATCTAAATACTGTAGTGAAAGATATTATTTTATGAAAATTACAACAATGGTAGGTGTTGATCCCAACCACCTTTGAAATCCGTAGACCAAGATCTCAACATGTCTTCTCGAGTTTGAATTGTCCTCTCAGACTGGCCATCTGTCTGAGGATGATAAGATGTGCTGAAACATAACTCTGTATCGAGATCATGTTTACGTCATCACTTGAATATTGAGGTAAACCTCATATCCTGATCAGATATAATAGAAAGTGGTACTCCATGAAATCTTACCACATATTTTACAAATATGAGGCAAAAATTGATCGCGAGAGAAATCCTCTCTAATAGCAATAAAGTGTGCTGACTTCATATGGCGATCAACTATAACCCAGATAGCATTATTGACTTTGGATGTTTTGGGATGTTTGATGAAAATGTCCATAATGATGTCTTCTAATTTTCATTATGGTTTGGGTAATTGTTGTAACATTCTCGAATACTTCTATCTCATAGCCATAACTTTATGACGAACCAAGCATCGAGAGACATATTCGGCAACATCCCATTTCATTCCATCACACAAGATGCACTCTTTTAGGTATTTGTACATTAGTGTGCTTCCTAGGAGAATATTGAATGGGGAGATATGATCCCCATAAAATATATCTTTAATTAATTATCGTATTGGAGGAAAACAAATGTGGTTCTTGAACTTTACTACTGCATCATAATCAATGTTGAATTTAGGAACATTTCTCACATTATTTTGAAACTATACATCTTCCTTCTCTGCCTCATTAATCATCACATGAATAGATGGTTGAACATTCATTTTAGAAAGATAATATTTATCTCCTTCCATAATAGTTTCATGACTATATTTTGAAAATCAATAAATATTGGACCATTCGTGGTCCTCATCATAGATAAGTTGGCATGGTCTTGTGGACATAATGCATCATCCAAATTGTTTGATTTCCCAGGGTTGTAATGTATTGAGCATTCATAATATTTAATCAAATCCAACCATATTCATTGTTGCATATTCATCTCCTTTTGTTTGAATGTTTACTTTAAACATTTATAATCAGTATAAATATCACACCTTTCAACATAAAGATAATGCCTCCATATCTTTAATGAAAATCTTACCACATCTAACTCCAAATTATAAGTTGTGTAATTTTTCTCATGGATTTTCAACTATCGTGAGGCATTAGATATCACTATATAATTATGCATGAGAACACACCTCATCCTCTTGTTATATGCATCACTGTAGATCACAAACCGTTCTCCGCTACAAGGTAGTGTTACCATAGGTACACTGGCTAAACATCATTTTACATCATTGAAATTATCTTCCCATTCTTTTGGATAAATGAACATAACTCCATTCTGAGTCAAAATGTTGAGTGGATTAGATAATTGTAAAAAATCATTCAAAAAACATCGATAATATCCATCCAAACAAAGAAAACATCGAATCTCATTTATTGTTGTTGGTCTCGACCATCTCTCAATAACATTTGTTTTTGTTGTATCCATAGATATCCCCTCTCTTCAGATTATGTGACCCAAAAATAAAACTTTTTCAAGACAAAATTCACTCTTGGAAAATTTGGAATATAGATTCTCATTTCATAGGATCTTTAATACTATTCTCATGTGATGTTCTTGTTCTTCCTTGCTCTTTGAATAGATAATAATATCTTCTATAAAGACTACCACAAACTGATCAGGATAGTCTCTTAAAAATATATAAATTTGATCGATAATGATACCAGGGGAATTAGTCATACCAAAAGGAATAACTATAAATTCATATTGTTCATACCTTGTACATAATGTCGTCTTGGTTATATCCTCCTTTTTTACCCTTAATTGATGATATCTTGAACAAAGATCAATCATGGAAAATTATTGTCCACAGAGTAGCTGGTCAAATAAGTCATGAATGAATGAAAGATGATATTTTTTCTTAATAGTTATATTTGTAAGTTCTTGATAATCAATCCAAAGTCTCATTGATCCATATTTATTCATAACAAACAGAACAGGTGCTCACCATGGTGACGCACTTGGGCATATGAATCCTTTATCATGATTGTATTGGAGTTTCTTATCTAATTCATGAAAATCAATTGGGGCGATTCTATATGGTTTCAATGAAATACGCATAGCACCAGGTATGAGTTCTATAGAAAACTCAACTTCACGCATTGGTGGAAGACCAAGAAATTCTTCCAGAAAGACATCATCAAACTCTCGTACAATGGATGTATTTGTAATCATGAGTTTCTCCCCAACCATTTGATATATATATACATCGTTTTTTGGAATCAAGACCCGTAAGATAGAATAAATTTCCAATGGAAGTTTATGTTCATCCTTTCACCGATAGATGGTCGTAGATTGATATGGAATATGAAATTTGACTTCCCGTCTTCAGAAATTTCTATGTGTTTCATATAATGAAAGCCAATACTTTCCAAGACTCACATCAAATTCCACTTTATAAAAGATCACAAGATTCATAGGAATCACTTTGTCACAAACTTCAAATGGAGAAGAATTGTAAACTTTTGATGCCAATTTTTTTCCATTAGGAGTTGTCACAACTAACTCAACGTCTAATTTTTTAAGAAATATGGCCATACCATTAGAAAATTATTCAGAAATAAGAGTGGGTGGATCCAAAAATCAAATTAAAAAATTTTCTACATTAGAGTGGACGGTAAGTGTACATTTCACCACTTTGTTTTCATACTCTTGGTTTTCGATAGTAATCACATGTGACATTGTTTTTTTCAATGTCCTTATGAGTTTGTTTTCATTGATCATAATCAAAAACCCTTGGATTAGTTCATTGATTCGCATAATTCTTCATTTCCATTCACTTGTAACATTGAAGTGTATGAGGTGAATTATTTGTAGCCTTTTCATTTTTCGCATCATTATATACCCTTTTCCCATTTATTTGGAATTAAATTTCCTGATGACCTTATCTTCCATGCTTAAAACATTTACAAGTCCCTTTAAGACAATTCCCTCCATTTTTCTTTCCACACATTGAGCATATGGGAAACCACATCTTATTTTTAGTGTGGTCTTTAGATTTTCTTTTGAATTCCACTTTGCACTTTTTATCAAATCCATATGACTCATGGGTTACTCCAACATCCATCTCAACCTTAAGAGGACATCTAACAATTTCTTTGTAGCTATTGAAGTCTCTTATTGATAAAGCCATTTAGAGACTTGGTTTTAAGACACTAACAAATTGATTAATCCTACTCTATGGTTGGATGATAATTCGAGAAGCATTCCATTAAAGTCTTTGAAAATTTTCTTCGTAGGTACCAACAGATACATCATCCTTTTTCTCATGTTCAAGGAACTCCTTATCCTTATTTTTTCAAAGTTTATGATGAATGTACTTATTGAAATATTTGTTCTTGAACTCATCCCATTCCATGGACCCAATTTCATCTCTTTCCTTATATTCATGATGTGATTCCACCATTGATCAGCTTCACCATCAAAATGTTGTACTCCTGATATGAATTTATCTTGTTCAGAACATTATATAATTGAAAATATCTTTTCAGTGGTACTGATCCATTGTTGGACCACTAATTGATTAGAAGACCCACTAAATGAAGGTGTACATTGCCTCATGATGGATTAAACATAATGTTGTTTCTTACTTTTCTTGTTTGGAAGTCCTGCATGAGTCAAATATTGAGAATGTTGTGTGATAATGGCTACAAGATTTTGCATTCCAACTCCCACTATAAGGCCCCAGCCTTAAACCTTACTTAATCTTGAATTATTACAAGATTACACATTGAGGATCTTTTCGGGTTTAGAGTTTTAGAGAATTAGATCATAAAACATGCATTACATTCCACATTTAAACAAAGTGGTTACATAAAGATAGTATTCCTCATTCCCATCAATGGAAACAAATTTGAATTAAAACATGGATTCTTTTTGACACATCCTTGACCCTATCATCTTATCATGTACATTTCCCTTGACCTGTGAAAAACATTTCAAAAACTTGGGATGAGCATAAAAACTCAGTATGTGTCATAAAAAAACATGGAAAGGAAACATGAGTTCATATGTACATAAGAATGAAATCATACTTTACCCATAAAACATAGGCACTTTAACACGCCTCATAAAATCATGAATAAATCATAGAAACCATAAGACATAAAGGTAACTTGAGGCATTCATAACATTCATACGTAGGGAGTAACCCTCTTGGTTACATTTGGAATACCCATCACAATATATTCCCTGAAAATCTCTTCGGAGAAACCTTAATGTTTCACTCCTTCGCGTTACCCAATGCATTGGAGAGCTATAACGGGCTCACCCGCCCTTAGTTTATCACGGAACCACCCGTTCTTCATAATAATGCCCAAGAACCTCAACATAATCGTATCACATAAAACATGCATAAAGGAAACATAAAATTTCCACCATTCAATCACAAGATATCAATACCACACATTGATATAAAAATATTATGAAAACCATTTTCAATACCAAAATAAAAGAAAAGTAAAACATGGTATTTATTTTTCTTTTAAAAAGAAGGAATGGCTTGTAGAAGAAGCCGAAACTCAAATAACGGTCACGACGGCAGAAAAGTCGTTGTCGCCGCATACGTACGACAAAAACATTCCCTTTTGTCGTTTAATAAACGCTTCGTATAAAAAAGATTCCTTTTGAATAAACGTAAAAGTCAAAGGGGTTTATACACCGCATAAAAGAAAGTTGTGTATAAAATAAAATATGCCTCACGAAAGGAGATTGAGACGAAGTCCCATACAAAGATAATTTTTAAAATAAAATAGATATGTTATGTGTATTCACTATAAGTACACATAAATAAAGTACAAATACAAGATACGACATAATAACATAATGACATAATTTGAAAGTAGGAGATTAACCCAAAGAATGGAAATTGGGTTAAGAAGTTCCCATACCTCGTATCAGACTTGACCCGACCGTTCTTTAAACTCCTGAATAATAAACTTTAGTTAATCTCTACTTGATTATGAATCTTTTCCAAGTTCATTATTCCTTTTATACCATGTTATGAACATCATGTAATTATTTAAGTTAATAATGTTCATTTTGTCGGTATTTGGTTCTTAAGTCAAAAATTGACTTCTTATAATTACATGTTGTTAATTTGGTCAAAGGTTCATTATATCCAGAATGACATTCCTCATTTGGATATCATATATATCATTTATATCCATAATATACATGTATTTAAAATATTACATAATCATTTAGAGGTAAGAAATGAAATGCACCGTTCATGGAGACGGTAAGCCGTACGTACGCATGAACGCTACTTCCATTTCTATTTCATATTAATGGAATTAAAACTAAATGAGAGGTATGTATATTTTAATTCCAGAATTATATTCATCATTTAGATATATCATTAATTATATATATCCATTATATACATGTACTTTTAATAATACATTAAATTTGGGGATAAGAAATGAAATGCACCGTTCATGGAGACGGTAGTCCGTACGTACGCATGAACGCTACTTTCATTTCTATCTCATACTTTAATGGAAATAAATGATAATTATATATAGGTATATTATAATTCCAGTATAATAACATATATAATATCATTAACGTTATCCTTTACACATCCCACATATGGCATTAACGAATCACATCACTTTGAGGGGGCGGTAGTCCGCACTTCCTTAAATGAAGATATCGCTTATACCCATAATGGAAGCCATAAAGGTAAGTCACAAATGAAAAATACAGAAGCATAAGTAAAACATAAAAATATTACATATCATATATAAAATTAGTGACATCATAATGGCCACCTTTGAAGGTGTTAAATGAGTATTGAACAATCATCGTTTCGGGAGGCAGAATTTCGCCATCCACGGAAACCGTATGTTCTTTAACCATTTGATGTAGTTGTGTGACAGTGTAGCTCAAATAAATCTTATAACATCATCCTAGTATATTGAAGATACTGGTTTTGTTACAAAAGAAGTAAATAAAAAGAGTTTAGGGGGTTGGAGAAGCAAAATAAAACAAATGAGCATGAGAGGATGAATTACCTTAATAAGAGTAACTCCTTTTGATTTGAGCCTAAAGGCTTCCTTTGAAAGGATTCTGCCTAAAGGGAATCCTCTAGGATGAGGAGAGGGATGTGGAGAGAGCAAATGGGCAGGGGTTGTCCGAGCCAAAGGCTTGAAGAGGTGTGAAATGAGGTAGAGGTGGGGGCCTTTTATAAGAGGAGAGGAGGGGCACTTTTGGAAAGTAAAGAAATATTAATTTATTTGAAAATGTGTTTCGGTTCTAAAAGGTCCCACATTGATAGAATTCGTGGATAAGGTGATAAGGTTTCTAAATCCACTCATCCAATTGGTTTTGGCCATGTGTAGGTTTTAGATTTTACATTATCTTTCTGTTTTATTTAAATCGCCAAATAATGATGTCATCGCTGCATCATTATTATGTCATAAATACTTTACTTTATTTAATGTCTAAAAATTATAAAAAAAATACTATGATATAGGAAATATTTTTATCTTTCCAATGACTATTTATAATCGAAATTTGTACTTGTATAACCCCACTTAAAAATTGTTTTAGTAAAACGATTTATGTTAGTGTTATTTTCACTTTAACATTAAATAAAAAGTATTTTATGTCATTTCCCAACAAAAGTGGATCCATGGGGTCCCCAAGTTAGGCCATTGCTTTTCGTGGTCGGCCATGACACAACCAATGAGGTTGGGACATGTTTCTAGGTCATTATATATTATCAATGTATTATTTATACCTTAAACTACACTAATTACCACTAATCGCGATTAAAAACATAATAAGTTACTATTCACCAAAAAATTATTTTTATCCCATTGAACCACATTTTACTTCTTAATGACAACCATGTATGTCGGATTTTCAAAATTCAAAACACAATGATGACAAAATTTCATTTAAATGGAAAATCAGTTTTTATAAGTACCACTTAGTGGTTTCACTATTCATCAAAAATTGAAGTTTTTCAGAAAAATCCCAAAAATTCACCCTAAGCAATATTTGATATTCCGAACTCAAAAATGAAGTCCATTTTACAAAATTCAAAACATATCAGTCAAATTAATTAATTTAATAATTAATTCCCGCTGTCATGACAAATAGCGTGTTTTTACAAAACAATAAATATCAAAAGATTGACACTAGTTTAAGTCCGATTTCAAAGTGAAATTAATTCCAACGACCACTATTGGATTTAATTGTAAAAATATTTTCTAATTTCACTTTAAAACCAAGTCAAAAGATAATCTAATCATATTAATAAATTAGATCAAAAAGAGGTTTTGAATTAAAATGCAACATTTTACACTATTCATAAAAAAATGAACCTTATCGGAAAAATACCAAAAAATTACACAAAGTAAAATTTGATGTCCCGATTCTTATGAAGATTTATATTTGGTCCAATAGAATGTAAAAGAGTGATCTAAACTATATTTAATGACGGTTCACCATTAAAAGGTGATAAGTGAACCTTTAGTGAAAATTAGAGTATAAAAGCCTAAAATTGAACTCTTTCAGTATTTTAAGCCTTTATCTATTATTGGGTAAATGTAAAAACATCTAAAAACATATCTATTCATATTTTAGTTATTTCTATCCATTCCCGCCAATACAACGGCTACATGTTAACTAACATTTAAAATAATATTATTATATTACTAGTGTGCTACGTAAGTTTCAAAGAAACTCATCGTTGCGTATCGGGTACGCTATCGAACATAGAAACCCATTTTAATTAAAATTCATATTTAATTCTCAAATATTAATAAATATGAAAATTATTTATTCTTTAATTACCTGGGATGTTACATCCTTCCCCCCTTTTGGGAATTGCGTCCTCGCAATTTTATTCACTTATCAAAATAAGTGGGGGTATTTATCTCTCATAGCATTTTCAGATTCCCATGTTGCCTCTTCAATCATGTGGTTTTTACACAAAACCTTTACCTGGTGAATCACCTTATTCCACAACACTTGCTCCTTATGGTCAAGAATCTGGACCGGTTGTTCCTCATAAGATAGGTTCTCTTCTAGCTGAACTACCTCTGGACTCAAAACATGAGATGGATCTGGCATATACTATCTCAACATCGAAACGTGAAAAACATTGTGTACCTGAGATAAACTCGGAGGTAAAGCCACTCGGTATGCAACTGATCCAACTCTCTCCAGAATTTCGTATGGTCCAACAAACCTCGGACTCAACTTTCCTTTCTTACCAAATCTCATCACACTTTTCCAAGGAGAAACCTTGAGAAAAACATGATCACCTACCTCGAAAGATAGATCCTTCCTCCGGTTATCCGCATAACTCCTCTGCCTGCTCTGAGCTGTTCTCATGTGCTTCTGAATCAGCTGAACTTTTTCTGCCATCTCTTCTACCAATTCTGGTCCCATCAACTTCCTTTCACCCACTTCATCCCAGAAAGCTGGAGTTCGACACCGCTTCCCATATAATGCCTGAAATGGTGCCATTTGTATACTGGAATGGAAACTTTTATTATATGAAAATTCAATCAAAGAAAGATGTTGGTCCCAACTTCCCTGATAATCCATAGAACAAGCTCGTAGCATATCCTCCAATGTCTGAATTGTTCGTTCTGACTGTCCATCTGATTGAGGATGAAAAGCTGTACTAAAATTTAATTCAGTACCCAACGACTTCTGAAGGCCTTTCCAAAAGTTAGAAGTAAACCTGGGATCACGATACGATACAATGGAGAGAGGAACTCCATGTAACCTGACTATCTCTTTAAGATACAAACGGGAAAGTTGATCAAGAGAGAAAGTATCTCGTATAGCAAGGAAATGAGCAGACTTGGTCAAGCGATCAACAATAACCCAGATTGCATTATTACCTCGAGATGTCTTCGGTAATCCAACAACAAAGTCCATGGATATATTCTCCCATTTCCACTCTGGCACTGGTAAAGGCTGAAGCATCCCTTTCGGTAACTGCCGCTCTGCTTTAACCTGCTGACAAGTCAAACACTTCACAGTAAAATCAGCAATGTCTCTTTTCATTCCATCCCACCAGTAATACTCCCGCAGATCTCTATACATCTTAGTACTGCCCGGATGAACTGAAAACGGAGAACTATGAGCTTCACATAACAACTCTCTCTTCAACTGTGAATCACAAGGCACACACAATCTCTTCCCAAATCTCAAAACACAAACACAAACTTATCCAAGAACTCATGGAAAATTTTATTCATAAGGTCCACGAATACAACAGGTGCATTGGTTAACCCCAAAGGCATAACTACAAATTCATAATGGACATATCTAGTACGGAACACAATCTTCGGAACATCTGCTTCTTTTACTTTCAACTGATGGTACCCCGACCCCAAGTAAATCTTCGAAAAATACTGAGCTCCCTGGAGCTGATACCACTTCATTCGATGGCCCAACATCTGCTGAAGTAGTTGCAAAAGATTTCACCACCCCTTTCTGCTTGTAGTCTAACTGCTTCCCATCACTCAAGCTCCTTGTCGGACACTCGTTTGCATAGTGACCCATCTCATTGCACTTATAACATTTCACTAACTGTAAATCAAATTTATTCTTACCTTCACCTTGATCCTTTTCAGTGCAATCACGAGCCTTATGTCCCATCTTACCACATCGGTAGCACTTTCCAGAATTCAGAAGACATTCCCCAGCATGCCTTTTTCCACATTTATCACAAACTGGAAACTTAGTTTTCTTACCATCAGACTTTTTTGAAGAATTCTTACCTTTCTCCTGCCACCTCGGTCTCTTCTTCTGCTGGTTGTTATAGAACACTTGGTCATCGGCAAACTCCATTTCCACCTTCTCAGCACATCGAACAAGCTTTTCATAACTTTTAAACTCACGAGAAGCCAATGCCCTTCGATACTTTGGCTTTAATCCTAAGTAAAAACGATTGATTTTACTATCAAGGTCCCGGATAAAATTTGGAGCATACCTTGCCAATCGAGTGAACCTTTCTTCATAGGCAGCCACTGAGTCTTCCTCTTGCCTCAATTCCAAGAATTGCTTTTCCATCCTAAGTCGAACAGCCTTAGGAAAATACTTCTCAAGAAACATACCTTTGAAGTCATCCCAGTCAAGAGCATCAATCTCATCGGCATCCCTGATATTTTTAACCATAGACCACCACTGATCTGCTTCACCCTCCAGACGGTAAATAGCAAGACTAACCTTTTGATTGTCTGAACACCCCATGACATCAAAAATCTTCTCCAATGTTTTAATCCACCCTTCAGCTAGCACAAGGTCAGATGATCCTCTGAATGATGGGGGATGTTGCCTCATGAAATGTTCCACCACTGACATGTTCCTCTGTGGTTGATCTGGCTGATCTCGTGCATGGATACCACCACCATTTATAGCCTGAGTCAACTGTGCCATCACTGCAACAAACTGTTCAGTTCCGATTCTGACCATCTCAGGTTGCTGATTTGGAAGGCTGTCTTCCTCTTGATGTCGTCCCAACATAGCTGCTTTGTTTCCCCTACGGAAAACCATTCTGAACATGGAAATATCTTAGGCGAAGCAACATGGTAATCCGTCAATGCTATATTTCAAAAAAAATATATATATATATTTTTGGATAATCATTTAATATAATTCTAACTCCTAAAGTTATCTAAACCGACCTCTGATACCAACTATAAGGCCCCAGCCTTAAACCTTACTTAATCTTGAGTTATTACAAGATTACACATTGAGGATCTTTTCGGGTTTAGAGTTTTAGAGAATTAGATCATAAAACTTGCATTACATTCCACATTTAAACAAAGTGGTTACATAAAGATAGTATTCCTCATTCCCATCAATGGTAACACATTTGAATTAAAACATGGATTATTTCTTTTTGACACGTCCTTGACCCTATCATCTTATCATGTACCTTTCCCTTGACCTGTGAAAAACATTTCAAAAACTTGGGATGAGCATAAAAACTCGGTATGGGTCATAAAAAAACATGGAAAGGAAACATGAGTTCATATGTACATAAGAATGAAATCATACTTTACCCATAAAACATAGGCACTTTAACACGCCTCATAAAATCATGAATAAATCATAGAAACCATAAGACATAAAGGTAACTTGAGGCATTCATAACATTCTTACGTAGGGAGTAACCCTCTTGGTTACATTTGGAATACCCATCACAGTATATTCCCTGAAAATCTCTTCGGAGAAACCTTAATGTTTCACTCCTTCGCGTTACCCAATGCATTGGAGAGCTATAACGGGCTCACCCGCCCTTAGTTTATCACGGAACCACCCGTTCTTCATAATAATGCCCAAGAACCTCAACATAATCGTATCACATAAAACATGCATAAAGGAAACATAAAATTTCCACCATTCAATCACAAGATATCAATACCACACATTGATATAAAAATATTATGAAAACCATTTTCAATACCAAAATAAAAGAAAAGTAAAACATGGTATTTATTTTTCTTTTAAAAAGAAGGAATGGCTTGTAGAAGAAGCCGAAACTCAAATAACGGTCACGACGGCGGAAAAGTTGTTGTCGCCGCATACGTACGACAAAAACATTTCCTTTTGTCGTTTAATAAACACTTCGTATAAAAAATATTCCTTTTGAATAAATGTAAAAGTCAAAGGGGTTTATACACCGCATAAAAGAAAGTTGTGTATAAAATAAAATATGCCTCACGAAAGGAGATTGAGACGTAGTCCCATACAAAGATAATTTTTAAAATAAAATAGATATGTTATGTGTATTCACTATAAGTACACATAAATAAAGTACAAATACAAGATACGACATAATAACATAATGACATAATTTGAAAGTAGGAGATTAACCCAAAGAATGGAAATTGGGTTAAGAAGTTCCCATACCTCGTATCTGACTTGACCCGACCGTTCTTTAAACTCCTGAATAATAAACTTTAGTTAATCTCTACTTGATTATGAATCTTTTCCAAGTTCATTATTCCTTTTATACCATGTTATGAACATCATGTAATTATTTAAGTTAATAATGTTCATTTTGTCGGTATTTGGTTCTTAAGTCAAAAATTGACTTCTTATACTTACATGTTGTTAATTTGGTCAAAGGTTCATTATATCCAGAATGACATTCCTCATTTGGATATCATATATATCATTTATATCCATAATATACATGTATTTAAAATATTACATAATCATTTAGAGGTAAGAAATGAAATGCACCGTTCATGGAGACGGTAAGCCGTACGTACGCATGAACGCTACTTCCATTTCTATTTCATATTAATGGAATTAAAACTAAATGAGAGGTATGTATATTTTAATTCCAGAATTATATTCATCATTTAAATATATCATTAATTATATATATCCATTATATACATGTACTTTTAATAATACATTACATTTGGGGATAAGAAATGAAATGCACCGTTCATGGAGACGGTAGTCCGTACGTACGCATGAACGCTACTTTCATTTCGATCTCATACTTTAATGGAAATAAATGATAATTATATATAGGTATATTATAATTCCAGTATAATAACATATATAATATCATTAACGTTATCCTTTACACATCCCACATATGGCATTAACGAATCACAACACTTTGAGGGGGCGGTAGTCCGCACTTCCTTAAATGAAGATATCGCGTATACCTATAATGGAAGCCATAAAGGTAAGTCACAAATGAAAAATACAGAAGCATAAGTAAAACATAAAAATATTACATATCATATATAAAATTAGTGACATCATAATGGCCACCTTTGAAGGTGTTAAATGAGTATTGAACAATCATCATTTCGGGAGGCAGAATTTCGCCATCCACGGAAACCGTATGTTCTTTAACCATTTGATGTAGTTGTGTGAGAGTGTAGCTCAAATAAATCTTATAACATCATCCTAGTATATTGAAGATACTGGTGTTGTTACAAAAGAAGTAAATAAAAAGAGTTTAGGGGGTTGGAGAAGCAAAATAAAACAAATGAGCATGAGAGGATGAATTACCTTAAAAAGAGTAACTCCTTTTGATTTGTGCCTAAAGGCTTCCTTTGAAAGGATTCTGCCTAAAGGGAATCCTCTAGGATGCGGAGAGGGATGTGGAGAGAGCAAATGGGCAGGGTTTGGCCGAGCCAAAGGCTTGAAGAGGTGTGAAATGAGGTAGAGGTGGGGGCCTTTTTTAAGAGGAGAGGAGGGGCACTTTTGGAAAGTAAAGAAATATTAATTTATTTGAAAATGTGTTTCGGTTCTAAAAGGTCCCACATTGATAGAATTCGTGGATAAGGTGATAAGGTTTCTAAATCCACTCATCCAATTGGTTTTGGCCATGTGTAGGTTTTAGATTTTACATTATCTTTCTGTTTTATTTAAATCGCCAAATAATGATGTCATCGCTGCATCATTATTATGTCATAAATACATTAATTTATTTAATGTCTAAAAATTATAAAAAAACTACTATGATATAGGAAATCTTTTTATCTTTCCAATGACTATTTATAATCGAAATTTGGACTTGTATAACCCCACTTAAAAATTGTTTTAGTAAAACGATTTATGTTAGTGTTATTTTCACTTTAACATTAAATAAAAAGTATTTTATGTCATTTCCAAACAAAAGTGGATCCATGGGGTCCCCAAGTTAGGCCATGGCTTGTCTTGGTCGGCCATGACACAACCAATGAGGTTGTGACATGTGTCTAGGTCATTATATATTATTAATGTATTATTTATACCTTAAACTACACTAATTACCACTAATCGCGATTAAAAACATAATAAGTTACTATTCACCAAAAAATTATTTTTATCCCATTGAACCACATTTTACTTCTTAATGACAACCATGTATGTCGGATTTTCAAAATTCAAAACACAATGATGGCAAAATTTCATTTAAATGGAAAATCAGTTTTTATAAGTACCACTTAGTGGTTTCACTATTCATCAAAAATTGAAGTTTTTCAGAAAAATCCCAAAAATTAACCCTAAGCAATATTTGATATTCCGAACTCAAAAATGAAGTCCATTTTACAAAATTCAAAACATATAAGTCAAATTAATTAATTTAATAATTAATTCCCGCTGTCATGACAAATAGCGTGTTTTTACAAAACAATAAGTATCAAAAGATTGACACTAGTTTAAGTCCGATTTCAAAGTGAAATTAATTCCAACGACCACTATTGGATTTAATTGTAAAAATATTTTCTACTTTCACTTTAAAACCAATTCAAAAGATAATCTAATCATATAAATAAATTAGATCAAAAAGAGGTTTTGAATTAAAATGCAACATTTTACACTATTCATAAAAAAATGAACCTTATCGGAAAAATACCAAAAAATTACACAAAGTAAAATTTGATGTCCCGATTCTTAAGAAGATTTATATTTGGTCCAATAGAATGTAAAAGAGTGATCTAAACTATATTTAATGACGGTTCACCATTAAAAGGTGATAAGTGAACCTTTAGTGAAAATTAGAGTATAAAAGCCTAAAATTGAACTCTTTCAGTATTTTAAGCCTTTATCTTTTATTGGGTAAATGTAAAAACATCTAAAAACATATCTATTCATATTTTAGTTATTTCTATCCATTCCCGCCAATACAACGGCTACATGTTAACTAACATTTAAAATAATATTATTATATTACTAGTGTGCTACGTAAGTTTCAAAGAAACTCATCGTTGCGTATCGGGTACGCTATCGAACATAGCAACCCCTTTTAATTAAAATTCATATTTAATTCTAAAATATTAATAAATATGAAAATTATTTATTCTTTAATTACCTGGGATGTTACACCCATATCATTTGGTTGCTCAGGGGGATAATCATTGAATTTCCCATTAAATTCATCATTAACACGGTTCCTTCGGGTTCCAGCCATTGACTAAAACGAAGAAGCATAATGTGAGAAACCCTGATCATAAGAGGAAACCCACATTATTAGGAATAAAATTTCAATTTAAGACACTTTATGTTTTACCCTAGGTTTTTCATGGTTGTTTCTAAAACACTAAGATTTAATCATATACTTAGAGTTATATTTATGGTTCTTAATAAGGCTTTCTCATCCATGATTCCAATGGATAACTATAAATTTCATCTTATACCAACTATAATGACCCATTCATTACATACATTGATATTACATTATAATTGAATTATATTTCTTATAACATATAGCAAAACCATAAGAGGACCATACTGGTATATTGTCATTAGAAACTGGGAAACATAAACACCTTGTTCATAAAACATCTACAATGTCTCGAGTTTATTTCATCGTATGTAGACTACTTTTTTGAATATCATTCCTAATAACATTACTCCTGACCTGGGGAAAAGAAACATACAAATGGGTGAGCCTAAATGGGCAGTATGGGTAAACAACCGAAATATCAATCATATATAACATATGAAAATATTATCCTGAATATAAGAGATCATAATATCATGTCATGGGATAAATAGTAGAAGTGAAATATAATCCAAGTAATCAAAACATAATACATGAAACATTGTGTCATATATACATAATAATAGAAAATAATTTCATATTAGTCAAGGATCATTGCAATACCATCACAGCGGACAAAGTCCTTTATGGAACCGAGTTCACTCCTTATTCTGGTCCTATATTACTTAACCGAATTTACGTTCCATTACATCCATGACTGTCTCATGATATAGAAATCATTAACAAATTCATTAGAGGTAGATATAGTTCCCAAACATAATATAATGAAACCATTCTTATCTGTGCCCCGAAAACATAAATCATACATCATTGCATAACATGTGTAATAAAATGAGATTCATAAAAATAATGTCATAATTACATTATCTATATAAGATAAATTTACTTTACAAAAAATAATTCTATCATAATGTTATCAAATGATGTAATAATTGGGGTACAAACATTACCCAATATCATTATAGATGGAACATTATTTTGATAAAACAATTGAACATAGTTTTTGAGGAAGATATCGTTTCTTATTCAAAAATAGTTTCTTTTCTCAATATGTTGTGAAATTTTAAAAGAAAATATGTTAATTAAATATAATCGTGAAATAATTTCATGGAAGATTCATGGAAATAATGAATTATTAAAGCGCTAAAATCTAATCATGTTGTATAAGTTAAAAAAACATTATCCTCTTACTTTTTCCAAAAAATGTCAAAATGTACCTCTTATGGTAATCAAAAGAAATATTTATTCTATACCTTGTAGTAAAATTAAAAAATGGTTAAAAATGAATTTAAACATACATGGAAGATTATTAAACAATTAATGAAAAAATATTTAGAAAATATGTATGTGGATAAAAAATATAACCCCAGTAAATACTTACGTATAATAAATCTCAAATAAAAACATGATTTCAAAATTATTCCTTATCTTATGTCTGATATGATTTGTCTATATCTGATCCTAATGAATAATGATTTAAATAATTTAAATATTTATTACATAATTAAAATATTTTTTATGATAACATTTATGAATAAATTTTTATCCATTTTAGTAACATTTCATTGGTACTTGTTTTTTAGGGATTAACTACTTTACGTTATTATGAATATTTTCATATAAGTTCATATTCTAACTTTTTTTTATTGTTACATAACTTACAGACTAGGAATCATATAGTATATATCATATTTATTAAATCAATTCATTTATATAGTCATTAACGAATCACGTCGCACCATGGAGATGGTAAGTCGTACGTACGCACAAGCGATAATATCGTTCCCATAACTATTGAGTGGTAGTGAATTGGATGATTTATTATATATTTGAAATAGTATCATTCTATCTTAATGATATATAGTTATAATTCCCACCATTATACACATCCATGTACGGTGATGGTGAAAAAAAGATTACACAACGACGTTGAGACGTAAAGCCCTACGTACACATGCATGATGATTTCATTTTTCATAGGATGGATAGATGGTGAAATATGGTTTTTTTCATATTTATAATAACATATAAGTATATGAGTCATACTTATGTTATTAAATTATATGAAAAAACCAAATAAGAGAACATATAAGAAGATTAAAATTTTAAATAATTCGTAGAAGAGATTACCTCTTCCTCGACGTGCCTCCTATAAATTATCTCTTTAGGAAATAGAGATGATTTTTTGTTAAAACCAGAACCTCTAAAATGTTACATGAAACGTTTATAAGATATATGAGAAGGGTTTTTCTGAGCATGAAGGCTCAAAATGGAGTGAATCTGAGAGGGATGAGGTTCCCATTTATAAGACAGGAGAGGGGCACGTTACGAAACACTCAAAAATATTAATTTATAATAAATTAAAATTTCACTAAAAAAGGGTCAAAAAATATTTAATTGAATTCTTAGATGATTTCAGATTGATTAACCATCAAAAAAAAATATTTATACAAGTTTGGAATATTTTTTTTATCCTTATCTTTTTTGTTTAACCATTATTTTACCATTTTTAATCTTACCACGATATCATGTTATTTACACATTGTAGGTTAATATAATTTCCATATCATGTCAAACAACCCAAAAAAATTATTTATGACACATTTGGAGTTATATTAACAATTTTTTTAATAATATTTTTAGTAAATTTACATAATTTAATAAAATATTTTATGTTTTAAGATGTGAATTGTGTCAATTTTGGACAGTATCTGTACTTGACTTTTTAAAAATACATAAAAACTTTATTCCTTTAAAAATTACACGTTAACTCAAAGCTTATATGTAATTGTTAGAAAACTAAAATATGGAAAACATCATAATAAAAAATTACACATGTTATAAATCTTATAAATTTATTTATTTAATTATTTCATTATTGAGGTAATATCATTATCATATTTGTGTCAAAAATAACATTATTTTATATAATCTATAAAAATTATATATAAAATCCCTGATTTAGGAAGTCTTTTTAAATTTATAATTACTATTTATAACAACATATATTAGGTATATTTCACTATATTAAAATTTATTTATTAAAATATATATTTTTATGTTATAATTATCATTAATTTAAATTAATTATTATAAAATGTCATTTTTACATCCATGTGAATCCATAGGGTCCAAAAATCAACCAATGGATGGCCATGGTTGGAAATATTTCATCCTATAGTATTGGGACACGTTTTAGAGATGTATTATATTTATGAATTATTTTTATTTTACCCTTATTTACCAGATTTACCCTTTAATAGTGTTATATAAAATAATTATTGAAGTTAATATTCATAAGGTGAAAAAATAAAATATACCTATTCACACAATTTGGACCGTATCATTCCAAATATGTAATCGACTTTCCCAGATTTAAAACCCAGAATTTTCAGTCATTATTTTAATATTATTCCCGTTGTTGAAATGAGAAAATAGGTTTTAAAAGTTGATACATTAAAAAAGATTGAAATGTTTTTACCTATGAATTCAAGGTCAAATTAATGATAATGACATGAATTATATTAGATTTCAAAATTGAAATATATTTATACTTTCAAACAATTCAATATTATAATTTAACCATATGAATTTTCTCAATGAAAATGGTTGTTTTTAGTTAAAAGTTAGCATATTTTTACTATTCATCAAACCATGAAAGTTGTCAGAAAAAATATCAGAAAATTTTCCAACGTAAATTTTAATATCCTGCATCAAAATTAAAGGTTTATGTTGTCATATAAAAATTATAAATGTGTCAAAATATTAATTTAAAATGGTTTCTTCATTCAAAGGTATAAAATTAACCCATTATAAAATAGGTTCTTATATGAAAAATTGGATTTTATTCAAAACCTATGACTAAAATATTAATTAGGATTAAATAAAAAAATATTTCATTAATTATATAACACATATGTCTCATTAATCTCATTACTAAATGTAATTAACTCAAAAAAATAAAAATTTCTATTGATTTATATTCTTCATGAATAATTAATAGCCAATGATTTCATAATGCATTTCCATAAGTTAGTTATAATTATTCCTGTTAACATAGTGGCTATGATAAAATTTTAATTTTATATTATGGTCAACTCTATGTTCTTTTAAACTCACAATTTCATGAAAAGTAAGCTAGTGAAGAATACAAATTAGTTAAAAAATATATTTCATATAAAATTTGTCTGTTACATAAATAACTAAATTTGATTATTAATTAACCTCATAAGTTGTCATAAACCACGCATGGGGATATATCACAAATGCCATTCAAAGTGGTGTTGAATTATTCTTTTAATGAACTCATCCTATGATAATAATAGTTTCAGAGAAAGTATCATGTAACATCTTTTTAATGGGAGATGATGAATTTTTTGGAGTCATTACTTTAACATTAAAGGCTTATGTGAGTTATAAATCTTCTGATTCAAATGTCTATGATCATTCTTCTTCAAATGGTACAATTATTAAAAAAAATCAGCCTATAATGATACCCTTTTCCAATCCCATATCTAATAGGGAAATATCAGTGAACATTATTCCTTATATCAATTTTTTTTGTTTTCATATATGATTAATCAAAGACCTATAATGTTAAATCATTGTGGACACTCATTCCATATATTCATTCCATATTCCAGATATATATACTAAATGACTCTGAATATAAAACATTATTTCACATTACCTTAATAATGGAGAATCCAAAAATTATAAAAGGAATCATCCATTATAACACTATAGTTATTATAGGATCCTAATCTGCTTTCAATTTTGAACCCTAATTAATCACAATCCTCTATGTTCGTTTTTATAGAAAACTCTATTGTAAAGTATCAAGGTGAGTCGATTAAGGATACCAATTACACTCCAGGGATTCAAACCCGATATAATATATACATCTCTTTTCCTCTCTAGAGACGTTATGTGGTAGGGTCCTCAAACAATTTGGGACTTCAACAACATCAAATATGAGGATACATGGACTCTCCGTCATCATGGTTTATAATATAGTGGAGTCCAAACAAATGAAACACTAATTATCAGAATTGGTTCATATAGTTATCATCCCCTAACATAATTACTAATGGTTATTGGGAATCCTAACGGTGTTCTGCAATTTAGGATTAATTATAGTTACTCAATACATTTACACATTTTGTTACATTATTTTTATCACAAAAAATCATTAATCCCTATGATATGATCATGAAACCTACTATATTTTCATGATACAAATGAAAAAACATCAATATTAATCTAAAGAAAACAATCATTATTTTATTCTCTATAATGATATTATAAATCCCTTTGAGACACTAAAATTGAAATGGATAACCTTTGGAATTAATAAGAGAAATGGGTGAGTGAAAAAGGTCAATAAGGGAATATTGATGGTAATGAATAATAACCTATGAGTCATGAGGAATTACACTATATCATAAAAGAGATGGATCCTGAATAATCACATGGGATAATATCATAAATAACATGGTATTATATAACCATAGAAATATATGAGGGAATAATCAAGATAAAACAGGACATAATCCCATGTTATGGCTAACTACGAAGATAATATCACATGGTAGATATTGTCCCATATGGGATTCTTTTCACACCTTAATCCTGTACATAAAGGTTTGGGAGGGAATAAAATTCCCAAAATATTGGAGTTCTACCTAGGTTCACCAATAATAACATGTACAATATTATGTGTACTTAAAAATTAAATCAATCATAAACCATAAACATTATTATTAAACCTGGAATATTTTTTTACACAATATTTCCTTATATCACAATTAAATGTAATTTCGTAAATAAAAAAATATTAGAAGAAAGAAAATAATATGTATATTAATATTTTAAAATATAATATTAGGAATCATAATATGACGTTCATTTGAGAATAAAGATTTTGAATGAGTGGTGCATAAATAGATTAAGGGATTGAAATTTTTTAATTAATTAAGTTTGATATTAATTAAGGAATTTGTGAAATATACTTATGACATGAATTACCTCGTTAATAGAAGAGAGAGAATTATATTTGTATTTTTAAATTCATATGTATATAATTTGAAATTATTACATAAAAAGTGTCTGATATAGAGATTTTAAAACAAAATAAAAAGGATGGTTCTGGGAGACTCATTTACTTATATTCCATAATAATTTTAGACATCAACTTGATGTCTTATATAATAATATTTTATTCATTAATTAATTATTTCATAAATATTTACAAATATATTTTTATTTAGTAAAATATTTTTATGATTATTTATATCCTCTTTGTAACGACCCAAAGTTTCATTAATTGAAATCCATATTGATCTAATTAAATGGCTCTTTATGTTTATATATAATGTCAACTTCTTTGGTTTTATGATAGGAATTTTGATCGTTGCTAATATAGTCGTTGAACAGTGATCACATGATTAGTATAAATATAGGACTTTAACAAATCCAATTTACTCAAACAAAGCAAGTGATGGCCTCATCTAGTAGAATTTCCCTATACGAAGCCCATTTGTCGAAGCTCAGAAAATAGGTGGCATCCTTGGGTTTCTCTATTGATGAAGCCCAAGCTGAGAATCATCATGTCAAGTTTAGACAAGACCTACCGCGGGAAAAGTGGAAGTTAATAGAAATTACCACTCGAGCGATGTTATCCCAGCCACCCCAAGAGTCTGTCACCATCGCATACTTTACCCTTTGGTCTTATGCGGCTGTTGTAAGGGGTTATGTGACAAATATATAGTACTATGTTCATGTACATTATTTTTGTATATAATAATGAATATAATTTCTAGTCATTTTTGATACATTGTAAATAGTTTTTAAAGTACAAATGGTGTTTTTAGTTATTATTTAATTAAGAAATATATTTTATTAAATTAAGGGATTATTGAATTAAATAATATTTTAATAAAATAATATTATTATTATTAAATTAATTTTTATTAAATATAAATGATCTTATAATTTTATGAATGCAATTATAATTTTTATTAAGGTTTGAAAGCCATTTTTGTCAAAACCCGTGAATTATTTATAAATGTCGGTTTTTATTTTAAAAGTGAAAATTAACATATTTAGAAAATTATTTAGATAAAATAAATGTTATTTTTGGAATCAGGACATCAAAATTATGCAATGGTGAATTTTTCATAATTTTCTGATATAGTCAAATTTTTGGGTAAAAATTAAATACCGTTTAAATATATAATGTGTTTTATGACATCATAATGACCCAGTAGTTATGTAATAAAATACTATAATATTTATGTTCGGCCAATATATTTTTTAACATTAAAATAATGTTATTTTGGGTTTGTTTGTTTACTTTTCAAAGCATTAATGGACCCCTCAAGACTTATTAAACATCGTGTCCTTTTAAATTAATTTCCATGGGAGTGTGACTCACCTCCACATTAGCAACCTTATTTTTTTAAGAAGTTAGGGCCTTGGACTTATAAAATATTGTTTTCCTCTTCCCTTTGCCAAAAACCATGAGCAAAAAACGTGGTATGGTTTGTGGTTTGGATTAATTTAATATAAGGGGTCGCAAACCTAAATAATAAAGAATTCCCTTAACTTTCCTATATAAACCCATCCAAGATCCCACTTCCTCCCCACTAAAAACCTTTGGAGTTCGTCCAACCTCTACCATAATCTCTCTAGAATCCTCCCATGGTTCCCCAAGCTCCCAAGAATCCTCTCTAAAGCCTCTCTCAAGCCTTTGTAAGCACACTTCCAAGTAAGGGTTTTTTCTTCCTTTCTCATTTTTATCAATTTTATTTATGTTGTTTTTTCCTTTTAATTTCAATTATGAATTTTGGGGTATGGTTTCACACCTCCCTCATACTTCCCTTTTTATGTTTGAATGATGTTATACCCCTTTATCTCTCATTAAATGCCTCCCATGTACACCCGTTACTATGCCAAAATTATGAAAGGAACTTCTCTCTCCTCTTTTACATTCACACAATACTTTTGTATCATGAATCTAAATTCCATTAGAATTGATGGGACATGTATCTATAGGACCTCTTTACTTTCCATTACATGTAAATATGATGAGTAACCCGTTCCTCTCTCATCAACCATTTTTATTAATTCTTATGTCACACTGTTACGCTGTCGAAATCGCATCGATGTTCTATGCCAATGTCATTGTGTAGTGAATACCATGCCCATTTATTTATTGATTATAAAGTTTCATGTATGAATTCCACATTCCTTTATCGTGGAGTAAATGATTATGTTTTATGAATCCATGTTTTGTGATCCATGTGGCACACTTATGCATGAAATAAAATGTTTAAGAAGGGTGCACCCTTATAGCACTCCAATGCATTGGGTAAAGCATATTATCATGATACGACATGTGAAATGAGTGTTGACTCATGATAATTCAAGTGCAACAATGGTTTTCTCGTTCTTTATGTTCAATGAGGATTTACTCATGCTCCATGTGCAATGAGCCTTGGATCATGCTAATTCCATGTTAAGTGTTGTTTCCACATTTCCATGTTAGGATTATCATGCTTTATTATGCCTTTATGTTCATGTTTCTCTTATGCTTTATTGATATTCCTATTGTCTAACATGTATTGTATTCCACATGATATTCCATGTGTACTCCCTTAATAGGCAATATAGCTCACTCTTTTCTTATGCATGTCCTCAGGTTATCCCATGCAATGCTAAGTAAGAGGGAATGTAGTGGTTATGTAAAGGATGTTTTCAATAAAGATGTTGTATTTCATGTTTTATGTTTTTATTTAATGATCATAATCCACAAAGACACTAAAAATCTCGATATTCTTTGTTGTATCAAGTGATGTTTTATGCAATAAATCATGTTTAAGTTTGTAATAAAAGCTGGGTTGTCATAGTTGGTATCAGAGGGATGAGTTTAGTTATTTTTGGGATTAGGAAACCCTTGTAAATCCTTAGACACATAAAAAAGTATAATGAAACCATCCATATGTTTTGGTAAGTACTGATTAAGTGGTTTATCAGAAAAATACATCCATGTCTGGATACGAGCAGGTAGAGGCAGCTCTGGCACAGATATATCCTAGGGGTAAAACCCGAAAACACCGCTTTGAGCTAGACTCGAATGGAAACTGGTGCACAACAATGGTACTTGCTGCACTCTTGGTTACGACACTCCCGAGGTATATTTATTGATAAATTCACAAGATTATTATGAACCCTTATTAAGCGAATTAAAAAAAATTCCTCTAAGAATATATATTAGAAAGTAGATAATGAAAAGCCTATATTGAACCCTAAAGACTCATGAGTTAAGGAAATAAAAGTATATTTATGTGTCATCAACTTTTGTCTTTGGATTGCCCTTTATGTGTTACCCCTAACTTTCCTTTTATTCTAGCCAATGGTCAATAATAGAAGGACTCGGGCTAACAACCATTGTGAAGATCAGTGTGATGACTGTACTAATGAGATGCCAAATCCAATGGGAGCAGGAATCGCGAACTTTGTCACACTTCTCTCTCAGCTAACTCAAATTTTGAATATAAACACAGGTCAAGAGGAACATTCAACCCCCCCTAAGAAAGAACAAGTCACTATTGAGTGCTTTATGAGACAAAGGCCTCCTACTTTTAGTGGATCATTTGATCCCACGATCACTGAAAATGGATAAAATCCATTGAAAAGATCTTCTCCATCCTTAAATGTTATGAACAAGAGAATTTTCTCCTGGATGCCTATCGTATGGAGGGTGAAGTTGATAAATGGTGGACGTTGATCAAAAATAAGAAGCCTGTGGAGGAGATCGAGGTGTTGGAATGGAAGGATTTTTGGAAGATGTTTTTTGATAAATATTTTCCGCACACCCACCGGCATATGATAGAAAGGGACTTCCATTCCCTCAAGAAAAATTATGAAGAATCTGTTAGAGCGTACAATGAAAACTTCCCAAGGCCTGTAAGATACGCTTTCAGGTTTTGTCATTACCACCGAATTCAAGGTTGACAACTTCTTTGGTGGGTTGGAGCCTAGCCTGCGGAAAGCATTAATGATCAGTCACTTCGACAGCTATGAGGAAATTGTCTGATGTGCCCTCAAGGTCGAAATGGAGATCAGAGAATCACAGGGGTATCATGGGGATAATAAGAGTAAGGTGGAATTCAATGATGGTGGTCTGATGGATAAATCCAATGGTGCTAACAATATCCAGCACCCGACTTGCCAAAAAGTGTGGAAAGAAGAACCCTGGAAATTTCCTTAAGGGGACGAGGAAATGCTTCAGGTGTGGAAGAGAAGGGCACCTAGCTTTTAACTGTCGGAAAGAAAGACCCACGGCTGCGACAGAGGAGATGAACGCTCCGTTCGAACCTCAACACGTTGTTCAATGATACAAATGCAAATAACCTGGTCATTTTGCAAATCAGTGCCCTAATCCAAGGGTTTTTGGAGACAACCAACAACCTCCAAGGCAGCAAGGAAGAGCTTTTTCTATCAGTTCTGTCGAAGTGAACCCCGACAACGAAGTGGTGATAGGTACGCTAGTTATTCATTCAAGAATTGCAAATGTACTTTTTGACTCAGGTTCTACACATTCTTTTATATCTCGAAATATTAGTAGAACAATCCCATCACCACCACAAATCATTTAAGTGAAGATGTCAGTGAGTACAAAAAATGGGGAAATCATTGCATCCCATGAATATAAGCCCTCCCCTATTATAATCCGTGGTTTGAATTTCCCAAAAAACCTCATCATACTCCCTCAGGTGTAATTTGATGCAATTGGTGGCATGGATTGGCTTTCCTTATATAGATCCAATATAAATTATTGGGAGAGGGAAATCACACTCCATGAGGAGAATCGACCCCCAATTCATTACAAGTGTTAGGAGGAAGATGAATCTCCTTAAGCTCTATCATCTCAATCATGGATATTACTACCCTATGAACATGCATATCTGGCTTAGATGATTGAGTCCAAGGAAGAAACTAACCTTGAAGAAATTCCTATTGTGAGGGAATTCGCAGAACTGTTTCCCGAGGAACTGCCTGGTCTTCCTCTTAGAAGAGGTGTTGAGTTCCCAATTGAACATATACCTAGGACGCTACCAATATCCAAGACTCCATATAGAATAGAGATTTTTGAGCTTGAAGAGCTGAATAAATAACTACAGGAGAATCTGGATAAAGGGTTTATACGCCCAAGTGCTTCACCATGGGGTGCACCAGTCCTCTTCGTCAAGATGAAGGATGGGTCAATGTTTATTTGCATCAATTATCATGAACATAACAAAATCACTATAAAGAACAAGTATCCTCTCCCAAGAATCGATGAATTTTTTGATCAGCTGCGTGGAGCTCAATACTTCTCCAAGGTGGATTTGCAATCGGGATATTATCAAGTAAGGGTGAAGAAGGAAGATGTCCCCAATACTGCTTTTCGTACAAGATACGGGCATTATGAATTCATAGTAACGCCTTTTAGACTCACCAATGATCCATAAATATTCACGGACTTGATGAATAGAGTCTTTAGAGATTTCCGTGACAAATTTGTGGTAGTCTTTATAGATGATATTATAATATACTCCAAAACCACGGAGGATCATGAGGAGCATTTAAAAACTGTATTAGAGACTTTGCACAAGGAGAATCTCTATGCAAAGTACACCAACTGTGAGTTCAAGTTGAAGGAGGTCTCATTCTTGGGCCATGTCATCACAAGCAATGGGATATCTATGGACCCCTCCAAAACAGATGCAATTGAGGGATGGCCGAGGCAAACATCGGTAAAGGATATCCGTAGCTTCTTGGGGTTAGCTAGATATTATCGACAATTTGTGATAAATTTCTCAGGATTTTCCAACCCTCTTACCAAGCTAACTCGAAAGGGTGTAAATTTTTTTTTGGAGTGATGAATGTGAAGAAAGCTTCAAGGAGTTGAAAAATAGGCCTATCACTATGCTCGTGCTCACATTACCCACAAGTGGGGAACTTTTTGTTGTTTTCAGTGATGCTTCAAAGAAGGGATTAGGCTGTGTGCTGATGCAGAATGATAAAGTTATATCATATGCCTCAAAGCAGTTGAAAATCGAAGAGCGAAACTATCCAACGCATGATCTGGAGTTAGCGGCGGTGATCGTTTCCTTGAAAATCTTGCGGCATTATCTCTATGGGTAGAAATGTGAGATATATACTGACCACAAGAGTCTTAAATATATATTCACACATAAAGAGCTCAATATGCGCCAGAGAAGATGGATAGAGCTCATCAAGGATTACGACTGTTCAATACATTACAACACTGGGAAAGCGAATAAGGTGGCAGATTCCCTTAGTAGAAAGGACCCATCAATTCTATCAATGATGAGAACTGAGAATGATCCAAGAATTGATGAAGATAAACATGGGAATAATAAAGAAGGGAACATCATCAATCCTTTCAAAAATAATTTCTCAACCATCTCTTTTGGAAAGGTTAAAGGATGCTCAAAAGGATGATGTGGGAACTCAGGAAAAAGTGGAAGCAATCAAAAATGGGATATCCTTAGATTTTTATGTTAATGAAGTAGGAATTGTGCGGTTTAGGAAAAGAATATGTGTTCCATAAAGTCCGGAGCTGAAGAATGAAATTTTGGATGATGCACATAGTTCGAATTTCTCTATTCACATAGCGAGCACAAAGATGTATCGAGATCTCTGAAAAAACTTTTGGTGGGATAATATGAAGAAGGAGATCGCTGAATATACATCACAGTGCCTGGTGTGTCAACAAATGAAGGAAGAGAGGAAAAAGTCTAAGGGGGTGATGCAACCATTGCCCATACCCGAATGGAAATGGGAGAACATCACCATGGACTTTGTCACCGGACTTCCAAGGACATCCAAAGGCAACAATGAAATTTGGATTGTTGTGGATCATCTTACAAAGACTGCACACTTCATTGCTATTCGGGAGGATTTCTCTTTGGATCAACTAGCACATATATATATTAGGGAAGTGGTACGGTTGCATGGAGTACCACTATCTATTATGTATATCCAAGATCCAAAATTTACCTCTATGTTTTGGAAGAGTCTTTAACTTGCTCTGAATATTGAGCTGAACTTCAGTACGACATATCATCCTCAAACTGATCGCCAATCCGATTGGACTATCCAAACACTTGAGGATATGTTGAGAGCATGCTCAATGGACATTAAGGGAGGATGGGATCAACAGCTTCCTCTGGTTGAGTTCTCTTATAATAACAGTTTCTACTCAAACATCCAAATTGCACAATATGAAGCCCTATATGGGAAAAGGTGTAGAACACCGACATGTTGGGATGAGGTCGGGGAACGTAAGCTGCTTGGACCATAAATGGTTGATGAAATGGTGGAGAAGGTGAAAACCATTCAGCAACATATCAAGGAAGCCCAGAGTGGACAGAAGAGTTATGTGGATATCCATCAATGGGACCATGAGTTTATAGTTGGAGACATGTTGTTTCTACGCATATCTCCGTGGAAGATGTTTATGAGGTTTGGAAAGAAAGGGAAGTTAAATCCAAGGTACATCAGCCTCTTCGAGATTCTTGATCGTGTCGAGGCTGTGGCATATTGAATAGCACTTCCACCTACTATGTCCAAAGTACATGATGTCGTTCATGTATACCTCTTATGGAAGTACATACCAGACCCTTCACATGTACTCTCTTCTGAGGTGGTACAATTGGAAGTTTATCTTTCTTAGGAGGAGAACCCAGTGAAGATCTAAGATCGTAGAGAAAATGTTCTACGAAATAAGACAATTCCCCTTATCAAGGTGTTGTGGAGAAACCACAAGTTTGAAGAAGCAACCTGGGATTCAGAGGATATGATGAAGCTGAGTTACCCACATTTGTTTTAGTGTGGGAAAATGAAAAATTCAAGGGTGAAATATCTTAAGGGGGGAATATTGTAATGACCCAAATTTCATTAATTGAAATCCCTATTGATCTAATTAAATGTCTCTTTATTTTTATATAAAATGTCATCATATTTGGTTTTATGATCAGAATTTTGACCGTTGATAATATAGTCATTGAACAGTGATCACATGATTAGTATAAATATAGGACTTTAACAAATCCAATTTACTCAGACAAAGGAAGCGATGAACTCATCCAGTAGAATTTCTCCATACGAAGCCCATTTTTCGGAGCTCGGAAAAGAGGTGGCATCCTTGGGCTTTGTTCTTGACCAATCCCAAGCTGTGCTTCATCATGTCATGCTCGAATGAGACCATCTATGGGAAAAGTAGAAGTTAATAGAAATTACCACTCGAGTGATGTTATTCGAGCCAACCCAAGTGTCTTTCACCATCGCACACCTTAACCTTAGGTCTTATGCGGCTATTTAAAGGGGTTATGTAACAAATATGTAGTACTATGTTCATGTACAATATATATGTATATAATAATGAATATAATTTCAAGTCATTTTTGATACATTGTAAATAGTTTTTAAAGTATAAATGGTGTTTTTAGTTATTATTTAATTAAGAAATCTATCTTATTAAATTAAGGACATTTTTAATTAGATAATATTTTAATAAAATGATAATATTATTATTCAATCAATTTTTATTAAATATAAATGATCTTATAATTTTATAAATGCAATTATAATTTTTATTATGGTTTGAAAGCCATTTTTGTTAAAACCCGTGAATTTTTTATAAATGTCAGTTTTTATTTTAAAACTTAAAATTATCATATTTAAAAAATTATTTAGATAAAATAAATGTCATTTTTGGAATCAGGACGTCGAAATTATGCAATGGTGATTTTTTCATAATTTTCTGAGACAGTCAAATGTTTGGGTTAAAATTAAATACCTTTTAAATATATAATTTGTTTTATGACATCATAACGATCCAATAGTGATGTAATAAAAAACTATAATCTTTATGATCGGCCAATATATTTTTTACCATTAAAATAATGTGTTTTTGGGTTTGATTGACTTACCTTTCAAAGCTTTAATGGACCCCTCTAGACTAATTAAACACATTGTCCTTTTAAATTAATTTCCATGGGAGTGTGACTCACCTCCACATAAGCAACCTTATTATATTAATAAGTTAGGACATTTGACTTTTAAAATATTTTTTACCTATTCCCTTTTCCAAAATCCATGGGCAAAACAATGTGATGGTTTGTGGTTTGGATTAATTTAATATAAGGGGTCCCAAACCTAAATAATAAAGAATTCCCTTACCTTTCCTATATAAACCCACCCAAGATCCCAGTTCCTCCCCACTCAAAAACTTTGGAGTTCGTCCAACCTCTTCCCTACTTTCTCTAGAATCATCCCAAGGTGCCTCAAGCTCCCAAGAAGACCCTCTCTAGCCTCTCTCAAGACTTTGGAAGCACACTTCCAAGTAAGGGTTTTTTCTTCCATTCTCATTTTTGTAAATTTTCTTTAAGTTGTTTTTTCCTTTTAATTTCAATTATGAATGTTGGGGTATGGTTTCACACCTCCCTCATACTTCCCTATTTATGTTTGAATTATGGGAGACCCCTTTCTCTCCCATTAAATGCCTCCCATGTACAACCGTTACTATGTCGAAATTACGAAAGTAACTTCTCTCTCCTCTTTTACATTCAAGCAATACTTTTGTATCATGAATCTAAATTTCATTAAAATTGGTGGGACATGATTCTATATTACCTCATTACTTTCCATTACATGTAAATATGATGAGGAACCCCTTTATCTCTCATCAACCATTTTTATGAATTCTTATGTCACGCCGTTACGCTGCCAAAATCGCAACGATGTTCTAAGCCAATGTCATTGTGTAGTGAATACCATGCCCATTTATCCCTCAAGGGAATTCACCTTTATGAACATTTACCTATTTATTATAAAGTTTAATTTATGAATTCCACATTCCTTTATCGTTGAATAAATGATTTTGTTTTATGAATCCATGTTTTATGATCCATGTGGAACACTTATGCATGAAATGAAATGTTTAATAAGGGTGCACCCTTATAGCACTCCAATGCATTGGGTAAAGTATAATATCATGATACGACATGTGCAATGAGTGTTGACTCATTCTAATACAAGTGAAATGAGGGTTTACTCGTGCTTTATGTGAAATGAGGATTTACTCATGCTCCATGTGCAATGAGCCTTGGCTCAGGCTAATTCCATGTTAAGTGTTGTTGCCACATTTCAATGTTATGATTATCATGCCTTATCATGCCATTATGTTCATGTTTCTCTTCTTCTCTATTGATATTCCTATTTTCTAACATGTATTGTAGTCCTCAGGTTATTCCATGTGTACTCCCTTACTGGGCATTATAGCTCACCCTTTTCTTATGCATGTCCTCAGGTTATCCCATGAAATTCTAAGTACGAGGGAATGTAGTGGTCATGTAAAGGATGTTTTCAATAAAGGTGTTGTATTTCATGTTTTCTGTTATTATGTAATGATCCTATGCCCCAGAGGTACTAAAACTCCCGGTCTTCATTGTTGTATCAAGTGATGTTTTATGTAATAAATCATGTTTATGTTTGTAATAAAAGATGGGTTGTCATACATTTGAATGAGATATATTGATAAATTTTATTACCCCCAGAGCATTTTTTCGTGGTTCAAAGGCCGGATCACTCATTCATATTAATTAAAATTATATTAAAATGGGAATAAAATGATGAATTGAAATTAAA
Organism: Viscum album; assembly: GCA_963277665.1. Lineage (NCBI taxonomy): Eukaryota > Viridiplantae > Streptophyta > Magnoliopsida > Santalales > Viscaceae > Viscum > Viscum album. The sequence goes on along the minus strand of OY728129.1, from coordinate 40,189,078 downwards.
ATGGTATTCGTGTACTTTCAAAAAAATGAAATGGCTCCAAATACCCATATGTGTTCAAACATAAGAACAATTATTTTAGTAAAAATTATATGGTCAAATGGTTAGTTTATTTAGAACCATTTACTCGAAAAGTGAGACTAGATTCGTTTTACATAATTTAATAATCATTAAAATATTAAATAACATGAAATAAATCATAAAATATTTTTTATAAACATTTTTAATCATAATAATATCAATATAACCATATATTAAGGAAGTTGTGAAAAACAATGTATATTATTCACTAAGGCATTGAACCAACCATATTAAAACTAATGTTTTTATATAGAATCAATTGAGGAAATAGAAGAGGATGGATTGTTGATTTTACATCAACACAATATATGTATTGAATATATATGATAGTTATGTTAATATTTAATGTGGAAAGGATTGTTTTTATGAGCAGGATGACAGATTAAAATAATTAGAAGAGGGAATTACATTCTCTGTAGGGTGTCTCCTTTTGGTATTCCTCTTAAGGAACATTGGAATGTTAATATTGAGTGTCCAAAATACCTAGTATGTGGTGGATATTATTAATAATTGAATTTGGAAAAAAATAATGCTCAACGTTTTCGAAGTTTTGAGAACAAGGGGTTGTTAGGGGTGGTATTTATATGGGGAAGTGAGCGGTCCTTTTTAGTATTATAATCATTAGTTTTATATTTTAGATCAATTATATAAATTTTGATGTTTATTATAACTATATATTGTAAATAGTTTATGTTTGATTGAAATTCTACCATTCATGAATCGAAAATTTATGCATTTTTCATATGTTGTTTAATATTATGTTTTATTGCATTACACTTTTCTTGAAAAATTCAACAATTTGAGGAAAATTTGAAAAACTTTCCCACTCGAATTTATCAACATTTATATTAAAATAATTGTATATATTTATTGAATTTAATTTTATAAATCTGAAAAAATTTATTTTTATTTATAGTCTTCACTAATTTGAAAAATTCATTATATATAATTATAATCAAATTTTTAACCCTTCATAAAATTACAACAGGTCTCATAAATCTATATGATAATTGTAATATAACATAATATTAAATTATAAGGCCATTTTTGGTAAATAAAATTTATTTTTAATCATTTTATTTTGAATAAAAAATATTGTAAAAAAATGTTTCGTAAAAATTCTAACACTTATTTTATGATTTGAAAAAATTTATTTACTTGTATCATTATATAAATATACAATATTTTCATTTACCAAAATATTTAATTTTTATTTTAAACATTTATAGGTGAACATACCCTTCTAATGTTCAAATTATATTTTCTAATGTTAATATTACTTTTCATATGGTGAAGTTATAATTATCACCATCAAATTAATATTCCAATAATGAGGTTTCTAATACAAATATGGAATCCAAAATTTCTATAAATTAATATTATTTAAATTTTTAATCATTCACATATATTATAATTCAAAAAATATATGAATTATTATTTTCATAATTTAAATTTCATTACATACTTTATGATTGTTATAAACAGATTTGATTGTGTGTGTGATTGTTCTAGGGGATCAACCAGATCCAAATTTTCCTATTAATATTTTCACCTATTAAATTGTTTTTCTTTTTTTTAATAATTAAAATTATTATGTATACTTTTTTTATCTAAATGCAATATTTAAAATAATTTAATAATATTTCATTGGCTTCAATAAAGGGTGTATGCAGTTTACAATGTATGTTATATTTATATAATTAGAACAAAAATTACATTGATAAAATTATGGGTCATTACAGACTTCCAAAATTAGGAAAATTTTCGTAAGAATATTCATTTTATATACTAATCTGAAAGAATATATGTGTACATTTACATCATGGATTCCTCTAGTAACCATGTCTACTACATATACTTACGGTTTCACTATAGTACTTAGACTAGGTGAGTTGTCTTATTACATATAACTTTATCTATATAGTCCAAGAATATAATAGATTTCATTTTCGGTCTTTAATACTTTTTAATTTATTATATGTTATGTTTTGAGTATATATATCACAAATATGGATACCATTAATATTCTATGTACTTTAGAAAGGGTTAGAGGGTGTTCTATTCAATATTCCATAGCTTTGATGTGATAAATAATCTTAATGGGGGTAATATACCTGGTATATATCATTCACTTATTACCCAACCATGTGGTTCTCTTCCATGTAGAATATAAAAAACACTATACCTCAAACGTAAAACTCATTGTATCATATATAATTTTTTCCATATCTATTCTATAGACAATGAATAACCCCAATGTGTTTTGGACTGGTCAAAATCATCCATATGATTTCCTTTTCTATTTTAGGACCCAAAAACATGTGTTTTCCAACTCTATCATAGTGAGTAGGTGTTCTATAAATATTTCCATAAATAACATCATACAGATCAATTTTTATAGTCGAGTGGGAAAATTATTATTGTACAAGAACACAAATAGATGAATACCTTGATCTCAAAAACCGTTGAAGTGCATTGATCAAGCTCTCAAAATGTCTTCTTGTGTCTATAATATTTAATCTAACTGGAAATTAGTTTGGAGGATATAATCTATACTAAATTTGAACTCAATGTTTTCAGAACATTGTATTTTCTTCTAAAACATGGTAGAATGTATCCAATTATTATCAGATATAACTTATAGTGAAGTTTTATACAACCACATTTTTTATCTAATGTATAACAATACAAGTTGATCTAGTGAAAAGTCCTATATAATTTCAATTAGTTGAATATTATTTAATATATTTTTAACCACAACTTAGATATCATTAAATTAGTTGGAAATATTTATAAGAATAATGAAAATTCCCATGGTGATGTCTTACCTTTTCAATGTTGGTATGGGTAATGGTTTCATCATACCTTTAGATGTTTTACTTTCAACCTTCCATTACTGACATACATGGAATACTTATTCATATTTCTCAATACATTTAATCATGTTATCGAACCAATATTTATCTTAGTTATATTGATACAAATTTTTTCTCCGTGATTGCATAAGTAAGGGCAAACTAAGTGAAGAATTAAACATGTTCTTCATTATCTCAGTATTTGATTATACACATTTTTATGATACAGATCATACAACTCCTTCTTCAACAATTTTGAATACATGGGATTTAAATTTTTTTCTTATATTTAACTATCTTATGAATTTTATCATAATATCATTGAGAGTATATGTCTTCTATATAAGGGATATTTGAGTAATAAAATGATAAATCAACGAAAATGTTCTTTAAACTTTGACTACCATGTCCTTCGTTTTCTTGTCAAATAATAGAATATCCTTTCCAATTTTCATCATTGGTACAATCACAAGAAGATTTATTTTGAATTAATCCTCCATTTTTTTCCATAATAGGATGGTATTGTAATGACAAGTCATATTACTTTATTAGCTATAACCATCTTTACTGGTGTATATTAAACTCTTTCTATGTGAATATATAATTATATATCTTATGATATATATATATATATATATATATTACAATTTTCCACTAATGATAGTTCCACTTAATATTAAATGTTAATACAACTGTATTGAAAAATATATCATTCTTGGGGTAGTTTTTCTGATTAAATATCAACTATGTAGTGAATTTTGTGGTCACTGTATCATTCTATATTTGAAAAAAAATCCAACACCCTATTTTAAAAAAATTGTTTTCAATGAAAACATCCCCATAAGAGTTAAAAAAGAGGACTCGTGTAGAAATAAACTAATTTACCACCTATATGAAGATATATTTACAGTATGTTTTACAAAAAACATCACTCACTTATGATTCATATTGGTTAAAGAGTTTGATAATCAAGAGAACTTATTTACAAATCATTATTATTATCTAAATTGTATAAGGAAAATATAGATATTCATTATATATGTTGGTATAGGACACTCCTAAATCAACATAATCATAGAAGGGACCAATGATATTTCTTTACTAGTGATATCATTCTCCATGAATGATACATCCTTTCCCCTTAACTCACATTTATCGAACATTCCAGATAGATTCAACATTTGAAAAGAATTTATCATGGTATTAAAATCACCCTCATTATCCTATTTATTTTTTGAACATATAAAAATATCATCTAAATGTTATACCAAAAAAAATTCATGGTAATATGAAAATACTCTATTAATTAATCCCAAAATGGTTTTTAGTGAATTATTGATGTTGAATGATTTTTTAAATCATGATTAATGGTCCAAAATAGAGAAATATTAGGCCCAAAGTAGTTGATCACCAAAATAATTATGTCGTAGAAAGATATGTATTATCTTCATTGAGATTTTTTATGAGTACATGATAATCTTTGAATAGGCTCAATAACACATCCTTCATCTTGAGGAAGTGGACATGCACACCCATAGTGATACCCCGGGTTTGTAAAACACATATCTATATTCACTTGTATCATTATCTTCAATAATTAGAAATAAATGGATTCTATTCACTATGGGGTCTCTGATAATGATATAGATCTATGTAAAAGTTCTATTGAGAGGAAAACCTCCCAATTAAGTGGTATAACATGAAATTATTCCTACAATACATCATATTACTCCTTCATGATGTAAATTTCTTCATGATTGATTATATTCTTTATTTCAATCATATGATCTATATTTTTCTACTCATAAGGAAATAAAATCCACACATGGAATTAATATAATGAAGTATATTCATCATCCTCCTAAAACATGTATAGAATTTTTGGATGACTAGATATGTGATGATTGATCACACTCTCCTGATAGTTAATGCATGATTTGTATAAGGAATCTCAATCCATTCTAAATATAGAATCAAAATACACTAAATGAAGTAAGAAAATATTTTTTCAGTAGTAAAATCATCATTCATTGATTAGGGAAGAGTTATATAATTGGGATGAAATAATTTCTCCAGTTTGTTCTCACATTTAACTCATCCTACATGTTTTGAGGTGGTGTTTGAGTACTTCTATTATTCTCTCAAGATATCATTGAATGTGCACTTCTAAAATCAAAATTTAGGATCACTATTATTGAATGGATAATTGGAATACCTTTCACCCCATCGTTAATGGGATCCCCATAAAAAGTAGTGATTATATTTTCCCTTCCTTACTCTCTAGGATTTCTTGATTGTTGTTACTGATTGTCTTATAAATCCCATGGTTGAAGGAATTGTTTAAAATAATTTCCATTTTAATTGTGGTTAATACCATGTACCACATGTTGAGTATTGATATGAAACTTATTTCCCACTATCTCATTTTTTTTATTTGACAAATCCCATTAAAATTGATTACCCAAGCTTCCCACTTTTCCAAACATGAATCATCTCTTGGATACATTCTGATAGTTCCTAGGATGCTTCTTCCCACATTTTGAAATAATAAATATTCATTTTTATCCTATATCATAATTATCCATTTATCATACTAATGAAAATTTTATATTTTTATTTTTATTACCAGGCCTATGAAACCACTGAGATTCACTTATCTAAATATCACCCTAAAAACAATGAAAATTAACTTTATATCTATCGATGTGTCAAATAATTAAACACTTGGATATACTTTTCATTGACCCGCTAAATTAACTATCCATATCACTTTTGGTGTTGATTCGAATATAGGAGCTGAACCATTAACTACATGTCATTTTTACCCAATTTCCTAATATATTCACATTTATTTTTCGTTATTCCACTGAAAAACCTCATTATTTTATGTAGAGATCGATGAAAATATATATTGAGAAATATTTTTTTATTCCTTCCAATAGCATGAAGTTAATTTCTACTTTGGACATTGTGTTCATGATCTGTGGCCACCACTGATCAGTTTCCACATAAATATAATATGAATAAAACCCAAAATTCTATTATTCAGGGTATTTTATCATGGAAAAATATCTTCTCAATGGAGTTAACAATCGTTCAACAATTAGAGGACTAGATGATCCTTTGATTTAGGGAGGTTGTTTCCTCATAAATGATAAAATCACAATAATTTCATTCATAAGAAAAAAATGGAATACCACATGATTCTAGATATTTTTCACAGCATCAGTCACCTGAGTGAATACATCCATCAAAATCTAATCTCCCACTCCCATTAGTTTGGGAATATCATTTGGGAAATTATTACATTTACTATTATGTTAGATGATGTTAATGTTACTTTTATTTCCAACTATTAACTAAATTAAAAAAATGATGATAATAGTCATTATATTAATTATGTAAAATTAGAATCAGTGAACATATAAAGAATTACTTATAAATGAAAAATAACTCCAAACTTATGTTTCTATCAGTTTTAGTCAATGTTATCTATGGTTATTTTATTAATTATGATTTCTAATATAAAAATTGATCCATGACATTTTTAATTGATCATAGTGAGTTTCTAAATTATGAAAACCATGTCCCCCATGAGTGTCATCCCTAGTGTAAAAAAATGAACCATTGTTTACCACTAGGGGGAGATCAAGTTAAAAACAAATGTTATTTTTTGTGTAACTAATACTAAGTAAAACTCTTTCTGGGTCACATATACATATCCATATATAGATTTAAATTTGTGGAAAACACTAACTATATACATCGCATAAATTTATGTATATTTTTACATTCGTAGAGTTATCCATGGGTTTCTTACTATATTATTGTATTCCTAATCCCCAAAAATAACTAGACCTCAATATGATACCAACTATTGTGATCCAAACCTTTTACAAATAGTATAAAATTATTTCGAACATAAATTTCTAATAATCAAAATCCAGTGACTATGAGGCCAGGATTCATTGGAAAATAGGTTTATAATACATTAAAAAGAAACTAAATAATAACAAATTTATTTTATTCTCACTAATGGGCTCTTAAATCGTTTTGATATACTAAAAATATGTATCATAACCCGATGAATTATAAAAGAAATCAGTGATATAGAAAACGCAATATGGGTATAGACATTATTTTAAATCATAAAATTAATTTCAAGAGGCAAAATATTATATAATAAATGGTAGGGATCATGAATAATAAAATAAGATAATAAAATCATTAAAATTTCATCATATGATCATGAAAAAATAAGAATGTTGAAGAATCATAAAAATGATATAAGCATATTTCATGTCTATCCTCCAAGACAAAATCAAATGGTGGATATCGACTAATCAAGGATTTGGTTCACTCCATAATAATATACACTACGCCTCATCAACAAAAAACTAACCGATTCATTAGTGTAATATCATGATGCACCCATTACAACATGTTCATGATTATTTGTTCTTAAAAATGATATCAATCGCATGGTGTAAACATAATAATTACCCATGGGAAGAAACTATATGCATACTATTTCCACATATAATAATAAAATGTTATTTCATAAATATTATAAATAGAGGAAAGAATTAAATAATATGGGAATTATTATCTGAGTACATATGACTATGTCTCAAAATATGCGGTTCATTTGGGAATAAATATTGTACGTGATCATTACATAAATGGATCACGAGACAGAATAGTTCCCCTTAATCAAATTTGATTTTTTGAAATGAATTTTTTGAAATTAACTTAATTAATGTATTAAGCAAAAAAATTAATGGATAATAATAATTTTATACATGAAAAATGCATATTAAAAGTATTAAAAATCATTAAATATACATAAAATAGATATAAAAAATGAGATGGAGAAATAATGGTCATAACCTAATGGAAAAGGGTTTCTCAGAGGGATCCCTTACATTTTATTCCATTATCATTCTTCACTTTCTTGTATTATTCTTCGTAATAAATTTAGACTAATTAATTACATAATTTATAAAATATTCCATTTATATTTTAAAAACTATAATTTTATAATGTTTAAGTAAAACTGTTTAAATGATATATAATGGAAAGTTTCAGTAGTCTGATAGAATTTGTTTCTGGATTACATGGTTGGATAACATGTCGATAATTACTGAAGATTATTTCAAATGGTACTATAGAAAAAAATTTCAAATCAAATTGTATTCATACGCATAAATAAATTAAAATTTACCCAACCACCCTTATGTGTTATGAAATAGGGAAAAGTATTTTATAAAACATGTGATCATTATATAATTAGTTCATTTAGGGTATTATACTAAACGTCATGAACTAGAATAATATTATATAATTAAATGATGATTGTTAAATTATAGAATATGAAATAAGATATACATTTATAATTATAATAATATTCAATATTATTATTATTATTATAGTATTCCTTGAATAATTTTGGTAAAAACAATGTACTTAATACACGGAGATGGTGACCCATCTACAATGTTTTTATTCCGTGTAATTTGAGGGAAGGAGTAGATGATCGATGGTATATATTAAATTAAAAAAATAACGTTCAATTATATATAATATACTTCTATTATTATTCTATATTTGATTATGTTTATTTTGGTCTAGTAGGAAGAAGAAAAATTGAATGTAACGGTTGAGGGAATTACCTTCTCTTGTGGATGTCTCCTTTTGGAGCTCAAATATAGGCACCATGGAATGGTTTTTTGGTGAGAATAGAAAACTAGAATTTGTGGGATAGGTTTGGAAAGGAAATTTCATAGAAATGTTTAATTCCCTATTGATTATAAGGATTATGGAGAAGGGTTAGTGAGGGGAGGAATTTATAAGGGGAGGAGAGGGGTGTTTTGAATATTATAATCATTAGTTAATTATTTATAATCACAAATTGCAGTAATATATATTATTGATACTATATACATTAAATGGTTCATGTGATTGTGAAATAATGGGTTGTTACATTATCTATGACTCAAAATTTCATGTATTTATATTATAATGTTCAATATCATATATTTTTTTGTATTTTAATATTAATGAAAATATCAACTATTTAAGAAAAATACCAAAACAATCCCATTTTTAGATGTTTACATTAAAAAAACTAATTCTATATTATTGAAACAATTTTCTATGCACTAAGTTTTTTTGAAATTTCATTTACCTCAAAATAAAAATTCTAATATTACGATATATTTTCCCCCTTAAAAAATACACAGGGTATCATAAAATTGTATAATAATTACAATACAATAGTATATTACCCCATAGACCTATTTTACGAAAATATAATATTTTTTCAATTATTATTTTTTTATAAAAATCAAACACATATATTTTAAAAATCATATATATATATAATTATCAATTTTAATACATTTATTGACCATTATCATGATATTTATACAAGATATTTTAATTTTATAAAATAACTGAATATTATTTAATACATACATAGCTGAGGATACTATTCTGATGGATGGGTTAATATTTTTAATGGTTGTATTAATTTTCGAATATTCGGGATACTATTCGCATAGTTAGATTACTATTCAAACAGTAAGATTTGTAATGGTCATATGGAACTCCACCATTCTAAAAAAACGTCATATTTCATGTATTATTAATTTACATATATTCTATACCTATTTTATATATATTTTCATTTTAAAAATATGAATTTCATTGACAATATTCTAATTAATATCAATAGTGTTCTTTATAAGTTCAATAATTATAGAGGATCTAGCATATCCCAATTCTCCTATAACTATTGTATTGTTTTATATTTTTTCCAAATTTTGATAATTTTATTATTTCTGTGGAAATTTTTATTGTATAAATTTAATAATTAATTTAATATAATAAATAATTTTTTTTGGATTCATAATGTGGTTAATGTGCTTTACAAAATATGATACATTTATATATTCTGAAGGGAATTCCACTGAAATAATTAAGGGCCATTTAATTAATTACATTATACACTCCCCATTAATAGCATCAAAATAATAATATTTGATCACTTAATATTTTGTGAGACACTACACATTTAATAATCTTCCATTAACACAAATAAAGGTCAATGTAAACTGAAATAGATGCATGTTAATAAGTCATATATCAAGCCACTTGTAATCACCTTTTACCCTTTTTCATCATCACGTGACTTTAAATTGTACAGATTTTTTCCTAGCCATATAACCTCATACTATAGGATATATTATCATTGGATTTATTACCATAAAGCACACTTCATTTTTCATGGTTTTAGGAACATAAGAAGCACCACTACAGTATTTGTCACATAACATCAAATATAATTATTTTTCTTCACAAATGGAACTAAACTTAATTGGTTTCTATTTCCATTATAAGGATACACATATATACCATCTCAGGAGCACAATGCTAACATCAATGCATCTTACATCCCTTTACAAACAAGAAATCTATATTTTATGGCATGACATACCCACATGCCCATAAGTCCTCATAGAAGACATTAAACCCCAACATGAACCATTTATCCTTTCTTGTTGGTATGAATCTATAGAATATTTATAATTCTTCTGGGGACACCTTAAATACTAGTAAATCATTTTTCTTTCTTGATGCAATTTTTTTTTTCAACTCACGAGTTTTACATGGAAAACATTGACGTCATCATATACCCTAAATCCTTGTTGGAAAGCACAAAATTGTATTATATTGTCTTGTTTTTATGAGAATCCTTAAATTCCCAAAGACACAAAATTTTTTTGGATATAACATAACTCCATTTTCCATTATGTTATCCTAAGAGAGTATAAACCGTACTTCAAACCATTAAATCTTCTTGTATGGAATAAAACTCTAGTACACGCTTTAGTCCTCCTGGAGGAATTTAAAATCCATCATATATATGTTGGCATTCCCAAATATCATGAAAATCCATCATAAACATAAATACCACATAGAAACTTTAAAACCAAACATAAACCATTAATCCATCTTGGATTTAAAAAAACATTATCCTACCATTAAGTTCTTTTGGGAGATATTGAACTCTAGAGTGAACTTTTAAGCCTTTCTGGATGGAATGAAACTCTAGCATCCCCTTAATTTATCCATGGATACCATTAAAATAAACATAAATAATTAATACATTTTTGGAAAAAGGAACTCTAATATATCCTTATATCCTCTCTAGAGACCTAAAATCCATGTTTACCCCATTATTCCATCCTGAATAATATATAACACACCCTTGATTGCTCATTAGAGTAAATATTTCATAGTGACTATTATTCCTTTTATATTGTATAAAACTCCTTCAAACTCATTATCATATTTTACATAGACATAATTATGGGATACATTATTTCAACAATCTCTTGTTATAACTGAACTCTAGAGTTCCTTCATATATGCATATAAACTATAGTGGAACGCATTTTCAACCATATTAGACATGAATTAGATACCCTGGTATAGGCTAGTTTACATTCAAGAATTTTTAATTTGTGTGTATGAATTTTCATCAAATCCCTCCACAATATGTATTCACCAAACCCAAAAAATATTGTGATTTAATATAAATTAGTATCATTACATAGTTTGATTTCACGAATATATTATTTAATGTATAATAGACTCCATGACTAGATTATAAGCTTCTATTTTAAAAATTAGGTATGCTACCGTGAATCTATTTATGATTATATATAGTATTTAAAAAAGACACGTATAGAAATTCCATGAAATATGGTTAATCTGTATAGGATAACACGATCAGATATAATTATTCATTAAATGTCAGTCTGTCTTAAAAATACACATCTTCAAAATAAGTACACACCACATTCCATTATTTTATCAGATGGAATTGGGGCTTACTATTGAAATCATACATCCCTAACATTTTAAACCATTAAATACTAGTTAACTACTGATGAGTGATCATAAATAGGTTTAGATGAATTAGAGTTCTTTGAGGAGAAGAGGATATAATAATTTCACAATATAGATGTTTTCTAGAGTTTTGAGGCCCAGTTATTCAATAAAAATTTCAACTTATGATAATTCATTCAATGTGAGATGGTTCTATCATTGAGGACACTAGTGATATATGGGATGATTCCAAAGAAACAGGATTCCAGATTTAAAGGACCTTACATCATTCATGAGGTCTTTCTTAATAGTTATTATTCTCTAATGAATATAGATGGAGAGAATATCATGCATCCTAACAATGAGTTGATCATTAATAATTATATTATTTTGGTTCATGTTATAAAATACAGGAAATATCTATATGGAATTATCTATATTAGATTGAGTCATCATGGTGTGACTAAAAAATTCATAGCATAAATTCATTACTGTAAGCTGAAAAACTACATCATATTATGGTCTAAAATTCATGATTGAAGAAAAACTCATAGGGGGATGTACCATATGAACATATTTCCATGTAAAGAAGTTTTATATGTTTATTGAGTTCCTAGTCTATGATTTCCTCATCCATAAGATTACATTATTATAAAAATTACCATTTATTCAAGAACATCAGGTAGCATAATTTATATTATTTCATGATACAATGTGAATACATGGTATCCAATCCCAATAAGAACGGAAAATATAATACTCTTCAATATTATAGTATATTATTTCATTTTTAACAACATCGATTTACATTTGTTTCTCCCCATGTACTCATACATTAGGATAAAACTGTTTCATTGTATTAATTTTTCCATAGATAAATACATGTACATAAAATTATTTGAACTTTGTATGGCTTGGTTCCCCTTAATATAGGATATATATTGATAACTGGATTTATTTCTCTAGGCTTAATCACACTATTAAACTCCACCCATCCCTATTCAGTAACTATGTCTAGTATTTCACCAAAACATTTTGGGGTTAATATTTTATCCTGTTTATAGGGCCACCCCCAATTCATCCAACAATCCCCCCATGTATTTTCATGATCTGTTCATGATCCAAAAAATCGTAAAACTGTTTGTCTATTTCTACCCATAATTATTGTATTTGTATTGATTCATAAATTTATAATCCATGACCAATACAACATTCCTCAAATTTCCTTTTCCAAACTAGTGATTAGGTTTCATAAAATTCACATTATATCTTCAGTAAGCACAATACACTCTGTAGAAACTCCTTCATTCCCACATTTAAAATAATATAATCCACATAGAGATCTCAAAATTAATATATGTTTCTTTATTCCCATCATCATGGAATATATATTGACATCTAGATACTCAATAATGGTAAATAGAATAATGTAGTTCTTTCGTTCTCCACATGCATCTATATATGCTCTATGTCTTTAGTCTATCAGATACCTTTTAACCATAAGGTTAGAAATATTGGAATTATGTTTTACAAATTATTTTTGGGTACGTTATTATCTTTTATTCAAATAGTAAAAATAAAAAAAATTGGTCAATTTTTACAATATTAAATAGTATCCTTGCTTTTTTTAAAGCCCTATATCTGAAACATCGTCCTTATTGTGGCCTTGACACTATAACCATTAACTATTGTGAACATGTTGTCCAAATACACAACATCATAAATTATTAGATAAAGGGATGAATTGATTTATATATTTAGTACATGTAATGGGAGGCATGTGAGAATGTTTAATTCTCATCTAAAAAAACTAAATAAAATGTCCTATAATAAATGATATATATTAATAAAGTGATAAAAAATTCATGATGTACTAATTTAATGAGTTCATGTTTGATCCATTCTCACAAGATCAGAAAATGTAGGAAAAAGGTAGATCAGTCACTTGTTATTTATATTTTTTGGTCATGGTGGCTCGAAATGATAAAAATGGTTCCATTCTATGTACATAGAAACTATTAGGATAAATCCTTCCTTTATAAGCAACAAATTTCATGACGTCAACAATATTGATAATTTGAAAATCTATATTTATAAAGGATCAATATTTGTTTATTATGACATTACATGGGATCTATATACATTTCACTTATAGTTTTGTATATTCACTCATACCAGAGGACACCAAACCCTCTTGTATCCAAGAATATAAAGCATGGACTTTAGTGAAGACACATAAGCCCCATTTGTGTCCATCATATACCCATATATTCTTAAACATCTAGGAGGAATTTGATATTTATTCATTTAAATAAAAAACAACCCCATCATATAGTGCTGGCACATTTTCCCAATATACTGGTGGATCTCTCGTGGGGTGATAAACACTAGTAGAAGTGATGAAATTGTTTCTACAATTATTTAAATTCCCTTTTACTCTTATGATTATTTAGTTACACTCTCTATATATTTTCATAGATGAAAAAATAAATGTATAAATTAGGATTGCAAAATATGTTTACCCTCTATAAGTATGCCGGCGTCTATAGTGTGTAATAGTTCATATCATGAACACAAAATCCCATTCTTATAAATAAATGTAACTCAAGAAAGGGAATGCCACTGAACTCGTTGAACAAATTAAAACCTAACCTTTATAGATTATCATCAACATAATGAAAATATACAAATATTGTTCACCAAATATTCTTCAAACCTCCCCATGGATATAGTAGAGATATTATTCCCTCATTGCGCAATGTGGAAAGCGCATGTTTTCTATAAATTTTTTCTAGTATGTATGTTTCCCAATATATTTCTCAAAATTTTATTTATATTTATATTCATAATTTTTTTTTGTGAAAATTGTTTCTAAAATTATTATAGAAATGTTCCATGACCACTGTAGTCATTAAATAATTTAAACTAATAATATTTTAGTTATTAATGTATTCATGTTTATTTTGCAAATATGGATAATGACTTTGTTCATTAGTCCATGTGAAATATGATGTATCATAGTCTTAAATTTACATTAAAAAAATTATATTTTATTCAAAACATCCAATTTAATCTCTTAAAGAATATGGTTTTCTACTATACATGTCATTTGAATAATTATGATTTAGTATTATATAATTGTATTATGTATTTATTTCATTTTAATATATCCATGTTTATGGATTCATATATATCTTCTAAGTAGATCAACTACATGATTGGTGGATATAATCTAATAGTAATTTGATCATTCATGAATCATAACTCACATGATTTTGAACTATAATGAACAATGCAACAACATTGAATAAAATTAATTACAAAATCACTAAGTATATACGTCGTTGTTCCTTCATGATCGACCATCAACCAATATCATTTATATTAATAACCTAACATGATATTGAAGATCAAATTCATTTGAAATCATTATTTCATGTTTGTATGGGTTGATCGTAAAAATTTATTTACCGAACAAGAAACCAATGAAAAATAATAACCACAGATCAAACATATCAACAATATCAACTAACTTTGATGATTAAAAACACATACAACTCATGATTGACCATAAGTACAGATTTACCCCATCAATATACATAATCTACTATAATTCAAAATGTTCCTACAATACATGAGGTCAGTGAAGTAACCGTAAGAAATATGATTCATGTCACAATCAATAAATTCATAACAATTAATATTGAAAAATGAGGCGTCACCAACCCATCTCAGGAGCATGTCAAAAATTCATCCAATTGAGGGATGGAACCATAATACCTCGACCAGATGATGACACACATGGTAAAAAAATTACTTAAATAATCTATTATAGATTTTACCAAAACTCTATTATCGCATGTCTTTAATATGATGACAATATCATCAATCATTGTACATATAATGTGTTTACATCAAATAAAAAACCATCCTTAATAGGTTTCAAATCTCCACTATTAGATTTTCTTTCAATAAAAAAAATTCCTCAACCTTATTGCCCACAGATCTAGAAATAACAAATGAATTGAAAGAAAATAGTCATGAAAAAATCATATATAGTTGTATAAGATACATCTCCTCATATAAAAAATATTGATAAAACCAATCATAATTGTTGACCATAAAACAAATCAGATAAACCCCATTAGAAACATCATGATACACTATGAAAAGTAGTAACATATTTCCAATAATCATTTCGTCACAAATCAATAGACACATAAAAAAATCACAAATTGGGAATCAATATTCTCACCCAATAAAATCATCATATTAAGAAAATTATCATGAATGGATAGAGGGTAAAACTCAAAATAGTGACATAGCTCGATTAGAGGGCTTGGGGTGGACTAGTATTTATATCTTAGATTATAGAATTATTTAGTTCCATAATGATTGATAAGAATATCAACAATATTTTCTCTATATGTAATATATTCCAACCTAATAATACCCTCTTAATCTTTATCATTTATAAAATGATACTTTGTTTCAATATTATTTTACCTAGACCGTTTTGTTGTATATTTGGAATAGTGTATTGGACTCTAATTTTCATATCCTTATATCCATAGGATAAGTCACTCAACACACAATTATTTATGTTTATTCCCCATCCATATAATATTTGTAGTATCAAATGTTGAAACTATATATTTTACTTCACTACATGTTAGTTTCATTGATGTTTGATACTTTTAATGTTATGAAACATATATTCTTCCATTGAAAATCACTACACCAGAGGTGGATTTCATATCATCAACTATCCATACCCAATAAAAATTAGTAAATACATATTGTTTTAGATCACCTATCTTCTTATTCATCATCCCATAACTGAGATTGATTATAATATAACTGAGGAACCTCTTTGATTTAATAATATGAGTTTCCTTAGGATTTGATTGATACAATGAAATATTTTTGATGACATATTGATTTTGAGGTCATGATTTTTTCATGTATATAAGGGTTCTAATAAATATTTTGAACTATGTTTCATTAATTGTATTTCCAACTTTATCCTTTAGAGGATTTATACCCACCTTTTTTAGTGTGTACACTCATCCATGTTCATTCATTTAAATCTTATTAAACATATCCTTTAAATATTTTTTGTATGAGAGATAGATATAACAGTAATATTGAATAATATATAACACAAAGAACAATCAAATTTATCATAGTATTGAAATTTCAAAAAAATCCTTTATGTGACTTGAAAATATAGTATACATTCTCTCTTAATATCATGAAAATATTATGGCACAAATATACACAATCACAAGGAGTGATGTGGTATTTCAATTTTTCATATAGATATCATCTTCCACCACACCTTTCTAAAATTTCATTCCTTTTTATGCCCATAAAACAAAAAATACAATGAATATAGAGGCAAATTGATTCCATTAAAATCCTTTTTCATATTATATACCTTTATTCCATATTAATCTGGAACAATGCATCTAGGTTGTTATATGTATACCTCATCATAAATTACACCATTTATAAAATCAATTTTATAATCAATGTAATATTTTTTTTAAAATTTTATGAGATAATGTTGAAATTAATATTATAATGGACTCAATACAAGCCATTGGGGAAAATAATTCATCAAATTAAAACCCTTGAATTTGTTAGTATCCTTTAAATACAATCATATCATTATTTCTATAAACTATTCCAATATCTTCAATATTATATTTAAAAATCCATTTTAATCCATTCACATTAACTTTAATTGGTTTAGAAAAAAGATCCCAAGTTTCATTATTTTCAATATTTTATAGTTATGCATTCATGGCATGAATCCACACACTATGTTCAAGAGAATCTTAAATTATATGATGTTTATCATTAAAAAATGACTGGTATGTCTAATTTCAATAATATTTTTAATTTTTTTCAAAAATATATTCAAAACCCCAATTGTGTTCTCCTTAATTAAATGTTTTCTTTTAACATTTATTTGTCTCTATAGACTTCAGTTCACCATATTCATCTCTATAAAATTATGAAACTAGATCTTCAGTTTTAAAATGTTATTCATATTTTCATTAAAAGTTTATAAAATAAAAATAACGTCTTATTATTCGAAAATGAATGGTTTTCTAGTTCTTTCTTCATATTCAAAATATATGATCCAAAAACTATTATTAATTATTTAATATTTCTTATTACAGTAAAACTTCTATTTTCTATTTTGGTGTGCCTTATAAGGATTTCATGTTCAGCCGTATTGTCAATCATTCCTCTCCTTTGGTCTATTTTCTTTATCAAGCATAAAATTATAAAAACATTGAAATTTTTACCATTTCTCTTCCATTTTTAATTATATTTAATAGTTTATCATATATGGTTTGGTCCTCAATAAAAACCCATTCTAAATTATTCCAATAAATGTGATTCCCTGCAACTATTAATTCATTGAGTTGTTTATTTCACATCCCCATTTCATGTAGATTTATATGGGTTTTATTCTTGTAAAAAGAAACTCTTAATGGTTAATGTATCCATGATGATTTATGGAATTACATTATAAAGAAATTCAGTTATTAAATTATTTTTCTCAAACACGTTTAGGAAATCACATTGGTTGAGAGAATGGGAGATTGGATCGCTAAACCTTTTTAGTGGAATTAATACCTACTTTGGGACTCTATTATATTTTTTTTAATATTAATGAATATCTTATAAACTTATAATGTAAAACTGATCACCTTCATATTTACAATCAATCACATATAGATGTAGTTGTAACCATTTGTATGTAGAAAGGGTTCTTCATCAATGTAAACTTATATATGAATCCAATTGACTCCATTGAGACACCTATTTATATAAATCATAGTTAATCCAACTAGTTCCATTATTATTTAATTTATAATTACTTATTTAAAGGATCATGGTTTAATTCATCATGATTGGGAACTCAGGACATTATTTCCATCTAACGTGGTGGTCAGAGTTTTTATGTTAGGATCAGTCCCATAATAAGGCCCTCCTAAATATCCTTGTGAATTGAATTCAAACACATATAGTTTATAGAAACATAAAATGACACATTATAAAATCATGGGTCAAGTGATAGGGAGAAAACCATGTATTTTAGAACCATTAAACAAGGAGGTCTAGGAAAAAGGTTCTGATTCATTGATTGTGTGAGACTTATGCTAAATCATCAATTTTTTCTATATCATGGGGTGAATATAGGCCTATAATGATATGGACTACACTGGTAATTTAGGATATTATGGATGAGGAAAAAAGGTCCTCGATGAAATCTAACATCTTATATAGGGGCATGATATTATTGAGAATATGGTCAAAAAATAATATGATGGTTTGAAGGTGTTTGGTTTTATCCACAAGGATGCTTCATACATATTTTGTAATTACATGAATAAAAATCAATATAGTCTATAATTTTTGGGCTTAAACCTACAAGGGAAGAATAATTGAGGATATTTGATCATATTGTTGATTCGATAACCACTATAATATAAACCAATATTAGTCATGGTCGGTGTGATAATGAATAAGAAATGGAAGATCTAGAAACTTAAATGATCTCATTTTTTCTCTAGTAGATTAGGGTTAGGGTACCTATGTGTTGGAGTTGTCCTGCAAGAAATTCTAGGGGTTTACCCTAGGAGGGACATCCAAATGCATTCCCTTACCGTATGTGGATGAGGGGAAGAAGGAGATGCTATTGATGATAAGATGAGATTTTTATATTATTTTCTTTTCATTTTAAGAAACATATATCACCGCCTGGCCCGATAATCCATCCGCCACAAACCGTGTTTCTAGGATCCATATTACTATTAAAAAGCATGATTCTGAACTTTATGAGGATATTAACAAACATGGAGGTCAAATATCGGGCTTCCTTTACCATGATAATGCTGGCCTATTTAGAGGAAATGTTGATTGATCATATTCGTAGGATGAATGAATCTGGTGGGTATGGGATAGGTATAATTCAAATCATTCATGGGTTTTGTTTTGGTACATGGGTAGATATTTGGAATGTTTACAAAGGATCCAATATGGGGCTGATATCCAGGAAAATTTTTGGAATCAAAGTAAGAAAGTGAAAAGTACACTAAAGATATCGCATTTTCTGTTCTACTCATTACTATGTAGTGTATGCGATCATGAAGAGGATTCTTCTATGAAGGGGAATGCTTTATGGTGTGAATATTTCACAGACCCATGGTCCCTAAATTTTTTGGTAGATAGGTAGGTATTTTCATGAAGGAACCATTTGAAGGTATACCTTCTAGTATACTGTTAGTGAATTACCTACCAAATTCCTCTTTATTCTTCACCACTACTCATACATCCATCATCCTTATGATTTTTTATAGAGAGAAAACATGGTATTTTTTATGATAGGGAATAAATATTTTCCTATAATTATTTGTCATATAAATATAATTTTAGGTACCATGTGGTCTATTTATAATGTTTTCACCCAAAAAGGATTGTTTTGTCAGTGTGGATATAGAGAAACCAACACAAAATGCCAAAGAAGAAGTTTTTTTTCTGGTTGTGAAATGGATTCCTTGAAATGAAAATTAATTAAATCATTTACGTGAGGTGTGGATTCATTGATTCACTAAAAAACATGAAATGTTTTATGGGGGCCTAATTTCACTACATTATACTCAAAAAAAATAATGAAAAAACGGATTTCAAATCACGCCTCATGCCAAAAATGAACAAACATTTGTGGGTGCATTAAATTACTAACATGAACAGCACATGATTATCATATTTATAAATTCCATGTCAAGCAATGTTCACTCAAAAAATGTTGTCTTTGTGGATTTAATGGAATGATTTTCTATTATGGGTATATTGGGAATCACATTCCTTTTCTCACTGAGTGTCATCACTATCTAATTATCTAGTGAATAATTGATACAAACATATTATTTATCGTGTTTGATAATTTTAGTATCAATCCTTTTGATGTCTTGATGATAATGGGGTTTTCATCACGGGTGACATTTGGGATAATTTCATCCATTCCTCCAGAATATATAATGTCACATAGTGACCTCCCTCCCATTTCTGAAGAAATTGATTCACATGAAAATGAAGATTTTGTTGGTCGAACCACATATTCTGTCAGACATTCCATATTCTAACAATATTAATGTTTCTATCACAAAAATGGTAACATGCCTCACATAATGAGTTTAAGGACATGACTAACCAAAAAAACTCAAATTCTCACCAACACTTACTATTTAAATAATGAGGAAGGCATGTTCAGTCAATATGAAAGGAATTTCACCTAAGTGGGATTCATTCAGCTTGGATGGAGTCTTTTATAGAAATATTTCATAGTGGCTGGGTTCTATTGGTATATGACTCACAAACCAAATATAAAATTATACCGATTATAATGGTGTAACAGTTGGAAATTATGAATTTCATTTACATGGAGTTCCTAATATTGACAATGATATAATAACTTTTAGGTAGGATCAACATTGGAAATACCCATCATAGACTCATGCCCCATTACTAGTTTTATAAGGTTGAATATCATCTCACATAATTTTACATGAATTAATCACCGATGAGTTGATTATATAATATTGAGTTAATACCTATTTTTATAATATTATTGAGGTGAATTCTATGGTATTAGATTCATGTGATGCGATGAATAGGTGAAACATATATGACTATTTTTCTCTATTCACCATACATCCCTCCAAATGGTACCTTGATTAACAATGATTCATGATGATAATTATTAGTGAGGATACCTCATTTCCCTTAAGGAAGTCATTTTGGTTGAATAAAATGGAAAATTATTTTATCAACGGAGTTCACCGTGAATATTTAGTCATCAATTACAATGAATCAAAATGCAGTTTAAGGAATCCATCAACATTACATATAGGAAGTAAAATATGATGGTCATCTATTATATTTGGTTGATGTATATGTGAGAGGACCTAGGATAAAAAATTAAAATCAATCCTATAAAAACCAATCCCAAACAAGTGATTTCCTCTACTAAAACATAGATCCTCTGATACAAAAATGTACATTTAGATAAAATTTGTATCTCTTTTAATGGTATTTTTATTACTAATCATGGTAAATATGAGGACTGTGAAACCATGATAGTTATGTATATAAATTGTGTTTCACTATGAAAACCCATCATCAATGAAATTAAATGTAAGCAGTAAAGGATATGGGATTCATCACCACAACACATTAGTTTTCCCCTATGGCCCAAGATGCAAAACCATATCCCCATGATTTCATCCCTATAGTGGTTGCATGTCCCATGGATTGGATGTAATGAGACACATGGATAGGATCAATGCCTATTAATAGAATATTCTACATTATATAGGGGGATAAATTCATTTTAACTAGATATGGATGCATATTTGTGCGTTAGAGAATTTCATTTCAAAAAAATATCGGATGGATAGAGGCTTATAACTACGATCTTGATGCATCTATTAAAATGATTCATGATTTGTTCATATTTTTTAGCCAATTGATTGATATGATGAAACCATATGAAATTAAGAGTGGATAGAAAGACCATGAATGTGACTCATAAGAAACTGATGAGTTAGACTCATACGTCGTGACTATATTTGCGGACATTCATTATTCCTCCCAATTGGGGCCTCATAAAAAGCCTGCTCCAAGAGAGATATCTTACTGCAGCTTTGAATGAAATTTGTGCAACAACAGGATTCCATGACCCCCATAGGGTTTGTCCATTCAAAATTATTTATCCCCGCAATGGAGGAATTCCCCAGGTCTAGGAATTTATGTCACACCAATATAAACAAACATATTTGATATAGAAACATGGAGAGTGCCTCAATAAAAGGATATTGTTTCCCCAAATTTTTTCTTTATTGTTATAACTGAGAACATATAAATTAGAATGAATACTATTGTGGTCTCCTTGTATCCCAAGGAAAAAAGTTATTCAATATATTCATTAGATGGTAGCTTATCTGGGTTTGATGGTGTGTGAGATATGTTGGTGAAGGGGTAATAATATACCTGTTTATGTATAGAGGTAGTGTGAGTTATTATTCAAATTATTATTATTTTTGTTATTGTAGTCCCTCATCTCCCCCCCACTTCATCAGTATACAAGAGGTTATCCATAACCAATTCATTCCCCATAACTCATTTATGGGGGAAATGTTTTTGACGGACACTCCAATGGATGAAAGGGTCTTAGAAGAAGGATACACTAAGGAATATGAGAATATATAGTTGGTAATTACATATCTAGTGATATCATTCCGAACCACAGCTCGTGTAATGGATTATCTATAACTCAATCTTCACATGGAATCAAAAGGTGTATGAATGAGATGATGTTGAATGTTTTTATCAAATCTTGGAATGTATGTGAGCATGGAACATCATAACCTAAATTTCATGTTGTATATTCTATCATGTCATTTAATTAACTTGTATTTGTGTTGGAGCTAGTTCTTCATGCCATGGTGTAAAAACTATAAGTGTTCTAAAATCTATTGGAAGGACTAGATTAGATAAGGATATGAGGAAATCTACAAGCGTCATGAAGATTTAGAGTCCAATGGTATAGAATTATATAGATAAAACAACTTTAACTTTTTATAAGAGGGGATTAATTGGGTTTAAACATCCCCAGGATGAACTGAAAACATTATTTTTGGATGTGGGGATCTTGGAGGGAATAGTGGCACATGGCTATAGAGGATCAAGCCCAACAGTCAGTCTGAGTTCAATGAAGACCATTGTTTATTGATAAATTACTATGAGGGACCTTTATGGGTTACTCAGTTTTTTGAACATAAAAAATCCATGTGTTTATCCCTAGAAGGACTGTCTCCAGAGATCGAACATCGAGCTGAATGTGTTTCTCCTATCATTCTTGCTATTATGGCGATGAAGATCACAAAGGTAAATGAACCAGTTGGTGAAGGCGACTCTATCATCTTCTCCACCATCTCATATTATTCTTTAATATGTTCTAAATTATCTAAATAGTTAAATCATGATCATCATAAAAATGTATATAAATTTTTTGATTCTTCAAATTTCTAATAATTTTAGGCATCCAGGACATCCAAAGTTATAAATCCTACCAATTTTAAAAATATTGAGGTTATATGTTCTCTTAGTGATGCAGTTTTAGAATATGTCCCCCCTCTAAACATTATTCTAAAAAGTATGAAATACATTAAAATTTCATGTTTCCTAGAAAATAATGTGGAAGGTTATTTGGAATACAATTTCTTTAAAATAATTTTCATATTTACCAGAAAAATTTAACAACATTTATAACACATTATATATTCTTGATTTTGGATGGTTTCACTACCACATTATTCACATCACTATAAAATATGTAGTCTCTTTCTGAGAGTGGGTGCGTGCGGTTCAATCTCATCTCATGTCTATCGATCATATGGACTATTTTTTAGAATCTAGGAATATCCTAATCTTTGAGGCCTCTAAACAATATGGAGTGGATATAAGTTAGCAAATATGTATTGTAAAATAGAGAATCATGGGGTAATGACTCTATATAGAATTGGAACAACTAATTCACTAAAAAACTCATATTTATGTAGCAGATGATAGGGAAAAAATATAGTACAAGAGGTAGAGAAGGCATGGACTTATATAAATGGGACGGTAGAATAACTATGGGATAATGTGGAAACATATGTTGAAATATTGTCTAAAATACATCGAGTAGTAGAATAATATAATAATATAATGATTCTTCTATGTTATTCCACTGAGAGGACCATGTAGTAGTATAAATTTTCATGTGCGGGGAGGATCCAAATTGTGTATTCGCCTCCTTTCTAGAGGATCAATTTTTCAAATGAATGAAAACATGACTATTATTAATTTTACATTTCATGTTACTTATTTATATCAACCTATAGTGTGTTGAAATATTATATCAATATATCATAAATATTTTGATTACCATGTAACAACATTGTTAATATTAAATATCATTTATGCCAAAGTAATCCATTTTCTATTATTTATCTATAGATCAATATCATGTATGGGTATAAATACCATAACTGTAACATTATAGTTACGATCATTGAATGAGTGAATAATCTGGTATCACATTTTTTTGAATATATCAATAGAAATTTTATCAAATAATAGTTTAAATGATTTAATTCATACCGATTTCAAGTTATATAGTGACTATAGTTTTAATGTTTATGGAGTTACATGATATAACCCCCAAATTTCATATATCTTCCAATCACTACATTAATTTTCTCACAAATTGGACATGTTGAACAATTAGAAAGCATAACTGAATTTTTAATTAGGTTTCCCTATATAGGTCATCAATCTATTGATTTTAAAATATCATTTCATTAACTATTAATATTCTATAAAAAAGAACAATGTATATGATCATTTAGGTCGAGAAAATATTGGTCATGAGTTAAATGAATAGATCTTTCTAGTTGAGAAAACTTAAAAAAAATTATGTGAGGAGGGATGTTTTATTTCATGATCATGTTATTTTGGGATTGGATACAATAGAATCGTACTTGTACCTAAAAAATTTCATGGAACATGCTTGAGATGTCTTTTTTTCTACTATGATTTTTTTGTGAATACAAAGATTGAATTGTTTTTTCTTGAGGAATGGGGGTGCCTCTTGACAAATGGATAAATTTAAGGGTGTCCGATATTGATCCAAATATTATTATATTATTCATTATGAAATCAAAGGTGTCCATTAAAGCTTAATTATCTTAGCAATGATTTCCAAAGGTTGTCTGAAAAGATCCACAGTTCTCATGAAAAAAATGACTTATTTCTGGAAAAAATGCATCTGAGTAAGAAGAGAGAAAATATATTATAATTTAATATGGATGGGAAATTCCATTTATAATTTTTATATTCATGAATCAAATTTGAAATTTTGTTTCATTGTTAGTATTGTAAGTGAGGGAAAGTAAAATAAATTTAGATCCTTGAATGATCTCTAATAAACTATAATCACAAGTCAGTCATGCCCGATGTGTGAAAAAAATTAGAGATTAGGGGACTTTGGATATTGAAGGATTGGCCATGCTATGACAGAGAGCTCAGTTTGTGGTTGTTTTTATGATATATTATCTTGTGATGGAGACACCATCTTATAAATTACATGATATTACTAAAGTGGAAAAAAATAAATCCATTATTTTCTAGCTTTAAGGGATATGTACTAAAGGATGTCATAAGTTATGAATTTGGGTGCTCATGGATTTAAATCGATAGTATGGGACAAACATGCTTGGGATGACCAATGATTAAATTCGAAAATAGGTATCCACTATGATGTTTTTGTGGTGTATGAAGAAAAAATGGGGTTCTCTTTGATATGATGGTGACTTTGGTTGAGAGGATTAATTTAGAGGTATATTATTTGGACCATAACTATTATTTTTATGACTCATCAAAACATATATGACCTTCTAAGTGTAATACCTTTGTCAATGATATCCAAAAAAAAGTTAATGGGGATTTTAGTATCCCAAAGTAAGAAGTATTATTTTTTAAAACTAAAATTACTGGATAACACTGAAGTTAATTACAACAATTTTGGACACAACCTAGAATAGAATTCCATACATTTTCCACACTACTATATAGAATAAGTGGATTGGTGTTCTTTTTTTATTGGTTACAAATTGACAGATTTAGGAATATCTATCTATCTCATTATGGAGGGAATCAAGACTCAGGTAGTTCTGAGAAAACATTGTGATATGAGATTGGAATTTAAAATATCGTTCATGTTAGGGATGTTCTAAAATAGTTTGTTGTTTTATATAATATGGTAGGGAAATTAAAAATGAATTTTAATGTCTGGTTATGTGGGTTTTCCATGATAGTTTATCATCATGTGGAAAGGATGTCAGGACTTCTTTTTAATGCAATATATCTAGTACCACATTGAACACATTGTGAAATGATGTATCTAAAAAGTTCATGGAAATAAAATCATAAATAGTGGATGCATGGGTATATAGGATCTAGAAGTAACTTTGTATCTCATTTAGTGGAGAATCATGACAAATATATTTCTTATATAAAGGGGATACTACCATAAAACTAGTTCTATGTATGAGGGATGATATTTTTTTAACAATATCGTGGCTAGGAAAAAAATTTGAGATCAATGATTCAATATTTTTCATATGAGATCAGGAATCAATCCCCATATAGTTTTCATATGAAAAATTACCTTGTGCTATTCTGAACTATATAGAGGGAGGGGAAGATAATCCATTTATGTTTTTTCTAGACACATGATTTGAGACCTAGGAATCACATTCTACCACATTGTGATGTGAATCATGCTGCACGTAGATCGAGCTGGATGGCGCGATAGGGGTTCGTCACCTGGAATGTTGGTCCTCTCATGTGAGGGCCATGACAGTGTGAATTTTAACCAATAATTAATGTAATATTAAAAATTAATTTTAAATCATATATGAAGAAAATTAACTTCATAGTTTATCATTATGTGATTTGTGAATTTTTTTTACTTGACATGAAGAGGCGGTATGTGGTATTATACCATTAAAATACATTTTTAATGATATACACATATTTTAAGGCCTTTCTAATGACATCATTAAGTGACTTGATCTTGTTAGGAGGACCTAACACTGAGTTCTAATCCAATTCGAGAGTTTAACATTGTGAAAGACAATGAATGGTGAGGTTTTAACTTATCACATGGGGTTAATCAAATAAATCATATGAAGGAGGATTTTAACACTAGTGGGTATATAATAGCCTCATCAGTGTGAATGGAAGATTTTGAATGTTGTGAATGAAATGAAGAAAAACACTCATGAAGGAAATCATTCCCATAGTTGGTACTGTCCCCTTGGCCTATTTCATAATGTCTTGGAATTTAACCATATCCTTTAGTAATAGGAATTACATTGTATGTATATTTGGATACGGATTCCCTATACTAATATGGATCATATTCAATGAATGGGGAATTATTTTGTGCTTTGAAACTATACCTAGGATGGGGGATCCCTACATCAATATGTATCTTGACAAAGAAGGAATCAAGCCACATATATTTCTCCAATTTATCCAATAATAAGAGGCATTAACCAATAGTCTTATCTATCGGTGATTAGGATTATCGATGTTCCATTTAATGTAATTCCATTAGAACCATTCTATTTAGTTTAGCATCATGTGGAATCGAATATCCTTCCATAGATTTATTGAAAATAATGAATGTGAGGATTATGTATAAATAGTGTAATGGAATTAGGGAAATCATATCATGAGGATAACATCCCCAATAATTCTAAAAATCCTATCATGGGGAATATATTCCAATGTGTTCAGGAAATCATATCAGGAGGGGTATCCCATGCATGTCAAATGAGGCTTCTTATGCATGTCACACATGACATACTATGAATGGTTTTTAGGATTAGATTACAATTTAACATCATCATTTAAGTTTCTTCCATACAGTTTAATATCATGTGACTATGATGGTATGGGTATTGCCTTTAGTGTTGTGTAATAAAGACTACTTCATGTATTATAATATCATATAGTAAGGATGGTTTGTTTCTTTTAGTTTTGAGTCTTAATACTAGGACCATTTTCTCATCAATCACATGAAATAATGATGGATAAATACCTCATTCGTAGGGGATTAAATATCTCACCGTCCAATATGATAAATATATATGCACAGTGTAAATATATTGTATGGATGAAAAAATCCCTTGAATTTTTTTTCAAACTTCAATGGTTTCTTTCTAGGTATAATCAGGTTCTTGGGTACCAAAACAAGCTCTCCCTAAAGGAATGAATGACGGTGAACCTTCTTATTGAAATGTTACTCAATCTAGTTTTGATGAACCTTCTAGTGGTGCCATGTGATTACTATATTCTCATCTTGTTGTTCTAATTAATCAATGGGATTATGGTACTGATATTTTGATTAAAATTATTTTAAACTATAAATTTTGACTAAAATAAATTATACATCAATGGGAAAAAAAATTATTTCATCCCATATAAAAGAGATTATAGGGTATCATATATAACAATGAAATTTATGTTATTATAGGCCCAAAAGCTATCAACAATATTTTTGGACTAGGATTTATTTTCCATGCCTTCCATTTTTCCAACAATGTATGATATAGTTTTATTGAATGAAACCATCTCCACTACATGATTATAGGAGGATTGGATGCACTTAGTGTTATACTCGTGGTACATAATTTTAAATTATCAAGAACAAAAGTTTGTTCGTTTTTCTATCAAAATTTTGTGAGGCACATCAAACATGATAAAAATGATGGACATCAAAAAATTGATAATTATTTTCTCCATACTTATTTTAGTTTTGTTACTTAGTCCCATTTGAAAACGAATTTCATATTAGTGACATTGTATTTTAAATAATTGGTTATAGATGGCTAGTATAGAGTAATGACATCCTTTCCAAAAATAGAAAATGATCAAGGGTTTTTTGAAAGTATGGAATTACTTTATAGGTTTATGTATGGAATAGGTACTCACCTGATTGGGATAATTCTTCATGGTGAATTGTGCATCATTAAGTGTAATTGAAGGCCTGAAATTCCAAGCCTCCTCATTTTGTGAAAGATATTGGTTCCCAATATATGGAAACATCAAGCGATATAAAATAATTCTATCATAATATATATAGTCTCCCCTCAATCAATTAATCTAATGGTAATTCAATTTAAGAATCATTTGAAAATGTGACTTTTTGAAGAAGGATTTTATTGAGAGATAAATTGATTTCCTTTCATTTGTTTTGTTTATTCAATGATCTTTCCAATGGAAGAGTGCCTATTTGGAGGTAGTCCATTATTGGTGTCATCATAGAATTTTGATGGTTATTTTGTTATGATTTTTAATTTTCCTCATTTGTATCTACTATGATGAAATGAACAAACAAATATACCATTTTGTGAAAAGCAATGTTATCGATCATCTCATCCCAGTCTAAACCTACTAATGTTATTTCCACTATTACCTTTGAATCTACCTAACCATTATTTTATCACGCGATATGAGTCAATTTTAGATCCAATAGAAATTATATCATCAACCCCAAAAAATATCATGTAGGGGATCAAATCTAATTTTATAATACTGAAATACCCATTTAATTTATTGATTACCATATATGAATCCACATCCTCATTGATATGGTTCCATGAAATTTGCAGCATGTGTTCAAAGAATGTAATATGATTTTGGTTTTTCACACCATTATTTATACATCCATATGAAATAATGACTAAATAAATACAAATAGTCTGTACTGGGAGATAATAATTTCCCCAAATGTGAAATTTTTATCTTGGATCCATTGATTAGTATTCATTTTGGGATTTTGGATTCACCCTAAAAATAAATCTCTAATGCTTTTAGTGGATCCCTAAACAAGGAAGACTTCTTCATCTAGAAACATAGTATTCACCAGCATTTCATCTAAAGTGGGATGCACTATTACAAGATCTTCTAAATCCTATATTGTTTTCAACTTATGAGGTCTTAATTGAACATTATTGTTTTTGCAGAAAGACCACCGATCATAAAAATAGTAAACATGGGTGGTTGAGGGTATATTTTATCGGGATGTTTGCAGTGACTAAATAGAACCTATGGTAATATAGGTAGTTCCCTTGCTTCTGACCCATAAATATTAATTCTATATGGTTATTCTCAATGTGTCAATAATGAGTCTCTAGATTAATCATTCTCATCCAAGATAATAGAGACTACTTTCTTTTTTAACATCACTATTATTCATGAGGAAAGAACACAATGATATCCTTGAATCTATAACATATATAATGAATAGTTTTCCATTAATAGGTAGCATCAATACTAGTTCAATCAATATATATATCATGAGAATATGAAAATCTTCTTGATAGTCATCAGTTTACTGATATATAAACCTTGTTTTCATCAACATGTGGAATGGTAAACACTTTCCTACAATAGTTATTAAAATGAGTTGTATATAGGACAATAATTTCTATTGTAAACAAAGTTCTATGAGGTTTTAATTAGGTAACATGTCAAGACCAACTTTTTTCTTATCAAGATTGAATTGTCTACCTTGATGGTGCTCTACGAATATGAGAAATTTTCACAATATAATAAAAAAATCAGATTTCAAGGGGTATATTTTTAGGTTATGTTGTCAAAAATTGTTTATTAAAAATGGGATTTCAGTGAGTTGATTAATATCGGGTCATGATATTACAACCATATAATCAAAAAATCACTCTATTTACATTATGATAAAGGATTGGAATATGAAATTCATGAAATGATTGTTTTTTATCAAAAATTCTTTATGATTAAGGTAATCACTCGATAGTAATATATAACTTTGGGATCTAAAATGGAAATTGTTATCTCAAAATTAGGGTCCATTCAAATATTATTTTATCCTCAATAACCATCCATGAAGGATATATCTTGATAATCATCCATTTTATTTATCAGAACATTAGTAACAAGAATAGAGAATGTTATCTTTTGGTAAGAGATGATTGAGATCTATTAAGTCGATAAGAACTTTAATCTTCTCATTATTACTATTTAATTGGATGATAATGGAAATCCATTTTGAGTATAGTAATTCTTGAATATTGTTTTCCATGATGATATTATCAAAATTATTTTCAACTAAAGAATCATGAGTTTGATGGGTCCATCAAGATTCCAAGATTTAAAATTAATATCTTCCTGCATGCCAAGGTAGTTGGTGGACACATTCAAGTTATGTACTAGAATTTTGTTAAAATTATTGGGAGAAAAAAACCCATCAAAACATAACAATGTGTTTTATATCAGTTTATAAACAGTGGGTATGTTCCAACTGATCAATTTATGTTTCACATCTTCCTCTTTGACTAGGTATAACTAACACGATTCTTTGACAGTGGTAGAGAGACTTTTAGGTCATCCTTATCATCTTATACCTCATCAACTTCTTCATACTTCATTCCATCATCAGGAAAGATTAATGGTGATGGGGAATATTTAGAGATAGTGAATGGATTAACAATATAATATTATAATTTACATATATATCCATTCTCCCATGGCGATAAGATAATTCATTCATATTTAGTTGATGGTGTTGTGGTATACTAAACTCATATATATAAAATGAAGGAATATTTACCCAGAGAATCGCTATTGATAAAATGAAAAATGTCCATTTGATAACTTCATTGTTTAGAAATCATGACTTATATAAATAGGAATTATCATTACATTCCAAATTCTGATCTCAAATGTCTGAGTTGACAGATTGGAACCATCTTTTTACCACTAGCTGATTGAATGGGTTGATTGGAGTCATTTCCAGACTATTTGGGGATATAACTCGAGAAACATAATCATTCATGGGTTTCATCCCCTCTATACCATTAAATCATCCATCATGGTATTGAGGCTCACAATAATCACAGGGATAATGATAACCATGTAATGTCTCATGTTTCCCACTGAGGTAGAATCAGGTTTGTGAAACCAAGGTATAACAACCCTGATCTTTATTACACAAATAAACATGATTTATTATATAAATACTTCACTTGATAAAACATAGAAGACTGAGAGGTCTGGTGTCTTTGGGTCTTAGTAACATTACAAAACGCCTTAAATCATGAAATACACATCATTATTGAAAACATCCTTAACATGACCACTACACTCCTTCGTACATAGCATTTTTAAGGGAATCCTGAGAACAAACATAAGGAAATGGTGAGAAATAAAGTCCAGTACGGGTGTAAATACGGAATAAAATGAATAATAAAGTACATGTTAGTAAATAATCATATCAATGGAGTGCAATAGAGACATGAACATAAAGTCATGATAAATCATGACTGTCATAACATGGAAATGTGGCAACACCATTTAACTTGACTTTAGAATGAGACAAGGCCCATTGAACATGGATCATGAGTATACCCTCATTTAACACGTATTATAATGGTTAAACACTATTTTCACTTGAAGTATCGGGATTCTATCCTTTACCAAATGCATTGGAGCGATATCAAGGTGCAACCTTCTTAAACATTTCATTTCATGCATAAGTGTGCCACATGGATCATGGAATCATTCATCATCATAAGTTATTACACGATTAAGGAATGTGGAATACGTAAAAGAGTGTCCCATTATATAATTATATGATCGTATGGTTAATAACCTTGATAGAGGCATGGGTATGGTATTTATAGAATAAATATTTTGGCATTTTAAAATCGCTGTTCAATTTCGGTAGCATAACGACGTGAGACAGCAATTCATAAAAATGGTTGATGAAATATAAAAGGGTTTATCATCATATTTACATGAAATTTACGGTAAGGGGTTCATATAGATTCATTCCCAACATATGTAATGAAATTTAGATTCATAATACAAAATAATTTCATGAGTGTAAAAGAGGAGAGAGAAATTCCTTACAGAATTTCGGCATGGTAACATGTAAATGAGAGCCATTAATGAGAGAGAAAGGGGACTATCCTCACTAAAAAATAAAAAGTGAAGTATGGTGTAGGTGAGAAATCAAACCCCAACATTTATAATTAAATATAAAATGGGCATAACAAAATTATGAAAATTATTTAAAAAGATAAAGGAAGTAATCCCTTACTTTGAAGTGTGATCCCAATGGATTTGAAGGGGATTGATAGAGGATTCATGGAGATTGGAAAAAATTAGATGGTTTATAGAGAGATTAGGGTAGAGGTTTGAAGAACTCTAATGGATTTGAGTGGATAATAATTGGGAGCTTGAGTGGCTTTATATAGGAAAAGAGAAGGAATTCTTTATTATTTAGGTTTGGGACACCACACATTAAACTAATGAAAACCACAAACCATCCTAGGGTGTTTTACCATGGTTTTATCTAAAGGGGAGTTAAATAAAATATTCTATATGGCCAATGGACGAATATATTAGAATAATTGGGTTTCTTATGTAGAGGTGAGTCACACTCTTAAGGAAACCAATTTAAAAAGACAAAATGTTTTATTAGTCTTGGAGGGTCCACTAATGTTTTGTAAAATAAAAAAACAAATAAAAAATCACATTATACTAAAGTGAAAACATATATTGTTCGAAAATAATGATTATATTATTTTATTACATCACTATTGGGTGATTATTATGTCATAAAATACATTATATATTAAACGGTAAATTATTTTTACCAAAAAAATAGACTCTCTTAGACAATTATGAAAAATTTTACATAGGATAATTTCGACGTCCTTATTTCAAAAATAAAATTCATTTTATCTAAATAATTTTCTAAATATTTGAATTTTTACTTTTAAAATAAAATCTGTTATTTATCGAATATTCGTGGGTTTTGAAAAAATGGCTTTCAAACCATAATAAAAATTACAATTTCATTCATGACATTATACAATCATTTATATTGAATAAAAACTAATTTAATATTTTATTAAAATATTATTTAATTAACACATTGATTAATTCATCAAAGTAGATTTATTGGTTGAATATTAACTAAAAATACTATTTTCCCCTAAAAACTATTTACAAAGTAACAATAATGAAATGAATATATATTCATTATAATATACAAAAAATAATGAAAATATTCATAGTTCTAAGGTTTTGTTACATAACCCCTTATAACACCCACATATGATAGAAGGTTAATGTGTGAGATGATGACATACTCTTTAGGTGGCCTGGATAAGATCACTTTGGTGGTAATCTCTATTGACTTCCACTTCCCTCGTAATCGGTTCCACTCAAACATAACATGTTCAGGCTCATCTTGGGATAGGTCAAGAGTGAAGCCCCATGATGCCATATCCTTTTTGAGATCCAACAAATGGGATTCTTATGGGTCATGTCTGCTGGATGTGGCCATCAGTTCTTTTGTCTGAGTAAATTGGATTTGTTAAGGCCCCATGATTCCCCTGATTCATTCTTCTCTCGTTTTCCATGCTTCTGGTTATTTTCGTACGAAACACTTTCCTTTGGCACCTAGGTTTCGCGACCACTTATTCATTGACCTTTGACCGTGATCTCGGCTGCTCTGCCGACCGGATATTCCATGCTGAACTCCATGTTCGTTTCTATTCAGCATTCTTCTCAGTGGTTTTATATGTGTTGATGGTTGGTGGTCTCTATTCGGTGTCAAGTACCTTGTCTAACTCTTCCTCTTTTCCTCCGATCGTCTGCGGTGTTTCATTCTCGCTGGTTTTGTCCCTCAGCCTCTCAAACCCCGCTCATCCCTCATGTTATTCTATGGCTCTCAATGTCAGAGCTGGAGAAGTTGTAACAAAGAGGGTTTGGGTTATGCGGTTGGGTGGTTGATGGGTTTCAGGCACTCCATAGTCTCTTTTCTCTTGTTCTGTTAGCTACAAGTTTTCCTCTTCATGAATGATGGATGTGCTCGATGCCCTCAGCCACTAAATATTCTGCTCTGGCCCCGCATTCCTCTGTGCCTCTATACATCGTATCGAAGTGGTGGAACTATAGGGTTTTGGGATGTGGGTCAGTGGTGTGGGAGCTCCAGTCGTGACATGTGTCAGTTTGAAGGTAATTACCAGTTTGGTCGATCTGCTGGTTTTTTCCTCTTTTCCATCGATGAAGGTTTGTTCTATTTTTCTGCGATATTCTTGATCCATTTTATGTTCTCTTGGGGAAGATCTCAATTTTTGTTTCTGTTTGAGGTGATTTTTATTTCGGGTGTGGGGTTGAACAACGATGTTGATAGTGGCCATGATGGAGAAACGGCAATGGTTTGAATTTTTTCTTATGGGTGCTATGGTGGAATGTCTTTGGTGGGATTTTCTCTGGTCATCGGCTCTGGCTGCGATGGCGGACGGTGATGGGACCCGGGTGTGTGGTAAACGGCGAACCGATCTGGTTGTGATGGTGGACGGTGACACGACTGGTTTTCTCGGGTGGCTCATGGGTCAAGGCCCCTCGATTTGGGTGTCCTTGTGTTTGAATTTGTAGTCTATGATATTTTTTCCGCTGGAATCTGTGGTCTGTTTTCTGTTTTAAAATTTGATGTTGTGATCAATTCTTCTAGAGTATGGTTTTTGGAATTTGTGACGTTCCCACTATCCAATCTTTAAATTGCCTTTTATGGAAATAAAAAAAATGAAAAATGAAGAGGAATTTTCATTAATGAATTTTTGGGTTGTTACACAAGGCATGTATTGAAGGGAATTGAGGGTTGTATCTTTATAGATGATTGGGAATTTATTGTTGGAATTCAAGTCCCCAAAGTGATTTTTATCTTGGTCTAATAGTGGTGAATAATTGCTGCTTCACTATTTCTTAACCAATGCAGTGGTTGGGTTAGAATTATATTGACACATGAACCATTATTGATGATATCTCTTTTGATTTCAATGTAATATAACCTAATTGGTCACTACATGGTCATGATACACCCATTCTTCATAGAATCCTTATCTTATTCTAAAAGTAGACAATTGAATAGAATTCCACATGGTCTATCTTCGCAATATATACTTAATTAGTAGTTACATCAACATGAAACTCATGGGGACTTAATAAAAAATTTGTAAAGGCTTCACAGAGATCCATTGATTAGTTAAGAGTATCATGAACTAAAATTGTCTCTAGAACTATGGTCGACTACATCATGGTGTTTACTTGTTTAGTCAAAGGACTATGTCCTCTCAAAGGATGATATACCTTTTATATCATTTTAATTATTTAATTGTCAAGATATAAGAATTAGATAGTTAATTATATTTTGAGGGAACTTTTTTTGAATCTTGATTTTTCCATCATGGCCTACTTTCTTATTTAAGATGATGATACTATTTCATCCCTTCATGTTGATCTTCAAAAAAATTAGGTCTTGAAGAATCCTAAATAATGGGGTTGTGATTCCTAGATGATATTTTTCATGATGGAGGACACGTACATGATTATTAATAGTATAAATAGTTGTGGCGTGGATGTGTCCATAATATTGGGTTTAATCATGAAAATGAATTTCCTTATCCCCTCGTCTTCAATGGATTTTACCTATGTTTTCCTATATAGGCTAGTGATCTTAGGTTCATAAACATTCTCATAGTCAGAAAAAGTAACCATTTAATTTATGGGATTAATAGAACAAATAATTTATTTCTCATCTAATGAGGATTGTTGTAAAATGGATAATTATTTTGGTACCATTTCGTGGGATAATGCACTTACTATAAAGATTGCAGGCATTAAATCCTAGTTGGTCAGGTTTGGATTTTGAATCTATAGAGTATAATCTTTATTTCCATGATTCTGATCACGTCATGTATGTAATTTCATTGAAGATCATCTCTTTTTTGATTGTTGTGCCAATGAAAATGGTTACATTATATAAGAAGATATTGAAGTTGTATCTAGTCAAGATAACTATGACCTAAGGATAATGTGAATTAAAATGATTAGTTTTCTATACATCTAATAATTTAACAATTTTTAACCATATCTCATTACATATATCCACTCATATTCTAATTCTGGGGTGGAGGAATATATGAATTCCACATATAACGGTTATTTCCCCATCCTCAATTTCCCGTGATCAACCATTTGTTTTGGAATGTAATCAAAAAACAATCATAGATGGTATGTCCCAATTTTAGGTGGAAGGGGAATTAGTTCATCGGATCACTATGACAAACCTGATTGGGACTCATAGAATCAAGGATCAACATTAATTTTTTCCACAATTAATATAAAGTAACCTATAATAATATCATCTTAGAATGGATATTAATTTTCCATTTCATTTTCAAATAATGAAAATTTTGGTTCCTTCCACTTATCCTGAAAATTGTGTTTATATACAACATATTATTTATGATGTGTTTTTTTGGGGAGGTGTGGGATGTATAGTTAGATTGAACATATAGGTCAATTTTAAGGTTATGTCTATTGGTTCCACTCTTCCCATTTTATATCCTTGTTGTACTAGTGTTTGGATGGATTTAACTTTTAAACCTAATATATAATCTTGTATCCTATATGATACAATGAAATGATTGTGAAGCATTTCTAGATAATTTTCTGGGATAAGAAACATTCATGGATCATTTTCAACGGTTTTCATAAAAAATAAAAACTTATCCTCATGAGGATTCTTCACATTTAGGGATTAAATATACCCCTTCCACCATGTTAAAAAATAAATTTCTCTATCATTTTATTACTATTTTATATTTTATAGGTGGAGTACGGTAGTTTTTTGTAGTGTATATCTAGATTTGTTGATAAAATACATTCAAATATCATCTCTTTCATTAATGAATCTTGATGGTAAACTGGTATACCAAAAAAGGATTGTCCTTATAGGTTATATTTGAAACAATTAATATTTAAAACCCCTTTCTACTCACAATTTACTACCATGTTACCACAATAGGATTTAAGGCACCTTGGATGTTCTTCTAGATACCTATATCCATTGAATGTTCGAAATGTAGGATTCCCAAAACATTGTACGGGATTAGTTTCCTCTACCCATCCGGGGTATGGTTTTTCTAAAGTTTTATGGGTTCACTAAATACTTAAATTTCATATAAAAATTCTTAAAATGAATGAATGTGATTGAAAAAATTGGTACCAAATTTGGTTTAGAATGAGCATGAATATGGAAACAATGGGTTAATACAAGTTTTGTAGATCTGTCTATTCTCACGGTGGGTAATCAAAAGCGGCTAACCTATAAGGATTAACCAATAATATACTTAGTTTCATTAATTGTGGAGGTAAATTATGATATCATCACTATGGGATCTGTAAATTGGTTATTGGCATCTCATGATAAGCAGCAGTTCTTGATCTTCTTTATTTGGAATGAACTCCCTTTCACAAGCATTTTCCCAGTTAGATCAGGATGATGATCTTCATGAAAAAAATAACTTGCATGGATATTGCCTATTACAAATTCCACATTAATCATTCTCATAACCCTAATATATTCATGATATTTAAAAAATAATTCCCCCAGTGACATAGGATAATACTATTCTAGTGGTGGGTGAAATGTGGTCACTCCATTACCCTTTCATTTGAAGATTCTCATTGGAAATATTGTAGTGGAACATTTGAGGGAATCCAAAAATTCTTTATGATTCAGTAGTTTTTATTATGAAGACATTATTCATTTACTTCCATGTTTACTATATTTCCGCCATAATAATCCTCCTCCTATTATTTTGTCATCTTCATGAACTTTAGAATCAATAGGGGTGACAATGATTTTCACACATGAATAATTCATTTATATAGTTTCACTATTATCAGAATGATACTAGATACTATTATTATATGAATAAATATTGAAATATCGGTAATATTATGGATATATTTAACCCCTAATAGATTTGTTTCTCAAACAAACCTCTAGATGGATTTACTCTTTCCATCTGGGATTTTAGTATAGCCATTAGGTGAAGGTTGATTCAAAAGAAACCCCATAAAAGTTTCATCATACATGTTTCCAATGAAGAATCAAATTCATGAGATGTAATGAAGTGTGATGTTCCACCTTACTATGCTCCTCCTAAACAGTAAGGTGTTGACATTAATTTGGGAGGAGATTAATTTAATAGGGATCTGTGCCCTATGGGATGGTATTCCCATTTATACATTTCCATATCACTTTGAACTACATTCAATATTCTTAAAAGGGTTCGTTTGGTAGAAATTTATCCCAAACCAATGATCTTAGGCTGCCCCTATATTTCTATGGATTCAACTAGTGGGTATTTCATCTTGATCTTCTGATAATGTGTTCGATTATTAGATGGTTGATTTATTCAATTAACATGTGAGCTACTTTATTTCAAAGTAATGGTTGGTGCTGTATGATTATCCTTTTGCAAAAGGTAATATTTCTCAAAAATATTAGACACATCATGCAAGACTGATTCAATGGATTACTCTCACCTGACCTGATGCTTTTGTGGGTTTTTCAATGCCATTTTCTACTAAACAATAAATTTATATATATATTTTATCTATCATCTGAGATCTAACATGGTGGAATGACCTTACATGTTGACATATTTGGTGGAATTTTTAATTGGGATTTTGGGGAAGTTCAATGATCAATGATTTCCCCATTATCTAATAAAAACAATCAACGGGGTGTAAATGTTCTCCTGATATAACATTTAAAATTTATCAAGACATATTTTTTACAGACCCTCCCACCCTTTTCATGATTATATCCTTTAGGTAGAAGGAAGATATGTTAATTAAAACAGATGATGCTGTTATTTGATAATTTTATGAGGATATTCATATCCATTTTAAGGAAGGAAATTATCTGTTATGTAACAAAGAGATGTCCATAGGTTTAGTCGAATATCATACACACAATATTCTGATAACTCCTAGAATACTCTAATGAGGGTGGATAATGGCTAAAAGTGGATTGGTACATTGACATTAGATAATTTTTTGCTCATAAATAATGCATCTTCATTCTCTTTTATAGAATATTCCTCCACCTGATCAGATAAAACAGTACAGTTTCCATCATTGTTGTTGTTGAATGTTAGATTAGGGGGAATCTCTTATGTTTTTATGGACGGAAGAATATACTAGGGTGGTTCAATGAATGACTATTTACATGTATTTTCTTCACTTTGTGAATGGAGGTTACTTTTCAATGATAATGTATCACGGAAAATATTCCTCATATTCTAAATCACCTTTCCAAATCAGTTTTTTCTCACAAATGTTGTTGAAAATGTTTGATCTTATTGATGAATTTAAAAATTAACATGAGGACCACCATCATAGTGATTTCCATCCTAGGGTGGACTACCATAATAAATTGATGTATAACTCTAAGTAAGATTCATTTTATATACACCTTAGCAAGGTCTTTCAAGGTGGAAGATAGCAATGGAGGACCATATTTTCATTCAATCATCTGACTATGATGAGGGTTTCTATGGTAAAAATTAATGATATATATTCCATGATTGATAATTTTATGACCATGAATGAAACTGTCATCATTAATATTTTATGGAGGACCTCCATAGTTTCTGGTAGAAAAGATCCAAGGAGGACCTTCGTAACCAAAATAGATATTTTATAATTTGGTAATGAATCAGCGGTATCCTTGGTCGCTATTGATACATATTTGATCTCCTCGATAACACCAAACATGAGTAAAAATGTATTTGGGTCTTGGTATTGTATTTAAGAATACCTATGGAATGAATTATCATTATATGTTCAATGTCAGTTAGTTGGGGTCACATGCCATTGATATTGACTTTCACATACAAGAGATTAACTGAGTAATTTTCATGCTTCTTATAGAATATTCCATCCTATTTTTATAGGTTTTCATGTGATATACTATTTTCAGTGAGTGTTCATTGATTTGGATGGATAACCTTTAATTCTAATGGTTGTGTGTGCCTGGTCATGTTTTTCATTTATTGTGGTATTTTCCAACAATCCTCCTGTATGAGAGTAAGATAACTTTTCATCCAATGAGTTTACAATTAATCATGTTAATGGTAAAAATTAAATGTGGATGTAGGGTTTTTTTCTTTACACCCTATCACTATATGTGATGTAATTATATCCTCATAGACTTTTATAATTTTATAGGACATAATACCTATAATTATATCATTTTGACAATGTAAGGCATTCCTTTTGCAGATGGAATGGGGTTATATTCACATTATGTTCATTGTAAAGTGGTGTCTTTCTGATCATGTAATCCATTTAATTTTGGGATGCAATGATAATCATCAGGTGAGGGGGAAGAGAAACGAGTATGCGCTTATTTTGTACTCAGGTATGCTGTAGTTTTCTCTTACGACATTCAAACTTTGTTGGAAGGGATGATGCATAAGAGTAGGTATATTGTCCAACTCATTGATTTTAGCTATGTTTGGGTTGGTATGATTCTATATAAGTATTAAGGATATGATCTAATTATCGGTTAACTAATCATCTTCCTTATCAGGATTTCATGTGTGATCTTGTCTAATTGACCTAATCCAGAGCTTTCATGGTGGAATACTTGCCACGTTGGGGTTTTTATGAGGATTAGAATTTGTTGTGTTAGTTTTCAGTAAGATCCCTTCATTGATTCTCGTAAGGTATATAAGTGACACCCCAGAATCCTTTTTATCCACCTACCAAATGTAATGTAGTAATTTTTTTAGGGGGAAGTGATCTTAAAATGTATTGATACAACAATGGGTGTCATTTACTTCATAGATACCAGTCCTAGTAAAGATGAGGATTTGTGGGGAATTTTGTTATCAATGTCATCTCATGTGGGACCTAAATTTAGGATAGTTCCATTTAGGTAGTAATCCTAAACTATTATATTTTATTTACATTATTGGATAAGATTGATTGGTGATTATATCCTATGATTATATAGAGATCCTAATTTAGTGGTTCTTGAAGAATTATTTTGTTTTAAAAAGGTGGAAATCCATTTGTACTGAAGATTTTTCTATGGAATGTTCATGTATATATATAAAAAAACAAGAAAACATGGCAATGTAGCATTGAAATAAAAGATCTAATGCATTATTAATTGTCTTAAATTATCCATGCTTGGCCACATTACATTACGTTACAGTAAAAAAG
Source organism: Viscum album (assembly GCA_963277665.1). Taxonomy (NCBI): domain Eukaryota; kingdom Viridiplantae; phylum Streptophyta; class Magnoliopsida; order Santalales; family Viscaceae; genus Viscum; species Viscum album. The sequence goes on along the minus strand of OY728129.1, from coordinate 40,146,470 downwards.
TGTATGAAGTGTGGTACACACAGTAAGTTTACTAAATTAAAAGAATTCACATAAGGATCACAGTTTTTATTTCACATCCCCTTTTAAGGTGGGTTCCTACATGGTCTATTCATGGAACCAAAAATAGCCAATTGTTTGTGGATCCATAAATATATGCGCACTTTCATTCCAAAGGTAGATATTCCTTGAATTATTTCCCCCAATGATGCTTATGAAATTACATTGGTCATGAGGGTCCAGGGTCCAGATCATCACACCCATTTCTGGAGAAATATTTCATAATTTGGACTCTCTTATATATTTGTGTCGTATTTGTGAATATTTTATAAAAAAATAAATTAAAATGGGTCACCTTTCATATTTACAATCAATCACATACACTGTTAAGAGTAACCATCCTTATGTATCCATAGTTCATCACCAATAGAATTATTTTTAATTATTAAATGTATCCATTAAGATATCCATCCATATACAATGAAGGTTCTCCATCACATTAAAATATTTATACTCAGTAATTCATTGTTAAAAGGATCGTCATTCAATTCATCATGATTGGGCGCATTAGTGGTAATTATTTTCCATAGAGTTGATTTAATAATTGATGTCAGGATTGATCCCATAAAATGGACTTCATATGTATCCTTTTAAAAATAATTAGAACAAACATAGATTTATGCCATGTAATGGGAGATATCATAACTTTTATGGCCATGTGACAATGGCCAATCCTTTCATTTCAGAGTTATGTTGCAAGGATTTCAATAAGATAGAATACATGTGATGGATAGTGAGGGTGTTATCTAGAAGAAACCCTTTTTTGGTAGACATGGTAGATAATATTTCCCTATAATGAGATGAATCTACAAGGACTTATGGTCGATGAGGATGAGGAAAAAACAACCCATAAAGAATATATCCTCCAATGTGGGGGAATGGACTTATTTGAAATATGCCCAATATAGATGATTATTATTTAAAGGTTTTGGGTTTGAGACTCAATTATTTTTTCTACAAATCCCACAAGTACACAAATAAATTCTTTTATTCTTTATAATGTTCATGAAAACACCTAATAGGTGGCCCCAGTTGAGAATATTTGAACTTTATGGTGATAAGATCACCACTGACCTCTAGTACCACATGTTTCACCAGTGGTGTGCGAAAAAAGATGATGTGGAAGATCTAGAAACCCGTATTATCTCCTTTGGCAACATGTGGATGAGGGAGAGGGTATAAAAGTGTATGAGGATTCATAGATGAAATTATAGGGGCTTATAGTTGGATTGATTCACATATTATTATCAATGTGATGGGTGGAAGAGGTTTTGAAGCTACGATGATCCATTATTTCCATATATAGATATTAAATATATTTTGATGAACATTTTTTTATTACAAAATACACAAGAATGTGGGATGTAAAGGAATAGTTCCTTTAGAAAAATATGAACCAAAAAAATTGTTTCGTAGGATAGCTACATCATCTCTTCAAAGGTACATAAAAAATAGAACCTTTCATTTATATATAATTCATAATACATTTTATCATAACCAACGTAAATGAAAAATAATAGAGGGAAAACTGAAATTCACATTAAGGGTAAATAAGGGAGATACATTAACATAAAATGGGTAGATGTGTATGAGAAAATGATAATAGCATTTTAAAGCCATATCCTTCATATCAAAGATCATTATCCTGGGCCATTTCATTAATATTAACATTTCTTATGATATTAATCATAAGGGATTCAACGAACATGAGCCAAGAGTTAATAACAATGTAATAACACATGGAATCTTTGTATACAAATAATTAAAAAAATTCACTTCTATATTAGTCAAGTATCCCTCACAAATATATCATAGTAGAATGGGTTCTTTACCTATACCAACATAGTAGGCATGTTTCACTCCCAAGACTATCATAGGGGTCAATGTCCTATATTGAACTGAGTTTACCCAATATATAGTCTTTTTATCCAATTATATTCAAATTATTTCCCAATGAATTCGATGTAGATATAGTTCCCACAAGTCACATTAGTAAAATCACTCATATTTTTTTCCATAATATCATCATCTATTTATCATTTAAAAAATTAGGGAAAAATGGGTTTCATAAATCCTCTAGCATAATTGTGCATATAATAAGATATAGGTTTTGAAAAAAATATATGGAATCCATAATCATAAACCATTAAAAATTAATAATAAACATGATATCATTGAATCTTTTCCCCAGTTGAGATTATGTAACATCAAATAATTTCATCATATATGGAAGATCAATTCCACCGAAAAATCACATGAAATGATTCTCAATGAAAATATAATTTCTTCAAATTTCATCTTTTTAAAATTAAGAATTCATAAAATGTTATGGAGATAGTTTTAGTTTAATAAAATAATGATTACTTCTGAATTGTACTTCAATGAATATATTTTTCATAATGGTAGGAAACATCGTTCTTTCTATACAACATAAAATAAATATTCCCTCCACTTTTTTAGAAAAAGAAAAGTGATTATGGTTTGGAAGACGACATGATCCTTATTTTAAAAAAACTTTAAAAAAAATAATAAAATGGCTTAAAATGAATTTAATGAATATTTTAGAGAAATTAGATGAGTTTTTAAAGATATTTTTAGATAACATGGATGAGGAACAAAAATGGATTTACCAAAGAAATAAATAAGTATGATTGTTCTAAAAAATAAGTTATGTATCTCGATTACATAAAGAGGTGATATTGATTAAAAACATTTATTTTCATGTAATAACCATAAGAGAATAACATTAATGATTTTAATTATAAATATATCATTTTATTAGATTATTTAAAATTTTATTATAAATAATTTTCATAAACTTTAATATTGTAACATCCAAGCCATACCGCATTGGTTTGTTTTAAATAATATTATCAATTATAGAAAAAAAAATACAATGATTATTTGAATATAATGAAAATAATTAGATTAATGACATAAAATGTAAAATATGATTTATTTACTCCTCATAGAATGGAATTGGTTCATAACATAACTTATGTCCTAAATAAAGAAATTTGAGACAAAAACTTTTTCCTTATGTCTCAACATCCTTTAATCCCATTTGATTCTACTATATAATAAATATAATATTATTATTAGTATTTTTAGAAAAGAACTCATACATATATCGTACCATATATGATTTAATTACGTATTTAAATTACCTATTTTTCAGTAATTCTTTTTTGAAGTCATGGTTTGTGTAATAACTACTTCATTTTTCTTGTATAATTTTGTTTGGTATTTTTCATCCTCCCTTAATGATCATGTTCAAATAATACCAATAATTTTAAGTATGAAATTAATTATATATATATTTATTATATATTTATTTAACATATCTATAAAATTTATACATATTAATTGAAATACATCGTTGAACAAGTTGGAAAGTCCTATGTACTTATAAACATTGTTTTCATCCTATAACAGATGAAACAAAATAAAATTAAATAATATATTAACATTATAGAATAAATTTAATGTCATATATAACTCATATATTTATCAAATTTTTCATTATTACCTTCCTTGAATAGAATTTGTGAAAATATAATCACATCACTTCATGAGGCGGTGGACCACTATACATACGAACAACATAATCATATTCACTAAATAATGGAAAGTAAGAAGGTATATATGACAATATAATTCATTAATTATTAATATATCAAAAATAAAATCTATAAAAATTATATAAATAATTATATTCTTCTATAAAAAGTTGCGATGGAAATTAAATTTCTTCGGTTAGTGAGGTGGTTTTCCTCCATACAAAGGATGAATGGTTTCGATTCCCATTTAAGGGATTCTGGTATGGTTGTAGGTAAATACCTAAATATAACATAATAATATTATACAATAGATAATAATGTTCTTATATCATTAGGGTTTAATAAAATTTTATGGACGGTGAGGATGATATGATATTAAACACTCAATTAAGGATGTTTCCTCTTTTTAGAAAACTAATTTTTATTTTCACCAAAAGTCATCCAATGTTGGATTTTAGACAAAATCATTTATTCTACGATGAGGAATGGGAGAAAGATAAGTTATTTTATCAGTTCCAAGATAATCTAATTATTTTTGGATGTGTGAAAAGGAGAGGTGATTGGAGTCCTTTTATAAGTTTAATAGAGGACATCAAAGTAATTTTTTAATTGAATGAATTCTACCCATGTTTTTCTCATTATATGAGGCTAAAAAATAGATCATTTTTTACCATTCGAGTATATAATTTTGAAATATAACCATTTAATAGTAATTATAAAGGTTTTTTTGAAATTCTGAACCCTTAGATTTTATGTTTAACCTCCCCCCCAATTATACCCATTTTTTTCATAAACATGGTTGTTAGTTTATTTAGTTATTACAACTAATTATGTTCATCAATTACATGGAATATATTATATAATATTAACTATTCTGATTATAAAATTTGAAATCATTTATTTCATATTAAATTCATAGGTTTCTATAATTTAGTTTATAATTAATCTCATAGTTAGGATGAAAAGAAGTCTTCAAATGGGAAAATTATCAAAATTTTAAAAATATATAATATCATAAATAATTTTGAAATTGATTCCATTGACCTATATTGGTGAAATAAAAATATAATATAATTAATTTTTATTTTTATCCACATTCATATAAAGTATAACCATTTAAAAAATTTAAACAAAAAGGATTTTTTTAAAAAAACAATTTTTTGGTAGTATTTATCAAAAAATTGATCATTTTAAAAAATTAAGAAAAATTGAACCTAAAATAATTTTGATATGTTGATTATAAAAATGAATATTAATTTTTCTCAAAAATATAAACATTTGAAAATTTAGTCACAATATTCTTTTAAATAAATGGAATAAATTCTTATTTTGGAAAAATAATATTTTCGAATCATATAAAGATTTTACCAAAGAATAATGATTTTATTATTAGTATGTTTTATTTATATGAATTTTTTTTCTTAATATTTAAAATGTTTTAATTCTCTTTTTATATCACTATAATTAATTTATAGGTTATAACATTTATGTTGAATAAAACGTATATTCTGGTTTGTTAGAACTTGATGTTGTGAGTATCACATTATATATAAGAAATTAAATATAATCGAGATGAATTTTTTATGAAATATAAAGATAATACAATTTAAACCCCCCAAATGAATTTTTCTATTTTAATTCCAACTCATTGGTACAATCAACAGATGATACTTCTTTCTTATTACATCCTTCAGTTTCAATGTGGCTTCCTCAAACTGTGTTTTCACTAAAAAATGTTGAACATGTGAGTTGTCTTATTTCATTGATCTTTCTATTTATGATCTATAACATCCACTGATTGTTCTTAATAAGAATTATCATACTCTAGTTGTACAAACTATGAGTTGATTTTGTGTAATGTTTTAGTTATGTTCTTTCTAATGAATGATATGTTGAACACATTGTGGACTTGAGTGTGGTTTGGTGGAAGTGTCCAACTGATGGGATGCCTTTTTGATACAATAATTGTTTTAAAATTAACTGATCTACTAAGGGATTATTTTCTATCTCTTCCTAAATCTCATTTTCTTATTAAATGGAAAAATTATTAGAAAATCAACTCACCATATTTCAAATTCTAGTTCAAAATACTAATTATCATCATAAATTTTCTGTCAACATTGTGTAAAACATATATAATATGAATGAATCTAAAATTATCTATAATTTATATATCCATCATAGGTAAAAATTGATTTGTTCCTCTAACTTCATTCTTGATCATTGGATCACTATAATTCATCCCACAATGATATTTGATGTGAGCGTTTTTTTCGTAAAACCCTCAATCAATATTTTCACTTTTAATGTAGCACAGTGGTGACCACAGGGTTGTCTCTCGTGGAAGTTGTAGTTCGAGTTGTAAAACTGTCACTTTTGTTATTTTATTTGTTTATAAAGAAATGAAAATGGGGGTCTGATTAACAATTTGAAAATAAAATTTTAATTAAATACTAAACTAAAATAATTTTAAAGGAAAGATAAACTGGTTTTGGAATAAAGAATAAAAATAGCAGTCACAGACAAGCTTCACCCTCTTGGACACTCCCCTCTTCCTTGTATAAAAAAATATCTCTTATTTTAATTTCTTAAATGTATCCCCAAGGACCCCCAGTTTTACACTCAAATTTGAAAAGACATCATATTTAATACTTCAGTATGATTGTGGTCCCACCTATATAAGTGATTCAATTACTTAAATACCTCCAAGTAATTGATCCTAATTGAATTCTCTATGCTCAATGACAAAACATCACCAATGAATATTAAATAGCGAAGTCAATTGTTATACTTTATAGATGGAAAATGGTCAAAAAAAATTTATGAAAATATATTTAATAAAGAAAACAACCATATTCATTCAAAAATATTGGTTCAAGAAAAATTCAAAAAGATATTACACATTAAAATCCAAACTCGGAAGAGAGTGTCCGTCGGGTGTTGTCGTCCGCAACCACTTGCCGCTTAGCCTTGCATCACCTCAGAAGCCTTCATCTTCTCTATTGAATGTTAAAATGAATTCATCTTCTTAAGGATCAAAATATCCACCTTCCCCTTCGCTTTATCAAGCCAAATCCCCATTTGAGGGATGGTGTGGTGAAGAATGGAATTATTCATGAGAGGCAGGAGCTCCCCTCCTTTTATAGGCAGATTTCCTCTTCAACGTGTTGTCGAGTTTTGAACCTATTAAATGGCCGCTTCATGTGTGGAACTTTTCATCCATATTGTTTATAAATGTCTTGGCTGTCCACCCTCAATATTTCAGATTAATTTGAGGCGTATTGAATGAGTTATGGTTTTTCTATTGAAAATCGATTTCTCTGGATGAAGCTTCCTGGAAGCTTCCTTCAAAACTCTATCACTAAACGGTTATCATAAAGGATTCCAAACGGCTTGAAATTTCTTATTGAGACGCGTCTGGGATTCCTCTGTCATATCCATGTGTAATATCATTATTTGGAGTAGTGTAGGCCGAAAGTTGTTTCCATTACCAATGTATGGTTAACGCAGTCCGCTCGGAAATATTTTCAAATTCATTGATTTTTTTGGGCATCTAGAATATCGATTCAGCCCCTGGTACTGAAGAAAAGGTTTAAGGAAATAAAATAAGTATTCTAAAAACAATTAGAATCACAATATTTGGAAATATATTTTATGATAAATGACCAAAATACACCTGTGATAAAAATCTGTTAAAAATCCATAATTATGCAATTTAACCTTTTTATCCCAAAACACACTCTAAATCCAAAATTGTTACAAATAAGATCAAATTGTTAAATTTTTTAGGTTTAAATCATTCAAATAAGCATTAAAAATATTGGAAATATTAGCTCTATCAATTCCCACACACTCGGCTCATGGAATCCTGGACAAGAGAGAACGGTATCAAGAAAAATAAAACACATACCAATGGAGTTTACCAATTTACCACAATGAATTAAAAAGATATCATGCCACATTAAAAAAAATATTTACAATTATAAATTCAAATCATTCAATCCATTTACAATTATTTTTTCTTCTCATGGTCACAACACACTAACCTCACATTCATTTTCTATCAGTACAAAATATAGATTAGCAACAATGATTTTCTCATCCAACTCATGCAAAAATTACCATAGGCTTGATAAATTTATACATCTCCACCCGATGTGAACCAAGAACATGTGATTATCATGAGGACTTTACAGGGTTTTTCTATGGCTTGGGGTTGGTAGGTTTCAAATGTGAAAAATTATGTGGCTGAATAAGGAGGGTTTGGCTCTTTTTGAAGCAGAAATGCATGATTCTAATTTTTACTCAAGTATGGTCTCCTCCATATTATCCTAAAATAATCAGCTCTGATCATCTGTTTTCCACCCCATTCCATCAATATTTGAGTAGAAAATATGAATTTTTTTGAAAGCTCCAGATTGGGCACAACTTATTTCCATTGTGAGCTCCAGACATGCACAACTCCATTTCATATGAGAGCTCCAGATAGGCCCAACTCCATTTCATTTGAGAGCTCCAGATAGGCACAGCTCCCAGGAAAATATATTCCATCAACACAAATATGTCTTCAATGTTTGAATGTCCTCCCAAAGAAACACCAAATGAGGTAGCACATCATGTGTCATCTTCCCCCCCACACTTAAGTTCAACTAGATCATGCATTTATACTTCCAGAGCAGGTTGGAAAGGGAAATTTGGCTTGTAATGTGGCTATCCTAACAGGCTATACATGGCTAATAAAGGATCAAAAAGGATAAAATGTTCGAGGAAGGAAGAAAAAAAGAATAATAATGAAAAGGAGGCTCAAATATTGATAACAATTCCTTAATCATTTTAATCACAATTATATCAGACCTCAAGTTTTGATAGAAATAAATCAAGTTCTGGTTTAAACAAACATTAATTGGTTCTCTCAAGAAAGAGTTGAATGTAAAGAAGATGTAAAAATGGGTCCAGAGGCCTCAAGTGAATGATAATTTCAATCATAATGTCAGTGATATGTTCCATGAGATTTAAAAATTAGTGGTCATTTCATGAATTTTATAAATTTTTGAACTTGAAACAATTTCTTTTTCAGCATTCATTTATGTTCAGTTTGAAAGGATCAGTTGGTTCACTCCATGGAATGAGTTTCAAATGAAATTCAAGAAATTACAAAACCTTTTTTTTAAAGAAACACAAAGAAAGAAAAAAAATGGAATGAAATTTTGACAACAAAAAATTTCAAAAAAAAGTTCGTAAAAATCTACTCTACCCAGCATTGTGTCCCCCCACACTTATTATATGAAATGTCCCCATTGTGTAGTTTTTGGAGCATGAAATTCAGGAAATTAAAGACAAAGCCAAAATAAATGATAAGGAAAAACACAACCTGTCATCAATTATATTCTGCATCATGAAGTTGAATTTCCTCCCCTGGAGGATCTTGAAAATTTTCACGAAATAGCTTCAGCCTATGCCCATTTACAGTGAATTATATACCCTTTTCTAGATCATTAATCTGTATTGCACCAAAAGGAAAAACATGAGTAACAATGAATGGGCCAGACCATTTGGAACGAAATTTACCAGGGAAGAGTTTCAATCTAGAATCAAATAGCAGAACTTTATCTCCCTCCTTGAAGTTTTTGTTGAGAATCCTCCCATCATGAAAGGCTTTGATTCTCTCTTTGTATAACCTGGAGCTTTTGTATGCATTATTTCTGATCTCCTCCAACTCCTGTAAACAATATTTTCTTTCTTTCCCAGTAGAATATTGGTTCATGGTACATGTTTTTACAGCCCAAAAGGATTTGTGTTCTAACTCAACTGGTAGATGACAAGCTTTTCCATAGACCAATATAAATGGTGACATTCCAGTGGGGGTTTTTAAAGCAGTTCTATGGGCCCAAAGAGCATCATCAAGTCTCAAACTCCAATCCTTTCTATTTGGGTTCAGTGTTTTTTTCGTGGATTTGTTTGATCTCCCTATTAGACAACTCAACCATTCCGTTTGTTTGAGGATGATAGGGCGTAGAGAACCTATGATTAACACCATATTTCGTCAAAAGAGATTCCAATGCCCTATTACAAAAATGGGTACCTTGATCTGTAATTAGAAACATTGGAAATCCAAACCATGAAAACAAATTTCCTTTCAAAAATTTGGACACAATTTTAGCATCATCAGTTCGGGTGGGGATAGTCTCTACTACTTGGACACATAATCAACAACCAACAAGATGTAGAGATATCCAAATGAATTAGGAAAAGTCCCCATGATATCCATTCCCCATACATCAAAACCATCAGAAAACAAAAGTGGGTTTTGTGGCATCTCATTCCGCTTGGAAATGTTTCCTTGGAATTGAAAATTTTTACAGGTTTTGCAGAATTCGAAAGCATCTCTAAAAGTGGTGGGCCAATAAAATATAGAATCAAGAAATTTTCTTGCTGTTCTATGTGGTCCAAAATGTCCTCCACAGTTTAATGTGTGGCAGAAATGTAGGATGGATTGAAATTTAGAGTTTGTAATGCATCTTCGTATCATTTGATCACTACCATTGTGCCATAAATAAGGATCATCCCAAATGAATTTCTTTGAATCGCTCCGAAGTTTATCAATTTGATTTTTGGAAAACAAATGGGGGTTTTCATCAGAAGCCAAATAGTTTACAAGTTTAGAAAACCATGGTATTTCACTTTGAGTAGCAAATAAATCCTCATCTGGAAAGGATTCCTTAATTGGGGAACAAAGCTGAAATTTTCTATTCTAAATAGATGTTATCCTGCTCAAATGATCAGCAAAAAGGTTCTCACATCCTTTATTATCTTTTATATCAACATCAAACTCCTGTAAAAGCAAATTCCATCTCAGAAGTCTTGATTTTTCATCTTGTTTCTTCATCAAGAATTTGATTGCAGAATGATCAGAAAAAACAATCACCTTGGAGCCCAGCAGATAACTTCAAAATTTTTCTAGAGAAAATACAACAGCCACCAGTTCATTCTCAATTGTTGTTTACTTTTATTGGGCTTGATCAAGAGTTCGGGAGGCATATGCAATCACATGAGATTTCTTTTCTATCCGTTGACTCAATACTGCCCCAAGAGAAAAATCAGATGCATCTGTCATTCTTTCAAAGGGAATATCCCATATATGAGGTTGAACAATGGGAGGCGTTATCAATATTTGTTTCAGATCAAGAAACAAACTTATGCAATTGTCATCAAATACAAATGGGACATCTTTTTGGAGTAATCTGGACCATGGAAGTGCAATCGTACTGAAATATTTAATGAATCTCCTATAAAATCAAGCATGCCCAAGAAAGGATCCCACATCTCTCATTGTTTTTGGGTATGGTAATGATGAAATGACCTCAACTTTGGATTGATCACATGAATTCCACCACGGGACACAACATGTCCAAGAATGATCCCTTTAGAAACCATAAAATGACATTTTTCATAATTTAGAACAAGGTTCTTTTCAATGCATGTTTTCAGGACACGTTCCATGCTTTTCAAACAACTTTCAAAAGATGATCCATACACAGTGATGTCATCCATAAAAACTTCCATGCAAGTTTCAAAAAATTCAGAGAAGATGCTTATAATACACCTTTGAAAAGTTCCCGGGGCATTACATAAACCGAATGGCATCCTTATGTATTCAAAAGTTCTAAATGGGCATGTGAAAGTGGTTTTCTCTTGATCCTCAGGTAAAATGTGAATCTGAAAATATCCATAGAATCCATCCAGAAAACAGTAGTGGGTTTTTCCAGCTAGTCTTTCAAGGACTTGATCAAGGAATGGTAACCAGAAGTGGTCTTTCCTTGTAACCAAATTGAGTTTCCTGTAATCAATGCACATTCTCCATTTATTTGGAACCCTTATGGGGATAATATCACCAAATTCATTACTTGAGATTGTAAATCCACCTTTTTTAGGAACAACATGGACTTGACTTACCCATTGACTATCAGATATAGGAAAAATAATTCCAGCTGCCAACAAGGTGGTGACTTCTTTCTTCACAACCTCCAAAAGTGTTGGGTTCAGTCTTCTTTGAAATTGTCTTACCGGTCTAGAATTCTCCTCTAGTAAAATATTGTGCATGCAAACCGAGGGGCTGATTCCTATTAGATTAGAGAGAGTCCATCCTATGTCTTCCTTGTGAGACTTGAGAACTTCCAACAATTGGTTTTCCTGGACTTCTGACAAATCTTTTGAGATGATTACATGGAATTGATCATTATGACCTAAGAAGGAATACATGAGGTTATCCGGGAGGGGTTTCAATTCTAAAACAAGTGGGTTGGTTTCATTGATAAAAGAAAACTCTTCAAAAGTTAGGTTGTTTAGTGAAGGTCAATGTTCATCATGGTGATCTCTTTCAATGATCTGAAGACTTGCTTCATGTGAAAAATTGGAAACCTCTCCTGGAATACCACTAACGGATTCAGTGGATTCTATAAATTCATCTTCATCATTGCTCAGATATCCAGTCTCAACATCCCAAGACTTTTGAAAGTCTCCAATTTCATCCTCATTTTGATCTGATTCAGTATCATACAAATTTCCATCTTTTTCCACATCAGTTGGTATTTCATCACAGAAAAAATCAGGTAACATGCCAGATGAAAACCAATCAATCATATTTACATGGGGAGTTGAATGATCCTCAACTGGGTGTTTCATTGAATGAAAAATGTTGAAATGAACAACCTCTCATCCAAATTCTAGTGAAAGTGTTCCCTTGCGAACATTGATGATTGCTTTTGCTGTTTTTAGAAATGGCCTCTCTAGGATGAGCGGAGCATGTGTGCTGAAACGATCATATTCTATATCCAAAACATAGAAGTCAACAGAAAAAATCATGTCTCTCACTTGAACGAGAACACCCTCTATAACTCCAGCAGGTTTGGTGGTACTTCGGTTTGCGAGTTGAATGATAATTCCAGAGGTTTTCTAGTCTCCAACCTGAAGAGATGAGTAGACAAAATGTGGAATGACATTAATGGAGGCCCCTAGATCAAGCATCACATCTTTAAATTCACATTTCCCAATGGTACATGGAATGGTAAATGTCCCAGCGTCATTACACTTGCCAGGAAGTGCATGTTGAATCATCGATGAAACATTCCTTCCTAAGTTTACTTTTTCACCCCCATTGAACATTCTCTTGTTGGTACACATGTCTTTTAGAAACTTAGCATACCTCGGAATTTGATTCACAGCATCGAGCAATGGAATATTGACTTGGACATTCTTGAATATTTACAAAACCTCCTTATCCAATTCGTTTTTAGCACTTGACATTGGTGGTGGTTCACACCTTGGATAAGGCAGTAGAGGTTTGAATGTTTTTGGGGTATTCTGAGTATGTTTTGGAGGAACATAAGGACCAGACATCATCTTCCAATAATTCTTTATTCTTTCAAACAAGATTTCTTCTCTTGACTTTGAGTTTCTATCAACTTCAGATTTTTCATCATTTTTATCAACGGTAGGATTTTCATCAACAGTATCAGAAGCAGGCTTTATGTTCTCAATTTGAGGGTTGTTCAATTTTGTTCCACTCCTAAGTTCAATTGCACTCACATTTTCCTTCCCATTATTCCTCGGATTTACTTGTGGTTGTTAGGGTAAACCACCACTCATTTAATTTGTTATGAAAATAATACCACAGGCAAGTTGACCCATTTGAGTCATCAAGGTACTCATTTTGTTATGTTTCTATTTTGTGTATTCTTTTAGTTCCCTCATTTCCTATTGTTGTTTCCTCATTACATCTTCAAAGTTCCTATAAAAGTTTTGAGTGGTAGGGGTAGGGTGAAAATTGATTCCAGAATGAGAATTGGCTTGCTCATTGAAATATCTTGGTTGAGAATTAATTGATTGTCCTGAAAAGAATCCTCTTGGTGGTTCAGGTGGACGAAATCTTTCATTCGAGTTGTTGTTCCATCCTTTATTGAAATTTTGGTTGTTTTCAAATGGTATTTTCTGGTTTGTTTGAAATGGTCTTCCAAGAAAAACTTCATTGCAGTTCTCAGGAGGATCTTTCATTTGTAGGAATTTGTCACTAAAATGTTCATTCGAAGAAAAAATCTCACAGTGGACATGTTGTTGGAAAGCCGCTTCATGTTTGGTTTGTGTTGTTGGGGTGTTAGACAACATTATTGACCTTACCATGGTGGTAAGATCAGATAGTTGACTTGCAATTGTGTTGTTTTCGGGACTAGTAGTAGGGAATTCTTGTGTAGCTTTGACATGAAGAAGGCCTCTGGTTCCAAATTGTTGGGCATTCTGGGCCATGTTTGCAATTAAAATCCTAGCAGCAGCTGGTGTATTATTAACTAAATCTCCTCCTGTAGCAGCATTGATCATACTTTTATCAGTGAGACACAATCTTTCATAAAAGTATTGAATGAAAAGTTGGTCACAGATTTGATGATGGGGGAAACTAAAACAAATATGTTTGAACCCTTCCCAATATTCGTGATGTGTTTCTCCTTGTGTCTGCCTAATTCCACATATCTCCTTTAGAATGGAGGTAGTTCTAGACGCAGGGAATTTTTTTTCAAGGAAAATATTTTATAATTCATTCTAATTTCTAATCAAGGTTGAGTGAGAATAGAAAAACCATTCCTTAGCAACTCCATCTAGAGAAAGAGGAAATGACCTAAACTTTATTTGATCAGCATCGACTCCATGAGGTTTCATGTTGACACACAAGTAGATAAATTATTGGAGGTGTTTGTGTGGGTCTTCACCAGGCAACCCATTTAATTTGGGATGCTGGTGGATGAAACCGGACTTGATTTCAAATCCAGTAGGGGCATCAGGGTACTCTATAGGATTCTCGTGATTTTCGTCATAGGACGAAGCCAGTTCTTTCAATGTTCTATTTTCAGCCATTTGGATTTCAGTTTCAACTATGTCCCTCCTAGTTTTATTGGTGGAAGATTTAAAACTTTCAACTTGTGGAATATTACATCTAACCCTAGTGTAAAAAGTTCTATCAATTTCAGAATCTAAAGGTAACAAGTTCGGTTCATATGTTCGGGTCATGCAAGAAAAAATAATTAAAATAAAATCAACTCTAGCAACCTCCCCGGCAACGACGCCAGTTGATGTGAGTTTTTTTGTCATAATACCCTCAATCAATATTTTCCTACTTGATGTAGCACAGTGGTGACCACAGGGTTGTCTCTTGAGGAGGTTGCTGTTCGAGTTGTAAAACTGTCACTTTTGTTATTTTATTTGTTTTTAAAGAAATGAAAATGGGGGTTTGATTAACAATTTGAAAATAAAATTCTAATTAAATACTAAACTAAAATAATTTTAATGGAAAGATAAAGTGGGTTTGAAATCAAGAATAGATATAGCAGTCGCAGACAAGCTTCACCCTCTTGAACACTCCCCTCTACCTTGTATATAAAAAAATATCCCTTATTTTAAATTACAAAATGTACCCCCAAGGACCCCCAGGTTTACACTCAAATTTGAAAAGACATCATATTTAATACTTAAATATGATTGTGGTCCCGCCTATATAAGTTATTCGATTACTTAAATACCTCTAAGTAATTGAACCTAATTGAATTCGCTATGCTCAATGACAAAACGTCACCAAAGAATTTTAAATAGCGAAGTCAATTGTTCTACATTATAGATGGAAAAACAGTCAAAAAAAATTTGTTGAAAATATATTTAAGAAAGGAAACAACCATATTCCTTCAAAAATTTAGGTTCAAGAGAAATTCAAAAGGATATTAAACATTAAAATCCATACTCGGAAGAGAGTGTCCAACGGGTGTCGTCGTCCGCAACCACTTGCCGCTTAGCCTTGCATCACCTCAGAAGTATTAATCTTCTCTATTGAATCATCAAAGGAATTAATCTTCTTAAGGATCAAAATCTACACCTTTCCCTTCGATTTCTCAAGCCAACTCTCTTTTTGACAGATGATGTGGTGATGAATGGAATTATTCATGAGAGGCAGGAGCTCCCCTCCTTTTATAGGCAGATTTCATCTTCAACACGTTGTCGCGTTTTAGTACTATTAAATGGCTGATTCACGCATGGACCTCTTCATCAATATTGTTTATAAATGTCTTGGGCGTCCACCCTCAAAATTCAAGATTCATTGGACGCGTATTTAAGGAGTAATGGGTTTTCTATTGAAAATCAAATTCTCTGGATGAAACTTCCTGGAAGCTTCCTCCAAAACTCTATCACTAAACGGCCATCATAAAGGATTCCAAACGGCTTGAAATTTATTCTGGAGACGCGTCTGAGAGTCCTCTTTCATATCCATGTGTAATCACTTCATTTGGAGTTTTTAGGCCGAAATTGGATTCCATTACCAATGTAGGGTCAACGTAGTCCGCCCGGAAATATTGTCAAATTCATTGATTTTTTTGGCATCTAGGATATCGATTCCGCCCCTGATCCTGAAAAAAAGCTGAAGGAAATAAAATAAGGATTCCCAAAAAATTATAATCACAAAATTTGGAAATATATTTTATGATAAATGACCAAAATACCCCTGTGATAAAAATCTGTTAAAAATCCAGAATTATGCAATTTAAACTTTTTATCCCAAACACACTCTAAATCCAAAATTGTTACAAATAAGATCAAATTGTTAAATTTGTGAGGTTTAAATAATTTAAATAGAAATTAAAAAAAATTGGAAATATTAGCTCTATCAATTCCCCCACACTTGACTCTTGGACTCCTGGACAAGGGAGCACGGTATCAAGAAAAATAAAACACATACTAATGGAGTTTACCAATATACCACAATGAATTAAAAAGATATAATGCGTCATTAAAAACAAATATATAAAATACTAAATTCAAATAATTCAATCCATTTCCACTTATTTTTTCTTCTCTCGACACAACACACTTACCTCGCATTCATTTTCTCTCAGCACAAAATATAGATTTGCAACAAGGCTTTTCTCATCCAACTCACGCAAGAATTACCATAGGCTTGATAAATTTCTACATCTCCACCCGATGTGAACCAAGAACATGTGATTATCATGAATAATTTACAGGGTTTTTCTCTGGCTTGGGGTTGGTAGGTTTCAAATGTGAAAAATTATGTGGCTGAATAAGGATGGATTGGCTCTTTTTGAAGTAGAAATGCATGATTCTAATTTTTACTCAAGTATGGTCTCCTCCATATTCTCCTAAAATAATCATCTTTGATCTTCTGTTTTCCACCCCATTCCATCAATATTTGAGTAGAAAATATGAATTTCGTTTTGAAAGATCCATATTGGGCACAACTTATTTCCATTGCGAGCTCCAGACAGGCACAATTCCATTTTATTTGAGAGCTCCAGATAGGCACAACACCATTTCATTTGAGATCTCCAGATAGGCACAAATCCCGAGAAAATATATTCCAGCATCAAAAATATGTCTTCAATGTTTTAATGTAGTCCCAAAGAAACACCAAATGAGGTAGCACATCATGATTCATATTCCCCCACACACTTAAGTTCAACTAGATCATACATTTATACTTCCAGAGCAAGTTGGATAGGGAAATTTGGCTTGTAATGTGGCTATCCTAACAGGCTATACATGGCCACTAAGGGCTCACGAAGGATAAAATGGTCAAGGAAGGCTGAAAAAGAATAATAATCATAAAAATGAGGCTCCAGTATTCAAACAAATGCCTCAATAATTTTAATCACAACTATCTCAGCCCTCAAGTTTTGATAGAAATAAATCATGTTCTGGTTTAAACAAACATAAATTGGTTCTCTCAAGAAAAAGGTGAATGTAAAGAAGATGTAAAAAGGGGTCCAGGGGCCTCATAGGAATGAGAATTTCAATCATAATGTTAGTGACATGTGCCATGAGATTTAAAAATCAGTGGTCATTTCAAGAATTTTCCAAATTTTTGAACTTGAAACAATGTCATTTTCAGCATTCATTTATGTTCAGTTTCAAATGATCAGTTGGTTCAATCCTTTTCCTGAGTATCAAATGAAATTCAAGAAATTACAAAACTTTTTTTTTGAAAAAGAAACACAAAGAAAGAAAAAAATGGAAAGAAATTTTGACAACAAAAAATATCAAAAAAAATATTCTTAACAATATACTCTACCCAGCATTGTGTCCCCCACACTTATTCTATGAAATTTCCTCATTGTGTAGTTTTTTTAGCATGAAATTCAGGATTTTAATGACAATGAAAAAATAAATGATAAGGAAAGACACAACCTGACATCAATTATATTCTGCATCATGATGTTGAATTTCCTCCCCTGGAGGATCTTGAAAATTTTCTTGAAATAGCTTCAGCCTATGCCCATTAATAGTGAATGATGTACCCTTGTCTAGATCTTTAATCTGTATTGCACCAAAAGGTAAAACATGAGTAACAATGAATAGGCCAGAACATTTGGAACGAAATTTACCTGGAAAGAGTTTCAATCTGGCATCAAACAGCAGAACTTTTTCTCCCTCCTTGATGTCTTTGTTGAGGATCCTCCCATCATGAAAGGCTTTGCTTCTCTCTTTGTATAACCTGGAGCTTTCGTATCCATTATTTATGATCTCCTCCAACTCCTTCAAACAATATTTTCTTTCTTTCCCAGTAGAATATAGGTTCATGTTACATGTTATTACAGCCTAAAAGGATTTGTGTTCTAACTCAACTGGTAGATGACAAGCTTTTCCATAGACCAATCTAAATGGTGACATTCTAATGGGGATTTTTAAAGCAGTTTTATGGGCCCAAAGAGCATCATAAAGTCTCAAACTCCAATCCTTTCTATTTGGGTTCACTATTTTTTCTAGGATTTGTTTTATCTCCCTATTAGACAACTCAACCATTCCGTTTGTTTGAGGATGATAGGGCGTAGAGACCATATGATTAACACCGTATTTCTTCAAAAGAGATTCCAATGTCCTATTACAAAAATGGGTAACTTGATCTGTAATTAGATACTTTGGAAATCCAAACCTTGAAAACAAATTTCCTTTCAATAATTTGGACACAATTTTAGCAACATCACATCGGGTGGGGATAGCCTCTACCCACTTGGAAACATAATCAACAACCAATAAGATGTAGAGATATCCAAATGAATTAGGAAAAAGCCCCATGGAATCCATTCCCCATACATCAAAAAAATCACAAAACAAAAGTGTGTTTTGTGGCATCTCATTCTGCTTGGAAATGTTTCCGTGGAATTGACAATTTTTACAGGTTTTGCAGAATTCGAAAGAATCTCCAAAAATGGTGGGCCAATACAATCCAGAATGAAGAAATTTTCTTGTTGTTCTCTATGGTGCAAAGTGTCGTCCACAGTTTAATGTGTGGCAAAAATGTAGGATGGATTGAAATTCAGAGTTCGGAATGCATCTTCATATCATTTGATCACTACCAATGTTCCATAAATAAGGATCATCCCAAATGAATTTCTTTGAATCACTCCGAATTTTAGCAATTTGATTTTTGGAAAACCAATGGGGGTGTTCATCAGAAGCCAAATAGTTTACAATATTAACAAAACATGGTATTTCACTTTGAGTAGAAAATGTGTCCTTATCTGGAAAGGTTTCCTTAATTGGGGAACACATCTGAAATTTTATATTCTCAATAGATGGTATCCTACTCAAATGATCAGCAACAAGGTTCTCACATACGTTCTTATCTTTTATTTCAACATCAAACTTATGTGAAAGAAAAATCCATCTCAGAAGTCTTGGTTTTGCAACTGGTTTCTTCATCAAGAATCTGATTACAGAATGATCAGAAAAAATAATCACCATGGAGCCCAGTAGATAACTTCTAAATTTGTCTAGAGAAAAGACAACATCCAGCAGTTCTTTCTTAGTTGTTGTGTAGTTTGATTGGGATTGATCAAGAGTTTGGGAGGCGTAGGCAATCACATGAGATTTCTTTTCTATCGGTTGACTCAATACTTCCCCAAGTGAAAAATCAGATGCATCTGTCATTATTTCAAAGGGAATGTACCATATAGGAGGTTGAACAATGGGAGGGGTTATCAATATTTGTTTCAGATCATGAAACTAATTTACGCAATTCTCATCAAAGACAAATGGGACATCTTTTTGGAGTAATCTGGAAAATGGAAGTGCAATCGTACTGAAGTCTTTAACGAATCTCCTATAAAATCTAGCATGCCCAAGGAAGGATCACACATCTCTCATCGTTTTTGGGTATGGTGTTGAAGAAATGACATCAACTTTGGATTGATCATCTTGAATTCAATCACGGGACACAACATGTCCAAGAACGATCCCTTTAGCAACCATAAAATGGCATTTTTCATAATTTAGAACAAGGTTCTTTTCAATGCATGTTTTCACGACATTTTCCAAGCTTTTCAGACAACTTTAAAAAGATGATCCATACACAGTGAAGTCATCCAAAAAAACTTCCATGCATGTTTTAAAAAATTCAGATAAGTTGCTTATCATACACCTTTGAAAAGTTCTTGGGGCATTACATAAACCGAAGGGCGTCCTTCTGTATGAAAAAGTTCCAAATGGGCAAGTAAAAGTGGTTTTCTCTTGATCCTCAGGTAAAATGTGAATCTGAAAATATCCAGAGAATCCATCCAGAAAATATTAGTGGGTTTTTCCAGAAAGTATTTCAAGGACTTGATCAAGGAATGGTAACGGGAAGTGGTCTTTCCTTGTAACCAAATTGAGTTTCCTGTAATCAATGCACATTCTCCCTTTATTTGGAAGCCTTATGGGGTTAAGATCACCGAATTCATTCCTTGAGATTGTAAATCCACCTTTTTTAGGATCAACATGGACTGGACTTACCCATTTACTATCAGATATGGGAAAAATAATTACACCAGCCAACAAGGTGGTGACTTCATTCTTCACAACCTCCAAAAGAGTTCGGTTCTGTCTTCTTTGAAATTTTCTTACCAGTCTAGCATTCTCCTCTAGTAAAATTCTGTGCATGAAAACCGAGGGGCTGATTTCTGTTAGATTAGATAGAGTCCATCCTATGGCTTCCTTGTGGGACTTGAGAACTTCCAACAATTGGTTTTCCTGTACTTCTGACAAATCTCTTGAGAAGATTACATGGAATTGTTCATTATGACCTAAGAAGGCATACTTGAGGTTATCTAGAAGGGGTTTCAATTCTACAACAGGTGGGTTGGTTTCATTGATAACAGGGAACTCTTCAGAAGTTAGGTTGTTTAGTGAAGGTCCATGATCATCATGGTGATCGTTTTCTATGATCTCAAGACTTGTTTCATGTGAAAAATTGGAAACCTCTCCGGGAATACCACTAAAAAATTCAGTGGTTTCTAGAAATTCATCTTCAATATTGCTCAGATATCCAGTCTCAACATCCCAAGACTTTTCACAGTCTCCAATTTCATCCTCATTTTGATCTGATTTAGTGTCATACAAATTTCTATATTTTTCCACATCAGTTGGTATATCATCGCAGAAAAAATCAGGTAACATGCCAGATGAAAACCAATCAATAATTTTTACATGGGGAGTTTAATGATCCTCAACTGGGTGTTTCATTGGATGAAAAATGTTGAAATGAACAACACCTCCTCCAAATTCTAGTGAAAGTGTTCCGTTGTGAACATTGATGATTTCTTTTTCTATTTTTAGAAATGGCCTCCCTAGGATGAGGGGAGCATGTGTGCTGAAATGATCATCTTCCATATCAAAAACATAGAAGTTAACAGGAAAAATCATGTCTCTCACTTGAACGAGAACATCCTCTATAACTCCATTAGGTTTGGTGGTACTTCGGTTTGCGAGTTGAATGATAATTCCAGAGGGTTTCATGTCTCCAACCTGAAGAGATGAGTAGACAGAATGTGGCATGACATTAATGGAGGCCCCTAGATCAAGCATCACATCTTTAAATTCACATTTCTTAATGGTACAGGGAATGGGAAATGTCCCAGGGTCTTTATACTTGACAAGAAGTGCATGTTGAATCATCAATGAAACATTCCTTCCTAAGTTTACTTTATCAACCCATTTGAACGTTCTCTTGTTGGTACACATGTCATTTAGAAACATAGAATACCTCGGAATTTGTTTCACAACATCGAGCAATGGAATATTGACTTGGAAATTTCTTGAATGTTTCCAAAACCTCCTTATCCAATTCGTTTTCAGCACTTGACTTTGGTGGTGGTTCACACCTTGGATAAGGTAGTGGAGGTTTGAATGTTTTTGGGTTATTCTGAGTATGTTTTGGAGGAACATAAAAACCATACATCCTCTTCCAATCATTATTTGTTCTTTCAAACAAGATTTCTTCTCTTTAATTTGAGTTTCTATCAACTTAAGATTTTTCATCATTTTTATCAAGGGTTGGATTTTCATCAACAGAATCAGCAGCAGGCTTTATGTTCTCAGTCTGAGGGTTGTTCAATTTTTTTCCACTCCTATGTTCAATTGAACTCACATATTCCTTCCCATTATTCCCTGGATTTACTTGTGGCTGTGAGGGTAAACCACCACTCATTTGATTTGTTATGCAATTAATACCAGAGTCAAGTTGACCCATTTGAGTCATCAAGGTATTCATTTTGTTATCTTTCTGTTTTGTGTATTCTTTTAGTTCCCTCATTTCCTCTTGTTGTTTCCTGATTGCTTCTTCATGGTTCCTGTCAGAGTTTTGAGTGGGAGGGGTAGGGTGAAAATTGCTTCCAGAATGAGCATTGGCTTGCTCATTGAAATATCTTGGTTGAGAATTACTTGATTGTCCTTGGAAGAATCCTCTTTGTTGTTCAGGTTGAAAAAATATTTCATTTGATTTGTTGTTCCATCCTTGATTGAAATTTTGGTTGTTTTGAAATGGCCTTTACTGGTTTGTTTGAAATGGTCTTCTAGGAAAAACTGCATTTCAATTCTCAGGAGGCTCTTGCATTTTCGGGCATTGGTCACTAAAATGATCATTCGAAGAACAAATCCCACAGTGGACATGTAGTTGGAAAGCCACTTCAGGTTTGGGTTGGGTTGGTGGGGTGTTAGACAACATTATTGACCTTACCATGGTGGTATGATCAGATAGTTTCCATGCAATGGTGTTGCTTTTGGGACTAGTAGTAGGGAATTCTTGTGCAACTTTGACATGAAGAAGGCCTCTGGTTCCAAATTGTTGGGCATTCTGGGCCATGTTTGCAATTAAAATCCTAGCAGCAGCATGTGTCTTATCAACTAAAGCTCCTCCTGCAGCAACATCGATCATACTTCTATCAGTGAGACACAATTCTTGATAAAATTATTGAATGAGAAGTTGGTCACTGATTTGATGATGGGGGAAACTAAAACAAAGACGTTAAAACCTTTCCCAATATTCGTGAAGTGTTTCTCCTTGTGTCTGCCTAATTCCAAAAATCTCTTTTTGAATGGAGGCAGTTCTAGACACAGGGAAAATTTTTTCAAGGAAAATCTTTTTTAATTCATTCCAATTTCTAATCAAGGTTGAGTGAGAATAGAAAAACCATTCCTTAGCAACTCGATCTAGAGAAATAGGAAATGACCTTAACTTCCTTTGATCAGCATCGACTCCATGAGGTTTCATATTGACACACAAGTAGATAAATTCTTGGAGGTGTTTGTGTGGGTCTTTACCAGGAAACCCATTGAATTTGGGAAGCTGGTTGATGAAACCGGACTTTATTTCAAATCCAGCAGGGGCATCATGGTACTCTACAGAATTTTCTTGATTTTCTTCATAGGATGAAGCTAGTTCTTTCAATGTTCTATTTTCATCCATTTGGATTTCAGTTTCAACTATGTACCTTCAAGGTGTATTGGTGGAAGATTCAAAACATTCAACTTGTGGATTATTACCTCTAACCCTAGTGGGAAAATTTCTATCAATTTCAGAATCTAAAGGTAACAAGTTCGATTCAGAAGTTCGGGTCATGCAAGAAAAACTAATTAAATTAAAATCAACTCTAGAATCCTCCCCGGCAATGGCACCAGTTGAAGTGAGATTTTTTGTCGTAAAACCCTCAATCAATATATACCTTTTTAATGTAGCACAGTGGTGACCATAGGGTTGTCTCTCTAGGAGGTTGCTATTCGAGTTGTAAAACTGTCACTTTTGTTATTTTATTTGTTTTTAAAGAAATGAAAATGGGGGTTTGATTAACAATTTGAAAATAAAATTTTAATTAAATACTAAACTAAAATAATTTTAAAGGAATGATAAATTGGGTTTGAAATCAAGAATAAAAATAGCAGTCGCAGACAAGCTTCAACCTCTTGGACACTCCCCTCTTCCTTGTATATAAAAAAATATCTCTTATTTTAAATTCCTAAATGTACCCCCAAGGACCCCCAGGTTTACACTCAAATTTGAAAAGACATCATATTTAATACTTCAATATGATTGTGGTCCCGCCTATAGAAGTGATTCAACTACTTAAATACCTCCATGTAATTGATCCTTATTGAATTCTCTATGCTCAATGACAAAACATCACCAAAGAATTTTAAATTGGGAAGTCAATTGTTCTACTTTATAGATAAAAAAATGGTCAATAATTATTTTGAAAATATATTTAAGAAAGAAAACAACCAGATTCATTCAAAAATATAGGTTCAAGAGAAATTCAAAAATATATTACACATTAATATCCAAACTCGGAAGAGAGTGTCCGTCGGGTGTCGTCGTCCGCAACCACTTGCCGCTTAGGCTTGCATCACCTCAGAAGCCTTAATATTCTCTATTGAATCTTCAAAGGAAGTAATCTTCTTAAGGATCAAAATATCCACCTTCCCCTTCAATTTCACAAGCCAACTCCCTTTTTGACGGATGGTGTGGTGAAGAATGGAATTATTCTTGAGAGGCAGGAGCTCCCCTCCATTTACAGGGAGATTTCATCTTCAACACGTTGTCGAGTTTTCGACCTATTAAATGGCTGATTCACTCATGGACCTCTTCATCAATATTGTTTATAAATGTCTTGGCCTTCCACCCTCAATATTTTAGATTAATTGGATGAATATTGAAGGAGTTATGGTTTTTCTATTGAAAATCGATTTCTCTGGATGAAGCTCCCTGGAAGCTTCTTTCAAATCTCTATCACTAAACGGCCATCATAAATGATTCCAAACGGCATTAAATGTATTATAGAGACACGTATGGAATACCTCTGTCATATCCATGTGGAATCACATCATTTGGAGTAGTTTAGGCCGAATGTTTGTTCCATTACCAATGTAGGGTCAACGCAGTCCGCCCGAAAAAATTGTCAAATTCATTGATTTTTTGGGCATCTAGAATATCGATTCAGCCCCTATTCCTGAAGAAAAAGTTTAAGGAAATAAAATACGGATTCCAAAAAAATTAGAATCACAAAATTTGGAAATATATTTTATGATAAATGGTCAAAATACCCCTGTGATAAAAATCTGTTAAAAATCCATAATTATGAAATTTAAGCTTTTTATCCCAAAACACACTCTAAATCCAAAATTGTTACAAGTAAGATCAAATTGTTAAATTTGTGAGGTTTAAATCATTTAAATAGACAATAAAAATATTGGAAATATTAGCTCTATCAATATTCATACGGAGCAATCTGAATACTCATGTAGAATATATTTTTGAACAAATACACAACTAGAAGAAGTTATTGCACTCATGAACCATTAATATCCAAATAAAAATATCTCAAAATATTTTTTAGGGATTGATTTGATCTCTAAGACTAACCATATATCTTATAATGATAGGCATTGATTATACTCAACATTATGTCAAGAGATTTCTAAACACATCATGATACCTTCAAGGTAATCTTAATTTCCTAATAAAAAAATGTGGTACTCAAAGATACCTTAGGAATTTATTAAGGTATATACTGGTAAAATGATCCAAAGAGAAATATTCATTAACAGTGGTGAAGTTTGATTACATTGTATGCCGATTGATTACAAACCATATAACATTATTCCCCATATACATTTTGGGGAGTCTGATAACAAAATCCATGTTGATTTTTTACCATTTACATTCTGGAATGGGTACTGGATATAATATTCCCTTTGACTTTTTCTCATTATTAACATGCTAACATACCAGGTATCGAGATGAAAAATATGTGATTTCTCTCTTCATGTCATACCACAATAAATACTTGTCCAAACCTCTATACTTATATGTTCTTATAGTATTGATAGAGTAAAACAAATTTTATGTTCCCTCTAATGAACTATTACTCAAATTGTGTATGGGTGGAATAGTTTAAATATTTTCTACCCACATCAATTCATAAAATCAGTTTTAAAATCAGGAACATTTATCACCATCATCTTTATCTCGATATCATTATTCTGTACTATTTTTATCATAACATGGATTGATGGTTTAATATTAAATTAAGAAAGATAATATTTCTTCCCATATTTGTTTGAGTTATAAGACCATCATTTTAAACCCATAAATATAATAAATTTTTTGATACTGAACATGGATTATCTTGTATGATCCATTATAATCCATGTGTAGGCCGACTTTTTCTATTTCCCAAGGCTGCAAGGTATTGAGCATCCATAATCATTAATAAAATCTAAACATATCCTCTGGATCAGGTAAATGTTTTCTATGTGAATATATAATTTTAACTTTTATCAGAATATATGTCATACACTTCCAAAAATATATAATTGCTCCATATTTTAATGTAATAAAATTCTGTAGGTTCATCCAATTCATGAGTTGGGTAATTTATTTTGTTGAGTCATAAATTTTTTGAGGCATAATATATAACCTTGTCATTTTACATATTAACATAAACAAGGCCCTTCATGGATGCATCAATAAATATTATAAATCCCAATCCATTATAATGTAATGTATGAACAATTTTAGGGAATAATATTCTCATCATTTCATTAAAATTTTTCTCACATTATTTTCCAAAAGGATCATGGCTCCCTTATGAGTTATTTTGAAGATTGAAAAAGATAATTGTAAATATTCTCCACAAAATATAGATAATATCCACCTAAACTAAAAAATTAGTGAATTTTAATCAATAAAGATGGTCGGGTCCAACCTTCAACAACATCCATATTTTATGGATCCATCGACAAACCCTCACATGCGATTAAAAATGTAATAAATGAATCATTATTTAGCCAAACAAGAACATTTTACCCTTTTACATCAACATATGATGACTCTATATATTCATGATAGCTCTCATGTCATCTTCATAATCTTACATTTTCACATAAAAGATATTAATATCATCAATAAAGATGAACAGAAACTAATCAAAGTAATCAATAAATAAAATATTCATTAAATCCTATAATATATTAGGGGAATTAGTAAGAAAAACTGTTATTACTAAATAAACCTAGTTTTTGTAAAATGTAAGATATTATATCCGGGTTATATCCTTTTTCATGAACCTAAGTTGGTGATATCTATAATTAAGGTCAATATTA
The DNA here is from genome assembly GCA_963277665.1 of Viscum album. Lineage (NCBI taxonomy): Eukaryota > Viridiplantae > Streptophyta > Magnoliopsida > Santalales > Viscaceae > Viscum > Viscum album. Next base: position 40,119,393 of record OY728129.1, on the reverse strand, counting down.
TAGAGGTTTTGATCTCCTTATAGTTGATTAAACAAGTTATCAATACATGGTAGATGATACTTGATATTAATTCTGATCTTGTTTAACTACTAGTAATTAATGAAAATTCACATCATTCCATTTTTTTGTTGAAAAAGTGAATGGGTACTCCCCTGGTTGACACACTAATCCAAATGAATCACTTTTCAAAATTCTTCGGGAGTTTCTCCTTCAATTACTACAACTAAATTAGGGCCATTCTATGAAGAGTAATTGATATAGGTGTTCCAAAAGTTATGAGTTCTTTTGAACACTCATCATCATTATTTTATTAATGTCGATGATACTATTCTAGAATGTTATAAACAAACACCCACATAATACACACGTCATAAATTTTTAGATTCTCCACCACTATATCAGATAAATTCTTCATTTGATTTAGAATAAAAAACCATACAATGTATATGAATTCCAATGAAAATTCATATTTATTATCACAATGATTAAAAATCATATACAGGTATATAATATAAAATATAGATTAACTTCAAACAAAATTGTTGTGGGATTTATGTAGAGAATGATAATCCATACCAAGACATCACCAAATTCGTCCTAAGAATCTAGGGAAATACTTATTGGAAATAAATTCCAAAACATTCAATCGGAGAGGAATAATATACTTGAGAGTATATCATAATTCCATAGGTATTTTTAATAATTATTATATATATTAATATGTTTGTGAAATTTTGATACACTTAAAAAATTATTCATGTATAAAATATTTGGAATATCGATAGTAAAATAATAAATTATCAGTTCTAATGAGGATTGTTTGTGTACTTTAACAATTTTGTTATCACACCCCTCTTCTATAAAAGTGATCATAAAAGATTTACCATTATCTATTAGCATAAATCATTCCTAAAATTGATCATATTCATTAACCTTTTGATAATGAAAATTCTTCATTTATTGTATATACTCATTTTATTTCAAACATGAGAGTGTGGGCGGTTAAATTAGTAAAGATTATTCTCTTTTATAGTCTGTCATTAACTTCATTCCATAACTATCGAATTTGATTACCTGATTAACATATCTTCCACACATAATGCACATATACGTCCCCTTCTAAAATTTCTTTCGTTTTTTCCCTATCAAACATCTAGCATTAAGGAAAGATTGTATTCTCCTTTATATGGTTCATAGTGTATCTCTGGAACACCATATTACTTTTCCTAATAGAACCATGTGATTGATGGGTAACTCTAATATAAATTTCCACCATAAGTGAATATCAGATGATTTCTTCATGTCTACAAAATTCCCTTATGAATATCAATAATGACCCTTGATTTTCATACATTAACATTAGATAACATTTTTGGAATACATAAATCATTATACAAAAAGAATCCCAAAGACCAAACTATTCTATGGCCTTGGGAAATATAGATTCATAAATATTGTAACGTAAAGGAGCTATATTATCTCCCATGAGGTTCTTTTTTATTAGAACCCTTCTTAGAGACATCAAACATAAAACAAAATTCATAACTTGGGAGAAGGAAAAAAAATATGTGTGAGGATAGATTCATGGTAATGATAAAGAAGGTAGATACATAAGTATAGTCATGAGAATAATAGTATAGAAAATGATCATGAATATAGAATATCATACCCTCCATATCAAATATCACAAACATGTATCATAGAATAATTTTTGGCAGTTCATAAGACATGAATAATAATAAAATAATGAACAAAATCCATGAAATCACAACATTTTAATAATACACATAATTGTATCAGACACAAAAGAATATATACTTGTTTAAAAATTAGTCATGGAATTTTTTCTATTCCATCTTAGTGGAAAAAGAACATTACTAAGTAGGGTTCATCTCTTCTTCCATCTCTTCATTAATAAACTGATTTCATTATTGATTCCAACCCTATAATTCTAAACCGATTCCATTTCCCATTTTATCCCTATTAAACTAGTCTTAGGTCACTTCTCGTTTAATTTTTAAAAAATTATACCTTTTGAAAAAAAATTTACCTTGAAACGACATTGAAAACATAGAAATAAGGCTTCAAAAAATTTAAAAACACTTTTCCATGAAAAAATATAAAAGGATCGTGAATTTTTTTATTGATTTTTTTAAATTACTATTTAATTATATAATATTGTCTTAAAATGATATTAAAAAATATTTTCCTTGAATCTTATAAATGAATCATGATAAAATTTTGAAAAAAAGTTTCCTTGAATACTTTTAAAATAATTATGAAAACTATTTCATTTAAAATCACTTTAAAAAATTATGAAAAATTAACATTAAATGATGAAAATAAATCTTCATAGGATTGAGGGCGGATAAAATTGTACATGTTGTCCTGTGTTAAAAGCTACATTACTTTTGCATAGTAAAAAGGTGTGAAAAAATACCTCATTCAAAAAATGAAAAGAAGATTACTTTTAAAAAATTAGTATAAGAGAAAACTGGTAAAAATTTCATTTATTGATCATATAATATTAGTATAATATTTGTGGAAACCCTTTGTAGAAAACATTGTTTTTATGGAACATTGGTTTTTGAACAAATATAGAGTAAAGTCAGGATTTCATAAAAAACATTATTAAATATTTTAGTTACCAAAGAATAGAAAATATGGAAAAAATGTATGAATATATCGTGAATAACCAGAGAATAAAAAAATCACGAGGGTTCTCTAGATATGGATCATAATACTTCATTAATGAATAATAATCATTATCAATCTCAAAAGGCGATGATATTATTTAAATAAACACTTACCACTTGGTAATTTTTTATCACACTCTCCATATGAAAAAGTATAATTTCATGAACCTTAAAATAGAATCAAAATAATTATATTCTTGATATAACATGTAATACGGAATTACATACACATTCAAAATGAATTTCGGTTCAAAATAAAACATGATTGACAAAAAAGTAAATTTGAGAGAAAACTATTTTACATATTTTTTATCTTTTGAATCCTAAACCCCATGAAACAAATATCATAAAATTGAGATGTAGATTCCAAAACATTTATGTATAAAAAATATTTATTACTTCCATGGTAATTACAAACACCGCAGAAAAGGAATGGTTAGCGAATAAATCATATACCTCAGGAAAAAAAGTGAGATGAAATCCACTTACATTGTGTCTTAACACTCATAATACTCATTCGAAACAAAAATATAATAAATATAAATTTATTATAGCTATTTTAAAAAACCATATTCGTATATCTAATACAATTTATGTTTTGATTATGACCTTATATAACACGATTGTTATCAATCCTTTTTAAAAGTTCACTTCGAGAAATATCCTCTATTTTACTTCACATCTATCTTGATTTGACATTACTTTGGTATTTTTTCATATATTATAATGATGGAATGTAGAAAATGATATAAATAAAATAAATATCCTTTATATTTTTATTAAAATAATCTATATATTATAGAAGTATGAAATAGAATACACCGTTCATACAGATGGAAAGACGTACGTACACATGAACATTGTTTAAATTTTTATTATTTTATAGATAAAAAGAATGAAAATGACATATATTTATATGTATATAATATCATTATAATTTTATTTTATAGTTATATATATCCTATATGTTCAATAATCCCATATTTAATACATTCCAGGTAGTGTGTGAACGAATCACATCACTTTGAGGGGAGGTAGTCCACACTTCCTCAAACAAAATTATAGTATCTACACCAAATAAAAAGTAAAAATATATGTGTTTAAAAAGAAATATAGGTTCTTAAATACATAATAAATATAATATATGACATATATAAATAGTGTGTCAATCATAATTTCCACAACGATATGTGGTAAAATAAAAAATAAACAATCATTATTTAGTGAGCTGATAGTTCGTGGTAAAAATAAATGTTATGTTTGTTACCCATTAGATGGAGATGTGTGCATGTATGGGGAAACCCCTTAGAATAAAAAAAATAATATAATATTGAAGATATTTTTTATACAACAATGTATTCGATATAGTGGATGGTTTGGAGAATGAAAATAAATGAAATCTTCTTTAGAGAACTCATTGCCTCTTAATCTTGTAACTCGTTTTGGTTTATGAAAAAACGAATCCTTGGATTTCTTAATTAAGATGGGTAGGATTATAAGAATAATAGAGGTAATTTTGTTTCTTATTAGAGATGATTTTTGGTAAACTAATTGGCTTCATATGTTTGAGTAAGTGGCGGGAAATTATGAGTTTTTATAGTGTAGGTGGAGTGGCACACTTGTAAATAATTGAAGTGGGAATTCCACTTATTGTTTTCATGTTGAAAGTATATCTAGTAAAGTTAAATATTTGATAAATTTAAAAATATATTCTAAATATGGAAATCCAATGGGTGTTGGAAATGTTTCTAGGTCTTTTTTACTCTTAAATTTAACATTTAGTCCTTAGTTAAACTTAATTTTAACTTAATGGATGTTATTAATTTTTATTACATTCATGAATTTTTATAAAAACTATGATTATCATATTAGATGTTAGAAATTATTCTAATGCCAACTTTTTGTTCCATCATTCAAATTCCCAAACACATAATTGGCATAAATAATTTAAATTTAATCCCACATATGGGATATCACGACAGGTTTTCTAAAAAAATCGATCAAAAGTTTTCGATGTTTTCTAATTCCAATTTCATTGGTAAATTATATCCAATTAATTAAATTTTATTAATTTATAAAAATATTATCCAAATATAAAATTAAACAAAATTAATATATAATTTATCCTTATAAATAAATTATCTGAAAATGCAGTTTTGTCCTAAAATTCAGTATTTTTCACCATTAATTAAAAATGAAACTTAATAGAAAATATGAAAAAATTACCCTAACCTAATTATTATATTCATAATTAAATTATGATGTTTATTTTTATATATTTATTCTATTAATGTAAAAAATTTGTATTTAAAATGGGTTCTCTTTTAAAATGAGGTAAACATGCCTTAATAATAAAAGATATAGGGGTTTAAGCAAAAAAATGGGTAAGTTATTATCGAATGTCTATCAGATATATTGGCAAAAAACATATTTTTATTGAATATACAACTTATAAATATAATTTATATGAAATTTTAATTTTAATTAATTTTATTTATTAGGATAAAATATCTCTCTGACCATAAAAATAATTTCTTCCTTTATATAAAATTTTTTTCATATTCATTTATAATTAATTAGTAACATATGAATTAATCTTATATTTGTTTAAGCACCATGTTAGCTTATGATTTTTAATATTATTAATAAAATTCAACATAAATATTAGGTTATATCTCAATGAAATATAATTTTTAATAATATATAATAGTTTGGTAACACTCGATCTTGCATGTTACGCAGGACCTCAAGCAAGGTCAATCCTACATATAATATATTGTAACCTTTTGTTCTATATAGATAATGTTAAAAAATATGTTGTGTGTAGTTCATGATCAATTGGAGTTTCGTTTAATGAAATCCAAAAAATGAGATATAAAATAACAAGTTTTATTGTTTCCTGAACTCAATAATATCCAAATGTCTAAATTATGTCGAGAAAAAATTTAAAAAATATCTGGTTGTGACATTATACACCCCATAAAATGAATTGGTCAATAAAAATTAATTTGGGTTATCAATGGTTTAATACTTGAAATTTTCATTCCTTGAAACCCATATCATAAAAATTAATACTCAAACTTCCCTCGTAAAGGAAACGATGGATCCAAAATAGTTACCGAATGTAACATATAAATGGGTTTCCACATAGAATAACATCGTTTAAGAATGAATATTGGAAAAGGAGGAAAATATTAAATATTTATAGGGAGTTATTGGGGTCATTAATCATGAAGAATTGATTGATCAAAGAAAATTTGACGTCCTCAAAGGCATAAATCTATTTAATTTAATAGGACATCAGTTCAACAAAAATTAAGGTATTAGGAAAACACATTTGTTTATCATTATCCTAAAAAGGTGTAATTTTTTATTGACAAAGAATATAAGAAAATATACTAATTTGATATATTTATATGAAAAATTATTCTGTATTTGTGTTTTAATATATTTTTAATTAATTCATTATTTCAATAAATCGATGTCCATGAACAATCATTGCTCGAGAAGAACTAAAAGACACTTTTAAGATATAATAAGGCCCAAAAAATTAAAAATTATATCCATTTTCACTAACTTCTATTCAAAATAAATACTGTTAATACATTATTATATAAAATTAAAATTCAACTATATTATTTCATCATTAAAATTTATTCAACTAAAATAATTAAACATTAACATGGAAATGACATATGCCAGTAGTTGGTAGGAAACCCTTATCATCCTTTCATTATGGGTTCAAGACATGCTCACAGCCATTCCAGACATGATTAGTTGTCACCCAACATACATGATGTCCCATTCCAAAAATACACTAATATAATTTCTAAAACAAATTTTATTTGAACCCATGAAATAAGATTCATATCTAAATCTCCATTACACAAAGGTTTTAGAAAAACACAGCAAATAAAAACATCCTCCATAGTTTAACTTAATCTTTTCATGAATATATAAAATTTATTCCAATTTATATTGGAACTATTATTCAGATCCAAAAATTATTTAAACTCATCAATGATATTATAAATAATCTTTCAATTGGTCCTCAATTAGTTTGAAGCTAGTGAGTACAGTTCTGTTTACATTTTCATAACCCAAGTATCCTTATTCAAACAACATTATCTTATCAAAATAAACATATTATGAGTAACCTTCCCTTAGTCAAAGTATCACATATCATTAAATCACTACACTAGTAAATTTGGAACATTATACATAATCATGAAAAAACAAATTAAACAATATACGTAAAACATTATTTGTATTTTTCATCATTTATATAACAATATTTTTTAATCAAAATATATAAAAACATCAGTTTTATCATCCTTAATCAATTGAAAATGATACATCATTCGGTTATATAATAACTATTTACATAAATATTTCATCTATAGTATCTTAATTATCATAAACTTAACTATTAGTTGCAACACCCAACTGATTCTATTCAAGAGAAATCATCATGGGACATCAAGATGCATATTTACCAATTATTACACACTTAAAACACTTAACCAATTATGGTGTCATAGGTATTCCAATATTCTCATCCAGTTTTTAACTAAATACTTCATTTTCCCTTCCATTTACATGCTTGGTGTTGTTATTTTCCATAGTTATGACATATTATTATTCCTCTAATACATTCACTTATGTGATTTATTCTACATTGTTTATACAAAGAAAATTGAATCTTTTTCCCTCCATGGTCTCACTACTTGAACAATCAATGATCTCTTTTCTCGTATTTGGGGAATTATAGAGTTGGTTAAGGTACACATTGTAATAATGTTCCATTAAAACTGATTAGGAATAGTCAAAACATATTTCACTTCAATAATTATCCCACATAACTATTCATCATCAAATCATGCATCAAACTCAACATATATATATTTCCTTATAGTTCCCTCCATTGAATAATAACCGAATCATTGTTTTATAATTACAAATCATAGTATAATCCCATGTATTCATGAATATAATTACCTAAAGGATGTCTAAATCATGAAATATTACTAAATCTATTACACCATAGCTTCATCATAGGATATTCGCAGCCAAAATATATTTAAATTTCTGATTATGGTTCAAGAAGATATTTTAATTCCCAAACCATATCCCCATGGTGTATCAAACCAAGTGTGAAAAAAGCCTCATTAACTTATACTAGATTACTGTGAGTTATGAATGAAACACCTTGTCGGAGTTTTCACTCAAAAGTACATATGATCTCGAGTGAAATCTACTAATTATTTCAAAATAGGTATGTAATTCTAGGAAACCAAATAATATATCAATTACCAAAATTCTAGGATATTTTACTATACTTTTCCATCTCCATAGACTTATCCCAAGACATGTACTTCAGGTTATTGTGACGGTTTAATCATTATAGATTCCAATGGTTATCTAAACCATTTCTCCAATACCAACTATGAAGAAAATACATTTTTATAGATTAACATTACATAAAATTTTTAGAATACATAAAATAATATATAAACAAACACAAAAATGTCATACTATTTTATTGGCTTTAGAAACATGGAAAAATTATCAAACGTGTGTAAAAGAGCTACATCATCACCCACTAGGTTCTTCTAGACTAGAATCCTTCTTAAACACATAAAAAATAATACATATCTTCCTAAATTGTGGGAAATAATCATAAAAAAGAGTTATCATATATGCTCAGTAAGGGTAAATAAGTGATATACATGTGAATAATTATGTGAATATGAGTATGAGAATTTAATCATGAAAATAGAAGATCATAAACTACATATAAATGATCATAAACATGTATCATGGAATAAATATTAGTAGTTTAAAATTCATGAATCATAAGGAATTAATAAATATAAGCCATTAAATAATAACATATGTCTAAAATAAGGTATTATGGAACTCACATAAGAATATATAAGTATTTACATAGTAGTCAAGGCATTGATTCCAATAACATATTTTTTTGACAAAGTTCTTTAATGAATAGATTTCACACCCCGTTCGTTCCATTCATTTCTATATTGTGGTCACTCCTCATTCAAACACTATAATATTAATCCAATTCCATTTTTTGTTATAATCCTGTAATACTAAATTGAATTCACTTCTCGTTCCATCCATGTATATCTATTGGGATAAAAACCATTACCCAATGCATTGGTCGAGATATAGGTATCTCCAATATCTTAATGAAATCATTCAATCATGTTCCACCAGATCATAAGTAGTCATATCATAACAGATGAAATGAAATGTTTATTATAAGAATGTAATCATATGATCACATGTGAAAAAATAAAGGATTTATAATAATTTAATCATAAACATATCCTGTGAAACAAATGATTTTTATAAGCCTATAACTCTTGAAATATAAAATTCATTCATAGAAATCGATCCACCATAACATAATCCATTCATAGGAAGAATATGAATGGAAACATTGAATATTTTCCCTATAAATGCATGGTAACACCAGCTAATGTTATATAGATGGGAATAATATTGAAATAAATTTTAAAAACCTATCTTAACGAAAAATATCTTTTCGTCCCAGAAAAATACTTTTTAAAACGTAGATTATTTTGAAGACCATTTCCATTGAATATAAATTGATAACTACGAAATAAATCTTTAATAAATATTTATAACCTTATTACATGAAAACAAATAAGATAATCATGAAAACTACTTGAAAACCTATTTAATTGAAATAATATAAAATGACATTCAAAATATTTTGAAACCCATTTCTATGAAAATAATTTTAAATATTTTAAATTAGGATTGAAATATTTTTTATAACTACTTTCCTAGAAAACATATAAAGGACACATGATATTTATTTTAAACAATTTAACTTGAAAACATATAAAATAAGATTGAAATAATTTTGAATACCAGTTCCTTGAAAATAACTTTAAAAAAATTTATTTATTAATTAAACATTAAAAATATAAAATAACACTTCAATGGATTGATGTTGGATAAATCTGTGCATGTCATAACCGGTAAAAAGGAAAATTCCTTTTTCATTGTAAAAATGAATGAAAAATTCTATTTTGGAAAGGGAAAAGTTTTTTCCTTTTACGAAATTTGTAAAATAAAAAATTGACATAATTTCTTTTAATATCTATATGATCTTAGTATAATATTCCTATAAACCCTTTTAAAAAACATAGTATTTAAGGCAACACATTTTTTGGATAGAATATAGGGTAATGTCAGACGTTATCAAAACACATTATTAAATATATTATGTACCAAAAAGATGAAAAAATGTACCAATAAATGAATATATCATGAATAAATTGAGGAGAATAAAATTCATGAGTGTTATTGAGTTATGGATCACAATAGTTTTTCAAAGAAGCATAATCATTAACAATCTCAAAAAGTGAAGAGATTGTTTCAGTGAACTCTTACCACTTGGTTATATAAGATCATATTATCCATATAAAAAAAGAAATTACATGAATCTTATAATATCTTGATTATAAATAAATTCATTATATAACATGTAAAATGAAATTATATATAGCTTGAAATAATATTTAAGCTCAAAACAATACGTGAGTCACAAAAAATGAATAATCATGATAAAACTATTTTACCAATGTTTAAATTTTTTAATCCTAAACCCCATCACAGAATTATTAACTATTAGATATTTAAATACCCATAAATTTTTTCGTAATAATCATTGAATACATCCATTGATATTATAATACCCACACAAAAGAAAAGGTTGGTGAATAAAACATATATCTCATGGAAATAATTAGTGAGATTAAATCCTCTAACCTTGTGTCTTGACTCCCATCAGTCTCATTCAATCCACCTATATAATAAATATTAATTTATTATAAATTTTTTACATAATCATATTCTAATATCTAATACCATATATTGTTTAATTTTAATCATATATTACATGATTAAAAAAAGTCCTTTGTTAAGGTTTGAATTAATGTAATATCATCTTTGTTATTCACATGTGTCTTAATTTATTATATCATTGGTCCTTATACTTATAACATTATTCTAGAATGTAATCCATGATATAAATATAATTTATATCCATTATATTTTCATTATAAAAATCTATATAATATATAGGTATGAAATATAATACATCGTTCATGGAGATAATAAGCTTTATGTATGCCATAACGTTGTGACAAATATATTTTTTTATTATCAATAAATTTTGTGTAGAACGTGATAAACACATAATTCAACTAAAAAAATGAAATAACATATTCCTCAAAGCACATCATTTGACTACTAGATTTTACCTCTCTATATAACTTCGAGGATATAGTGTTTACCTGTGTATTTGGATCAACCATTAAAAGATCTTAAAACTGTAACACTAGCTTGTCCCATGATTGGATGAAATATTCTATATTGATATTCCCATCATTTAACCCTCTTATCAATATATTATCCTGCTTTTCTATCCAATAACACTACTCCACATTTGGAGATACCTTTAATAACCTACTCATCATTCTATTGTCATTTTCATCAGTAGAAATAATGTTCTGAACAAAAATCAAGCATTCCTCTATAGAGTTCATTAGAAATTCAAAATATTTCTACTACACTCTAATAGGTTATGCCTATAGAATTTTATTTGGGTTCAGGGCCCACTATCTCAGTTTTGTTTCTTCTTCATTGATCTAGTCTCCACAGGTAGGTGAAAATTTGAATACACTTTTCTGTTTTTATTTTCATATTGAAAAAATGAAATAAAATGGAATATATATATATTATCATTAATGTATAATTTTACAGTTATATATTTCATAAAAGTTAAATAAACCAATATTAGATGTTATGTATTGTGTAAATGAATCATATCGCTTTGAGGGAGCGGTAGTGCATACATTCTCAAGTGTAATTATCATATATACACCAAATATAAAGTAAAATGAATAAGTAATCTAAAAAAATAATTCTTATAATATCTGAAATATATAAATGGATTGTCCATAATAGTTTTCAACATAGGAGTTGGTAATGGAAAAATGATCAATCATCATTTAGTGACGTGATAGTTCCTCGTCCACATAATCAATATATTTGTTACCCGTCAGATGGTGGTGTGTGTAAGTTTTTGTATGACCCTTATCATAAAAACATCATATTATATTGATGATATTGATTTTTTTATAATATCCTTGAATAAATTGATTAGAGAGGGTGGGAAAAAAACAAAAGATCTTGAGAGAATTGTGACCTCTTAATCAATTATCTCCTTTTTGTTTGTGCCAAAGATTACATGGATTTCATTAATCCGAAGATGAGGCTTATAATAGTAACTTATGGAATATTTGAGCTTATTTGTTATATATTTTAGTGAATACATTGGGCTCAACAAGTCTGATGAAGTGTGATGAAACGATCCCTTTTTAAAGAGGATGAGGGGTACTCTTGTTAATATTTTAAGAGACAATTCCATCCTCATTTTTTATAATGAAATTAGATTCAATAGTGGTAACTATTAGATAAAATTGATTATAAGATCTATATATGTACATAAAATGGGTGTTGGAAAATTATCTAGGTCATTTTGAGTTTTAAATTTAATTATTAGTGCTTAGTTAAACAAAACTTTACGTTAGTCGATGTGATTAGTTTTAATTATTTTCACTAATATATTGTTCAAAAACTATGATTACCTTAATAGAAATTATAAATTATTGTTTTTCTAAATATAGAATCCATTTTATTAAATTCAAATCATATATGTGGATGAAAGTAATTGATATTTAATCACGCTGATGGAAAGAAACTGCGTGTTTTAAAACTAAAAAAATGAAAAACAATTGTTATATTTTTTTATCAACATTCAATGTTAGATTAGATCCAATTACTTAAATTGGATTAATTAATAGAAATATCATAAAATTTTACTTTAAAACAAATTTAAAATTTAATTAATAATTATACATATGGTAGATGAAAAATAATTTTTGAACTTAAATTCAGTATTTTTCACTATTTATTAAAAATATAACTTGACAAAAAATAAATTTTTTTACCCTAAACCAATTTTTATATTCTACATTCAAATATGTTATTTATTTTTTAAAATTAAATCTATAATATTTTGACAATTTGGATTTAAAATATGTTCTCTTTTAAAAAGATGTAAAAAGGTCTTACTAAAAATATATATGATTTTATACATAAAATTGAGTTTATTAATATCATAGCTCATTAAAATATTTTGGATTACTACCAAAAATAGTTTATTAAATATTTAAATTATATATCACATTAATATAAATATATACTTTTATTTAATTTAATTTATTATGGTTAAACAACTTTGTTTTAATAATTATAATATTTTCTTTTATATTCAATCAGTTTTCATATTCATTACTAATTAATTATTAACATCTGACTTCCTTGTAGATTAGTGTAAAACACATATTTTCATATGTTAGTTAACATTATTCATAAAATATAACATAACAGCTAGTTTATATATAATAGTATTTATATTGTTAATAATATATTATACTTTGGTTACACTCTGTCTCGTGTGTTATGAAAGTCATCGAGGAAGATGAATATTGCGGGTAATGTATGCTAACATTGTAGTTATGTATAGATAATGTTAAAAATTATGTTTTCATTAGTTCATGATAACTTGGTGTTTCTTATAATGAAATCAAATCCTATTTCTAGAAAATAATATATTCTTTATCGACATGTGAAATAAGAAATATCAAAAAGGCTAAATTAATTTGAAAAAAATTACAAAATATTAGGTTGTTATAGTATTTACGTTTAAAGACTTGGTTTTAATCTACTAATGAATCGATAAACGTTAATTTCAATATTTATGATAACGACATATCTGTACCTCGTATGTCTTCTAGTAGTTTCCTCATTGGAACTAACGAATTCATCATCCTTTTGTTTTCGATCCAGAAATCATATCTTAATTTACATATAAATAATTATAGTGTATTAAATGTTGAAATAAATCTCTTAAAAACATCTCACTCGATTGAGTCAATTTCATCATGTTTTCTCATATTCTTGATGTAATCACACCATTGATTCAATTTTCCTTCCAAATGATAAACATCCAAAATGTGTTTTTTTATTTCAAACATTGTATAATAGAATATACCATTTTAGTAGTACTCATCCATCACTCAAATACTAGTGGATCATTAAATCCACTAAAAGATGGTGGAATTTGTCTCATGAGTGAATAAACATAATTTTGTTATCTTCATTGTTTGTTGGATGTTTATCCTATTCCATTTCTTGAGAAAGATTTGTGGCCATGACAATTTTATTATTCATTCCCAGTCCCATAATATTAGGACACTAATGAGGATAATATTTGAATGATCCATTAATTTTTTTATTAAAATGTTCCTTCAGGTTTCATCCATTGACTAAAACAAAAAATCACAGTGTGATAAACATTAATCATTTCCATAAAAACAGTCATGGACAATATTTTATATGATGTATAAATAAAGACACATTCATTAAAATACTTAAAACATAATGTTTAACCTAGGGTATTCATGGTCATAATCTAGTCTAATCCTTCATGCTGATTTTTATAGAAAATGTAAACTAACAAAATCATATACACCATGATGGTCAAAATAGGTGAACATTATGTTCTATTTTCATGTACCATGTAATACTCGAGTAATGATCTACTTGACTTTTTTGGTGTTTTTACCCCTAGTTACATTAGTTCCAGAGCTAATCCTGCATGTGGTGGCTAAATATAGATGTATTTCTAGGTAACTAACACAATTTATTCATTTCTAATACTTTAGGATATTACTCTATACATTTCCTTATCCTTTTATATTTTACTAATTATTTCACATATGATATTGTAATGGTCAAAAACCCTTCCTTTGATACCAACTATAATGACCCTAATTTTCTAACATAGACATTTCATCATGATATTGTTTAAAATTAATTACATTACACGAACATACACCTAGGGGATAAAGAGTTATATTTCCTTTAGAAACATGGAAAATAAAAAAATGTTGTTCATAGATAAAATACATCATCTCCTACTAAGTCTATCATAATTATTACCTTTCTACAAAAAATACATAATACATTTCTTCATAAAATTATGAAAATAAACATAAGAGAGGATGAAATAGTATTCTAAGAAAGGGTAAATAAGTAATATATGTAAACTTAACATGATTATAAGGTTATGATAACACAAGAATATTATTTTAAAGATGTATATTATATATAAATGATCATAATTGTGGGTCATAGAATTAATATTGGAAGTTCAGAAGACATGATTCATAAGGGAATTAATGTACTAGATAAATAAAAGCATAAAAGTGGAACAATAAATATAATTATAGAAAACAAATATTCATAGAAAATTATATACCGACATATCATCGGTCATTTCCAAGTATATCATAATATAATGGGTAACTCCCCAACCCATTGTAGTTATCAACGATCACTCCTAGAATTATCATAATAGATAAATTATCATACTAAATTGGGTTTACACTCAATTCCATTTATAGTTATCTAAAGTGATTTAAATAATTAACTAATCAATTAGTGTGATATAGATCCCACTTATCACATAATGAAAATTTTATATATGTTTTCCACAATTTAATATAATATTCATCATATAATAATCCAAGAAAATAAATGGGTATTATAAATAATTTAACATATCAGAACCCATGAAAGGACATGAATATCATAAATATCTTTTCATCATAACCATAAAACTTTTAGAGAGTTAATGAAGCTATTATAATTTCATTATATCCCCTATAATTATTATGTAACATCACACAATGCCATATTGGATGTAAAATGATTTTGGAATAAATATCATTTTGAATGTTTCTTGAGGAAAAAATCCTTTCTTTTAAAATCCCTCTTTTAAAACTAAAAATTTATAACATATTGTGAAAAAACAACTAAAATATGTATAAAAATTTATGAACGACACTTCATAAAAAATTAAGGGTATGATAGTGGGAAATAGTTTTCATTCCACACACATTAAAAAAATATTCCATTAAAATTTTCGATAAAATGTAAATATGACCTATTTTGGAAAACAACATGAAGAATCGTTATAAACCACTTTATCAAAAATTAATTTTTTTAAATACCATTTAATAAATCCTTTGAGTAATGTTAAAATATTTTTTAAAACATGTTTGGAATATATTGGATTGAATTAAAAATAGTTTTTAAACAAAGATAGAAAAAACAAGGATTTTTCTTAAAAACCATATTTTGGTTCTTACAGTACGTAAAAAAAAGAAAATGGATGTAATTTATGTCATTTCTGTATATTTAGTAAATAAAAACTGGATATGTAAATTCATGATGTTATTTAGAAATATTAATTAATATTTATCCATCTAAAACATAATCATAAAAAAGCCTAATAAACAATGAGATTGTAACATAAAATATTTACCACTTTGAAATCATCTAAATTGTATACCCAATTTAAGAATAAAATAAAATAAAACATTTGATATCATTAAATGAATTAGATTAAAGATGTATCATGTCATTGGTAATGTATATTCACCTCATGTATGAATATTTATTCATAACCTAACTTATGTCTCAAAAAATGTAATTTGAGAAAAAAAAATATTCCCTAAAGGTATGAAATAATTTGATCAATTTAGAAAAACATTTATGATTAAAAAAATTATTATACCCTTATCACATTTCCATATTCATATTTATGATATTATATATTATTTACTAAGTAATTGGTCTACTTATTTATAAACAATTCCATGTGAAAATAACATTTTGTGTAATATGTACTTCATTATCCAAATATTTTTTATTTTTTAATTTCTGTTCCTTTTACTTTTATCATGGTTACATCAGCTCTGTAATATTAGTAATGATATAAATATCATATATATTTATTGTTTTTGTTTTTCGAGCAATCCATAGAAGTTAGAGATATGAAATGAAAAACATTATTCATGGAGATGATATGTTGTATGTACACTTGAACAGTGTTTCAATCAATTTATGAATAAATAATAATAATTTTTTTCAAATATATCACATTTATTTCTTTGCTTTTTCTTTATTAACTTCCATAAAATGATTCATTGAAAAAAAAATTACATCATTTCGTAAAGAGGTAGGCCTTTATAGATATGAACGACGTTTTCATATTCCCTATGGAATGGATAGTAAGAAAAAATATATTAAAAAAAATTTAAAATTTATTATAATGTAATAAATAAAATATATTAAAACAATAGATAAATCATTATATCATGCTATTATATATTGTGATGGAAACTAAATTTTATCAGTTCGTGAGGTAGTAGTCCACCCAACACACAATCAATGGATTTGATTCACATTTAAGGGTGGTGGAGATGGATTTAGATTGTGTAGATAAAAAATAAAAAATAAATATATTTGTGATACTAATATTATTTTATAATAATGCATTAATAATATTTTATGTTTGTAGAGGATGATATAAAATAAAATCCTTAGTTAAGTATATCACTTTTTCGTCAGACTACATCATTTCATTTGCCCAAAAATCATTCCTAGTATAGATTTATGACAAAAGAATGTCATATATGACGATTTATTGGATGGATTTATGTTTTTTTGGGATTTTATTGGATAATACAATGGGGTTTTAAGTGTGTAATGGAGAATAAACGGGATGTCCCTTCATAATGTGCAGGAGTGGTCATACATTGAACTATTGTAATTAAATAATCCCTCCCAAATTATTATCATTAAAATAGGATAAAAAAGTACCACTTTTAATATATATAATATGTTATAATTCTAAAAATATGATCATTAAAGATTAATTAGACATGTTTCGGGTCATTTTTAAAGCATATCATTTTATATTAAGTCCAAGAAAACTTGTTTTTATCATTTTCATGGTAAATAGTTTTTAAGAGTTTTATTATTAATTATAGTAAAAAGTTATTTTTCATTTATTTTATAATATAATATTTTATTATTCAAAATATTGAACATAATTTTAAAAATAACAATCATATATGTAGAATATTTTAATTTAAAATTAAACCTTCATATGGGAAAAAATTGGTTTACCCAAGAGAAAAGTTATAAATGTTTTAAGTGTTTTTATATCAAAATGAAACATGAAATTGATTCCAATTAGCTGTATTGGAATAATTAAAATATAATTGAGGTAATTTTTCTTTTAAATTAGATTACTAAAAAATATTCATATGAATTCATTAAATGAAAAATCTATTTTTGATAATGTTAATTATTTTTCACTATTGATTTAAAAACAAATCTTTCAGAAAACTCCCAAAAACACATATTATGATATTTTATACATATTTAATATTATTATTATTTTCATTATGTAAGCTAAATTTTATAAAAGATTCAAAATATTATTCTCATATTATTTTTAAAAAAATCAAGAAATTAATTTTAGTGAAAATAGTACTATAGAGACATATAAAGACATTACCAATAATTATATACTTCTAATTAAAAATTTCTTATTTATATGAATACATTATGAAGAAAATTAAAATGAGTTTATTCATGTTCATACTGAAATTTTTAGTATCAATATCATAAGTACCATGTCAAATAAATTGTAGATTTTGGTTTATTCGAACTTTTTTTTGTGTCTAGCACAAACAATCTAAAAAAACATTAATTGAGAATATCTTAAAATATCATAGTGTTATATAGTGCGATTATATGTATGAAAAGAGGAACATTTCATATAAAACACTTCAAATTCCAGGCAATAGATGTCGATTCCCGTCTAGTGAATCCTTCAGCAACCAACCATAAGTTTGGGTTCCTCATTGCCATGAGATTGCATTACTCATTTTGTAATGAGGATATTGCCTACCAGGGATGTTAAATGTAGGGATTACTTTAACTCAAGAATTAAATATTTAATGGAAGAAATTATAATGTGTCCCATCAATAAACCGAATGATTTTTTTTCCCCAAGGAGGTCCCAATTAAAGCATTAATGAGTGCTTTTATGGGGATCATGAAGATAGATTGGCAGTCTATGTAGGTGAAAATATGGGGACTAACATCGTGCGGAATTATTGATGCAAGGACAGGAGGAAAAAATCTATAATCATACCCCAATATTTATACCAAACTTTTTTGGGAAGTTTGAGGACCAAGAAGGGCATTCTTCTATTAAGGGTACTCCTTCATGGTGGGCTTTTTTCGAGGGTGAAACATAATCTGCATTACAGGTAGCTGGGTATACCCATTTTTGAAGGATCCCTTTTTGAGTTTACCAAAAACTATGGGGAACGTGAATTACATTCTACTATCTTCTTTGTTATCAATATTTCTATTTTGGTCTACTCTCTGGTAGTGAGAAACACATGTATTTATAGTGATGTAAAATAACTATTTTCCCAAAAAATTTGGCCAATGTAATGAACTAGAGTTTTTAAATGATATTTTATTCATTAATAAATTTGTTTTAAATGAAACATTACAAATAGACATTGTATATAGAAACCAGAAACATATATATTTATAAATCATTATCAAATATAATTACATTAGTCTTGTATGAAACCAATTAAAATTCCAAACATTAAAACTGAATAAAATAAAATAGAATAGCTAAAATGGGAAAATATGGATCACCCCAATATGTTAAAATCTTATCCACCATAATATATATATAAACAATATATTAGTAAACCAATCATCATATTATGAAAACTAATATATAATAATATGTTTAATCATAGTAATTTTTTAGTGAATCAATGAAGTTGTATTTATAGGGTATAATGTGAAATGTGACTATTTGGATTCAACAATTAAATGCTTTTTATTCAAAAATGACCATAAATCAATATTTCCATTGATCAATATGACTATTGGAAACTATACCCTTGTTTGATAGTTTTACAAACATAAGTAGTTTTGATAAGAAGTAATTACAAATTATAATTGATATAGAATGGAGGATCAATATCCTCAACCTATAAAGTATTGCTAGAAGAAGACCATTTATTAGAACATGGGAGTGAGGTAGTGTTACTATGGTTGTTCATTCACCTTGAAAAACCTATAATCTTACAAGTGATGCAAGAACATAATCACCATTAATATAATTTCATGATAGTGGAAACTACAACATGGTCAATTTTAGAAGCACCACCCTGTAAAATGACCACCATCACACACCTTACCCTGAGGGTGTATGTAGGTGTAAAAAGTAGATACATGACTAAGCCTTAGTTACATAAATTGTAATTTACCTTGTAAAAATAATCTTCTTATACAATAAATTCCTTTAAATAATGTATTTTCTTAACAAAATATATGTTTAATTGATTTGAATTTCATAAATTTATCTTGGGACATAAATAAGACATAATTTCTTTTAAAAACGATATAATTTTTTATAATAAACCAATGTTTAATGAATAAATTTTATTAACATAAATATAGTTAAAAACAATATTTAAATATTAATGAAAAAATATTTAATAATGGCCTATACAAATATTTATAAGTGTCAAAAAATTTATTTTTCCTTAAATCTGTCATTTTTCAATATGTATGGTTTTTTATATTTGAATGATAAAATTATCATACATATAAAATTATTATGATAAACTTTATATTATAATTTAAATAATCGTGTTTAAATTAGGTTATTTTTATTATTTGAGTATGTTCTAAAATACTTTATTTTTCAATGAAAATTAAAAAATATAGTTTGCGGTTTTTAGTTTGTTTTATGATAAAATAATTACATAATAATGATTTAATAATTAATTAACCACAATAAATGGCCAAAAAAATTTTATTTTATTATTTTATGTATTTCGATATATTTTTATCTATTTTCAAACATAGAAGTGACTATCCGTGTCATAGTTTAAAATTTTAATTTTCAAAACATTACAATTTGAAAAATTTTCTTCTCCAAGAAAAAAGACGTATTTAAAAATGGATTGTGGTATTTATAGATTAAAATATTATAAAATTTGATTCGAATTTCTAAAACCATGAGAAAAAATTGGGCAGCTAATGGTTTATCAATTTTTAAAACCTAGCATTCCAAGACCTATATTTGAAAATTATTAAACAATTCTGAAACTTTTACTATAAATACTCACCACTTTATCCATTGAAAATCACTCTAAATCCTTCTTCCAGGATGTTTTGAATATTTTCTGTCTCAATGAGTCACCCCCAATGTGTTCTTAATCCCCCAAGATTCAAACCCTCAATACTTTGGATTAACTCTTTAAGGTAGGGATAATCGCCACTTCTCTTTACTATTCAAGTTCACTTTTCTATGTAGTATGTATTCTAATTTCCAATTTATGTTATTTTTACCACATTATATCAACCCATTACAATAATAATAGTATTTTTGTAACATAAGAGGTAAATAAAGAATATGAAATTTTCCATAATTAATCATATTTGTGAATTATATATTAATTTTATTTTAAATGTGTTGCTTTTTTCAATTGCGTACCCGATACGCAAAAACATGTTTATTTAAAATCTTATGTTGCACACTAATAACATAATATTATTATTTTAAATGGTTGTTAATGCCTAGAATTTTATTTCCAGGAATGAATATAAATAACTACAAAATGATTATATATGTAGGTTAAATGTTTTTACGTTTATACAATAAATATTAGGGTCTTAAAATGTGAATTAATGTAATTTTAAGCATAAATGCACTAATATTCACTAAAAGGTCAATTTACCTTATTTTGATGGTGAATCCTCTTCAAATATAGTTATATTCTCTTTTATATGTTATATTTAAAAAATTATATTCTTATACAGAATGGGAATGTCAAAATTAACTTTATGTTGATTTTTGGAATTTTTCCGATAAAATTCATTTTTTAATGAATAGTGAAAAATACTATATTTTAAATCAAAATTACCTTTTAATATAATTTATTTATATGGTTTGATTATCTATTTAATTGGTTTTAAATTATAATTATATTATTTTTTTACCATTTAATCCAATGTTGGTCATAGGAATTAACTTCACTTTGAAATTGGACATAAAGAAGTGTCAATCTTTTGATAGTTAATATTTCTTAAAAAACACTTTTTTTTGTTTTGACAGCGGGAATTAATTATAAATAACCTTCTACCACTTCTATGTTTTGAATTTTTAAAAATGGATTTCATATATGGAATCATGTGGTTCATATTATATAAATATGTATCTTTTATTTTTATACATTTTTCATATTTACTTCAGTAAATATTTTTTACCCTAGTTAAATGATAAATCAGGTAAATAATGGTAAAACAAATAATATTATAATAATCTAAAATTACCTTAAAACTTGTCCTAACCATGTTTTATTAGTAATGGCTGACCATGGTCATCCTTGGGTTGATTTGGGGACCCCATTGATCCACTTATGAATGATAATGGCACTTTAGATTAATTAATTTAAAGTAAAGAAAAAAATGGCCTAAACAAATATCATTTAGTAAATAAATTTTAATATAATGTTAATATTATTTAATATAAATATTCATTGGAAATAGAAAAATATTTCCTACATCATGTTATTTTTTTTATTTTTAGACATCGAATAAATTAAATTATTTATGACAAAATAATGATGCAGTGTTTACTTCATTAATAAATTATTTAAATAAATACAATTATAAATATACAAATAACATCAAAAACCTATATCGTACTTATTGGATGATTGTGTTTCAACCACGAGTCATTTTATCATTGACTCTAATTATTTTTGGACCTTCAGGCACCGAATATCATTATATTATAAAATAATATTTTCAAACTTTTCTAAAGAGCGCATCCTCCCACTTATAAAAAAAGAACATTTATAACCAATTCCTCACACCTCTCAAGTCTTTTGGATCGTCCAAAATCTTCCTAAATAATATCCATACATCCCTCTCCTTTTTCTAGAAGCCTTACCTTAGGCAGAAGGCAGATCAAGAATTCTTTTTGGTTCAAACCAAATAAAATTACCCAAATTAAATATGATGATTTTTATTAACTTATTTTATATTATTTTACTTCTCCAACCCCCTAAAATCTTTTTATTTTTTTCTATTATAAAACAATCAGTATCATATATATAATAGTATGTTGGTATAAGATTTATTCTAACTACACATACACACACCTCCGTTTAATGGGTGAAAAACATATTGTTTCTCTGGATGGAAAACTAACGCCTCACAAAACTATGATTATTCGATTATCTCATACTGACTTTAGTGGTGGTCGTTAAGATGATACTATATTTATATATGATATATATTATGTTTATGTTTTCATTATTCTTTTGTATTTTTCATTTATAGCATACTTTTATGGCTTCCATAATGGGTAAACGTGATAATTTAATTTGAGGAAGTGCGGATTACCGTCCCCTCAAAGTGATATGACACGTTAATGCCATACGTGGGACATATAAAGAATAGAGTTAATGATATTATATATGATATTATAATATAACTATAATATTACCTATGTTTCATTATGTTTTAATTCCATTAGAATAAGAAATAGAAATGAAATTAGTGGTCATCCTTACGTACGACTTACCGTCTCCATGAACGGTGCATTTCATTTTGTATCTCCAAATGATATATACTATTATAAATAAATATATATATATATATACTGGATATATATGATATATATGATATCTAAATAATGAATATCATTCTTGATATAATGGACTATTGACCACAAAGATAACTTGTAAATATAAGGAGTTCATTTTTCACTCACATACAAAATATCGACAAAACGAACGTTATTAACATAAATGATTACATAATGTTTATAAAATGATAATAAGTTATATAAAAGAAATAATAAACATAAAAAGGTTCTTAAGAAAGTAAAAATTAACATTAGTTTACTATTCAAGAGATTAAAGAGTGAACTAGTCAACTAGGACATGAGGTGAGGGATTCATCTCAATCTCCTTTCATTGAGGAATATTTTGTTTTAATAGATGACATTATTTTATACGCTATATAAATAGCTTTGAATTTTCATTTCATTCAAGGAGAATAGTTTTCTATGAAGTGTTTTAGTAAATGACAAAAAAATTGTGTTTCTTTTTTTACGTAAGCGGTGACAATGACCTTTCCGTCGCCATGAGTATTATTTGATCTTTTGCTTCCTTAATAGGCCATAATGTTTTTAAAAGGAAAATAAAATATTATATACTAGTTTACATATTTTGGTATTGAAAAATATTGTCATAATTGAATTTTTTATGTTAATAAATTCAAATGATATATTTTGATTGAAATGTGGAAATTTTATCGTTCCTTTATGTTTTTTATATGTGTTATGAATATGTTATGGTTCTTGAGAATTATTTATGTATATGGGTGGTTCCGTGATAAAGCTAGGGTGGGTGAGCCTGATATAGCTCTTCAATGCATTGGGTAACATGATGGAGGTAAACATGAATGTTTCTCCTAAGAGATTTATGGAATATACTATGGTGGGTATTCCAAATGTAACTCCCTACGTAGTTGTGATAACTATAATGTAAGAATGATTTGGATGACACAAGTTACCTTTATGATTTATTATTTTTCTGTGTTAATCATAAATCTTATGATTTCATGGGGTATGTTACATAACTTATGTTATGTATGTATTGATGAACTAATGTTTACTTACTTTATTTTATAACCCTTTCTAAGATTTTTATGCTCATACCATGTTTTGAAATGTTTTCACATGACATAATGATTAATAGGGTCAAGGATGGTATCAGGAAAAAGACATGTAGTCTAAAACATGGAAGTAGACATGAATCTGTTTTTCCAGAGTTTTTATTTTATGAATAAATGGAAACTGAGAAGAAGTGTCTACTTTGTAATCTATTCATATGTAATAGTTATGTTCTAATTATACAAACCTCTAAACCAGAAAATATCCTCAATGTGAATTACTCATTTAATTAAATATTATGTAATGTTTAAGGTCGAGTCCTTATAGTTGGTCTCAAAGGTCGGTTCAGATAACTTTAGGAGTTACGGTATTGTTAAATTAATATCCATAAAGTAATTTATGTTAATATAGAAATCATATAACATTTATATATTACTATGTTGCTTTGCCTAAGATATTTATGTGTTCAAAATGGTTTTCCACAGAGGAAACAGGGCAGCTATGTTGGTACATCATCAAAAAGGAGACATCCTTCCAAATCCCGAAATTGAGATGGTCAGAATCAGAACTAAATAGTTTGTTGTAGTGATGGAATGGTTGAATCAGGCTATCAATGGTGGTGGTAACCATGAACGAGATCAACCTAATCAACCACAGAAAAACATATCAGAAGTGGATCATTTTATGAGGCAACGTCCCCCATCATTCAAAGGATCATCTAACCCTGTGCAAGCTGAAGGGTGGATTAAATCACTGGAAAAAAAATTTATGTCTAGGGGTGTTCATAACATCAAAAGGTTAGTCTTGATGTTTACCGTTTTGATGATGAAGCTGATCAGTGGTGGTCGATGGGGAAAATATCAGGGATAGTGAGGAGATTTATTATCTTGTTTGGTATGAATTCAAATGTATGTTTCTTGAGAAATATTTTCCTAAGGTGGTTCGTCTTATGATGGAAAACAATTCGTCGAGTTGAGGCAGAAGGATGACTCAGTGGCTGCTTATGAAGCAAAATTCACTGGACTAGAAAGGTATGCTCAAAATTTCATACAAGAACTTGATTGTAAAATCATCCATTTTCACTCAGTATAAAAGCCAAAGTATCAAAGGGATTTATCTTCTTGTGTGTTCAAATGTTATGAAAAAATTGTTTGTTGAGCAGAGAAGGTGGAAATGTTTTTTTTCTAATGATCATGTGTTCTTTGACAAACAATAGAATATGGGGACGAGGTGTTAGGTGAAAGGGAAGAACTTATCAAAAAATTATTATGGTAAGAAACATAAGTTTACAGTTTGTGGAAATTGAGGTAACAAGCATGCTAAGGAATGTCTTTTGAATTCTGGTAAGTGCTACCTTTGTGGTAAAATTGGACATAAGGATCATAATTTCACTAAAAAAGATTAAGGAAATGGTAATACAAAATTTGATTTACAGTCGGTAAAATGTTTTCAGTGCAATTAAATGTGTAATTATGAAAATGAGTGTCCAACAATGAATTCAACTGAGGGAAAGCATCCAGAATACAAGCAGAAAGGGGTGGTGAAATCCTTTGCAACTACATCAGCAGATGTTGGGCCATATAATGAACTAGTATCAGGTACACTGTTTGTTTGTTCATATTATGCCAATGTGTCATTTGATTCGGGGCCTATACACTCTTTCATTTCTGAGAATTTTTCTAGTAAATTGGGAATTCCATCACAAGATATGAATATAGAACTTATGGTAAAATCACCTGGAGGAAATGATGAGACAACAAGAAAACATAAGAACCTTCCTGTCCTTGTGTGCGGGGAGAATCAACCTTCAAATATTATTGTTTTGCCTCCGGTAGAGTTTCATGTTACTTTAGGGATGGATTGGATTTCTGTTTGTTAGGATAATATTTACTACAATGCTAAAGAGCATTATTTTGAAAATGATTTTCAGAATGTGTACAAGAATGAATCCTTGATATTGATAACATATTAGGACACTGAGAAACTAGTAAAATATCTAAATGAATGTCACCTTGCACATATTGTCGAAAATAAAGTGTTGTGATTAATGATGTGCTAGTGGTAAATGAGTACCTTGATGTTTTTCCTGATGAGTTGCCTAGTAGTATACCTGATTGGGATGTTGAATTTATTTTTTTACTTAGTTCCTGATTCTATTACAATTTCAAAACTCTCATATCAAATGGCCCAAATTGAACTTTTAGAGTTAAAGAAGAATTGTTGGAGTTATTAGATAAAGGTATCATTCGACCTAGCACATCTCCATGGGGTTCCCCTATCATATTTGTTATAATAAATATTTTTCAATGAGACTTTTCATTATTATAGAGCATTTAATAACATCATTATTAAGAACAAGTATCCTTTGGCTCATATCAATGATTTGTTTGATGAGCTCTAGGGAGCTTAGTATTTTTCAATGATTTATGTGAGATCAGGGTATCATTAGTTGAATGTGAAAGAATCATACATTCTGAAGACCAAATTTCGTACTAAGTATGGCCTTTATGTGTTTTTAGTTATTCCTTTTGGGTTATCCAATGCACCTACTGTATTCATGGATCTTAGGAATAGAATTTTTCGTGAGTTCATGGATATGTTTGTGGTTAGGTTCATTGATGATTTTTTGGTTTATTCCATAAGTGAAGAGGAACATGAATGTCATTTAAGGGTTCTTTTGAAAACCACAAAAGATAAGAAACTGTTTGGGAAATTCCTCAAGTGTGAGTTCTGGATACAATTTTTTTTCCTTGGTCACATTGTTTCAAAAAATGGCATAACTGTTGATCCTGCTAAAATAAATGTTGTTGAATAATAGCCAAGACCCACAAATATAACCGAGATCCGTAGTTGTTTTTGGTTTTTTTGGTTATTATAGGACGATTCTTGAAAATTATGCATGGTTATCTAGTCCAATGACTATGTTAACGTGAAAAGGTGTTATGTTGATTTGGACAAAAGAATGTGATGATTGTTTTCAAGAATTGAAAATAATATTGGTGAATGCTCTTGTTTTGGTACTTCCTTCCAGAAATGGTGACTTTGTTATTTATATTGATTCTTTGTTGAAAGGACTTGGTTGTCTTTATGAAGAATGATCAATTAATTTCTTATGATTCATGTCAGTTGAAACCTCATGAGTTAAATTACCCAACAAATGATTGGGAAGTAGCAACTATTGTTTTTTTCTTTAAAAATTTGGTGGCATCATTTGTATGGATTAATGTGTAAAATATATACTGATCTAAAAATTTTAACAAATATATTCACTCAAAATGAATTGAACCTAAGACATAGGAGTTGGCTTGATTTAATCAAGGATTTTGATTGAATGATCTATTACAATTCCGGAAAAGAAAATAAGGTGGCTGATGCTTTGAATCGAAAAAGTAATGCTTTATTAACCATGCTACATTTACAACGAGATCCTTTAGTTTTTGATTAGATGAAATTTTGCATAAAAATTGTTGGTGCATGAAATTCTTCTCTTTAGTTTCAGGTTTCAGTGAAATCATTTCTATTAGACAGAATAAATCAAACGCAGAAAGAAGGCAGTGAGTTGGAGAAAAAGTTAGAGTTTGTTCAGAATGGTAAGTTGCATGATTTAAACATTGATAATGATTGAGTTTTTAGGTTTAGTAATAGATTATGTGTGCCTTGGGATTCATAGTTGAAGAATGAGTTGTAATGTGAAGCTCATATTTCACCGTTTTCAGTTTATCCTGGTCATACTAAGATGTACAGAGATCTTCGTGATTATTACTGGTGGGATGGAATAAAAAGTGATATTGATGATTTTACTATGAAGTGTTTGACTTTTTAGTAGGTTAATGAAGAGTGGTAGTTACGGAAAGGGATGCTTCAGTCATTAGCAGTGCATGATTGATAATGGGAACATATATCCATGGACTTCATTTTGGTATTACCAAGGACATCTCTTGGTAATAATGCAATCTGGGTTATTGTTTATCGATTGAATAAATCTGATCATTTCCTTCCTATTTGAGATACTTTGTCTCTAAATCAACTTTCTCGGTTGTATGTTAAAGAGATAGTCAGGTTGCATGGAGTTCCCTATATATTGATTCTGATCGTGATCTAAGTATTTCTTCTAACTTTGGGAAAGGCCTTCAGAAGTCATTGGGCACTGAATTAAATTTTAGTACAACTTTTCATCTGAAATCAGAGGGGAAGTTAGAACGAAAAAATCAGTATTTGGAGGATATTCTATTAGCTTGTTCACTGGATTACTAGGGAAATGGGGTCCAACGTCTTTCTTTGGTTCAATTTTTATATAATAAAAGTTTTTATTCTAGTATATAGATGGCTCCATTTGGGGAATTATATGGAAAGCGTCGCCGAACTCCAGAATTTTGGGATGAAGTAGGTTAAAGGAAGCTGATGGGACCAGAATTGGTAGAAGAGATGGTCGAAAAGGTTCGGTGGATTCAGAAGAACATAAAAATAGCTCAGAGCAGGATGAAAAGATATGTAGATAATCGGAGGAAGAATATCTTTTGAGGTAGGTGATCATGTTTTTCTCAAAGTTTCTCCATGGAAAAGTGTGATGTGTTTTGGTAAGAAAGAAATGTTGAGTCCCAAGTTCATTGTATCTTATGAAATCCTGGATAAAGTTTGATCAGTTATGTATAGACTGGCTTTACGTCTATGTTTATCCTAGGTACACAATGTTTTTCATGTTTAGATGTTGAGAAAGTATATGCCTGATCCATCACATATTTAGTGCCCATAGGTAGTTCAGTTGGAAGAGAATCTCTCTTATAAAGAACAACCAGTCCAGATTCATGACTATAGAGAGCAGGTGTTGTGGAATAAGTTAATTCACTAGGTAATGGTTTTGTGGGAAAACCATATGGTTGAAGAGGCAATGTGTGGATCTGAAAATGCTATGAGGGATAAATACCCCCATTTATTTGATAAGTGAATCAAATTTTGAGGACACAATTTCCAAAAGGGGAGAAGGATTTAACATAAAAGGTAAATAAAGAATAATAAATTTTCCATAATTATGCATAATTGAGTATTAAATATTAATTTTAATTTAACGGGTTTGCTATGTTCAATAATATACCCGATACGCAACAACAGGTTTCTTCGAAATCTTACGTTTCACACTAATAATATAATATTATTATTTTAAATAGTAGTTAACGCCTAGTTGTTCTATTGGTAGGAATGAGTATAACTAACTAAAGTATAATTATACATGTCTTTTTAATTTTTTTACATTTATTCAATGAAATTTAGGGGCTTAAAATGTGAATAAATATAATTTTAAGCATAAATTCCCTAATATTCACTCAAAAGTTGATTTACCTCCTTTTAAAAGAAAACCCACTTTATATCTAGTTATATTTACTTTTATATGTTCAATTTAAACAAATAAAATTCTTCTTTAGAATGGGGATGTCAAAATTTACAATGTGTAAATTTTTTGAATTTCTCAGATAAAATTAAATTTTTAATGAATAGTGAAAAATACTGTATTATAAATCAAATGTGCCTTTTAATATAATTTATTTATATGGTTAGATTATCTTTTTAATTGTTTTTAAAGTTTAATTATGTTATGTTCTTACCATTTAATCCAATGTTGGTTATATTAATTAATTTCACTTCGAAATTGCACATAAACAAGTGTCAATCCTTTGATAGTTATTATTTTTAAAAAACATGTTTTTTCTGACAGTGGGAATTAATTTAAAATTAATTTATTCCACTTCTGTGTTAAGAATTTTAAAAATTGGTTTCCATGTTTATAATCCAAAGTTTCATATTTTTTAAATAAGTAACTTATATTTTTAGGAATTTTAAATATTTACTTTAGTAAATATTATTTTACCATAGGTAAAATGTAAATAAGGTAAATATGGGTAAAAATTAATATAATAGTAATTTTAAATTACCTTAACACTTTTCCTAACTATATTGGATGGGTAATGGCCGACCATGGTCATCCTTGGATCGATTTTGGGACCCTATGGAGCCACTTATGAATGATAATGACACTTTAGATTAATTAATTTAAAGTAATGAAAATACTAGAATAAACAAAAATTGTTTATTAAATTAATTTTTATATGGTGTTATATAAGTAATAGTTTTGACTATAAATATTCATTGGAACGCTAAAAATAATTCCAACATCATGGTATTTTTTTCTAATTTTCTAAAAAACTATTAATTAAAATATTTATGAGATAATAATGATGCATTGTTTACATAATTAATAAATAATTTAAATAAATAAGATTATAAATATTAAAATAACATCTAAACCCTGTCCAATAAATAATAGATGATTTTATTTTGACCATGAGTCATTTTAAATTTTACTATAATTATTTTTGGACCTTTAGAAACAGAATATCATTATATAATAAAATAATATTTGCACACATTCCTAAAGAGCCCCTCCTCCCCCTTATAAAAATAGACCATTTCTAACCAATTTCTCACACCTCTCAAGCCTTTTGTCTCCTCCAAAGTCTTCCCAATTATATTAAATACATCCCTCTACTCCTCCTAGAAGCATTACCTTAGGACGAAGGCATTTCATGAAGTCCTTTTGGTTTAATCCAAAGGGAATTACCCAAATTAAAGGTAACGATTCCTCTTAAGTTATTTTATTTTATTTTACTTATCCAACCCCCTAAACTCTTTTTAATCCATTCTTTTAAAACAAAAACAATATACTTAATATACTATTATGTTGTTATGAGATGTATCCGGACTACACTTACACACCCCTCCATCAAATGGGTGAAGAACATACTGTTTCTCTAGTTGGAAAACTAACATTTCACGAAATGATGATTGTTCGATTATATCTTACTGCCAATCATGGTGGCCATTAAAATGGAATTGTTTTTATATATGATATATGTTATGTTTATTTTTTATTTATTCTTCTGTATTTCCCCTTTATATCACACATTTATGATTTCCATAATGGGTAAACGCCGTAATTTCATTTGAGGAAGTGCAGACTACCACCCCCTCAATGTGATATTACTCATTAATTTCATATGTGGGGACTATAAAAGATGGATTTAATGATATTATATATGATATAATAATGTAATTATAATATTACTTATGTATCCTTATGTTTTAATTCCATTAGAATAATATATAGAAATGAAAGTAGCGTTCATGCGTACGTACGGCTTACCATCTCCATGAAAAGTGAATTTCATTTCTTAACTTTAAATGATATATACAATTATAAATAAATATATATATATATATACTAGATATATATGTTATATATGATATATAAATAATGAATATCCTTCTGGATATAATGAACTATTGACCACATGGACAACTTGTAAATATAAGTTGTTCAATTTTGACTCAAATAGAAAATATAGACAAAATGAATGTTATTAACTTAAATGATTAAATAATGTTTATAACATGATAATAAGTTATATAAAAGGAATAATAAACTTAAAAAAGTTACTTAAGCAAGTATAAATTATCATTAGTTTATTTTTCATGAGATTAGAGAACAAAGGGTCATCTCAGACACAAGGTAATGGACTTCATCTCAATCTCCTTTCATTGATGCATATTTTGTATTAATACACGACATTATTTTATACGTTGTATAAGCACATTTGAATTTTCATTTCATTCAAAGGGAATCTTTTTCTTCGAATAGTTTTACTAAATGACAAAAAATGAATGTTTCTTTTTTTACGTAAGCAATGACAATGACATTTCCATCCCCGCAAGTATTATTTGATCTTTGGATTCCTTATTAATCCGTAATGTTTTTAAAATGAAAATAAAATTCCCTATACTATTTTACATATTTTGGTATTGAAAATTCTTCTATAATATATTTTTTTATGTTAATATTTTTAAATGATATATTTTGATTAAAATGTGGAAATGTTATCTTTATTTTATGTTTGTTTTATGTGTTATTAATATATTATGGTTATTGGGAATTATTTACGTATACGGGTGGTTCTGTGATAACGTTATGGTGGGTTAACCTGAGATAGCTCTCCAATTCATTGGGTAATGTGACGGAGGTAAACATGAATGTTCCTCCTAAGATATTTTGGGAACATACTATGATTGGTATTCAAAATATAACTCTATACGTAGTTGTGATAGCTACAAAGTATGTATGATATGGATTCCACAAGTTACCATTATTATTTATGATTTCTCTGTGTTATTTATAAATATTATCATTTCATGGGGTATGTTAAATAGCTTTTGTTTTGTATGTATTGATGAACAATTGTTTTCTTGCATTGTTTTATAACCCTTAATGAGATTTTTATGCTCATGACATGTTTTGAAATGTTTTCACAGGACTTAATGATGAATAGGGTCAAGGATGGGATCATGGAAATGTCATGTTGTCTAAAACATGGAACTAGATATGACTCTTTTTGTAAAGAGTTTTATCTTTATGAAAAAATGTAAACTGAGTAGAAGTATCTACTTTGTAATCTCTTTAGATGTAATTTTTATGTCCTAATTATATTAAACTCTAATCCTGAATAGATCCTAAATGTGAATTATTCATTGAATTAAATATTATGTAATGTTTAAGGTCGGGTCCTTATAATTTTAGCAATGGGAGGTCTTTATTCTCTCTCAATTTACCATTTTATAAAACTATGTTTTATACCGGTCATGCTGCCAAATTAACTTCTATAATTTGTCACTTTTACTTGGGAAAATCTAATTTATATTCTTTTTATGAATAAAAAATTTCATACTTTTATATGGGTATTTACCTAGTTGTAATAATGATTTATTTATATATGTGAATTTATATAAATCAATCCAGCATTTCTTTTTTTGAGTGTTAAAAATGATGTAATGATCATGTATTATGAAATTTTGTTTTACATGGTGTTGATAAGATATATATTACTAATTCTCAATGATTTATTTATTAAATGATTTATTATGATCTATGTGTTTCACGTTAATTAGGGTATATGAAGTTTCCTCCCAGATAGAACTCCAATGCATTATATAAAGAATTTAATTTCTAATTATGTCATCTGTTAGGATAACATGGTGAATAATTTAATATGACAAATCATCATTTTGGTAATAGATAATGATTGTGGTTTGTTTTGAGTAAAATGAAGAATTAAGAATTTTTCAATTTACATGACGTGTACATATGAGTACACACTCTATACCGATATACTACATACATCTGCATATTGGTCATGTAACAGCCGAGTACATGGTTGTGTTATAACAACCCTACTCATTTATTCCACACTAAAACATAATTTATTACATAAAACCATCACTTGATATAACCTAGAATATTGATAGGTCTAATGTATTTGGGTATTAGTAAAATAATATAGAAATTTACAACATAAAAAAAACATCTTTTTGAAAACTTCTTTTACATTACCATATCATTCCTTCACACATATCCTTTCATGGGATAACCTGAAGACATAAATAAAATGTGGTGAACAATAAATCCCATTAAGGTATTAAATAAGGAATTACATGAATAATGCATTCCATGTTATGATATAGGTATATCAATGGTGCATCATAGAAACATGAATTTAAAGGCATGATATAACATGACAATCATATCATGGAAATGTGGCAATGACATTTTACATGATATTAGCATGTGACATGGATCATTGCACATGGATATTGAGTAATCTTTCATTTCAATTGAATTAGAATGATTAAAACCTCATTGGACTTGACATATAATGATACTAATCTTTACCCAATGCATTGGATCACTATCAGGGTGCACGCTTCCTAATCATTTCATTTCATACATAAATGTGCCACATGGATCATAAAAAATGGTTTCATTAAACATCATAATTTAATCCACGAATTAAGAATGTGTAATTAATACATGAAACGTTATAATAAATAAGAAAATTTTCATAGAGGTGAATACCCTTGATAGAGAAATGGGCATTGTATTCACTACACAATGACTTTGGCTTCAGAAAAATCGCGGTGCAATTTCAGCAGCATAACAGTGTGACATAAGAATTCATAAGAATTATTGAAGAGAGTGAACGTGGTCTCTCATATAATATAAATTAAATTTAAAAAAGTGAATCATATAGATACATTTCCTAATAAATGTAATGGAATGTAGATTCATAATACAAAATAATTTCTTGAATGTGAATGAGAAGAGAGAAATTCATTGTGGAATTTCAACATGGTAACAAGTGTAAATGGGAGGCATTAATGGGGGAGAAATAGGTTTTTCATCATTTCAAAACTATGGATATAGTATGGGTGAGGATTGAAATCATACCCCATTATTTTTAATTTAATTCCAAAGTGCATAAAAACATTAATAAATTTGGACAAAAATGACAAATGAAGAAATCCCTTACTTGGAACTGTGATCCCAAAGAATTGGGTGGGGCATGAGAGGTGCATCATGGGATCTTGGGGTGAATTTAGAGGATTATAGATATAGGAGTCCAGAGTTTGTACAAACTCCAAATGTTTTGAGTTATGCGGAGTGGGATCTTTGGTGGGTTTATATAGGGAAAATGGAGGGAATTATTTATTATTTTGGATTTTGACCATACACATTAAACTAATCAAAATCCCAAACCATCACATTGCTTTTGAACACGGATTCTTTCAAAGGTGAGTGGAAAAAAATTATTTTATAAGGCCAATGGCCGAAATTATTAAAATAATTGGCTTTTATATGTAGAGGTGAGTCACACACTCAACGAAAATAATTAATAAAGTTAAAATGGTTTATAAGCGTTGGAGGGTCATATAAAGCTTTGTAAATTTAATCAAACAAACATAAAATCAAATTATTTTAATGGAAAAACATATATTGGGTGAAGAAATGTTTTTAGTATTTTATTAAATCACTACTGGGTAATTATTATGTCATAAAACACATTATAAAGTTAAATAATATTTAAATTTTACCCTAAAGTTTGAATTTCTCATGAAATTATAGAAAATTAACCATTTGATAATGTCGACGTACTGATTCATAAAAAAATATGCATTTTATATACATGATTTTCTATATATGGGAATTTTATCTTTTAAAATAAAAACCAACATTTATCTAAAATTCAATGGTTTTGACAAAACCACCTTTCAAAATTAATGAAAACTACAATTGTAGTCATAAAAATTATATAATCAATTATATTTAATAAAAATTAATTTAGTAATAATATTTTACTAAAATATTAATTACTTAAAAAATCTATAAATGCATCAAAATAGATTTCATAATTTAAAAATAACTAAAAATAATTTTTGTGCTTTAAAAACTATTTGCAATGTAACAACAATAAAATTAATGTATATTCCTTATACAAAATAATGTACATAATCATAGTGGTTCGTTCTTGTTACATAACCCCTTATAACAGCAACATAAGACCTAAGCTTAAGGTGTGTGATGGTGACCAACTCTTCAGATGGCTCAGATAACTTTGCTCGGGTGGTAATCTCAATCAACGTCCACTTTTCCTATATGATATTCTTTTAAAGCATAACGTGTTAAATCATGGTTTTCTCTTGGTCAAGATAATATCCCAATGATTCCACCTCACATATAATCTCCAACAAATGGGCTTCATACAGATAAATTCTACTGGACGAGTCCATCGTTTCCATTTTCTAATTAAATTGGTTTTTTTAATCCCTATATTTATAATAATCATGTGATCATTGTTCAAAAACTAAATTAGAAATGATAAAAGTTAATAATGGTATTATAAAATCCAAAAACATAATACCAAGTAATTTCTCATTTAATATAACCAATTTTCATAATAAGACATTAAACTGGATCAAGATTAATTTTCACTAATAAAACATTAGGTCATTACAATCTTATTCCCTTAAGAAATTTCTCCATCAAAATTTCCATTTCCATATTAAAAAAGATTCTAGTAACTCTTCTTCATTTCTTCCTCCAATTCCCACATTTCTTCTTCAAACATTTGGATTCACCACAACACCTTGATGAGGGGAATAGTCTTACTTAATAGAAATTATTCTCTACGATCTAAGATCTTTACTGAGTTCTCTTCATAGGATATGTCATTTTCCGATGGTACCACCTCTGTATTGAGTAAATGCACTGTTTTAGGTATGTACTTCCTCAAAATTGATACATGGAATAAATTATGTACTTGAGATAGTTTCGGTTGGAGTACTAGTTGATAGGCCACTGATCCAATGTGATCAAGTACCTCAGAAGAGACAATTTACCTTATACTAAGCTTTCCCTTCTTCTCAAAAATCAAAACTCTCTTCTACGATGATATGCAGAGGAATACCATGTCTCCGACATCAAACTCTATGTCTCCTCGGCGATTATCATCATAGATCATTTGTCGACTCTGAGCAGCTTTAATGTGTTGTTGGATGGTATTATCCTTCTATAATAGTTCTTCGACTATTTCTGGACCAAAGTGTTGTCGTCCCCATAATCATCCCAACATACCAATGTTATGAACCTCTTCCCATAAAGGGCTTTATATGGAGCCATTTGGATGCTCGAGTGGAAACTGTTACTCTAAGACAACTCAACCCGAGTAAGACGATGATCCCATCCTCCTTTGATCTCCATTGAGCATTCTCTATACATGGCCATAAGTGTTTGGATAGTCCCTTCAAATTGGCCATCAATTTGAAGATGATAAGCTGTACTGATGTTCAGCTCAATATCCATAGAAAGTTGAAGACTCTTCCAAAACATAGAGGTTAATCTTTGATCTTCATCGGATAAAATATATAGTGGTACTCCATGAATCCTTATCAAATATCTGATGTATATCTATGCCAGTCAATCCTAGAGAAATGCACCCAAATTGAAATGATTTGTGCAGTCTTTGAAGGACGATACACAATAACCTTGATAGCATTATTGTCTTTGGATTCCTTTGATATTTCAGTCACAATGTTCATGGTGATGTTCTCTCATTTACATGCTGGTATGGGAAATGGTTTCATCATCCCCTTATACTTCTGTCTCTCAACTTTCACTTTCTGACACACCTTGCACTTTGAAGTACACTCAGCTATCTCATTCTTCATGATATCCCACTAATAATTCTCTTGAAGATCTCAATATATCATTATGTTTCTTGACTGAATGGATAAATTTGAACTATGTGCATCTTCCAAAAATACATTCTTTAACTCCAAATTTTATGGAACACATACTCTTGACCCAAATCTCACAATTCCTTCTTCATTAACATTGAACTCTGAGGATTTACCTTTTCTGATAGTTTCCAATTTCTTCTCAATTCCCATATCATCATTTTCAGAATCCTTTATCCTTTATAAAGGATATGTTTGAGTTGTAATTTGTGAAAGGATTTCTGAATTTCCCTTCTTTATGATTTCCATTTCCCACTTCATCAAATCTAAGAAGATTTGATCCTTTTCATTTCTCATCAATGAACGAATTGTTGGGTCCTTTCTATATAGATCATCCACTACCATTTTCTCTTTCCCGGGGTGGTAATAGATTGATCATTTATAATATTTTATCACCTTAAACCATCTTCTTTTGTGCATATTCCACTCTTTTTGTTTGAATATATATCTGAGGCGTTTGTGATCCTTGTATATTTCACACATCTACACGAAGAGGTAATTCCGTGAAATTTTCAATGCATAGATTACTACAGCCAACTCTAGATCATGTGTTGGAAAGTTTTTCATGAGAAATTTCAATTTCATTAAAGTATATGTAATGACTTTGTCATTTTACATCAACACAAAACTCATTCCCTTCTTCAATGCATCACTGAATACCATAAATATCTCTCCACTGGTGGGTAATGTGAGAATAGGTGCAGTGATACGCCACCTTTTCAACTACTTTAATCTCCCTTCGCATTCATAACTCTATGAAAACAATACTTCTTTTCGAGTTAGCTTGGTAAGAGGGTTTGACAATCGTGAATTTTTTTTCACAAATCGGTGATAATATCCAGATAACCCAAAAAAGCTATGGATATCTATCACCGATGTTGGCCTCGGCCATCACTCAATTAAAGTTGTCATGGAGGGATCGATAGATATACCATTTTTGAGATGATGTGACCCAATATTGAGACCTCCTTCAACCAGAACTAAAAATTACTGTACTTTTCATTGATCGTCACCTTTCTCATGGTCTCTAGTACAGTTCCAAGATTCTCCAAAAGATCATCATTTGTTTTAGAGTATATTAAAATATAATCTATAAATAATATCACAATTTTTTGGTGGTAATATCTACAAACACCTTTCATCAAGTCCCTGAAGCTTTATAAATCATTAGTGAGTATAAATGCATTACTATGAATTCATAGTGCCAATATCTTTTACGGAAAGTAGTCTTGGGGATATTTTTCTTCTTCACCATTACATGGTAATATCCTGACCACAGATCCACCTCAGAGAAGTATTGTTCTCCATGCAGCTGATCAAAAACATCATCAATTTGTGGTAGATGATACTTGTTATTTATTTAGATTTTTTTGAGCTCAAGATAATAAATGCAAAGGCACATTGACCCATCCATCATCTTGATGAAGATGACTCCTGCACCCCATGGTAAAGCACTTGGGAATTTAAACCATTTATGTAGATTCTTCTATACATGTTTCGTTATCTCCTCAATCTCCAAAATATCCATTCTATACAGTGTCTGGGATATTGGAAACTCTCTAGGTATATGATAAATTGAGAATTCAACATTTATTCTAGGAGGAAGACCAGAGAATTCCTCGAAAAACACCTCAGCGAATTACCTCACAATATCCATGTATTCATGGATGGTTTCTTTATTAGACCTAATCACCTGAGAAAGTATGGTGTTCTCGTAGGGTATAAATATCCATTCTTTAGATGATGGTGCTAAATAAGATTCATCTTCATCCTTTCACTTTTATAGAACCCGGGGTCGATTCTCTACATGGATAGTAATCTTCCACTCACTAAAATTTAAGTTGGATCTATATAAGGAATGACAATCAATGCTGAGGATTTCATCAAATTCCACCAGAGGTAGTATGATGAGTTTCAATGGGAAGTTAAATCCAAAAATTATGATAGGGGAGGAGTTATATTCATAGGATTCAATGATTGCAACATTTTTTTAAATCAAGGACATATTTACTTCCATGATTTTTAGTGGTGTTGGGATTGTTAAACTAAACATTCGACATATAAAATAATGCATAGAACTAGAATCAAAAATCATTTTTGCAATTTATGAATAAATAACTAGTGTACCTACCACCAATTCATTTCTGTGGTTGACTTCGGCAAAGTGATGGAAAAT
Organism: Viscum album; assembly: GCA_963277665.1. Taxonomy (NCBI): domain Eukaryota; kingdom Viridiplantae; phylum Streptophyta; class Magnoliopsida; order Santalales; family Viscaceae; genus Viscum; species Viscum album. Next base: position 40,079,576 of record OY728129.1, on the reverse strand, counting down.
TCTCTCCCTTTCTGCCTTGGAGGTTGTTGGTTGCCTCTGAAAACCCTGTGTTTAGGGAACATATTTGCATGGTTCCCTGGTTCATTAAAGTTGAAGCAATGAAAAATGCGTTGAGAATCGAATGAAGCATTTTTTCCACTATCACATTCGTGGGTTTTTCATGTCACCAGTTAATGTCATGGTACCATTCCCATCTACACCTAATGCATTTCCTCATCCCCTTCAGGTAATTTAGGGGGTGTTTCTTTCCGCACCTTTGGAATATGGGGTGCTGGATTTTCTTATCACCATTGTATTTATCAATCAGACCACCAGAATTGAAGTCCAACATTCTCATCTTATCCCTATGACATCCCAAAGATTTTACGATCTCCATTTCTATCATTAGGGAACATCATACAATTTCCTCATAGCCATCAATGTCACATATCTCTAGGGATTTTCATAGACTAGGTTTTACCCCACCAAAATCGTTCAACCTTGCAATTAGGGGTAACTACAATGCCAATGGAATATTGTGAAAGCCTCATTTTGTTTTCTCTATACTGTCTGATGGATTTGTAGTCTTCTTTCATTAGGGCAAGGAAGTCCCTTTCAATCTTGAGTTAGAGGGTGCACATAAAATATGTATCGAAAAACATTTTATAGAAATACTTCCATTCCAATGCCTAGATCTATTTCTTAGGATTTTTATTTTGATCAATGTCCACCATTGATCAGCTTCACCCTCCGTAAAATAAGCAATCAGAAGAACCATCACTTGTTCATAAAATTGAATGATGGAGGATATCTTTTCAATGGAGTTGATCCATTGTTTGGAGATTCAAGGATCAGATGGTCCATTAATGTAAGAGGAAATTATCTCATGAATCACTCTATTGTGAAGTTTTCTTTCTTAGGGGGTTGAATGTTTCTCCTGACCTGTGTTTCTGTACAAAACATGAGTTAACTAAGATATTATTGTGACAATTTTCATGATTCCTGCTCCCGTCGGATTAAGAATCTCATTGGAACGGTCATCACATTGATATTCGTGTCGGTTATTAGCTTGAGTCCTCTTAGTACAGTCCATTAGTTGGAATAAAAGGAATTTTATGGGAAACACTTAAAGGGTAATCTAAAGACAAAAATGGATAACATATAAATTAAACATATTTCCTTAACATATGTATTCCTAGGATTCAATATATTTTATCCATGATCTAATTCCTAACATATATTCTTATGGGAACTTTTTGTTACCCTAATAGTGGAACATACTAAGTATTTGAATTTACCAAATCATATCCCTCAGGAGTGTTGTAACGATGTGTGCATCAAGGCTCATTGCCGTGTACCATGATACTCGATGTCAAGCCTGAAACTCCATGTCGGAGTTTCCACTTGTATATACATCTATTCCAGAGCTGCCTCTACCAAGTCATATCCACACATGGATGTATTTTCATGAAACACCACATACTAAATACTAACCAAAATATAGGAAATTTTTTATTATACTTAATCATTTCCATAATTATTTCACTAGGGTTTTCTAATCCTAATCCCAAAAATTACTAAACATATCCTCTAATACAAACTATAAACACCAAACTATTTTTCTATAGTTAAACATAACTATTTAAATATAACATCCACTTGATACAACCCATGAAATAGATAGGTCTAGTGTATTTGGGTTTTAGGAACATTACATTACTACATACAACATAAAATGAATCATCTTATCAGAAACGTATTTTACCTGACCACATCATTCGTTCATACTTAGTGTTGCATGGGATAACCAGAGGACATGCATATAAAGGGGTGATCTATAAATCCCAACAAGGGAGGAAAAAAGGTATAACATGAAGAATAAAATACATGTTAGAACATAGGGATATAAATGGATCATAAGAAAAAAAATTACATAAAGTCATGATATAACATTAGTATCATAACATGGAAATGTGGCCACAACATTTAACATGATCTTAGAATGATCCAAGGCTCATTGAACAAGGATAATGTGTAAACCCTCATTAAAAATGAATTAGCATGATTAAATAATCATTGTATTTGACGAATCATTATCTAATCTATATCCAAAACATTGGAGCGCTACCAGGTTTCACCCTTCATAATCATTTCATTTCATGCATAAGTGTGCCACATGGATCAAACAACATGGGTTCATTAAACGTCATAATTTTTTCCACGATAAATTAATGTGGAATTCATTCATGAAATTAAAAATCAGTATTTAAATTTTCATAAAGTTGAATACCCTTGATAGATAAATGGGCACTATATTCACTACACAATGACTTTGGCGTGAGAAAAATTACGGTGCAATTTCAGCAGCATAACGACATGACATAAGAATCCATAAAAATGGATGATGAGAGTGAAATGGGTTTCTCATAATACATACATGAAATTTAAATTATGGTGTCATATAGATACATTTCACAAAAAATGAAATGGAATTTTGATTCATAATACAAAATAATTCCTTGAATTTGAATGAGAAGAGATAAATTCCTAATAGAATTTCGGCATTGTAACAGGTGTAAACATGATGCATTTATGACAGAGAAATAGGAATACCATCATTTAAATCATAAAAAGGGATGTATGAAGGAGGTGATAAAACATACCCCAACAATTTTAATTGAATAAAAAATGGCATACCATTTTAATGAAATTTAGAAAAATAATTGAGAAATGAAGACATCCCTTACTTGAAAGTGTGATCCCAGAGGCATGGGAGCAGCTTGAGAGAGGGTTTTTTGGGAGCTTGGGGCGCCTTAAGAGGATACAAGATAGATGAGGAATGATTTTGGAAGAAATCCAATGGTTTTGAGTGAAGAGGGGTGGGAGAATTGGTGGGTTTATATTGGAAAATAGAGGGAATTTTTTACTATTTAGGTTTTGGGCCCTACACGTTAAACTAACCAAAACCACAAGCCATAAAATGGTTTTTCCCATGTTTTTTTTCAAAATTGGAGTTTAAAACAATACTTTATAATTCCAATGGCCTTACATATTAAAATATTATGCTTTCTTATGTGGAGGTCAGTGACACTCTTAAGGAAAACAATTCAAAATGTTAAAATGATTTATAAGCCTTAGAGGGTCCACTAAAGCTTTGTAATATAAATTAAAAAAAACCCAAAATCACGTAAATATTATTTTATAACTTATTCTGGCCGAATATAATGTTTATATTATTTTATTACATCACTATAGGGTCATTATGATGTCATAAAACACATTATATATTTAAAGGGTATTTAATTTTTACACAGAAATTCAACTATCTCCGATGATTATGAACAATTCACCATTGGATAAATTTGACATCTTGATTCCAGAAATAATATTCATATTATCAACATTATTTTATAAATTTGTGAATTTTTACATTTAAAATAAAACCCGACATTTATCGAAAATTAATGGGTTTTGACAAAATTAGGTTTCAAAGATAAAAAAAATTAAAATTGTATTGAAATAAATTATACGATTGTTTATATTTAATAAAAATTAATTTAGTAATAATATTTTATTAAAATATTATTTAATTCAAAAATCCATTAAAGCATAAAACTATATTTCTTAATTTAATATTAACTAAAAATTCTATTTGTTCTTCAAAAACTACTTACAATGTAAGAATAATAAAATGAATGTATATTTTTTATAGAAAACAATGTAGATAATCATAGTTCATGGGGCTTGTTACATAACCCCTTATAATAGTTACATAAGACCTATGGGTAAGGATCAAATTGGTGACAGACTCTGGGGTATGCTCAGATAACATCGCTCTGCTGGTAATCTCAATCGAATTCCACTTCTCCTATAAGATATTCTTCTCAAGCTTAACGTGTTCAAGCTCTACTTGGGATTGGTCAGGAGCGGATCCCAATGAGGCCACCTCCTTTATGAGCTCAAAAAGGGGGCTTTGTATGGAGCAATTATACTAGATGAGGTCATCGTTTCCTTTTTCTGAGTAGATAGATTTGTTAAATTCCTATATTTATACTAATCATGTGATAACTATTCAACAACTATATTAACAATAGTCAATGTTCATAATGGTTTTTTAAAATCCAAAAACATCAAACCAAGGAAGATCATATTTTATATGAATATTTTACCTAATTATACATTTAACTAGATCAAGAAGAATTTTTATTAAAAATAGTTTCGGTCGTTACACGATTGGTGACCTAGAACATACCTTAAGGCAGGGGCCAGTTATGACTACAATACGGTGTGTAACTTTAATGAATAGTACATTTAGTTTTTTTATTTGATAAATCATATAAGGGTTGCGTCTTTTCTTCCAAAACTCCTTCATCTCTAAATGTTTTGTATAAGAGAGTGAAAAAATAGCCGAAGAACATCGAACCCATCCCGATTCTCCGTCTCAGCTCCGATTGAGACACCGATGGGTGCCTTGGAATCATGCTAGTGGGTTCTCAATTTCCCAAGAGACTTTATTTTTTATTATTTTTATCTCATGAGTTATTCTAGGTTGGTATTTTTTCACCTTTTTGAAGATCTACATTTGTCTAGGCTAATTGATGGGACGATGATTTAGAGTATTGATCCTACAACATCAAAGTTGGTGGTTTTTTACTTTTGTTGATTTTCTTTAGATTATATATGATTAAAGTCCCACAAACCCATGGTTGGGGTATTTAATTATTTGGAAGTTAACCATGTTTAATACGTTCAATGGATTTTGATTAAAAATGGGTTGTTTCTTATTCTTAAGGTATGGTTCCATGTTTCCCATTCCTTTTTTATTAGAATGGAGTTGGTTGGTTATATAAAATATATGTGATATTCTTTCTGAATGTTAAGACATGTAGTAGTTATGGATTTCATGATTTGTTTGATATTAGGTGCACTATGCTTTTCCAATGGGCCATGAGATACTTGGACTAGGAATAATGTGTGGACTTCCATATTATTTACTTAGGATCATGATATCCTTCGTGAATATGTTGACCCAGGGTATATTGACCATTAGAGTTAACCAATAGGTCGTTATAATTTTTTGTTGATAATTTTACCTAGGGGTATTTACTGTGAGATCTACCAAGAATGTCATTTATAATTATTTTTGTTATGTGGACCAAGGGGTATTGACCACTAGAGCTACACTAAAGGACGTTCATAATTGATTTAGTGCTATGTGGGAACAAAGGGGTTAGACCGAGAGAGCTTCATAGAGAGTCGTTATTTAATGATTTGGTGATATGTTAATCCAAGGGGTCCTACCATGAGGGAATTCCCAGATGGTTGTTTTTGATTGATCACATGATTTTGATGAGTCTACCAAGACAATGCACATGATTGAGCTCAGTCCTACTAGATTTTTTTGATGGTTATATGATAAATCAGTTTGTTACTATTACAAAGGGGGATATAGATCTTTGCCTAGATCTCAATATTTCGTGATTCAAATGATTGATTGGTAAATTTAAAGGAATATAATTAAAAATTGTAGGTTTTTTTAATTTTTAGTATTTCCTAGTTTATTACTTCATTTCATGCATATTACCTGCTATATATATTCATTAATAGTTAGGCATAGATCTTATGGTGGTTGCATACTGGGATTCATCTGACACACGATTTGTATAATCCTTTTGGACCCAAAAATACTCACTATTGTAGTTATAGATAAGGGAACGAGTACATCTTCATAAGGTACATCATTTCCATTGGAGCTGGAGAGCATGAGACCAAGCTGAGGCTTGCGATGCTATTTTGAGTTTACATGTTTTTCTATACTTTGGTACCTATATTGTATTTCCAGTGTTGTGACCTGTTTGGATGCTTTCCTGACACATGTGACATGCATCATTTATATATTCTCTAGTTGTTATATTACTATCTGTCTTCCGCTATTTTCTTATGTTTTATGGTACTAATGCTTCCACTATTGATTACTATTTATTTTCCACTTTGTATACTCTGCTAATGAAGGAATAATTTTACCATTTTCAAATAGTGACCCTCGCTACTTGTCGGCAGTCTCTAGCATTTGAGGAAATGCACTTGAGGTTATATGACCAACCGGGGTTGAGGAAATTTTGGGTGCCACTTGGATCTAGGATGTTACAAATAAGCATGATAATTATCATTTATAACACCATTGTGATAAATATTGTTGATCTGATTATAAATATCTATTATAAATGTTCTATGAACATTTCCTTGTCAATATTCATGTTATTAATATTATGATATGCTTCCTTATAATGTCTTATTTACATGCCTCATGTTATTATTGCTATGTCTCATGATCACATGATTTTAGTCTCACTTAATTATTCCCTTATTAGGATATGTGCTCACCCCTTTCCATTGATGCATGTCTCGAGGATATCAAATGACGTATATGTATGTTAGTTTGAACCCATTAATATTTATTTCATGTTCATTTAGAATAATTCTCTTGTTTTTAGGTATTACACACCTTATTTCTAAGAAACTAAACTTTAAAAGACCCTATATTTGTACCATATAATTAAATGTTATGTATTAAAAATTATATATTCCATAATTAGTATAAAATTATGGTTTAGTTATTTTTGGAAATTATTACATTAAAACATTAGTATGAACACTTGGAAGGAGTCCATATATAATAAAACAACCCAGTATTTTGGTTAGTGTTACGTAGCTAGTTTTGAAGAATATATATATCTATCTACATAATACAAGTGGGTGTGACTCTAGAAATTTTGTACTTATGAGTAATACTCAAAAAATCACATTGAGCTAGACTCAATTTGGAATGTATTCGTGAAAACATGTATAATACACATCTAGTTTTACACTCTCAAGGGATAAGTTTTGAAAAGAATATGCCTTTTGTGAACTATTACAATGGATATATAGAAAATAGTATCATTGTTAGAGGAGGTTATTAATGTATAAAAGAATGATGTTTTAGGAAATAAGTTTTTTTGAATTATAAGAATTATAACATTAACACATTTACAACTATGTTTTTCATCATCTTGAAAATTTGTAAAAAATCGGAAGAACCTAGTAAATTATTAGTGAAAAAAATGATGCACTAATAGCTTCCCAATGTATGATAGAATATTAAACTCCAGGATAATGATGAATCCACTAAATAAAATTATAAAAAATATCAAGAATGAAGTTTAGAGACATGATTAAACTCAAAAAGTTCAACTTTCTGTTATTTCCATTACGTTTCAATGACCACCTTTATTTAGTGGATCTATTGACCCATTGATTTTTAATGAAAAGATAAGATCTATAGGAATGAATTTTTATGTACTCTATTTTTTTGGAGTAATAAAAAGTCACTCGGGTTGTATAACACATAGAAGTAGATGTTTATCAGTCATGAAAACTTATTTAAAACACCAATCCAGGAAGAGAGACAAATTCTATTGAGTTGGAAGAATTTAGTGGAATCCTTTTCAATAAATATTGTCCATGTTAAATCCAAAAAAGGGAGAAATAATTCCATGAGTGCAAAAAGATGAAAAATAAATTGTTAGGAATCTATGATATAATCACTATAATAATTCCTCAATACACCGTTAGTTTTTTATGTATCCTAATGGTATGGTTAGTAGACTCTTTAGTAGACTTATAACCCATATATAGAGACATGTTCTTTATATACAATGATATCAATTCAAAATTGAAGTATATTTATTACAACATATAACAAAACCATGACATGACTGTATAGGTATATTGTCTTTAGAAACTGGGAAGGATAAACAACTGCTTCATAAAACAACTACATTATCTCCTGTTTATTTCATCATAAGTATAATTCATTTTCTCATATCATACAAAATACCATTCTCCATGACCAGGGGAAAAGAAACATATAAAGGATGGTCACAAATAATCATTATGGGTAAATGAATGAAATATCAATCATATAATATTCCTAAGAACATAAGATTTTAAAATCATAACATGCATATAAAAAATCACAATATCACATCATGGGATAAATCATAAAAGAGAAATTTAATCCCAATAGTCATAACATAATTCAAGACGATTTTTTTAATACACAGACAAGAAAGTAAATTCATTTCATATTAGTCAAGGATCAATGCCAAGATCATCATAACAAACAATGTCCTTTACTGAACTGAGTTCACTGCTTGTTCCAGCCTTGTATCACTGAACATGATTAACATTCCATTATAGCCATGTCTATCTCATGTGATATAAATATTTACCCAAAAAATTGGAGGGAGATATATGTCCCATGAATCTTATAAAGACACCATTTATATTTGTGCCACAAAAACATGAATCAATCATTATAGGATAACCCATGTAATAAAATGGGATTCTAAAACATCATGCCATCATAAAATAAACAATATAAGATAAATGGACTTCATAAAAATAATTCTATCAAAAACATAATAAAAAAAATTATAATAATAGGGATTGAATCATAACCCTTTGACATCCTATATATAAAATAATTTTGACAAAACACTTGAACATAATTCTTAAGGAAAAGATAATTTCTTTTTCGAAACCATTTTTTCTTCCCAAAATGGCACGCAATTTTAAAAGAAAATAATTTTGTTGAAAATAAGATTTAAACCATGTAGAGGAAGATTCATGCCAATAAGGAGTCTGAAAATCATAAAAATTTGTTCATGCTGTATATGTTAAAAAAATTATCCTCTTACTTTTTCCAGAAAAGTCAAAAACAACCTCGTATAGTAAACTGAAGAAATATTCTTTCAATACAATGTAATAATAGTAAAAAATGGGAAAAATGACTTCAAACACACATGGAAGAATATTGAACATTTTATTGAAACATTTTTATAAAACATGTACATGAATTATAAATATAACCCCAGTAAATACTTATGTATAAGTAATCTTGGAAAAAAATGAGATTGAAAAATTATCCCTTGGCTAAGGTCTGATATCCCTTGAATGTATTTGAACCTACTTTATGATGATTTAAATTATATTACATATTTATTACAGAATAATAATCATTTTGTGATAAAATTCATGATTATATTTTCTTCTGTTTGTTAGTATCATTTCATTGTTACTCGTTATTCGACTATTAACTACATTATGTTCTTATATATGTTTTTCCGGATAAGTTATTATTACTATTTTTATCTTATAGTTATATTATTTTATGTATGGTATTATTATAAGATATAACATATCTATTCATTAAATTTAGTTATATAATCATAGTTTAATGATGATTTTGTATAACAAATCACATCATACCATTGAGACGGTAAGCCATACGTACGCACGAGCGATGATATCATTCCCATAATTGTTTCATGGTATTGAATTTTATGGTGTATAGTATCTCAAAATTAGTATCATGTTATAATAATAATATATAGTTATTATTTCCACCTTTATACCCATCCATGTAATGTCGTGGTGAAAAATTTATTACACCATGGCATGGAGACGGTATCTTGTACATACACCCATGTGACGATTTCGTTTTTCATAGGATGGATAGAAGGTGAAGTAGGGTTGTTTAATATTTATAATAAAATTTCATTATATAAGTGATATTTGTGTTATTACTTTATAATAAAACAACTAAATAATAGGAAGTTCAATATGAAATAAATTTGAAATAATTAGTAGAAGGGATTACCTCTTCCTCGATGTGCCTCCTTTAAAATTCCTTTAATTGTACTAGAGTAGGTATTTCTGAGGATACAAGAACCTTTTTAATGTAACTAGGGAATTTTCAAACAGAAATGGGTTTGGGGTGTGGCCATGCTTGATTGCCCAAAATGGAGTGAAGAGGAGAGGGATGAGGTTCTTTTTTATATGATAGGAAAAAAGCACTTTATGAAACTCTCAAAATACTAGTTTATAATAAATTTAATTTCAACTAAAAATGGTTCGAAAATTATATATCTGAAAGATAATATGTTTTTTTTGGAATAAAAATCATCGAATAATTTTTATACATATTTTGAATAATTTTTTATCATTATATTTTTGGTTTATCCATTATTTTACCTTTTTTAATCTTACTGTGATATCATGTTATGTAAACATTGTGAGTTATTTTAATTACTATATCATGTCAAAAGACACATAAAAAGTTATTTATTACATATTTGGACTTATATAATCCATTTGGACTAATCATTGATTTTTTTTCATTTTATATCATTTAATAAAATATTTTATTTTTTATGTTAAGAATTTTGTCAATTTTGGAACTACTCATACTTTCTTTTTAACAAAAATTCATAATATAATGATTCCTTTGAAACTGTGGAACTAAATGAAATATAATATGTCAATATCATCCATTAAATTAGTGTGAGACATCAAAATAACCAAATATTCATTCTTTTTAATATTTACAAATTCATTTATTTGAATATTTTTTTATTAAGGTAATAACTACATGGTAATTGTGTCATAAAAAAATATTTTTATCTAATGTATAAAAATTATAAATAAAATAAAATTATTTATAAATATGTTTCCCATTATAATTAATTTTTATAGAAATAGAGATCAGTTATAATAAAACATTTGAAAATCAATGTATTAAAAGATATGTTTTAAGGTAATTATTATATTTACATTAAATTAATTCTTATCAAATGTCATTTTCAAATCCAAGTGAATCCATGGGGTCCAAAAATCAATCATAGGATGACCGGGGTAGGAAATATCTCATAAAATAGGATTTTGACATGTTTTATGGTAGTTTTATATTTTTAAATTACAAATTTTTAACCCGTATTTACTAGATTTACCTATTTACCATGGTAAATAAAAGAATTACTGAAGATAAAATTCATAATTCCGAAAAATAAAATGTACCTATTAACACAATTCGTACACTATGTTACCAAATTTGAAATCAATTTTTCCAAATTCAAAACACAGAATTTTTATTAATTAATTTAAAAATATTCTTATTGATGAAATTAAAAAATGAGTTTTAAAAGTAAAAACATAATATAAGATTGAAATGTTTTTACCTTAGAATTCAATATTAAATTAATGATAATGACATAGATTATATTAAATTGTAAAAATTTATATTCTATTTATACTTTAAAACAATTAAATATTATAATTTACATATATAATTTATCTCAATGAAAAAAGTTGTTGTTAATTATAATTTAGTGTATTTCTACTATTCATTAAAACATGAAAGTTATCTGAAAAATATCAGAAATTTATCCACAATAAATTTTTATATCCCTTTTAAAACTACCATGTTTATGTTTTAGTATAGAAATTATTAATGCTTCATAATTTTAATTTAAAATGGGTTCACCATTCAGATGTGTAAATTAATTTTTTAAAAAAATAGGTTCTTATACATAAATTATTTTTTTGTTTATACCCTATGACTAAAATTTCTGTTGGATGAATATAATAAATATTTTACAGAGTATATTACACATATATCTCATTAACTTCATTACCAAATGTAATTCACTCAATAATAAAAATATCTAATTGGTTTATATTTTTCATAAATAATTAATAGAAAAATAATTCATAATTAATTTTCATAAGTTAGTTATAATTATTACCACTAACCTAAAGACGACTGTATAATGGTAAATTTATATTAAGGTCATCTCTCAGTTCTTTTAAACTCACAATTTCTTTCAACTAAACTAATTATGAATAAAAAACATTTGAGCAAGATATTTCATAAAAACATCTTGGTGTAACTTTATACCCCCTTAAACTGAATTCCGCCCTCAAACACCATCACTTGGAAATAAAAAGATGGTGATACTTCTACTTCATCATGTCCTCAGGATCCTATGTATCTTTTTCTAATTGGTGGTTCCTCCATAAAACATTAACCAAGAAAATGGTCTTCTTTTGTAGACCCTTTTTGCTATGATCCAGAATCCCTTGCAGTTGTTCTTTATAAGAATGATCTTTCTCCAATGGTATGACATCTGATCTTTGTAAATGTGAAGTATTTTCAATGTAATTCCTCAGTAGAGATCCATAGAACACATCATAAACATGAGATAGATTTGGTGGAAGCTCCAATTGGTAAAATACCTTCCCATCGTGATCCAATATTTCAAACGGATCGATACACATAGGGATCGACTTTCCATTCATTCCAAATATCATTACTCCCTTCGAGGGAGATATTCATTCGAACGTCCTATCACTCACGTAATGCTCTTGGAATTTTCCTAGAATTTTAGCATGACTTTTTTGTCGACTATGAGATACTCTTATGTTTTTTTGAATAGATATATCCTTTTAATCCATTTCATCAACAAGATCGAGTCCTAATAACTTTCTTTCCCCAACTTCATCCTAGAATGTTGGAGTTCTACACTTCATTCCATATAGAGATTCATAAGGATCCATCTGTATATAGGTTTGAACAATTATTGTAAGAAAATTTCACCATTGGTTGATTTTGATCCCAACCACATTTTAAATCCATAGAGTAATCTATCAACATATCTTCTAGAGATTGAATTGTCCTCTCAGATTGGTCGTATGTATGAGGATGATGGGAAGTGCTTAAACTGAACTCTGTATCCACAGCATGCTGAAGACATCCCCAGAACATCGAGGTAAACCTCCAATCTTGATCAGATATAATGGAAAGTGGTACTCCATGCAATCTTACCACATGATTTACATATATCCAGTCAAGATGATCAAGAGCTAAATGCTATCTAATATAAATGAAGTGTGCCGAATTCATAAGAAGATCAACTATAACCTAGATAGAATTATTTACTTTGGATGTTTTGGAAGGTCCGATAACAATGTCATTAATGATTTTTTCCCATTTCTACTCTAGTATCTGTAATGGTTGTAACATTCTCTTAGACTTCTGTCTCATAGACTTGACTTGCTGACAAACCAAGCATCAAGTGACATATTTGGCGATATCTCTTTTCATTCCATACCATTAGATGTACTCTTTCACTTCCCAATACATCTTTGTGCTTCAAGGGTGAATAGATAATGTAGAACTATGAGCCTCATCCAATTACTCTTTCTTTAATTCTGGTATGGGAGGAACACAAACCCCGTTCCTAAACCTTCTTATTGAATCACAACCAAGGGTAAATTCATGGACATTTGTCTCCAAATTTTTCAACTCTGCATCTTCATTTTGTGCCTCTTTAATCATCACTTCAATATATGGTTGATAATTTATTTGTAAATGATAATTTTTCTCCCCTTGCATTAAAATTTTAAATCCATCCATTAAAAATCCATTAATAATGGATCATTCAATACCCTCTGCATGGATAAGTTATCATGGTCTTTTCAACTCTAAGAATCATCTATCATATTCGCTTTCCCATGGTTGAAATGTAATGATCAGTCATATCTTTAATCAACTCCAACCATCTTCATTAATGCAGATTCAGCTCATTTAGTGTGAAAATATACATTAATATTTTATAGTTAGTATAAATATCACACCATTCACCATAATGATAATGCCTCTATATTTTCAATGGAAATAATACCACATCTAACTACAAATCATGATCTGGGTAATTTTTCTCATGGATTTACAACAGTAGTGAGGCATAAGCTATCACTGTATCATTTTTCAGGAGAACACACCCCACCCCATTCATGAATGCATCACTGTAGATCACACACCTTTCACCACAACGTGGTATTTCTAGAACAGCTGCACTACATAAACTTATTTTTAGCTCTTTGAAATTGTTTTCACATTCCTCATCCAAAACAAACTTAACTCCTTTCCAAGTCAACTTAGTGAGTGGATTAGATAATTGAAAAATTATTTCACAAAATTAGGATAATATCCAGCCAAACCAAGACAACATTGGATCTTAGTTTCTAATATTGGTCTCTACCGTCTTTCAATAACCTCTTTTTTGTGGTATCCACAGATATCCACTCTCTTGAGATTATGTTACCCAAAAAATGATTCTTTTTAAAGCCAAATTTCACACATGGTAAATTTGGCCTAACTCTTCTACTGTTGCATTATCTTAAGTATAATTATAAAGTGATCTTCATGTTCTCCCTTTCTCATTGAATATATAAGAATAGCATATTTAAATACAATAACAAACTGATAATGATAATCTCTAAAGGATTTATTAATTATATCCATGAAGATAGAAGGTGCATTATAAAGACCAAAAGGCATCACTATAAATTGGTAGTGCCTATACCTTGTGCAGAATTCTGTGTTTTGTATATCCTCATTTTTTAACATTAATTGATGAAATCCTTAAGGAATATCAATATTGTAAAAGTATTTTTCTTCGTGTAGTTGGTAAAATAAGTCATCAATGAGTGGGAGGGGATATTTTTTCTTGATATTGATCTTTTTATGTTCTCGATAATAATTGAAGAGTATCATTTTTACTTCATTCTTCGTAGGAAATAGTGTGGGTTCTCTCCAAGGTGACGTACTCAAGAATATGAATCTCTTATATATATTCTTTTTAAGTTGCTACTTCAATTGTGTCATCTCAATTGGGGCCTTTCTATAAGGTGTCTTTGAAATAAGCATAACACTAGGTATGAGTTATATTGAAATCTCAACATCACAATTTTGTTGTAGACCATTATATTTCTCTGGAAAGACATCATAAAACTCCCATACAATGGAAGTATTCTTAATAATGAGTTTACCCTCAACCATTAGAGAAAAGTAAGAATCATTTATTGGAATCAAGGACCATAATATTGAATAAATTTCTACTGGATTTTTATATTCATCCTTACATCGATAAATTGATCATAAATTGATCTGGTATATGAAATGTTGCATCCCCTCTTTGTAAATTAATATTATATCCATATAATGAAATCCAATTCATGCCAATAATCACATCAAATTACTCTATAAGAAGTATCACAATATTTACAAGAAGCAGTTTCCTCAAACCTTCATTTGGAGAAGAATTTTATACTTTTGATGTGATCGTTGTTGCATTAAGAGTTGTCAAAGATATATAAACATTTAATTGTTGAGGTAATATAGTGATACAATTAATAAATTCCTTATAAATAAAAGAGTGGTTGGGTATAAAATGAAATAAAACATTTTTTACATTAGAGTGGATGTTAAGTGTACCTTTCCCCAATTCATTATCGTACTCCATGTTTCCGATAGTAATTGAATGTGACATTCCTTTTTCATTGGCCTTGAGATTTGTTGTTGTCTATCATCATCCATAACCCTTGGATTAGGGCATTGATTGTCATAATTCCCCATTTCCTTTCACTTGTTACATTATAGTGTATGAGGTGAATTTTGTGTAGCCATTTTTTTATTAGAATCAGTAGACATTTTTATGAATCACATCAGAAATTAATTACCTGATGAACTTTTTTCCACACATAAAACATGTACTATTCCCTTTAATACAATTCCATCCATGTTTTTCTCCACAAATTGAGCATAAAGGAACACTCATCTTATTTTTAGCATGAACTTTATATTTTCCTTTCAATTCAATTTTTTCTTATTATAAATCCCATATAACTAATGGGTTTCTCCAATATACATCTCATAAATGAGATCACATTGATAAAATAATTTTTAGATATTGAAATCCTTTATGCTTAATTACCTTCAGAGACTTGGTTTTAAGCCACTAAAGAATCGATAAATCTTACTCCCAGGTTGGATAATAATTCTAGACGCATAATTTGCATGTCTTGTAAAATTATCTACATAGGTAACAACAGAGTCATCATCATTTTGATAATGTTTAAATAACTCATTATCTATCTTTATTCAAAGAATACGAGGAATTTACTTAGTGAAAAATAAGTTCTTGAACTCATCCCATTCCATGGACTCAATTTCATCTCTTTTTCTAGTATTCATGTTAATATTCCACCATTGATTAGCTTAAACATACAAATGATATACTTATATGTTGACATTATCATATTTAGAACATTTTTGAATTGAAAATATCATTTCATTAGTACTGATCTATTTTTCAGCCACTAATAGACTAGCAGACGCACTGAATGAAGATGAACACTACATCATGAATAATTCAATAGAATGTTTCTCCCTTCATTGCTCGTTTTGATGTATAGAATGATTCATAGGTCTATAATGTTGTGTGATCATCTCTATAAGCTCCCATGACATTTGGTTTCTCAGGGGGACAATCATTTCATTACCCATCTTATTCAGCATTAACGTGATTCCTTCGGGATCCATCCATTGACTAAAATCAAGAACCATAGTGTGTGAAAAACTAATTATAATAGAAAAATAAAATAATCAAGTATAAAATCTCAATTTAGGAAACTTTAGGTTTTATCCTATATTATTCATGTTCATTTTTAAAACACTAGGATTTTATCCAATACATAGACATATCCTAATGGCTTTCTCATACTAGTTTCCAAAGGTTAACTATATTGTTCCTATAATACCAACTAGAGAAACTCATTCATTCCATAAATTAATATTACTTCATAATTATGGTATAATTATTATAACATATAAAAAATTATGACATGATCATATCGGTATAGTGTCTTTAGAAACTGAGAATCATAATCAACTGGTTCATAAAACATCTACATTGCCTCTTGTTTATTTCAACATAACTAGACTCTTTTTTTATGATACTTAATAACCTTCTTCATGACCTGGGAAAAATAATGATATAGAGGGTGATCTCAAATGATCATTAAGGGTATAAAAAGTAAATAACAATCATATTATATTCCTAATAACACATCATTTGAAAATATTCTCCTTCATATAAAATATTCCAATATCATGTCATCGGATAAATAATAAAATTGCAATGTAATCTCAATAGTCCGAACATATGTCATGAAACATTGTGGAACACACACAAAATCATAGGAAATCATTTCATATTATTCAAGGCTCATTTCCAAGACCATCATTGTGGGAAATGTCCATTACTGAATCGAGTCCACTTCTCGTTCCCGCCATGTATCATTGGACCAGATTAACTTGTAATTCTGGCCAAGTATATCTCATGAGATATAAATCTTTTCACTATTTGTTGGTGGAAGATATATGTCCCACCCATTTTATTATGAATCCATTATAATGTGTGCAATAAAAACATGAATCATTCATCATATGATAACCTATGTAATAAAATGGTATTCATAAACATCTTTTCATCTTTAAATAATCCATATAAGATAAATTCACTTCATAAATATAATTAATTCATACAAATATTCCAAATAAGTAATAATGGTGATATAAAAATTACACTATGTCATCTTAGATGGAAAATAATTTTTATAAAACAATTTAACTTAATTCACGAAAGAATGTCCATTCTTCATCAAAAACATTTTCTCTTCCCAAAATTCCATGCAATTTTCAAAAAAAAAGAATTTTTATATTTTACAGGAAATCATGTAGATGAGGATTCATGAAAATAAGGTTTTAGGAAGGAGGAAAAATTAGTTCATGTCATATAAGATAAAAAACATTCTCCTCATAATTTTTCTATAAAGTCATAAAAGTACCCTGCATGGTAAATATAAGAAATATTCCTTCCATACCATATAGTCAAAGTAAAAAATGGGTAAAAATAACTTTAAAAATACATGGAAGAATAATAAAAATTTTATGAATTTTTTTTAGAAATAATTTACCTGGATTAAAAATATAAACACGGTAATTACTTACATATAAGCAATCTCAGATAAAAATGAGATAGAAAAATTATCCCTAACCATTGCTCTAATATACTTCGTTTGTATCTAAACATCCTGTATAAGGATTTAAATAATGTTAATTATTTATTCCAGAATAATAATTTGTTTGATAATATTTATGATATTATTTTCATTCGTTTGTTATTAACATTTCGTTGTTACTCGTTATTTAGGAATTAACTACTATATGTTCTTATGTATGTTTTTTCAGATAAGTTCGTATTTCAATTTTTAGGTTATATTTATTTCATTTACATCTGATTTATAGTATAATATATGAAGAATTTATTTATTCATTTCATTTAGGTAATCAATTATTAATGATTATTATGTAGAACGAATTACATCGCACTATGGAAGTGGTAAACCGTACATACACACAAGTGATAATGTCATTCCCATAATTTTTGAATGGTATTAAAGTGGATGGTGTATAGTATCTCAAAATTAGTATAATGTTATAATAATTATATATAGTTGTTATTTACACCCTTATACCAATCTAAGTATGGAGGCGGTGAAGAAAATATTACACCACAACTTGGAGACGGTATGTCGTACGTACTCACGCACAATGATTTTTTTCCTAGGATGGATTAAAGGTGGAAACAGGTTATTTAATATTTATCATATCATATCATGATATTAGTAATACTGATGTTATTACTTTATAATTAAATAAATAAATATGTGGAATTAGAAGAAGAAATAAATTTGAAACAACTGTAGAATATATTACATCTTCCTCGTCGTGCATCCTTTAAATTTCCTCATGGTAAAAGAGTTGGACTTTTGAGAAGCCTAGATCATCTATAATGTAACTATAAAGTTTGGAAGTTAAATGGGTAGGGTTTGGTTGAGATTAAATTCTCAAAATGGATTGAATAGGAGAGGTAGGAGGTTCCCTTTTATTAGAGAGGAGATGAGCCCTTTAGGAAACTCTCAAATAATAAATTTATTATAAATTCAATTTCATATAAAAATGGTCAAAATACTATTTAATTTGAATATAATATGATTTTGGTTCGAATACCAATAATTTTTTAATTTTGAAACACGTTTTGAATATTTTTTTATCATTTTTTTAACCCTTATTTTATACTTTTTAATCTTATCGTGATATCATGTTATTTACACATTGTTGGTTAGTTTAATTTCCAAATCATGTCAAAGTACCCAAAAGATGTTATTTATGACATACTTGGACTTATATTAGTTATTTGGCCGAATCATAGATTTTTAGGAATTTAATATAATTTAATAAACTATTATATTCTTTATGTTATAAATTATGTCAATTTTGGAAACTATTCATAATTGAATTTTTAAAAAAATTCATAAAAACCTGATTCCTAAAAAAAATATGGAATTAACGTAAATAAAATATGTTAATATAATAAAAAAACATTTGTGATGACATCAAAATAACCAAATTACATTTGTTTTAATATATATAAACTCTTTTATTTGAATCTTTCATTAATTAGGTAATCACTACATTATAATTGAGACAAATACCCTTTCATTGAGTTCAACTTATCATATAAAATCATTATATTCATCAATAATAAAAATATGTTAATTTCTAATTCCTTTAAAACCCTTTTTCATGTTTATTATTTCTTTTATATCACTTATTATAATTTAATAAAAATTACATAATTATTTACGTCTATAACTATCCTTTTGTTGATACTTAGTACATGAGTCAAAAGGAACATTCTATGATGTAAATTTTATATATATTTATAAGTCTTTCATCTGTAGAATAATATTAATGAAATATTCATCACTATTATCCAACAATTATACTATTAAATAAAACAATTTACTTATGATATAGAAAATGGACAATGTTGTATTCATGGAGATGGTAGGTCTATGTATACATGAGTAATATTTCCCATTTTTCATTGATCATTATGGAAATAAGGTAATAATAATATTATCTTTACAAAATTATCATAATAGCTTTATCATAACAGTAATAAATTAAATATACTAAAATATAAAATTCAATTTATGTGATGAGTAAAAACGATTCACATCGCTTCATGGAGGTGATAGTTGACATGTACCCATGAATGACATTATCATTTTTATCTTCACAGAAAGTATGAATATTATTGAAATATTTTTCATTTAAAATGAAAAATACTTCATTAATATCATATATGAAAATTTATTCCATCATTATAAACTATCTTGATATACAGTAATGAGAAATGATCTATATCGGTTCTCGAGGTAGTAGTCTACCATACACATGAATGAAATGTTCATTTACCATTTAATAAAACTAGAAATGGATTTAAGTGACAATATTGTTATGGTAACATATTAATATATTTAGAATATTTGAGTTATTAGTACCTCATATATGGAGTATATTTAAATTAATTGGAAGAATAAATATAATAGAAACACTAAAAATGATACTTCTTCTTAAGTTGATCACTTTTGAAAAACACCTTAACACATATCAAAAGAATATTTTACCTAAACAATGGCATGTAGAATGCGGGGATACATTATAATAAGATTTTTGAGACCATATTGGATGTAACAAATTGTAGTAGAAGTGTTAGTAATATATAAGAGTGCGTAACTTTTTATTATAGATGGGGGGAACCCTTGGAAACTCATAAAATATTCAATTGATATAAATTAATTTTTTAATCTAAAAGACAAAGAAATATTTGTTACAGATAATTTTACTCTATTTCTACATATTCTCATCCAATAATTTTTATAAAAATATTGAATTTATTTAAATCCTTATCTTTTGTGTTTACCCATAATTATTCTATTTTAATTTCAATTACTCTAAGATCATTTTAAATAATAAGAGGCTACAAATTGTACTTATATGGAGTCAATTTAAAATTATTGGACACCTTATAAACATATAGATCTTATTATACCCACTCTCTAATCTGAAAATATCTTAATTAGTTTTAAATAATTTTATAAATATTTTTATAATATATCAATTATGTCAATTTTGATAATACTCATTTCATTAAATTTAAATATATTCCAAACAGGGAGATAAATTTAATCAAAACCATTTAATATAAATCAAAAATTTCATAGTAAAATATAAATCACATTTCTGGAATCAAATATTTCAAATAATATTTATTTTAATATTATTAGTTTCATTTATTTGATTATTCCTTTAATAAGTCTATCTTTGCATCATTATTATGTCATAATTAAATAAAATTATTTATTTCCTAAAAAATATAAATAAATTACCATGATGTTTGTAATATTCTTATATTTTTAGTGATTGATTATTTTCCAATATATCACTTTTATAAATCATGATAAAATAGATTTCTTAAGAGGAAACATGCTTATGATATATTTATTTTTACATTCAATAAAATTTTATTATTATCATAATCCTACCCAAGTGGCATCCAAAGGCCAAATATTAGTGCATGTAATATTTTTTTCATACATAACTCATCCAATAATATTATAATCAGTGTTACGGTTGTTTTATGTTATTATTATATTATTTAAACCCTTAATTACAATATTTAACTTCAACCATGGAAAATAAAATACTACTATTACTATTCCCTAAATGTTATTTTTATCCAATTGGACCAAATATATCAAATTGATTAAAACCATGTATTTCATTTTAAAAAAAAATTAATTTTTTGAAGGGGTTAAATTAGTATTAACACTATTCCAGTTCACAGAACATAAAAACATGTTTTTTAAGTAAAACATTCAAAAGTTCAAAATATTTTTATATCTAACATCAATTTGAAATTGATTCTAATGACCTAAATAAGATTAAACAATAAATACATAAATCAATTACACTTTAAAACCTATTAAAAGGGTAACATATCATTATAAATAATATTAGATGAAAATTGTGTTTTGAATTAAAATGCACTATTTGTCACTGTTCATTTAAATATGAATTTTATTAGAAAAATTTTAGAAATTAATCTAAAGATAATTTTTATATCCTGATTGCTAATAATAATTTTATTTTTTCAATTATAACACCAAAGAGTGAAAAAACCAAGATTTAAAAAAGCTTCTCTTTTAACAGGTGGTAAAACTACATTTTAAAAATATTAGAGTATTTTATGATTAAGATTGAACTTATTCCCACTATAATCCTCAAAAATTTATTATATGAATGTAAAAACATTTAATAAACATGTTTATAAAAAATATAGTTAGTTTTTTGCATTTTATCCAATACAATAGCTAGTTGGTAACTACCATTCATAATAATAATAATAATAATTTATTTCTTTCTGAATATCTCAGTCTACTGTGCAATATAAAATTTCAGAGGACCCCATTGTTACATATAGGGTACACTGTCTGACATAGCATAACCTTTTTAGTCAATGTCATATATAATTTATAAATTTTAATTGATACGAAAATTAATAATTCTATATTTACAAAGGATGTTACATATAATTGTTGTCGGGACATCAAACAGAAGGTGGAATTTCCTAATCAATGTTTCACTCAAGTAACAAATCAGTTACAGGTGATTACAATATTTTCTCTAGACTAAAAGTATTCATGATATGCTATTGAATATATATGAATAATCATATGATCAAGTCATATCCAACAAACTCGTGAGGGATGATCAATATATCACCCTATATTGGATCAATCCCGTAACATTGGTAAAATATTCTTCTTTTTTCTAGGAGTAAATGAAGTCACACCATTGGATACAAGAGAATAAGGAGTTTGACAACTGGATCCAAAGTACTAGTTATTTCAATTGGGGATACAAGATAAAAATTATTCTCTCTATTTTATCAATATAATAAAACTTTTAGTTGATTCTGGAAAAAATAAAAGTCTCTTAGTTGGGGTTAGGATTAGTGTAATGCCTACTTTTATTGAGAAGATTAAATAACCTAATGGAAAATCATTTTCTATATTGGAATTGGATTTTACCGAACCTTTTAAATAATGTACTCTTCACACTCTCCATTATTTCAATTACACATGAGGTGATATTGAGAGATAATATTATATGGATAGAGAACCATACAAATGAGATGATGAATTGAAAAGATAATGAATGCATAAAAATAAATCCCAAATTCAAATTCTTGTCTCAATTACCAATCACAGTTGGTCCACTACAAGTTGTATCAGAGCATTTGTTCCTTCTAATGATCCATGATATTCATTATGATGTGAAAATTTTGGAGAATCATTTTTCTAGGTCATATTTAAATTACAACGGGGACTCAGAATAATTGAAATAAGTGACAGACAAGGTAGATAAAGAATAAAAAAAGCTAGAGACACCATGAATAAATAAAATTAATGTGGTATGAGATTCAACAATTTTTTCTATTATTATTCTTCAATTGAAGCCTATTAATCTTGTGAAGATGATGTTCCACATAAAGATATTCATTTTTTATTCAATGTAAATCTAAATATTCTTCCAAAAAAAGTATTAATATTATTTTTTTAATGGAATCATTGGATGGGTAATATCACAAGTTTTTTTAATACTTCTGAGTATTTCCAGATATAATCACATATGTGGCGTGTAATTCATAGGCTCGGTGACCTTGGATTTAATTTATAAATTGTATTAATTATTTTAATATTATAGAAACCCATTTTTCATGAAATAACTGTAATAAATACAAAATTGAGTTTCAGTTCCAAAATCGTTGTGAACGATTGAGTATAAAACACATGTTTTCCCTAGGAGTGAAAAAACATCTATTATCATAAGGTGTTTAGTAAAAGTTAATTCACAATAAATTTAATTAAATAAAATAAAATATTTATTTATTTATTTTACATCATTGAAATTATGACCTAATTTTTTTTTCATCAAATATGATCTTATAATCAATGCATAGGGTTAGCCTCATAACTATGATAATTTATAGGATAACTTGGCGGATTTTTAGAATATATTGAGATCATGGATCTGTGGATTTATCTTTGTTTATTGGTGTGTGAATTGAAACTAAGGATCTCGCCCACCAAAATGACATGGATTATTTATTCATTTGAGATTGATCTATATTGAGGTAATAGATATTATAATTGGATTTATCCTAGTTTTCTTGTCTCCCAAAAAATAAGGATCAATCAAAAAATAGATTGATTCATAGATCGTGTGTTTTTCAAGTATGTGATTATTTACTGGATTTAGGGATGATACTTTTGTGTTCATTTATTTTTGTTCATATTCATTAATATTCCATACAATAACGGATCATGGATGAAATGAATAATGTTTGAGGTTCTTTCCTCACTATTATGTTTTATGGTTTTCTCTCCTTGTTCAATGCATACTCATCATTGGCAATTTCATGGCCTACGATTCGACGAATAGCCAGTGGAAAATCACTGTGAAATAAATATTTGGCACAAAATGTCACTATTTTTTCTCTGCAATGGATATTCTACATCATGGTTTATTTTAATGATTACAAAATCTGATTCATGGATGGATCAAGATAGATTTTCATGGTTTTATGTGTGTTACTTGTGAGGTGTGATAGTGGTTGTTTCTCGAGCAGGGTGTATGGTAGGAATTATTCGAATCATTCCATCAGTGGTGGGGAGGTTTGGTCCTACATGGGTTTGCATTGTGTTGTGTGATTCATTGAATAATTGGTGTCTATGGTACCCTGATTGAAGATGTGTGAATTTATACATTGTGTTCTCTAAAAAAACTACACGATGAGTATATGTACGAACAAATGTTGTGTAGTACCTTTTTGAACAGTGTTAGTGTTTTATCCTAAAAATAAGAATCTCTAATTGTGTGAAAGGTGTCACATTCAATGCAACCCTTTTTCAACCATCACAGAGTGTACTGAGAGTATAAGACTAGGATTCCATTAGGGCCTACATTCCATGTACATGTGAAGTACATGTGTTGGCCTAAGTTCATGGGAAAGCCCATATACTCGGACATGACTATGTACGAACCGATGTTATCATGTACATTGACATGTTTAGGATGGAAAACTGAGTGACATGTTGACATATACACATAATTTATATCATTGACAGACTCTATATTGTAGAAAACTGCAAGTCAGATGAACACATGATAGTGTAGTGTTAGGAATAGTGGGGTATGTCATATGCCCTCAACAAAACATCATTCACTCCATTGAGGACATGTCAGATTCCTATTTCCTATTAACTCTGCTTCATTTTGAGCTTCAGTGAGATTCCTTGGAATAGTATAGAGTGAGTTTGTTCCGATTGTCCATTCCTATGAGGTAACAGTGTGGAATCATGTTCTTATCAATAAGGGTTACCTGACTACATCTTCCTAATGACTAGTGTAGTAAAGGTGAGATCCATTATTTTATAGTGTTTTGTCTCAGTCCTCTTAGTTAGATATCTCAATGGCTTGAAGCATGTATACCTATAATAGTTTTGAATAAATTCTCATCTTCATTGTGTTTACTTAGATAGGGTTTTTTTGGAATTGGAATGGAAAATATTTATATAATTATTGATACCATCTATTATATGTTGTTTCTAGTATGGCCTCCTGTCACTCTGCTAATCCATGAGTGTTGTCCCCTATATTTGTATCAAGATCTGATCATTCTAATTGGTTATCAGTATAATGGTGTGTTTTCTTGTCAAAATATTGTTGATTTTCTATGTTCTTTTTCCTAGCTAGACCCGATGAGTGCGACCTCTGGGATAGCATTAATGCATTGTCATATTAGTCATACACGATGAGTGATATCACATGGTTGATTTCGACCATGGATGACAGGGCCTATAGAGTGTGAAATTTTGGAAACCTCATTGTGGAACTAGGGTTGGTAGTGGTTTAGAAACGTTGAAACATAGAGTCTTTTATGATTATATATGGATGTTTATTTTTTATCATTATATTATTGACATGTCATGTTAACAGGTGAGTACTCATTATGCATTGTGTCAGGTTATTTCGGGATGTTTTATAGGTTATTATTATAACCACCCTTTAATGGGATCTTCCAACACCTTCCATGTCATATTAGGAAGATGGACCATCGTATAAAGTGTTTTCTAGAATACAATCATGTATAGAATATTTGGGATAAATAGACTCATGTGTATACCGATGATTTATTTGAATGTAGGCCCCTCCATCTAAGCAGATTGGAAGTTATTTCTAGATTTGGATGGGATTTTATTTTGAGCCTCCTTCCATTCCATTGCAATATTTAATTCTCTTATTATGTTAGAATTGAAATAAACATTCATTATTGTAATTTTTTTTAAATTTCATCATTTTATGGCATTGCAGATGTGTACATGTGTACATATACTTTATTTAAATGACTCATATGTTTGTGAAATTCATTTTTGGAGCTAGTCACAACCCCTAGCCTATTGGTGATTGGAATGGGATAAATTAGTCTTGAGACCCATCAGGTGAGAATATGATAGAAGTGTATTAGTGCCATGTTCATAGCCTAAAATATTATTACATTTTCTAGTTTATGAATAGAGTTTGGAGTTTATAATGGTCTACCTGTATGGTTTGGTTTGGTCACCATGAAAATAATTCTAAAATGTATCAATATTCTCTCTCAGGTCAGTGTGTCTAGTATTATTGTAGAGGTCAGTTTATCCTATCAACATGACACTGATAACATTCTTCTTGACATAGTAAATATTGTCGTTAGTTGTTGGAAAAAACATGGTACATGCCTCATATAATAATAAGAGGTCGTTTCCATATCCATTTTGTGTCAGATCTCATGATATATTGATAGTTTATGGGACAACATTTCTTCAATCATGAGGTATTCATGATTAATACAAGTGTGGTTTCTATAACATGTTTGAGTGTTAGACATAATCATTTATAAGGACTACATACAAGGGACTAGTCACAAGGTGGGGTTTCTTCTATGTTGACAACTGAAAAAGATTCTAACTATTGATAAGTGTGTAGACCCACCTCCAAGGATTCAGGTGTATGAGGCATATCATACCATGAATTTAATGGCTCTGTTGGTGAGGTACCATGATTCCCATGGAATGACCATGTATAATGACATACTAGGGTGGGTATCCGTTTTTTACAGACATCAAGACCTACAGATATTATTCATGCGATGCGAGTGATGAAACAAAATGTTTATTCGGAGATATTAGGGGAAAATATATTCTCCAATGTAGAGGTATTTCTATGCTAGTGATGGGAGAGGATAATACATGTTGGATTTTATATCCCATTGTTCTTTTTTTAGACGGTCAGTCGATGAACCACCGATGTAGAGGGAATGGTTAGAGATATGTGGTTATTATGGAAAATATAGTGGATGTGATAGGGGAGTAGTAGGGGTTAGCATGAGCTTTGGTTGGATGCTACCATCACTGCCCCATGGTAGACCACATCAAGCTTAGGGATATTGTGTTTAGTCTCGTGGGTATCTTCATGCACTGTAGGCTCATTAACAAGAGGTCCGAGGAGCATTTTGAGGTTAGATCGTTATTCCTTCTACTTTTGTCGAATTACACTTGAAAACTCGTACGAGTCACAATTCTCTCTATGTTATTAAATTTTATTAATTAGGAGATGTAAGGAATATGAGGATCATTGTTTTGGTGATATTTTACATGGTCTTAGGATTGTAGGAATGACATGAAATTTCTCCAACCATTATTCATCTTGGGAGGCGAAAAAAATGATACTGCTCAGTCAATGTCGCCCGTTGTGGATTACATTGATGTTTGATGGATGTGTTCCTATAAGTAATTTGTTTGATGTATTTTATTGTACTAAGTTGTTGAAGTAGGGCATGGTAGAAGTAAAGAGGTGGGAATGGGGATTGATGACTTCCTAATGATAGGAGATCCTATTGGTTTTATGTTTAGTTTTAGGCATAAGAAATTTACTCACTACCCCAATTGAAGATATCAGAAGGTTTCATGATCCACACATCCCAAATTATATCCTATATTCGAGAACTAGTGATACAAATGGATTCCATTTTATGCTTGAACCATGTGTTTCATGATCCTATATAGAGGAGGAGGGATTAGATATTTATATTGAAAACGTGACTTAACTTGTGGAGAGGAGAGGGAACCTTGCCCCAAACTATTCTATAGTAGCAATGAGATGGTTTGACAATTTCAATAGAAAGTTCTTGTTTTTTACCATTCATTATTTAATATTTTATACTGGTGATAGTGTCACTACATTCAATTTGTTGGGGAAATGTATTCCTCATTTGAAAATAGTGATCCTAGGTGGTGTATGAGGAGCTCATGTGCAGATGGTTGTGACCAAATTATCTTGAGTTGGATATTGATTCCTTTGGAATGGTGGATTGATTGAATTTTCTTTTTTATAGAATTGGTGGAGTATGATGATGAACATCGTTAGGAAAAACCATGTTTTTCACCACACTAAGATCTAGGCTTCTGAAAGTTATGAAATTAATGCTAACCTTGCATTTTTTAATATCACCTCATTTAGAATCCATTGAGTATCATATGTCTACGGCACTATCAGTATTTTTTAGGTAAAGGGGTTCGTATGAACCATTGTTTTGCGCTAGTCACCCCCCATTGTTATCCTGAAGGGAAGATGATTGCTTTATGTTTAGTGTGGATTGTTCTTACATGAACCATGTGACACAAGTAAAGGTATAAAATCTATAAAATCATTGAACTCTTCTCCCAATGGATGTAGGAAATGTAGATATTAGTGTATGAAAATAGAATGTTTTATCACTATCACCATGTTTGATAGGTGGATCTAATGAGTAACTATTACATGATCCACTACAGTGGATTTGATTTAATGATGATACCCTTTGGTATGTGGTAAAATATAGCAGAATCATTAGAGATATGGATTGGATCCCTAAACCTGCGAGGATAATTTTTAGTTATCTTACATGGTAGAATCCACATGTTATCTGGATCAATTTTGAGCATGCGACACATAATAGGATTTTGCAGTTAACCTCATGTTTATAGTTAATAATCATTGCTTTCACTATGTTCCAGGAAGGTATGACTCGAGGATATCAATTGTGATATGGTGCATAACACCATATCCAATGGATAAATATTGATATATTTTATTGTGAAGGGAATCACACAATTATTTTTGAGGGATGGTCGATGATTTCTATCTTGATGTGATAGGATGTACTGAGGAGGGTCTTCCTTTAGTATTATATCCCTTGGGAATAATTTTTACTGCTCATTTGATCCTGTTTGCTCGAGGTTTTTTGGGATTCCATGGGACTGTGTTCATGTCAAAGCTATTTATGGCTTATCCAAGACAATGAGAAAGACTAGTCTAACTTGGGGTGAATGTGATAGAAAGGATGCTGATTTTATGACATCATTGGATTTTTTCCCTGTGAGAAAACTGTTTGATAAGGAGTCCCAAGGTATATTTATTCACCCTCTGACATGTCATGCATCAAAATCAAAGGATGATGTTCCAGTTTTATCAAATAGAAAAGTCTTTGAGCTTTTTCTATGGTGGCGGCTCACTCAATGAGCAGTAATGCCCCCTTCTAGAGGAATTGTTTTTGACAGGTTGATGATAGGACTTTCACATGACTTTTTCAACTCCATCATTGGATGGTTTCTCTTTGTAGATTCAAATTATATCCCTTTATCAATCCCCTACTGGAGTAAGCTCTATACACCTCATGCTTTCTTTGTAACTTTTGTTTCTTTCAATAAATTCCATTGAGGAATGAATTTGGTGACCAATTCATGTCACCAATTTTATTAAAAAAATGAATAATATAGCTTTACTGAGTGTTTTAGACCACTATGAGTTCTTGAGGTTGTCCCACTTTATGGAATTCTCTCAACAATCATTTCTAACTGTGATTCTTACATCAATGTACTATTAAATATGTGATGAAAGAATAAATTTGGGGACTCAGATACAGTTGGTAATATTTACCTAACCATGCCATCTTGTATATAAATAGGGAATTATTCAGATTTTTCTGAACATTATTGAGGTCTACATGTTTGTTTCGAGAAACAACAGGGATGATCATATGCATTTTATGGGGTTTATGTATCATGATGAATAGTAATACCCATCGGAGAAGCTCCTTTTTTAAGTCCATGTATAAGAGATTGAAAAAGTAACTATTATACTAGTCGGAGCCAATGGGTGTCAGCATGTGGGCCCTAGTTTTGGGGATATTGGTTGTAAGAGGATTAGTTCATCCACTAGGGGATGGGGACTTCATGTTGACTATTTGGACTCCTTAGTGGACTGCTGATTTATTCCATTAGAGTTGGAGATATTTGGATTCGTAACAAGAGTGGTATTATATCTCTAGAAATCTTAGGAAATATGTTTTCACACTAGTTTTTTGGTTTATGAGGTTGTTTAAGTCTTAACACCAAACCCGTAATAGTTTTGGGTTTCATGGTGTTCTATTCTTGTCATAGTTGGGGAGGTATGTGCATGACTCAGTATGTGATATCAATATAGGTAAGTTGGGATGTGAGGTTTCTGTTTTATTTTTGATGGATCAATTTATGTTGATGATTGGAAGAATAATGACCATTTTTTTGTAAGAGTTTTTCTTGGGAGAATGTTTTTTGACAGCATAAGAAACCCCTGGGATAGATAATGGGAGTAGAAGACCTATTTGGGAGCTCAGTATCCCCACATTTTTTTAGTTTATGATTTTTGAGGTTAAAAATCCCTAAAGTAGTGGAAAATGTAATTTTTCATAATTTTTTTCAGACAATACAAAATAATATGTTCAGATTCATGCGCTGAATCTAGGTGCGATTTTGAGTCCCAATGAGCCCGAAATTAATTATTGAAATATATTAAATATATTAATATCATTCGTGCAATTTTTTTGGATAATGTGTAATAACTATATAATGGAGTCATGTAAGGGAAATATCGGGGCACTATTAAGATCATAATATGGGTTTTACCCTAGGTTTGATATATCATTTGTCAACATTGGGCATTATGGTAATTTATAGTTTCATGTGAAATAATAACATAATTTTTTTTATATTTTTATTTTATTTTCATATTTACTTAACCTATAATTTCCTTTTTAAATACTCTATTATAACCAATTCTTTAGGTTATTCTCATAACCCTAAGAATTGGGTGGATAGTTTTCTTGAGCATTAGAAGAAATTGAGATCATGGAAGAACCAATCAATATTTTGTGATTGGTGTTCCAACAAGAACATGAGATCTCACCAATGACGAGGATGTTGATTAATTATTCGTCAAAACTAAATCTATATAGAAGAAGGAAATTTTATTTGTGAATTTATCTCTATTTTATTACCCCACAATGAATTTCAATCAATCCACAAATATATTGATTCAAATTTTAGTCAATTTTGTGTTATGGATTTATTTTTTGGATTTGGGTATGATTATTATTATTATTATTTTTTGATTTATAGACATCCTAATTCTTCCCCCCAATGATAAATAATCAAATCAAAATTGAAAAAAGGTCTTGGTGTGTTCTTTAATTCTATGGTATAATTATTTACCTCACCTTTCTACGAGAATTCATAATTATAAATATCGCCAAGCTAATGATTCAACGAATTCCCAGTGATAGATCATTTTGAATTAAATATGTTAAACAATAGATAAATACTATGGAACTAGAATAGATGTTCAATGTCACAATTTCAGTTCATGATGAGAAAATTGTTTTTACGGATGGATCAGGAGACATGGTTCATGGTTTTGGCATGCATTATAGGTGTGGTGAGTAAGTGGTTTTTTCAAATGTGGTGGGTATGGATGGAAATTCTATAATCATTAAATCGACGATGAGGAGGTTTGGTTAACCACATATCCATGTTGTGTGGCATGATTCACAGTTGAATCAGTGGTTTTGGAGGCCCGCGCGAAGATTCATCAACTTCATCAGTGGGTATGTTAGAAAACCAGACTACATGGAATCTATTACAATTAAGACAGTCTATTTAGACAAATTTTGTACAATTATAGGGTTTTAGAATGGGGATATGTATCACATGTCATGTGACCATTGTCATAGCCATTTGACCATTAGCTGAGTAGATTGATATTTACATGGAGTTCACGATTGTGTAGAGATATTTACCCACACACCACATTTATGGGAATTATATAGGTGGGACGAAGTATAAATGTACAGTATTGTACATGAACATTGTGAAGTACATGAACACAGTCCTCTGTACACAAGAATGGGAATTATCGTAGTATGTGTGCTTTGTTGACATCTACTATTGATGTACCTCAGTGACACACCGTGTATTGTGAAATAGTTTATGTCATGTGAGTGAATGACCGGGTCATTGTTGGGTCTTGTTAGACATTCCATGTAGCCCCATGGATACATCATGTACACTCTTGAGGACATGTAATATTTATCTTTCCCCTCAACTCATCTTTATTTTGAGCTTATGCCATATTCCTTGGACCATTATTGGTTTAGTGTGCTCCCATTGTCCATTTACATGTACGTTTAGTTCAACATCATGTTTCCATCATTTAGGGTGACCCGACTATAGATTCTCGATAATCAGTGATTTATGGGTGAAATTATTTCTTCTATATTTTGTTGCCACATTCTTATTTGATAGGTATCTCAATGTTTTGGATCATGTATCCCAACGATTTTCTTGAATCAACACACAAGTCCTTATTTGTTTCATTATATGTGGTTCTGTAAATATAGAATGATCAATATTTAAATTGTTGTGGATCCTCTATTTTGGAGGATATTTTAAATAGGGTGTAACATCCCCCTTGTGATCCATGGGAATTGACTCCCTATCTGTGTATGCATATATTATATTTTTTTGGGGGTATTTTTCAGATAGACAATGTATCTTATATGAATCCTCTGGGTTCTTGGCATGTTCCTTCATTGAAGGACCTTATGACTGTGTCATATGGGTTAACATAGATATGACATCATCTATGCATTACTAGATGAGTGATATATCCTAGTTGAATGCCATTAGGGATGAAAGGGATCATGGACTGTGATCTATTAGATAATCATTACCTAGAAACATCATACTGGAACTATAGTTGACAAAGTTTGAGATCTTTTTTGAATCAGAGTAATTTATGAGAATATCTAGATGTTTTATTGTATTTCTATCATTATTATTAACATATCATGTGATGAGATGACCACTATTGATGCTTTGATTTTTGTTATTTTAGGGTGACCTTCTTGTTATTGTTATACTCACTCATGCATGCAATCTTCACACAGGCACACACACACACCATGACTTATACTAATAATTGATCTTGTTACATAGTCTTCAGTGGACAACACGTTGTTGGAGCTATGCTGGAAAACATAAATTGTTAGGTATACTGTTTGTGCATTTGACAATAGTAACCATCCTTATGGACAAGTCATCCATTATATCCAGTTTTGGGTGGGCTTTTATTTTGACCATTTTTCCTTTCAATTACATTATATTATACTCTAATTTTCTAGTTATATATGTATGTACAGATTTTTATCAGTTACATTACATTTATCCATTTTTTTCCATTTAATAAATTTGTGTGTGTACATGTACATTAGGCTAATGCCTCCCATGTGTGTCATATGCAATCTGGGTATTATTTTCTCTCCACTAACCAATTGGAGGCATACTTGGGGTAGTTGTGTATCAGGCGTTTTTAGGACGTGTCATGAGAGGACTTGCTTCCAAAAAAGAACCTCTTGAATAACAAGTTGAATAGATGGATGATACACTATTTATAAACCTAAAAAAGTGAATCACTCTCACATATATGGACAAATAAAGGGATTACTCAATTTTTGATATTGAAGTATATTTTCAAATAAGTGTTTCATAGAAATATTTCATTGAGATGGTGTTTTTGTTAGCATCATATGTACTTGAAAATCTTTATATCTCCCTATTGATGTCACAAATACTCAAATAGATATTGATGATAACAATATAAAATATCATTATAATTCTTTTCGTGAATCAAAGAAATTCCACAAAAACCAAATGATGAATATGAAATAATATTCTTAAGGAAATATGATATTAGTTCAGAATTCGATGAACTCCCTCAACAAGAAGTTCTTATATCTAGAGGTGAAATTGGAGAATATGAAACCATCAGAGGATAAAAACACATATTTATAGAAAATGATATACTCTTACACAAAATTTTGTTGAGTAAAATGATTCCATAGAGATAATTATATCACGATATAAATAATTAGAACCATACCCAAGTAATTCATAATACCATAACCCAGAAACTATATTTTACACTAATATTATTTCATGTTTTAATACATGTTTCAAAAAATACTCTAGAAATGTATGGATGGTAAAAAATTGAATAAATAAAAACATCCACGGGGGTCAATAAATGAAACCTGATTTTTTTCCCACGAAGAGTCCAAAAGAGTAGGGACTAAAGTCAATAGAATATATTTCAACAACCAATTAAATATAAACAAATAACTCTATAAAAGGAGATAATAAGGATCATAGGATATTTTTGGTGTTTCTGGTAGTTTTTGAACAAAGCATAAAAATGTTTTCATAATGTGAAAATTCAATAAAATAATACATGTGCTGCATTTAGGGGAGAATGGTTAAATACAATAGAATACTTTCACCCTAGAGGATATATCCATGGGAAATTAAATGACAATATTCATCCTTGGAATTTGAAAAAAATAAGATGATTTTTAAAAAAACTACATTAAATATAAACAATGAGTGATCCTATCATTTGTAAAATGGAGATGAAATGTGTCATGAAAATAACACACCCTTATAAAAAAAAGATCATTCTAATGAAGTATAATAACAACCAGTATCTAAAAATAATAAATACTAAGGTGAATGATATGAGTTTAATTGTTTTTATTGGTTCTTTGAATGTTATGTGCCCAAATATTACTCTTTTTTTCATAACTATTAATTTATAAGAATCAATAATTAATCAAGGGGGGTTATTGTTTTTTTTCTATTTCTCATAAAAAAATAATTTCTCATGAATCCATCTATAATTCCTTTTCAAAACATATATGAACCCTTAGAATATATCTTTTAAATATGTAAGAAAAAGGCCCACGTAGATGACAAATTCATGAAAATAATTTTAGGATAAATTTATTATGTTGGGAATGGAAAGAGTCTTCAATAGAAAAATATTACAAATTCATGTGATGATACTGAGAAGACAACTTCAATAAAGTAAGAAGTCGTCATATTATGGAAAAATCAACTGAAATTGGATATGAAAATGAAGGAAATTGAAAAAAAATCTAAAGATAATGTAAATAAATCTCTTATCGAAAAATAAGTGGAAGAAGTTATTACATACAAATGAATTTGACTTATAATGGTAAAAAATAATGGATTTGGTTGATAGGACATTCTTAAACTAAACATTATTAATAGAAAACATAATGTTTTTCCACATTCCCATAGTCATTTTACATGAACTAACAAATTGACAATAAAGAATATGGATGCATTCCTTGAGGGGAATAATTGGTGAGATGAAGTAATAAAATCTTCTCCACAAAATAAATGTTTTTTTGATCTTCTTTATAAAATTTTAAGATTTGTTTTTCCAATCACACATTTCTCACTCATTAATATTTTGATAGACATATCAACTAAGTAAAAGTGATTGATTGATTTCATTAAGAGATAAAATAAAATCTATATAATTTTTATCCAAACTACCTAGTTTTTTTTTAAAATATGATCATGATTTAGAATTTTGTTGATAAATCTATTTTACTACAACAACATATAATATAAATGAAAATTTATTAGAATTAATTCACATTAATAGAAGTTAATAGTATCATGAAAAATGATTTTTGTATAATTGTTTTAGCTAAATATGGATCGTGAACAGAGACATATAGTTTGTTAACTAATGGATATTGTCTAATTGAACCATGTTAAATAATCCCTCCCTTATAAGTGAACATTAACTTCTAGAATAATTTTGTAGAGTATGTTTTTTTTAGTAAATATGAGATAACACCCACTTATCCATTTAATTTTATTTCCAAAATGGGGATAAAGTTTGAGCCCTACAAATTGAATTTTTATATGTGTGTTTTCATATAAAACTAAAAAGAAAGGGGTGGAGGATGTTGGTCATTGTGTTTCATTTTCTCAATATTATGGGAATATGTATTCGGTGAGTTGTTAAATGAATTTGATTTTATTGGAGTGTTTATATGGATTCAATTATTTCAAATGGATTTCCTGATTGAGAAATTAAACTAGTAAATCTAGTGATTATTGAAGTTGACCATAAATGGAAAAAGAAATGTTCTAGATAGATTTTTTATTGGTCAAACTATAATGAGTAATGATAAAAATTGAATAAGACTATGGAAATATTTATTATCATGATGATTTTAAAATTTTAATGCAATATGAATGAAATTTCATGACAGAAATAATGGTGTCCATGGAAAATTCTATTCATATATTATTATTCATGATAATGATGGAATATGAGAACAGATGGAATTCAATTTTTTACAAGGAATTTGTATAAAATTTGAATGTTCCATATCTAAAAAATATTTTCTTCCATTACATTCCAAATAGTCCACCTCGATCTCACACTTGTGGGAGGACCTCAACTACATGGGAGAGTTGGTTCACATAATCCTAATAGTGATTGCTGAGGGGGACCATGTATAATCTCTTTAGGAGTGCGAACTCAATTGAGTGTGTATAGATTGGTTCAGGGTGTGTTGGTGGACCTGTGTTGCTTATCGTAGTCCAAGAGGCATATAGTTCATTTGTATGTGGGTGTTGATCCCATTCTTTCATCTCAACCTATTGAAATATGGGATATATTGTCATATTCCATAGGACCTTTTACCAATCCGATGTGGGACAAATGGGACTGGGAAATTGTTCTTCAATCATTAAAATAATGGAGATAACATGTATCACTTGTTTACGTGAATCTCAACCATTCAATGGAACTAGAGATTGTCTTTTTCTTTAATGCCTCATATGAGATGTTTGGTAGAATAGATTTCTGGTTACAACACAAATTATTTAAATAAATATATAATTAATAGAATGAAATTCATATTATGAGGCGAATTATCCCCTAGAAATAATAATATTCTTTTTGAGGAATCATGAAAAAGATGAATGAACATCATCTGAATGAAAATGTAGTTGTAGTCAATATTTCGAGCAGTCGATATTCATGGAAGGGTTCATTTTAAAAAACGGGGAATCATGTAATATTATCATGTGTGTGTGAGGTAAAATTATGTATGATTTTATTCCATAAGACTCAGTGTAAGATATTTTAAGATCAAAAATTTTTTTAGGTATTTTTAATATATGTGACACATAATATCTTTCAGAGGCCTTGACGTGGCCTGAAAATCATAGAGTTTTGGCGGTATAAGGTATGGATAATCTAACAAAAAATTCAGATGAATCCATCCCTAGAGAAGTTTTTTTGATATTTGATATTCTATTTATTCATTAGATATTAAGAACCACAAAAAATAATTTCATAAGGATGTGTTTCAAAAAATTATTTTATTTATTTTGAGGGAACATAGAAGCTCTGGGATTCATGAATTGAAAATCACTAATTTTGGCATATCACAAAGAATTAGTTCAATGAAAAAATTTTATATTTAATGATACACACATGTGTAACCTCAATACATTTCATAAAAATTTTGAGACCATGAGTCAGTATATACTTTCACAATATCATGATAAATAACAAGTTTAGAGAAGAATCGTGATATCCACATCCATACTGTTTTCCTGAAGAATATTTATCATGGGATAATTATTTCTCTTAAATAATATCCTATTCTAAAAAGACAATGAAATTAATTGTATAAATTATTAAATTCATATATCAGTCTAAAAATAAATAGATTCATGTGATAATGAAACATTTTTACAAGTATAGAATCATTTTAGAACCTATGAAAAACATTATTTTGAGCATTGGAACTTTAATAATTGATATTAATATACCCAAAATTTAATATTTTTTATCACATTAAAAAAAATTTAATATTATAGTTGTTGTGTTTTTAGTTTAGAAACACATAAAATATTAATAGAATTAATATTTATTGTTCCCATGAAATATATATGCATGATGTGTGCATAAATACGATTGATAATGAGATAGTTAGTTCTTCCTAAAATAATATTATAAGTAATTGTCTTCATAGATTGAAATAATATATGTGAGGAAAATAGTTCAAGAAGAATGTGGAATTTCGAAACTAGTTTTTTACTTAGGAAACCGTTCTATTATAAGTGAAAAAAATTATTTGTGCGTGATCGAATGGATTGATTAGTGGATGTGGAATATACATGAATATGTAAAAAAACAAAATCATATCCTATAAGATCATTGAGGATGATCAAGAGCTAATCATACGTTGGATAAATCCTTTATCATGTGTGATGTATTATGGTTTGATATGGAAGTGGTTGAAGTCTATAATTTTTAGCCTAGAGAAGAAATATTCTCATGGATGGAGGGGGAGAAATAATTTTTCTGGTTGGAGCTAGATGAAAAAGGAAACCCTCAGTTAGAGATGAAATTCAATTAATTTATTTGTATATAGAACCAAGATATGTCTCTTATTTTATTTTTTTATTTGTATAATAACTTATTTTATAGGGAATAATCAATAAATGGTAGAAATAAGTAGTTTCACCAAAGAATACTCTTTTGTCGAACATTATAAATACCATGTTCTTCTCTCTATCCATTGATGCACATGAATAATAGTTGATATTGAGAGAAAATATTTTTTATATCTAGAAAAATAACATGTTCTAGATTATTTATTGAAACCAAAACGAATTAAAAAAAATAAACCACTGATCCACCCCGCTCTTGTTCGTGGTCAATTTATCCTGGGAAAATATATTAGTAGCGATGAATTTCTATCTTAGATACCACTCATGACAAAAAAAAACTAAGGTAAAATTTTATAAATTATTAATTATTTTGATTATGGATATGGAATACATTTTATAAGATTGATTTTTTAAAATCATTAGAAATTAAAATTAATATATAAGCACAGAATGATTTGAAAACTATTTTTATAAAAAATAAAAGTGTAATTATAAAACTACATTTATTCTTAATTTATACCAAGGTAAAACATTTGATGAGTTATAAAATTTTTTATTGAATATATTATTTACAGATTTCAATAAAATAATTCCTTAGTATTGACTTATTTTCATTATTAAAGAAAAAAATATTATATATTTATAAATAGTCATTTTAAGAAAAATATATCATTTTAGCTTCAGGTTATGTTATTTTATTTTATAAAAATTGACAACAAATGAATTAATTTTATCCATTTTAAAAAAAATATTAGTTATTTATTTTTTTTCAAAGTAAATAATAAAATATAGAGGAAATTAGTTCAACATTTCAAAATAATTTTCAATACAACAACATTTTCTATTTAAAAAAAATGTTTCATTTGAAGAAAAATATTAATAAAATATAATTTTTTACGGATAAATAATAAAACATATGGTGTTAGACACAATTTTGTTTAAAATTAATTAATTTATTTGGATTGTGGTAGGACAAGAAAACTATACAAAATAGTTTTATTTTCATTAATTGTGTAAAGAAAAAATGTACATCTATATTGCAAAGACAATTCCCAAAAAATTTCACTAATCCGGAGAGGTTGGATACAAAGATAAATAAGTTTCACAATATATATTTACTTATTTAATGATTAATATTAACTTTTATTTAACATTCAAGGTTAATTATTATCCATATATCATTCCAATGTACATTCTCATAATTAGCTTGTGGGTATAATTTATTAGCTTGTCCCATTGGACTCTATCTTCTACCGATATTCAATGACATTATAATAAACTATTAATATAAATTTTAATGATACAAATTAATGTTATATTTAAATTAAAATAACATCAATACAGTAAAAAATATTTTTTATTATAGGTATGTCCTCCCTCTTGTGAGTAATCCTATGATAATAGAAATCAAGGAATCTCTTAAATGATTTGTGTAACACCCCAAGATTTTATGAAAAAATATTCTTTTTAACATCATTAATGTCTTGTGTTGTAAGCTACACCAAAAGAAGCTTTCACAACACGCATCCTTGACTTGCCTTTCATTACACGCAATCACGACCTTCCTCGATAGCGCGTGTAGTACGCAATACCGAGTTTCACTAAACAAGGATATGCTATTAAAATATTATTAAAACTAGCTGTTATGAATAGTAATAACCAATTTTTGAATTTTTGTAAATTTTATTTTCAAAATGGACTTCATTTTTGGATTCGGAATATCAAAATTAGCTTAGGGTGAAATTTTGGTACTTTTGGGATTACTTTCATTTTTTCTGATAAATAGTGAAAATTACTAAATTTTAATTAAAAACATCGTTTTTAATCGTAATAATTAATAGTGATAAATTATTAATTTGAGTGGTTTTAAATTATATTTAAAATATATTTTTATAATTTAATACAATGTTGGTCATTGGAAGTAATTTCACATTTAAACCAGACATAAACAAGTGTCAATCTTTTGATAATTGTTATCTCTTAAGAACACGCTATTTGTTTTGACGATGGAAATTAATTTTTAAATTAAGTAATTCAACTGATATGTTTTGAATTTGGTAAAATAGACATAATTTTTCAGTTCATAATATGAAATATAGATTAGGCCTAATTTTTGGTATTTTTCTGGAAACTTTCATTTTTTTGATGAATAGTGAAACCACTCAATGGTAGTTAAAAAAATAAATTTTTCCTAAAACATAATTTTACCACTTCTGTGAGTGGAATTTCAAAAATCCGAAAGACATGGTTGATGTCAATAAGTAAAATGTGTTTCAATGAGATGAAATTAATTTTTGGTGAATAGTAACTTTTTAAATTTATTTACCACGGTTAAAAGTAAATAGGGTAATTAAGGGAAAAAATGATATTATTATTACCCTAACACATGTCCTAATTCTATTGGATAAGTTTAATTCGACCAAAAACAACCTTAGAAATACAATATGACCATTTAGGCCCACTTGGATTAGATTAGGACATTTATTATTAATTTATTTAAAGAAGGGTTAAAATAGTTAAAATCAAAGTTTAATAAGTATATCATTTTTAATATAGGGTTATACATAAGATAAATTCGACTATAAATATTCAGTAGAAAGATAAAAAGATTTCCTAAATAATGGTATTTTATTTGTAATTTTTAGACATTAAATAATTTAATCTATTTATGAAACAAAGATGATGCGGTAATTATCTTTTTAATGAAATATTGACATAATTGATGTTATAAATAACAAATTAATTGTAATTTGAGACTTTTTATGAGTTACACTAGTTTTATAGGTTAATATTACATTTTAGTATTGATTTAATTAACTTTTTTCGAACTAATCATTCTGTTATGATTTTCACAAAAATCAATTACTATATAGTGTCAAAATTGACATAAAATAGTTTTTAAAACAAATATTATATTATTAATTGTTATTTTATTCATAAAAATCTCAGGTTAGGCCAAATGACATTGAAAAGGTTTTATATATTAATAATAAACAACTTGGGGTTCGTTTGGTTTGATATAGTAAGTTTATTAACCTTATAGTGTAAGAACACAAAAAGACACAGTAACAGTAAAATTATCTAACTTAAAGTTAAATATAAATGATAAGGTTAAAATAGGAATCTAAACTTGTCTAAATTCTATTAAATGATAGTATTTAGACCCCTCCCCACCGTAGCTTCGAAATATGTCAATTTGGATCTATTTAAAACCGAATTTGGCTTTATTATAAAATAATATTTTTAGTTACTCCAAAGGTGCCCCTCTCCTCCCTTATAAAAGGGTACCTCCTCCCCCTCTTCCTAACACCACTTTGAGCCTTCATGATCGGAAAACCCCTACCAAATTATCTTCTCCCCTTCCCTAGAAACGTCCTAGAGGTCCTGTTCTTCTTCAAAGACCAATTTTAGTTCCCTAAGAGGAGGACTCAAAGAGGCGCTTCAAAGAAGATGTAATGTCCGTTACCGATTCTTTCAACTTTATTTCTTCTTCCACTTATTCTTCTTAGGTTTTTTCATTAAGAAGTACAAACATCACTATCACTAATAAATTGATATGTTGTTATAAGTATGGAACAACCCTATTTCACCATCTATCCATCCTACGGAAAATGAAATCACCGCGCGTGCGTACGTACAGAATATCGTCTCCACGCCGTGGTGTAATCTATTTTCCACCACCACCTTACTTGGATGGGTATAATGGTGTAAATAATAACTATATATGATTATTGAAAAATGATATTGATTATGAAATAGTATACATACACTCAAATACAATTCCACGATCATTAGAACGATATCATCGCTCGTGCGTACATACGGACTAGCGTCTCCACAACGCGATGAGATTCATTCTCCACGTTAACCATTCATGAATGATTATAAAGTATATATAATAATTAATCATGAAATATATGAAATAATAATGTTACTGGATTTATGTGTATATATATGTACTTCATCTACTTAATTCCATTCAACTCAATGAGGAAACGAAAACAGCGTTCATGCGTACGTACGGCCTACCGTCTCCATGAACGGTGTATTTCTTTCCATTTACTGATATATTATATATATGTACATTCTTAATATATATTATATATAAATAATGTTTTATACTCAGAAATTAAGTATTCATGATCTAAGTAATCATATGAATTATTACAAGTCAAAACACGGATGACAAATGAAATGATTTTACCCAAAACGCTCTTTAACATTGAATTTACAAAAGAACGGGTAATATAAAGTCATAAGAGAACCATATATGATATCATAATAATGAGTACGTTTCTGGAATAAGTCAATGACATTATTTATATCATTATAGAGGAGGTTCGGACACTTACGAAGCAAATCAGACCTAAGGTAAGGGAAAATCTCACAATCTCAATTTTTATCCGGGATTCTTTATACTTCAGAATTTACTGGGTTGTATTTTATAATCTGCATCCATGATTCCTCAATATGTAATATTTTTCCATCCACCTAAAATTGTTTAAATCCAATTTTACCCTTTTTTGAGTTTTTAGTAAAATATATGAAAGGAATCTTTTGTCGTTTTTCGTACGAGGTACTTTTTGACTTTTCCGACAAAAGTACGAGAAGAATGTTTTTTTTAACTGATACGGCATGAATGTATTTATAAAGCATTATTTACAAGAATATTGATTTACAAGTTTTCATGTTTATTTTTAATCAACTTCTTTTAGTTTAAAATTGCATGACATGTTAATGAGAGGAAAATGTTTTTGAAGTAGAATGGATATTTTCCTCGAGAATGGAGTTCAAGTGTTTTATCAAAATTATTTTACATCTAAGATAATAAAGGGTTATATTTCTATCACTATTATTAAATTGATTTTATTATGTTGTGATGGAATAATATTTATGAATTCCTTTATCTTATATGAATTGTTTTATGATGTCACAAAGTTTAAGATTCCCATTTTTATTACATGGGTTATGCAATGATGTATGCTTTATGATTTTGTGGCACACAAAAGAATGGTATCATTATGAGATCGGTGGGACCTATATCTCCCTCCAATGAATTGGGTAAAGATTTTGTATCTCATGAGATACACATGGATGGAACGGCAGGTTAAACCGGTTCAGTTAAACAGGACTGAAACGGGGAATGAACTCAGTTCAGAAATGGACTTTGTCCACTAAGATCGTCTCGGAAATGAGTCTTGACTAATAAGAAATGATTCTCTATGATTATGTGTTTATGCCACAATGATTCATGTTTTATGTTATGATTATTGGGATTACATTTCACTACTATGATTTATCCCATGTTATGATATTATGATCTCTTTTGCAGGTTAAGATTTCCAAAATGTTATGTTCTTATGAATATGATGTGATTGATATTTATTTTGCTTACCGTTACTGAGCTTTTGAGCTCACGCATTTATGTTTTCTTTTCCCCAGGATATAAATAAATATTTTAGGTAAAAAATGGGAAGATATTTAGGGGATATGTTAAAGATCTTTCACCGTGATTAGAAGATTATATTCCGAGTTTCCAAAGACACTAAACTATTACGGTCCTTGTGTGTGTGTTTCTGTTATGTACTAAGTATTTCT
Source organism: Viscum album (assembly GCA_963277665.1). NCBI lineage: Eukaryota > Viridiplantae > Streptophyta > Magnoliopsida > Santalales > Viscaceae > Viscum > Viscum album. Next base: position 40,035,551 of record OY728129.1, on the reverse strand, counting down.
CAAAAGTAATGTAATTTCCATGTACGTTAAGCTTCGGGTCTCTACAGTTGGTATCAGAGGAATGGTTTAGTCAACCTTTGGAAACTAGGATGCGAGAACTTTAGTGAGATCCATAGAGATATTTCTAAGGTATGTCTAGGGATGTCCCTAAGGTTAAGTATAAGTATATGTTATAGTAAAAGAATTACGGTAACCCAAGATGTTAGATATTGAAGTTACTCCCCTTTTATTATATTGTTTTCCCTAGCGTGATTTTTTCCTCTCACACTATTCTTTTTGGGTTTTAGATGGTGGTCGGAACCCGAAGGAACCGTGTTGATCAATGTAATGGACAATGCAATGATTGTCCTCCTGAACAAACAAATGTTTTGGGAGATAGAGTGAAAAATATTATTTCTATACTTACACAAGCTATGAATCATTCTGGACATCCAAATGAGCAGAGAAGGGAACAATATTCTATTGAGTCCTTCATGAGTTAACGTCCACCTTCTTTTAGTGGGTCTTCTGATCCACTTGTTGCTGAACAATGGATCAGTACTATTGAAAAGATATTTTCAGTTCTTCAATGTTCTGAACATGATAAAGTCATCTTAGCAGTGTATCATTTGGAAGGTGATGCTGATCAATGGAGGAATCTTATCAAGAATACGAGGCCAAGAGATGAAATTGAGTCCATGGAATGGGACGAGTTCAAGAACTTATTTTTCAATAAGTACTTCCCTCATATTCTTCGAACAAAGACAGAGAAGGAGTTTATTTAACTAAAGCTAAAGGATGATGAATCTATTGGTGTATACGAAGAGAATTTTGCAAGGCTTGCAAGGTATGAATCTGGATTTATCATCCAACCTGAAAGTAAAGATGATCTATTCTTCAGTGGCCTAAAACCAAATCTTGGAAGGGCATTATCTATAAGAGACTTCAGTAGCTATGAATAAATTGTTCATTGTGCTATCAAGGTAGAAATGGAAGTTAGTTTTACTTATCCATCTCATAGTTTTGACAAGAAACGAAAGATGGAGTTCAAGGAGAAATCTCAGAATAATGGTGAAAAGAAGATGAATGTTTCTTTATGCTCAAAGTGTGGAATGAATCACGGTGGAGATTGTCTTAAAGGGACTAGAAAATTTTTTACGTATGGAAAAAAAGGTCATCGAGCAGATGAGTGTCGAAGTAATGGAAAAAGGGTTTCGAATGATGTGAATAAAGAAAAGATTGTAGAGAACGCACCACCAACACTTCAATGCTTCAAGTGCAAGGAAATGGGGCATTATGCTAATAAATTCCCTAATCCAAGGGTTAGTGATGATTGACATGAGCAACCACTTAAGGCAAAGGACAAAGGGAAGTCACACGCGATCACTATTGGCGATGTTTAAAATGACAAGGATGTGGTGGAATGATTAAGTGTTTATGTAATGGGATTCTAAAATAATGTTGTATATAGTATCGTGGAATATTGGAATATTTTTGTATTGTTTTATTGTGGTTTTCAATAATTTTATGGTACCAGTAACCATGGAAAACGATTGAGATATTTTTGGAAAAAAAGATGATATGCACATAATGAAAGGAAAACGAGAAAATGAAATGTTTGACCGTATTCATGAGCTCGTGACTGATATAAGGAGAAGGTTTTATCATGGTTTGAGTATATAGAATTTTTGGATTTTGGTATGTGGAAAGAGTTAACTTTTGACTACATTCATGTTTTCACTAAGGTTCAATGGGTATTCATTCTTCAAGAGAATACATGATTAAGGTATTCACATGATTGTAATTTGACCAAAAAGATATATCTTATGATATATGGAGGATAAATGATGGAATTCACATAATTGTTATGTGAAATTTCAAGTAATAATTTTCTTTATACTATGAGCTTGGACCTATGTATTTTATATAAGCCTAAAGATTGGAATGGATTATGTTGGACATAAATTAGTATTGTTTAAGGATAGAACTTTTTTCGATATTATTGATGGGATGTTATAGTAATATAGTTTTAGAAAAAGTGAAACCAGCAGGACGGGTGATAGCCCATCACGTCGGATAAAGCTGTGGGAATCGAACCATCAACCGAAGTGTGACTGGCCTTTATCTCCTACCACTGGCCTACGGGAAGTCCCTGTTAAGTAGAAACTAGTTTTATTATTTTAAGAAGTATGATATATGAAGTATAAGTCCAATTTAGGAACCATATATATAGCTACCCAACCTTTTCTTACATTAATATTACATCATTTCAAAGAGAAACAACATAATATTATTACACATGGAGGATCCAGAGGTTTAGTGTCTTGGGAAAACTAGGACCATACATAACAAATACAACATCAACCATAAACATTTATTTAATTTCTTCTTCACTAGATTCTTAGTGGTACTTGTCCTCTCCTTTGTACATGTATCCACCTGAGGATATACATCAAAAGGGGTGATCTAGAATCCCAGTAAGAGGATATATAAGAACAATATATCATGGGGTGAGCATAATCAAGATGTAGGCAAAATATCATGAACATGAGAGGTGCATAAACAATAAACTTGAAATGTGGCAATGCATAAAAATTAAACATCATGTCTTAGTGGTTAACTACCACACATTCTTGTGAACAAATCTAGCATCATGTTCACACATCATTTCAAATTTACTCATGAGATTCATCACTTTACCCAATGCATTGGAGCGCTATATAATTCTGGGTGCACACGTCACATTTAAACATTCATATTGCGCTATATAATTCCGGGCGCACCCCTCACATCATAAAATTATCATTATCATGCTTGCCACATAGAACACATATCAAACATGTACATAAATAACCCATGGAAAGGAATGGGTTTTATCTCACAATAACACATTCATAAGCTTTGGGTTCCCGAAAGAAAGAGGGACAACATACTTGATACAAGAACCATCAACCTTGAATGAGAGGTAAAAGGTGAGATCTTGAAAGAAGAGTTCTTTTGGAAAACATTTTGATGGAAATAAAAAATAGTGAAAAATATGTATATCCCAGAAAAGTAAAGGAAATGATGAAAAATTGATCTTTGAAGAGTAACCATATCAAAAATAGAGTGAAAGAGGGAGAACCCGAAGGAAGAAAATTGGGTTCAAGATTTCCCCTTACCTTGTACTCGAATGCCTCCTTCTCTTTAATGTCCTATATTATTACATTATATTCATTAATTAGAAATTCCAGAATCTTTTATACATTAATAGGGTTCATTATTTAATATTATGTTCCTTTGGATGACTTATAAATTTTAAAAACATTGTTTGGGGATGTTCGTTTTTATGGTTTTCTTGAGCGGTCCACTTGTATTCTTAAATTGATGTTTGGGTAGATCATGGTTAAACATCCATAAATGATACTAAATGTTATTAATGATATTACAGTAGCTTTAATAATTTCATAGTGAATTATATTAGACCCAAGTGGACGAATCGTTAGATAAAAATTTAATGATGGTTATTTGGGTTAATTTGGGTGGTTTTTGGATCACAATGATCTTGTTTTAACATTTAAATTAGTAATATGGCCATAGGATATTTCCAGAACATAAAATAGAAAATAATACATATAAAATATTCTGGTTCTACCATTAAAATGGTTTCATGACCAGATTTGAAGGTAGAAATGGAAAAAGAGGGCATGCCGTTTTTGAAGGTGATAAATTATCACCAAATGAACAATGTTCTCCTTAATAAAAAAAGGAAGAGGGAAAGGGTGTGGGGTGATATAATATAACATTATATTCATAATATTTCAGTATATATATAATACTGGATTTACAGAACAATTTTCATGAAGATAGGTTGGGGGAGATCAAGAAAGGAACTTGAACTTGAAAGGAAATTAAAGGAGAAGAGAGAGAGAAATTACCTTTAGAATTCTTCTCTTGAGATCCTCTTTAAGGAAGCTATGATTGGTCTTTTGATGAGACCAGTAGCTTTTGGACGTGGGGGATGAGCTAGAGAAGGTGTTTGGGCAGAGTTTAGGGAAGGCTTGGAGCTTGAGAGGTGTGATGAAAAGAGGGTGTGAAGGGTGGCTTTTATAGTGGAGGAGAGAGGGGTTTCCTTAATATAAAATTGATTAGTTTATTAATTTCACAAAAGACAAGGAATAGTGAGTCTTGGATGACCAATAATAGTAATTTTATAATTTAATCCCGAACCAAGTGGGCTTACATCAGCAGAACATCATCGATCACACAATTAATACATTATTTAGCTTTTATTGTGAATTATCAGATTCCACTATTCATAAAAAATTCAAGTATCTCAGAAAAATCCCAAAAATTACCCAAACCATTTTTCGACATTTAGAATCCAAAAATGAATTCCATTTTTCAAAAATAATTTTCTAAATATTATTAATTTAATATTTAAATAAAATCATAATTTACTTAAAAAACGGTTTTTAAGATTAAAACTGATTTTATAGTTCTTTCAAAAATTACGTATGGTCTTATAAAATTATCTAAAAACTATAAGACATTGATTCAATAATATATGAATACATTCTAGGGGAAGAAATATTCTTTTAAATTAATTAATTAATTATAATTAATTATTTATGACTTATAAAATACCAAAAACGTTTACTAAGGTCAAATTTTAACTTTCTATGATGTCTAAATTTTATTTTATTTTTCATAGGTAATGTTACCCTTATTTACTATTCATAATGGTCATATTACTATTCAGAATGGTAGGTTACTATTCATAAGGGTAGGTTACTATTCACCAAAAATTATTTTTGTTTCATTAGACACCAAAAACTATCTTGAGCGCAACCGTGTATGTCGGATTTTTAAAATTCCAAACATAGGGGTGAAAAAATTATGTTTAAAGGTCACTTATCACTTAGTAGTTCATTATTTTGTGTTTTTATGACATAGATATAAGTAGGTAATTTTCTATTGGAATACCTTGGGTCGTTACCTTCTTCCCCCCTTAAGAAATTTCACCCCCAAAAATTTACATTACACAAACAGATGAGGGTACTTCCCCTTCATTGCCTCTTCCAGTTCCCAAGTTGCTTCCTCAAACTTTTGGTTCCTCCACAAAACTTTGACAAGGCGGGTTGTCTTGTTGTGTAGAAACTTATCACTTCGATCCAAAAATTTTATCGGCTGCTCCTCATAGGAGAGATCATCATCCAGCTGTACCACCTCTGAGTTTAGTACATGTGAGGGGTCTGGTATGTACTTCCTCAGTAGTGATACATGAAACACATCATGAAATTGAGCCATATTCGGTGGAAGGTCCAGACGATAGGCCATGGATCCAATACGATCAAGGATCTCAAAGGGGCCAATGTACTTTGGGCTTATCTTCCCTTTCTTCCCAAATCTCATGACTCTCTTCCATGGAGATATTCGAAATAAGACTTTATCTCCAATGCCGAACTCCAAATCCCTTAGATGATTGTCAGCATAGCTCTTTTTCCGACTTTGAGCAGCTTTGATGTGTTTCTGGATGACTTGAACCTTCTCTACCATCTCTTGAACAAGATCGGGACCAAGTAGCTTTCGTTCTCTAACTTCATCCCAACAGGTTGGAATTCTACATCGCTTCCCATAAGGAGCTTCATACGGAGCCATATGAATACTCGAGTGGAAGCTATTGTTGTATGAGAATTCAACCAATGGGAGATGTTGATCCCAACCACCTTTGAATTCAAGAGAGAAGGCTCTTAGCATATCTTCGAGTGTCTGAATGGTCCTTTCAGACTGGCCATCAGTTTGGGGGTGATAGGCCGTGCTGAAATTTAATTTAGTACTCAAAGCATGTTGATGGCTCCTCCAGAATTTAGATGTGAACCTTCGATCACGTTCAGAGACAATCGAGAGTGGAACACCGTGCAATCTCACTACTTCCTTCACATATATCCTTGCAAGCTGTTCAAGTGAGAGGTCTTCCCGAATAGTGATAAAATGGGCCGTATTGGTGAGTCGATCAACCACAACCCATATCGCATTATTTCCTCTTGACTTTTTCGGGAGACCCATGACAAAGTCCATAGTAACATTTTCACATTTCCACATGGTTATAGGAAATGGCGGCATCATACCTTTGGACTTTTTCCGGTTAGCTTTAACTTGCTGACATACCAAGAACCTTGATATATATTCTGCAATCTCCTTCTTCATGTTATCCCACCAGAAGTGTTCTCAGAGATCACGATACATCTTGGTACTTCCATGATGAATAGAGAATGTTGAGCTATGTGCATTATCCAAAAGCTCCTTCTTTATTCCGGGTGATGAAGGCACACAAAGCCGCGTTCCAAACCAAATCACACCATCATTGTCGATATGGAACTCTTGCAGCTTCCCTTCCTTTACTGCATTCACCCTCTTTTGTATCTCCACATCATCCCTTTGTGCTTCCTTAATCTTCTGTTGGGTGGATGGTTGCGCAATCATTTGGGCAAGGTAGGATGTATCCCATGACCTTACGATTCCTAAATCCATCCATTGCATATCCAAGAAGATAGGGTCTTTCTCAATCCTCAACATGGATAGAGTAGCAGGTTCTTTCCTACTTAGAGCATCAGCTACCTTGTTCGCCTTTCCAGGATGATAGTGAATAGAGCAATCGTAATCCTTGATTAGATCTAACCATCTTCTTTGACACATGTTGAGATCCTTTTGTGTGAATATATACTTTAGGCTCTTGTGGTCGGTGTATATGTCACACTTCTCGCCATAAAGGTAGTGCCACCAGATTTTCATGGCAAAAATCACGGCTGCCATCTCTAGATCATGCGTCGGGTAGTTCTGCTCATGGATCCTCAACTGTCGTGAGGCGTAGGCTATCACATTATCTTTTTCCATGAGTACACAACCCAAGCCATTCTTTGATGCTTCGCTGTATATCACAAAACTTTCTCCTCTTTCCGGTAGTGTGAGTATAGCTGCAGTGATCACCCTTCTCGTTAGCTCTTTGAAGCTTCCCTCACATTCTTCCATCCATACGTACTTTACCCCTTTACTTGTTGACTTAGTTTGTGGGCTTGGCAATCATGAGAAGTTTCTCACAAAACTTCTATAGTACCCAGCTAATCTGAGAAAACTACGGATTTCTGTGACACTAGAGGGCCTGGGCCATTCCTCAATCGCCTTTTACTTTGAAGGGTCCATAGAAATTCCCTCGCTTGTGAACACATGTCCCAAGAACGTGACTCGATTCATCCAAAATTCACACTTTCTGAACTTGGCGTACAACTTCTCCTTTCTCAATGTCGCTAACACAAGTCTTAGATGTTCTTCATGTTCCTCCTTGTTCTTTGAGTAGATGAGAATATCATCAATAAACACTACCAAAAATTTGTCGAGGTAATGTCTAAATACTCTATTCATCAAATCCATGAATATTTCAGGGGAATTAGTAAGTCTGAAGGGCATCACCAAAAACTTATAGTCCCCATACTTTGTACGGAAGGCAGTCTTCTGAATATCTTCTTTCTTCACCTTTACTTGATGATATCCAGAACAAAGATCCACCTTTGAGAAGTATTGAGCTCCTCTTAACTGATCGAACAAGTCATCAATCCTTGGGAGAGGATACTTGTTCTTTATGGTGATCTTATTAAGTTCCCGATAATCGATACAAAGCCACATGGTTCCATCCTTCTTCTTCACAAAGAGCACTGGCGCACCCCAAGGTGATGCACTAGGGCGTATGAACCCTTTGTCCAGATGCTCTTGCAGCTGCTTCTTTAACTCCTTCAGTTCGATAGGAGCCGTCCTATAGGGGCACTTCGAGATAGGAGTAGCTCCGGGTATGAGTTCAATTGAGAACTCTACCTCATGATCCGGTGGAATTCCGGGTAACTCTTCAGGAAATACATCGCCATATTCCCTTACGATGGGAATTTCCTCAAAGTTGGCACTTTACTTTGACTCAACCATTTGGGCGAGGTATGCTTATTCATAGGGAATCATCTCCCACACCATTGAAGGATTTTTAAAAGGATATTCATGATCTTATTTGCATTTTTTGAGGAGCATGGGATGGTTCAGAATATGAAAATATATTTCCTTTTCCTGACAGTTGATAAGTGCCCTATATAACGAGAGCCAATCCATTCCCATTATAGCATCGAATTCCACCAAGGGAAGTATTACGAGATTTGCCGGAAGAATCTTCCCGCATGCATCAATAGGAGAAGAGTCAAACACTTGGGATTCAATGATTGTACCGCTTGGTGTTTTTACAGATATCTCTACTTTAATGTTTCGGGGCTTCGATTCTATAGTTCTAGCAAACTTGCAAGATATAAAGAAATGCGTAGAACCAGAATCAAATAAGACTTTTTCCATTCTTGAGTGAATATAAAGTGTACCTTGTATGACTTCATTATCATGTTCCTCCTCCGCAGTAGTGATGGCATAAGCCTTCCCTTGTTCCTTTGGCTTTGGTGGTTTTTGGCACTGATTACCCTCGAGAGCTCGAGGTTTAGTGCACTAGATTGAATAGTGCCTTAGCTCCCAACAGTTGTAGCATAGAACCACGAGTGGTTCTCTCCTTTCATCAGCAACAATATCCTTCCTTTTCATGTCTTATCGACACTCGTGAGATTGGTGTCCTTCCTTCCCACAAATAAAGAATTTCTCCGTACCTTTGAGGAAGTTCCCATTGTGAAACTTCCCACATTTTTGGCATACGGGTCGTTGTGTTTTCTTCCCATCCTTATAACTAGATCCACCAGCTTGAAACTCCATCTTTCTTTTCTTATCACCATAGCCATGGGACCATTCTCCAAACTCCATCTCTACTTTGAGAGCACACTGAACAACTTTTTCATGACTCCCAAAGTCTCGAATTGCAAGATCCTTTCGAAGATGTGGTTTTAATCCACTAAAGAATATATCAATTTTGATATCATTGTTGATAACAAAACCCGAAGCATACCTTGTGAGCCTTGTGAAATTTTCTTCATAGGATGTGACAGATTCTCCTTCTTTTTTCTTGAGCTCTATGAATTATCTCTCCATCTTCGTGCGAAGAGTTCATGGGAAGTACTTATTAAGAAACATTATCTTAAAGTCTTCCCATTCCATATCTCCAATTTCATCCTTTGACTTGGTGTTCTTAATCAAATCCCACCATTGATCAGCTTCTCCATCTAGATGATAAACGGATAGAGTCACATTCTCCATCTCGGAACAGTGAAGAACAGAAAAGATCTTCTCCATGGAGTTGACCCACTGTTCCGCAACCAGTAGATCAGAAGATCCACAAAACGTCGGTGGTCGTTTCCGCATAAAACATTTGATATCTAGTTGCTCCCTCTTTGGTGAAGGAGGATGTTACCCATTATTATTGTTATTATTCATAACCCGAGATAATTGGGTAAGCATTGCCATGAAGTTTTGAACTCCACCTCCAAAATCATTGGGGATGTCGTTCGGGCAATCGTTGCATTGGCCTTCGCAGGAGTTGTTGGCCTGATTTCTCATGGTTCCCACCATTTTCTAAAATATAAAAGGTTAGAACAAAACATAAGTAAACAAGTCATGAATAACTTATTCATTTATACAATTATACCAAAAACATAACATATGGGATCCCTAGGTAAATATCCTTGTGTGCATATTTTTACTTAGTCTCGTGCTAGAGGTTTTCTTTCGGGTTCACTAATCCTAATTCCCAAATTAACTAAACCTTTCCATTGATACCAACTATAGAGACCCGGCCTTTTATTACATTAATATTACATCATTTCAAACATAAACAACATAATAGTATTACACATGGAGGATCCAGAGGTTTAGTGTCTTGGGAAAACTAGGACCATACATAACAAATACAACATCAACCATAAACATTTATTTAATTTATTCTTCAGTAGCTTCTTAGTGGCACTTGTCCTCTCCTTAGTACGTGTATCCACCTGAGGATATACATCAAAAGAGGTGAGATAGAAGCCCAGTAAGAGGATATATAAGAACAATATAGCATGGGGAGAGCATAATCATGACTTAGCCAAAAGATCATGAACATGAGAGGAGCATAAACAATAAACTTGAAATGTGGCATTGCATAAAAATGAAACATCATGTCTTAGTGGTTAACTACCACACATGATTGTGAACAAAGCTAGCATCATGTTCACACATCATTTCACATTTTCTCATGAGATTCATCACTTTACCCAATGCATTGGAGCGCTATATAATTCCGGGCGCACCCGTCACATTTAAACATTCATTTTGCGCTATATAATTCCAGGCGCACCCGTCACATCATAACATTATCATTATCATGATTTACATATAGAACTCATATAAAAAATATAAATAAATAACCCATGGAATGGAATGGGTTTCATCTCATAATAACACATTCATAAGCTTTGGGTTCCCAAAAGAAAGAGGGAACAATATACTTGATACAAGAATCATCAACCTTGAATGAGAGGTAAAAGGTGAGATCTGGAAAGAAGAGTTCTTTTGGAAAACATTTTCGTGGACATAAAAACCAGTTAAAAACATGTATATCCCAGAAAAGTAAAGGAAATGATGAACAAATGATCTTTGAGGAGTAACCATATCAAAAATGGAGTGAAAGCGGGAGAACCCGAAGGAAGCAAATTGGGTTTGAGATTTCCTCTTACCTTGTACTCGAATGCCTCCTTCTCTTTAATTTCCTGTATAATGACATTATATTCATTAATTAGAAATTCCAGAACCTTTTATACATTAATAGGTTTCATTATTTCATATTATGTTCCTTTGGATGACTTAAAGAGTTTAAAATCATTGTTCGTGGATGTTCGTTTTTATGGTTTTCTTGAGCGGTCCACTTGTATTCATAAATTGATGTTTGGGTAGATCATGGGTAAACATATAGAACTGGTACTACATGTTATTAATTATAGTACAGTAGCATTAATAATTTTATAGTGAATTATATTAGACCCAAGTGGACGCATCATTAGATAAAAATTTAATGATGGTTATTTGGGTTAATTTGGGCGGTTTTTGGATCACAACGATCTTCTTTTAACATTTAACATAGTAATAAGGCCATAGGTTATTTCCAGAACATAAAATAGAACATAATACATATAAAATATTCTGTTTCAACCATAAAAATGGTTTCATGACTAGATTTGAAGGTAGAAATGGAAAAAGAGAGCATGTCATATTTGAAGGTGATAAATTATCACCACATGAACAACGTTATCTTTAATAAAATAAAAGGAAGAGGGAAAGGGTGTGGGGTGATATAATATAACATTAGAATCATAATATTACTGTATATATGTAATACTGGATTTACATAACAATTTGGATGAATATAGGTAGGGAGATATCAAGAAAGGAACTTGAACTTGAAAGGAAATTAAAGGAGAAGAGAGAGAAAAATTACCTTTAGAATCCTTCTCTTGAGATCCTCTTTAAGGAAGCTAGGATTGGTCTTCTGATGATACCAGCAGCTTTTGGATGTGGGGGATGAGCTAGGGAAGGTATTTGGGTAGATTTTAGAGAAGGTTTGGATCTTGAGAGGTGTGAGGAAAAGAGGGAGTGAATGGTGGTTTTTATAGTGGAGGGGAGAGGGGTATCCTTAATATAAAATTGATTAGTTTATTAATTTCACCAAAGACAAGGAATAGTTAGTATTGGATGACCAATAATAGTAATTTTATAATGTAATTCCGAAACAAGTGGGCTTACATCATCAGAACATCATCAATGACTCAATTAATACATTATTTAGCTTTTATTGTGAATTATCGGATTCCACTATTCATAAAAAATTCAAGTATCTCAGAAAAATCCAAAAAATTTACCCCAACCATTTTTCAACGTGTAGAATCAAAAAATGAAGTCCATTTTTCAAAAATAATTTTCTAAATATTATTAATTTAATATTAAAATAAAATCATAATTTACTTAAAAAAAACAGTTTTTAAGATTAAAACTGATTTTATAGTTCTTTCAAAAATTACGTAGGGTCTTATAAAATTATCTAAAAACTATTAGACATTTATTCAATACTTTATGAATAAATTCCACGGGAATAAATAATCATTTAAATTAATTAATTAGTTATAATTAATTATTTATGACTTATAAAATACCAAAAACGTTTACTAAGGTCAATTTATCACTTTCTATGATGTCTAAATTTTATTTTATTATTCATATGTAATGTTACTATTATTTACTATTCATAAGGGTCATATTACTATTCATAAGAGCATGTTACTATTCACAAGGGTAGGTTACTAATCACCAAAAATTATTTTTGTTTCATTAGAAACCCAAAACTATCTTGAGCACAACCGTGTATGTCAAATTTTTAAAATTTCAAACATAGGGGTGACAAAATTATGTTTAAAGGTCAATTATCACTTAGTAGTTCATTATTTTGTGTTTTTATGACATTGATATAAGAAGGTAATTTTCTATTCAAATACCTTGGGTCGTTACAATATATGATTAATCTCACTATAGATGGACTTATGTATTTTTTGATAACTTTTCTAACCTTCTGTTTGAGACAGATGGAATGACCCATCATTATATCACATGATCTACTAACACATCACGAATGACAAATTCAACTTCATTTCTTTAATAGATTAAGTGGAAATTGTCCAAAGAACGACCAATGGTGAGACTATACCAAAATCACGAAAGTATTTCTTCTAATTTCAATTTCATCAACTTTAGGGAAATGATCATGAAAACCAAAAATGTTGTCCTAGTGCTCTTATATCTGATGAATCAGATGGTACCATAGATCGTTACAAATTTATGGCTTTGTGATTACTGGCTTTTCCATATCCATGTTCTCTACCACTCTCTATCAGAACATGATGGTTGGATTTCTCTTCCATATCCATATTTTCACCTATGTGGAAACCCAGTGATTAGTTTATTTGGTTAACCGTTACGTTTCATACTTTAGTTTTTAAAGATTTGTTTTGGTATTCCTTTTTACGACATTGGTTTCTATTAAATAAAATTTCAAGTCGTAAACCATTTATAACCCCGACGAATTTCGAGGGCGAAATTCATTTTAAGCGTGGTAGAATGTAACACCCCGAGATTTTACGAAAAATATTCTTTTTAATTTCATTAATGTCTTGTGTTGTATGATACAACAAAAGAAGTTTGCACAACACTCATTCATGACTTGAGTTATATTACACGCAATCATGACCTTCCTCGATAGCGTGTGTAGTACACAATACCGAGTTTCACTAAACAACGATATGCTATTAAAATACAATTAAAACTAGCCATTATGAATAGTAATAAACACTTTTTGAAATTTTTTAAATTTTATTTTCAAAATGGTATTCATTTTTGGATTCGGAATATCGAAATTAGCTTAGGGTGAAATTTTGGTACTTTTCGGATTACTTTCATTTTCTGATGAATAGTGAAAATTACTAAATTTTAATTAAAAAAACCATTTTAATCGAAATAATTAATATTGATAAATTATTAATTTGAGTGGTTTTAGAGTATATTTAAAATATATTTTTACAATTTAATACAATGTTGGTCATTGGATGTAATTTCACATTTAAACCAGACATAAACAAGTGTCAATATTTTGATAGTTGTTATCTCTTAAGAACACGCTATTTGTTTTGACGACAGGAATTAATTTTTAAATTAAGTAATGAAACTGATATATTATGAATTTGGTAAAATAGACATCATTTTTCAGTTCATAATATCAAATATATCTTATGCCCAATTTTTGGTATTTTTCTGGAAACTTTCATTTTTTTGATGAATAGTGAAACCACTAAGTGGTAGTTAAATAAATGAATTTTCATAAAACTTAATTTTACTGATTCTATGAGTGTAATTTCAAAACTTCGAGAGACACGGTTGAAGTCAGTAAGTAAGATGTGGTTCAATGAGATGGAAATAATTTTTAGTGAATAGTAACTTTTTACTTTTATTTGCCACAGTTAAAAGTAAATTGGGTAATTAAGGGTAAAAATGATATTATTATTACCCTAACACATGCCTTAATTCTACTGGATAAGTGTAATTCGACCAAAAACAACCTTAGAAATAAAATATGACCATTTAGGCCCACTTAGATTAGATTAGGACATTTATTATTAATATATTTAAAGAAGGGTCAAAATAGTTTAAATCAAAGTTTAATAAGTATATAATTTTTAATATAGGGTTATACATAAGATAAATTCGACTATAAATATTCCTTAGAAATCTAAAACGATTTCCTAAATAATGGTATTGTATTTGTAATTTTTAGACATTAAATATTTTAATTTATTTATGACACAAAGATGATGCGGTAATTATCTTATTAATGCGATATTGACTTAATTGATGTTATAAATACCAAAATAAATGTAATTTGAGACTTTTTATGAATTCCACTAATTTTTTAGGTTAATATGAGATGTTAGTATTGATTTAATTAATGTTTTTCGAACTAATAATTCTTTTATGATTTTCAAAAAAATAAATTACTAAATAGTGTCAAAATTGACATAAAATAGTTTTTAAAACAAATATTATATTATTAATTGTTATTTTATTCCTAAAAATATAAAGTTCAGACAAATGACTTAAATAAGGTTTTATATATTAATAATAAACAAGTTGGGGTTCGTTTTGCTTGTTATAGTATGTTTAGTAACCTTAATATGTAAGAACACAAAAAGACAAGGTAAAAGTAAAATTATCTAACTTAAAGTTAAATATAAATGATAATGTTAAAATAGGAACCTAAACATGTATAAATTCTATTGGATGAGAGGCTTTCGTCCCCTCCCCACCTTAGCTCCGAAATAAATCAATTTGAATCTATATAAAACCAAATTTGGCTTTATAATAAAATAATATTTTTAGTTATTCCTAAGGTGCCCCTATCCTCCATTATAAAAGGGCACCTCCTCCCCCTCTTCCCCACACCACATTGAGCCTTCAAGCTCGGCCAACCCCTGACAAATATTCTTCTCCACTTCCATAGAAAGATCCTAGATGTATTGGTCTTCTTCAAAGTCCAATTTTAGTGCCCTAAGATGTGGACTCAAAGAGGCGCTTCAAAGAAGAGGTAATGTCCGTTACCGAATCTTTCAACATTATTTCTTCTTCCACATATTCTTCATAGGTTGTTTCATTATGAAGTAATAACACCAGTATCACTCATACACTGATATGTTATTATAAGTATGAAAAAACCCTATTTAACCATCTATCCATCCTACAGAAAACAAAATCACCGTGCGTGCATACGTACGGAATACCGTCTCCACGCCGTGGTGTAATCTATTTTCCACCACCACCTTACTTGGATGGGTATAATGGTGTACATAATAACTATATATGATTATTGTAAAGTGATATTTATTCTGAAATAGTATACATACACTCAAATAAAATTCCATGATCATGAGAAAGATATCATCGCTCGTGCGTACGTACGAACTACCGTCTCCACGACGCGATGAGATTCATTCTCCACGTTAACCATTCATGAATGATTATAAAGTATATATAATAAGTAATCATGAAATATATGACATAATAATGATACTGGATTTATGTTTATATATATGTATGTCATCTACTTAATTCCATTCAACTCAATAAGGAAACGAAAACAACATTCATGTGTACGTACGGCCTACCGTCTCCATGAACGGTGTATTTCTTTGCATTTACTGATATATTATATATATTTATATTCTGAATATATATTATATATAAATCATGTTTTATATTCTGTAATTATGTAATCATGATCGATGTAATCATATGAATAATTACAAGTCAAAACACAGACGACAAATGAAAGGATTTTACACAAAACGCTCTTTAACATGGAATTTACGAAAGAACCGGTAATATAAAGTCATAAGTGAACCATATATGATATCATAACAATAAGTATGATTCTGTAATAAGTTAATTACATTATTTAAATCATTATACAGGAGGTTCGGACACTTACGAAGCAAATCAGACCTAAGATAAGGGAAAATCTCGCAATCTCAATTTTTATCCGAGAATGTTTATACTTCAGAATTTACTAGGGTGTATTTTATCATCCACATCCATGATTCCTCAATATGTAATATTGTTCCATACACCTAAAAATTTTTAAATCCAATTTTACCCTTTAGTGAGTCTTTAGTAAAAGATATGAAAGGAAACTTTTGTCATTTTTCGTACGAGATACTTTTTGACTTTTCCGACAAAAGTACGAGAAGAATGTTTTTTTAACTTATACAGCATGAATGTATTTTTAAAGCATTATTTCCAAGAATATTCTTTTACGAGTTTACAATATTATTTTTAATCAAATTCTTTTATTTTAAAATCGTATGACATGTTAAAGAAAGAGAAATGTTTTTGAAGTAGAAAGGATATTTTCCTCAAGAATGGAGTTCAAGTGTTTTTTCAAAATTATTTTCCATCTATGATAATAAAGGGTTATGTTTGTATCCCCCTATTATTACATTTGTTTGATTATGTTGTGATGGAATTATATTTATAAATTCCTTTATCTTATATGAATTGTTTTATGATGTCACGATGTTTAAGATTCACATTTTTATTACATGCGTTATGCAATGATGTATGATTTATGATTTTGTGGCACAAATAAGAATGGTATCATTATGAGATGGGTCGGACCTATATCTCCCTCAAATGCATTGGGTAAAGATTTCATATCTCATGAGATAGACATGGATGGAACGGCAGGTTAAACCGGTTCAGTGAAACAGGACTAAAACGAGGAATGAACTTGGTTCAGAAATGGAATTTGTCCACTAAGATAGTCTTGGCAATGAGTCTTGACTAATAAGAAATGATTCTCTATGATTATGTGTGTATGCCACAAAGTTTCATGTTTTAAGTTATGATTATTGGGATTACATTTCACTACTATGATTTATCCCATTATTGATATTATGATCTCTTTTGCAGGTTAAGATTTCCAAAATGTTATGTTCTTATGAATATGATGTGATTGATATTTCTTTTGTTTACCCTTACTGAACATTTGAGCTCACCTTTTTATGTTTTCTTTTCCCCAGGATATAAAGAATTATTTTAGGAAATAAAGTGAAGATCTTTATGGGAGATGTTGAATATCTTTCACCATGATTAGAAGATTATATTCTGAGTTTCCAAAGACACTAAACTATTACAGTCCTTGTGTGTGGGATTCTGTTATGTACTATGTATTCTGAAAAAGTAATGTAATGTCCATGTACGTTAAGTTTCGTGTATCTACAGTTTTCATATTTTTTCTTAAAAAATACATTTCACACATCTTCATGTTCATATTATATTAAAAATATATAATAAGTCACACTAAAAATTTTATTGTTTTACACATTTCATCCAAATAATTAAAATTTTCATTGAATGGAATCCCATTAAAACATTGAATTCTCATAGTGGAGTTTCCATGATCATATATAAGATTTTTAGAAACACCATATAATAATCACATCTATAAAATATTATATTCATCTTTTAGAACCTTTTCATTTTTATGAATCAAAATTCATTGAGGCGTGACGGTCTCAGTTTCCCCCTCCCTCTAAATAACAATGTTTTCCTATATCAGTATTGGATTGATTATTTTTTTTGGGGTACCATAGATGGGATCAACAATGGTAAAGAACATACTTGTTCAACATGAGAAGTTTTTGTAAATGGATAAACTATATCATAATTAAATATTTTCATATTATACTATATCATAATCCTTATTATGTCCCATAAAACTGTCATTGACTCCCATTAGGTTATGGAGGAATTCATTCCCAATCAACCACTCCTGAATAATTATGGGTCTAGTGGGAAAATATTTTTCCTCATTGAAGGTCAAAGACACATTGTTACCCATGTAATCTCCCTTGATATTCATTTTTAGTGTCTATAGGAACATTAATATGTCTATAAAATGTATTATTCCAATATAAAGAAAATATGGACTCATTGATGACAATGATAATGTACTAGTAGAATAGTACTACAGAAGTAATGTTTACTTACTATATAAAAGGTGTCCATTTATTATAAAATTTTGTATTGGAGCCTCCTTCCTAGAATAAAATGGATCCTCTCAAATGAAATAGTTTCCAACCTCTAAATGTCTTATATCTATAATCAATATAAGGTAGGGTCAATTTATAGTTGTGGATACATAATATATATAATGAATACATGTTATTAAAAATTATATAATTCCCAATATAACTATGAAGAGTGCACTAGAATTATTTTCCATGATGATCATCCTCCACCAAGTACAATTAAGTATTAGTGTTATCCCCATTAAGAAAGGGGTATTACCATATAGTATCAATTATGAAATTTTCTATATTTTACATTTGTTCTATAGTTGTTATCATTATATTTCCCAAAGAGTTGGGTCAAAAAATCTGTAAATTACCTTATAGATCATAATTGGGTAATTTTAGTGGGGATAGCCTTTATTCTTCAAAAATAATTTTTAGAGTTATAAATTATTAATTTTTTATATCTAATATATTAATAAAATGAGTGATAAATCACATATTCAATAAGGAAAATAGTTTTTTATTGGAAACTAATTCTTATAGTGAACTTCATCCTTATGATGTTTAGAATGATAATCGGCCTTACTTAAATGAACTTAAAACTTCCGATGTAAGAAGTGATTAACTTGGATTTGACCATCTTGAATTGAATGAATTAAAATATTTATTGAGGTATGTTAGTGATCCCTATAACAAGTGTATTTAACCAATCACGTTTATCTGGCCTCTATCCTCTATTTTATTAATAACATTTCTCAGCTCATCGACATTCACTAGGAATAATGGTTAGTTGAATTTAATATAATGACATAGAATAACCATAAAATGAAAAATATTGGGAAGTTCTACCATTTATGTTCTTTTCTCTTAGAGCTCCTCCATAGGGAGGTTGTGACAATATGTGATCCACCTAGAACATGCCTCATGGTAAAACTAATTCTATGGGATGAAAGGAATAACTTTTATATCCTTTAAGGGAGGTCTGGATTATGAACTCAAAGATGATTTCCATATTAAAAATTTATCTTCACTAGTTGTATATGTCTTCTCATAATCAAGGTGAATTCAATAATAAGAGTATTTTTTGTTGATATTTTAACATAATTGATTTTTTACCCAACCTCAATCTCCAATAACACTCTTCCTTAAATCAATTCCATATTCTTAAAACTAGTAATTAATTTGTTAATTCCTTAACCAGTTCACTTCTCGCCTAAATGGTTTCTAAAGGAGCCACATAATCTAATTGAGGTGCATCAACCTTTTTTATCTCAATATAATGTCTGGAATTTTAAGATGGAGTATTCAACCATTGAGAGACCAACTTAATTATCCTGAAACCATGATAATTATTTGTCTATGATCAGGTATACATATCCTATATCTCAAAAATGGAATATTTTTATGTTAAGTGAACCAATATCCATTACTCGACATGTATCATAGTGAGACACACCTTGTGATGGACCACAAGATACCTTTCACCTTAACGATATCAAGGTAGATCTAGAAATAACCTTTGGAAGTGGATGAATTTTGGCACATTGAGTTATGGAATATAAGCCATCAAAATTAACTCATTATCAATCAAGTACAATATAATAAAATCTTTGAATAAAATTATATAAGATCATTATTACTCAATTACGTCATGATTATCCATAATGGTCCAAATATGTGTCTCTCTATATTCGAAGAGAGTAACCTCGATGTGATGACTGATGAAAACATATACTATTTGACAATTATATTATAAAGTATTGATACAATTGATTTTATGTATATTGGTCCTATATTGTGACTACAGGGTGACAGAATGGATAGTGAATCCAATCCATTAAGGTTAACTTAAATTCACCCTAAGAAAATCTAGAATGGACCCATGATCAAAATGGGACCCTTCCCATTATAGATGCTCCAACAAATGTAGTATTATTTATATTGTACTATTAATTAAATTTTAACACATCATTGATGTGATGTATATATGATGCTATGATGATGTTTTTGGATGTCATCCATGGTTGGTGTTATGAATTCGATATAAATACTCGCTCATCCACATTGTTGTGAAGCTGGCTATTTAGAAATTCCTATTTTCGTTGAACTTTTATTTCATTCCCTAGGTTTTTTTATCTACCTTTTTGAGGTTATCCAGGTAAATTATTTAATATATTCAAATTTAATGATTCAAGAATTTTTTGGATCTGATAATATTTTCTGTATCACTCCAAGACGCTAATATAATCTCAATTTATAAGGAACTGAGTATTAATCCATATATAATATAATTTCTTCTATGGTTTTATCAATATAAAACAGTGAAACCAAAATTGATATTTGATATCATATAAATGTTTCATATTTAATAGTAATAAACAATGGTAATAGAATTATGAATTATATATAAATTAATATATATATATATGAACAAACAAAATAAAAATAATCCTTATGCATCAAACTCAATTAGTATAACTATGAAACTAATTAAATCCCATTATATTCTTAAATTTAATATCATAAATAGATATTTTTCCAAGATTGATATATTTATGACTACTACTAATTTTAAAAGAATAGTTAATATACCCAAAAAATTGTTCCATTTGAAAAACATTCCTACTAAAATTATTTTATGATGTTATTTAAAAGTGAAATTTTTTAATATTAGGATTTTAATTTGATAAAATTAATAAAAAATTAAAATTTATCATGTTTATATTATTTTATGTTAATTTATTTGGGGTTTCTTCTAAAATATTTGATTTTAAGTGAATAGTACAAAAATACTATTTTTAAAAATATCATGACTTTTAATTTTATTTACCAAATAAAGAAGATAAAATTAATTTTAATTTAAAAATAATTGCGTATAAATTAATTAATAATTTCCATAATATTTTTAGTAATTATGGTTAGTTTACCTTTGGTAAATATTAGTTACCCTTGTAAAATGATTATTTTCAATGAATAATACTTTCCTAAATATTGTATGTTTTTATAATTAAAAGAATAATTATTTAATGTAAAACTCTAAAATTATTTATTTACTAAAAAAACATATTAACACTCACATAATTGGGATTCATTGTTTAATAATATAAATAACACTTAATAATTAAAAGGTCATTTTTTATAGAAATACTATATTCCTACATATTATATGCTTTCATTTAAAAGAAAATTTTATCTTATTTATAAAAAAAATTATGCTTAATGATTCAAAAATTTATATTCATCCTTTTGAAATGCTATAATAAAGTTATAATTAAATTGCTATACTTAAATAATTAGAATAATTATTATTTCATGAAAAGTAATAACTATTTAATTGATTAATATGAGGTGACTAGAAGTATCAAAAATTAACTTGACCTTGATACTTTATAGAAAAAATTAATTATGATTCAACATCTTATATATATATCTGACAAATAATCCATCATCTATCTCACATAACGTTCAATCATTTTCATTTTTACACCTAATTTATAATTCTTTTCCACCGAAATGTCCCTCCTCAATGCTTATAAAAATGAATCACAAACACTAATTCAATACTCCATTCCTATTTTTAAATCTATTAAGAATGATATCCCACATTCTTATCATTGAATAAATTTACACTCCCTTGTTCCCCTAGCTAGGATTACTTATAATATTTCCCTAAAATATAAAACCTTCATCAAGTGGATGTTCAAGGTTTCAGTATAGGTATAACATCTTTCATAACATTTATTTCATATTTAATATTATATGAACCAGTCATGGCCATATTATAATAACAAAATAATATTTTTTAGTGTGTTGAGATATTTTTATAATAATTTTACAAGCATTATTTCATTGATCCATAAAATAAGAAAAATATGAATCATTGTTAGTTCATGTGCACAAATTATCACATACGCAATGTGATCCCTTCCATTATTCATCACCACCCTTGTTGGAAATTATAAAAACTAGTATTTATGAATAATTATAATGTAAATATTTTATTTATTATTCTTAAATGATTTCATACTATCCCCCTTATCTATAATCATTCGTTGAGTAATGGAATGATTAATCATGCATTGTGCGGACTACTACCTTCAATAAGAATCTTTTTTTTGTTCTTCATATAGTTTTTAATTATTAATATAAACATAATAAAATATTTTACACTATCATTGAAACATAATAACAAAATCATTATGATTCTATTATAATGATATTTTGTATAGATAAACATATACTTTACCAAATTTTCCAATAGTCTTAATGTGTGTTTTTTATGTGTTAGAATGTCCCCATACATGAACCGTTTTATGTAAATATTTCATCTATGATTATAAAATCATAATTTCATGTATATGATGATATAAAATTTCAATTAATTCTTTTTTTGTTAATGTAAAGTTTTAATCAATATTTATCACATTAATTGAGAAAACATGTTTCTAATATAGAAAATCACATTAAATATATACATTTTTGATTCTATATTCTACAATAATGACATAATAAAACTGAGATAAAATATCAACATCATTAATCATTATAAATCACAAATTAATTTCAATTTATTGACATTATTTGGACGAATGATGAATCTAGAAACTACTCCTATGAAACTACTACAAACTATCCGAATATGAAATACTAGATATAGAAAAATAAGAAACAAAACATAATAATATACAAATAAAAAATGATTATAAATGAAAATAATAAAAATTGAATCAATATGGTTATAAAAAATGTTAATAAGATAATTATATTTGTTTTATAGGAGGCTAGAGCTCATTCGATTAACTTTGTATACATGGAATGGATTCTTTGTTTAAAATTTTAATTTCTTAAGACATTATTATAATATAAACCATGATTAATTTTAGATAGATTAAATAAAACCACATTTCCAATATGATTAATGAAATTGTTTTTTGAATGTTTTATATTTTTTTATTATATATACATACTCTCTTAAAGTGTTGATTCAATATATAAAACATATATAATGTCTTCATCTCAAAATATCCTTTTTTGAGATAAATGTTATTGTGTGAAAATAAACTCTTTTAAATAGTGTGTATAATCATAGATTGAAATTTATTATCATATATTACAATAATTCAAGGTATTTTGACTTTGGAATCATAATATCTTTAAATACAGTGGTATTTATAAAGAAGTTTCATACTTCATCAGGGTTTTAATAAAAAATTTATCTCTTTGAGATAAGTTTTTTAATATTAACATAATTCCATTTATGTGGTTCATATAATTAAACATTAACATATTAAATCCAAAATAACATTTTATTCTGGGTAATGTTTACTGAATTTGAGTCACTCTCTTTCATGACAGTTTTATTTAAACACTCATAATGTTTTTAGTGGTTTTTTTGACTCAATTCACAAACTTTTGATACAATCACTCATTTTTTATACTATATTTCATCATTTATATATTATAACCTATTTATTTCCAAATAAGTATCAAGGGAAATAATGTTTAACATGAAATGTTAACTTCATATATGATTTTAATCTTTCATTAAAGTTCATTTTTTTAATAAAGATTTCCATTACATTAAATTTATTTTCATCCATTTCTATAGTTATAACCCCACTATTATTATCCTTTTAGAAAAAGAAAATATTTATATCAATTTATCCTTATATTTCCTTTGATTATTTTTGATGTTATAGTTTTATTATCTGTTTAATGATGAGGGTTTTAAAGATGTTATTTCAAAAGATTTAAATGGGTTTTCTATATATTCATAATAAAAGGGTTCATCATCCCCTCCACATTTTAAAATAACTAATATTTCCTGACCTGAATTGCTCAAAGTCCTTTATATATATATATATATATATATATATATATATAAACCCTCTTTTAATGGTTGATGGGAACCCCTACATGGAATGTAGGCTTTGTGGTATTATAGTACCCAATGGTAAAAAATTAATTCATCCATTATTATTACTACTTGAAACTACCCGTCCTCGTTATATGCATCATGATCAACTCTACACCTTTGCATGGATGTTTGGCTAGCTATTCTGTGAATAGATGCATAGGAATGGTGCTGCTAAATTTTTTTATAACATCTCATTCTTACAAATGTAATATCTCTAGCACGGTGAATGAACCTACTCTGAATCCTTTTATAGAGTGCCTTCGTTAGATAATCTCCCTAGCTTGCATCTACAAATCATGTGGCCCGAAGGCCTTTAGGTGTCTTGAAGGCCTTAAGGTGGCTTGAATGCCGAAAAGTGGCATGAAATACTTTCGTACCCAATTTCATGGGTGGACCATGGTCCTTAAAGCCTCCAAACCCTATCTGGTGGCCCGAAGATGAATAGTTCATATTACCAGAGTTCCAAATATTACCTGCTACAATACCTGGATATATGCCTTCTCCGAATTTGGAAACTCGGTCTTGTGGATTCACTTGAAGGTTCCAATTTTATATATTCATTATAAATGTAATGTTATTGAATTTATATACATTTAAATTATTGAAATATTTATGTATTTTCTAGCATTCCATTATAAAATATTTGTACATTTGTATTCATTTCCATATTATATTCTTTTCTCTTATTTTGAAGCCTTTATTTCTAATAATGGAATTTTATTTAGAACTCCTTATATTAAAAAATTTAATGAAATGTCTTTCCTTTTAAGAAAAAAACTCTTAAAATAAATTCTATTACAATGGTTTAAAATGTTTCTAAAAACATTTTTATTTTCACATCAATTATTCTTTGAAGTTCAATCTCTCTTGAAATGATTTTTTTATCATCAACTATATATTATTGTGTTCTGAATCATTTTGGTAAATGGATATTTACTTTATGTTATGACTGTGATTTATTTTAATAGTAACACATTTTTATGGATGATGAGAGGTGGGATCTTATATCACCCTACAATGAATTATATAAAACAAATTTCATTTGACATAATGTGGTTAGAATATTATGGTTTCATTCATAAAAGTATGGTCATGATGGGTTGCCCAAATTTTTAGCTGTTGAAATAATATGTTTTTCCCATACTATTTATTATAATGGTTTTTATAACATATATTTTCCAATGATTATATTATTTTTTCATATTAAAATTTTCTATCATGTTATACCACTAATCAATTTTTTATGATGTTATACTAATTATTCAATACACATTCCATTTACACGATCAGCCATGTTTTCAATATTTGGACTTATTTTTAAAGTATTCTACACTTTTATGTCATTATCACAGGTTAAATGACTATTGGTATGCGTATTTATCTAGAAAATAAATATTATGCTTCCTTAATGATATTTTTATTTTCTTATAATATCATTAAAAGATTTGTTGTTATTGACTTTGATCATTTATCATGATATTAATGTCATCCAAAAATTTCCATTAAGTTATATTATGATTTACCATTACTGAGATTTGTAGTTTTCCCCATTATTAAATTTGAAATACCCATGTGATGAACATTATTTTATCTTATTAGATACCAATAATATGTTCTCTATAAGAATGATTATGGTAAAATGATTCAATGTGTAGTAAATTAGGATATTTTTTAAGTTATTTTATATGAAATAAAACCTTTCAATCATTAGTTTGTGTGATTTTCTTGATATGTTTCATTTATAACATGATACAATTTTATTATTTGTGTCATGTTTATCTTGGAAAGATTCACTATTTTTTATGGGGATGATAACAAAAAGATATGGTTCATTATATATTGCCATTTTTTTGGACTTGAGTAAAATTTAAACTAAGTGTCCCATTACTCACCCCTCCCCCAATTAGATTATAGATCTAGTAATTCATTATATAATTTTCCTAGAACGATGATCCCTTAACAATATAAAAATCACATTAGCAAAGATTAAAAGAACCATAAATTAATTGGAATGTATTTTCCTATAAGAACTTGTGACTCTAGAATTCAAATATAATGTTTTTTGGTTTGTATAAGAAGTAAATGGAGATCAAAAAATACAAATAAATACTAAGTTGATTATACTCATAAAATATTTGGTTGACCTAGTATAGCCAATATTATCAATGAAAACTTCTAGGTGGGAGGTTCTGGTTATTCTTCTAGCCACAAGAATGGTTTTTAATCCCTTTATACAATTTCATAATATCATTTTAGCTTTTAGTTCATGACCATGATCCCAACAATACATTGTTTAAGGATCATATTATTAGAGGTATTTTGTTGTAGAATTATAATTTTTGGGTATATTTCCATTGGATGTGATATTATAACCTGAAAACTATAATGTGTCAAGAAAACTGGCCATGATATTTTTAAATGGATGTAGTTTTGTGAGATCTCTTAAGATGTTATATTCATAAAATATAATAAAAAATAATAATGCATAATGGAATAATATCATATTCATAGTGGCATATAGATCTTAATGATAGAGCACAAATTATCCTATACATGGCATACATTTAACTACATTATTCATTATTTGACAATTTTTATTCATGGATTCTTATAGGGGATGATTTAAATCAAAAGAATTCATTCCTAAAAAGGAAAACATTTTATAAAATTTAACTTTCTTATAATATAGGTAATTTAAAAAATTCATCAAAGATATGTATTCCCTATATTTATTTAACATGAAATATTCATATTCAGCATCCCATTGATGAAGCAATATTACTCCTAGATAAAACCATAATTTTTTCCACTAATGTAACTTATATGGTTCATGATTTATACTACACTAGCATACATAAATGATACCAAAATACTATTGAAATGAATAAATTTGGTTGACCCCACCCCATTCAGAATTTATTGGTATATCCAGGCCATCTGTTCATGGGATCCATTAATTGAATATTCAAAATGTTTTAAAATCATTTATTTTTCTAAACTTAATCATTATCATTTCAAGTATATCAAATTATGAGGGGTGTGGGGGTTCGATATTAAAATAGCTTCCCATTAATCATCAAGATTGATAAGATGAATTTTTTATTATTATATAGAATATAATAAATATTATACAAAATTATGTGTTCTTTACTCTTCCCTAAGGGGACACAAGACATCACATCTTTACTAAATAGACCTTGAATGTGCATTTTCTCAAGAGGGACTCAAGTCTATACGTCATCTTGATTCACATATGAGGCATAATTTTCATATTAATAATTTTAATGTTTGCTCTTTTTAATGAACTATAAATTTTGGAGAGAATGTAGAGTGCAAGAAATCCTCCATTTATTAAAAACCCTTCAGAATAATAACTCTTTCCTCTTATGATAGTCCATGAGATAATAATCAAAATGTTTCCCATGATTCATGCGTATCTAAAACATCCAACATTCTTGGAACCTTTCACCCACACCTCCTCATTAGAGGTCTTTTGTATTGAGGCCACCCGGAACTCACTAATAGAGGATCAACATGGGAGAATCCTTCATCACTAACCCATTTTTAAAGGTCGATAATGTATTTATTTAATTTATTCAAAGAATATCAATAACACGCATGCTCATTACTACAAAAAATCCATTTTTAATGGGAGATACAATATTTACATAAGGAATTATTATGGAACTGAAGTCTTACATGTATCACACATCCACCAATGGAATAATTAATGAACTAAACATCCTGAAATGGTATCATGAATGAACCAAAAATCATCTATTGGTTTCATGAATAATAATTCTTTTAATAGGGAAATATATTTGATTAGTCATCCTTGTATTGAATTTTATGTTTTTTCTGCTATGATCAACCATGTTCTATGTGAGAATATCCAAAAAAATAAAATATCCTAAATGCATACCTTCGTTGTAAATTTCTTCAATAAATAATCTAAATGGATAATATTATTTCACATTCCTTTCATAATGGATATCCCAACACTATAAAAACATATCACCCATTATACAGTTCTTCCTCTCATTGGATCAAAGTGTGTTATCAAATACACACCCTTTTTAATGGGAATAATTTTCATGAATTTCATGTCGTGCTACAAAAGGGTATATCATAACATAAATATGAATCTCTCCAACTAATTTTTAGGGTCTCCAACCTCATGTAATACCTATTACAATCTTTTATCAGTAGTGGATCTAAGTAGAAATGTTCTCCATCTAGGTGAGACCTCCATAATGTTACCCTATAAGATAAATCCCCATACCCTGTGATGGCTACCAATAAGACATAACTCCAAATTTTCATCCACAACATTACACATGTGATATTTTTAGACATCTTTAACATACTAATTACCATTATGTATGGGATTACACACATATAAAAACCATATAACTTGATTTATTTGGTGCTTTATTTTATCAGTCCACAATTGAAAATTGCTAATAATGGATACATTTAGTAGTGCTAATAATGGTAACCTATTATCAGTTCCTTTTTAGCACATACAAAGGGATATCTTTATCAACCCATTTCAGTAGCACTAAAAATGTTTAACCTGTATTAGCTCATTTTCTAGAGATGACTAAGGTTCACTTTATTAGTTCTAGTTAATGTTATGATAAAACAGAAGTGCTCACGAGCACGAGTATCACCTCGAACATTCAGATGTTCGACCACTTCTCTTCATAATATTCCATCCATTACGACACTAGAATACTTTTTCGGGGATTCACTCCCACATAGACTCTTCAGACACCCTAAATGTTCCATTCCTACATGCATTGCCCCACAAATCCCTTGCCCTCTACCCTTTCTCTCCATTGGTATTAGCCCACGCATTTCTCAGTTGGTCTTCAATGTTTGATGGCCTAAATGGCTCGTCCTTCAGGATGAGTGCAAGGTGACAAAATAAAATTTTGTAAATAATTATTTATTTCATATTTATAAATATATATTTGATATATGTGACTATATTCTATATATACATATCTATTTTTTATATTATTTAATAAAATTCTCATTATTTTTTTTAAATTTATTGTACTTAATTGTTTTTATATTTATTAATTTTTTACTTAAAATCTCATTTGGAATATAAATGTTCTATCAATATATGTAAAAAATATTGATATATATTCAATACTAAAATATGTTAAAATATATATATTAACATATTTTATCATATACTGTTAAATAATATATTATTTACTTCCATATATATATATATATTTAAATTTAATATATATATATTAATAAATAGTAAATTAATTACTATATTAAAAAATAAAAAATTGGAAATATATTATCAATATAATTAAATAAGTAATAAATTATTTATTATTAATAAAAATGAATATATTTATTATATAATTAATAAATGAATTATTTAATTAATATAATATTTATCACATTATATATATATTGAATATATAAATTAGCATTATTAAACATTTCATTAATAAATGTTTTTACTAATTCTTTTTAGCATTCAACGAATTAATAAAATTATAATTATATAAATAATAATTTTCTAGTTAATTTATTTCCAATAATATAATAAATATCTTTGAAATTAATGTGTATATGTATATATAATTTATTCATTTTTTTTAAAAAAATTCTTAAAATATTAAAAAAAAATTGAATTTTTGTTTTTTGATATAGTTCTTAATTACATAATAAATATATTCGGAATTTTATTTAAACATATATTTACAATGGTTTAGAAATTATATTGGCCCATCCCTGAAAATTTTTTTAATTAAATTTCTTCAATTTAATATATATATATATAGTAAATTAAATATATATATATATATATAATAAATAATTTTTATATTTTTTGTAAAAAATTAAATTGAATAAAATTATCGAATAAATAATATATTATTTAAATAATTAATATACAATTTCTTGATATATACTAATTAAATACTGAATATAAATATTAAATACAAAATATAATGAATAATAATCAATATACTTTTTTTCTATATATATTAAATTTATTATTTTATAATCTTTCTATAAATTTATATTATTTATAAACATAATATTAATTATTTAACTATATATATAATTAAATTTCCCTCATTTTTAATAGGAATTAATTTAATATAATTTATTCAATGGTGAATTGATCTATATTCTTACATTTTTTATAATTTATATATTTAAAATATTTATTCATTTAATATATTGCTAATTTATTCATTTTTGATGTTTTTATATATAATTATTCTTTAAAATATTTTTAATTTTTAATTTTTTTCATTTATTATTATTTTGTATTCCTTATTGTTATAATTCAATCCATTTTATAATGTTATTTTATATATGTTTTTTCATTCACAGTTAATTTTGTAATATGGTTGTAATATATAAAATTAATATGAAATCATTTACATTTTAACATATATAAATATAGTTTTTAGTTGTTTTTATATGATCTATATAATTCTTAACATTCATTCATTTTTAAATATATTCGTTCTTATAATAATTTATTTCATTAATAGACACTACATATTATTTAATTTCAAATTTCAATTTAACACCTATAAAACATGTATATTTATATATATTTTAATTTCACTCACATAAATATTTATTTGATTATTTAAATCATATATAGAAACGAACACAAATAATTTTTTTTCATTTATTCCAATTTTAGTATTTAATTTAAAATTTCATTTAGTGTAACAATATATTAAGAATATTAGGTTGATAGAGTTGAATTGCATGAAAGGCATGATTTATGTCAATTTTCACTAATCGGATGATTAATTCATTCCAAAGCGGATAAGCCAATTAATGTGGATGATTTAATATAGAATTTTGGATTCCTCTATGGTTTCAATAACTGGAAAATAATTCCAATTTCCATAAAATATATTCAAGATTTTTTTAATTATGATTTTCATCATTCTTCTTCTTGGAATTTTAGTTTCTATAATCTCATTCTAGCTGCCTTATAGATTTTTGCATCGGAGCTGTGTTTCAATCCTTATAATAAAAATCATACTAATTCAGAGATATTAATACGCATTCAAGGGATTAGTTTGCTTCTCTAGCATCTGTGAATCTTAGACGATGTTTCTTATTTTATATGGGATCCTTTAAAGCTAGATTATAATTCAATTATATGTATATATGGGTATTTTGTAGTGGTTTTGGATGATGTTGATCTTCTTCATCCAATACCAATAAATGCAAGATTTATCGTTGATGGATAAAATATTGATGTTGAGTTTGAATATGATGATGTTCTCTATTTTGTGATTTCTCAATGTGTTTGGCCCTCAAGAATCCAAATTCATACAAGTTATTCGGATCCAAATGAATAAAGTAGGGTTTTCCAAGAATAATAAAGATATGAATTTACATAAGTATATGATTGGAATTGAAACTTCTTCTAATCTTAAAGAAGATAATATAGGAAAAGAGGTGCATTATCCCTTATTGGGGACTTCCCGTGAATGGACACTAAATCACCTTATAAGGTATGATTCCATTGAATTATTGGTGTATAACTCCCAAGTTAAGGAGAAAAATGTTTATGGTGACAAGGTGGAGTGGAGAAACTCCACAATATATATTACTTGCACCCATTCATGTAGTCGAGATCCCTCATAACATAGAGTAGGACCCTAGTCTTCTAGTAAGTCATATGCATATGTGGTTTGAAGCTCAGTTCCTGATGACTATGTTAAGGAACATGCAGTTATGGGTAGTGATATAGCTGATATTAGAGAATATTATTTTGGAAGGATTTTTCGACATGAAGTTGAATAGGAACTGGTGAAAGATCATTCATAATCTATTAAAGGAAATAGATTCATGGAGACAGATTTTTCCCAAAAAATGAATAATGTTTCACACATTGAATATCTTCATTTGAAAGACTCTACAGGAAAGCATCTAATGGAGAATGTTTCTCATTTGTAGGGGGAGGAAACAGAAGGGGCCTAAAAACAAATACAGTCAAGGAAATATGGTCATCATCCAAAAAACATGTGTATAAGGATGTGGCCAAGATGATTTGGTTGTTACACATGGGAATATCTGGTCTACTGGATATTCTAATAAGGAGATCACTCTGTAGTAGGTTAATCTTAGGGAAAATTACAATGTAATCATTAATATGAAGAATTCACAATCAAAATGGGAATGTGCTGATGATATCTCATATCATGAATATGGGGAAAATCATGTTTCTTCTCTTCATATTTTTTCTATTTTTGGATTATGGCTTCCCAATTGTTTGATCATAACCATTATCTTTCTCAATTTTTATCCTTTATTTCTCAATAAAAAAATTTAGGATTTGGTTCTCCTTGCTCTTGGACTCTTTTCGTATTATGTTTTTAATAAGTAAATATAATTTTTTTTATTATTTCATTCGGAATTATTTATTCATTTTTTATATTTTTATTAACTAGTTTATAGATTTTCCGAGAATATATTCATTTTTTATTATATATTATACATATTTATTTACAATGTTTCCATATTTTCAACTTTTATTTGTCTTTATTTTAAAAAAATATTTTTTCATATTTAAATTTTTTAATAGTTTTTATAGTTAATCAAACATATACTTTATTTAATATATTTGATGTCCACTCATTTATATAATTTCACTCAATCATACATTCTTGCATTTAAGAATATATTTTCAATAATTCACTTTAAAAAATAATTGTAAATAATTATATATAAAACATTAATTATTATTTCATATTTAATATTCTTTTAAATTTATATATTTATAAATATATGAAAATATATATAACTTGTTAAAAGCATTTTTTATAATTTTAAATATATAATTATATATATATAAATTAAAAAATTTAATATATATATTTAAATAATGAATATATATATTTTATTTATATTCATTATTATATTTATTATTATATTTATTTATATATATATATATAATTATATAATTATATCAATATATTTATATTTATACCCAAATATTTATAAAAATATTTATTAATAATTATAATTATAAATATATATCAATAATTATATTTCAAAATTCAGAATATGCAATTATCTTAATATATGTATAATTGTATAAATTTATATTTATTTACTTATTTTTAATTATATATAGTTATAATTTATAATTATATTAATTATATTTTAAAAATTAATTATATATGTCATTATCATAACTTTTTAAACGCTGATAAAGAGATATTTTATACACCCTTTAAAGTGTCGATAATGAAATATTTATTAGCAATTAATATTTTTGCACTAACAAAATCCCTCATTATCATCATTTTATCGAAGCACTGGTAAAACCCTTCCAAATATTTTAAATACATCCCTAACAAAACAGATTCTCTCGCATCTTTCAATCTACCACAGATGTTCATCTCTGTCGCTGATCCCCATCAACCTTCTCACGAATGAATCAACTCTCTCAAATAAAAGGTGTGATATTGTTTCACCCCATCTCTTGTTTCTCAGTTCTGTCAATCACATATCTCGCATATAGCTGGTGCAAACCAAATTATTATTTTTCCTCTATTTCACGCTTTCTTCCACCTCGCCTCTCTCCATTGATGTTGTCTTCCCAGGTCGACCACCCACTATTATAATGTAAACCTATAATGACCACCCTTTCCCTGTCTTCAACTCCATTATCTAACAGACGCAACATGATTTCCCCCACTCCATCCTATACCACCTTTCCTAGAATGGGTTTATAAAATATTTCTTCATCCTTATAAATTCTAATTTTTAAATTATCTCTATATTGGATTTATATAGTACTTATCATATTTCATGAGATAAAACATTTTGAGATATTTCATTATTTCTATGATATACAACTATTTTAATTAAAATATATTCATATTATACTTATTTTATTTTGTTTCCAATGAAAAATGGAATATATTTTTTTGAATGAAATTTGATTGAAAATGACTAATATGTAATGAAAATTGATGTGATCCAATTAACAATTATCAATATTTTTTCATTATTTTTCTTATATGAATAATATTTTTATATATTTTCAATTTTTATAAACTAATAATAACATGTTGTGTCTTATATGTGTATTCTTAACTAAATCACTCTTAATAAGTTGCAATAAAGTAGGATTCTAAATGCGAAATAATAAAAATAATGATAATGAAATACAAGTATAATGTATGACTAATATTTTTAATGGTAAATGATAATAATGATAAAATAACATGTTTATATAATCCCCTTTTATCCTACCAATTAATTTTTTAATTTTTGAATATATGTTTCTATATTCAGTTTTATTATATATATGGAAAGTGATTGTAGGATTCTAATAAAATGATTATTAATATAAATAGTGAAATTAATGGGTGATAATTCACATAGTGGAATTTCAAATGTTTTTGTCAGTGGTATTTGATGAATATAATTTATGCATGCATATTATAGTGATTTAGTATATTTATTTGTTGATTAAAATGAATATTCTTTCCAAATGTTGAATAATTTGACTTGGTTTAGCATTTTTGGTAGGAAATAATTTTTTTTTGGAAAAAGTAACAGAAAGAGGAAAATTGAAGACATAATGGATACTTCGACCCATGAGCGATGTGATGTGTCATGACACTGGATTGTATAATCCAAATAAAAGTGGGAAGAATGTAGTAGTAAAAAAATTACACGTCATGAATGATCATTACATGATTTGTTGTAGAATTTAATGACATTTCACAAACTATGAATCAAAGATGTGAAGAATTTAAATTATGGATGCCATTAAATTATGTGATCAATCATTACACGTCATGTGACCTTTGAGTTCAACATCTTCTAAGTCATGATAGGATTATATGTTGTGAAATATCATTACACATAGTGATTCCTAGTTACACATCATGAAATACATAAAATTTTAAATTGAAAATGAGATATGTGCGAGATTTATGTAGATTTAAAAATCATGGGGGGAACAACATATTGGGATTCTGTGACATGTCAAAATAGTAGATGTCATCAAAAGTGTATGGTAGAGCCCGTTTAGAGCCTATAAATTGAGGTATTTATTTCTACTATGAGGGAATTCAAATCCATATTGTTCAGAGATCATATCTTGGAGAAAGCCCCTACTGCCTCCCCAAAATCATTCTTTGTTTTATCCTTGTATTATCTTTCCATATTTTTCTCTCATAAATAGGATAACGGGGTAAACTCACCATGTTCTATGGAAATATAATAAAAGGGGGAAGGTGTCATTTGATTTATTTTAATAATTTATGAATTAATAACTTCAAATCCATTTATTTTTATTTTTACATGATAATCTATAATTAAATTAAAAAGGAACATTAAAATTGCGTAACTAAAAACCCTATACAATGCATGACCATTGTCAACATAAGAGGAAATCAGTTTTAAATATGGTATCAAGACACACTTTATTCGACATCGCCCTAAATTAACAAACCAAATGAAATAGGGAATTGCCCGGTAATGGAGGGGATTCCATGACCATTGTGTCTTTCTCATCTCGACTCTAACACCAATGGGGAATAAATGGATTTTCTAGAAACCCAATTACACTAGAACATCAATATTATAAAACCTCATCACGCTATTAAATATGTTTTTCCAAAAATCCAATCAGTATTCTTTCATATTTTTCTTCCTTAAAACAAATCAATTTATATATTTCTCACATATTTATTCAACATAAAATAATTAAATGTTTCGAATTATAATCATACTAACTTATCCGTCTCTGAGCTCTAAAACATGAACATTTCAATTATGACATTTTAATTACTTGAGTATCATAGTTTGTGTTTTATAAATTAGTTTTTTATACAAATATGGGTAATTAACGATTCCCCAGTGATATATCAGTATATTAGGAATATTATTTTAGAATATTTTATATATGGTTCTGTCATAGATTTATGTGAATTTTTTCAATTCATAGTGTGATATTTAAAAATAAAATAATCAGATTATTATGTAGTAATTTATGTATTATAATGATATGATAGTAAAATAGAGTAGTGACATCTTGTATGATATTGAGATAGTCATTTGATCATCAATTAATAAAAATTATTTATATATTAAACAATTTTCATTAAATTATAATTATAGTTTTTTTGTCTACTATTTTGATTTCATGTGTGATTATTATCATTATTGATTAACATATCATCTATTATGGAGATTAATAGGTGTTTTAGAGTTTTTTATTTTAATATTACTCTTAGGATTGATGTTGTTATGAGTTTTCCTTGGTTAGTATATATTTGGAGAAAATGATTTTTCAGTTTTTTTTCTTATCTACATAAAAAAAATATGAGTGTTAGACAAGGGTAAATTTAGTCATGGTTTGAGTTTTCTAGGAATGTATAACATTCATTATCTAATTTATAACATTATTAATTTTGATTAATCCAGGTACACAAAATTATTATTATTTGGATCTATTGTTTGACCTTGGAAAATGTTTTAATGTTACCCAAACAATTTCTAATATAAAAAATATATATATTAGACACATAAAAGAATAATTGATAATGTAAGAATATGATAATGATTATTATATTCTATTATAAACATACATTTCAAATATATTTTACTAATAATGGGTATACTATTTTGGAAATAAGTTTTATGTTTTTTACTATTATATTAATGAAATATTTTATAGTAATCTTTACATTATTAGAGTTGGAATTAGAGAGTGTTTTCGGTCTCAATGAAGTTAAATCGAAGAAAACTATTTTTTTTATTTTTTTAAGTTAAATTATTTTTTGGTGATTTAATATAAAGGGAATATAGGTTTTGGATATTTTAGGATACGTGAAATATATCTTTGATTGATAACTCTACTATTTTAATGTAGGGGTTCATTTGTGGGTTATAATACAAATATATTTGTTGGTATTAATACAAAACATTGTATAGAATAATGTGATGAAAAATATAGGAACATGAACTCCATATTCACTTATGTCATCACTAATATTTTTATCCTTTTGTTTCATGAACTTCCTTGATCCATAACCAGATGTTGAAATATAATGATTACATAAACTTTTATGTTCTATTAAAATCAATTTTTATAATAAAATTGAATGACACATCATAATTAAATAACATGAATGAAAAATAATTTCCAAGGGATGTATTTAATCCAATAATAAGTAAATTTGGTTTCCCATCATATTTATTACCAGCTTTTTCCCACACAACATCAAATTGAGAAACAAGACCCACATCAACATGTTTAACCCAAGTTGATTTATTTCATGTCACCCTTGTGTAAATTGAAAACTTCTCTGAAATCATAACTCATAAAATTCATATATTGGGTTCCACTTATTATAATTATCCATATATTTCTCCATTGATTATGAATATATTATTTAAATTTAATTTTGTTTTCCATAATTTTTAATATTTTATGAAAATAATTAGAATGATATGAATCAAAAAATGGATGCATGTTAACGATATAACAAAAGAGCATAAAGATGGATTTAAAGAGTTCATCATGTTTTCAGAAGAATATGCATATGAAACGTCAAAAAACATTTTTAGGGTTATGTTGTCATAATTAAATATATACTAGTCAGTAAGAGTTTGAATAACATTAGAATTATCACAGAATAGATCTGAGCTATAAATGTTGGACTAAAAATGGGGCTAAATGAATGTGCACGTTGAATAATATGATATTGTAATTTAAGGAACAATTGATATGAATACCAGTATAAATGATGATGGAGATCATAAATATTAAATGAAAAAGAAAATTAAAGATAAATTTTGTAATTTAATATGTTTATTGAGAATTTATGATACCATTTTATACCATTTAAAAAAATACACAATAGTTTTTGTTGTATTGGAGTTATATAATTTGAAATCATGGTGTATACGGAGAGACACCAAATTTGTAAAATTGGTTGGTCTTTTGAATGATATGTAACTAGAATAAAATTAAAATCATATTAAAAAATATTATTCAAAATGAATGATATGTTAAATGTTCATGTTCTCAAAAAAATTGATTCATGTCAAAAAAAATTACATTGTTTCATAAGGACCATAAATCACACAAAATGTTAACTATGTGTGGATTGAATAAATATAATAAAGATAAATCACGTCCTTATAATTTATTATGGTATATTCATATCATTAAATGATTTTGAAGACTATATGACTGTAAAGATACAGCAATACAATAGATATGGCATGAGGAAACAAGAATTAATAATGAGAAAGTAAATCAAACCATAAACTCAATATAGATGAATAAAACTGATGATAAGTATACTAGATATTTAAGTGAGTTAATATATATTCGTATTTCATTATCTTTAGATGGAATAAATCTGTTTGGTGTATAGTGTAGGGATCATAGTATATGGCTAGTTATGTTTGTAACATTTAACATTTCAACATGGTTATTCATGATGTGAAATAACATTATGTTCAATCTCTTTATATATGGACAAAAAACCCAAAAATTATATTTATGCATATTTCATTCCATTTATTGAACATATTTAATTGTTATGGGATAAAACTTTAAGGATTTATATTGCTCGTATAAGTGAT
This sequence comes from Viscum album, assembly GCA_963277665.1. Lineage (NCBI taxonomy): Eukaryota > Viridiplantae > Streptophyta > Magnoliopsida > Santalales > Viscaceae > Viscum > Viscum album. The sequence goes on along the minus strand of OY728129.1, from coordinate 39,996,929 downwards.
GTACTCTAATTGAGGCCTATGCTGTATAGAATGATAAATAGAATTCCTTCATATAGAAAATTTGTAGGCTATAGAAATAAATGATTGTTGGTGTGTCCCAATTGTTAAAAATGCAAACACCTAGTAAATTTGAAAATTTAAATTATTTATTTGTTTTAAGGACAACAATTGTTTTCCCTTAATTCCATAAATTCCTATACATGATGAGAACATTTGATGGGAATACCGAACATTGTACAATAGTATCTCCACTAACGGGTGATCTAATTTTTTATAAGTTAATATATATCAACACTATTTTTGGTTAACCATTTCAAAAACCCATATAAAATAAGGATGTAAAATGGATCAATTATCATTGAATTATAATATTTTAGTTATTTGTACGTCAGATATTTTCATAATGTCTTGCAAGACGAATAAATCTTTATGATGGTGTTACTGACAGGTTAAAAAATGTTACTAGAACAAAATATGTTATCAAGGCTTTATTATAAATGATTTACTTGGGGATAAAGGATAATTTGGAACTAGTGAAGTTGAAGAAGATGAATTTTCTTCCCCCAACAGCTTATAAACTATCTAGCTATGAAAAATTAATTTTTTTGTTGTGTAAATGTACCAGAGGGTTATTAATCAAATATAAATAATTTATCATCAATGAAAAACATAATGTTAGACAAAGTAAAATCACATGAATGTATTGTTTTGATATAGGATTTTAATGCTATCACAATACAATACATTCTACCATAAATATTATTCCATAAAATAACCTGATTATGCTTCTTTTTCAATGCCATGTACTCTAATGATATTGACCTAGTGAAGCTTCCAATCAGTAATAAGGATATTCAAGTCATAATATATAAATTATAGATAGTATTTCCCCCATAATTCATTGATATAATAGTCCATTTGATGGATCACTTCATTTGAGATGTTCAACTATGTGATCCAAGACATTACAGGTGGTCATACCGTATTGAATGGAATATGATGATTTTGAAAACGAACATCATGATTCTATGTTGGCCAAAAGGTTGTATTGTAACATGATATATTGTGGAATAGGTTATTGAATTTCTTACTAATTTCCTATCAGATATTGATATAAGAGATCTCTAAATGTCTGGTTATATAGGACACTTAATGGGAAATGGAGGTATTGGAAGAGATGTTATTAAAATTAGAATCATAGAGAAGTAGAAATATCACCTATACATTTTACATTATAGTGAAGATGTTAATCCATATTTTTAATTCCATAATGAAATTATTAGTCATTTAAAACCATCAAGGCTTGAATAATGGATATTATATACAAATAATCAATAGATTTTATAATGGTTATGAGATCATATTTTTATGGATTTATCTAAAAATATAAACTCAATTACCGAATGACAGGGATGGATTTCTATGTGACCAAATGAGAATATTATATCTCACGTTAATTTTATATTATATTGTTATACATTTGAAACAAAACAACATTATAACCACAATATGATGAAAAATAGTAGAGTATAGATTGAGGGAAATAATGAAAATCTATAGTATTGAGGATACAAATCCAATTTATGAAAATATAATATATTTTAAAATCATCAAATCCAAATATGAGATGGGGTATGAAACCATATATGTGTTGATTTGTTTATGAAATTTTTTTGACAAAAGGAGTTCGATGAATATTGATAAATGGGTCCGATGATGGTTAATTTCATCATAGAAGATATATAGATGATATGTTCATAAAGAATCAAAATATGTGTAGGTATTTTATGTCTCAGATCCATCAAATAGTAATTTTTTAATTTTCCTAATAGATACTAAAAAACTATGTGTCATATGAAAATTAAACTTATGAAAACCCTTACATTGTTATATCAGAATCATGTCATATTTATCCTAATGTAAAAAATGTCTTCTATGTTATAGGGGACCAAAAAGAGGGGGGTTTTATCTCAATATAGGATAAAAATCTATTCATGATTAGATGAATTGAAATTGAGTTAAATTATAAGGTTTATGTGTATTTTAATATATCATTTTTTCCTTAGTATATTATGTGTTCTCTAATGTATTAAAAAAGAAATTAAATGTATGTCTATTTATGAAGACAATTATTTTTACACATGATGATTTGACCTAACCTGAAAAAAAACATATGGTTTATGCTGATGATATAAAGTTATTTATGGATAAACAACATGTTGATGGAAAAAAAGAAGCAACATAACATCACTATGTTGACTAAAATTATCATGGAATGAGGAATGTGTATAAAATTTGAGGTTTGGAGTAATCAATGTGGTGACATGTTGACCACAACATGTCAATGATAATTAGTTGTGTTGGGGTCACCATGAAAATTAAAATTCCAATTGATATATATTATTGGATTCATGTCCAGCCTATAATAAATTAAAACCTTTGGGGAGATATTAATGTGATGTAACAATACAGATGCTCTATTTCACTAAATAAAATTACAATAAAATATTGATTTAAATTTCATTATCAACTGTATTGTTCATTTATTTTTTATTATTTTCATAATAAATATTTCTTAATGGTTTTATGAAAATCTCATAGAGGATTTAAGAAACATCTAACGATGATTCATCATTCAGATTTTAGAAGGGAATGTAAAGCCCAACCGAATAGTTAGTTATGAACATATTACAATGTTGGAATCATGGAATGATTTCATTAGTATTTATGATGAGAATTAATTTCAGGTGCATTAAATTTAATAATATATTATTTTAAATTATTTATTTAATTTAATATTCATCATAATTGATAATTTATGAAATAGTAAATCAAGGATAAAAATAATCAACAACCTTCAAAACCAATATACCCCTATTTGAAAGCAAGGATAAGGGTATACATGATAGGAGAATAAAATAGTCTATATTATTAATCAATAATAAATTTTCTTGTGATAACAAACAACAAATGGTTCCTTTTTTATATGATATTTGATGAATAAAATTTCAACGCCACTTCCATTCGACAACATATTCTATGAAAATATTCTAGTGTAAAAAAATAGAGTAACCAAATTACCAAAAACAATAAAAATTATAAGAAATATGGGTATTTAATACATATTAACAATTAATTATTCCTTTTAATTTTTTTACATAAAAAATATATTTATGTTTACATTTTTTAAATGGAATAGAAAAAAATGGTAGTTATCACACCTAAAAAATGTATATTATGTTGCATTGAAGTTTCTAGAACTGCAAGGTTTTAATAGCTCTATGTTTTATACATTCAATGTGAATATTTTTTGAAAACAACAATCCTCAAGAGTATATATATCATATTATAAATGTGTTTTCAGTGAAAATGGATTCTTTTTAAGATATAAATATAAAACCTAGTTAGGAAAACCAAAATATGCATTAGGATCAATGAGAACTGACCGTGGATCAAATATGAGCACATGAACAACCAAATGACCAAAAAATATTTGAGTCTATTTACTATCCAATACAATATATATTACCCTTGGTAAAAAAACTATCATTACCCTTTCTCCTAATTATGAGTCAAACAACTTCTGATAACATAATTTTACTAAAATTCAATAGGGTAAATATTTATGTGATTTCTATCTATAAATACCCCTGAAACACCTTCCTATGACAGGAATAGTGTTTAATATCTTATGATAATTGATAAAAAACAAATAACTCCTATGAAATCATAAGAGTATTGGGATTGACATACCTCATTAGTTGATCACTTAGTTTCCCATTACACTTCATGATCGTGATATTGTTATTATTAATGTTTCCATTTGAATTTTCAAATAAAGATCTTATAACCTTATAAATATACATATGGTATGTCCTTAAAAAAATTTTCAGAGGGAAAACATGTAACAGTTAGCTAAAAAAAGGCCCATAGTGAGGTATTTTACTACAGAAGAATAAAAAGATGGGTAGTCAAAATGTAGGATCATGAAAATCTTGCGAACTTACTAGGAAAAAATGAACATCTTAAAGTACCTTCTCCTTGATAGTTCACACATAATCATACATTAATTTAACAACTTCATGTATAAACCACATTCAAATATTTTAATATATATTATATTCAATATGAAGATGAAGTAATTGATAATTTCATTATAGACGTCATTGTTCTCGAGAGTATAAATGATATTCTCATGATTGATTGGATGTAAGTATTGGTTGTGAATATATACTTGTGTTACATTTTCATAATATTTCTATCCAATATATTTTATACAATGTTCACTAAATTTAATTACTTTTTATTTTTTCGATAGGAATTTTATTACTACCATAAGATGGAAATAAAATGTGAAGCATGATTTGGACTCATCAATCCTTGTATCATTTCTATAAACTAAATTTCATTTGAAGTGGAATAAATTGATAAGATAAAATATGAACTAATATAGGAATTTGATAATAAAATAACATATGATAGACTCTTGAGGATTCCCAATATTAAGGTCGAAAACTCTACAATCAACTCATCTAAAATATACTTTTTTATTCATTATTTATTTGAGTTTGTTATTTAGGAAGCATTGGATTCTGATCTCAATCAAGTTTATACCCCATATATTGATTTTATTGATATAATTTATATATTTCCATTAAAACTACCTTAAATGAAGTTCAATTTGATTTTTTAATTCACAAAAGTCAATACTTTACAAAAAACAAATTTGAATTATATATTTTGTTTTGGGTTTTAATGAAAATTGTTTAACGATATGGTATTTTATAAATATATACTAATTCATGTTTTGAGGTTGTTCATTGAACAAAATACGACTATTGATATATTCAAATGAAAAAATATTAAGGTACATATAAAATGATTAACCATTGAAACATATTTCAAAGAAATTTACTTATTTGGGCAGTGTTTCTAAATTGTATGAATCATGAAAACATAAATCAATGTGGATATTATATTTTAAAATTTATGTTATCTATCACATATCTTCCAAAGAATACCATCCCTAAATAATTAATTTAGAAGGTAATTTAAATTTCATTAAAAATAATTTATAATAATGCTTTGTAGATATTTCTTCAGTACTAAAAATATATCCAACAATATTTTACTCAAAAAAAGACGGAAATTTATTTAGAGATGAGTAAGAAGAGTAAATGGAGTCACAGTGTTTGTCGATGTTCTATTTTGGTGAAAACATATTATCTTTGCGATATTGTGTAGGTTTTAACCTTATAAATATATTTTCGATGTGATGAATATGAATTAGAATGATTACATATAAATTCTGATTGTTTTCTCAAGGTAAAGTGTAATAGAGGAAGTAATTTTTTTTAGCAATGAATAGGAGAAATTCATTGTGTCATAATGTATAAAGAAATAATGAAGTGATGGATTATTAATATTTATGAAGTTACTTTTCTCACATTTTTTCTACTTTTTTTAATTAATTTCTATATCATTTTTTTTTCTAAAAGTAGTTTTTTTAATTAAATTTATTAGTGAAAAACACATGAAACATGATCAAAATCTGTGAAAAAAATTCATTTTGATACATTATAAAATAAATATATATGTCATTTTTTACAAGTAGTAATTGAAGGCACATAAAAATTATATATGATTTGGTTTTCATTAGTCGATGTGCATGTTATAAATACATTAGTGTCATTTTAGTTTGAAACACGAGTCATGTTTCCCAAGAAGAGAAAATAGTATCATATTGTTTATGAATTTTTTTATAATGATCAATAATTCATTTTTTACATGTAATAATAAAAATCAAATAAATTCAACAATAGATTTGGTTGGTGTTACTCTAGGTCTTTGTGTTAAATATAAACGTGTCACTTTAGATGAATTTTTTTCACAAAATCAAAACCGAAGAAATGAGATCATATTTAACACCCCGAGATTTTATGAAAAATATTCTTTTTAATTTCATTAAATGTCTTGTGTTGTACGCTACACCAAAAGGAGCTTTCACAACACACATCCTTGACTTGCCTTTCATTACACGCAATCGCGACCTTCCTTGATAGCGTGTCTAGTACGCAATACCGAGTTTCACTAAACAACGATATGCTATTAAAATATTATTAAAACTAGACATTATGAATAGTAATAACCACTTTTTGAAATTTTTTAAATTTTATTTTTCAAAATGGACTTAATTTTTGGATTCGAAATATCGAAATTAGCTTAGGGTGAAATTTTCGTAATTTTCAGATAACATTCATATTTTGATGAATAGTGGAAATTACTAAATTTTAATTAAAAACAACTTTTTCAATCGAAATAATTAATAGTGATAAATTATTAATTTTAGTCATTTTAAAGTATATTTAGAATATATTTTTACAATTTAATACAATGTTGGTCATTGGATGTAATTTCACATTTAAACCAGTTATAAACAAGTGTCAATCTTTTGATAGTTATTATCTCTTAAAAACATGCCTTTTGTTTTGACGACGGGAATTAATTTTTAAATTAATTAATGCAACTGTTATGTTTTTAATTTGGTAAAATAGAAATCATTTTTTAGTTCATAATATCAAATATATCTTAGGCCTAATTTTTGGTATTTTTCTGAAAACTTTCAATTTTTGATGAATAGTGAAACCACTAATTGGTAGTAAAAAACTGATTTTTTCATAAAACTTAATTTTACCGCTTCTGTGAGTGGAATTTCAAAAATCCGAGAGACACAGTTGATGTCAATAAGTAAAATATGGTTCAATGAGATGAAAATAATTTTTAGTGAATAATAACTTTTTACTTTTATTTACCACGGTTAAAAGTAAATAGGGTAATTAAGGGTAAAAATTATATTATTATTACCCTGAAACAAGTCCAAATTCTATTAGATAAGTTTAATTCTACCAAAAACAAGTTTAGGAATAAAATATGACCATTTAGGCCCACTTGGATTAGATTAGGACATTTATTATTATTTAATTGAAAGAAGAGTTAAAGGAGTTAAAATCAAAGTTTATTTACTAAAACATTTTTAATATAGGGTTATACATAAGATAAATTCGATTGTAAATATTGATTAGAAATCTAAAAATATTTCATGATGAGTATACCTAGATTGAAGATATTAAGGATCTAATAATTAATCCTTCTTTGTTTCTTATATGAGGATCTCATATAGACGGTCTTTAGCATATTGGAGTAGTCTTTCATCTGTCGTCTGTTAGTGGGATTAGAGGTGAAGCCCCCAATTTCAACTAGATTTTCCATTCCATGTATGTTAATATCATTTCATGAGGCTTTAGAATGACCCAAAGACTTATGAGGGTACTAGATGACACAATTTTATCATCAAAAACAATCTCCCACTTATTTGAGATTGTCTAAGAGTTAAGAAAATCTGATTCTCCTCATAAAATTTTTTATATTGTGCACTAGGAATGATATCACAATTCATTTGATATTGTCATTACATATCAAAATTTCTCAGGTTTATGAATCCTCTCCCCATAGAATATAGCTATGTATTAGTGCCCTCTAGGACCACACCATGGGTATCCTCATAAGAAACATGATCAGTAGGAATCCCCCCATTCACTTCTTCTATCTTAGAGTTATTTAATCAACCCTATCACATATTCAGATCAACAACCAAAGAGGTCTCCCCTCCTCAATTGTAAAACATTCATCCAGAGATACTGCCAAATTTTTTGGCCTATAAAGATCATCCCCTACCTCATCATTATAGGTAAGAAGATCTGCATTTATATGAGAATCATCTATTCCCTCCACACCATCACACAATAAATCTATATTACCCTAACTCCCCAATACCCCAAGAGAAAAAACCCCATCTAAATCATGTTTCCACTTAAAATATATATCAATTTCATTTGGATCCCGAGTAATGATAATTTCATTTTTTTGAGTAGCCTTGAATGCTCTACATGAGATCAATAGACTAGAATCTTGACTAGTAAGTCATGTAATAATTGTCAACTCTTGACGGTAATGTTTTATAGTGAATTAGACATCCAAGAGTATTCTTCAATAAAAAACACACCACTTTAAACTCAACTCATCGAGCTTTCTTTTGAACTAGATTCCTTCAGCTTCAACATCCCACTATTTTATATAACTATATGATTCCATGGTTTTATACATTTAGAGAAAAATTCACACCATGATTCCAAAATAAATGATTTTTATAGAGAAACCCCTCTCAAATTATATCCCATAAGGACTCAACAAGTGATTTTAACAAATCCATTTCAAAAAAAATTCTCAGTGAAGTCAGGTGACACACAGAACTATTCATGCTTCATGAAAAGAGATTACTAAAAATTATATTTCCTTATGTTTGGGAAATATAGGTATTTTAAGAAATTTATTCCATATTTTCATGGTTTGTGAATTGTAGATCTTTTGAAAAGATTACATTAATATGAAGAGAAAAAATTAATATTAATTGATGGTGTGAGGAGAACTCAAACAAAGAAGGCCTAGATGATATTCTAAAGAAAAAAAATATCATTTTATGCATTGAATCGATAAACCCTATTATGGAGGAATATTTTATACCCCAGAAACCTAATATAAGGAGATCATGGGTGTCTGTAATTTGATGATGTTTTTTGAACCATACTATCAGCAACAGATTCAATAGAAAAGAAGATTAATAAAATTCCAATGTCGAAATAGATAGTTGTGCGGAGCCATCAAACAAATGAAAAAACATTCAAGGTGAGGGAGATCTAAGTGAATTATAGAAGTTAATTAGGGTTTTAAAATAGAGATATGGGAGTGGGTCGATTTCCTTTAAGGGATTATGAAGGACACTCCCTTACTGTTGGGGGAGGGGATGGAGCGATTATCATCACCCTATAGAGAATATGAAGAAGGAATTCAACCAGTCACTATAGATAAATTATTTGAATGAAATTATTAGATTATATATCTAATTAATTTATTTTTAATTCATTTAATTATGGTTATTTGGAAAGGAATGATGATAAAAACCAGTCTTCTGCAAAAATAAATTTTATTCAAAAATGGGGTTTATTGGAAATTACGCATTTATATTATAATTAATTTATACCCATTATAAATTTTAATTTATAAAATGGAAATAATTATTTAAACTATTATGTCATAATTATAATAGATTTAATTTTTTGTATTTTTCTAAAAATAAATATTTATCAGTTAATGGTATAAAATGGTATTTTTTTAAAACGATATTTTATTTTTCTTAAATCATTTAAATTAAAAGTCCCAAAATATTATTAATATTTATTTAATGTAACGTGATATGGAATTTATTGAAAATTATTTAATTAAATATATATAAATAATAGTTATTTGGGATTTCGTTATATGCTCATTTTTGGAAATAGGAGGTCCAGGTTTGTCAAATAGGTCAATTTAATTTTTAGTTATAATAAATTGTATCAATAATAAATTATTATCAGAAAGGATATGCCTAAAATAGTTTAATTGATGATACTATAATGAGATATGGGATATAAATATCCTTAAGATTTTTATTTTTTGTAACAAAAACCCTTAATGATTTGAAAATGTGGAAATTTCAATCCACTTTCCCTTTTTAGTAAGATTCATATTATGTTATGTAATGATAACTACAAAAATATAACTCTCTTTGAATTAATTTAGAATATAAGATTTAATTGTGATGATTAACTATTGTTAGAACATGTTAAAATAAAATTTAACATAAATAAATTAATTATCTAATGGAAATTTAATTTTAATATTTAGTGATAATATAATTACCTTAAAGTCTTACACAACACCAGAATTGAAGTTTTACAAGTAATATAAAAATCAATATAAAATTTCTTTAAATTATTATATGTAATATTTTAAGATGAATTATTGTGTTACATAAATTTTATGTTTAATAATAATATATAATTTATTGTTAAGGTTTTTAAATTTAAAATTCATTTTTATCATTATGTATTTAATGTAATATTTTGTGAATATTACTAAAAATTACATAAATGGAATTTTATCTTTAATATAATATTATTAAATGGTTTAAAAATCCACAAAATTATTTCAAGAATAAAAATTTGTTGAGAAATTGCAGAATAAATTATCCATATTCCATTTGTGAGTTACATTCAACCAATGAAGTAAATTTTTAACACTTAATATTTGAAAAAGTTGTTACCTTGGATAATGGAAAAAAGGGTTAATATGGGGTTTAATCAGAAAATATGGTTTCAAATTCCACAAAAAAACTATCCAAGTTATATTAATTATAATTATTTTGATATTAACCAATCATATCTTCAATATTATGTCCATTTTTCCCAATAAGAAGATTATTATATCAATTAAATTTTAAAGATAATAAAAATTATAAGTTTATCCTTTCACCCAGTTATAAAATAAACCCACATCTCTTCTCTTATTTTCACCTCATAAGAAAATTATCTCATACATTGAATACATAGATATTTCACTATCTTCTTTATACATTACATAGAGCCTCATGACTTCCCATAAGACCATCCTAAGATGGTTTAAGGTGTAAACCGATGGAGGATTTCTAAAGAAGATTAATAACTCATCACCAAGTTCATGTATATTATTTCTTCTTCACCATCATTTAATTCAATCTTATTTATTCTCTAAAAATATCACCAATATGTTCCGTGTACTTATTTCTTATTATAATAATGGACAACCCTTTTTTATATCCTTTTCACCATGTGGGAAGTGAAAATATAGCACGTGCGTACATGTTGACTAAAAAATGAAAAATAAATTTGTCTAAAATTATAGTTATTATGATTTATTTAATAAATATATACCCTATTAATTACAGAATTATGACTCTGAAAATGTAATATATTACGTAACTTATTACCCATCCACCTATGAAATATTGATAACATCACTTGTGTGTATGTATAGACCACCACCTCTATAAAGTGATTTGATTCATTTTAATGTTGTAGTTTCATGTATGTTTCAATAATATTAATGCGTGAACATGATAATTATTTTCAAATTATTTTTCTGGAGATGATATAACCACGAAATCTTTGAGTGTATTCAACCTACCAATGTTGTTTTTGAATTACGAATCAAATAACTTCAAAACATCACATATAAACATAACTAATTTAGTAATTAAATAACTCATGAAAATAAATGATTAATAATAAATTATTGTACTATAATATACAAAATATTTGTTATAATGAAATTAAAAAACATGTATAGTTTTATTATACAATATTTGAAGTTCAGAACCAATAATTTGGAACATGAGGTAGGTGATTTCTCGTCTCAATTTTCATTCATTTATAATTCTGTTATTTTCACTATATATTTTGTTTTGTGTTGTATGAACATGAATAAGGATGTATTTTTATATTAATTTACTAATATTTATGTTATTTACAAATACATTTGTTCACCATTTCTTCAATGTACTACTAATATTAATGATTCCAAAATGGTAACATATTTTCCATTCTAACCTATTTTAATGTTTTAATTTCAATTTGATTCTCTTATATGTCTATATTATTAACGAGTTTCAAGAATTATATTTTTTATGTTTCAGATATTTTCAAATTCCACATTTAATTACATTTTCAATTCACTAAAAATTATTAAATTTAATATCTTCATATGTTCTCTTTATGACTCCCTTCTTAATTTTTATAAATGTGTGAAATGAATATTTTCTTTTAACATATACGGCATGAATAGATTTACCCATCATTAAAAATGTCATTAGGTTTCAATATTCCTATAAAATTTTCCATTTTTATTTTCAAATAATTTTATTTACTCTTCATTCGAGAGATTTTTATTTCAATTATTATCAAAATATAATTATATTTTTCACATGTATTTTAAAAAAAAGTTTTAAATGTACTTTTCTAAATGTTATCATCTGTATCAACGTCAGTTTTTGAATCTTAGGATTTACTAGGGATATAAACTATGAATATCATCCACCATATTATTCTTGATGGTTAATTATTGTGAGGTACTATTTTATAATATAGGAAAATGTTGACATTTTGTTTTATTGTTTTCCAATAGATATATTTTTATTGATTGCTTATTGTTTTGTTTCCTCAATATATTGAAATGATGAATGCATTGGACATATTATGTTATATAAGAGTCTTATTATATCCCCTCGATGAATCAGTTGGTCTCAAGCGAAAAACATGAATTTTAATTTTGTGAATTTGTGCCCAATTATTTATAATGTCCCATCATAAGGACATGATGTCATATTGATAATTTCATGGATTATAGACTTAATGGTATGATTAGGATGTAATCGATTCTGCATTCAATTTTTATGAAATAAATTATTTTTTTTCATGCGATTAATATTATACATCCTTTGATATATATTCTTTAATAAATCATGATCGTTTATGTGTAAATTTAAATTTTAAAAAAATAAGAAATCGAATGTTGATTTAAGATATTATTTATGATATCTAATGGATACAATAAATATTTTTCAAAGGAAAAATTTGCATTTTTTTCAAAAATACCTCATAAATTATTATGTTTCTCTTTATTCATTCTTAAGAATTTAATTATTTTTACTTTGGAAAAAATTATTATTTCACGATTAAGTTTTTATTTTAAACTCAATGTTTTTTACTGAAAAAAAAATTATAGGTTTTCATGAATTTTAAATGCATTCAAAGGATTTAGTTTCATTTAATATCCCCTACTAAGATTTGTTTCTCATCTCATTTTTTTAGTTGTTTTTTACTAGGCTAGATGATTATTTTTAATTATAGAAAGGGTTATATATATATTATGGGAGTTCATAATGAAATTAGAAAATAAGTTTAAATGAGACATGATTTTAAATATAAGAATCCAATTTTTTCCAATGGAATGGTGTCACAACCCCCTCCCACCAAAGATGCCCCTCATAAGCTGGTAATGGTGAAAGGGAGATAATGACCCCCCGAGTCACGCCTCCAGTAGGCCCCGGGTTGGCGACTAGCACCAAGGGTATGAGTTTTCACAAATATGGGAGGCATTAAACTTTTCTTATTTTAAGAATGTAAAATAGGACAAGTCAACCACCAAATAAGAAAATAACAAGTGTATAGAAATAAACCCAAACCAAGCCCACATGCATGTTTAAGCAATTTTATAACAAGGTTAAAGTACAAGAAAACTAAATGTAAAATACCAAAAGAAACAACTGTACAACAACAACAACAACTCCAACTGTCTGTCTAGTAGGGTCCCGCACGACCCAGGTAGTCCTCCTAGAAACCTGAAAGTAAACGTAGGGTGAGGATACAAGTATACTCAGTATGGAAACCTAAAGCTCTCATACACAAGTTGGGAGACATACTAATGTCCAATGAGAACAACAGAAGAAACCTAGCAAGAAATTCTATCCACCCAACCTCACCATCCACACTCACCAAAAAGACAATCACAACAGGTAGTAGTATATAAGAACAAGAGTATTGGGTACCCCTCCCCATTTCCCTTTAGTTTGCTCCTCTTCTTAATGGCGAATGTCCTGACACTGCCACACTCTCCCCGCCCGCACACACCAGGGCCTCACAACCACGTATCCCTCTTGCACACACCTGGGCCTCAAAACCACTTATCCTGCCCACACACACCTGGGCCTCACAACCAAGTATCCCTCCTGCACACACCTGGGCCTCACAACCACGTATCCCGCCCACACACACTTGGGCCTCATCCCAAAGATTCTAGGGAAACCGTAAAACCTTCCCGAAGAGACTTCGGATAGAACCACCCCAATCGAAACCTACCTAAATGGTCTTAGGTGTAAGGTCAACTCAAGACATTATAGCCTAGGGAAGAAGGAGCGGGAATGAGCTAGTAATTAACGGGAAAACGCCCACTCCCATTAAATGGGAGTGTTCGACAATAAGTTCTCAACATGGGTGGGGTGCGATAAAACACAAAAGATATAGATATACATATATGTATATCAAACACACATCCCAAACTATGGATTCTAAATAGAGAAACTGAGCATGTGACTCGACACTACTACTACGAAGAATGCACACAACAAACAACCCCAACCACATTATGTTTTTTATGATTTAGCAGAATTATTTTATTAGATCCTTAACTACTGGGCAACTATCCACAACTAACCACATCGATCGTTTGTAAAACATATCCCTTTCATCCACAAATCAAGTTAGGAAATCACAAGAAGCACAAAAAATCCCTTCTAATCAACCAACCAACCCATTAATTATTAATCATGTTCCACTACCATGAACCACCATTCATTAACTCTTCCACTTTTTATTTATTATTCACAACCCATAGTCCGTTCACATTCAAACTCATCCCTGTAGCCCCACTGCCAACTTCTATAACCACAACTACAAGGTACATCATTATCCCTTTAATACCATTTACCGTAGCCCTGCTGCCTATTCTATTCGTAACAACCCAGGATTCGCCCCTCCCTTTCACACACTAGTAACCAAGCCAAAACCCACATGTTCATTATTCCATTTTTATTAACTGGGGTGATCACACAAGGGATTTAGATTTTAAACAGCCAACATTACGTGATTAACCAATTACCACATTCCTCAAATATTCCATCCACAAAAAGGTCTAGAAAGATAGGTGAACATTTAATTGCGCAAGCTAAGGCCCCCAACAACTGTGATTTTTAGTAGGCATAATCCTATTCAATTCACAACATATCAATAAGATAAACAAAGATAAACATTAAAACATCCACATACCTTGTTCTTTAACTAGTTATTATCTTTATTTAATGGTTCAAGTGTTTCTCATGAAATCAAGAGGATACCCACCCCGCATGATGCACAAATTAGTGAGACGAAGGTAAGATTCCTACCTCAACAGGTTCCGATCGCAACGCTCCCCCGGATCAACCTTAGAAGAAGTCCATCGGCGTCCGTCACTTCTGTCAGGTCCCATAAAAACCTCCTCTGGTGGAAGTAGGAAAGGAAAGGCCAATGGAAAGACAACAGATCCAACCTCGGATGTTCCTCCTCGTCGTTACGATCCTATGGCCACTGACAAATCGTATATCGGAGCTCGGACGAAGAAGTTATGGGAGAAAGTGCCTTCGAGTCTCTTAGGAGAACTCTGCTCAATGGAAAGGGGAGGAGAGGTGAGAGTTGAAAAGGAGGAGGGGACCCCTCTATTTATAGGATAGAAATGCAAAATTACATGGTGTGTACTTTATGGTACACGGCGTGTACTCCGTTATTTCACACGGTCTCCACGCGGCTTCGAACACGGCTCTACGATCGTTGACTGGTCAACACACTGTTTGAGGGTAACACATATGCAGGGAGGGACTACATGGTGTGTAGTACTAGACACAGGACATGTACCCATTTATTCCACACGACAATGACACGGATCCAACACGTCACACGGCTGTTGACTGGTAACATGTACACGGGGAAGGACTACACGACGTGTAGTGCTGGACATATGGCGTGTACCCATTTATTTTACACACCAAGGACATGACCTTCACCACGGGGTATACCCGGAAAGGGGGTACACGGCTTGTACTCGCACTACACGGCGTGTAGTTTCAAAATTCTGGAAAGTGTGTGAAAAGTCCATTTTACCCTCCAGAACACTTCGTGACCATCTTTTTGACAGAGGAATGGGCCGGAGAGGTCCGAGCCATTACCTCTTAAAACATTCTCGTTCCAGAGAATTGAAAAACCAACCCAGAGGAACCCAACAAGATACCTCTTAGGGTTCTCATTATAACAGGAACACAACCAACAACCCTAATCATATGTGTTAGGAATTCCTTCACCTATGTCAAGATATTATCCGCTTTAGGTGGCACTGAGTCACCTGCATGGGTTTAATCGCATCCTCATTAATGTGTCTTGATTAAGAGTATGGTTTTTCCCTTTCCACACACATCCATACATGATACACACTTCCAGAGAACAATGAAACAAAAGGTCTCACAACTGACAAGCCATGCATTCCATATATCAAAGGTACATATTATAACATCAACACAAAGCTCAGAAAAACCAGGGAAAACACATGTCAAAAAAACTCCGGGTACTGATCGTGCATCTGGGTCTCCCGCTCCCAAGTGCTCTCCTCGAGGCCGCCATGCCTCCACAACACACGAACCAATGGAATGGTTCGTCCACTGAGCACCTTCTCTGTAAGATCCTCGATTCCGACTGGTCGTTCCTCGAAGGTCGCGTCATCTCCCATATATATCACTCCCCAATTGATAATGTGAGAGTCGTCGTGTAAGTACTGACGAAGCTGGGAGACGTGGAAGACGTCATGAACCTTCTCTAACTGAGGTGGTAGGTCCAGCTGATATTCCACCTTACCGACTGTCCTCAGCACCTAAAAAGGTCCGACAAAACTAGGTGAGATATTGATCCCTTTCCCAAACCTCCACTACCCCCATCGAGTGGAAACCTTCAATAACACATGATCTCCCACCACGAACTCCAAGGGCCTCCACCGACGATCAGCATAAGACATCTGTCGGTCCTGAGCCACTTTCATCCTCTCACGTACAAGCTGGACATTCTCTGTAGTGCTCTGCACTACCTCTGGCCCAAGTGCACCTGTCTCACCAACCTCTTCCCAGCAAATGGGTGAATGACATGGTCTTCCATACAAATCCTCAAACGGTGCCACGACAATTGTAGAGTGGAAGCTTGTGTTGTAGGTGAACTATACTAAAGGCAAGTGTCATACCCATGATCCTCCGTAATCCAGAATCCATGCTCGCAGCATGTCCTCCAATGTCTCGATAGTCCGCTTTGTCTACCCATTGGTCTGGGGGTGGAAAGTAGTGCTAAGGCTTAGCTAGGTGCAATAATCATTCTGTAACCCCCTCTAGGATCGTGATGTAAACCGAGTATCCCGATCTGAGACGATAGTCTTCGGAACACCATGAAAACGCACCACCTCGTCTACGTACCTCTGTGCTAAGGTACTCACCGGGCCCGACTCCTTAATTGCTAAGAAGTGAGATGATTTTATCAGTCGATCCACCACTACCCAGATATCATCATAACCACACTAAGCTTTGGGTAGTCCTATGACGAAGTCCATTTAGATGACATCCCACTCCCACTTGGGGACATATATAGGATGCAAAAAACCACTAGAAACACGCTAATCAAACTTCACTTGCTGACACACTATGCATTTATCCAGAAACTCTGCCACTATCCATTTCACCCCGGGCCACCAATACTATTCCCTCAGGCCTTGGTACATTTTTGAAACTCTTGGATGTACCTCCAAGGCTGAGCTAGGGAACTCACGGAGAACTCCCTCACGCATTGTCTCAGGGACAAACAACCTTCCAGGGAAAAGCATCTGATGTCGGCTCTCCTCTGACCATCCTTCTGGAGAATTCCCCTGATCGACACGATCCCGCATCACTTCCGCCTCGAGGTCCCCCAACTGAGACTATTCCACCTTCTGCAACAAGAAGGAATGCACTGTCATCTAAAACAAACAGCCTCTAACACCTTCTACCCTGGCATCCATGTGCAGGGTAGCCAACTCTCCTATTGCCTTCCAAGAATCAGTGGATTCTCGAACCACTTCTTTATGCGACTTCCTGCTCAGGGCACCAGCCACAACGTTGCCCTTACCTTCAGTGTAAGAGATCTCAAACTCATAGTCTTGGAGAAACTCAACCCATCTCCGATGCCGCAGGTTCAGGTCACGTTGGGAGAAGATATAACGCCGGATCTTATGATCTGAGAAGACCATAAATCACTCCACATGGAGGTAATGTCGCCACAACTTCAGTGCGAACACTACTGCTGCAAGATCTAGGTCATGGGTGGCATAGTTACGCTCATGAGGGCTTAACTGCCTAGACCCATAATAGATCAATCCCCTATTTTGCCTCACCATGCACCCCAGACCAATTCCAGAAGCATTGCAAAACACCTCATACAACAACCCTTTCTCTGGGAACCTAAGTACGAGAGCACTAACCAACTTCACCTTCAGGTAGTCGAAAGCCTTATGGAATTTCTCGCTCCATAAGAAGACCTGGTTCTTCCTAGTCAATGTTTTCAATGGAGAAGAAACTCGAGAGAAGTCCGAAACGAACCTCCGATAGTAACCTGTTAACCCCAGTAAACTACGAACCTCTACCACGCTCTTGGGTGTTTACCCAGAAACAACTACTTCCACCTTCGATGGGTCCACTGAAACTCCATGCTGAGACACTACGTTCCCAAGGAAGTTTACTTCTTGTGTCAAGAACATACACTTCGACAATTTCTCATAAAGCTGGTTGTGTCGAAGGACTTCTAAGACTTCCCTAAGATGCTCAATGTGCTCCTCCTCTAATCTTGAGTAGATCAGGATGTCATCGATAAACACAACGAAGAACCAGTCCAGAAACTCTCGGAAGACAAATTTCATAAGTCCCATGAACACAAACGGTGCATTCATAACTCCAAACGGCATCACTACAAACTCGAAGTGCCCATACCCGCACCTGAAAGCTGTCTTCGAGATGCCACTGTCCTTTACCCTCAGCTGATGATATCCAGATCGTATATCAATCTTAGAAAACCCTCATGCTCCCCTTAGTTGGTCGAAGAGATCATCTATCCTTGGAAGGGGGTAACAATTCTTGACCCTTACCTGGTTCATCCTTCGATAGTCTATGCATAGCCTGAGACCACCATCTGCCTTTTTCACGAACAAAACTGGAGCACCCCATGGCGATACACTGGGTCGAATAAAACCTTTCTCCATCAGATCATCAATCTGGATATGCAACTCCCGCAACTCCAAAGGTGTCATCTGATAAGGGTCCATCGAAATCGGACGGGCACCAAGCTGTAATTCTATCCTGAATACAACGTCACGTTGGGGGGGGGGGTAGAGTCACAACCTCCTCAGGAAAAACATCGAGGAACTCCCCAACAACCTCTAGGACATCTATCATCTCTGTATCAGCTGGAAGCACTGATAACCTTCATAACAAGGAAAGGAGAGGCTTCACATGCCATATTCCTACCTGATAGCTTCACTCACCAACAAAAGATACGCGCTGCCCATCCACGTCGAAGAACATGACTCTTATCCAGAAGCAGTCAATAACGACACTAACGGAAAATAACCAGTCGATGCCTAGGATGACATCGTATGGCTGCATCTGTAACAGAATAAGGTCCCCACTAGATTGATGTGGTCCCAACGTCAGCCCACATCTCCGGAAAAAACCAGATACACTGGTCTGGCCTCCAACTGGTGTACTTAGCACCAGTGGTACAGAATGTCTCTCTATGTCTAGTTCCAAAGCATGGGCTAGACCAGGCACAACAATGGAGTGTAAAGCTCTTGAATCGAAAAAAGAAGAAACAATAGTGGTGAACAAACAAATCGTACCTCGCACCACCTCTGGTCCTGTTGGAGTTGTCAACTCTACTGCGTGCAACTAACCACGCTCAGCTCCTCTGCCTCTCTAATGTCATCCACCTCCCCGACCACACCCTGTTCGAGGTCCCTGAGGAGCACCCTGAGGTTGGCCTCCCCCCCGCAAATTCTGCCCTCGAAAGAGCATGGTCATGCTGCTGCTGGAAGGGCCTCGCTTGCAACTGGTGCTGCTGAGGTGGGTGCTGAACCTTCCCACATCCATCGTACTGAGCTCGGGTCGGGCATCGACTCTGAACATGCCCGAAACCTCCACAATAAAAAAACATCGGTCTTGGGCTCGTGAAAAAGGTACGAGGACCTGAATATCTGAAATGGAACTGCTGGGGCCTACTCCCCATTGGCCTGAACCTGGAAGGTCCCGTCGTAGGAGACCTACTACGGACTGTTTTCCCCTTGGATGAGCCCACCTGGATCCCCTCTCAGGGTGCACCTCCCAGTGAGTGCATCCTCTCTACAGCCTCTTCCTTCTTCTGTACCGCCAAGTACGTCGAAAGGGTGAAGGGGTTGGCAGCATACTGGAGTGAAGGACAAAGCACCTCCTCCAAATGTCTCGCCCGAGGCTCCACATCCGGAAAGAGATCTGGAGGAAAGCGCAGAAGATCCTTGAACTTGATCCCCAACTCTCGTACTGACATACTCCCCTGCTGAAGGGAGAGTAACTCCTGCCACTTCTCCGCCTTGATCATGGAAAAAAGTAATTCCTCTCATATTTCCTTCTAAAAGTCGGCCCATGGAACCTCTGCCTCTATCCTCTCTCAAAGGTAGAGCATCCACCACTGTCGCACCGTGCCTCTCAGCTAACTGACTGCTAGGAGAACCTAGTACTCTCTTGGAACACGGATCAAGGTAAAAGTGATCCCTAGCCCCTCAAGCCACCCCTCTGTCTCCGTATCCGAAGTACTACCCTCGTACTTCTTGAGGGTCAGCCGCTGAAAAGAACGAAGATTCTTCTCCCACTGGCTATCTTCTTCCTCTCGGTCAATCCTCAACTGATCGACTGCCTGAATATGCTGGGCCTCGTCCATCTGAGCCAACCGGGACGACGTCCAGGTGCCATAACTATACAGTAAATAGAGATCTCCAAAGATAATGTAGTAAAAAAATTTCTTAGGGTTTTATTTTATCATTTTATTTCAATGTTTCCCCAAAACACCCAAATCAAGTAAACACAATCATGATGATGCATGTACCTTCACTAGGGTCTCTACCCTACAATCAATTTAGTCTCACTTGGTCGTTCGGTAGGCTCAGAGTCCTTGCATCAGATCACGGGGGGCCCAAAAATCCTGTTTCTTAGCCGGTCTTCCCTGGCCTATGTCATGCACCAAGATTAACTAACATTGTTTCCCTACCATCCCATGAAATCCTCACTATGCCTTACTCCAGAATACATCCTATCTCTAAACCATCACCTCTGATACCATTCTATCATGACCCCCTCCCACCAAAGATGCCCCTCCTGAGCTGGAAATAGTGAAAGGGAGATAATGACCCCCCCCCCCGAGTCTCGCCTCCAGTAGGCCCCGGGTTGGCGAGTAGCACTATGGGAAGGAGTTTTCACAAATATGGGAGGTGTTACCCATTTATTATTTTAAGATCAGGAAATAGGACAAGTCAACCACCAAAAAGGAAAAGAAAAAGTGTATAGAAATAATCCCAAACCAAGCCCACATGCATGTTTAAAAAATTTTATAACAAGGTACAAGTACAAGAAAGCTCAACATCCATACCAAATGAAACAAGGGCACATCAACAACAACAACTCCAACTATCCTACTAGTAGGGCCCCGCACGACCCTGGTAGTCCTCCTAGAATCCTGAAAGTAAATGTAGGGTGAGCATACAAGTATACTCAATAGGGAAACCTAAAGCTCTTGTGCACAAGTGGAGAGACATCATAATGTCCTGTGAGAACAACAGAAAAACCTAGCAAAGAATTCTATCCACCCAACCTCACCAGCCACACACACCAAAAACACAATCACAACAGGTAGTAGTATATAAAAACAAGATTATTGGGTACCCCGCACCATTTCCCTTTAGTTATCTACTCTTCCTAACGGAAAATGTACTGACGCTAACACACTCTCCCCACCCGCACACACCTGGGCCTCACAACCACGTATCCTGCCCGCACACACCTGGGCCTCACAACCACGTATCCTGCCCGCACACACCTGGGCCTCAACCTGATGATTCTTGGGAAATAGTAAAACATGCCTGAAGAGTCTTGGGCTAGAACCACCCCAATCGAATACCTAAAGTGTCTTAGGTGTAAGGTGGCATCAAGCCATCAGAGCCTAGGGAAGAAGGAGCAGGAAGGATATAGTAACTAAGTGGAAAACAAACTCTCCCATGAAATGGAAGTGTTCGGCACTAAGTGCTCAACATAGGTGGGGTGTGATAAAACACAAAAGATACAGATATATATATGTATATCAGACACACATCCCAACCTATGGCTTCTAAATAGAGAATCTAAGCATGTGCCTCGGTACTGCTACTACACAGCATGCATACAACAAACAACCCCAACCCCATTTAGTTTTTCACATTTCATCAAAATTAGTTTATTATTTCCTTAACTACTGGGAAATTATCCAAAACTAACCACATCAATCATTCGTAAATCATATCCCTGCCACCCACAAATCATGTTTGGAAAACAAAAGCAGCACAAAAAATCCCTTCTTATCAAGCAACCAACCCATTGATTATTAATCATGTTCCATTACCATGACCTAGCATTCATTAAATCTTCCACTTTTTATTTATTATTCACAACCCATAGTCCGCTCAAATTCAAACCCATCCCTACAGCCCCGTTGCCAACTGCCAT
Organism: Viscum album; assembly: GCA_963277665.1. Taxonomy (NCBI): domain Eukaryota; kingdom Viridiplantae; phylum Streptophyta; class Magnoliopsida; order Santalales; family Viscaceae; genus Viscum; species Viscum album. The sequence continues at coordinate 39,974,590 of OY728129.1, read as the reverse complement.
AACCACAACTGCACCGTACATCATTATCCCTTTAATACCATTTACCGCAGCCCTATTGCCTGTTCTATTCCTAACAACCCAGGATTCACCCCTCCCTTTCACACACTAGTAACCAAGACAATACCCACATGTTCATTATTCCATTTTGTTTAACTGGGGTGATCACACAAGGGTTCCAGATTTTAAATAGCCAACATTACGTGATTAACCAATTTCCATATTCCACAATGTTTCCATCCACAAAACGGTCTAGAAAGATAGGGAAACATTTAATTGTACAAGCAAAGGCCCCCAACGACTGTGATTTTCAGTATGCATAAGCCTATTCAATTCACAAATATATCAATAGGATAAACAAATATAAACATAAAAACATCCCCATCCCATGTTCTCTAACTAGTTATTATCTTTATTTAATGGTTCAACTGTTTCTCATGAAAACAAGAGGATACCCGCTACACATGATGCAAAAATTAGAGAGTCAAAGGTAAGATTCCTACCTCAACAGGTTCCGATCGCAACGCTCCCCTGGGTCAACCGTAGAAGACGTTCGTCGGCGTTTGTCACTTCTATTGGGTCCCAGCAAAACATCCTCAGGTTGATGTAAGAAAGGAAAGGCCGAAGGAATGAATACAGATCCAAAATCCAAAGTTGCACCTCGTCATTACGATCCCATGGCTGCTGACGGATCGTAAATCGGAGCTCAGACAAAGAAGTTAGGGAAAAAATAGTCTTCGAGTCTCTTGGGAGAACTCTGCTCTGAGGAAAGGGGAGGAGAGGGGTGAGTAGAAAAGGAGGAGAGGACCCCTCCTTTTATTGGTGAGAAAAGAAAAATTACACAGCATGTACTTTATGGTACACGGTGTGTATTCGGTTATTTCACACGGTCTCCATGCTGCTTCAACACGGCTCTGCGGCCATTGACTGGTCAACACATGGTTTGAGGGTAATGCATACACATGGAGGGACTACACGGCGTGTAGTACTGGACACACGGCGTGTACCCATTTATTGCACATGGCAAGGACAAGACACCAACACAGAACATGACTGTTGACTGGTAACGCGTACGCGGTGAAGGACTACATGGCTTGTAGTACGGGACACAGGGCGTGTACCCATTTATTTCACACAACAAGGACACGACCTTCAACACGGGGTATACCCGGCAAGGGGGTACACGGCGTGTACTCGCACTACACGACGTGTAGTTTCAAAATTCTTTAATGTGTGGGAATAGTCCATCTTACCCTCCAGAACACTTTGTGACCTTCTTTTTGACAAAGGAATGGGCCGGAGATGTTCGTGCCATTACAAATGGTCATTGAGTGCATGTTTCCTCCTTTTTTTAAATGTTTAGTATTTAAGAGTTTTTACTAATAAAATAAGACTAAAAATAGAAGAGATACTTAGTATGTAGTAATGCCCAATAATTGTTATATATCATGAAATTATGGATTACATATGTTTCAGGTTGTAACTTTTAGCATAAATTTAAAGGATTAAATGATTTTTGATGTCGTGATGATTCTAAAGTGTATTGTTTTGGATTAGATATGATAATGGGTTAATAAGTCTAAGTGTGATTTCATGTTTAATGGAATTTACACCCCATTTTATGTTTTTTATGAGATAATAATATGGTTAATGATATTTTTTATACATTTATTAGAATACAACCCTCTGATTTGGTATATAATTTAGTGAAGACGTTTTATAATAATTAATTATTTTATCTTTTTTGGATATAAGTTAAGGGGAATAGATAAACTGTTGGGTAAATTTGATCTAATATGTTGTGTTAATTATAGTTAATTGTGAAAAGGATTATTTCTTTTTAGGAGCATATGTTTAATCATTATTAAAAAATGACATTGAAAAGTGATTCGATGGTTACTTTACTAAAGTTGTATAATGATGTTTTCTATATTGGTAACATTATATGATTATGTCAAATGTAAATATTTTTTTTCTAATATGGGATTATATTTTATGAATAATGTTTGGTAATCTCTTTGAAGTGTGTAAGACTTTATTATGGATTTATAGAGATTTGGGTTATTTATTAGGAATATTTGTATGATTTTTAATAATTATATGATAAAATAATAATAATTATTTATTTATAACATTATGATATAAAAATGTTGTTGGAGAGAAATTTAAAAAAAATCATAGAAGAATAGTTGATTAAAGTATTCTAATTTTTTAATTTTCAACTTCAGAAAAAATATATTGGCAACTTTTAAGGATAGACACATATAAAATTATTTATGTCAAACGTTCGGAGTTATTATTAAGGAATTTGAGAATAATTCATTATTTATTTATTTGATAGTTTGTTCATATTTTATTATATCCTAACTTATTCAAACCACTTTTGGTTTTTATTAATAGATAATGAAAATATAAATATATTTTCATCCTTTTATGGATTTTGTATTTCCTTAGAGGTTGAATTTAGTGCTTTAGAAATGAAAAATTAATCATGATAATTATAATGTATATAAGTGGATGAAATCATGCATATTGAATGGAAAGAGCTTAACCTAGTATATTTAATCATATTTTTTATCCTAATGGTAAAAAAATATTTCAATGTCATGTAAACCGAAAAAAACATTATCGAGAGTTTTTTGAGAAGTAAAATTATTATACCAAGGTACGTTTTTAGAAACATAATTTCAAGTATTATTACAAAATATGTAAATTTATATATTTTTATTCCTAGATTTTATCATGAAATTAATGTTCATAAAAAAATTTATCTCGGATTTTGATACTATGTTATGATAAATGAAATTTGAGAACATTGAATTTAAATTGTGATGAAGAAATTTTGTAAGAGGGTAAGAATGAAAAACATAAATATCTAAAAAATTAATTCTCAATTAAATAGTACTATTTCTTATAGTGTGTTCTACCATCAACGCCGATATTAAATGAACTGGGATATACTTAAAAAATATTATTATTTAACTGTAAACATTATAACCTTATCCTTGGTATGGAGTGAATAAATATGAATAAATGTATTATTAAATAAATTTTTATAAAATATTTCCTTTTTAAAATGAATAATCATTCATAGGTTTATTATCATTTGGTTAGGAATGAATATTAAATTTTTTTAGGTAAAAAAAATATTACTCTTAAAATGGTTTTTATATGCATGACCTATTTTGATCTTAATATATTAAACTAATAATTGTTTATAAACGATTATAATTAAATAACTAGATTATATATAAAATAAATTTAATTTCTAATAATTTAAATTTTTTATTTGGAATATAATGAGGAAAATTTAGTTTTAATGTTCAGGAAATCATTTTTTCAAAAATTCTTTTGGTTTTTATTTATTCCTATAAATTATAAATCATTTCTCAGATATTTAGTGAATAAATTTAGAAAATGGGATCTTTTTTCAATACTAATTTCAAAATTATATATGTGTTGATTTTTTGGGTTTTTAGGATATGATCAATTTTTATGTGAATAGTGAAAAATACAAAATTTGGAAATCAATCATTTCTAATAATCAAATATTGTAAATTAAAATTACAAAAATTTTAATGATTTGGTTTTCATGTAAAAACATTCAATTCTATTAAACATAAAATTTTTAACTCTACAATAATCATTATTATAATTTATTTTTTTGTAATTTTGTTTTTAAAACTTATTTTTAGGAAATATTTTTTGATGAATTTTAAATGTTATATTAAAATAAATTTATTTCAATTACTAGAAATGATTATTAAAATTTTAATTTTTTATTTAGATTCAATAGCTTCATATTTTTTTTATATTTTAATTTATTTTTTAGTTATAATGAATTATAACCATTGACTATTTTTATCATCACCTTAATGGATAAAACAAGTTATTTAATGTTAAAACTATGATATAAGGCCTCAAATTCTCTAAAAAAACATGCATTTATTTTATAGATGAGCTTTTCAACAAAAAATATCCACGAATTTAAAATATTAAAATTTATTTTCGCTTTCCTTCTATTATAACATTTATCTTTTTTATGAGAAGTAAAATTACCCAAATGTCACTCCTTTGATTTTATCTTCTGTTATATGGTTTCATTAGGATAAATAAATAATATGGATTAATCATAGAAATTAAATTGAACATGAATAATTTATTCTTCTGGAGGTAATTTAATTTTAAATTTTATAGAATTTATAATTAACCTAAACCCTAACACATCACCGATACAATGATTTTGCAAGATGTAGAAAAATAAAATAAAATTACTTTTAAAATATTAAACATAATAAGTTTTGGATAAAGTTTGGTTTTTATTAAATTTTATTATTTATAATAATGTATAATTTTGGGTTTAATAGTTTATATTCAATGTCTTATTTTATATTTTTGTGTTTAATGTTCAAATTTTAGAATAACCAAAAAATAATTTAATTATATATTATGTGAATAAATAATATATTAGATGATTCAAAAATCCCAAAAAACATTAAATATCACTGGTTGAATGGTAAAGGGCTATAAATTTCATCCAAATAACATTATGTTTTTTTGTTGCATTTCAACTATGATGTAAATTTATATCCCATAAATATTGAATAAATCATTATAATTGTTAATGTCGAAAATGGTTAACGAGGAGGGTAAATAAAAATATAAGTTTCAAATTACAATAAAACATTTACAAATTTTATAGGTAGTAGTTATTTTTGATATTTTCCAATAATATATTACATACATTTTCCATTTTTTTCTGATTGACATAATTTGGATATTTATTATATATAAATGTTCATTAAAATTACTATTGTGACACTCAGTGTCTTATATAAGGACACCACCTCTCCAATATTCTTCACACATAATGAGTAATTTAGTTCATCCATGATCACAAAAAATAACTTATTAGACTTTTATAAACTTTTTATTTCTTTTTTAATACCCTAAGACCGAATTAAGATGTCTTAACGTGTAATGAAAATAAGGATATCCAAATAAGTGGTATAAATCTTAACAAAGTTCATTCATCTAATTAATTATTATACATTAATAAATTATTTCATAAATGATATTATATAATAACATAAATATCATAAAAATACTAAAATTATGTTATAGTGAAGGTCTAACCCTTAATAAACTCTATTTCTATCATATAGGAAATGAAATAAATATCTCATGAGTGTGTGTGTAACACCCCGAGATTTTCTGAAAAATATTCTTTTTTAATTTCATTAATGTCTTCTGTTGTATGCTACACCAAAAGGAGCTTGCACAACATGAATCCTTGAATTTCCTTGCATTACACGCAATCACGATCTTCCTCGATAGCATGTGTAGTAAGCAATACTGAGTTTCACTAAAAGAGATATTATTATAATATTATTATGAACTAGCCGTTATGAATAGTAATACCCACTTTTTGAAATTTTATAAATTTTATCCTTTAAAATGGACTTCATTTTTGGATTCAAAATATCAAAATTAGCTTAGGGTGAAATTTTGGTACTTTTTGGGTAACTTTCATTTTCTAATGAATAGTGAAAATTACTAAATTTTAATTAAAAACAACATTTTTAATAGAAATAATTAATAGTGATAAATTATTAATTTGAGTGGTTTTAAAGTATATTTATAATATATTTTTACAATTTAATACAATTTTGGTTATTGGATGTAATTTCACATTTAAACCAGACATAAACAAGTGTCAATCTTTTGATAGTTATTATCTTTTAAGAACACGCTATTTGTTTTGACGACGAGAATTAATTTTTAAATTAATTATTGTAACTGATATGTTTTTAATTTGGTAAAATACACATCATTCTTGAGTTCATAATATCAAATATAGCTTATGCCAAATTTTTAGTATTTTTCTGGAAACTTTCATTTTTTGATGAATAGTGAAACCACTAAGTGGTAGTTAGGAAAAATGAATTTTTCATAAAACTTAATTTTACCACTTCTGTGAGTGAAATTTCAAAAATCCGAGAGACACTGTTTATGTTAGTAAGTAAAATGTGGTTCAATGAGATGAAAATATTTTTTGGTGAATAGTAACTTTTACTTTTTTTCCACGGTTAAAAGTAAATAGGGTAATTAAGCGTAAAAATGATATTATTATTACCCTAACACATGTCCAAATTCTATTGGATAAGTGTAATTCGACCAAAAACAATATTAGGAATAAAATATGACCATTTAGGCCCACTTGGATTAGATTAGGATATTTATTATTAATTTATTTAAATAAGGGTAAAAATAGTTAAAATCAAAGTTTAATAAGTATATCATTTTTAATATAGGGTTATACATAAGATAAATTCGACAATAAATATTAATTAGAAATATAAAAAAAATTAGTACATAATGATATTTTATTTTTAATTTTTAGACTTTAAATAATTTAATTTATTTATGACACAAAGATAATGCAGTAATTATCTTATTAATAAAATATTAACATAATTGATGTTATAAATACAAAAATAAATATAATTTATATTTTTTATGAATTCAACTAATTTTCTAGGTTAATATGACATGTTAGTATTGATTTAATTAACTTTTTGCGAACTAATCATTCTGTTATGATTTTCACAAAAATCAATTACTAAATAGTGTCAAAATTGACATAAAATAGTTTTTAAAACAAATATTATATTATTAATTGTTATTTTATTCCTAAAAATCCAAGGTTCGGCCAAATAACATAGATAAGGTTATATATATAAATATTAGACAACTTGGTGTTCGTTTGGCTGCTTATAGTAAGTTTATTAACCTTATAGTATAAGAACACAAGAAGACATGGTAAAAGTAAAATTAGTTTACTTAATGATAAGTCTAAATGATAAGGTTAAAATAGGAACCTAAATTTGTCTAAATACTATTGGATGAGAGGATTGCGACCCATCCCCACCATATCTTCAAAATAAATCAATTTGGAGCTATTTAAAATCGAATTTAACTTTATAATAAAATAATAGTTTTAGTTATTCCAAAGGTGCCCCTCTCCTCCCTTATAAAAGGACACCTCCTCCCCCTCTTCCTCACACCACTTTGAGCCTTCAAGCTCGGCAAAACCCTTAGAAAGTATCTTCTCCACTTCCCTATAAACATCCTAGATGTTCTGGTCTTCCTCAAAGACCAATTTTAGTGCCCTAAAAGGAGATCTCAAAGAGGCGCTTCAAAGAAGAGGTAATGTCCGTTACCGATTCATTCAACTTTATTTCTTCTTCCACTTCTTCTTTTTAGGTTGTTTCATTATGAAGTAATAACATCAGTATCAATAATATACTGATATGTTACTATAATTATGAAACAACCCTATTTCACTATCTATCCATCCTACAGAAAATGAAATCACCGCGCGTGCGTACGTACGGAATACCGTCTCCACGCCGTGGTATAATCTATTTTCCACCACCACCTTACATGGATGGGTATAATGGTGCAAATAAACAACTATATATGATTATTGTAAAGTGGTATTAATTCTGAAATAGTATTCATACACTCCAATACAATTCCACGATCATGAGAATGATATCATCGCTCGTGCGTACGTACGGACTACTGTCTCCATGACGTGATGAGATTCATTCTCCACGTTAACCATTCATGAATGATTATAAAATATATATAATAAGTAATCATGTAATATATGACATAATAATGATACTGTATTTATCTGTATATATATGTATGTCATATACTTAATTCCATTCAACTCAATAAGGAAACAAAAACAGCGTTCATGCGTACGTACGGCCTACCGTCTCCATGAACGGTGTATTTATTTTCATTTAATGATCTATTATATATATATATGTATATTCTGAATATATAATATATAAATCATGTTTTCTATTCTGGAATTAAGTAATCCTGATCTATGTAATCATATGAATAATTACAAGTCAAATCACGGATGACAAATGAAACGATTTTACCCAAAACGCTCTTTAACATGGAATTTACAAAAGAACCAGTAAAATAAAGTCATAAGTGAACCATATATGATATCATAACAATGATTATGATTCTGGAATAATTAAATGACATTATTTAAATCATTATACAGGAGTATTGGACACTTACGAAGCAAATCGTACCTAAGGTAAGGGAAATATCACAATCTCATTTTTATCCGAGATTGTTTATACATTGAAATTTACTAGGGTGTATTTTATCATCCACATCCATGTTTCCTCGATTTTTAATACTATTTCCATCCACCTAAAATTGTTTAAATCCAATTTTACCCTTTGGTGAGTTTTTAGTAAAAGATATGAAAGGAATCTTTTGTCGTTTTTCGTACGATGTACTTTTTGACTTTTCCGACAAAAGTACGAGAAGAATGTTTTTTTAACTTATATGGCATGAATGGATTTTTAAAACATTATTTCCAATATTCTTCCCTTACAAGTTTTCAAGTATATTATTAATCAACTTCTTTTAGTTTAAAATTGTATGACATGTTAAGAAAGGGAAAATGTTTTTGAAGTACAAAGGATATTTTCCTCAAGAATGGAGTTCAAGTGTTTTATCAAAATTATTTTCCATCTAAGATAATAAAGGGTTCTATTTCTATCCCTATTATTACATTGATTTTATTATGTTGTGATGGAATTATTTTTATGAATTCATTTATCTTATATGAATTGTTTTATGATGTCACAATGTTTAAGATTCCCATTTTTATTACATAGGTTATGCTATGATGTATGGTTTATGATTTTGTGGAACACATAATAATGGTATAATTATGAGATGGGTGGGACCTATATCTCCCTTAAATGCATTGGGTAAAGATTTTATATCTCATGAGATAGACATGGCTGGAACGGCAGGTTAAACCGGTTCAGTGAAACAGGACTGAAACGAGGAGTGAACTCGGTTCAGAAATGGACTTTGTCCACTAAGATAGTCTTGTCAATGAGTCTTGACTAATAAGAAATGATTCTATATGATTATGTGTGTATGCCACAAATTTTCATTTTTTATGTTATGATTATTGGGATTACATTTCACTAATATGATTTATCCCATGTTATGATATTATGATCTGTTTTGCAGGTTAAGATTTCCAAAATGTTATGTTCTTATGAATATGATGTGATTGATATTTCTATTGTTTATCCTTACTGAGAATTTGAGCTCACCCTTTTATGTTTTCTTTTCCCCATGAAATAATGAAAGGCTTTAGGTAAAAAAAGGAAGATCTTTATGGGAGATGTTGAAGATCGTTCAACACGATTAGAAGATTATATTCCATGTTTCCAAAGACACTAAACTATTATGGTCCTTGTGTGTGTGTTTTTGTTATATACTAAGTATTCCGCAAAAGTAATGTAATGTCCATGTATGTTAAGTTTCGGCTCTCTAATGTTGGTATCAGTGGAAAGGTTTAGTCAACCTTTGAAACTAGGATGCGAAAACGTTAGTGAGATCCCTAGATATATTTCTATGTTATGTCTAGGGATATCCCTAAGGATAAGTATATGTATAGAATATAGTCCTAGAACTATGGTAACAATCATAGAATTTAAACTAAGATGTTAGATATTGAAGGTACTCCCCCTTTACTATGTTGCTTTCCCAAGCATGATTTTTGCCTCTCACACTATTCTTTTTGGGTTTTAGACTATGGCTGGAACCCGAAGGAACCGTGTTGATCAATGCAATGGAAAATGAAATGATTGTCCTCCTGAACAAACAAATGTTATGGGAGATGGAGTGCAAAATCTTATTGCTATACTTGCACAAGCTATGAATCATTCTGGACTTCCAAATAAGCAGAGAAGGGAACAATATTCTGTTGAATCCTTCATGAGGCAGTATCCACCTTCATTCAGTGAGTCTACTGATCTATTACTTGATGAAAAATGGATTAGTACTACTAAAAAGATATTCTCAGTTATCCAATGTTCTGAACATGATAAAGTAATCTTAGCAGTGTCTCGTTTGGAGGGTGATGCTGATCAATGGTGGAATCTTATTAAGAATACGAGGCAAAGGGATGAAATTGAGTCCATGGAATGGGACGAGTTAAAGAAGTTATTTTTCAATAATTAATTCCCTCATATTCTTCGAACAATGATGAAGAAGGAGTTTCTTGAACTAAAGAAAAAGGATGATGAATCTGTTTTTGTATACAAAGCGAATTTTACAAGGCTTGCAAGGTATGCATCTGGCATTATCATCCAACCTGAAAGTAAAGTTGATCGATTCTTCAGTGGCTTAAAACCAAATCTTCGAAGGGAATTAGTTATAAGAAACTTTAGTAGCTATGAAGAAATTGTGCACTGTGCTATTAAGGTAGAAATGGAAGTTGGTGTTACATATTCATCTCAAGGTTTTGACAAGAAATGAAAGATGGAATTCAAGGAGAAATCTCAGAATAATGGTGAAAAGAAGATGAATGTTTCCTTATGCTCAAAGTGTGTAATGAAGCATGGTGGAGATTTCCATAAAGGGACTAGAAAATGCTTTATGTGTGGAAAAGATGGTCATCGAGCAGCTGAGTGTCGAAGTAATGGAAAAAGGGTTGCTAATGGTGTGAATAAAGAAAAGACTGTAGAGAACTCACCAACAACACATCAATGCTTCATGAGCAATGAAATGAGGCATTATGGTAATCAATTCACTAATCCAAGGGTTAATGATGATCGACATGAGCAACCACTTAAGGCAAAGGACAAAGGGAAGTCACATGCGATCACTATGGGCGATGTTGAATATGAAAACGATGTGGTGGAATGATTAAGTATTTATGTAATGGGATTCCAAAATAATGTTGTATATAGTATCATGGAATATTGGAATATTTATGTATTGGTCTATTGTGGTTTTAAATAATTTTATGGTACCGGTAACCATAGAAAGTGATTGAGATATTTTTGGTAAGCAGATGATATGCACATAATAAAGGGATAAGAAGATAATGAGATGTTTGATTGTATTCATGACCTCCTGATTGATATAAGGACTAAGTGGTATCATGGTTTGAGTATATAGAATTTTAAGCATTTTGGTTTGTGGAAAGTGTTAACTTTTAACTTCATTCGTGTTTTCACTAATGTTTAATGGGTATACATGATTAAGGTATTCACATGTTTGTAATTTGACCAACAAGATATATCTTATGATATATGGGGGATAAATGATGGCATTCACGTGATTGTTATGTGACATTTCAAGTAATCATTTTTATACTATGAGCTTGGACCGAAGTATTTTAGACAATCTTAAAAATTGGAATGGATTATGTTGGACATAAGTTAGTATTGTTTAAGGATAGAACTTTTTCGATATTATTGATGGGATGCTATAGTAATATAGCTTTAGAAAAAGGACAACCTGTAGGACGGGCGATAGCCCATCGCGTCGGACAAGGCTGTGGGAATCGAACTCACAACTGAAGTGCAAATGGCCTTTATTGCCTACCACTGGCCTACAGGAAGTCCCTGGTGAGTAGAAACTAGTTTTATTTTATTACGCGGTATGATATATAGAGTATAAGTTCATTTTTGGAATCGCATACGATTAACCTCACCATAGATGGACTTATGTATATTTGATAACTTTTTCTATCCTTTTGTTTGAAATAGATGGAATGACCCATCATTGTATCACATGACATATTAACACTTCATGAATAACAAATTCAACTTCATTTCTTTAAGAGATGAAGTGGAAATTGTTCAAAGCATGAACAACAGTGAGGTTGTACCAAAATAAAGTAAGTATTTATTATAATTCAAATTATTCAACTTTAGGGAAATGATCTTGAAAACCAAAAATGTTGTCCTAGTTCTCTTATATCTGATGAATCAGAAGGTACCTTAGATCGTCACAAATTTATGGCTTTGGGATTGCTGGCTTTTCCATAGACATGTTCTCTACCACTCTCCATCAGAACACGATGGTTAGATTTCTCTTCTATATACATATTTTCACCTATGTGGAAACCCAGTGATTAGATTATTTGGGTAAAAGTTGAGTTTCATACTTTTGTTTTTAAAGATTGGTTTTGGTATTCCTTTTTATGATGTGGGTTTCTATTAGCGAAACTTTCGAGTAGTAAACCATTTATAACCCCGATGAATTTCAAGGGTGAAATTCATTTTAAGGGGGGTAGAATGTAACACCCCGAGATTTTATGAGAAATATTCTTTTTTAATTTCATTAATTTCTTTTGTTGTAAGCTACACCAAAAGGAGCTTTCACAACACACATCCTTGACTTGACTTTCATTACACGCAATCATGATCTTCCTCGATAGCGTGTGTAGTAAGCAATACCGAGTTTCACTAAAAGAGATATTATTATAATATTATTATGAACTAGCCGTTATGAACAGTAATACCCACTTTTTGAAATTTTATAAATTTTACCTTTTAAAATGGACTTCATTTTTGGATTCGTAATATCGAAATTAGCTTAGGGTGAAATTTTGGTACTTTTCGGATAACTTTCATTTTCTGATGAATAGTGAAAATTACTAAATTTTAATTAAAAATAACCTTTTTAATAGAAACAATTAATAGTGATAAATTATTAATTTGAGTGGTTTTAAAGTATTTTTAGAATATATTTTTACAATTTAATATAATGTTGGTTATTGGTTGTAATTTCACATTTAAACCAGACATAAACAAGTGTCAATCTTTTGATAGTAATTTTCTCTTAAGAACACACTATTTGTTTTGACGACGAGAAATAATTTTTAAATTAATTAATGTAACTGATATGTTTTGAATTTGGTAAAAATATACATCATTTTTGAGTTTATAATATCAAATATATCTTTGGCCAAATTTTTAGTATTTTTCTGGAAACTTTCATTTTTTGATGAATAGTGAATCCACTAAGTGGTAGTTAAGAAAACTGAATTTTTCATAAAACATAATTTTATCTCTTCTGTGAGTGGAATTTCAAAAATCCGAGAGACATAGTTGATGTCAGTAAGTAAAATGTGGTTCAATGAGATGAAAATAATTTCTGGTGAATAGTAACTTTTTACTTTTTTTACCACGATTAAAAGTAAATAGGGTAATTAATGGTAAAAATGATATTATTTTTACCCTAAAACATGTCCTAATTCTATTGGATAAGTGTAACTCGACCAAAAACAAACTTAGGAACAAAATATGACCATTTAGGCCCACATGGATTATATTAGGATATTTATTATTAATTTATTTAAAGAATGGTTAAAATAGTAAAAATCAATGTTTAATAAGTATATCATTTTTAATATAGGGCTATACATAGGATAAATTAGAGTATAAATATTAATTATAAAGATAAAACGATTTCGTACATAATGATATTTTATTTTGTAATTTTTATACTTAAAATAAGTTAATTTATTTATGACACAAAGATGATGTCATAAATATCTTATTAATAAAATATTGACATAATTGATGTTATAAATACCCAAATAAATATAATTTTACATTTTTTATGAATTACACTAATTTTATAGGTTAATATGACATGTTAGTATTGATTTAATAAACGTTTTTCGAACTAATCATTTTGTTATGATTTTCACAAAAACCAATTACTAAATAGTGTCAAAATTGACATAAAATAGTTTTTAAAACAAATATTATATTATTAATTGTTTTTTTATTCCTAAAAATCTAATGTTCGGCCAAATGACATAGATAAGGTTATATATATTAATAATAAACAACTTGGGGTTCGTTTGGATGCTTATAGTATGTTTATTAACCATATAGTAGAAGAACACAAAAAGACACGGTAAAAGTAAAATTATTTTACTTAATTTTAAATCTAAATGATAAGGTTACAATAGGAACCTAAAATTTTCTAAATTATATTGGATGAGCGGGTTTCGAACCATCCCCACCTTAGCTTCGAAATAAATCAATTTGGAGCTATTTAAAAACGAATTTGACTTTATAATAAAATAATAGTTTGAGTTATTCCAAAGGTGCCCCTCTCCTCCCTTATAAAAGGGCACCTCCTCCCCCTCTTCCTCACACCACTTTGAGCCTTCAAGCTCGGCCAAACCCTGACAAATTATTCTCTCCACTTCCCTAGAAATATCCTAGAAGTTCCGGTCTTACTAAAAGACCAATTTTAGTGCCCTATAAGGAGATCTCAAAGAGGCGCTTCAAAGAAGAGGTAATGTCCGTTACCAATTCTTTCAACTTTATTTCTTCTTCCACTTCTTCTTTATAGGTTGTTTCATTATGAAGTAATAACATCAGTATCACTAATATACTGATATGTTATTATAAGTATTAAACAACCCTATTTCACCATCTATCCGTCCTACGGAAAACGAAATCACTGCGCATGCGTACGTACGGAATACCGTCTCCACGCCGTGGTGTAATCTATTTTCCACCACCAACGTACATTGATGGGTATAATGGTGCAAATAAACAACTATATATGATTATTTTAAAGTGTTATTAATTCTGAAATAGTATTCATACACTCCAATACAATTCCACGATCATGAGAACGATATCATCGCTCGCGCGTACGTACTGACTACCGTCTCCACGACATGATGGGATACATTCTCCACATTGACCATTCATGAATGATTATAAATTATATTTAATAAGTAATCATGAAATATATGACATAATAATGATACTGGATTTATGTTTATATATATGTATTTCATCTACTTAATTCCATTTAACTCAATAAGGAAACAAAAACAACGTTCATGCCTACGTACGGCCTACCGTCCCCATGAACAGTGTATTTCTTTCCATTTACTGATCTATTATATATATGTATATTCTGAATATATATTATATTTATCATGCTTTATATTCTGGAATTATGTAGTCATGATCTATGTAATCATATGAATAATTACAAGTCAAAACACGGATGAAAAATGAAACGATTTTACCCAAAACGCTCTTTAACATGGAATTTACAAAAGAACGGGTAAAATAAAGTCATAAGTGAACCATATATGATATCATAACAGTATGTATGATTATGTAATAATTAAATGACATTATTTAAGTCATTATACAGGAGGTTCGGACACTTACGAAGCAAATCAGACATAAGGTAAGGGAAATATCACAATCTCATTTTTATCCGAGATTGTTTATACATTGAAATTTACTAGCGTGTATTTTATCATCCACATCCATGTTTCCTCAATATGTAATATTATTTCCATCCACATAAATTTTTTTAAATCCAATATTACCCTTCGGTGAGTTTTTAGTAAAAGATATGAAAGGAATCTTTTGTCGTTTTTCGTACGAGGTAATTTTTGACTTTTTCGACAAAAGTACGAGAAGAATATTTTTTTAACTTTTAAGGAATGAATGGATATTTGAAACATTATTACCAAGAAGCTTCCCTTACATGTTTTCAATTTTATTTTTAATCAACTTCTTTTAGTTTAGAATTGTATGACATGTTAAGAACGGGAAAATGTTTTTGAAGTAGAAATGATATTTTCCTCAAGAATGGAGTTCAAGCGTTTTATCAAAATTATTTTCCATCTAAGATAATAAAGGGTTCTATTTCTATGCCTATTATTACATTGATTTTATTATGTTGTGATGGAATTATTTTTATGAATTCCTTTATCTTATTTGAATTGTTTTATGATGTCACGATGTTTAAGATTCCCATTTTTATTACATGGGTTATGGTATGATGTATGGTTTATGATTTTGTAGAACACATAAGAATGGTATCATTTTGAGATGGGTGGGACCTATATCTCCCTATAATGCATTGGGTAAAGATTTTATATCTCATGAGATAGACATGGCTGGAACGACAGGTTATACCAGTTCAGTGAAACAGGACTGAAAGGAGGAGTGAACTCGGTTCAGAAATGGACTTTGTCCACTAAGATAGTCTTGGCAATGAGTCTTGACTAATAATAAATGATTCTATATGATTATTTGTGTATGCCACAAGGTTTCATGTTTTAATTTATGATTATTGGGATTGCATTTCACTACTATGATTTATCCCATGTTATGATATTATGATCTGTTTTGCAGGTTAAGATTTCCAAATTGTTATGTTCTTAATAATATGATGTGATTGATATTTCTTTTTATTACCATTACTGAGAATTTGATCTCACCTTTTTATGTTTTCTTTTCCCCAGAAAATAAAAAAAGGTTTTAGGTAAAAAAGGAAGATCTTTATGGGAGATGTTGAAGATCTTTCACCACGATTAGAAGATTATATTCCAAGTTTCCAAAGACACTAAACTATTACGGTCCTTGTGAGTTTGTTTTTGTTATGTCCTAAGTATTCTGAAAATGTATTGTAATGTCAATGTAGGTTAAGCTTAGAGTCTCTACAGTGTGAGGTCTTCCACCACTACAATGAGATATGTTTCATTTTTAATCATCAACTCACAAGGATGGTTATTATGATAGATTTATTGAATATATGTGGTATTTATAAAATAAATATTCTTCTATAAAGTTGTTATGTTAATCACCATATTACCCATCCACGCCTTAAAAATGACAGTGTCACTTTTTTGTACATGTGGACTACTACCTCTATGAAGTAATGTGGATCATTTTTCATGTATTGTTTTCATGGGTCATTATAAAATTTTATTTGATGTATTAAAATGATAATTAATCCATTATTAAAACTCAAGTTCATATGGAACCATGAAGCATTTTATCATGGTAATCCTAATGAAATAGTTTTGGAATTATGAACTGAAAACCCTCAATATATCTGACATAAACTTAACATATTTAGTAACTAAATTTGTCATCCTAATTAATTAAATAACAAAAATAATTATACTGGTATAATAATTAAATGGATGATTTACAAAAAAGAAAAATAATAAATATTTATTATTTATATGTTAGAGATTGTACACAATAATTCAGGTTATGTGGGAAGGAATTTCTCATCTCAGCTTTTTTTCATGGAAAATTATTCTATTTTCACCACTATGTTTATTTTGAGTGGTGTATATACAGAAATATTGATGTATTTTATCATTAATTTACTAAAATTTAAGTGTATTAAAATTCCATTTAAATATATCAAATTCAACATCAATTTTTATTTAATATTTATTGGTGTAATGAGGGATTTTACTTGAAACCCATGTCTTGATGTTTTCCTATCAAAATAATTCACCTCCATATCCATGGTCGTGTAATGATTCATGAATGTTTGTATTTAGATTTTAGATATTTTATAATTTCCATTTTTAACTAGTTATACATTAAATAAATATGATATAAAAAAATATCTTCAAATGTTTTCAATATTTCACACATATTCCTTTTTATAAAGGTGAAAAAATAATGTTTTCTTATATCATATATGCCATGTAAACATTTTTCTACCATTATGAATAATAATTTCATTGAATATTTCATTAAAATTATCATTTTCATTTTCAATGAATTAAATTTAATAAATATTTGTGAATTTTTCTAATATGTTTTAAGAATGATAATTTACCCACGCATTAAAAGTATTTTCTATTTATTTTAAAATCATTTTCATCTATTTCAATTTAATTTGATGAATCTTATATTTTATAAGAGATATGCACTTAATATATTACCCACAATATTGTTCTGGATGGCTTATAATCATGATGTTGTTGTTTTGACTGTAGAAGAATATTTAAATTACGAATTCGATTTAACATGTATTGATATTTATATTTATTATTTATTTTATTGATTATTCACCCCATTTATATGATGAATCCATTGGGATTACTAAATTATGTGTGTGGATAATTATAGCCAATTGGTGCATTAGCGGGTTTAATGAGACAAACTGTCCTATGTATTTAGTGTATGCTTTCCCAAATATTTATGCTATCTTGGCACGCGGCCCGGATGATATTTTTATGACATCATGGAATGATGCCTTAATGGTGAGATTATAATGCCCACCATTTTGAATTTCATTATAAAGAAATCAATTTTTTTGTCAAATTGATTATTTATATGTTTATCCTTGGATATGTTTTTGTTCTAATTTTCAATGGGTTTTTGGGAAATATTTTTTATTCATAGTATAAGAATATTAACATTGATTTAAAATACTTTTTAAGATCTATTATGGATAAAGTATTTTTTCTAGGTAATGATTTAATATATTTAAAGAAACACTCCTAGATTATGATGATCTATGATGCATTATTAGAAGACATATTCGAATAAAAATTGGGTAAAGAATGATTTCTTGTGTAAGTAATTTATTATTTGAGTTTTTCCTTAATTTTATATCCCTTTATAGTTTGTTTTGTCACATCCCATGTTTCAAAATCTGTCTCAATGGGCTTAAGGTTGAGTAACAACTATACAAATGACCATCTATTCATTATGGGTATTCATCTTAAAAGAAGTGTATATGTTTTTACTTAAACATGAGTATAAATTTAAGAATCCATTTTTTTACTACAGTCGATACTGAGTACATGTGTCCATATTTTTATTTTATGGGTTTGATATGTATGTGTTTTTTCAAATTCATTATGAATTTGAACTAATAACATGCTTAATATGAAAGAATGTGAAATTATTTTTATACATCATATAATTATGGGTGTTTTTTATTTTAGTGCCGTATAATTTAATTTATTTCAATTTATTAAACATGAATTACATTAAGTATAAACTAATATAATTTTATAAAATATGTTATTATTTATATTAAATTGCTATAAAGTAATATTTAATTATTAGGAACAAGTAAAAATATAATATGTATTGGTAAAAATTTATAAATATTATATTAATTTGAAAAAATTAAAAAAAACTACTCAATTTTTTTAATTAATTTATATTAATATACAATATTAAAACAATAAAATAATTAGACATAATATAGTGTAAATTCATTTAAATTTTTTATAAATTTGTTTCAATTCAATAATTTCTTTTTAATTAATATAAATTACTATAAAGAGATATAATTAAAATAAATTAGTATAAGTTATGAAAAATTATTATTAATTATTAATATTCTGTATAAAGTAATATTTATTAACATATATTAATATAAATATTTAAAAAGAAAAAATTAATTACTAAAATTTATTATATATTAATATAAATTAGTATAAATTGATATAAATTTTTATTTATCCTATAAATTCATATACCTTTTATGAAATTAATATTCACTATCATTAATTGATATAATTTTATAAAAAAATAATAAAAATAAAAATTACAAATTATAAATTACAAGAAACTGATATAATTTAAAATAAATTCATATGAGTTTCTGTAAATTAGAATAATTTAGTATAAATGACAATAAGTTGTTAAGAATTGCTATAAAATAATCAAAATTTATTATAAAATAGTATTCATTTATATGAAATGATAAAATCAATATAGGGTAATAAAAGTTAGAATAATTTGATATAATTCAATAAAAAGTTATACATTATGTAATTAATTTGTAAAAAATAATTTAAAGTAATATATATTCGTATATTTGATTAGAATATAAAATTTTTTTTATATTACTATAAGTATAAAAAATATAATATTGATTAATAAAGATAGTATAAATTAGAATAATTCAGTAAAATTAAGTAGAACGTTTTGTAAATTAGAATAATTTATAATAAATTTTTATTATATAATTTAAATTAATATAAATTGTTATGGATTTAAATATATTAGAAGAAATTAATTTAAATATTAATAAATATTATTATTAATTCCTAGAAAATATGTATAAATTAGTATAATTTAATTCAAATCTGTATAATTTTGTATAAATTATTATAAATTACTCTAAATTAATAAATAATATTATATATTAATTACCATTAGTATAAAATAATATAAATTAAAATAAATTAGTATAAATTAGTATAATTTGTTTTGAAATTAACAAAATTTTATATAAATTAGTTTAAATTAATAACAGATATTGTAAATTAGTTTATATTATTATATATTAATATAAATTAATACAAATTAGTATTAATTCCTTGGAAATTATCATAATTTAGTATAATTTTCTAAAAATTTATATAATTCATATAAATTAATATAAATTTTTATAAATCAATAAACAATTGTATAAATCTATTAAAATGACTACAAAATAGTATAAATTATTTTAAAATAGTATAACTCTGTATAAGTTAATAAAAAATGATATAATTTTCTATAAATTAATAAAAGTTAATATATATTTCTATAAATTATTATAGAACAATATAAATTACTACAAATTAGTATTAATTTGGAAAAAATAGTATAATTTACAATAAATAGAGGTAAATTACTATAACATACGGAAATTTTCTTATTTATTTGTAATTTAGTAATATTTAGTATCATTAAACATAAATTAATAATAACGTATACAAATTATTTTGAAATAAAAACGGTTTTTATAAATTTGTATAAATTATTGTAAAATAACAAATATTAATATAAATGAGTATAGATTCCTCACAAATTTTTATAAATATAAATAATTTATCATAAATTTATATAATTTATGATAAATTTATATAATTTATTTTACATTACTATAAATTAGTATTATTTCAAAGAAAATAATTATAAATTAATACAAACTAGTGAAATTTCGTAATAAATTAATAATTTTAAAAGAAATTAGTATTAATTTGTGTGATTTACTATATATTCATAAAATTTTGAAATAATTTCAATATATTACCAATGATAATAAAAATTATTATAAATTCAATTTTTAATATTTCAAAAAATTTAATAATACTTAAAAATCAATATTTTAAAAATATATTATAGAAAACTAAATAATCAGATCATTTAATGAAAATAATTATGTAATATATTTTTTTTATAAAAAATTCATTACTATAAAGTTTTTAGATAATATCATAATCATATAATAGAACACAATATTTACAAAGAGATAACAATTGAATAAATCATCATGTACAAAAGAATGAATTTTGTATAAATCTTGTCTACATTGGTGGAATCTATTCCCCTATATCATTTGCATTGTAAAATTCAAAATCTATTTCATATGAAATAATTATGTTCTAATATAAGATGTGTAACCTCAATGATATGATACATTTCATAATATTGACTTTTATATTGTATGTCCAATTTTTCAGAATGATTTTGTATTTTGTTTTCAAAACTGTTAATGGAAATTTGATGGAAATAAAAAAATTATAGTACAATCTCAGTTTCAAAATATTGTACATGATGATGATGGCCTATCCATTCAGGAAAAAAACTCATAATGATTATTATATTCATGAATTGAAGCCTCATAGAATTTATGATTTGTTGAAATCAACAGAGTATGTGTCTTATCCCCTTTGAAATATAAAGAAAATTTGATATTGTTACACACATTATGGATATGAAATATAGTGTTAGAATCCCAAATAATTTCTTTGGACATATATTTTCTTTGCTTAAATTGTTTTTTCCAAAATAGTATACATTATATAAAAATTTCTATAAATTTAAATGAACTGTTCAATTATTTTTTCTTATTTATCAAGATATTCATTGATATGGAAGTGAATAAATCATATATCAAGCAGATTATGAGTCATTAGTTAATTTCTCAACATGTGTAAATTTTTTTTAAATCAATACAACAAGGGAAGTACATATTTAATTCTATTAAATAATAAATGTATTTTTTGATTACATATAAATGGTAAAATCTATTAATGTATCAAAAAACATCATTCAAGATATAGAATATATCTTCTATTTCATTGGTAAAAATATAAATCAAAATTAGGATATTGATTCGTGGAAAAAATTTATCGTATGGATCATTATTTTTATTTAGAACCTCAAAATTTACCGTCGTATCATACTACAAAATATTTTAGACCATTTGGAGATTAAAATAGTCAATACTCTTATTGACCAATATTTATGAATCTTTATATCTTACCTTCTTTCTGGTTGATGAAGGAACCACATATAAATATATATAAAACAAATATTACAAAAAATATATAAATGGTTTCAACTCTTTATTGTAATACATTACTTCATTAGTTAATTTTATTTTAGAATAATGGCTTATGTACATATAATTAGTATTAATGCCTAGTTTTCTTACTAAAAGGTGTATTAATGTGGATAATCAGTCACTTTCTAGTGTATGGTATGATATATGGATAGAGTACATATGGTCTAAAATACATTCAATCCCCTATGAGTGGAAGTTAATAAATTATCAATGTCAATGGAATAAGTCCTATATTTTTACATCAATGGAAAATTTCATCTTTTAGAACATGTATTCTAACAGGATTCAAATAATTTTAAAAATGGTATAATTAAAAGATAAAAACATTCCATTGTTTCTTTGTATTCTGGTGAAATATTTTTTCTCTTCATTGTCTTATTTTACATTTGGGAAAACATTAAACTTATAATGAATAAGATGTTTTCAAAGAGTATACAATTTCATAATGTGAAGTATTTTATTTTAATTTTCTATAATGCTATGCTTCTTTGGTTTTTCACATCTTATACAAAATTCATATTGATAATAATTATTTTCATAACATATTTTATACCATTTTGTACAGACATGAAAATTCCAATAATACAATGAAAGAACGACTAGATGTTTCACAAATTTGTTGGCATCCAAAAATTTACTTGTTTGGAAATGAAATATCATAAAATTTAATGCATCCAAAAATAGATTACTAACTTTATAATGAATTATTAATTTTATTTTTTCTGTGGAATAATGATTTGATGTAATCATTTGGATTTTATTATAATCTGTATCATTATATCTGAAATGATCTTATTACTGGGTAAAAAAATCGTGATAGTCATTTCATCATGGAGCTATTACATTTTATTTTCTTTTTTGGGATGTTATTTTCTTCCATCTATATGTATTGAAATAAATATTATATTTTTTCTAAGAAATTTTTGTAGAAAAAAATATGATCCAATGAGTATTCTATAAATGGGTTTTGTTATAATTTTATGTATGTTCTTTTTAAAAATATGTTTGATAACTTTTTTAGACTTAATGGAACATTTCATATTTCATTTTCTATGTAATGATAAATGTGTAGGGATAATTAAATTCAAATATATATACCCATTCCGAACCTAGATGTAAAAAATAAACGGATTAATGATATAGTAATAACATGCCTTATTCTTAGATTTAACATTATATATTAGAGCATTTCTAACTAAATCTAATTCCATATGAATGATCTTTAAGCACTTGAACCCCTATGACATTCCAAAAAAATAAAAAAAAAACTTCTTTTTAGGCCAATTTAATTAATTTATACAGTTTAGTCTCCTTGGAATAATCAATGAAATCTCACTAAATAGTATAAATATCCAAAACTTAATCCAAATACATATTGATTGTTCTTAGTATGCTACTAATACTCTTAAATGGTTAAATAACCAAAATTCATAGACAAATTTTCAATATATTTAAGACAAACTGATTAAATCAATAGATAATATCGATAGGGAATGAAACATTATTTTAAAATATCTTATACATTACTCATTTATGAAATTTATCTTCCATAACCGCTAAATTTCCAAATTTTTTATAAAAAAATTCCATAATTATTTGAAAAAATCACACACATATACCTATGCATAAATGAGTATCATGGATGATGAAAGAAGAGAAATAAATATAAATGATGTATTTCAGGAAATACATGCCTACATGGAGGATGAATGCTTTATGTGGATTATTAGATTATGGAAGAAATTGATGGATCAATAGGGGGAATGAGTATGTTATTCCTTTATAATCATTATCATCTATTGAAAGATATAATAGTTGAGTTAATTTATTAAAACCCCCATGGATCACAAATATAATAAAATTAAATAATTGTTTTGTGCATCGCATAGTACCCGGTGGTCACTAGCCAATAACATGTTTCCCATTTTCTAGACACACACACACCCAATGTTTTAGACATCCCAATGAAGCTCATGGGGTATATAGATTCTCACTATATAGTATTGGGTGGTCTTTACTTTAATTTCACAGCATTAATTTTCTACCAAGCACCTAATATTCATTTAATTTCCCCAAAATTCTCTATAATCATCCAAAATCAATT
Organism: Viscum album; assembly: GCA_963277665.1. Classification (NCBI taxonomy): domain Eukaryota; kingdom Viridiplantae; phylum Streptophyta; class Magnoliopsida; order Santalales; family Viscaceae; genus Viscum; species Viscum album. The sequence goes on along the minus strand of OY728129.1, from coordinate 39,950,463 downwards.
TTAAATAAATACTAGATGAGTATAAACCCAAACAAGATCCCAATAATCGTAGAACGAAAATATTTAGTAATATTAGTGCTCATTTTATCCTTGATTCAAGAAAATAAATATAATATTGGTTGTTATTTACTACAAACTATTTTTTTCATCCATGAGAAAAGTTTTCAACTGATTACAAACCAAATATTGAATTCATCAGGTATAACATCACCTCACAATTTAGGCCTTATATTATATAAAACCATATTATATACACATCTAGTTTATATTGTTATTATTTATCCTATAGAACTCTCATAATGACATATAGCACATACCCATCATCTACCGAATGACACATTTAATTGTAATCTTGTATCACGATGCCTGAATACAAATTAAATGAGTAATTTTAAACATCAAGGCATTGATTCACTCAAATAACATATCAAACTCACATACCCTTCTTAGTTACTATTTCGCCACAATAAAAAATTCATTAAAACAACCACTAATAGATTTTAACATCCAATTTTTTACATCCATGGTTTTATCATTCTTGTTATCCAATAATATTAAAATTCATACATATTGAACATTTTCACTAATGTCATTGTACACCTCTTAAGACATGGTTTGTTAAATAATACTCATATTCCCTAATGTTTACTATGATAATAATCCAATGACCCCCTGTGTATCATATAACACATTTCAAAATCCATCCACATTATAAATTTAAGCTTCATCAATGACAATATATATAGACTCCATTAGTACTCATGGGTAGATTTACATGTCAAGTGTTGTCTCATTGGATATATATAATCCATCTAGTATTTTTGGTAATCCTTTATATTTTCTTGATTACCTACCACCCGAGATACCAGTCTATTTACGTAAAATTATTAATAAATCCCTAAAATGTGGCACATACAATTAATTAACAAATATTGTGATCCCTAATAAGAGATTTCCTATATTCACACAAATATCAGTAACTCCCTTAAATAACAACCTCTAAAAGGTCCATATCTCACAACCCATTCATAACAAAATCCTGATAGACCCATTCATATAGTCTCTCCCCCAATGTAGTTGGTATCGTAGTGATCAGTTCCACCATTATACAGTATATTTATCATTTATCCAACCCAAACCTCTTGAATCATGGCCAGATCAGATAAACAGTGAGCTTGGGTACATAGATCTATAATCAGAGAACCTCTCCTTCGTGGAAAGGAAAAAAATGGTTCAAATCGCCTCCCTTGAAGGCAAAAATGAATCATGTTGTAGGAAAGTATGTTGAGGCCACTAAAAATTTTTAATGTAAAAAACATGTGGCACTAGGGCTATAAATATACTTAACGGTTCATCTCAGAGAATAATACTTCGCAAGGGATCTCTAGCCAATGCTGAAGAAAATCATGCAATATTCTCCGAAGGAATGTAAATTCCAAATAACTCACTAAGTGCATGCATTTTTTTACCTAGAGGCGAACAAACATGGAATATTGATGATATGGATAGAAGGATATAAACTCTCTATGGGTTTTCCAACTATAAATATGTCTCTCTTGGATGATGTTTTCTACATTGTTTGTTTCCATCAGAAGAATTGAAACTTTGAGCATTGGGCATTGGTTCTCTGTAGCTAAAACCTGAATTGCATCTTTTAAATGAATGGTCCATTGAATTCGATGACTCTTAAGCTTGAAACACATTTTGTAAGGTTTGGGTTCTTCTAAATGGACCTAATTGGGTTTTATGGGTCCCTAAAATACTGCTTTAAATTAGCACAGCAATTGGTACTGTTATCCGACACGATAAAGAGATTGAGGATGTTACGTTTGGGTATTTTTCCATCATGGTGGTGGAGATAAATATCATCTCCACCTTGATTGAAAAGTTAAACCATTCTACTCCATCTCATATCATCCAAATAGATGTTGAGTATGAAAAAACCCTCTTTTCTGTTTTGCATTCATGGATGTTGGGACACATTAGAATAATATTATATTGAAATATCAAATGAGGGGTGTGGAATGAGAGGTCAAATTTTTAACCTATGTCGAAAGAGGTCAAACCTCAAAGACAAAATTTTCCAAAAAAACATTCTCATGATGGTCCCCTTGAGGATCCAATTAAGTTTAATGATTCTCAAGAGGCTAAGGGAAATGGGTTGATGGTCAAAAATCAACCATGCAATTTAACTAATATTAATTCCTCCACATTTGGACCCAGGCTGAAATCTTGGGATTCCATATTCTCAGAAAAGGCATATGTCACTGATGTCGATACACCTTGCAATTTAATAAAATTAAATCATTTTAGTATGATTAGCCTCAATATAATGGAAATGGTAACTATGTGATGAACTGAATAGTCAATTAGGAAGATATACAATAAGAAGTTTATCAATAGCTTCATTATGAAAAAATGTTTCTTTATGTAACTAAAAGGGTAAAAAAAATTGTACGTTCCACTCACATCCAAATTTTTTATTTCTTCATCAAAACCCATCATGGATAATGAGGGATTCTGAAATTATTCCTATAAGTATACTTGGCCTTCATGTGACCTCAATGTGGAGGTTGAGCAGCAATAATTAGAAACCAATCAGTAAAATCCTACCAAGATTGGAGAGGTTGAGGGGATGAGGGACACCTATCCTAAATTGAATATTGGGAAGTAGGTCGAGTACTCTTACTCTGACAGAACTGATGTTGAGACCTAATATAAATGGAATAAATCTCTTCCACTAAGTGGTGGAAAGTCTAATGGTCAAGGGAACTGGGACATAAGATCTATTACTAAATTGAATTAACTTCTTGTAGAGGAATGATGATTAAGTTAGAAATTGATGAAAATTTTAGGTCACTATATTTTGTTATGGGAACATTTCTTTGTATTCTAACACCCTATCTGGTTCCAATGTTTAAATTTTATACTTTCATATAAATAGTTATCACCTACAACTTTTTCAACAAAAAAACATCTAATTTACCTTCCAAAATTGAAAATTTAATTAATGTATTGCGGATATTATTTAATTTGCAGGCCTTTAGTAACAACCAATTTCTGAAAATGTAAGATATAATAAAAATTTTAATCCTCCATCCGAGAAGGAATTTAAATCACAATAAATGTGGAAACAAACCATATTTGAGACAGAACTACATAATTTCCTTATAATTTGATGGTCATTTATCATATAAGAATATTATCACCCATTCCTATAATAACTAATTCATCTTCCATATATAACATAAAACTAAAATCATTGAATCTTGATTTAAATGTTTTAATATTTTTATGGGCATATTTAAATCTAAAATTTTTTATGGATGAAGAATTTATAATAAAACATAATGTCATAACATTCCCCATTATTAGACTTTAGTCATGTTTTGTTAAAATATACTACATTCTCACTATAATTTTCAGTCATTTTTAGGAACTACCAATCATATTCGAGTCAAAATCCCCATAACATGTTTGTATATATCATATATATCTCTGTATCAATAAACACCTCTGAAAATGATCCTTTTTAATGGCTTATATACACTACTCTTCTTATATAAGATTCTATCATACATTCTTGACCATTGGACACTATTACACTGTTAATTTACCACTCTTTCTTATCCATACATATCATAGAGATCCATATAATTCATCTATTAGAAGAGAATTTCTATATAATATATGATCACATAGAATTCTTTCTTATTTTCCAATCTATAAAATTATATGCGATATTTTTCCTTTAAAAAATCAATCCTTGAAATCATTAACTACACCATGCCTTTATACCCACCATGATGCACATGGTATATAATCATATTCTATAAAAATATGATCCACTCCCCATCAAAATTCCACATTCATCTAGTTAAGGTATTTCCACATTCTTTGTCTATATATCATAATACAATCTATAAATTTTCATATCAAATGATAACTACATCGTCTTTAATGACATTGCCTAATTTACAGTATACTATTCCACACACCTCAAGCATTATAAAATCGTACCCTCCAACTAAAACACATAAAATAATATATCCAAATTCATATCACAACATAAAAATTATTTAAATTCCCATCACCTAGGTTAGGCATCCATCTAATCCCACCACTCAACTAAATTGAACATATATGTCGAAGAACAATAAATCATTATATTCTCATATACATCCCATGCATGATAAATTATTCATTGTAACCTCTAATGGTATTATAATTTCTTATTAATTCTATACCCATACCAAAATATACCTTAGGACTAAGCTATTAGTTCTAATCCATTAGCAAGACCAAAAAGGATTCCAATGAACAAAATCTTTGAATACAATGCATTTCAAAATAATTCATGGGTAATTTGGAAACTAAATTCATACAAGATTATACATAAGTCATGTAAACATTCAAATCAATTATAATGCATGAAGACATAACCTCCTTTTATTTTTTCCTAAGTGTAAAAAAACGAGTTTATGAATGTCATATATTTATCAAATAAATCTAAAATTCTATCAAAAACAAAAAAACATATTGCTATCATATTAACTCTCAATTAAATTATACATGCAGTAGAAAATTCATAAAAATTTAATAATATTATAGTTTTTCTAACCTATTTCCATTTAATAGTCCCAAATAAAATCATAAACAATAAATGGGGCCTCCAAACAAGTTATAATATATCTATATTAGAATATTACAACTTCTCATGTTTTTATTGAATATATTGTTGATCTAAGTAGTTTACTCAAGAGCGGAGGGATGAATTTGGTAACTATAAAAATTTCTGTTATAAGAATATTATTTTCAAAATAAATGGTTTCCCCAAAAATAGATATAGCTCAGTTAATCAAGGATATACTGTTATAAGAGTTTTACTTTTTAACCAACTTCTTAGAAGATTGATTAATTTTCAGTAATATTAATTTGTATTATTAATATTATATTTGAAGTTATCCTACTAAGAAGAATCAGTAATTACTTCTTTCTATGTCTAACAATCAAAGAGAAATTAGTGTTTTATGGATTATGCAACAAGGAAGTAAAACAAGGAAGACTAAATTTAAACAGCATGGTGGATATGAAACATGTGGTTCAGTCTCAACTCGAGACCTAATCAACTCCACTTGGTGATCACCTACCACCAAGTAGTTTAAATAAATAAAATCTGATCCACACCCTAGATCGGGGCTAACAACAGTTCATAGACTGTCCATATCACACATGGACCTCTTCAACAATTTTTGTGGGTAAACAAAATAATAACCAGGCCACACAAAGTCCTCTTCCATAGTTTTCGTTGGTAAACAAATGTTTAAAGAGTTTTGTGTAAGGTTTTAGAAAAACTACAGTTTAGCACAGAATTCAGTGTGTGTATGGAATATACAGAGTACACACACTACTCAAAATTTAAGTAAAAGAATCACGGACAGAGAGTATATATGAGTTTAGAATTCACTAGTGATTGGAAGTGCAGCTTTGGACACCTTTGATTAAACAAAAATGCTTCTGAATCTTTCTCTGGTTTTTTTTTTTCTTGAAAAAAAGAGAATCCTGATTCAGCTTGTGTTCCTCATGAGTTTTGATAATGTGAAGATGCTATCTGGATTCCACTGTACATTATATGTTCTTCAGCAGAGTCGGATTGCTTTAATGAGACAATGCTTTCATTGAAAATATTTCAATATTTTCATCGCGGGCATGCTCATTGGCTTGTTTTTCGTTCAGTATCGCTCTCTATTTCTCTTGGGAACGCACACTCTTTATCTTCGAATGAATGAGTTCTAGTCGATAGGTTCCATGGGCTTCATACCTCACACCTCATACTATTTCCAAAAAGAAACATTAATTATGTTAGTGCATTAAAAGCATCAAATATTACCATTAGAATTTAAATTGAAAGATGAAAAAAATATCTTAAGAAACAGTGTCACAAGAGGTTATGAAAAGTGTGTCTCCTTCACATGGTGAATAGACATCACATTGTATGAGTTTCACGATGTATCATTTATGGTGTCTTGTGCATGGTTCCTAGTTTCATGGTTTCGTGATTCATGGTGTCTAGCTTCATGGTGTCTGGCTTACAGTGTCATGATTCATGGTGTTAGGATTCACAGTGTCTGGCTTATGGTGTCTGGCTTACGGTGTCTGGATTATAGTGTCTGGATTACGGTGTCCGGCTTACGGTGTCTGGCTTACGGTGTCTGGCTTCACGGTGTCTTGTACTTGGGAAAATAACTTTATTCATACTTAAATTGTGATATTCTTGGAAGGTATTGAGCTTAACCATTATAAATCATGAGAGAACTTGAACTATAAATACACGTGATTGGATATAATTTATAGAAGTTAACTAGGTTGAATAATATTGGTGGTCATTAATTATATTTGTGATCATTAAAATCGGATTAATGCACGAGGAGTTTAACAATCTCCCCACTTTTGATGATCAAAAATCATCTATTGTTAAATTGTAAATTAGATGCAACTATAGAGAAAATACCATACAAAAACTTCTCCACCTTTTGGGATTATAAAAAATTTGAAAGAAGAGATGTAAAACAGTGAACATTCAATTAATATTAAACATAGAGAAATACAAAATTAAGGAGAAATAAAAAAACAAGGGAACCCCCATCAGAATGGAGTAAGCATTGGTATTCTTCAAGGAATGGCCTTCTCTTTTCCTTTATCAGTAGCAGAAGAGGAAGCCATAGAGGAAGTTGTTGATGTTGAAAAAGTTAGGCAGGTGGTAGATAAAGAGGGTAAAGGGATACCTTCCAAGACTGAGGGATCCAAGGTAGGAGCAGTAGAAGATCTCGGTAGTTGTTGATCATGAATCACAGTCCTGATCTAACCGAGAGTTTTGAAAACATACATGGTAGTTGAGGCTAAAGGCAGAGGTGAAGGTAGGAAGCCTAGGACTGAGAGGAGCAGCTGCTAAAGCAAAAATTGTTGTACTCTAGACATGAATATAGGGTTGTAGGAGTTTGATGAAGTCTGTAATAATCTCTCCACCGTACTACATTGCTTTCTCAAAGTCATCATTTTTTTCCATAAACTTGTCCAACAATCGGGAAAACTCAGTTAGATTTTGGACCTGGGTTTTGAAGGCTTGAGTCATAGGAGGAATTCACAAAATAACTACAAGGTATATGAACTTTTTGGTCATATCAGTCTTGGTGAAAATTCGGTTGAAATAGAAATCTTATTTCTTAGAAATCTCTTGTTAGGCATCATTTGCAATCTTGGAGTGAATTTGTACAAGATCAATAAATCCATCACCGTTCATGACATCTTTAGGTAAAGAAGCCACATTAAATCCACTGAATGCATTCTGAATCTCTTCATCGAGTTTAGATCTGAGAAATGTACTTACCAAGGAATGTTTAGAGGATTGACCATAGTTATTAGAAGCTTTGACAGTGGTGGTCAGATATTTGAGCTGATTTAGTACCTTTTAAAGACAACCAGTGTACTCATCAGTGTGTTTATTAAGTTTCACCACAAGCTATATCATTTCCTTAAACATCAGTTTGTGCCATTTGTCAATATTTTCATCAAAGGATTCCAGATAAGGAAGAATCTGGGACACAACATCTCAAGAGTTTTGAGAAACAGTTGGTGCTAGAGGAGCAGTAGCAGGCTCTTATCTCGAATGTATCTACTTCTTCATGTCATCAACCATTCTTCCCTGGGTTTTGACTTCATTACTGAGAAACTTAATTTCAACTCGGACGTCTTGAATCTCATGTAGAATATTAGGTTGTATTTTCCATGTGATCTTTCCCAATAATAGTGAGGCATCTCTCTCACATAGAATTATCACAGGACGAAGTTGAGAGTACATAATTTTCTCAATTCCGGATAATAGAGTATCTCCAAAGTCCATTAGATCATCCTTACTAACAATGGAAGACTGTTCAGATAATTGTTCAGGTGTAGGAATTGGTACAAGGTCATGTTCAGGTTCAGGTTCCTTCTCAGGTGCAATATTTGTGAATGATTTCAACTGAAATAAGGAAGAGAGGTGAAGCCTAGTTGCAATAACCTGGCGAGACACATTCACATCATAGAAAATAGGAAATTTTTACTGAGTGTCCAAAAGACATGACTTGGGTGGATGTGAGGCTTCATCATACACAGGATTTGGGGTTTCCTCCCCCTCAACAGGTTCCTCTTTCTCAGTACTAAGAGGCTCAGGAGCTTGATCTAAATCCATAGTTTCATTTCTATATTCCTCATTCATTTCTTATCTAGAAATCTGAAAGGGCATCTCCATCCTCTCTTTAACAGAGGATATTATTTTGGGAACATATTTTTCCACAGGGAGTTCGTCAATATTCATTTCTTTCACAACAAGGAGTTCTTCTACTATAATCTCTTCCATGGCTTGATACTTAGATTCTGTGACAACTGATACTTTTTCAGCTTCGGGATGGATTTCTAGATTTACTTCGTTCCTAGGGAAAAGATCTTCCTCTTCAAGGAAGACATAAGGAACAACAATACTTACTTCCTCAGCAATATCTTCTTCCCTATGTGGTACTTCAGCCTCTTCTTCCTCCTCTTCTGAATACACAACAAGTTCATCTCGTTCCAAACTAGGATCAGGAATCTTGTTCGGCCTTGATGGATAATCCACAAGATTAAACTTATCATAAACCTTATCATTGTCTTCCACCCATTCTTTTTTACAAGGATTCCAGTTTATCTTAATTCAATTGATGGTGGATTTAGAGAGACAGTATTCACAGTCTATATTCACTTAATCATTAGGTTGAACCACATGTTTTGAAATAAGCACGGCTAAAATCATCCAAGAGTAGAACAGATAAGTGGACATGGATGTAACCTTGATCAAATCACACATATAGGGAATGATGTACTTTCATAGGTTGATCTTGTGTCTATTTTTTATTAGATGAATAAAAAACACATCTTGATACTTTAACACAGAAAAATCACCTGTTCTTGGACTAAATGGATTTTGAACAAACATAAACAGAAGTCTTGTTTCCCCATCCTGTTCAGCTGCGATGTCCCTTCTCTTGGTTCTATTTTTAGTTAGGGCTTTCAAAGAATCATCAAGATCAAATAAGTCAGTTCAATGAGGAGATTCTCTCTGATAATCATCACATATACATTCATGAGGTATCCTAAGGCATGCATCCAATAATCTCAAAAAGAAGAAGCATCTTTGGTCATTAATCTAGCTCCTCACAATATAACATTCACCAGAGTCAAAAGGGAACTGTAAATACTAGTAGAACTAAGCTACTCACCTAGGATAGATGGGTTTATTCTCCCTTGAGAACCACTTTAACCAGCCTTTTTCTTTTACCACATTCAAGACCATAGATTTTCTTGACAGAATGCATTCATGGATAATTTCTTTCTCTGGTACAACAATGTGATTTACCATATTCGAAAGTAGAGGCCCTTCGGGTGTCAGCTTAGGTGCAATATTCTTCTTATTTGAGTTGCGCTTCTCAGGTGTGGATGATGACTGAAGTTTCATTCGTGGCATCCCCTGAAGGGATGAGAGAGAGAGAGAGAGATAAGTGTTGCAAGGTTGAAAGGGATAAAAACAAGAGAATGTCTGAGTGAAACTTTTTGTTTTATCATTTAGGAATGCCAATCATCAAAATATTAAAAACACGGGAAAGTAAAATAGGTGAAATAATAATTATCACGATATTGGTTTAAAGAAAATCATAATGGATTTTCAAGGTGAGTCTGTTAATGTTCGTTATGGTGAGATATTGGGGTGTCTTCATGCTGAGACAGTGGGTTATCATCACGTTGAGATAGTGAGTTATCATCATGGTGAGACAGTAAATATGAAATAAAGTAACTGAGAAACCGTAATCATTAAACAGTAAAGTAAATCATAATAAATTGTAGAACAGTAAGACAAGTAATATATATTTTTGAGATTTATCATGCCAAGATCATGTATGATGTAGTCTATTCTCTCAGAATTTAATGGTTTGGTGAATATATCGGCAAGTTGATATTCAGTACCAATGAATTCTAAGGTTATATCACTTTTTTGACAATGATCTCTCAAAAAGTGATGTATTAAATAGGTTTTTTGAGACATTAATAGAACTTGTGTTGTCACAATTTATTGGTACATGTCTGAATTGATATCCAAAATCTAGTAATGTTAGTTTTATCCAAAAAATTTGTGCACAACAACTGACAACATCTATGTATTCAGCTTCTGTAGTAGATAATGCAGTAGATTTTTTTTTCATACTACACCATGATACTAGTGACATGTCAACAAGGTGACATGTTCAAGAGGTTCTCTTTCTATCTAACTTACAGCCACTGAAGTCAGCATTAGAATAACTAACTATTTATAATTATTGACCTTAAGGATAGATTAGTCCAAGATTGGGTGTATGCTTGAGGAATTTTAAAATTCCCTATACAGAATATAAATTAGATTCATTAGGATTTTCTTGAAAACGAGCACACATACACACACTAAACATAATGTCTGGAAGAATAGCAGTTATGTAGAGTAAACTTCCTATCATTCCTCTATAAGTGGGTTGATCAACAAATTTTCCATCTTCATCATGATAAAACTTACTGGTGATACTCATGGGAGTGTCTCTACTTTTAGTGTTATCCAATCCAAAACTTTTTAGAAGATATCTTGTGTATTTACATTGATTTAAAACAATTCCATCATTATTTTGAAATATTTGAAATCCAAGAAAGAATTTTAGTTCTCCGGTTAAACTCATTTCAAATTCTTTTTGAATAATTTTTTGAAAAATCAATACATAATGAATTTTTTGAAGAATCAAATATAACATCATCTACATAGATTTTAACAACTAATATATCATTAGAAATTCATTTAATAAAGTGGGTAGGATCAGATATTTCTTTTGTAAAACCTTTGGAAATGAGAAAAGTACCCAATCTGCTATGCCAAGCTCTTTGAGCTTGCTTTACACATATAAAGCTTTCAATAGTTTGAAAATATGATTGGGAAAATGAGGATTTGTACATCCAGGGGTTGTTCAACAAAGACATCCTCATCTATATACTCATTTAAGAATACACTCTTAATATCCATTTGATGTAGTTTGAAATTCAGATGTGCATCATAAGAAAGTAGGATTCTGATGGCTTCAAGTCTGGTTATTGGAGAAAAGGTCTCCTGATAGTCAATTCCTTCTTCTTGACTATAGCCTTGGGCAACTAATCTAGCCTTGTTCCTAGCTGTATTTCCAGCTTCATCTACCTTATTTTTATACACCCATTTAGTTCCTAGGATGAATCTGTCCTTGGGTTATTCAACAAGTTTACAAAATTTGTTTCTTTCAAATTGATTATGTTCTTATTGAATATTTATTACCCAAAATTTATCGTTGATGGAATCATCAAAATATTTATGTTCAAGTTGTGACAAGAAGGCGTGATGTTCAACCTGATTTCTAAGAGAAGCTCTAGTTTGTGTTCCTTTCTCTGAGTCTCCTACAACAGCATCTAAGGGATGTTTCTTAAGGGTTCAAACCTTTCTAGAAAAATAGGGACTAGTGATTTCATGTTTATCAACAGATTTAGGTTTATTATGAATTGATTGTAGATAATTTCCAGAATTGGATGTTTACACATATTCTTTCACAGATGAATTTGAGTATTTTGAGTTTATTTTCATATTTGATACATCATCCTCTAGATTTTCTTGGATGGTTCTAGGATCATGTGGATCTATTTCATCAAACTTTAAATGAACAGAATATTCCACACATTTAGTTCTCTTATTGAAAACTGTATAAGCATTACTTAATATTGAGTATCCTAGTAAAATTCCTTCATCACTTTTGGAAAAAAAATTATCAAGTTTATCCTTATTATTTAGAATAAATAAATTTAAACCAAAAACTCTAATGTAATTAACCTTAGGCTTCCTATTGTTCCAGAGTTCATACGGGGTCTTTTTGAGATTTGGTCTAATCAAGACACTATTGATTATTTAACTTGTTGTATTAATAGCTTCAACCCAAATGTAAATAAGTAATTCATATTCACTATGAATTGTTCTATAAATTTCTGTATGGTTATATTTATTCTTTCAACAACACCATTATACTGAGGTGTTCTAGGGGTAGAAAAATTGTGACTATAACCATTTTGTGAGCAAAAGGATTCAAACTCTTGATTTTCAAACTCCCGACCATTCTCACTTATTAATGATTTAATTTAAAGGCCACTATGATTTTCTACAGACTTGGAATACTTAGTAAATTAAGAGGAGGATTCACTTTTTTGTGCCATGAAGAAGGTCCAGGTATATCTAGAAAAATCATCTACCTGAACATAAACATTGTGCTTCCCATTTAAACTCGAAACTCTATATGGTCCAAACAAATCCTTGTGAACCAATTTGAGAGGATGACAAGTAGAAACTTCTTTCATTGTTTTGAAAGATATTTTTTGTTGTTTTCCCTTTTGACAAGGATTACATAATTTGTCATATGGAAACTCAAGTTTGGGTATGTCTTTAAATAGGCCTTCTCTAGTTAGCTTTCTAAGGGAGTGAACATTACAATGCCCTTGTGTCCTATGCCAAAGCCAATATTCCTTATGAAATACACTTTAGCATGAAACATTTTGAGAATATAAAGAACTTAAATTCACAAAATAAACATTACAATTCATTGATGCATGATATACTAATTCATATTTATAATTAAAGACATTACAAGGATCATTTTAAAATTTAACATGATATCCATCGTCCCATAATTGTGAGATACTATAAAGATAAGATTTTAAGCCATTAACAAATAGTACTTTAGAAATTAAAATCGAATCAATGTCATCAAAATGGCCTAAGCCAATGTTTTCCCTTTAGCATTGTCACAAAATGTGACATGTCCTCCAACTACTTTTGTCAGGTTCTTAAAGCAAGAGTAGTCTCCAGTCATGTGCATTGAACATCCATTGTCTATGTACCATAGATTTTTGCAGGAGCTTTTTAAGTAGGTTTCTTATCATATGATCGAGAAAACATAGATTTTGGTACCCATACTCGTTTGGGTCCAGTAACATTAGTAATAAGTGCTTTAGGAACCCATATTTGTCTCATAGGTTTCTTATAAGAATTATGTAAAGTATTTGAAAAATAAAATGTATTTGGTCTAAAAAAACATGAAATAGTAGAATATGTATCACGACTTCCGCTAGTTGAGTTGTCTCCCGAACTGGGAACAAAACCATATATCCTAGACATTAAAACAAAATATGTTCTACCAAGGTTTTTTACCAGGGAGATAACTAATGCCAGTATTGTATTTGGGAGAAATATGAATTCCTAGCATTTAGGTAAGGGTATTTTTTCTATCAGTAAAATTTTATATGTCTCCTTTTAATTTCTCATTAAAAAACATTAATTCATTGTTTTCTTTGAGCTGTTGAGCTTTTTTCTCCTTTTTATTAGTAAGTTCAGATTTAATATTTACAGTGAGATATTGATGTTTTTTTCAATGATTTATATTTATCTTTTAATTCATTGCATGTCTATTAAAGCATGTTATAGTATTCAGACATTTCTTCATTAGTCATATTTTCTAAGTCACTTTCCTCATTAGAATAGTATGAATTATGTATAGAAGAGTTCACTGTTACCTCAGATGTGTTTGTCATAAAACAAATATTGGATTTGTTAGCATGTTTATCATGTCATGTCTCTGTGTCGCTTGTAATATCCTCAGAGGCACTCCAGGTTGCTTTCATTGCCTTTTTTTACTTATTGACCTTGTCCTCATGTTTATTATTATACATGAGATTTGGACAGTCATCTCTTATATGTCCTTTTCGCTTACATTCATATAATACAATGTCATTAGTTTTGTCACTTGTTTTCCAGTCCTTTTTTCAGTTTCCTTTTAGATCATACTTGACCATGACATTAGTTTTTCTAAATAAGGTATTTTTTTGTAAAACCATTTGAATCTTATGTCCAGTTGAGCCATATCCTCATCACTATCAGGTGATGATTTTTTAGTGGTGAAACTTTCTACAGAAGCTTCCAGTTTCCCTTTGACTTTGTTCTTCGAGAAGGTGGTCTTGAATGCTACAGATTTACTCTTTGGTTTATCCTCTTGTTCTTTGTTGACTTTAATCTATTACTCATAAATCATCAGTTTCCCAATGAGTTATTTTATAGGCAGCTTTCTGATGTCGCAAGATTCTCTAATTGATATAGAGGTTCCCCTCCATTTGTCAGGTAGACATCTAAGGATTCAGATGATCTGTTCTTTGGGAGTGACTTCTCTTCCTAGAGAAATCATTGTGTTAACAATCTCATTGAACCTGAGATACATGTCAGAAATAGGCTTTCAGGTTTCATTATAAAATTATCATATTTTATAGTATAAGTATTAAGTATAATTTTATTTACACTATATTTTCCTTCATGTGAGAAAGACAAGGTATCCCAAATTTCATGGGCTGTTTTACAAGTAGAAATCCTTTTAAATTCTTCATCTCGTAAGGAGCAGTACAAAGAATTCATGGATTTTCAATTGTTATTTTAAGAAAGATTGGTAGGTCCATCCCATGTAATTCTATCATTTACACGAAGCTTGTATTCATCTATAACAGATGACCAAATTTCAAAGCTCATGCTCTCTAGATATATTTTCATTTTAATTTTCCATTGAGCATAATTGGTTCTATTAAATAATGGTGGTATGTTTATTGAAACACCTTACTATATATTGTCTATACTAACCAATTACATTAAAAATCTAGAAATTTAGAATTAATAGAAATTTACTAATCTTTAAAGAAAAAATACAATCACATTTGTGGAAGATTACACAAAGTCATAATAAATCAACCTCTGATACCAAATGTGGTCGGATTAGTTTACACAAGAGGGGGGGTGCTTTGAGTAACTATGAATATTTATGTTATTAGAATGTTATTTCGAAAAGAAATGGTTTCCCCAAAAATAGATACGCCCCTGTTAACCAAGGTTACACTGTTATAAGAGTTTGAATTTTTAAACAACTTCTTAGATGATTGATTAATTCTCAGTAATCTTATTTTTTTATTATTAATATTCCTTATGAAGTTATACTACTAAGACGAATTAGTTATAACTTCTTTCCAAGAGTAACTATCAATGTGAAATTAGTGTTCTCTTGATTATGCAATAAGGCGCTAAAACCGAGAAGACTAAATTTAAACAACACATCGGATATGAAACAAGTGGACCAGTCTCAAGGCGAGACATAATCCACTCCACATGGTGATCATCTTCCACCAAGAATATTATATAAATGAAATTGGATCCACACCCTAGATCAGGGTTAAAAATAGTACACAGACTGTCCATGTCACACAAGGACCTCTTCCATAGTTTTCGCGGGTAAAAAATAATAATAAGCAGGCCACACAGGGACCTCTTCCACAGTTTTCATGGGTAAAAAGAAGTATAAAGTGTTTGCTGTAAGGATTTAGAAATCCTTCAGTTAAGCATACAAGTCATTGTGTGTATGGAATATACATAGTACACACACTTCTCAAAAATTAAGTAAAATAATCACATAGATAGAGTATATATGAGATTGGAAGATCTAGTGACTTGAAGTACAGCTCTGGACTACTTTGATTAAACTGAAATTTTTTTGATTCCTTCTCTTGTTTTTGTCTTGAAAAGTAGAGTATCGCGATTCATCTTGTGTTATTCACGAGTTTTGATAATGTGAAGATGTTCTATGGATTCTAGTGTACTTTTAATGTTCATCAGCAGAGTCAGATTGCTTGTATGATACAATTATTTCATTGAAAATATATCAATATACTCTTCGCGATCGTACTCATAGGCTTTTTTTTGTTCAGTATCGCGCTCTATTTCTCTTGGTCACACACAATCTTTATCTTCGAATGAATGAGTTTTAGCAGACAAGTTCCATGTGATTCGTACCTCGTACGTCATATTATGTCTATAATGAAACATTAATTATGTTAGTTCATTATAAGGATCAAATATGACCGTTATAAATTAAATTTCAAGACGAAACAATAGTTTATGATATGGTGTCATAGTTGTTTATGAAAACAGTTCCTCCTTCACACGATGTCTAGACATCACGGTGTCTGAGTGTCACGGTGTCTCATTTGCAGTGTCTTGTTCATGGTGCCTTGTTTCACAGTGTCTTGATTCACAATGTATGGCTTCATAGTGTCTGGCTTATAGTGTCTTGATTCACGGTGTCTCCCTTCATGGTGTCTGGCTTACGGTGACTAGCATGCAGTGTCTGGCTTACAGTGTCTAGCTTACGGTGTCTGGCTTATGGTGTCTGGCTTACGATCTCTGGCTTCACGGTGTCTTGTACTTTTGAAAATAACTGTATTCAGACTTATACAGTGATATGCATGAAATGGATTGATCATAAACATTATAAAGTAGGAGAGAACTTGAAACATAAATACACATGATTGGATATAATTTAAAGAAGTTAACTAGGTTGAATAAGATTTGTGATCATTAATTAGATTTTTGATCATTCAACTAGGATTAATACATGAGGAGTCCAAAATATATGTTCCATACTATTATATATAAACCAAGTAGAAATGTAAATATTAGTTTACATTAAAGAGTTATATTATATATGAATAATGAATTTATTCTATAGGACTAGTATAATTCTAATAAGACAATAAAATAAAATAAAAATTTATAACTAAAATTTTGAAATTTTATTAGGTGTTGTAACCTAGATATACTATTTTAGTAGAAAAAAATGTATATAAAATTTAACATTACAAACAAGAATGGTATTATTTAAAAATTAAATTTATATAAAATTTATGGTAAATAATATTAGTGAATAATTGAAAATTAAGAGGTATTCACATGACGTATAATGGATATCTCACTATTGGAATAGTAAATAGCCACTAGTATAATAACATGCCCATTAAGTGTATCAAATTTTATTAAAATTAAAATTTATTATAAATAAAATATCTAAATGTAAATATATGAAATCCATAAACATATTTCTATATTTATGTAACATAATTAATTTGTAAGTGTGAAATTAAATAAAGCCTATTATAACATATATAGTGAAACATTAAATTGTTTAATAAAATTTATTTATATGAATTAAATAACCTATAAATTTTTATTATAGAAATAAACACCTTTTGTGAATTAAATAATGAAATTATTTATCTGTGAATACTTTTTTAGAAAAGAAGTCAAATTTTATATGGATATTAAACAAAATAATTTTGTGAATAAGGTATGTTATTTATTTATCTATAAGTTTAAATTAATTTAATAAATTATAAACCATTTTATATATTTATAATTTAGTTAAAATGTTAAATAAATTACTCAAAATAAAAAAAGGCTATTTTTTAACATATAGATAAATTTTCAATTTCTAAATTATATATTTTTCTTATAAAAAAACATTATCTAATTCTTTACATAGAATTAAATATTCCAATGATACCAGTCGGTTATTCTTGCCTGAAATTTTCTACAAATAATATATATCTTAATCATCACTATTATTAGTAATATAAATCAATAATATTGATATTATTATATGATATAAGAAATTATTCAATATTGTATTCCAAGATAACCCCCACCTAAAAAAAATGATCACTGATTCACCCCTCATTTTTTACCACCGAAAAAATTTCATTTAAAACATTTCAAATAAAATCCCTATATAAACCCCCTAATCGATTTTGTTGAGGCCCAGGTCAAACTAAATGATCCTCCTTAAAAGGCATAAAAGTAACTCTAAATGTGGTGCCTCAAAGAGATTGGATTGATTTTAATTGACATGTCATCCCTTTTACAATATCCTTGGACCCATTATAAATAAATATTAATAATTAATATAATAATACAAAAATATAATAATAAAAACTATTCTAGTTAGGATTATAAAGTATTCGGTTTCATTAATAAAACAATCTTAAGAAACCTTTCACACCATGATATCCTCATTCAAACTATGTGAGAATTTATGTTTTTCATTACCACTGTAAATTATACATTTTTCAAATAAATTTGGTAAAATTTTATATCTCATAGGATCATTATGTGCATAAGATATATGATGAAAATTTTCTACTATGGTCTATTAAAAATTTGTTCAGTATACATTATATGATAAATTGTGATATCATTGTGTTGAGACTAAACTTATTATTATATTAAAATATTTTCTGAAAATTATTTATTATTATGATTCAAAATATTCCACTCCATTTTAATTTTTTATCTCTTATGAAATATTTATAGATGATAATTTACGACCTCCCCTTTTATTGATTTAAAATTATCATTATTGACTCCTATTATATGTCACCTTATAAATTTTTTTGATTTCCTCCTTACATGAATTTTATGAAACCACATTTATATTTGTGTCCCAAGGATATCATAAATAGTGATATGAGTACAAATATCTCTGGGATCACATTATTTAATTTGAAATAAAAGATAGAGATGTTTTAAAAAAATGTTTGTATATATATAATATCATGAAACCAATAGTCTACAATATTTTTAAGTTTGTTTTATATATACATTATGATTTAAATTTTGGAATATTATAGGTATGAGATTTAGGTCATTTTATAAGGTATCATAGATTAATCTAGTTGTTTTTGGAGATTATATTAGTAAACATTGTAGTAAATACAACATAAATAACCCTGAATGAAAAATGGTAAGTCATAAGTTATGATATAAAGGTAAATTATTACTCATTCGTTATATATTGATAATTTTTATTTTATCTTCTTATTATGCATTTGTATTATATTCCCTAATTTTTTTAGTGAAAATTGTGAAATTAATTTTTTTTTATCAAAATCTATTGTGATGAAAAATATAAATAATTCCAAAATGAATGTCTAAATATGATCGGTGTGGGAGTAAAATATATCATGATGGTACATGCTCAATTAACTCATGTCCTAAAAAATATCATAAACCATGTGTGGTTCCAAAATATTATTTTTTTTAAAATAAGTGTTGTTGAGTCATTTATATGAAATTGGAAATCCTCTTTTGGTGAATATTTTGATCAATTAATCTTGGATAAAAGAATAAAAGCAAACTAAAACACATATTTTATTAAATATTAATCTAGGTAATAAATATTTATTTGATATATTTATATCATTCAGGGATAATCCAAACATTGGGAAAAAATAATTATGAATATAATGCTCAAGGAATAAGTCGACATAATATACATTTTGGAAATAAATAAAAAAAATTTGTTACAATTTTTATTACAGACCCAGTATTAAAATAGATAGGTAGATTATTAAAATTATGTCAATGGAGGAATAATCCTTTCAGTCATATGATTATAACTCACATGTATTTGAAAATGGAACTCTATATTTTTCATCCACCCTATAATAAATATTTACCTATTCATTAATTTCATAAAATCATGTTTTCAAAAATGAGAGGTGATATAAGGCATTAATTTTTATTAATAAATATATATATATGAACTTATGATAAAGATATATATTGTAAATTCTTATTGTTCTCATGTAACATGTTATAAGAATAGAATAATTGAATTTTATTCTAGAAGATCACTTAAAAAGGGTCATAGAGGGAAGATGATTAAACATAAAAAATGTAAAAAAATATGCGAAGAAAACCCTAGGACATTTCGCAATGGAATGGTGAAATGCTGATACAGTGGAAAGTGGGAATTAAGAACAATATTTATATAGGGATATAAAAATACAATTAATGTGATAGAATAAACTAATTTTCTATTTAATCACCCCATATAGTCCAATGTTTCAACTACAAAGAACATGGACACTATGCATGTCATTTCACAATTCCAAATGTAAATGATAATATCGGATGATAATTACAAATAAATCTAAGGGGAAAGTGAATTGAATTTGTTATCACTTACATAAAGGTGGATAAAAAAGACAAATTTCCGTAAAATATTATCAATATTCAACCATGGAAATAAAATAACATTTTTCTTATTGTTCTACACATTCATTTGTATCATTTATGATGCATATAAATATCTAAAAACCACCTCATGTCATTAAGTCCGAGTTTACTATTAAGACAACATGTATTAGAATATTTATATGAAAATTATATCATTTATCTCTAATTATTTTTTTGGTATGAATATTTTTCATAATCTAGTAGTTTTTCATTAGGTAGAATCTTATGGTGAATTGGGCGTGGACTATTTTTCCTTATATAGATGAAACACAAACTATCAGGAGAGGGAAATCAGAATACATTTTTCCAATCATCCTTCAATTAGGTAAAATTATTTGTATAATTATAAAGATCTTTCTTGAACTCATTTTCATGTATGGATACTATTTCATTATATGTAACTATATTTAGATCAAATGACTGAGATAAATAAACATTTTATCCCCCATGAAAATACTGTTATAAGAGAGTTTTATAATGTATTTTTTGAATATCTTCCTAGATTCCATCATTATGAAGAGGTTATATTCTCCATATAGAAAATACTTATAACTCATTACATATCAAATATTCTATATATAATTATCCTCATTAAATATTCATATTAAGTGACGAAACAATAAGAAATTCTAGATAAGGAAGTTTTAAACACTTGTATATTGCTAAGGGGATCCCCAATACTCATTGTCAAGAAGAAGGATTGGTCAGTTCATATCGTAAATATTTATTATGAAATAAATAAGATAATGATAAAGAATATTTATCAACTACTATGGATTGATGAATTATTCAATAAATAATATGGGAATTTTTACTTCCTAAAGTTGGTTCGTTGATTTGGATACCATGAACATAATGTGAAAATGAGGGATATTCCAATAACTACCTTTCATAAAAAAATATGTATTATATGAGTTCATAACAATGAGTTATAGATCGGTAATATTATATCAATCCTTGTGGACTAGATGAAAATATTCATTATGGATTTCTATGAGAAACTAATGATAGTATTCATGGAATATGTTATCATTTATTATAAAATTGAGGATGAGAAAAGAAGAAAGTATGATTATTATTATAGTGACCCTGGTTTATTTGTATGTTACTAATACGTAATTATAAAGATAAAAAACCTAATGTAATTACACATCAAGGATTTAATGTCCTAGTGTCTTGGTAAAACTAGGATCATACATAAATTTTGAAACTGTTAAACATAAACATTTATTTAATTTCTTATTCCCTATCTTTTTATTAGAACTTGAATTCTTCTTAGTACAAGTAGTCACCTGAGGATATACATCAAAAAGGGGTGATCAAAAATACTAGTAAGTGTATATATAAGAACATGATCGAAAATAACATTGGATGAGAATATTCATTATCACAATAACATACACATAGGATCATAATCATGAGAGGAATCATTAAGAGAAGACTTGGAACGTGGAAATGCATAAAAAATGAAACATCATGTTTTAGTTGTCAACTACCACATATAGATGTGAAAAAATATAGAATCATGTTCAAAAATATTTCACATTACTCATGAGGTTCTTTATATTACAAAATGCTTTGGAGTGCTATAAACACTCAGGTGCACCTGTCACTTCATAACATTTACATTATGCTATATAATTCTGGGCACACCTGTCAAATCACAACTGTTGGACTCACCTATTTTTTAAACCCAAATCATGTTTCATTTATGTGATAATCATGTTTCTGTTCTATGATAATCATTTCCTTGTTTTTATAAAATAATTACCATAAAATTTTAATCTCACCGCTCTCTTGTTTGAGCTTACACTACCAAATTTATCTAAGTACATTGGTCATCGATGCAAAGGTCACCAATGCAATGGTCTGCAATGAAAAGGTCTTAGATTCAAAGGTCACCTATGAAAAGGTCACCTATGAAAATGTCACTGAAGAAAATGTCACCGATGCAAAGGCTTCTAATGCAATGGTCACCGATGAAAAGGTCACCGATTCAATGGTCACCGATGTCACTTTCCTTAATCAAAAGGTAACTGATGCAAAGGACACCGATGAAAGGTCACCGATGGAAGGATACCATTCTAGGATACCACTGAAGGTTATCCCTGAAGGTTACCACATAAGGATACCAATTAAGGCTACATATGCACACCTAATGTTGAAGCCAACCGATGTGAATGTTATCATTTCTAGTCTACCAATGCTGACCATTCCATACATTGTCAAATTCTTATGATTATTCTAACGCTCGTATTTGATAAGTTAAATTCCACTGACATTAATTAATTCTGATTATAGGCATATCAAGAGACTGTATCCGGGGACAGTAGAAGGTACGAGAATGATCTCATGTTGTTTACTGATTCCTATTAGAAAACCTTAAATATATAAGAGAGGTATGGGAGGAAGAAATCATGGAATGAGAAACGCATTTGTGCATGTTAAGGATATTACATTTGAGATCAAAGAAGAATCATTCCACACTTACATCGTAAACCCATGAGAATCACAAAGATCATTTGGGAGAAAAAATTCACATCTGCCTTCTTTGGTTCATCAAATCTTGATCAAAACAAGAAGCAGAATAATAAGTTCCTTAACGTTAGAACATGGAGATGCGACACTCTATTTTGGAGACAAATTCTAGAGAAAGACTCAATCTAAAAATTCTTCACTCCATGGATCCAAGAGCAGAATTGAAAACACATAGACCATTCTAAACACAATATCATAATATTATCTATATTGTGTTCTTTTATTTTACATTTTGGAGAAGTGTGTGTTTCTCTATTAAACTCACTGTCTCTTGTGCTTGAACTAAAGGATTATGAAAATTCTCATATCAAACTTGTCTTACATCTTGTTTCCCATGTATAACTTTGGAAGAGTTTGTGGGTGGCCTGGTTGTTTTTTTGCACAATAAACTATGGTAGAGGGTGTGAACCCTCGAAAATTGGGAAAACAGCTGTAAAGCCTAATATAGGTTTTGTATCACGTTAATTGTTAATATAAACTTCTTGGTTGTAAGTGATCACAATGTGGAGAGGATTAAGACTCTACTTGAGACTGAACCTCTTGTTCAACTCTGTGGTGTACAATATTTTTTCTATACTCTACTTTTCTATATTCTGTTACTTATAAGTTCAAAATAGAAAATAGTTGTATATTGAAATTATATAGTTCGTTCTGGTTAGGGTGTGTATGTGTTTTATTCAATAAACATGTTTCAAAAGTTGAAGAAGTTTTCTACACTGATTCAACTATGGACTAATCACCCTTTGAGAAACATGTTGACTAATTAGACATTTATATCTATACAGCTATAATTAAATGTGATTTGTTCAATTTGGGGGATTTTTATCATAAAGTTTTAACTGAAATTTTAAGTAGGAACTCAATTCACACCCCTCTTGATATTCCACTATGACCAATATTTGGGATCAAAGGGTTTAAATTTTTGATGTTACTATCTCAAACATTTGAACCAATTTTCAAATTCTTTTAAACTGTGATTTTAGTTCTATCATATAGATCTTAAAATTTCGGTCATATTAAAATTTTCAGTACAATAATGTTTTTAATAAATAATGGATAACATAGTTGAGGGTGTCGCTACTAACATTCCACCTTTCTTTAATAGTAATAACTATTATAAGTGGAAATTAAAAATGAAAATTTATCTAGTGAACATGGTTTCTGAAATCATGGACACAATTGAAGAACAACATCTATTGCCTATTTCTACTTGGGAAACATGTTCTATGTTGACTAAATCTACATACTAAAATAACTGTAAATAAATGAATACATCATACTGTTCTCTAGGTGATGATGAATTCTAATAGAATAACAGTCTGTAAAACTGCTTATGAAATATTGGGATACATTGGATATTTCTCATAAAGGAACCACCAATGTTAAAGAAATGAGATTTAATACTTATACTATTAAATATGATAATTTTTAAATGGATCTTGATGAACCAATATCTGAAATGAATCTCATGTTCAATGAAACTTTCAATACCATTAGTCTACTTGTGAATCCAGTGGACATCAAGGTTCAGATTATGAGTTTTCTTTGAAGCATACCCAACAGATAGAGAGGAAATTTTGTTTCTATTCGAGAATCATGTGACATAATCTAGCTACTAGTAACAAAATTAATTAGAAAAAATTAGATGTATGAAGAAAAGCTTAAGGTAAATCTAGAAGCAGATGAAGAACTAAGAAAGAAATTTTTAGCATTCAAGATTTTTGCCTCTAAGAGAAAGGGAGAAGAAACAGTTCAAGCTCTTATGATACCTCCACTATTGATGATTCAGAATCCCACAGTGATGATGATATGGACCATATTGATATAAGGTTCAAAGATTTCTACCAAAAGAAGATGTTCTTCATAAAATAAAACTATAAAGGAAGGTATGATAGTAAAGAATAGTGATAAAAGGAACGAAAATGGAATGAAAATGCAAATGAGATTTTCTGTTATGAGTGTAAATGAAAAGGCCATGTGAATGATGATTTCCCCAAGCTGAAATTTAAGAAGAAATATAAAGACAATGGAAAGGGTTATAAAAAGGATATTAATGCTACATTGTGTGATTTAGAAGATAGATACAATGGATCTGAAACTTCTGATACAGAAAATAACAAACATTAAAACTTATGTTTCATGATAGAAACATCTGAGGTAACAATAAATTCTCTAATATAAACAACTTATTATTCTGGGAATGAATGTGAATAAAATAATAAAGAGAATATGACTATGGATGTACTATTTCAATATTGTGGAATGCTTCAAGATACATTTATTGACCTCAAGTATAAATATAAAATATTGAAAAGAAAACATTCTTTAAATGAAAATTATAAATCTGATTTGGATATTGAGAAAGAAAAATGTGAGGATATGTTAAAAGAAAATACTAAACATAAATTATCGAATGAGAAATTAAAAACATATATTGAGAAGTTTACTATGTGAAGAAATAACTTGAATCATTTTCAAGGAAAGCATATTGCTTCAAAATATATAACTGGTCTAGGATATCAACCAGGAGAGAGAAGAATAATTAAAAATAAATTTAATCTAAAATATGGATATTTTACTGCTAGTTCATGTTCTGGAATATCTTTTGAAAAACAATTCAATAAAGGACATAACAAAGTCTTCATGTATCAAAATATATCATTTGATTATAAGATACCTATGAGACGTGTATGGGTTCATGAATATTTACTTTCTAACCTCATTGGACCTAAAAACAGTTGGGTACCAATGTAACCCTTCAAATAATATTTTTGTAGGAAAATTGTTTGAAGATATCCTATACAACTCTATGGTACTTGGACAATGGTTGTACAAGACATATTACAACAAACTATTCATTCTACAAGATCCTAATCAATGTTTATGGTGGAAATTTCACATTCGATGATAATACAAAAGGTAAGATCATCATCTTAGGTCAAATTGGTAACCCTAATATTATGTTAATTTAAACGGTTATTTTTTTAGTGGGTTAAAAAACAATTTACTAAGTATCTATCAGTTTTGTGATGATGGAACTAATGTTACGTTTGAAAATTATGCTTGCAATATTTTTAATTATAAAAATGATTTAATATTTACCACTCTTGGAAATGAAAATGTATATGCTGTTGATTTAACCTCCTTTGCCAAGAAAAATGTTCTTTATTAAATGCTTTTCATAAAGAATATTGGTTATAGAACATAAGATTAAGACAATGTAATGTGAACTCACTTAGGAAACGAACTAAGAAAGTATTAGTTAGATACTTACCTAAATAGAAATTCCCTCTTAACAATATTTTTAATCCTTGTAAAAAATGAAAACAATACAAAGTTTCTTTCAAACCAAAGAAAGTAGTTTCTATTTCTCAATTGCTTGAGTTGGTTCACATTGATTTGTTTGGTCCATCTAGAGTTTTACATTTAAATAGAAAGCACTATGTTTATGTTCTTGTAGATGATTTTTTCTAGAAATACATGGGTATAATTTCTAGCTCAAATAAGTGAAGCATGATCTAAATTTATTAAATATTCCATATTTGTAGAAAATATCAGTGGACTTAGAATTTATCCCTTCAGAAGTGATCATGGTTGTGAGTTAGGAAATCAAGAGTTTGAATCTTTTTTTCTCTCAAAATGCATATAATCCCAATTTCTCTTCTCCTAGAACACCTCAACAAAATGGATTTGTAAAAAGAAGAAATAGGACACTTGCAGTGATTTCCCAGACTATGTTACATGAGTATAATCTTCCTATCTATTTTTGGTCTAAAGATATTAATATAGCTTGTTACATTATCAAATGAGTCTTAATTAGACATGTTCTAGAGATGGCCCCTTATTAGTTATAGAACAATAGGAAGCAGATGGTGAATTACATTAGAGTTTTAGGTCGTAAAGACTATTTCCTTAACACTAAGGATAAAATAGGATTGTTTTCTTCTAAAAGTGAAGAATTAATATTATTAGATTACTCAACATATTATAAAGATTATAGAGTATTCAATAAGATAACCAAATGTATGGAAGAATCAGTTCATGTAATATTTGATGAGACTAATGCACATGAACCCAAAACCATTATTGAACATCTTGAGGATGATATGTGAGTTCTAGACCTTAATAATATTGACAGTGAACCCTTAGTAAAACAAACGAGTTTTGGAAATTCTCCATAATCTATGCATACTGAATATAAACCTATAGAAAACCATGTGGAGTCTAGTTAAACTCTTTATAGATGTATTATAACTATCAGGAATCATCCTTTTGGTGTAGTAGTATTTGATCTAAATAGAGGAACACAACTAGAGCTTCTCTGAGAAACCAGGTTGAACATCAATCCTTTCTTTCACAGCATGAAACCAAAAATATTAATGATTCAATCAATGTTGAATTCTGTGTGATAGATATACAAAAAATATTAATTCAGTTTAAAAGAAACAATGTTTGAGAATTAGTAGAACGGGATAAAGATACATTGAACAAACACACTAAATGGGTGTTTTGAAATAATATTTATGAATATGGTAACATTGTTAAAAACCAGGAAAGACTAGTTGCACGAATATATAATCAAGAAGAAGGAATAGAATGGGAGGAAACCATTTCACCTATAGCTAGACTATAAGCCATTGGGATACTACTTTCTTATGCAACTCATCTGAATTTAAAACTTTTTCAAATGGATGTTGAATGTTCATTTTTAAATAGGTACATAGATGAGTGTGTATTTGATGAACAACCCACTGGTTTTACAAATCCCCATTTTTTCAAATCATGTCTTTAAACATTATAAATCTTTATATTGTCTAAAATAAGCTCCAACAGCATGGTCTGATAGACATAGTAATTTTCTAATTTCAAAATTTTTTACTAAAGGAGTAATGGATCTTACTCGTTTTATTAAAAGGATTTCTAATGATGATTTCATAGTACAAATTTATGCAGATGAAATAATGTTTGGATCCTCTAAAAAATCGTTATGTATATATTTTTTAAAAATGATGCAAGATGAATTTTAAATGAGTTTAGTTGGGGAAATTAAAAATTTTCTTAGATTTCGAATTTTTCAAAATATAAATGTTATTTGTTTGACTCAACGTAAATATACTAATGAAATTTTGAAAATTTTTTGTTTGGACAACAATAAATGTTGTTTTACACCAATGAGTACCACATGTATGTTGGATGCTGATGAAACTGGTAAACTAATGGATCAAACCAATTAAAGAGGTTTTATTCGTAGTCTTCTCTATAATACTACTAGCATGATGGATATTATGTTTAGTGTATGCATCTATGCTCATTTTCAAGGCAATCCCAATGACTCTCATTTAACTACTATTAAAAGAATTTTTTAAATATTTCATGTATAATAAAAAATTAATACCATTTTTTCCAAGAGGACAACCATTTGATTTAATAAGTTATTCAGATGCTGACTTTACAGGTTGCAAGTTAGATAGAAAGATCCCCTCTAGAACATGTCACATTTTGGGAAATTCACTAGTATTATGGTGTAACAAGAAAAAAAATTATGCTGCATTATCTACTATCGAAGAAGAATATATAGCTGTTGGTAGTTGTTGTGCTAAAATTATGTGGATGAAACACACTTTACTAGACTATGGATATCAGTTCAAATATGTCTCTATAAAGTCTGATAATAAATATGCTATTAACATCTCCAAAAATATATTATTTCATGCGAGGAAAAAGTAAATTGACGTGACACATACCTTCGTGAGATATCATTATCAAATAGGTGATATCACTCTTGAATTAATTTTCATTAAACACTATGTGGATGATATATTCACAAATTCTTTGAGTACATAGAAGTTAAATTACAACAAACATGAGTAATATATGATAAAATATTATGGTTATGAACCTCACCATTGAACCTCACCATTAGGATCCTCACCATTGAACCTCACCCTTAGGAACCTTACTATTAGACATCACAGTTGAACCTCACCATTAAGAACCTCACCGTTGGAACCTCGTTGTTGGAACCTCACCGTTGGAACTCATAGTTAGGATCCTCAATGTTAGGGACCTCACCATTGGAACCTCACCGTGGGAACCTCACCATTGGTACGTCACTTTCGGACCTCACTGTTGGTCTTCACCGTCAGGGCCGTCGCCATTGGGACCGCACCATTGAAACCTCACCGTTGGAACCTTACTGATTTTCAATGTATTTGGGACATTAGGGATTTTCTTTCAGAATCTAAAACATTTTTATTTTTACTTATTTCTTTTACATGATTGGTTTTTCCAACACTACATGATAAAAATAAAGTTCAAAATACATTTTTATCCACATCAAACCTCTCCCAAACATGTTGATCCCTAATCTTCGAACCTATCCTCCTTTTGAAACCCTAGAACCACTGTAGATTGATGAAAAGGTTAAAGGGACCGATATTCAGTGATGAAATAGATCCATCAAATCAAAAGAAACCTCGAGTTGGGTCTAACAGTGGATTCTAGGTAGTGGAGAAGATAATCAACACGCATTTGATGAAGAGGTAAATCATGGATGAGAAAGAGATATGTTTTTAATGGCTACTGTCAAGAATGTCTTTAGTGGTGAAGGAACATTAAGCTCAATGTTTGGTCGAGTGATTTTTAAACTACAATGGTTCATATTACCCAAAGCTAGTGAAAGTGTTTTATGAGTCTCTAATGTTCTAGAAGACTGAGGATGAGAACAAGATGTCTTCAAGGGTAAATGTAGTGAGTATGATCTTTTTTTGAATGTTCTGAGTGTATGAGAGTACCACATGAACTGATTTATGATTACTACTTATGAGGGGTGCCTCCCACTAATGGGTTCTTCTATTATGATGAATCCTTTTCCATGCTGAGTGGGAGTGGGATCCCTAAAAAAGGAATTGATAATGAGGTGGAGGAGAAGACAAGTTGCTATTTATGTTTGTTCACTTTGTCTTGCGTCCCAGGATAAGAGACATTTCAACCATGAAATATCAAAAAATATTTCTTTTGTACCTGCTGAAGGATGGATAGAAGATAAATTTGTGTAGGCTGCTAATGATTCCATTAGAGGATATGAAAAATCCCAGTTCCTAGTCTGATGCCTTGTTTCATTCGAGATTGATATCCTTGATGTTGAAAGTAAAAGGAGTTGCTGGAAATATGGAGGAAACAGTTGTAGTGAGGGATAATTTCTACATTACAAAGGTGATTTTCATAATGATGAAGATAAATTGGAACCCTTGGCAATGAAAATGTGTCCATGATGATCTTATGATATATGAGGAATTCAAACCTCTTACACATTCTAATATGACTAAGTATATGATAGATCCTGGTCTAAAGCCTGATGAAGTGGAACCAATATATTTAGATGAAGAAGATGAAGAAGTTGTTGTGCATGAAAGAGATTATTCTGCTATAGATGATTGGAGTGATCCAGACCATCCCTCAAATACTTGTATTAATACTATATCTTATAGTGAGCCTAGTCCAACAAAGAGGAAGCCTAGAAGAGAGACCGTCTTAAGGTACAATGATTATTAGGATACTAGTGAAGAAGAAGGGGTTGAAAATGTCTTAAGAAACATTAGAAAGAACTCAGATGAGGATGAGAACACTAAATCTAGTCATGATGACTTTGAGACAAATGCTACTGAATGTAAAGAGGAATGATTATGTCACAGTCCTCTGATTGGTTATACAGAAAGGGTAGTGAGTGTGGATGAAGAGGTTTTTTATTCAGTTGAAGGTGTCATTACATTGGTAGTAGTTTATGATTATGTGCAAGAAGTGGCTGTGAACTCTTACAATGATGCATTAGATAAATGAGGCATGGATGAAGTGAATATGGTTGCCCCAAAAAATTATCCGTGTGAGGGGGAGGAACCTGTTGTCACAGGATCATTTGATGTAGCTTATGGTATAGAATGTTGGTCAGAAATACCAAGATTTTTGGTTTTGGGTTTATACTATAGAGATTCAGATGATGACTAGCCTATCAGAAGTCCTCCAATCCATTCAATTATAGAGACTTCTATTGTGCATCTAGTAGTACTTCTGCCTCAAGACTATTTGAAGAATAATGATTTCGAATCATTGAAGTCGGATTTGAAAGGACATTTTGATGAGAAATCAACTTAGATAGAGAAAAAAGTAGCTCACAATGAAGGAATCATGACATCTGCAGTGGAAATACTATTTATACCTCCCACTTAGTTATGCTAAATGATGTCAAGGAATGTCAGAATCAATTTAGAGCATTGGAAAATTCTATGGAATTTGTGAAGTAGTCTGTTTCCAGTTTAGAATCCTTTATTTCTTCAAGTGATCAGGTGGAAATTGATCTTTGATATGTTAAAAGTGTAGTTCAGAAAACGGTCACTATGTTTGAGGTCATTTAAAAGTCTATAGAGACACATGTGAGTGGACTAGATGATGATGTTAAGCAGGCTAATTAGTTGGTTGACCAGAACTTTTAAGGAGACAATGGCTTTTAATATGGAACCTCTGTGAATTTTCTTCATCACCTGCCTCTCCTCCTGTTGATTTAGAAGCTTTCTGGTCAGTTGTTAGAGACTAAGTGGAGAAGTTTTCTGGTTCCAGTACCTCAGACCCTCCGTCTATGACATAGGTCTATGCTACGACCAATGAAATTTATAACCTTTTGGGAAATTATCTAAATAAATTTTCTTAGGATCATAAGGTCATCAAAGACAAATTTGATTTCTATTACAAAAGTTTTTACATTAAACATCATATAGATGGTCACTTTATACTACTATTGGAGAAATTGAGACTCCTGCCTATCATTCAATCCTCTAATGATCATTTTAGTAGACTTAGAGAGTTTACATTCATGTTATAGAGATTCATGGAAAATAAGGATGACATTATCTAATTTATGGAAAGAAGAGGTATTATTATTATGGATTTCCAAAATATTCTTTTTCCTTCCCTCCATGTGAACTGCACTCCCATCATTGTTCCTCTAGCCTTGCCTTCTTCTTTAGCTACTTCAGGCTCTACCGGTACTGCACTAATGATGACTCTTATACAGGCCATCAGAAGCTTGACCCCTATGATTCCTCATAGATCCACTCAATATAGATCTACCAATGCTTCTATAGTAGCTCCTCAGACCCTACTGACTCGAATACCTAGGCCTATCCATCCATCTTTAGAACTTACCTCCTCAACATCCAATGACAAATCTCCCTTGGAAATATCTGATGTGTATTGAATGTGGAATGTATTAGATGATATGGATCTTTGTACACATTTTATATATTGTAACATTTCATCATTACTGGAAAATCCTCTTCTGTCTCTTTTTGTTTTTAATTCTATCTGTTAATCACAAAGTGGGAGAAACTAGTCAGCTTAAGAAACCTAAAATTAAAGGATGGGATGTTTTTATGTTGACTGAACTATTTGAATATATATTCTATTGTTATTTTTTTCATAATAATCATGGTTAATTATACATATACACAACAAGGAATATATTAGAAAATGTGTTTAACCCTGATTCAAAAATACTGACATAATTTGTGATTACCAAAAAGGGGGAGATTGTCAGACTCACCTATTTTGATAATCCCAATTCATGTTTCAATGATGTGATAATCATGATTTTGTTCTATGATAATCATTTCCTAGTTTTTTCAATGAATAACAATATGATTTTAATCTCACTGCTCTCTTGTTTATGCTTACAGTGCCAAATTTATCTATGTACAAAGGGCACTGATGTAATGGTCACAGATAAAAATGTCACCAATGCAAAGATCACTGATGCAAAGGTCACCGATGCAAAGGTCACTGATGAAAATGTCACTGATGAAAAAAACACTGATGTAAAGGTCACCGATGCAATGGACACCGATGCAAGGTCACCGATGGATTTTTACCATTGAAGGTTACCGCAGATGTTTACCACTGAATGTTACCACTAAAGTCTACCAAGAAAGGCTACTGATGCACACGTATTGTTGAAATCTACCATTGTGAAGGCTACAATCACCAGTCTACCGATTCATAGCCTTCCATACTTTTTCAAATTCATAATATTATTCTAATGGTCATATTTGATAAATTAGATTCTTCTAGAATTAATTAATTCTGATTTTATACATATCAAGCTATGGCCTACGAGAAAGACCTCATATGGTTTACTTATTTCTATTTTCAGTCCTCAAATATAAAAGGGAATCGCGAGGAAGAAATCGTGGCATGAAAATCACGTCTGTGCATGCAGAGGAGCTTACTTACTAAGTCAAAGAAGAATCATTTAATGCTTACATTGTGAACCTAAGATCATCACAAAGATCATTTGGGAGAACAAACTCATTCTTTCTTTTTGTGATTCATCAACTCTCTATCAACACAAGATGAAGAACACTAAGTTCCTGAAAGTTAGAACCTGGTGTTGTGGCCCTCTGTTTTGAAGACAACTTCCATAGAATGACTCGAAATACAAATTCTTTACTCTATGGAGTCATGAGCTGAAGAACAAACACATAGAGCTTTATAAGCTCAATATTATAATATTAACTATACTATGTTATTTTATTTTACATTTTTAAGAAGTGTGTGTTTGTTTGTTATGCACACTGTCTCAGGTGCTTGTACAAGAGGATACTAAAAATCCTCACATCAAACATCTATTAGATATTTTTTCCCATGTATAACTATAGAAGAGTCTGTGTGTGGCCTGGTTGTCTGTTTTTTCAATGAATAACAATGGTAGAGGGTGTAAACCCTGGGTAGTTACGAAAACTATTGTAAATCCTGATACAGGCTATGTATCATGTTTGTTGTTAATATAAACTTCTTTGTGGCATGTGATCTCCAAGTGGAAAGGATTAAGTCTATACTTGCAAGTAAACCACTTTTTTAACTCTACTTTGTACTATATTTTTGTTATACTCTGTTGTTATATATTCCACTTCTCATAAGTTCAAAAAAAACTATTTTACATTGGCTTTGATATTTAGTACCAGTTAGTGTGTGTTTGTGTTTAATATAGTAAAATTGTATCAAAAGTTGAAGAAGTGTTCTACACTGATTCAACTAAGGACTAATCACCCTATAAAAAACCTCTTGTCTGACTAAACATTTATATCTCTACTTCATTAATTAACTAGACTATTTTTAATTTGGTGGATTTTTATTATAATGTTTTTAAAATAATTTTTAATTAGGAAATCAATTCAGCATCCTTGTGAGATTACACTCCAACCAACAACAACATTTCCATTATCATGAATTCCACATATAAAATATATCAATATAAAAAAAATATCCCATGAAAAGGAATGGGTTTCAGTTCTTAAGAATACAATCATAAAGAGAAGGTTCCCAAATTAAACAGAGAATAACATAATTGATATAGGAATCATCAACCTTGAGTTAGGGATACAATATTGATAAGTAAAAGCGGTGTTTTTTAAATAAGGGTTCTTTTTGAATACATATTATTATCATATACTCAATTAAAATAAATTTATATCCCAGAAAAGTTACGATGAAGGAGAGGAAACCCAAAGAAAGTGAGGCGAAGGTGGGGAAACCCAAAGAATGGAAGTTGGGTTCGAGAAATACCTTTTATTTTACTGAAATATTCCATCATGTTAATATCCTTTATAATCACATAATATTGATTTATTAACAATAAAAAAATTTCTACCTAGGAATATGATTCATTATAATTTTATTATATTCTTTTATTTCCATTTGGATGAGTTATAGAGTTTAAATTCATTGTTTGGGAGTGTTTGTTTTCTCAGTTTTCATGATTGGTTCACTAGTATACAATAATGGAAGTTTGTGTAAGATGAAGATAAACATATATAATTGTTATTATATTCTATTAATAATATTTCATATTTTTAGATGATCTTATGAAG
Organism: Viscum album; assembly: GCA_963277665.1. Lineage (NCBI taxonomy): Eukaryota > Viridiplantae > Streptophyta > Magnoliopsida > Santalales > Viscaceae > Viscum > Viscum album. The sequence continues at coordinate 39,915,972 of OY728129.1, read as the reverse complement.
GATTTGGTTGTATATAGTGAGAATGATTCATTATACTAAAATTAATGATGAATTTTTTAGGTTATTTTTTTGGTTTTTGATCACAATGATCATTTTCTATTTTATCATTTAATATTTTGTTTATAAGTTACATGCATATCCTAAAAGGGGATTCAGAATACAATCTAAAATCTTTTTTCAACCATTTAATGTTTATATTATCATCCTTGAAATAATTTATGGAAAATTGATGTTCATTACCAACGATGTTAGTAAATTGATAAATCACGGGTGACGATTAAATTTTTATGATAAGAGAGAGAGATTGAAGATTTTACTATTAGATCCTATATTATCATATTATATTTATTTATATGTAATTTTTTGAGTAATCATTTCAATTGGATGAAGGGAGGTGAGGAGAGAATAAGAAATGAAATCGAAATTGAGTGGAATTTAATAGAAATGAGAGATCCTTTACCTCTTGAATTTTCATATTGAGATCTTCCTCATGGGACCTTGGATTAGACATTATATAAGGGAAAGAGATCCTAGATGTGGGGGGAGGACTAGGGATAATTTTTTGGTAGAATATAGGCATGTCTCAAATCTTGAGAGGTGTGAGAAGATGAGGGTGTTGGGGTTGTATTTATAGTGGAGGAGAGGGGTGTTTTATTTTTATTTTCATCATTTGTTTATTATTTTTCTCAAGAAAAGAAATAGTCATGATTATTATAACTAAATAAAGTAATCTGTACTTTTGATATTGAACCAATGGTAACCTACATCATCAATGACTGATGTCTGACTCAAAAATTATGGGTTTTTTCATTAATCATAAATCTTATTTTACAATTCACCAAAAAATAAAGTATTAAAAAAAACCCAAATATTCACCTTTTCTTTTTATCAAAGTTTATATTTCAAGGATGAAATTCATTTTATGAAAATAAGTTTCTAAATATGATTATTATTTTTTTATTAAAATCTTCATTTAGTTGGAAAATACAAATATTAAAATTATGAAAGTTTTTATAATATGATGAAAATTTATTAAGTTCTCATAAAATAATCTTAAAATTATAAGACATAATATTATTAATTTATGAATACATTTTGTGAAAAAAAATTCTAATTAAATTAATCATAAAATAATTATGACTTATAAAAATACCAACAATCAATTAATAATTTTTAAAATATTTATTTATTTAAACAATGATATAATTATATCATATTGTCACGTATATGATGGATAAATTATATGTATACAATCATTGAAATGATTACTATTCAATTGGCCAATTTACTATTCATAAGGGTCATATTTATATTCATAAAGTTAACATTACAATTTAGAAAAGTAAGTTCCTATTCACAATGAAAATAATATTGTCCATTCAAATACTAAAAATAATACGGATTGCAACAATGTATGTAATATTTTTTAAATTCAAATCACATATGTGGAAAAATTAGGTTTAACATCTATTCTATAAATATCACATAGTATTTTGTAGTAAATATAAGCTTGATGTGGAATTGTGTTTCCAAATGTGATTTTATGTGACATAGATATATGAAGGGAATTTTTATTGGTAAAACATTGGGTCCTTGCATTCTTCACCCTTTTAAAATTTCCTCCTCTAAATTTCATTTTACAAAAATAGGTAAGTGTACTTCTCCTTCATCGCCTCCTTTGGTACCAATGTTTCTTCTTCATACTTGTGGTTCCTCCACAAAAATTTGAGATGGTGTGTTGTCTTTTGGTGTAAAACATTATCTCTCCAGTCAACAGTATTTATTGGATTTTCATCTTAAGACAGATCATCTTCTAGCTGTACCACCTCTATTTTTAGTACATGTGAGGAATCCTGTATGTACCTCATCATGAGTGGTATTTGTAACACATCCTCAACATGAGCCATATTCAATGGATGTTCAAGCCGATAGTCCAAGAATCATACATGATCAAGGATATCAAAGGGGACAATTTACAACGGGATTAACTTCCCTTTATTTATAAACCACAAGAATATCATGCATGGTTATATTCGAAGGAAGTCGTTATCCCCAACATCATACCCCATGTCTTTTCAACAGTTGTCAGCATAACTCTTTTTCCGATTCTAATTAGATTTGATATGTTGTTTGATGGCTTGAACATTTTTTGTCATCTCATTTACAAGGTCATGTCCATGTAAAATTCCTATAACCTCCTTATCCCAATAGGTTGAGGTTCTACATCGCTATCCATACAGAGCATCATTTGGAGTCCTCTGAATACTCGAGTAAAAGGTATTGTTGTATAAGAAATAATCAAAAGGGAGATGTTGATCCCATCAACATTTGAATTCTAATTAGTAGGATCTATCGTATCATTAAAAATCTAAATATTCCTTTCATATTGCCCTTAATATTGTTGGTTATTGTCCATGTAGAAATTGCATTTAATACTCATTTCATGTTGAAGAGTCCTATAGAATTTAGATGTGAACCTGGGATCACAATCAGAGACAATATATTTTGTCACCCCATGTAGTCTCACCAATTCATTCACGTATATCATAGAAATTTATCGGTGTGAGACATCTTCTCGAATAGTGATAAATAGAGTAGTCTTGGTGATCGGGTCCACCACAACTGATATCACATTATTTTCTTTGGATGTCTTTGGGAGACTCATGATGAAGTCCATGGTGACATTATACCATTTTTATTTGGGTATAAGCAATGGTTTTATTATCTAGTTGGAATTTTTTCACTCTTCTTTATCTTTTGTACATATCAAGCACCCTGAGATATATTCCACAATCTTCTCCATCATGTTATCCCACTAGAAATGTTTTCAAAGATCACAATACATCTTAGTGCTACCAGGATGGATAGAGAATGGGGAGTTATGTTCAATTTATAATAGCTCCTTCTTTATCACAGGCAATGATGGAACATAGAGCCTCATTCCAACCTGAATTACACCATTATCATAGATATAGAACTCTTTTAGATTTCATTGCTTTAGTACATTCTCCTTCTTTGGAAACTCAGAATCATCCCTTTGTGCCTCTACAATCCTTTATTAGATATATGGTTGGGAAATCATTTGGTAAAGTTAGGATTTATTCACTACCATTGGGATTTCCAAATCCATCGTTTTCATATCCATAAAGACAAGGTCTTTCACAATCCACAACATGGATATAATAGTATATTTTTTTATACTTAGATCATTATCTACCATGTTTTCCATACAGAGATTATAATGAATAGAGAAATCTTAGTCTTCGATTTTCTCTAACCATCTCATTTGATGCATGTTGAGATCCTTTTGTTGTAATAAATACATTAGGCTCTTGTTATTAGTATATATGTCACAATTTACACCATAGAGATAATTTCCCTATATAATCATAGAAAAATAATAGTTACTAGCACTATAACATGCATAGACAAGTTATACTCATGGATCATCAACTATCGTGAGGAGTAGGCTATCACATTATAAATTCTCATAAGTACACAACCCATGGCTTTCTATGAAGAAAAACTATAGAAAACTAATTGTTTTACACATTTCAAAAATGTGAGAACATGTGATATGATTATAATTCTCTTTAGCTCTGTGATACATTCATCATATTCTTCGTCTAGACATACATTCCCCCTTTACTTGTAAACTTAGTTAGAGGGATAGACAATCATGATAAATTTCTCAAAAAATGTCGATAGTACCCTGATATGAAATGAAAACTGTGAATTTTTGTGACACTAGAGGGTCTGTACCTTTTCTCCATTCCCCTTTTTTATGGGTCTAATGAAATTCCCTTACATGTGATCACATTTCTTAATAATGTGACATGGTGTAAACAAAATTTACACTTCCTCAACTTGGCATACATCATATCCTTCATCAATGTCGCCAGCACAAGTCTTAGATGTTCTTCATGTTTCTCCTTTCTCTTAGAGTTGATGTTAATGTCATCAATAAACACTACCCAAAATTTGTCGAGGTAATGTCTAAATACTCTACTCATTATATCCAAGAATATTTTCAGGGAGCTAGTATGTCTTAAAGGCATCACCAAAAACTCATAGTTCCCATACATTGTATGGAAGGAAGCCTTCTGAATATTGTCCTTCTTCACCATTATTTGATGATATCCAGAACATAGATCATCCTTTAAGAAATACCATGTTCTTTTAAACTGATCAAAAAAGTCACAAATCTTTGAAATAAGATACATGTTCATTATAGTGATCTTGTTGATTTCCTAATAATCGATACACAACCTCATTGATCTATCTATATTCTTGACAAAGATCATTGGAATGCCCCAAGGTGATGTACTAGGGAATATGAACCCTTTTTCCAAATTCCCTTGAAGCTAATTATTTAAATACTATATTTAGATAGAATATATCTTATAGGGACACATTATGATAGGATTTTTTCCAGATATGAGATCAGTAGATAACTCAACCTCACGATCCAGGTGTAGTCCTGCTAACACATTAGGAAATAAATTACTATATTCTCTCAGTATGGTAATTTTCAATAGGTGGATAACTTTCCTTGACCCATCCATTTGAGAAAGGTATGCTTCATCATAGGGAATCAACATCGACACCATTGAAGGGTTATTCAAAGGATATTCATGATCTTCCATGAATTTTTAGAGGAGCATGGAATGATTAAGTGTGACACCCCATAGATTTTATGAAAAATATTCTTTTTAATTTCATTAATGTCTTGTGTTGTACTCTACACCAAAAGGAGCTTTCACAACACGAATCTTTGACTTGCCTTGCATTACACGCAATCGCGACCTTCCTCGATAGCATGTGTAGTACGCAATAACGTGTTTCACTAAACAATAATATGCTATTAAAATATTATTAAAACTAGCCATTATGAATAGTAATAACCACTTTTTGAAATTTTTTAAATTTTATTTTTAAAAATGGACTTCATTTTTGGATTCGTAATATCGAAATTAGTTTATGCTGAAATTTTGGTACTTTTCGGATAAATTTCATTTTCTGATTAATAGTGAAAATTACTAAATTTTAATTAAAAACAACCTTTTTAATCGAAATAATTAATAGTGATAAATTATTAATTTGAGTGGTTTTATAGTATATTTAGAATATATTTTTACAATTTAAAACAATTTTGGTCATTGGATGTAATTTCACATTTAAACTAGACATAATCAAGTGTCAATATTTTCATGGTTATTATCTCTTAAGAACACGCTATTTGTTTTGACGACAGGAATTAATTTTTAAATTCAGTAATGAAACTGATATGTTTTGAATTTGGTAAAATAGACATCATTTTTCAGTTCATAATATCAAATATAACTTAGGCCTAATTTTTGGTATGTTTCTGGAAACTTTCATTTTTTGATGAATAGTGAAACCACTAAGTGGTAGTTAAAAAAATGAATTTTTCATAAAACTTAATTTTACCGCTTATGTGAGTGGAATTTCAAAAATCCGAGAGACACGGTTGATTTCAGTAAGTAAAATGTGGTTCAATGAGATGGAAATAATTTTTGGTGAATAGTAACTTTTTACTTTTTTTTATCACGGTTAAAAGTAAATAGGGTAATTAAGGGTAAAAATGATATTATTGTTACCCTAAAACATGTCCTAATTCTATTTTATAACTGTAATTCGACCAAAAACAACCTTAGGAATAAAATATGACCATTTATGCCCACTTGGATTAGATTAGGACATTTATTATTAATTTATTTAAAGAAGGGTTAAAATAGTTAAAATCAATGTTTAATAAGTATATCATTTTTAATATAGGGTCATACATAAGATAAAATCGACTATAAATATTCATTAGAAAAATAAAAATATTTCCTATATAATAGTATTTCAGTTTTAATTTTTAGACATTAAATAATTTAATTCATTTATGACACAATGATGATGCAGTAATTATCTTATTAATGAAATATTTACATAATTGATGATATAAATACCCATATAAATGTAATTTGAGACTTTTTCTGAATTCCACTAATTTTCTAGGTTAATATAACATGTTAGTATTGATTTAATTAATTTTATTCGAAGTAATCATTCTGTTATGATTTTCAAAAAAATCAATTACTAAATAGTGTCAAAATTGACATAAAATTGTTTTTTAAAAACAATATTATATTATTAATTGTTATTTAATTCGTAAAAATCTAAGGTTCGGCAAAATGATTTAGATAAAGTTATATATATTAATAATTAACATCTTGGGGTTTGTTTGGATTCTTATAGTAAGTTTATTAACCTTATAGTATAAGAACACAAGAAGACACGGTAAAAGTAAAATTATTTAACTTAATGTTAAATCTAAATAATAAGGTTAAAATAGGAACCTAAAATTGTATAAATTCTATTAGATGAGAGGCTATCGACCCATACTCAACTTAGCTTCGAAATAAATCAATTTGGAGCTATTTAAAACCGAATTCTACGTTATAATAAAATAATTTTTTTAGTTATTCCAAAGGTGCCCCTCTCCTCCCTTATAAAAGGTAACCTCTTCCCTATCTTCCTCACACCACTTTGAGCCTTCATGCTCGGCCAACCCCTGCCAAATTCTCTTCTCCACTTCCCTAGAAACAACCTTGAGGTCCTGGTCTTCTTAAAAGACCAATTTTTGTGCCCTAAGTGGAGGACTCAAAGTGGTGCTTCAAAGAAGAGGTAATGTCCGTTACAGATTCTTTCAACTTTATTTCTTCTTCCACTTCTTCTTCTTAAGTTGTTTCATTATGAAGTAATAACATCAATATCACTCATATACTGATATGTTATTATAAGTATTAAAGAACCCTATTTGACCATCTATCCATCCTATGGAAAACTAAATCATCATGCATGTGTATGTATTGAATACCGTCTCCACGTCGTGGTGTAATCTATTTTCCACCACCACCTTACTGGGATGGGTATAATGGTGTACATAATAACTATATATGATTATTGCAAAGTGATATTGATTCTGAAATAGTATACATACACTCCAATACAATTCCATGATCATGAGAATTATATCATCGCTCGTGCGTACGTACGGACTATCGTCTCCACGACGCGATGAGATTCATTCTCCACATTAACCATTCATGAATGATTATAAAGTATATATAATAATTAATGATGAAATATATCACATAATAATGATACTGGATTTATGTGTATATATATGTATGTCGTCTACTTAATTCCATTCAACTCAATAAGGAAACAAAAACAGTGTTCATGCGTACGTATGGTCTACCGTCTCCATGAACAGTGTATTTCATTCCACTTACTGATCTATTATATATATGTATATTCTGAATATATATTCTATATAAATCACGTTTTATATTCAGGAATTATGTAATCATGATCTATGTAATCATATGAATAATTACAAGTCAAAACACGGACGACAAATGAAACTATTTTACCCAAAACGCTCTTTAACATGGAATTTACAAAAGAACGAGTAATATAAAGTCATAAGTGACCCATATATGTTATCATAAAAATGATTATGATTCTGGAATAAGTCAATGACATTATTTAAATCATTATACAGGAGGTTCGGACACTTACGAAGCAAATCGGACCTAAGGTAAGGGATAATTGTGCAAATCTCATTTTTATCTGAGATTACTTATTCGTAAGTATTTACTAGGGTTATTTATATAATCCATGTCCATGTTTTATAAAAGTGTATTCATGTATGTTTAATGTCCTTTTATACCCATTTTTACTATTACCCCAGGGTATGGAAGGAATCATTCTTTTGTTTACCCTACGCGGTACTTTTTTTATCTTTTCCGACAAAAGTACAAGAAGAATGTTTTTTTAACTTATACGGCACGAACAGATTTTTACAGTTTTATAAAGACTTATTTTCATGAGGCTTCCTAAAAATATTTCGTGACTATTTTTAACAAAATCTCTTTCTTTTAAAATAGCATGAAGTTTTGTGAAAAGAAATTTATTTTGAAGAAGAAAGGATATTTTCCTCAAGAATTCATTTCAAGTGTTTTATCGAAACCTTTTTCCTTCTAAGATGACATTATTTCAAATCGTATGATTCAAGTATAAAGTCTCTATGATTTACATGGTTTCACTTTTATTATTATGAAATGATATCCATTTCTTTTATATGGATTATGTGATTATGGGATAATGTTTATGAAACCCATTTTATTTATTGGGTTACTATGAATGATGTATGTTTATTTTATGGCACAAGTAAGAATGATTTAATTATGAGATGGGTGGGACCTATATCTCCCTCCAATGCATTGGTTAAAGATTTATATCTCATGAGATATACATGGATAGAATTACAAGTTAAACCGGTTCAGTAATACAGGACTGGAACGAGGAGTGAACTTGATTCAGAAAGGGACTTTGTCCACTAAGATGGACTTGGAAGAAATGCATTGGCTACTATGGAAATCATATCATGTGCTTAATGGTTTCCACAATTACATGTTTTATTCCCATGCTATTTTATCATTTTTAATGATCTATGCCTTACATACTTCCATGTTTTGTGTCATTTCTCAAGATTTTGATGTTTAAACATTATGTTCATGTTTTTAAGTTCAAATGTATATGGTATGTTTTATTTTATCCATGATTACCCTTAATGAGCATTTCAGCTCACCCTTTTTATGGTTTCATTTCCCCAGGATATAAATAAAGGTTTTAGGTAAGAAAAAAAAGGAAGATCTTTATGGGAGATGTTGAAGATCTTTCACCACGATTAGAAGATTACGTTCCCTGTTTCCAAAGACACTAAACTATTACGATCCTTGTGTGTCTGTTTTTGTTATGTATTAATTATTCAGCTAAAGTAATGTAATGTCCATGTACGTCAAGCTTTGGGTCTCTATATTTGGTATCAGAGGAAAATTTTAGTCAACCATTGGAAACAAGGATGCAAAAACGTTAGTGAGATCCCTAGAGATATTTCTAAGGTATGTCTAGGGATGTCCCTAAGGATAAGTATACGTATAGGATATAGTCCTAGAAATATGGTAACGATATTAGATTAAACCAAAGATGTTAGATATTGAAGTTACTCCCCCTTTATTATGATTTTTGCCTCTCACACTATTCTCTTTGGGTTTTAGAAAATGGCTGGATACAAGATGATTCACGATAATGGAGGATATGATGGACAATGGAATGATATTCTTCATGAGCAACCAAATGAAATGGGATTTGGAAGTTCAAACATCATTATTATTCCAAATCAGCAATCTCATAATATGATCAATAAAGTAAAATTTGGTAAGTTTCCCGACTCAGCTAATAAGGGAAAGATGGAGTTTCATGATGATCATAGAGGAAAGAAAGTTCAATTTCCCCTATGTAAATCATGTGGGAAGAGGCATCAAGGAGAATGTTTCAAAGGAAATGGAAGATGATTTGGGTGTGGAAAAGAATGACAAAAAGCCAGTAAGTGCAAAGGAAAAGGCTCAGTTAACACCAGGGATGAGGATAATGGTATTGCTACGACATCAACAATGGTTAAATGTCTTATATGTGGAATGTACGGGCATTATGCAAACCAATGCCCTAAGGGAAAGTCTCATGAAGAGAATCAGTATGGTCATATGGGTAGTATTTATGTTGTTGATGATGAAGAGACTACAAATGATATGTGAGATGAAAGAATTGTTGAAACATGGTCAATGGTTTAAGAATGTAGTGGAATGATTACATGTTTATCATGTGTAATGTTGTATAAGTAATCTCATGGTACTATGGAATAAATAGACATCTAAGGATTGTTACACTGTTGTCTTTCCTTGAGTTTTTAAAGTGTATGATTAATGGTACTGGTATCCATGAAAGGTTATTCAGATATTTTTGGAATGTAGATGATATGTGCATAATGAAGGGATATGGAGAAAATCAAATGTTTGATAGTATTCATGAGCTCATTACTGATAGAAGGATAAGGTTATATCATGGTTTGAGTATATAGAATTTTTGGATTTTGGTATGTGGAAAGAGTTAAATTTTCACAGCATTCATGTTTTCACTAAGGTTTAATGGGTATTCATTTTTAAAGAGATACATTATTAAGGTATTCACATGATTGGAATGTGACCAACAATATATATGGGGGATAAATGATGGTATTAACATGCTTGGTTGATGACATTTCAAGTAACTGTTTTCTTTATACTATGAGCTTGGCCTGAAGTATTTTAGATAAGCCTAAAGATTGTAATTGATAATGTTGGACATAAGTTTGTATTGTTTAAGGATAAATTTTTTTTTTGATATTATTTATGGGATGTTATAGTAATATAGTATTAGAAAAAGGACAACCTGCAGGATGGGCGAAAACCCATCACGTCAGACAAGGCTGTGGGAATCGAACCCACAACCGAAGTGCGACTGGCCTTTATCGCCTACAAATGGACTACAAGAAGTCCCTGTTTAGTTGAAACTTGTTTTATTACATTAAGCAGTATGATATATGATGTATAAGTCCATTTTAGGAACCATATATGATTAATCTCACTATAGATGGACTTATGTATTTTTGATAACTTCTATAACCTTTTGTTTGAGACACATGTAATGACCCATCATTCTTTCACGTGATCTGCTAACACATCACGAATAACAAATTCAACTTCATTTCATTAAGGGATAGAGTGGAAATTGTTCAATTAATGAACAATAGTGATATTGTACCAAAATCATGTATGTATTTCTTTTAATTCATCAACTTTAAGGAAATGATATTGAAAACCAAAAATGTTGTCCTAGTGCCCTTATATCCAATTAATCAGATGGTACATTAGATCATCAAAAATCTATGGATTTGTGATTGCTGGCTTTTCCATAGCCATGTTCTCTACCACTCTCCATCAAAACATGATGGTTAGATTTCTATTCCATATCCATATTTTCATCTATGAGGAAACCCAGGGATTAGTTTATTTGGGTAACCGTTACATTTCATACTTTTGTTTTTAATGATTGGTTTTAGTATTCCTTTTTACGATGTGGGTTTCTATTAAAGAATCTTTCAAGGAGTAAACCATTTATAACCCCGACGAATTTCAAGGGTGAAATTCATTTTAAGGGGGGTAGAATGTAACACCCCGAGATTTTATGAAAAATATTCTTTTTAATTTCATTAATGTCTTGTGTTGTATGCTACACAAAAAGGAGCTTACACAACATGCAACTTTGACTTGTCTTGCATTACATGCAATCGCAACCTTCCTCGATAGCGTGTGTAGTACGCAATAACGAGATTCACTAAACAACAATATGCTATTAAAATATTATTAAAACTAGCTGTTATGAATAGTAGTAACCACTTTTTGAAATTTTGTAAATTTTATTTTTAAAAATGGACTTCATTTTTGGATTTGTAATATCTAAATTCGTTTTGGGTGAAATTTTGGTACTTTTCGGATAAATTTCATTTTCTGATGAATAGTGAAAATTACTAAATTTTAATTAAAAACAGCCTTTTCAATCGAAATAATTAATAGTTATAATATATTAATTTGAGTGGTTTTAAAGTATATTTTGAATATATTTTTACAATTTAATACAATGTTGGTCATTGGAAGTAATTTCACATTTAAACCGGACCTAAACAAGTGTCAATATTTTGATAGTTATTATCTCTTAAGAACACGCTATTTGTTTTTGACGACGGGAATTAATTTTTAAATTAAATAATGCAACTGATATGTTTTGAATTTGGTAAAATAGAAATCATTTTTCCCTTCATAATATCAAATATATCTTAGGCCTAATTTTTGGTATTTTTCTGGAAACTTTCATTTTTTTGATGAATAGTGAAACCACTAAGTGGTAGTTAAAAAAATTAATTTTTCATAAAACTTAATATTACCGCATCTGTGAGTGTAATTTAAAAAATCCAAGAGACACGGTTTATGTCAGTAAGTAAAATGTGGTTCAATGTGATTAAAATAATTTTTGATGAATTGTAACTTTTTACTTTTTTTTACCACTATTAAAAGTAAATAGGGTAATTAAGGGTAAAAATGATATTATTATTACCCTAACACATGTCCTAATTCTATTGGATAAGTTTAATTCGACCAAAAACAACTTTAGTAATAAAATATTACCATTTAGGTCCACTTGGATTAAATTAGGACGTTTATTATAAATTTATTTAAAGAAGGGTTAAAATAGTTAAAATCAATGTTTAATAAGTATATCATTTTTAATATAGGGTTATACATAATATAATTTCGACTATAAATATAAATTAGAAATCTAAAAAGATTTCCTACATAATAGTATTTCATTTGTAATTTTTAGACATTAAATAATTTAATTTATTTATGACATACTGATGATGCAGTAATTATCTTATTAATGAAATATTGACATAATTGATGTTATAAATACCCAAAAAAATGTTATTTGAGACTTTTTATGAATTCCACTAATTTTATAGGTTAATATGACATGTTAGTATTGATTTAATTAACTTATTTCGAACTAATCATTCTGTTATGATTTTCACAAAAATCAATTACTAAATAGTGTCAAAGTTGACATAAAATAGTTTTTAAAACCAATATTATTTTATTATTTGTTATTTTATTCCTAAAAATATAAGGATTGTCCAAATTACTTATATAAGGTTATATATATTAATAATAAACAACTTGGGTTTCGTTTGACTTCTTATAGTATGTTTATTAACCTTATAGTATAAGAACACAAGAAGACACAGTAAAAGTAAAATTATTTAACTTAATGTTAATTCTAAATGATAATGGTAAAATAGGAACTTAAATTGTCTAAATTCTATTGGATGAGCGGATTTCGACCCATCCCCACCTTAGATTCTAAATAAATCAATTTGGAGCTATTTAAACCCGAATTTGACTTTATAATAAAATAATATATTTAGTTATTCCAAAGGTGCCCCTATCCTCCCTTATAAAAGAGAACCTCTTCCCTCTATTCCTCACACCACTTTGAGCCCTAAAGCTCGGCCAAACCCTGAAAAATTCTCTTCTCCACTTCCCTAGAAACATCCTAGAGTTCCTGGTCTTCTTCAAAGACCAATTTTAGTGCCCTAATAGGAGGACTCAAAGAGGCGCTTCAAAGAAGAGGTAATGTCCTTTACCGATTCTTTCAACATTATTTCTTCTTCCACTTATTCTTCTTAGGTTGTTTCATTATGAAGTAATAACATCAGTATCACTAATATACTGATATGTTATTATAATAATGAAACAACCCTATTTCACCATCTATCCATCCTATGGAAAACGAAATCACCGCGTGTGCGTACGTACGGAATACCGTCTCCACGCCGTGGTGTAATCTATTTTCCACCACCACCTTACTTGGATGGGTATAATGGTGTAAATAATAACTATATATGATTATTGTAAAGTGATATTGATTCTGAAATAGTATACATACACTCCAATACAATTCCACGATCATTAGAACGATATCATCGCTCATGCGTACGTACGGACTACCGTCTCCACGACGCGATGGGATTCATTCTCCAAATTAACCATTCATGAATGATTATAAAGTATATATAATAAGTAATCATGAAATATATGACATAATAATGATACTGGATTTATGTGTATATATATGTATGTCGTCTACTTAATTCCATTCAACTCAATAAGGAAACGAAAACAGCGTTCATGCGTACGTACGGCCTACCGTCTCCATGAACGGTGTATTTCATTCCATTTACTGATCTATTATATATATGTATATTCTGAATATATATTCTATTTAAATCATGTTTTATATTCTATAATTAGGTAATCATGATCTAAGTAATCATATGAATAATTACAAGTCAAAACACAGACGACAAATGAAACGATTTTACGCAAAACGCTCTTTAACATGAAATTTACAAAACAGCGGGTAATATAAAGTCATAAGGGAACCATATATGATATCATAACAATGAGTATGATTCTGGAATAAGTCAATGACATTATTTAAATCATTATACAGGAGGTTCAGACACTTACAATGCAAATCGGACCTAAGGTAAGGAATAATTGTGCAAATCTCTTTTTTATCCGAGATTACTTATTCGTAAGTATTTACTAGGGTTATTGCTATCATCCATTTACATTTTTTATAAAAGTGTATTCATGTATGTTTATAGTCCTTTTATACCCATTTTGACTTTTACCCCATGGTATGGAAGGAATCATTTTTTTGTTTACCCTATGAGGTACTTTTTTTAACTTTTCCGACAAAAGTATGAGAAGAATGTTTTTTTAACTTATATGACACGAACAGATTTTTACAGTTTTATAAAGACTTATTTTCATGATGCTTCCTAAAAATATTTCATGACTATTTTCAACAAAATCTCTTTCTTTTAAAATAGCATGACGTTTTCTGAAAAGAAATTGATTTTGAAGAAGAAAGGATATTTTCCTCAAGAATTCATTTCAAGTGTTTTATCAAAACCTTTTCCCATCTAAGATGACATTATTTCATATATGTATGATTCAAGTATAAAGTCTCTATGATTTATATGGTTTCACTTTTCTTATTATGAAATGATTTCCATTTCTTTTATATGGATTAAGTGATTATGGGATGATGTTTATGAAACCTATTTTATTTATTGGGTTACTATGAATGATGTATGTTTATTTTGTGGCACAAGTAAGAATGATTTCATTATTAGATGGGTGGGATGTATATCTCCCTCCAATGCATTGGGTAAAGATTTATATCTCATGAGATAGACATGGCTGGAACGGCAAGTGAAACCGGTTCAGTAATACAGGACTGGAACGAGGAGTGAACTCGATTCAGAAAGGGACTTTGTCCACTAAGATGGTCTTGGCATCAATGCCTTGGCTACTATGGAAATCATATCATGTTCTTAATGGTTTCCATAATTACATGTTTTATTCCCATGCTATTTTATCATTCTTAATGATCTATGCCTTACGTAATTCCATGTTTTGTGTCATTTCTCATGATTTTGATGTTTAAAAATTATGATCATGTTTTTATGTTCAAATGTATATGGTATGTTTTATTTTATCCATACATACCCTTACTGAGCATTTGAGCTCACCCTTTTTATGTTTTATTTTCCCGAGGATATAAAGAAAGTTTTGAGGTAAGAAAAAAAAGGAAGATCTTTATGGGAGATGTTGAATATCTTTCACCACGATTAGAAGATTACGTTCCAAGCAATCAAAGACACTAAACTATTATGATCCTTGTGTGACGGTTTTTGTAATGTATTAAGTATTCCGCTGAAGTAATGTAATGTCTATGTACGTCAAGCTTTGGGTCTCTACATTAAGAATATAAAAAGCTATTTACTTTTTCCTGATAGTTTATATGTGATATATTTAAAGACAATCAATCCCTCCATAATATAGCGTTCATTTCCTCCAAGGGAAGTATCATGGGATTCTCTAGAAGAATCATCCCACATATATTAAAAGGTGAAGTGTCCAGCACTTGGGTTTCAATGATATCAAAACATAGTTTTTTAATAGAAATCTCTACTACATGGTTTTTGGGATTTGATTCAATAGATATAGGAAACGTGTGAGATATAATTGAATGCGTAGAACCATAATCAAATAAGTCTATTTTCATTCATGAGTGTATAAGAATTGTACCTCGCATGACTTAGTTTTATTGATCCACTTCCACAGTACTAATGGAATAAGCCTTCACATTCTTCTTTGTATTTAGTGTCTGATAATGCTGATTACCCTCAATAATTTTTTGTTTAGTGCACCTGCTTGCATAATTCCCTTGCTCCATACAGCTGTAGCATTGGACCTTTAGTGCTGAACTACTTTTCTCAACTACATTGTCTATCATTTTCGTGACTTTTCGACATTTAGATTATTAGTATCCTTGTCTCCCACATTTTAATAATTTTTCCATCCCTTTGAGGTAGTTCCTATGATGCTTATTACAACATTTTTGACAAGTGGGTGGTTGTATTTTTTTCAATCATTGTTATAATATTATCAATCTTGAAACTCCATATTTCATTTCTTATCACCATATCAATGGGAACATTCTCCAAAATCCATATCCAATTTGAGAGAACATTAATTTTTTTTTCATAACTCCAAATGTTATGAATTGAAATATCCTTTTGAAGTTGTGGGTTTAAACCACTAATGAATCTTTTAATTTTTCTATCATTTTTGATAAAAAAACGTGAGGCGTACCATCAAAGCCTTGTGATATTTTCTTTAAAGGCCACGATAGATTATCAATCCTTTTTAATCATCTATATGAATTCTCTATCTATTGTAGTTCGATGATATAAAGGGAAACAATTATTATGAAACATTATCATAAATCATTCCCAGTCTGTCTCTTCAATTTCCCCCCCCCCATCTCAGTGTTCTTAATAAATTCCCACTATTGATAACCATCTATGTCTAGACGATAAACACCAATGTTCACCTTCTACATATCAGAATAGAGAAACACAGAAAATGTCATCACCATCATGTTTAACCACTGTTCTGGAACCAGTGGATCATAATATCCCCTAAATGTCGGTGGTTGTTTCCATATGAAACAATTGATATCCATTTTCTCCCACTTTGATGAAGGATGAAATTCCCAATTGTTTAGGTTATTATTCCTATAATGAGACAGATGGGTAAGGAGCACCCTGAAATTTTTAACTGCACCTCAAAAATCATTGGGGATGTCATTCGGGAAAGCAATGCACTGTCCCTCACATGCGTTGCTGGCCAAGTTTCTCTTGGATCCCACCATTTTCTAAAATATAAAAGGTTATAACAAAACATAAGTCAACAAGTCATGAATATGTAATTGATTCCTTTGTAAAATTATTTATAAAGGAATATCATGTGGGGTACCTGTGTTTAGAAATTCATCTATGTTCATTACTTATACATAGTATCATACTAATGGCTTTCACTACGGTTCTCTAATCATACATTCAAAAATTACTAAACTATCCTTTGATACCAAATATAGTGACCATACATTTTCTTACAATAATATTACATCATTTTAAATATAAACATCATAAATTAATTAATCATCAAGGATCCGAAGGTTCTTTGTCTTGCGAAAACTATATCAATAAATGAATTTTATGAAACATGACATATACATTTATTTAATTATTTATCTTATATATTTTTATTCTCCCTTGAATTCTCCTTGATAAAAGTAGTCACCTGATGATATGGATAAAAAAGGGGTGAGCTAATAGCCCAGTAAGCTAATACATGAACATGAAATATTATAAAATGGGGTGAGAATAATCATAATCATGATAACATATTAATAGGATTATAGTTATGAGATGAATAATTAATAAAAGAGTTGGAGTATGGTAATGCATAAAAATGAAACATCACATCTTAGTGGTCAACTACAACACATATTTTTGAACAAAGATAGCATCATGATCATGTATATTTCACATTAATACTGAGGTTCTTCACATTACCTAATTAATTTGAGTGCTATTTTATTCAAGGCACACTCGTCATGTCATAACAATTACATTGCGCTATATAATTTGAGGCACATCGATCACATCACAAGATTTACATTATCATGCATGCCGCATAGAAAATATTTGAATATTGACCACATAATAAAATATTTAAAATAATGTTTTTCATTTCAAAATCATACATTCATAAAGAAATTTCCCAATTTAAAGAGGGAATACGATACTTGATATAAGATTCATCAACGTTGAGTGATGGAAACAATCTTAAGAAGTAAATTGTGACTTTTTTGAAAGATGAGTTCTATTGAAAAAAAAATTCATTTGTCATAAACTCAAGAAGAAATATTTTATATCATAGAAAATTTATGAGAATTATGATTAAAATATTTTTATGAAATAGCAATACTAAAAAATTGGGGTGAAATAGGGATACCCCAAAGAATGATAGTTGGGTTTTAAAAATCCCCACATCTTTGTCCGAATAATTAATTCATGGTGATATCATGTATAATAAAGTTAGAATAATAAATTAATATTTATATGTCCTTTTATAAATGAATATTATTCATTATGGTTTTATTAAGTTCTTTTATAGTGCATTAGACCAGCTATTGAGTGTAAATTCATTTTTTGGGAGTGTTTGGTTTCATAGTTTTCACGATCGATTCACTTGTATACATGAATAAAGGTTTGTGTAAGGTGCAGATAAACATCTATAATTGTTATTATAATTTTTTTTATATTGAAGATGTGTAATTGATATTATGAATTATTGTTTTATATACCATGTGGATTATTCATTTGATAACTTTTTATGAAGTCATTTTAGGATAATTTTGGCGATTTTTATCACAACGAACTTGTTTTGTTTAATAATTTAGCCTTATATGTATAAGATTGGTACACAACGTAAAGAGGTTTCAAAATAGACTATAAAATCTTTTTTAAAACATTTAATGGTTCAGTTAACATCCTTGAGGCGTTTATGTAAAATCAGTGTTCATCGCCCATGATGTCGTTTAATTGACATTTTAGAATCAAAGATTTCCTTTATTAGATTAGAGATATAGAGGGAGGTGTTTACTATTAGATATTCCATTAACATGATACAATTTCAGTATATGTAATGTACTAGAGTTCTCATATAATTTTTATAAAGGAAGGTGTTGAGAGAATAAAAAAATAAATTGAAATTGAATGGAAATTATAAGAAAAGAGAGAGGATTTAATTATTAAATTATCCTATTGAGATCATCCTCAATGAACCTAGGATTTGAATTTTGAAGATACCAAGAACTAATAGACATGTGGTGGGACTAGGGATGAGTATTAGGTATAATATAGTTATGTTTTAAGGCTTGAGAGGTGTGAGTAGTGGTATTTATAGTGGAGGTATTCAGTGTTTTCAAATTTTTTTAATCATTAGTTTATTATTTTGTTCATGATAAGCAATAGTGATGATTGCATGGACTAAAAACTGTAATTAGTGAATGTGAGTTCGAACCAATGGTATTTTATATTCTCTATGACTCAAGAATGACTAAAAGGGTTACGTTTTTAGCATTAATCGTAAATTATTGTATATTACTATTCACCATAAATGAATGTATTTCAAAAAAATCCAAAAAATTAAAATTAATAATTTTTCTATATGTATAATTCATAAATGAACACTATATTACAAAAATATGTTTCTAAATATTAGTAAATTCTTTTTCAATTAAAATCATCTACTTGGAGAATAACGTTTTTGAAACTATAAGAGATTTTATAATACTTTGTAAAATTACTTAGGGTCACATAAAATATTCTTAAAATCACAAAACATAAAAACATTAATCATTAAAAAAAAAATTGAAAATAAATTTTATTTTATATTAATTCAAAAATAATTATGTATTATTTAAACACCCAAAATTAATTAATTATTAATATTTAAAATAATTATTTACTAATACTATGATATAATTAAACCATATTGTCACTTATTAGATGGATAACTTTAATTTATACAATCATTGGTATGATTACTATTCACTCGGCTGATTTAATATTTATAAGGGTCATATTACTATTAGTAACCAAAATATTACTATTCATAAGGGTAAAATACTATTCACCAATAAAATAATTTGACCTATCAGACACCCAAATAACATACTAATCGCAACAACATATTTCAAATTTTTGAAATTCAAAACATAGAAGTGGAAAAATTATGTTTACTGACCACGTTATAAAGGTCACATAAAATTTATTAGTTCATTTAACAATAATATGGCATTGAGATTCCTAATTTGATTTAATGTGACATAATTATAAGAAGGGAATTTCCATTGAAAACCCATAGGGTTGTTAAAATTGTGATAATAATAATTTTAAAGGAAAATATATATGAATTGCTTAGTATATGTGACATCTGGATAGAGAATGCAACATTTGTAAGGCATGTGAACTCAAATATTAGGATATTTATTAATACATTGATGATTATAGAGATTTTTGAATGAAAAAGAAATAAAAATATAACAGATATCCAATGTTTCTATAAATTATCAGTTTATTATAAGTGGATTGAGAATAATTCCCCATGACAATCTAAACCACAAATAATGTTTACTAAGAATCTATAATAGTTTCTACAAATATATTTATTTGGTGATAGTTTCAAAGAGCTATAATAGAGTCTAGTCATAACAATTAATGCACATTACTTTAAAATTGCAAAGGGTTTTTGATATTTTTCAGTGAATCATTGATGGTTATGGGCAGTGTACTCTTAAATCATGATAAAGTGATATACTATTGTTAAAAAACATATATATGACTACGAAAAAGTTCATGATAAATAGTCTGTAATTTTCAGTGGTAATATTTTAAAATAAAATTTATAGAGATTATACCCATTGAAAATATATATAAATATAAAAAAAATTAAAATTAATAACTTTATATTATCATATAAATATTTTAAAATATGATAGTTATGACAGTTAAATTCATTTAAAGATTATGAATACTAAATACATTAGCATACCAAGAAATAAAACAAAGGAGATATTGTTCTATGAAGAAAGAACAACATTCCTCATCCATGATATGGATGTAAAGGGATCCAATCATTATAAACATACCAACGTTATACATGGGAATTTAAAAATAATGGAATAAATTTAACTTTAATCAAATGAAACTTCCACTATATATCATAGATATGATTTAAGTGGCAGAAATGGATGATGTGGACATAAAAAAGAATGTGAAATTAATATGGAAGGGTTAAATATTAATATTCAACATTTATAAAGATATAGTTATATGATTTGATGAATTTTTGGACTCCTCGTGTATTAATCATGTTTTAATGATCACAAATCTCATTCAACCTAGTTAACTCCTACAAATTATATCCAATCATGTATATTTATGTTTCTTGTTCTCTGATGCTTTATCATGGTTAAGTTCAATCCATTTCATGCATATTACTGTTTATGTTTGAATACAGAAATTTTACTAAGAACAAGACTCCGTGAAGCCAGACACCGTGAAGCAGACACCTTGAAGCCAGACACCGTGAAGCAGACACCATGAAGCCAAACACCGTGAAGTAGACACCGTGAACAAGACACCGTGAACAAGACACTGTGACACTAAGACGCTGTCACCAAGAAACCTTGACACTCTGAAACCATGACACTCAGACACCATAAAGGAGACTCTATTTTCATATCATACTGTGACACGGTTTCTTAAACTATTTTGTTGTCTTTCAATTTAATTTATAATAGTCATATTTTCTGCCTTTGATGCACTGACATAATTAATGTTCCTTTTTAGAAATATTATGAGGTACTAGGTACGAAGCATATGGAACCTGTTAGCTAAAACTCATACATTCGAAGATAAAAGAGAGAAATGTTCCCAACAGAAAATAGAGCATGATACTGAACAAAAAACAAGCACTTGAGCACGACCACAAAGAAAACATTGAAAGATTTTCAAAGAAATCATTTTCTCATGCATACAATCTGACTCTACTGAATAACATATGATGTAAACTAGAATATAGAGAACATATTCTCATTATCAACACTTGTGATGAACACACGATGAATCACGACACTCTGTATTCAATGAAAAAACTTGAGAAGGACTCAGAAGAAATTATTTTTAATCAAAGGAGTTCAGAGCTGCACTTCTAATCACAATAGCATTCTATTATCATATCTACTTTCCCTTAGTGATTATTTTACATAATTCTTGAGAAGTGTGTGTACTAGGTATATTCCACATACACACTGACTCTTCTGCTAAACTGAAGGATTTCAAAATCATTTCACCCAACTCGTTGTATTTTTGTTTACCCACGAAAACTGTGGAAAAGGACCCTGTGTGGCCTAGTTATTATTTTTGGTTACCCATGAAAACTGTTGAGGTGGTCCCTGTGTGACCTGGACAGTCTATGTACTATTATTAACCCTATTCTAGGGTGTGGATCAATGGTTATTTTATATAAACTACTTGGTTGCGGGTGATCACCAAGTGGAGTGGATTATCTCTCGGCTTGAGACTGAACCACTTGTCTCATATCCGCTATGCTATTTAAATTTAGTCTTCTCTATTTTACTGCTTTATTGCATAATCCAAAAAACTCTAATTTCACTCTGATATTTTGTCTTGGAATTAAGTTATAATTGATTTCTATTAGTAGGATAAATTCAAAAGTAATATTAATAATACACATTAAAATTACTGGGAATTAATCAATCTTCTAAGAAGTTGTTTAAATAGTCAAACTCTTATAACAGTATAACCTTGATCAATTGGGCTTTATCTATATTTTAGGAAACCAATTTATTTTATTATACTACTTTCATAACAATAATTTTTATAGTTACTCAATTCATCCCACCCCTCTTATGTAATCTACTCCGACCAACATTTGGTATCAGAGGTTGTTTTATTAGGACTCTATGTAATCTTACTCAACTGTGACTGTAGTTTCACTTTAAAAACCTATAAATTTATTTTAATTATTTATTTTTAGGTCTTTTAATGTAATGTGTTAGTATGGACAATATATTGGAAGGTGATGCAACCAACATACCACTATTCTTTAATGGAACCAATTATGCTCAATGGAAAATTAAAATGAAAATGCATCTAGAGAGTATGAGCTTTGAAATTTGGTCATACATTATAGATGAATACAACCTTCCTATGACTGGTAGAATTAAATGGGATGAACCGAGCAAACTTGCATACAATAACAATTTCAAAGCCATTAATGCTCTATACTATTCCTTAGGAGATGAAGAATTTAATAGGACTTCTGCTTGTAAAACTGCTCATGAAATTTGGGATATCTTGTCTATCTCACATGAAGGCACATATAGTGTAATGGAAATGAGACTTAATACTTATACTATAAATTATGATAAATTTAAAATGAAACCTGATGACCCTATTTCTGACATGTATATCAGGGTCAATGATATTGCCAACACAATGATTTCTCTTGTAAGTGAAGTCACTGCCAAAGAATTGATTATGAGAATCCTTAGATGTCTACCTAATAGATGGAGGGGAACCTGTGTCTCTATTATAGAATCATGTGACATCAGCATGCTACCTGTAAAAGAACTCATTCGGAAACTGATGATGTATGAGGAAGAGCTTAATGTCAACAAAGAAGAGGAGGATGAACCAAAGAGGGAATCTATAGCATTCATGACCACCTTCTCGAAGTAGAAAGACAAATGGAAACTGTAATCTTCTGTAGAAAGATCCACCACTGAACAATCATCAACTGACAATGATTAGGATATGGCTCTATTTGGCCAAAATTTTCTAACGATTCTAAAAAATAAGGGCTATTTTAGAAAGCCTAACATCATGGGAAATTTTGATCTAACTAGAATCTGGAAAAAGGACTGGAAAAAAAGTTACAAAACTAATGAAATTGTATGCTAAGAATGAAAGCACAAAGGTCATATAATAGAAAACTGTCTAGAGATCATGTATAAGAAGAAATATGAGGGCAAGTATAAGAAGTACAAAAAGGAAACAAAGTCATCCTAGAGTGCCTCTGAGGATAGTTCAAGAGACTCGGAGACATCACATGATGAATAGGAAAACAAATCCAATATGTGTTTTATGAAAAACACATATGAGGTAACAGTGAACTCTTCCGAAAAAAATTTATACTATTCTGAAGAGGAAAGTGACTCCAAAAATATGAATAATGAAGAAATAGTTGAATCATTCAACATACTTGAAGAGTCATGAAATTAATTAAAAGATAAATATAAATTATTGAAGAAACAACATGTTCTCACTGTAAATTTAAAATCTGAACTTACTACTAAAAAAGAGAAAAATTCTCAACTGCTCAAAGAAAACAATGAGTTAAAAATGTCTAATGTGAAATTAAAAAGGGATTTAGAAAATTTACAAATTGGAAAAATACATTTTCCAAATTTCTAAGAAAAATATTCCCCTAAATACAATACTGTCATTGGTTATCAACCTGGTAAAAGTAACCTTGGTTGAACAAATTTTGATTCAAGGTCTAGGACATACAGTTTTGTTCCCAGTTCTGGACACAACTCAACGATCTCAAGTCATTATACATATTCTATTGTTTCTTTTTTTTGTGGACTAAATACATTTTATTTTTTAAATACTTTACATAATGCTTATAGGAAACCTATGAGACAAATATGGGTTCCTAAATCACTTATTACTAATGTTACTAGACCCAAACAAGAATGGGTACCAAAATCTATCTTTGCTTGATCATGTTGTAAAAATTATGCTAAAAGAGCTGCTGCAAAAATCTATGGTAATTGCAATATGGATGTTCAAGGCACATGAAAGGAGACTACTCATGATTCAAGAACATGATTAATGTAGAGATAGGACATGTCACATTTTTTGAAAATGCCAAAGATAAAATCATTGGCTTAGGACATATTTGTAACACTAGTTTGATTTTAATTTCTAAAGAAATGTTTGTTAGTGGATTAAAATATAATCTTCTTAGTATCTCACAATTATGTGATAATGGATATCATGTTAAATTTTTAAATGATTCATGTAATGTCTTTAATTATAAATATGAATTAGTATTTTTTGCATCAACGAATGAGAATGATTATTCTGTTAATTTTGATTCAATAGCTTCTCAAAATGTTTCATGATTAAGTGTATTTCATAAAGAATCTTGGATCTGGAAAAGGAGACTAGGACACTATAATGTTCACTCCCTTAGATAACTAACTAGAAAAGGCCTAGTCAAAGACTTCACCAAACTTGAATTTCCACATGATAATGTGTTTAATCCTTTTCAAAAGGTAAAACAACGCAAAATATATTTCAAAACCATGAAAGAAGTTTCTACATCTCAACTTCTCCAATTGGTTCACATGGATTTGTTTGGACCATCTAGAGTTTCTAGTTTAAATGGTAAGAACTATATTTATGTTCTGGTAGATGATTTTTCTAGATAAACATGGATCATATTCATGGCTTAAAAAAGTGAAGCCTGCTCTTATTTTACTAAGTATTCCAAGTCTGTAGAAAATCATAGTGGACATAAAATTAAATCTTTAAGAAGTGATCATGGACGTGAGTTTGAAAATAACTTCAAAACATCAGACATAAACATAACTAATTTAGTAATTAAATAACTCATGAAAATAAATGACTAAAAATAAATTATTTTACTATAATATACAAAATATTTTTTATAATGAAATTAAAAAACATGTATAGTTTTATTATACAATATTTGTAGTTTAGAACCAATAATTTGGAACATGAGGTAGGTGATTTCTCATCTCAATTTTCATTCATTTAGAATTCTATTATTTTCACTATATATTTTGTTTTGTGTTGTATGAACTCCAATAAGGATGTATTTTTATATTAATTTAATAATATTTAGGTTATTTACAAATACATTCGTTCACCATTTCTTCAATGTACTACTAATATTAATGATTCCAAAATGGTAACACATTTTCCATTCAAACCTATTTTAATGTCTTAATTTCAATTTGATTCTCTTATATGTCCATATTATTAACGGGTTTCAAGAATTATCTTATTTATGTTTCAAATATTTTCAAATTCCACATTTAAATACATTTTCAATTCATTAAAAATTATTAAATTTAATATCTTCATATGTTCTCTTTATGACTGCCTTCTTAATTTTTATAAATCTGTGAAATGAATATTTTCTTTTAACATATACGGCATGAATAGATTTACCCATCATTAATAATGTTTTTAGGTTTCAATATTCCTATAATGTTTTCCATTTTTATTTTCAAATAATTGTATTTACTCTTCATTCGAGAGATTTTTATTTCAATTATTATCAAAATATAATTATATTTTTCACATGTATTTTAAAAAATGTTTTAAATGTACTTTTCTAAATATTATCATCTGTGTCAATATCGGTTTTTGAATCTTAGGATTTACTAGGGATATACACTATGAATATCATCCACCATATTATTCTAGATGGTTAATTATTGTGAGGTAATATTTTTTAATAGAGGAAAATGGTGACATTTCGTTTTGTTGTTTTCCAATAGATATATTTTTATTGATTGCTTATTGTTTTGTTTCCTCAATATTTTGAAATGATGAATGCATTGGACATATTATGTTATATAAGAGGCTTATTACATCCCCTCGATGAATCAGTTGGTCTCAAGCGAAAAACATGAATTTTAATTTTGTGAATTCATGCCCAATTATTTATAATGTCCAATCATAAGGGCATGATGTCCTATTGATGATTTCATGGATTATAGACTTAATGGTATGATTTGGATGTAATTGATTCTGCATTCAATTTTTATGAAATAATTTATTTTTTTCCATGCGATTAATATTATACATCATTTGATATATATTCTTTAATAATTCATGATCGTTTATGTGTAAATTTAAATTTTAATAAAATAAGAAATTGATTTTTGATTTAAGATATTATTTATGATATCTAATGGATACAATAAATATTTTTCAAAGGAAAAATTTTCATTTTTTTCAAAAATACCTCATAAATTATTATGTTTCTCTTTATTCATTCTTAAGAAATTCATTATTTTTTATTTGGAAAAAATTATTATTTCACGATTAAGTTTTTATTTTAAAATCAATGTTTTTTATTGAAAAAAGAAAAAAAATTATAGGTTTTCATGAATTTTAAATGCATTCAAAGGATTTAGTTTCATTTAATATCCCATACTAAGATTTGTTTCTCATCTCATTTTTTAGTTGTTTTTTACTAGGCCGGATGATTATTTTTTATTATAGAAAGGGTTATATATATATTATGGGAATTCAAATTGAAATTTGAAAATAAGTTTAAATGAGACATGAGTTTAAATATAAGAATCCAATTTTTTCCAATGGAATGGTGTCACAACCCCCTCCCACCAAAGATGCTCGTCCTAAGCTGGTAATGGTGAAAGGGAGATAATGGCCCCTGAGTCCCGCCTCCAGTAGGCCCTAGGTTGGCGACTAGCACAAAGTTTATGAGTTTTCACAAATATGGGAGGCATTAAACTTTTATTATTTTAAGAATGGGAAATAGGACAAGTCAACCACCAAATAGGAAATGAACAAGTCTATAGAAATAAACCCAAACCAATCCCACATGAATGTTTAAACAATTTTATAACAAGGTAAAAGTACAAGAATGATAAAAGTAAAATACCAAAAGAAACAAGTGTACAACAAAAGCAACAACTCAAACTGTCTGTCTAGTAGGGTCTCGCACGGCCCTGGTAGTCCTCCTAGAAACCTGAAATTAAACGTTGGGTGAGCATACAAGTATACACCGTAGGGAAACCTAAACCTCTCATACACAAGTTGGGAGACATCCTAATGTCCAATGATAACAACAGAAGAAACCTAGAAAGGAATTCTATCCACCCAACCTCACCATCCACACTCACCAAAAACACAATCACAATAGGTAGTAGTATACAAGAACAAGAGTATTGGGTACCCCTCACCATTTCCCTTTAGTTAGCTTCTCTTCCTAATGGCGAATGTCCTGACGCTGCCACACTCTCCCTGCCCGCACACACCAGGGCCTCACAACCACGTATCCATCCTGCACACACCTGGGCCTCAAAACCACTTATCCTGCCTGCACACACCTGGGCCTCACAACCAAGTATCCCTCCCGCACACACCTGGGCCTCACAACCACGTATCCCGCCCACACACACTTGGGCCTCATCCCAAAGATTCTAGGGAAACCGTAAAACCTGCCCGAAGAGTCTTGGGATAGAACCACCCCAATTGAAACCTACCTAAATGGTCTTAGGTGTAAGGTCACCTCAAGCCATCACAGCCTAGGGAAGAAGGAGCGGGAAGGAGCTAGTAATTAACAGGAAAACACCCCCTCACATGAAATGGGAGTGTTCGACAATAAGTTCTCAACATGGGTGGGGTGCGATAAAACACAAAACATATACATATACATATATGTATATCAAACACACATCCCATCCTATGGATTCTAAATAGAGAAACTGAGAATGTGACTCGGCACTACTACTACGAATAATGCACACAATAAACAACCCCAACCCCATTATGTTTTTTATGATTTTGCAGAATTAGTTTATTAGATCCTTAACTACTGGGCAACTATCCACAACTAACCACATCAATTGTTTGTAAAACATATCCCTTTCATCCACAAATCAAGTTAGGAAATCACAAGAAGCCCAACAAATCCATTCTAATCAACCAACCGACCCATTAATTATTAATCTCGTTCCATTACCATGACCCACCATTCATTAACTCTTCCACTTTTTATTTATTATTCACAACCCATAGTCAGTTCACATTAAAACTCATCCCTGCAGCCCCGCTGCCAGCTGCTATAACCACAACTACACCTTACATCACTATCCCTTTAATACCATTTACCGTATCCCTTCAGCCTATTCTATTCGTAACAACCCAGGATTCACCCCTCCCTTTCACACACTAGTAACCAAGCCAAAACCCACATGTTCGTTATTCCATTTTGTTTAGCTGGGGTGATCGCACAAGGGATCTAGATTTTAAACATCCAACTTTACGTGATTAACCAATTACCACATTCCACAAATATTCCATCCACAAAGAGGTCTAGAAAGATAGGTCCACATTTAATTGCACAAGCTAAGGCCCCCAACGACTGTGATTTTTAGTAGGCATAAGCCTATTCAATTCACAACATATCAATAAGATAAACAAAGATAAATATTAAAACTTCCACATCCCTTGTTCTTTAACTAGTTATTATCTTTATTTAATGGTTCAAGTGTTTCTCATGAAAACAAGAGGATACCCACCCCGCATGATGCAAAAATTAGAGAGACGAAGGTATGATTCCTACCTCAACAGGTTCCGATCGCAACGCTCCCCCAGATCAACCATAGAAGAAGTCCATCGGCGTCTGTCACTTCTGCTAGGTCCCATAAAAACTTCCTCAGGTGGAAGTCGGAAAGGAAAGGCAGATGGAAAGACAACAGATCCAAGATCGGATGTTCCGCCTCGTCGTTACGATCCTGTGGCCGCTGACAGATCGTATATCGGAGCTCGGACGAAGAAGTTATGGTAGAAAGAGCCTTCAAGTCTCTTAGGAGAACTCTGCTCAATGGAAAGGGGAGGAGAGGGGTGAGTGGAAAAGGAGGAGGGGACCCCTCCATTTATAGGAGAGAAATGCAAAATTACACGGCGTGTACTTTATGCTACATGACATGTACTCCATTATTTCACACGGTCTCCAGGCGGCTTCGAACACGGATCTACGGCCGTTGACTGGTCAACACACGGTTTGAGGGTAACACATATGCAGGGAGGGACTACATGGTGTGTAGTACCGGACACACGGAATGTACCCATTTATTCCACATGACAAGGACACAGATCCAACACGGCACACGGCTGTTGACTGGTAACATGTACACGGGGAAAGACTACACGACTTGTAGTGCTGGACACATGGCGTGTACCCATTTATTTTACACACCAAGGACACGACCTTCAACACGGGGTATACCCGGAAAGGGGGTACACGACGTGTACTCGCACTACACGGCGTGTAGTTTCAAAATTCTAGAAAGTGTGGGAAAAGTCCATTTTACCCTCCAGAACACTTCGTGACCTTATTTTTGACAAAGGAATGGGCCGGAGAGGTCTGAGCCATTACATCAGATACCTCTTAAAACATTCTCATCCCAGAGAATTCAAAAACCAACCCAGAGGAACCCAACAAGATACCTCTTAGGGTTCTTGTTATTACAGGAACACAACCAACAACCCTAATCATATGTGTTAGGAATTCCTTCACCTATGTCAAGATATTATCCTCTTTAGGCGGCACTGACTCGCCAGTACGGGTTTAATCGCATCCTCATTAATGCGTCGTGATTAAGAGTATGGTTTTTCCATTTCCACACACATCCAGACATGCTGCACACTTCCAGAGAACAAGGAAACAAAATGTCTCACAACCGACAAGACAAGCATTCCATATATCAAAGGTACAGATTACAAAATCAACACAAATCTCAGAAAAACAAGGGAAAACACAAGTCAAAACAACTCCGGGTACTGATCGTGCATCTGGGTCTCCCACTCCCAAGTGCTCTCCTCGAGGCCGCCATGCCTCCACAACACACGAACCAATGGAATGGTTCATCCACTGAGCACCTTATCTTTAAGATCCTCGATTCTGACTGGTCGTTCCTCGAAGGTCGCGTCGTCTCCCATATCTATATCTCCCCAGTTGATAACGTGAGAGACGTTGTGTAAGTACTCACGATGCTGGGAGACGTGGAAGACGTCATGAACCTTCTCTAACTGAGGTGGTAGGGCCAGCTGATATTCCACCTTACCGACTGGCCTCAGCACCTAAAAAGGACCGAAAAATCAAGGTGAGATCTTTTTCCCTTTCCCAAACCTCCACTGCCCCAATCGAGGGGAAACCTTCAATAACACATGATCTCCCACCTCGAACTCCAAGGGCCTCCTCCGACGATCAGCATAAAACATCTGTCGGTCCTGAGCCACTTTCATCCTCTCATGTAGAAGCTGGACATTCTCTATAGTGCTCTGCACTACCTCCGAAATCCAGAACGCATGCTCGCAACATGTCCTCCAATGTATGGATAGTCCGCTCTGTCTACCCATTGGTCTGGGGGTGGAAAGTAGTGCTAAGGCATAGCTAGGTGAAAAAGCATTCTGTAACCCCCTCCAGGATCATGATGTAAACCGAGTATCCCGATCTGAGATGATAGTCTTCGGAACACCATGCAAACGCACCACCTCGTCTACGTACCTCTGTGCTAAGGTACTCACCGGGCCCGACTCCTTAATTTCTAAGAAGTGAGCTGATTTCATCAGTTGATCCACCACTACCCAGATAACATCATAACCACCCTGAGCTCTGGGTAGTCCTATGACGAAGTCCATTGAGATGTCATCCCACTCCCACTTGGGGACATCTATAGGATGCAACAGACCACTGGAAACACGGTGATCAGCCTTCACTTGCTGACACACTATGCATTTATCCACAAACTCCGCCACTGCCCGTTTCACCTCGGACCACCAATACTATTCCCTCAGGCCTTGGTACATTTTTGAAACTCTTGGATGTACCTCCAAGGCTGATCTAGGGAACTCATGGAGAACTCCCTCACGCATTGTCTCTAGGAAAAACAACCTTCCATGGAAAAGCATCTGATGTCGGCTGTCCTCTGACCATCCTTCCGGAGCGTTCCCCTGAACGACACAATCCCGTATCACTTCCGCCTCGGAATCCCCCCACTGAGACTCTTCCATCTGCTGCAACAAGAAGGAATGCACCGTCATCTGAAACAAACAGCCTCTAACACCTTCTACCCAGGCATCCATGTGCAAGGTAGCCAACTCTCCCATCGCCTTACAAGCATCAGTGGATTCTCGAACCACTTCTTTATGCGACTTCCTGCTCAGGGCACCAGCCACAACGTTGCCCTTACCTTCAGTGTAAGAGATCTCAAAGTCATAGTCTTGGAGAAACTCAACCCATCTCCGATGCCGCAGGTTCAGGTCATGCTGGGAGAAGATATAACGCAGGCTCTTATGATCTGAGAAGACCACAAATCACTCTCCATGGAGGTAATGTCGCCACAACTTTAGTGCGAACACTACTGCTGCAAGATCTAGGTCACGGGTGGAATAGTTACGCTCATGAGGGCTTAACTGCCTAGACCCATAATAGATCAATCCCTTCTTTTGCCTCACCATGCACCCCAGACCAATTCCAGAAGCATCGCAAAACACCTCATACAACAACCCTTTCTCTGGAAACCTATGTACGAGAGCACTGACCAACTTCTCCTTCAGGTAGTCGAAAGACTTATGGCATTGCTCGCTCTATAGGAAGACTTGGTTCTTCCTAGTCAATGTTTTCAATGGAGAAGCAACTCGAGAAAAGTCCGAAATGAACCTCCGATAGAAACATGATAACCCCAGTAAACTACAATCTTATGCCACGCTCTTGGGTGTTTCCCACGAAACAACTGCCTCCACCTTCGACGGGTACACTAAAACTCTATGCTGAGACACTACGTTCCCAAGGAAGTGTACTTCTTGTGTCAAGAACTTACACTTTGATAATTTCTCATAAAGCTGGTTGTGTCGAAGGACTTCTAAGACTTCCCTGAGATGCTCAATGTGCTCCTCCTCTAATCTTGAGTAGATCAGGATGTCATCGAAAAACACAACGAAGAACCGGTCCAGATACTCTCAGAAGACAAAGTTCATAAGTCCCATGAACACAGCCGGTGCATTCGTAACTCCAAACGGCATCACTACAAACTCGAAGTGCCCATACCCGCACCTGAAATCCGTCTTCGAGATGCCACTGTCCTTTTCCCTTAGCTGATGATATCCAGATAGTATATCAATATTAGAAAACCATCATGCTCCCCTCAGTTGGTTGAAGAGATCATCTATCCATTGAAGGGGGTAATAGTTCTTGACCGTTACCTGGTTCATCCTTCGGTAGTCTATGCATAGCCTGAGACCACCATCTGTCTTTTTCATGAACAAAACTGGATCACCCCATGGCGATACACTGGGTCGAACAAAACCTTTCTTCATCAGATCATTAATCTGAATCTGCAACTCCCACAACTCCAAAGGTGCCATCTGATAAGGGGCCATCGAAATTGGACGGGCACCAGGCTGTAAGTCTATCCCGAACTCAACGTCACGTCGGGGGGGGGGGGGTAGCGTCAAAACCTCCTCAGGAAAAACATCGAGGAACTCCCCAACTACCTCCAAGACATCCATCATCTCTGTATCAGCTGGAAGCACTAATAACCTTCCTAACAAGGAAAGGAGAGGAATCACATGTCGTATTCCTACCTGATAGCTTCTCTCGCAAACAAAAGATGCGCGCTGCCTATCCACGTCGAAGAACATGACTCTTATCCAGAAGCAGTCGATAACGGCACTAACAGAAAACAACCAGTCGATGCCTAGGATGACATCATATGGCTGCATCGGTAATAGATGAAGGTCCCCACTAGATTGATGGGGTCCCAACGTCAACCCACATCTCCAGAAAAAACAAGATACGCTGGTCTGGCCTCCAACTGGTGTACTCAGCACCAGTGGTACGGAATGTATCTCTACGTCTAGTCCCAAAGCAAGGGCTAGACCAGGCGCAAAAATGGAGTGTGAAGCTCTCGAATCGAAAAAAGAAGAAAAAATAGTGTTGAACAAACAAATCGTACCTCGCACCACCTCTGGTCCTGTTGGAGTTGTCAACTCTACTGCGTGCAACTAACCACACCCAGCTCCTCTGCCTCTCTGATGTCATCCACCTCCCCGACCACACCCTATTCGAGGTCCCTGAGGAGCACCCTGAGGTTGGCCTCCCCCCAGCAAATTCTTCCCTCGGAATAGCATGATCCTGCTGCTGCTGGAAGGTCCTCGCTTGCAACTGGTGCTGCTGAGGTGGGCGCTGAACCTTCCCACCTCCATCGTACAGAGCTCGGGTCGGGCACCGATTCCGAACATGCCCGAAACCTCCACAATAAAAACACTTTGGTCTTGGGCTCGTGAAAAAGGTACGAGCACCTGAATATCTGAAATGGAACTGCTGGGGCCTGCTCCCCACTGGCCTGAACCTGGAAGGTCCCGTCATAGGAGACCTACTGCTGACTGTTTTCCCCTTGGATGAGCCCCGCTAGATCCCCTCTGAGGGTGCACCTCCCAGTGAGTGCATCCTCTCTACAACCTCTTCCTTCTTCTGTACCGCCAAGTACGTCGAAAGGGTGAAGGGGTTGACAACATACTAGAGTGAAGGACAAAGCGCCTCCTCCAAATGTCTCGCCCGAGACTCCTCATCCGGAAAGAGATCTGGAGGAAAGTGCAGGAGATCCTTGAACATGATCCCCAACTCTCGTACTGACATACTCCCCTTCTAAAGGGAGAGTAACTCATTCCACTTCTCCACCTTGATCATGGAAAAAAGTAATTCCTCTCATATTTCCTTCTCAAAGTCAGCCCATGGAACCTCTGCCTCTATCCTCTCTCCAAGGTAGAGCGTCCACCCCTATCGCATTGTGCCTCTTAGCTAACTGACTGCTAGGAGAACCTAGTACTCCCTTGGAGCATGGATCAAGGTAAAAGTGATCCCTAGCCCCACGAGACACCCCTCTGTCTCCGTATCCGAAGTACTACCCTCGTACTTCTTGAGGGTCAGCTGTTGAAAAGGACGGAGATTCTTCTGCCACTGGCTATCTTCCTCCTCTCGGTCAATCCTCAACTGATCGACTGCCTGAATATGTTGGGCCTCGTCCATCTGAGCCACCTGGGGATGACGTCCAGGTGCCATAACTATATAGGAAATATAGATCGCCAAAGACAAAGTAGTAAGGAAATTTCTCAGGGTTTCATTTTATCATTTTATTTCAATTTTTCCCAAGAACACCCAAATCAAGTAAAACACAATCATCATGATGCATGTACGTTCCCTAGGGTCTCTACCCTACAATCAATTTAGTCTCACTTGGTCGTTCGGTAGGCTCAGAGTCCTTGCATCAGATCACGGGGGGCCCAAAAATCCTGTTTCCTAGCCGGTCTTCCCTGGCCTATGTCATGCACCAAGATTAACTAACATTGTTGCCCTAGCATCCCATGAAATCCTCACTATGCCTAACTCCAGACTCCATCCTATCTCTCAACCATCACCTCTGATACCATTCTGTCATGACCCCCTGCCACCAAATATGCCCCTCTTGAGCTGGAAATAGTGAAAGGGAGATAATGACCCCCGAGTCTCACCTCCAGTAGGCCCCGGGTTGGCGACTAGCACTATGAGAATGAGTTTTCACAAATATGGGAGGCATTACCCATTTATTATTTTACGATCGGGAAATAGGACAAGTAAACCACCAAAAAGGAAAAGAAAAAGTGTATAGAAATAATACCAAACCAAGCCCACATGCATGTTTAAACAATTTTATAACAAGGTACAAGTACAAGAAAGCTCAAAGTACAATAACAAAAGAAAAAAGTGCACAAAAACAACAACAACTCCAACTGTCCTACTAGTAGGGCCCCGCACAACCCTGGTAGTCCTCCTGGAAACCTGAATGCAAATGTAGGGTGAGCATACAAGTATACTCAGTAGGGAAACCTAAAGCTCTTGTGCACAAGTGGGGAGACATCCTAATTTCCTGCGAGAACAATAGAAGAAACCTAGAAAGGAATTCTATCCACCCAACCTCACTATCCACACACACCAAAAACACAATCACAACAGGTAGTAGTATATAAAACCAAGATTATTGGGTACCCCGCACCATTTCCCTTTAGTAATATACACTTCCTAACAGAAAATGTCCTGACGCTGCCACACTCTCCCCGCCCGCACACAACTGGGCCTCACAACCACGTATCCCACCTGCACACACCTGGGCCTCACAACCACGTATCCCGCCCGCACACACCTGGGCCTCAACCCGATGATTCTTGGGAAACAGTAAAACCTGCCCGAAGAGTCTTGGACTAAAACCACCCCAATCGAAACCTACCTAAAGTTTCTTAGGTGTAAGGTGGCATCAAGCCATTAGAGCCTAGGGAAGAAGGAGCAGGAAGGAGCTAGTAACTAAGGGGAAAATAAACTCTCCCATGAAATGGAAGTGTTCGGCACTAAGTTCTCAACATAGGTGGGGTGCGATAAAACAGAAAAGATACAGATATATATATATATGTATATCAAACACACATCCCAACCTATGGCTTCTAAATAGAGAAACTGAGCATGTGTCTCGGTACTGCTGTTACACAGCATGCATACAACAAACAACCCCAACCCCATTTAGTTTTTCACATTTCAACAAAATTAGTTTATTAGTTCCTTAACTACTGGGAAACTATCCAAAACTAACCACATCGATCGTTCGTAAATCATATCCCTGCCATCCACAAATCATGTTTGGAAAACAAAAGCAGCACAAAAAATCCCTTCTTATCAAGCAACCAACCCATTGATTATTAATCATGTTCCATTACCATGACCTAGCATTCATTAACTCTTCCACTTTTTATTTATTATTCACAACCCATAGTCCGTTCACATTCAAACCCATCCCTGCAGCCCCGCTACCAACTGCCATAACCACAACTGCATCGTAAATCATTATCCCTTTAATACCATTTACCGCAGCCCTACTACCTGTTCAATTCCTAACAACCCAGGATTCACCCCTCCCTTTCACACACCAGTAAGCAAGACAACACCCACTTGCTCATTATTCCATTTTGTTTAACTGGGGTGATCACACAAGGGTTCCAGATTTTAAACAGCCAACATTACGTGATTAACCAATTTCCACATTCCACAAAGTTTCCATCCACAAAACGGTCTAGAAGGATAGGGAAACATTTAATTGTACAAGCAATGGCCCCCAACGACTGTGATTTTCAGTATGCATAAGCATATTCAATTCACAACATATCAATAGGATAAACAAAGATAAACATAACAACTTCCCCATCCCATGTTCTCTAACTAGTTATTATCTTTATTTAATGGTTCAACTATTTCTCATGAAAACAAGAGGATACCCGCTACACATGATGCACAAATTAGAGAGACAAAGGTAAGATTCCTACCTAAACAAGTTCCGATCGCAATGCTCCCCTGGGTCAACCGTAGAAGACGTCTGTCGGCGTCTGTCACTTCTGTCAGGTCCCAGCAAAACCTCCGCGGGTGGAAGTAAGAAAGGAAAGTCCGAATAAATGCAAATAGATCCAAGCTCCAATGTTCCACCACATCATTACGATCTCGTGGCTGCTGATAGATCGTAAATCGGAGCTCGAACAAAGAAGTTATGGAAAAAATAGTCTTCGAGTCTCTTGGGAGAACTCTGCTCAGAGGGAAGGGGGAGGAGAGGGGTGAGTTGAAAAGGAGGAGAGGACCCCTCCTTTTATAGGTGAGAAAAGAAAAAGTACACAACATGTACCTTATGGTACATGGCGTGTATTCGGTTATTTCACACGGTCTCCATGCGGCTTCAACACGGCTCTGCAGCCGTTGACTGGTCAACACACGGTTTGAGGGTAATGCATACACAGGGAGGGACTACACGACATGTAGTACTAGACACACGGCGTGTACCCATTTATTGCAAATGGCAAGGACACGACACCAACACGGCACACGACCATTGACTGGTAACGCGTACGCGGGGAATGACTACATGGCGTGTAGTACTGGACACACGGCGTGTACCCATTTATTTCACACAACATGGACACGACCTTTAACACAGGGTATACCTAGAAAGGGGGTATGCGGCGTGTACCCATTTATTTCACATGGCAAGGACACGACACCAACACGGCACACGACCGTTGACTGGTAACGCGTACGTGGGGAAGGACTACATGGCATGTAGTACTGGACACATGGCGTGTACCCATTTATTTCACACAACAATGACACGACCTTCAACACAGGGTATACCTGGAAAGGGGGTACACGGCGTGTACTCGCACTACACGGCGTGTAGTTTCAAAATTCTGGAATGTGTGGGAAAAGTCCATTTGACCCTCCAAAACACTTTGTGACCTTATTTTTGAAAAAGGAATGGGCCGGAGAGGTATGTGCCATTACAAATGGTCATTGAGTGCATGTTTCCTCCTTTTTTAAATGTTTAGTATTTAAGAGTTTTTACTAATAAAATTATACTAAAAATAGAAGAGATACTTAGTATGTAGTAATGCCCAATAATTGTTATATATCATGAAATTATGGATTACATATGTTTCAGGTTGTAACTTTCAGCATAAATTTAAAGGATTAAATGAATTTTGATGTCATGATGATTCTAAAGTGTATTGTTTTGGATTAGATATGATAATGGGTTAATAAGTCTAAGTGTGATTTCATGTTTAATGGAATTTACACCCCATTTTATGTTTTTTATGAGAGAATAATATGGTTAATGATATTTTTTATACATTTATTAGAATACAACCCTCTGATTTGGTATACAATTTAGTGAAGACGTCTTATAATAATTATTTATTTTATCTTTTTTGGATATAAGTTAAGGGGAATAGATAAACTATTGGGTAAATTTGATCCAATATGTTGTGTTAATTATAGTTAATTGTGAAAAGGATTATTTCTTTTTAAGAGCATATGTTTAATCATTATTAGAAAATAACATTGAAATGTGATTCGATGGTTACTTTACTAAAGTTGTATAAGGATGTTTTCTATATTGGTAACATTATATGATTATGTCAAATGTAAATATTTTTTTTTTCTAATATGGGATTATATTTTATGAATAATGTTTGGTAATCTCTTTGAAGTGTGTAAGACTTTATTATGGATTTATAGAGATTTGAGTTACTTATTAGGAATATTTGTATGTTTTTTAATAATTATATGATAAAATAATAATATTTATTTTTTTCTAACATTATTATATATAAATGTTGTCGGAGAGAAATTTAAATAAAATCATAGAAGAATAGTTGATTAAAGTATTCTAATTTTTTAAATTTCAACTTCCGAAAATATATATTGGAAACTTTTAAGGATAGACACATATAAAATTATTTATGTCAAGCGTTCGGTGTTATTATTAAGGAATTTGAGAATAATTTAGTATTTATTCATTTGATAGTTTGTTCATATTTTATTATATCAAAACTTATTCAAACCACTTTTGGTTTTTATTAATAGATAGTGAAAAGATAAATATATTTTCATCCTTTTATGGATATTGTATTTCCTTAGAGGTTGAATTTAGTGCTTTAGAAATGAAAAATTAATCATGATAATTATAATGTATATAAATGGATGAAATCATGAATATTGAATGGGAAGAGCTCAAATTAGTAGATTTAATCTTATTTTTTATCCTAATGTTAAAAAAAATATTTCAATTTCATGTAAAGCGAATATAACATTATCGAGAGTTTTTTGAGAAGTAAATTTATTATACCAAGGTACATTTTTAGAAACATAATTTCAAGTATTATTACAAAATAGGTAAATTTATATATTTTTATTCCAAGATTTTATCATGAAATTAATGTTCATAAAAAAATTTATCTCGGATTTTGATACTATGTTATAATAAATGAAATTTGAGAACATTGAATTTAAATTGTGATGAAGAAATTTTTTAAGAGTGTAAGAATGAAAAACATAAATATCTAAAAAATTAATTCTCAATTAAGTAGTACTATTTTTTATAGTGTGTTCTACCATCAACGCCGATCTTAAATGAACTGGGATATACATAAAAAATATTATTATTTAATTGTAAACATTATAATCTTATCCTTGGTATGGAGTGAATAAATATGAATAAATGTATTATTAAATAAATTTTTATAAAATATTTCCTATTTAAAATGAATAATCATTCATAAGTTTATTATCAATTGGTTAGGAATTAATATTAAATTTTTGTAAGTAAAAAATATATTACTCTTAAAATGGTTTTTATACGCATGACCTATTTTTATCTTAATATATTAAACTAATAATTATTTATAAATGATTATAATTAAATTACTAGATTATATATAAAATAAATTTAATTTCTAATAATTTAAATTTTTTATTTGGAATATAATGAGGAAAATTTAGTTTTAATGTTCAGGAAAACATTTTTTCAAAAATTCTTTTTGTTTTTATTTATTCATCGAAATTATAAAACATTTCTCAGATATTTAGTGAATAACTTTAGAAAATGGGAGCTTTTTTTAATACTAATTTCAAAATTATATTTGTGTTGATTTTTTGGGTTTTTATGATATGATCGATTTTTATGTGAATAATGAAAAATACAAAATTTGGAAACCAATAATTTCTAATAATCAAATATTGTAAATTAAAATTAAAAAAATTTCAATGATTTGGTTTTCATGTAAAAACATTCAATTCTATTAAACGTAAAATTTTTAACTCTACATTAATCATTATTATAATTTATTTTTTTATAATTGTGTTTTTAAAACTTATTTTTAGGAAATATTTTTTGATGAATTTTAAATCTTATATTAAAATAAATTTATTTCAATTACTAGAAATGATTATTAAAATTTTAATTTTTTATTTAGATTCAATAGATTCGTATTTTTTTAATATTTTAATTTAATTTTTAGTTATAATGAATTATAACCATGGACTATTTTTATAATCACCTTAATGGATAAAACATGTTATTTAATGTTAAAACTATGATATAAGGCCTCAAATTCTCTAAAAAAACATGCATTTATTTTATAGATGATATTTTCAACCACAAATATCCATGAATTTAAAATATTAAAATTTATTTTCACTTTCCTTCTACTATAACATTTATCTTTTTTATGAGAAGTAAAATTACCCAAATGTCACTCCTTTGATTTTATCTTCTATTATATGTTTTCATTAGGAGAAATAAATAATATGGATTAATCATAGTAATTATATTGAACATGAATAATTTATTCTTGTGGAGGTAATTTAATTTTAAATTTTATAGAATTTATAATATACCTAAATCCTAACACATCATAGATACAATGATTTTGCCAGATGTAGAAAAATCAAAGAAATTTACTTTTAAAATATTAAACATAATAAGCTTTGGATAAATATTGGTTTTTATTAAATTTTATTATTTATAATAATGTATAATTTTTGGTTTAATAGTTTATAATCAATGTCTTATTTTATATTTTTGTGTTTAATGTTCAAATTTTAGAATAACCAAAGAATAATTTAATTATAATTTATGTGAATAAATAATTTATTAGATGATTCAAAAATCCCAAAAAACATTAAATATCACTGGTTGAATGGTAAAGGGCTATAAATTTAATCCAAATAACATTATTTTTTTTGTTTCATTTCAACTATGATGTAAATTTATATCCCATAAATATTGAATAAATCATTATAATTGTTAATGTCAAAAATGGTTAACGAGGAGGGTAAATAAAAATATAAGTTTCAAATTACAATAAAACAATTACAAATTTTATAGGTAGTAGTTATTTTTTATATTTTCAAATAATATATTATATACATTTTCCATTTTTTTCTGATTGACATAATTTGGCTATTTATTATATTTAAATGTTCATAAAATTACTATTGTGACACTCAGTGTCTTATATAAGGACACCACCTCTCCAATATTCTTCACACATAATGAGTAATTTAGTTCATCCATGATCACAAAAAATAACTTATTAGACTTTTATAAACTTTTAATTTCTTTTTTAATACCCTAAGATCGAATTAAGAAGTCATGACGTGTAATGAATATAAGGATATCTAAATAAGTGGTATAAATCTTAACAAAGTTCATTCATTTAATTAATTATTATACATTAATAAATTATTTCATAAATACTATTATATAATAACATAAATATCATAAAAATAATAAAATCAAGTTATAATGAAGGTCTAACCCTTAATAAACTCTATTTCTATCATATAGGAAATGAAATAATTATCTCATGAGTGTGTGTGTAACACCCCGAGATTTTATGAAAAATATTCTTTTTTAATTTCATTAATGTCTTGTGTTGTACGCTACACCAAAAGGAGCTTGCACAACACGCATCCTTGACTTTCCTTACATTACACGCAATCACGATCTTCCTCGATAGCCTGTGTAGTAAGCAATACTGAGTTTCACTAAAAGAGATATTATTATAATATTATTATGAACTAGCCGTTATGAATAGTAATACCCACTTTTTGAAATTTTATAAATTTTATCCTTTAAAATGGACTTAATTTTTGGATTCGGAATATCGAAATTATCTTAGGGTAAAATTTTGGTACTTTTCGGGTAACTTTCATTTTCTGATGAATAGTGAAAATTACTAAATTTTAATTAAAAACAACATTTTTAATAGAAATAATTAATAGTGATAAATTATTAATTTGAGTGGTTTTAAAGTATATTTATAATATATTTTTACAATTTAATACAACGTTGGTTATTGGATGTAATTTCACATTTAAACCAGACATAAACAAGTGTCAATCTTTTGATAGTTATTATCTCTTAAGAACACGCTATTTGTTTTGACGACGAGAATTAATTTTTAAATTAATTAATGTAACTTATATGTTTTTAATTTGGTAAAATAGACATCATTTTTGAGTTCATAACATCAAATATAGCTTTTCCCAAATTTTTAGTATTTTTCTAGAAACGTTCATTTTTTGATGAATAGTGAAACCACTAAGTGGTAGTTATGAAAAATGAATTTTTCATAAAACATAATTTTACCGCTTCTGTGAGTGGAATTTCAAAAATCTGAGAGACGTGGTTGATGTTAGTAAGTAAAATGTGGTTCAATGAGATGAAAATAATTTTTGGTGAATAGTAACTTTTTACTTTTTTTTCCACGGTTAAAAGTAAATATTGTAATTAAGGGTAAAAATGATATTATTATTACCCTAACACATGTCCTAGTTCTATTGGATAAGTGTAATTCGACCAAATACAATCTTAGGAATAAAATATGACCATTTAGGCCCAATTGGATTAGATTAGGATATTTATTATTAATTTATTTAAATAAGGGTTAAAATAGTTAAAATCAAAGTTTAATAAGTATATCATTTTTAATATAGGGTTATACATAAGATAAATTCGACTATAAATATTCATTAGAAATCTAAAAATATTTCCTACATAATTATATTTTATTTGTAATTTTTAGACTTTAAATAAGTTAATTTATTTATGACACAAAGATGATGCAGTAATTATCTTATTAATAAAATATTGACATAATTGATGTTATAAAAAAAACAAATAAATATAAATTGAGATTTTTTATGAATTACACTAATTTTATAGGTTAATATGACATGTTAGTATTGATTTAATTAACTTTTTTCGAACTAATCATTCTGTTATGATTTTCACAAAAATCAATTACTAAATAGTGTCAAAATTGACAAAAAATAGTTTTTAAAACAAATATTATATTATTAATTGTTATTTTATTCCTAAAAATCTATGGTTCGGCCAAATGACTTAGATAAGGTTATATATATTAATAATAAACAAGTTTGTGTTCGTTTGGCTACTTATAGTAAGTTTATTAACCTTATAGTATAAGAACACAAGAAGACACGGTAAAAGTAAAATTATTTTACTTAATGTTAAATCTAAATGATAAGGTTAAAAAAGGAACCTAAATTTTTCTAAATTCTATTGGATGAGAGGATTGCGACCCATCCCCACCTTAGATTCGAAATAAATCAATTTGAAGCTATTTAAAACCGAATTTTACTTTATAATAAAATAATAGTTTTAGTTATTCCAAAGGTGCCTCTCTCCTCCCTTATAAAAGGGCACCTCCTCCCCCTCTTCCTCACACCACTTTGAGCCTTCAAGCTCGGACAAACCCTTAAAAATTCTCTTCTCCACTTCCCTAGAAATATCCTAGAGGTTCTGGTCATCCTCAAAGACCAATTTTAGTGCCCTAAAAGGAGATCTCAAAGAGGTGCTTCAAAGAAGAGGTAATGTCCGTTACCGATTCTTTCAACTTTATTTCTTCTTCCACTTCTTCTTTTTAGGTTGTTTCATTATGAAGTAATAACATCAGTATCAATCATATACAGATATGTTACTATAATTATGAAACAACCCTATTTCATCATCTATCCATCCTACGGAAAACGAAATCACCGCGCGTGCGTACGTACGGAATACCGTCTCCACGCCGTGGTATAATCTATTTTCCACCACCAACTTACATTGATGGGTATAATGGTGAAAATAAACAACTATATATGATTATTGTAAAGTGGTATTAATTCTGAAATAGTATCCATACACTCCAATACAATTCCATGATCATGAGAATGATATCATCGCTCGTGCGTACGTACGGACTACTGTCTCCACGACGTGATGAGATTCATTCTCCACGTTAACCATTCATGAATGATTATAAAATATATATAAAAGT
The DNA here is from genome assembly GCA_963277665.1 of Viscum album. Lineage (NCBI taxonomy): Eukaryota > Viridiplantae > Streptophyta > Magnoliopsida > Santalales > Viscaceae > Viscum > Viscum album. The sequence goes on along the minus strand of OY728129.1, from coordinate 39,871,889 downwards.
AATCATGAAATATATGACATAATAATGATACTGTACCTATCTGTATATATATGTATGTCATCTACTTAATTCCATTCAACTCAATAAGGAAACAAAAACAGCGTTCATGCGTACCTACGGCCTACCGTCTCCATTAACGGTGTATTTATTTCCATTTAATGATCTATTATATATATATATATTCAGAATATATAATATATATATCATGTTTTATATTCTGGAATTAAGTAATCCTGATCCAAGTAATCATATGAATAATTACAAGTCAAATCACGGACGACAAATGAAACGATTTTACCCAAAACACTCTTTAACATGGAATTTACAAAAGAACCGGTAAAATAATGTCATAAGTGAACCATATATGATATCATAACAATGATTATGATTCTGGAATAATTAAATGACATTATTTAAATCATTATACAGGAGGATTGGATACTTACGAAACAAATCAGACCTAAGGTAAGGGAAATATCAGAATCTCATTTTTATCCGAGATTGTTTATACTTTGAAATTTACTGGGGTGTATTTTATCATCCACATCCATGTTTCCTCAATATGAAATACTATTTCCATCCACCTAAAATTGTTTAAATCCAATTTTACCCTTTGGTGAGTTTTTAGTAAAAGATATGAAAGGAATCTTTTGTCGTTTTTCGTACGATGTACTTTTTGACTTTTCCGACAAAAGTACGAGAAGAATGTCCTTTTAACTTATACGGAATGAATGGATTTTAAAAACATTATTTCCAAGAAGCTTCCCTTACAAGTTTTCAAGTATATTTTTTATAAAATTCTTTTAGTTTAAAATTGTATGACATGTTAAGAAAGGGAAAATGTTTTTGAAGTAGAAAGGATATTTTCCTCAAGAATGGAGTTCAAGTGTTTTGTCAAAATTATTTTCCATATAAGATAATAAAGGGTTCTGTTTCTATCCCTATTATTACATTTATTTTATTATGTTGTGATGGAATTATTTTTATGATTTCATTTATCTTATATGAATTTTTTTATGATGTCACAATGTTTAAGATTCCCATTTTTATTACATGGGTTATGCTATGATGTATAGTTTATGATTTTGTGGAACACATAATAATGGTATCATTATGAGATGGGTGAGACCTATATCTCCCTCCAATGAAGTGGTTAAAGATTTTATATCTCATGAGATAGACATTGCTGGAACGACAGGTTAAACCGGTTCAGTGAAACAGGACTGAAACGAGGAGTGAACGCGGTTCAGAAATGGACTTTGTCCACTAAGATAGTCTTGGCAATGAGTCTTGACTAATAAGAAATGATTCTCTATGATTATGTCTGTATGTCACAAATTTTCATGCTTTATGTTATGATTATTGGGATTACATTTCACTACTATGATTTATCCCATGTTATGATATTATGATCTGTTTTGCAGGTTAATATTTCCAAAATGTTATGTTCTTATGAATATGATGTGATTGATATTTCTATTGTTTACCCTTACTAAGAATTTGAGCTCACCCTTTTATGTTTTCTTTTCCCCATGAAATAAAGAAAGTTTTCAGGTAAAAAAGGAAGATCTTTATGAGAGATGTTGAAGATCTTTCAACACGATTAGAAGATTATATTCCAAGTTTCCAAAGACACTAAACTATTACGGTCCTTATGTGTGTGTTTTTGTTATGTATTAAGTATTCCTCAAAAGTAATGTAATGTCCATGTACGTTAAGATTCGGCTCTCTACAGTTGGTATCAGAGGGAAGGTTTAGTCAACCTTTGGAATCTAGGATGCGAAAATGTTAGTGAGATCCCTAGAGATATTTCAAAGGTATGTCTAGGGATATCCCTAAGGATAAGTATACCTATAGAATATAGTCCTAGAACTACGGTAACGATCATAGAATTTAAACTAACATGTTAGATATTGAGGGTACTCCCCCTTTACTATGTTGCTTTCCCAAGCATGATTTTTGCCTCTAACACTATTATTTTAGGGTTTTAGACTATGGCTGGAACCCGAAGGAACCGTGTTAATCAATGCAATGGAAAATGCAATGATTTTACTCCTGAACAAACAAATGTTATGGGAGATAGAGTGAAAAATCTTATTGCTATACTTACAAAAGATATGAATCATTCTAGACTTCCAAATAAGCAGAGAAGGGAACAATATTCTATTGAATCCTTCATGAGGCAGCGTCCACCATCATTCAGCGGGTCTACTGATCCATTAGTTGCTGAAAAAATGGATTAGTACTACTGAAAAGATATTCTCAGTTCTTCAATGTTATGAACATGATAAAGTTATCTTAGCAGTGTATCGTTTGGAAGGTTATGCTGATCAATAGTGGAATCTTATTAAGAATACGAGGAAAAGGGATGAAATTGAGTCCATGGAATGGTTAGAGTTAAAGAAGTTATTTTTCAATAAGTACTTCCCTCATATTTTCTGAACAAAGATGGAGAAGGAGATTCTTGAACTAAAGCAAAAGGATGATGAATCTGTTGTTGTATACGAAGCAAATTTTACAAGGCTTGCAAGGTATGCATCTGGCTTTTTCATCTAACCTGAAAGTAAAGCTGATCGATTCTTCAGTGGCTTAAAACCAACTTTTTTAAGGGAATTAGTTATAAGAAACTTCAGTAGCTATGAAGAAATTGTGCGCTGTGCTATTGAGGTAGAAATGGAAGTTGGTGTTACATATTCATCTCATGGTTTTGACAAGAAATGAAAGATGGAATTCAAGGAGAAATCTCAGAATAATGGTGAAAAGAAGATGACTGTTTCCTTATGCTCAAAGTGTGGAATGAAGCATGGTGGAGATTGCCTTAAAGGGACTAGAAAATGTTTTCTATGTGGAAAAGAAGGTCATCAAGCAGCTGAGTGTCGAAGTAATGGAAAAAGTGTTGCTAATGGTGTGAATAAAGAAAAGACTACAGAGAACGCACCAACAACACTTCAATGATTCAAGTGCAATGAAATGGGGCGTTATGGTAATCAATTCCCTAATTCAAGGGTTAATGATGATCGACATGAGAAACCACTTAAGGAAAAGGACAAAGGGAAGTCACATGCGATCACTATTGGCGATGTTGAATATGACAACGATGTGGTGGAATTATTAAGTGTTTATGTAATGGGATTCCAAAATAATTTTGTATATAGTATCGTGGAATATTGGAATATTTATGTATTGGTCTATTGTGGTTTTAAATAATTTTAGGGTACCGGTAACCATTTAACGTGATTGAGATATTTTTGGTAAGCAGATGATATGCACATTATGAAGGGACAATAAGATAATGAGATGTTTTATTGTATTCATGAGCTCCTGATTGATATAATGACTAAGTGGTATCATGGTTTGAGTATATATAATTTTGAGGATTTTGGTTTGTTGAAAGTGTTAACTTTTAACTGCATTCATGTTTTCACTAAGGTTCAATGGGTATACATGATTAAGGTATTCACATGTTTGTAATTTGACCAACAATATATATCTTATGATATATGGGGGATAAATGATGGCATTCATGTGATTGTTATGTGACATTTCAAGTAATCATTTTTATACTATGAGCTTGGACCGAAGTATTTTAGATGAGCTTAAAAATTGGAATGGATTATGTTGGACATAAGTTAGTATGGTTTAAGGATAGAACTATTTCGATATTATTAATGGGATGTTATAGTAATATAGCTATAGAAAAAGGACAACCTATAGGACGGGCGATAGCCCATCGCATCGGACAAGGATGTGGGAATCGAACCCACAACTAAAGTGCGACTGGCCTTTATCGCCTACCACTGGCCTATAGGATGTCCCTGGTTAGTAGAAACTAGTTTTATTTTATTACGCGGTATGATATATGGAGTACAAGTTCATTTTTGGAATCGCATACGATTAACCTCACCATAGATGGACTTATGTATATTTGATAACTTCTTATAACCTTTTGGTTGAAATTGATGGAATGACCCATCCTTCTATCACATGACATATTAACACTTCATGAATAACAAATTCAACTTCATTTATTTAAGAGATGAAGTTGAAATTGTTCAAAGCACGAACAACCGATAGATTGTACCAAAATAATGTAAGTATTTATTCTAATTCAAATTCTTCAACTTTAGGGAAATGATCTTGAAAACCAAAAATGTTGTCCTAGTGCTCTTATATCTGATGAATCAGATGGTACCTTATATCGTCACAAATTTATGGCTTTGTGATTGCTGGCTTTTCCATATCCATTTTCTCTACCACTCTCCATCAGAACACGATGGTTAGATTTCTCTTCTATATCCATATTTTCACCTATGTGGAAAACCAGTGATTAGTTTATTTGGGTAACCGTTAAGTTTCATACTTTTGTTTTTAAAGATTGGTTTTGGTATTCCATTTTATGATGTGGGTTTCTATTAACGAAACTTTCGAGTAGTAAACCATTTATAACCCCGATGAATTTCAAGGGTGATATTCATTTTAAGTGGGGTAGAATGTAACACCCCGAGATTTTATGAAAAATATTCTTTTTTAATTTCATTAATGTCTTGTGTTGTAAGCTACACAAAAAGGATATTTCACAACACACATCCTTGACTTGCCTTGCATTACACGCAATCACGATCTTCCTCGATAGCGTGTGTAGTAATCAATACCGAGTTTCACTAAAAGAGATATTATTATAATATTATTATGAACTAGCCATTATGAATGGTAATACACACTTTTTGAAATTTTATAAATTTTAACTTTTAAAATGGACTTAAATTTTGGATTTGGAATATTGAAATTAGCTTAGGGTGAAATTTTGGTACATTTCGGATAACTTTCATTTTCTGATGAATAGTGAAAATTACTAAATTTTAATTAAAAATAACCTTTTTAATAGAAAAAATTAATTGTGATAAATTATAAATTTGAGTGGTTTTAAAGTATATTTAGAATATATTTTTACAATTTAATACAATGTTGGTTATTGGATGTAATTTCACATTTAAACCAGACATAAACAAGTGTCAATCTTTTGATAGTAATTATCTCTTAAGAACACGCTATTTGTTTTGACGACGAGAATTAATTTTTAAATTAATTAATGTAATTGATATGTTTTGAATTTGGTAAAAATAGACATCATTTTTGATTTCATAATATCAAATATAGCTTATGCCAAATTTTTAGTATTTTTCTGGAAACTTTCATTTTTTTGATGAATAGTGAAACCACTATGTTGTAGTTAAGAAAAATGTATTTTTCATAAAACATAATTTTATCTCTTCTGTGAGTGGAATTTCAAAAATCCGAGAGACGCAGTTGATGTCAGAAAGTAAAATGTGGTTCAATGAGATGAAAAAATAATTTTTGGTGAATAGTAACTTTTTACTTTTTTTTACCACGGTTAAAAGTAAATAGGGTAATTACGGGTAAAAATGATATTATTATTACCTTAAAACATGTCCTAATTCTATTGGATATGTGTAATTTGACCAAAAACAAACTTAGGAATAAAATATGACCATTTAGGCCCACTTGGATTAGATTAGGATATTTATTATTAATTTATTTAAAGAATGTTTAAAATTGTAAAAATGAAAGTTTAATAAGTATATCATTTTTAATATAGGGATATACATAAGATAAATTAGACTATAAATATTCATTAGAAGTCTAAAAAAATTTACTACATAATGATATTTTATTTTGTAATTTTTATACTTAAAATAAGTTAATATATTTATGACACAATGACGATGTAGTAATTATCTTATTAATAAAATATTGACATAATTGATGTTATAAATACCCAAATAAAGATAATTTTCGATTTTTTATGAATGAAACTAATTTTCTAGGTTAATATGACATGTTAGTATTGATTTAATTAACTTTTTTTGAACTAATCATTCTGTTATGATTTTCACAAAAATCATTTCCTAAATAGTGTCAAAATTGACATAAAATAGTTTGTAAAACAAATATTATATTATTAATTGTTATTTTATTCCTAAAAATCTAATGTTCGGAAAAATGACATATATAAGGTTATATGTATTAATAATAAACATCTTGGGGTTCGTTTGGCTGCTTATATTAAGTTTATTAACATTATAGTATAAGAACACAAGAAGACACGATAAAAGTAAAATTATTTTACTTAAAGTTAAATCTAAATGATAAGGTTAAAATAGGAACATAAAATTTTCTAAATTATATTGGATGAGAGAGTTTCGACCCATACCCACCTTAGCTTCGAAATAAATCAATTTGGAGATATTTAAAAATGAGTTTGACTTTATAATAAAATAATAGTTTTAGTTATTCCAAAGGTGCCCCTCTCCTCCCTTATAAAAGGGCACCTCCTCTCCGTCTTCCTCACACCACTTTGAGCCTAAATCTCATACAAACCCTGCCAAATTCTCTTCTCGACATCCCTAGAAACATCCTAGAAGTTCGTGTCTTACTCAAAGACCAATTTTAGTGCCCTAGAAGGTGATCTCAAAGAGGCGCTTCAAAGAAGAGGTAATGTCCGTTACCGATTCTTTCAACTTTATTTCTTCTTCCACTTCTTCTTTTTTAGGTTGTTTCATTATGAAGTAATAACATCAGTATCACTCATATACTGATATGTTATTATAAGTATGAAAGAACCCTATTTCACCATCTATCCATCCTACGGAAAACGAAATCACCGCACATGCGTACGTATGGAAAACTGTCTCCACGCCGTGGTGTAATCTATTTTCCACCACCACCTTACATTGATGGGTATAATGGTGAAAATAAACAACTATATATGATTATTTTAAAGTGTTATTAATTCTTAAATATTATTCATACACTCTAATACAATTCCATGATCATGAGAACCATATCATCGCTCGTGCGTACGTACTGACTACCGTCTCCACGACGTGATGGGATTCATTCTCCACATTGACCATTCATGAATGATTATAAAGTATATATAAAAGTAATCATGAAATATATGACATAATAATGATACTATATTTATGTGTATATATATGTATTTCATCTACTTAATTCCATTCAACTGAATAAGGAAACAAAAACAACGTTCATGCGTACGTACGACCTACCGTCTCCATGAACAGTGTATTTCGTTCCATTTACTGATCTATTATATATATGTATAGTATGAATATATATTATATTTATCATGTTTTATATTCTGTAATTATGTAATCATGATCTAAGTAATCATATGAATAATTACAAGTCAAAAAACGGACAACAAATGAAATGATTTTACCCAAAACGCTCTTTAACATGGAATTTACAAAACAACGGGTAAAATAAAGTCATAAGTGAACCATATATGATATCATAACAATGTGTATGATTCTGGAATAATTTAATGACATTATTTAAGTCATTATACAGGAGGTTCGGACACTTACGAAGCAAATCAGACCTATGGTAAGAGAAATATCAGAATCTCATTTTTATCCGAGATTGTTTATACATTGAAATTTACTGGGGTGTATTTTATCATCCAAATCCATGTTTACTCAATATGTAATATTATTTCCATCCCCCTAAAATTTTTTAAATCTAATTTTACCCTTCGGTGAGTTTTTAGTAAAAGATATGGAAGGAATCTTTTGTCGTTTTTCGTACGAGGTACTTTTTGACTTTTCTGACAAAAGTACGAGAAGAATGCTTTTTTAACTTATATGGCCTGAATGGATTTTTGAAACATTATTTCCAAGAAGCTTCCCTTACATGTTTTCATGTTTATTTTTAATAAACATTTTTTAGTTTATAATTGTATGACATGTTAAGAAAGGGAAAATGTTTTTGAAGTAGAAAGGATATTTTCCTCAAGAATGGAGTTCAAGTGTTTTATCAAAATTATTTTCCATCTAAGATAATAAAGGGTTCTGTTACTATCCCTATTATTACATTGATTTTATTAAGTTGTGACAGAAATATTTTTATGAATTCCTTTATCTTATATGAATTTTTTTATGATGTCATGATGTTTAAGATTCCTATTTTTATTACATGGGTTAGGGTATGATGTATGGTTTATGATTTTGTGGCACACATTAGAATGGTATCATTATGAGATGGGTGGGACCTATATATCCCTCCAATGCATTGGGTAAAGATTTTATATCTCATGATATAGACATGGCTGGAACGGCAGGTTAAACCGGTTCAGTGAAACAGGACTGAAAGGAGAGGTGAACTCAGTTCAGAAATGGACTTTGTCCACTAAGATAGTCTTGGAAATGAGTCTTGACTATTAAGAAATGATTCTATATGATTATTTGTGTATGCCACAAGGTTTCATGTTTTTAGTTATGATTATTGGGATTACATTTCACTACTATGATTTATCCCATGTTATGATATTATGATCTGTTTTGCCGGTTAAGATTTCCAAATTGTTGTGTTCTTAATAATATGATGTGATTGATATTTCTTTTGATTACCATTACTGAGAATTTGAGCTCACCCTTTTATGTTTCCATTTCCCCAGGAAATAAAGAATGGTTTTAGGTAAAAAAAGGAAGATCATTATGGGAGATGTTGAAGATCTTTCACCACGATTAAAATATTATATTCCAAGTTTCGAAAGACACTAAACTATTACGGTCCTTGTGTGTGTGTTTTTGTTATGTCCTAAGTATTCCAAAAAAGTAATGTAATGTCTATGTACATTAAGCTTAGGGTCTCTACAGTGTGAGGTCTACCACCACTACAATGAGATATGTTTCATTTTTAATCATCAAATCACAAGGATGGTTATTATGATAGATTTATCGAATATATGTGGTATTTATAAAATAAATATTCTTCTATAAAGTTATTATGTTAATCACCATATTACCGATCCACACCTTAAAAATGACAGTGTCACTTGTGTGTAATTGTGGAGTACTACCTTTATGAATTAATGTGGATCATTTTTCATGTATTGTTTTCATGGGTCATTATAAAATTTTATTTGATGTATTAAAATGATAATTAATCCATTATTAAAACTCAAGTTCATATGGAACCATGAAACATTTTATCATGGTAATCCTAATGAAATATTTTTGGAATTATGAACTGAAAACCCTTAAAATATCTGAAATAAACTTAACATATTTAGTAACTAAATTTGTCGTCCTAATTAAATAAATAAAAAAAATAATGTTACTGGTATAATAATTAAATGGATGATTTACAAAAAAGAAAAATAATAAATTTTTATTATTTATATGTTAGAGAATGTACAAAATAATTCAGGTTATGTGGGAAGGAATTTCTCATCTTAGCTTTTTTTCATGGAAAATTATTCTATTTTTACCACTAAGTTTATTTTGAGTGGTGTATATACAGAAATATTGATGTATTTTATCATTAATTAACTAAAATATAAGTGTATTAAAATTCCATTTAAATATATCAAATTCAACATCAATTTTTATTTAATATTTATTTATGTAATGAGGGATTTTACTTGAAACCCATGTCTTGATGTTTTCTTATCAAAATAATTCACCTCCATATCCATGGTCGTGTAATGATTCATGAATGTTTGTATTTACATTTTAGATATTTTTAATTTCCATTTTTAACTAGTTGTACATTAATTAAATATGATATAAAGGAATATCTTCAAATGTTTTCAATATTTCACACATATTCCTTTTTATAAAGGTGAAAAAATAATGTTTTCTTATATCATATATGCCATGTAATCATTTTTCTACCATTATGAATAATAATTTCATTGAATATTTCTTTAAAATCATCATTTTCATTTTCAATGAATTAAATTTAATAAATATTTGTGAATTTTTCTAATATGTTTTAAGAATGATAATTTACCCATGCATTAAAATTATTTTATATTTATTTTAAAATCATTTTCATCTATGTCAATTTAATTTGATGAATCTTATATTTTATAAGAGATATGCACTAAATATATTACCCACAATATTGTTCTGGATGTCTTACAATCATGATGTTGTTGTTTTGACTGTAGAATAATATTTACATTACGAATTCGATTTAACATGTATTGATATTTATATTTATTATTTATTTTATTGATTATTCACCCCATTTATATGATGAATCCATTGGGATTACTAAATTATGTGTGTGGATAATTATAGCCAATTGGTGCATTAGCGGGTATAATGAGACAAACTGTCTTATGTATTTAGTGTGTGCTTTCCCAAATATTTATGATGTCTTGGCACGAGGCCCTGATGATATGTTTATGACATCTTGGAATGATGCCTTAATGGTGCGATTATAATGCCCACCATTATGAATTTCATTATAAAGAAATCAATTTTTTTTGTCACAGTGATTATTTATATGTTTATCCTTGGATATGTTTTTGTTCTAATTGTCAATGGTTTTTTGGGAAATATTTTTTCTTCATAGTATAAGTATATTAACATTGATTTAAAATACTTTTTAAGATCTATTATGGATAAAGTATTTTTTCTAGGTAATGATTTAATATATTTATGGAAGCACCCTTGGATTATGATGATCTATGATGCTTTATTAGGAGACATATTCTGATAAAAATTGGGTAAAAAATGATTTCTTGTGTAAGTAATTTATTATTTGAGTTTTTCCTTAATTTTATATCCCTTTATAGTTTGTTTTGTCACATCCCATGTTTTAAAATCTGTCTCAATGGGCTTAAGGTTGAGTAACAACTATACCAATGACCATCTATTCATTATGGGTATTCATCTTAAAAGAAGTTTATATGTTTTTACTTAAACATGAGTATAAATTTAAGAATCCATTTTTTTACTACAGTAGATACTGAGTAGATGTGTCCATATTTTTATTTTTTGGGTTTCATATGTATTTTTTTTTCAAATTCATTATGAATTTGAACTAATAACATGCTTGATATGAAAAAATGTGAAATTATTTTTATACATCATATAATTATGGGTGTTTTGTATTTTAGTGCTGTATAATTTAATTTATTTCAATTTATTAAACTTGAATTACATCAAGTATAAACTAATATAATTTTATAAAATATGTTATTATTTATATTAAATTCCTATAAAGTAATATTTAATTATTAGGAACAAGTAAAAATATAATATGTATTGGTAAAAAATTATAAATATTATATTAATTTTAGAAAATTAAAAAAAACTATTATAATTTTTTTAATTTATTTATATTACTATACAATATTATAACAATAAAATAATTAGACATAATATAGTGTAAATTCATTTAAACGTTTTATAAATTTGTTTCAATTCAATGAAAATTTGTTTTAATTAATATAATTTACTATAAAGAGATATAATTAAAATAAATTAGTATAAGTTATGAAAAATTATTATTAATTATTAATATTCTGTATAAACTAATATTTATTAACATATATTAATATAAATATTTAAAAAGAAAAAAATAATTACTAAAATTTATTATATATTAATATAAATTAGTATAAATTGATATAAATTTTTATTTATCATATAAATTCATATACCTTTTATGAAATTAATATTCACTATCATAGATTGATATAATTTTATAAAAAATAATAAAAATAAAAATTAAAAATTATAAATTACTAGAAACTGATATAATTTTAAATAAATTCATATGAGTTTCTGTAAATTAGAATAATTTAGTATAAATGACAATAAATTGTTAAGAATTACTATAAAATAATAAAAATTTATTATAAAATAGTATTCATTTATATGAAATGATAAAATCAGTATAAGGTAATAAAAGTTAGAATAATTTGATATAATTCAATAAAAATTTATAAATTATATAACTAATTTGTAAAAAATAATTTAAAGTATTATATATGCGTATAATTGATTAGAATATATAAAAATTATTTTATATTACTATAAGTATAAAAAATATAATATTGATTAATAAAGATAGTATAAATTAGAATAATTCAGTATAATTAAGTAGAAAGTTTTGTAAATTAGAATAATTTATAATAAATTTTTATTATAAAATTTAAATTAATATAAATTGTTATGGATTACAAAATATTAGAATAAATTAATTTAAATATTAATAAATATTATTATTAATTCCTATAAAATATGTATAAATTAGTATAATTTAATTCAAATATGTATAATTTTGTATAAATTATTAGAAATTACTCTAAATTAATAAATAATATTATATATTAATTACCATTAGTATAAAATAATATAAATTGAAATAAATTAGTATAAATTAGTATAATTTGTTTTGAAATTAAAAAAATCTTATATAAATTAGTTTAAATTAATAACAGATATTGTAAATTAGTTTATATTATTATTTATTAATATAAATTAATACAAATTAGTATTAATTCCTTGGAAATTATCATAATTTAGTATAATTTTCTCTAAATTTATATAATTCATATAAATTAATATAAATTTTTATAAATTAATAAACAATGGTATAAATCTATTAAAATGACTACAAAATAGTATAAATTATTTTAAAATAGTATAAGTTTGTATAAATTAATAAAAACTGATATACTTTTCTATAAATTAATAAAAGTTAATATATATTACTATAAATTATTATAGAACAATATAAATTACTAAAAATTAGTATTAATTTTGAAAAAATAGTATAATTTACAATAAATTGTGGTAAATTACTATAACTTACGGAAATTTTCTTATTTATTTGTAATTTAGTAATATTTAGTATCATTAAACATAAATTAATAATAATTTATACAAATTATTTTGAAATAAAAACGGTTTGTATAAATTTGTATAAATTATTGTAACATAAAAAATATTAATATAAATGAGTATAAATTCCCCAAAAAATTTTATAAAGATAAATAATTTATCATAAATTTATATAATTTATGATAAATTTATATAATTTATTATACATTATTATAAATTAGTATTATTTCAAAGAAAATAATTATAAATTAATACAAACTAGTGAAATTTCGTAATAAATTAAAATTTTTAAAAGAAATTAGTATTAATTAGTGTTATTTACTATATATTCATAAAATTTAGAAATAATTTCAATAAATTACCAATGATAATAAAAATTATTATAAATTGAATTTTTTATATTTCAAAAAATTTAATAATACTTAAAAATCAATATTTTAAAAATATATTATAGAAAACTAACTAATCAAATCATTTAATGAAAATAGTAATGTAATATATTTTTTTATAAAAAATTCATTACTATAACATTTTTAGATAAGATCAGAATCATATAATAGAACACAATATTTACAAAGAGATAACAATTGAATAAATCATCATGTACAAAAGAATGAATTTTGTATAAATCTTGTCTATATTGGTGGAATCTATGCCCCTATATCATTTGCATTGTAAAATTCAAAATCTATTTCATATGAAATAATTATGTTCTAATATAAGATGTGTATCCTTAATGATATGATACATTTCATAATATTGTCTATTATATTTTATGTCCAATTTTTCAGAATGATTTTGTATTTTTTTTCAAAACTGTTAATGGAAATTTGATGGAAACAAAAAAATTATAGTACAATCTTAGTTTAAAAATGTTGTACATGATGATGATGGCCCATCCATTCATGAAAAAAACTCATAATGATGATTATAATCATGAATTGAAGCCTCATAGAATTTATGATTTTTTGAAATCAACAGAGTATGTGTCTTATCCCCTATGAAATATAATTAAAATTTGATATTGTTACACACATTATGGATATGAAATATAGTGTTAGAATCCCAAATAATTTCTTTGGACATATATTTTCTTTGCTTAAACTGTTTTCTCCTAAATATTATACATTACATAAAAATTTCTATAAATTTAAATGAATTGGTTAATTATTTTTTCTTAGTTATCAAGATATTCATTGATATGGAAGTGAATAAATCATATATCAACCAGATTATGAGTCATTAGTTAATTTCTCAACATGTGTAAATTTTTTTTAAATCAATACAACAAGGGAAGTACAGATTTAATTCTATTAAATAATTAATGTATTTTCTGATTACATATAAATTGTAAAATCTATTCATGTATAAAAAAACATCATTCAAGATATAGAATATATCTGCAATTTCATTGGTAAAAATATAAATCAAAATTAGGCTATTGATTCGTGGAAAACATTTATCATATGCATCATTATATTTATTTAGAACCTCAAAATTTACCATCGTATCATACTACAAAATATTTTAGACCATTTGGAGGTTAAGATATTCAATACTTTTATTGACCAATATTTATGAATCTTTATATCTTACCTCCATTCTGTTTGATGAAGGAACCACATATAAATATATATAAAACAAATATTACAAAAAATATAAAAATGGTTTCAACTCTTTATTGTAATCCATTACTTCATTAGTTAATTTTATTTTAGAATAATGGTTTATGTACATATAATTAGTATTAATGCCTAGATTTTATACTAAAAGGTGTATTAATGTGGATAATCAGTCACTTTCTAGTGTATGGTATGATATATGGATAGAGTACATATGGTCTAAAATACATTCAATCCCTTATGAATAGAAGTTAATAAATTATCAATGTCAATGGAATAAGTCCTATATTTTTACATCAATGGAAAATTTCATCTTTTAAAACATGTATTCTAACAGGATTCAAATAATTTTAAAAATGGTATAATTAAAAGATGAAAACATTCCATTGTTTCTTTGTATTCTTGTGAAATATTTTTTCTCTTCATTGTTTCATTTTACATTTGGGATAACATTAAACTTATAATAAATAAGATGTTTTCAAAGAGTATACAATTTGATAATGTGATGTATTTTTTTAATTTTCTATAATGCTATGATTTTTTGGTTTTTCACATCTTATACTTAATTCATATTGATAATAAATATTTTCATAACATATTTTATACCATTTTGTACAGACATGAAAATTCCAATAATATAATGAAAGAGCAACTAGACATTTCCCAAATTTGTTGGCATCCAAAAATTTACTTGTTGGAAATGAAATATCATAAAATTTAATGCATCCAAAAATAGATTATGAACTTTATAATGAATTATTTATTTTATTTTTTCTGTGGAATAATGATTTGATGTAATCATTTGGATTTTATTATAATCTGTATCATTATATCTGAAATGATCTTATTACTGGGTAAAATATCGTGATAGTTATTTCATCATGGATCTATTACATTTTATTTGCCTTTCTGGGATGTTATTTACTTCCATCTGGATGTATTGAAATAGATATTATATTTTTTCTAAGAAATTTTTGTAGAAAAAAATATGATCCAATAAGTATTCTATAAATGGGTTTTGTTATAATTTTATGTATGTTTTTTTTAAAATATGTTTGATAACTTTTTTAGACTTAATGGAACATTTCATTTTTCATTTTCTATTTAATGATAAATGTGTAGGGATAATTAAATTCAAATATATGTACCCATTCTGGACCCAGATGTAAAAAATAAACGAATTAATGATATAGTAATAACATGCCTTATTCTTAGATTTAACATTATATATTAGAGAATATCTATCTAAATCTAATTCCATATGAATGATCTTTAATCACTTGGACCCCTATGACATTCCAAAAAAATCAAAAAAAAACTTCTTTTTAGGTCAATTTAATTAATTTATACAGTTTAATCTCCTTGGAATAATCAATGAAATCTCACTAAATAGTATAAATATCCAAAACTTAATCCAAATACATATTGATTGTTCTTGGTATGCTACTAATACTCCTAAATGCTTAAATAACCAAAATTCATAGACAAATTTTCAATATATTTAAGACTAACTGATTAAATCAATAGATAATAGCGACAGGGAATGAAACATTATTTTCAAATATCTTATACATAACTCATTTATGAAATTTATCTACCATCACAACTAAATTTCCAAATTTTTTATAAAACAATTCCACCATTATTTGAAAAAATCACACACATATACCTATGCATAAATGAGTATCATGGATGATGAAAGAAGAGAAATAAATATAAATGATGTATTTCAGGAAATACATGCCTAGATGGTGGATGAATTCTTTATGTGGATTATTAGATTATGGAAGAAATTGATGGATCAATAGGGGAATTCTTTATAATCATTATCATCTATGGAAAGATAACATAGTTGAGTTAATTTATTAAAACCCCCATGGATCACAAATATAATAAAATTAAATAATTGTTTTGTGCATCGCATAATACCTAGTGGTCACTAGCCAATAACATGTTTCCCATTTTCTAGACACACACACACCCAATGTTTTAGACATCCCAATGAAGCTCATGGGGTATATAGATTCTCACTATATAGTATTGGGTGGTCTTTACTTTAATTTCACAACATTAATTTTCTACCAAGCACCTAATATTCATTTAATTTCCCCAAAATTCTCTATAATCATCCAAAATCAATTTTAAATGAATACTAGATGAGGATAAAACCCAAACAGGATCTCAATAATCATAGAACCAAAATATTTAGTAATATTAGTGCTCATTTTATCCTTGATTCAACAAAATAAATATAATATTGATTGTTATTTACTACAAACTATTTGTTTTTCATCCATGAGAAAAGTTTTCAACTGATTACAAACCAAATATTGAATTCATCAGGTATAACATCACCTCACAATTTAGGCCTTATATTATATAACACCATATTATATACACATCTAGTTTATATAGTTATTATTTATCCTATAGAACTCTCATAATGACATATATCACATACCCATCATCTACCGAATGACACATTTAACTATAATCTGGTCTCACGAGGCCTGAATACGAATTAAATGAGTAATTTTAAACATCAAGGCATTGATTCACTCAGATAACATATCAAACTCACATACCCTTCTTAGTTACTATTTCACCACAATAAAAAATTCATTAAAACAACCACTAATAGATGTCAACATCCAATTTTTTACATCCATGGTTTTATCATTCTTGTTATCCACTAATATTAAAATTCATACATATTGATCATTTTCACTTATGTCATTGTACACCTCTTAAGACATGGTCTGATAAATAAAACTCATATTCCCTAATGTTTACTATGATAATAATCCAATGACCCCCTGTGTATCATATAACACATTTCAAAATCCATCCACATTATAAATTTTAGCTTCATCAATGACAACATATATAGACTCCATTAGTACTCATGGGTAGATTTACATGTAAATTGTTGCCTCATTGGATATATATAATCCATCTAGTATTTTTCGTAATCCTTCATATTTTCTTGATTACCTACCACCCGAGACACCAGTCCCTTTACGTAAAATGATTAATAAATCTCTAAAATGTGGCACATACAATTAATTAACAAATATTGTGATCCCTAATAAGAGATTTCCTATATTCACACAAATATCAGTAACTCTCTTAAATAACAACCACTAAAAGGTCCATATCTCACAACCCATTCATAACAAAATCCTGATATACCCATTCATATAGTCTCTCCCCCAATGTAGTTGGTATCATAGTGATCAATTCCACCATTATACAATATATTTATCATTTATCCAACCCAAACCTCTTGAATCATGGATAGATCAGATAAAAAGTGAGCTAGGGTACATAGATCTATAATCAGATAACCTCTCCTTCGTGGAAAGGAAAAAAATGGTTCAAATCGCCTCCCGTGAAGGAAAAAATGAATCATGTTGTAGGAAAGTATGTGGAGTCCACTAAAACTTTTTAATGTAAAAAAACTAGTTGCACTATGGAAATAAATATACTTAATGGTTCATCTCATAGAAGAATACTTCGCAAGGGATCTCTATCCAATGTTGAAGAAAATCATGCAACATTCTTCGAAGGAATGTAAATTCCAAATAACTCACTAAG
Source organism: Viscum album (assembly GCA_963277665.1). Lineage (NCBI taxonomy): Eukaryota > Viridiplantae > Streptophyta > Magnoliopsida > Santalales > Viscaceae > Viscum > Viscum album. Next base: position 39,853,981 of record OY728129.1, on the reverse strand, counting down.
TGCATGCATTTTTTTACCTAGAGGCGAACAAACATGGAATATTGATGATATGGATAGAAGGATATAAACTCTCAATGGGGTTTCCAACTGTAAATATGTCTCTCTTGGATGATGTTTTCTACATTGTTTGTTTCCATCAGAAGAATTGAAACTTTGAGCATTGGGCATTGGTTCTCTGTAACTAAAACCTGAATTGCATCTTTTAAATGAATGGTCCATTGAATTCGATGTCTCTTTAGCTTGAAACACATTTTTTAAGGTTTGGGTTCTTCTAAATGGACCTAATTGGGTTTTATGGGTCCCTAAAATACTGCATTAAATTAGCACAACAATTGGTACTGTTATCCGACTCAATAAAGTGATTGAGGATGTTACGTTTGGGTATTTTTCCATCATGGTGGTGGAGATAAATATAATCTCCACCCTGATTGAAAAGTTAAACCATTCTACTCCATCTCATATCATCCAACTAGATGTTGAGTATGAAAAAACCCTCTTTTCTGTTTTTCATTCATGGATGTTGGGACACATTAGAATAATATTAGATTGAAATATCAAACGAGGGGTGTGGAATGAGAGGTCAAATTTTTAACCAATGTCGAAAGAGGTCAAACCTCAAAGACAAAATTTTCCAAAAAAACGTTTCTCATGATGGTCCCCTTGAGGATCCAATTATGTTTAATGATTCTCACATGGCTAAGGGAAAGGGGTTGATGGTCAAAAATCAACCATGCGATTTAACTAATATCAATTCCTCCACGTTTGGACCCATGCTGAAATCTTGGGATTCCATATTCTCAGAAAAGGCATATGTCACTGATGTCGATACACCTTGAAATGTAATAAAATTAAATCATTTTAGTAAGATTAGCCTCAATATAATGGAAATGGTAACTATGTGATGAATTGACTAGTCAATTAGGAAGAGATACAATAAGAAGTTTATCAATAGGTTCATTGTGATAAAATGTTTCTTTAGGTAACTGAAAGGGTAAAAAAAATTTATAAGTTCCACTCACATCCAAATTTTTTAATTCTTATCAAAACCCATCGTGGATAGTGAGGGATTCCGAATTTATTCCTATAAGAAGACTTGGCCTTCATGTGACCTCAATGTGGAGGTTGAGCAGCAATAATTAGAAACCAATCAGAAAAATCCTACCCAGATTGGAGAGGTTGAGGGGATGAGGGACACCTATCCTAAAATGAATATTGGGAAGTAGGTAGAGTGCTCTTACTCTGACAGAACTGATGTTGAGACCTAATATAAAAGGATAAAATCTCTTCCACTAAGTGGTGGAAAATCTAATGGTCAAGGGAACTGACACAGAAGATCTATTACTAAATTGAATTAACTTCTTGTAGAAGAATGATGATTAAGTTAGAAATCGATGAAAATTTTAGGTCACTATATTTTGTTATGGGAACATTTCTTTTTACTCTCACACCCTATCTGGTTCCAATGATTACATTTTATAATTTCAAATAAATAGTTATCACCTACAACTTTTTAAACAAAAAAACATCTAATTTACCTTCCAAAAATGAAAAATTAATTAATGTATTGAAGATATTATTTAATTTGGAGGCCTTTAGTAACAACCAATTTCTCCAAATGTAAGATATAATAAAAATTTTCATCCTCCATCCGAGAAGGAATTTTAATCACCATAAATGTGGAAACAAACCATATTTGAGACAGAACTACATAATTTCATTATAATTTGATGGTCATTTATCATATAAGAATATTATCACCCATTCCTATAATAACTAATTCATCTTCCATATATAACATAAAACTAAAATCATTGAATCTTGATTTAAATGTTTTAATATTTTTATGGGCATATTTAAATCCAAAATTTTTTATGGATCAAGAATTTATAATAAAACATAATGTCATAACATTCTCCATTATGAGACTTTAGTCATGTTTTGTGAAAATATACTACATTCTCACTATAATTTTCAGTCATTTTTAGGAACTACCAATCATATTCATGTCAAAATCTCCATAACATGTTTGTATATATCATATATATCTCTGTATCAATAAACACCTCTGACAATGATCCTTTTTAATGGCTTATATACACTACTCTTCTAATATAAGATTCTATCATACATTCTTGACCATTGGACACTATTCCACTGTTAATTTACCACTCTTTCTTATCAATACTTATCAAAGAGATCCATATAATTCATCTATTAGAAGAGAATTTCTATATAATATATGATCACATAGAATTCTTTCTTATTTTCCAATCTATATAATTAAATGTGATATTTTTTCTTTTAAAAAATCAAACCTTGAAATCATTAACTACACCATGCCTTTATACCCACCATGATGCACATGGTATATAAGCATATTCTATAAAAATATGATCCACTCCCCATAAACTTTCCACATTCATCTAGTTAAGGTATTTCCACATTCTTTGTCTATATATCATAATAAAATCTATAAATTTTCATAAAAAAATGATAACTACATCGTCCTTAATGACATTGCCTAATTTACTGTATACTATTACACACACCTCAAGCATTAAAAAATCGTACCCTCCGACTAAAACACATAAAATAATATATCCAAATTCATATCACACTATAAAAATTATTTAAATTCCCATCACCTAGGTTAGGCATCCATCTAATCCCACCACTCAACTAAATTGAACATATATGTCGAAGAACAATAAATCATTTTATTCTCATATACATCCCATCCATGATAAATTATTCATTGTAACCTCTAATGGTATTATAATTTCTTATTAATTCTATACCCATACCAAAATTTACCTTAGGACTAAGCTATTAGTTCTAATCCATTAGCAAGACCTAAAAGGATTCCAATGAACAAAATCTTTGAATACAATGCATTTCAAAATAATTCATGGGTAATTTGGAAACTAAATTCATACAAGATTATACATAAGTCATGTAAACATTCATATCAAGTATAATGCATGAAGACATAACCTCCTTTTATTTTTTCCTAAGTGTAAAAAATCTACTTTATAAATGTCATATATTTATCAAATGAATCTAAAATGCTATCAAAAAAAAATTCTTATCATATTAACTCTCAATTAAATTATACATGCATTAGAAAAGCATAAAAATTTCATCATATTATAGTTTTTCTAACCTATTTCCATTTAATAGTCCCAAATAAAAACATAAACAATAAATGGGGCCTCCAAACAAGTTATAATATATCTCAATTAGAATATTACAACTTCTCATGTTTTTATTGAATATATTGTTGGTCGAAGTAGTTTACTCAAGAGAGGAGGGATAAATTGGGTAATTATAAAAATTTCTGTTATAAGAATATTATTTTCAAAAGAAATGGTTTCCCCAAAAATATATATAACTCAGTTAATCAAGGATATACTGTTATAAGAGTTTGACTTTTTAACCAACTTCTTAGAAGATTGATTAATTTTCAGTAATATTAATTTGTGTTATTAATATTACTTTTAATGTTATCCTACTAAGAAGAATCAGTTATTACTTCTTTCCAAGACTAACTATCAATGAGAAATTAGTGTTTTCGGGATTATTCAATAAGGCAGTAAAACAAGGAAGACTAAATTTAAACAGCACCGTTGATAGGAAACATGTGGTTCAGTCTCAACTCGAGACCTAATCAACTCCACTTGGTGATCACCTACCACCAAGCAGTTTAAATAAATAAAATCTGATCCACACCCTAGATTAGGGCTAACAACATTTCATAGACTGTCCATGTCACACATGGACCTCTTCAACAATTTTTGTGGGTAAACAAAATAATAACCAGGCCACACAAAGTCCTCTTCCATAGTTTTCGTTGGTAAACAAATGTTTAAAGAGTTTTGTGTAAGGATTTTGAAAAAATACAGTTTAGCACAGAATTCAGTGTGTGTATGGAATATACAGAGTACACACACTACTCAAAATTTAACTAAAAGAATCACTGATAGAGAGTATATATGAGTTTAGAATTCACTAGTGATTGGAAGTGCAGCTTTGGAATCCATTGATTAATCTAAAATGCTTCTGAGTGTTTCTATGGATTTTTTTTCATGAAAAAAAGAGAATCGTGATTCAGCTTGTGTTCCTTGCGAGTTTTGATAATGTGAAGATGCTATATAGATTCCACTGTACTTCATATGTTCTTCAGCAGAGTCGGATTGCATTAATGAGACAATGCTTTCATTGAAAATATTTCAATATGTTCATCGCGGGCATGCTCATTGGCTTGTTTTTCGTTCAGTATCGCTCTCTATTTCTCTTGAGAACGCACACTCTTTATCATCGAATGAATGAGTTTTAGCCGATAGGTTCCATGGGCTTCATACCTCACACCTCATACTATTTCTACAAAGAAACATTAATTATGTTAGTGCATTAAAAGCATCAAATATTACCCATAGAATTTAAATTGAAAGACGAAAAAAATAGCTTAAGAAACAGTGTCACAAGAGGTTATGAAAAGTGTGTCTCCTTCACACGGTGTATAGACATCACATTGTATGAGTGTCACGATGTATCATTTATGGTGTCTTGTGCATGGTTCCTAGTTTCACGGTTTCTTGATTCATGGTGTCTAGCTTCATGGTGTTTGGCTTATAGTGCCTTGATTCATGGTGTTAGGATTCACGGTGTCTGGCTTATGGTGTCTGGCTTACGGTGTCTAGATTATAGTGTCTGGATTACAGTGTCTGGCTTACGGTGTCTGGCATATGGTGTCTGGCTTCACAGTGTATTTTACTTGGGAAAATAACTTTATTCATACTTAAACAGTGATATTCTTGAAAGGTATTGAGCTTAACCATTATAAATCATGACAGAACATGAACCATAAATACACATGATTGGATATAATTTATAGGAGTTAACTAGGTTGAATAATATTGGTGATCATTAATTATATTTGTTATCATTAAAACAAGATTAATGCATGAGGAGTCCAACAATCTCCCCACTTTTGATGATCACAAATCATCTACAGTTAAATTGTAAATTAGATGCAACTATAGAGAAAATACCATATAGAAACTTCTCCACCTTTTGGGATTATAAAAAATTTGAAAGAAGAGATATAAAATAGTGCACATTCAATTAAGATTAAACATAGAGAAATACAAAATAATGGTGAAATACAAAAACAAGGGAATCCCCATCAGAATGGAGTAAGCATTGGTCTTCTTCAAGGAATGGCCTTCTCTTTTCCTTTATCAGCAGCAGAAGAGGAATCCATAGAGGAAGTTGTTTATGTTGAAAAAGGCAGACACGTGGTAGATAAAGAGGTAAAGGGATACCTTCCAAGACTGAGGGATCCAAGGTAGGAGCAGTAGAAGATCTAGTTAGTTGTTGATCATGAATCACAGTCCTGATCTAACCGAGGGTTTGGAAAACAGACATGGTAGTTGAGGCTAAAGGCAGAGGTGAAGGTAGGAAGCCTAGGACAGAGTGGAGCAGCTGCTAAAGCAAAAATTGTTGTACTCTGGACATGAAGATAGGGTTGTAGGAGTTTGATGAATTCTGTAATAATCTCTCCACCGTACTACCTTGCTTTTTCAAAGTCATCATTTTTCCATAAACTTGTCCAACAAGAGGGCAAACTCAGTTAGATTTTGGACATGGGTTTTGAAGGCTTGAGTCACATGAGGAATTCACAAATTCACTAAAAGGTATTTTAAGTTGTTGGTCATATCAGTCTTGGAGAAAATTCGGTTGAAATAGAAATCCGATTTCTTAGAAATCTCGTGTTGGGCATCATTTGCAATCTTGGAGTGAATTTGTACAAGATCAAGAAATCCATCACCGTTCATGACAACTTTAGATAAAGAAGCCACATTAAATCCACTGAATGAATTCTGAATCTATTCATTGAGTTTAGATCTGAGAAAAGTACTTTCCAAGGAATGTTTAGAGGATTGACCAGAGTTATTAGAAACTTTGACAGTGGTGGTCAGATATTTGAGTTGATTTAGTACCATTCAAAGACAACCAGTGTACTCATTAGTGTGTTTATTAAGTTTCACCACAAGCTATCTAATTTCCTTAAACATCAGTTTGTTCCATTTTTCAATATTTTCATCAAAGGATTCCAGATAAGGAAGAATCTGGGACACAACATCTCAAGAGTTTTGAGAAAAAGTGGCTTCTAGAGGAGCAGTAACAGGCTCTTATCTCGAATGTATCTCCTTCTGCATGTCTTCAACCATTCTTCCCAGGGTTGTGACTTCATTACTGAGAAACTTAATTTCAACTCGTACCTCTTGAATCTCATGTTGAATCTTAGGTTGTATTTTCCAAGTGATCTTTCCCAATAATAGTGAGGCATCTCTCTCACATAGAATTATCACAGGACGAAGTTGAGAGTACATAATTTTCTCAATTCCAGATAATAGAGTATCTCCAAAGTCCATTAGATCATCCTTACTGACAATGGAAGACTGTTCAGATAACGGTTCAGGTGTAGGAATTAGTACAGGGTCATGTTCAGGTTCAGGTTCCTTCTTAGGTGCTATGTTTGTGAATGATTTCAACTGAAATAAGGAAGAGAGGTCAAGCCTGGTTGCAATAACATGCTGAGACACATTCACATCATAGAAACTAGGAAAGTTTTACTGATTCTCCAAAAGACATGACTTGGGTGGATGTGAGGCTTCATCATACACAAGATTTGGGGTGTCCTCCCCCTCAACAGGTTCCTCCTTCTCACTACTAAGAGGCTCAGGAGCTTGGTCTAAATCCACAGTTTCATTTCTATATTCCTCATTCATTTCTTTTCTAGCAATCTGAAAGGCCATCTCCATCCTCTCTTTAACAGAGGATATTATTTCGGGAACATATTTTTCCACAGGGAGTTCTTCAATATTCCTTTCCTTCACAACAAGGAGTTCTTCTACTATAAGTTCTTCCATGGCTTGCTACTCAGATTCTGTGACAACTGATACTTTTTCAGCTTCGGGATGGATTTCTAGATTTACTTCGTTTCCAAGGGAAAGATCTTCCTCTTCATGGAAGACATAAGGAACAACAGTACTTTCTTCCTCAACAATATCTTCTTCCCTATGTGGTACTTCAGCCTCTTCTTCCTCTTCTTCTGAATACACAACAAGTTCATCTGGTTCCAAACCAGGATCAGGAATCTCGTTCAGCCTTGATGGATAATCCACAAGATTAAACTTATCATAAACCTTATCATTGTCTTCCACCCATTCTTTTTTACATGGATTCCAGTTTATCTTAATTCAATTGATGGTGGATTTAGAGAGACAGTATTCACAGTCTATATTCACTTCATCATTAGGTCCAACCACGTGTTTTGCAACAAGCACGGCTGAAATCAGCCGACAGTAGAACAGATAAGTGGACATGGATGTAACCTTGATCAACTCACACATATAGGGAATGATGTACTTTCACAGTTTGATCTTGTGTTTATTTTTTATAAGATGAATCAAAAACACATCTTGATACTTTAACACATCAAAATCACCTTTTCTTGGACTAACTGGATTTTGAACAAACATAAATAGAAGTCTTGTTTCCCCATCTAGTTCAGCTTCTATGTCCCTTCTCTTGGTTCTATTTTCGGTTAGGGCTTTCAAAGAATCATCAAGATCAAATAAGTCAGTTCAACGAGGAGGTTCCCTCTGATAATCATCACATATACATTCATGAGGTATTCTAAGGCATGCATCCAATATCCTCAAAAAGAAGAAGCATCATTGGTCATTAATCTAGCTCCTCAAAAGAAAACATTCACCAGAGTCAAAAGGGAACTGTACATACTGGTAGAACTAAGCTACTCACCTAGGATAGATGGGTCTATTCTCCCTTGAGAACCACTCTAACCAGCCTTGTTCTTTTACCACTTTCAAGACCAGATAGTTTCTTGACAGAATCCATTCATGGATTATTTCTTTCTCAGGTACAACAATGTGATTTACCATATTCGGATTTAGAGGCCCCTCGTGTGTCAGCTTAGGTGCAATATTCTTCTTATTTGAGTTGTGATTCTCAGGTGTGGATGATGACTGAAGTTTCATTCGTGGCATCCACTAAAGGGTTGAGAGAGAGAGAGAGATAAGTTTTGCAAGGTTGATAGGGATAAAAACAAGAGAATGTCTGAGTGAAACTTTTTGTTTTATCATTTAGGAATGCCAATCATCAAAATATTAAAAACACGGGAAAGTAAAAGAGGTGAAATAATAATTATCACGATATGGGTTTAAAGAAAATCATAATGAATTTTCATGATGAGACTGTTAATGTTCGTTATTGTGAGATAGTGAGTGGTCATCATGCTGAGACAGTGAGTTATAATCACGTTGAGATAGTGAGTTATCATCACAGTGAGACAGTAAATATGAAAGACAGTAACTGAGAAACTGTAATCATTAAACAGTAATGTAAAACATAATAAACTGTAGAATAGTAAGACAAGTAATATATATTTTTGAGATTTATCATGCCAAGATCATGTATGATGTAGTCTATTCTTTCAGAATTTAATGTTTTGGTGAATATATCGGCAAGTTCATATTCAGTACCAGTGAATTCTAAGGTTATATCACTTTTTTGACAATGATCTCTCAAAAAGTGATGTCTTAAACAGGTTTTTTGAGACGTTAATAGCACTTGTGTTGTCAAAATTTATTGGTACATGTCTGAATTGATATCCAAAATCTAGTAATATCTGTTTCATCTATAAAATTTGTGCACAACAACTGACAGCAGCTATGTATTCAGCTTCTGTAGTAGATAATGCAGTAGAATTTTTTTTCCATACTACACCATGATACTAGTGACTTGTCTAAAAGGTGACATGTTCCAGAGGTTCTCTTTCTATCTAACATACAGCCACTAAAGTTATCATCAAAATAACTAACTATTTATAATGATTATCCTTTAGGATATAATAGTCCAAGATTGGGTGTATGCTTGAGGTATTTTAAAATTCTCTTTACAGAATTTAAATTAGATTCTTTAGGATTTTCTTTAAAATGAGAACACATACAGACACTAAATATAATGTCTGGAAGACTAGTAGTTAAGTAGAGTAAACTTCCTATCATGCCTCTATAAGTGGGTGGATCAACAAATTTTCCATCTTCATCATGATAGAACTTACTGGTGATACTCATGGGAGTGTCGCTACTTTTAGTGCTATCCAATCCAAAACGTTTTAGAAGATATCTAGTGTATTTACTTTGAGTTAAAACAATTCCATCATTATTTTGAAATATTTGAAATCCAAGAAAGAATTTTAGTTCTCCGGTTAAATTCATTTCAAATTCTTTTTGCATAATTTTTGAAAAATAAATACATAATGAATTTTTTTAAGAATCAAAAATAACATCATCTACATAGATTTTAACAACTAATATATCATTAGAAATTCATTTTATAAAGAGGGTAGGATCAGATATTGCTTTTGTAAAACCTTTAGAAATGAGAAAAGTACCCAATCTGCCATGCCAATCTCTTTGAGCTTTCTTTACACATATAAAGCTTTTAATAGTTTGAAAATATGATTGGGAAAATGAGGATTTGTAAATCCAGGGGTTGTTCAACCAAGACATCCTCATCTATATACTCATTTACGAATACACTCTTAATATCCATTTGATGTAGTTTGAAATTCAGATGTGCATCATAAGAAAGTAGGATTCTGATGGATTCAAGTCTGGTTATTGCAGAAAAGGTCTCCTCATAGTCAATTCCTTCTTCTTGACGATAGCCTTGGGCAACTAATCTAGCCTTGTTCCTAGCTGTATTTCCAGCTTCATCTACCTTATTTTTATACACCCATTTAGTGCATATGATGAATCTGTCCTAGGGTTATTCAACAAGTTTCCATAATTTTTTTCATTCAAGTTGATTATGTTCTTATTGAATATTTATTACCCAAAATTTATCGTTGATGGAATCATCAATATATTTATGTTTAAGTTGTGACAAGAAGGCTTGATGTTCAACCTGATTTCTAAGAGAAGCTCTATTTTGTGTTCCTTTCTCTGAGTCTCCTACAACAGCATATAAGGGGTGGTTATTAAGGGTTCAAACCTTTCTAGAAAAAGAGGGACTAGTGATTTCAGGTTTATCAACAGATTTAGGTTTATTATGAATCGATTGTAGATAATTTCTAGAATTGGATGTTTACACAGATTCTTTCACAGATGAATTTGAGGATTTTGAGTTGATTTTCATATTTGATACATCATCCTCTAGATTTTATTGGATGGTTCTAGGATCATGTGGATCTATTTCATCAAACTTTAAATGAACAGAATCTTCCACACATTTAGTTCTCTTAATGAAAACTCTATAAGCAGTACTTAATATTGAGTATTCTAGTAAAATTCCTTCATCACTTTTGGATAAAAATTTGTCAAGTTTATCCTTATTGTTGAGAGTAAATACATTTCAACCAAAAACTCTAATGTAATTAACCTTAGGCTTCCTATTGTTCCAGAGTTCATACAGGGTCTTTTTGAGATTTGGTCTAATCAAGACACTATTGCATATTTAGCTTGTTGTATTAATAGCTTCAACCCAAAAGTAAATAAGTAATTCATATTCACTATGAATTGTTCTAGAAATTTTTGTATGGTTATATTTATTCTTTCAACAACACAATTATACTGAGGTGTTCTAGGGGTAGAGAAATTGTGACTATAACCATTTTGTGAGCAAAAGGATTCAAACTCTTGATTTTCAAACTCACGACCATTCTCACTTATTAATGATTTAATTTAAAGGACACTATGATTTTCTACAGACATGGAATACTTAGTAAATTAATAGGAGGCTTCACTTTTGTGTGCCATGAAGAAGGTCCAGGTATATCTAGAAAAATCATCTACCTGAACATAAACATTGTGCTTCCCATTTAAACTAGAAACTCTATATGGTCCAAACAAATCCTTGTGAACCAATTCGAGAGGTTGACAAGTAGAAACTTCTTTCACAGTTTTGAAAGATATTTTTTGTTGTTTTCCCTTTTGACAAGGATTACATAATTTGTCATGTGGAAACTCATGTTTGGGTATGTCCCTAAATAGGCCTTCTCTAGTTAGCTTTCTAAGGGATTGAACATTACAATGTCCTTGTCTCCTATGCCAAAGCCAATATTCCTTATGAAATACAATTTAGCATGAAACATTTTGAGAATATAAAGAACTTAAATTAACAAAATAAACATTCTAATTCATTGATGCATGAAATACTAATTAATATTTATAATTAAAGACATTACAGGCATCATTTTAAAATTTAACATGATATCCATCATCGCATAATTTTGAGATACTAAGAAGATTATATTTTAAGCCATTAACAAACAATACTTTAGAAATTAAAATCGAATCAGTGTCACCAAAATGGCCTAAGACAATGTTTTCCCTTTAGCATTGTCACAAAATGTGACATGTCCTCCAACTACGTTTATCAGGTTCTTGAAGCATGAGTAGCCTCCTATCATTTTTCATTGAACATCCATTGTCTATGTACCATATATTGTTGAAGGAGATTTTTAAGTATCTTTCTTATAATATGATCGAGAAAGCATAGATTTTGGCACCCATACTCGTTTGGGTCTAATAACATTAGTAATAAGTGCTTTAGGAACCCATATTTGTCTCATAGGTTTCTTATAAGCATTATGTAAAGTATTTGAAAAATAAAATGTATTTGGACTAAAAAAACACGAAATAGTAGAATATGTATCATGACTTCAGCTAGTTGAGTTGTCTCCAGAACTGGGAACAAAACCATATATCCTAGACATTAAAACAAAATATGTTCTACCAAGGTTTTTTACCAGGTTGATAACTAATGCTAGTATTGTATTTGGGAGAAATTTGAATTCCTAGAATTTAGGTAAGGGTATTTTTCTATTAGTAAAATTTTATATGTCTCTTTTTAATTTCCCATTAAAAAACATTAATTCATTGTTTTCTTCGAGTTGTTGATCTTTTTTCTCCTTTTTATTAGTATGTTCAGATTTAATATTTACAGTGAGAGATTGATGTTTTTTTCAATGATTTATATTTATCTTTTAATTCATTGCATGTCTATTAAAGAATGTTATAGTATTCAAACATTTCTTCATTAGTCATATTTTCTGAGTCACTTTCCTCATTAGAATAGTATGAATTATGTACAGAAGAGTTCACTGTTACTTCAGATGTGTTTTTCATAAAACAAATATTGGATTTGTTAGCATGTTTATCATGTGACGTCTCTGAGTCGCTTGTAATATCCTCAGAGGCACTCCAGGTTGCTTTCATATCCTTACTGTACTTATTGTCCTTGACCTCATATTTATTATTATACATGAGATTTGGACAGTCATCCCTTATATTTCCTTTGTGCTTACATTCATAGAATACAATTTCATTAGTTTTGTCACTTGTTTTCCAGTCCTTTTTCCATTTTCCTTTCAGATCATACTTGACCATGACATTAGTTTTTCTAAATATGGTTTTTTTGTAAAACCATTTCAATCTTCTGGCCAGTTGTGCCATCTCCTCATCACTCTCAGGTGATGATTGTTTAGTGGTGAAACTTTCTACAGAAGCTTCCATTTTCCCTTTGTCTTTGTGCTTCGAGAAGGTGGTCTTGAATGCTAGAGATTTAATCTTTGGTTCATCCTCTTGTTCTTTGTTGACTTTAATCTCTTACTCATAAATCATCAGTTTCCCAATGAGTTATTTTACAGGTAGATTTCTGATGTCGCAAGATTCTCTAATTGAGATAGAGGTTCCCCTCCATCTGTCAGGTAGACATCTAAGGATTCAGATGATCTGTTCTTTGGCAGTGACTTCTCTTCCTAGAGAAATCATTGTGTTGACAATCTCATTGAACCTGAGATACATGTCAGAAATAGGCTCATCAGGTTTCATTTTAAAATTATCATATTTTATAGTATAAGTATTAAGTATCAATTTATTTACACTATATTTGCCTTCATGTGGGAAAGACAAGGTATCCCAAATTTCATGGGTTGTTTTACAAGTAGAAATCCTTTTAAATTCTTCATCTCCTAAGGAATAGTATAGAGAATTCATGGATTTTCAATTGTTATTTTAAGAAATATTGGTAGGTCCATCCCATGTAATTCTATCATTCACACGAAGCTTGTATTCATCTATAACAGATGACCAAATTTCAAAGCTCATACTCTCTATATACATTTTCATTTTAATTTTCCATTGAGCATAATTGGTTCCATTAAATAATGGCGGTATGTTGATTGAAACACCTTCTAATATATTTTATATACTAACCAATTACATTAAAAAGCTAGAAATTTAGAATTAATAGAAATTTACTAATCTTTAAAGAACAAATACAATTACATTTTTGGAAGATTACAAAAAGTTATAATAAATCAACCTCTGATACCAAATGTGGTCGGAGTAGTTTACACAAGAGGGGAGGGGTTCTTTGAGTAACTATAAAAATTTATGTTATTAGAATTTTATTTTGAAATGAAATGGTTTCCCCAAAAATAGATACACCCCAGTTAACTAATGTTACACTATTATAAGAGTTTGAATTTTTAAACAACTTCTTAGATGATTGATTAATTCTCAGTAATCTTATATTTTTATTATTAATATTCCTTATGAAGTTATCCTACTAAGACGAATTAGTTATAACTTCTTTCCAAGAGTAACTATCAATGTTAAATTAGTGTTTTCTTGATTATGCAATAAGGCAGTAAAACCGAGAAGACTAAATTTAAACAACACATCGGATATGAAACAAGTGGACCAGTCTCAAGCCGAGACATAATCCACTCCACTTGTTGATCATATTCCACCAAGAATATTATATAAATAAAGTCGGATCCACACCCTAGATCAGGGTTAAAAACAGTACACAGACTGTCTAGGTCACACAAGGACCTCTTCCATAGTTTTCGTGGGTAAAAAAAATAATAACCAGGCCACACAGGGACCTCTTCCACAGTTTTCATGGGTAAAAAGAAGTATAAAGTGTTTGGTGTAAGGATTTACAAATCCTTCAGTTTTGCATACGAGTCATTGTGTGTATGGAATATACAGAGTACACACACTTCTCAAAAATTAAGTAAAATAATCACATAGAAAGAGTAGATATGAGATTAGAAGATCTAGTGACTTGAAGTGTAGCTCTGGACTACTTTGATTAAACTGAAATTTTTCTAAGTCCTTCACTGGTTTTTGTCTTGAACAGTAGAGTATCGCGTTTCATCTTGTGTTCTTCATGAGTTTTGATAATGTGAAGATGTTCTCTGGATTCCAGTGTACTTTTAATGTTCATCAGCAGAGTTGGATTGCTTGTATGATACAATTATTTCATTGAAAATATTGCAATATTCTCTTCGCGATCGTACTCATAGAATTTTTTCGTTCAATATCGCGCTCTATTTCTCTTGGTCACACACAATCATTAACTTCGAATGCATGAGTTTTAGCAGATAGGTTCCATGTGATTCGTACCTCGTACCTCATACTATGTCTATAAAGAAACATTAATTATGTTAGTGCATTAAAAGGATCAAATATGACCATTATAAATTAAATTTAAAGACGAAACAATAGTTTAAGATATGGTGTCATAGTTTTTTATGAAAACGGTGTCTCCTTCACACGATGTCTAGACATCACGGTGTCTGAGTGTCACGGTGTCTCATTTACGGTGTCTTGTTCATGGTGCCTTGTTTCACGGTGTCTTGATTCAAAATGTATGGATTCACAGTGTCTGGCTTATAGTGTCTTGATTCACGGTGTCTCGCTTCATGGTGTCTGGCTTACGGTGTCTAGCTTGCGGTGTCTGGCTTACAGTGTCTAGCTTACGGTGTCTGGCTTACGGTGTCTGGCTTACGATGTCTGGCTTCACGGTGTCTTGTACTTAGGAAAATAACTGTATTCAGACTTATACAGTGATATGCATGAAATGGATTGATCATAAACATTATAATTCAGGAGAGAACTTGAAACATAAATACACATGATTGGATATAATTTATAGAAGTTAACTAGGTTGAATAAGATTTGTGATCATTAATTAGATTTTTGATAATTAAAACAGGATTAATACATGAGGAGTCCAAAATATATGTTCCATAATAATATATATAAACCTAGTAGAAATGTAAATATTAGTTTATATTAAAGAGTTGTATTATATATGAATAATGAATTTATTCTATAGGACTAGTATACTTCTAATAAGAAAATAAAATAAAATAAAAATTTATAACTAAAATTTTGAAATTTTATTAGGTGTTGTAACCTAGATATACTATTTTAGTAGAAAAAATGTAAATAAAATTTAACATTACAAACAAGAATAGTATCTTTTAAAAATTAAATTTATATAAAATTTATGGTAAATAATATTAGTGAATAATTGAAAATTAAGAGGTATTCACAGGATGTATAATGGATATCTCACTATTGGAATAGTAACCAGCCACTAGTATAATAACATGCCCATTAAGTGTATCAAATTTTATTAAAATTAAAATTGATTATAAATAAAATATCTAAATGTAAATATATGAAATCCATAAACATATTTCTATATTTATGTAACATAAATAATTTGTAAGTGTGAAATTAAATAAGGCCAATTATAACATATATAGTGAAACATTAAATTGTTTAATAAAATTTATTTATATGAATTAAATAACTTATAAATTTTTATTATAGAAATTAACAACTTTTGTGAATTAAATAATGAAATTATTTATCTGTGAATACTTTTTTAGTAAAGAAGTCAAATTTTATATGGATATTAAACAAAATAGTTATGTGAATAAGGTATGTTATTTCTTTCTCTATAATTTTAAATTAATTTAAAAAATTATTAACCATTTTATATATTTATAATTTATATAAAATGTTAAATAATTTACTCAAAATAAAAACAGGCTATTTTTTAACATATAGATAAATTTTCAATTTCTAAATTATATATTTTTCTGATAAAAAAACATTATCTAATTCTTTACATAGAATTAAATATTCCAATGATACCAGTCGGTTATTCTTGCCTAAAATTTGGTAAAAAAATATATGTCTTAATCATCACTATTATTAGTAATATAAATCAATAATATTGATTTTATTAAATGATTTAAGAAATTATTCAATATTTTATTCCAAGATAACCCCCACCTATAAAAATATGATCACTGATTCACCCCTCATTTTTTACCACCGAAAAAATTTCATTTAAAACATATCAAATAAAATCCATATATAAACCCTCTAATCCATTTTGTTGAGGCCTAGGTAAAACTAAATGATCCTCCTTAAAAGGCATAAAAGTAACTCTAAATGTGGTGCCTCAAAGAGATTGGAATTGATTTTAATTGACATGTCATCCCTTTTACATTATCCTTGGACCCATTATATATATATATTAATAATTAATATAATAATTAAAAAAATATTATAATAAAAATTATTCTATTTAGGAATATAAAGTATTCGGTTTCATTAATAAATCACTCTTAAGAAACCTTTCACACCATGATATCTTCATTCAAACTATGTGAGAAATTATGTTTTTCATTACCACTAAATTATACATTTTTCGAATAAATTTGGTAAAATTTTATATCTCATAGGATCATTATGTGAATTAGATATATGATGAAAATTTTCTACTATGTTCTATTAAAAATTTGTTCATCAAACATTATATGATAAATTGTGATATAATTGTGTTGAGCCTAAACTTATTATTATATTAAAATATTTTATGAAAATTCTTTATTATTATGATTCAAAATATTCCACTCCATTTTAAATTTTTATCTCTTATGAAATATTTATAGATGATAATTTACGACCTCCCCTTTTATTGATTTAACATTATCATTATTGACTCCTATTATATGTCACCTTATTTTTTTTTTGATTTCCTCCTTATATGAATTTTATGAAACCACATTTATATTTGTGTCCCAAGGATATCATAAATAGTGATATGAGTACAAATATCTCTGGGATCACATTATGTAATTTGAAATAAATGATATAGATGTTTTAAAAAAATGTTTGTATATATATAATATCATGAAACTAATAGTCTACAATATTTTTATGTTTGTTTTATATATACATTATGATTTTAATTTTTGAATATTATAGGTATGAGATTTAGGTCATTTTATATGGTATCATATATTAATCTAGTTGTTTTTGGAGATTATATTAGTAAACATTGTAGTAAATACAACATAAATAACCCTGAATGAAAAATGGTAAGTCATAAGTTTTGATATAAAGGTGAATTATTACTCATTCGTTCTATATTGATAATTTTTATTTTATTTTCTTATTATGTATTTGTATTATATTCCCTAATTTGTTTAGTGAAAATTGTGAAATTAATTAAATTTTAACAAAATCTATTATGATGAAAATTATAAATAATTCCAAAATGAATGTCTAAATATGATCGGTGTGGGAGTAAAATATATCATGATACTACATGCTCAATTTACTCTAGTCCTAAAAAATATCATAAACCATGTGTGGTTCCAATTTATTTTTTTAAATAAGTGTTGTTGAGTCATTTATATGAAATTGGAAATCCTCTTTTGGTGAATATTTTGATCAATTAATCTTGGATAAAAGAATCAAAGTAAACTAAAACACATATTTTATTGAATATTAATCTAGGTAATAAATATTTATTTGATATATTTATATCATTCAGGGTTAATCCAAACATTGGGAAAAAATAATTATGAATATAATGCTCAAGGAATAAGTCGACATAATAGACATTTTGGAAATAAATTAAAAAAATTTGTTACAATTTCTATTACAGACCCAGTATTAAAATAGATAAGTATATTATTAAAATTATGTTCAAGGATGAATAATCATTTCAGTCATATGATTAAAACTCACATATATTTGAAAATGGAACTCTAGATTTTTCATCCACCCTATAATAAATATTGACCTATTCATTAATTTCATAAAATCATGTTTTCAAAAATTAGGGGTGATATAAGGCATTATTTTTTATTAATAAATATATATATATATATATATGAACTTATGATAAATATATATATTGTATATTCTTATTGTTCTCCTGTAACATGTTATAAGAATAGAATAATGGAATTTTAATCTAGAAGGTCACTTAAAAAGGGTCATAGAGGGAAGATGATTAAACATAAAAAATGTAAAAAAAATATGCGAAGAAAACCCTCGGACATTTCTCAATGGAATGGTGAAATGCTGATACAGTGGAAAGTGTGAATCAAGAAAAATATTTATATAGGGATATAAAAATCCAGTTAATGTGATAGAATAAATTAATTTTCTATTTAATCACCCCATATGGTCCAATGTTTCAACTACAAAGAACATGGACACTACACATGTCATTTCACAATTCCAAATGTAAATGATAATAACGGATGATAATTACAAATAAATCTAAGGGGAAAGTGAATTGAATTTGTTATCACTTACATAAAGGTGGATAACTAAAACAAATTTCAGTAAAATATTATCAATATTCAACCATGGAAATAAAATAACATTTTTCTTATAGTTCTACACATTCATTTGTATCATTTATGATGCATATAAATATCTAAAACCACCTCATTTCAATAAGTCTGAGTTTCCTATGAAGACAACAAGTATTAGAATATTTATATGAAAATTATATAATTTATCCCAAATTATATTTTTTTGTACGAATATTTTTCATAATCTAGTAGTTTTTCATTAGGTAGAATCTTATGATGAATTGGTCATGGACTATTTTTCCTTATATAGATGAAACACAAACTATCAGGAGAGGGAAATTAGCATACATTTTTCCAATCATCCTTCAATTAAGTAAAATTATTTGTATAATTATAAAGATCTTTCCTGAACTCATTTTCAGGTATGAATACTATTTCATTATATGTAACTATATTTACATCAAATGACTGAGAAAAATAAACATATTAGCCCCAATGAAAATACTGTTATAAGAGAGTTTGATAATGTATTTTTTGAATATCTTCCTAGATTCCATAATTATGAAGAGGTTATATTCTCCATATAGAAAATACGTATAACTCATTACATATCAAATATTCTATATATAATTCTCCTCATTAAATATTCATATTTAGTGACGAAACAATAAGAAATTCTAGATAAGGTAGTTTTAAACACTTGTATATTTCTAAGGGGATCCCCAATACTCATTGTCAAGAAGAAGGATTGGTCAGTTCATATCGTAAATATTTATTATGAAATAAATAAGATAATGATAAATAATATTTATCAACTACTATGGATTGATTAATTATTCAATAAATAATATGGGTATTTTTTACTTCTTAATGTTGGTTCGTTGATTTGGATACCATGAACATAATGTGAAAATGAGGGATATTCCAATGACTACCTTTCATAAAAAATATGTATTATATGACTTCATAACAATGAGTTATAGATCGGTAATATTATATCAATCCTTGTGGACTAGATGAAAATATTCATTATGGATTTCTATGAGAAACTAATGATAGTATTCATAGAATATGTTATCATATATTATAAAATTGAGGATGAGAAAAGAAGAAAGTATGTTTATTATTATAGTGACCCTGGTTTATTTGTATGTTACTAATACATAATTATAAAGATAAAAAACCTAATGTAATTAAACATCAAGGATTTAATGTCCTGGTGTCTTGGTAAAACTAGGATCATACATAAATTTTGAAACTGTTAAACATAAACATTTATTTAATTTCTTATTCCCTATCTTTTTATTAGAAATTGAATTCTTCTTAGTACAAGTAGTCACCTGAGGATATACATCAAAAAGGGTTGATCAAAAATACTAGTAAGAGGAAATATAAGAACATGATCAAAAATAACATTGGATGAGAATATTCATTATCACAATAACATACACATAGGATCATAATCATTAGAGGAATCATTAAGAGAAGACATGGAACGTGGAAATGCATAAAAAATGAAACATCATGTTTTAGTTGTCAAATAACACATATAGATGTGAACAAATATAGAATCATGTTCAAAAATATTTCACATTACTCATGAGGAACTTTATATTACAAAATTCTTTGGAGGGCTATAAACACTCAGGCGCACCTGTCACATCATAACATTTACATTATGCTATATAATTCTGGGCACACCTGTCACATCACAACTGTTGGACTCACCTATTTTTTAAACCCAAATCATGTTTCATTTATGTGATAATCATGTTTCTGTTCTATGATAATCATTTCCTTGTTTTTATAAAATAGTTACCATAAAATTTTAATCTCACTGCTCTCTTGTTTGAGCTTACATTGCCAAATTTATCTAAGTACAATGGTCATCGATGCAAAGGTCACTGATGAAATGGTCTCCAATGCAAAGGTCGTGGATTCAAAGGTCACCTATTCAAAGGTCACATATGAAAAGGTCACCGATGAAAATTTCACCGATGCAATGGCTACCGATGCAACGGTCACCGATGAAAAGGTTACCGATACAATGGTCACTGATGCAACTTTCCCTAATCGAATGGTAACCGATGCAAAGGACACCGATGAAAGGTCACTAATGGAAGGATACCATTATAGGATACCACTGAAGGTTATCCCTGAAGTTTACCACTGAAGGATACCAATGACGGCTACATATGCACACCTAATGTTGAAGCCAACCGATGTGAATGTTATCATTTCCAGTCTACCGATGCTGACCATTCCATACATTGTCAAATTCTTATGATTATTCTAACGCTCGTATTTGATAAGTTAAATTCCACTGACATTACTTAATTCTGATTATAGGAATATCAAGAGACTGTATCTGGGGACAGTATAAGGTACGAGAAAGATCTCATGTTGTTTACTAATTCCTATTAGTAAACCCTAAATATATAAGAGAGGTATCGGAGGAAGAAATCATGGAATGAGAAACACATTTGTGAATGTTAAGGATATTACTTTCTAGATCAAATAAGAATCATTCAACACTTACATCGTGAACCCATGAGAATCATGAAGATCATTTGGGAGAAAAAATTCACATCTGCCTTCATTGGTTCATCAAATCTTGATCAACACAAGAAGTAGAATAATAAGGTCCTTAATGTTAGAACATGAAGATGTGACACTCTATTTTGGAGACAAATTCTAGAGAAAGACTCGAACTAAAAATTCTTCACTCCATGGATCCAAGATCAGAATTGAAAACACATAGAGCATTCTAAACACAATATCATAATATTATCTCTATTGTGTTCTTTTATTTTAAATTTTGGAGAAGTGTGTGTTTCTCTGTTAAACACACTGTCTCTTGTGCTTGAACTAAAGGATTATGAAAATCCTCATATCAAACATGTCTTACATCTTGTTTCCCATGTATATCTTTGGAAGAGTTTCTGGGTGGCCTGGTTGTTTTTTTCCCACAAAGAACTGTGGTAGAGGGTGTGAACCCAGAAAAATTGGGAAAATAGTTGTAAAGCCTCATATAGGATTTGTATCACGTTAATTGTTAATATAAACTTCTTGGTTGTAAGTGATCACAATGTTTAGAGGATTAAACTCTACTTGAAACTGAACCTCTTGTTCAACTCTGTTGTGTACTATATTTTTTCTATACTCTACTTTTCTATATTCTTTTACATATAAGTTCAAAACAGAAAATTGTTTTACATTGAATTTATATAGTTCGTTCTGGTTAGGGTGTGTAAGTGTTTTATTCAATAAACATGTTTCAAAAGTTGAAGAAATTTTCTACACTGATTCCACTATGGACTAATCACCCTTTGAGAAACATGTTGACTAATTAGACATTTATATCTATACAGCTATAATTAAATGTGATTTGTTCAATTTGGGGGATTTTTATCATAACGTTTTAACTGAAATTTTAAGTAGGAACTCAATTCAAATCCCTATTGAGATTACACCATGACCAATATTTGGGATCAAAGGGTTTAAATTTTTGATGTTACTATCTCAAACATTTGTTCCAATTTTCAAATTCTTTTGAAATGTGATTTTAGTTCTATCATAATGATCTTAAAATTTCGGTCATATTAAAATTTTCAGTCCAATAAAGTTTTTAATAAATAATGGATAACATAGTTGAGGGTGTCACTACTAACATTCCACCTTTCTTTAATAGTAATAACTATTATCCGTGGAAATTAAAAATGAAAATTTATCTACAGAACATAGTTTCTGAAATCATGGAAACAATTGAAGAACAGCATCTATTGCCTATTTCTACTAGGGAAACATGTTCTATGTTGAATAAAGCTACATACTACAATAACTGTAAATAAATGAATACATCATACTATTCTCTAGGTGATGATGAATTCTAATAGAATAACAGCCTGTAAAACTGCTTATGAAATATTGGGATACATTGGATATTTCTCATAAAGGAACCACCAATGATAAAGAAATGAGATTTAATACTTATACTATTAAATATGATAATTTTTAAATGGATCTTGATTAACCAATATCTGAAATGAATCTACTGTTCAATGAAATTTTCAATACCATTAGTCTACTTGTGAAACCAGTGGACATCAAGGTTCAGATTATGAGATTGCTTTGAAGCATACCCAACAGATAGAGAGGAACTTTTGTTTCTATTTGAGAATCATGTGACATCATCCAGATACTAGTAACAAAATTAATTAGAAAACATTAGATTTATGAAGAAAAGCTTAAGGTAAATCAAGAAGCAGATGAAGAACTAAGAAAGAAATTTTTAGCATTCAAGATTTTTGCCTTTAAGAGAAAGGGAAAAGAAACAGTTCAAGCTCTTATAGATACCACCCCTATTGAAGATTCAGAATCCAACAGTGATGATGAGATGGACCATCTTGATATAAGGTTCAAAAATTTCTACCAAAAGAATAAGTTCTTCATAAAATCAAACTATAAAGGAAGGTATGATAGTTAAGGATAGTGATAAAAGGAATGAAAATAGAATGAAAATGCAAATGAGATTTTCTGTTATGAGTGTAATTGAAAAGGCTAGGGAAGGATGATTGCCCCAAGCTGAAATTTAAGAAGAAATATAAAGATAGGGGAAAGGGTTATAAAAATGATATTAAGGCTACATTATGTAATTTAGAAGATAGATACAGTGGATCTGAAACTTCTGATATAGAAAAGAACAAACATTCAAACTGATGTTTCATGATAGAAACATCTAAGGTAACACTAAATTCTCTAATATAAACTACTTATTATTCTGGGAATGAATGTGAATCAAATAATAAAGAG
This sequence comes from Viscum album, assembly GCA_963277665.1. NCBI lineage: Eukaryota > Viridiplantae > Streptophyta > Magnoliopsida > Santalales > Viscaceae > Viscum > Viscum album. The sequence goes on along the minus strand of OY728129.1, from coordinate 39,830,646 downwards.
AATATGACTATGGATGAACTATTTGAATGTTGTGGAATTATTCAAGATACCTTTATTGAACTCAAGGATAAATAGAAAATATTGAAAAGAAAACATTCTTTAAATGAAAATTATAAATCTGATTTGGATATTGAGAAAGAAAAATGTGAGGAAATGTTAAAAGAAAATACTAAACATAAATTATCGAATGAGAAATTAAAAATATATATTGATAAGTTTACTATGTGAATAAATAACTTGAATCATTTTCAAGGAAAGCATATTGCTTCAAAATATATAACTGGTCTAGGATATCAACCAGGAGAGAGAAGAATAATTAGAAATAAATTTAATCTAAAATATGGATATTTTACTACTAGTTCATGTTCCGGAATATCTTTTGAAAAAAAATTCAATAAAGGAAATAACAAAGTGTTCATGTATCAAAATATATCTGTTGATTATAAGATACATATGAGACATGTATGGGTTCTTGAAGATTTACTTTCTAACCTCATTGGACCTAAAAAAATCTGGGTACCAATGTTACCCTACAAATAATCTTTTTTGTAGGAAAATTGGTTGAACATATCCTATCAAACTCTATGGTACTATGACAATGGTTGTACAAGACATATTACAACAAAATATTCATGGTTCAAGATCCTAAACAATGTTTATGGTGGAAATTTCACATTTGATGATAATACAAAAGGTAAGATCATTATCTTAGGTCAAATTGGTAACCCTAATATTATATTAATTTAAACAGTTCTTTTTTTAGTGGGTTAAAAAACAATTTACTAAGTATCTATCAGAATTGTGATGATGGTACTAATGTTACGTTTGAAAATTATGCTTGCAATGTTTTTAATTCTAAAAATGATTTAATATATACTACTCTTGGAAATGAAAATGTATATGCTTTTGATTTAACCTCCTTAGCCAAGAAAAATGTTTCTTTATTAAATGATTTTCATAAAGAATATTGGTTATGGAACATAAGATTAAGACAATACAATGTGAACTCACTTAGGAAACGAACTAAGAAAGGATTATTTAGATACTTACCTAAATAGAAATTCCCTCTTAACAATGTTTTTAATCCTTATCAAAAATGAAAACAATACATAGTTTCATTCAAACCAAAGAAAGTAGTTTCTACTTCTCAATTGCTTGAGTTGGTTCACATTGATTTGTTTGGACCATCTAGAGTTTTACATTTAAATAGAAAGCACTATGTTTATGTTCTTGTAGATTATTTTTTCTACAAATACTTTCGTATAATTTCTAGCCCACATAAGTCAAGCATGTTCTTAATTTATTAAATATTCCATGTCTGCAGAAAATCTCAGTGGACATAGAATTTTGCCCTTCAGAAGTGATCATGGTTGTGAGTTAGGAAATAAAGAGTTTGAAACTTTTTTTCTCTCCAAATGGCTATAATCTCAATTTCTCTTCTCCTAGAACACCTCAACAAAATGGATTTGTAAAAAGAAGAAATAGGACACTTCCAGTGATTTCCTATACTATGTTACATGAGTATAATCTTCATATCTATTTTTGGTCTAATGATATTAATATAGCTTATTACATAATCAAATGAGTCTTAATTAGACATGTTCTAAAGAAGTCCCCTTATTAGTTATGGAACAATAGGAAGATGATGGTGAATTACATTAGAGTTTTAAGTCGCAAAGACTATTTCCTTAACACTAAGGATAAAATTGGAATGTTTTCTTCTAAAAGTAAAGAATTAATTTTCCTAGATTACTCAACATATTATAAATATTATAGAGTATTCAATAAGATAACCAAATGTATGGAAGAATCAGTTCATGTCATATTTGATGAGACTAATGCACATGAACCCAAAACCATTATTGAACATCTTGAGGATGATATGTGAGTTCTAGACCTTAATAATAATGACAGTGAACCCTTAGTAAAACAAAAGAGTTTTGGAAATTCTCCAGAATCCGTGCATGCTGAATATAAACCTATAGAAAACCATGCGGAGTCTAGTTAAACTCTTTATAGAGGTATTATAACTCTCAGGAATCATCCTTTTGGTGTAGTAGTATGTGATCTAAATAGAGGAACACAACTAGAGCTTCTCTGAGAAACCAGGTTGAACATCAATACTTTCTTTCACAACATGAATCCAAAAATATTAATGATTCAATCAATGTTGAATTCTGTGTGTTAGATATACAAGAAAAATTAATTCAGTTTAAAAGAAACAATGTTTGAGAATTAGTAGAACGGGATAAAGATACATTGACCAAACACACTAAATGGGTGTTTAGAAATAATTTTTATTAATATGGTAACATTGTTAAAAACCAGTAAAGACTAGTTGCACGAATATATAATCAAGAAGAAGGAATAGAATGGGAGGAAACCATTTCACCTATAGCTAGACTATAAGCCATTAGGATACTACTTTCTTATGAAACTCATCTGAATTTAAAACTTTTTCAAATGGATGTTGAATGTTCATTTTTAAATAGGTACAGAGATGAGTATGTATTTGATGAACAACACACTAGTTTTACAAATCCCCATTTTTTCAAATCATATCTTTAAACATTATAAATCATTATATTGTCTAAAATAACCTCCAACAGCATGGTCTGATAGACATAGTAATTTTCTAATTTCAAAATGTTTTACTAAAGGAGTAAGGGATCTTACTCGTTTTATTAAAAGGATTTCCAATGATGATTTATTAGTACAAATTTATGCAGATGAAATAATTTTTGGATCCTCTAAAACATCGTTATGTATATATTTTTTAAAAATGATGAAAGATGAATTTTAAATGAGTTTAGTTGGGGAAATTAAAATTTTCCTTAGATTTCGAATTTTTCAAAATATAAATGGTATTTGTTTGACTCAACGTAAATATACTAATGAAAATTTGAAAATTTTTTGTTTGGAAAACAATAAATGTTATTTTACACCAATGAGTACCACATGTATGTTGGATGTTGATGAAAATGGTAAACTAATGGATCAAACCAATTAAAGAGGTTTTATTGGGAGTCTTCTCTATCATACTACTGGCACGCTGGATATTATGTTCAGTGTATGCATCTGTGCTCATTTTCAAGGCAATCCCAATGACTCTCATTTAACTACTATTAAAAGGATTTTTTAAATATTTCATGTATAATAAAAAAATAATACTATTTTTTCCAAGAGTACAACCATATGATTTAATAAGTTATTCAGATGCTGACTTTACAGGTTGCAAGTTATATAGAAAGAGCCCCTCTAGAACATGTCACATTTTGGGAAATTCACTAGTATTATGGTGTAACAAGAAAAAACATTATGCTGCATTATCTACTATCGAAGCAGAATATATAGCTGTTGGTAGTTCTTGTGATAAAATTATGTGGATGAAACACACTTTACTAGACTACGGATATCAGTTCAAATATGTCTCTATAATGTCTGATAATAAATGTTCTATTAAGATCTCCAAAAATATATTATTTCATGCTAGGAAAAAGTAAATTGATGTGACACATCCCTTCTTGAGATATCACTATCAAATAGGTGATATCACTCTTGAATTAATTGTCACTAAACACTATGTGGATGATATATTCACAAATTCTTTGATTACATAGAAGTTAAATTACATCAAACATGAGTAATGTATGATAAACTTTTATGGTTATGAACCTCACCATTGAACCTCACCATTAAGATCCTCACCCTTAGGAACCTTACTGTTAGACCTCATAGTTGAACCTCACCATTAAGAACCTCACCGTTGGAACCTCGTCGTTTGAACCTCACCGTTGGAACTCATAGTTAGGATCCTCAACGTTAGGGACCTCACCGTTGGAACCTCACTGTGGGAACCTCACCATTGGGACGCCACTTTCGGACCTCACTGTTGGACTTCACCGTCAGGGCCGTCGCCATTGGGACCGCACCATTGGACCCTCACCATTGGAACCTTACCGATTGTCAATGTATTTGGGACATTAGCGCTTTTCTGTCAGAATCTAAAACATTTTTATTTTTAATTATTTATTTTACATGATTGGTTTTTCCAACACTAAATGATAAAAATAATGTTTAAAATACATTTTTATCCACATCAAACCTCTCCCAAACATGTTGATCCCTAATCTTGGAACCTATCCTCCTATCGAAACCCTCGAACCAATCCAGATTGAAGAAAAGGATAAAGGGACCGATTTTCAGTGATGAAATAGATCCATCAAATCCAAAGAAACCTCGAGTTGGGTCTAACAGTGGATTCTAGGAAGTGGTGAAGATAATCAACATGCATTTGATGAAGAGGTAAATCATGGATGAGAAAGAGCTATGTTTTGAATGGCTACTGTCAAGAAGGTCTTTAGTGGTGAAGGAACTTTAAGCTCAATGTTTGGTCGAGTGATTTTTAAACTACAATGGTTCATATTACCCAAATCTAGTGAAAGTGTTTTATGAGTCTCTAATGTTCTAGAAGACTGAGGATGAGAACAAGATGTTTTCAAGGGTAAATGTAGTGAGTATGATCTTTTTTTTGAATTTTCTGAGTGTATGAGAGTACCACATGAACTGATTTATGATTACTACTTATGAGGGGTGCCTCCCACTAATGGGTTCTTCTATTATGATGAATCGTTTTCCATGCTGAGTGGGAGTGGGATCCGTAAAAAAGGAATTTCTAATGAGGTGGAGGATAAGACAAGTTGCAATTTATGTTTGTTCACTTTGTCTTGTGTCCCAGGATAGGAGACATTTCTACCATGAAATATCAAAAAATATATCTTTTGTACCTGTTGAAGGATGGATAAAAGATAAATTTGTGTAGGCTGCTAATGATTCCATTAGAGTATATGAAAAATCCCAGTTCCATGTCTGATGCACTGTTTCATGTGAGATTGATATCCTTGATGTTGAAAGTAAAAGGAGTTGCTGGAAATATGGAGGAAACAGTTGTAGTGAGGGATAATTTCTACATTACAAAGGTGATTTTCATGATGATGAAGACAAATTGGAACCCTTGGAAATGAAGATGGGTCCATGATGAGCTTATGATATATGAGGAATTCAAACCTCTTACTCATTCTAATACGACTAAGTATATGATAGATCCTGGTATAAATCCTGATGAAGTGGAACCAATATATTCAGATGAAGAAGATGAAGAAGTTGTTGTGCATGAAAGAGATGATTCTGCTATAGATGATTGGAGTGATCCAGACCATCCCTCAAATACTTGTATTAATACTATATCCTATAGTGAGCCTAGTCCAACAAAGAGGTATCCTAGAAGGGAGACAGTCTTAAGGGACAATGATTATTAGGATACTAGTGAAGAAGAAGGGGTTGAAAATGTCTTAAGAGACATTAGAGAGAACTCAGATGAGGATGAGAACACTAAATCTAGTCATGATGACTTTGAGACAAATGCTACTGAATGTAAAGAGGAATGATTATGTCACAGTCCTCTGATTGGTTATAAAGAAAGGGTAGTGAGTGTGGATGAAGAGTTTTTTTATTCAGTTGAAGGTGTCATTACATTGGCAGTAGTTTAGGATTATGTGCAAGAAGTGGCTGCGAACTCTTACAATGATGCATTAGATAAATGAGGCATGGCTGAAGTGAATATGGTTGCCCCAAAAAATTCTCCATGTTAGGGGGAGGAACCTGTTGTCACTGGATCATTTGATGTAGCTTATGGTATAGAATGTTGGTCAGAAATCCCTAGATTTGTGGTTTTGGGTTTAGACTATAGAGATTCAGATGATGACTAGCCTATCAGAAGTCCTCCAATCCATTCAGTTATAGAGACTTCTATTGTGCATCCAGTAGTACTTCTTCCTCAAGACTATTTGAAGAATAATGATTTCAAATCATTGAAGTCATATTTGAAAGGACATTTTGATCAGAAATCAACTTAGATAGAGAAAAAAGTATCTCACAATGAAGGACTCATGACATCTGCAATGGAAATACTATTTATACCTCCCACTTAGCTATGCTAAATGAAGTCAAGGAATGTCAGAATCAATTTAGAGCATTGGAAAATTCTATGGAATTTGTGAGGTAGTCTATTTTCAGTTTAGAATCCTATATTTCTTCAAGTGATCAGGTGGGCATTGATCTTTGATATGTTAAAAGTGTAGTTCAAGAAATTGGTCACTATGTTTGAGGTCATTTAAAAGTCTATGGAGACACGTGTGAGTGGACTAGATGATGATGTGAAGAAGGCTAATTATTTGGTTGACCAGATCTTTTAAGGAGATAGTGGATTTTAATATGGAACCTCTATGTGAATTTTCTTCATCACCTACCTCTCATCCTATTGATTTAGAAGCTTTCTGGTCAGTTGTTAGAGACTAAGTGGAGAAGTTTTCTTGTGCCAGTACCTCAAACCCTCCGTCTATGACATGGGTCTATGCTACAACCATTGAAATTTATAACCTTGTGGGAAATTATCTAAATAAATTTTCTTAGGATCATATTGTCATCAAAGAAAAATTTGATTTCTATTACAGATGTTTGTACATTAAACATAATATATATGGTCACTTTATGATACTATTGGAGAACATGAGACTCCTGCCTATCACTCAATCCTCTAATGATGATTTTAGTAGACTTAGAGAGTTTACATTCACGTTATAGAGATTCATGGAAAATAAGGATGACATTATCTAATTTATGGAATGAAGAGGTATTATTATTATGGATTTCCAAAATATTCTTTTTCCTTCCCTCCATGTGAACTGCACTCCCATCATTGTTCCTCTAGCCTTGCCTTCTTCTTCAGCTACTTCAGTCTCTACAGGTACTGCACTAATGATGACTCTTATACAGGCCATTAGAAGCTTGACCCCTACGATTCCTCATAGATCTACTCACTATAGATCTACCGATGCTTCTATAGTAGCTCCTCCGACCCTACTGACTGGAATACCTAGGCCTATCCCTCCATCTTTAGAACATACCTCCTCAACTTCCAATGACAAATCTCCCTTGGAAATATCTGATGTTTATCGAATATGGAATGTATTAGTTTATATGGATCTTTGTACACATTTTATATATTGTAACATTTCATCATTACTGGAAAATCCTCTTCTGTCTCTCTTTGCATTTAATTCTATCTGTTAATCACAAAGGGGGAGAAACTAGTCAGCTTAACCAACCTAAAATTAAAGGATGGGATGTTTTTAAGTTGACTGAACTATTTGAATATATATTCTATCGTTATTTTTTCCATAATAATCATGGTTCAATTATACATATACACAGCAAGGAATATAAAAGAAAATGTGTTTAACCCTGATTCAAAAATACTAACATAATTTGTGATTACCAAAAGGGGGAGATTGTCAGACTCACATATTTTGATAATCCCAAATCATGTTTCAATGATGTGATAATCATGATTTTGTTCTATGATAATCATTTCCTAGTTTTTCAATGAATAACAATATGATTTTAATCTCACCGCTCTCTTGTTTATTCTTACAGTGCCGAATTTATCTAAGTACAAAGGGCACTGATGTAATGGTCGGAGATAAAAATGTCACCAATGCAAAGATCACTGATGCAAAGTTCACCGATGCAAAGGTCACTGATGAAAATGTCATTGATGAAAACAACACTGATGCAAAGGTCACCGATGCAAAGGACACAGATGCAAGGTCACCGATGGATTTTTACCATTGATGGTTACCGCAGAAGATTACCACTGAATGATACCACTAAAGGCTACCAAGAAAGGCTACTGATGCACACGTATTGTTGAAGCCTACCATTGTGAAGGCTACAGTCACCAGTCTACTGATTCATAGCCTTCCATACTTTGTCAAATTCATAAGATTATTCTAATGGTCATATTTGATAAATTAGATTCTTCTAGCATTAATTAATGCTGATTTTTGACATATCAAGCTATGGCCTACGAGAAAGATCACATGTGGTTTACTTATTTCTATTTTCGGTCCTCAAATATAAAAGGGAATCGCGAGGAAGAAATCATGGCATGAGAATCACGTCTGTGCATACAGAGGAGCTTACTTACTAAGTCAAAGAAGAATCATTCAATGCTTACATTGTTAACCCAAGATCATCACAAAGATCATTTGGGCGAACAAACTCATTCTTTATTTTTGTGATTCATCAACTCTCGATCAACACAAGATGAAGAACACTCAGTTCCTGAAAGTTAGAACCTAGTGTTGTGACCCTCTGTTTTGAAGACAACTTCCATAGAATGACTCGAAATACATATTCATTACTCTATGGAGTCAAGAGCTGAACAACAAACACAGAGAGATTTATTAGCTCAATATTATAATATTAACTATACTATGTTATTTTATTTTACATTTTTAAGAAGTGTGTGTTTGTATGTTACTCAGACTTTCTCAGGTGCTTGTACAAGAGGATACTAAAAGTCCTCACATCAAACATCTATTAGATATTGTTTCCCATGTATAACTAGAGAAGAGTCTGTGTGTGGCCTGGTTGTCTATTTTTTCAATGAATAACAATGGTAGAGGGTGTGAACCTTGGGTAGTTGTGAAAACTATTGTAAAGCCCGATACATGCTATGTATCATGTTTATTGTTAATATAAACTTCTTTGTGGCATGTGATCTCCAAGTGGAAAGGATTAAGTCTCTACTTTCAAGTAAACCACTTGTTTAACTGTACTTTGTACTATATTTTTGTTATACTCTGTTGTTCTATATTCCACTTCTCATAAGTTCAAAAAAAACTATTTTACATTGGCTTTGATATTTAGTACCAGTTAGTGTGTGTTTGTGTTTAATATAGTAAAATTGTATCAATAGTTGAAGAAGTGTTCTACACTGATTTAACTAAGGACTAATAACCCTATGAAAAACCTCTTGGCTGACTAAACATTTATATCTCTACTTCATTAATTAACAAGACTATTTTTAATTTGGTGGATTTTTATCATAATGTTTTTAAAATAATTTTTAATTATGAAATCAATTCAACATCCTCATGAGATTACACTCCAACCAACAACAACATTTACATTATCATGAATTCCACATATAAAATATATCAATATTAAAAAAAATAACCCATGAAAAGGAATGGGTTTCATTTCTTAAGAATACAATCATAAAGAGAAGGTTCCCAAATTAAACAGAGAATAACATAATTGATATAGGAATCATCAACCTTGAGTTAGGGATACAATATTGATAAGTAAAATGGGTGTTTTTAAATAAGGGTTCTTTTGGAATACAAATGATTATCATATCCTCAACTAAAACAAATTTATATCCCAGAAAAGTTACGATGAAGGAGAGGAAACCCAATGAAAGTGAGGCGAAGGAGGGGAAACCCAATGAATGGAAGTTGGGTTCGAGAAATATGTTTTATTTTACTGAAATATTCCATCATGTTAATATCCTATATAATCAAATAATATTGATTTATTAACAATAAAAAAATTTATACCTAGGAATATGATTCATTATAATTTTATTATATTCCTTTATTTCCATTTGGATCAGTTATAAAGTTTAAATTCATTGTTTGGGAGTGTTTGTTTTCTTAGTTTTCATGATTGGTTCACTAGTATACAATAATGGAAGTTTGTGTAAGATGAAGATAAACATATAGAATTGTTATTATATTCTATTAATTATATTTCATATTTTTAGATGATCTTATGAAGGATTTGGTTGTATACAATGAGAACGATTCATTATACTATAGTAAATGATGAATTTTTAGGTTATTTTTTTTGGTTTTTGATCACAATGAACATGTTCTATTTTACCATTTAATATTTTGTTTATAAGTTACATGCATATCCAAAAAGGGGATTCAGAATACAATCTAAAATCTTTTTTCAACCATTTAATGTTTATATTATCATCCTTTAAATAATTTATGGAAAATTGATGTTCATCACCAACGGTGTTAGTAAATCGATTAATCACGGGCGACAATTAAAATTTTAAGATAATAGTGCGAGATTGAAGATTTTACTATTAGATCCTATATTATCATATTATATTTATTTATATGTAATTTTTTGGAGTAATCATTTCAATTGGATGAAGGGAGGTGAGGAGAGAATAAGAAATGAAATCGAAATTGAGAGGAAATTAATAGAAATGAGAGATCCTTTACCTCTTGAATTTTCATATTGAGATCTTCCTCATGGGACCTTGGATTAGACATTATATAAGGGAAAGAGCTCCTAGACATGGGGGGAGGACTAGGGATAATTTTTGGGTAGAATATAGGCAAGTCTCAAGCCTTGAGAGGTGTGAGAAGATGAGGGTGTTGGGGTTGTATTTATAGTGGAGGAGAGGGGTGTTTTATTTTTATTTTCATCATTTGTTTATTATTTTTCTCAAAAAAAGAAATAGTCATGATTATTATAACTAAATAAAGTAATCAATATTTTTGAGTTCGAACCAATGGTAACTTACATCATCCATCACTGCTGTCTGACTCAAAAATTATGTGTTTTTTCATTAATCATAAATCTTATTTTACATTTCACCAAAAAATGAAGTATAAAAAAAACCCAAATATTCACCTTGTCTATTTATCAAAGTTTATATTTCAAGGATGAAATTCATTTTATGAAAATAAGTTTCTAAATATGATTATTATTTTTTTATTAAAATCATTATTTAGTTGGAAAATACAAATATTTAAATTATAAAAGTTTTTATAATATGATGAAAATTTATTAAGGTCTCATAAAGTAATCTTAAAATTATAAGACATAATATTATTAATTTATGAATTCATTTTGTGAAAATAAATTCTAATTAAATTAATCATAAAATAATTTTGACTTATAAAAATACAAACAATTAATTAAAATTTTTTAAAATATTTATTTACTTAAACTATGATATAATTATATCATATTGTCACGTATATGATGGATAAATTATATGTATACAATCATTGAAATGATTACTATTCAATTGGCCGATTTAATATTCATAAGGGTCATATTTATATTCATAAAGTTAACATTACAATTTAGAAAGGTAAGTTTCTATTCACCATGAAAATAATATTGTCCTTTCAAATAATAAAAATAATACTGATTGCAACAATGTATGTAATATTTTTTAAATTCAAATCACATATGTGGAAAAATTAGGTTTAACATCTATGCTATAAATATCACATAGTATTTTGTAGTAAATATAAGCATGATGTGGAATTGTGTTTCCAAATGTGATTTTATGTGACATAGATATATGAAGGGAATTTTTATTGGTAAAACATTGGGTCCTTGCATTATTCACCCTTTTAAAATTTCCTCCTCTAAATTTCATTTTACAAAAATTGGTAAGTGTACTTCTCCTTCATCACCTCCTCTGGTACCAATGTTTCTTCTTCATACTTGTGGTTCCTCCACAACAATTTGAGATGGTGTGTTGTCTTTTGGTGTAGAACATTATCTCTCCAGTCAAGAGTATTTATTGGATTGTCATCTTAAGAAAGATCATCTTCTAGTTGTACCACCTCTATTTTTAGTACATGTGAGGAATCCTGTATGTACCTCATCATGAGTGGTATTTGGAACACATCATCAACATGAGCCATATTTAGTGGATGTTCAAGCCAATAGTACAAGAATCCTACATGATCAAGGATATCAAAGGGGACAATTTACAATGGGATTAACTTCCCTTTCTTTATAAACCACAAGAATATCATGCATGGTTATATTCGAAGGAAGACATTATCCCCAACATCATACCACATGTCTTTTCAACGGTTGTCAGCATAACTCTTTTTTCGATTCTGATTAGATTTGATATGTTGTTTGATGTCTTGAACATTTTTTGTCATCTCATTTACAAGGTTATGTCCAAGTAAAATTCATATAACATCCTTATCCCAATAGGTTGAGGTTCTACATTTCTATCCATATAGAGAATCATATGGAGCCATCTGAATACTCGAGTAAAAGGTATTGTTGTATATGAAATCAACAAAAGGGAGATGTTGATCCCATCAACATTTTAATTCTAATTAGTAGGATCTATCGTATCATTAAATGTCTTAATATTCCTTTCATATTGCCCTTAATATTGTAGGTTATTGTCCATGTAGAAATTGAATTTAATACTCATTTCATGTTGAAGACTCTTATAGAATTTAGATGTGAACCTGGGATCAGAATCAAAGACAATCGATTTTGACACCCCATGTAGTCTCACCAATTCATTCACGTATATCTTAGAAATTCATCGGTGTGAGACATCTTCTCGAATAGTGATAAATAGATTAGTCTTGGTGATCGGGTCCACCAAAACTGATATCACATTATTTTCTTTGGATGTCTTTGGGAGACTCGTGACGAAGTCCATGGTGACATTATACCATTTCTATTTGGGTATAGGCAATGGTTTTATTATCCACTTGGACTTTTTTCACTCTTCTTTATCTTTTGTACATATCAAGCACCCTGAGATATATTCCACAATCTTCTTCATCATGTTATCCCACTACAAATGTTTTCAAAGATCACAATACATCTTAGTGCTACCAGGATGGATAGAGAATGTGGAGTTATGTTCAATTTACAATAGCTCTTTCTTTATCCCAGGAAAGGATGGAACATAGAGCCTCTTTCCAACCTGAATTACACCATTATCATAGATTTAGAAATCTTGTACCTTCCATTCCTTTACTACATTCTCCTTCATTGGAAACTCAGTATCATCCCTTTGTGCCTCCACAATGCTTTATTAGATATATGGTTGGGAAATCATTTGGTAAAGGTAGGATTTATTCACTACCATTGGGATTTCCAAATCCATCCTTTTCCTATCCATAAAAAAAAGGTCTTTCACAATCCACAACATGGATATAATAGTAGATTTTTTTATACTTAGATCATAATCTACCATGTTTTCCTTACCGAGATTATAATGAATAGAGAAATCATATTCTTCGATTTTCACTAACCATCTCATTTGATGCATGTTGAGATCATTTTGTGGTAATAAATACATTAGGCTCTTGTTATTAGTATATATGTCACAATTTACACCATAGAGATAATTTCTCTATATAATCATAGAAAAATAATAGCTACTAGCACTATATCATGCATAGACATGTTATACACATGGATCATCAACTATCATGAGGAGTAGGCTATCACATTATAAATTCTCATAAGTACACAACCCATGTCTTTCTATGAAGAATAACTATAGAAAACTAATTGTTTTACACATTTCAAAAATGTGAGCACATGTGATATGATTATAATTCTCTTTAGCTCCTTGATACATTCATCATATTCTTTATCCAAACATATATTCCCCCTTTACTTGTAAACTTAGTTAGAGGGATAGAAAATCATAATAAATTTCACACAAAACGTCGATAGTACCCTGATATGAAATGAAAACTATGAATTTTTGTGACACTAGAGGGTCTGTACCTTTTCTCTATTCCCTTTTTTTTGGTTTTAATGAAATTCCCTTACATGTGATCACATTTCTTAAGAATGTGACTTGGTGTATACAAAATGTACACTTCCTCAACTTGGCATACATCATATCCTACTTCAATGTCGCCCGCACAAGTCTTAGATGTTCTTCGTGTTTCTCCTTTCTCTTAGAGTAGATGTTAATGTCATCAATAAACACTACCCAAAATTTTTCAAGGTAATGTATAAATACTCTACTCATTATATCCAAGAATATTTTCAGGGAGCAAGTATGTCTTAATGGAATCACCAAAAACTCATAGCTCCCATACTTTGTATGGAAGGAAGCCTTCTGAATATTATCCTTCTTCACCAATATTTGATGATATCCAGAACATAGATCAACCTTTAAGAAATACCATGTTCTTTTAAACTGATCAAAAAAGTCACAAATCATTGAAATATGATACATGTTCATTATAGTTATCTTGTTGATTTCTTAATAATCGATACACAACCTCATTGATCTATCCATATGCTTGACAAAGATCATTGGAACGCCCCAAGGTGATGTACTAGGGAATATGAACCCTTGTTCCAAATTCCCTTGAAGCTAATTATTTAAATACTATATTTAGATAGAATATATCTTAAAGGGACACATTTGATAGGATTTTTTCAAGATATGAGATCGGTAGATAACTCTACCTCACGATCCGGGTGTACTCCTGCTAACACATTAGGAAATAAATTACTATATTCTCTCAGTATGGTAATTTTCAATAGGTGGATAACTTTCCTTGACCCATCCATTTGAGAAAGGTATGCTTCATCATAGGGAATCAACATCGACACCATTGAAGGGTTTTTCAAAGGAGATTCATGATCTTCCATGAATTTTTAGAGGAGCATGGAAAGATTAAGTGTGAGACCCCCGAGATTTTATGAAAAATATTCTTTTTAATTTCATTAATGTCTTGTGTTGTACTCTACACCAAAAGGATCTTTCACTACACGAATCTTTGACTTTCCTTGCATTACACGCAATCGCGACCTTCCTCGATAGCGTGTGTAGTACGCAATAACGAGTTTCACTAAACAACAATATGCTATTAAAATAGTATTAAAACTAGCCATTATGAATAGTAATAACCACTTTTTGAAAATTTGTAAATTTTATTTTTAAATGGACTTCATTTTTGGATCCGTAATATCAAAATTTGATTATGGTGAAATTTTTGTAATTTTCGGATAACTTTCATTTTCTGATGAATAGTGAAAATTACTAAATTTTAATTAAAAACAACCTTTTTAATCGAAATAATTAATAGTGGTAAATTATTAATTTGAGTGGTTTTAAAGTATATTTAGAATATATTTTTACAATTTAATACAATGTTGGTCATTGGATGTAATTTCACATTTAAACCAGACATAATCAAGTGTCAATCTTTTGATAGTTATAATCTCTTAAGAACACGCTATTTGTTTTGACGACCTGAATTAATTATTAAATTAAGTAATGCAACTGATATGTTTTGAATTTGATAAAATAGAAATCATTTTTCAGTTCATAATATCAAATATATCTTAGGCCTAATTTTTGGTATTTTTCTGGAAACATTCATTTTTTGATGAATAGTTAAACCACTAAGTGGTAGTTAAAAAAATTAATTTTTCATAAAACTTAATTTTACCGCTTTTGTGAGTGGAATTTCAAATATCCGAGAGACGTGGTTTATTTCAGTAAGTAAAATGTGGTTCAATGAGATGAAAATAATTTTTGGTGAATAATAACTTTTTACTTTTTTTTACCACGGTTAAAAGTAAATAGGGTAATTAAGGGTAAAAATGATATTATTATTACCCTAAAACATGTCATAATACTATTGGATATGTGTAATTTGACCAAAAAAATCTTAGGTATAAAATATGACCATTTATGCCCACATGGATTAGATTAGGACATTTATTATTAATTTATTTAAAGAAGGGTTAAAATTGTTAAAATCAATGTTTAATAAGTACATCATTTATAATATAGGGTTATACATAAGATAAATTCGACTATAAATATTCATTATAAAAATAAAAATATTTACTATATAATAGTATTTCATTTGTAATTTTTAGACATTAAATAATTTAATTTAATTTTGACACAATGATGATGTAGTAATTATCTTATTAATGAAATATTGACATAATTGATGTTATAAATACCCAAATAAATGTAATTTGAGACTTTTTCTGAATTACACTAATTTTATAGGTTAATATGACCTGTTAGTATTGATTTGATTAACTTTTTCCGAACTAATCATTCTGTTATGATTTTCACAAAAAATCAATTACTAAATATTGTCAAAATTGACATAAAATTGTTTTTAAAAACAGTATTATATTATTAATTGTTATTTTATTCCTAAAAATCTACGGTTCTTCCAAATGATTTAGATAAAGTAATATATATTAATAATAAACATCTTGGGGTTCGTTTGGCTTCTTATAGTATGTTTATTAACTTTATAGTATAAGAACACAAGAAGACACGGTAAAAGTAAAATTATTTAACTTAATGTTAAATCTAAATAATAAGGTTAAAATAGGAACCTAAAATTGTCTAAATTCTATTAGATGAGAGGAGTTCGACCCATCCCCACCGTAGCTTCTAAATAAATCAATTTGGAGCTATTTAAAACCGAATTCTACTTTATAATAAAATAATATTTTAGGTTATTCCAAAGGTGCCCCTCTCCTCCCTTATATAAGGGAACCTCTTCCCTCTCTTCCTCACACCACTTTGAGCCTTCAAGCTCGGCCAACCCCTGACAAATTATCTTATACACTTCCCTAGAAAGATCCTAGAGGTCCTGGTCTTCTTCAAAGGCCAATTTTAGTGCCCTATGTGGAGGACTCAAAGAGGCACTTCAAGAAGAGGTAATGTCTGTTACCGATTCTTTCAACATTATTTCTTCATCCATTTCTTCTTCTTAAGTTGTTTCATTATGAAGTAATAACATTAGTATCAATAATATACTAATATGTTATTATAAGTATTAATGAACCCTATTTCACCATCTATCCATCCTACGGAAAACGAAATCACTGCGCGTGCGTAGGTACTGAATATCGTCTCCACGTTGTGGTGTAATCTATTTTCCACCACAACCTTACTTGGATGGGTATAATAGTGTACATAATAACTATATATGATTATTGTAAAGTGATATTGATTCTGAAATAGTATACATACACTCCAATACAATTCCATGAACACGATAATGATATCATCGCTCATGCGTACGTACGGACTATCGTCTCCACGACGCGATGGGATTCATTCTCCACATTAACCATTCATGAATGATTATAAAGTATATATAATAAGTAATTATGAAATATATGACATAAGAATGATACTAGATTTATGTCTATATATATGTATGTCATCTACTTAATTCCATTCAACTCAATAAGGAAACGAAAACATCGTTCATGCGTACGTATGGTCTATCGTCTCCATGAACGGTGTATTTCATTCCATTTACTGATCTATTATATATATGTATATTCTGAATATATATTCTATATAAATCATGTTTTATATTCTGTAATTAAGTAATCATGATCTATGTAATCATATAAATAATTACAAGTCAAAACACGGACGACAAATGAAACTATTTTACCCAAAACGCTCTTTAACATGGAATTTACAAAAGAACGAGTAATATAAAGTCATCAGTGACCCATATATGTTATCATAAAAATGAGTATGATCCTGGAATAATTCAATGACATTATTTAAATCATTATACAGGTGGTTCGGACACTTACAAAGCAAATCGGACCTAAGGTAAGGGATAATTGTGCAAATCACATTTTTATCCGAGATTACTTATTCGTAAGTATTTACTGGGGTTATTTCTATCATCCATGTCCATGTTTTATAAAAGTGCATTCATGTATGTTTAATTTACTTTTATACCCATTTTTTCTTTTACCCCATGGTATGGAAGGAATCGTTCTTTTGTTTACCCTACGAGGTTCTTTTTTTAACTTTTCCGACAAAAGTACAAGAAGAATGCTTTTTTAACTTATACGGCATGAACAAATTTTTATAGTTTTATAAAGACTTATTTTCATGATTCCTCCTAAAAATATTTCATGACTATTTTAAACAAAATCTCTTTCTTTTAAAATAGAATTACGTTTTGAGAAATGAAATTTATTTTGAAGAAGAAATGATATTTTCCTCAAGAATTCATTTCAAGTGTTATATCGAAACCTTTTTCCATCTAAGATGACATTATTTCAAATCGTATGATTCAAGTATAAAGTCTCTATGATTTAAATGGTTTCACTTTTATTATTATGAAATGATATCGATTTCTTTTAAAAGGATTATGTGATTATGGGATGATGTTTATGAAACCCATTTTATTTATTGGGTTACTATGAATGATGAATGTTTATTTTGTGGCACAAGTAAGAATGATTTAATTATGAGATGGGTGGGACCTATATCTCCCTCCAATGCATTGAGTAAAGATTTATCTCTCATGAGATAGACATGGCTGGAATGACAAGTTAAACCGGTTCAGTAATACAGGACTGGAACGAGGAGTGAACTTGATTCAGAAAGGGACTTTGTCCACTAAGATGGTCTTGGCAGAAATGCCTTGGATACTATGGAAATCATATCATGTGCTTAATGGTTTCTATAATTACATGTTTTATTCCCATTCTATTTTATAATTCTTAATGATCTATGCCTTACGGACTTCCATGTTTTGTGTCATTTCTCAAGCTTTTGATGTTTAAACATTATGTTCATGTTTTTAAGTTCAAATGTATATAGTATGTTTTATTTTATCCATGATTACCCTTACTGAGCATTTGAGCTCACCCTTTTTATGTTTTCTTTTCCCAAGGATATAAATAAAGGTTTTAGGTAAGAAAAAAAAGGATGATCTTTATGGGAGATGTTGAAGATCATTCACCATGATTAGAAGATTGCGTTCCCTGTTTCCAAAGACAATAAACTATTACGATCCTTGTGTGTCTGTTTTTGTTATGTATTATTTATTCCTCTAAAGTAATGTAATGTCCATGTACGTCAAGATTTTGGTCTCTACATTTGGTATTAGAGGAAAATTTTAGTCAACCTTTGGAAACTAGGATGCGAAAACGTTAGTGAGATCCCTAGAGATATTTCTAAGGTATGTCTATGGATGTCCCTAAAGATAAGTATACGTATAGGATATAGTCCTAGAACTATGGTAACGATATTAGATTAAACAAAAGATGTTAGATATTGAAGTTACTCCCCCTTTATTATGATTTGTTCCTCTCACACTATTCTTTTTGGGTTTTAGAAAATGGCTGGAAACAAGAAGATTCACGATAATGGAGGATATGATGGACAATAGAATGATATTATTTATGAGAAACCAAATGAAATGGGATTTGGAAGTTCAAACATCATTATTATGCCGAATCAGCAATCTCATAATATGATCAATAAAGTAAAATTTGGTATGATTCCTGACTCAGCTAATAAGGGAAAGATGGAGTTTCATGATGATCATAGAGGAAAGAAAGTTCAATTTCCACTATGTAAATCATGTGGGAAGAGGCATCAAGAAGAATGTTTCAAAGGAACTGGATGATGCTTTGGGTGTGGAAAAGAAGGATACAAAGCCAGTAAGTGCAAAGGAAAAGGTTCAGTTAACACCAGGGATGAGGATAATGGTATTGCTACGACATCAACAATGGTTAAATGTCTTATATGTGGAATGTACGGGAATTATGCAAACCAATTCCCTAAGGGAAAGTCTCATGAAGAGAATCATTATGGTCATATGGGTTGTATTTATGTTGTTGATGATGAAGAGACTACAAATTATATATGAGAAGAAATAATTGTTGAAGCTCGGTCAATGGTTTAAGAATGTAGTGGAATGATTACATGTTTATCATGTGTAATGTTGTATAAGTAATCTCATGGTTCTATGGAATAAAGAGATATCTAAGGATTGTTACACTATTGTCTTTCCTTGAGTTTTAAAAGTGTATGATTAATGGTACCAGTATCCATGAATGGTTATTCAGATATTTTTGGAATGTAGATGATATGCGCATAATGAAGGGATAAGGAGAAAATTAAATGTTTGATAGTATTAATGAGCTCATGACTGATATAAGGAGAAGGTTATATCATGGTTTGAGTATATAGAATTTTGGGATTTTGGTATGTGGAAAGAGTTAACTTTTCACAGCATTCATGTTTTCACTAAGGTTTAATGGGTATTCATTTTCAAGAGAATACATGATTAAGGTATTCACATGATTGGAATGTTACCAACAATATATATGGGGGATAAATGATGGTATTCACATGCTTGGTTAATGACATTTCAAGTAATCGTTTTCTTTATACTATGAGCTTGGACCGAAGTATTTTAGATAAGCCTAAAGATTGGAATGGATTATGTTAGACATAAGTTAGTATTGTTTAAGGATAGAACTTTTTTTTTGATATTATTTAGGGGATTTTGTAGTAATGTAGTTTTAGAAAAAGGACAACCTGCAGGATGGGCGACAACCCATCGCGTCGGATAAGGCTATGGGAATCGAACCCACAACCGAAGTGCAACTGGCCTTTAACGCCTACCACTGGACTACAGGAAGTCCCTATTTAGTAGAAACTTGTTTTATTATATTAAGAAGTGTGATATATGAAGTATAAGTCCATTTTAGGAACCATATATGATTAATCTCACTATAGATGGACTTATGTATTTTTGATAACTTCTATAACCTTTTGATTGAGACAGTTGGAATGACCCATCATTCTATCACATGATCTGCTAACACATCAAGAATAACAAATTCAACTTCATTTCATTAAGGGATGAAGTGGAAATTGTTCAATTAACAAACAACAGTGATATTGTACCAAAATCATGTAAGTATTTCTTTTAATTCATCAACTTTAAGGAAATGATCTTGAAAACCAAAAATGTTGTCCTAGTGCCCTTATATCCGATTAATCAGATGGTACCTTAGATCATCACAAATCTATGGATTTGTGATTGCTGGGTTTTCCATAGCCTTGTTCTCTACCACTCTCCATCAAAACTTGATGGTTAGATTTCTCTTCCATATCCATATTTTCATCTATGTGGAAACCCAGTGATTAGTTTATTTGGGTAACCGTTACATTTCATACATTTTTTTAAAGATTGGTTTTAGTATTCCTTTTTACGATGTGGGTTTCTATTAAAGAAACTTTCAAGGAGTAAACCATTTATAACCCCGACGAATTTTGAGGGAGAAATTCATTTTAAGGGGGGTAGAATGTAACACCCCGAGATTTTATGAAAAATATTCTTTTTAATTTCATTAATGTCTTGTGTTGTATGCTACACCAAAAGTAGCTTGCACAACACGCATCTTTGACTTGTCTTGCATTACATGCAATCGCGACCTTCCTCGATAGCGTGTGTAGTACGCAGTAACGAGATTCACTAAACAACAATATGCTATTAAAATATTATTAAAACTAGCTATTATGAATAGTAATAACCATTTTTTGATGTTTTGTAAATTTTATTTTTAAAAATGGACTTCATTTTTGGATTCGTAATATCAAAATTAGTTTTGGGTGATATTTCGGTACTTTTCGGATAACTTTCATTTTCTGATGAATAGTGAAAATTACTAAATTTTAATTAAAAACAACCTTTTCAATAGAAATAATTAATAGTTATAATATATTAATTTGAGTGGTTTTAAAGTATATTTAGAATATATTTTTACAATTTAATACAATGTTGGTCATTGTATGTAATTTCACATTTAAACCAGACATAAACAAGTGTCAATATTTTGATAGTTATTATCTCTTAAGAACATGCTATTTGTTTTGACGACGGGAATTAATTTTTAAATTAAATAATGCAACTGATATGTTTTGAATTTGTTAAAATAGACATCATTTTTCAGTTCATAATATCAAATATTTCTTAGGCCTAATTTTTGGTATTTTTCTGAAAACTTTCATTTTTTCGATGACTAGTAAAACCACTAAGTGGTAGTTAAAAAATGATTTTTTCATAAAACTTATTTTTACCTCTTCTGTGAGTGGAATTTCAAAAATCCAAGAGACATGGTTGATGTCAGTAAGTAAAATGTTGTTCAATGAGATGAAAATAATTTTTGGTGAATAGTAACTTTTTACTTTTTTTACCACTGTTAAAAGTAAATAGGGTAATTAAGGGTAAAAATGATATTATTATTACCCTAACACATGTCATAATTCTATTGGATAAGTGTAATACGACCAAAAACAACTTTACTAATAAAATATGACCATTTAGGCCCACTTGGATTAGATTAGGACATTTATTATTAATTTATTTAAAGAAGGGTTAAAATAGTTAAAATTAATGTTTAATAAGTATATCATTTTATTATAGGGTTATACATAAGATAAATTCGACTATAAATATTCATTATAAATATAAAAAGATTTCCTACATAATAGTATTTCATTTGTAATTTTTAGACATTAAATAATTTAATTTATTTATGACACAATGATGATGTAGTAATTATCTTATTAATGAAATATTGACATAATTGATGTTTTAAATACCCAAATAAATGTAAAATGAGACTTTTTATGAATTACAATAATTTTATTGGTTAATATGACATGTTAGTATTGATGTAATTAACTTATTTCGAACTAATAATTCTGTTATGATTTTCACAAAAATATATTTCTAAATAGTGTAAAAATTGACATAAAATAGTTTTTAAAACCAATATTATATTATTAATTGTTATTTTATTCCTAAAAATATAAGGTTTGGCCAAATTACTTATATAAGGTTATATATATTAACAATAAACAACTTGGGGTTCGTTTGGCTTCTTATAGTAAGTTTATTAACCTTATAGTATAAGAACACAAGAAGACGGTAAAAGTAAAATTATTTAACTTAATGTTAAATCTAAATGATAATGTTAAAATTGGAACTTAAATTGTCTAAATTCAATTGGATGAGAGGATTTCGACCCATCCCCACCTTAGATTCTAAATAAATCAATTTGGAGCTATTTAAAACCGAATTTGACTTTATAATAAAATAATATATTTAGTTACTCCAAAGGTGCCCCTCTCCTCCCTTATAAAAGAGAACCTCCTCCCTCTATTCCTCACACCACTTTGAGCCTTCATGCTCGGACAAACCCTGAAAAATTCTCTTATCCACTTCCCTAGAAACATCCTAGAGTTTTTGGTCTTCTTAAAAGACCAATTTTAGTGCCCTAAGAGGAGGACTCAGAGAGGCGCTTCAAAGAAGAGGTAATGTTCGTTACCTATTCTTTCAACGTTATTTCTTCTTCCTATTATTCATCTTAGGTTGTTTCATTATGAAGTAATAACATCCGTATCACTCATATAATGATATGTTATTATAATAATGAAACAACCCAGTTTCACCATCTATCCATCCTATGGAAAACGAAATCACCGCACGTACATACGTACGGAATACCGTCTCCACGCCGTGGTGTAATCTATTTTCCACCACCACCTTACTTGGTTGGGTATAATGGTGTACATAATAACAATATATGATTATTGTAAAGTTATATTGATTCTGAAATAGTATATATACACTCCAATACAATTCCATGATCATTAGAATGATATCATCTCTCGTACGTACGTACGGACTATCGTCTCCACAACGCGATGAGATTCATTCTCCACATTAACCATTCATGAATGATTATAATGTATATATAATAAGTAATAATGAAATATATGACATAATAATGATACTGGATTTATGTGTATATATATGTATGTCGTCTACTTAATTCCATTCAACTCAATAAGGAAACGAAAACAGCGTTCATGCGTGCGTACGGCCTACCGTCTCCATGAACGGTGTATTTCATTCCATTTACGGATCTATTATATATATGTATATTCTGAATATATATTATATATAAATCATGTTTTATATTCTGTAATTAATTAATCATGATCTAAGTAATCATATGAATAATTACAAGTCAAAACACGGAAGACAAATGAAAGGATTTTACGCAAAACGCTCATTAACATGAAATTTACAAAAGAACGGGTAATATAAAGTCATAAGTGAACCATATATGATATCATAACAATGAGTATGATTATGGAATAAGTCAATGACATTATTTAAATCATTATACAGGAGGTTCGGACACTTACAATGCAAATCGGACCTAAGGTAAGGGATAATTGTGCAAATCTCATTTTTATCTGAGATTACTTATTCGTAAGTATTTACTAGGGTTATTGCTATCATCCATGTACATGTTTTATAAAATTGTATTCATGTATGTTTATAGTCCTTTTATACCCATTTTGACTTTTACCCCATGGTATGGAAGGAATCATTCTTTTGTTTACCCTACGAGGTACTTTTTTTAACTTTTCCGACAAAAGTACAAGAAGAATGCTTTTTTAACTTATACGACACGAACAGATTTTTACTGTTTTATAAAGACTTATTTTCATGATGCTTCCTAAAAATATTTCATGACTATTTTCAACAAAATCTCTTTCTTTTAAAATAGCATGACGTTTTTTGAAATGAAATTGATTTTGAAGAAGAAAGGATATTTTCCTCAAGAATTCATTTCAAGTGTTTTATCAAAACCTTTTTCCATCTAAGATGACATTATTTCATATATGTATGATTAAAGTATAAAGTCTCTATGATTTATATGGTTTCAATTTTCTTATTATGAAATGATTTCCATTTCTTTTATATGGATTATGTGATTATGGGATGATGTTTATGAAACCCATTTTATTTATTGGGTTACTATGAATGATGTATGTTTATTTTGTGGCACAAGTAAGAATGATTTCATTATGAGATGTATGGGACCTATATCTCCCTCCAAGGCAATGGGTAAAGATTTATATCTCATGAGATAGACATGGTTGGAACAGAAAGTTAAACTGGTTCAATAATACAGGGTTAGAACGAGGAGTGAACTCGATTCAGAAAGGGACTTTGTCCACTAAGATGGTCTTGGCAGCAATGCCTTGGCTACTATGGAAATTGTATCATGTGCTTAATGGTTTCCACAATTACATGTTTTATTCCCATGGTATTTTATCATTTTTAATGATCTATTCCATACTTACTTCCATGTTTTGTGTCATTTCTCAAGATTTTGATGTTTAAAAATTATGTTCATGTTTTTAAGTTCAAATGTATATGGTATGTTTTATTTTATCCATGCTTACCCTTACTGAGCATTTGAGCTCACCCTTTTTATGTTTTCTTTTCCCCATGATATAAAGAAAGGTTTTAGGTATGAAAAAAAGGAAGATATTTATGGGATATGTTGAAGATCTTTCACCACGATTAGAAGATTACGTTCCAAGCTTCCAAAGACACTAAACTATTACGATCCTTGTGTGTCGGTTTTTGTAATGTATTATGTATTCCGCTGAAGTAATGTAATTTCCATGTATGTCAAGCTTTGCGTCTCTACATTAAGAATATAAAAAGATATTTATTTTTTCTGATTGTTTATATGTGATATATTTAAAGACAATCAATCCCTCCATAATATAGCGTTCATTTCCTCCAAGGGAAGTATCATGAGATTCTCTAGAAGAATCATCCCACATATATTAAAAGGTGAAGTGTCCAGCACTTGGGTTTCAATGATATCAAAACATAGTTTTTTAATAGAAATCTCTACTACATGGTTTTTGGGATTTGATTCAATAGATATAGGAAACATGTGAGATATAATTGAATTCGTAGAACCATAATCAAATAAGTCTATTTTTATTCATGAGTGTATAAGAATTGTACCTCGCATGACTTCATTTTATTGATCCACTTCCACAGTACTGATGGAATAAGCCTTCACATTCTTCTTTGTATTTAGTGTCTGATAATGCTGATTACCCTCAATAATTTTTTGTTTAGTGCACTTGCTTTCATAATTCCCTTTCTCGATACAGCTGTAGCATTGGACCTTTAGTGCTGAACTACTTTTCTCAACTACATTGTCTATCATTTTCGTGACTTTTCGACATTCAGATTATTAGTATCCTTGTCTCTCACATTTTAATAATTTGTCCATCCCTTTGAGGTAGTTCCTATGATGCTTATTACAACATTTTTGACAAGTGGGTGGTTGTATTTTTTTCAATCATTGTTATTATATTATCAATCTTGAAACTCCATATTTCATTTCTTATCACCATATCAATGGTAACATTCTCCAAAATCCATATCCACTTTGAGAGAACATTAATTTTTTTATCATAACTCCAAATGTTATGAATTGAAATATCCTTTTGAAGTTGTGGGTTTAAACCACTAATGAATCTGTTAATTTTTCTATCATTTTTGATAAAAAAACGTGAGGAGTACCATGAAAGCCTTGTGATATTTTCTTTAAAGGCCACGATAGATTATCAATCCTTTTTAATCATCTATATGAATTCTCTATATATCGTAGTTCGATGATTTAGAGGGAAACAATTATTATGAAACATTATCATAAATCATTCCCACTCCGTATCTTCAATTTCCTCCCCCATCTTTGTGTTCTTAATAAAATCCCACTATTGATAACCATCTATGTCTAGACGAGAAACACCAATGTTCACCTTCTACATATCAGAATAGAGAAACAGAGAAAATGTCATCACCATCATGTTGAACCACTGTTCTGGAACTAGTGGATCATAATATCCCCTAAATGTCGGTGTTCATTTCCATATGAAACAATTGATATCCATTTTCTCCCACTTTGATGAAGGATAAAATTCCCAATTGTTTAGGTTATTATTCCTAGAATGAGACAGATGGGTAAGGAGCACCCTGAAATTTTTAACTGCACCTCTAAAACCATTGGGGATGTCATTCGGGAAAGCAATGCACTGTCCCTCACATGCGTTGCTGGCCAAGTTTCTCTTGGATCCCACCATTTTCTAAAATATAAAAGGTTATAACAAAACATAAGTCAACAAGTCATGAATATGTAATTGATTCCTTTGTAAAATTATTTATAAAGGAATATCATGTGGGGTACCTGTGTTTAGAAATTCATCTATGTTCATTACTTATACATAGTATCATACTAATGGATTTCACAACGGTTCTCTAATCATACATTCAAAAATTACTAAACTATCCTTTGATACCAAATATAGTGACCATACATTTTCTTACAATAATATTACATCATTTTAAATATAAACATCATAAATTAATTAATCATCGAGGATCCGAAGGTTCTTTGTCTTGGGAAAACTATGTCAATAAATGAATTTTATGAAACATGACATATACATTTATTTAATTATTTCTCTTATATATTTTTATTCTCCCTTGAATTCTCCTTGATAAAAGTAGTCACCTGATGATATGGATAAAAAAGGGGTGAGCTAATAGCCCAGTAAGCTGATACATGAACATGAAATATTATAAAATGGGGTGAGAATAATCATAATCATGATAAAATATTAATAGGATTATAGTTATTAGATGAATAATTAATAAAAGAGTTGGAGTATGGTAATGCATAAAATTGAAACATCACATCTTAGTGGTCAACTACATCACATATTTTTGAACAAAGATAGCATCATGATCATGTATATTTCACATTAATATTGAGGTTATTCACATTACCTAATTAATTTGTGTGCTATTTTATTCAAGGCACACCCGTCATGTCATAACAATTACATTGCGCTATATAATTTGAGGCACGTCGATCACATCACAAGATTTACATTATCATGCATGCCACATAGAACATATTTGAATATTGACCACATAATAAAATATTTAAAATAATGGTTTTCATTTCAAAATCATACATTCATAACGAAATTTCCAAATTTAAAGAGGGAATACGATACTTGATATAAGATTCATCAACGTTGAGTGATGGAAACAATCTTAAGAAGTAAATTGTGACTTTTTTGAAAGATGAGTTCTATTGAAAAAACAATTCTTTTGTCATAAACTCAAGAAGAAATATTTTATATCATAGAAAAGTTATGAGAATTATGATTAAAATATTTTTATGAAATAGCAATACTAAAAAATTGGGGTGAAATAGGGAAACCCCAAAGAATGATAGTTGGGTTTTAAAAATCCCCACATCTTTGTCCGAATAATTAATTCATGGTGATATCATGTATAATAAAGTTATAATAATAAATTAATATTTATATATCCTTTTATAAATGAATATTATTCATTATGGTTTTATTAAGTTCTTTTATAGTGCATTAGACTAGCTATAGAGTGTAAATTCATTGTTTGGGAGTGTTTGGTTTCATAGTTTTCACAATCGATTCACTTTTATTCATGAATAAAGGTTTGTGTAAGGTGCAGATAAACATCTATAATTGTTATTATAATTTTTTTTATATTGAAGATGTGTAATTGATATTATGAATTATTGTTTTATATACCATGTATATTATTCATTTGATAACATTTTATGAAGTCATTTTAGGATAATTTTGGCGATTTTTTATCACAATGAACTTGTTTTGTTTAATAATTTAGCCTTATGTGTATAAGATTGGTACACAACGTAAAGAGGTTTCAAAATAGACTATAAAATCTTTTTTAAAACATTTAATGGTTCAGTTAACATCCTTGAAGCGTTTATGTAAAATCAGTGTTCATCGCCCATGATGTCGTTTAATTGACATTTCAGAATCAAAGATTTCCTTTATTAGATTAGAGATATAGAGGGAGGTGTTTACTATTAGATATTCCATTAACATGATACAATTTCAGTATATGTAATGTACTAGAGTTCTCATATCATTTTTATGAAGGAAGGTGTTGAGAGAATAAAAAAATAAATTGAAATTGAATGGAAATTATAAGAAAAGAGAGAGGATTTAATTATTAAATTATCCTATTGAGATCATCCTCAAGGAACCTAGGATTTGAATTTTGAAGATACCAAGAACTAATAGACATGTGGGGGGACTAGGGATGAGTATTAGGTATAATATAGTTATGTCTTAAGGCTTGAGAGGTGTGAGTAGTGGTATTTATAGTGGAGGTATTCAGTGTTTTCAAATTTTTTTAATCATTAGTTTATTATTTTGTTCATGACAAGCAATAGTGAGGATTGCATGGACTAAAAACTGTAATTAGTGAATGTGAGTTCGAACCAATGGTATTTTATATTCTCTATGACTCAAGAATGACTAAAAGGGTTACGTTTTTAGAATTAATCGTAAATTATTGTATATTACTATTCACCATAAATGAATGTATTTCAAAAAAATCCAAAAAATTAAACTTAATAATTTTTCTATATGTATAATTCAAAAATGAACACTATATTACGAAAATATGTTTCTAAATATTAGTAAATTCTTTTTAAATTAAAATCATCTACTTGGAGAATAATTTTTTTGAAACTATAAGAGATTTTATAATACTTTGTAAAATTACTTAGGGTCACATAAAATATTCTTATAATCACAAAACATAAAAATATTAATCAATGAAAAAAAAATTGAAAATAAATTTTATTTTATATTAATTCAAAAATAATTATGTATTATTTAAACACCAAAAATTAATTAATTATTAACATTTAAAATAATTATTTACTAATACTATGATATAATTAAACCATATTGTCACTTATTAGATGGATAACTTTAATTTATACAATCATTGGTATGATTACTATTCACTCGGCTGATTTAATATTTATAAGGGTCATATTACTATTAGTAACCAAAATATTACTATTCATAAGGGTAAAATACTATTCACCAAGAAAATAATTTGACCTATCAGACACCGAAATAACATACTAATCGCAACATCATATTTCAAATTTTTGAAATTCAAAACATAGAAGTGGAAAAATTATGTTTACTGACCACGTTATAAAGGCCACATAAAATTTATTATTTCATTTAACAATAATATGGCATTGAGATTCCTAATTTGATTTAATGTGACATAATTATAAGAAGGGAATTTCCATTGAAAACCCATAGGGTTGTTACAATTGTGATAATAATAATTTTAAAGGAAAATATATATGAATTGCTTAGTATATGTGACATCGGGATAGAGAATGCAACATTTGTAAGGCATGTGAACTCAAATATTAGGATATTTATTAATACATTGATGATTATAGAGATTTTTGAATGAAAAAGAAATAAAAATATAACAGATATCCAATGTTTCTATAAATTATCAGTTTATTATAAGTGGATTGAGAATAATTCCCCATGACAATCTAAACGACAAATAATGTTTACTAAGAATCTATTATAGTTTCTACAAATATATTTATTTGGTGATAGTTTCAAAGAGCTATAATATATTCTAGTCATAATTGAATGCGTAGAACCATAATCAAATAAGTCTATTTTCATTCATGAGTGTATAAGAATTTTACCTCGCATGACATCATTTTCTTGATCCACTTCCATAGTACAGTTGGCATAAGCCTTCACATTCCTCTTTGTATTTAGTGTCTGATAATGCTGATTACCCTCAATAATTTTATTTTTAGTGCACTTGCTCACATAATTCCCTTGCTCCATACAGCTGTACCATTGAACCTTAAGTGCTGACCTCCTTTTCTCAACTACATTGTCTATCATTTTCGTGACTTTTTGACCTTCAGATTATTATTATCCTTGTCTCCCACATTTTAATAATTTGTCCATCCCTTGGAGGTAGTTCCTATGATGCTTATTACCACATTTTTTACAAGTGGGTGGTTGTATTTTTTTCAATCATTGTTATAATATTATCAATCTTGAAACTCCATATTTCATTTCTTATCACCATATCAATGGGAACAATCTCCAAAATCCATATCCACTATGAGAGAACATTAATTTTTTTCATAACTCCAAATGTTATGAATTGAAATATCCTTTTGAAGTTGTGGGATTAAACCACTAATGAATCTTTTAATTTTTCTATCTTTTTTGATAAAAAAATGTGAGGCATACCATGAAATCCTTGTGATATTTTCTTTAAAGGCCACGATAGATTATCAATCCTTTTTCATCATCTATATGAATTCTCTATCTATCATAGTTCAATGATTTAGAGGGAAACAATTATTATGAAACATTATCATAAATCATTCCCACTCTGTCTCTTCAATTTTCTCCCCCATCTTAGTGTTCTTAATAAAATCCCACTATTGATAACCATCTATGTCTAGACGATAAACACCAATGTTCACCTTCTACATATCAGAATAGTGAAACACAGAAAATATCATCACCATAATGTTGAACCACTATTCTAGAACTAGTGGATCATAATATCCCATAAATGTCGGTGGTCGTTTCCATATGAAACAATTGATATCCACTTTCTCCCTCTTTGATGAAGGATGATATTCCCAATTGTTTAGGTTATTATTCCTAGAATGAGACAGATGGGTAAGGAGCACCGTGAAATTTTTAACTGCACCTCTAAAATCATTGGGGAAGTCATTTGGGAAAGTAATTCACTGTCCCTCACATGCGTTGCTGGCCTAGTTTCTCTTGGATCCCAGCATTTTCTAAAATATAAAAGGTTATAACAAAACATAAGTCAACAAGTCATGAATATGTAATTGATTCCTTTGTAAAATTATTTATAAATGTATATCATGTGGGGTACCTGTGTTTAGAAATTCATCTATGTTCATTACTTATACATAGTATCATACTAATGGTTTTCACTACAGTTCTCTAATCATACATTCAAAAATTACTAAACTATCCTCTGATACCAAATATAGTGACCATACATTTTTTTATAATAATATTACCTCATTTTAAATATAAACATCATAAATTAATTAATCATCGAGGATCCGAAGGTTTTTTGTCTTGGGAAAACTATGACAATAAATGAATTTTATGAAACATAACATATACATTTATTTAATTACTTCTCTTATATATTTTTATTCTCCCTTGAATTCTCCTTAATAAAAGTAGTCACCGGATGATATGCCTAAAAAGGGTTGAGCTAATAGCCCAGTAAGCTGATACATGAACATGAAATATTATAAAATGGGGTGAGAATAATCATAATCATTATAACATATTAATAGGATTATAGTTATGAGATGAATAATTAATAAAAGACATGAAGTATGGTAATGCATAAAAATTAAACATCACATCTTAGTGGTCAACTACAACACATATTTGTGAACAAAGATTGCATCATGATCATGTATATTTCACATTAATCCTGAGGTTATTCACATTACCTAATTAATTTGAGTTCTATTTTATTCAAGGCTCACCCATCATGTCATAACAATTACATTGCGCTATATAATTTGAGGCACTTCGATCACATCACAAGATTTACATTATCATGCATGCCACATAGAACATATTTGAATATTGACCACATAATAAAAAATTTAAAATAATGGTTTTCATTTCAAAATCATACATTTATAAAAAAATTTCCCAATTTAAAGAGGGAATATGATACTTGATATAAGATTCAACAACGTTGAGTGATGGAAACAATCTTAAGAAGTAAATTGTGACTTTTTTGAAAGATGACTTCTATTGAAAAAAAAATTATTTTGTGATAAACTAAAGAAGAAATATTTTATATCATAGAAAAGGTATGAGAATTATGATTAAAATATTTTTATGTAATAGCAATACTAAAAAATTGGGGTGAAATAGGGAAACCCCAAAGAATGATAGTTGGGTTTTAAAAATCCCCACATCTTTGTCCGAATAATTAATTCATGGTGATATCTTGTATGATAACGTTGGAATAATAAATTAATATTTATATAACCTTTTATAAATGAATATTATTCATTATGGTTTTATTACGTTCTTTTATAGTGCATTAGACAAGCTATATAGTGTAAATTCATTGTTTGGGAGTGTTTGGTTTCATAGTTTTCACGATCGATTCACTTGTATACATGAATAATGGTTTGTGTATGGTGCAGATAAACATCTATAATTGTTATTATATTTTTTTTTGATATTGAAGTCGTGTAATTGATATTATGAATTATTTTTTTATATACCATGTTGATTATTCATTTGATAACTTTTAATGAAGTCATTTTAGGATAATTTTGGTGATTTTTTATCACAATGAACTTGTTTTGTTTAATAATTTAGCCTTATGTGTATAAGTTTGGTAGACAACATAAAGTGGTTTCAAAATAGACTATAAAATTTTTTTAAACCATTTAATGGTTTAGTTAACATCCTTGAAGCGTTTATGTAAAATCAGTGTTCATCACCCATGATGTCGTTTAATTGACATTTCAGAATCAATGATTTCCTTTACTAGATTAGAGATATAGAGGGAGGTTTTTACTATTAGATATTCCATTAACATGATATAATTTCAGTATATGTAATGTACTAGAGTTCTCATATAATTTTTATGATGGAAGGTATTGAGAGAATAAAAAACTAAATTGAAATTGAATGGAAATTATAAGAAAAGATAGAGGATTTACTTATTAAATTATCCTATTGAGATCATCCTCAAGGAACCTAGGATTTGAATTTTGAAGATACCAAGAACTCATAGAAATTTTGTGGGACTAGGGATGAGTATTAGGTATAATATAGTTATGTCTTAAGGCTTGAGAGGTGTGAGTAGTGGTATTTATAGTGGAGGTATTCAGTGTTTTCAAATTTTTTTAATCATTAGTTTATTATTTTGTTCAAGACAATCAATAGTGTGGATTGCATGGACTAAAAATAGTAATTAGTGAATGTGAGTTCGAACCAATGGTCTTTTATATTCTCCATGACTCAAGAATGACTAAAAGGGTTACGTTTTTAGCATTAATCGTAAATTATTGTATATTACTATTCACCATAAATGAATGTATTTCAAAAAAATCCAAAAAATTAAACATAATAATTTTTCTATATGTACAATTCAAAATGAACACTATATTACGAAAATATGTTTCTAAATATTAGTAAATTCTTTTTCAATTAAAATAATCTACTTGAAGAATAACATTTTTGAAACTATAAGAGATTTTATAATACTTTGTAAAATTACTTAGGGTCACATAAAATATTCTTAAAATCAGAAAACATAAAAATATTAATCAATCAAAAAAATTTGAAAAAAAATTTATTTTATATTAATTCAAAAATAATTATGTCTTATTTAAACACCAAAAATTAATTTATTATTAGTATTTAAAATAATTATTTACTAATACTATGATATAATTAAACCATATTGTCACTTATTAGATGGATAAATTTTATTTATACAATCATTGGTATGATTACTATTCACTCGGCTGATTTAATATTTATAAGGGTCATATTACTATTAGTAAACAAAATATTACTATTCATAAGGGTAAAATACTATTCACCAATAAAATAATTTGACCTATCAGACACCCAAATAACATACTAATCGCAACAACATATTTCAAATTTTTTAAATTCAAAACATAGAAGTAGAAAAATTATGTTTACTGACCACGTTATAAAGGCCACATAAAATTTATTAGTTCATTTAACAATAATATGGCATTTTGATTCCTAATTTTATTTAATGTGACATAATTATAAGAAGGGAATTACCATTGAAAACCCATAGGGTTGTTACAATTGTGATAATAATAATTTTAAAGGAAAATCTATATGAATTGCTTAGTACATGTGACATCGGGATAGAGAATGCAACATTTGTAAGGCATGTGACCTCAAATATTAGGATATTTATTAATACATTGATGATTATAGAGATTTTTGAATGAAAAAGAAATAAAAATATAACAGATATCCAATGTTTCTATAAATTATCAGTTTATTATAAGTGGATTGATAATAATTCCCCATGACAATCTAAACCACAAATAATGTTTACTCAGAATCTATTATAGTTTCTACAAATATATTTATTTGATGATTGTTTCAAAGAGCTATAATAGAGTCTAGTCATAATTGAATGCGTAGAACCATAATCAAATAAGTCTATTTTCATTCATGAGTGTATAAGAATTTTACCTCGCATGACTTCGTTTTCTTGATCCACTTCCATAGTACAGTTGGCATAAGCCTTCACATTCCTCTTTGTATTTAGTGTCTGATAATGCTGATTACCCTCAATAATTTTATTTTTAGTGCACTTGCTCACATAATTCCCTTGCTCCATACAGCTGTAGTATTGAACCTTAAGTGCTGACCTCCTTTTCTCAACTACATTGTCTATCATTTTCGTGACTTTTTGACCTTCAGATTATTATTATCCTTGTCTCCCACATTTTAATAATTTGTCCATCCCTTGGAGGTAGTTCATATGATGCTTATTACCAAATTTTTTACAAGTGGGTGGATATATTTTTTTCAATCATTGTTATAATATTATCAATCTTGAAACTCCATATTTCATTTCTTATCACCATATCAATGGGAACAATCTCCAAAATCCATATCCACTATGAGAGAACATTAATTTTTTTCATAACTCCAAATGTTATGAATTGAAATATCCTTTTGAAGTTGTGGGATTAAACCAATAATGAATCTTTTAATTTTTCTATCTTTTTTGATAAAAAAACGTGAGGCATACCATGAAATCCTTGTGATATTTTCTTTAAAGGACACGATAGATTATCAATCCTTTTTCATCATCTATATGAATTCTCTATCTATCATAGTTCAATGATTTAGAGGGAAACAATTATTATGAAACATTATCATAAATCATTCCCACTCTGTCTCTTCAATTTTCTCCCCCATCTTAGTGTTCTTAATAAAATCCCACTATTGATAACCATCTATGTCTAGACGATAAACACCAATGTTCACCTTCTACATATCAGAATAGAGAAACACAGAAAATATCATCACCATAATGTTGAACCACTATTCTAGAACTAGTGGATCATAATATCCCATAAATGTCGGTGGTCGTTTCCATATGAAACAATTGATATCCACTTTCTCCCTCTTTGATGAAGGATGATATTCCCAATTGTTTAGGTTATTATTCCTAGAATGAGACAGATGGGTAAGGAGCACCGTGAAATTTTTAGCAGCACCTCTAAAATCATTGGGGATGTCATTTGGGAAAGTAATTCACTGTCCCTCACATGCGTTGCTGGCCTAGTTTCTCTTGGATCCCAGAATTTTCAAAAATATAAAAGGTTATAACAAAACATAAGTCAACAAGTCATGAATATGTAATTGATTCCTTTGTAAAATTATTTATAAATGTATATCATGTGGGGTACCTGTGTTTAGAAATTCATCTATGTTCATTACTTATACATAGTATCATACTAATGGTTTTCACTACAGTTCTCTAATCATACATTCAAAAATTACTAAACTATCCTCTGATACCAAATATAGTGACCATACATTTTTTTATAATAATATTACCTCATTTTAAATATAAACATCATAAATTAATTAATCATCGAGGATCCGAAGGTTTTTTGTCTTGGGAAAACTATGACAATAAATGAATTTTATGAAACATAACATATACATTTATTTAATTACGTCTCTTATATATTTTTATTCTCCCTTGAATTCTCCTTAATAAAAGTAGTCACCGGATGATATGCATAAAAAGGGGTGAGCTAATAGCCCAGTAAGCTGATACATGAACATGAAATATTATAAAATGGGGTGAGAATAATCATAATCATGATAAAATATTAATAGGATTATAGTTATGAGATGAATAATTAACAAAAGACATGAAGTATGGTAATGCATAAAAATTAAACATCACATCTTAGTGGTCAACTACAACACATATTTGTGAACAAAGATTGCATCATGATCATGTATATTTCACATTAATCCTGAGGTTATTCACATTACCTAATTAATTTGAGTTCTATTTTATTCAAGGCTCACCCATCATGTCATAACAATTACATTGCGCTATATAATTTGAGGCACATCGATCACATCACAAGATTTACATTATCATGCATGCCACATAGAACATATTTGAATATTGACCACAGAATAAAAATTTAAAATAATGGTTTTCATTTCAAAATCATACATTCATAAAAAATTTTCCCAATTTAAAGAGGGAATATGATACTTGATATAAGATTCAACAACGTTGAGTGATGGAAACAATCTTAAGAAGTAAATTGTGACTTTTTTGAAAGATGACTTCTATTGAAAAAAAAATTCTTTTGTGATAAACTAAAGAAGAAATATTTTATATCATAGAAAAGGTATGAGAATTATGATTAAAATATTCTTATGTAATAGCAATACTAAAAAATTGGGGTGAAATAGGGAAACCCCAAAGAATGATAGTTGGGTTTTAAAAATCCCCACATCTTTGTCCGAATAATTAATTCGTGGTGATATCATGTATGATAACGTTAGAATAATAAATTAATATTTATATAACCTTTTATAAATGAATATTATTCATTATGGTTTTATTACGTTCTTTTATAGTGCATTAGACAAGCTATATAGTGTAAATTCATTGTTTGGGAGTGTTTGGTTTCATAGTTTTCACGATCGATTCACTTGTATACATGAATAATGGTTTGTGTATGGTGCAGATAATCATCTATAATTGTTATTATATTTTTTTTGATATTGAAGACGTGTAATTGATATTATGAATTATTTTTTTATATACCATGTTGATTATTCATTTGATAACTTTTAATGAAGTTATTTTAGGATAATTTTGGTGATTTTTTATCACAATGAACTTGTTTTGTTTAATAATTTAGCCTTATGTGTATAAGTTTGGTAGACAACATAAAGTGGTTTCAAAATAGACTATAAAATCTTTTTTAAACCATTTAATGGTTTAGTTAACATCCTTGAAGCGTTTATGTAAAATCAGTTTTCATCACCCATGATGTCGTTTAATTGACATTTCAGAATCAATGATTTCCTTTACTAGATTAGAGATATAGAGGGAGGTGTTTACTATTAGATATTCCATTAACATGATATAATTTCAGTATATGTAATGTACTAGAGTTCTCATATAATTTTTATGATGGAAGGTATTGAGATAATAAAAAAATAAATTGAAATTGAATGGAAATTATAAGAAAAGATAGAGGATTTACTTATTAAATTATCCTATTGAGATCATCCTCAAGGAACCTAGGATTTGAATTTTGAAGATACCAAGAACTCATAGACATTTTGTGGGACTAGGGATGAGTATTAGGTATAATATAGTTATGTCTTAAGGCTTGAGAGGTGTGAGTAGTGGTATTTATAGTGGATGTATTCAGTGTTTTCAAATTTTTTTAATCATTAGTTTATTATTTTGTTCAAGACAATCAATAGTGTGGATTGCATGGACTAAAAATAGTAATTAGTGAATGTGAGTTCGAACCAATGGTATTTTATATTCTCCATGACTCAAGAATGACTAAAAGGGTTACGTTTTTAGCATTAATCGTAAATTATTGTATATTACTATTCACCGTAAATGAATGTATTTCAAAAAAATCCAAAAAATTAAACATAATAATTTTTCTATATGTACAATTCAAAATGAACACTATATTACGAAAATATGTTTCTAAATATTAGTAAATTCTTTTTCAATTAAAATAATCTACTTGAAGAATAACATTTTTGAAACTATAAGAGATTTTATAATACTTTGTAAAATTACTTAGGGTCACATAAAATATTCTTAAAATCAGAAAACATAAAAATATTAATCAATCAAAAAAATTTGAAAAAAAATTTATTTTATATTAATTCAAAAATAATTATTTCTTATTTAAACACCAAAAATTAATTAATTATTAGTATTTAAAATAATTATTTACTAATACTATGATATAATTAAACCATATTTTCACTTATTAGATGGATAAATTTTATTTATACAATCATTGGTATGATTACTATTCACTCGGCTGATTTAATATTTATAAGGGTCATATTACTATTAGTAAACAAAATATTAATATTCATAAGGGTAAAATACTATTCACCAATAAAATAATTTGACCTATCAGACACCCAAATAACATACTAATCGCAACAACATATTTCAAATTTTTTAAATTCAAAACATAGAAGTAGAAAAATTATGTTTACTGACTATGTTATAAAGGTCACATAAAATTTATTAGTTCATTTAACAATAATATGGCATTTTGATTCCTAATTTTATTTAATGTGACATAATTATAAGAAGGGAATTCCCATTGAAAACCCATAGGGTTGTTACAATTGTGATAATAATAATTTTAAAGGAAAATCTATATGAATTGCTTAGTACATGTGACATCGGGATAGAGATTGCAACATTTGTAAGGCATGTGACCTCAAATATTAGGATATTTATTAATACATTGATGATTATAGAGATTTTTGAATGAAAAAGAAATAAAAATATAACAGATGTCCAATGTTTCTATAAATTATCAGTTTATTATAAGTGGATTGATAATAATTCCCCATGACAATCTAAACCACAAATAATGTTTACTCAGAATCTATTATAGTTTCTACAAATATATTTATTTGATGATAGTTTCAAAGAGCTATAATAGAGTCTAGTCATAACAACTAATGAACATTACGTTAAAATTGGAAAGGGTTTTTGATATTTTTCAGTGAATCATTGATGGTTATGGGCAGTGTACTCTTAAATCATGATAAAGTGATATACTATTGTTAAAAAACATATATATGACTACGAAAAAGTTCATGATAAATAGTCTGTAATTTTCAGTGGTGATTTTTCAAAACAAGATTTATAGAGATTATACCCATTGAAAATTTCTTTAAGTATAAAAAAATTTAAAATTAATAACTTTATATTATCATATAAATATTTTAAAATGTGATAGTTATGACAGTTAAATTCATTTAATGATTATGAACACTAAATACATTAGCATACCAAGAAATCAAACAAAGCAGATATTTATCTATGAAGAAAGTACAACATTCCTCATCCATGATATGGATGTAAAGGGATCCAATCATTATAAACATACCAACGTTATACATGGGAATTTAAAAATAATGCAATAAATTTAACTTTAATCTAATGAAACTTCCAATATATATCATAGATATGATTTAAGTGGCAGAAATGGATGATGTGGACATAAAAAAGAATGTGAAATTAATATGTAAGGGTTAAATATTAATATTCAACATTCATAAAGATATAGTTATATGATTTGATAAATTTTTGGACTCCTCGTGTATGAATCATGTTTTATTGATCACAAATCTCATTAAACCTAGTTAACTCCTACAAATTATATCCAATCATGTATATTTATGTTTCATGTTCTCTGATGCTTTATCATGGTTATGTTCAATCCATTTCATGCATATTAATGTTTATTTTTGAATACGGAAATTTTACTAAGAACAAGACACCGTGAAGCCAGACACCGTGAAGGAGACACCATGAAGCCAGACACCGTGAAGCAGACACCATGAATCCAAACACCGTGAAGAAGACACCGTGAGAAAGACACCATGAACAAGACACTGTGAAACCAAGACACCGTCACCAAGAAACCTTGACACTCAGAAACCATGGCACTCAGACACCATAAAGGAGACTCTGTTTTCATATCATATTGTGACATGGTTTCTTAAACTTTTTTGTCGTCTTTCAATTTAATTTCTAATAGTCATATTTTATGCCTTTGATGCACTTACATAATTAATGTTCCGTTTTAGAAATAGTAAGAGGTACTAGGTAAGAAGCATATGGAACCTGTTAGCAAAAACTCATACATTCGAAGATAAAAGAGAGAAGTGTTCCCAACAGAAAATAGAGAATGATACTGTACAAAAAACAATCGCTTGTGCACGACCATGAAGAAAATATTGAAATATTTTCAAAGAAATCATTTTCTCATGCATGCAATCTGACTCTACTGAATAACATATGATGTACACTAGAATATAGAGAACATATTCCCATAATCAACACTTGTGATGAACACACGATAAATCACGACACTCTGTATTCAAGACAGAAACTTGAGAAGGACTCAGAAGCAATTCTTTTTAATCAAAGGAGTTCAAAGCTGCACTTCTAATCACTAGAGCATTCTATTCTCATATCTACTCTCCCTTAGTGATTATTTTACTTACTTCTTGAGTAGTATGTGTACTAGGTATATTCCATAGACACACTGACTCTTGTTCTAAACAGAAGGATTTCAAAATCGTTTCACCCAACTCTTTGTATTTTTGTTTACCCACGAAAACTGTCGAAAAGGTCCCTGTGTGGCCTAGTTATTATTTTTGGTTACCCACGAAAACTGTTGAGGTGGTCCCTGTGTGACCTGGACAGTCTATGTACTATTATTAACCCCGTTATAGGGTGTGGATAAATGTTTATTTTATATAAACTACTTGGTTGTGGGTGATCACCAAGTGGAGTGGATTATGTCTCGGCTTGAGACTGAACCACTTGTCTCATATCTGCTATGCTATTTAAATTTAGTCTTTTCTATTTTACTGCTTTATTGCATAATCCAAAAAACTCTAATTTCACTCTGATATTATGTCTTGGAATTAATTTATAATTGATTTCTTTTAGTAGGATAACTTCAAAAGTAATATTAATAATACACATTAAAATTACTGGGAATTAATCAATCTTCTAAGAAGTTGTTTAAACAGTCAAACTCTTATAACAGTATAACCTTGATCAACTGGGCTTTATCTATATTTGGTGAAAACCATATATTTTATAATACTAGTTTCATAACAATAATTTTTATAGTTACTCAATTCATCCCTCCCCTCTTTTGTAATCTACTCCGACCAACATTTGGTATTAGAGGTTGTTTTATTAGGACTCTATGTAATCTTACTCAACTGTGACTGTAGTTTCACTTTAAAAACATGTAAATTTATGTTAATTCTATATTTCTAGCCCTTTTAATGTAATGTGTTAGTATGGACAATAGATTTGAAGGAGATTCAACCAACATACCACTATTCTTTAATGGAACCAATTATGCTCAATGGAAAATTAAAATTAAAATGAATCTAGAGAGTATGAGCTTTGAAATTTGGTCATATATTATAGATGAATACAATCTTCCTATGACTGGTATAATTAAATGGGATGAACCGACCAAACTTTCATACAATAACAATTTCAAAGCCATGAATTCTCTATACTATTCCATAGGAGATGAAGAATTTAATAGGACTTCTGCTTGTAAAACTGCTCATGAAATTTGGGATACCTTGTCTATCTCACATGAAGGCACATATAGTGTAGTGGAAATGAGACTTAATACTTATACTATAAATTATGATAAATTTAAAATGAAACCTAATGAACCTATTTCTAACATGTATATCAGGTTCAATGATATTGCCAACACAATGATTTCTCTTGTAAGTGAAGTCACTACCAAAGAATTGATTATGAGAATCCTTAGACGTCTACCTAATAGATGGAGGGGAACCTGTGTCTCTATTAGAGAATCATGTGACATCAGCATGCTACCTGTAAAAGAACTCATTAGGAAACTGATGATGTATGAGGAAGATCTGAATGTCAACAAAGAAGAGGAGGATGAACCAAAGAGGGAATCTATAGTTCTCATGACCACCTTCTCGAAGTAGAAAGTCAAATGGAAACTGTAATCTTCTGTAGAAAGATCCACCACTGAACAATC
The DNA here is from genome assembly GCA_963277665.1 of Viscum album. NCBI lineage: Eukaryota > Viridiplantae > Streptophyta > Magnoliopsida > Santalales > Viscaceae > Viscum > Viscum album. The sequence continues at coordinate 39,788,463 of OY728129.1, read as the reverse complement.
ATCAACTGAAAATGATTAGGAGATTGCTCAATTGGCCAAAATATTCAAACTATTCTACAAAAATAAGTGATATTTTACAAATCCTAACATCATGGGAAATTTTGATCTAACTGGAATCAGGAAAAAGGACTGGAAAAGAAGTGACAAAATTGATGAAATTTTATGCTATGAATGTAAGCACAAAGGTCATATAATAGAAAACTGTTCAAGTATCATTTATAAGAAGAAATATGAGGGCAAGTATAAGAAGTACACAAAAGGAAACAAAGTCAACCTAGAGTGCCTCTGAGGATAGTTCAAGAGAGTCAGAGACATCACATGATGAATAGGATAACAAATCCAATATGTGTTTTTATGAAAAACACATATGAGGTAACAGTGAACTCTTTCGAAAAAAATTCATACTATTCTGAATAGGAAAGTGACTCTAAAAATATGAATAATGATGAAATAGTTGAATCTTGCAACATGATTGAAGAGTCATGAAAATATTTAAAAGATAAATATAAATCATTGAAGAAACAACATGTTCTCACTGTAAATTTAAAATCTGAACTTACTACTGAAAAAGAGAAAAAATCTCAACTGCTCAAAGAAAATAATGAGTTAAAAATGTCTAATGTGTAATTAAAAAGTGAATTAGAAAAGTTTAAAAATGGGAAAAATACATTTTCCCAAATTCTAAGAAAAAAATTCCTCTAAATACAATATTGTCATTGGTTATCAACCTGGTAAATGTAACCTTGGTAGAACAAATTTTGATTCAAGGTCTAGGACATATTGTTTTGTTACCAGTTCCGGACACAACTCAATTATCTCATGTCATGATACATATTCTATTATTTCATGTTTTTGTGGACCAAATACATTTTATTTTTCAAAGACTTTACATAATGCTTATAGGAAACCTATGAGACAAATATGGGTTCCTAAAGCACTTATTTCTAATGTTACTAGACCCAACCAAGTATGGGTACCAAAATCTGTCTTTGCTTGATCATGTTGTAAAAAATATGCTAAAAGAGCTGCTGCAAAAATCTATGGTAAATGCAAAGTGGATGTTCAAGGTACATTAAAGGAGACTACTCATGATTCAAGAACATGATTAATGTAGAGAGATGAAATGTCACATTTTTTGACAATGCCAAAGATAAAATCATTGGCTTGGGCCATATTGGTAACACTAGTTTGATTTTAATTTCTAAATAAATGTTTGTTAGTGGATTAAAATATAATCTTCTTAGTATCTCACAATTATGTGATGATGGATATCATGTTAAATTTGTAAATGATTCATGTAATGTCTTTAATTCTAAATATGAACTGGTATTTTTTTCATCAAAGAATGAGAATGTTTATTCTGTTAATTTTGATTCAATAGCTTCTCAAAATGATTCATGCTTAAGTGTATTTCATAAAGAATCTTGGATCTGGAAAAGGAGACTAGGGCACTGTAATGTTCACTCCCTTAGATAGCTAACTAGAAGAGGCCTAGTCAAAGACTTTCCCAAACATGACTTTCCACATGACAATGTGTTTAATTCTTTTTCAAAAGGTAAAACAACACAAAATATATTTCAAAACAATGAAAGAAGTTTCTACTTCTCAACATCTCCAATTGGCTCACATGGATTTTTTTGGACCATCTAGAGTTTCTAGTTTAAATGGTAAGCACTATGTTTATGTTCTGGTAGATGATTTTTCTAGATATACATGGATCTTCTTCATGGCTGAAAAAAGTGAATCCTGCACTTATTTTACTAAGTATTCCAAGTCTGTAGAAAATCTTAGTGGACTTATAATTAAATCTTTAAGAAGTGATCATGGACGTGAGTTTGAAAATCAAGAGTTTAAATCCTTTTTCTCACAAAATGGTTATAGGTACAATTTCTCTACCCCTAGAACACCACAACGGAATGGAGTTATATAGTGAAGAAGTAGAACCCTGCAAAAAATTGCTAGAATAGTGGTTAGTGAATATGACTTACCTATTTACATTTGGGCTTAAGCTATTAATACAAAATTCTACATAATCAGTAGAGTCTTTATTAGACCAATTTTCAAAATACCCCGTATGAACTTTGGAACAATAGGAAGCCTACGGTTAATTACTTTATATTTTTTGGTTGCAAAATATTTATTCTCAACACTAAGGATAATCTTGACAAATTTGCATCCAAAAGCGATGAAGTAATTTTCCTAGGTTACTCAATATTAAGTAAAGCTTATAGAGTGTTTAATAAGAGAACTAAATGTGTGGAAGAATCTTTCCATATCATGTTTGATGAAGTAGATCCACATGAGCATAGAGCCATCATAGAGAATCTAGAGGATGATGTATCAAATCTGAACATCAACTCAAAATCCTCAAATTATTCTATGAAAGAATATGTGAAAACATCCAATTCTGGAAATTCTCTACAATCAAATCACAATGAACTTGAATCTATTGATGAACCTAAAATCACTAGTCCCTCTTTTTCTAGAACGTTTAGAACCATTAATTACCATCCCTTAGATGTTGTTGTAAGAGACTTAGAGAAAGGAACACAAACTAGAGCTTCTATTTGAAATCAGGTTGAACAACAAGCCTTCTTGTCACAATATGAACCTAAAACCATTGATGATTCCATCAATGATGAATTTTGGGTAATGTCTATGCAAGAAGAACTTAATCAATTTGAAAGAAACAAAGTGTGGAAACTTGTTAAAAGACCCAAGGACACATTCATCATAGGCACTAAATGGGTTTTTAGAAACAAGGTAGATGAAGTAGGAAATAAAGTAAGGAACAAGGCTATATTAGTTGCACAAGGCTATAGTCAAGAAGAATGAATTGACTATGAGGAGACCTTTTCTCCAGTATCCAGACATTAAGCCATCCGAATCCTACTTTCTAATGCTGCACATCTAAATTTCAAACAATATCAAATGAATGTTAAGAGTGCATTCTTAAATGGGTATATAGCTGAGGATGTCTTTGTTGAACAACCCCTGGATTTACAAATCCTCATTTTCCCAATAATTTTTTCAAACTATCAAAAGCATTATATGGATTAAAACAAGTTCCAAGAGCTTGGTATGACAGATGGAGTACTTTTCTCATTGCCAAAGATTTTACAAAAGGAATAGATGATCCTACCCTCCTTATAAAATGAATTTCTAATGATTTATTAGTCATTCAAATCTATGTAGATGATAATATTTTTGTATCTTCAAAAAATTTATTATCCATTGATTTTTCTAAAATGATGAAAAACGCATTTGAATTGAGTTTAATGGGTGAACTGAAATTCATCCTTGGATTTCAAATATTTCAAAATAATGATGGAATTATTTTAAATCAAAGTAAATACACTAGATATCTTCTAAAACTTTTTGGCTTGGATAACACTGAAAGTAGTGCCACTCCCATGAGTACCACCTGTATATTGGATCCTGATGAAGAGGGAAAATCTATGGACCAAACCACTTATAAATGAATGATTGAAATTTTACTCCACTTAACTACTAGCTATCTGGACATTATGTTTAGTTTGTGTATGTGTGCTCGTTTTCAAGAAAATCCTAAAGAATCTCATTTAAATTCATTAAATATAATTTTCATAAACCTCAAGAAAACACCCACTCTAGGAATGTTCTATCATAAAGGACAATCATTTGAAATAGTTAGTTATTCTGATGTTGAATTCGGTGGCTGTAAGTTATATAAAAAGAGCACTTCTAGAACATGTCTACTTTTATGCAAGTAACTAGTGTCATGGTGTAGTAAGAAACCAAATTCTGTTTCATTATATACTGCAAAAGGTGAATACATAGCTACTGGAAGTTTTTGTGAACAAATTTTGTGGTTGAAACACACATTACTAGATTATGGATATCAATTATGACATGTGCCAATAAATTATGACAACATAAGTGCTATTAACATATCAAAAAATCATGTTTCACATTCTAGGAAAAAACATATTGATGTTAGACATCACTTTTTGAGAGATCATTTTCAAAAAGGTGATATCACCTTTGAATTCATTGGCACTGAATATCAACTTGCTGATATATTCACTAAACCATTAAATTATGAGAGAATGGACTACATCATACAAGATTTTGGCATGATAAATCTCAAGTACATAACTTACTTGTCTTACTGTTTGAAATTTTACTATGTTATACTTTACTGTTTCATTATTATGTTTTCTCAGTTACTGTCTCTAATGATTACGGTCTCACTGTTATCACTTCGTACTCATTGACTGACATTTAATGTCTCATCGTAAGGCTCACTAACATTCACTTATTGTCTCACCGTGATGACCACTTACTGTCTCACTGTGAGGACCACTTACTGTCAGTACATGATGACCAATCACTATCTCTCCGTAATGACAATTCACGGTATCACCTTGAAAATTATTTATTATTTTCTTTAAATGAGTATTGCGGTAATTTTTTTTCACTTATTTTACTTTCCTGCGTTTATTATTTTTGTGACGATTGGCATTCCGAAATGAAAAAACAAAAATTTTCACTCAGTTCTTCACTCGGTCATTCTCTCGTTTCGAAGCCTTTCAACCATGAAACCCCTTCTCAATCTCTCTCTCAACCCTTCAGTGGATTCAATGAATAAAACAGCTGTCTTTATCCACACCTAAGATGCACCGCTCGAAGTAGAAGAAGATTACTCCTAAGCTGATGCCAAATGTACCGTTAAATCCAAATTTCATAAATCACAGTATTGTACCTGAGAATGAAATCTTCCCCAAATGGCTTTTGTCTAGAAAATACCTAGTTTTGAAAGTGTTAATAGAAAAAGTCTGGTTAGAATGGTTCTCAAGGGAGAATAGACCCATCTATCTTAATCTAGTAGCTCATTTCAACATGTATGCATAGTTCACTTTTGACTCTAGTGAATGTTGTGTTGTGAGGAGCTAGATTAATGGCCAAAGATTCTCCTTCTCATCAAGGTTATGGGATTCATTACTTAGGAAACCTCATGAAGGAATCTGTGATGATTATCAGAGAGAACCTCCACCTAAAACTAATTTCTTTGATCTTGAAGATGATCTGAAAACCCTAACTGGAAATGGCACCAAGAGAATGGCCGTCACCGCGGAACTTGATGGAGAAACAACGTTACTGTTTATGTTTATTCAAAATATGGTTAGTCCAACAAAAGGTGATTTTGTTGTGTTAAATTATCAATATGTGTTTTTGATTCATATTATGAGGAATCGATACAAGATTAACATGTGAAAGTACATCATTCACAATATTTGTGAATTGATCAAAGATACATCCAAGTCTACCTCTATGTTCTACTCTCGGATGATATCAGCCATGACTGTTGAAAAAGGTGTAGTTGGACCTAATGACGAAGTTCTTACAGACTGTGAGTACTGTCTCTCTAAAGCCACTATTAGGAGAATGAATATAAAATGGAATCCTTGGAAAAAGGAATGGGTGGAAAACAATGATAAGGATTATGAGAAGATTAATCTTATGGATTGTCCATCAATGCTGAAAGACATTTCTAATTGTGGTTTGGAACCAGATGAACTTGGTGAGTATTCATTTGAAGAGGAAGAAGTCGCTGAAGTACCTCATAGGCAATCAATAATTGTTGAGGAAGAAAGGATTTTTGTTCCTCATGTTTCCCATGAAGAAGAATCTTCTTCCCATAGTGAAGATGTCAATCTGGAAATCCATCCCAAGGCTGAAAAAGAATCAGTGGTGACAGAATCTAAGCATAAATTCATGGAAGAGCTTATATTAGAAAAAATCCATGTTATGCAAGAAGCAAATCTGGATGAACTCCCTATGAAACAATATGTTACTGAAATAATACTCTCTGCTGAAGAGAGGATGGGGATAGCCTTTCAGCTGGCTGGAAAAGATATGAATAAAGAACATAGATATGAAATTGTGGATTTAGACCAAGCTCTTTAGCCTCTCAGTCCTAAGAAGGAGGCACCTGTTGAGGGAGAGAAAACCCAAAATCTTGAGTCCGGTGAAGCCTCACATCCAACTGAGTCAAGTCCTGTGGGAACTCCGAAAAAAAATTACTATTTTCTATGATGGGAATGTGTCTTATCAGGTTACTGCAACCGGGCTTGATCTCTCTTCACCATTTCAGTTGAAATCAATCACAATCATTTCACTTGAAAAGGAACCTGAACATGAACCTGAACCTGAACCTACCCCTGTACGAATTCCTACACCTGAACCTGAAGACCTGTCCTTTGTCAGTAAAGATTATTTAATGTATATTGGAGATACTCTCTTACATGGAGTTGAGAAACTTATGAAATCCCAACCACATCATGTAACAAATCTGAGTGAGAGATATGCCTCACTAATTTTGGAAAAAATTATCTGGAAAATCCAAACTAAGATGCTCCATGAAATTCATGAAGTCCGAGTGGAAAATAAGTTGCTCAGTAATTCAGTCACAACCATGAGAAACATGGTTGAAGACATGCAGAATGAGCTGTACTAGAGATCAGAGCCTGCTGCTGGTCCTCAAGAACCCACTATTTCTCAAATCTCTCGAGATGTTGTGTCTCAGATTCACCCTTTCCTGTCATCCTTCGATAAAAATACAGCAGAATGACACAACCAGATGTTGAAGGAAATTAGAGAGCTTGTGGCGAACCTTAATAAAATCACCAATGAGTACACTGGTTGTCTTAAAAAGGTACTAAATTAGCTAAAATCTCTAACAACAGCTGTCAAATCTTCTAATACCTCTGTTAAGTCCTCTACACCTTCCTTGGATACTACTTTTCTCAGATCTATTGTCAATGAAGATCTTCAAACTTATTTCAATTGATTTAATGTGGCTTCTTTCTCTGAAGTTGTCAAGAATATTGATAGTGTTCTTGACCTTCTTTAAATTCACACCAAGATTGAAAATAATTCCCAGCAAGAGATTTATAAGATAGAGGACTTCTATTTCAACCGAATTTACTCCACGACTAATATGACCAACCACTTAAAATACCTTGTAGAGAATCTTTGACTTCCTCCTATGACTCAGGCCTTCAATACCCAAGTCCAGAAGCTAACCGAGTTTACCTGATTGTTGAACATGTTCATGGAAAACAAAGATTACATTGAAAAATCTATGGATTATGGTGGAGAGATTATTGTAGACTTCATCAAACTCCTGAGACCTTATCTTAATGTCCAGAGTACATCAATTGTTGCTCCAGAAGCTGCACCTCTCAGACCTGGGCTGCCTACTTTCACTTCTTCCTTAACCTCAACTGCCATGTCTGTTGGCCAAGCTATCAGTCAGATCTGGCTTGTTATTCTTAATCACCAACTGGCTAGATCTTTTAATGGTCCTACCTTGTCTCCCTCTATCTTTTATGTTCTCCCTTTAGCCTGCTTATCTTCCACATCTCTACCTTCTTCTACATTAACCACTGCCCATGTGGATTCTTCTTGTACTACTGATAAAGTCAAATCGAAGGCCAATCCATGAAGAAGACCAGTTCTTACTCTTTCTTGATGGGGATGGCCTTAATTTTTTTTTGTATTTCACCTTTATTTTGTACTACCCTATACTAACACTTAGTGGAATGTGAACTATTTTCCCTCTCTGAATTCAACTTTTTTATAATCCCAAAAAGGGGAGAAGTTTTTATATGTTATTTTCTCTGTATTGTTGCATATTATTTATACTATAACTGTACATGATTTGTGATCATAAAAAAGGGGATATTGTTGGACTCCTCATGTGTTAATCATGCTTTAATGATCACAAATCTCATTTAACCTAGTTAACTCATATATTCTCTATATAGATGCATCTAATTTACACTTTATATGTACATGATTTGTGATCATGAAGAAGGGGGAGATTGTTGGACTCCTCATGTATTAATCATGTTTTAATGATAAAAAATATTATTCAACCTAATTACCTCTTATAAAATATATCCAATCATGTATATTTATGTTTGAAGTTCTCTCATGCCTTATCATGTTTATGTACAATCAATTTCATGCATATTTATATTTAAGTCTGAATACAGTAATTTTCCTAAGAACAATACACCATGAAGTAGACACCGTGAAGCTAGACACCGTGAAGCAAACTTCTTAAGCCAGACACCGTAAGCCAGACACCGTGAAGCCAGACACCGTGAAGGAGACACTGTGAAGCCAGACACCGTGAACAAGACACCATGACACTCAGACACCATGAAAAAGACACAGTGACACCCAAACACCATGACACTCAGACACTGTGACACTCAGACACCGTGATGGAGAGATTGTTTTCATAACATATTGTGAAACCTTTTCTTAAACTATTTTTTCATCTTCCAATTTAATTTATAAAGGTTATATTTGATACCTTTAATGCACTGACATAATTATTGATCCTTTATATACATAGTACGTGGTACTAGGTATGAAGCATATGGAACATGTCGTCTAAAACTCATACATTCGAAGATAAATAGTGAAGTGTGCCCAACAACAAAAAAGAGCGCGATACTAAATGAAAAGCAATCGCGTGAGCACGACCACGAAGAACACTTTTCAAGATTTTCAATGAAATAATTTTATCATGCATGGAATCTGACTCTGCTAAAGAAAATACGAATTACACTAGAATCTAGAGAACATCTTCCCATTATCAACACCCGTGAAGAACACAAGCTAAATCGTGACACTCTATTTTCAAGAAAAAAACCAACGAAGGACTCAGAAGAAATTCTGTTTAATCAAATGAGTCTAGAGCTGAACTTCTAATTACTAGAGCATTCTAAACTCATATCTACTCTCTCTTAGTGATTATTTTACTTAGTTCTTGAGCAGAGTGTGTACTCTGTATATTTCACACACACACTGACTTCTGTGCTAAACTGAAGGATTTCTAAATCCTTTCACCAAACTCTTCATATTTATGTTTACCCACAAAAACTGTGGAAGAGGTCCCTGGGTGGCCTGGTTATTATTTTTGGTTGCCCAAGAAAACTGTGGAAGAGGTCCCCGTGTGACCTGGACAGTCTGTGTAATGTTGTTAACCCCGATCCAGGGTGTGGATCAATGTTTATTTTATATAAACTGCTTGCTGGCAGGTGATCACCAAGTGGAGTGGATTAGGTCTCGGTTTGAGACTGAACCACTTGTTTAATATCCGATGTGATATTTAAATTTACTCTTCTCTATTTAACTACTTTATTGCATAATCCATAAAACTCTAATTTCACTCTGATAGTTATTCTTGGAAAAAAGTTATAAGTAATTTTCCTTAGTAGGATAACTTCAAAAGTAATATTAATATTACATATTAAAATTACTGAGAATTAATCAATCTTCTATGAAGTTGTTTAAACAGTCAAACTATTATAATAGTATAAACATGATTAACTGGGATGTATCTATTTTTGGGGAAACCCATTTGTTTTTTTAATAATAGTTTTGTAACAGAAAATTTTATAGTTACCCAATTCACCCCTCCCCTCTTTTGTAATCTACTCCAACCAACAGAATTATTGTGTGTAAACTATAGGATAAGATAAGGAATTATTGAATAAATGATACTCATTATTCAGTACTCATTATCCAACGAGGGATCATGAATATTTATTGAGATATATAAGTGTAATTTTAATAGGATAATATTTTATTGAAAAGAACTCATACCCATTTTGGGCTATGGTTAATAAATAATTTCTATTTAAATCCTCATAAATTCTCATGAATCATTATAGAGTTCTGTAATAGTGTTTGGAGAAGCCTGAATAAGATTATATTTTTTAGACCTTGAGGATAGAAACCACATCATTAAATGTATTGGATCCTGATTTAAAGTTTTTTTTCACTATAAGGACATCCTTTATTATATTCTTGGATTTTTATAACTAGGTGACGTATTCACCATAGACTGTGTGGTGGGTATTATAATAAAAGTATAGGAATAAGTCTATTGAGAGGTACGAACTATGGGAAAAGAATTATGTTTCAATTTTTTATGTAGAACCATTTTGGTAAAACATGAAATATAATTAATGACCTTTATATATTTTTTTCTCTATAATTTATAGGATATTTAGCTATGGATATTTGGTTGTGTAATGATGCATTTATTGATTAAATATTCTAAAAATGAGATCAATCCATAAACATAGTATATTTAATTAGGTGACACCATAATTTTTAAATGATAATGGCATTGTTCCATGATGCCCACTATCACATTATAATTATAGTCTTATAGAGATTTTCCCAATATTCAAATCCCAAGTCTGTAGTGAATCTTTTTTTTGTTAAAATTGATTTTGTTTGACTAAAATTTTAAGAGGAATAATGGATGACATAACTCATGATGTAAATAAAGATATGAAGACTCTAAATAAGAAATCAATATAAATTCTATTAAGAAAAAACATAGATTTATTCTATCACCAATGTGATTAAATTAAGAAATATTGAAGAGATATGATAGTAAAAAAAGGATGAATTGGAAATACATATTAAAGGGAATTTCAATAGATCATTCTTAAATGATAGTGGAGTTCATTGAGTTATTGAGGGAGGATAATAGTGTTGTACCATTCATGGTTTTAATAGTTATGAATTATTTGAGGAAGATAATATTGATAACATCGAGTTGAATTGTTATCTTTTAAGCGAGGATGGTTGTTAGATATTAAATCATTTTATTGTTCACAAACCAAGAGGTATGGTCAGTCCTCTATAAAATTATAGAAAATGTATTGCTATTTTATTTTATTTTAGTACAGTGTTGCATCATGAGTGTATAATCCATTGATGTAGCTAAGTGTAATTAATCTAATAATACTTGATTTTATTTATTTTATATATCAATTGATACAATATTCACAATGTAAATGAAAAGAGACTTTTTCTCATCCATCGAAAAAAATCATTCTTAAGGTTCATTTAATTTTATATAACCTAATTAACCCCACTAATAGGATATCTCCCATGTTATTGAGTTAATAACTACATTTATTTCTTTATTTTTTAAATCAAAAGACACTCCATATAAAATGGAGTAAATTAGAACATTTTTATTATTCATTTGTATAGAATGAATTTATAGTTACTGAGATACTAAAGAACATAACATGATTTGTAAAAATATATTTTCATAAATATTTCTAATATATATGATTCATTAGATTCAAGATAAATATAGTGGTATTGTATTATCTCATTGGTAAGAAAATGAGATATTATAATCATCATTAGATGATAAAGCTGCAACTGATGCTATTAAAACTGACATTGAGATTTGATAAATTTGATTATTAGTATTTTTTACAATGATGTTGTTTCCTTTGGAAGTGGGACTATTTAGGAATCATTATCTTCAGACGGATTATATTATAATTATTTATGGAACTTGAAACACCCAATGGTTCTTTATCAACATGAACATGCTTTCCAAAGACATGAATTCTTCAGGAAGTTTTGAGGACGACTCTTGAGAAAATCCATTCGTTGAGAGGATAAGAGGTTGAGCTCATGAAACATTATTTAGGGGAATTATTTCTATCTCTGGGACACTATCATATATTTAAGATATGTTTACGAGTCCTTATTAATTCACCTTGTATGTTATAGGTTTCTATTGAGATTATCAATCAATTATTAGTATGTATGGAAATTGGAATCATCTATTTGTATCTGAGGAACTTCATTAAGGTGGATATGTAAATGTATTTGTGGTTCTCCATTGATGGTTTCCCATTATATACAACTTATATATTCGTAGTCATTAATATGATGATGCCAGTTTTAAAGCCATGTAGTTGGGGACTCTATGATTTCTTGAGGTTCGGTAGACCAAAGTCACACTAGAGTTTACCATCATTCATTTAGATGGAAGATAACTCTGGATCTTTTCTACATCCATGTATATGGAATGTTACTATTGATTTTTTCATCACCATTGGGAGATGAATGTTGTTTGGATGTTTGGATTGTACCCATATATGGCCTACCTATATATCCTTTTGAAAATAATCAGAACCTATGTTATTTAATGCCACTTAATGGGACACATCATACATTTTATGGTCATGTGATAAGGACCTAAGTGTACATTTTAACGTCAAGTTGAAAGTATGTCTATGAAAAAGGTTCCTATTCATGGTTTGGTGTGGTGATTATACCGAAGATGAATAAGGAACCTAGAAAGGATATGAGTTTCTATTTTGAATTGTACTATAATGGGTAATTTTCTAGAGAACATGGTTGATTTTGGGGTGCTATGATTGAACCTTAGGTAGGCTTCCTAAAAATTCATTTTGGATGGGTATCAAGTCCCACATAGTTCAGTACTTCTCATACGAGATCATGGTCCTTTGAGAGAAATTAGATAATTCTTATTTATGAGAAGGATGCCCTATAAAAGGGACTACGAATAATGTATTGACTCATGATGATACAAGTGTTTAATTTGGAGCTCATTCCAAAGGAAGATTCCAATTTTTGTGAGATTGTTTCCAAAATTATGGATGATATGAGATCGAGATCGGTCTATAAAAAGGTTTTTTATGTATCCCAGTTATTGTGGGAATCAATGTTATCATAGTTCATTTAGATTTGGGGCTTATTCCTGAAGAGGATTCCTTGGTAACAGGGCTCATGAGGGATGTTTTAACTCATGGAGATTTGAGGCCTTAACATATGGTTTACACTTAAGGGGGATACCCATTTAAGGGTGGCTTATATTCTACACCATAGATTAGATTTTATTGAGCTTGTGCCTAAGAAAGTCTATCTATATGTTCTTGTTAGAGTATGAATCAAATTTCTTGTAGTTAATTCAATGAGATGGATTTCTCAAATGTTTTTATCATCAAAAATCAATAAGATCATGTGAGTCATGATCGGTGTGAGAAGCCATGGGATGTGAATGTTTCAACAATGGAAGAGATTTCTCAATCGTAAGTGAAATAGGATTGGTCAGCCACGGAAATGTTTAGGCGTACATAGAAAGTGGTCGTTGCTACGAACCTTCCCAATTTTTAGTTTATTTCATCTTTGAAATGAATAAAGGATAAGTAAGTGGTGGAAATAGAAAAGATCAATAATTCTATGTCCTAAATGATAGGATGGGGGAATAACTCATGAGGAGTGACCTTTGATTGGTCCCAAGAGAGGATAGAGAATTTTCATTTGTGGACGGTAAAATCTATTGTGATCATCAATCTTACCCATGTTGACTGTAGGCTCACAGTCTTAGGGATGGGATGGAGAGGATGGAGTCATAATCCAAGAATCCAAGACTGGGAACTCCCCATTAATATCCCTTGAGTAATGGTCTACATAACCATAGATATACAATACTATGGATAACTCAAGGATCCTGACTTCCTTATATGAAAATTGGGGGACAAATTTAACTGTAGAAATAAAAACCCAAATATCAGACATGTTGATGTGCCTTTCCAAAAAAATTTATAAATACGGAGGTCATGGTGGAAGTTAAATCCTTAACCCTTTTACACAAGGGATCAAATGAAGAAGAATCCCTCACAAGAGTTGATTAGGAAGAGCCTCCATGAATGGATTTTTTTGGATAATGGGTAAGGGAATATCAAAGAAGGTTGCTCATGTTGGTGGAATGTTGGCATGGGGTACACATGTAAGATTGGGTGACATGATGTAACCTTATGTTATGAATAACCTGGATAGATATACATGGGAGAATCTAGTTTCAGAACTTCAGGAGTCACTATAGGCATTCCCATAATAAGGTTTGGGAATTCCTATAGGAATAATAAAGGGTTTCGAAGTCTTCTTCAATCCAGGGGTTGTGATATCGAGTTGTGGAAGTGTTATTTATTTTTAACACTAAATATACTCGAGTCATATAATCCTCCTTTAATTCCTCCTATTTACTTGTTATGAAACTACTATAGTGGTTTTAGAGGATTTGGGTGAAGCACTATGGTGACCATAGTATCAATTGGGCTTCAAGAAAATTATTATATACAAATGAAGTCCCCATGGGTCTATTTATATGAAAATATGCTACCATGGGGGAAGGATATTAGGCATGAAAGTGGGGTGTGCACAAGTGGTTGTGTGTTGCTGATGATTTAGGCTACAATGGGTGAAATCTAATATATGCCTTATAAAATCGTGAAATTGACAATGTATTTTCTCCTCTTTTTTATAAATAATTTTCCATTGTCACATTTTCATCTATATAATGAAACTAAGTGTGACCAAAAGAACCCCTTTGAATTATATTGATTTTAAAAGAAAAAAAATCTAGTTCTCAAGTAAATTTAAGGTCACGTTGAAATATTCTGTAATTATTTTTTCGTTTTTGTGATATAAAATTTTTGGATGGCTGCTCAAACAACTCCACTATTAATTGTTATTAGTCAAAACAGAATGGAAAATTTCCATTGTGAATGCCAAGGAAGCACTACTTCGGGATAAGGAGACAACGTTTTGTCAACTGATTGAACATTAAAAGGTGTATGAGTGTTATTGAGATGTTTTTCAACAAATGAAAAGTTATGCAAAATGCCTCCTTTAATTATATGATTGAGAGACTCGATTGTTTTATATTCTTATGATAATTCTCTATATCAAAAAAAATAATTTTTTTTCAATCATTTATATCTTGATAACTATTTTTTCCTATAATAATAATGATAATGCTTAATTTAATACAATATAATAATATTTACAATGATAGTGATGGTGGGTGATCTAATTTTTACCTATTCTAGTATTCCTAGTGAGCGTAGTTCGACTATTACTAAGATCGTATAGAAAACCATTTATACATTGTATCTTTAGGGTCATTTCCCTACATTTTTCCTAATCTCAATATGAAAGAGACATATTGAGTTAGAATTGTATTATTCTTAGGGTTCCCATTTCATATTTTCATCCAATTATTATTTTCTCCTTTTATCTTTTAATTGATCTCTATTGCATAGACTATACAGTGTGCTGGTCTAGCAAGATGAGAATTGACTTTTTCCAGAGTTCCCTCTCAAGGGTTTCAATATATTAAGTGATATGTCTCTTTTTGGGGACTATTTATTGTTATCCAGGTTAGAATTATATGTCTTGTGTTTTAGGTACAATATCATTGACAATGAATATTGAGATTATAACCCAAACTTGGTTTGATTGTTGGGAAGCTCCTGATATTCTAAAGATATTTCTAATTTGGATCTTGAGTGTTTTTTATGGTTACCAATTCTAAAACATTATGTATAGAAATATATGAAGACTCTTCCAAGAATGATGTTACCTCTAATTGGAAAACCATGTTATGGGGGATGTTTTGTGCAAGGAAAACTGGTGCATGTACTATGTTGTCCATAGTGGTATCATTAGGCTGACAAACCCATTCTGGGGGATCATTTTATGAAAGTACAACTTGGGAACGTACATTATAGTCTTGAAAATTATTTATCAATAATTATAACTATAACGCCCCGACCCCAGTTAGCTAGAGTCGGTGCATTATTACATAACATTGGCAGGATCAAAAGAAAGATCAAATCTCGAAAGACCGAATGGTTTAGTAGCCTTGTAAACACTAGATATATTCATAACGTTTTACATTATATCAAAAAGTGAAAAAATACAACAACAACATAATGTCTCCATAGTCCACACTATTATCCCCTCATAATATCCCTGCAGGTCATTAAAAACTTACTTCTTCACATCCTGGGAAAAATAAAACATAGAAAAGGGGTGAGCTCAAATGCCCAGAAAGGATAACAGTACAGCGGAAACTTTCATAAATAAGAATAAACCTTTAAGGCTATGTATAACTAAAACAAAAGCTTTTTAAAGTTGAACTTAAACTTATTATGGCAAATGTAAAATGAAATAATGCCATTTACTTATTCACATGGATATTCTACTAATCGAATAATAACATGAAATATCAATAACCACTTTCATAATGATGGAATGTATAATGCCAGACTATCATAACCACATAGCCAAGGCCTCGTGCCAAGACTACAAATAAGATTTTGCCAAGGTCCTGTGCCAAGACACTAGTTTGTCTCATGAGACCTACCGATGCATCGAGAAGCTATAGCGGGCTACACCTGGCACTTACTAAGTCCAATGCATTCCCATATGAAAAGGTTTAAACACAACATAAACATTTATATTAAAACTAGCATACAAAATGTCAATAATTTCACCATAAACCATAAATGGTATAAAAATAGCACATTCACAGTCAAACATATCAAAAAACCTTCAATACAATATAGAAGTGTTGTATCATAATAAATCAACTTCAAATAAGCATAAAATCCATCAAAGGATGTTGACATAGATGAAATCAAAACTCTTTTTAGAGAAATATCTCTTTCTATTTTGAAATCATTTAATAGTCATATATTTATAAAATAAAACATTTTATTTGAAAATATTCTTATAAACTTGTAAGGGAAGCTTCGAAGATTTTATAACAGCAGAAAATAGCCACACCCGCCGTATAAGTTAAAAAAACATTCTTACCTTAATTTTGTCGAAAAGGTTAAAAAGCACCTTGTTTGGAAAATGACTGAAAGATTACTTTATAAAACTCTTATAAAAAGTCAAACAAAGGTTTAAATAACTTTAACCCATATTCATTTAAATAGTAATTTTTTTTGAAATTCATTTTTAAGAAACATGGATGTGGATGATAAAGAGATCCTAGTAGATTATTACGTATAAACAACCTCAGATAATGACGAGATTGTGAAATAACCCTTACCTTGTACTTTTCCTTGGTTGGGGTAGGTTAACCTCCTGTATAATAGTGAAATAATTTTTATTAAATTATACAAGAATCATATACATTAATATGATATCATATATGATCTTTTGACATTGCTTTGTTAATAATATCTTAGTATTATCGTCGTTTCGGGTGTTAACTTACTCATTTTCTTTTATATGTTTTGTTACATAAGTCATGTTTGTCATGGATAGGTTGTATCTTATTCATATCCAGAATGATATCATGTCCTTAAACATTATTTCTAAATCATCAAATGATAATTATTCTTGAATGGATACGATGGAGAATGAATCTCATCACGTTCGTGGAGACGGTAGTCCGTACGTACGCACGAGCGACAATATCCTTCTTTTGATTTTAAAATAATATATAAATGGATGGTATATAATATATTCAGAATCATTGACATGTTATATTTTTTATTTACATGAGTTAAACATCATTATTATACCCATCCAAATAATAATATATTGAATAACAATTACACCACGACGTGGAGACGGCAAGCCGTATGTACACACGTATGGTGACATGTTATTCGAAGGGTGGATAGAATACTGAATATGGTTGTACCATATTTATAATAAAATCACTGTATATATAAGATACTAGAGTTATTATTTTTTAATGATAACAACAAATAAAGAAGAAGTGGAAGAAGAAATGAATTTGAAAAAGGGTGGTGAAAACATTACATCTTTTTCAGGTTCTTCCTTTTGATTTGATCAAAAGGGATCCATAGGTTGGCTTTATGATCAAACTAAGGCCTCTAGGTTGTATTGAGGGATTTTGATAGAGTATTTGGACAGATTTTGGCTGAACCAAATGGCTTTGAAGGTGTGAAGTAATGAGAAGGGGGTGACCTTTTATAAGAGGGGCGAGGGGCACCTTTGGAAAAGCTATAAATATTAATTTATAATAAATTCATATTCTGTTTCTAATGGAAACAAAGTTGATTATTTAAAGGTTAAGGTGGTGATGGGTCGAAAAAAACTTAACTAATAGTATTTAGACAGGTTTGGGTCATTATATTAACCTTACCTTTAAGTATTAACTCTTAGTTAGTTTCACTTTTACAATGTCTCTTTGTATTTTTATATTATATGACTAATAAACGTAACATATACATCCAAGAGACCCCAAAGTGGTCCATTAATGATATAAATATCATGATATATGTCTCTTGGCCGATCCTTATATTTTTAGGAATTTAATATCAATTAATAATATAATATTTGTTCTAAAAAAACTCTTTTATGTCAATTTTGACACTATTCAATAGTTGATTTTTTTGAAACTCATAACAGAATTATTACTTCGAATAAAGTCAAATAAATAAATCCTAATATGTCATATTATCCTAGAAAATTATTTTAATTCATTAAAAGTCTCAAATTATATTTATTTGGGTATTTATAATATCAATTATTTTAAATTTTCACTATTATGTTAATTACTACATCATCATTCTGTCATAAATAAATTAAATTATGTAATCTATAAAAATTATAAATAAAATATAATTATGTAGGAAATACTTTTAGATTTATAATGAATATTTATAGTCGAAAATCCAACATATATAACCCTATATAAAAATTGTTTTTCTAAAAAATATATGCTTGTGTCATTTTTGTATTCATTTTAACTTAATTAAAATAAAGTGTCCCTATCACCAACAAGTGGCTCCATGGGGTCCCAAAATCGACCCAATGATGCCTATGGTCGAACATGTATCAACCAATAAGGCTAGGAAACGTTTTAGGGTTATTTATTATTATTATAATATTAATTTTTAACCCTTATTTACCGGATTTACCCTTAACCATGGTAAATAAAATATTTAACGAAGTAATTATTCAAAATGTCTAAAAATAAAAGTTACCTATTTACAAAATTTTAACATCCTGATTCTAAATATGGAATCCATTTTTCCAAATTCAAAACACAGAAGTGGCATAAATTAATTTAAAATTAATTACCGTTGTTAAAACAAAAGGCGTGTTTTTAAGAGATAATAACTATCAAAAGATTGACACTTGTTTATGTCCGGTTTAATTGTTAAATTATCCCCAATGACCAAAATTGTAATAAATGGTAAAATTATATTCTAAATATACTTTAAAACCAGTCAAATTCATTATTTATCACTATTAATTATTTTGATTAAAAAAGTTGTTTTTAATTAAAATTTAGTAATTTCCACTATTCATCAAAATATTAAAGTTATCCGAAAAGTACCAAAATTTCTCCTTAGGCTAAATTCAATATTCCAAATCCAAAAATGATGTCCATCTTGAGAGATAAAATTTCAAAAATTAGGTATTACTATTCATAGCGGCTTGTTTCATCGGTTGTGGTGTGTGTTAAAACTCGAAGTTGTGTACAACACACGCTAGTGTATTTTTCAAAGGAAAGCGTACCGTGGAAGCTTGGGATGTGTCATTTTAAATTTTTTATGTCCCAATTTAGTCAAAAAGTGTAAAATATTATATTTAAAAAGGGTTCACTATTAAATGTTGATAAAATTTCAATACTGAAAATGAATTTGTTCTTGCATTATGTCTAAGAAACTCATAATATGGATTCTAAAATTATAAAGTATATATAAAGTTTAAAATTTAGTTAATACTATTCATAACCTCTTTTTAACGGCTAGTTTGGTAAGTCATGGTGCGATTGAACTCGGTGTTGCATGTAGTGAAAGTTATTGAATTATTTTGATGAAATAACACACTATGAAATCATGAGGTGTTACATTCTCTCCTACTTCAATAAATTGCGTCCTCGCAATTTGAAATTGTTCTTCGAAAATAAAACGTTGAAAATAGAAAATATCTTTGTGGGAAAACCCACATCGGAAATTAGGTTACTAAAATTTAGTCTTAATATGAGGAAAAGAGAAATGAAAGGGTCACCACAAAATTATGATATCGATTAGGAGAACATTGGTGGTAATTAGAGACTTATAATTGGAGGAAAACGTAAATATTTATAGGTAGTGATTGAGGTCATCAATCACAAACAAGTGTAAAATTGAGGTCCTTAAATTCATCAATCTATGATAATTTGAAATACCATCGGTTGAACACAACATAGGGTATTAGGATAACACATTTTTTGGTTTAGGATTCCTTAAATAAAGTATAAGAATTAATTTCTTCATAGAATAAGAGAAGAAGAAAAATATATTCCTGACAAGTAGAGTTCCATCCTTTAAATAATTTCTACCACAAACTCATCTTTCACTCTAAAAGATAATAGAACGTAAAAAAATATTCTATTTATCCTATTCGTATAGGGTTCCAAAAAAATGAATTTATAATTCATCTACCAGATCTTTTAAAAAAACTACATTATTTAATCCTAGACATCACATGGGTTAGTGGTAGGTGATACACCATTGTCGCCCTTCGGTTGTGAGTTCAAGTCTCGCAGCCTTGTCGGGCGCGACGGGTTGCCGCCCGACCTCTGGGTTGTCATTTTATGTCAATCCAAAATAATCCAAACTAGAACTATCCAAAATACTTTAGTCCAAAATTTATAAGGAATGTAAACACAATGAAGATCCTTTTTTTGCTGCGTAATAACATGTGATCACCTTCATCATGTATTCTTTTAAAACACTGCAACATCCTGAATTATCATAAAACCTTATTGATTACATTCATGATCCCTTATTCCTTATAGAATAATAGATATACTCCTTCAATCCAAAAATGTTGCAAACCCCAACAATGATGGAATATACAAATCACTAATCAGTTTCAAGGTAGTCAAAAATATCCAATATAATTTATCCAAAACAATCATGTATTATTCTAAAATCACTACCTCGGTATCAGAACCATATTATGGTTTATCTTTCTCTCAACCATCTATTTTCCAAAAATTTAACATGCTGTTGAGTCACTTTTATTTGTTCCACACAATCTCAAGTCCATAATGAAATAGTACTCCAGTACAATCCTTATATACTACATAATTATTATAACAAGTACATTGTTGATACAACACTCCAATGACATAATGAACATAAGAACTCTAATCATTCCTCTTCATCTTTGGTAGTATCATAACCTGATTATTTTCCAATAGTATCATTTGTGGAATAGTCTGATGACTGACACATAGGTTTGCGTAGTGTTCAAACTCCTTGCTAATGAAGCATTGTACATTTGAAACCATTTTCTTACACTTGCAGTCGCGTACTTTGTGACCTTTTCCTCCAAACTTATAACAAACCCTCATTCCTTTCAGGCAAGTTCCAGGGTGTTTCTTCCCACATTTATCAAATATGGGAAAATTCTTCTTTTCCCTCTTCCCTTTATCCATCTTTCCCTCTTCCATCCTTTTCTTCTCTTGCTTCCCTTCAAAGCCATAGGACTCAGCGAACTCTTTACTTATCTTATCAACACACGATATTATTTCTTCATATGATGATAATTAATGGGAGACTATTTATCATATAAATTCTAGCATAATACCATGAATGATATGATCCTTTCTTCTCATTGGATCATGTGCATTGCTGGAGTTCTCATTCCTTCTACTGGGCGCCATTTCTAAATAATGGCATACACTAGATTAGTTTATGAATAACAATACCTAATCCCAAACATGTAAAACACATAACATAAATTAAATAGTTTTTGGATATAATCCATAATCATAAAAATGTCTCCTTTGAGGAAGTATATACTCCTAAACCCTTCATAATGGTTTGTAAAGAAAATGAGAATTATCCTAAGAATATCCCCCGGGAGTGTCGTAACTAAGAGTGCAGCAAGTCCCGTTGTCGTGCACCAGTTCCCATTCGAGTCTAGCTCAAAGCGGTGTTTTCGGGTTTTACCCCTAGGTACATCTGTGCCAGAGCCACCTCTACCTGATCGTATCCAGACAGGGATGTATTTCTCGGAAAACTCATTAAATCTCTACAATACCAAAATTCTAGGAAGTTCTTCTATACTAATCCTCAAAGTCCATCTTAAATCTATGTGCTCTAATCAGAGTTTATCTAAATCTTAATTCCAACTATTTTACTAAAATTCCTTTGATACCAACTGTAACTCCTTGACCCCAGTTACCTAGAGTCGGTGTATTATTACAAAACATTGACCTGATCACAAGAAAGATCAAATATCGAAAGACCAATTGGTTTAGTAGCCTTGGAAACACCAGATATATTGATAACGTTATACATTACATCAAAAAGTGAAAAAATTCTACTACAACATAATGTCTCTATAGTCCACACTATTATCCCCTCATAATATCCCTGCAGGTCATTCATAACTTACTTTTTCACATCCTGGGAGAAATAAAACATAGAAAAGGGGTGAGCTCAAATGCCCAGTAAGGATAACAATATAGCGGAAACTTTCATAAATAAGAATAAACCTTTAAGGAAATGTATAACTAAAACAAAAGCCTTTCAAACATGAACTTCAACATAGTATGGCAAAAGTAAAATGAAATAATGCCATTTACTTATTCACATGGATATTCTACTAATCGAATAATCACATGAAATATCAATAACCACTTTCATAATGAAGGAATGCATAATGTCAGACTATCATAACCACATTGCCAAGGCCTCATGCCAAGACTACAAATAATATTTTCCATGGCCTTGGGCCAAGACACTAGTTTGTCTCATGAGACCTATCGATGCATCGAGAAGCTATAGCGGGCTCCACCCATCAGTTACTAATTCCAATGCATTCCCATATGAAAAGGTTTAAACATAACATAAACATTTGTATTAAAACTACCATACGAGATGTCAATAATTTCACCATAAACCATGAATGGTATAAAAATAGCACATTTGAAGTCAAACATATCACAAAACCTTCAATACAATGTAGATGTTTTGTATCATAATAAATCAACTTCAAATAAGCAAAAAATCCATCAAAGTATGTTGACATAGATGAAATAAAAACTCTTTTTAGAGAAACATATCTTTCTATTTTAAAATCATTTAAGAGTCATATATTTATAAAATAAAACATTTTCTTTGAAAATATTCTTATATGATTGTAGGGGAAGCTTCGACGATTTTATAATGGCGGGTATAAGTTAAAAAAACATTCTTACCTTAATTTTGTCAAAAAGGTTAAAAAGCACCTTGTTTGGAAAACGACAGAAGGATTCCTTTATAAAACTCTTATAAAAAGTCAAACAAGGGTATAAATGACTTTAACCCATATTATCTTAAATAGTAATTTTTTTTAAATTCATTTTTAAGAAACATGGATGTGGATGATAAAGAGATCCCAGTAGATTATTACGTATAAACAACTCGGATAATGAAGATATTGTGAAATAACCCTTACCTTTTACTTTTCCTTGGTTGGGTTAGGATAAAATCTTGTATAATAGTAAAATAATTGTTATTAAATGATACAAGAATCATATACATTCATATGATATCATATATGATCTTTTAACATTGCTTTGTTAATAATATCTTAGTATTATCATCGTTTCAGGTGTTAACTTACTCATTTTTATTTATATGTTTTGTTACATAAGTCATGTTTGTCATGGATAGGTTGTATCTTATTCATATCCATAATTATATCAAGTCCTTAAACATAATTTTTAAATCCTCAAATGATAATTATACTTGAATGGATACAATGGAGAATGAATCTCATCCCGTTCGTGGAGATGGTAGTCCGTACGTACGCACGAGCGACAATATCATTCTTTGGATATTAAAATAAAATATAAATTGATGTTTTATCATATATACAGAATCATTAAAATGTTATATTTATTATTTACATGAGTTACACATCATTATTATAACCATCCAAATAATAATATATTGAATAACAATTACACCACAACGTGGAGACGGTAAGCCATACGTACGCACGTATGGTGACATGTTATTCAAAGGGTGGATATAATAATGAATCTGGTTGTACCATATTTATAATAACATCACAGTATATATAAGATACTGGAGTTATTATTTTATAATGGTAACAACAAAGAAAGAAGACGTGGAAGAAGAAATGAATTTGAAAAATGGTGGTGAAAACATTACCTCTTCTTCGGGTTCTTCATTTTGAATTGATCAAAAGAGCTCCATAGGCTGGATTTCTGATCAAACTAAGGCCTCTAGGTTGTAGTGAGTGAAGTTGAGAGAGTATTTGGGCAGATTTTGGCCGAACCAAAAGGCTTTGAAGGTGTGAAGTAATGAGAAGGGGGAGTGCCCTTTTATAAGAGGGGTGAGGGGCACCTTTGGAAAAGCTAGAAATATTAATTTATAATAAATTCATATTCGGTTTATATGGGATCCAAAGTTTATTATTTAAATTTTAATGTGGGGATGGGTCGAAAAACACTTAACCAATAGAATTTAGAGAGGTTTGGGTCATCATATTAACCTTATCATTAAGTATTAACACTTAGTTAATTAGTTTCACTTTTACAATGTCTCTTTGTATTTTTATATTATATGGTTAATAAACATACCATATACATTCAAGACACCCCCAAGTAGTCAATTAATGATATAAATATCACGATATAAGTCTCTTGTCCGAACAATAGATTTTTAGGAATTTAATATCAATTAATAATATAATATTTGTTTTAAAAAAACTCTTTTATGTCAATTTTGACACTATTCAATAGTTGATTTTTCTGAAACTCATAACAGAATTATTACTTCAAAAAAAGTCAATTAAATCAATCCTAATATGTCATATTATTCTAGAAAATTATTTTAATTCATTAAAAGTCTCAAATTATATTTATTTTGGTATTTATAATATCAATTATTTTAAATTTTCACTATTATGTTAATTACTACATCATCATTGTGTCGTAAATAAATTAAATTATGTAATCTCTAAAAATTATAAATGAAATATCATTATGTATTAAATCTTTTTATCATTATAATTAATATTTATAGTTGAAAATACAACATATATACCCCGATGTCAAAATTGGTTTGCTAAAAGATATATGCTTGTGTCATTTTTGTTTTCATTTTAACTTAATTAAAATAATGTGTCCCTATGACCTACAAGTGGCTCCATGGGGTCCCAAAATAGACCCAAAGATGCCTATGGTCGAACATGTATCAACAAATAAGTCTAGGACACGTTTTAGGGTAATTTAGTATTATTATAATTTTATTTTTTAACCCTTATTTACTGGATTTACCCTTAACCATGGAAAATAAAATATTTACCGAAGTAATTATTAAAAATTTCTAAAAATAAAAGTTATCTATTTACACAATTTGAACATACTAATTCTAAATATGGAATCCATTTTTCCAAATTCAAAACACAGTAGTGGAAGAAATTAATTTAATATTAATTTCCGTTGTTAAAACAAAAAGCGTGTTTTTAAGAGATAATAACTATCAAAAGATTGACACTTGTTTATGTCCGGTTTAATTGTAAAATTATCTCCAATGAACATAATTTTATTAAATGGTAAAAATATATTCTAAATAAACTTTAAAAACACTCACATTCATTTTTTATCATTATTAATTATTTTGATTAAAAAAAGTTGTTTTTAATTAAAATTTTTAATTTTCACTATTCATCAAAATATTAAAGTTATCCAAAAAGTTCCAAAATTTCACCTTAGGCTAAATTCGATATTTCAAATCCGAAAATGAAGTCCATTTTGAGAGATAAAATTTCAAAAAGTAGGTATTACTATTCATAACGGCTAGTTTCATCTATTGTGGTGTGTGTTAAAACACGGAGTTGCATACAACACACGCTACTGTATTATTCAAAGGAAAGCGTACCATGGAAGCTTGGGATGTTTCATTTTAAATTTTTGATGTCCCAATTTAGTCAAAAAGTTTAAAATATTGTATTTAAAAAGGGTTCACTATTAAAAGTTGATAAAAGTGCAATACTGAAAATGATTTTGTTCTTGCATTATGTCTATGAAACTCATAATATGGATTCCACAATTATAAGGATTATATAAAGCTTAAAATTTAGTTAATACTATTCATAACCTCTTTTTAACAGCTTTCTTGGTAAGTCAGGGTGCGATTTAACTCGGTGTTGCGTGTAGTGCATGTTATTGAATTATTTTGAAGAAATAACACACTATGAAATCTTGGGGTGTTACAATAACATTAACTTACCAGATAAAAAGAATTTATGATTTTATGTCTCAATGCTAGAGTGAGTGAATTACCCAATGAAAGATTTCCAAGAAAAAAGGGGACCATTTATACTGACATATTCCATGAATGGGAATACACTCCTACAAAATGTTGTTGTATGATGGGGGTATATTTTATTAATTATCCAATTTCATTAGTATAATAATTTTTTAAAAAATATGTTGGATCTATGTAGTTTAATGTAATGAAACATGGACATTAATGGAATTTTTTATAATATGATATGCAGTTTAAACTCAGGAAGCAAAAAAATTAGGGGGTTGCTTAGTTTAATTTCATGCAAAAGGTACATTGTGTTTTGCGGTTTAATGTCATGAAATGAGGACATTAGGGGATTGTGTACTTTAGAGTCATGCAGTGAGGACATTATGTCCTTTTTAATTTATAGACTTTAGCTTCGCCTTAAGATTTGATTATTCTCCAATTCTTGGTAATTTTATCAGAAATGTGCTATAATATTCAAGGATGGAAGAGTAAAATTTAATTATTTGGTTTAATAATTTCTATATCTATCAAGTAATATTGGAAAATGGGTTAATATCATTAGAGATGGTCACATACATGAACGTAGTTACCACTACCCTAAAACCCCATTATGGGGGACGAATTATGCAGGGCCAGCAGTGACATGTGCTTCATAGTCAAACAATGGAATCATTAGGCTGAAAAATATGTTAAGGTGGATAATTTACTTCAAGGACAACTGAGGAACATACTACATAGTCTACTAAAGGATCTCTTAATAATTTTTACATTCTATTTCTATAAAGCTGATGATTTTTTATGTAGATTCATAATTTATCATGAACAATGTTTTTTTGTGGGGAAAACATATAGAATGTAGAAATGGTATTCCAAATATAAATTTATATTGATTAGGGTGATGTTTTCTCTATGAATTTCTATTGAGAATGTTGGTAACATGATTTCTATAGTTTTAGGTAATATAAATAGGACCAAAATATTATTGAATCCATGGATGATATGTGGTCGAATGGACTAGGTTTTTCCAAAATGCATTGAACATACAAATGGGGAAAATTTATTCCATAGTCTTGGAGACATTCAGCTGAGGATAAATAATATGAGACAAATATGTAAAATATTTCCATTTTAATTACTGGTTCCAACATGCCATCATTATATCTTAAATAGAAAAAGAGGCTTATCCCAATAATGAAGTAACCAAAGCTTGAAAAAAACCCATTATGGGAGCTATATTATGTAGGGCTAGCTAGGGAATGTGCCACATATCTAAATAATGGGGTTTTCATCTAAATGATTCCATCCATGCTGTTTAACGTCCTATAGTAAGGATGATGTATTACCCAATGTGAAGATAGGATATTGTGGATAGACCAAGGAATAAAACCTAGGTTTCACTACATATCATATTGGGGAAAGAATCAAGCCATTCACAGTTATTAAAATTAGATTCCCCAACCTAATTGAATTTTAATACTGGGGGATAATAGGGATTTCTTATTAAAGGTCTCATACATTGGTTGAAAAAATATATTAATTCTTCTCTCATAGATCTAAATCAGACGTTAGAGATAAGTGTCCTTAATTGCATCTTGTGGTGGCTGGTTCTTAGATTGAAACAATGATTTTCACTATATATCTCATAAGGTTTAGAATCAAGTCATGCATAGTTCTCAATGAAGTTCCACCCATGCAGGTCTGATCTTTATATATTGAGTGGGGTATTTTAATGTTATATATGAGAAAATGATAAGAGATTAATACATCACTATGTATGTCAATATACATAAAATCTATCCACTTTTACTTAATGTAATTACATGTAGATTAATGTCATGTGGTAAGGATGAAGGCGAACTGACGTGAAGTGATGAAAACAATGCATTTTTACCCAAGAGTCCAATTTCTGATGAAAATTGTATTTTTTATTATCACACAACAAGGAAATATACATTGCTGTTTATGGACTTACAAACATGACCATTGTTAACCCAAATTGAAATTGAGACACATTGTTTATGCATTGAATTTATTTAGAAAATTCCTATTTTCATGTGAGCAGTTCTTGATGTGAGAAACAAGAAGTGGTACAAGATTTCTTTAGAAACATAAAGTTCAAACAAATAAAGGATAAGGGGTATTATTATTAATTAGTGGGTGAAATAGGGTATTGTACTGGGGTTTTACTATGTATCTTGATGGACTAAGAATCAAGACACACCAAATTCATGAAATATTTTCTTACATATATCAGGTTTTAATGCATTGATAATGGGTTTTGATAATTCCCAAAATCTTTGCTGGGCCAATTATTAATGATCTAGACATCACTACATAACTAATTGGGATGTTATTAATGGAATACATATTTCTTGAAATACCCCCTGTATAGGTTTAATTTATGCATGTAATGAGTAAAAAGGAGAATTGTTTTTAGTTGCATCAGAACCCAGGGTAAAAGATCTAGGAGTCACTATATATCTCATTAAAATTTGAGTCAATCCACTCATAGTTCATGAACATCCATGATGTTTAACTTCATGAATTATGAACAAATATGAACTGACGTGAAAATATGGTGGTATTGTGGCTATACCAAGTTATAGAGCTCATGCATCACTACATATGTTGTTGCGATGAGAATAAATCCACAAAAATATCATAAAACATTCATTGTGCAGGTTTTATTTATACACTTATGTAATGAAGGGTCATTAATAATGGATGGACCTAAAATTGGATATCAAATTTTTACAATGTATCTTATTGGGAGGAGAATCAATACATTTTTAGTTACTAACGTATTTCCCCGACACAAAATGAGTTTTGATGTGGGTGAGGAGGCTGTATATTTTTTTATTGTGGAAAGTCCTGAGATTGGAGATCTATGAGTTTTTACGTTTCTCATAAGTGTGAGAATCAAGACATATGTAGTTATTTAAAAATGTTTCCCTACATCAGATGAGTTTTAGATATAGAGAATTAGTTTTTTAAGGATTTAGTTGTTCCTATGATAGGAGATTTGGGCATCAATACATATATCATTAGGATGAAAATCAAGATGCACATAGTCCATAAAAAAGTAATTTCCCACAACAACTGAATTTTGATATGGGAAAGGGTCATTGATCCCTTTCAGGATAATGGTTAAGTTCTGGAAAAAATATTGTATGAGAATTAAACCATATGTCCTAGAATAGTTCTCTGTGTAAATTTGATTCATATACAGTAAAATGAGAAATTGTATCTTTATGGTCATGGGTGGCTCAAGATTAGAGATTTGGGAATCTCTATGTATCTCAATAGAATGTGAATCAAGCCATACATAGTTTTTGAAGATGATCTTCAAAGTGAAGATTTGACTTATACAGACAAGGAATTATGTAGATTTTAATCATGGATAAACAAAAGATTTTTGATCTGGGCATCACTGCATATCTTCGTGAAATTAGAATCAAGACCTACGTAGTTTTTGATGAACTATACAGTTTATTGTCTGACGTCGTGTACAAAGATCACATGACATGAAAGATACATTGTGGATCGACCAGGGAATATGACCAAGCTCTCACTATGTATCTCATTGGGATGAGAATCAAGCCACACATAGTTCTGGGGAAATTTTTCAGTTTAACATCATGTGATGAGGACATTGGTGATCCGACATGAAAGAAACATAATGGTTGGGATAGGTTATATGACCTAAGAATCACTCTGCATCTCTTTGGGTTGAAAATCAATCCACATGTAGTTATTGATATCCCAAAAAGATTAACGTCAAACAACGAGGTCCTGGGTGATTTGGCATGAAAGAAACATTATGGCTGGGATAGGGTATAATACCTAGGGGACACTACATATCTCTTTGGGATGATAATCAAGTCACACATTGTTCTTGAAATGCTTCCATATATATATATATATATATATATCTTTCAAACACCGGTAGATATGAGGCTCATATGACACTGACAAATAAAAATGGTGTTAATGAGACTTTCATATGGATGATACTCTACTTTTGAGGGACCACAAGGAGTATCTACTTGTTATATCATGGGGGTCTCAACATCAAATGAAGGAGAAATTAACCATATAGTTTAATTTCATGTGGTGAGGGAAAATGATTTCATGCAGCTTAATGTCCTGCAATAATTATGAAGGTGCAACGTGGTTGAACATAATTCATCATGGATGAAGGTTCTATGAGGTTTAACATCATTATTTATTGAAGTATATGGTGATATAAAGTTTAATTCACTTCATTCTAGATGAGATCTGTGTGATTATACAATGTATTTCTTTAGGAACCTTTAATTGGCTGGATTTATATTCATTTCGCCATCAATTAAGATTAAGGAATAATATCTATTTGAGTGGACCTTATGTATAGAGTAAGGTCCTTCCTACTTATTCTCATTCTTTAGAGGCTTCATTCATAGTATCATTAATGTCCCAAGGAACAATACCAATTCTCCTTGGAGGAATGAGTGGAGGTGGAAATTATTCTTGATTGATCATGATATAATATTCTAATAGACTTCCAAATAATGAAATGTATGAAATCTATTTTCTTCTAGTTGATCCAACTCATCACTCATTTCTTTGATTCCCCATTTGAATATTAATTATCAAAAATTGAAACTCATATCGATGGAAATGAAAATTCAATGTTTCTTTTCTGTATACCAATGAGTATGGAGGTGAATGTGTTACAGTTTGGGTAATAGTCCAGAACGCCCAATGAGCATGAAAGAACATATCATGCAATGAATGTTTAACTTTATCTACCATATTCTGTTTTATGTTTCATAGGGTCTTGTTGATAGCCTATATCATTCCAATGGTTGCTGCAAGATAGTGGTATGAATGGTTGGATTTCATATTTTGTTCCTGATATAGCTTCCCTACCTCAACAAAATAGAAACTGGTGACATTATCCACCAATATGGTATTATGGTCACCAAATATGGTTATGAAAATAGCATTGTTAATGGTTATAATGATTTTCGACCATAATTCAATAAGAGGTATTTCTTCAACCAATTTGGAGAAGAAATTAGTATAAGTAATAATGTACTTGAATTGGTAAGTTATAGCTAGAGGATACGGTCCACCTGTATCCATTACCCTTATAAAAAATGGCTCAGAGTATTTTTACATATATATCTACTCTGGTGGTTGATGGATGAAGATTGAATGTGCATGGTAGAGATGAATGTTTTTATAGAAATCTATACAATCCTATGTCATTGAAGTCCCGATGTATCGAAGCCATCATATTTAATCAGAAAGAATATATAAAAACAATTGGCCACTACAGGCTCTAGCATGTAATTCATTCATGATAGTAACTGTTTCAACCCCATCAATACATGTAATGGGGAATGCATCACATCCTCGTCTATATAAATTTTTCTGGAGGTATGGGCCATTATAGTGCGTGAAATTGACCACATGTCATCAAATATTCTCTTTTCCAACATTATCCTATGAAAGTACTATGTTTTTTAGAGATATTCCATGATAGGAATAATAAATATTTTGGTATGATCATATGGCACGGAAATGTGACATATTTCATTGGTTTCATCTATTCTAATTTGAACAAATTGTGAAACCACATGATGATGAGAAATGATGATGATTTTATCATCGAGATGTGGTCTTTCAAAGGCTCTGACTGCATTTTCTGATGCATCTGATTGTTCAATTTTTTATGGCAGCAATAAATAAAATGGTTTATATGAAATTTAACATCTTGAAACAATGATTTCAAAGAAAATTGAAAAATCCCATAGCCCTTTGGGCTGGGGTTACTTCTTATAATCATTTGATACCATGTTTTATTGGCGAGATTCCTTGAATACTGTTAGAGGAGTCTACTAGAAGGATTGATTAATGTTGGATGGGGTATGTTCCTCCTAATCATTTTCCACCAAATAAAATTGGTGTGCTTCTCAATATTCATCAATGTGAGACTACTACTATTCTAGATGAGCGTGGGTTGGTGAATGATCATGTTCATTCTGTCCCACTAGATTTTAATGGTGAGATTATTTATATTCATCCAAATGAGACTGTGGGGATACTACATTAATATAAGAAGGTGTATGTTCATGCTCACTATTTTCCACCAGATTTGACTGGTGGAAATATTTAGATGCTTCTTAGATGAGACTACTAATAGGAATGATGAGTACCTGAATGTGTATTTTACCTATCATTGTGTGTCACCAAATTTGAATGGGGGGATTCATTAGATTTTTTTAAAATTATCTATTGTCATGAAATATGCTAATGTCAAAGGAAACATTGGCCTTCATATGAGTTCATGTTCTTATTATTTTTCCTTATTCTTCTGGCCATGTCACTTTTTTAGGGAATTCCCTTTAGAGGACTGAGCTTTTGATAAGTATGGATTTATTATTGAAAAAGTGGTAGGAGGAATAGTTAGTTGTTTTAATTATGTTCATAAAATAGAAAGGCAACAGTATATCATGTTCATGACCATCCATCCATCTAATTTCTATGAATTTTATCTCTTCACTCCATACCACACTCCATCCACTTATTGACCCGTAATAGAAATAGATGCTACTTTGGTTGGTGAACCTTCCATATTCACTTTTCCAAAGGCCACCATTTTTTTGAAGGACATTGAAAAAAACACTCGGATGGGGTGCCCCAACACTTGATAGAAGGGTAAATAATTCGGAAGGACTTTGTCACCTTTCTTATTTGGCTTCTTGGGATTTGAAAAATGGACTGCATTGCTTCCCAATGTTGATATGATGTAGTCAGGATCATTTTCATTCCAAAAGAAAATACCTTATTCATTAAATCCTCAAACTGTATCTACCTCTCTCTTTTTTTATCATAATGAAGAGTATGTCATTGTTTCTTGCACTAAATAGGTGGATCCCTATAGAATTATGAGGGCATTGAAGTAGGAGTGTGTGTATGAGCATGGTTGAGTGTAACTACAGTAGTTCCACTTTTAATACTGTGCTTATCGAAGTTGATGGGATTACACAAGACATGTCTTTGATTAATATGATGATATTCCCTAATTTTTGGTAAATTGAAGCATGGTCTTCAATCCCACCTATTCATTTCAGAGGGATTAGTGGTGTGTGTAACTCATCAGGGATATTTTGCACATATATAGGAATCAAATCTTCTTAAGGGAATTGTATATTTATAGAATATGTTAGTCCATTCCATCGAGAATCGAAATATAAAACTCTTTCATTGTACATTGTTTTTCTGTTCATAAGATAAAGAAATGTTGTCTTCAACGGCATTGAGATGAACTAAAATAGGGACTTTTGATGGAAATCTTACCATCCTGTGATTGATCTAGAATGGAAGCCTACATACAAGACCATGGTCGACCCATGTAGCTATTTTATAATGCACACGGGTTTTTATGCTGTTCTTTTTTAGGGGTTCCCATAAACGGATCTGGGTGAGATTGAAAATACATCAGGTACATCTATGGATCTCCTATGATATTAATAAATTAGAAATTTTTTATTCCACTTTTTTTGTATGGGAGAAGCCGGATCAATTGATTCATGAAAGGACTTCATTTCGGATTGTACAGGTGTGTTCCTCCCTTCCATGGATTTCAATCACATTGTTAATGACTCAAGGATGGATATAAGAATTCAAGAAACATATATCTGAGTTAGGACCGGAACAGGTATAGAAGATGGAGGCAGAGTAGGTGTAGTGAACAGTTAGACCACTGGTGGAGGAACTACTAAAATTTTCTTTAGGTAACCTATAGGGACAAGCTTGTAAGGACGTGCCTGGCGTTTTTTTCTTACCTATGAAAAGGAGGGAATTCATGATCTAGCTCAGTTGGGGCGACAAAACCTCTTGATTGAAGTGATATAACTAGAATTTCTGGTTGGGGATCTACTTTTAGAGTATTGTTAGAAGGAAAACTACCTTAGATTGACTCTGAATAGATCCTTCTCAACAAATTCATTTCTTCACCCTACTATATAAAACTATCCTATAATGAAAGGGATTAAAAATCTATAGATTGGATGTTAGACATGGTCTTACTTTTACCTTTTACATATTTAGGTTCATTTTGAGGAGGTAGAGGTTAATTAATCAATAGGATTATAGGATTTTAAGAAATCATATGGTTTCCGGTATGCACTCCATCTTCATTTACATCAGTGTGGATCATATACTGAATAATAAATTCCTTTCATGATTCCTATAAACTAGACACATGTTCTGGAGGATCAATAGAAATAGAATTGGTGGTATTCATTGAAACATAATGAATTTTAGTTATTCTTTACGCATCTATGAAATATTTCCTTCTTCTTCATCAAATGTGAGACATTTTCCTATTATTTATTGATTACCCAGGGATTGTCTGAAATACAGTAACCTGAAAGGAATAATATGATAATTTAGTGGTGCACACTCCATGTGAAGGTACTGAAACATGAAATGACACGACCTAGAAGAAATAATCTCTATCCTTATTCACTAACTGGGAGAAATCTGATTCATATTTAGGAGGGTATTGTATAGGTAGAAAATACCCAACCCCAACAAGGTGGGGCTCTCCCTATTCTTAATTGAAAAAAAAATCAGTCGTGGTTTCTTTCATCGGATGGTTGGGTTAAAAATTCCCTAGCCCGGTGGACTACAGTTTCTCCTAAACTTTTATATATGATATATTACATGAACTCTTCTAATTTTATAGTTTTTTGTCTGAATATTTTCTAGCTGCATTATATGACTTCCACACAAATACCTAGTTTCATATGGCCTTTGTGCCATTTCATACAACTGTGTGATCTGATGATGGACATCCTATAAAAATGATTCATATCTAATATTTTAATATTTTTGATACAAAATTCATTCAATAACGTTTTCTCTTTGGTAATGACTTTGATGAGAGCTAGTTGAAGACTATTCTTATTATGTATATATTAAGTTATCAACTGAATTATCTTATTTTAGGCATCTAGAGGAAAAATAATTGCATGATATCAATTTTTTTGGGATATTCTAGATGAAGAGTGTAGTGATATGAAATTTCACATGTGCACTCCATCCTCCAATATGAACAATATATGGGGTATTTGTGATCAATCGGCGCAACCTGTTTAATGCATCAAGGCATGCACACTAAATGGATCCTTACAATTTATCATTTTCTTTATGAGAATCCATGGTATATGACATGTAAATTTTAAGATGAACCTCTTCTATTACCTTGATATGACTTTGATATAGATCATATGGAAATACCATCGGTTTTAGGTGACAAATAGTTTTCCAAAGGATGAGACCGATGACATTTATACAGTCCTTGAACTACATTTCTGGAATGAAGTATTGAGAAATGTTTAGTGGATAAAATATGAGTGTTATTTTATTTTTAGGCTGTTGTTTCATTATATTTAACATTTAATCTTTTTATTTCCTTAAAGTCACATTCACATGGTCTGATAAACTATGATATTTTATAACCGTTTTTTCAAAACTAGAAATATCATAAAGGAGTTGCTCTATTATGTTGGAAGTTAAATGTACCAAGGGAGGTTTGGAGACTAATCGTCACATTGGGATGGCTTCTTGCTGAGAAATAACATCACTAGATAATGAAAATGTATCATACATGACTGTCTCTGTGTTTTTAGTTGCCTCAAGATTAGAGGATTTTCTCATCACTATATTATACAATGGAAAATTTTCTTGGAAATGTGAATTACTATTGTTGAGGGAACCGTCATAGTTAATTCCATCATAGGTAAGACCACTAAGTTGGGTAATAGACAGGGTAAACCCTCTTTATCCATTGATTTCAAGCCACCCAGAGGGTTGTTGTGGATATCATACAACTATGTGATATGAAGACTGACATAATGATCATGAAGTAAGCCTTTATGTGGAATTCAATGAGGAAGGCCTTCATAATTGCTGCTAGTTCTCCCGTAATATGGTTATGGGATAGTAAAATCCTCATATAAAATAGATAAATGTATGAGGACATCAATAACTCCCATATAATGTGGAGTCAAATCACAGATTGGATCTTACATCTACAATTGTATTCAATAAGACTTCGTATTAGATGCCTTCTTTTGAACAATTCGGACCACTTTCAAGGATAAGTGGTTATCATGGTTTGGTGTATGTGCCTATCATTGAGTGTCCATTAAATAGAGATTATTATCTCTAATTGGAAGGGTTGTATATACCTGATACGTTTCTCCATATGATATGCAGTAGTTTGCACCATAACCCTCTTAAATAGAAGCTTATGTATGTGTCTGCTCCTGGTTAACATGTTGATGAGCCGCCGAAGGTGTGGGGGTAGATTTTTGTGTATGCTGCTCTGGTATTTATATCATTTTTTATATAACATATTGTTCTGTCTATATGATATGGCTAGGAATTTGGGTCTACCATTTCACCATTTTAAAAATATTTCTTGTGTTGTTAGTAGCTGTAACATGAATATACATTCATTCCCTATATAGAGTAGCTGTATGTTTATATCCCTATCTTTAATTTCCTTTATCTAGATACTGTTATTACTTGTGTGTGGGAATAGATGGTTGATTCTATCCCCTGCTTGACATCAGGGCTTTCTGGATGACTTCTATGGGTGATACCAAATGAGATTGTTGGAAATCTTGATGAAATCTTGATGGTGTATGTGCATGATGGTTGAATTTTACGAACTTGGTTTATCAGATTCTTTAAAAAATTCCTTATTATTTTGATGGTACGCTTGATGGGCAAGAGAATATGTTTGTTACTGCTTGAATATTTCTAAAATAGTAGATTGGGGGACTTCATTGATCTAAACGAGACGAGACTGTTGGATATATTCATAATTATAAGAAAGTGTATCTACTTACACACAACACTCCACCAGATTCGAATGGAGGGATTAGTTGTCTATCCGTAGACAAGGTTATAGGCTGGAAGAATTATGGTGAATGGGTGTATGTGCCCCATCATCCCTTTCCATCAAAATGGGTTGGTGGGATTCTCTGGACTGGTAGACGGTTTGAACCATATCCCTATTTTCCAGTAGTTGACCCTAGAAGAAAAATTGGTTTTTCTGGGACTAAGGGAATTGAACTCAGTAGCCAAATTCAACACCCTCTTCATATTAAGGGATTATTGTTTTGCAACGTTGTTGAATGCAATTGTTGACTGACGCCCTTGGGGAGGACCCATTTGTCTTCAGGGTGAGGCCATGAGTGAACTCTGAATCCACCACCATGATATTCAAGTGGGACTGGTTATTATGCTACATGTATACGATCCTGAAACCATTGTCGATGGTGGCCGGCACAGTCTACTTCTTCACCACTGTTTATTGCTCACCAGATGACCTGGGGTTGTTCTTCATATAGAGAACATGTCAGGTAGCCTTCGCCTTTGGGATAGTACCATTTTGACGGTATTCCTGAACAAGTGCATTGGAGATCTAGTGTTCAAGACACGAACTCGATGATGCTGTGTTTCGAGTGAATGAGGATATATCTTGACCAGTATTCAGGGAATTCATAGGTGTAAACACGGAGGAAGACCTTTGGATTAATGGGTATTCTAAAAATTAGTTCCTTTTGATATATGAAATTTATAATCAAGAAAATTCTAGTAAACTAGTGTCATAGTGGATGAACATATGAATTGATGATTGCATTCTCTCGCCCAATTTTATCATTTTATATGGGCCAGACAGATGGGTAACACAATTAACATGTTTATGGATTCATGTTAGTTTCACCATTTTTTTTGTTTCTCTGGAAATGGGACTCTGTTTTGGAGTCATTATCTGCAAACAGTTTCCATCAGATTTATTTATGGAACCAAAAACACCCAATGGTACTTTATCTATAGGGACCTACGTTTCAAAGGTATGAATTTGTCAGGATGTTTGGCTGATGTCTCTTGAGAACATGCATTCTTCATGAGGATGGGAGGTTGGGCTCATCACACCTTTTTTAAGGGAATTTTTTCTTACTCCAGGACACTCACATAGAATTAATAAATGATTATGAATCATAATTAATTCAACTATTGTCATATAGGTTTCCCTTGAAATTAGCGATAAATTATTATCATATATGTAATTTAGAATCATATGTATGTATCTAAGGTACTTCATCAATGGGGATATCTATATTTATCCAAGGTTCTCCACTTAACGTATCCTATTATATACTATGTATATATTCTTAGTCGTTAATACAATGATGATGGATTTAATTCCATTCAATGGTGCACTCTAGAATTTATTCTCATCTAGGTTATCTAAAGTCACTATGGAGTTTATCATAATATATGGAGATGAGAGATTACTCTAGAGTTTACTGTTATCTAAGGAGACATGTGTTTACTCTAGCTTATCATCATCTATAGAGAGAGAGAGAGAGAGAGGCTGTTTTGATGTTAGAATCATACCCATAAATGGTCTACCTACGTATTATTCTAAAAAGGAATCACTACCAACATAGTTTTGTGCAACTTAATGGGATACATCATATGTTTTAGGTTCATGTGATACATACCTAATTGTACAGCGTAATGTGGGGATGAAAGGATGCTTAGGTGGAATGTTCCTTGTCAAGGTTTGGTGAGGGAATTATAATGAAGAAGCCTAGGAAACCTAGAGAGTATATGAGATTCCAATATTAGTGAGAACCTACTTGGGATATGTCCTATAAAACATAGTGGATTTTGGGGTGCTAGGTTCGAATCATACCGAGGATTCTTACGTATCCCATTTGAATTGGAATCAAAGACCACATAGTTTGGTGCTTCTCAAAGGAGAGAATAGTCCATGTTGTGGAATAAGTTAGGGATTATTCCTAAGAAGTATTCCTTATAAAAGAAACCCTGAGTTATGTATTGACTCGTGATGATATTGAGGTTTAATTTGAATCTTATTCCTAAGAAATAATCCCATTGAGGGGGGATGATTTCTTATTTTAAGGTTGAGATAACATGTAGCTTGGGACATTGTCTTTCTTACTAATTATCCCAGTTATGGTGGGAATTAGAGTTATCATTGTTCATTCAGATTTTGGGATTATTCTTATAGAGTATTCCCTTATAACAGGGTCCATGAGGTATGTATTATCCCATGGATATTTTAGGTCTTAACATTGGGATTACTCATAAGGAGGATACCCATTTGAGGGGGAATGATTTTATACCTCATGGAAGAGATTATAAAGAGTTTGAGAAATGGTAAGGCTTCTTATGTATCCTAATTGGATAAGTAATGAGAGTTCTAATTGTTCATTCAATGAGGATGATTCTCCAAATATTGTGATAATCAAAAATCTCTAATCCCACATGAGTCATGATCGGTGTAAGTATCAAGAGGATGTGAAATATTAAAAAATGGAATGATTTCATTTCATAGGTGGTGAAAGTGGACAAAGAAACCATAGACCAGGTTATGCCTAGTACAAAAGAGTCTGTGGATATTACCCATCCCTCTTTTTAGTCTCCATCATCCTAGAACATAATGAAGGTGAAATATGTGGTGGAGGTAGAGGGTATAAAGACTGTAACTTATGATTAGAAATGATATGGGCTTACCTCAGGATGAGTTCCCTTTGATTAGTCCTAGGAGAGTAGGAAGACGTTTCTTTTTTTGGAGTGAAAAAGAAACAATTATCTTCACACTTACTCTTACGGACCAGAGGATTCAGTTCTTATAGCCGAGAAGGGGAGGACAATGACTTATCCCCAGAATCAAAGATAGAGAACTCTTTAACCCTTCTCCTATGGTATGGTTCCATGTAATATTAGATATAAAAACATATGGATATCCCAAGGATCTTTACTAATTTATAAGACAAATGTGGAAAGCCTCTAATAGTATAAATACAAACCTAAATAGAGGTCATGTTGAGGTGCCATTTCAAATGGTTTTGTAAAATAGGATTTCTCGGTAGTGTATTTATCATCGTCCCTTTTAGAAGAGGGATCCAATAAAAGATATTCCCTTCCATGAGTGGATTTGGAGGTGGCTTCCTGATTGTAATTTTCCAGATAATGGTTAGGGTGAACATCATGGAAGGGTGCTCATGTGGGTGGCACGTAGTCATGTGGCACACAAGTAGGATGGGCTTACATAATGTCATATTATGTGATAACAACATGGATAACTATACTTGGGTGAATATTGGATCAATAATTCCAGAGTATCTATAGGTATGCTCATAATTAAGGTGTGCATGTTATAGTATGAGGAATAAATGGTGCGCCGGTCTTCTAGAATCAAGGGGTTGGCGACTGAGTCAGAATAGGGTTATTTATGTTTAACACTGAA
Organism: Viscum album; assembly: GCA_963277665.1. Lineage (NCBI taxonomy): Eukaryota > Viridiplantae > Streptophyta > Magnoliopsida > Santalales > Viscaceae > Viscum > Viscum album. The sequence goes on along the minus strand of OY728129.1, from coordinate 39,748,149 downwards.
TTTAATTGTAGATAATATATACATTTAATATTATAAAAAGAATATATTTTTTTCAATCATTATATTGATATTATATTGGGATGAAATTTTATGATTTTTCAAATAAAAATGATTTTTTTTTGAATAGTTAACATTACAGATTTATTTGTAAATGTTTTTATTTATTTTATATTAAATTAAAATATTTAAATGTACCATTATTTTCATAATTTTAACTTAATGTAACATATGAATTATTCTGTTATAATTATTTTAATTAAATATATTTAAATTATTTTTATATTAGATTTGAATATAAGTATATTTTTTTCTTTAAATAAATTTTTTTCTAAAAACAATTTTAATGTTTGTTTCATCTGGAAATAGGGATAACCTTTTTTGTTTATGGTTCAAATATTCCAATCGATTTATAACGGGTTTATTCATAGATCTGGAAACATGAAATGACACTACATCCATTTGGACCAACATTCCAATGGTAGGTTCTCATTAGTAGTGGACCGATAAGGCTTAAGAATTTGTATTGGTAGAGAGGTTGGGAGGTCAGGCTCATCACACATTGTGGAGGGGGGATTATTACCTAATACATGACTCTCTTATAGATTTAATTTATGTTCATGAATTCTTATTAATTCACTAGGTATTAAAATGAGTTTTCCTTTAGATTTTGCAATCAATGATTGATATGTATGGGATTTAAATAATCTTTCATATGTATTTGAGGTTCTTCATCGATGGATAATCATCCGTATGTATTAGATATTCTTATTCAATGGTATCCTTCAATACATTATATAAAAATAGCTTGGTCATTATGATGACCCTAATGGTTTTAAATCAACTCGGTGCGGCAATTGAAGTTTATTGTCCTTCAGAAAGACATGGATTATTTCAGAGTTGGGATCATACACGCAGATGGGCTACCTACATATCCTCATTAAAAAAAATAACCCAAATAGTTTGATGAGAAAGATATAGTTTAATGTCATATGGGATTTAAAATAACTAATAAATGATTGGATTGAACCATAGAAAGGCATCATACATACTCTACTTTTATGGTCGAGATCAAAGTCCACGTAGTTCGGGTAAGGAAATGTGGGACTTATGCATTGTTAACGGCCCAAAAGATATGTCATGATTACCATTACACTCTAAGATCACATGAGTCATGCTCGGTGTGAGAAAAAATAGGTATCAGTAAACTAGACGATTATTCCCTGATAAAAGCAGTCACAAGAAATGATGTGGGGCTTACGTATGTATGACTGTCCAAGTAAATGAAGACCAGGACATACATCATGATAAATCCTAGGAGCATGGTCTATAAAGGTATTTGTACTTTATGGAGATTCACAATTTTAACCTAGGACATACTCCTAAAATGGAAGACCAAATTAAGAGGGACTTATGATTGGGTTTTATTCCTTAGAAGGAATCCCAAATCAAAAGAAATTATGACTGGGGCTTACTCTTAAGAAGGAGGCCCAGGTTAAGGGGACTTGTAACTTGGGGATTACTTTTGACGAAGAGGCCAAAGTTATGAAGACTTGTTACTGGGGTTTACTCTTGAGATGGAGGCCCACGTTAAGGGAACATATGACTGGGGATTACTCTCGGAAAGAAGGCCCAGGTAAAAGGAACTTATTACTAGGGCTTACTCTTGAGAAGGAGGCCCAAAATAAAAATATCTTCTCTTCTTAAAGGATGAGGTTATATAAGAAACCTCTAACTGTTGTGACATAATTCTTGTAATTCTTGAGGTTTTGGGAGAGGTTACCAATGAATTTTCAGTTAGATAAGGAATCCGACAAATAAACCACGCCATAAATGGCTTTGAAGAGGGTTTTGAAGCCCATGTCTTGAAGAGGAGAGGTGGATTTGAGGAAAGAAGGTCACTAGGAAAGAGGCACGCAAGTATCTTTCTGGAATAGAAGTCCTAGTCGTTCAAGTATACTTGCGTGACATGATTCACCTTGGGAGACAAAGAATCCATAGGGTAATACTTGGGAAACATTGAACTCAATCCCTTAGTATCATCCCAAGAGGCTTCCAGAAGTACGACACAAGTTCCCTGGAGAGGGAAAGGTGGCGCACAAGTGTCTTCATTTCCCATATGGTTTGGACACTTAGGTGCGCAAGTGATGGTGAATTCTAACACTTAGGCCTTATTCTTATTCTTTAGACCTTCCATTCTAGGAAAAGAATTACCTTCAAAGTGTTTGGAAGAAGTGAGACAAAGTCTTGGGAGACTAGAGCCTGAATATGAGATTTGAAAATTCACCCTCCAAATGGGGGGCCCATAGGGGGTATGTATAGGCCACTGGGAAGCTTGGGTGAAAAAAGAATAGGGCGCGCAAGTGACCTGCACAACCAATAAGTGGTGCGCAAGTGACTTCCACAACGCGTTGGAAATGTGAGTGAATCCCCCAAAATGGGTACCTATTTTATGCCTTTGTCAAATTTTTGATGTTATTCAAAGGGTTTTTCTATTTGTGCTTAAGGAATTACCCTTTTCCATTCATTGGACTCTGTGATGGAAAGGAGTGTCAGTAAAAGTCCCCTCTCAGAGTTGGATCCAAAAAGGAATGAGGATCCGGCTCTGAGGTAAAGTTGAAGAAATAAAAGGTCTATGATTATTGTTAGTTTAAAGTCATGCATGTTGGTCTATAAAAAGGATAATTATTAAGGTTTAATATCTTTGACCGAATGGATTAAAATTGACTCAATTACTTGATAATTGTTTTGAAAACATATAACCATAATCAAGTATGGGGGAAAACATGTAAACGTTGACTTAAGAAATTTTGAATCTGAGAGATGATATGAAAAAAGGGCTAAAAGGTATTAGAGGAAGTATTTCCTATGAGTGAAGTTACCACTATTTTTCAAACCTGTTAGGGGGTTGAACTATACAGGTCCATTTAAGGGCATTGTATGTATAGTCAAATAATAGCATCTTTTGGCTAACAGGTCTGTTATGTAGACTACTTATGCAAGGTCATCTAAGGGCACGTGCTACATAGTTAGGTAAAAGAACTCTCAGAAGTTTTAAATTTCTATTTCTAAAATCTAATAAATGTTTATGGTGATTCTAATTTCCCAAAGCATATAGTCTATTTTATGGAGAGAGGTACTTGAATATGGAGAGGATATTCCCAATCAAGATTGTCATATAATTGGATGATTGTCACTCCTGTGAAGGTCTGACCCAAACATAGGGAAGGGAAATATAAACCATAGACATGAATACATTCAGATCATGAAAAATACTATGGGACAAATATGTTAAGGATGGCTGTTTTTGCTGATCCCTACATATCGTCGTTAAGACCAATAATGAAAATAAGGGTTTCCCCCCAATAATGATGTTACCGCTATTTGAAAAACCTGTAAGGGGGGTTGAATTACACAGGGCCACCTAAGGGAATTGGATGCATAGTCAAATAATAGTATCGTTTGGCTGACATGACCGTTATGTAGACTATTTATGCAAGGCCTCATAAGGGTACATGTTGCATGATCAGGCAAAAGAATTCCCGGGTATCAGACATTTTTTGACCAGAAGTTAAGAAACAGATTATGGAGATCTATAGTTATTTAAGGTTAGGAGTGTGACATATGAAAATGGGTATTTTCCAATGTATGATTGAGATACATAGACCAATGCTGACCATAATCATGTTGTGGCTGGGTCCTGAATTGAGATGTTGGACTTCACTACATATTTCATTAGGATGAGAATCAAGACATACGTAGTTCTTGAAATATAGTTTAACTTCATATGGGATGAGTGCTTTGGAGATCTTATATTAGGGTCGTAGAGATCGGACCATACTGAGGGAGACACATTGTGTGTTTGTTATAAACCTGATGTGAATAAAGATCAGGGTTTTTATACCACATTCATGTGCTCGCAGGGGGACATTTCAGCCAAGGGACAGAAAGTGGAGATTGGGGTTAGGCCCAAAGACTTGGGGCTGGATTCGAGGGATTATCGAACGTTCTTACGTATCCCAGAGGGATGGAAATCAATCCATACATAGTTTTGTAAATATCCTCTATACAGATTTGGTTCATACATGTGAAGGGTGAAAGGGGAATTTAGTGTAATGATGGTTGGATCCCAGAATAAACATTTGGGTATTGCCATGCATGCACATAGTACATGGAATATGACATTATTTGAGATCAATGTCAGTAGTGATTCCCATCAGAAGAGGGTGTTATAGACCATTTTAGTTTATTTTCTTATAGGAAAAAAGTGAGAATAGTTTAAGGTAATATGCATGGACCGGTGTTGCATAGTTTATCGTCATGTAGCTAGGACATATTGCTATCCAGTTTAATGTCTTGCAGCATGGAAAATGGGGTACTATATAGTTTATCATCATATAGCTAGGATGATGGTGCAGCACAGTTTAGTGTCATGTAGCAGGGAGAAAAGGGGCATACATAGTTTAACGTCATGTAGGACGATGGTGAAACAATGTTAATATTTTTGTTTCGGGGGGGGGGGGGGGGTTCATGGATCAACATCGTATGAGATGGAGTTTAACCGACATGAAGATATTGGTTTTGGGATTGATCCTCGGAAGGTTGCCTTCGTACCCAGCCTAGAAGGCAAGGATCAAAGTACGCATAGTTCGATTGAGAATGAATTGGTGATCGAGTTTTACTTGAGTACAACGACCCGAAGATGGTGTTAGGAAATACTTTTGGTTTGCATCCCAAAGAGGGTTTTATGGTTTAAGTTTACTCCATGCTCACGTGAGTAATGCTCGGTGTGAGAAACAAGAGTTCAAAACAACCCTAACGATGCACAATTTAACGTCATCTGGGACAAAGGGTGTTGTACAATTTAGCTTCATGTAGCTAGGACATATTGTTGTGATGTTTAATGTCTTGTAGAACATGTGAATAGTTTAACGTCATGTAGGATGTATTAAAGGATTTTTCACAGTTTAAACATCATGCAGGATGAACATGTATAGTTTAACATCATGTAAGACGACAAAGGGGACACAGTTTAACGTCATGTTAGACTAATGAGGGGCTATGCAGTTTAATGTCCTACAACAAGGCCAAATGGTGATGCACAATTTATTATCATGTAGTAGGGACAGATAGTGTATTTGTGTTACAGAAAATACTTCTTCACGAATCATTCATTACTTGGAGTTGTAATGTGTTCTTCATCCATTGAGATTAATTAATAAGCTCTATTGTAGTAGACCCAATGTATTGATTAAGGTCCTTACTACATTGGATCAAGCTTTGGAGGCTTCATTCCCAATATCATTGGTGTTCTAAGGACCAATACATATTCTCCTTGAATTAATGAATGAAGAAGAACTTTTTTATTGAAGGATCATGCTATTCAATTCTGGTATACTTCCAAGTGGTGCAGGGTGCACAATTGTTTTTTGTCTAATCGTTCCAATTAATCAAATCTCTTCTAAGATTATTCATCTATGGATGACTGATCAAAAATGGATACTCTGAGCAAAGGTAATTGATCTTCAATGGTTTAGACTACTTATGTTCCATATACCAATGAATATGGAGTTGAACATGTAGCAGTGTGGGTGGTGGTCCGATAAGCCGATAAAGCATGAGAAAGTTTATCAGGCCATGACTTATTATCATTATCCACCATCTTTTGCAGTTTATTGGAACGAGTATTATTGAAGGAATCTATTTGGCCTTTGTCCACTGCATGATACTGAGATTAATGGATGGATTTAATGTTGTATTATTGATACAACATCCTCACCTCAGATGAATAGAAGTTGGTTCCATTTTATGTCAATATGGTATGAGGGACACCAATTCTGGTAATGATGTTAGAATTGACGATTCTAACATTTCCCTTAGAACTAACTTCATTTAGAGGTATTTCCTCTACCCATTTGGCATAGAAGTCAGCAGCAGTGAGAATATACATAGACTGGTAGGATGTGGCTGGAGGATAAGGTCCTACTATATAAATTCCCCATGTGGAAAATGGCCAGGCGTATTTAGATGTATGAAGAAACTCTGGGGGTTGATGAATGAAGTTGTCACATACATGGAATGAATGACACTTCTTAGTGAAATCAACACAATCTTGAATCATTGAAGGCCAGAAGTATCCAAGCCTTCAAATTTGACCAGAAATTCTATGTATAGACTAGTGGACACCACAAACTCTTGCATGAACATCATTCATGATAGCCATTGTATTTTCACCATCAATACATATGAAAAGAATTCCATCAAAACCGCTCTTGTAGAGAATTTTTTGGTGATTTGGGATATCCTAAAGAGTAAAATTGACCACACGTCGCCAGAATTGATCTTTCCTGGCTCTATCAGGTGGGAGTGTTCCCTTTTTAATGAATTCCCTAATAGGTTTCATCTATCCTATAGTATGACCATATTGTTCAGAAATGTGACTGATTTCATTGATTTCCTCTTTTCTGTTTTTATCAAATGGTGAAACTACACGACGGTGGGAAATGATGATGATTGTTTCATCCCGGTTTGGATCTGCCAGGGTTGTGGCTACATTAGCCAGTGCATCAGATTGGGCATTTTGTGACCACGTGACGTAAGAAAATGTCAGTTTTGAAGTAAATTCGACTATAAAATTTCTAACATAATCATAAAAATGGATTAAATCGTCCTTTATGATGTCATAATACCCATTGGTTTGATTGATTACAAATTTTGTATCACATTTTACTTTCAAGTGATTCACCAGTGCCTGAAGCACCAATTCTAAGCCTACGATGAGAGCTTGATATTATACTTTATTATTTGTACCGCCTTCCAAAAATAAGTAGAAATATGGTAGCACTTGCTTTTATAAGGAAATAGGCATGATTCGTAACCCAACTTTGTTGAATTTAGGATCTTCCATTTTATTCTCTATTGGACTTCTTAAAGCACCTTCAAAGATCATTTCCCATGTTTGAGTATTATCTTGAATAGAGAAGACATTCTCATCAAAAAAGTTTAATATTAAAAGATGTATCTTCTATAGATGGGTGTTCAGTAAGGAGATCGTCTAGATCATGGAATTTTATTATCTTTTCAGACACGTACTGGATATCAGACTTCTAAAAAAAGCTACCCACCTTGCCAGACATCCTGTAAGCATTGAATGACCAAGGATAAATTTGAGTGGGTAATTGGGATATACTAATTGGAACTAATGTTGTTGCAGGTAGTGTATCAATTTCGGAACTTCAAAGATTAATTCTAGACAACACTTTTTAATACTTTAATATCGATTTTCTGCCTCATGAATAATCCGACTGAGATAGTAAAGGTTGTTTTCATTCCTAGAATCATTTTTTGGGAAAGTAAGGCACCCAATGACCACTATAAAGTTTTCAAATAGATAATAAGTGGTATTCTTTCAATATGTGGCATCAACACGATCCCTGAAGGAATGAGACTCGTAGCAAGATCTTGCATTAATTAAGAGTTCTGTGATCGGAACTGGAAAATCAACCTTGGGATAATGCTGATTAAGATCTCTGATGTCAATGAAAACTCTAATTTGTAAATTTTTGTTTTTCATAGGCCCAATATTAGCTCGTCATTTGGGATATTGAAAATCTCTGAAGAAGTTATCCTTGATATGCTTATCAACGTCAGCATCAATTTTGGAGGCATAAGTTTGGTGTGTTCATCTTGCTGCTTGCTTGAATCCTCGATGTTCTTATTGCAAACCCAAATCATGAGTGGAAACATTGAGATCAAGACCCGTAATTTCTATATAATTCCACTAAAATACATCGCGATTTTTATTTAGAAATTAAGTATACATTTCTTGCTCTTCAAGAGTTAGGAACACAATAATTAAAGTGGGGAATGGATCTTCTTTTGTACCCAGATTTATAACTCTGAGTTAATCCACAGTGGTAGAGATACCCTCTTCATGTATAAGAGGATCATCCCTAAGAACCACCTCTTCTTCTTCAATATGTGTTTCTTCTTCTATGTCTACATGCATAGTAGATAACGAAGTAGAATTTCCATTGGCAAGGAAGAAGATAAAATTTGAACATCATGGATAAGAGACTTTCATTTCTGAACCTATTTATGATGAAGGGTCTTTCTAGGGTGATGGAGAGGAGATGATGGATTGAGAATCGACATCATTGTTTTCCTCTGATATCAAAATAACTTCTTCTGATCTAGTTGAAAATGTATAGATTTTTTGGATTTCATCAGATGAAATGAAGACATCACCATCTAATATTTCATTATTTATTGGTGAATCAACATTTTCTCCCATGATGTCTTGCTCAATTGTTGTAACTGACATTATGGAGGTTTCTATAAGACTGTTTTGATTTATGTCTATCCTATCAATTTGACTGATAGGAAATACAAAATCTATACTCACATGTATGAATGGGTTTATTGGAACATTTTCAAAACCACTTAGAGCATTAATTTTGGTAACCTTCTTTGTCGTGGATGTTTTCTTTCCCTCCATTTGATAGAATTCTGCCTCAATGTATTGAGATTCACATGTTTTGAATGGGTCATTTTCACCATACAATGTCCCCTGTGTCCATTGAATCAATATTTGAGACAGTGATGGTACGATGAAGGTACGCCCACATGTTGATTTAGCCAAGGTCTTCCAAGAAAAATGTTGAAAGCTATGTCCTAACGAACAACCATAAAATCTAAATTAGACACAAGGTCTCCAAACATAATTTTTGGTGTAATCTCACCCAGAGGTTCTTGTTCATTCTTACCACATCCTTTCAACATCAAAGTATAATGAGATAAATCAGAATTTGGTGAGGCCCAATCGACGAAGTGTATGAATAGTAATGAGATTGACTCCTGAGGCATTATCAATGAATGCTCATCAGATGTCTATATCATTGGCTTTTCCAGATAGATAAAAAGGTCGGATATACCCATTTACAACATCATCTTCATCTTCAACTATAATATATATCACTTCTTGGAATTCTGCAAAATCATTCTCTACATGGTAGTCCTCAACCGCAGTAATTTCAGTTTCAAATTCTTGAGGACTTGAAAAATCCTCAATAAGTGCCTTCTGAAGATCTTTTGATAGATTCAAGGCATCTAGAATAGATAGCATGGCCAGTAATTGGGACGAATGATTCAATACATTTAAAATTTGGTCCAAAGGTCTGTGTTTCCCATCATGAAATTGAGTTTTTACAGGTGCCTTAGAAGTTGATGCTTTGGAAGTGATACATCCCGTATTGGGGTTGGAGTTAGAAATACTCCTAGCTTCGGTAGATTAGACTAACTAGGTCTATCTATTTTCTGAGAGGAAGAAGGTTTGACCTCTAACCGATCCTACAAAATAACTACGTCAGGACCGAATCTACCATGTATGGAAGAACATTCTTATTCATGTTGTGCCAGCTGAAGGGCTTTGCCATGATTTTCTGCCGCATATACATTACTAGAAAGGATAAGATTGAAATAGTGGCTTCTAGAATATCCACATCTTCCTCTATATCCTAGAACTATGCCTTTTCCTCTAATTCAATTATTAGATACAAGGAAATCAGGCTCATCATGATCAAAACTGTCATTGGAATAAGTATATGTTAAATCAATCATATTAACAGAAACAAAGATCAATTCATCATCTGATGAAGAATCTACATGACGAACCTATTTAGGTTGTGCTATTTGGTGAGGTGGTGCCTGTGTTTTTGAAGCAGATGAAATAAAATATTCTAGAGTCAAAGACAACTTAGGCATTAACATGATCTCATCTTCTTTAGACTGCTCTTTTTTTCCAATTACGCCGCTTAATTGAGAATTTTCCTTCTGTTGAAGGTGGTTTTGGTGTGGCATTCATAGAAAAATACACACATGGTTGACTCAATTGTGTTTATAAAATTTCATGAGTTCGATTGATCGTTTTATTGACCATCCAATCATCATACTTCTACTCATTTTAACTTTTGACTTTGTTTCATTCACCTTCATCCTCTGGATCAGTAGCAGTAACACATGCTACCTAGGATGAAGAGCCTTTCAATTTTAATTGTCTAGAGTCCACCATATTTTGAATGAGGTCTTTGAAGAAAAATCACTATTGAATGGGATGCCCCAACATCTGATGAAACGGGCAATAGTTGGGGAGGTCTTCATCTCCTTCCTTGTTCGGCCTTTTGGCCCCTGGAAATTGAACTAGATTGTTTGTCAAAGCAGAGATGAAGTATCCAAGAACATTTTTAGTCCTTAAATAATAAACATTGTTCTTAAAATATTAAAATTGTTTCCTCCTTGGTATCTATGATCATCTTGACATGGCAGCCATTGTTGTTTATGCTCAGGAGGTGGATCCCTTTGATACAATGAAGATTTTGAAGTGGAAGAAGGTACATATGCTTGTTTTAGTGTAACTGTAGCAGTCTATTCTTTCCCTATTCTCTTTCCAGTAACTGACGGAACTACACAAATTGTAACCTTAGCCATTATAAGAGAGTCTTCTATCATCTGAGAGATTGAACTAAGGTCTCAAAACCCTCCTATGTATTTCATAGGGATCAATGGTGGGAATAATTCATCATGCAGATTTGGCACACAGATTGGCAACAAATACTTTAGAGGGAGTGCTAAACTTAAGTAATATGTTAATCCCTTCCAATAAGTAATGAAATTCGAAACAATTTCATTCTCCCTTTTCATTCAATTGGTATGATCAAAATCCTTCATATTTGGAAATGTTGAGCTAAATTGAAGAAGGAAATTTTGACCGAGATCCTCCCACCAATTAATTGATCGAGATTGCAAACGTATATACCAGACCAAAATAGGTCCCTGTAATGACTGCATAAAACACCTAAGCATAACTGCTTCTTGTTGTTGGGTAGTTCCCATAATAGGGTCACAACGAGAAACAAAATTTGTAAATTATTGTTATGGGTCTCTCAAACCATTATAAATTGGGAATGTGGTACTTGCAAAATTTGATGGGGGAGGAATAACATCCACCCATTCCTGGTATGATCTCCTCTCATGTTGAACTAGTGCATGCTTTCCTTATATAACTTCTAATCGAGTTCTTAATGACTCAATGGTAGTCATTAATTTTTGAGAACCATCTGGCTGAGCATTGGCCTGTGCAGGTGCAAGAACTGGAGTTTGGAAGGGTGTGGCGACCGGTACTGTGCTTGATGGTAGTATTGCAGGTTGATGTCACATACAACCTATAGGATTAGACCTGTGAGGGTGTACTTGTAAAGGGGGGTATTCTTGATCCATCTGAGTAGCTGAAAAAAATTCCCTTGAGTGATTAACTCCAGCATGTTTAGGAGGAAGACTACCTTGAAGTAGTTATACATTTATCCTCTTAAACACATTCATTTCATCTTCTTGTTGTGCAAACCTTTCCTCTACTGAGAGTGATTGTCCTTCTCGAGAGGTAGGGTGGAATGTAACTTGACTTTTTTCCTTTTCCCATGTTGGACACCTTTCGTAGGAGGGGAGTTGTTTATTTGAAGGAATACCTAAATTCTACTTAAGCCTTAGATTTTGGGTATGCCCACATTATTCATTTGCCTCTTTTTATACAGCCTCTTGAACATGAACATCTTCATCTGATTCCCCTGAGTGAGCCTCATGTTCCGTGGGACCGGTGACAACAACATGGATGACATTTATCGATGCATAATGCATTGTAGCCCTTCTGTCAGCGCTTCTACAATACTGTCTTCTTTCATGTCCTTTATGAGACTTTACCTTTTGTTTGGTTGGTACCTTAGGATCTTCTTGATGAACCGCAATTTGGAGGGAGTATCCAGATAATTCGGTTCTGCATTCTTCTTATGGATTCTTCCCTTATCGAGATAAGACTAGCTTTTCCTAAGGAAAATATTGAGAATTTGAAAAAGTCCCCAGTCTGGTGGACTGTGGATGATCCCATTTTTCCTGCTCAACTCCTCAAATCATGTCTGTTGATCGTGGTGGTTGGATTAAAAGAGTCCCCAACCTAGCATGCTGAGGCTTCTCTTGATCTTCTACATATGAAACTTTATTAAAACCTCTCTTGATTTTACGGATTTTAGTCCGAAAATTGGCTGGATGTATCATCAGACATACACTCAAATCACCTGGATCAGATGATTGTTGGATTCTTTCTTAAGATTTTTTCACTTTATTATGCACATGATCTAAATGGGAAGCATGTTTGATATTCTCATTTTCTTGATGCAAGATTAATTCAACAACTTGTTCTTTATATGCGAGACTTTGGGAAGAACTAGTGGAGGCCAGTTCTTGAACATGTTTTTGATTACACACAAAACCAGTTGGATGTGGCTAGCCATGGACAATAACATTTCATTAGACCACTTTTGGAGGGCTTTGTTGACTAGAGAGAACAGTGAAATGCAACACTCCAAGAACACCCCATCCCCTTATATGAATACCAGATAGAGCATTAGTAATTAACTGGGGTAACCTTTTTAATGTGCCCAGGCATGAATGCCGAAGGGTTCTCTACTGCTTTTCAACCTTTGGATGTCGAGAAACTGAGAGAGATGCCAAGTAATTTTGGCGTTGTAACCCTTCTATTATCATGACATGATTTTTATATTTATCATATGATAATATTTTCTATTTTTAGTGACAAACAGTTCTACACATGTTGAGATGAATACAGTGCATACAATCTTCTATCAATGTTTCTAGAATATCATACTGAGAGTCTACCAAAGGTTAAAACATGATTGGTATTTCACCTTTCTCCAGTTGTTTTCTATTATTCATCACTTCCTCTTTTTTATTTGATGATGATTCATCTACCTGATTGGACCAAAACTGGTGCATCTTTGTTGATTTATCAGATTCAACAATATAAGTAGATAATTCATTTGTCATGTTAAAATATGAATGACCCATGGGTGGTTCGGAGAATGACCCATACCCTGGGCAATCTTCTAATTGAGAAAGTTTTTTACCTGCTAGTGGGAAAGAATCAGACATGACTGGCTTCACATTTACAAGTGGCTCAATATAAGAGGGCTTTCTCATTACTGCATTTTCCATTAAAGAATCTTACAGGCAATGTGAATCACTACTGCGGGGAGGACTTTCACAGCTAAATTCATCATCATGGGGAGGACCACCATGGTCATTTAGAACGAATGATGAAACCTTTGGATCTGTGGTATTCTGACTAAGCAATGGGATATCGTGGATCTCATTTGAAGATGATACATTGAGATTGACCAAATTTTCATGAAGAAAACCTTCAAGAGGAAGTATCTGATGAATAAATTCGTAAATATTATTGTTACTTCCAGAATTTGGAAATGATTGAGTAGAATCTTGAGCTGTAACAAATAATTGTCTGAGGGATTCAAGAACTCCATCATTGATCAAGGCCTTATTACAGATTGGCTCTCAATTTTTCAACTGTGATGTATGTGTCTTTTTCTTGGACGCATTCTTACTCAATTTTGAAACCCCTTATTGATTAAAGTTGTTATTTTGGGTAGGTGTATGTTCCTACCCAGGAGAAATGGTCAGGCTACGCTGATTATTTCCATTTAAATCGGGTTTATGTGCCCGACTTGATTGTTTGTATGACATGGCGGAGTATGCCCCACGACCCTCTTGGACTGGAATAGAGGTGTGTATTTACTCTGGAGTGACATTTTATTGATTCACTCCACTGATAGGGATAGATTTATGTTTTATTCCCTGTGATGTTGCTGATGTTGTTATAATATTCTGAAAGGTATGCAGAATATGGGCAGGGTTTTGCTTATGCTCTTTTACCATTTTCAGAATGTGCTTTGTGATTTCAGCTACCAGAACGGGAATATACGTCGATTCCCTATTTGTAGTAGGTGTATGTGCCTTCTCTTGTCCTCTTTTTCATGTCAAAGGATAGCGACAATACTTATGTATAGGGGCAGAGGGTTGGGTCTTCTCCAAATTTGTCATTGGAGCTCTCCGAATGACTTCTTCAGGTGCTACCAAATGAGACTATTGGAAGACTTGATGTACATTGGTAGGATTATGTGCCTTCTAGATATTCCCCATCAAGTATGGTTGATGAGTTTCCATCAATACTGGAAGAGGAGACTCTTGACAGAATTGGTGATTGTAAGCAGGTGTATGAGTTTGTTTGTAGGTGGTCACCAAATTTGGTTGGCGAGCTTCATTGGATGAAATAAGACGAGCCTGCTAACTGGGTGATAAATTATATACAGGTGTATGTGCCTGCCAATATTACTCCATCAGAATTTCTTGGAGGGATTGGTGGGTTGCTTCTAGACGAGTCTGCTTGACAGTGGGATTAGAACGCATGGGTGTGCGTTCCCGCACATTACATTCCATCAAGTTATGTTGACGGACTTCTTCGAAGGGGGATAGGTAAGACCCTAGTCCATGTTGACCGAATTTTTCTTTTGACGGTTCAACTTATGTGCTCGGGTCTGGGGAACCTAATACGAAGGCCTAAAGGTGATACCCTCATCATGTTGAGGGTGCACTACCGCACAAGCTGGTGGTGATTATTGGTGGGAGTCATCAGGAAGGACTACCATATTCTTGAACTGAGACATTGAGTGAACTCTTAATTCACCTCCTTGTAATAGTTGAGGTACTGGTTGTTTCGTTTCAGGGATAATGACCCAAAACAGTTGGAGATGGTGGTTAGCACTGCCTGCTTCTTGATCATTGGTCATCGCTGTCCAGATAACCAGGGTGAGTTATTAACTTGGAGGTTTTGTTGAGCGGCCTCCAGAGTCAGGATGGTACCATGTTAACGGTATTCCCTCACTAATGTATTCGAGACCCAGTGTTGAAGAAGGTGAGTAGTTGATGTTGTCCTTAGAGCAGACGTGGATCTAGCAGGAGTAGCGGCCGAAGCATTCATAGGTGTGAACATTAATGAAGTCATTCTGTGTTGCAGATAGATCTTGAAAAAGAGTGCATGTTTGATATAGAAGACATGAGCACGATAAGTCAGGCCAGACTACATATTTTGGACAATAACATATGTTATTGATTTCATTTTTGGCCCTCAAATTTAATTTAATAGGGGCCTAAAAAATAAGTAAAAAATAATTTAACTTTGTTAAGGATTCACATCGGGTTATAATTATTTTTGTTTTTCTATAAATGGGAATGACCTTGTTTGTTTAAGGTTCAAACTTTCCAATTGGTTTCTAATATGATTATTCATTAAACTGGAAACATTAAATGACTTTATATCCATTTGTACATACATTCCAAAGTAAAGTTCTCATTAGTCGTGGACCGATAAGGCTTAATAATTTACATTGGTAGAGAGGATGGGTGGTGCGGATCATCACACCTTTTTGGGGGGAATTATTATCTACTCCGGGACTCTCTTAAAGATTTATGTATTTTTATTTAACCCTTATTAATTAACCTAGTATGAATATGAGTTTTTCTTTTGATATAGCAATAAATGATTGATATTTATGGGATTTAGATAATATTTCATATGTATTTTAGGTTCTTAATCGATGGAGAATCATCCGTATGTTTTAGAGATTCATTGTCAATGGTATCCTTCAATACATTTTATAGAAATCTCTTGGTCATTATGATGACCATACTATTTTTAAAGCCACTCAGTAGGGAACTTGAAGTTTATTGTCCTTCAGAAAGACATGGTTTATTTCATAGTTGGGATCATACCCACAGATGGGCTACCTACGAATCTTCATTAAAAAAGATTCAGAACCCACATAGATTGGATAGAAGGATATATTTTAACGTCATTTGGGACCGAAAAGAATTAATAAACGATTAGCTTGAAATTTAGAAATGCTTCTTACGTAATCTGATTTTAAGGCAGAGATCAAAGTCCACATAGTTCGGGTAAGAATATATGGGACTTATGCATGGTTAACAACCCAAAAGAGATGTCGTGATTGCCTTTACACACTAAGCCCACATGAGTCATGCTCGGTGTGAGAAACAAGAGGTATTAGTAAAGCTGACGATTGTTCCAAGAGAGAGGAAGTCCAAATAAATGATATGGGGCTTAGGTATGTAAGACTACCAATGTAAATGTAGACCTGAACTTACTTCAATAAAGAAGCCCATGATCAGGGTCAATAAAGGTATTTTTAATTTATGGAGATTTCGAATTTTAACTTGGGATTTACTCATGAAAAGGATGTCCAAATTAATATAGACTTCTGATTGGGGTTTATTCCTAAGATGAAATCCGAAATCATAAGAACTTTTGAGTGGGGCTTACTCTTGAGAAGGAGGCCCAGGTTAAGGGGACTTGTAACATGGGGCTTACTCCGGAGAAGGAGGCCCAGGTTAAGGAGACTTGTGACTGGGGCTTACTCTTGAGAAGGAGGCCCAGGTTAATGGTACTTATGACTGAGGCTCACTCCTGAGATGGAGGCCCAGGTTAAGGGATCTTATGACTGGGGCTTACTCTCGAGAAGGAGGCCCAAAATCAAAACATCTTATCATCTTAAATGATGAGGTTATATAGGAAACCTCTAACCGTGGTGACATAAAGCGGGTAAGTCATGTGGTTTTGGGAGTGGTTCTCACAAAATTCCTTTCAGATAAGGAATCCAATAAAGGAAACATTCCATAAATGGATTTTAATAGGGTTTTGAAGGCTATTTATGGAAGTGGAGTGGTGTATTTGAGGAAAGGAGGTGACTAGGAAGGAGGCATGCAAGTATCGTTCTGGCACGCATGTCCTAGTCGTGCAAGTACACTTGCGCGACATGGGTCACCTTGGGTGACGAAGAATATATAGGGTAATACATGGCAGAATTTGAACTTATGCCCTTGGTATCATCCCTAGTGGCTTCCAGAAGTGCGGTGCGCAAGTTACCTTGAGAGAGAATGGTGTTGAACAAGTTTCTTCATTTCCCTTAAGGGGTAGACACTTAGGCACACAAGTGATGATTAATTATTACAATTATGGCTTATTCGTCCTTTTTAGAGCTACCATTCTAGGTAAAGAATTACCATAGAAGTGTTTGGAAGACATTGGACAAAGACATGGGAAACCTGATCTTGAATTATAGTTTATGAAAATTCGTCCTCTAAGTGGGGGGCCCACATGGGGTATTTGTAGGCCACTGGGAACCTTGGGCGAAAAAATAATTGGGCGCTCAAGTGACTTGCGCGACGCCCTCAAAATGAGTTTCTAGTCCATGCCTTTGTCAATTTTTGATGTTCTTCAAAGGCTGACCCTCATTTTGATTAAGGTATTCCCCTTTTCCATTCGTTGGACTCTGTGACGGAAAAGAGCGACAACAATGTTCATAGTTTTTTTCCATTTTAGATAATTTAAATAAAATTTAAGGAATAATTATTAAAATTAAACTTATATATTATATATATAATTATTAATAATAGTTATTTTTATTATAAATTATTTTCAAACTGTTCTTATACACTCATTGTATGATTTCAAAATTCATTTCTTTAAATCCCATTTTTTCGACCCATCTATGGGTTTAATTTTAAATAAATTTCAGCCACACCAGTTATTGGAATTAAAAAACCTGTAATAAATATTAATAATAAATATTATAAATATTATAAAATATTTGTAGCTTATTTTTTTACCATAATGAAAATTGATAATAGTAAAATTGAATAATAATAATTAAGGTGAAAATGGGTTTACCAGGAGTTAAAAAAAGATAGGGGGTTTAAAATGACCAGAAGCATATGTAATTATTAATTAGTTGCCATATTCATACATTAATTGATTTAATATTAGATAATATGAAATTTGGGATCCTTCTGGATTGTTAGAAAAATGGGTTTAATTCATTATTTTTTAAAAAAACATGTGTGTTCTCTCTCCAACTTATAAAAGGCCACCCTTTCTACACCCCTCATCAAACATAAAAATATATTTGTATTAGAGAATACAAGAACAAATACGTTTCATAATTCCCTTGAATTTCATGGAGTCTAGTATTTTATCAGAAAGTCAATTGTGGAAGTATTTTTTCAAACTTATTGAGGTCATCTCAATAAGAGTTAATGTTCTTAAATTATTATTTCTATTTAATTTTTTTTCCACCACATTAAAATATTATCCAATCATGATTATATGATAGAACAATTTTCACCCATATAATTTGATATTATTATGTTATTTAATGAAAATATTTAAATCTTTTATTCCATCAAATTGGGAATTCAATCATCGATCATGTGTACAGAGGACTACCGCTTCGTGAAGTGATGTAATCAGTTTTCCATCACCAACCATTATAGTTGTATATAATGATATATTTAATATATATATACAAAAGTATATTAATATAATAATAATTTTTATCCTAGTATCACATATACCATATTCTTTTTCATTTTATAGTGGATATGATTATGTCAATCTTGTGTACAACAAACTCTATCTTCATTAAGTGACGTGATTCATTTTTCAACAACACTATACATCGAAGGTAAAGTAAGGTAAATTTTATTATTGAATTTGATATTTATAAAATTATATTTATTATAAATAAACAATATAACATTCTCTTACTTACCTTGTTAGTTTTTAAACTAATGATATCGTCACTAATGTAAAAGTATGTCATACCACATCCATGAAGCGATGTGATTCATTTCTCATTTATAGCATTCATGAATTGTTATAATAATAAATATACTATGTAAAAGAGAAATTTATTAAATTATTATCATTAATTATATTATGAATTTTTATCCCATATAAAATAATTTTGTATTTCATGACAAAAATTCATGGAAAAATTTTGCTATTGACAGGAAAAATTATAAAAATAACGCAATATTTTTTACATATTGGTTGTAAATTTTTATAAGAGAATATTATATTATATTATTATTATGAATATGATTTTTTTAAAAATTGGTAACATAATTAAAACAATTATACATGAGGTTAATGTGTGCTCATTCAAAATTAATCATGATGTAAGATATTTCATCTAAATTTTGATTCCATCGAGGCATAATTTTTTATAATCATATATTCAATTTTATATATTTTATATACAACTCATTTAATGTATTTAACAAGAATATCTATTTTTCATAATTTTTAATGTTTCAATCCATGTATTGTTTTTAATTAGGATGAATTTGAATATTACCAAAGTATTAAGAATGTATTTTACGAACTCACTTTCTTTTAGAATTTCTTTAATATTTTTGAAGTATTCCTATCAAGTATCATTCATAAAATCCAATAATTATATAATCATCTATATATATAAATATGTTTTTATTTTATATATTTTCATCCTAATTCTCATCAATTTGGTACATGAATGAATAAAATTAATTATTATTCGAAAAACCGATTAAATGTCATCTTCAATCAGATATATTTAACATAAATATTTCTGTTTTCTAAAATTATTTTACAAAAGTATATTACCTTAGTCAAATTATTAATTAATAACACTATATGTTATCCATTATATTTTAAAATATTTTCATAGTAATATTTATAATAATTTGAAAATGTTACTATTTCAATAAGAATATGAAGGAAAATTTTATCAATAGATACAATAATAATGTACTTCCCCACTAATGTAACTATTTTACAAATTGTATCTCATGTTTGATGTGTTCAATGGTTTTAAACATAAGTTTTTTGTAAAATATTGTTTTAATATCACACTTTCATTTCATTTATTCTTCAAATTTAATCAATTTTATTGCAAAAACATATATTCTCAATGAACTGATTGTCACCACTAAACTATTGATTAATTTTGTGACTATTAACTTTCTCATATGAATATCTCTATCCTGTTGGAATTTTTCATTACAAAATTACATTTCAATTAAATATAAATATTATTTTTATGATGGATGTTAATATTTCTTAAACTATATACCATTTATACATACCTTTTATACAGTGAATGTTATTTTATTTAGTCAAGTAATATTAATAGATATGTATTATTTAGCCAATACAAATATTTGATGATAAGGATTATTATTTATGAATTAAATAGATTATTTGATATGTGATGAATCCTTTCAACATGAAGACACATGAGGGGTTTAGTATTATATAGTCCCTAGATGCATTAATAGGTCTCTTGTGATAGGTAATGTTTCTAAATTATATTGGGGTTTACCCATGGTTTTACACTATCATGTGAAAGGCCCTGATAATATAGTTATAATGATGAATAATATATTGAATTATAAGAATTAAAATTTTCATTCATTGAAAATTATGTTATTTTAATTATCCCTTACATAAATTTATTGATATTATCTCATTATTAATTAAATTCTTATATTATTAATAACATTTAATGTGTTATAAGTTATTTACCGTACCATACACATTATACCTTCTATAATCACGATAGTTATATTATTGATTAAATTTCATTTTTGTTCAGTTATTTAAAATTCTATATTTATTAAATCATATTGATTCAAGATAGCTTCCATAGTAAGAAATAATAAATGAGAGTTTGATCTCACCCTTATTTTGTTTCAATTTTAACTGATAGGAAGAATAATTGTTTGAATGAGTACAACGATGCCAAATTTCTTCCATTACAATATTTAATTTTTTATTCACAATGTAAAATGAGTATCAAGTGTATATATGGTTCAAAAAACTACTAAACTAGTCTATCCATTGATATTTTATCCATTTCATCAATGAATATTTAAAATAGTAAATATCTATTCATGGTTACAAGAGTGAGAGATGTTAGACATTATTATTTTAAATGACAAAAAACATGTTAAATAACGAAAATTTCTCATTTTATAATGTACATGGTTTTGGAAACATATAGAACAATGTTGAGAGTAGTCCATTAAGCCATTATTTTTTATTTTTAGAGAAACAATAACATAGATGATTCAGTTTTTTATGAATATTGTAAATGGTTTGCAATATTTTGATGATATAGTGTTTTTGGAGGATCAGTTTTTTTCCAAAAAAAAATTATTGATATATTTCCAATGTAATGGAAGTAAAAAAGGAAAACCATTGATTACAATAACAACATGAATATTTTTTTAAATTAAATAATTAGTATATTAATTTAATATAGATAATAATTAAGTGAGATGTTAAGAATATGAAGAACAAAAGTTGAGTGTCATTTTATTCTTCTTCCATTAATCCTACATATAATAAATTTACATCCTTAGAAAGATTCTATAAATATTTTGTTTCTAAGAGAATGATAACAAAACATTATGATTAATGATGTTTTAATGAATGTTATACTAATCTTCCTTATCATTATAAAAGAGAATATAATTTTTCTTTTATAATTAATTCTTTTAATATACTCAACATAAATATAAAAAATGTAATCGTAATAAGAAATATACTTCAAACATCGTTAAATATGAATGTAAAATTATATGACATATCAAACAAAAATTCTAACATGGAGATTAAATATATAAGGTCAATGATATAATATAAAATAGAAAAGATGAATATATTAAATTATTTGGACATATGGAATATAGGTGAGGTTGATACATCTTTTAGTTGTTCATAGGAATATTTTATAATTGAATATCAAAAAACAATTGGATTTTTTAAATATATTTGCAGGGATGAAAAATTGTTTATTGTTGAGGTAACTACTGAATTAACGATAAATTTAACCCTGGATTAAAATATAACTCTTCATAAGGATGATGTATTTTCATATTCATCAAATGATGAAAAGGAAAATACAAAAAATGATATAAAAGTAAATTCACTAGAAGTTGAGTAATCCTTACAAAAACATAATAAAATTTATAGATCTATTTTTCTCATTAAAAATAAGATGTTTATAAACAACAATAATATAAATGAAACTATTATTATTAAATATTTTATGATAATATGGAAGTTAATTTTAGAAGTTTCAAAAATTCCATTGAAATTATATAAAAAATATAATAGAAAATCAAATTTAGATTATAATAATTAATATATTACGTTATAATATGATGTTATTATTTAGAAGAATATTTTATCTCTATTTATTTATTATAAATAATATTTTGATAAAATTTATAAATAGATAAATCCCTCTAGATACTCTAATAGATATGTTTTTGATTTGATAAATTACATTTTCAATAAAAATTCTTTGTAAATATAGTTAACCCTTTTTTATTAAATGTAAATGGAATATTCCCTATAATAAAAATATTTCATTAAATTAATTTCATTACTTTGGTTTTCCTAAATCCTATATTAATGAACACATTTACTCAATTAATAATATTTGAGTTTAGAATAAGCGGATTCCTAAAATATTATTTTCTAATTTAGCCAGACTGAGGAATAATTGGGTTGCAAGAACACAACTCTTTCCTTTTTAAGAAAATATGTTGATTATCATAAACTAAAATATGAGATATATGGATAGTGATCTTTCAAAAAGATGAAATGTGAATTGAAAATGCCTATCATTTATAAATGTTGAATGGAAGATTATTAACTTTTGTGGATAAAATAGATAGTGGAATCATAAAAAAATAATTTATATTTTCTCTGAGAAACATTAATTTAGAATTGTTTATATAAGTTTTAGATCTTAAAGAAACTTTTATCATAATTAGTAAAATATTTGATGAGAGTTATCATATTAACATCAATAATTATAGATATATTATTTAATGTTTTGAAGGTAAATTTATTGTTTTTTATAGTTAAATTTAATATTAGAATAATGTATCGTTGATTATTATCGACATGGATCGTGGTCGTGAGTTTATAAATCTTTATTTTTAAACATTTTATTGTAAAAAATAAAATAATCATTATTTTTATACTATTATAAAAAAATTTGTGGTTGAAAAATGAAAAATAATACTTCAACAAATCAATAAAAATTTCTATATGTGTATTTTACTTCTTTAAATTTTTGGGTTAAGGATGTATGTACACAATATTACAATATAAATTGAAATTTGGTAATAGAAATTCAATTCAGAATCGCTTATGAGTATTAAACCAGATCGTACAAAAAGCATTCTTACTACAATGACTTTGGTTGTAAGTAATTCATCTTGAATACTAAATTAAAATTTTATAAATCAAACCCCAAGGTGCATAATATATTTTTATTGGTTAATCTATATCTAGTAAAATTGTATATGTTTTTAATAAATTAATAATATATTTTGATGAAAATTTTAATCTAATGTATGTTTAAATTAATCATTTTGGTTTTTGAAAAAAATCATATGTTTAGACTTCATGGGATTTTTTAACAAACCTCTTATAAATATATTATATGATGACCGAAAAATAGTGATACTAAATCCTTTAGGAGTAAAATTTTCATATTTTCAGTATAAATCAATTTCATCAATGGTGGGTATATATTTGATAATTAATGATCAACATATAAATCTACCTAAAACCAATATAAAATTAGGAGTCATTCTGCAGATATTATTATTGGTGATTTAAATCAATTGGTCATAACTATTTATTCACTAATAAAATATGGTGATCATCATTCATTCCTATCAATCATCAAACCTAAATTTTAAGAATACACCCAAGGTGATGGATGTTGGATATATTTTATATAAAATGATCTAAATCAATATTTAAATAATTTGGTATGCACCCAAGATAGATGACCAAAAAATCTTTTGTAAATTATTGTAAAATTGGGTTTTCAAAACAAATATGAAGAATCGAACATTTTCACCCCATAAAATAATTTAACATGTGTTCAAAATAGATACCATCTAATCGTAAGGACCAAAATCTACTTACCACTTTGGTATGAACCATTGATAAAATCCCACATCATCCCACTATATAACAAAAGTATGCATCCAATATGAGGTTATTAAATCTTGAAATTATATAGAAATACTCAATTAAATGTATCTATGACCTTGAAAATATGTTGTATTCAACTCACGCTGAAATATAGGATTGATAGTTCATGGATGCTGTTACAAAATCTGCCTCCACAGAAATTCATGTTGTCCCTAAACACATATATATGGTATTGTTATAAAAATAACTATAACTATGATGACTATATATATAAAGGATTCAATATTTTATTGTCTTAGAATCATGTAAACCAAATCTCATAGTGTGAGAGACGTTATTAAATTCTAATAATATTAGGAAATCATGCTTTTCTAAAATAGTTGGCCCTGAATAAAAAATTCATCATAATTTCATTAATTATGAGATACATCATCTTTTTTTTGGAAGAATTTAGAGAATTTTTCCAGTTAATATCTAAATATTATCATATATCTAGTAGATTATGAAATCTTTTGCATGGATGGTAAGAATAAGTTGTCCCCAAAATATTAAAAATCATATAAAATCGTGAAATTCTTGTCAAATGATATCCAAAATATGAAAAATCCACACACACCTTTAATAAGAATATGATCCACACCTCACACGTCACATCATAAAATATAATTGGCCTACAAATTTCGAATATCTGAAAATAAGACCCATACTTGGAAGAGAATAGTGAGGACACAAATGGATGAAATGTGGTATACACTCTATATAGAATGCATATGTATATTATACAAGAGTAAGTCTAATGAATTTTGGTCTCATTAAAATATTTATCCATTTCTTATTTAGTAATTATTGGAGAAGGATAAATGGAATTTTATGGATATATACCTCCCACCACCCATAGAAAATGTGTCTCTTTCTACTGAGTAAAATCTATATGAATTCATAGTTAAGTTAGATATATTAAAGGGAACCAAAAAACTATATAGAGTTAATATTACCATAGAGTATAAATCTAACAATATGGAAAATATTTTTCTTATAGGGAATTACCTACAAATAAGAATGTGGTTAACAACCAATATGAGTAAATTATATTCATTCAAACACCACAAGATCTAAAAAGCTATTTTATCGAATTTTAGTGTCTGAAGAATATCAAAATTACCCTCCATTAGGTAATCATTAATACACATTTCATGAAATCTACCCCAACATAACTAAAATTAGAAATATATATCATGTGAGATAATAATATCAAACTCATTCCACTACTTTTATCTGGGTGAATTCCCACGTGACAATCTATCCAAAACTATTTGACTCCTTATTTCTTTTTCTACTCAAATGGATTTCTTGGGAAGGTAATTGCCCATAGTTATAGTTTGAGTGGAGTATTCATCAATAATGGATGGAATATACTCCTCCACAAACAAATTTTTGGTATCCCTCTTTCACAACATTAAATAGATTTGATGAACTATAGTGACATCTGACAAATTTTTCATCTCCAAAAAAACCGATATTGAGAACACTGTGGAAAACAAAATTAAAAATAAATAGTATTATATATATATATAATTGAGAAACCATTATTCATTTGGTTTAAATATTTCCATGATATTTTTTCTTCTAACATAGAACATCTATGTTGACAATACCTCTACATGTTCATGTCTAGATTGGGGAAGAAAATATTCCTTGACCTCTCAAAATATGAACAACATAAAATGGTTAGGTTATTTTAATTTAAATTTAGGTGTAAATAATTTACTTATTATTACACCATGTTGCATTATTATATATATCTCTATTAAAAAATTTCAATCACATTAATAGCATTCTATACAAGTGACCCCAATTCTAAAAGAACCATAAAATAATAAACCTCTGTAACCTAGCCATTATATTAGAAGGTATGAATAGGATTAACAAAATTATAATAAATTTATTTTTTATAGATTTATAAATAAATTCATTAGTTGTATTTTTATTATTAATAAAAATAAGAGTAATTTGAAATACAATTTTATTTTTTCTAAAAAGTATTAATTTTTATACAAGTGGGTT
Organism: Viscum album; assembly: GCA_963277665.1. Lineage (NCBI taxonomy): Eukaryota > Viridiplantae > Streptophyta > Magnoliopsida > Santalales > Viscaceae > Viscum > Viscum album. The sequence goes on along the minus strand of OY728129.1, from coordinate 39,722,306 downwards.
TGTCATGTCTACTATAATTTTCTCAAATTTAGATTTTTATTATTTTATTATAATTATTTTAAAAATTAAACATAATTTTTAAAATAAAAAAGTGAAAAATTATATAAATTTAATTTTAAATAATTTATTGAAAATATAAATTTTTTTATTGAATAGTGAAAAATACATATTATTTTTTATAAAATGCCAATTTTTTTAAGTAATTTACAAAGGTGGAATTATTTTAATATTATTATAAAATTAAAATTAGTTCAATTATATTATAATTAATAAAATTTTGGTAAATTTAATTTATTATTTGATCAACTTTTATAGAATCACTTTTTGTATATATGAAAACTTTTATTTTGGAAAACTATTTTCTCCTCGCATTTATATATTTAATATTAAATTTAATTCTTCTTATTCATAGAATTAAATTTTGAAAAATGGATTAAAAGTATGGAATAATAATTATTAATATTTTGTAATAGGGTCAACATATTTTCATTCATAATTAATATTAAAAAATTTAAGAATTAATAATATTGATAAACATTAAAAGGGGTTTGTTGGGGGTTAATAAACAAATATAAGGGTTAAAACAAACAACCATTTAGGTAAATTTATATTTTCAAGACATATATCTATCTTATCTAAGATTTTGTTAGATAATTATCTATTTTTATACTTTTCTCATGATAGAATTGTGGGTACAATTCATTATTTTCAAAAATTACAAGTGTATCTTTCCATCCACATATAAATGGGAACCCACTATCATCTCATGTTCAAATTTCTAGAACCCTATTCTTCAGCCAATAACATTGAAAATACCTTCCTTAAATCCATACCTATGTAATAGATTTCTTTTATTGATCATAAATCCAATCATGGAAGGATATATCTATAATCCAAATGAAGTTGTTCGATGAGTAGGTATGCTGGTTAAATATGTGTTTTCATTTTATTTATTAATTTAACTCTTGAAAATCACTATACAATATAATGAAATAATAAATTAGTCATATATCATATACTATAATGTTAATGTTTTAAGGGAATATTCTACATCAATATCCTCTTCCATTAAATAAGAAATGAAATTTTTTATTGCGTGTATGACGGATTACTACCTTGCGAACCAATGTAATTTGTTTTCCATCACCTCCTCTTGTGGCTGGATATAATGATAGATTTCAGGAATAAATATAAAATATTTAGTACATAGTTAAATTTTTTAAATTACAATATCATTTCTAACTAAATAATTTACAATCTATTCGATATAATTTTGTTGCTAGTGTGTACATGTGGACTACTACCTCCATGGAGAGATGTGATACATTTTCCATTTTATATTCACATAGATGCAAGTAAATAAATATTTAATGAATATTTATTCAATATATTGTTTAATTATTATTTTTTAAGATGAAATATTATTCAAAATTCTTTTATTCCATCCATTTAAAAAGGGAAATAACATTCATGTGTATATACGCCGTACTGTCTCTATGAACGGTGTGACCAATATTTTTATCCATAACATTTATGTAATATTATGAATAGATATATTAAAAATATACATAATTGTTTTTATCATAGTTAATATTTATAGGATTATCTAATGATGATCATGTAATAAGGATGGAAACTTTTGAACCAAAGGATACGTGAAAACGAGTAAATTATCACATATAATTGTGTTTTTAATAACGAATTATTAATAAATTTGCAATAATAAGTCAAATAAAAATAATATATGGAATAATATATATTATTTTGGATGTTTATAGGACTTAGGTAAGGGTTTTTTATCCCAATTGTAAATCCATGAGACATATACCATATTTATTACTTATTTATTTCTTGTGGTGTGTATACTACTAGTGATAAAATTATATTAATATTCTCAAAAATAATTATTTGATATAAATACCCATCTGTGGTCCATTACATCATAAATAAAGTGATTCAAAAGATATAAATTTGGTAAGGGTTTTACAATTTCAATGTCATCATTTGTCTAGATTATCAATTATTTTTTAATGAGGATGAAGACTCATGATTTATATCTATAAAAACTAGGTATTTTACTTATGAAATGCATATAAATCAATTTTATAGATAAATATTCCTTATACACATCATTAAAACATAAATATTTTGAGAAAATGTTTTTAAGAAAAATATACTTTATTTCTCTATTTGGTATAATTTTTTTCATCTAAATCAAGGATTTAAAAACATCTATATTTTATAATTATCTAAAAAATGTTTATTAATATTTTTTTACCCAATTATTATATTTTTAAAAAAATTGAAATGATTTTTAAATGAGGTACTTTTTGTCAGAAAAAAATGTTAAAGGAATAATTTTTTTTCACATTATCACATGTATGGGATTTACCACCATGATGACTACTCATTCCTTTTAATCTTTTATTACATGTTTACGTGGTACATTCTAAAAAAATACTTAATAATATTATATAATGTTTTAGATATTAAAATTGATTTTCAAAGTGAAAATTCTATTTTCCTCAAGAATTTTATTAAATCCACTTTTATGATATTTCTATTCCTAAATGACAACAACCCGTGTTTTATAAAATACACCATTGGGAATATATTTTAATGATAACATTTTTATAATTTCTCCACATGGATTATGATTACTTTAACTAGGATGTACTATTTTTTACCATTCTCCCCAGTACACTGGATGGATAATGATTCTGTTTAATGATTTTTCAAGTTATTATATTTCATACACTCGTTTTCTAATATGAAATTTTATGTTGATTGTGTTTATTTATTTGTGAAATTGTTAATATTTTATATGAATGTTCCTTATTATGAAAGGCTACATTTATTATTTTTCTCTCATTTTATTTGAGTAATTCATTGGACATAGTAAGTGAATGGAGGACCCACTATTTCCCTTCAATGCATCAGTACGTCTCAAGAGCAAATATATATTCTGTAAATGGCCAAGGCCTTACCCATTTATGAAATTTGTATTTGAATATGGACTTGAGACATGGTTATTATTATTTTCATTATGAATTTAATCATTAAGAGATTATTTGTTGATATCTATGTGATTATTCAATTATTTATAATATATATGGATAATTTTTTATAACATATAATTATTTATAAGGAACTGTTTTTATTATCATTTAATCCTTACATTGTATTCTCCATGTTCAAGTTATTTATTAAATATATTGAGTTTTAGTTATTTACCTTTCAATATTGGTTATTCCATATTTTTTATAGTATTTTTTGTATGAATAAACTTAGTAATAATTATAACATTGCCTTTTCTTATGATTCCTTTCCATGCGATGCTATGAAGTGTATTATGATTGATATGAAGGGTTATGAAAATATTAATAATGGTTTTCTTAATGAATTTTTTTATGTTTTCTAATGTAATGTGAAATTCATGTATGTATCTAGTTTTATAGGACTACTAAAATATTCATTGTTTCAGGATGTGATCATTTGAATCTAGAATTAGTGTAATAAAGTAACCACCAACTATGGGCTACTAGGGTCAGGGTCTTTAAAGATGGAATCAACAAAAGTTTGTTAGAATATTTAGAATCTAGATTTTGGAACACATAAATCAGAGAACACAATCTTATGAATAACTTTGAGGATAACTATATATATCTTATAACATCATAATGTTTTTCTACGGAATAATTTTTATGGATTTCATATAAACAAAACATTGAATGTATACCACAAGTTAAAGTGGAATTTAATATATGTACATATGTGTAATAACTCATAAAACGGACCATTTGGATTTGAAACTATCATCAAATAGTTCACAACAATATAATTTACTATATACTTGTTCTAACACTCATGGGGGACATGTTTGAACTCATTAAATATTTCACTAAAAACCATTATACTATATTTGAAAATATTTTTATGCCTTGGGAATATTCCCCAATGTTACCTAGTTTATAATTATATGATAAACTATAAAAAAATTTGAATATATTTTATGTGTGAGAAGAGTTATCAGAATTTAAATTACGATTCAAAATTCTAACATCTAATCTAGTATATGAATTTTTTTAATATAACATGGTGTATGGAATGGAAACTAAGTTGATGCACAAATTCAAGTTGGGATTTCTCATAATGGAAAGATGATGAAGCTGGAGATGGATTTTTATCTAGAGATGATCAAATTATAACTATATCGGTGTAGCTAACTTGTGTTATATTGACTATACATTCACATATTAAGAAGTATAATGATTGATAATCTGGTGTGATAATGTTATAATATTTCATGAATCAAAAACCATAATCCTTTAATGGGACTACAAAACCATTTGTAGGGGACCAATCGATAAGTTCCTTAGAGAATATAATTATTAAAATTGTAATTAATATAAGGTATTGAGTTTTCAGGATAGTTTATCATCTCTAAGGGGATGCATATCAATGGTGTTCATTTATTAAAAATAGAATAGAATAATATAAAATAGAAAACATGGAGTGAAATTTTTTTATGGTAATATTGTTGTAAAAATATTTTCCAGTCGATATACGTGTTGATATGGACATATAATTCATGTGTCTGAGACTAAAGTTAGATGAAAATGATTCTAAGTTAAAAAAGTTAATTTTCAAGTATAAAAATACATGTCGTGGACAACATTCATAATACAACGAGTAAGATTGGCCATTTCACTGATGTGATTATCCCAATTATTCAAATATAAGTAGTCATTCAAATTTTATTATCATAAAAGCATATAATATGATTGTTTATCAAGATAGATCAATTATTCTATGATTAGTATGGATTTAATGATAATCAAGTGATTAAAATGGGGGATGATATTTCTAGGAAACAATATATGGAAATGAGTAATAGTGGAAGTCAATAATTTCCATCTTGTAAAAAATGTAGAAAGAATAATCATGGAATAATCTTAATAGGAATTAGTGTTTTCTATAATTATGAAGATAAAAGGAACCATTATTGTGATTGAAATGGAATGAAAGAAGTATCCAATGTGAAATAAATACATTGTAAGTGTATGGGACACTATGAAAACGATTATCAGAGGTGTCATGGGAATTTTCTATGGTAACAGAAAAGGGTGAATGGAAAAGCTTATACAGTCAACAAAACCACAATAGTAGTTCTTAATGATGTGTTTGAAGGTAAATTACTTATATATTAATATTTATCTAGTTATTAATTTCATTTTTGATCTTTTAAGTCATTTATATATTCCATATTTTCCATGAAAATTATATACTTTCTAAGAACCTTAAGAATAGAGTTTTCATTCAAGACACCTAGTATAGGCCTAACAACAATAAATATGTGTCAGTTTGTTCCCATTATGACTTATAAACATTTATTATTTTCTAAAGATGATATTAATGATATGGTTTGTTTTTATAGAGTCCTTGGTGTGAACTATAATTCAAAAAAAAATTAAAAATTTTTATTCAAATAGAAGGAAATTATTATTCAATAAGATGTCATGGAATTATATATCATTATAGGGGAGAGTTCGTCTCTTGATTCATGACTTGATATTCCCACAGTGACACATCCAAAGAGATCCATGGTGAACAAGAGAATGGATAATATATAAATGAAAAAAAAATCAAATTTAGTCAGTACCAATTAAAATGTATTGTAATAATGTATTTTATGAGTTATTATCGAGAAATACACCAGTGGGTGAAGTTGAATTTTCCATTAGTTTAATACCTCATGTAAGACCAATGTTAAAGATAAAATATATAATGACCACTATGAAATTATTAAATTATATAAAAAAATTAGATGAGTAATGTATTACAAGACATATATTCCCTAGTGTTTCAACTACGGTAGAACCTATTCTTTTTGTTAAAAAAAATAATGGATCTATGATTATATGCATCGATTATAAAGAAATTAATTTAATCATGATAAAGAACAATTATCTTATACCTCCCACTGATGTGTTACATGATCATCTTCTTATAGAACAATATTTTACAATTGATAACCTTCATTAAGTTAATTATCAATATTAAGTATATAAGGATGATATTTTTAGGACATCATTTCATACAAGGTTTGAACATTACGAGTTCATTATAATTCTATTTGGATTGAAAAATTCACCCTCTATCTTCATTGATCAAATGAACTGACTATTCATCGAATTTCATGATTATTTTTTAGTAGAATTTCATGATGATATAATTATGTAATGGAAATGAGAATTGGACCATGAGAATCACATGAGGGTTATTCCTGACACTCTTAAAAGAAAAGTGTTATATGGGAAATTTTTGATGTGAGAATTTGGGCTTTAAAAGGTAACTTTTATTGGATACATTTTCTCTAAGGATGTAATACCAGTTGATAATATAAAGAAAAACGAATTATAATAATGAACTTCACCATCAAGAATAAATGAGGTATAATGTTTCATTGTCTTTTCAGGTCACAATTGGAGATTTCAAAAAAAAATACTGATTGGAAAACATGTTTACCAAGCGTACTTGAAAAGGGTGATGTTTGTAATGTCATAGTAATTTGATGAAATTATTGAAGAAAATTTTAAGATATCGGGTAATGATTTGATTTAGATACTATTATCATGAAATTATAGTTTTATAATAAATATTGATGCATTAAATAATTGAATTCATTGTTTTCTTATACAGAATGATAATGTTATTTTCATTGCATCCATATAGTTAAAGTTTCAGGAACAAAACCTTAAAAACATGATCTTGGGTTGGATGTTTTAATATTCACTTAAGAGATTTGGATAAATTATCTATATTGTGAAAGTGTGGGATAAATAATGATCATAAAAGATTTAAAAAATCTCCTAGAAAGAGCTTAGTATAAAGAAATGGAAATATCTCAATCTAATCAAGGACTATGATTTATAAAAACCTAACCACCAAGGAAAGTAAAATAAGTCAGCAGATGCACTATGCTATAAATTCAATGGTTTCATAACGAAAATAAGGATTGACAAGGATCATATGTAAATAGATATAGTAATTATGAATATTGGAATTAAAAATGATGGTTTTAAATCAATTATTTTATAAAAAATTTCAAAAACATATTTGTTGGAAAATATAAATGCTTTCACCTGAGGAACAAAACATTAAAAATAAAATTATTGATGTGAATGAAGGGAAATTTGTAAAACTGTTACAAGAATAATGAATTCTAAAATTTGGAATGGGACTTTGTATTTCATAAATAAATTAATATAAAAGGGTGTTATTGGATGATTTCTACTGAACAAATATCTCAATACACCATGATATAACTAATATGTAAAGATATTTGGTGGAACACTTTTATTTGAATAATAACATCCAAGGAATTACTAATTACTGGTCAAGTTTTTTTTATAATTATGTGATAGATGAAATAAAACAACATAGTAGAGTAATACAACCCCTTCCTAAAACAATATTGAAATGTGATAAAATTACTGTGGACTTTTTCATTCGATTACAAAATATTCCAAGAATGAATGACTCCGTATGGGTTATTCTTATCGACTCACAAAGTATGCACATTTCATTGTTATGAAATAATATTTATCTGTCGAGTTGATTTGATTGATATATGCTAATTTATTTTTAAGACATAATGGTCCACCTGTATCAATGGTATATGTTTTTTATTTTTTATTTACATTCAAATTAAGGAAGAGTATTTATAGGAATCTTTAAATTGAGCATCATTTTAGCACCACTTTTTTCCAAAAGATTTTATGGAATGTACAAAAGGAAACTTTAAACATTTTAAGACATGTAAATGCAATGATCTCTTTGATTTCATCACATTTGGGATCAATATTTAACTTTAGTATAGTTATCCTATAACAATATCTTCCATTCATGTATTCATAGGGCAGTTTCTGAAGCATTATATGATGGGCGATTTCACACTCCAAAATAATGGGATGAAGATGTTTATTTAATTTTTCAACAATAATTCTAAAATAAATTTTAAATATTTAAAAAAATCATATTTTATAAAAGGAACATTATTTTTGAAATAATTATGTTAAAATTACCATAGTGATAATTTTTTAGAATTTTATCAAAAGGATAATTTTTCTATGAATAGTAAAAAAATGAATTTTATTAAAAAAATACATTTTCATTTAATGAATTTAAGAATTTTCTGATGTATTAAAATTTTTTATTGATAAATTTATCTCAATAATATTTTAAATAATCCATTTTAGTTCCTTGGAATCTATTATATGTTTAATTTTAATACAAACTATATTTATACTCATGAAAACTTTTCCTTTGGAAAATAAATTTTTTAATCGACTCTATGGGTTTGACATTAAATTAAATTAGGATAATTTTCTGAATTGAAATTTTAAAAAAGGAATAAATATTTTTAATAATCATAATTATTATAGTATAATAATTCTAGATTACTTTTCTTGTCATAATAAATAACTATTTTAATAAAAACTAATTAACGTGGATAAGGTTAAAACTGGTTTACCATGGGTTAAACATGAAATTTGAGGTTTAAAATGACCTACCAACTTGTATAATTCTTATTTAATTGAATTAATTCTAATTTAACTCAAGTAATGTGTGATAATGACAAATTGTTTTGAATTTTTCAATGATATGAACTTTGGTACAAATTATTCACTTCAAAAATTCTGACTGTGCCATTCCCTAGACATATATGAGGTCACCCCCTCTACTCACCTCTTCAGACATAAAATTCCATTTTTCTAGGACAATACCTAACTAAATATCTTCTTTATGTCCCCCCCATTTTCTAAAGTACTTTTTTTATTATAAACCAAGTCGATAAATGTTTTTTCGATAAACCAAAAGAGGTTACCTAAAGAAGATGTGTATTTTATAAACATGTGATTTCATTATATTTCTTAATTTAACTTATTTAAATCTCCATAAACTATGATAAACACAAAAAAAAATTCTGATGAATATATATGTCTCTAGGTTAATTTCCAACCCTATATCCATATCCTTTTTCATAAAATGGGGAACTAAACTATCGATCGTGTATATGGTGGAATACCACCTCATGAACTGATGTAATTCAGTTTCTATCATCTACTGTCAAAAATAGATATAATAATTTATTTGAAATATAAAAAAGATATTAAGGAAGTAATTTTTTTTATGGACCCATAATATCACATATATATTATTACCTTCTAATCAGTTGGAAAAAAAATAACATAGCTTGTTTATACATGTAGACTACAACCTCCACAAAGCGATGAGAACCCCTTTTTATTTTATTTTGAAATTTATTATAATAATGATAAATATAATGAATATATATTATATATTTGATATAATAATTATTCATTCTAGATAATGTATTGTTTAACATTCTATTGTTTTATTCGTTAAAAATGTAAACAATATTAAAGTTTACGTATGGCCTACGATATCTATGAATGGTGTAACATATTTTTCAATATCTATATTTTATGGTAAATTAAAAATAATTATAAAATTAATATATATGATATTTATATCATGGTTAAGAAAATTAATATTAGTCATCCATGATCAATGTTTAAGGACTAAAACATTCAACAAAAACATATGTGAAAAATGAAGAGGTAATCACCTGGAATAGATTTTCCTATAAATAATTGTTAATATACCGGGGAGAAAAACATATACTAAAATAATATACACTATATTATATATATTTTTTGGATAATTATTATATTTTTAAAAAATATTTATTTATTATACATGATGTACAAACATTTATGATGGAAATCAAACTGGAGGTAAAAGTTTCTCATCTCACATTTACATCTGAGACAAATGCCATATTCAACAATTATTTATTTTTACGATGTACATTCATAACATGAATGTATTTTATGTTTATTCTAATGAAAATTGTGGGATATACATATCCATATATGGTCACTTCTTTCATGGGGCCTATGAGTCCATAGTTACGAAAGGGATTAGAGTTATATTATTATAATCTCATAATTTATTAGGATTGTTTATGATTACGTTTTAATTGATGAAATATCATTATGTATCTCTAATAAAACTCACAATTTTTCATCACCTATACTTATTAATGAACATTTCAAGTAATAGTACTATTTACCTCTATTTTTTACTTAAAAATATATCGAAAATGTTTTAAAGAAAAGCTGACATTGTTTCACTCATCAGTCATAAATCTATTTTCGTCCATATACGTGTATTCTAAATCAAATTTTCAAAATTGTTTTTTCAAAATAAAAATTTATTTTTTAAATAATTTTAAAACAACGTTTTATTTTTTAAAAACTTATTTTTAAAGAAATCTTCATGTCTTTATCATAATGAGTAAATTTTTTACATTTACTATGAATTGTGAAAGGTAATTCTTTAATATACACAACATGTTTGGAATTTACCACTGTTATGACTAAAACTTTATTTGAATCTTAATTTTCATATTTGGAATTTTATTTTCAATGGTAATATTTTTATTAAATTCTTGAAACATTTAGTTTTAAAATGATATTTTCAAAGTTAAAATTATATATTCTTCAGTAAAATTTTAAATGGAATTTTTATCTTATTTCGATAAATAAACGACAGAAAAAAATATTTTTAAATTATGATACATTGGTAAAATAAGTAATGATTCAATATTTTTATATCTCTAGACACTTTATAATAAATTTGACGGTGATGTATGGTATTCTCAATATTACTTTGTATTGTCTTTTATTAGGGTTATTGGTTGGGGAAATTATTAAATTTTATATTACAGTTTTCAAATATGAATGATTATTTTTATTATTATATTTGATGGGTTAAATTAATATTATTTTATATTTTAATTATTAAATATGAATGTTTACACTATTTCTGTTTCTCCCATTTTATACGAGGAAATAATTGTACATAGTAAGTGATGGATGAGCTCTTATATAGTTTATTTGATGCATCAGAATGTCTCATGAGACAGGCTAGGTTTTGTAATTACATATAGCCTTAAAATTTATGCAGGATGACTTGGTAGATGGAATTGATGGCAAGGTTATTCTATTTGTAATTATTCATTTTCTTATTATGAGATTAGTTATCTATGTTAATGTGATTATTCAACTAATTAAAATTTTAATGGATAATTTTCAATCCCAAGCGATTATTTATATGGAATTATTATAATAATATTCTTTTCCTACCATAATATTATATACAATCAATTTATTTATTAAATGGAATGTGTTTCAGTTATTTACATTGTAATATTGATTATTCCTTATTTGTTTATTATAAATTCTATTATACATATAACCTTACTTAGAATTAGAACTCTATCCTTTAATATGTTTCCATTCCCCAAGATTTTTGTAAGTTTTTTATGATTCATATAAAGGGTTATAAAAACTTAATAATGTTATTATCATATAAAATAATTTTTTATTTTTTATTTTTTCAAATGTAATGTAAAATTAATGAATCTATCCAGTTTTCAAGACTAATAATCTATTTGGTCCTTTGAGATGTGATTTCTTGTATTTATAACCAATTTAATAATGTAGCCACATACTATGTGATACTATGGTTGCAGTCTTTATACTAATTCACTAAATATGTATCACCCATAAATGAAACAATTGTAGATTTTCATAGAAATATGGGATGAGTTGTATATGTCATTAAACCTATAGAAATATATCTATGTATTTCAATAAATTAAATACGTTGTATAATTCCTAGCAGATGGCATAAAATCCTATAAATAAAAATCTCAACCCAATCCATCATCACATATATTGAGCTGAAGGCCACAAAAACCAATCTGAATCCATTATTAGAAAACATTATAGCTAATAAGACTATAAAATATCATGTATTGCCTCCTCCTAAATGGATGAAACATCAACATCACCCTCGTTAGGATAAATATAAACCATGGTATGATGTATCAAATACAAAATTACATTTTATGTATGAATTATATTATTTATCCATTTTTATCGTTTCTATTATTATCTATGTGTTTTTATTATGAATTATCATAATTTGGGAGACATTAGGATTTACACAGTGGGTGAATGCTTAGGAAATACCATCAAAAAAACCATAAAAACAAATGTTTTAATGTTATATGTGACTTTCATAGTTTTTGAATGGTTTTCCTAATCATGTATCCCAAATGTTAATCTCTCTAGGTTTAACCACTTCCTCATAAATGGTTGGCAAAATATTTGGAAAACCATGTGGCCAAACTCTGAGATCTACCAAGTTTTAAAAAATATTTAATTTTTCATTACATTATTCTAGGATTTCGTAACCTAAATCATTTATTTTCTTCTTCACTTGACCCAAAAATCTCTCCCATAAATGAGGAAACTCTCCCCATCCTCTTACTATGATTTCTTATGGTTTTTCATGATGATCTTATAAGGAATTAATATGATTGTTATTCATCTACCATTTCATGAGTTTCTCACTCATTATTTTATAGTTATTATATCTCACTAAATCTTGGGTGTTTTTTGGTTCCTTCTATAAAAATATAATGGATTAGAATTTGAATTATATAACTTTTATTGGGATTCTAGTGGTTATTTTTCTATTTTTCTTGTAGATATAGGTCATTTAATATTTGTACATATTGATTAAGGTATGTTGTAAAATTTATTCTTTTTCTATTAGATAACATGGATTCTTGGATAGTTTTATTTAATTATAGAAATTATAATTTAAATATATTATAACAATGATGTATGAAATTATTCATTTGAATATCTTGGTTTAATATCACTTTTTTGTTAGAAAGTGGAATTGAATGTCTTGTGTAGAATCATAAAAACATTTATTAAATGATTAGTGAAATTTTATGTTAAATTATTATTAAATATTTTAGCTAAACCACATTGTAACCTTGTTACATTGGTAGGTGAACCTAGAACGGAATAAGGTAATTTCAAATAGCAATTCATGTTACTCGAAGAAGTGAAGTAGATACTATAGTTCCCCACTGGCCAATGATTTTATTTTTTATCCATAAAACTAATTGAGGTACCTCTTAAAATTAGTGATTTCATTCTACAATATGATTCTAGACATAGTAACCCTAGGGTTCACTCTAACCATTCCTATATTGGAAGATTAATTTGGAAATTTAGTTTCACATACTTAATTCCAAAAATATCATTTCATATTATTTTTTATTTCTCATATAAATTTTTAAACAAAATTTCATATATTATTCTCAAAATAGAATAATTTAGTTCACATACAAATATGATTTATATGAAAAATGTGGTTGAATCTTACTAATCTTATTTACTCACACTATGCATAATCTAATGGTCTATAAAGACCTTGTTTCAATTAATGTAGGAAATATAAAGGCACAACATAGAGGTAGGGGTATTGATGTTTACTCATTTAGGATATAGAGGTAACTTGATGAGATTATTCAAAATTTTCCCCAGGTAATCATAAGATGATATTTTGATTAATTTTTTATGTAGCTTGTGAATAATGATCATATATCACATATTCATTTATCATCCCATACACTATTACATTTTTTATATATGGCATCTTATATATTCCATACTATTATTATCACAATTTTTTGCATTTATTATAGTTATTTTTTAACTTCCATTACATCTGATTAAGTTTTTATTTATGTTACAAGATTGAATTTATGACCCTCCAAGACATGGGATGTAATGATGGATTCATTTATGGGAATATGTGGTGTTATTATTTTTTATTTGGTAAAAATATTCTCAATGATTTATTCACATATACCTATTGACTATTTTAATTACTATGGGGATAAAAAACAACCTCCAGAACATTTCAAGTCATGATTAATATGCACATGTTAGGGTGTTCTATTGTTGGTTTGTGATGAAATGGTATTGAGGTAGGATGTGGATGTGTTATTTTAGATGTCTTGGTAGGAATGAGAATGGATTTTAAAGTCTTAAAGAGAGTTGGAATTATGGGGTGTCTTCAAAACATTCATAGTACCAAACATTGAGTTACTAGTACTTTTTTGAAATGTGTTACTTTGATTATTTCTATAATAATTCTCTAATTTCATAGGAAGTGCGTGTTTCTGTATAATTTGCCCTCAAACCTTGCATTATGGATTAGTGGGAATTTTTAGGTTTAAAATTTTTATATTTATCTAATTCACTAATGTATTGGAATGATTTAATTTGTAATTGATTATATTTTCAGAGTGTTTAACTTTATTTGATTTTATGAGGTACCATTCCACCATGATGACCCCTATTGAACCATCTAGTGGGGGAAGAAGATAAAGTTTTATAATCTAACCCTCCTATTGATCTAAACATAATTGAAGCAGTTATGAGAAAAGTTTATGTCATATTCCAAGGAGCAGGTCCTGAACCCACAGAGGATAATAATGTGGTCTCAGGTTTAAATCCAGAATGTACTCAAAAATTACATTTACATAGGTATCATTCCATCCAAGGATTTAATGACCCTCTACATGCAACAAATTGGATAAAAATATCAATAGAATTTTGGAATTTTTTGTTCCTACTTATAATATTGTGATGAATTTTATTTCATTCTTACTTGGAATACCTAGTAAAAAATGATATGTGTTTGGTGTTATAGGTATGTTATTATATAATTTGTAATGTAATGATTTCGATATAATTTTCACCTTGTTTTTTATATTCATACAATGTCCTCTAAAATGACTAGGTAATTTTTCATTCTCATACAGGGTGATAAAATATCAATGGAGTATGAAAACATATTTCACAAACTCATCTAGTTCACACTAGAAATAGTATTACAGTAACATCTAAAATTTCAATGGTATTTGATGGTCCTTCGTACTGAGATAAGATTACAATTTTTTATTCAAAATAACATGTAATATGATGATACTTTGTTTCATGAGTTGATATTATATATCAACTAATTTAGGTTCTAAGGTGTGGTATCAGATATTTACATTCCATGTAAATTTAATGGTATCTTCTTAAATATAAAATATAGGCATAGTAATAGAGAATAGGTAGTAGCAGAAGTCCACAACCCCATCTCATATATATATATATATATATATATTCACCCTTGTACAGTAGAACGCAATATTCACCATTAAGGAAAAGTGATTCATATTAGTCCATCATACACAGATACCCTAAAGTCCTATCATATATGTGCGAATATAAGATATCTATAATTTTTTTTAAAAAATGTCTTCTAAGAAGGAGTGGTTTAAAAATATTATACCCTAATAGATCCCAATAATATGTTGATCCTATGAAAAAAATTGAACCTCATTTTCAATTTTGTATAGGTGGCATTTGATCAACTAATGTGTACATATGGTTGAGTGTTGAGTCATATAATGGTTATAAGTCTAAAATGTAGGTAGAGAGAAGACAGATTTACACAATAATAGGACCCTATATAAACTATGGACGTACCATCAATGGCGAGAGGTAAAATTATTATTGCATAACCTATGAATATTTAGTTATTTGAAATTATATCGTATTACTCATTCATTTATGCTCATGTTTGGTATATATTAAATCTCCACTCATAATGAATGTACTATTTCAAGAAAATTTAATGTCCCCTTAAAATAATAAGTATCGTGGATTTTATGGTTTTTCTTTATTGATATCCTTGATATAAATATAGTTTTATTGGAATTTTGTTGTATTTTAAATAAAATTCTTTTAAATAATCTTTAAGATGGATTGGATGGAAACCTTCATAGAATATACAGACAACTATAATCATTGGATGACCTTCACATCCATATATGATAGAGTTCATCTACTATAAGGGGAATGAGATCTGAGATCTAGCTATGTGGATGTCACTCTTATTGAAGTAGGCATGTTAATATTAATGTAATTATTTTTATTGTTGGTGGTCAAGGAGGGAATTTCATATCATGTGTCACCTTCCATTTTTAGGAACTTCGTTAATTTATTTATTAACTAATTCTGAGTTTTACCTCTTATGATATATGTGGATTTATCAATTGAGCTAATTATAGAGGTTAATATAACATCATTTCCATTACATTACGTTAACCAAGTGGATCAAAAAAAGATTAAAATATAGCGAGATGATTTAGAGGATAGATGATTTATACATCTTACTGTGTATTTATGGGAGGATATAATGATATTTTCTAATATGGAAGATATATATGTTTGGACATTCATCGATAATAGATGTTTTAATCAAATTATGATCAATAATAAATATCTCCCATAATACATCGATGAATTTCTTTATCATATGAATTGGGAAATATGATTTTATAAGATTGAGATTATGTCGGGGTATCATAATCTTTTGTTGAGGGAGGTTGACTTTCCAAAACTGATTTTATGATGTAGGTATATTGATTATGAGTACATTATAATTTCTTTAGATTAAACTAAACCCTTATTAAAATTCATGTTTATAATGAAATTGATATTTATTTTGTATCTTGATTATTTTATCGTTTTATTAATTGATTACATAATTTTATATTCTAAGGATAAATAGGAAAATATCGAATATGGGGATTATTTTGAGGATTCATTAGGATCATTAGTTTTTTTTTGATGTTGTAAAATTGTATCCTCTTGATTTTGGAAGTGATTTTTTTTGGGAAATTTTGTACCCAAAAATGGAATTTTAGTCAATAAAAAATGGTAAATGTTTTCATGCATATGGAGGATCCAAATAATGTATTTTCGATACAAAGCATAAGAGGACAAGGAGGTTACTACTAATGATTCATTCGGTATATCATGGAAATTACATCTCCTTTTAAAGAACTATCCTTGAAGGGAGTGGAATTTATATGGACTACAGAGTGCCAATCCTTGTTAAATGAGTTGAAGTAGAGATTGACGATAAACCCTATATCAATCCTATATGAGGATGATCGTGGTTATATGTTTCATTGCGATGCCTCATGTATAGTTCCTTATTTGTTTTTGATGTAAGATGACTATGTGGTGGAATGAACATCCTAGAAACTCCAAATACACAAACAAAACTACCATACGGATGAACATGATCTTTCCTCTACCATACTTGAACATAATAGTCAGAGGCACTATCTTTGTAGGTACAAGTTTATAGTATTCTATGATAAAAAAAGTCTATGTTATATTCTATATAAAAATAACTAAACCTCATGTAAATTCATTGGTTAGTATTGCTTCTTATTTAAGATTTGTATATATACTTCACACTAGGTATGGATAATGTTATTAATAATGATTTATGTAAGGAATTTTTATCACAAGGAATAAGGGAATCAATGGAGGTTTGGAATCCCATGATTCTCTTAGTTGACCTGATCCTAGATTTGAGAGAGGAGAAGTATTCTATATTTCATATATATGCCCAGCTCAATCCAACTCTCTGGTGATTTTACTCTAAGAATAGCTAGAAGGTAGTTAGTTCCATCATATTAGAAGAATTATATATGGTAGGGAGACTAGTCATGTGTTGCGTTTATATTTGGGGTGCTCAATTTATTTCTCGAATGGGAACATTGTCCATTTATCTATGAGGAATGTTGAATAGGAATATTGGAATCGGTCTTACTGGGGTTTCTATATTTTTTTAACCATTATGTTCTATTATATGATGGATGATATTGGTGTTTAATTAATGATTAGATATTATAGAACATTTTTTAGTTTTATAACTATGAGTAGGATAATATTGAACATAAGTTACACCTTTTCCCCCATGCTATCCTTATTCCTATATTGAAGTTGGGTGTAGTGACCACAACATTCATTATTGGATAACCCTGTACCAATATAAAGAATAATTCGATTTTTGATTAATTTATCTATTGAATAAATCAACCCACATCATATTAACCAAGAAAAGAAAAAATTTAGAGGATCATGGATGGTTGTACATAAAGACTGTTGTGAGTCCACCTGATGCCCCTCAATAATTATATAAAACATGAAACCAGATTAATATATTAGTATTAGAAGGGTCATTAGGTGTAAAAGAGATCCTATGTATAACTATGTACTATATACAATTCCTAGAAAAAAAATAAAAAAATCACTATTATCATATTTTGGAAGTTATGTTATTATCTTATACGTTAAACACAGGTAGATATTGGGATTCTTATATTAGACTCATCTAATTTCCCAATAATATTAGTTATTAATCCTCTATTCAAATAACCCAATTCAAAACACTTTATTTAAAACCATTTTGTTCTCCTCTATTTGGGAAAATGGTATCCGAGTTTCCCCAAGTGGGGATAATCCTTATCCAAGGGATAACTAAGAAAATTAATGTTTTTTTGTAGTGTTTAGTAAGATATAAAATTCTATATAAACAAATTATACTAAAATTTATTTTTATCACTTACAGTTATCATTTGTATACTAGTTGTTTCTAAAGGTTTCACAATTTTTAGGTAAATTGAGCTTAAATATGTAAGGAAATATCACCATAAGATATGCAGATTCTTTCATGATCACTATAAGGCTTGGGATTTTTACTTATGAATTATATTTCCCAACACATCTACTAAAAACCAATGAAACATATCTTTTCTATCAATTAAATAAGTATAAATCGGACTTGTTCTATGAGATGAGTTAAGGTAAAATAGAATTTCAGTTTATTTTCTGGATCATCAAGAAAAAATTGGATTAATGATTCTTATCCTATAATATTTCAAAAAAAGTTAATTCTATAGATTCATGTGTTTTTATGGAATTAATTTGTTAAACAAAATACATAAGAGGTCATCCTTTTATAAGGGGGGACTTTCCTAATTAAATTACAGATGAATAATTATGTTATATTTCTTTTTGGGAGATATATGGTAGGAATATTAATCTCACCCAAAACATCACTTTTAGAAATATATTTAATTAGTTAATAATTATTATAACTCAAAATCATTTCAATGTGTGTTTATACTATACCAAAAAAATTATTTTATAAAATAAAATAACATTAAGGTCATTTGAGAACCAACAAAAATACCACACAACAAAAATGATCCATAAGTAGCCCGAGCAAGGAACCATATACCAGACCATGCTCACCCAAAACAAAAAAAAACATCCCATAGAAATGAGGGCCACATCAAGCCACACAACCCCACCACATCGAATCAGATTGAATCTGGAAAATCATGCCTGAAATCACCATCACCTCCCAATACTATCACCCAAACCACCACCGAACCATTGGAAAAAGAGATTCATATGATAGGAAACCCTAATGAGATAATGAAAAACAGTAGATAAAAAATACATATGAGTCACCATTAGAATCTACTGCCAGAACATGGCCAATTGAAAACACATCACCATTGGTATTCTATTTCTAAGGACATTCATACAATCAAAAGAACCATGGGATGTCACACCACAAGCATCCACAATACGTATTCCTTTGAATGATATAATTGCTTTCATTGTATGCAATATAAAGTTCTAGCACTCCACGACCAATCAAACTAGCTTTATATATAGTAATACCCAATTTTTTAAATTTTATAATATTTATTTCTCAAAATGACCTCATTCTGGGATTCAGAATATCAAAATTATTTTATGGAGAATTTTTGGTATCAATAAAAAAACATTCAATTTTAGATGAACAGTGAAAAGAACTGCATTATTATTTGAAACCGACTTAGTAATTAAATAATTAATTATTTTAATTAAATTTATTTTAATTAAAAATTAAAAAATAATACATATATGATTTCAATTTAATTCAATGGAGACATTTTATAATAATATTATATGTATTAATTTTTATTGAACTGTTTAATTCATTTTACCCACCTACTAGGAACATATGCAAATTTGCATTAAACATAATATTTCTGCTTCTATGAATTGAATTTCTAAAATCTGAGATTTACAATTGACATCAGTAAGTAACATGAAGTTCAAAAAGATGAATTGTTTTTTGGTGAATAGTAACTTTTGATTTTTATTTACCACGATTAATAGTGAATTGTGTAATTAAAGGTAATAATGATATTATTATTACCCTAAAAAATGTTCTAATTCAATTGGATAAGTGTATTTCGACCCAAATCAACCGTAGGAATAAAATATGATATTTTTGGTCCACTTGGATTAGATTAGCACATTTATTGTTATTTTACTTAAAAAAGAGTTAAATGTGTGAAATTCAAATTTACATAACTGATACATTTTTAATATAGGGTTATATATATGATAAATTCAATTTTATATATTAATTAGAAATATAAAAAAATTCATGAAATTTTTATTTTATTTACAATTTTTAGATAATAAATAATTAAATTTATTCATTACACAATGATGATGCATGAATTACCTTTTTAATAAATGTTTAACAAAATTGATGTAATAATATCCAAATAAATGTAAATTGATACTTTTGATTAACTCCACTAATTTTCTATGTTAATATGACTTCTTTGTATTGAGTTAATTAATTTTGTTCGAAGTAATCATGTTTTTTTTATTTTCACAAAAACTAAATACAAAATAGTGTCAAAATTGACATAAATGAGTTTTTAAAACAAATACTATATTATTAAATGATATAATATACATAAAAATATATGGATTTTCCAAAGGACTTATGTAATGATAAATATGTAATTAATTATCCATTTGGGGTTCTCTTGGCTTTTTATAGTCTATTATTTTACCATTTATTATAATAATACAAGAATACATGGTAAAAGTTAAACTATTTAACTAATAGTTAAATTTAGAATATACGGTTAATATAGTGACCTAAACCTATCTAAAACCTATTTTTGAGAGTTTTGTGACCCATACCCACATTTTACTCTAAATAAATACTTTTCGAGTCATTATAAACCGAATATTATTATATGATAAATTCATATTTCAGTCGTTTCCTAATGTGACCCTCACCTCTCTTATAAAAGTGTACATCCTCTTATCTCAAAATAATACCTCCAAATCAATTTGGATTTGACTAACCCTGCTCCAATATTCTCCCAAATAACCTCACTTCATCCTAGAGGAATTACTTTGATCATAAATCCTTAATAAGTATCCATTATTATGAAATCAAACGGAAGCACCTGAAAAAGAGATAATAATTTCATCAACTCTCTCAGTGTTCTTTTCTTCATCCACATCCACTTTATTTTTTTTTCCATACCAAAATAAAAACTCATTTAACTTATATATAATATGATGTTATTATAAATATGTTACAACCATGTTCATGATTCTATTTATCCTATGAATGAAAAAGTCAACATACGTGTGTACGCATGACTTACCGTCTCCACGTCATTGTGTAGTTTGTTATTCAACCCTTAATTATATTGGATGGGTGTTATAATGATTATAATTGTTGTAAATATTAAATATAACATGTTAATAACTATTTATATGATATATAACATCTAATTACATAGGATTCCACCATCAATAGAATGGTATTTTTTCTCGTGCGTACGTACGGATTACCGTCTCCACAAACGCAATGAGATTCATTCCCCATTGTGACCATTCAAGAATACATTTTATTTTATGATTATAAAATAATGTTTAACCACTTAATATCATTCTGGATATGAATCTAATACAACATATTTATAACAAACATGACTTACATAACAAAACATATAAAGAAAAATGTATCAGTTAACGCCTGAAACGTTGATACTGCTGAAATATTATTAACAAAGCAATATTAGGAGATCATATATGATATCATATTTGTGAATGTGGTTCTTGTATGATTTAATAAAAATTAATTAACCTTTATATAAATGGATAATGTACACTCTACCGAGGAATAATACAAGGTAAGGGTTAATTTTACAATATCTTTATTAGCAGAGTTTGTTTATAAGTGAGTATCTACTAGGACCACTATATCATCCACATCCATGTTTCTTAAAAGTTTATTTCAATTTTTGTTACTGTTTACTATACTATGGGTTAAATTAATTTATACCCTTTTTTATTTTTATAAAATGGTTCGAAATTAATCATTCAATAATTTTCCAAATAAGTTTTTTTACAACCTTTTCGAAAAATTATGGTAAGAATGTTTTTAGATTATACGTCGGTTGCGACTACTATCCACTATTTTAACACCTTGGAAGATTCCCATACAAGAATATTAGAATATTTTCAAAATAACTATTTTCTTTTATAATTATGTAAAATTTTAATGATTTATGAATAGAAAAATATATTTCTATCTAATAGTTTTGATTTCATCTATGTCAACATCCTTTGACCAATTTTACACTTGTTTGAAGTTGATTTATTATGATACAATATTCCATATTTTACTGATGGTTCTGGGATATGTTTTACTATGGTTGAGTTATTTTTATACCATTCATTATTTATGGTTAATGTATTAATAATTCGTAATTTAGTTTTAATATGAATTTTTATGTAATGGTTCAATTCTTTTCATACGAGGAACGCATTGGAATTAGTATGTGATGGGTGGTGCCCACTATATCTTCTCGATGTATCAATTTGTCTAATGATACAAACTAGTGTCTTGGTACAAGGCCTTGAAAAAATCATATTTTTAGTCTTGGAATAAGGCCTTGAAAAAATCGTATTTTTAGTCTGGGAATGAGGCCTTGATTTTGTAGTTATGACATCTGGAATTATGCATTCCATCATTATGAAATTATCTCTTTGTATTAAATGTGATTATTCGATTATGGAATATCCCTGTGAATAAGTAAATGGAGTTATTTGATTTATATTTTCCATATTATGATAATGTTTATGTTTAAAAGTCTATTTTTTAGTCATATATATTTCCCTAAATGTTTATTCTTATATAGTAAAGTTTCTACTATATTGTTATCCTTACTGAGTATCTTAGTTCACCCCTTTATTATGTTTTCTTTTTCCCAGTATGTGAAGAAGTAAAATATGACTGACATAGAGGGATAGGTTGAGGGATATGAGTGTCTTCTATGGAGACACAATGATGTTTTATCTCAATTCATAATGTAATTTAAAACTTATGTATGTATATAATACTTCCATGACTACTAAACTAATCGGTATTTCGGGACATGATTCTTGGTATCATGCTAATTTTATGTAATAATGCACAGACACTAGGTAACTGGTGTTGGGGAATTACATTTGGAGTTAGAAGAAGTTTAGTCCAAATCATGGAAACTAGAATTATAAATACTCTGGTTATAGAACATTACCAAAACATAGAATTTGAGGATTAGTATAGAAGAACTTCCTTGAATTTTGGTAATATAGAGATTTTGTGTATTTTTCAAAAAATACATCCATGTCTCGATATGGGATGGTAGAGGCAGCTCTGGAAAAGATTTACGCTGGACTGAAAACAATGATAAGGAGTTTCGGGCTTGACTTAGGGTATCCTGGAACATGACAAAGGGCCTTGCTGTACTCTTGGTTGTGACACTCTCGGTGGATATACTTAAGACAATTCACATTTTCTTTACAAAACAATATGAATCATTTATGAGTAAATTAATCCTAAAAAACGTTTTTTTATGATTAGAGATTATATGCATAAATTGTTCAATTATTGTTAGGTATTTTACTATTTTGGAATTATGTATTGTGATTCATAAACTAATATAGTGTATTCCCCATTTAAAAAAGGTGCATAGTTGAAGTAATGGAAACCGTATCAATGAACGTAATCCATATAGGCATTCCACTCATAATCAACATAATTATAGTGGAGCTGGTGATGTAGCTAGTCCTGAACAGCTTATAACAATACTGCGAAAACACACTCAGGTTATGAATAATAACTAAACCCATATAGAGAACCCTGATACACAATGTGGAGGATCAATATTAGGTCGATTCATGATACAACAACCACCCACATTCAATGGAACTACAAATCCATTTGTAGCTAATTTGGGGATTTGTATCTTTATAGAAAATATTTCATGCTTTAGGGAGTAGCGAAAGGGAAAAATTCGTCCTCAGATTTTATCACCTCACAATAGATGAATATCAATGGTGGTCATTAATTCAAAACACAAAGTATGATAAAGAATTATCATTTATGGAATGGAGGGAGTTTAAAGATCTTTTCTTAGAAAATTACTTTCCTCATGACCATCGAGCAGATATAGAATAACAATTTTTGAGTCTGTGATAAAAGGAGGATGGGAATGTTGCAATGTATAAGGGTAACATTACAAGCTTAGAAAGGAATAATACATATTATACATGTAACCCTAGGATTAAGATTGATCAATTTTTTTTGTTAAAACCATATCTCAGTCGAGCATTAGTCTCACAATCGTTCTCGTTGTACACAGATATAGTCTCATGTTCTATCAAGACAAAAAAATAATTATCTATGTCATAAGACGTTTAGGAAAAGCCTCATAAGAATAGATCTACTGAACACTATAGAAATTTAAATAAGGAGAATAAGGGAAATTTTGAATTTCCTAGGTGCCGTGAATGTGGGAAGACACACCCTGCTACTTTTCTGAATGGAATGGGGGTCTGTTACAAGTGGGGTGGAAAAGTCCACAAAGATCGTGATTGCAAAGGGGAGAAAGAGGCTGTCAATGTTGAATGGTACAATTGTAGATTAATGAGGTATTATAAAAATGAAGGTCCAAATCACCAAGGAAACATACCTCAGAAAAGGACAAAGGGAGTAGGGACAATATTATTTTATCACTATTGCTGAGGTTGAAGCTCCGAATGATGTGGAGGAAGGAAATTTAATGGTTTCCTCAAATTTATAAAATTATTTATTTGATTTTGGATCATCTCATTGTTTCATATCTTCCAAGTTTTCGATAAAAATTGGATATTCCCAATTAGATTTAACAATAGAGTTGTGAGTAAAAAATCATAAGGAAAATATCATTGCAACAAGGTTTTGTAAATCAATTCCCATAAGGGAATGTAAATGTTATTTATCTCCAGATCTCATCATCATACCCTTGATTTAATTTTATATAATTCTTGGTATGAATTGGCTTTCAGACCTTGATGTGAAAATTTAATGTAATAATAAAGAGGTTACAAATTTTGATGATGATGAGGAGTACCTTATCTTTAGAGAAGAAACATTACCATCTGGTTCTTATCTAGATCCACCCCTATAGATCTACTAAATACAATTAATATGGAGGAAAGGAGTAAAATAAAAATGGGTGAGGAAAGGCATGTTCAAATAGAGGATGTACCTATTGTGCAAGAATATGTTGATGTGTTTCTAGAGGATTTACCTAGAAATCCTCTAGAATGAGAAATTGAGTATTCCATTGTTTAATTCATGGTTCAAGGCCCATATCAAAGACCCCTTATAGAATGGCCATTGTGGAATTTGAGGAACTAAATAAAAAAACTAGAGGATTTGTGTAATAAAGGATTTATTTTTCCTAGTGTTTCTCTATGGTGAGACCATGTTCCTTTTGTTACGAAGATAGATGGATATATGTGGGGTTTCATTGACTACATGGATATTAATGATATAAAAATAAAGAACAAGTATCCCTTACCTCACATTGATGATTCATTTAATCCACTTCATGGAGCTCAATAATTTTCAAAGATTGATCTATGATCTCGATTACATTAGTTGTGTGCGAATAATGAATATATTCCAACGACCACATTTCAAACCCCGTACGGGCATGTCGAGTTTACAATAATGCCTTTTGGACTGACTAATTCACCCTTTGTTTTCATGGAAATAATGAATAGAGTTTTCACGGAATATCATGATCACATTTCTATGGAATTTATTGATGATATCATAGAATACTCTAAAAGCTACAAAGATAATGAAAATCACTTGCTCATTATTATAAATAATCTTATAAGAAGTGAGTTATATAGGAAGTTTAGCAAATGTGAATTCTGGCTTCAGGAGATTTCTTTTTTAGTCATATTGTATCTAAGGATAGAATCTTAATTGATCATTCAATGGCCCTGAAAATCTATGAATGGCTAGAACTGATGATTATAATCGAGGTACATATTTTTATTGGTTTAGTAGGTTATTATTAGCACTTCTTCTAGAATTTTACCTAATTGTAAAACACATTAACCATGCTCATACGTAAAGGGTTTAAATTTTATTTGACAAAAGAGTGTGAATAATGTTTTTAAGAACTGAAGAGAACATTATTCAATGATTCTATATTTACTCTACAATCAGATAATGATGGGTTTGTTATTTATAGTGATGCTTCAAAGAAAGGACTTGGTTGTTTCCTTATGTTGAATGATAGTGTTATTGCATTTTTATCCCAACAACTAAAAATTCAGCAACAAAACTACCCGACTCATGATCTTGAGTTAGCATTTGTAATCTTGTATTGGAAGATATGGGAACACAATCCATATGGTGAAGAATGCTTTATTTATATTGATCATAAGAGTTTGAAGTATATTTTTCCAGTAAAAGAACTCATCCTGAGGCAATGGTGATGGCTTCAACTACTCAAGGATTATGATTTTCACAATACACTGCCACCAGGAGATGGAAAATAAGGTGGAAGATGATTTTACAAGAATGGATAATACATTTATAAAAATGACGAGAGTAGAAAGGGATCCTATGTACAAATATCTAGTGAAAATGGATATTAAAATAATAATGGAATATAAAACATCGATACTTTTTCAAATAGTTTCCAATACATCTTTACTAGAAGTGATAAAATGTTCTCAGACTGATGATGAGAAGTTTCAAAAGAAAATTGATGATGTGAATGATGGGAGAATGATCGAATTCATATATAATGTTGGAATTTTGAAATTTGTGAAGAGACATTGGGTTCCCGACATACTTGACCCAAAAAGGGAAATGTTAGATGACGTTCATAACTCCAATTTCTCTATACACACTAGTTGCACTTAGATGTATAATGATTTGAAGGAATATTTTTTGTGGGACAACATAAAGAAGGATATTGGTGATTGTGTGTCAAGATGTATGTTCTGTCAATAGGTGAAGGTTGGAAGACAATATCCTAGATGAGTCATGAAGCCTCTTCCCATACCTAAGTAGAAATGGGATGATATTACGATGGAATTTTCCATAGGGATACCAAAGACTCCTAGATGGAATGATTCAATATGGGTCATTGTGGATAGTCTAACCAAGTCATCACATTTTCATGCTATAAGAGAAGATTTACCACTTTAACGTTTAACATGACTCTATATTAATGATGTTGTAAGACATTACGGAGTACCCCTATATATTTTTTCTAATCATGATCCCCATTTTACATCAAGAATCTGGGAAAGTCTTCAAAAGGCCCTAGATACTGAACATCATTTAAGCACTACCTACCTCCCTCAAAATGATGGACAATGAGAACAAACTATTAAATCCTTAGAATATATGATGAGATTTTTCTCACATGACTTTCAATGTCTATGGAATCAATATTTACCTATTTTATAATTTTGCTATAATAATAGCTTCCATTCAAGTATACAGATGGAACCATCTGAAATGTTATATGGAAAGAGATGTCACACACCAACTTGTTGGGATGATGTTTGTTAAAGAAAACATGTAGGCCTGGAACTTGTGGACGAAACAATGGAAAAGGTGAGTATTATCCAAAACCTAATCAATGCATATCAAAGTGGGAAAAAGAGATATGTCGATAACTGAATGAAGGATTTGGAATTTCAAGTAGGATATATTGTTTTCTTTAAGGTATCTCCATTGAGGGGTGTTATACGATTTGATAAAGAGGGTAAATTGAGTCATTGGTACATTGGACCTTTTGAAATTCTAGAACTAATTAAAGTGGTAGCTTACTACTTGGAAATGATGCCAATTCATTCCAAAGATCCTGATGTGTTCCATGTATCACTGTTGAGAAAATACATGCCAGACCCAATGCATGTACTCACCTATGATGGAATAGAACTAGAAACCGATCTTTTATATTGTGGATAACCTATAAGGATTATTGATACCAGAGAACAAGTGTTGAGAAACCATATAAATTGTCTGGTAAAAGTTCTGTGGAGAAACCATTGGATGGAAGAGGCAACATGGGAACCTAAGGAACTTATGATTATTAACCACCCAAATCATTTTATGAAGTATTATTATAGAAATATGGAGGATGAAATTATTTTGAGGGAATAATGTAACACTTTAAGCTTCCACGGTATGTTTCCCTTTGAATAAAACAATAGCCTGTACTATAAGCAATTTTGAGTTCTAGCACTCCATGACAAATCAAACTAATAGTTATGAATAGTAATACATAGTTTCTGAAATTTTATAATTGTTTTTTTGAATTTGACATAATTGTTGGATTCAGAATATCATAATTATTTTAGGATGAGTTTTTGTTATTTTTCTAAAAACATTCATTTTTTGATGAATTGTGAAAAACACTGCATTATTATTTAAAACCAACATCTTATTTAAATAATTATGAATATTATTTAAAATTATTTTAATTCAAAATAGATACATAATACGTATATTAGTTCAATGTAGTTCATTGGAGTCATTTTATAATAATATTAGATGTATGAAATTTTATTGAACTTTTTAACGCCATTTACCCACCTACTAGGCACATTTGAACATTTACATAAAAAATAATTTTACCGCTTCTGTGAATAGAATTTAAAAAATCTAAGAGACATGGCTGAATTTAGTAAGTGAAATGTGGTTCAATAAGATAAAAATATTTTTTGGTGAATAGTAACTTTTGGGTTTTATTTACCACGGTTAAAAGAAAATAGTGTAATTAATGGTCAAAATGATATTATTATTACCCTAACACATTTTCTAATTCTATTGGATAAGTTTATATTCACCAGAATCAACCTTATGAATAAAATATGGTCTTTTTGGTCCACATTTATTAGATTATGGCATTTATTATTATTTTATTTAATTAAGAGTTAAAATTGTTAAATTCAAATTTTCATAAATAAAACATTTTTAATATAAGTTTATACCAAACATAAATACAAAAAAAACATTCATTAGAAATATAAAAATATATCATATATAATGGTATTTTATTTATAATTTTTTGACTATAAATAATTAAATTTATTTCTGACACAATGATGATACAGTAATTACATTTTTAATGAAATGTTAAAATAATTGATGTTATAAATATCCAAATATATATAAATTGTGACTTTTGAATAATTCCACTAATTTTATAGATTAATATGTCATTTTAGGATTTATTTAATTTTTTTAAGTTATCATGTTTGGTTTACTATCACAAAAAACAAATACTAAATAGTGTCAAAATTGATATAAATGAGTTTTTAAAACAAATACTATATTATTAAATGATATAATATTCCTAAAAATATAATGTTAGGCCAAAGGACATATAAAATGATAAATATATCACTAATGAACCACTTTTTGTTTGATTTGATTTTTATAGTATGTTTATTTACCATTTATTATAATAATACAAGAATACATGGTAAAAGGTAAACTATTTAACTAAGAGTAAAATTTAAAATATATGGTTAATATGGTTACCTAAACCTATTTAAAACCTATTGGATATGAGGGTTTCGACCCACCCCAGTTTATCCAAGAAATAATACCTTTTGGATCCATTATACACCGAATATGATTTTACAATAAATTAATATTTCTAGCTTTTCCTAAAGTGACCCTCACCTCTCTTATAAAAGGCTACTCCCCATTCTCTCAAAATCACACCTCCAAATCAGTTTGGATCGTCCAAAACCTTCTTAAATATCCTCAAAATATCCTTCAATTCACCATAGAGGCCTTACTTTCATCAAAAATCAAACATAAGGATCCCTTATGATCAAATCAAAAGGAAACTCTCGAAGAAGATATAATAATTTCATCACCTCTCTCAAAGTTATTTTCTTATTCCACATCATCATTCTTTGTTGTTTACATACCAAAATAATTATTCCAGTACCTTCTACAAAATGTTATGTTATTATAAATATGGTATGACCATTTTTATTATTCTATCCATCCTATGAATTACAATGTCACCATGTGTGCGTACATACAGCTTATCGTCTCCATGCCATGGTGTAGTTTGGTATTCAACACTTATTTATTTTGGATGTGTATAATAATGAGTATAATTGATGTAAATAATATATATAACATGTTAATGATTTTGTATATATGATATACCATCTAATTAAATATTATTCCACCATGAATATAATATTATTGTCGCTCATGCGTACATATGAATTATTGTCTCCACGAATGTGAGGAAATTCATTACATGTCATAACCATCATGAATTCATTTCATTTTATGATTAAAAAATAATTTTTAAGAACTTAATATCATTCTTTATTTGAATCAAATTCATTCTATCCATAACAAACATGACTTATGTAATAATACATATAATGTAAAATGAATCAGTTAACACCTGAAACGATGATACTGCTAAAATATTATTAACAAATAAATATTAGGACATCGTATATGATATCATATTTATGTAAGTGGTTGTTGTATAATTTAATAAAAATGATTTAAATATTTTATAGGAGGTTAAACTACCCTCAACCAAGGAATATTTCATGGTAAGGGATTGTTTTACAATGTCTTTATTATCTGAGGTTGTTTATATGTGACTATCTACAGGGACCTCTTTATCATCCACATCCATGTTCCTTAAAAATTTATTTCAAAACATTTTTACTATTTACTAGACTATGTGTTAAAGTCATTTATACCATTTATTGAATTTTATAAATTGGCTTGAATGGAATTTTTCTGTCATTTTCGAAACAAGGTTCGTTATGTCCTTTTCGACAAATTAAGGTAAGAATGTTTTTTTTTGACTTATATGGGGGGTGCATCTATTTTCTTCTATTATAACACCTTCTAACTTCCTGTACAAGATTATTAGGATATTTTTCAAATAAAATCTTTATTTTATAATTATGTAACATTTAAATTATTTCAAAATATGAAGATATATTTCTCTCAAATAGTTTTGATTTCATCTATGTCAACATCCTTTGTTGGATTTTACAGTTGTTTGAAGTTGATTTATTATGATACAATATTCTATATTGTGTTGAATGTTTTGTGATATGGTTGAATATGGATGTGTTATTTTTATACCATTCATGATTTATGGTTATGGTATTAACAGTTCATATTCAATTTTTAATACGAATTTTTATGTTATGTTTCAAAATTTTTTATATAAGGACTGAATTTGACTTAGAAAGTGACGGATGGAGCCCTCAATAACTCTTTAATGCATCGGTAGGTATCATGATACAAACTAGTGTCTTATAACAAGGCGCTGACGAAATCTTATTGGTAGTATTTGCACGAGGCCTTGACTATGTGGTTATGATGTTCGGTATTATGCATTCCATCTTTATAAAATTATCTATTGATATTAAATGTGATTATTAGAGTAGTAAAATGTCTATTTGAATATGTAAATGGCATTAATTGATTTATATTTTCCATATAATGCGAAGTTTTAATTTCGAAATCCTTGTGTTTTTGTCTTATACATTGCCTTAAATGTTTATGCATATTTATGCAAGTTTCTGCTATATTTTACTCTTTACTCATCATCTGATCTCACCCCTTACTTATGTTTTATTATTCCTAGGATATGAAGAAGTAAATTATGATTGACATGTAGGGAAAGGATAAGGTATATGATTGTATTATACAGAGACACAATGTTTTTTTAATTTATAATGTAATGTAAAACTTATATATGTATCTAGTACATTCATGGCTACTAAACTAGCCGGTCATTCAGGACATGATTCCTTGTATCATGCCAATGTTATGTAATAATGCACTAATTCTGGGTAACTGTGGTAGGGGCATTACATGTGATCTTTTGAACATAGATAGTTTGGGGTCGTGCATGATAAATAAAAGATGAATGGAAGTGAAATGCAAGAAAAATGATAGACTTTTCCATAAGAAACCAAACCCAGATAGAAAACCACAAAACCCCAACAAACAAAACTGTCACGACCCACCCTCGGGGTCCGTGCCGTGACTACCCCAAGCCCGCCTTCCATAGGCCTGGGGCTGGCGACTAGCACCAAGGCGTAAATCCCAGAAAAAGGGAAGGCATTGCCTTTGTAAGGTAAACAAACATCACAGAGTAAGCAAGCGGAAGTAAAACACTAAGTACAAAAAGAAGAGCTGAAAAGTAAAAAGGGGCCGGAAATACAAGCCCAACTGTAAAGTACAACTCGAAAGGGAAAATCGCGACTGAAAAGTAAAGCTGCTACGCTGAGATGTCCACTGGAAATCCCACCTGAAGGGTTGGTACAGATAGCTCCTCTGCTCCTCGGGTCCCGCCATCCGCTCCGAGTATGTCCCACCCAGTGTCCACCTCCGGGTACCGCCTCGTCGTATAGTCCACCTCCAGGTACCGTCCAGTCCTTGAACCTTCGGCTTCTGTCAGCACTGTCCGTCGTCTGCAACCAACACAACGAGGTGCGGGCATAGCCCGTGCAGGGGTGAGTATAACGATACTCAGTAGGGACCCCGAGACCCTCAAGGTCTCACTAAAACCAACAAGGATAAACACAAGAAGATCTCAACAGATAAACCCTACTTAGGTATATGCCCATACATATACCTAAGTTATCAAGTAACACATCTCAGTAATGAGGAAACACAAGAATCATGAGATCAACGGATAACCACTACCCAGGTATATGCCCATACATATACCTAAGTTATCAAGTAACCCATCTCAATCATGAGGAAACACAAAGGTCAAAGGTCTCAGCTCAAACCAGGATTTTCATTATCGAAACCGTAACTGCTGAAGTGCTCCGTCTCTAGAGTGTACAGTGGTCCTGTCACGACTCCGAGGTACTGCTCACTAACCTAAGACTGCTGAAGTACTCCTTCTGTCGAGTACTGCGGGCCAGCCACCCAAACACAGTAGTGCTTCCCGCTGAGGTATGTCACCCAAACTCCGTAGTGCACACCCCCTAGTAGCCTGCTGAGGTACTCTCCGGACGAGCACCGCGGGTCTGCACTGTCACACAGGTAGTGCTCCGTCCGCCATGGGTCTGCACCTCAGAAAGTAGTGCTCCGTCCACTGGGCTAGTCGACTCACTCCAAGTCGAGTCGGTCAAGCAGTCGTCAGGTCTCAGCCAGCTACACGGTCTCCGTACTTCGCACGCTCGTCACTAGGAGGGTCCGCTCCACGAGCTACAGGTCAATACTCCAAGTATCTCAAAGTCCCACGAAGAAGTGTCTCAAAGGTCCGTCTCTTCAGAGGGGTCTCAACGCAACAGACGGCGCGTCGATCGGACGCCTGGTCTGTGAGTTATTAGCCTTTCCGTCCCAGGGGGCCGGTTGGTTTCGAGAGCGAAACCAATCCCGGCCGTATCTCAACTGTACCCCGAACTCCCATAGGGTAAACTCAAAGGGACCGTTACTCAACGTACCCACCAACGCCGCTGACGGTTCGTCAAGCGGACGTCCTGTCTGAAAGATATTAGCTTTCCCGTTCCAGGGGCCCGGTTGGATTTCGAGTACAATCCAACCCGGCCATACTCCGACTGTATCCAAAACTCGGGCGGAGTATGTCAAAAGTTCCGTCTCATCAAGAGGAAGTCAACGAAACAGACGGCGCGTCAATCGAACGCCCGGTCTGTGAGTTATTGGTTTTTTCGTCTCCGGGGCCCGGTTGGTTTTTAAGGAAAAACCAACCCGACCGTACTCCACCTGCGTCCAAACCTCGGGCGGAGTGTGCCAAAAGATCTGTCTCACTAAAAGGAACTCAACGCGACTGACGGCGCGTCAATCGGACGTTCGTGGCTCAAGATATGAGCGTTTCCGCTCCGAAGGCCCGGTTGGTTTTGTGAACGAACCAACCCGGCCGAACTCAAAGTAATCCGAAACCTTGAGTGCGATAAACCGAAACGACCGTCTCGATCCAAGGATCGCGTTGCCGCAGACGGTTCGTCGATCGGAGGTCCGAGGCTCATGTTATGAGCGAAAAACCAAAACTGGTTCGAAACGGGGGGGTCCGGGTCCGGGCCGACCCGGCCCGACCCCCCCCCCCTGGGCGGCGGCGGCGGCCGGCGGCGGCGGTCGGCGGCGGCAGACGGCGGCGGACGGCGGTGGCGGGCGGCGGCGGCGGGCGGCGCGGCGGCGGCGGCGGCGGGCCGCGGTGGCGGCGGCGGCGGGCCGCGGTGGCGGCGGCGGCGGGCCGCGGTGGCGGCGGCGGGCGCCGCTCGTGGGTGGCACGCGGGGGCAATCAAGCCCCCCGCTTTTGGATTGGCAGCGCGGCTAAGCCGCGCCGTTTTAACAAACGGCCCCCCTTCCAGGGGGCCCGTTATTTGGAAAACCGGGGGGCTGCTGCCCCCCCTCCTTAAAGAACTGCCCCCCTCTTAAGAGGGGGGTTTTTAAGGGTTGACCGGGGAATTAAATTCCCCGGTTTTTAAGTCATCCGGCCGGCCAGCTGGCCGGCCGGTTTTCTCAAACGGGACCGGAATTTCCGGTCCCCTTCTTCGGCTTCCTTTCCGCCGCGGCCCGGAACCGGCCGCGGCGTTCGTCGTCCGGCGCGGTGCGACGGCACCGCGCACCTTTGCCGTGCTTGATATTCATTCAACGCGGCGCGACGGCATCGCGTTTCTGTTGTTTCTACCATGGTGCGTGCGACGGAATCGCGAAGATATTTGCACGTTCATCCGCGTGGTGCGACGGCACCACGCCACTTGCTTCCTCCCGCAAGATAAATCAACATAAACGTTGGAGGGGGGGTTCGGCCGTGTTCATGCGGTCCGGCCCCCCCTCACGTTAAATAAAAACTCAACATGAACATTCAAAGCCTCATGTTAGACATGCCAGATCCACGTTCAAGAAATGGAATAATTAAAGAATGAAACAACAATCCCCTACCTCAGGTATAAGTTCGAGGATTTGACTATGTCCGCGGAAGTCGACGTCGCGGAGATCGCGCGTCGCGGAAGTCGTTCGTCAATTCCGTTGACGAAGAGATACGTCCGATGAGGCACGTCGTTGGCGAATCCTTGTACGCCGACGAAGGTTGTCCGAGGAAGGTGCGGTGTTCTCTCTCGTTGACACCGAAGACGAAGAAGAGCGGAGTGGCGTTCTTCGTCGGAAACTTGAGCGTTCTACGTCAAGTCTTGAGGAAAGTCAATTAATAAAGCAAACAACGAACTCAAGAACCCCTACCTTGATAATCACACGTTGACGTAGTCGTGGATTATCGGTGTCGATTCCTTTGACGTCGGAGGAAGAGTCGTTGTCGATGGCGTTCGTCGCGGAAAACCGTCGCGGAAGAGATGACGCAGAAGAAGTATGTCACGTCGCAGATATGGCGTCGCGGAAAGACCGTGTTCTTTGGCGAAGAAGTTCTTCGTTGAAGAACGGCGTTCTTCACGTTCTTCGTTGAGGTTGAGCGTTCTTCGTGATCTTCGTCAGAGATGAAGAAGAAGAAGAAAATGATGCTCTCCACCTCTCAAGAAGACAAACCATTCAACCAAAAATAAAATAAGACAACATCTTATTTTATTATCACATAACACACTAGAATTTCAAAGGTTTGAAATTCAAAATGGATAACTCCAAAATTAACTCACTTATTTAATATACATGAATTGTATAATTAAATATAAGTTAACTTGTCAATCCATTAAGAGGGAGAGTGGGGAGTTGAAAAGGTGGGGGTTCGTGTGGGCCCCACCACACTTAATCCTCCCAAGGGAGGTTAAGTGGGTGTGGGTCCCACTTCCAACCACCTTTGGTAGGTTTTTAATAAGTTAAAATAAAATTTGTCTTACACAAATTTTATTTAACTCAACTGAAAACCCCAAAACTAAATTTCAACTCGCAACAAACGCAACTCCCGAAAAGGTCTCTTTAAGCGAATAACGGCGTTGCGAGTTCATCGGTGCCCTCGGATTTCAATTCCGAGCACCGGATCAAAAGTTAGGAATTCCCGCTCGTTCGTTCACTGATCGTACCCGAGCCAAACTTCGGAAATTAATTCCGGGCACTCCGGGCCTCGGAATCAGGTGCCGTCTGAAACCGCGCTCTTGTGAAATTCTAAAGAAAATTAAGAAAAAATTTCCCTTGAATTTTACGGGTCTTTACATTACTCCCACCTCAGGGCTTTACGTCCCCGTAAAGCTACATCAAAAACTAGGGAACAAAAGAGGGTACTGAGCACGCATCTGAGCCTCCCGCTCCCATGTGCTCTCCTGGAGATTCTCGTGCCGCCATCTGTTGCGCACAAGAGGATTCGATCGCCCATGTAGGTCCCGCTCCTGTCGATCCTCTATCTCCACCGGGACCTCCGTAAAAGTCGCCCAATCGTCAAGGATGTGCGTCGGGTCGTGCACGTATCTCCTCAGCTGAGACACGTGTAAGACGTCGTGCACCCGGTGCAACTGAGGTGGTAGAGCCAGGCGATAAGCCACCTCGCCAACCTTACCGAGGACCTGGAAGGGTCTGATGAAGCGTGGAGATATCTTGCCGCCTCGGCCAAATCTCCGAATACCACGTCGAGGTGAGACCCGCAAGAAGACGTGGTCGCCATCCTCGAGTCCAGTGGCCTCCGCCTCCTGTCAGCATATGACTTCTGCCGGCTCTGTGTTGTCCTCATCCGTTCCTGGATGACATGGACCTCTTCTGACGTGGCCCGGACCATCTCTGGTCCCATAAGAGCTGCGAGATTTCTTCTTTGCCGATAAGAGAAACCTGGTCTCATCCCCTGGATGAACCACATTCGTTGCCTAAAACAGTCAATCCTAACATGGATGATACTAATCCATACCAAGGATGACGTCGTAAGGCCTCGACGCTACTACTAAGAGATCCAACCATTACTCTCGCCTCCAAGGGTTGAGTCACACTGTCGGCATCAGTGTGTGGTAACTGGTCTCCTCCAGTAGATGTCTCACAAGTGAGGGTCAAGTCAACAGTCAACTGGAACCTCTTAGTAACATCACAAAAGAGGACAGGAATGAAAACATCACAAAGGATGCGTCTTTTATTATTGCAGCTCATAATACAAGACGCTATACAAAAGCGACATTAACATGGAACTAGAAATACAAAAGACGTATCCACTAGTTCCTCCCCTGTCCACCTGCTCCCAGAGATCCATGATTTGTCGCTGCCTCAACCTCGGTGGCTCCCTCCAAGCCTG
Organism: Viscum album; assembly: GCA_963277665.1. NCBI lineage: Eukaryota > Viridiplantae > Streptophyta > Magnoliopsida > Santalales > Viscaceae > Viscum > Viscum album. The sequence continues at coordinate 39,685,051 of OY728129.1, read as the reverse complement.
CGGATCGAGGAGTCGGACAGTCACGTGCCAGGTGACCCTTTCCGCCACAGGAGTAACATTGTCCGTTTCTGGCACGCCTGGCTCTGACCTCACCTCGGGTGCCCCGCACCACCGGTCCTAAAACTCGAGAGCGCCCAACTGCTGGTCTGGTCCTCCTGGACCTCTGCTTCATCTGTCTACTGCCCACAGATGACTCGGCTTCTGATCGAAAAACACGCGGCAAAGGCAGAATCTCCTGTACACGCTCGGGGTGTAGAGATACTGGCACAAACTCCACCCTGAAGAAGGTCTTGAAGTCTTCCCATGCGAAGTTCATCTCATCACAAAACTGAAACAAGTGGCTCCACCACCTACCTACTGCTGCCTGAAGGAGGCTGGTAGCAAAGATCACCATGAAGTCTGCCGGCGTCCCCACTAGCCTGAAGACTCTCACCACAGCCTCCAGCCAAACCTCAGCCGCCTGCGGGTCCGTCTCTCCCCGGAACCTGGGTGGCCTCTAGCGCTGGAACTCGTGCAGCGCGCTCAAGCGTCGTGCATCGCCTGCTGCTGGGGCTGGTGGCATCGGTGGCCCAACGTATGGTAGTACCGCTGGTGCCTCCGCTGGTGCCTCAACTGCAAGAGGGCCCTGTACCGAAGCCTCGCCGCTCGACAGACTGTCAGCACGCTCATCCCTCCGGGCTCTAGCTGGTCGTCTGAGAAAAGACATCCTGAACGAAACAACGTAACACGATCAAACGATTATACCTGGTGAGCTGACCTGGTTTGAGCTGTTTTAAGGGGAAAAACCTTTGAAAACACACACGCAATCAGTGTTTTCGGGCACAAAGTCGGAAATCAGTTGTCAGGGTCCTATTGTATGGATACGTCGGCCGCCCGCACCAACACTGGACTCCCTGAACTGAAAACCACACTCGGTACTCTCAACACTATTGCTTCACAGAAAGAAACATCAGAGTTATAAGTTCTGCGGTAGAACCGAACTCCTCTGATACCAATTTGTCACGACCCACCCTCGGGGTCCGTGCCATGACTACCCCAAGCCCGCCTTCCATAGGCCTGGGGCTGGCGACTAGCACCAAGGCGTAAATCCCAGAAAAAGGGAAGGCATTGCCTTTGTAAGGTAAACAAACATCACAGAGTAAGCAAGCGGAAGTAAAACACTAAGTACAAAAAGAAGAGCTGAAAAGTAAAAAGGGGCCGGAAGTACAAGCCCAACTGTAAAGTACAACTCGAAAGGGAAAATCGCGACTGAAAAGTAAAGCTGCTACGCTGAGATGTCCACTGGAAATCCCACCTGAAGGGTGGGTACAGATAGCTCCTCTGCTCCTCGGGTCCCGCCATCCGCTCCGAGTATGTCCCACCCAGTGTCCACCTCCGGGTACCGCCTCGTCGTATAGTCCACCTCCAGGTACCGTCCAGTCCTTGAACCTTCGGCTTCTGTCAGCACTGTCCGTCGTCTGCAACCAACACAACGAGGTGCGGGCATAGCCCGTGCAGGGGTGAGTATAACGATACTCAGTAGGGACCCCGAGACCCTCAAGGTCTCACTAAAACCAACAAGGATAAACACAAGAAGATCTCAACAGATAAACCCTACTTAGGTATATGCCCATACATATACCTAAGTTATCAAGTAACTCATCTCAGTAATGAGGAAACACAAGAATCATGAGATCAACGGATAACCACTACCCAGGTATATGCCCATACATATACCTAAGTTATCAAGTAACCCATCTCAATCATGAGGAAACACAAAGGTCAAAGGTCTCAGCTCAAACCAGGATTTTCATTATCGAAACCGTAACTGCTGAAGTGCTCCGTCTCTAGAGTGTACAGTGGTCCTGTCACGACTCCGAGGTACTGCTCACTAACCTAAGACTGCTGAAGTACTCCTTCTGTCGAGTACTGCGGGCCAGCCACCCAAACACAGTAGTGCTTCCCGCTGAGGTATGTCACCCAAACTCCGTAGTGCACACCCCCTAGTAGCTTGCTGAGGTACTCTCCGGACGAGCACCGCGGGTCTGCACTGTCACACAGGTAGTGCTCCGTCCGCCATGGGTCTGCACCTCAGAAAGTAGTGCTCCGTCCACTGGGCTAGTCGACTCACTCCAAGTCGAGTCGGTCAAGCAGTCGTCAGGTCTCAGCCAGCTACACGGTCTCCGTACTTCGCACGCTCGTCACTGGGAGGGTCCGATCCACGAGCTACAGGTCAATACTCCAAGTATCTCAAAGTCCCACGAAGAAGTGTCTCAAAGGTCCGTCTCATCACAGGGGTCTCAACGCAACAGACGGCGCGTCGATCGGACGCCCGGTCTGTGAGTTATTAGCCTTTCCGTCCCAGGGGCCCGGTTGGTTTCGAGAGCGAAACCAATCCCGGCCGTATCTCAACTGTACCCCGAACTCCCATAGGGTAAACTCAAAGGGACCGTTACTCAACGTACCCACCAACGCCGCTGACGGTTCGTCAAGCGGACGTCCTGTCTGAAAGATATTAGCTTTCCCGTTCCAGGGGCCCGGTTGGATTTCGAGTACAATCCAACCCGGCCATACTCCGACTGTATCCAAAACTCGGGCGGAGTATGTCAAAAGTTCCGTCTCATCAAGAGGAAGTCAACGAAACAGACGGCGCGTCAATCGAACGCCCGGTCTGTGAGTTATTGGTTTTTTCGTCTCCGGGGCCCGGTTGGTTTTTAAGGAAAAACCAACCCGACCGTACTCCACCTGCGTCCAAACCTCGGGCGGAGTGTGCCAAAAGATCTGTCTCACTAAAAGGAACTCAACGCGACTGACGGCGCGTCAATCAGACGTTCGTGGCTCAAGATATGAGCGTTTCCGCTCCGAAGGCCCGGTTGGTTTTGTGAACGAACCAACCCGGCCGAACTCAAAGTAATCCGAAGCCTTGAGTGTGATAAACCGAAACGACCGTCTCGATCCAAGGATCGCGTTGCCGCAGACGGTTCGTCGATCGGAGGTCCGAGGCTCAAGTTATGAGCAAAAAACTAAAACTGGTTCGAAACGGGGGGGTCCGGGTCCGGGCCGACCCGGCCCGACCCCCCCCCCTGGGCGGCGGCGGCGGCCGGCGGCGGCGGTCGGCGGCGGCGGACGGCGGCGGACGGCGGGGGCGGGCGGCGGCGGCGGGCCGCGCGGCGGCGGCGGCGGCGGGCCGTGGTGGCGGCGGCGGCGGGCCGCGGTGGCGGCGGCGGCGGGCCGCGGTGGCGGCGGCGGGCGCCGCTCGTGGGTGGCACGCGGGGGCAATCAAGCCCCCCGCTTTTGGATTGGCGGCGCGGCTAAGCCGCACCGTTTTAACAAACGGCCCCCCTTCCAGGGGGCCCGTTATTTGGAAAACCGGGGGGCTGCTGCCCCCCCTCCTTAAAGAACCGCCCCCCTCTTAAGAGGGGGGTTTTTAAGGGTTGATCGGGGAATTAAATTCCCCGGTTTTTAAGTCATCCGGCCGGCCAGCTGGCCGGCCGGTTTTCTCAAACGGGACCGGAATTTCCGGTCCCCTTCTTCGGCTTCCTTTCCGCCGCGGCCCGGAACCGGCCGCGGCGTTCGTCGTCCGGCGCGGTGCGACGGCACCGCGCACCTTTGCCGTGCTTGATATTCATTCAACGCGGCGCGACGGCATCGCGTTTCTGTTGTTTCTACCATGGTGCGTGCGACGGCATCGCGAAGATATTTGCACGTTCATCCGCGTGGTGCGACGGCACCACGCCACTTGCTTCCTCCCGCAAGATAAATCAACATAAACGTTGGAGGGGGGGTTCGGCCGTGTTCATGCGGTCCGGCCCCCCCTCACGTTAAATAAAAACTCAACATGAACATTCAAAGCCTCATGTTAGACATGCCAGATCCACGTTCAAGAAATGGAATAATTAAATAATGAAACAACAATCCCCTACCTCAGGTATAAGTTCGAGGATTTGACTATGTCCGCGGAAGTCGACGTCGCGGAGATCGTGCGTCGCGGAAGTCGTTCGTCAATTCCGTTGACGAAGAGATATGTCCGATGAGGCACGTCGTTGGCGAATCCTTGTACGCCGACGAAGGTTGTCCGAGGAAGGTGCGGTGTTCTCTCTCGTTGACACCGAAGATGAAGAAGAGCGGAGTGGCGTTCTTCGTCGGAAACTTGAGCGTTCTACGTCAAGTCTTGAGGAAAGTCAATTAATAAAGCAAACAACGAACTCAAGAACCCCTACCTTGATAATCACACGTTGACGTAGTCGTGGATTATCGGTGTCGATTCCTTTGACGTCGGAAGAAGAGTCGTTGTCGATGGCGTTCGTCGCGGAAAACCGTCGCGGAAGAGATGACGCAGAAGAAGTATGTCACGTCGCGGATATGGCGTCGCGGAAAGACCGTGTTCTTTGGCGAAGAAGTTCTTCGTTGAAGAACGGCGTTCTTCACGTTCTTCGTTGAGGTTGAGCGTTCTTCGTGATCTTCGTCAGAGATGAAGAAGAAGAAGAAAATGATGCTCTCCACCTCTCAAGAAGACAAACCATTCAACCAAAAATAAAATAAGACAACATCTTATTTTATTATCACATAACACACTAGAATTTCAAAGGTTTGAAATTCAAAATGGATAACTCCAAAATTAACTCACTTATTTAATATACATGAATTGTATAATTAAATATAAGTTAACTTGTCAATCCATTAAGAGGGAGAGTGGGGAGTTGAAAAGGTGGGGGTTCGTGTGGGCCCCACCACACTTAATCCTCCCAAGGGAGGTTAAGTGGGTGTGGGTCCCACTTCCAACCACCTTTGGTAGGTTTTTAATAAGTTAAAATAAAATTTGTCTTACACAAATTTTATTTAACTCAACTGAAAACCCCAAAACTAAATTTCAACTCGCAACAAACGCAACTCCCGAAAATGTCTCTTTAAGCGAATAACGGCGTTGCGAGTTCATTGGTGCCCTCAGATTTCAATTCCGAGCACCGGATCAAAAGTTAGGAATTCCCGCTCGTTCGTTCACTGATCGTACCCGAGCCAAACTTCGGAAATTAATTCCGGGCACTCCGGGCCTCGGAATCAGGTGCCGTCTGAAACCGCGCTCTTGTAAAATTCTAAAGAAAATTAAGAAAAAATTTCCCTTGGATTTTACGGGTCTTTACAAAAACAGTGTACAATAGTGCCAAAATCAGATAGCTGACCATTCATTGAACCTTTAGAGGATGTGCGGTGGTGGAACTTCGATAGATCTCTAGAAATCAGAACCATACTACCATAGAAATGATATGAATCATGTATATAAATCCAACATCCAAATGAGAGAGAAGGGTAATGAGTCATCAGAGAAAAACCAAAAGTGATCGAGGTAGAGAATGTGTGAGAGCATGGACCAGTAAACAAGATTTCTCAGATGATGTTAAACAATAACAGTTTGATTCATATAATATTTTAATTAATTGGGAAAATATTGGTTTCATATATGTGTATCCATAGACCATACTCTTGTATTTTATGCCCAAAACACATACATTACATATTGGCTTCGATATGAGTTTTTTATTCCCAAACATAAGTGGCACATAATTACAAAATATAATGAAAACATTTCATTTCAAAAAATATGACTAAATTTTATTTTTTATCCATTTAGAATTAAGAACAAAATTAACCTAATAATTCAATTTTATTTATCAACGAATTTATATTTTCTATATAATATGAAACTATTAATTCAATAAAAAATCATCAACATCTCCCTGAAATTATCTATGTAAGTTGTCTTGTCAGATTTATACTGAGTAATACATTTCTTTATTACCTAGTAATGTAGAAATATAATATGGAGTGAGCTCAAATACTAAATAAAGGAAAAGATAAAATCGAGAAATCATGTCATAATCAGGATAAAAATTTTATGGAGAGAATTAGCAATCAACATAATTCCAAATAAAATTAAACTTAAAGAATAATATATTCATGGATAGTAATGAAAATAAATAGATCACATGGATAATAATAATTAAATTCATGGTGATGGAATGTAAAATTCTTTACATCTTCAACATAATGTTAAGGCCTCAACCAAACATCATTGTTACAAGAAAGACTATAGTTTGGGAACCTTCTTGATTTGGGAAGGCATACACCAAATACAAAAACATGATTTTCTTATGAGACCTACCAATGCATAAATTGGATATATAATTTTAGGCCCCATCTATCATTTTTTCATGACTAATTTAGTCGTAATATGTGGTAATGTGTAAAAATTACATAATCAAATTTTATAGTAATAATATATATTGGAATAACAACAAACAAAGTGCTAAAACATTTTCCCATGTGAATAAAATGGATAACATGACCATTACCTATCTATATAAAGATAGAGTATGTTTAAACTATGCATGACTTACTTTCATACACAATCAATAAAAATATATAACATAATAAAAATACATGGGTTATAAATAGTTCTCGAGTCCTTAAATCGAATATCCTTTTATTTAAGAATACCTACAAATAACATTATATACAGAAGGTATTATACATTTATCTAAATAGTTTTCCCAATAAATTTAATTATATAATGTAGAAAAAGAACATTCAATCAATCGAATGATGTTTGGGGTGTTTATCAAGGAAATTCATCGAATGAAAAATCATATCAATAATAGAGGACAACATTAAATAAAAAGGGACTGATGAATCAGGTATTTGATAGAAAATAATATTTCATAATCCTTCTAGAAAAGATGTATTGTTTTCGAAAAAATGTATATCCCTGATGTAACAAAATATATTTAGAAGTGTGCTAATATAGATGAAAAAAATCCTTATAGAAGAATCATTTGAATGGTTTCACAAAATTATGGATCATGAATAGAATTTTTTATACCAAGAGTTTAATCCGCCAAATAATCAATATATACATTAATTATATAGTAGATAATATAACGTAAATTCCTTTTGGTTAAATTATTTAGAATATGAAAAAAATGAGAGTGAAATTTTTAATAATATTTTATAAACAATTTTATAATTGTTGTATAATAGAAACATTAATGTCATTTATAAAAGAAATATTTCAAAAGGTGAAGTGAATGATTTTGAATGTAATTTCTTTTAAAAAGGAGATAATATAATAGATCCTTTAAAATTACATCACATTTTCTATTGGATATATGTTTCCAATACTAAATAATTTTATAACGAAAAGAAATAAAAAATTTAATACATTGAAAATTCTTTTGTTCATAACCCACATGGTAAAAAATTGTTTTTTTATTAAAATATATTTTATAATAATGGATTCTAAATTAACATAATGTATAATATTATTTTTGAATAACCTATGAAATATTTATGATAAAAATTATATCTCAATGAATAAAAATTGATTAACCAAAAATCCATGCAACATGGCTACCATTTTATTCTAATGAAATTTGTGGAAAAATGAATTATTTGAATTATTATTAAATGTTAATAACAAAAATAATTGAAATATATATGTTTAGGTGTTTTCAATAAACCACATAAAAAAATCACATCATATATCATAATCATGTCTCAAGGTGTTATTTATTGAGGCAAAAAAATCTTTCTGATTTTCTCACATTTTCATCAATATCCATTAAAATAGAATTCCTATAATTGAAATTAAAATATAATAAAATTTTATTTTAATAATAATTATTATTTTATTATAATGTGATGGATGTAATAGTAATAAAAGATAAATATTACAAAAATGAAGGATTGTTTAATACTCACTTTGAGACCATGAACATTCATTTGTAAGTCTCCAGGGAAATAAAGGTATTAAGATAAATAATGAATAATAAAGTCTTATGAAATTTGGAGATGATTATAGGAGTAGAAAATTTGAAGTGTTTTAGGAATAATTTTAATGAAATGTGTGTGAAATGAATTTATTGAAGTGCCTACTTTTATATGTGAAATGAGATGACATTTTTATAAATACTCGTAATATTTTTGTAATATAAATTTAATCTAAAGGATTTTCAATCAAAACATATCATCATAGAGTGTGTATAATATATAAGGTTTATAAATCCTATAAAATTAAACAAAACAAAAATTTTAACTCTTTTTCATTATATCTTCCAATTTTACCATTTTAACTTTTATCACAGAAACCAATTTTTACCGATGTAATGTATACATTATGTATAAAAATAAAATGGTCCTTTTTTACATAACATAGAACTAAATAATCCTAATTTAAAATAAATTTATTAATATAAAATTTTATAAATGGATAGAAATTATTTTAAAATAATAACTGCAAAATCTCTTAAATTAATTTATTAATAAAAATATTACTAAATTTCTGAAATATTGGATTTATATTTATAAACTCAAATGAATATTTTAAAATATTAAACAAAAATTAAAAAAATCAAATTTTTTTATAGAAAATGGTCACATTTATTTCTATGAAATATTTACATATGAAAAATTTCATAAATCATGGTATTTATAAAAATGATTTATTTCACTAGTCACTTTAAAATGAATATTTTCATAAAATCTCAAAAACATAATCCTAAGATAATATGGAATTGTTAAATACATAAATTAATTTAATATATTCATATTTAAATTCAATAATATTAGAATATAACTTCTAAATATTAATATAAAATTATAATGAAAAATATTTTAAGAGGAAAATAACGTTTATGAAAATGTTAACTATTATTATCATTATTTTTAACCAATTACAATATAATTAGTGTTAATATATTACCCATGTAAATAATATAATTTTTCTATAAAGAGTTTATTTTATTTTAAAAGAACCTAAATGTTCAATATTCATAGAGGTGACATTTTTAATAAATAATTTTTCTGATGATTTATTTAGCTAAACTCTTTCAATTTATCAGTGTAATAACATTGATATTGTCCCTTTTTCTTAATTAAAAAATATTTTTTAATTTTTTTACCCTTATTTTTACTCTATAGTTCTAATAAAACATTTTAATATTAATCTATTTTTCTTTATTTATTATGGATTTGTGTTGGGTGTGAATAATGTTATCAAAATCAATTGTTTTTAAAAAGAAAAAAATTCAACGTCTCGTGGTGTTATAATCTATGCTATCCCCCACTCCATAAATAGATATAATAGAAGATATATTTTTTTGAATGATGTTTCTATTTTAATATCATAAGTAGTAATTGGGATCACATTTTTTGATCCATTATTTTAACAAAAATCATCATAATTAGTTACATTATTTTCACCATTTCGAAGCAAAAAATATCTTCTAGCTCGTTGAAGACATTTCCTTAGTTTATTCTTTACACATCAATCACATATAAGAAAATAGATCTTATTTACATCAACATCATTGTCAACAAAACAACCATGATATTACACATTATCTTCTTTAGTATATTTTGGGATTTAACTATTTTCACATTTTTTATTGTAATTCATGATAACAATTTTTCATAATAAAAAATTCCATAACTCGAGATATTATTTCATTTAGATCACTCCATGAATAATCTCTAAATTTTCCATGGCATCCATTTTTTTATTTCATCTTTCATGATTCATCCATTAAAATAAGAAAAATTATCTATTCATGGTTTATGAATAATTATCATAATCATAGTTTTATTTTAGTATAAATACCTGAAAAATTAAAACAATGTAATGTATTTCTCTTAGATATTATTATATTACCTTCTAGATCAAAACAAAATCAGTATCAGTTCAATTTAGGCTTATTTAGGTTATATTATGTATATCTACATAACATAATTTATTTATATAATAAATCATTGGTAATAAATTTTAAATAGATTTATAATAACCAAAACATATCCCTATGAAGTGTCAATCCATTTGTATTGATAGGCCTCATTATTATGCACCTAGTGACAATTGAGTTAACACCCAATTTGTGATCTTAAGGTTATATCCCAAAGCTATGTCCATGATATTGAATACGTCCACTTGTAGTATCTAGATAAAGATTTAGTTTCTAGGATAAAGTCATACTTTAAAATTTATCAAAACAACATATTTCTATACCATACATTGAATTATCTCTTAAAACTATCCCTAGAATTTTTAATAATGATATCTTATCTTAATCTAAATAAAATATAAAAATTAATGCATAACATTAAATCATATTCAATCCAATTGATTTATTTTTACCTTTTAAATTTTGTTCAACCATAACATATCAACCCTTAAATTATTATTAATAAACATCTTAATCTCTGATGAAATCTAAGAACTACTCTAATACAAACTATGTTTCTTAGGACCCAAACTCAAGAATATTATTTATAAAACAAAAAAAAATATTTAATTTTGTACCAATTGTAAATTATCAGACAAAACAGTCTCATAATTACATGTATTAATAAAAAAATTCATTACATACATTCAAAAAAACATTTTGGTTTATAGACTTATAAAATTTATATAAATAAAAAACTAACATACCCCATATATTTTTAATCAACTGTAAATTTATTACTACTAAAATAATGAAAACAATATAAAAAAAGTATTAAAAATGTCCCAAAAATTATCCACATAAGCTCTACTATGAAAAACACCATGTTTAATAATTTTCATTGTAACCTGGGGAATTGTAAACATAAGATGGGGTAAGCTTGGATACATATTAAGGTAAATCATATAATTGAGGAAACCATTCACGAAATATTTTTTCCTGATTAATTAATCATCAAAATATCATAATCAACTGAATATGTGAGAATATAATATAATCAGATTGTAATGAATGTAAATAAATAACATGGAAAAAAATAAATGAATTCTTGGTGTGATAATGAATAATTTCAAATATCATGATCGTAACCTCAAGGAACCATCAAAGAAATAATTCAAATCATCAAGACCGTAGTCATGAAATCTACCATAGTTGGTGATAAATACACCAAATAGTGTAAAAGTTTTTTTTATCATTAGTCCAATTAAGGCTTCAAGGTGTTACAAAATTTCAAACCCGATTTTCACCTGTTTAATTCCATTCTATTCATCATATGAGAGAATAAGTAAAAAAATACACAATCATCATTTCAAACAATCATCTATATTGAAATAACAACATACAAAAGACCTATAATTTTCCCCATGTCAATATAAGGGATAAGAAGATCATAAAACATCAAGATAAATATTTCAGATGGTTAAAAAACACATAGTTAAATTAAACTACTAATTATAAATTATCTATATAAAAATAAAACATATATTTTTTCTTGATATTTATCCAATAATAAATAAAATTGTTTATATATTAGAATCCAGAAACCTAGAACCACATACAAGATGGGGTATATGGTCGTGTTAATAATTTCAATAATAAATCAATACATATAATATTATGAAAACCCCTTCAACTAATGGAATGAAATATTGTGTTCATAGAATTAATGAATTAGATGAAAAATCATTTATATAATAGAGGATAACTTAGAAAGAAAATGGTGGTGATATTTCATATCTATGATACAAAAAATTATTTTGTAATCTATCTTGATAAGAATGTGTATAGTTTAAAAAGAACATATCCACAATGTATTAAAGGAAATTCACAATTAATAGTAATGACATAGAAATTATCATTCAAAAAAATAATTCTCCAAATGATATCATATAAGAATGGATAAAGAATCAAATTGTCTGATTCCGTGAGTCCAACACTACAAATTGAAACTATATAAATTTATTATAGAATAAATCATGTATCATAAATCCTGTGAGTGTAAATACTTTTTAACATTAAACGGATACTAGAGGTGAAAAATTAATAGATATTTTAGAAATCATTTTTAACGTTAACATAAAAAATTGATTTATAAGTAAATTTCCGAAGTAACTTTTGAATATGTAAAGTATTATAAGTTAGAAACTATTTCATTTTAAAATATTCTCCAGTAATTAATATGATAAAATTATATAAACATTATCTATATGAAATTGGGACCCAATATTAAACAATTTTATAATAAAAATAACATAACCTTTCAAATTATTGGAAAATATTGTTGATATAAACCTACGTAGTATCAAAATGTTTAAAATAATAATCCAAATTTTAAGATAAAATATAATATAATAAAATATTGTGGATGAAACCCCCATGAAAAAATTATAGAAGAAGCATTATAACCCACTGAATGAAAATTGTGTTATATGATATCCTCGAAACTGGGGACAAAATTGAATAAAATTACATTGGATGAAAAGGAATTAATTTTTATTATTACATAAATAGAATAAAAAAATATATGATGAAGATATTTTAATAGGAAATAAATATTTAATACAATTAAAAAATGGTGTAAAGTATAAAAATGTATTATATTGTTAATATTTGAGACAAAGAACCATTGTGGCTATTATTGAATTTTAATCAATACCCCTTAAAAGATAGGGGTTGTAATACACAATAAAATATAATTATTAAATTATAACTTGTGATATGATATGTCAAACAATTATTAAATGTTCATTTTTATTGTAAATTGGTGTATAATATAATACATGTCTTATGAGAAGTGGTTTGAGACAAAAAAACATATAAAAGTAAATTAATAATTGTGGTAAGAATAATTTTATAATTAGGTCATATAGAAGAATTTTAAAACCCATTCAATCATGGATGTAATTAAATATATTTTATTTATTTTTTATAACACATAAATTTTGGAGTATAATATATCAATTATAATGCTTATACCTCAATAGAGAAAAAACGAGGTTGCATGGACCCTTACCTTGTTCCTACTTCGTTCATCACATGGGGTTAGCTTTCATAATAGTAAATTTATTTTTATTAGAAAACATATCAATAACCTTATTGATATATATTTTATTTAAAATGGTCCATTTATTATTATTTTCAACTTATTTATAGTATTAATTTTCTTATGTTTTTAAGTAAGTGGTATCAATTCACGTTTTCTAACTGATTTGGGTGATCAAATATGATATTTTAATAATAAGCTAAACCAGTAATATGTCCATTAAAAATTAAAAAATATATTCATAATTTTCTTATTAACATTTAATAATTGTATTATTTTATTTATTTTATTTATCAATGATAGAGTTTTATAGCATTGTTCAAGTAGGTGGTTCAATAAACCCAAACATGAACACATTATTTCTCAACTGGTGAGTATGGTTAAATACTATTATAACATCATCATAAAAATAATAAAAAATTTATTTATAATTCATCATATAACTTTACTATATTAATATTTTTTTGGATAATGAAATATAATCAATATTAATAATGAAAAATGTTATTTCTTAGTGGAGATATGCCGCAAAATGATTTTTTAATATGAAATGAAAAAAATTAATAATTGTTTTAAAAATAATATAATTATATTTTGGTATATATATAATAATTATTTAATTTTATTTATAAGGATACAGGTGGTTTTTTAGAGAAATATTAAAATCAAAATTGGTAAGGAATGAGTAATATTCACTTTGGGACCTTGAACATTCTATTGAAATAATCCATAGAAATGAACTGTTTAGAATAAATAATTGAAAATAATGGATTGTGAACATGAAATAGGTTTCTAGGAGAAGTTATATTTTATATTTAATAGAATAAATTTGTTGTAAAATATGTCGAATGAAGGGGTTGAAATTCCAACATTTATAAGTCAAAATAGATTGTATTTTTGTAAATACCCATAAATATTTAGTAATGCGAGGTCACATTAATGAAAAGTGAATGAAATATGAAGAAATAATAGAGTGTGTAGTATAAAATGTTATTAAATCCTATAATATTAGATTTTGAAAATGTTTTAAATATGTTTTATACTATTTAACATTTGATTATTCACATTTAGAATTTTACTATTTCACGCGGTAACTAGTTTTCACCCTCGTAAAATATCATTCATGTGTAATAATCATATGGTAATTTTTATATATATTGGAACTTTTATTTAATATTTTTTAAATCATTTAATATGATTAAATTTCAAAAAGTGATATATATCAATTTTAAAATAATAAATTCTTAATGTGTTAAAAACAACTTATTATAGAAATTATTAATTATGTTCCAAAATATAGTATATTTGTTCATAAAAAAGAATCAATTTTTTTAACACATAATGAAATTATAATAGAAATAATTCTATAAAAATGATTTCATAAATTTCTGTGAAATTCATATATACGGATAATATATTTATATCGTAGTATTTCTAAAAATGGTATATTTCACTCTTCACTATAACATGAATATTTTTTTAAAAAAAATCACACAATTTATTCTAACAATATATCTAAATGATAAATATATAAATTTGTTCATTTTTGACAATTAACATTATAATATTTTAGAATTTTAATTTTAAATAATGACATAAACATACAATGAAATGTGTTCTTCATGGGAAAGTACATTCTAAAAATGTTAATAATTATAAATATTATTTACTATAAATTAATAATCATATTCATCTTAAAATATTTTTAATATGATTAACATATTATCTCTAAAATTTATTTCATTTTGTAAAAAGCATATAGATATTCAATATTTATAGAGCTTACATTTTAATGCATAAATAAGTCTTATTATTTATTTACGTACAATAGTTTAACTAATTAATGACCTAACATTAATAAAAACCATTTTTTTAATTTAAATATATATTTCATAATCCAATTACAAATATTTTTACCCACTAATTATATGTATAAAATTTAATTGTTATATAATATCATTCAGTTCGTTGTGGTTCCTTGTAGTTCATTGTTGTATGTGAAGCGAGCTATCAAACACATTATGTTTTTAAAGGAAGTATAAAATTTTATATTGCATGGAATTTTAGTAATAGGTTTTCCCTGATTTGGATAAACCATGTATAAAACCATGTAAATCTATTAATTTGGTGTTATATTTCAATTTCTTGGTTGCCTCATGGTTTTCATAATTGTGTGGTCAAAAAACACGAATTCACAAATTAAACCAGTTCCTCTACAAAGGATGTTGAATGGTTTGGAGAATTGTGTCATAAAAAATAAAATCTACCAAGTTTTTAAAAATTATAAATTTTCAATTTCACCATCATAGATTTTTTTCCCTAAATAAATATTACCTTCCCATTGTATTCAAATACATCTCTCACACATGAGGAACCTCTCCCCATTCCTCTTTCAGGTATTTCATATACTTTTTCTTCAACATCATTCAAAAAATTACCAAGTTCCACCTCTACATCAATTTAAGTTTTCATTCCTTATTTCATATTTCTCACATATACCGAAATCCAGGGTTTCCTAAGGTGCCTTAATGATGAATTTAATTTATGAAGATTTGAATATTATGGATTTACATGGGATCATATTTGTTCGATTTCTCTTTGTCTTATTGATATAATCTATTTACATGTGGTTTGGATTGATTAATATAAGTGGTTTCATTTATTACATTGTTGGATGAGGTAATTTATTATTTGTTATATAAATTTAAATATAGAAAACATAAAAACAATTTAGATTTCTTTATGGACTAATTTATATAATAAATTATGTTTGATTGCCCTATTATATTGGAAATGGTAAAATGTTAGTTTTATGGGGGGAATTTTATTTATTTATTACATAATGATATTCCTTTCTCAAGGATAATTTATTTATTTTAGTTAAAAATTATTTGAACTTAGGTGAATTTTTATGTGATTCTAGATATGGATGAGGTCATATTAACTAGTTATGCATGTCACTGTGACTAGTGATGTAATTATTGTAGATCCCTCATCGGATAATAAATATATTTATTATCAATCCCCCCAATTAAGAGAAGTCCTATAATTATTGATACAACACAATTATATTAATCTAAACATATTTTCCATAGGGTTCACTCACTTTATACATATTATGGAAGATTAATTTAAAATGTTTGGTTGATATTCATTATTCCATAAAAATAATTTCATATTATTATTATCTTTTTTTGTTGTTAATGTACACTTTATTATGGTATATTCAAACTACAATGAGTTATTTTTCAAATAAATGCTTTATAATGAAAACATGATAGGATCTTATTTTTCTTGTTCTAATAAAATCATGTAAACGTTAATGGGGTATATATACTTTGTTTTATATGATTCATTAAATGTAAAGGAATCAATTAGATGTAATGGGTATTCATTTTTGGTTCATTTTGGTTATGGAGGTGACTTAATGGGATAATTCACTAATTTCACATGATGATGGTAATTTTATATTTTTTATCATATATTATTCAGCCTAATTATAGTGAACTTTTATCACCTATTTCGATCCCATATAGTCCCATATTTACATTTTATGACTGTTATTTTATCATTTAAATTTCATCTTAATGATAGAGTTTTTAGATACTACCGCCATATTTATTTTATTTCTGGTATTATATGTTGTTAATATATTTATTTATGTTACATTATTGAGTTCATAACCCACCGTGGAATAATGTAGCCTTATCAGTTTTTTGGTTGCGACATAATGATATTATTGTTATGCATTGGGTGAAACTATTTCATAAGGGGTATTCCTTCATTCCATGGAACTAATATCCATCTCATGAGGATTAAGAACACCATTTGAGACATTTATCTTACCAGTTAGTTACCCAGGTTTATGGTATTACATGGATGGTTTGGGTGATGATTATCGAAATAAAAAATCTTATTCTCTCCAGAAGGAACAGTTCCGATGTCATTTAATTATTTCTATGGAGAATGAAATAATAAAAATACTAAATTTCAAGAAATAAAATTATTTATATCTAAATGATCATATTGTTTTATACCATTTTCAATATAGAGTGTATATAAATATCCATGACCAATTATCCTTCGATGATATGCTTTGGAATGTTGTTTAATCTTGGTTGTTTTTATGGGAAACCCCCCAAAAAGTGGATTATCTTTCCTCTACCTCATTAAAGTAACAAAGAGAGTGTTAGAAATCCCAATGTGGACATGTGTAGCTGTTTGATGACCAGATGACCATGAAATGGATCATATGGGAACACACCATAACCAAAGATTATAAAAATAAACCAGTTATGACACGAGTTCCCTCATTAATTCCAAAGGTGTAACCATTATCATCACAATCTTATAAGAGTCTATTAAATTAATTTCAGTAAAATTGTACATAAGAGTAAGAAATATTAACAATACATAACTCATTAATGACTCTTTGGATTGCTTATCAATAGCATTGGGAGGATGGGTATCATCCCAAAAAATGGGATAGTAGAAACCAACCCATCAAAAATATATGAGGATTCGTAATATGTTTATATCAATGCTAGATACTTGGAATACCACTTCATTAATGAGAAGGATTGAAATAAAATCTCTATCTACATCCCATGTCATGGAAGTGTTTATAGTGTATTATGAAAACGGGGAATATTTGGTCATGGTAGAGCTTAACATTCATGAATTATTTTGGGTGAATCCATATATGCATTTAAAACCTAATGAAAAGAACTACATAGGCCCAAAAAGGACATTGACCTGACATTAATGCACATAGTTGTCATTTGATCCTCATCATATGAGTGGAATATCTAGTAAATTTATAATTTCTTAGTAAAAATAAAAATGATAGAAGTCTATCTCACCCAAAATCAAAGATCAAAATATATTCTCATGATTTTAGTTAGGTAAATTATTCATTATTGAATTAAATTTGAGATCTATGTTCTCAATGTAAAAAAAAACTAAAAGAAATATGTCTGGGATACTAGTCAAAAAATTTAACATTTTGAATGGCCTACCCATACTTTCATCCAATATATCAATTTTTCCTTCCACTTTTCAGTAGATGTAATGAACCATCATAGGTTACCCTCAAATTATGCACTTGACCTGATCTACCACATACAAGATGGGAATTCCCAATCCACAAGGGCTGATGAAAAGCACCCTCGCATCGAACAAAAAAATAGAGGGAACGATTTCACCCTACCTATAAGAAACACATTGCATATATATGCATGAAAAATGAATTATATAGAGGAATTATAATAAATATATGACAAAACCGGAAGAAGATAGAAGAAACAAGAAAACTGAAACTGTAGCTAAAAATCCAAATATAAGTCTAACTTAAATGGACCAAAATGAAACAACTACTCTAAATGATAGAATGGAGGAACTCAGACCATCACACATCCATCTACCTAACCCAAATGATATAAACCCTCATCTCTCCAATGTGACACTTTCCATTTCCCAACAAGGGAAGACATAAAAAGGTCTACCCACCACTAAATATATGTGAATTGTATGAGCTAACATGCTCAGTAGGATCCCACCCAGTTGTTCCATAACAAGACTCTATTAAAAAATTCTGAGATTCTCATTTTAAATATTATATGTCAGGATATGTATTAAAGTAGTTATATAAAACATGTTTAATATTTTCCTATTTATCACAGTTCTAAAAAAAATAGGTTATATAAATTTCAAAGAAATTTTTTCATATTACATGCATATCAAGGCTAAAAACCATATTCAATAAAAAAAATAGAAGTAGATTTATCAGCACGAAGGATCACTATAGGTAAAACTAACATACTACTTATACCAAAATCAATCATCTACACAATCTGATTAATATATCATATGCTAATGAAGTTGAGGAATACCCTATGAGAAAACCACCATAACAATGTTAATATCATTCCCCAGTAACAAAGGGGCCTGGAAACAAATGACATCCCAATAGTAGAAGCTCCTGATAATCACAAAACATTGGCAATGGTCTCAATTTAATCCTTCCACTTTGTAACTATGTTAACCCATGTGATATTTTTCACAAATAATTTTCAATTCTTTGAAAATTCCTCATTTTTATATATATATCAACAACCATGGAAAATCCATTTTTGATTAATAAATAATCTTCAACATGAAAAATTAATCATTCCATTTTCATCATAATTTAGTTTATGAAACCAAACCAATTAGGATCATCAAAATAGGCTACATACGAAACAACATAATGCAAAACACTGGTCACAAATTACTGCGATAGGATCCAACAACGATGAAAACACCCATGGTGAAAATCATGTCCCTAGAATCGAATAAAAATAATAGGATAGATTGAATTTGGACAAAAATGGGTCAATGGAAAGGAGAAAACCCACATACTTAAAAAATGGACACCCACCACCGCATGATGAACAATGGAATTTCCTATATAACAAGATCACAAAATGGGTCATGGCTGAAGACAAGATAAAACACCAACGTAGATCAGTAAATATGATAATGAAACCCAAATGTGCTAGTAGAATCAAATGAAATGAATAAGTAGAAAGGTTAGTTACACAGAGAGATGTATTAAAACAATAATATAGATTAAATTCCAAATAAATCTGTTAAGAAGGAATTGTGTCTCCAAACATTACCAGATATGAAGAATGCGTCGAGAGAAAAGAAAATATGGTAGCTGAATGGTCATGTGAAACCTGAACAAAACCCTTAAAATTCTGTTATCAAGGAGTTACATTACATGTAACTCCTTTACATGTCATGATATTTATGGTGTTTATGTATTCTGAAAAATCCATCACCTCAAATTAAAAATCTATTCCATAAAAAATTCATGACATGAAATATAACATTACATTGTGTAACTAGTCAATGTGTGAAGCCTTATTTGACATGAATCTAGAAACTCTTATATGTGATGTATCATATTTTCATTGTGTTAACTTCTCTTACAACCTTCTAAAAACATTGGTTAATGAAAAATGTCCAAAAAATATATGACTTCACCATTATAGGTATCTTTAAAATTCCTTCATGACACTATATAGTAAATGTGAAAAAAGAAAACCATGATGAGGTTGATATAAAACCTATTAGATTGGTAATATGATGTTACAAACACAATAACATAAAGATTCTTCATACTTGAAAAGTCATGTGGAAGATGTAATCTCTAGGAATAGATAATTCCATTACTCCCTCATCAATGACATGTGTTCCCAAGTATCATAATAATATAATCCTTTTATCCATAACACTCTGAATAATAGAAATGAATTCACATGCAAGACTTTCTATTGAGATTCAATGATGACTACAAAAAAACTATGTGATTAAAATGGTTTTTTCATTTATATACATTTAAATCCCCACTAAACACATTAGCAATGGATAGCCCTAACTGCCGCTAATATGTCCGTCGATAGTGATTATAGGTGGTTCAAGACAAACACTAGTAAAATAATGTTAAATTAAAAGGTGGTTAGGTTAAGTGATATTTTAAGCCATTTATGTTCTCCATAATTCTACATTAAACAGTGGTTGATGGGCTTTTATAACTACCCTTACAACTATATTTAGATTAGGGGAGGATATAACCTCTCATAATCCAATCATGAATCCTAATTTTAGGGATGGTTATAACATACCCAAATCAGAATATATTTTTTATATAATGATTCTCCATCCTAGAACAATGAAACCCCCTTCCACTCATTCCTTCTCCAACCAGGCACACTCGAGACACTCACCCACAGAGCCAGACACCCCCACCACATGACACCAACCCTGACAACCCGCCATAGACACAAGAAACAAAGTTTACATAACAACCCACCCACACACACCCACCCAACAACCTATATATCCACACCACATTTTACCCGATAAGTTGGATGGTAGGACCCTCATGTGAGGAGTTCGGCCATTCAAACACCTCTCCCACTAGCCCATGTAGATTAAATTCTACATATTGAGAATCAAACCCACAACTGGTCATCTATTCCCTCCACCTCTCTACCACTATGGTGCAATGCGTTATGTATGTTATATGCAACATATTATATTTATTTACATTAAAAAATATTCAATATTAGATATATATAAATATATTTGTGTATATAAATATAAATAATACAACATATTTTTTATATATGATATATTATGGCATGAAATTTTTATATAACATATTTTTGGATATCATGTATAATAATAAATGTTTTTACATAATAAATATAATGTATTTGTGTATACTATATGATTTTTATTTGTCTAAAATATATATCTATATATAATATATTAGAAACATAAATATTGGATAATACAAAATATATTTATGTATAATATATATATATATTATATTATATTATATTTGGAAATATAATAAAGATATAAATAATTATATTTAAATATATAAAAATGTATTCATACAAATAT
Organism: Viscum album; assembly: GCA_963277665.1. Taxonomy (NCBI): domain Eukaryota; kingdom Viridiplantae; phylum Streptophyta; class Magnoliopsida; order Santalales; family Viscaceae; genus Viscum; species Viscum album. The sequence continues at coordinate 39,663,802 of OY728129.1, read as the reverse complement.
TTGTAAATACATTTATATTTCTTTTTGTGTGCTTGAATTTATGTATTTAAATAATATTTATATATATAATATAATAAAAATCTATATTTACATAAATTTTTTTATATAAATATATATGTATGTTTGTTTGTGGAAGCTTAATATTATTAATTATTATTATTATTACACATATTTTTTAACTATAATAATTATATATTGATTTTATAGATACTATAAATTTATGTATTTTATGATTCATATTATTCAATTATATTTTAAATATATGTATGTGATTATATAAATTTATATTATATCATTTCTATATATATATAAACAAAAAAACAAAATACATTCATATAATTGAAAATATATAATATAACTAAATAAAATATATATTTACTAAATTAATTTATAATTGACAAGGCATACTACAATATATATGTAATAATTATTTTATATATATCTATATATAATTAAATATTTATCATATAATATATTTAATGTAATTATAATATATATATATATATATATAGATTTACATTTAATTTCCTTTATATTTTCAATATTTTTATACATAATATAAAATTAAATTATTTTTAAAAAACATTACAATAGAAATATTTTTAATATAATATATGTATAATATAAATCATAATATAAATGTATAGTATTTATAAAACCATATATAAAATTTATAATTTTGATTAAATATATTTATAAATAGATTTCTTTTATCTATACTAGTATTTATATATGTATCCATTTATGTTTATATGCATAATTATTTATATAATGTCTTTGTATATATATAAGATTATAATATCTTTAAGTATATTTATATAATATTTCTATGTAATATATATATTTACCCACATGTGGACCATCAAATATATTATAAAATTCTAATTTATGTAATATTTATTTTTTAAAAAATAAATAAAAATATATAGGGTGTTTAAAACCCTCTATAATAAAATGGATTAGAAGAGGTTCATGACCCCCAGCAAATTTCATGAATTAGCGGGGATTAAATACCACTTTAATTTATTAGATTATAGAGGGTAAAACCCCCTCTACTATCATTAATTTTGTGGGGTTCTAACCCCCCTCTAATTTCATTTATTAGAAGGGGATTACAACCCAATCCAATTTCATTAATTATATGAAGGGGTTCAAAAACCCCTATAATTACTAAATTATAAGAAGGGTTTCAAAATCCCCTATAATTTCGTAAATTAGATGTTGTTGGTATCTCCATTAATCTAAGGGATTAGAGGTAGTTCATGAACCCTTCTAATGTCTTAACTAGAGGGGGTTGTGAATTCCCCCAAAATCTTTTTTAAAAAATTAAATATATATATATATCAAAATGAATATTATATAAAATTAAATCCCTTATATTCCAACTGAATATGTAACACTAATAAATATTAAAGTAGTGGTATTTATGACATAGAAACCTCTAAAATCAAGAAAAAAATATTAAAAATATACTCCTAAAAAATTTAGATAGGGTTATCAACTCCCTATAAATTTGATGATTAGAAGGGTTTGTACATAATCCACCAAAAATGATATTATATTGTTGTGGTACATAACCCCCCTTTAATTTTTTTTGATAATATGATATATTTATTTTAGTGGATCAAAACTGGTATCTCAAAAATAGAAGTAGCTTCTCGAATTAGACTTCAACCGAACTCATAATGTATGTGGGATTAGGACAGTACTTCATAAGACCAAATATGTGACTAACATTATTATTTACAATAAATTTAACTTGAAATTAAAATCGATAAGCAACACACCCAAGCCCTCAGTTTTCTCAACATATCCAACAAATATCAGATCCAACATTACCTTTTCTTCATGTTTTTTATGACCTAAATATGGAGATACATTCATGATGACTCATTCACTAACATAATTCTACATAGGATGGAACCACCGATCCACATATGATTTTTGTGGAATCTAGTAGGTAGCTAGATGTCGATGCACATTCCGAATCTTTTTTTATGTATCCTAGAACTAACTAGGTCCAACTAAACATACTTTTCCAATCTACACCCAAAAATGAGGTGATCTACAAGAGAATCTATACAACACCTCAAAGGGATCCATTCTTATTGACAAATAATAATTGTAGTTGTAAAAAACTCTTTCATTCCCAGATGGCTACCCCTTGATCCCCAAAAATCCAGGACACATACATTATGTATATCTTCTAGGATTTGAATCGCATGCTTCTTATGATTGGATTTTTGGTGATGGTATGGTGTGATATACTTGACCTGATCTCCCATTAACTCATGGAGACTCCTCCAAAAACATTAGGTAAACCTAGGATCACTATACAAAGCAGTAGAATAAGGACTCCCATGTAACCTCAAAATCTTCTACACATATTGATTACCTAGATCAACAACCCTAGTGGTATCCCTGATCAGAATAAAATTAGTAGACTTCGTCAATCGATCAATGATTACCGAAGTATAATTTTTCCTCAGGGATATTGTGCTAATCCAATAAAAAAATATGTGGATACCTTTTCCCATTTCAAGGACCATGTTGGAAGAGGTAGACACAATATTGAGTGTTTTAAGTACATTGACATTATCCATTGGAGGGTGTTACAATGAGACACATAATCTATAATATAATGATTCATACCAGGGCAAAAAAAATTTCATCTCATGTCAGAATACATCATTGTAGGGCCTAAACGAACATCCCATGAAGAGATGTGATAAGTAAACAAGACTAAACTCATCATAGTTGTAAGGATGAAATCTCGTTTCCCAAAGTGCAGTATACCATATCAAGGAGAGAGAGACCAACCAGATATGGTCTCCCCACCCTAATGTCTTTCCAGAACATTTCTAAGAACGTCATTGTGTTTCTAACTCTAAATAATAGTCTCAACGATATATTGTGATGACTGAACATTGGTTAAAACCTTACATGAAACATCATCATGAGTATCTATGTGTAACTAAGTAAAGATACTGATGTTTTCCCACTACTCCTTCGATTCAAGAACTTCTTGTGAAGGTACCTTCCTATTAAAAGGGTTTTCAACAACATTCCCCTTCCCCAGGGTGTAAGTGATATCAATGTCAAACATCTAAAGGTGTTTTACCTGTCACCTATTCGTGATACTAATGTCTTTATGGGAGATGATATAACTAAAAATATTATGAAAAGTAAACACTATAAAATTTTCACAAACAATATAATGCCTCCAACATTTATGCAATTGAATAGATGCATCAAAATATAAATCATGTGTAGGGTAATTTTCTCATCTGGTCACACATAACAAGAGTTGTAAGCTACTACTTGTTCATCCTACATAATCATGTATCCAAGACCATCTCCATAAGTACCACAAGACACCACATACCCTATACCAGGCTCAAGTAAGATCAAAATAGGATCTGATGTCAGAATTCATTTAAGTTTATCAATAGATGACTGTCACTTTTCATCCCATGTAAATTTTTCTAAATTCATGATTATAGCAGTCAATGTCGATGACAACATTGATAAATCATTAAAAATAGTCACTATTATTCTATAGGAAAAATGATTCTCGAAATTTCTAATTCATTTTTAGGTTCTTTAATTAAAACAGAGTCTTCACCTTCTCTAGATCAACTGATAATCAATGCTTGGAAAACATGTTCCCCATGAACATGAATTATTGAATCCAAAAACTAAATTTGGAAATCATTCCACAAAAAATTGTGACTTTTCATGATTTACAGAACCAAAATATGATGGTATGCATGCTCACATCGAACATAAAATTGAGTAGACTGTATTCCACGAACACTGCCACAAAATTGTCAAGATATTGATGCAATATCTGACTCATAAAATCTAGAAAAACATCAATATAATTATTCAGAATAAAATGAATCAAAAGATATTCAACATGGCCATAGATTCTCTTGATATAATCCTTTGTTATATCAGACTCCCGAACCTTGAGATGATGATATCCCAATTGGATATCAATAATTGAAACTAGTTTTCCCCCTTTAACTAGTAAGAGAAATTATCTATATAATGAAAAGGATACTTTTTCTTCATTTCTACCGATACCAACATCTAATAGTCTACACACAACTGAAGTGAACCATCTAATTTCTTGGAAAATATCATATGAGGTGGCCAAGGTGAAATTCTTGGGCGGGTGAAACTTTTTTCTAAGTAGTTATCCAATTGAATCTTCCAAACATTCATCTATGTTTATGCCATAAGATAAGAAGGTATCAATGTCGGTTTCATACCTTGAACCAGGTCAACCATTAACTCTACCTATCTCTCTTCGAAGAAGAATCGAGAAGTCATTTTAAAAAAATTTAGGAATATCTCGAAAAAATTGGAAGATAAAAAATTATAAACTCATCGAGACGAAACGTAACAGTAAACAAAAAAACTCACGTGATCTAGGAGGGAAGGCCCTACATTACCTGATCTTGGGAACCACTCCCATAGAAACACATGAGATCTATTATTGGTAGAGTAAGACAATAAAATCCAATGATAATAATCAAACTATTCTCAGTGAGTGAAAAGCCAATCCATTATCATAATGACTTCGAATAGATCAAGATCAATGATGAGAAAATACAAGATTGGCACAAAATCCACTATTGTTAATGTACAAGAAGAACACTGAAAAACCTACTCTCTCCTCTTACCAAGCGATGTCGCTAACTAAATTACAAAGGGATACATTAACTTTGGAGTTTAATCATATCATCAAAACAAGTATATATAAACAAGTATGATGTACACATATTAAATATATAAATCACTATAGATGATGAAATAAGAATATTTCATATCACTGTTATTGGACCTATATTGACTCTTCATGGAAAATTATATAATGAATGAAAGTGATTCACTACTGAGACAGGTGGATGGATCCCTATAGTCTTTAAAACATATAACATTACAAAAGTATCCTTTGGAGTCGATGAACCCTAACCATAACAAGGCATAGTCATTTCCTAAAAAAAGAGTCCTAAATGACCAACACAACCATAATTGTTGTACTTATTCATGGGAATAAGAAAACAAGGACTAGTGTTCCCAACCATTTCACATTGATATCGTGTCAGAGGGACATTTCTAGCTGTAGTGGACAGTGTAGAGGAGGCTCACAACTAATACCCACGCCCACCACTCCTGTAATGATTAGGTCACTTCTTCTTCATTCCATTCACACCATTGATTTTTCTTTTGGATGGAAGAGTAAAGGTTTAAAATCCAAACATTTATTCCTTATTGATATCTTCCATAATTTCTCTGTCTACCCTGTCTACAAAGGTATTAGGATTCAGCATAAACACCTTCAATCTAATATATGATCACAAACATTTCAGGTACGTAGAAGTCCTCAAATATTCATTCTTAAACTTGTAGAGAGAAAAATGGAGAAGTTAAGAAAATAGATTGGTTTAAGATATCACATAATTGTCTCCTTGATACAAAAAAATGAACTCCAAATACATAGCCAACATTAGGGACTCTGGAAAAAATTAATGGAAGAACAAAATTTTGAAACCCTTCCAACTCAGGTCTACATGTCGGTCTACCTGGACCATATTATCCCACCATAACTTATTGGAACCCTCGCTTATGAACACTTCAAACTTCATCCTTATAATATCAGGTGTCTCTAAGAATTCGATGATATAATTAATCCAATCCATCCAGTCATCTGCCTCTTGAGATTCATTCATTTCATTAAAGGATGATGTCTTCTTTTGCAAGAAATCCTATTATCGATCCCTCTATGTTCTAGATCCTAGATATTCCTCAATAACTATGTTATGTACTCATGTCGCATCTTGATTAACATCACACACTGCAAGTACGATGGTATTGAAGATGTTCTAATCCATTGGATGATTTCCATATGAAGCTTCTTTTATCCCTTCGTGAGGAACTCTTGGAGGATGTCTCAAAGGCATATCGTTGCACATTGAAATAGAATGAACAATCATACAATATAGAAAATCATAGTTTTATATAGAAATACAATATGTATAAACATTGATTAAAAATAAAAAACAAATTCCTTGGACATATATCTTGACATTCCATGAAAATTTGAGTCTTGGCATGACATGAGATAGCCAGTAACTTATCGTATCGTACCTCTCAAGTCCCAAAAATCATATCTTCAGACTAAAAAATGTCACAATATAATAAATCATGTAAAATACATCCTTTGTCACCATTTTTTAAGAAAACTACTCAGGTTACCCACAAAATTGGCATCTTAATCGATCCGACACATACCCAAAGGGTGTTCCCAATCCCTATGGGCTGGAGACAAGCACTCGAGCATCGAATAAAAAACTATAGGGAATGATTCCTCCAAAACCGTGAAAAATGATTTATATATACACAAAAAAAAAGAGAAATAGATATTGGATGACTAATAAATTTATTCCACAACAATTAAAAGATATTAGAAACAAGAAAAAAATATCAGTACCCAAAACTCCAAAGGCAAGTCCAACGACAACAGTCCCGAAAGAAATAGCTACTTCCAATGATGGCATTGAGGAACTCCCACCATTAATTATCCAGCAACACAAACTAGAAAAAAATAAACTATAACACCTCACTACATCTCCTTTCCATTCCATTTAATAAAATACATACAATGTTCTAGGCACAGTATAATATCTATGCATGGTGTGAACTTACAGGCTCAGAAGGATCCCACCCAGTAGTTCCATAACAACTATCTGTATAAAAATTCATAGAATCCCATTAAAAAAATGGCATGATAAGTATTAAATTAGTTATATAAAACATGGTAAATATTTCCCATTTTATCAATGTTCCAAAACAACGAAATTATATCAATTTCATATAACATTTATATATCACATGCATATCAAGGATAAATAAAAAAAATCCATGAAAAACTAAAAATAAGAACAAGTATCATCACCATGGATCACTATAGACCATACTGGAGGACTAATCATACCAAAATTAATTATGTTCACAATCTAGTTCCTAGAACACTGACCTAGAATTTGAAGGAATACCACATGAGTGATCCCCTCCCCCCAATTTCATTAACGTCCCTACAGAACTAATGGCCTGCGAAACAAATGAAAGGCACATGAGAAACCCTTTAAATAATCACATTAAATAGATGATGGGATAAATCAAAACCATAAACCTAATTAACCCTGGTATCCCATTTGATACTTTTCAAAAAAACATTTTCAATGCTTTAAAATACCTCACTTGTATCCAATTATCAACAAGGGAAAATACATTTTTCTGAAAAACACCGTTTCAACCCACACACTTAATCATTAAATTTTCTTCGTAATATATATTATAAAAAAATTATAGAAAATTGATCAACAAAAGCTATAGACAAAAACACCTACCTAAAAAACTGTATCATACACATCCATAATGGGATCCACCAAAAATGAAAACACAAATGGTGGAAAATAATGCCATATAATCCAATACACTTCATAAGAGAGATTCAATTTAAAAAAAAGGGGTCATGCGAATTCAATAAACACACATACCACAATATTTACCACCCACCACACTATGACATATAGAGGAACAACCTCTAGAATGAGATCACACACTGGATCGTGGATTTAGACAAGAGAAAACACCAACATAGTTCAATAACTTAAATAAAGCAACCCAATGGTGAAACCATGATCATAGTCAATGAATAAGTAGAAGTATAGCTTACCAATAGAGACACACACCAAACTTAATAGAGATAAAATGATGAAAGTATCGATCTAGAAGAAATGATGTCTTTAAAAATCATCAGACATGAATCCTGGGTTAAGAGAAAAGGACAAGTGGAAGTCGAATTGTTACCCAAAACCTAAAAAACATCCTAAAACATCCATGATTGGGAAATTACATGATGGGTTACTCTTTTACATGTCATGATATCCATAGAGTTTAAAAAGGATGAGAAATTAGTATTCCAGAATCAAAATTTTGTTACTTAAAAAATTAATGACACGAAACATATCTTCACATCAAGTAACAATTTACAGCATGAAGTCTTTCATAACATACATATAATAACTCTTACATAATGTGTAACATATTTACACAACATTAACTTCTCCTTCAATATATATAAAAATACTATTTAATTCTAAAAGTCCAAAAAATCTCTAACATTACCATTATTGGTATCATCCCAATTATTTCTCGATAATACACAATCAATGAGAGTAGGAAAATCCTGACGAGGTTGATGACATACATGATGGATTTTTAACGAGATGTTAATGTATAACTTTGATGTTCCATCATTAATGAACATTTAGGACCTCAATATCTAGATATAGGGATTAATACATATGAGAAATATCAAATATATACTAGTTTTCTTGATTAATAAAAATTCATTTTTTCATAAAACTAAACTATGAAGGCACCATAACTAGGATCATCACATCCTTTTGATATATGGAATACATTGTGATATCAAAATTTCATGGGCCCTTATTTATAATGGTTCTAGGATCAATCTAATCACTATTGAACCCCTTGGGTTATTACACTATAGTGAAGTAAACATCTCCTATTATTATTTGATAATTAAGTTGTATGATAAGATTGAACAAAGGCCCCTCATGAAGATCATGATTAAGGACCAATTAAGAGACTCTCAGTTTATAGTTCATCGTCAAGACATGGATTTATAGATTTTACTTAAAAGTAAATTTAAATATATCTATGAATTCATTACCTTATCATAAGTCCTATTTAAAAAATTACACTATGAATGGAAAATTTACGAGATTATATGAAGATAATGTCCCCTCAGTGCTTTGAAAATGTTAATTTATAGAGTCAAAAAAGGGAGTCAAGGCAGCCAATGGTAAATAATAGCATTCAGATTACAAATACTATTATCATATAATTATATCCAATCATTCTATGGAGTATATTTCGTGGTGACTATATGATTCCCATCAAAATAATCAATGAAAAAATTCATGATCTAGTTATGAATTGGGTCCTGAAGTTTCTACATGATAAAAATTGAATGGATAATTTTAATCTTCTATCACATATTTTTTAAAAGGATGTCTCTAATGAGTTTCAATGACTAATTAATTAAAATACTACTATTGATTTCATGAGTATCAACCTATACACTGGGTATTCCAATGACCAGGAATTATTGAGTTACCATCATTTGAAAAATCGATGGATCTTTGTTCTTTATATCCTGAATCCCAGAAGAATAAAAAGATCAAGGGGTTTGGGAAAACACACCATTATTCTCATCATATATTTTTTTCACATGATAATGGGACACACTCAATGTCACTAATTTCCATATAAATAATTTTTTTAATATTATTTTTGGTATATTTTTTTTATTTATGGAATCAATTTTAACCTTTTTAATGGTTTAAAATTTGCGCACAATTAAACATCAGAGTTTGAAAATTGTGAGGTGTCAGTTTTGTTTCAGTAAAGACGATGACATTTAGTTTCAGAATATTTGGTGAAATGATAATAAGATAATGTGAAGTCCTAAGGGTAAATTTTCCTCATATTTTTGGGTTCCCATTGTAGTAAATTAGTCACCACATAGTTTGGTAATCTTTTTGTGTAAACATTTTGCTGACCAAAAAATTAATTTATGAATTTGATTATTTATTTGTTTTTTTACAAATTTTTCCCTTATATATATGCCACTACATGTGTGTCAAACCCCCTAGGTTGAGCTCCTCTTGTCCCCCATAATTTCCCTCTACAAGATCTCCCACTACTTGTGTGCTCCTTCTGTGGCCTCTCTCACATAGACCCCCCACAGTCGATCCTTCTCTCACTCATCCTCCCATATCAATTAATCATGACCCCACCTGGGTAAATCCCATCCATTTTTCAAGCCACCCCCATATATTAAACATAAATTATTTTTGTAATTCATATTTTGATATTCAAATTTTGGTGTCTAATCATCGAGGTGAAATAGTCATTTCTCTTTTTCTATCTTTCCTATAATTTCTTCTTCTACATTATTCCATGTATGTTTTTCTAAACCATTGGGGTTATGATATACTTTTGTTATTGGCTGGTAATTGTGCACTAGGATTCAATGATTCCAATTTGAGTTTTATCTTTCTAATATGAAAGGTTTTTAATCACATGTCATCAATTGTTGGTAGGATAATCATTCTCTAATCTTCAAATTTATGAACTATTCATTTAATGATGTTTTTAAATGACTTGTTTAATTAAATAAACCTCCCAATATGGTTTTATTATAGTAAAATCTTGTTTTTTGATTTATCCTTATTTAATATTCATTTTAAAAAGGATCTTAAATGGATATACACATTAGTTGTATTTAAGTAGACCAATTGATTTTTTATAAAGGTTTATTAAATATAAAAAAAAATTCGGATTTCTAAAATCTTCCATTATTGTTTTAGTTATATGTTCAATTATTAAATGAAATACCAACTGTTGTTAATTTATTTGATATTTTCATTTACATAAAATACTATAACTATAAATGGTTTTACCCATCTTTTATCACAGAAAAAATTAACAAAGGTTTTTTAAGTCCATTAATTTTTAATAACAGTGGAGTTTTCCAAATTTTTAATAAAAGGTTTTACTTGTTCATTTTGAATGATCTCATAAATGTCAAGTTTTAGTACATAGTTGTATGAAAAAATTTATATAATGTGTGATATTCCCATGTGTTACCAAAATGATTGGGTCTTAAAACAAATGGATGGGTGACGTTTTAGATCGTTTGACTTTTTGGTTAAAGTGAGGGGGTTTTGACTTATATTTCAAAATGAGGTTTATCATGTTGCATGAAAAGGTGTTTTGAAATGATTTTTGATGGTGATTTTAATAGTATGGTTTAAAAATAGTGGTTTGAAAGAAATATAAATCCATTAAAAACTACTTTATATTTAGAGTCCCATTTTATAATGTCAGGTATTATGTTTTAATGGTGCTATAAATGGTGTGTGTGATACCCTATTGAATTTCAATTTATTTTTTATTTATGTAAATTGATTCATGTGTAAAATGCGATGAATTTTGTGTATGTGATTCTTAAATACTCTTTTATGTTAAATTAATTCACTTGTGAGGGTGTAATATGTTATTTTAATTAAAATGTTTGAAATTTATTTATATTACATTTTATTTATTAAATTTTGAAACCATAACTTACTTGTAATGGGAGTATTTAAAGTATAGTAGGTGTCATGTGTGAGATTAAATCAAAATATAGATTGTTGGTTGAATGTGGATTATTTCTATAATACTCCATGTTGGTTATTCACGAAATATTATAAGGCATGAATACTGGTATTCTTCTTTAATATCATAGGAAAATTCATTTTAGGGAAACTTATTTCTATAAAATTTTAGTAGACTTATGATGATGTGACATGTTCAGTAGTATTATACAGGGTTCCTTATTTCCACTTTAGGTTATTATTTCTGGAGCTCTTTCACTTTTCCCAGGAATATATATCTATTAAAGGGTTCTTTAGGAGACTTATATTATACTTTATTATTTTATAATCTATCATTTGTGATGATCCCCAGGTTGGATGGACCAGTGATAGGGGTTGGGGTGAAACAATTGTTTATTTTTATAATTCCCATTTTTTTCAATTCAACCAATAGAAAATTTAGTATGGTTATACATCCACATAATATTATTTCTCAATATCACCTTATGTTTAACTAATATAATAAATAGAAGCCAAAATTTAAAATATTTTTTTTATGAAAGACTAATTCTTATTATATTGGATAGACCCACCACCCCCTAAAATTTATTCTTAACTATTAATCATGTGATTATATCCACAGACAATCCTAGTACTAAAGATACTAAGTCCCACTATACTCATTAACATATAGAGTCCACTGGATTACTTCTTGTCCTCTTTAGAGTGAATAAAAAATAGAATGAACTTGATCCTTCTAGATGATAGTCCACCTCCATAAGTCTATTTGATTAGGTGTTCCCATATAGAATAATACAAGATCATAAACATATACTTGAATGATATATTTTATTTATTGAATCTAATCTCAAATCATGAATCATATAATTCTCTAAATCATCAAATACCCATATTTATCTCATTTTGGAACATCTATCCTCATATCACTTTTACTCTTTGATACATTGGTGTATTATGTTATCTTGGGTGATCCGGAAATAAAAAATAGATTTCCTTATCTCATAAAAAAATTTATCACCTAAATGTATTATTTATATTCATAAAAATAATAACATGAGTATTATCCAAATTATTATCATTGTAATTTAACATGAATATGGAAAAACTATTATCATAAACAATATAAACATTAAAATATTTTAATTCAGTAATTAACTACCATATTATCTCCACATTTACTCTAGATATGATTACCTTATTAATAACCATGAATTTTTCATTACATGAATTCTCAACAAAATAACCTATTTACTTAGGCCATCTTATCTTTTTTTAAATGGATTATATATAAAAAATACTAGAGTTAATTAATTTCTTCAAAAATCATGATATTTCATAATTATATTCTTCATTAAATGGTTGGCATAATTTAATCATAAAAAATTAATCATTAAATTCTAATTATTATGGTTATTACATCATTATCAATAACCCAAAATAATTACTTATAAATTCCATCATAATTATTCCCCAAATACTTCCTTAATTAGAAATTATTACTATGGGTATTATTTTTTATTTAATACCCCTTATTAAATGTCCATAAAATTTGGGTATTCTCTTTTCTTCCATACATGGTTACCGATCAACATGTTCTCATTATATTTTAAATTTGTGCACTCAATTACCCTGAATTATGAGTTATGTTCACCGTTATTCAAACCATTTAAATTATCATCTCAAATATCCAAATTATAGGGTCATAACTCAAAATTTATTATTGAGGTAAATAAAAACAAAATATTATATTTAATACCAAAAATATTGGGGTTAACTCATTATGTGACAACACCAACTCCAATAACCCCTAGCCGGTGATTAATTTACTATATTAACATAGATATAAGGTATATAATCTGAAATGACCAATCAATATAATAGTCTTTTAAAAGTAGATAAAAACATGATTTCCATTTTATATTAGGTCAAAAAACATAGTAATGGAAAATATTTGGCATCTGATAACTCATTCATATAATTCTTCTCCATATCCTAGGGAAAGTAATCAAAATAAAGGTGATCTCAAATTCTCACTAAGGGTTTTTATAGAAGAAAAAATCATGAGTAATTACATAATAATCATTATCTCATTGTAAAGAACTAAAACCACATTTAATTTTATCAATAATATGAATATCATGATTAGATAGTGGATAATGAATATGGAAATGTAAATATAACAACAAAAAAACCATTTAATCAATTACATGAGAAAAAAATTTAATCCATGAATTATATTAATGAAATAATATCCAAGATAATACTATCTATATTCATAATAATAGAAATTATTAAAATTAGAATCCATGATCTCATTAATCATGTTACATGTATCGTTATAACCTTGATCCATGAAAATTTAATAGTATAGGTAAAATATCATCTCATTTGTCCAACAAATTGGTCTCATGAGACATATATGTGGATAAACGGGCCATATTATTATAGTTCCCACCATTTAATAAATGTACAATGAATTCCTAACATATCATATTATTTATTTAATTCATGGGAAATATTAAATTTTTTTAAAAAAATTTATTTAGTAAAGAATACAAATTTATGAACATTTCCCTTGTCAATCAAATAACATTAAAATTAAAATTCCATGTATCAAAATGATATATGGATTAGGAAATAATGGAATCCATTATACAAGAATATGAATATTTAAATTATTGGACCATATAAAGGTTATAATAAAATATCCCTTTAATGAAAATATATTCAATCCCCAAAGAATGTGAGATGTTAAAATAAATTTGTACCTCTTTGGTATCATATAAATTGAGACTCCATGAAAGAATAAACATTATTCTTAACATTAATCAATATAAATAAATTATTAATCATTTTAAATACATTAATGGTGTAGTATATACACCATATAAAATTGAATAGGTTCATAAAAATAAATATGACCCAATAGAGTGGAATATGAAATGGAATATTTTACAATGAACATAACATTTAAGGTAGGATTAATCAGTGTATTTATTATGTTTATCAAATGTAAAACCTCATTAAAATTTAAAATAAAACATAAAAAAACATATTACAAATTAAATCCTAAAATATTAGAAAAAATGGATAAGTAATATAACCCAATAGAATTAAATTGAGGTATAAAATTGCTTACCACTTGGTAACATTCATGTTAAAACCCCATTGTAAAGATATTATAATTGATAAATAAATTTACACTAATTATGATGGATTCATGTTATTAAATTCCAAAAAGAAAGTATATTAACTATATAAAAGAAATTAGGTGCATATCATTAAAATATTACTCAATGAACTGAAATTGGGATGGAATTTATTACATCATTCATCCCTTTAGTTGAGAATTATTTATAATACAGAATAAAGGTCTGAATTCGGTTATAAATTATTATCAATACCATATTAATATTTAAAATTTCATATGTGATTATCTTCTAAAATATTACCACCCATTTATTATTAATATTTCATTATTGAAATTTTTTCAGGTGTTAACTAATTTGTTTTATCATGCATGATTTATCAGAGATGTTCTAGTTATTTTATATAGTATATAGTTACATCTGGTCCATAATGATATTAATGATATAAATATCAAATTTTTTAATTTGTTAAAATTTTTAGATAATTCGATATTGTTGGAAATGGAATATAAACCCCATCGCTCCAAGGAGATGGCAGGCAGTAAGTACGCATGAGAGATGATATCATTCCCTTAATTGGTGATTAATTAAGGTATTGGGTGACATATTATGTTTTTGAAAATTAATATTATGTCATATATATTATATATATTTATTTTTAATTAATTATTATAATCCATGAGATGCAGAGATGTAAAAAAATACATTGGTTTTTGTGGAGATGGTATGCATTACAAATGAGTGATCCCTTTGTTTTCCATTTGATGTAGAAGGGGATAAATAAAAATTATCCCATAAGAATAAGAAAATATCGGTATATGGTAGATAATTTCGTTATTTTATTTCATGATTAAATACATAATTGAAGGCTAGATAAGGTTAAATAAAAATAAAGATCATCATTAAGATGATAAAATTATCTTATATATAAATCCTTTAGATATCTTATTAAAAACACTAGGCACAGTATTTTGGGAATACTAGTGCACATTAAACATTTATATGTAATATACAGAGAATTTCTGTAGGATTTTTTTCTTCTAATTGTCTTTACATGTGTGAAGAATTAGGGGTGGGGATTTTCTTTTATAATTGAGTAGGAGTAAAATTGTTCTGTATACCCAAAAATATTCAATAATGGGAAGTTACTCTCATCCCAGGTGCTTGGACAATTAACAAATAATATTTTGGATGGATTATATGGTTGATAAGAACCTCCAAAAATAATTTTAAATATGTTTTATACATTTTCTATCATTTACCTATATGGTTACTTACATTTACTATTTTTTAACTATGACAACCAAATTTTTTAACCTAAAAAATTTAACCTTGATTACTAAAAACAAAATCACCATTATTGTATAATTTGGACTGACATTTTCTAAATATGAAATCTAATTAATTATATATTAATTTTATGTTATTATATATTTAATTTTAATAAAATTATATATGACATGCAAACCATAACTTTGGTAATTAATTTTTATTTTATTTAGTAATTATTATGAATAAAAGTTATGTTAAACATATTAAATAAATTAAATTATTCTTAACAATAATATGGAAGTCACTAAATAGTCAAATTTTATTTTAAAAACACACTCATAAATCATGTTAACATAACAATTTTTCAATAAATTCATTATTCTATCATAAGATGATATTTTATTTACTATATAAATAATAATTATTATTATTGTGATTTTATTTTACAAATTTAGATATATAATATATACATTTTTTGGGGTCATTTTATCAGAAAAAAATAAATTTAATTAGTTAATACTTATTAATATTATTCATTATAAAACATATTTTTGATGAAAATAAACATGTTTCTAAAAAATAACAGCTTTTTATCAATAATTTTTATTATATTTACTTCTATTAAATTGGTAGTCCAAGTATTGTTAATTAATATTATTATAATAAATTATATTATAAAAAAAATATGTGGATAATTAAATATTACATTTTTAATAATTCATAAGATCTTCTTTTTATGGTGAATTTCCAATAAAAATAATTCTATGTATTTTTTGGTTATTTATTTTCTAAATCAACATCAATCCTATGAAATTAGAATGTGTGTGTCACGATATTTTATAATTTTTAAAATAATGTTATCCTACTATAACTAAAAATTAGTTATTAAATTCTTCCCTCATACAAATATTTTGTAACACCCAAGACTTTTATGAGAAATATTTTGTTTTTATGTAATATAAATCATCAAAGGAATCTTTTACTACACACAACACTAGTTCGGCTTGCTTTACACGCAACTGCGAACTTCCTTGATAGCTTGCGTCGTACACAATATCGAGTTTCACTAAACAACAATATGCTATTAAAATATTATTAAAACTAGCCGTTATGAATATTAATAACCACTTTTTGAAATATTATAAATTTTATTTTTAAAAATGGACTTCATTTTTGGATTCGGAATATCGAAATTAGCCTTGGGTGAAATGTTGGTATTTATCTGAAAACTTTCAATTTTTGATGAATAGTGAAACCACTAAGTGGTAGTTAAAAAAACTGAATTTTTCATAAAACGTAATTTTACCTCTTCTGTGAGTGGAATCTCAAAACTCAGAGAGACACGGTTGATGTCAGTAAGTAAAATGTGGTTCAATTAGATGAAAATAATTTTTGGTGAATAGTAACTTTTTTACTTTTATTTACCACGGTAAAAAGTAAATAGGGTATTTAAGGGTAAAAATGATATTATTATTACCCTAAAACATGTTCTAATTCTATTGTATAAGTGTAATTCGACCAAAAACAATCTTAGGAATAAAATATGACCATTTAGGCCCACTTGGATTAGATTAGGACATTTATTATTAATTTATTTAAAGAAGGGTTAAAATAGTTAAAATCAAAGTTTAATAAGTACATTATTTGTAATATAGGGTTATACATAAGATAAATTAGACTATAATTATTCATTAGAAAGCTAAAAAGATTTACTACATAATGAAAGTTTATTTGTAATTTTTTAGACTTTAAATAAGTTTATTTATTTATGACACAAAGATGATGCAGTAATTATCTTATTAATGAAATATTGAAATAATTGATGTTATAAATACCCAAATAAATGTAATTAGAGTCTTTTTATAAATTACACTAATTTTATAGGTTAATATGACATGTTAGTAATTATTTAAGTAACTTTTTTCTAACTAATCATTCTTTTATGAGTTTCACAAAAATCAATTACTAAATAGTGTCAAAATTGACATAAAATAGTTTTTAACACAAATATTATATTAGTAATTGTTATTTTATTCCTAAAAATATATGGTTCGGAAAAATGACTTAGATAAGGTTATATATATTAATAATAAACAACATGGGGTTCTTTTGGATGCTTATAGTAATATTATTAACCTTATAGTATAAGAACACAAGAAGACACGGTAAAAGTAAAATTATTTTACTTAATGTTAAATGTAAATGATAAGGTTAAAATAGGAACCCAAACTTGTCTAAATTATATTGGATGAGAGTATTTATACCCATCCCCACCTTATATTCGAAATAAATCAATTTGGAGCTATTTAAAACCGAACATGACTTTATAATAAAATAAAATTTTTAGTTTTTCCAAAGGAGACCCTCTCCTCCCTTATAAAAGGGCACCTCCTCTCCCTCTTCCTCACACCACTTTGAGCCTTCAATCCCAGAAAACCCCTGCCAATTTATCCTCTCCACTTCCCTAGAGACATCCAAGAGGTCATGGTAGTCTTCAAAGGCCAATTTTTGTGCCCTAAAAGGAGATCTCAAAAAGGCACTTCAAAGAAGAGGTAATGTCCGATTACCAATTCTTTCAACATTATTTCTTCTTCCACCTCTTCGACATTAGTTGTTTCATTATGAAGTAATAACATCAGTATCACTCATATAGTGATATGTTATTATAAGTATGAAACAACCCTATTTCAACATCTATCCATCCTATGGAAAATGAAATCACCGCGCGTGCGTACGTACGGAATACTGTCTCCACGCTGTGGTGTAATCTATTTCCCACCACCACCTTACGTGGATGGGTATAATGGTGTAAATAATGACTATATATGACTATTTTAAAGTGATTTTGATTCTGAAATAGTATACATACACTCCAATACAATTCCACGATCATGGGAATGATATCATCGCTCGTGCGTACGTACGGAATACCGTCTCCACGATGTGATGCGACTCGTTCTACATGATCTTCATTTCATAATGATTATATAAATAAATTGAGTGAATAAATATGATATATATTAAACTAATAACATTATGTAAATAAGTTATCTATAACCTAAAAAGTAGTATAATAATTTATTCGACAAAACACGCATAATAACTAAAAGTAATAAACACTCGAATAAACAAGTAGTAATGAAATATTACTAATAAGAATCTAAGAATATGACCATATATGATATCATAAAAATAAGTATGATTCTGGAATAAGTCAATAACATTATTTAAATCATTTTACAGGAGTTTCGGACACATACAAAGCAAATCGGACCTAATGTAAGGGAAATATCACAATCTCCTTTTATTCGAGAATGTTTATACTTTGGTATTTACTGGGGTGTATTTTATCATCCACATCCATGTTTGCTCGATATGTAATATTGTTTCCATCCACCTACAATTGTTTAAATGTAATTTTACCCTTCGGTGAGTTTGTAGTAATGAAAGGAATCTTTTGTCGTTTTTCGTATGAGGTACTTTTTGACTTTTCCAAAAAAATTATGAGAAAAATGATTTTTTAACTTACACGGTATGAATGGATTTTTAAAAAAATTATTTCCAAGAAGCTTCCTTTACAAGTTTTCAAGTTTATTTTTAATCAAATTCTTTTAGTTTATAATTGTATGACATGTTAAGAAATGAATATGTTTTTGAAGTAGAAAGGATATTTTCCTCAAGAATGGAGTTCAAGTGTTTTATCAAAATTATTTTCCATCTAAGATAATATAGGGTTCTGTTTCTATCTCTATTATTACATTGATTTGATTATGTTGTGATGGAATTATTTTTAGGAATTCAATTATCTTATATGAATTGTTTTATGATGCCATGTTGTTTAAGAATCCCATTTTTATTACATGGGTTATGCAATGATGTATGATTTATGATTTTGTGGAACCCATAAGAATGGTATCATTATGAGATGGGTGGGATCTATATATCCCTACAATGAATTCGGTAAATATTTTATATCTCATGAGATAGACATGGCTGTAACGACAGGTTAAACCGGTTCAGTGAAACATGACTGAAACGAGGAGTGAACTCGGTTCATAAATGGACATTGTCCACTAAGATAGTCTTGTCAATGAACCCTGACTAATAAGAAATGATTATCTATGATTATGTGTGTATGACACAATGTTTCATGTTTTATGTTATGATTATTGGGATTACATTTCACAACTATGATTTATCCCATGTTATGATATTATGATCTCTTTTGAAGGTTATGATTTCCAAAATGTTATGTTCTTATGAATATGATGTGATTGATATTTCTTTTGTTTACCCTTACTGAGCATTTGAGCTCACCCTTTTGTATGTTTTCTTTCCCTAGGCTAGGAAGAAGGTTATTAAGTAAGATATGCCAAAAGGGACTATAAATATGATGAAATAAATGGGAGACAATGTAGACGCTTTATGAACCAGTTGTTTATGTTTCCCAGTTTCTTAAGACACTAAACCTATACGGTCCTTTCTGGGTTTTGTTATATGTTGTAATATGTGTACTTAAATTTTGAAGTAATAACAATGTATGTAAAGTATGGTTCGTTATAGTTGGTATCGGAGGAAAGGTATAGTCAACCTCTGGAAACTAGAATGTGAAATCCTTAGTAAGAACCCTAGGGATAAGTCTAAGCATAGAACACAATATTAGTGTTTTAGAAATGGCCATGAATAACCTAGGATAATACCTTAAGTGTGAAATTTTATTCTTGATTGTGTGGTTTTCCAATTTTAATTAGTGTTACTCACGCTATTCTTCTTGATTTTAGTCAATGGATGGAACCCAAAGGAACCGTGTTAATGCAGAATGCGACATACAATGCAATGATTGTCACCCTGAGCAACCAAACGTTATGGGAGATAGAATTAAAAATCTTTTATCCATGCTCACACAACATTCTCAAGATATGAATCATGCAGGACTTCCAAACGAGCAAAGGAATGAGAAACATTCTGTTGAATCCTTCATGAGGTAGCGTCCACCTTCACTCAGTGGATCTACTGATCTATTAGTTGCTGAATAATGGATTAGTACTACTGAAAAGATATTTTCAGTTATTCAATGTTCTAAACATGATGAAGTCATCTTAGTAGTGTATCGTTTGGAAGGTGATGCTGATCAATGGTAAAATCTGATCAATAATACGAGGCAAAGAGATGAAATTGAGTCCATGGAATGGGATGAGTTCAAGAACTCATTTTTAAATAAGAACTTACCTCGTATTCTGTAAACAAAGATGGATAAGGAGTTTCTTGAACTAAAGCAAAAGGATGATGAATCTGTCAGTACCTCTAAAGCAAATTTTAAAAGGCTTGCAAGGTACGCTTCTGGTATTATTATCCAACCTGAGAGTAAGATCGATCGATTCTTTAGTGGATTAAAACCAAGTCTTCGAAGGGAAATATACATGAGGGACTTCAATAGCTACGAGAAAATCGTTCGATGTGCTCTCAAATTCGAGATGGAGATTGGAGTAACCCATCAGTCATATGGGTTTGATAAGAAGATGAAAATGGAATTCAAAGGAAAATCTAAAGATCACACTGAAAAGAAGATGAGCTTTACCTTATGCACAAAGTGTGGAAAGAAACACGGAGGGAGTTTTCTTAAAGGGACAACTAAATGTTTCCAATGTGGAAAGGAAGGTCATCGGGCATTTGAATGCCGCAATGATGGGAAGAAGATGTCTAATGATTCAAACAAAGGAAGGGGTACACAAAATGAACCTACTACACTTTATTGTTTCAAGTGCAAGGAGATGGGGAATTATGCCAATAAATGCCCAAATCCAAGGGTTGATGGGGATGGTCGACTTCAAAAAACTCTTAAGGCTAAATACAAAGGAAAGTCACATGAAATTTCTATCAGCGATGTGGAGTACGATAACGATGTGGTGAAAGGTACACTTACCATCCACTCTAAAGTATCAAATGTTTTATTTGATTCTATATCCACCCACTCTTTTATTTCTAAAGAATTTTCTAAGTATATCACCGTATTACCTCCACAATTAGATGTTGAGTTAGCTGTGACAACCCTTAATGGCCCAACGGTCCCATCAAAAGTTTATAATTCTTCTCTGATTGATGTTTGTGGGAAAGTGCTTCCTGCAAATCTTGTGATCCATCCTATAGTGGAATTTGATTTGATTCATGGCATGGATTGGATTTCATTATATGGACCTCATATCAATTTCCAAATAAGGGAAGTCACATTTCATATTCCAGATCAATCTATGACCGTCTATCAATGCAAGGATGAACATAACCTTCCAGTGGAAATTTCTTCTATCTTATGGGTCTAGATTCCACTAAATGAATGTTATTTATCTCAAATGGTTGATGAGAAAATCACGATTAAGAATATTCCCATTGTACGAGAGTTTGACGATGTCTTTCCGGAGGAATTACCAGGTCTTCCACCAAATCGTGAAGTCGAGTTTTCAATAGAACTCGTACCGGGTGCTTTGCCTATTTCAATGACACCTTATAGAATGGCCCCAATTGAGTTGCAGGAATTGACGAAGCAACTCCAAGAGAATCTTGATAAGGGGTTCATACGCCCTAGTGCGTCACCTTGTGGAGCACCTATTCTGTTTTTTAAGTAGAAAGATGGATCAATGAGACTCTGTATTGATTATCGAGAACTTAACAAGATCACTATTAAGAAAAAATATCCTCTCCCACGCATTGATGACTTATTTGACCAACTACGCGGAGCTCAATACTTTTCCAAGATTGATCTTCGTTCAGGGTATCATCAACTAAGGTTCAAAAGGGAGGATATAACAAAGACAACTTTCTGTACAAGGTATGGACACTATGAATTTATATTGATTCCATTTGGTCTTACTAATGCCCCTGATCTCTTCATGGATCTGATGAATATAGTCTTTAGAGACTATCTTGATCAGTTTGTGGTAGTCTTTATAGATGATATTCTTGTCTATTCAAAGATCAAGGAAGAACATGAAGATCACTTGAGAATTATATTGAAGAACCTGAGAAAGGAGAAGCTTTATGACAAATTTACCATGTGTGAATTTTGGCATCAAAAAGTTGCATTTTGGGTCACATAATCTCAAAAGAGGGGATATCTGTGGATCCAGCAAAAACCGAGGTTATCGAAAGATGGTCGAGACCAACAATAGTAACTGAGATCCGATGATTTCTTGGATTGGCTGCATATTATTGACGTTTTGTGAAATATTTTTCATGATTATCTAATCCAATCACCAAGTTGACTTGGAAAGGAGTTATGTTTGTCTGGACGGGGAATGTGAAGAGAATTTCAAGGAGTTAAAAAGAAGGCTATCCAGTGCACCTATGCTCATACTGCCTTGTAGTGGAGAAAGGTTTGTGATATATAGTGATGCATCCAAGAAGGGATTGGGGTGTGTTCTTATGCCAAATGATATGGTGATAGCTTATGCCTCACGACAGTTGAAAATACATGAGCAAAATTTCCCAACTCATGATTTGGAGTCAGCTACGATAATCTTTGCATTAAAGATTTGGAGGCATTATCTTTATGGAGAAAGGTGTGACATTTATACTGATCATAAAAGTTTAAAGTATATATTCACACAAAAGGAGATGAATATGCACCAAAGAAGATGGTTGGAGCTGATTAAGGATTACGACTGCTCTATCCATTACCACCCTGGGAAAGCAAACAAGGTGGCAGATGCATTAAGTCTACAAGACCATGCCAGTTTATCCATGATGAGGATCACAAAAGATCCAATATTTATGGATTTACAAAGGATGGATCATGGAATTATAATGAAAGGGGAAAATCATGTCTTTATCAAATGAATGTTCAACCATCTATACATGTGATGATTAAATAGGAACAGAAAAAAGATGTTGAGTTACAAAAGAAGGTGAGAAATGTTCCTGAATTAAACCTTGATTGTGATGGGATAATAACGTTTCGGAATCGGGTTTGTGTTCCTCCCATCAACAAATTAAAGAAGGAGATGCTGGATGAGGCTCATTGTTCTTCATTCTCTATTCATCCTGGAAGCACGAAGATGTATAGGGACCTGAAAGAGTACTTCTAGTGGGATGGCATGAAAAGAGATGTTGCTGAATATGTCTCTCGATGCTTGGTTTGTCAGCATGTTAAAGCTGAGAGACAGAAGTCTAAGGGGATGTTACAACCATTACCCATACCCGAATGGAAATGGGAAAACATCAGTACGGACTTTGTCACCGGACATCCTAAAACATCCAAAGGCAATAATGCTATTTGGGTCATAGTTGATCGTCTTACAAAGTCTGCACACTTCATCGTTATTAGAGAGATTTTCTCTCTGGATAAGATTGCCAGGATATATGTGAAGGAAGTGGTAAGATTGCATGGAGTAACACTTTCTATTATATCTGATCGGGATCCGAGGTTTACCTCAAAGTTCTGGTGAAGTCTTCAGCATACTCTGGATACAGAGTTGAGTTTCAGCACTGCTTATCATCCTCACACAGACGGTCAGTCTGAGAGAACAATTCAAACTCAAGAAGATATGTTGAGAGCTTGCTCTATGGATTTCAAAGGTGGTTAGGATCAACACCTACCTTTGGTTGAATTTTTTTATAATAATAGCTTTCAATCCAGTATTCAGCTGGATCCTTATGAAGCTCTCTATGGAATGAAATGTAGGACTCCAACATGCTGGGATGATGTTGGGGAAAGAATGCTATTAGGAACTGATCTTGTTGATGAGATGGTAGAAAAGGTCAGATCTATTCAACAACACATAAGAGCAGCTCAGAGTAGACAGAAAAGTTATTCCGACAAACAAAAAATATACTTAGAGTCTGAAGTGGGTGATAAAGTGTTCTTACAAATATCTCCTTGGAAGAGAGTAATGAGATTTGGAAATAAGGGGAAGTTGAGCCCTAGATATATCGGTCCTTTCGAAATACTGGATCGTGTTGGGAAGGTAGCTTACTGATTGGCACTCCCACTGAATCTCTCTCAAGTTCATGATGTGTTCCATGTATCTCTCCTGAGAAAGTACATACCTGATCCTTCACATGTACTCAACTCAGAAGTTGTACCCTTGGAGCAAGAGCTTTCTTATAAAGAATAGCCAATAGAGATTCTGGATCATAGAAAAAAAGTATTATGAAACAAGACCACTCGATTGGTGAAAGTTTTATAGAGGAACCACCAATTAGAAGAAGTACATTGGAGCTTGAGGATATGATGAGGGAGAGGTATCCTCATCTGTTTGTTACAAAGTGACAAATTTCGAGGGTGAAATTCATTTTAAGGTGGGTAGAATGTAACACCTGAGACTTTTATGAGAAATATTTTCTTTTTATGTTATATAAATCATCAAAGCAATCTTTCACTACACACAACACTAGTTTGGCTTGCTTTACACGCAACGACGGCCTTCCTCGATAGCTTGTGTCATACGCAATACCGAGTTTCACTAAACAACAATATGCTATTAAAATATTATTAAAACTAGCCATTGTTAATAGTAATAACCAATTTTTTAAATTTTATAAATTTCATTTTTCAAAATCGAATCCATTTTTGGATTCGGAATATCGAAATTAGCCTAGGGTGAAATTTTGGTATTTTTCTGAAAACTTTCAATTTTTGATGAATAGTGAAACCACTAAGTGGTAGTTAGAAAAACTGAATTTTTCATAAAACATAATTTTACCGCTTCTGTGAGTGGAATCTCAAAAATCCGAGAGACACGGTTGATGTCAGTATGTAAAATGTGGTTCAATGAGATGAAAATAATTTTTGGTGAATAGTAACTTTTTACTTTTATTTACCAGGGTTAAAAGTAAATAGGGTAATTAAGGGTAAAAATAATATTATTATTACCCTAAAACATGTCCTAATTCTATTTTATAAGTGTAATTCGACCAATAACAACCTTAGGAATAAAATATGTCCATTTAGGCCCACTTTGATTAGATTAGGACATTTATTATTAATTTATTTAAAGAAGGGTTAAAATAGTTAAAATCAATGTTTAATAGGTAAATTATTTTTAATACAGGGTTATACATAAGATAAATTAGACTATAAATATTAATTAGAAAGCTAAAAATATTTCCTACATAATTATATTTTATTTGAAATTATTTATACTTTAAATAAGTTAATTTATTTATGACACAAAGATGATGCAGTAATTATCTTATTAATGAAATATTGACATAATTGATGTTATAAATACCCAAATAATTGTAATTTGAGACTTTTTATGAATTACACTAATATTATAGGTTAATATGACATGATAGTATTGATTTAATTAACCTTTTTAGAACTAATAATTCTGTTATGATTTTCACGAAAATCAATTACTAAATAGTGTCAAAATTGACACAAAATTGTTTTCAAAACAAATATTATATTAGTAATTGTAAATTTATTCCTAAAAATCTAAGGTTCGGCCGAATGACTTATATAGGGTTATATATATTAATAATAAACAACTTGGGGTTCTTTTGGCTGCTTATAGTATGTTTATTAACCTTATAGTATAAGAACACAACAAGACACGGTAAAAGTAAAATTATTTTACTTAATGTTAAATCTAAATTATAAGGTTAAAATAGGAACCTAAACTTGTCTAAATTATATTGGATGAGAGGATTTAGACCCATCCCCACCTTAGCATTGAAATAAATCAATTTGGAGGTATTTAAAACCGAACGTGACTTTATAATAAAATAATATTTTTTGTTTTTCCAAAGGAGCCCCTCTCCTCCCTTATAAAAGGGCACCTCCTCCCCCTCTTAATCACACCACTTTGAGCCTTAAAGCTCGAACAACCCCTGCCGATTTCTCCACTAAACTTCCCTAGAGACATCCTAAAGGTCCTGGTCTTCTTCAAAGACCAATTTTAGTGCCCTAAAAGGAGATCTCAATGAGGCACTTCAAAGAAGAGGTAATGTCTGATTACCAATTCTTTCAACTTTGTTTCTTCTTCCACTTATTCTTATTTAGTTGTTTCATTATGAAGTAATAACATCAGTATCACTCATATACTGATATGTTATTTTATTTATGAAACAAACCTATTTCACCATCTATCCATCCTACGGAAAACGAAATCACCGCGCGTGTGTACGTACAGAATACCGTCTCCACGCCATGGTGTAATATATTTTCCACTACCACCTTACTTGGATGGGTATAATGGTGTAAATAATGACTATATATGACTATTATAAAGTGATATTGATTTTGAAATATTATACATACACTCCAATACAATTCCACGGTCATGGGAACAATATCATCGCTCGTGCATACGTACGGAATACCGTCTCCATGATTTGATGCGACTCGTTCTACATGATCTTCATTGCATAATGGTTATATAAATTAATTGAGTGAATAAATATGATATATATTACACTAATACCATTCTGTAAATGAGGTATCTATAAACTAAAAATAAGTATAAGAATTTATTCGACAAAACACGCATAAGAACAAAAAGTAATAAACACCCGAATAAACAAGTAGTAATGAAATATTACTAATATGAAGCTAAGAATATGACCATATATGATATCATAAAAATAAGTATGATTCTGGAATAAGTCTATAACATTATTTAAATCATTATACAGGAGTTTCGGACACTTACGAAGCAAATCTTACCTAAGGTAAGGGAAATGTCACAATCTCATTTTATCCGAGATTTTTTATACTTTGGTATTTACTGGGGTGTATTTTATCATCCACATCCATGTTTCATCTATATGTAATATTTTTTACATCCACCTACAATTGTTTAAATATAATTTTACCCTTCATTGAGTTTTTAGTAATGAAAGGAATCTTTTGTCGTTTTTCGTATGAGGTACTTTTGGACTTTTCCGACAAAAGTACGAGAAGAATGTTTTTTTAACTTATACGGTGTGAATGGAATTTTAATAACATTATTTCCAAGAAGATTCCTTTACATGTTTTCAAGTTTATTTTTAATCAACTTCTTTTAGTTTAAAATTGTCTGACATGTTAAGAAAGAAATATTTTTTTGAAGTAGAAAGGATATTTTCCTCAAGAATGGAGTTCAAGTGTTTTACAAAAATTATTTTCCATCTAAGATAATATAAGGTTCTGTTTCTATCCCTATTATTACATTGATTTGATTATTTAGTGACGGAATTATTTTTATGAATTACTTTATCTTATATGAATTTTTTTATGATGTCATGTTGTTTAAGAATCCCATTTTTATTACAAGGGTTATGCAATGATGTATGATTTATGATTTTGTGGCACAAATAAGAATTGTATCATTATGAGATGGGTGGGACCTATATCTCCATCCAATGCATTGGGTAAAGACTTTATATCTCATGAGCTAGACATGTATGGAACGGAAGGTTAAACCGGTTTAGTAAAACAGGACTGAAACGAGGAGTGAACTCGGTTCAGAAATGTACTTTTTCCACTAAGATAGTCTTGGAAATGAGCCTTGACTAATAAGAAATGATTCTCTATGATTATGTGTGTATGCCACAAAGTTTCATGTTTTAAGTTGTGATTATTGGGATTACATTTCACAACTATGATTTATCCCATGTTATGATATTATGATCTCTTTTGCAGGTTAAGATTTCCAAAATGTTATGTTCTTATGAATATGATGTGATTGATATTTCTTTTGTTTACCCTTACTGAGCATTTGAGCTCACCCTATTGTATGTTTTCTTCCCCCAGGTCAGGAAGAAGGTTATTAAGTAAGATATTCCAAAAGGGACTATAGATATGATGAAATAAATGAGAGACAATGTAGACTCTTTATGAACCAGTTGTTTATGTTTCCCAGTTTATAAGGACACTATACCTATACAGTCCTTTTTTTGTTTTGTTATATGTTGTAATAAGTGTAATTCAATTTTGAAGTAATAAAAATGTATGTAAAGTATGGGTCGTTATATATTTAACCCTCCAAAAAATTTATGCATATTGAATACTAAAAAATGATGGTAGTTATTCTGTAGAGCAACTTCTTCTTTTAAAATTGTGTCCTCCTTTTTTTATTTATCCAAATCACAATTACTTGTTGAGTCATCCAATTCCTAAACACTTTCTCTTTGGTGTCAATAATCTTGATGGGATCATTATAATAAGATGTATTATGTTCTAATTCAATTTCATTAGAGGTGGTAATATGCATTGGGTATTGAATGTACTTTTATAAAAATGATATATGGGACACATCATGTACCTTAGAGAGTCTTGGTGTCATTTCTAATCAATAATAAAACAAGGTGTTTCCAAAATTTCAAATTTCTTCATATACATATGTGTTATTTTTTCCTTCTTATGACACCTTATGGTACCATTCCATTGAGATACATTCAAGACAATTTGATCACCTGAATGAAATTCAAAATCATTCTACATATTATTTGATAATATACTTATACTTCATTGAGTTTTTTTAATATGAGTGTAAATTTTATTCACCTCTATCACTGTTTTTAGTAATTTATGTTTTTACAATATTCATTTCACTATCTCCATCCCAACAAGTTAGATTATGAAATATATTTCCATATAATTATTCATATGATTATATTTTAATACTTAAAAAGATACTATTCTTATAGTATTACAATACCATTTATAAATAATGATCACAAATACAATGAATGTAAAGTGGACATTTCCTCACGAAGTATTCCAATGTTTGGATAGTCTATCTAGACAATCCCTAACTTTTAGGGATGGTAGGAGGGTCTCAAATGAATTTCAAATTCAAAATAATTTTTATAAAACATCTATAATGTTTTGGATCAATGGGGACCCCAATTTGGAATAATTGAAATTGGTTATCCATACTATCTTATAACGTCATTAATATATATCTTTTTGAATTTGTCAATAGTTGAATATTTTCTTATTGTAAGGCATTGTGATGGTTTGTTGAGGTGATCAACAATAACTCATATTGCATCATTACTTCAAAGAGTATTTTGTAATTATATGATAATATATATATTAGTTGCTTTCCGTTTAAACATATTAATAAGAATAGGTCACATGGTTCCTCTTGGATGTTGTCTCTCATCCTTCACCTATTGGAAAACCAAGAATTTGGATACATAAAAAGTTTTCCCTACTTCAGGTTATCAAAAAAATTTCTCAATTACATAATCATAATTATGATACCATGGTGTACATAGAAATTCATCCTATGATAATCATAAAAAAATCACCTTTATATCTGAGATATATATGTAATAGAGAGTCTCACCCCAAATTTTAGAAATCCATCTTTAAAAATGAATAATCTAATTTACCATTATTCATAGCATTACTTTTCATCTATCAATTCTCATCACTATATTGAGATTATTTTTATCTTTTCCAGTAATAATAGATTCTCAATCATATAAAAAATAAGTGATTCCACCCCTTTCCTTAATAACTTTAATATTAATATTTTCTAAATCAGCGAACATAAGAACACTCTCAATCATTATTTGGGCTAAAACTCCATGATCTTCTTTTATTAATACAGAAACTACCTTATTTTTATTCCATTCTATTGATAGTTTATTGAAAAATCATAATCCTTGAGTAGCTCGTGGCATCTCCTTTTCCTCATATTGAACAAATTATAAATAAATATATATTGATTGCTCATCTATTCTATGTAAATCTCACATCAAAAACTAAAAAGATAGTTTCTCTAAATATCCAATGAAAATATTTTGGATTCTAGCTCAATATCAGTGGTCTTATTGTTATATTCATGAATATTTAACATTCTTAACATATATGAAATATAATTTTCATTTTAAATAAGGAAAAAAACATGTATCATCATCAATTCGTTACTATATTTCACAAATATTTCATTTCATAATGGTATAGTTAAAATCATATCCATGATGAATATCTTATTAAATTATTCAAAATAATATTTACATTCCATAATCCAAATGAAATTATTCTCATTACGTGCATGCTTGGTTAATGGGTTGGCTAATTAAGAACAATTCCAAGGTATTTTATAATAGTTACGTGGAATACCAATGAAACTACATACCTTAGTTATGTTCATTTGTGTAGCCATTAGTTTCCTTCAATTGTCTTCACAGGATCAAATGAGATTCCATTTTAGAGTCAAATTATTAGGCAAATAAATATCTCGAATTACGAATTCACACTTTTTAAATTTACCATTCAACTCTTCTCTTCTATGAGTCTTATGAATGATCCACAAGGGTCTATCATGGTTTTCATTGATATAATAATGCTATAATATATCACTAATGAAACCACTAGAAAAATATGTGGATATTCATTCATTAACCTATTAATTTTTTCCATAAAACCTGATGGTGAATAAGTCAATCCATATGGAATTGTAATATATTCTTAATGTTTATACCTCATTCAGAATACTATCTTTGGAATGTTGATGACACACATAATGAATTTATACCGTTGAAAAATGACGATCTTGATGAATTTTATCTAATAATTAATCAATATTAAAAAGGAGGTATTTTTTCTTTATCGTAAGAACATTTATTTTTTGATAATCGATTTAGAGCCTCATGGGTCAATAATTCTTTTTAATGAAGAGAACATTGCCTCACAATGGTGAAAAAATATGTTTAATTGATAACTTATCACACAAATCCCCTTTATTTCTTCGTATATACTAATTTAATTATGGCCATTCTATAGGGGGTCTTTAATATAGGTCTCTCATTAGGAATTAAATCAACAGATAACTCAACTTCATGCTCTGGTGGATGTCTAGGTAATTTTATCTGAAATAAGACAATTTATTCCCATACAATATGAACATCCATAATTTTATGATAATGTTTTCCACTAATAATTTTTTTTCTCTTCTACATCATGAATCTCATTAAGAAGAACTACAGGGGGTGGATTTATAAATTACTCAAATGATATGGCCTGCACTCTAAAAATAATGAATTCCATATCATTATCATAAATAATAATTTAACAATCATTTCAGTAATTTTTTTCTTCATATATTGAAATTAATTCTATATGAAGGATTACATTGATGTTAACAATAGTAGTAATTATAAAATCATAAAATAGTTCTTTTTTATGTCTCATAATTAAGAACTGCCTAACACAACCTTACTACTGTGAGATTTCTAAATATATATCTCTCATAAAACAACAATTTTAATGTTATAGGGAAATATGTAATTTTATTATAAATCATAGAAGATATAAAATATTTGAATGATCCAATGAAAATTAATAGATTTTTCAAATTAGAATTTATGATTAATGCATCGTCCACATCATCATTGCAAACATCAATCTTAGATGTAGTGATCACATAAACATGTTCATATCTATATCGACTTTATTCCTATAAGTTACCTTGATTATTATAGAAATTGTGTGAATAATTAACAATTTTAATATATTCAAACCACAAAAGTTAATTGATTTATTTCATTAAATATCATTCATTTCAAAGATGTCCCTAATTAACTCACTTGTAACTAACTGTATTCCCATCAAAGTATTTCTACGATTGTTCTTCCCAGAATTTTCATGTGATTTGAATTTATCCATATATTAATTATTATTCAATGTGTTCCATTATTCTTGTTGTTTATATGACCTATTTTTAATTTAATTCCCATTAGATGTATAGGATCTATAAAATTTATTCACAATTTTAATGGTACATAAATCTATTTCATCAACTGATGAAGTTGTTTTTTAAACTTGTTCTCTTTAGATACATAGATTAATCCCTTCAAATAAATTTTCAATTTTATCATTCCATGTTTTATATATAATCAATAACATACTAGTATAGTATTATAAATGTATCCTCAAACTCCACAACACATTCTTCCTCCGACTTTTTAATGTAGAGTAACATCTTCTTCAGTACAATCAATTTCTCATAAGATAATTATTTATCGAATAACGATTCATTTAAATATCTTCAGTTCAAGTTTTTTTAAAGGTTGGGTTCAAAGCCTCTTTTACTATTAAAGGAAAGAAAATACCTATTTAACTAGATAGAGGGAGACCCATTACATAGCATGAAGGCCTGGTGGGCATTTAACCCATTACATGGCCCATAGGCCCAATTTTTTGGCCCAAAGTCCACTCTGTGAATAGTACTACTACTGTACATGTACTGCTACAGTACTGCATAGTACCATCCACTACTACAGTACCCTACCACCACTACAGAGCCCGCCGTTAATATAGTGCCTCCCCTACAACAATACACTATAGTAGTGCTACATAAACCTTAATCTATATTATTATATATCAACAACCACAATTTATCTATATCTCCCTTTATATAGTTTACTACATGTACAACCTTTTCATTTTCATCACATCCTGAGGCCAGAAATATTTTTTCAATGGACATAATCCATTCTTCAACTACCATAATACTTATTGTCTCACTAATATATGGGGGAATTGTTCTCATGAAAAGATCCAATATAAAATTATCACACTTTATAACAACACTTTTTTCCAATCAGATAGGGTTTTTTACTATAACATGATGAAACATCCCTAATATTTCAATGATCTGATCATTTCAAATACAATATATATTGTTTTTTACAATACGAAAATCACTGCATTGGACCGGAATATTGCTACTCTTAATTATTCCAAGAGAATTTATAAATAATTCAATATAATGGATTAATTCATGAAATTATGAATTTTAATTCATAACATCTAATTCATAATCTTATGTAATATTTAACAAAAATTAAGAATTTTACTATTAATAATCTCAAAATCATAAACATGGTTTCTCTGATAATATATTAAAATAATAAATATTTTTTTTTCAATCCACCATAACAATTTCTAATTAAAATTGGAATTATACTCATAATATCCCCTAGGAATTTCAAACTATATATGAATTCAGTCTTGTAATTTTTTTACTTTGTGATTATTGAGTTAAATCCAAATGTTTCATTTTCAGAGTAATTACCACATGGTACAAATCTTCTAGAACCACATCCACCTGTATTATTATGATATGGAAGTATTTCATGTAAAAACACATAATTTATACATTACCGAATTTTTTTTATATTATTCTTCAATTTTAAGTAACTTTATATTTTATCATATGGTAATGTGCAAAATCTATGATTTTCAATATCCAGTTCCTAAGGTTACTATTAAACTTTCTCTCAAACCAACTGTAATAACCCCAACTCGATTATTTGAAATCCGTAATTCAATTTATTATATATTTATATAAACAATGTTTATAATCCCAAAGTACTGACTAGTTTTAGTAGTTTTGGAGATATATATTCTTATACGATTCCTATTTTACATTGTTGATAAAATATAAAACATGGTAATGGAAAACATTATGTATCCTTGAACTCATTCGATGAGTATTTCTTCATATCCGGAGAAAATATTACAATGGAAGGATAATCTGAAATTCATTATAAGGATTATGTATAGAAAAATATATCATGATAATGTAATTAATAATAATTATATAATATTAAATACATGAAAACACATACCATTTAATCAATAACTTGACAAACATTATTATATATTGAATAATCCATAAAAAAGGAAAATAACTAAACACACATTACATTTAATCAATAAAAAGAGTAAAACATGCATACATGTATAATATCAGTGTAATAATAACTTGGATAATTATAAATGAATTATCAGTGATAGAAATTCTTAAAACCGAATTTCATGCTCTCAAACCTCATGATATCTATACTATTAAGTCATTTCACCAAGAATTTTTAAAACAATGATTAAATCCAATTTAATTAGGCCAAATGACATGTATTAATATACCTAATAATGAATTGAGGAGATATAAAATTATGGTCCCCAATTGACATATCATTTATAAACCACTCATCATTTATTGAATCGTAGACTTAATTCATAAATAATATTCATTATCAAGAAATAACTATATTGAGTGATGAATATGAATTTTTCAATATTTATTCAATAAATAAAAATAATTAATTTTAATACCCTTATGTTAAAAAATAATATATGGTTTAAGAAATAAATATATCCATGGTACACGAATATATAAATTTAAGTGATAAAAACATAAGAAGGGTAAATGATAAAATTTCTTTAATTAAAATATTTACATTCCCAAAAGAATGTGATATTATAAAAGAAATTATTACCTTATTAGAAATATTAAAATTGAAGCCCTTTGAAATAATATACAAAATTAAAAAATTGATAATAATGAATAAATATGTAATCATGTTAAATACATCAATGAGATTGAATATACACCAAAAAAACGTATATGTTCATAATTATAAATATACCTCAATGGAGTAGAATTTTATTCGAAATCTATTTCAATGATCATACCCTAGAAGTGGGAGTAAATTATTTGATTTATTATGTGTATCAAATGTAAATAAAAATAAAAATTGTGGAAATAAACATAAAATATTAAATATACTATAAAAATATCATATAATATCAATGAAAATAGATATGTAATATATCCCAATGAAAAGAATTTACGTTATGGACTTCCATACCACTTGGTAATAATCATGTTAAACCGCATGAAATAAATAATTATAATTGATAAAAAATAAGTAATTTCTCAACTAAAAATCATTATGAGTGGGGAATTTATTTTAAAAAATCACCTTTAATAAGAAATACATAATTTTAACTAGAATTGTGGTAATTATTTTCTATTATTTTCATTATTCATTATTATAAAATTTTAAATTTATCTTATTTATTAATATTAATTAATATAGTTCAAAATATGGAATATATTTAATAAATTCATACAAAAAAGCTAGTTTAGTTTATATTCATAAAACCGAAAATAATCGAAAAAATGGTTAATCAAGAAATATTGTTTTCCACATATGATGATTGTATATTAAATATATGAATAGTATTCATTATTAGATAGATTTAAATTCATATGGATTGAAATATAATATATTCATTTAATTTATATAATTCATCATTTAATTTTTTTGAATTCTTTTTAATGGAATGAAATTATGCCTTTTTAAAACAAAAACTGTTTTCTAAAAAAATCTACCTTCTAAAAAATTTCAATATTTACCTCCAATTTATTTTATCATTATTTCTAAAAAATTTGTGGTTAAAAATTATTACTTCCACATATTGTAATAAATTTTTATAACTAAATGTAGAAATTTTAAAATAATACATAATAAATTATTAATAAGATATTATTTTTATAGAAATTATAAAAAATTAGTATTATTTGACAAAATAACTTTAAAATCGATACATATCCTATAAAAGATGATTTTTTCACAAAAAATATAAAAATTTGAAATTAATTTTAACATAATATAATTGTGTCTTTGGTGGTAAAAATTATCCTCAAATATTATTTATCTATATCATCTGATATTTATACTTTCATCGTCGCATAAAAAAATCAACCCTCTATATAAAACACCATGAAGTCAATATGGACATGAAAAATAGCTAAAAATTGAGATAAAATACATCATGTTTATTATTATTATTCTTATTTGATTTGTTTTCATGTAATAATAAAATTATGATTTATTTAATGAGCATTCAACTTATCTTGATAGAAACATATATTATAACTTCTGTCTACTCAACATCATCTGATTCACATGATTGAAAGTGAACATGCATGAATAAATTGATAATTATAATGATCTAGGTCACACATATTGTCATAGTTTTTCTCATGTGTTAACTCAAGGATAACTCAGGGTTGATTAATTTTATGGCTTGTTCTTTTCATAGACTTTGTGTGGTCAATTGTAGTGTCTACACCCAACAAACATGTTGGGTTAGTGTAAAGATGTGTTGTCGATCCTTTTGGGAATGATCATTATAAAACAAGGTAAATATGATCAATATTTTTTAAATTAAAATAATATTGGCCCATGTTTACTCTTCACCTTCACGTGGTCTGTCAATTACATGAGATTTATCAATGATAACAATTATTAATGATCTGGGTGTTTTTCACTAGAGGATCATGAGAAATATGATGCTTCTATACAATCTCAAACTAAAGAGATTAATTGATCCGATATCTAGTATTGTATTTACATTTCTAAAATGTTTTTATAGTTTTCAACATAAATTGATTTAGACATAAAATAATTCATTCCATGACATATACTTTAAAAAAATATCCCTTTAGCTTCTCAAGACAAGTAATTGAGTATTCTCTAGGTCACTCCACCCACTTGCTCATAGTGTATACCACCCCATGTGCACTATGAACATCCTGGACAACAACCTATGGACCCACATTCCTACCCATAAAGAAACTCACTCCCAATTCTATAATTCCTCCTCATCTTGCCTTTAGGATTCCTCGTATGTGGTGATTCATGCACCCATAAAATGGTTTGATCTGGAATCTTGTCTTTCATGGGAAAACAATATGTTGATAAACATCCACCAAAATATATAGAATTATTATAAGTGTATAATTTTTAATTCGAATAAATTCCCAAATGTAATTCTCAATATGAAAACAATCCTCAAATACTTATGAAAACATATTTTTAATTATGTTAACTAAAAAAGAATTCAACCCGTGAATTTGGTCATGAAAATATAAATAATATTTTTAAGGTTGTCAAATAAACTACTCATGAAAAAATAAAACATTTATTTTCCTTATTTAAAACATATCTTCATGTAATTAATTACATTCCATGGTTTTATAAAAATTTCGGAACATTTTTGAAAGAAAATTGTTTCCTCAAATCCATGTACGCGTGTATCACGCAATAAAACAAGTTTCCATGTCATCATATAAACAAGGATAACAATTCAATCATGATTATCAATTATATATTATAAATACATGATAATTTCTTAAGAATAATATTTATTCAATTATTGAAGATAAATGAAAAAATTATGCTCAATAATCCCCCCATGTATTTTTTCCAATCACTTCACATTTATAAAGTCAACAAATTCAATGAAACATTCTACCCTTTATTAAAATTAAAATGAAATTGTAATGTATAAGTCTTCTTATATCTTCTTGGGTCATTGAAGGAAATTAGGATTCTATTCCCATTTCCCAATAAAATGAATTATACCACAAGGTTCTTTATATAAAGAAACATTAGTTAGTATACCGAAAGTAGACATGGTCTAACTCTATATATATAGAATAATTACTATACAACCATGGTTGTTTATGTGGTCCATACACTACCATGGATTTGATATCATTCTCATAATTTTTTAATTGTTAAATAGTTACATTACAGAAAACATATTCTCTTTAAAGAAACATGTAACAAACACACATCTCCTCAAGCGATAATATGGTTTTATATACATGTCATGTAACTCTATGTTTTGATAACCTTTACTCCCCAATCATAAGTTTATTCAATAAAATAATAAAAATGGTTGTAAGTTTGATTCTATTAACTCATACTTAATGTTTTTAATGAAATCCATAAATTCTATATTTATAAGAAATTACATATTTAATAGCTACCTCTATAGTAAAATACACATGAAGAGATTCACTTATTTTCATTATTGTCATGGAAATAAACAAATTCTAGGAGAGATAATAACATCTTGTTTTCTAGAAGTAAGGGCCTCTATATTTCAATATTAATTCCATGAATTGTAATTTCAAAATCAAAGAATAACACTAAATAATAAGGTAAATGCTTATTCCTTAAAAATATCATTCATCTTAAGAAGATGTTATCAACATGGTCATTTATTTCTTTCTAATCATAGCATGATATGTTTTCTTAGGACTCTTCTATCTATTGTTTTTATATTTTTGGAAGCATTAATAAAATTATGATATTTAATGAGTATATTATTCAATATATGCAATTTTTGTCTTCATGTTTCCTTTTTAATATAATTTTTTTAGTTTTTAATTCAACATATGAGGAAACAAAAAACTATTTTTTTTTACAACAAATTCATCAAAAGAAACAAGAAAAGTGACATGACCTCCCGAACAAAACCCCAAAAACTTACATCACAGGCATCTGTGTAGGGAAAATCATAGGAGAATTTTTTTCCTTTATAATCATAATGTTTTTATCTTCCTCTATATTTATAGGAAATTGTAATTGATATTAAAAAAACTAAGAAATCTCTTAACAATTTATAGTCTTCTTAGGATCATCCAATAACATTCCAATATATTAATTTTCGAACCATTTACATTTCATAACATAGGGAACCTATCGTTCCTAGGATTTCGTGCATACCTTAGTCTTATGATCTTCTAAACTACATCTTCCACAAGAAACTTCCAAAATGTATTTTTTTGTATATTGGTGTGGTGAAGATCATTTAAAGTGTTGTTTTATCAATGATTTCTTCTAACAATGATCATTTAAACCCACTTTTTTTGATATTTTCATGTTATTACATATTTCACCAGTAATATTAGGCTTTAAGTACATGCATCATAGAACACAAGAAAAACCCTTGAATATTTTTTCATCCAGATTTTTTGTAGAGCGATCCGTATATTTTCATTTATTTTTATATAGATAACTGAGACTAATGTTTCTTAGGAGGTTATACACTACATGGAATATTATTTCCTTCCTTAGATTTATAATTTTTCCATATACCATTATTATCCCAAACCTAGCACATTTTTAAACTGAAACATGTAGTTTTTATATATCATTCTTTATAATTAAATGTTCACGATATTAACTTAATTTTTGAACCCTTCATTTCACTAGCTTGACAAAATTCCCCATTAAATTCTCCAAATTTATTGATGTTTTATTATCTTTATTCAACTCATTTTTAATAATGACACATATGTATTGAGTTCAAAAAATTATTTTTCTTTTTTAGGTATCCTCTTTATATGATCACTTATAATATTTTTAGGATTTGAAAACACTAATTTATATTTAATTATCTCAACAAAATGGGACAATTACCTCTTAATTATCCCTTCTATATCATTATGGAATATTTTATTTCATTTCTCATTCATTTTGTTTTTGTTCTAGTGAATGTTTATTTCCCCATTCATGATTCTAATTTTTCTATTAGATCTCACTAGATTTCATTTATTTCCTCACTACCATCAATAATTATTAATTAATTAACTCCATTAGTAACATGATAAAATTAACCAAATTTATAATCTGAAGAATTACATGACATTGAATATTTCTTTTTTCTTTCTCATTAATTACATTTTTTTTACTAAGATGATTTCTTTCCTATTAACCCAATTATGCTTGTTGTTTCTCTCATCATCAGTTTCTGATTCTGATTATTTACCATTATTCAAAGGGTAATTTATATAAGAATGATCATATTCACAATATTTATAACCCTTTTCTTGTTTCATTATACTTCCATTCCACATTACATTTTTTTAATAATTTTCATATAATAGTGACAATTTTAATGAATTCAACATCATCATTATCAAAATCTGAATCGCCTGATTCATCAATCTATTCTTCATTATCATTCCCATTTATTATTTCCACATTTACCAATTCATAATTTCCATTATTCTACAATCCAATCAATTTCCTCCTTAATTAGGCTATGATAATGTTTTTTTGTTCATTAATCGAAAAATCCTCACTTTCTACTATTGATGACATTTTATAATCAAACTTATTTAAGAAATTACTCATAATTATTTTGAAAATT
Source organism: Viscum album (assembly GCA_963277665.1). Classification (NCBI taxonomy): domain Eukaryota; kingdom Viridiplantae; phylum Streptophyta; class Magnoliopsida; order Santalales; family Viscaceae; genus Viscum; species Viscum album. Next base: position 39,623,381 of record OY728129.1, on the reverse strand, counting down.
GTATAGTCATAAAATTTCGCAATAAATCATTGAATATTGGTGATTATCCCATTATCTCTGGTGGAATTATCTATAATATATTCATCATCATCCATTTTAATGAAATTATACTATATACTCCAAACATTCATTTGAGCTTCCATAACTTTTTATTTAATTTTATTACTACTTCTCATTTTTTCCCAAATATTAATCCCAGTACAGAGACAAATGATCTTTATATAGGAATTTTATGGTGGATACAACAATATGGAATTATATTCCCATTAATATAACACAATATTTCTCTAATAACCATTTTTTCATAGGAGGAATGTCAATAATGGGTGAAAATTTACTATTTAAAGATCACTCACTTCTAATCCATGTGATAAGAGGTAGGGTGAAATCTTTTTTCCATTAACTGTCATAATTTTTCCTATAGAATATGGTAAAACCTCAACTATTTATTGAGTTATGATTATTAATTCCCATTATTATTCGTGAATATTTAGAGGTGATGAACACTCTAATTATTGTTTATGTTTCTCATATTGGACAGACCACATAGAAAGGGGTGAATCAGTGGTTTCCTTTAATGAATTCTGTTTAGTTCCAATTCAACTTCTCAAACCTGTCATGTTTCTTGATCCACTCAATATTATCTATTAATATCACACTATATATAGTTGTGATAATAGAAATAGGCAAAGACTCAATAGTTACATGGTTCAGTATAGCATATTACACCATAATACATTTGTTACACCCCCATCCCATATTCATCAATATTAAATACATGATTACATTAATAGACAATACCAGTATGATCATCATAGAATCCTAATATCATCGTTCACATCCAGATTCCATTGGTTGGATTCATCACTTTTTCATTGATAATGCCCAGCTAGAAATATCATTAAATTTCTGGATGATAATCTTCACAAATAATATTATAAGATATTTGTTTCTATTGTAATATTCATCATTTTAATGAAGAATTACCTGTTTAAATTAAATTTTTCATAAAACCCTTCTCATATATTTAATAATATGATTCTCTCAATATTTTAATTTTCATGTGTTTCTCCTTGAAGAAATTGTGGCTTCATATCTCTTTCTCTCTTCAATACTTTTGTTTCTTTGGTTCTCTCAGAATATTTCGAAATATAGATAAGAGTTCCCTATATCAAAAAATTATTCATTACATCCATATATTATTTGAATACTAGGAAATAGTAACATGAATATGATCCTCATCAATATCATAGTGATTATTTGTGTATATTTAAAAACTATTATCATCAAATGTCACAATTTTCCTCATTTTAATATGTTAATTATATCCTAAATTATCTACTCATTTATCCTTGACATAATTTCATGTTAAATTAACCAAAATAATTAATCACAATAATTATAAATCAATTAATCGATAGGATTGTGTGCTGTTCTCATTCTTCACAAGTTTTATATTCTTAAAATACTATGGATCTTTATTTTTTTTTTATAAAAATAGAGATCCTATTTCATGATATCTTCGTTCAATTTAATGAATAACTAAATCATAAAAATTATCTTATTAAGTCATAATTATGGTTTATATAATTTAATTATCAAAACCCCCAAATGTTACCCTTAAATTTATTTATAATTATCCATTGAATCCTTCAATAATTCTCCTCTAATATCATAGGTATTATTTCTTGTGTAATACCACTTATTAAATGTCCCATAATTATGAGTATTCTATTTTCTTCATCAAGTAGTTAATAATTGACTACATTCTCATTATTTCATCACATCAATCACTTAATCAAAAAAATTAATAATTCCTTCCACCTTCATGAAAACTATATAAATTATAATCTAAAATACCCAACTAAAATGGGAATAACTAACCATTTCATCATATGGTAAATAAATAAAAATTGACATCATTAATACTAGAAATATATGGATTAAATCATATTCAATAAAATAATAAAGCTTGATTGCACCCAGTATTCATTAATGCTTCATGGAATGCTCATGAACTCAATCCTCTATAAAATGAGTATAAAATTTTGGATAAAACAATAAAAACACATGATGCTCAAGATGTCTTGTTTTTCATATACTAATCTTCATATTCAATTAATTTTATTATATTTATTGAACTAAAACATATTTTATTAGAAGAAAACTCATCTCATTAGAATCACATAAGGACATTCACATCTTGTCGACATCACAGGAATCACATGCATGCTTTACCATCTTAATGCAGGGCTCAATAATTAAAATGATCTAAATTGAACGTGCATTCATAGTGTTATTTATACGGTAGATGACGATAAAGTCTTGGTAGATTCATCAGAAGGTGTGATCTCTATATAGCTTGTATATGATTATTTTGTGAGTTTTCACATCGCATACAAGAGAAATTAGTGGAAAGACAAGTCATTAATCATTCAGGTCATCTGTAGGGTTTTCCATTTTCTATTAATTTAGGCCAAATAGATTGTTTATACTCTATGATTTGGCTACATTAAACCTAATGAAGTTAGTAACTATACACAGTTCATAGACTTTTCTTTTTTACTATTTGTTTTATTTTGTGTTCATTTTAGCTTCAATATGTGATAAAAAAATTTAAATATTATTATTTATTTATTTTATGTCCTTATTGAATTCTCTAGTCTAAACACTATAGGAATAAATATATTTTATTTTTAGTAGAGTTCCTTGAATATATGTTTGATATTAAAATGGATAAAAAAACATTATTGTTTTTACGGATTAATATGGTGGGATCATTTGAGCATCATTATTTGAAACCCTCAAGTGTGTTACAAATTTTTAAATTAATTTTTATGAAATTAAATTTCATAATCATTGGTGATCTTGAAATGGAACTTCGAATAGTGATATATTTTTATATAAAATAAAATGGTTTTATATTTTGGAATTTTAAATTGATTAATTATGGGTTGGAAAGAAAATTTGGTTATTCATTTGCGTAATGGGAATTAGTATCCTATTTCTTCTAAAGTGTAAGTAATATATATATATCAATTTATATTCAAAAAAATTGCTTGTTTTTTCCAAATAGTGGATCATGATTTGAAATTGGTAGTGGGTCTTTAAATATGATATGATGATTATGGATCATGATGGATTTGAAAAATATTAACTAATTAATCATGAGGATGTTTTTAATATGGTTCACTATAAATTTAATTTATGATTCAAATGATATAATTAAAATTTTAATTTTTCACCTGATTGTGTCATAATTTGGAATACTAGGATGAGAAATAGACCTCTATATGACACTAAATGGATTGGAATTCTCAGATGTGTTCCCAGATTTCATGTTCTCACTATCTGAATTGGGAATCCTTGAGTAATTCCAGGATCCATTTGATTCATGACTTTTTGGAATAATGTAATGAACACTATAATTCCATGAAAAGTTTGAGGATGAGTATCTTAATTTCAAGTGATTCTCGATGACTATGGAGTACTGGTATGAGATCATGGATTCCAAGTGAATGTTAGGATGGTCACTTGGATTCCACATGACATTTAATGATATCATAGAATTCCAAGATGAACTCCAATATTCCATGTGGTTACTTATGGTTTTCGTGGTCCCAACGACATGCTCAGAGACATACTGACACTTATCGAAGTAGGTATAGTTGTTCAGGATCACAAACCTAAGAATTGAAAATAGTATAATTTCCCAAGGATGTTATTGTGAACCCAACTATCATTGGTTTTTTATTTAATTATATTTAATAATTTGAGAACGATTAAATAAATTATCTAAATAAAATCTTCTTGTAATTATTTTGATGAATATTTATTTTTATGACACCATTAGTGGTGGCCTATTCAGTTTTACTCACACCTTTCTTGTCTCACAATTTAATACGAGTACCCAAGAATATATCACTATCTTTTCATTGGTTTTAGAAATATGTTATGAATTTTATTTATCGTATTTAGTGTGGAATTTTGGAATGGATAATGGATGGTGGGATCATTCCAAACACAGGGCCAATTGAGGATAAACATTAGTTCATTTATATTTTGTCCTTTTTATCATTTTATGTGATACATACATGGAAAATCCATTGAAAATTTTATTATATACTCCATTTTCTATAATATCGTGATGTTTATCTTATTTTATCATTAATTTTTATTTTTAATCTATTTTGGTGGTTTTAACAAGTTTATATAAAGTCTTCATTTCTACTAATATAACGACTCTAAATACAATGATATAGTCTCCTCATGGTTATCTTATTATCCATTTTTTCTAATTGGTAGCTCCTAGTATACAGAGAGGAACATCTGAGTCCATGTGGAACACTATCTAAATGAATCGATTATGTGGGTTCCATGTCAAGGTGTCACAAAGTGGTATTAGAGCATGTTTTATCCATATTCACTACTACCAAATGTCTTATAACATCGATGTTATTTATGGGTTCTAGAAAAAAACACGAAACCGAGGAATATTTATCAACACTACGGATAGAGATGATAAATTTATCCTTTTACCAAAGCTTTGTTTTTTAGCTCCAATAAAGGGCATCCTTTATGAGTGCTTTATTTTTAGCACTGGGAAAGTGTAAAATTTTTTGTGCTTTATTTTTAGCACTGGTAAAGGGTACCATTTATTAGTGATTTATTTTCAGCATTGAGAAATAGTTATTTCATCACCTCTTTGCCAAATACATACAATGAAACATTTAAATAAAAAAAATAAAAAATTGAGTTTATTGATAGAAATTAAAAAAATTATTAAATTAAAAAATTATTGATAAAATTGAATAAATTGATAATATATTTTTAAATATTAAACATTTTTTATTAGATAATAATAATAATTAATATTTTTTAATTGTATATATTAAAATATAGATATATTCTAATGCAAATAGATATGATTTATATTTTAAAAAATATCCATACACTTTACATTAAATCGACAGATATTTATTGAATACTATTTTATAATTAAAAGTAATATAAATTAAAAATAATTTCAAATTTCATAGTACTCGACATATATCCCATAGGGTGATGCTTCCTAGTGTTTATCCCTCTGGGTCTCGGTAAGGCCTCGAATTCGAGTCTCACCGAGAACATCCCCACATCTCATGTTGTATGATTTTCATTGTATTGTATCCCCCCTTTCGCCGAATAAACTAAGTCATAGTAGTCAACATATGATTGAATGTCATTTTATTTATCAATTTATCATAGACCAAATATGTTCTATTTTAATTTCACATATTCGTAATTAGTTCCTTTTATATACAATGCACACACATAAACCATATCCATTTATTCTTTATTGATAAAGTTACTTATTCTTAATTTATTCAATTCCACTCATTTTTAACGTATATGCATCCACTTAAAAATAGATATGCCATCATAATGTTAAAAAATATTTGTAAAAAAAATATTTATAAATGTACATTTTCTATATTTATAATTATAAATAAATATTTTTTTTAAAATAACTTATATTATGATAATTAAAATATATATATTTATGTAATTATTACATTAATTATAAATTTACATGATTAATGGATATATTAAATTTATTTATGATTCTATATATTTATTAAATATATATATATAACTTTATAATTATATATAATTATATAAATATTATTTTAGAAAAAAACAATAAATTATAATTAATTAATTTCAAAATTAAAAAAAATACTTCTAAAAATGAATATATTTTCTATATTTATATTTATAATAATTTAATTACTATAAATAAATATTTGAGATTTTTTATTTATCATCATTATCAAATATCCTTTAGCTGCACTTAAGTAAAAATCATTGATAAAAGAATATTTTTCAGTGCTTCATTCACACTGATAAAGATGATGCTTTATCAGTGCTAAAAAATGATGATAAAAGGAACGTTTATTAGCACTATAAGTTTATCATGTATAATGATTGGTTTTATCTGGGCTTTTTTAGATAAAATAAATCCTCTATTTTATTAGCACGAAATAAATGTTGATAAATTTTTTCTTCATCAGCACTTACGTAATAAGAACTGATAAAAGAATCAATATTATCACTTTCTATAAGCACTAATAAAAGTGTCTTGATCTTCAAAAAAACCCCAAAAAAATTTAACCTATCATGATATCAGATGACTTTCGCAGAAGCCACCCACTATCAGTGCTCCACCTTTGTGAATCAAACCGTTAATCACACAACATGACTAACTCTAAAACATATCATCTGACATCAGGTGATTTATTACAGTAAAGGATTAGAAATAGGGTCTAGGATTTAGTTCAACCTAGCGTGGTAGGCATTTTTTCAGTATGTATTTTTGGTTTTGTTTTTTATTTTTAATTCGACGATGAATTTATTTGTTGTTATGTGATTTTATACTAGTGAGGATGGCCTTATTATTTTATCATTTTCTAATTTTTCTTCTACTCTAGATCACTCACAGATAATTTATTGTTTCTGGACATGATGGTGACACCTTGAGTCACATGGGGTTTAGATGGTTTTTTTTTTTACATTTTCCAGATCAATCTCTCAAAGCAATCATATATATATTTCTATTATTATTTTTTCAATGATAATCATACATGTGAGATTTTAGAAATTGAAACTACAAATTTTCTATGTGAGGGACTTGAATTTAGTTTAATGGAATTATTTTATATTATCAATCTTCATACCTTGATTTTTATACTTATCTTGGTTAGTGTGGTAATCAAATTTATAGATGTATCATGACAGTTTTTATTTAAATTCTATTTCTAATATTTCAATTTATTATCATGCAAAATCATTCCCACCGTTTTGTTTTTCATGCCCTGGTACATGTTGGCAGCCTGAGAGGGCTCAAGAATTTCCCATGGATACTACCATGGGCGAGCTCAGGAGATTAATATATTTCATTCTAGGGATTGGTTTTGGAAACTATATCTATTGTTAAATATATTGTACATTTTCCCATTAATCCAAATTCCAATGTCTCTACAGTTTCAAAAAAATATATTATTTTTCTCACTCTTTAGAGTAATCCATCATTATTTATAAATATTTTCTATAATTATATATATAATATTATACCCTGATATTATGTACTATTTCTCATCTATATTATAATATTTCATCATCATCCAACTCCCGCTCTCCCTGTAATTTTAAAAATAATATCCCGTTTAGATTACCCATTTTATGTTATACCACTTTTTTTATAACATTATATCATTATAAGGTAATATAATTTCATGATCAGAAATGTAGATTTTCAATAATTTCTCCCCTTTTTTAGTATTTATTTTACTAATAACAAGTGTATTTTCATGGAATCACTTTGATACCTAGTTATATGACATGTAGAAAAATAGTGTGTCAAACTTTTTTACAAAAAAGAATAATGCATTTATCGAATCTCCCACACTTCATGATATTTATTGATATTCCATCCACAACATTGGATGATTTTGTTCAATTTTAAATGGGTACCAATAGTTGTTTTCAATAATCCTTTTGAAGTCTATAAAACACTTCCATCACATACATGAATTGGGAAATAAATATCCCATGAATTCCATGAGTATCCTATAAACTAATGAAAATTTCAACTCACTAATAATCAACATTTATGCATGGGTATTAGTTAATTTATAAAATTATTTTTTTCATTCATCCCATGAAATACAGAAAATTATATCATCCACATTTATAAACACTTTCAATATATTCATAGAATCATTTTCTATGTGATGATTCTAATCAATTCCCTATTTTTTTAAAATAATGATTCTTTAACAATTCATCTATCATTCAGTACCATGATCTTAGTTATTTTTTTAATTTCTAAATAACCTCTTTCAATTTATGAACATTATTATCATACTACAGAAAGATAAAACTATTTGTCTTCTTGATGTAATTCCAATTCATATAATCCTTTAGTAAATAGAAATTATAAATCCAGTTGGAGTACATTGAATTTCATTAGGATGGGTCAGTATGTTAAAAAGGAACAACAAGAGTCATGGGATGTTTTCAAATATTGATTACCATTAATTTTAAATGTAATATGTCCTTAGGTTTCTACATGACTTGTTCTGATGTATTATTATATCTTCTAGTTGATTGAATTATAGCTTATTATTCATCTTTTTAATATTTGAGTTTCTTATTAATCATTAATTACTTATGTTTTAATTTCATTTTATTAGGTGATTTAAGAATGATTTTACGTTGATTAACTCTTTTATTAAATTCAATTAAATGGTTTCTTCAACATACAGATATTCTTTGAAATAAACAAAAGTTATGTTTCCCATATTAGAAATGCATATAACTTTTACACTGGATAATTAATATCTTTTTTTTATTTATTTATATTATGTATAAATATTATCTTTTATGAACCTAATATTACTAAAAATTGATGCTCACTAAAAGTTCGACAAAGAAATATACATAATGAGTTAAAGAGATCATCATGTTATCAGTAGAGCATGCAGATGACCCTTCTAATTTACACTTTCCATGATTAATTTTTTTATTCAAGAAAAATTATTCTGGGAGAGTTGGAAGAATGTTGATTTTTATTTGGATCCATTGATCCATGGATCCAAAACATGGAGTGGTTGTGCATCACTCAAAATGTTACTAAAAATGAAGGATTCTTTGTAAACATCAATATTACTGTTTGACTACAGCATATCATAGCATCTGATCTAAACTTCCTACCCACCATACATGAGATGATCTAATCCTACATATGATCTCCCCTATCTCTATCATATCAGGAATCAGTATTTACTTTTCCTTCTATTCCTACACCCTTTTACTCTATGCACATAGCTGCATAAATCATGCATTATTACATGTAGTAAATAGGTGCTGCAAGAGAAAAACAATGGGAAGGAAGTTCATATCAGATGATGTTCTATACAGTAGTTAACCAATTTTAGTGATGCCTATAGAGAATCCTTAGTTTTTTTATTATCATTGTGAGTGATGCGCCACCAATCCTTGTTTTGGATCCATTGGTCAGTGGATCCAAACAGACATCCATATCATTAATTTTTTTCTGGTTTCCTGACATCCATTAGTCTTCTAACCATAATGAAGTGCACATGGAATCCTTATATTTCAGCTTATATCTAGAAAAAAATAGCCCCTTTGTGAAGATGTAAACGTATTTTTACGATACACATTCTCTATTTTACAAGAAAAAAATATATAATGAAATATTGTTTAAGATTTCATTATTCCTTACATAGTTCAGTTTTTTATTAGTATATTTCATTACATGTGTCGTGCCTTTACAGGAAGAGTATTGATGCTATCTCTTCCCAATCACAGAGTTAATATTGCTGTTTTTATAGTAAATTCAGTGACCATAAAATAAATTCTTTGTTTTATATTAATGTTTCATTTATTTATTTATAATTTTAATAATGTAATAATTATTTTCTTATACAATTGAATTCTTCAATTCGATTTAGGTTTCTATGTCCAACTTTTATAATTCTTCTCCCTCAAATCCTTTTCAACCTTGCAACGTTGCATTTATCACATTCATTCATGCTCTCTATAGTTCCATTGCAAGGTGAGAAATCATGCTTCCTATACTCAATTATAGTGGCAATCATGATATTTTTATAGTAAAATAATTTTACATATATAGAATGTATTTTTTAAAACATTATTTTTTTTAGTATTACTCATAATAATTGTTTTATTATACATGAAAATTCATTTTTTGTGTTTATGAGGTTTTTTTGAAGATACTAAAGCTATAACATAAGTTTGAAAAATAAATTCAATGGAAATAATAGTAATAATGAATGTTAGGACTATTTTTTAATGTATCTAATAATTTTTATATATGTTTTTATATAAACCAATTTTTGAAAAGTTTATAATATAGCACTGTTTCTAGTATTTGTGTTATAAATTTCATTTCATTTAAAATTTGTAATGGGACTATTTTTTTTACATTTGGTGTTTCTCGAGTATATTTTAGTTCATCTGGGGTCGTTGAGTCCTCTTGCAGTGAACTACAATATCACCATTTTTAAGGATTTCTAAAGCGTAGATAAATGAAATATTTATCAGTGATTCTAAAACCAGTGATAAATTTCTACATTATTAGTATTTCTATAGTGATGATAAAAAGAAATTTATTTGCAATTTTCTATGTACTAATAAATAATTCCTTTAGAGATTATATATAATAGGGTAGGAAAATGGTTCATTTATTGATGCTTTTAAAAGGGAAGATAAAGCTCCCATTTATTAGCACTTTTATTAGCTCTACTAAATACCCCTTTTTCTGCACTGATAAAAGTCATGGGCGTTCAAGGCCACTCATGTTTTTATCACTTATCTAGCGATGATAAAGGTCTCTTATAACATTGTTAATGGCCATTATTGTATTAGTTACTTTTATTTCATTATGGAATATATGAGAGTTTGAAAGTGTAGGGGATTTTTAATGTGCTTGTGCCTAGGAGTGATCAACCCGGTCACAAGGGTAAATCCATGTTTCCAGGGAAGATAATTATTTTTTATTGTAATTTTAATGTTATGGTTATTTTAATTTTTTCACATATAATAAGACACATGGTGTAAATACCCAAACCCTCATACCCCAAATATTGTGGTTATATTATTATATTTGTGCTAGATACATGATATCGAATCCCAAGGGACTGATTAGTTTAGTAGTATTAGAAGAATTGATACATACTTAAAATTAAAATTTCATTTGAAAACATAAATCCGTCATTGATATTCTATTGGGAAGACCATTATTTAGTTTATCATATCCCTTAATATCAATCGTAAAACACATTCTAGAATCTTGGGAAAAGGAACATAAAAATGGGAAATATTTGATACACATTAAGGGTATGAGTGTAATGGAATATATCATGAATATATAATGAATAAACAATATAGAATGGTAACTAACTGAAAAAAATTCCATTTAATCAATAACTTGATCATGAAGAATAATATGAAAAATGGTGATCAAATAATGCCCTATAAATAATAACAGGACAATGAAACTTATCCGTGGGCATTCTAAAAATTAAATCATTACATGAACATCATTTAATTCTCTCATAATGTATGAATTTATAATTTTTTTAAATTATATCCATACCATCAAGTCCTTATTCTATGAAATATTACACATTATAGAAAGGCCTTGGTCAAATAACCAGTCTACTTTTTCTAGTTGGATATACCGATGCATCTGGGGTATATAGAAGGACCCACCAATCAGTTACTATATCCCATTAATTACTTATATAAAAGGGGTGAAACATAATCAAAATAAAAATTCATAATTAAAAAACAATCATTGAAATCTTAATACATTACACAATTAATAATCATATTCATAAACCACATTGTTTAATATTGATAATGGTGTCAACCTTGTACATCCGCAGTAAAAATAATCATAAAAAATGAAAATAAATAATAAGGATGATATAATAACAATATAGTACCAATGTTTAAGAAGTGAAATAATGGGGTTTTCATTAATTTATATAAATAATGTAAAAAATAAATTAAAATAATTTTGAGTAATACATCATTTTATAATTTCAAATAACCTACATTAAAACAAAAAGTTTAAAAATTATATAAAAAACCATTCATTTAAAAATATCCTGGAATAAATTTTAATTAATAATTAATGGAATTTGTTTTAATGATGCTGGTCAATTCTATACATGCTGTAAAAGATAAAAATGCATTCCATTAATACTAGTGTAAAATGCTAAAAATTACCTCATTTTGAAAATGAAAATAAGATTCAGTTCAAAAAAATTTAAAAAGTCAAACAAGGGAAACATTTAATATAATATATATTTTGATAATATTAAAAAAATCTTGAAAACAATTTTAGTAAACCTACTTATGTAAAAAATATAATTTCAACCAAAATATGAAATGAAGTCGGTTTTAATTAAAAATATTAATTTTCGCTCTTTTTTATAATAGAATTAAAAATGAGGAAGAAATTTTATTCTCAATAAATAATAATTGTATAATATAATTCAAGAGTTTCTTCTAATATAAATCATAATATTTCAACATCAAAAACTAAATCATGAAAAAATCGTATAAATAATTAGATTATAACATAATCCATTCCCACTTTCATAACATTTAAATTATAATCCCCATTAAATAATAAAATAATATGAAACATTAAATTACATTAAGATAAAATGATTGAAGACATAACATATCAAATGGGAATTATATACACCAATCAAAAGAATTAATTGGAGAACATGAAATATGTCCCGCAGATCTAATTGCGGGATGAGAAGTCCCTACCATGGGGTTGATTTTTTTCATCTATGTCAACAACTCCAGTATAAAAAATATATATTTATTATATAACTATTTTTAAACCATAATCATATTTTTCATACCATATCTGATTTTATTATATAACTTTTTTCCCATTTATTGATAATTCTTTGTTAAAATCATTATTTTGTGTGACGATTCCCTCATTTTCCATGTATGATTTTGTATGGTGATTTTAGTTATTTTACAATTATCATGGTTCTATAATATACATAATGATAACAATGAAATAAGTATCATATATAATCCATATATAAATATTTATAATATATAGAAAAGTGAAATATTAGAAAATGATTTACATTGTTCATATAACCGGTAGGTTATATATTCGCATGAACGTTAATTCAATTTTTCAAAACGATTGATGCAAATAATGTTAAATTATTTTAAAAATTTTAAAACCATTATTATATAAAATATATCATTAATATTAATAAAATATTTCTTTAATACCAATCATGTCAATATAAAATAAAAAACCTTTTATATCGCTATTTGCAGGAAGTAGTCCCCACATACGCACAAGTGGTGTTATTGTTTTCCAATGATTAAAATTGAAGCAAATAATATCTCATATTATAATTATAGAATTATATTGTTAAAGTATAAAATAAAAAAATAAATTAATCCTTAAATCCCTCAATGATAGGTGTAGATGGAAAATGAATTATATCGGTTTGCGAGGTGGTAGTCCTCTGTATACACGATTGACAATTTACTTTCCCATTTCATGGAAATGGAAATGGATATATGTTATCAAATTAAAATAATAACAACTAATTATATAATATATAGTGGTTTTATTATTTTATCATATTTGGAGAATATTTTATACACCTAGAATAATAAGTAACCAGAAAAAAAGATGGTTAAGAACCTTACATATTCTTCAAACTATGTCTTTAAGTTTACACCCGATGATAGAGTATATTCTCATTATGATAAAATAAATGAACCCACCATATGTGGAGAGATTTTGATAATTTATTTTGGTATGTCTAAGATAAATCTAAAGGCTTTGGGATTGTAAATCTGAGATGAGAGGGGGTGTCCATTTATAAGTGAGGATGGGGACACAATTGAACTGTTTAAAAATAAAATCTTATTCCTAAATTTTTCTAATTAGAAAAGGAATAAAAATGGCTCATTCTAAAACAATGGATGGCATAAGATTAAACTACGTAAAAAACTTGTAATTTGATTTTTTTGGACATTTTAACCATTATATTTTTAGTTTAAACCCACTAGTAAAACTATTAATCCTTAACTATAGTAAAAATTTATTAGTATTTTTACTATTTGTTTTTTGAAAAAACTTATTTTGACCTTATTGTATAATATTATTTAGTATGAATAAAAATATGAGTTTCTTTTATCAAATTAAATACATATAAGTGAAAACTTTAATTCTAAATTATTCCTACAGATGCGATGAATGGGAGGTTTTCCATAGAAAATATTTACATATGTATGAAATGTTTTAAAATAAAATATCAATTATAAATTGATTGAAATAAAAAAAATTAATTTATTTTAATATAAGTGAACTAACTATACCATTAATGAAATTTTTAATCAAAATTAAAATTTTAAACGCTTTAAAAATGAAATTTTCAATGAAAAACATTATTTTTTCTTCTCATTGAAAAAAAAATATTTTTAGATAAATATAACAATTCACAATACTATAATTTTGAAAATATTATTTAAAAAGGAAGTTCATTTTCAATAAAAAAAATTGAACATGTAAAAATAAATTTTAAATATTATGCACAAATCATAATGAAAACAACTTTTAGAAATATATAGTTTTTAAAAAACAATTATATTTCTTTAAAATGATTATTATAATATTTCTAATCAACGTATGACTATTTAATTTATTTTATTCATGTGTCAAACATATGATTTTAATAATTTTTATTGTCATATTCATAGCTTCTTATTTAATAACTTGTATATAATTGTATACTATATTATAGTTCATTTAGAACTGGGGTTCCAAGTACCATAATCTATCAACTATATAAAATTTTTTTAAAAGGAAATAAATTTTAATGTATCAGGGTGTTAAATTCATACCTCCAAAAAATATTTCATCCTCAAAATTTATATAATTTCACCTTCTGAATTGATTTTTGTAGCTATTCATCATAATCTTTTCTAGCTTCAACAACTACTCTTTGATCTTATTATCTCTCTAAATTTCCACTACTAAAAGAGTAATCTCACTCCTTAACAAATATCCCATATTTTCCAAAATATTGATAGTCTATTCATAGTATGATAGATCAAGTTCATATAAATTTTATTCATATGTGATAAAATATTTTGTGTCTGATAGGTACATTCTACCAAGGATATGTGAAACATATCATATACTTTAGATATTCATGATAAAATTCCAAAATGGAAGGCCAAAACTCCAAATCATTCTATGATTTTAAAATGTATGTTGTAAATGGGGAATAGTTTCTCTTTCTTTCTAACTATTACAATGACCTTCCATAGAAATACATTAAAAAAACTAGATCTCCCAGTTGAAATTCAAAATCGTTCCTTTGGTAATCCATATCACTATTTTCATACATTGAGCGAAATTTATATGGGTTAGAGAAGTCTTTACCTTATCTATTGACTCATTCTAGATTTTTGGTCCAATATGCTTCCTTTAACTAACTTCATCCCAACAAGTTGAAGTATGAATTATATTATCATATAATTCCTTATACAGTTACATTTGAATATTTGGGTGGAATCTATTGTTTTTGGAAAACTCAACCCAAGGTAAATAATAGTCTCACATACCCTAAGGGGAATGATAAAATTACCTCAAATTTTCTTCTAACATTTAAATTTCACTTTTGGACTTTCCCTCATTTTGGGAGTGATTATTGTTGCTAAAAAGATCGATATCAGGATCCTTATAAATAATTTTCCATAATTTTAATACAAATCAACGATCATTATCAGAAACAATTTAACATTTCATACCATCATGTACAATAACGTCATTGATATATAGTCATGAAAGGCAATCTAGCGATAAATATTTTCTTATATTGAAGAAATGTGATGATTTGAAGAGGTGATCCATGATAACCCATATTGAATCATTATTTTCTAAACGTATTTTTTAATCCATTGAAAATGCCTATATTAATTCGATTGCATTTTGACATAATAGTAGGAAGAGGATTCATGATTCATCTAGTGGATTTTTTTATCCTTGAACAGTTTACAGAACAAACATGTTGAAACACAATCAACAATTTTCTACTACATATTATCCCAAAAAAATATTTCCTTTATATATATAAAAATCATGGAGCTTCTAGGGTGTATATAGAAATTTATGCTAGGATCATCATCAAACCATTAACTTTTCATCTCGTGTATTGATATAACACAAAGTATTAATCCAAATTTCAAAAATCTATCTCTATATAAGAGTTCTACCAAATTGTCATCATTCATGTCTTTAATTTTCATCTAAATATTATCATCATCATGTTGATAAATTTTTAACTTTTCCAAAAAATATGCTTTGGATATAATTTAAAAATGGAATGATGTTTCAATTTCCTTAATGATTTCGAGAACAACATTTATTAAATCTGTGAACATTAGAACCTTTTCAGTTATTATTTATGCAAAAAGTCCACGATTTTTTACTAAATTAGTCTTTAACATCATTTTTGTGGTAGTAGTATTTTATGCACTCATAGTCCCATAGTATATTGATGAATCTCATTTCCTTCATGTTATATTATTTCTATGAAAATATGTATTTAAATCTCTTATGATCCATATATATCATACACTTTTCACTATAGAGAAACTTTCTAAATATCATCATAAAAAATATTAGAGATACCAACTCAATATTATCTGTTAGATAATTCAATCATAAATTTTAACTACCTTTATGTATATCAAATAACTTCATCTTTTTGTGTTTTTAAAATAACAAGTCATTTGTTTTATAAATAAATATATATTACAAATCCAGAATTTCGTAATGGATGATGAAAATTGGGGAAATTCACTAATATACTCATCAATTACTGAAAAAAATGGTCACATTCTATTCTCTATACAAATTTAACCCCCATACATTTATACATGAATAATGGGTTAGATAATAGAGTATAATTTTGAACAAATACCAGATAGTAATATTTCCAAACAATGAATATATATACCTTTAAAATGTTCATTTGTGTATTCTATTCAGGTATTAAATTTTTCTTCATCATACCAACTATGATTCCATCGTTGGAGAAAATATGGCCATGATAAGAAACACTCCAATTCCATAAATTACAAATTCTAAATTACCAATATAACAATTTTCTTATAATAGTAAACATAATGATCCTTAAGTGATTTCGTAGTCTTGATATCTCTTTTATTAATCCAATATATCATAAATAAATTCGCAAAAAATGGTATCAGGATATTCCCGGAATAATCTATTTAGTAAATCTATGAATTTGTTTTCTAAATTAGACAAACCAATGGAATTACTATTAACTTATAATGTCCATAACTCATAAAAATTGCAGTATTTAGAATGTATTCCTTCTTTACCTTTAATTGATGACACCTATAATAAAGTTCCAAATATTTATAATATTTATCTTTATTAAGTTGATACAACAAGTCATCAATATGAAGTAAAAGATATTTTTTTGTTTATTGTAATATAATTTATTTCACAATACAAAATCTATGGCCTCTTATATCCTTATTTTTTCTTATTGAAAAGAACCAGTCCTCCCTAAGATGAAACACCAGGGCATATAAATCCATTATCACACAAATACTTGGGTTTTTTCTTCGATCAACGAATTACTCATTGACCATTATATAGGGACTCACAAATATTATTCTTTCATCAGGCGTTAAATCATTAATAAATTTAACTCCACACTCTAGTAGAAGTTCAGGTAATTCCGGAAGAAATACATCAATGTACTCACACACAATAGTTATATCCTCAATATTAATATTACCATTTCAATTAATATATTTTTCTTCTTATAGTCTTCCCTAAATATCTAATTTATAATATCTAGTAGGGGTTTATCTTGACATTACAGAGATGATGAAATACACCACGCATGATAAAGAGTTCTACATATTCTTCCTAATTCATAACATCCTTCTCATTAAAATAAAATCATGAAATATTTTTTATATCCAGTTCATAATAAGAATTATATCAAATTAAAAAATTTATGTGATAATTAATAAATCTAATATGGGGAAATTTGTGTTTCATAATTGAAAACTAACAGACACATCCGTGTTATGGTATGATAACCACTAGGAATCTGTAATGATAACTCCACTAAAAAGGTGAAAGGATAATATATAATTTTCACAAAAAATATTTAAGATGTAATGGATTTAAATGATCAGGAATTAAAGAAATCATTATAAAAATTTGAGTATATTAATAATGACCATTCTTCTACATTTTTAAATAATTTGACCTTATCTATTTTGATCGCATAAGCATGGACTTTGTCCCAGTACCATTTCTAGGGAAAAAAACTGTGATGCATGTAGTAATAATTTTCATCAATTACCATATTCTTAATGTTATAAAATTTTTCCTCGTTTCCATCATTCTTTCCCTTTCAGTCACGGTCTTTGTGGCCTTTCTCACCATTTCTCTAGAAAAATGTTATTCCTTATAATCAAATACCTTGGTGTTTTTATCTACATTTATTACAATATTGGAATCCCACCCTTCCATTATTTAAATTTTATATTTTTTTTACAGTATGATAAAAAACTATCTCCCTATGATTCATTACTTCTATGCCACAATATTTGAATAATTATATCTCTTTATTGATATAACATGATATTATATCCTCATATAATGTGATAGTTTGGGCGACTAGTTTTGATCGAAGGACTCGATTAAACCTTTCTTATAAATGGTCAATATTTCACATGGTATTATGTGAATAGTATATATCATGTCATAAGAACCTTATAAATCATGCTACATACTTAGATACATTTTCATCTTCATTTTACAATAGATTTAGTAATTTTCTCTCCATATCCAATCGTTTCCCATGGGGAAAATATTTTTACAATATGTGTACATAAAAATACATCCACTACATGTTTTTTGTTTCTGATTCATCAATATTGTGTTGAATTGATGACTACCATTAACCTATGTATCATAATTTATTTTTAACATACATGATAACATTATCCCTTTCATTAATTTATAGGGAAATAAATATCACCTTAATGATAATTATCTATTGCTAATTTAAAAATGGATTTTTACTTCCATTGGATGATGGAGGTAGTTGATTCAAGAAGAATTATAACATTGTTACACAATGTGGTGGATCAGTATGATCCTCTATACATTCATGGGTATTTATCATATCCTAAGTAATCTTCCCAAATACGGTTTTAATTTGATTAGGAATAGCTATAGCTAGGGCTCCATTTTTTTATCTTCACTGGGGGAAATCGCTATATGGAGTACATGCATTGAAATGGTTCCCAGTTCAGTCTCTAGTAACCATTTATAAAGAACTACATAAAAATATTAGATCATGACAATATGAATCATAATGTGTGGTCCCGAAACTAGTGAAATAGTTAACCTAAATAGAATATCTTCTGCATTTCTAATCTCATAATTAGAAACATATTTTCTTTTAGATAATTTGGAAATCATATAAATATTTTTAAATCCATAATAATAATTTATAAATAAGTTTTTTATTAACCCAATAATAAAAACCATGATTTTAAAACTAGGTGTGCATTATGTCATGTTATCTTCCACAAAGGGATGACAAGTCTGAGCCCAATACAACATTTTCAGTGTTATTACCCCTAGGTAAAATGTTTTTGGAAGCACATCCACTTATAGTATCTAGATAAAGATATATTATAAGAGAAAACACAAAATCTATTCACTACCAAAACATTATGATGTTCTCTAATATGTATACTCAAATTTTATCATATGGTTCTTTCCTCTAAACTATGTTTTTAGAAATCTTTTTCCTAAGGTTTCTACTAAAATCTCAATGAACCAACTATACATACCCCGACTACTATAGCCCAGAGTATGTGGTTACATTATTAAATTAGATATAGATATATCAAATAAAATACAAATGATTTGAGTACATTAGTAGTATTGAAATAATATATATACACTTCATATTCACATTACATTTGAGAACATAAAATACATGATAACGAGTTATTTGAGAATTGCATTATTCCCTTAAATATATCATTTTATATCAATCATAAAACACTTACTGACATCCATGGAATGGAAATATCAGAAAATGGTGTGGTTGAATGACCAGTAATAGTATTCATATAGTGGAAGTTTTCATGGATATATAAAGAATGATTAATATTGCAAAAAAAACTGAAACATATTTCATTTAACCAATAACTTGAACATAACGGATAATATGGAATGAATAAATGTTTTTTAAATAATTCCATAAATATTCAAACTCATCCATGGATATAATAACTTTTAGAATAATCACATGGACAAAAATAAAAAATCTCATATTGATTGAAAAAATTAATTTTTAAATCATAACCATAATTCCAAGGCATTATTCAATGGAATTATATATAAATCTATATGGTCTCGGCTAATTACCTAATCTTGTGTGTCTCATGATACCAACTGCTATATGAAGGTGCTATATAGGGGCCCCATTACATAATATGTATAATTAATTATTAATATGAAAGGGGTGAAACACAATTAATATATATATATATTGAAAATAAGAATAGAAAATTTTGAAATTGTCCCTAATATTTAAACACAATCATAGAATATTTAGTGTAATATGGAAAATGGATTCAAAATAGTATGTCACAAACAAAATTGATCATAGATAATCCATAGAAACATTGTGGATGATATCATTAAAATACATTATAAATGTGTAATAAGTGAAATAATGGTTGTTTTCTTTTCTGAATATAAATACTATAAAAATTATTTTAGAAACATTATTGAGGAAAATATAGTTTTCACTTGGAAAATCACATTTTAAAAACTAAAAATGTCCATAAAAACGTTTTATACTAATATATATATTTATATATATATATATATGTAATGGGAGCTTCAAATCAATGATTTTTCCTGATAGTAGGTAATTCCATTCAATTTATATAAATTAAAAAACTCAATCAATTCACAATTTTTTGAAAATGATAAAACATTACCTCATTTAAAAAAATAATATAAAGATTCATTTTAAAATATTTTTATAAAATAAATAAATTGGTAAAAATATCATTAATAAATCATTTTTATAATGATAAAAAATAATACATTTTTTTGAAAACATGTATATGTATGAAAATAGGTTTTCGGATGAAGAGTGAAATGAAGTCAATTTTTTAAAGCATTATTTTTTCTTCATTTTTAATAAAAATTGAAAATTTATAGGAAGACATGTTTTCTTTATAAAAAGCATAGGATAATAAAATTTATGAGTTTAATTTAATATAAATCACAATAATCCTAATCATGAAAAATACTGATAAATAATGAGATTATAACATAATCCTTTCCAACATTGGTAACTTCTAAATCAGAAGCCCCTTAAAAGAAATTCCTTCAATGGAAACATTCAATACAATGAATATAATTGGATTCAAAAAATAATATATAATATTGTAAGGATATACATAAAAAAAAGAACTATGATCAGAATATGGCATGCAACTCATCAAAGTAAAAGTTATCCAATAAACCCATACCTCAGGTCTGGTTTCAATATTACGTTTCTGCAACTCATTTGTAACAACTATATATTTATTTTAAATCAATTTATAAACCATAATGTCATATTTTATGATATATAATTTTTAAATATAGTCTTCTATAACCAGTTTATTGTTTAATATTTATTATAATCAATGTATTGTGTGATAATTTCTTCATTTCTCGTATATTATTTGGTTTGGTGATTTCAGTCCTTTTAAACTGATTATGGTTCCATTACCTCCAGACTGTAACCCATGATATTAATATCATATATAATCATTATATAAGTATTTATAACACTCTATATTAGTTAAATGGTATAAAATGAGTCACATCGTTCGTGGATAAGGCAAGTCATACATATTCATGAACGTTGCATCTATTTTTACAATATATTGAATGAAAGAATGGTAAATAAAATTTAATATTTTGAGAATAATTATTATATAAAATATAAATTTAATACTCATTAAATTTATATTTATTACCGTCCATGTAAAAATATAATGAAATACATTTCACGTCACTATATGGATGTATTAGCCTGCACGTTTGAATGAACAATGATATTATATTTCAATAGGTTGATAATTAATAACGAATATGTGATATTATAATTAAAAAATATATTTATTTACCAAATAAAATATATAAATAGTAAATAAATCATCAAATACACTTGTAATAGGTGATGATTAAAAAAATTGTATCTATTCGTATGGTGGTCGCCTATCATACACAAGATTGATGGTTTTTATCCCAATTAGTAGATGTCGAGAATGATATAGATTATTATATTAACAAAATAATATAATTTTATATAAAAGATAATTGTTTTTTATTTTACCATTGTTTGGAGCAATTTAATTGAGTTATAATATGAATTAAATTGAAAACACATGGTCAAAAACATTACATCTTCTTCAGACTACCTCTTTAGGATTATAACTAAAGACATTCTATATTGGATTTATGATCAAGAAAAGGAATCTATTATGTTGATAGTAATGAAATGAATATATTTGGGAAGGTATTAGAAGAACCAAAAGGAATTTGTAGTGTGAATATTATATGATTGTGGGTGTCCTTTTATAAGTTGGTGAGAGGACACACATTGAATTTTTTAAATATAACGGTGATAATAACGATTTTCAAATTCTATAGATCTCAAAAATGAATTTATATAAAAATATGGATACATAATTTTGAAATATGGCCATTATATAAGAATTATACATGTTTTTGGAGCATTTAAACTCATATCTTTTTAGTTGAACATCTGATATATATGTTTTAACTTCAAACATGGTATTTAATTATTTATTTTTTTACTATTAATTATGATAAAAAATTAACATCACCATAATATATAATATTAATTTTTCTGATTCATAATATTTTATACAGTTTTTAACATTCACTTTATAGAAATGGAAAATTTTAAATTTAAATTAATCCCATACACGTGTCTAGAGCAGTTTTCCAAAGAAAATGTTTTTATAACGAACGAATCTATTAATATAAAGAAAAAAATAATTTGATTCTAATAACCTTAATTGTATTTATTATAGTTTTGTTTGAATAATTTTACTTTTAGATCAATTTTTAATAAAGTATAACTTTTAAATTCATAATAAAAATTGTATTTACCATTAAAAATATGTATTTTTTATTTTTCATAAAAAATTAATCATTGCCGAAAAAACATAAAAATTCACATATAATGGTTTTAAAAATAAATTACTTTTTTTAAAATAATTTTTATAATTTGTAAAAAATTATTTTCATGTATGTGAAAAAAGCATGATGAAATATCTTTTGAGAAAGATAATGTTTTTATGAAAACATTTATTTTTCAGTCAAATTAATTTTCTTTTGTCTATAATGAATAGATATAAATTTAGTTTTTTAAATATGATTTTATGGATTTTAATTTTCAAAGTACAGTTAACCTTATTCATACCCACTAATATAACAGTTACTTTATAATGGTATACCATATTACGATTCATTTAGACTCAATGTTGAATGTACAAAAAGATATCAAATGGATTAAATTTATCTATAAGGAAACATATCATAAAGTCTTGGGTTGTTATAAATGGTGACTGGTTTTACTGATTTATGAGATTCCCACTCATGGCCTAGTATTGTAGGATGGCATGGGTGGATTCATGAATTATTTTAGGCATGTGGGGATTCACATTTCATGATTCATGCAAGGGGTATGGGTTTTAGATGAAGATTTAATGTTGTGTGTGATTTATATTCACTTTATATTATTTATTTCAATTGAATTTAGATATAACATTGGTTATTCCTATCTGTTTAAATTAGAGTTTTCCATTTAATGTGTCATCAACATCATATGTTATTTTTCACAAATAAGGCTATGGTGGAGTCTTACTTTGACAAGACCCCTAGTGATATATCTTACACTTTTCACTATAGAGAAACTTTCTAAATATCATCATAAAAAATATTAGAGATACCAACTCAATATTATCTGTTAGATAATTCAATCATGAATTTTTAACTACCTTTATGTATAGAAAATAACTTCATCTTTTTGTGTTTTTAAAAAAACAAGTCATTTATTTTATAAATAAATATATATTACAAACCCAGAATTTCGTAATGGATGATGAAAATTGGGGAAATTCACTAATATACTCATCAATTACTGAAAAACATGGTCACATTCTATTCTCTATACAAATTTAACCCCCATACATGTATACATGAATAATGGGTTATATAATAGAGTATAATTTTGAACAAATACCAGATAGTAATATTTCCAAACAATGAATATATTTACCTTTAAAATGTTCATTTGTGTATTCTATTCAGGTATTAAATTTTTCTTCATCATACCAACTATGATTCCATCGTTGGAGAAAATATGGCCATGATAAGAAACACTCCAATGCCATAAATTATAAATTCTAAATTACCAATATAACCATTTTCTTCTAATAGTAAAAATAATGATCCTTAAGTGATTTCATAGTCTTGATATCTCTTTTATTAATCCAATATATCATAAATAAATTGCCAAAAAATGGTATCAGGATATTCCCGGAATAATCTATTTAGTAAATCTATGAATTTGTTTTCTAAATCAGCCAAACCAATGGAATTACTATTTACTTATAATGTCCATAACTCATAAAAATTGCAGTATTTAGAATTTATTCCTTCTTTACCGTTAATTGATGACACCTATAATAAAGTTCCAAATATTTATAATATTTATCTTTATTAAGTTGATAAAACAAGTCATAAATATGAAGTAAAAGATATTTTTTTGTTTATTGTAATATCATTTATTTCACAATACAAAATTTACAGCCTCTTATATCCTTATTTTATCTTATTGAAAAGAACCAGTCCACCCTAAGATGAAACACCAGGGCATATAAATCCATTATCACACAAATACTTGGGTTTTTTCTTCGATCAACGAATTACTCATTGACCATTATATAGGGACTCACTAATATTATTATTTCATCAGGCGTTAAATCATTAATAAATTTCACTGCACACTCTAGTAGAAGTTCAGGTAATTCCGGAAGAAATACATCAATGTACTCACACACAATAGTTATATCCTCAATATGAATATTACCATTTCAATTCATATATTTTTCTTCTTATAGTCTTCCCTAAATATCTAATTTAGAATATCTAGTATGGGTTTATCTTGACATTATAGAGATGATGAAATACACCACACATGATAAAGAGTTCTACATATTCTTCCTAATTCATAACATACATCTCATTAAAATAAAATCAGGAAATATTTTTTATATCCAGTTCATAATAAGAATTATATCAAATTAAAAAATTTATGTGATAATTAATAAATCTAATATGGGGAAATTTGTGTTTCATAATTGAAAACTAACATACACATCTGTGTTATGGTATGATAACCATGAGGAATCTGTAATGATAACTCCACTAAAAAGGTGAAAGGATAATATATAATTTTCACAAAAAATATTTAAGATGTAATGGATTTAAATGATCAGGAATTAAAGAAATCATTATAAAAATTTGAGTATATTAATAATGACCATTCTTCTACATTGTTAAATAATTTGACCATATCTATTTTGATCGCATAAGCATGGACATTGTCCCAGTATCATTTCTAGGGAAAAAAACCTTGATGCCTGCTGTAATAATTTTCATCAATTACCATATTCTTAATGTTATAAAATTTTTCCTTGTTGCCATCATTCTTTCCATTTTAGTTACGGTCTTTGTGGCCTTTCTCACCATGCCTCTAAAAAATGTTATTCCTTATAATCAAATACCTTGGTGTTTTTATCTACATTAATTACAATATTGGAATCCCACCCTTCCATTATTTAAATTTTCTATTTTTTTACAGTATGATAAAAAACTATCTCCCTATGATTCATTACTTATATGCCACAATATTTGAATAATTATATCTCTGTATTGATATAGCATGATATTATATCCTCATATAATGTGATAGTTTGGGCGACTAGTTTTCATCGAAGGACTCGAATAAAACTTTCTTATAAATGGCCAATATTTCACATGGTATTATGTGCATAGTATATATCATGTCATAAGAACCTTATAAATCATGCTACATACTTAGATACATTTTCATCTTCATTTTACAATAGATTTAGTAATTTTCTCTCCATATCCAATCGTAGCCCATGGGGAAAATATTTTTACAATATGTGTACATAAAAATACATCCACTACATGTTTCTTGTATCTGATTCATCAATATTGTGTTGAATTGATGACTACCATTAACCTATATATCATAATTTATTTTTAACATACATGATAACATTATCCCTTTCATTAATTTATAGGGAAATAAATATCACCTTAATGATAATTATCTATTGCTAATTTAAAAATGGATTTTTACTTCCATTGGATGATGGAGGTAGTTGATTCAAGAAGAATTATAACATTGTTACACAATGTGGCAGATCAGTATGATCCTCCATACATTCATGGGTATTTCTCATATCCTAAGTAATATTCCCAAATACGGTTTTAATTTGATTAGGAATAGCTATAGCTAGGGATCCATTTTTTTTATCTTCACTGGGGGAAATCGCTATATGGAGTACATGCATTGAAATGGTTCCCAGTTCAGTCTCTAGGAACCATTTATAAAGAACTACATAAAAATATTAGATCATGACAATATGAATCATAATGTGTGGTCCCGAAACTAGTGAAATAGTTAACCTAAATAGAATATCTTATGCATTTCTAATCTCATAATTAGAAACATGTTTTCTTTTAGATAATTTGGAAATCGTATAAATATTTTTAAATCCATAATAATAATTTTTAAATAAATTTTTTATTAACCGAATAATAAAAACCATGATTTTAAAACTAGGTGTGCATTATGTCATGTTATCTTCCACAAAGGGATGACAAGTCTGAGCCCAATACAACATTTTCAGTGTTATTACCCCAAGGTAAAATGTTATTTGAAGCACATCCACTTATAGTATCTATATAAAGATATATTATAAGAGAAAACACAAAATCTATTCACTACCAAAACATTATGATGTTCTCCAATATGTATACTCAATTTTTATCATATGGTTCTTTCCTCTAATCTATGTTTTTAGAAATATTTTTCCTAAGGTTTCTACTAAAATCTCAATGAACCAACTATACATACCCCGACTACTATAGCCCAGAGTATGTGGTTACATTATTAAATTAGATCTAGATATATCAAATAAAATACAAATGTTATGATTACATTAGTATTATTGAAATAATATATATACACTTCATATTCACATTACATTTGAGAACATAAAATACATGATAACGAGTTATTTTAGAATTGCATTATTCCCTTAAATATATCATTTTATATCAATCATAAAACACTTACTGACATCCATGGAATGGAAATATCAGAAAATGGTGTGGTTGAATGACCAGTAATAATATTCATATAGTGGAAGTTTTCATGGATATATAATGAATGATTAATATTGCAAAAAATTAACTAAAACATATTTCATTTAACCAATAACTTGAACATAATGGATAATATGGAATGAATAATTGTTTTTTAAATAATTCCATAAATATTCAAACTCACCCATGGATATAATAACTTTTAGAATAATCACATGGATAAAAATAACAAATCTCATATTAATTGAAAAAATTAATTTTTAAATCATAACCATAATTCCAAGGCATTATTCAATGGAATTATATATAAATCTATATGGTCTAGGCCAATTACCTAATCTTGTGTGTCTCAAGATACCAACTGCTATATGAAGTGGCTATATAGGGGCCCCATTACATAATATGTATAATTAATTATTGATATGAAAGGGGTGAAACACAATTAATATATATATATATATATATTGAAAACAAGAATAGAAAATTTTGAAACAGTCCCTAATATTTAAACACAATCATAGAATATTTAGTGTAATATGGAAAATGGATTCTAAATAGTATGTCGCAAACAAAATTGATCATAGATCATCCATAGGAACATTGTGGACGATATCATTAAAATATATTATAAATGTGTAATAAGTGAAATAATGGTTGTTTTTTTTGAATATAAATACGATAAAAATTATTTTAGAAACATTATTGAGGAAAATATAGTTTTCACTTGGAAAATCACATTTTAAAAACTAAAAATGTCCATAAAAACGTTTTATACTAATATATATATATATAAATATGTAATGGGAGCTTCCAATAAATGATTTTTCCTGATAGTAAGTAATTCCATTCTATTTATACAAATTAAAAAACTCAATCAATTCACAATTTTGTGAAAATGATAAAACATTACCTCATTTAAAAAAATAAAATAAAGATTCATTTTAAAATATTTTTATAAAATACATAAATTGGTAAAAATATCATTAATAAATCATTTTTATAATGATAAAAAATTATATATTTTTTTGAAAACATCTATATGTATGAAAATAGGTTTTCAGCTGAAGAGTGAAATGAAGTCAATTTTTTAAAGCATTATTTTTTCTTCTTTTTTAATAAAAATTGAAACTCTATAGCAAGACATGTATTCTTTATAAAAAGCATAGGATAATAAAATTTATGAGTTTAATTTAATATAAATCACAATAATCCTAATCATGAAAAATACTGATAAATAATGAGATTATAACATAATCCTTTCTCACATTGGTAACTTATAAATCAGAAGCCCCTTAAAAGAAATTCCTTTAATGGAAACAATCAATACAATGAATATAATTGGATTCAAAAAATAATATATAATATTGTAAGGAAATACATAAAACAAAAGAACTATGTTGAGAATATGGCATGCAACTCATCAAAGTAAAAGTTATCCAATAAACCCATACCTCTGGTCTGGTTTCAATATTACATTTCTGCAACTCATTTGTAACAACTATATATTTATTTTAAATCAATTTATAAACCATAATGTCATATTTTATGATATATAATATTTAAATATAGTCTTCCATAACCAGTTTATTGTTAAATATTTATTATAATCAATGTTTTGTGTGATAATTTCTTCATTTCTCATATATTATTTGGTTTGGTAATTTCAGTCCTTTTAAACTGATCATGGTTCCATTACCTCCAGACTGTAACCCATGATATTAATATCATATATAATCATTATATAAGTATTTATAACACTCTATATTAGTTAAATGGTATAAAATGAGTCACATCGTTCGTGGATAAGGCAAGTCATACATATGCATGAACGTTGCTTCAATTTTTACAATATATTGAATGAAAGAATGGTAAATAAAATTTAATATTTTTAGAATATTTATTATATAAAATATAAATTTAATACTCATTAAATTTATATTTATTATCGTCCATGTAAAAATATAATGAAATACATTTCACGTCACTATATGGATGTATTAGCCTGCACGTTTGAATGAACATTGATATTATATTTTAATAGGTTGATAATTAATAACGAATACGTGATATTATAATTAAAAAATATATTTATTTACCAAATAAAATATATAAATAGTAAATAAATCATCAAATACACTTGTAATAGGTGATGATTAAAAAAATTGTATCTATCCGTATGGTGGTCGCCTATCATACAGAAGATTGATGGTTTTTATCCCAATTAGTAGATGTCGAGAATGATATAGATTATTATATTAACAAAATAATATAATTTTATATAAAAGATAATTGTTTTTTATCTTACCATTGTTTGGAGCAATTTAATTGAGTTATAATATGAATTAAATTTAAAACACATGGTCAAAAACATTACATCTTCTTCGGACTACCTCTTTAGGATTATAACTAAATACATTCTATATTGGATTTATGATCAAGAAAAGGAATCTATTATGTTGATAGTAATGAAATGAATATATTTTGGAAGGTATTAGAAGAACCAAAAGGAATTTGTATTGTGAATATTATATGATTGTGGGTGTCCTTTTATAAGTTGGTGAGAGGACACACATTGAATTTTTTAAATATAACGGTGATAACAACGATTTTCACATTCCATAGATCTCAAAAATGAATTTATATAAAAATATGGATACATAATTTTGAAATATGGCCATTATATAAGAATTATACATGTTTTTGGAGCATTTAAACTCATATCTTTTTAGTTGAACATCAGATAAATATGTTTTAACTTCAAACATGGTATTTAATTATTTATTTTTTTACTATTAATAATGATAAAAAATTAACATCACCATAATATATAATATTAATTTTTCTGATTCATAATATTTTATACAGTTTTTAACATTCACTTTATAGAAATGGAAAATTTTAAATTTAAATTAATCCCATACACGTGTCTAGAGCAGTTTTCCAAAGAAAATGTTTTTATAACGAACGAATCTATTAATATAAAGAAAAAAATATTTTGATTCTAATAACCTTAATTGTATTTATTATAGTTTTGTTTTAATAATTTTACTTTTAGATCAATTTTTAATAAAGTATAACTTTTAAATTCATAATAAAAATTGTATTTACCATTAAAAATATATATTTTTTATTTTTCATAAAAAATTAATCATTGCCGAAAAAACATAAAAATTCACATATAATGGTTTCAAAAATAATTTAATTTTTTTAAAAAAAAATTTTTAATTTGTAAAAAATTATTTTCATGTATGTGAAAAAAGCACGATGAAATATCTTTTGAGAAAGATAATGTTTTTATGAAAACATTTATTTATCAGTCAAATTAATTTTCTTTTGTCTATAATGAATAGATTTAAATTTAGTTTATTAAATATGATTTTATGGATTTTAATTTTCAAAGTACAGTTAACCTTATTCATACCCACTAATATAACAGTTACTTTATAATGATATACCATATTACGATTCATTTAGACTCAATGTTGAATGTACAAAACGATATCAAATGGATTAAATTTATCTATAAGGAAACATATCATAAAGTCTTGGGTTGTTATAAATGGTGACCGGTTTTACTGATTTATGAGATTCACACTCATGGCCAAGTATTGTAGGATGGCATGGGTGGATTCAAGAATTATTTTAGGAATGTGGGGATTCACATTTCATGAGTCATGCAAGGGGTATGGGTTTTAGATGAAGATTTAATGTTGTGTGTGATTTATATTCACTTTATGTTATTTATTTCAATTGAATTTAGATATAACATTGGTTATTCCTATCTGTTTAAATGTGAGTTTTCCATTTAATGTGTCATCAACAACATATGTTATTTTTCCCAAATAAAGCTATGGTGGAGTCTTACTTTGACAAGACCCCTAGTGATATTTTGGTATAAATGTATATATATATATGGGTTTTAGAAAAAGGTATTTATTTAAATAATGTGATAGTAAGAAATCTAAAAGGCTCTTTCTTTTATATCTTGTACATAATATTCTTTTCAAAAAATCCATATAAAATTCGGAATCGTAGTGGTTCATGAAATGTTTTTAAATGTTAATATTAACGGATTTGGAATATATGATTATAAACCATATAGATTTTAAAGATTTAAATAGAAGTTTTTTTTAATATGTTGATCTTTTTAAACCCCTTCAAATCAGAATTTTTTAATGTGTGATATATTTAAGGGGTCAAATAGAAAAAAAACATAAAAATTGTTTTTAAGTTTTGTAGTAATGAGAAATACATTTTAAAGATTATATAGAATAAATTAATATGATATCAACACACTTCAATATAGAGCATAAGGCATATATTTTCTGTCTAGTATTGAAACTGTTCTCAGGATAGAATATGACCCCTGGGTTTTGATAATATCAGTTAATTGTGTGTGAGAACATGTTATAAAGATGAAATATTATTGATGTTTCAGGATTGTATTGATACATGTGAAGTGTATATGAATTTATATTATATGAAATATATTTACTTTGATGGTTTAAAAGCACAATATCCCATCGATTTATGAATCTTAATATCGAATTTTGTGGTGTAGGGAAGGATCAATCATTTTTATATCCTTATTGAGTTTGAGATGCACTTCCTATATCTTGGAGAGAAATGTTGTAAACAATGTAAATTTTTGTAATGACAGTAGTTGGTGGATGGTTGTTTGTTGGAAATTGGGACACTTGATTTTATTTGTTTTCAAGAGGTATTATAAAGGTATTTATTTATTAATCGCGTATGAAATGCACATAAGTATGGTTACTATTTTTGGAATTTTCTTTTATTTTTTATGTAATGTGTCTCATGGCAGAGTTATATGGGTTATATTATTGGTTGGTGTGTATATGTGTGGCCATTTTGGTTTGGTTGATCAATTTAGTGCATGCTAGAAATGATGATGTCCACTTTATTATGGATCAGTAGGCATTCATGTATGACTAGGGGAATATTTACCTTTATTATATGTTCTACGAATTGTTTCTTATGATTTAGTTGGAACAGGAAATGACCCATAGATGACAGTAGTGTCATTAGTTTTGATAAAAGTGTTGTGACATGGTAGACCGAAGCATGAATCTAATATATGTAACCTATTTTGATCAGTGGTTGACACTAGAAGTGAGAAACACATGATAATTGGTTGTTGAACCAATCTAAGAACACTATTGTAGCAGTCTCACTGAATCCATATGGCGTGGAATGCAGCGTTGGACAATTGATGGAAATTACATCATTATGATGTAGTTTTAAATGAATGTAGTGAGGGAAATCATATAAGCCATGATTTGGAATCCCTTTTCTATTCAACATAGTATTTATTTGTGAGAATTATTTTAATGCCTTACCATAGTTGTAGATGATAATTGGAATGTGAACTGTTGATATTGGGGTTTTGACATAGTGGAACGATGACACAGTAACTCCTATTGTGGAGAGCATCATATCAGTCATGGTTGTGTGATCCTCGATTTATAAATGTTATTAGTGTGTGGACCGGTATTCAAATAGTAACAAGATCATCATATATTGATTTGATTATGGTTAATATTTGTACTGTACTAGTAGAAGTTTGGGTGGTTTTATCGAGATTGGGATGAAATGATTGGACCCATTGATACTTTGGTTTGGTGTTACACTAGTTATTAAAAAAGGGCATGTATAATAGTGAGGTTGTTTGGGGATTTAACAATGTAATTTTACCTGGATATCAGTTTTAGACCTCATAATATTGTTTGGGTGGATTTAGGATGCCCTTTTTGTTCAAGGTATTGTGACTTAGTAGGAAATAGTGTGTCACATGTGAAAGCATGATGTTTTGAGGTAGGTATTCCAGTGGTATTCCAAAAGTTATCCAACTGTGAAATTCAATGCAGTGAGTTGGAAACACATATAGTTATCCATTTTGATCATTCAAGTGAGCATCTTGAGTTGGATAACGATTTTTGGGGAAACTTTGGCATGTTTGGGTTCTGTTTGGAAAAAGAGGCTTTTCATACATAGTTTATATTTAGATTTAATGATAAGATCCAATGATAGAATGGAATTATCATGA
Organism: Viscum album; assembly: GCA_963277665.1. Classification (NCBI taxonomy): domain Eukaryota; kingdom Viridiplantae; phylum Streptophyta; class Magnoliopsida; order Santalales; family Viscaceae; genus Viscum; species Viscum album. The sequence goes on along the minus strand of OY728129.1, from coordinate 39,590,121 downwards.
GTGTATATGTGACTGGAAGCATAATCTCATGGTCTGGGAATGTAATGAAGATATAATCTTGTGTTTTAGTGGTTCGTAGAACATATATTTGATGTTCTCCCATGAGAGAATGGTATATGTTTGAATATTTGTGGACTAAATATGAATATGTTTTAACACCTAGGATAGTTATATAGGTATAGTCATCTATCTTGAAGGACATCTCATGTATTTCATGTTTTATGGGGGGGAGTTTGATATTCAATGTGCTTATAGGTGGGTTTTAAACATCCGTGGAATTTTTTATCTCAATTGGTTTAGGTTATGGATTTCAATTGTTCATTTGGAAAAATAATTAGATCTTGGATCCTCATAATATATAATTTTTGGAATAAGGATTATTCATAGAGATTGTCTCGAGGATTTGGGGTTTCGAATTCCATATTTGGGATGAAACTCCTGGAGGGAACGGTTAAAGAAAACCATGATCTCAATCTATGTGGAGTTTTTTTATAAGAGTACAATTTATTTAAACTATTTTTGGGTATCTAAGATATTTATTTATACTATGTATAAAATATTTGATCCATTACACACATTTATCATAAAATTTGGTAAATAGTGTGGACTAACCATGTGAATTGGATTGGCATGGAAAATGGAATGTGCATGTTTGATGAATCATTTTCTGATCTGTGTGGCCAAATCATGCACCTATTTAAAAGGTGGATAAAAAATTCACTCCCCATTCATTTATTTTTACCCTATTTTTTATCATCTTCTACAATAACCCCTCATGGTTGACCCCCCCCCCTCTTAATCAATATCCATGGGACATATTCTTCAAAAAAAATTTATTGAACCATCATAGTGTGTCTCGTGCCACAACTCGAAATGCACGCCTCTAATAGTCCAGGGGCTGGTGACTAGAACTGAGTAGGCATATCACAAAAATGGGAGGCATTTCTTATGAACATATATGTACACAGAAATCTCCAAGACCAGAAATGATGGAATGTAAAATCCACTAAGAAACAAATGCATGCATACCACAATAACCCAGCCAATAGAGTACGTCATAGAGGTAAAGTGGATTAATGTAAACAAGGACAAAATAAAATCCATCCAAAAAGATATTATGTAATCCACAAAGTCCAACCTATAAAAAATGGTAATGGCACTATTGTCTGAATTCATTAGAAGATATCCGGCTATCTGAATTCAAAATGTACCATTTGGTCCTTGTCTTGGTCTTGGTCCACCTAAGATTCCGTTAAAAGGTCTCTTGTCCACATAATACATGACATGTGAGGGAAAAGCCCATGCAGGGAGGAGTATAACATTACTCAATCATAAACCGCAAAACCACAATGAAATACACAAAGGAGGGATACATTCAGATCTATAGAAGTATATGTGTATATCATGTTACAATAAAATCATAATAAACTCAAACAAGACACATATTCTTGAGGCAAGACACTACTAACACAAACCACCACTTGAGATTTAGCTAAAATATTCGAGGAAGCCCTCATCTGGGAACACAAACAACTGAGTCTGATAGCATTGATGAAATCCATCCTAGAATTAATATTCATCAGGAAGAATCTGGTGAGACATACACTAATAAATTATAATATAGATATGATACATCATATGAGGATCACAGATTGGATCATTGGGAATCTGAGAAACACTATCCTGATTAACCCGCTGAGTAGAGGATCGACGCCTGGTGAAGTTGGTCACATCAATATCGATTACTCTACCAAGGAAAAAATAATGAAAATGAGATATACTTGGCGCCTCTCATGGGATTCCAACAACTCTATCTTGGAATTCATGTGGAAGAGATCATACTCTTGTGAGCAGGGAACGTTATGAACCAACCATCAGTTAAATGATAATGGGAACATGCCCTAATAAAACGTTTCCAATATAAAATAGAAAAGAGAATCAAACCATGTAGAAAGGGAAACATGACATGTATTAGGGTCTCACGTCGTGTCCCTTGAACCATAGTAATAACTGTGTACAACATCCCATGTCAGAAGAACATTTCATTTAGAAAAGGTGTACACCGTATGTAGATAGAGTCACACATTCTGTCATTGTTTTGGAGGTATGTTTGTATACACTGGCCATGTGCTAGTACACTTATTCAACCCGTTTTCCTCTTCACGTGTGCCAGTACATGGGGTAATCCATGTAACTGGTTCATCAATGCTGTCTGGGGGACTACATGTTGTGTTTTCAACTCGTGTACTCTGCCCCTTTTCCATGTATCTCCTTAGGTACATGTCGAGTACCAGGTAAGGGACCACATGCTTTGTGACAGGGGTCACACATTTTGTGACATTTGACTACCTCCAGAAAACCTATTCACTACTCTATGGGGGCCACATACCTTGTATACCAGACTACATGCCATGTTTTTCATGAATTTTTAGTACTTCTATTCATCCACTGTGTTCCTCAACAGATCCTTTAATGATTGATTTGATTGTCCATCCACCTTGAGACCCATGATTGAGGGTTTTATCATCATTACAAACCGAATTGGTTAGTTTGGGCTTCCAATAGGCTCACAAAATTTATTCTATTCATCTTCTCATAAATCATCTAAAGAATGATTATTTCTGAACTACTTTCATTCATCCATCACTATCATCATCTCACCTTTAGTATGACGTCATGATTATAGGTCATCAATTTTTCATCATTTCTCCAATAATATAAGGTTCAATGATCGTTCGTTAATAAACCATATAGAATGAAGATAAAAAAATATCAGGGGAGAGAAACACAATGAAAACTCCAAGGAACGAACCTTGTAAATTGTTCATTTTAGAATTTATTCATTCCCATAAGAATATTCAATGAAAAAAATCAATTCTCAATAAGTAAACCTAAATAAAATCCCACATTTTAAGACCATAAGGTAAGGATGATTGAATTGTGAATTGATCTGTTTGTTTCTTTGTATGCATTCTTCGTTGAATTAAAAAATGGGGAATGATAATACAAAAAACACACCCTACCTTAGGGTTAGATTATTTTCTGGATAATATTGATCACCACATCATCACCACTGGGGAGATCCATTTAAAATAGAATCTATCAATCATCTATCCATAATCTCATTGTCGTTTATCATTAAAATAATCCTCAATGTTTTTCTTTATAGACTCTAATGAATTCCATGGTTTTGAGTCTATCCTTGGTACCCTTCTTAATGACTTTTTTAAAAAATGGTGATGTGTCATACATTCATTAAAATGAAAAATGGAAATAAATTCTCAATTTATTTTATTCGTTATATAAATACAAAAAATACTTTTCATAGTTTTCACATGCGGATCGATGTTAGGTCATGCATAGCATATAACCACTACCTTAAATGAAATGGAACCCTCATATTTCTTATTTCAAAACCACTTATATGTTCTTCCACATTTTCTGGAAACCCACTAATATTGCATATTTAACATATTTAATATATTTCAAACATCCGTGAACACTTGACATTATAATTTTATGTCGTATCCGCTCTTGGTCTCAACATATTTCTATATAATATTTAAAAATAATAGACAAGATGTCGGTGATATTACATTCTCCCTGCCATAGGGCTTTACCTTTTTTGGAAATCCAAAAACTATGTGAATGAAAAAGATGTTGGCACTGCATAAAAATCTGAGTCCCTATATCCCATGTTCCTTCATGGAGATTTATATGTTTCCCCTGGAACCATTCTACGATAATCTATCTCCCATGAAGGATTATATCTTGAAAATCCATTACATCCCCTTGGCACTCTGAAAGATTTTATTCATCCTCGATTTTTAACTCTCCTCAGTCAATGACATAAAATGGTTCATCCATATACCTCCTCAATTGTGACATGTGGAAGAAGTAAGTTACCCAATGAAACTGTGGGGATAGGTCTAGGTATTCTTCCACCTCACCAACTATACTAAAAATCTGAAAAGTTTCAATGATCCTTGGATATAACTGGTCTCCTCCGCCAAATATCTGTAAATCATGTTGAGGTGAGACACAAATGACCATATGGTATCATTCTTAAAACATCAAAGCAATCATTCCCTTTTCATCCGGTGACTTTTTCTTGCTCTGTGTAGTCTCCATACACTCATTGATGATCTGCACCACCTCAATATTAGCTCACATCAACTACAGGTCCATGAGTGATAACTCTCCTTGTTCAGTCCGACAAAGTGGTGACCAACGGTCTAACACCCCAAGATTCACATAAATAGACATTATATTACATTTTCAAAATACATAATAAGGGACCAAAACAGATTATCAAAGGCTGTATTAGTTTATTGTCTTTAAAAACATAGAACATAATATTCTAATATGGTGGAAGATAATCAATATCTCCCATAATGAGATTCACTTTTTCCTGCATAAAAGCTTTATTTACATCCATGGGAAAGAAGACATAAAAATATTGAGATAAAATTCGCAGTGAGGGTAAACATTGATAAGATAAAACAAACTATAAACAAAACAATGTAAAAACATGAACATAATGTTTAAATATCAAAATATTGAGTCGTGAAATAAATCATTGTAGTTTGTAAATCATAGATCATAAATGGAAATTGGCCGTGATAAAATAGAATTGGTATAAATCATAGAATCTTGGCAAACAAATATGTACATAATATATTTTCCATAGTAGCAAAAAAAATGTCTACCAAGTAAATTATAATGGAAAAATTCTTTTACTGAGTACGGATTAATTTTCATTCCAGCCATGTATTACCGAACCAGATTTACTTGATGTTCCAACCCGGTATTACTGAACCATATTTACTTTCCATTCCAGTCATGATTATCTCATGAGACATAAATATTTAGCCAATTAATTGGAGAGAGATATAGGTCCCACCCATCTCATAATGAAATCATTCTTACATGTGCCACACAAATATAAATCATTCATCATAGAATAACCCATAATGTTAAATGGGTCTATAAAATATAATTCCATCAAAACAAAATCAATATAAAATATCATTACATAATTAACTCATAAAATCATACTTATAATATTGATAGAAACATAACTATATTTAGTAAGTGTCATCTTAGAAGAAAATAATTTTGATCAAACACTTGAACGTAGTTTTTGAACAAAATATCATTTCTTCTTAAATAAAATTACTTTTCTCAAAATTTAATGCATTGTTTAAGGAAAAGAATTTATTTGAAAATAAACAGTAAATAGTCTACAGAATGATTCATGGAAATAATGTGTCATGAAACCATAAAAATCCATTCATGCTACATAAGTTAAAAAAAATCTACACATGCTTTTTGTAAAAAATTCAAAAAGTACCTCAAATCGAATAACGACAAAAGATTACATTCATAGAATTTAATAAAAATTTACCAAAGGGTAAAATTAACATAAATAAATTTATAATAATATAAATAATATCACATAATTAGGAAACATTTATGTGGAAGATAAATATATCGTAGTAAATACTTACGTATAAACAATCTCAGATAAAAATGTCATTATAAAATTGTTCATTATAAATTTTAATCAATCGAATCATATTCCTTATAAAATAAATAAACCTATATGAAAATGTAAATATCATAACCTTCATAATAATAATAATAAAAACATTCATGGGTAACATAAACACCACACAAAAGAGTTAGATTGTGTATAAGGTATATGTCCTATAAAAATAAAAGTGAGACTAAATAATCCATTACCTTAGTTTTTATATGCCTCATATATGACTAAAACTAATTTATAATTATTTAGATAATGTTATTAACTTATTATAGAATCATTTTCATAATATATGGTCATATTTGTCTTTCGTTTGTTAGTAACAATTCTTTGTTACTCGTTATTCGGGTTTTAAGTCCTTCATGGTCGTATGCATGTTTTGTTGAATAAGTTCTAGTTCTCCGTTTTACGTCATATTTATATCATTGTAAAATAATATTAAAATAATAAATACCACATTTATTCATCCATTACATTTATATAACAATTTTTTAGTGTTTATCATGTAGAAAGAATCACATCACATCGTGGAGATGGTTGGTCGTATGTACACACGAGCGACGATATCATTACCATAATTGTTGAAATATATTGATTTGAATAGTGTACACTTTTTTAGAATCTATATCATTTTATAAAAATCATATACATTTATTACATTCATTTCTGTAGCAATCAATGTATGGTGGTGGTGAAAAACATATTACACCACGGTGTGGAGACGGTAAGTAGTACGTATGAAATGTGGTGATTAATCCTTTCTTCATAGGGATAGAACGTTGAATATTTTATTTTTATAATTATAATAACATATCATTTAATATTTTATATCGAAATTATTATTCTATAATGATACAAATCATGATGTATAAGTATAAGTATGATAGGATTGGTAGAGGATATTACCTCTTCTTTGTCATTCTCTATGTAGATATCCTCTTAATAAAACTAGAGTTGGTCTTTTGAGAAGACCAATTCCTCTCAAATAGAACAAGGGATGTATAGAAGAGAAATGGTTTGGGGATGGAAGAAAATGAACTTTTAATTAGTTTTGGAGAAATGTGGGAGGAGGTTCCCTTTTATAATTGAGGATAGGGATACTTTTGGAAACCTCAATAATATTAATTTAAAATAAAATAAAACCCCACTAAAAAACATAGAAAATGACACAATTTAAATGATCAGACGAGATAGGGCTGTAATATAATAAAAAAATAAATTTTTTAGATGTTTCTATTCCATTCAAACCATATCATTTCAATTTAACACTTAGTTATTCTATTTAATTTTAACTAGGGTGACAAATATTTCAGTATAAAATAGGTAAAATATTTACTAATTTGATGCCAATTATATAGTAAATAAATAATTTTGATCACTTTTTTAACTTATCACAAATATTTATTATTTTTTTAAAAAAAAATTATTTGTTTAAATAATTTAATAAAAATCGGTTTACTGATTTTTCATAATGTAAATAATTTCTACATCATATATATATAAAACATTATGGAAATTATTTATTTCCAAAAAATTACAAATAAATTACCATGATAATGTTTAAAATTTTATATTTCAATGAAGTAATTATATTATAATTTTTCTTCGGTATATCCTTTTTTTAGAAATTATATTTTATTTAGAACATGAACGTGATATTAATAATTTTTCATTAAATAATGTATAATAAATACCATAATATCTCTCAAATAGACCAATGAAGTCAAAATTAAATTTATATCATGGAAATATGTTTATTAATTAAATAATTACAATTTATATTTTCTTATACAACTCATTTTGTTCATATGTGGAAACATAATATATATTACAGACAATGAAAATGACACTTTGTGTCTATCTTTGATTTAAACAGTATTTAAATCATATTCATGGAAAAGATTCAATTAAATGACATATGTTCAATCCTTATGTGTTTAGGGTATTTTTAAATTCAACAAATAAAATTGTTTCATTTGATTTGGTCATTTTATAGTCATTGTAAATTATTTAACACAAATTACCTAATCTACCCTTTACATTGGTAATAATGTTTAAACGAGTTACTATTCATATTGGTAAAAAATAAATGGGACCTACATACCAAATGTTGACATCTGGAGTCCAAATTTTACATCTATTTTTTCAAATTCAATACATAGAAGTTTCATAATTTAATTTAAAATAAAACCATTAAAATTTCACGAAAAATAGTTTTCCGAAAAATTTACCTTTTTAAATGGAAAATGTTTATATAATAAATTTTTGTATAAAATCATTTTTAAAAACTATAATTGTATTAAAATGAAATAATTAAATTTAAAACTAATAGAAAACATGACTTTACTATTTAATTACTATAAAATTAAAAAAATAAGTATTTTCATTATTCATCAAAAAATGATACTTATCAAAAAAATATCAAAAATTCAACAACAGTAAATTTTTAAATTTCACACTAGAAGAAAAATTTTATTTTTTCAAATTGATTAAATAAAAGTTTTAAAAAATTTAATATGGGGGTGCCATTAATATGAGGAAAAACAACATTTGTTTTTTGAAAAGTACTTCTTTTACCCGAAAAAATTGATGTTGTTCTAATAAATATTTCTTGAAAATATATGAGATGGATTTTAATGTTATATAAAATTCAAAATGCGGTTAAAAGTATTTATAATAGAATTTTCATATCCCATTAAATAATAATATTTTAGTAATATATCCTTATTTAGTGAAACTCGGTATTGCGTACAACGCATGCTATTAAGAAAAGTTGCTCTTTCATTAAATGCAACCGATGTCAATGTTGCGTTTAGTGAAATATTCCTTTGGTGTTTCATATACCATAATCCAAAGATAGTTCTTTTATAAATTTATCAAAATCTATACACTGTGTTGGATAAAATTATTTCGTTCAAATGAACATGAAATTGTGTGTAACACATGATATGAATAGTGTTGTGTATACAACAAGCTAATACGATGCTGTGTATAACTCAAGATAATCTTGGTTTATCGTACAAAACAAGACATAAAATAATGAAAATGAATCTATCTCATAATATCTTGGGTTGTAACATTTTGACCCCATAATATTAATTTCTCCCATGAAATTTTTTGGGGTTATAAATTGTTTAGTAATTGAATGTTTCTTTCTCGGAGACCCACATCGTAAAGAAGAATACTAAGACATCAATTTAAAAATAAGTTTTTAAAAAATAGTAGTTAATCATAGTAACTCAACACTGGAATTCCACATAATAGAAAATATGTGGGAAGTGAAAACATGGATATAGAATAGAAATATAACCATCATATCCTGATGGATAGTGACAGAGAATAAGGTTTGGAGAATGTTAACTACCAAAAATCCGTAAATCTATGATGATTTAAGGGACCATCTAATTCATCTGATAATAAGATAATAGGATAACATTTTTGGTTTTCAATACCCTTTTCCTATTGTAAAAGATTTTTTTTATGAGAATAAATACTAACCTGATTTTGGTTAAATCTCACAGTTGTTCCATCCTTGAATAATTTCCACTTCACCACATATTTCAAAAAATGAATTTTAATTTTCATTCATGATTTGATAGAATATCATGAGATAGAATGATAGGTCATTACATCTTTCTCAAAAAAAATTGATAGCATAGGTTACCGAATATACATAAGGCCACCAATAGTGATATAATACATTTATCTAATAAACATCAACCAGAATATCATGTATACTACTTATAATTGGATAACATTACAATCCATCCAAAAACAAATAAATATATATATAACATTAAAATGAGGTGAACAAAATTGAAAAAACATTTATATACCATATCTCATAAGGTAGTCCTTTGATATCTCATTCCAAATATGTGAATACCTTAATCATGCATTCTATTGAAAAATGATAATAACATGATTTATCATAGAATCTTAGTGAAAACATGAATTATGTCAAAATTAACTCTTTACACACACCAAAAATACCAAAAATTGTTTATATGTAACCCGTTATATCACATTGCCCTTATATTAGTCAGGAGGTCATTAATATTATCACAAAAATCTCATTATTTCCTTATCCCTTCATTATGTACATATCATCCAATTTCAAGTAATATTTCTATCACATTTCTTAGTTACAGATATTGGTTCACATATTCATTCAAATACATATGTAAAAACAATAATTTAACAATCCGTATATGTTTCATTAATCCATAATACCATAAAATTACTTATACATCATTATTATTGATAATCATGTAAGCATTCTACTATCTTTTTAATCTATTGACCGAGTTGTATCATTTTATTTCTCAACATTTCTCTCATCAGATATATCATTTTTAGTCTCTTCATTTTCTTTAACATAAATACTACCCATATGACTATATTTATTCTATTCATGATATTTTCTCTTAGGGCATCGATTTTCATAATTCATGTACATTCTACATTTAGAACATTTAATTGTTGTTGATATCTAAGAAATACCACTACCCGTGTCCGTTGTGTTAACTGAAAATTTCCCTTTGTAATTACTGGATTTATGTCCTTCTTTTACGCACCCAAATAATCTTCTAGTTTCTTTGAAACATTCTCCTTGATTCATCTTCACACATTATTTAGATGTGGAAGATCGAACATTCGTTCATCTTTGATCACCATGAAACTTATTATTTGGCTTATTAGTAGGGTAAAGAAGCTTACCAAAGTTTATATTATTGATCATATTATGAGATTGGTGATTACTCATAATAACAATTTTTTTCATTCCAAATTCCATTTCATTTTGTTTCTCATGATGAATATGATTCAATTTTCTATTATATTCTCTATTAACATGAAACCTGCTATTTTCGTTCATTTTTTAAAACCCAAAATAGAATAGCGTTAGAAGAAAAAATAATACTAGGGAAACAACATAATCAAGGGTGTTTTCATTCAATCTCTAACATATTAGGTTTAACTATAGGTTATTCATTATATTTACAATATTTCTAGGACTGTAACCTATTGTTAAAATTAACCTTAGGGATATTACTAGACATACCCCAGAAATATCTCTAGGTAACTCACTAATGTTTTCGCATTATTTTTTTGTAGGTTGACTAAACCTTCGCTCTAATACCTACTTTAATGACCCAATAATGATGCATATAGACATTACATTACTTTTTTATAATACTTAATACATGACACAAACTGATTCCCAAATACCATTTTTTGAAACATATAACATAATCTTCAAACTTAGTGGAATATAATCAACATATACCACAAAGATCTTACCTTTTTGGTTTCCCACCTAAAACAGTTAATTATATCATGGGGAAAGATATCATAAAAAGTGTGACATGAAATTCTCAGTAAGGGTAATCATTGAGAACATAAAACAAATCATAAACATAATAATGTAAAAACAAGAACATAAATTTCAAATATCCAAATTACAAGTCATGAAAAAAATCATGGAAGTATATAAGGCTTAGATCACAAATGAAACGTAATGATGATAAAATATAAATTTTATAAAAAATGGAATTTTGGAATGGAAAATAAGCACGTATTATGATTTTCATAGTATCCAAAGCATTGCTTCCACGATCATCATAGTAAAAAATGTCTTTTACTGAACATGGATTACATGTTTTTCTTGCAATGTTTTACTGAACTTTATTTACATGTCATTCCATCCTGCATTAATGTACTATATTTACTTTCCATTCCATTGATTTTTATCTCATGAGATTTATATCATTACACAATGCATTAGAGATAGATACAGTTCCCACCCATGTCTTAATAAAAATCATTCTTCCATGTTCCACAAAATATAAATCATTCATCATATTATAACCCAATAAATAAAATAGGTTTGTTAAACATCAATTCATCATAACATAATCCTTATAAAATATCATTCCTTCATTAACACAATCAAATCCTGGTAATAATAGTTATATAAACATAACAATATTGAAAAAACATCATCTTAGATAGAAAATAATTTATATAAAACACTTGAACATAATTCATTAAGAAAATATCATTTTTATTAAATACAATTTATTTTCTCAAAATAATAGGAATTTTTTAACAAAAATAATGTATTTGAAATTGTAAATTAAAGATTTTATAAGAAGCTTCATGGTAATAAGGTTTCATTAAACCAAAAAAATCCATTAATGTCGTATGTGTTTAAAAAACATTCTCCTCATACTTTTTCCAAAAAATTCAAAAAGTACCTCAAATCAAAAAATGACAAAAGATTTCTTTCATACCATTTAATAAAAATTCCCAAATGATAAATACAACTTTTGAAAATTATATAAAAATAGAAATAATATCATAAAATTAGGGAACATGGAATTGTATGCATCATAATGAAATTTATATTCATATATAAATATCATAACCTTCATAATAATAGTAATAATAACATTCATTTCTATCATAAACACCACTCAAAAGAATTAGATGGTGTGTAAGGAATATGTCCCATAGAAATAAAAGTGACGCAAAATAATCCATTACCATATGTATAATATGTTACATATATGTCCAAACCTCCATTTTAATGATTTAGATAATGTTTTTATCTTAATCATTACTTGTGTTCATAATATATTGTATTATTCTCCTTCGTTTATTAGTAACAACTAATTGTTAATCGTTATTTGGGTTTTAAATGCTTCATGGTCGTATGCATGTTTTGTAGAATAAGTTATGGTTCTATATCAGAAATCATATTTATATTATAAGAAAATTATATTAACATAAGAAATACCATATTTATTAATTTGTTTCAGTTATATAATCACGATTCTATGTGGTTATCAAATATAATGAATAACATCGCATCATGGAGACGGTTGGTCGTACATACGCATGAGCAGCGATATCATTTCCATAATTGTTGAATGGCATTAACTTGAATGTTGTATTATATTTGAAAATAAATATAATTTTATAATAATCATATAACATTATTAAATCCATTTTTAAACACATCCACGTATGTGGGTGGTGAAAAATAGATCACACCACATTGTGAGATGGTTGGCCTAATGTATGCACGAGTGATGATTTTATATTTTTTCGGATGAATAGAAAGTAGAAAATGGTTGTTTAATAAATACAATAACATATCAATATACAAGTACTACTGGAGTTATTATTATATAATGAAACAAATCTTGATGTATTGGTAGAAGTATGAATGAATCGGTAGAGGAGATTAATTCTTCTTTGACGTGTTATCCTAAGGTATCATCTTAATGGAAGTATAGTTGTTCTTTTGAGAAGACCAAAACCACTAAAATATAGCATCATATATTTAGAAGAGAAATTGGATGTCTATGGATAAAATTGAAGGCTTAATGAGTTGTGGAGAGATGACGGAGGAGGTACCCCTTTACAATTAAGGTGAGGGGAACATTTTGAAAACTCAAAAATATTAATTTATAATAAAAAGAAACCCAACTAAAAAAAATAAATGTCCCAATTTATAATATGAGATGATATTGGGATGTAATATCATCATCCAATAAATTTCATATAAGTTCAGTTGTCTATTCAAACCTTATCTTTTAAATTTAACACTTAGTTATTTAATTCATTTTATCTTCAGTAACAAATATTTCAATATAAAAAGGGTAAAATATTTACTTATAAGAAGGAAATTAGTAAATAAATAAATAATATATAACATTTTTACAAAATTATATATATTCTATATATTAAAAAATGTTTTATGATTTTTTAACTAATTTAATAAATCACTATTTTGATAAACATTCAATATTATCAATTTTTCCACTATTCGATTTATTTTATTTATTAAAATATAATGATAAAAAGTTAAATTAGAAAAAACTATTATATAATATTTTTATGAGGTCATGGATGTCCATAAAATTCATTTTAAATATTAATATTCCAAAAATATATTTATTTTAATATTGCGAATAACATTTAATTGATAACTCTATTAATAAAATAATTACTTTAATGATTTTGTGTATTTATTTAATATATTTATATGATGATGAAAAACCAAAATAAAATACAATTATGAAACAAAATTTACTATATTTAAGTATAATATATTTAGAGGAATTTATCTTCATGAAATTCCAACAATAAAAAATTTATACTTATTAATGTATGAAGGTGACAATATTAACATTACAATAAATAAAATAATATAATTGTCTTTATGAATTCCATATGACTCCAAATGATCTATAACACTGGAATTAGATGATTATTGACAATATATACTCTACTAATAAAACTTTATGATGTGTTTTTTCCATTTAATAATAATTATCATTTTAATAAAAAAAATAGTTTATTTATTTTTCATCAATTAAAAAATTTCTGAATCATCCATATATAAAACTTTATAGTAATTAATTCATTACTAAAAAATTAAAATAAAATAAAATGATAAATATAAATATTTTATATTTAAAATATGTATTTATAGTCTAATTTATCTTCTATATAACCTTATTTTAAAAATGATATATTATTTAAAACATGAATGTGACATATTTAAATTTTCATTAAATAAAATATTATAAATACTTTAATATCTCCAAAATGGCCTCAAAACCTGAAAAATAAATTTATATCAGGGGAATATGTTTATTCAGTTCCACATTACAATTTGAATTTGGTTGTACCAATCATTTGTTCATATGTGGATACATAATAAATTTTAAAGGAAAAGAAAATGACAATTTATTTATTTATTTGATTTAAATATTATTTAAGTCATTTTCAAGGGCATGTTTCCTTTAAATGATGTAATTTTGATTATAAAGTGTTAAGGGTAGAATTAAATTCATCAAATAAAATTGTTTCTTTTTGTTGTTGTTTTATTTTCATTTTTATTTTATTTTTATCCTAAATTACATAATTTACCATTTACTTTGGAAATATAATTTACCATAGTTACTATTGATATTGTTCCAAACTATGTGGGACCTACATAAAAAATTTAAAAATCTAGATTTTGATTTTGGAAACAATTTTTTAAAATTCACTATACATTAGTTTCAAAATTAAATTTAAAATAGAAACATTAAAATGTCAGGAAAAACTATTTTTGGATAAATACCCCCATTAAAAATGGAAAATGATTTTATAACAAATTGTTGTATAAAATCATTTTAAAAAACCATAATTAGAAACAAAATGAACTGAATATAATTTAAAACTAATCTAAAACATAGTTTTACAATTTAATGACTTTAAAATCATAAAACAATCAGTATTTTTAGTATTCCTCAAAAAATGAAACTTATCAGAAAAATACCAAAAATTTAACCAAAGTAAATTTATATATTATTTAAAAAAAATAAGATATTTATTTTATCAAATTGAATATACAATTTCATTTCAATAACTAGATTTTAAAGTTTTTTACCATTAAATGGCGGCATAACATTAATTTTTTTAAATTTTCTTCTTTCACCCGAAAATTTGATTTTTTTTTCATTTTCAAGAAAATATTTTAGATGAATATCAATGTTATATAAAAATCATAATGTGGTTAAGATTATTAATAATGGTTAGTTTATATCCCATCAAAAAATAATATTTTAATAATGTATCATTGTTTAATGAAACTCGGTATTGCGTACAATGAAAACTATCGAGGAAGGTCACTCTTGAGTGTAATGTCATCTATGTCAATATTTTTTTGAGGGAAATATTAATTTGGGGTTGTATATAAATAATCCAAAAATAGTTATTTTAATCATTAAATACAAATATACTCAATGTTTCCAAAAATGAATTCTATAAAAAGAATGTTAAATTTTTTAGAACAAAAGCCATGAATTGTTTTGTGAATATTGCATTCTAATATAGTGTTATGTATAATGATATCTAATCTTGGTGTATTATATGACTGAAAACATCAATGAAATTAAAATGAATATATCTCATAATATCTCGGTGTGTTACATTTACCCCAATTAAAATTTATTTCCCATTAGAAATTTTTGGGGGGATAAATGTTTTACTACTTGAATGTTTCATTCATGGAAACGCACATACTAAAAAGGAATACTAAAACATCAATTTAAAAAATGGAATAAAAATAAAATTTACTCAAATTAACTCATTAATGAGTTTCAAAAAAGAGAACATTGGTGGGAAGTGAAATCATGGATATGGAAGAGAAATCTAACCATATTGTTATGATGGATAGTGGTAGAGAATATGGTTTGGAGAAAGTTAACTACTTGAAATCCATAAATTTGGGATGATTTAAGGGACCATCTGATTCATCGGATAAGAATTTACTAGGATAAAATTTTTGGTTTTCATGATCCTTGTCCTAATTTTGAATAATTTTTCATGAGAGTAAAAACTAACATGATTTTGGTAAAATCTCTCCATTTTTCCTGCCATGAACAATTTCCACTTTATCTCATATTTGAGGAAATGATGTTTAATTTTTCATTCAAGAAATGTTAGTAGATAATGAGATAGAATGATAGGCCATTCTATATGCCTAAAAAAAGGTGATTATGGGTAATCAAATATGAATAAGGCCACCTATAGTGAGATAACACTTTATTCTAACAAACTTCAACAATAATATAACTTATACTATCCATAAATTGATAACATTATAATCCTTCCAAAACAGAAAATATAAAACATTAGAAAGAGGTAAACTAAGTTAACATATCATTTATCTCCCATATTCACAAGGTATTCATTTGTGTTCACATTCCAAACATGTGAACACCTTAATCATGTATTCTCTTGAAACATGATAATAACATGAATAACCATATAACCATAGTGAAAAAATGCATTCTATCAAAATTTACACTTTCCATACACCAAAATTACAAAAACTGTTAATATGGAAACCATTATATCACTTTGTCTTTATATCAGTCATGAGGTCATTAGTACTATAAACCATCTCATTATCTTCTTATCCCTTAATTCTGTGCATATAATCCAATTTCTAAAAATATTTCAATCACATTTCATTGTTACAAATATCAGGCAAGTTATACATTCAAATACTTAAGGACAAACAAAAGTGTAATAATACTTAGATGTTTTATTTATCCATAATATACTAAAATTACTTATTCAATATTTTTATTGATAATAATGTATGCATTTAACTATCTTCTTAATCAATTAACCGAGCTGCATAATTTTATTTCTTAAGACTCCTCTCTTCTCATATATCATTTGTATTCTCTTCACTGTCTTCAACATAAATACTACCCATACGAACATGTTGAATCTATTCAAGAGATTTTCCCTGAGGGAGTATAATTCCATAACACATTTACATTATATATTTAAAATATTTAAGTGCTGTCGATATATTAGTAATAACACTACCCTTGTTTATTGAGTTAACTGAACATTTTCCATTGCAAATTTTGGTTTTCTGTTCTTCTTTTAAACACCCAAGGAATCTTCCAATTAATTTGAAACATTTTCCATGATGCCTTTTCCCACATGATTTAAATGAGGAATATCGAACATTGTATCATTTATGGTCACTATAAAACTCTATCCTTCGATTATTAGTTGGGTAAAGAAACTCACCAATGTTTGTATTCTTGATCATATTATGATGTAGCTGATTGGGAATAATAACAATTTTTTGCCTTCCAAATTCCATTTAATTTGGTTTCTCAAGATGAATATCATTCCATTTTCCATAAAATTATCTATTAACATAAAGCCTCATGGTTCCCTTCAATTTTCTAAAACCCAAAAAGAATAGCGTGAGATGAAAAAATCATACTATGGAACCAACATAATCAAGGGTGAGTTCTTTCAATCTCTAACATATTAGGTTTAATCACATGTTATTTATGATTGTTACTATATTTCAAGGACTATAATCTATAGTGAGATTTATCCTTAGGAAAATTCCTAGACATACCCTAGAAATATCGTTAGAGATCAATCTTTTGTTTTCACGTCATAGTTTCTTATTGTTGACTAAACCTTTACTTTGATACCAACTCTAACGACCCAATCTTGACATACATATACAATACATAACATTTCCAAAATACATAATACATAACAAAAATAGATTCCAAAAGACCATATTATTTTATTTTTATTTGAAACATGGAATATAATCTTCTAACATAGTATAATATCATCAACATCTCACGCAAAGATCTTCTCTTTTTGGTTTCATACATTAAACTATTAATTATATCAATTGGTAAGATAACATAAAATTGTGAGATCAAATGATTAGTAAGGGTAATATATGAGAACAAAAAACAAAAAATAAACATAATAATTTAAAGACATGAAAATAATGATTAAATATCCAAATCATAAGTCATTAAATAAATCCTGGAAGTATGTATGGAATCGATCACAAATAAAAATTAACCATGATAAAATAGAAATGTTATAAGACATGGAAAAGTGGGAATGAAAATAAGCACATATTAAGATTTTCAAAGTATACAATTCATTGTTTCCAACACCATAATAGGGGGAAAATTATTTTATTAAAATGGTTTACATGATGTTTTAGCAATATTTTTCTCAACTACATTTACTTTACATTCCAACCTATATTATTGAACCATATTTATTTTCCATTACATTCATGTCTATCTCATAAGATTTAAATCTATACACAAAGCATTTGAGGAAGATATTGGACCCATAATTCTCATAATGAAATCTTTCTTACATGTGCCACAAATATATAAATCAATCATCAGAGCATAACCCATGCAATAAAATAGGATTCTTAAATATCATTACATCATAAAATAATCCTTATAAAATATCATTCCTTCATTAACACAATCAAATTTTATTTATAATTGTTATAGAAACAGTAACATATTTAAAAAGTTCCATCTTAGATAGAAAATAATTTTGATAAAACCCATGAAAATAATTCTTGGCAAAAATATCCTTTCTTCTTAGAAAGAGTTATCTTTCCTCAAAATAATGTGATTTATTAATGACAAATAATTTAGTTGAAAAAAAATTGAAAGTGTTTATAAGAAGCTTAATTTAAATAAGGTGTCACGAAACCATAAAAATATATTAATGATTTATATGTATAAAAAAAATTCTGCTCATACTTTTTCATGAAAAGTCAAACTGTACCTTAAATCAAAAAACGACCACATAGTCCTTTCATACTGTTTATTTAGAATTTATAAAAGTGTAAAAATAACAATAATAAGTTGTAGAAGAATAGAAATAATATCACATAACTATAAAACATTGAATTTTATGCATCAAAAAACATATTCATATTTAAATATCATAACCATCATAATAATTATAATAATTACATTCATTGGTAACATACACACCACACAAAAGAATTATATGTCGTATAAGGCATATGCTCGATATAAATAAATGTGAGAAAAAATAATCCATTACCTTATGTATAATATGATACCTATTTGTCCAAACCTCAATTGTAATGATTTAGATTGTGTTATTCACATATTAAAGAATAATGGTCATCATATATGGTCATATTCTCCTTCGTTTGTTAGTAAAAAAACATTGTTACTCGTTATTCGGGTTTTAACTACTTCTTGGACATATGCATGTTTTGTCAAATATGTTATGGTTATATTTCTTAATTAATATTTATATTATAGTAAAATAATAATAACATAATAAATACCATATTTATTCATTCTTTACATTGATATAATCATGTTTCTTTTTTGTTATTATATAGAACGAATCACATCGCATCATGGAGACGGTAGACTATACAAATCGATGAGCGGCGATATCACTCCCATAATTGTTGAATGGTATTTATTTTAATGGTAATCTCTATTTCAAAATCAATATCATTTTATAATTATCATATAATGTTATTACAACCATTTTTTTACCCATCCATGCAAGGGGGTGGTGAAAATCCGTTTACACAATGACATGGAGATGTTAGGTCGTACGTATGAACACATGATGATTTTCTGTTTCTTCAGAAGGATAGAAAGTTGAAAATATAAGTTTCATAATTATAATAACATATCAGTATATAATTTCTACATGATTTGTTATTCTATAATGACACAACTATTGATGTAGAGGTAAAAATATGAAAGAATCAGAAAAAGAGATTAATTCTTCTTTGACGTGTTATCCTAACATATTCTCTTAATGGAAATAGAGTTTTTCTTTTGGGAATACAAAAACCTCTAGAATGTATAAAAATATATTGAGAAGATAAAATGGAATGGTATGGAAGAACATGATGGCTTTATGAGTTGTAGAGAAATGATGGAGGAGGTTCCCTTTTGTAATTATGGTGAGGGGAACATTTTGAAAACTAAAAAATATTAATTTATAATACAATACATCCCCAAAAAACATCAAAAATGTATTAATTTTTAATATTAGATGAGATAGGGTTGTAATATTATCATCCAATAAATTTTAGATATGTATATTTTTCCATTCAATCCTTATCTTTTCAATTTATCACATAGTTAGTCTAATTCATTTTAACCAGGGTATTAAATATTTCATTATAAAAAGGGTAAAATATTTACTTATTTGATAGAAATTAGATAATAAAAAAATAAATTATATAATTTTTTCCAAATAATAATTATTCTATATTTTTTTAAAAAAATATGGGTTTTAACTATTTTATTGAAACAATATTTTGATAAATATTCTATATTGTAAAATTTTTAACTATTCAATTTATTTGAATTTCAAAAATAAAAAGATAACATGTTAACTTTGAAAATTCTTTTTTATTATATTACTATGAGATCATGGTTGTCTATAAAATTCATTGTATATATTAATTTTCCCAATATATATTTATTTTAACATTGCGAATAACATTTATTTGATATCTCCATTAATAAAATACTAACATCAATGATATTATGTATTTATTTAATATATTTATATAATGAATAAAAACCAAAATAATATAAAATTAAGAAGAAAAATTTATTATATTTTGAATAGTAGATTTAGTGGAATTTATCTTCTTGAGATTCCAATATTAAAAAATTTATACTTATTAATGTATGAATGTGGCAATTTTAACACTACATTAAGTAAAATAATATAATTGTCTTAATCGATTCTATATGACTCCAAATGGTCCATAACATGGAAATTGGATGATTGTGGACGATATATACCTCACCAATAAAATTTGGTAATGTTTTTATCCCTTTAATGGTCATTTTCAGTTTAATAAAAAACAGTTTATTGATTTTTCATCAATTAAATAATTTCAAAATCATCCATATATATAAAATTCTAGTAATTAGTTCTTTACTAAAAAATTAAAAATAAATAAAAATGATAAATAAAAATATTTTAGATTTAAAATAATTATTTATATTCCAATTTATATTCTATATAACATTTTTTAAAAATGATATATTATTTAAAACATGAATGTGACATCTTTCAATTTTCAATAAATAAAATATTATAAACATTATAATATCTCCCAAATGGCCCCGAAACGTAAAAAATTAATTTATATATGGTAAATATGTCTATTTAGTAAAACATTAGAAATTATAATTGTTGATACCACACATTTGTCCGTATGCGGATACATAATAGATATTACAGACGAAGAAAATGACAATTTGTGTGTTTCTTTGATTTAAATGTCATTTAAGTCATTTTTATGGACATGTTTCAATTAAATTATGTAATTTTGATTCTAAAGTGTTAAGGGTAGAATTAAATTCATTGAATAAAACTGTTTCATTTGTTTTGGTCTTTTTATAGTCATTATAATTTCATTTTTAACCTAAAATATTTGATTTACCCTTTACTGTGGAAATAGAATTTACAATTGTTACTATTCATATTGCTTAAAACTAAATGCGGCCTAATTAAAATATTTTGAAATCTAGATTTCAAATTTGACAAAAAAATTTCAAAATTCACTACGCATAAGTTTCAGAATTGATTTTAAAATAAAACCATTATAATGTCACAAAAAATGGTTTTTGGATAAATACCCACATTTTAAATCGAAATTGTTTTTATAATAATGTCATGAATAAAATCATTATCGAAAAACATAATTAGAAAAAAATTATGTATTTAAAATTTATAACTAATCTAAATCATAATTTTTCAATTTAATGGCTTTAAAATAATAAAAAAATCAGTATTTTCACTATTCATCAAAAAATGAAACGTATTAGAAAAATATAACAATTCATACAAATTAAATTTTTATATTCATAACTAAAATAAGAAGTTCATTTTTTCAAATTTAATATAAATAATTTTCAGAAACATGATTTTAATATTTTTCCACCATCAAAAGGCGGGAAGGCATCTTTTTTTTAAATTGCTTATATTACCCGAAAAATTGATTTTGTTCTTATATCATGCTCTAGAAAATGAGAAATATGAATTTCAATGTTATATAAAATTAAATATGTGGTTAATATTATTAATATCTGGTAGTTTATATCCCATTAAATGATAATATTTTAATAATATAGCATGGCATAATGAATATCGGTATTGTGTATTATAAGGCCCCAGCCTTAAACCTTACTTAATCTTGAGTTATTACAAGATTTCACATTGAGGATCTTTTCAGGTTTAGAGTTTTAGAGAATTTGATCATGAAACATTCATTACATTCCACATTTAAACAAAGTGGTTACATAAAAGACAAAATTCATTCTTCTCATCAACGGAAACCTATTTGAAATTAAACACAGATTCTTTCTTGACACATCCTTGACTCTATCATCTTATCATGTACCTTTCCCTTGACCTGAAAAAAACATTTAAAAAACTTGGGATGAGCATAAAAATCTCAGTAAGGGATATAAAAATATGGAAGGGAAACATGAGTTCATATATACATAAGAATGAAATCATACATTACCCATAAAACATAGGCATATCAAATCATGAATAAATCATAGAAAACATAAGACATAAAGGTAACTTGAGGCATTCATAACACTCTTACGTAGGGAGTAACCCTCTTGGTTACGTTTGGAATACCCATCACAGTATATTCCCTAAATCTCTTCGGAGAAACCTTAACGTTTCACTCCTTCGCGTTACCCAATGCATTGGAGAGCTATAACGGGCTCACCCGCCCTTAGTTTATCACGGAACCACCCGTTCTTCATAATAATGCCCAAGAACCTCAACATAATCGTATCACATAAAACATGCATAAAGGAAACATAAAATTTCCACCATCCAATCACAAGATATCAATACCACACATTGATATAAAAATATTATGAAAACCATTTTCAATACCAAAATAAAAGAAAAGTAAAACATGGTATTTATTTTTCTTTTAAAAAGAAGGAAGGGATTGTAGAAGAAGCCGAAACTCAAATAACGGTCACGATGGCGGAGAAGTCGTTGTCTCCGCATACGTACGACAAAAACATTCCCTTTTGTCGTCTAGTAAACGCTTCGTATAAAAAAGATTCCTTTTGAATAAACGTAAAAGTCAAAGGGGTTTATACACCGTATTAAAGAAAGTTGTGTATAAAATAAAATATGCCTCAACGAAAGAAGATTGAGACGAAGTCCCATACCACCTTGAAGCTTTTAAAATTTTAAACCATTAATATCCATATAAATAAATCCTCAAAACCATTTTGAAAACATGGATATTAATATGAACAAATAATTAAAACATTTAAAACGATATTTTGGTTAAAGGGGTTTTACCAAAATTAGAGACACTTGAATAAAATAATTGAGGAATAACATTTAGTCAAAACTTTGTAATATCATGGGAATAAAGGAATCCATGATATTATATTCCAAAGGACAGTATATACACCATATAAGAGTGAATTGGTGCATAACAACAATGAAGTCTCAATAGGGATGTAAAATGTGATGAAATCCCTTATAAAGAAGGTATCCTTAAATCAAGGACAAATCAATCTCAAAAATATGTGTGACAAATATAAATACACCCAATATGAGTGGATATTAAGTGTAAAACAATAAAAGGTCGTTCACACATATTCAATGGATGACATATTCAATGACTACATGTTCAACCCAAAGAAATCGAAATTGGGTTAAAAAGTTACCTTGACAGCCTAACGGCATCACATCAAAATGAGTTGATGAGAGATAAAAAGTGTATCTCATCACTTGGACATAAAATTTACATCCGTAAGGATATATGAGAACATATCCCAACATAGCAATATGTAAATTAACAGACCCAACAAAAGAAGTCTTTTAAAAAAAAGGAGGGTGAAAGGTTCCCTTACCGACTTGGGTATCTTTCAAAACATACACCCCATGAGAGAAGGACAATAGATCTTTGATGTAAATACTCATGAACGAATGTATTTTACACAAAGTGTAGAATAATGGGCAGTACATACACCACTCAATGGAATTTGTGGCAAAAGTAGCGTAAATCTCACGAGAATAAAAGTGAGATGAAAAATCCCTTAAGAGAACTCGACAGCCTAACGGCGCCGCATAAAACTTACAAAATGGATTGATGAGAGAGAATAGGGTCTCTCATCACATGAACATAAAAAAAATTACAGTAGGATTAATATAAAATAACATCCCAATCATCATAAAGATGAGCTTAAAAGAAATGACATAAAAGAGTGTACTTAAAGAGAAAGAGAGTTGCAGGATCCCTTACCTCGGGTCCGACTTGACTCGATCGTTCCCTAATCTCCTGAATAATAAACTTGAGTTAATTTATAATTCCTTAAGAACCCTTTTTCATGTTCATTATTACTTTTATACCACTTATTACCATGTCAGAAACATTATGTAATCATTTAAGTTAATAATATTTGTTTTGCCGATATTTTCTTCTTAAGTCGAAAGTGGTCTTCTTACAATTACATGTTGTTCAAGTGGCCAAATGTTTATTATATCCAGAATTGTATTCATTATGTAGATATCATATATGTCACATATATCCAGTACATTCATGCATCTATAACATTACATAATCATTTAGAGGTAAGAAATGAAATGCACCGTTCATGGAGACGGTAAGCCGTACGTACGCATGAACGCTACTTTCATTTCTATTTCGTATTTTATAGAATGGAATAATAATGATATAAAGGTATATTATAATTCCAGTATAATATCATATATAATATCATATTTCCATCCTTTATACATCCCACATATGGTATTTAACGAATCAAATCACTTTGAGGGGGCGGTAGTCCGCACTTCCTTAAATGAAGATATCGCGTATACCCATAATGGAAGCCACAAAGGTAAGACAAAAATGAAAAATACAGAAGCATAAATAAAACATAAACATATTATATATCATATATAAAAATAGTGACATCATAATGGCCACCTTTGAAGGTGTTAAATGAGTATTGAACAATCATCGTTTCGGGAGGCAGAATTTCACCATCCACGGAAACCATATGTTCTTTAACCATTTGATGTAGTTGTGTGAGAGTGTAGATAAAATAAATCTTGTAACAACATCCTAGTATATTGAAGATACTGGTGTTGTTACAAAAGAAGTAAATAAAAAGAGATTATAGGTTTGGAGAAGCAAAATAAAACAAATGAACAAGAGTGAATGAGTTACCTTTAAAAGTGTAATCTCCTTTTGATTTGAGCCTAAAGGCTTCCTTTGAAAGGATTCTGCCCAAAGGGGATCCTATAGGATGAGGAGAGGGATTTTGAGAGAGTAAATGGGCAGGGGTTGGCCGAGCCAAAGGCTTTAGGGGTGTGGGAAAAGAGGTAGAGGTGGGGGCCTTTTAAAAGAGGAGAGGAGGGGCACTTTTGGAAAGCAATGAAATATTACATTATTTGAAAATTCTTTTCGGTTTTAAAGGGTCCCACATTGATAGAATTCGTGGATAAGGTGATAAGGCATCGAAATCCACTCATCCAATTGGTTTTTTCCATGTGTATATTGTAGATGTTTTCATTATCTTTCCATTTTAATTAAATTGTCAAATAATGATGTCATCGCTGCATCATTATTATGTCATAAATAATTTAATTTCTTTAATGTCTAAAAATTATAAACAAATACTATGATATAGTAAATCTTTTTAGCTTTCCAATGACTATTTATAATCAAAATTTGGACTTGTATAACCCCACTTAAATATTGTTTTAGTAAAACAATTTATGTTAGTGTCATTTTCACTTTAACATTAAATAAAAAGTATTTTATGTTATTTCCCAACAAAAGTGGATCCATGGGGTCCCCAAGTTAGGCCATGGCTTGTATTGGTCGGCCATGACATAACCAATAGGGTTGGGACATGTGTCTAGGTCATTTTATATTATTAAAGCATTATTTATACCTTAAACTACCCTAATTACCACTAATCGCGATTAAGAACTTAATGAGTTACTATTCACCAAAAAATTATTATAATCTCATTGAACCACATTTTACTTCTTAATGTCAACCATGTATGTCGGATTTTCAAAATTCAATACACATTAGTGGTAAAATTTCATTTAACTGAAAAATCAGTTTGCTTGATTACCACTTAGTGGTTTCACTATTCATCAAAAATTGAAGTTTTTCAGAAAATTACCAAAAATTCACCCCAAGCTATATTTGATATTCCGAATTCAAAAAAGAAGTCCATTTTACAAAATTCAAATCATATAAGTCACATTAAATAATTCAATAATTAATTCCCGCTGTCAGAGCAAATAGCGTGTTTTTATAAAACAATAAGTATCAAAAGATTGACACTAGTTTAAGTCCGATTTCAAAGTGAAATTGATTCCAACGACCACTATTGGATTTAATGGTAAAAATATTTTCAAATTTCACTTTAAAACCAATTAAAAAGATAATCTAATCATATAAATAAATTATATTAAAAAAAGGTTTTGAATTAAAATACAACATTTTACACTATTCATTAAAAAAATGAACTTTATCAGAAAAATACCAAAAATTTACACAAAGTAAAATTTGATGTCCCGATTCTTAATAAGAGTTTTATTTGGTCCAAAATAATGTATAAGAGTGATCAAAACTAAATTTAATGATAGTTCGCCATCAAAAGGCGATAAGTGAACCTTTAGTGAAAACTAGGGCATATATGCCTAAAATTGAATTCTTTCCATATTTTAAGACTCTATCCTTTATTGGATAAATGTAAAAACATTTAAAAACATATATAATCATATTTTAGTTATTTCTATCCATTCCCGTCATTACAACGGCTACATGTTAACTACCATTTAAAAATAATATTATTTTATTATTAGAGTGCAACGTAAGATTCCCAAGAAACTCGTTGTTGCGTGTTGGGTACGCCATCGAGCATAGCGTCCCCTTTAAAGTCATTTAAATATTTTATTCACAAATATGGATAAATATGAAATGTCATATTCTTTATTTACCTGGGATGTTACATCCTTCCCCCCTTTTGGGAATTGCGTCCTCGCAATTTTAACATTGCGCTTGGAAACATCCTTGAAAGTCCCACATCGGAACAAAAGTCGGTAAAACAAACACTTTAAAATAAAGAAAGATAAGTACAAAGGTCACCCGAGTTAACCCATACTAGGATTCCAAGTATGAAAATATGGACATGGAGGAGAAAACATAGGTTCATGTTCTCATGGAGAGTGATATAAAACATGTTTAGGAGAAAGTTAACCATGAGAAAATCACAAACTTGTGATGGGTTAAACGGTATTCGATTCCCCAGTAGGAAAAGATAATAGACAACATTTTTGGTTTAAGTTACTTTTTATTGAGGAATTTATTCATAAGGAAACATAATCACTTATCATGTTGACTTTCAACTTTTATTAGATTCCTTAATCAAACTCATATTTTCTCTAAAAGGCGAGTATTTTGAAAGACTTGTTCACATTAAGAGTACTATAATCAAATTCTAGAGAATCACCTAATCCACAAAATAGAACTATATACTTCCCATGCCTTTAATCAAAACCAAAACCAAAAAGGCTAGTACAAGATCAGATATTCCAGAAAAGGATAACCCTTTATAAAAAGAAAATATATTCTTAATCTCCAAAATTTGTCCAACAAAACCCAAAGTTCAACGAGGACCATTCTATAATCAATTTGTCCATAAAATTCTTCAAAGTAAACCAATATAAGATTGAAACCCAAATATTTGAAGGATTTAGTCGCATAGTCTTCCAAGATAAATCGTAACATTTATCTCTAAACAATATCAGTTGCTCCTAAAGTCTCGTATTGAAAAGTAATTAACCTAGTCACATATCCTCCATGATAGGTTAATAATTTTCCTAAATAACCCAAAATCAACTTACTCTTAATTCATAAAATCATATAACTAGAAAGAATCAGTCAAACTAACCAGGGACTTCACGTAGTCTAGTGGTAGGCGATAAATACCAGTCGCACTTTGGTTGTGGGTTCGATTTCCCGCAGCTTTGTCCGACGCGACGGGTTGTCACATGGTCTGCGTGTTGTCCTTTTTTCAAAACTATATAATTCTTAAAACATTCCCCAAAATGAGATAAAATCTTCAAAGATGATCATAACATATTTTAACCTCAAGTTTATCTCATGCCTTTCATTTTCCATCAGAACATATAATAACACATAATTACCTCAAAAGTAAGGATCATATAAACCCTAATGGTTACCTTAATAATTATTACCTGAATTTCCACATCGAGTTGTCCATCTCGTACCTAATGCACTAGAGAACTCACCAAGGTTGAAGTGGTTGATCATGACTCCTTGATAGTTGGTTTAGAACAACCATGAGTTTCCTCATTGAATCCTCCATTTTACCTAGTATCTTAATCATAGATCCACCACAGTTTCCTTCAATCCAATTGTCACTTTGGTGCCTGCGAGATCCAGCCATTCACTAACAACAGATATGTCAGTGTGAGTATATCAACAAAACCATCATGTACTAATGAGTAAGATAAACACTAAGATATACTTACTCATTCACTTTATCTAAAACTAGGACTCTTTCTGAAATCCTAACCATTATGGTAATGTCACTTATGCTTAAAGAATACCCTAACCTCTAAAGTTATCTAAACCGACCTTTGATACCAACTATAAGGCCCCAGCCTTAAACCTTACTTAATCTTGAGTTATTACAAGATTTCACATTGAGGATATTTTCAGGTTTAGAGTTTTAGAGAATTAGATCATGAAACATTCATTACATTCCACATTTAAACAAAGTGGTTACATAAAAGACAAAATTCATTCTTCTCATCAACGGAAACCTATTTGAAATTAAACACAGATTCTTTCTTGACACATCCTTGACTCTATCATCTTATCATGTACCTTTCCCTTGACCTGAAAAAAACATTTAAAAAACTTGGGATGAGCATAAAAAGCTCAGTAAGGGATATAAAAATATGAAAGGGAAACATGAGTTCATATATACATAAGAATGAAATCATACATTACCCATAAAACATAGGCATATCAAATCATGAATAAATCATATAAAACATAACACATAAAGGTAACTTGAGGCATTCATAACATTCTTACGTAGGGAGTAACCCTCTTGGTTACGTTTGGAATACCCATCACAGTATATTACCTAAATCTCTTCGGAGAAACCTTAACGTTTCACTCCTTCGCCTTACCCAATGCATTGGAGAGCTATAACGGGCTCACCCGCCCTTAGTTTATCACGGAACCACCCGTTCTTCATAATAATGCCCAAGAACCTCAACATAATCGTATCACATAAAACATGCATAAAGGAAACATAAAGTTTCCACCATTCAATCACAAGATATCAATACCACACATTGATATAAAAATATTATGAAAACCATTTTCAATACCAAAATAAAAGAAAAGTAAAACATGGTATTTATTTTTCTTTTAAAAAGAAGGAAGGGCTTGTAGAAGAAGCCGAAACTCAAATAACGGTCACGACGGCGGAGAAGTCGTTGTCGCCGCATACGTACGACAAAAACATTCCCTTTTGTCGTTCAGTAAACGCTTCGTATAAAAAAGATTCCTTTTGAATAAACGTAAA
The DNA here is from genome assembly GCA_963277665.1 of Viscum album. Taxonomy (NCBI): domain Eukaryota; kingdom Viridiplantae; phylum Streptophyta; class Magnoliopsida; order Santalales; family Viscaceae; genus Viscum; species Viscum album. The sequence continues at coordinate 39,560,532 of OY728129.1, read as the reverse complement.
AGTCAAAGGGGTTTATACACCGTATAAAAGAAAGTTGTGTATAAAATAAAATATGCCTCAACGAAAGAAGATTGAGACAAAGTCCCATACCACCTTGAAGCTTTTAAAATTTTAAACCATTAATATCCATATAAATAAATCCTCAAAACCATTTTGAAAACATGGATATTAATAAGAACAAATAATTAAAACATTTAAAACGATATTTTGGTTAAAGGGGTTTTACCAAAATTAGAGACACTTGAATACAATAATTGAGGAATAACATTTAGTCAAAACTTTGTAATATCATGGGAATAAAGGAATCCATGATATAATATTCCAAAGGACAGTATATACACCATATAAGAGTGAATTGGTGCATAACAACAATGAAGTCTCAATAGGGATGTAAAATGTGATGAAATCCCTTATAAAGAAGGTATCCTTAAATCAAGGACAAATCAATCTCAAAAATATGTGTGACAAATATAAATACACCCAATATGAGTGGATATTAAGTGTAAAACAATAAAAGGTCGTTCACACATATTCAATGGATGACATATTCAATGACTACATGTTCAACCCAAAGAAATCGAAATTGGGTTAAAAAGTTCCCTTGAGAGCCTAACGGCATCACATCAAAATGAGTTGATGAGAGATAAAAAGTGTATCTCATCACTTGGACATAAAATTTACATCAGTAAGGATATATGAGAACATATCCCAACATAGCAATATGTAAATTAACAGACCCAACAAAAGAAGTCTTTTAAAAAAAAGGAGGGTGAAAGGTTCCCTTACCGACTTGGGTATCTTTCAAAACATACACCCCATGAGAGAAGGACAATAGATCCTTGATGTAAATACTCATGAACGAATGTATTTTACACAAAGTGTAGAATAATGGGCAATACATACACCACTCAATGGAATTTGTGGCAAAAGTAGCGTAAATCTCACGAGAATAAAAGTGAGATGAAAAATCCCTTAACAGAACTCGACAGCTTAACGGCGCCGCATAAAACATACAAAATGGATTGATGAGAGAGAATAGGGTCTCTCATCACATGAACATAAAAAAAATTACAGTAGGATTAATATAAAATAACATCCCAATCATCATAAAGATGAGCTTAAAAGAAATGACATAAAAGAGTGTACTTAAAGAGAAAGAGAGTTGCAGGATCCCTTACCTCGAGTCCGACTTGACTCGATCGTTCCTTAATCTCCTGAATAATAAACTTGAGTTAATTTATAATTCCTTAAGAACCCTTTTTCATGTTCGTTATTACTTTTATACCACTTATTACCATGTCACAAACACTATGTAATCATTTAAGTTAATAATATTTGTTTTGCCGATATTTTGTTCTTAAGTCGAAAGTGGTCTTCTTACAATTACATGTTGTTCAAGTGGCCAAATGTTTATTATATCCAGAATTGTATTCATTATGTAGATATCATATATGTCACATATATCCAGTACATTCATGCATCTATAACATTACATAATCATTTAGAGGTAAGAAATGAAATGCACCGTTCATGGAGACGGTAAGCCGTACGTACGCATTAACGCTACTTTCATTTCTATTTCGTATTTTATAGAATGGAATAATAATGATATAAAGGTATATTATAATTCCAGTATAATATCATATATAATATCATATTTCCATCCTTTATACATCCCACATATGGTATTTAACGAATCAAATCACTTTGAGGGGGCGGTAGTCCGCACTTCCTTAAATGAAGATATCGCGTATACCCATAATGGAAGCCACAAAGGTAAGACAAAAATGAAAAATACAGAAGCATAAATAAAACATAAACATATTATATATCATATATAAAAATAGTGACCTCATAATGGCCACCTTTGAAGGTGTTAAATGAGTATTGAACAATCATCGTTTCGGGAGGCAGAATTTCACCATCCACAGAAACCATATGTTCTTTAACCATATGATGTAGTTGTGTGAGAGTGTAGCTAAAATAAATCTTGTAACAACATCCTAGTATATTGAAGATACTGGTGTTGTTACAAAAGAAGTAAATAAAAAGAGATTATAGGTTTGGAGAAGCAAAATAAAACAAATGAACAAGAGAGAATGAGTTACCTTTAAAAGTGTAATCTCCTTTTGATTTGAGCCTAAAGGCTTCCTTTGAAAGGATTATGCCCAAAGGGGATCCTCTAGGATGAGGAGAGGGATGTTGAGAGAGTAAATGGGCAGGGGTTGGCCGAGCCAAAGGCTTGAGGGGTGTGGGAAAAGAGGTAGAGGTGGGGGCCTTTTATAAGAGGAGAGGAGGGGCACTTTTGGAAAGCAATGAAATATTACATTATTTGAAAATGCTTTTCGGTTCTAAAGGGTCCCACATTGATAGAATTCGTGGATAAGGTGATAAGGCATCGAAATCCACTCATCCAATTGGTTTTTTCCATGTGTATATTGTAGATTTTTTCATTATCTTTCCATTTTAATTAAATTGTCAAATAATGATGTCATCGCTGCATCATTATTATGTCATAAATAATTTAATTTCTTTAATGTCTAAAAATTATAAACAAATACTATGATATAGGAAATCTTTTTAGCTTTCCAATTACTATTTATAATCAAAATTTGGACTTGTATAACCCCACTTAAAAATTGTTTTAGTAAAACAATTTATGTTAGTGTCATTTTCACTTTAACATTAAATAAAAAGTATTTTATGTTATTTCCCAACAAAAGTGGATCCATGGGGTCCCAAAGTTAGGCCATGGTTTTTCTTGGTCGGCCATGACATAACCAATAGGGTTGGGACATGTTTCTAGGTCATTTTATATTATTAAAGCATTATTTATACCTTAAACTACCCTAATTACCACTAATCGCGATTAAGAACTTAATGAGTTACTATTCACCAAAAAAATATTATAATCTCATTGAACCACATTTTACTTCTTAATGACAACCATGTATGTCGGATTTTCAAAATTCAATACACATTAGTGGTAAAATTTCATTTAACTGAAAAATCAGTTTGCTTGATTACCACTTAGTGGTTTCACTATTCATCAAAAATTGAAGTTTTTCAGAAAATTACCAAAAATTCACCCTAAGCTATATTTGATATTCCGAATTCAAAAAAGAAGTCCATTTTAAAAAATTCAAATCATATAAGTCACATTAATTAATTCAATAATTAATTCCCGCTGTCAGAGCAAATAGCGTGTTTTTATAAAACAATAAGTATCAAAAGATTGACACTAGTTTAAGTCCGATTTCAAAGTGAAATTGATTCCAACGACCACTATTGGATTTAATGGTAAAAATATTTTCAAATTTCACTTTAAAAACAATTAAAAAGATAATCTAATCATATAAATAAATTATATTAAAAAAAGGTTTTGAATTAAAATACAACATTTTACACTATTCATTAAAAAAAATGAACTTTATCAGAAAAATACCAAAAATTTACACAAAGTAAAATTTGATGTCCCGATTCTTAATAAGAGTTTTATTTGGTCCAAAAGAATGTATAAGAGTGATCAAAACTAAATTTAATGATAGTTCGCCATCAAAAGGCGATAAGTGAACCTTTAGTGAAAACTAGGGCATATATGCCTAAAATTGAATTCTTTCCATATTTTAAGCCTCTATCCTTTATTGGATAAATGTAAAAACATTTAAAAACATATATAATCATATTTTAGTTATTTCTATCCATTCTCATCATTACAACGGCTACATGTTAACTACCATTTAAAAATTATATTATTTTATTATTAGAGTGCAATGTAAGATTCCCAAGAAACTCGTTGTTGCGTGTTGGGTACGCCATCGAGCATAGCGTCCCCTTTAAAGTCATTTAAATATTTTATTCACAAATATGGATAAATATGAAATGTCATATTCTTTATTTACCTGGGATGTTACAGTGTATAATGTAAGATATCGAGGAAAGTCTCTCTTGTGTTTAATGACAGCCATGTAAGTGTTGAGTTTAGTTAAAGCTTCCTTTGGGGTTCTGTATAACCTCAACCAAACATAGTTCTTTTTAACATTGAAAAAATTTATACTCAATGTTTCCTAAAATGAATTAAATCAAAAGAACATGAAATTGTGTGTAACAAAATCCATGAATAGTGTTGCGTATAATGAAAGCTAATATGATGTTGCATATAAATAATTCTAATATTGGTGTAGTGTATGACAGAAAAAATAAATGAAATTAAAAATATTATATATCATAATATCTTGGGGTGTTACATTACCCCCCTTAAAAATAAGTTCTCCCTCAAAATTCATCGGGGTTATAAATTGTTTACTACTTGAATGTTTCTTTCATAGAAATAGACATCCTAAAAAAAGAATACTAAAACATAAATTTAAAAAAAAGTTAAAAAATATAACAGTTACTCAATGTAACTCATCAATGGGTTTCACATATGAGAATTTAGGTCGGAAGTGGAAATATGGTTATGGAAGAGAAATATAACAATCTAGTTATGATGGATTGTGATAGAGAATAAGGTTTGGAGATTGTTAACTACTTGAAATCCATAAATCATGGATGATTTAAGGGATCGTCTAATTAATATGATAATAAGGATCTAGTATAACATTATGATTTTTCAAGATCCTTGTTATAATTTTGAAGAATTTTTCTTGAGAATAAAACCTAACATGATTTTGGTAAAATATCATCATTCTGACTACCTTGAAAAATTTCCACATGATCTCATATTTAAATAAATGTAGTTGAATTTTTTATTAATGAAGTGTTAGAAGATCTTGAGATAGAATGATATGTCATTCCATTTTTCTCAAAAAAAATTAGCATAGGTAATAAAATATGCATAAGGCCACATATAGTGAGATAATACTTTGATCTAAAAAGCTTCAACTAGAATATAACTAATACAATCCATTAATGGATAACATTACAATCCTTCCAAAAAACAAAAAATATAAAACATTAGAAATATGTGAACTAAATTAGCATAACATTTATTTCTCATATCTAAAAATGAATGCCTTTGTTGTCACGTTACAATTATGTGAATACCATAATCATGTATTCTCGTGAAACATGATAATAACATGAATTATATTACAACCTTAGAGAAAATATGCATTCTATCAAAATTTACACATTACACACCCAAAGAATAAAAAAAATTATACGGAAACCATTATATCACTTTGTCATTATATTAGTCATGAGGTCATTAATACTATCAAACATCTCATTATCTATGTATCCCTTCATTATGCACATATCACGTGCTTTCCTAAAAAATCACAAAAACTTTTCTTGGTTAATAATATTAGTCATGTTATACATTCAAATACTTAAGGACAAACAATAATGAACAATCCTTAGATTTTTATTTAATCCATAATACCATAAAATTACTTATACAACGTTATTATTGATAATCAAGTAATAATTCCTCTATCATCTTTAACCATTGACTGATTTGCATCATTTTATTTCCCAAAACTTATTTTATCTCATATATCATTTGTAGTCTTTTCATTGTCTCCAACATAAATACTACCCAAAAAACCATGCAGATTCGATTAATGAGATTTTACCTTAGGGTATTTTTTTTATAATGCACATACATTCCACATTTAAAACATTTAACCATTGTAGATGTCTTAGAAATACCATTATCATTGTCTATTGTGTTAACTGAACTTATTTTTTTTTTGAAATTACAGTAATTGTGTCCTTCTTTTCTACACAAATATCATCTTTTAGTTACTTTCAAACCTTCTTCTTGATGCCTTTTCCAACATGATTTACCAGAGGAAAAAATGAACATTTGTTCCTCTATGACCACCATAAAACTCCATCGTTCTCTTATTATTTGGGCCAGAAAACACAAAAATGTTTATATTATTGATCATTTTATTATATTTTTGATTGGGCATAATAACTATGTTTCTCTTTCTAATATCCATTTCATTTGGTTTCTCGGGAAGAATAGCATTCCATTTTCGGTAATATTCTCTATTAACGTGAACAGTCATGTTTCCCGCCATTTTCTAAAACCCAAAAAGAATAGTGTGAGAGGAAAAATAAAATTGTGGAGATAACATAATCAAGGGTGAGTACTTTCAATCACTGACATATTAGGTTTAATATTAGGTTATTCAGTATTTTTACAATAATTCTAGGTTTGTAACCTATATTTAGACTTAACCTTATAGGCATCCAAATACATACCCTAGAAATATCTCTAGGTATATCAATAAAATTTTCACAACTTATTTTCCGAAGTTTGACTAAACCTTCGCTCAAAAACCAAATCTAATGAACCAATATTGACATACATTGAAATTACATTAATTTTGTGGAATACTTAATACATGACATAATTAGATTCCTAAATATTGTATTAGCTTATTGTTTTTGGAAACATGGAACATAATCTTCTAACAAGGTGTAAGGTCATCAACATCTCCCATAACGATCTTCCATTTTTAGTTTCCTACCTAAATCATTTCTTTATAACCTAGGGAATAAAATTATAAAATTGGTGAGCTAAAATGATAAGGGTAAGCATTGAGAAAATAAAACAAACCATATAAATAATAATGTAAAAACATGAACATAATTTTTGATGATCAAAATCATAAGTCATTAAATAAATATTGGCAGTACCTTAGGCATAGATCACAAATGTACAATAACAATAATAAAATAGAATTTTTATAAAGGATGAAATTATGGAAAAAATAATCACATGTTATGATTTCTATAGTAGCGAAGGAATTAATTCTAAGACAATCATAGTTGAAATGTTCTTTTATTGAACATGGTTTACTTATTTTTCCATCAATGTATTATTGACCAAGATTTACATGTCGTTCAAGACCTGTGTTACTGAACAAAATTTACTTTCCTATACAACAATGTTTATATCATGAGATATAAATTGTTACCTAATTCCTTTGAAATAGATATAGGTCCCACTAATCTCATAATGAAATGATTCTTACATGTGACACAAAAAAAAATCATTCATCATAGCATAACCAAATAAATAAAATGGTTTTCTTAAACATCATTCTATCATAAAATAATCCTTATAAAATTTCATTCCTTCATTAAAAAAATAAATGTATAGTAATAATATTTATAGAAACATATACATATTAAAAAAGAGTCATCTCAGATGGAAAATAATTTTTATAAAACACTTGAACTTAATTCGTGAGGAAAATGACCTTTATTCTTAAAAACCTTTTCTTTTCTAAAAGTGATGTGAATTTTTTAAGGAAAAAATTTATTTGAAAATAAAATTGAATGATTTTATAAAGAAGCTTTATGGAAATAAAATTTCATGAAACCATAAAAATCCATTCATGCCATATATGTTAAAAAAACATTATCCTTATTCTTTTGCCGGAAAATTCAAGAAGTACCTCAAGTCGAAAAATGAAAACATATTCCATTCATAACATTTAATAAAAATTCACCAAAGAGTAAAAATAAATATAATAAATTTCAGATGAATCGAAATAATATCATATTTTTAGGAAACATGGATGTGGATGATAGATATACCCTAGTAAATTCTTTTGTATAAACAATCTCAGATAAAAATATAATTGAAAAATTATCAATTACCAATTATAATCAGTTGAATTGTATTCCTCATAAAATAAAGAAATATATATTCATATTAAAATATCATAACATTTATAATAATAATAAGAAAATCATTTATGGGAAACAAAAACACCACACAAAAGAATTAGATTGTATGTAAGGCATATGTCCCATAGAAATAAATGTGAGAAACAATAATACCTTACCTTGGATCTGATATCATTCCTATGTGTCAAAACCTCCTTTTAATGATTTATATAGTGTAATCAACTTATTCCATAACCGGGTTCATCATATATGGTCATATTATCCTTCGTTTGTAAGTAAAAAATACATTATTACTCGGTATTGGGGTTTTAACTACTTCATGGTCATATGTATGTTTTGACGAATAAGTTTTGGTTCTCCTTCTTAGGTCATATTTATGTAATTATAATAAGAAATTTACATAATAAAGACCATATCTATTCATTCTGTACATATATATAATCATTTTTGTGTTGTTATCAAATTGAAAAAATCACATAGCATCATGGAGATTGTTGGCAATATATATGCATGAGCGGCGATATCATTCCCATAATAGTTGAATGGTGTTGATATTCATAGTGTGATATATTTTAGAATAATTATAATTTTATAATAATCTTATAAATTTATTAGATCTATTTTTTATACCCATCAATGTATAATATTTTTGAAAAATAGATTACACCTCGACGTGGATATAGTAAGTCATACATACGCACGCGTAGTGATTTTTTCTGACTTTGGATGGATAGAAAGTTGAATATGGTTATTTGATAATTATAATAACATATCAGTATATAATTACTACTGGTGTTATTATTCTATAATGATACAACTCTTGAATTTGAGGTAGAAGTATGAAATAATTTGTAGAGAAGATTTCCTCTTCTTTAACGTGGTCTCCTTAGATATCCTCTTAATGGATACAAATTTTGTCTTATGTGAATACTAGAAGCTCTATGAAGTAACATTGGATTCTAAAAAGAGAAACATGAATGGTATAGACTAACATTAATGCTTAATGGGTTTTTTAGAAATGATGGAGTATGTTCCCTTTCATATTAGAGGTGAGGGTAACTTTTGGAATCGTCAAATATATTAATTTATAATAACATAATACCCCAATAATAAACCTAAAAAATGTCCCCATTTATAATATGAGATGATATAGGGTTGTAATATCATCATCCAATTAATTTTATACAAGTTCTTATGTTAATTCATACCTTATCCATTCAATTTCAGACTTAGTTATTCTACCTCATTTTAACTATAGTAAAAAATATTTCAATATAAAAAGGATAAAATATGTACTTATTTGATGCCAATTAGATAATAAATAAATAATTTAGATCATTTTTACCATATAATAATTTTTATATATTTTTAATAATGGTTTATGAATTTTTAAGTAATTTAATAAAACAAAATTTTGATAAACAATCAATACTTCCAATTTTGTCCTGATTCAATTTATTATACTTTTAATAATTTAAATATAAAAAATTTACTTCCAAAAAAAATTTTATATTCCTATGATGTCAAGTTAATCTATAAAATACATTGGACAGAATACTTATCCCAAAATATATTTGTTTTAATATGGTGAATACCATTTATTTGATATCACTATTAATAAAATAATTACTTCAATAATTTTGTGTAATCATTTAATATATTTATTTGACGAATAGAAAATTAAAAATAAATTACTATTATGAAGATAAATTTATTATATTTTATAATAATATATTTAGTCGAAATTATTTTCTTGAAAAATCCAATATTAAAAAATTTATACTTATTATAGTTTGAATGTGACAATTTTGACATTACATTAAATAAAATAATATAATTGTTTTAATCTATTCCAGATGACTCCAAATGGTCTATAACTCAAAGATTCGACGATTATGGACGTTATATACTATATGATTAATTTTTTTTAATTTTTTTTGTCCTTTAATGGTAATTATCATTTTCATAAAAATGGGTTTGTTTATTTTTCATCAATCAAATAATTTTTGTATTATCCATATATAAAACATTATGGTAATTAGTTATTTCCAAATAATACCAATAAATTAACATGATAAATATATATAATTCAAATTTCAAATATGTATTTATTGTCGAATTTATATTTTTTATAAGCTTATTTTATAAATGATATATTACATAAAATAAGAAAGTGACATTTTTGAATTTTCAATAAATGAAATATTATAAATACCATAATATCTCCCAAATGGGCCCAAAACGTCGAAAATAAATTTATATCAAGAAAATATATTTTTTCAGTTAAAAATAAAAATTTATATTTATTGATACCACTCATTTGTTTATATGTTGCTAAATAATAGATATTAAAGACAAAGAAATTGATTATGTGTGTCTTTCAATGATTTAAGTACTATTTAAGTCATTTTCAGTGACCAGTGTCCATTAAATGACGTAATTTTGATTCATATCTATTTAGGGTTTAATTATATTCATGAAATATTTTTTTTCATTTTATTGGGTCTTTTTATATTAATTATAATTTTATTTGTAACCTAAATTACATAATTTACGCTTTACTGTGATAATAGAATTTACCCTGGTTACTATTCATATTGGTCAAAACTAAATGGGACCTACATACCAAATGTGGACCTAATAAATCAAAAGTTGACATCCATTTTTTAAAATCCAATAAACATAAGTTTCAAAATTAAATTTTAAATAAAAACAGTAAAATGTCACGAATAAACAGTTTTGGGTAAAATGCCCCATTTTAAAATAGAAAGTGCTTTTATAATAAATTCATGAATAAAATAGTTTTCAAATACCATAATTGGATAAAAATGAAATAATTAAAATTTAAAACTAATCCAAAACATAATTTTACTATTTAATGACTTTAAAATAAAATAAAATTAGTAATTTATCAATTAATCAAAATAATGAAACTTATCATAAAAATATCAAAAACATGATAAAATTAAGTGGTTATATTCCACACTAAAATAAGATGTTATTTTTGTCAAGATGAATAGATAAAATGTTTGAAAAACAATATTTAAAATTGGTGTGCAATCAAAAGGCGGCAAAACATCATTTATTAATGTACATGTTTTACTGAAAAAATAATTTTTTTCTTATATCTTGTTCTAGAAAATATATAAGATGAATTTTAATGTTTTATAAAATTAAAAATTTAGTTAATAATATTCATAATATCTAGTTTATATACCAATAAATAATTATATTTTAAAAATATATCGTTCTTTAGTGAAACATAGTATTGCATACAATGCAAGCTAACGAGGAGGGCCGCTCTTTCATGTAATGCAAGCCATGTCAATGATGTGTTTAGTGAAAGCTTCATTTGGTGGTGTGTATAATATAATCGAAACATAGTTCTTTTAATCATTGACAAAAATCTACACTCAATGTTTCCAAAAAATAATTCTATCAAAAGAACATCAAATTGTGTGTAATAGAAACCAAGAATTGTCTTATATATACTGTATGCTAATACAGTATTGTGTATAAAGAAGGCTAATCATGGAGTAGGGTATGACACAAAACATTACCGAAATTAAAAATAATATATCCCAAAATATCTTTGGGTGTTACATATAGGGTTTCCATAGATAGCCTTGAATGGTTCCAAAAAAACTGTGGAGTGGTAGTATTATTTTATGAAAACTCCACTAGTGTTAAGTGATCCTCCCACCTATGGCCAAAATCGAACATGAAAGCCTGGAGCATGTCCTCCAGAACCTGAATGGTCCGCTCTATCTGGACATCCATTTGAATGGTGTAACACAGTGATCAAGATTAACAACGTCCAAAAATCATCTTACAATCCCTTACACATTCTAGATGTGAAATGAGAATCACAATCTGGAATAACCATCAATGGAACTTTGTGAAGCTGAACTACCTCATGCACATAAAGGCATCACAAGTTCTCTACTAAACTCTTCTCCCATGATAGATAGTGAGTGGGACACAATTTTGAGTAGGTCAACGTTCTCCCTGATGGAATTTTATCCCCAAGAGGTATGATTTAATCCCATAATGATGTCCTTGGATACAGAATCCATGTTACAGTCTCGAACCTCAAGAGGTTGAGTCAAACCTATTGGGTCCTGGTGCACAGCCATTACATGGTGATAAGTAAGACATCGAGAGACAAACTCTACAACTCTATAATCCATTCTCGCAAACTATAATTGTTGTCTATGGTCTTGGTACATATTTTCCACACCTGGATACACTACAAAATGGGTTGGATGAAAATCCCTCATAACCACCTCACAAAATGTCACTTGTACAACCGTGGATCCACTGAAAAGAATGATGCTCTCTCCACCTTTTTAATATCAATCAGTAGCACATCATGTGAATATCTGAGCATGTATAGTCTCCAAACATTATCCTGATGTTGTGAATCCCTGAATCACTGTAATTTTGTAGGGGTAACAACCATCTACCATAGGTAAGCTCTACCATCACTATCCACAATTTTAAAATGCAATGAGGCCAACTGCTCCAACACCTCATTCAGTAACTGTGAACTCGATCTCCTACTGAGAGCATCTTCCACTATGTTCCCCTTCCCAAGTGTAAAAAAAATCTCTATGTTATAATGGAAGAATAACTCCATTCACCACATCTATCTCAATATAATATCCATATAAGAGAATATATATTTAGACTATTATGATCAGAGTAGACAATAAACCTCTCTCACATTAGGTAGTGTCGTCACATCTTCAGTGGGAAGACATCCACTACTAACTCAATATTGTTAGTTTCAATGTTTTTCTCATGTGGTCTATAATGGTGTGAATCATAGGTAATCACTACAAGCCTCTACCTCAAGACACAACCACGCCTGGTCCCTGATGCCTTGCAAAACACTATGTTCATCACACCATCCTATAGAAATAGGAATTTCAGAGCACTCTTCAAACTCATCCCCAACTACTAAAAAGCCTGTTGACACTTCTCGTACCACATGAAAGGCCTCCCCTGTCAAGTTAAACCTCCCATGGGTGAAGATAGCCTAGAGATTTCATATATGAATCTTTGGTAACATCCTTCCAACCCAACAAAGCTCCACTCTTCCATCATTATTCTAAGGGGATCCCACTCTAACCTACCTCCACCAGGGCCAAATCCACTTATACTCCAACTTCTAAGATAAAATTTCCCAAAAAATGGACCGCATGAATCCATAACTGGAACTTCGATAGTTTTCCATAATGAAGGATCTCTTCGAGTATGTTTAGAAAAAAACATAAGTGCCTCATGCTCTCTCACTCAGATACCAAATACTCAAGGATATCATCGATGGAGACTAAAATGAAATGATATATATAAGGATGGATGATTCGGTTCATGAGTCCCATGAACAATACATGGGAGTTAATCTCATCAAAGGGAATCAACAAATACTTATTACGACCATAGAGGCATCTTAATCTCATGCTTGGTATATCTTCATCCCATATGCACAACAACTGATAGTTTGATCATAGGTCGACTTTCAAGACCTATCATGCCCTGCTAAACTAATGGAATAGGTCATAGATCCTCATACGTGGATACTTATTCTCTACCATTACCCAGTTCATGTTATAGTTTTCCTCACAAAACCTCAAGCTCCCATTCCCATTTTCGAAAAACAAAACTGGGGCATCCCATAATGAAAAACTGGGTCTCACAAGGACCTTCCTCTAAAAATCCTCTAACTACACCCTCAGATCACGATGCACTGTGGGAGCCATCCAATATGTTGGTGCTAATATCAGTGTTTCCCTAGGGTGTAGGACGATGCAGAAATCAATTTCCCAATGAGGAGGTAATCTGGGAACATATTAAGGGAAGACTTCCTCAGACTTCACCAACACCACAGGGAACTAGAAACTCCTAACATCTTCTTCATTGATGTTCAGGATAGCAAACTAGTCACAATCAAACCAAGATGATTTCATTGATTTAGCATAAATATTATCTTTATCATCATATTTATTCTATAATTTCATCATTGGATAGTCATATTTGATATGCCTTTTCCTTTTACACTCATAGAATTTTTTTCTTTTGATGCATCATTTTTCTTCGTGTCCTTCCTCTAGCTTCATCTATTATCATATTTATTATCGTAACATGATTTTATACTAAAAATATTTTTCTTATAAATCATTTTGAGACTTTTTTCTAGTATCCCATTTCTTTATCACTATTAGTAGGTGACTCCTCTACACCTGAACCCTATGCATGAATTTTCTTCATTTTCATTAAATTTTTTGATTTTATATCAACATGTCATCTTTTCGATTCATCATCCTCTTCTCTATTCACTGTGGTTTCTTCCTTATACATAATCAATTTTATTATAGTCTCCTTAATATTTAATTTCTTAAAATCACATGAGTATATGATTAGAAATAAAATACCACTATATTTATCATGCATACACATCAATTGGTTCATTACTAGATCATTATCAGAAACCGATTCCCCTAGTGAATACATTGTGTCCATGATCTCATTGAACTTTAGATAAATGTAAAAAATATTCTCATCATATTTATTCTCAAACTCATCAAACATAATAGTATAAATATTTAAATGCATTTATTTGATATTATATGTTCTCTCTTGAGAAATAGCTAATGTTTTTGATATTTCTAAGGTAGTTGTACATGAATATTTTCAGTTAAATTCTTCATTACTCATTTTACAGTACTAAGAATTCTTAGATTTACTATTATTATTATATGTTGTTTTAGTATAATTACACTAAGTGTGATTAAAAGTTTTAGGTAATTCATTTTTTTCATTAATTACTATCAAAATAACAAAACCCATACTCTCTAAATGAATTTTAATAATAATATTCCCCTATGCATAGTTAGTTCCATTAAAATAAAGAGTTCTTTTTGTAATTGAACCCTATTTTATACTATCAATAAAGAACTAAATTTCAAAATATAAAAAATATAAGATTATAAAATGAAAAATAAATCATAGTAGAATATAAAATTAAAAAACTCATGATACAAAATGTTGTTCATAGTGTGTAACTCAAGAGGGGGTGAATTTAGTTCCCAGTAAAATACTTATGAAAAACTGATATAATAAAATATCCAATTTAACTAAAAATTCCTAGAAAATCAAAATATATTGTTAGTATAAGTTTATTCATTCAAAACATTTCTCAATGGGTGATTACGGATCAATTAAAATTGTATTGAAATTAAATTGTCTTTTAAAATTAATTTACATATTGTTTAACATTTACAATCAAAGTATGCATGTTTTATATATTAAAACAAATTCAGTCTAAGCATTGAAAAAAAGAATAAAACAATAACACATAGAGGATAAAAAAGTGGTTCAGTCTCATGCTGATATGTAATCCCTTCCAATAGATATTTACCCGATGAATACAATATTATTATATCAAATAATCAGTTCCAAAGCCTGGATCAGAAATATACAAAACAATGTAATCTATCCTAGATCAGTGACACTTCCACTACTATACAAAGGATTAAATATAAAAAATTCCATTAAAGGACATCTTCTATACATTATCTACGTAAATAGATAAAAATGGTTTTAGAGAATATTGTTTAATGTCTTGTTTGAGTGTAGGAGTCAGTGTGTGTGGATATATAGAGAAATACAAAACACAACTCAAAAGCAAATAAAAAACAAATTATTTAGATAAATATAAACATCAAAAGTAGTTCTTCTTATTCTGTGATGAAAATGAATCTCAGTGGTCCTTATATTTAAATTGGTTAGTAAATTTAACATGTTCTATAAAAAAATTGAAAAAAGTGTTTTGTAAGGTTCTCCAATCTGTCTGAAATGTTTCTAGAAATACCCATAAAAAATCTTCACTTAGTCTATGAAAGGTTATTGATATTCAATTAATTCCACAAAATAACACATGAATATCAATATTATATAAGAATCAGGTCACATCCCATAGCCTCATGAATGAGGGATCTATTTGAAATATATATCACTTTAGGTTCGAATTATCCATTAAAAATAATAATAAATATTCCCTATATAATCATAGTAAACCTATGAATTTTTATTCAATATGTATATTCATGAGAGATAAAATTTTAAATATGATGAACCGAAACAATAGTAAGGGTAACGGTTTCATGATCTTATGGTATTGAAACTCAAAAATAGCAAAATCTAATTGTAGACCACCTTACAATATTAAATTAATGATTGTAAAATATTCTTATAAGTGGTTAATTTTGGCATGTAGTAGAGAGATGGTGGTAGAATAATTGAACAGTATATCCACTATGGTAGTAGAAGGGCTCTCTCAGTGAAATTATTGATTGTAGTATGTGTCTGATAGTAGCATGGATCTTGCCGTGGAATACTAGATGGTAGCAAGAGTCTGAAAGCAGTAAGATTGTAGCAGTAACATTGTTCTAGCGCTAGCATGGATCCATAGCATCATGACACTAATGGTACCAATATTTCTACTAGTATAATCATTTTAACTAACAGTGGAACATTTCTAGTGGCATGAGGTAGTATTGGAAGAGAGGGAAGTATTAGATCATATGGGTTCATAATTCCAATAGTTGAAGTATTGAAATAATGGTGGAAAATTTGTACAAAAAGAATAACATTTATATACATATCCAAATTTAATTTACAAAATGATATAATAATATAGAACATTAATTTGTGTACAAATTTAGTAAATATTATTTTTGGGAATTAATACAATAGGTTTCCAATAGACATAATGCTATATGTGTTGTAGTTGTTCACCTTATTAGGCCATCACACCTCATCGCTATCAGAGAAGATCTTTATCTAGATAATCTTTTGAGGATTATGATTAAGGAAGTGGTAAGGGTGCATGGATTACAACATTCGATTATATATGATCTAGATTTTATGTTTACCTCAATGTTCATGTGAAGTCTTCAGCAAGCTCTTAATACAACGTAGAGTGTCAATATTGGGCGCCATCCTCATACATGTGGGTAGTCTAAGAGAATAATTGAAACCCTATAGGATATTTTTAGATATTGTTCATGTATTTAAAATGTGTTTGTGATCAACTCCTCCTATAATTTATTTTTCTTATGGTAATATCATTCAGATAAGAATTAAGTTGGATCATTATATATCCCTATATGGAAATAAATGTTGGGATCCAAACTATTGGAGTAAAGTTGGATAATGAATTATATTGAGACTTAATATAGCTGAATAAATTGAAGATAGTATTATATATATTAAAAATTAATTAAGGAATCTCCTAGTTAGTATAATAGTTATACATACAATCAAAAGTGTGATCTATAATTTGGTATTGGTGATAAGAAGTTTCTATGAATTTTCTCTAGATAATAAGGTTATGGGGTTTGGGAAGAATGTGAATCTAATACCATGTTACATCAGTCACATTGATTTTCTTGATTCTATCAGGTATATAGTGTATCACATTGAGATTCAACTAAACCTCTCTCAAGTCCATAATTCTTTCCACGTATCTCTCATGATGAATCATATATCTAACCCTTCACATGTAATAAAATAAGAGTTAGAACCACTAGTGCAATATATTTATTATTTGGGAAAACCAATGAAGAATTTGAATCGTATAGGGAATGATTTACAAAATAAGACCACTTATATGTTGATTTTTTATGAAATCACTGGTTCTATGATGTTATGTGGAGACTTGAGGAAATTATAAGGTAAAATTATATTCATTTTTTTAATAGTTGAAACTCATTTTTAAGGGGTGTAGAATGTAACACCTCAAGTTTTTATGAATTATTATTTCTCAAATAAATAAAATTTCATTGATATATTTCATTACACACAACACCATGTTATGTTTATGCTATATACAACACTAGGTTATCTTGTGTTACACATGACACTTAGTATTAAAAAATTATATATTATAAATATATATATTTATAATAGATGGATATATCCAATAAATTAAACACATTGATATAAAAATTAATTACTAATTTTAAAATTTTAATTATAATGGTATTTTATAAAGTAAACATATAGATAAAAATGTACATAACATTCACTTATGTATTCATATGTTTCAAAATTACTATTCTATTAAAAAAAATATTTATTTATTTTTGAAAACATTTTAAAAAATATTATTCACACATTCATAAAAAAAATATAAAATAAACATCATGATTAAAATATGGATAAAAATTATTATTTGGTGGTTTTTTTGTGACTTTTATGAGAGGTTCTATTTTTTAATGAATATATTGAAATTTATAATTTTTACTGAAAATTTCAGTTATATTAATTTATTTTTAAAGAAAAATTATATATCATACTAGTTTTAAATTTATATTAGTTAAATTACATATCCATTAATCCAATTTAGTATATTTCATTCAATATTATATTGAATTTAGATTGAAAGGAATTGTAAATTTTTTAACATTTTCTCTTTAAAACCATGTTTTTTTCTCTCCTTAGTTGAATTAGTATTACATTGAAATTTCCCTCATCTATCAATAGAATTTTTAAATATGGACTCAATATTTGAAATGTTAATAATTTATATTTTTTAATTATTTAAACTTAATTTTTTACCGTAATTAATAGAAAAAATTAAAAAAATATTTACGATCGTTAAAGTAAATAATGGTCTCACCAAGTGTAAAAAATCATGGATTAAAAATAACAAAACAAGTATCCAAAACAAATTGGTGTGTTTTATTTCTACATTATCTTTTCTAGGATCATGAATAATAAATTATTGTAGCCTGGTCATGAAAAAAAAAATGGTTAGAATTATTTCATTGAAAAATTAACAAACATGCCACCCACCTCACATATAAAAGGTTACCCACACTCTAATCTTTGTCTCATCATCAAACACTATTGGTTCATACAATCACTACTTAAATCACTTCCCAATATCCCTCATGTTATCCTAGAAGCATTATTTAGGACATAAATCTAACCTATAAAGGATTTTAGTGAACTCTTAATGAAGATACTAAAATAAGAGGCAATTCCAACATATACAATTAAAGTCAATAATTATGGTAATATATATCTAGTCTCACTTTTATTTCCCAATGATATATGAAAATTGACCACTATTTTTTGTAAATATAAATCTAATTGGACATGTAATATCAATAATATCATTCTCTTCATGATCACTAAGGATTTAATTTAAGTTTTTCATTACTGCGACTTATAATTTTAATGATTAGTAAAGGTGTAAGAGATTTTTTCTCAATTTTTACTTCTATTAGACAAATTCCATATATATTACATGTTTATATTTTGTTTTTAAAATAATAAAAGTGAAATTATTATATGTTATATATACTAAACCTTATTTTAATTTACAAATCCATTGGAAGATCTATCTATAATGGGGTTTACAGTTCAAAATTTATAAAATTAGTAACAAATTTTTTTCTCATTTTACTTATTTGATAAATATGTTACATTATGCATGTAGATTCTTAAATGATGTGTATATATGTCCCATTTTACTTATAATATCATGAAATTATTTATCCTCTTAATATTTAATATCTCATACTATATAACCCCTTCGTGGTGATTATGATTCAAAATTACGATAATGGTAATGATTTTATATTAAAATCTAATTTTTTATGAAGAATGTTTATAAATATGTTTTGGATGAAAAAATTTATGATCTATATCTCATGAAACTCTTTAATTTTATTCTTTATTTCTTCTTTCATGAGAATACTAGTTTTCCTTTAAACCCCTTTTTATGTACTTAGTAGTTCAAAATGATTGTTGTTTTGTAAAAATTATCTTCTCAAAAGAAAACAAATTTCCCCGAAAACCATCTATTCGAAAAAAAAATTTCAAATATTTTCCTTAAAGGTTCTAAAATTTTTTTTTAAATAAAATTTTACCCATGTTTTATTTTTTACAAAATGTTTTGGAAGTAATCATCATGTTATTTTCCAGAAAATTATACTTCGAATTTTACTAAAAACAAGGAACTAATATTTCTTTTAACATGAATGTCATGAACATAATTTTACAATTTCATTGCATTTATTTTACTTTTACCTTGATTTATAGTTTTCCAAGGTAATTTTTAGATAATAGGATTATTGAAATGTTTTTTATTTTTAGAAAAATTAACGTGGAAATCATTTTTCCTCAATAAATGCTTTAAATGATTTTGAATGATTATTTTTTATATTTTAAAAATAATTTTTAAATTTATGGATTTACAAAATATTTTATATTATTTACTTTTAATTTTTTTTAATATAATGGTTATTCTCCTCAAAAAAATGTTCCATGTGTTGTTTCATTCAAATTTATTCTTCATCTAAAATGAAATACTTTGACGCTATTTATGCTTTTCTTGGGAGATGATCCAACGATATCATTATTATTATTTATATAAATAGTTTATGTTTTTTTGACATTGCTTTTATGAAACATATTTCTCTTTCACATGTTATACGGTGGTAAAATTATTTTGAGGCTCTCGTATTTTTCAACAATTTTTTCTTTTTTAAAGTAATGAAATGATTATGAAACTTGTTTATTATATATAGGTAATGTTAGGATAAAAAGTTTATGAAACCCATTTCAGTTTATGGGTTATGATTTGAGGAATGTTTAATGATCTTATTGAACACATATTTACATATTTCAATATGTTAGAGTGGTTATGTTATTACTAAGTTCGGTGGTTATGTAATAACCAAAAATTGTTGTTAAATTAAAATTAAATAGGGGTGTGAAAAATATATCCCTCCAATTAAGTAGGTAAGGATTGATATATCATTTGATATATAAGATATAAAAGGGTAGTGAACCCGATTTAGTAAGGATGATCTCCCATTATGATGGTATTGTGAGAGAACCATAACTACTATGATGGTTTGGGGAGTGAATCCATTCCACTATGATGGTATTGGAAGTGATGCTTTACAAAAATATAAATTATTTTCAATACTTATGTGTATGCCAAAAAATATATCATATTAAAATGTTATGATTTCATGTATCATTTTATTTTATTTCCTTATTATTCATGTCTTATGAACTGGAAATGTTTATTTTCTAACTATATATTATGATCTTTGGTGTCAAGTGTATGGTTTTGAAATGTAATGCTCATGTTATAATACCCACATATTCATGTTGTGCTTACGTAACTTTCATGCTTACCCTTACTAGGTATCTAATCTCTCACATTATAATGTTTCCATTCCCCACGTTATGAAGAAAATTATTACATGAAATATGTATAAGATGGGTGGTATTTATGAAGATCATAGTTGGAGATGATGTAGTTTAAATATGCACAAGTTATTTATGTTTATAAATTTCTAATGACACAAAAGTATGAACGTCCTTGGGGGTGTTTTTGTGAGTTCTAATGAATATTCATAAAAAAATGTTGTTATATCGATATATAATAATCCTCAGATTCTATAATTATGAAAATTGGATTCGTAGTTAGGTGTGGGTATGAACCTATGATTCGAAATGCAATGTTTTCCATGGTGGGAAGGGACTATACATATGTTCTATATGAATTTATTATGCATATAGACACTCTATTATAAATCTATATAGGTATTGTTGATTTTATGTGTTATCATTGAACACATGGATAAATTATGATTCATTTATTATACAACTAATGTTTTTCATTTATTTATTTTAATAATACAACATTTACATAATATATTTTATTTGTTATGTTATATACCATATTTGTGATTCCCTATTGACTTCTATTCACACCTAATTAGGCATCCAGGGATAATGGGTTCTTGTCCAAACCTCATTTATCATTGGTTCAGGTTAGACATAGGTATAGGGTTATAAGATCATGCTATAGAAAATCGTTGTGGACTTAGTGATTTTTATTTTGAGTGTCATGAAAATTGTAATAGAGAATCCCAATATGTATTGCATTCATTTACATTGCATACATGATTGGATTAATGGGTGATAAGTTGGGATGTAGAAATGTATACATCAATATTTCATTTTGATATAACATGATTTTTTAATGGGTTTTCACAGTAATTTGTTATCGTGGATGTTTATTGAGATATTTAAACTATCATTATACTCTTATATGAGGGTATAATCAAACCAGAAAAACATATTAGACCCCCACTACTAGTTGATATCATTTTCATTTGGGGAAGGAACTCTTGAGGCCCTATAGTTACTCCCTTTTAAACATTAATGGGAGTTCTCACTTATATAGTGATACAAAGTGGTATCAAGTAATATTTTTTACTATTTGGGGTTTAATAGATAGGGATTGGAAACATTTTAGATTATGTGATATACCAAATACTTGTGTGAAATGAAAACCTTTTCTGTGCATATTCAATGTTACCTACGATATGAGAATGTATTTCTATGTTTTTTATTTGATAAATAAGAAGCTCATTCAATATGATGTTTGTATTTGATTTGTTAGTGTGGTATTTGTCTCTTGTTCCACTAGAATGAACATGAATCATTTTCATAACATAGGATTCATATGACATTTTCATGTTTGTGTGTGATTGATTTCCATATCAATGAGGCTTTCTTTTTTAAAAATTTTACTATTAACTTTTAGGTTGTTTTCTAATTTTTATTTTTGGTGAAATTATACTCTGTTTATCCAATATATTTTCATCTAATGATAGATCACCCATATTATATGGAGGGGATCTCATTAATTATGAATATAATGTTTATAAATATACAAAATATAATTTAACCCTTAGTATGTTGATATAGAATATGGATTCCTTCATTACAATTGATTCTTTAAAGATGATTATAATAATGGTCTCAAAAATAAAGTGAGTTTTCATTACTAATGCTTCAATAGAAAACTTTATGGTGTATCCCCGTATATATTCCTATTGTACATATACATAACATAACAATATGAATAATTTATACTCAATGATAACATACATAAGAAGATGTTACAATATACTTTTGGAAAATATTATGTTCTCCAACAGGGTATTTTAGAATTAGGTGTCTCAGTAATGATTGGATACATGGTCTGGGCAGTTGACTTGGAATGTGATACTTGATATATGCATATGATTACCCTAGAGTGTATGTTTTGGAATGCGATTTTATATGTGATATTTGAGATGGGAATATAGATATTTCCCCATGACTTGTAACCTCTACGAGACATGTTTTATGGTCTAGGTGGCAGAGCCTAGTGCATTTGATATGGGATCATGATATCAATGTGTCAATTGTTATGACTGAGTAGTAAAGAATTACCTATTATTAATGCAGTCTTTCTGATATATGAGGGAATCATGAGAGATGGGTTATCAAAAACATATTATTTTATACAAATATATTATTCATTAGATTATATAAATAGTTTCATTTTTATAGGATGTGTTATAAGATATGTGGTATAGGTATAGTAATGACTTCAACTTTTGTATTGTAAAGAACATGATGTTCTTTGGTATTGATGTTTGAATTGAAAGGGATGGATTAGTTGGATGACATACCTTGTTTATTTGGTTCTGCTTCCTGATGAGATATTGTGTATTGAAAAATATGGTTGGAATTAGAATTTTAGGAGCATTGGTAGACACTCCTAGTTTAGTGAAGAAACATAGGCCAATTTTTTGATGTTCTTGGAATGGATGGTATGATTTAATCTACTAGAATGAAACAATCATGTGATATTTCTTATACTATATGTGGTTGACATACATGGATTATGGATAGTGTTTTAGGTGTGTGAGATTATATTTGATGATGTTCAGTCAATGGGATAGTGATTTCGGTGGTGTGTCTATGTGGTATAAGAGTATATAACTATTGGGTCCATACGATACCATTATGTATAGTTTATAAAAACATACGATAATGTTATTTAGATGTTAAATAATCCTTGGATATGATAGTGGGTGTTGATAAGTGATTTTGGAGAAATGATTGATGTGGGTGGGACACTACATTCCGGTATCATGTGGTTCTTTATTAAGTTACTTATATTTGAATTGTTCTATGTGAGATAAGGAATAATGGATTTAATGAAATTATTGTGTTCATGGATTTTTATTTTATTTGGAAGAAAACTAGAAAAAAATTCGTTTTTTTTAAGATAGTACCATCATTAATGTATGGTTTCAGGATTTTTCATGATGAGGTAGTGTGGATAGGGAGAAGAGTCATATGTGTAATGTTGATACCGATTGAGGTTATGCTTGGGGAGAGGTATAAAAAATGAAATATGGTTGTGGTGAACCGTTTGACATTATAATGTGTCAACCTTGTTATATATGAGTGAATCTCAATGTATGATTAATATTACATTCCAGGTGAGTCAATATTGGATATGGATTTGTATTTCATATTAGAACTACGGTGTGACTAGGATGGCCATGTATAGTCATTATCTATCATAATCCAAAAAATATGATCCATAAGGATCAATATTTTGGTTTAGTGGATAGATAATATGGATCCTACTATGGAGAAAAAATATTATTGGTTGAAGATGCACAACACATGTATTGGTAGGGACTATTATTCATTGTTAGATGGAGTATGTGTGTGGCATCAGTCTCGAGATGGTATTGGATATGATCCAAGAGAGAGTCACATTTTAGATGAATCGATGATTGCAAGTGGAGTATGATGATATATATGGATGGTTGAGTATACAAGTGTATGTCTATACATATATTTTTGTTCAAACATTATTCTAGGTGTTTAGATGATCTTATTATAAATCTAAAGATTTTGGAAGAATCACAAAAAAGATATGATATTGTATCAGTGGGGGTGATTGGGTATTTCTTTGGTAGAGTTCAGCCAGCGGGGATCGATCAATGTTTTTTTATAGAATTATGTATGGTGAGGTGAAACTGCACTATGTGTGTTATTACACTATTTAGAATATTGTTTTAGTAGTTGGTTAACAAGATTATATGCACTATGGATGATAATCAGCCTATAAGGGTGGTATCGTATATTAGAGAGAACCATGAGACAGAAAATGAATCTATTGATGAAAACATTTTTTATTTAAATAGAATGGATTGAGTAATAATTATCTTTATGTTGACGATAGTGAAAAAATAACACTCATTTCTTTTTATTGAGATTCTGAACTTGTGTTTATAGTTTTTGGGTAGATCCATGTTAAATTTTTGGTATAGCACAAAACATGTTACTGATGGTTTTATGATTGGCATTAGTTGCAATTAATTATTGGAAAAGTGAAGATTCTGCTAGAGGATGAAAAGTGAATTTTTTGGGGAGGCTATAAACACCCTTATTTTAATATTCTGTGAAAGTTGGAATGAATTTTAATTCATAACTCTAAAGTAAAGGTCATTTTTAGAGTCAATGTTTGAAATGGTATTCTAAGAGTTTTATTACATTGAAAATTAGTTTTTATATATGGATCAAGGCATGGGTTGTTACTTAGGTTATCAATTGAATAGGAGGTTCATTATGTTGAATTCATTAATCTAGGAAAGGGTATTACCTTGTCTCATGTTACCATATGGTTAGGGAAATTTATGATATAAAACTGTATAGGTGATTTTTTAGGATGAATTGGTATATGGTCATTTCATGTATGAAGAAAAATAGTGAAAATATAATCTTTTCTTAAAGGTATTTACGTAGTTGATTCATGGTTTTAAAAACCATGAGTGGTTTTTTGTGTTTAGATAGTGTGATTCACACAGTTAGGGCATGATTTAGAAAAACATATGGTAATTTATATTATTCTCATATTTTAATTAAAATGGAAAACTTTCATTGTATCGCAACATTATTTTTAACCACCTCCCTTTCCTCTCTTCAATATCACACATGACTGATCAAAGAGGGCTAGATACCATTTTCTCTTTCAATTCCCAATGGATGGGGTGGGTCTGAATGTTGATTCAACAGAGAATTAACGGTTGTTTCCCATATTTTCTTCCAATTTTCACCTCCCCACTTGTTGTCAATGATTTATATTCTCCCTATCATAGTTTTTTAATTATTATTCCTATAGTGTATAGTAGAATCATCTTTACATGATGGGTTTTTTTCTCCGAATGACTAAAGTAAATCCCAATACAATGAACACATGTCATTTTATGATGTTTTGATAATGTTACATCAATCAATGTAATTTTATACGGTTTAGATGATATTAGGAAAATCAAACCTTGAATGGGTTAAGTAAATTGGAGATTATATGTGCTTTAGGTCCAGTTGTGTTTCTAGATTGTATTGCACCATGTTTCTCATTATTTTGATGTCATTATATTTCTTATTGATATTTTAGTTTACCATTCCAGTTTTAATTAAGTTATGTAATTTTTTAAGATTATTTAATTTAACTAAATTTTATTTCATGTTTTAAGATAGGTGATAGGGATGTGATACAAACATGTATTAGTCTTAGAAGATATTTATTATGAGTATATAGACTTTTATTAAAATAAATGACATCATATAAAGTTGGATGTACATTTAACATGCCTTGAATGTATTTGAATTTTGTTAAGATCATGTGATATGAATATTGTAATTCATGGGAAATTGAACTTATAATTAAAATGAATTTTTAGTAAATTCTTGGAATGAAAAAAGTGCTAAGTGACTTGATGGAACATTAGACATTTTTTTGAGAACATTGTTCTTTGTGGAGAAGGCATTGATTATAAAAACATTCTAGTTAACTCATGAGTCTTATTGTGCATGAGTTGAATGGTTTGAGTGGTTGCAGAGGGGTTGGATTTAGACATATTTTAGCATCATAGGTCTGGAATAGTGCTCTATTGAAGTTGTTGGTATAGTATCACATGATTATTTTGTATATAAGGGTCAGGGGTGTCAATTTGAGGAGAGTAGTCCCAAGGTATTCCTTGGATTATGAATGACATGTGATCTTCTTTAAAGGATGATTTGGAGATAGTTGGGTGAGTGTGAGTATATTGTTCCTTATGTTGATATATGAGACAATCATAGATCCCTTGTAGGATGAGAAACTCTATTATTGGGTGTGGGTTGAACAACTAGTGAGATTCATGAGCTAGATGTTCACAAAAGGCATATATATGGTTTAATAGAGGTTATTTCATCTAGGTGGTCTTACTGAGAGAATTATGTGGGGGTGTGAGATGATACCATGGAGAGTTCGTTGGTCATTTCTAGATGAGTTAAAATGATAATTTTGTTGGGTTATATGATGGATGGATTGTCATGTTTCTTGATGAGGGAAAAAATATTTTAAAGAGGATTTGGACCAATCTCTTTAGGATGAGGTCAAATAAGGATTGAGGTGGAAGAGAAATATGAAGTCTTTTAAATAATGCATATTTTTAGAAGTAATATATATGATGGGTTGGAAGGACCCTATAGAATTACATTTATATGTGAGATAAGGTTGTAGATGGCTTTGAGGTTTTTTTTGGTGAGACTGGGATTGTATTGAAAATATATTAGCTAGAGTGAAAGGTGGATTAAAAATAATTCTTTAAGATATGGATAAAATTATATATAGTTAGCTCTATAGATATGAGTTAGTGATATTAATTTTGGATATGCTTTTAAATATGTGTGTGTTATGTTATGGTCAAAGAGAGAGATTATTCTTCTATTGGGTTATTTTCATTTGTTTCCAAGTAGGGTGAAAGAATAAAACCATGCTTCCATAATATGGTACAATATCTTTGGTTAGGGTGTGATGACTCCCTTGAGTTTCCACCTGATGGTATTTGTTTCCCAATAGGGAGAGTCTACCTCTTGGTTATGGATGATAAATATGTGTTTCTATATTAAGAGATTCTTACATTTTTGTTTCCAAAGGACCTGTTTGTTGTTTCCATCAAGGGTTCAAGAAATCCCTAGAATTTTTTCAATATAAATTCATAGTTTCTTGATGAATTATGGGTACACATTAGAGTATATAGATTATAAATTTTACTATGTAGAGAGAATCTACCCTTTCATTTCATCTAAGGAGTTTCTTATAAGATATACTATATAAGTATCAAAAGAAGGTATGGTTGATACTTAGTTTACCTTTAGAAATCAAACATACAAAATTCTTATTTTATTACAATTTGATAATTATTTATTTGATTATGATGGGAGCATCATGTGCATTTAAAAAAAATTTATGGTTATGATTGGGTCTCCCTTCGTGGTGCCCTACTAATTTGTACCCATGGCTTGTTAGGGAGGCCACTGATCTTGTATACTAGAGATAACCTCGTTTATCACTATTTTAGGTAGGGGATAAGACCATTGTTTCGTTATTATACTAGATAATCTTAATAGGGATATATATATTTTGATGACGCGAGGCTTGTAGTTGGTAGTAAATTCACCCATTATTTTTACTTATGTTTATTTTTTAAAATGTGATTATCTCAATGGGTGATTAGTTGGGAAGCATTCCTATATGATTTTGCATTTTATTTTTATTTATTGTGATCCTTATTTTTTAGGATTCATGTAATCTAATTTATTATTAAGGATATTGATTTGGTTATTTAATCTGTTATTATATTATCTTATATGGTTATTGCCTCCAAACGGTAACACCCTAGACCCCCGATGATAGTCAGTAGCCTATGGCATATGAAGATGCATTATAATGGCTATATTTTGACTCCATACTATAAACTGATGAGTGGTCTTGAGTCAGTGGAATTAAGATCTCCCTAAATAGTGATAAATTAGAGGATCCAATTGTGATGCTCTAATAATAGTATAAACACCACGTAAATATGATATGGAGAACCTCTGATATATATATATCATCACATCAATAATTGGTTTTGATCAATCAATAACATTGATGTAACATGTTCTATACTAGGATTTTTGAATGATCTATGAAAAAATCATATATCATTAAGAGATTACTAGAGTAAGTAATAATTCCCCTCAAAAGGGTTTACCAGACCAGCCATCCTCTTATATAATGAACTATCCAAAACATCTCTACTAATGTACTATTGGACACATAACTCTACAATTTTTTTTCCATTTATTCCGAAATATGAGAGTGTGGGGGAACATCAGAAATGGAATGATGAACATTACATGAAATCCATTAACGTTTTAAAATAGAATCCCATACGAAATCAAGTATTACATCCTAGTGTGAAGAAAATTTTAAATGTTAGAAACCAAATGATGAACCTAATTTAAAATATATTATTCCTAAATAATTCAGCCACATCAGAAATAAAGCATCACATACCCATTTATCTATTGATTTCACATCATAAATAATTATATATAAACTATCTTCTGATTCCTATGAGATAATTTCACTGGGGATTCCTATATTTTTTTTCTTATTACCTGTTGAATTTTAATTTCTCCATAAGAATAATCTATTAATGTTAAATGATTATATATTTTCATTTTCGTATCCCCCATTTTATGTGAATAACGAGAGTCATGGTAACTCCCCATTTTTTCAAAATAGAAAACTATGTTCAATAGCCTATGTAATACAAACATTGAACTCAAGAAAATAATGATTATTTAAATAAGACTGTTATAACCTCTATATTGAATTTATAAATATGAGTAGTATAAAATATTTTATGAATTATAGATATACCAAAAATATATTGATAATGTATTATAAATTAATGAATTAATTTTTGGTAATGTCTTGGTAAAAATTTTCTCCAAAAATGATTTAAATTTATTTTTATGAATTATATATTCTAATTATTTCATCTGAATTTTATAAAATTTATTTGAGAAACTGAAATCCATTTATTATATCATCATATAAAAATTATCATACGGTAAAAATCTTTAATTTTCTAGAAAATTTTAAATTTTTAGTGAATAATGTGTGATACAGTTTTTATGTTAAATGTTTTTTTATATTGATAATTTAATTAAATTGAAATTATATTCATCCTTTTAATTTTAATTTAAGGTAAAATTAGTATTATTCAATTTTATAAAATTAATCACATTTTAAACCTTTTTTTTTTGCTGGATTATAGTATAAGGCAATTTTGAAGCATAAAATGAATCTGTTTTAAAATATGTTTTAAAATGGAAAATGTCACTTGATTATACTTTATTAAAATTACAACTAATAAGATATTATTTAAAAAAAATCTAGAATACATATCTTTATTTGTGAATTTAAATAAATATAATTAATATTACTAGTTATGTAGTAAACGATGAATCAATTTTTCCTTGAAAATTGAATTTTTAGGAAAACTACTTTCCATCTAGCGAGTAGGTTTTATTTTAAATTAAATTCTTCAACCTCTATGAATTTATTTTCAGAAAACTATTTCCATATTTGGAATAATCGTTATTAATATTAGGATTTATATTTCACCTAATTTGAATACTAATTATAGTAAATATTTATTATCACGGTAAAGGGAAAATACGTCAATTAAAGGAAAATATAATTTAACAAAGGATAAAAACAAAGTAAATATATTAGTAAGAATACTTATATTTACATCTCATCAAAATTATGACTATATTTATTCTTATTATTTTTACATTATAAATAATTTTACAACTAGTTTGATAAAAAAATTACAATAAACAACAAGTTGTATTATTAAGGATTTATGCAATTTAAATTTATACATTTTATTTGATGAATTAATGTATTTTTGAATTAAATAAAATTTTCATAAAATATTATTATTACATAATTTTTCTAATACATATAATCATAAAATATTTATGAATTCAAATGTTATTTGTATAGGTGTTTGAAAACAATTATTGTCAAAAAACGCATCATTTTCAATAAAAAATTGATATAATATTAAAACTGATAATTAATTCATTTAGAAAATTATATAGATAAAATTAAAATTATATTTTGAATCTGAACATAAAAATTATCCAATATTAATTTTTTTTTAATTTTTTGAGGCAATCAAATTTTCGAGTGAAAATTAAATACCATATAAATATACATTGTGTATTACGACCTCATAATGACCCAAATGTGATATAATAAATAGTATAAATGGTATCCAAAACCAAATAAATTTTCTATTTTTTAAAGTATATTATTTTTGGTTTATTTTATTAATTTTATAAATCCATTTTGAATCCTAAAAAACAAGTAATATATTTTGTGTTTTTAAACCCATTTTCTTAATTTTGTGACTCACACACACAGGATAAATGATATTACCTTATTAAGTTAAGAATTGGACTTATAAAATAATTAAATCCATTTCAATTTGTAGGAAACCACTGGAAAAACCATTGGATGGTTTGTGGATTTGGATATTTTATATGGTAGTGTCCAATACCGAAATAATAGACAAATCCCCCTATATTCCTATATAAACCCACCCATTCTCTAACTTCCCTACACTAAAACCCTTTGTATCATAAAAATAAAAAACCCTATCTATTTTATAGTCCCCCCAAAAAACCTCCATGATCTTGGGAATCCCCTCCCATGCTTTTGGAGTCACACACTAATGTAAGGGACTTTTTTTTCCTATTTTTAATTCAAAAACATTCCTTAAAATTAGTATTCATAATTATGTTTTTTATATTTAAATTCATTTATAATCATTCAATTACAATGAAATATATTTTATATGAATGATAGTTTATTTATCCCCACTCGTTTTGACCCTTAACTAAGCCATAACATTGACGAACATCTATATGGGACCTTCACATTTATCCCCATTCAATTTAAGTACCTTTTATGGAATTCATCTTCTTACATTATTTTATTATAATGCTTTATATTTATAAGAAATACATTAGTTTCAAATTGATTCTATTTTAGTTAGAAATTGTTTACCCTCTCTCAATTTAAACATGATCTAAGTTGTTACTATGCCGAAATTGTGTAAGTCATTTATATTATCTCTATTTATTCAAGCATCCATTTTTATGTTATGCTCCTTAATTTCATTTTCATCAGGTTGGGAAATATTATACAAGATTTATATTTGTGTAATTTTTTGTTTAAATAATGATTTTCCACATTATCTCTCATTAATCCTCCCATGTTCCTTTATTGTCACTCGTTACTATGATGCAAAATATTTAGGATTTTTTTCTTTATTAAATTTTTTTTCATTACATTATGCATTCTATTTAGTATTTATAATGTTTGGATATTTTTCTCGATATCAATATTACATCCAATTTTATGTATAAATTATGAAATAACACTTTCCCTCACATAAAAGTTTTTTGAATCTTTAATTGACATAATTATGCTATCAAAGTATCTTTATGATTGTCCATGCCAAACAAATTGTGTTGTTAATACCCTACACAATTCATATCGATGTTGTTCACTCCAAATCTATTTTTTTCATTTTCATAATAAAGATCCACTTTTTTTATATGTGGTATCCTCAAAACATTCACCATGCCAAAAAATTTCCAAAACACATTACACCATCCAAAACACACATTACACCATAAAGACATAAGAGGCGCCTAACCAAAGCTCATTTCATGCATATAAAAAATGAAAAAAAATCAAACCAGGACACCTCTGTATCATTATAGACTGAGATACCCTCAAGCATTTCACCCTACACACCAGTCACCATCATCATCATCCCAACCCTATAGCCATATAAGACCATAGAAACATCAGTTACATCAATGAAATAATTCCAAAACGTACTTGAAATAGATTCACCATAAACTGTTGAGAAACAAACCAGCATTGAAATACCACTTTCATCCAGGATCACCAATACCGAGAAACTAATAATTAAAATTAAACTGATTATGAGAGTGGAGACCAGATTCATCAAATCAAGACCAAAACAAACATAGACATCTAGATTTCTCCTCAATAAAAGGCCACCATAGCTCTAATACCACCATCCAAAATCCCTACCATGAATCATTGCACCGGGCTGACCTGACATTGCAAGAAGGAATGAAAGGACAGAGCAAACATTAGAGAATTTAGGGATAACATTGGAGAGGAAAACTTTTGCTGAATCATGAAGCACATTTTTTTTTGAAGAATCAATAGAAAGGTAGGGACTATCATGTTGTAAGAGAAGAACCATGAATTTGAAGAAACCCGAATAAAACCAATGCACAAATGAAAACACCCATAATAAATAAACACCAAACCTCAACAAAACCAGATTCATTAAATATCATCCAAATAAGAGGGACGAAATAAGCTGCAATGAACCCAAAATATCAAAAAACAACCACAAAAACCTAAAACAATGGAGATTCTATGTGAAAAACTAGAATGTGATTTTCTCACAAAGAATTAGGCAATATGAGTGGTGGAAACAATGGTCAGGGGTTACAATACGGTGGGGAATAACCACTTGATTGGGGACCAAGGACAAGATGCAATATCTATCATGACAGGAAAACTAGGTGGAAAAGAAATAGAATCTATAAAGGAGATTAAGGGAATAAAGATAAGCGGGGGACCCATAAATCTTGAGAGAACAACCAAACATATGAGAAGAGGTGGAGGAGAAGACAAATGAAGTGAGAGGGAAAACCCTAGAGGCTTAGAGAAAGTGATTTTTCTGAGAACTCCACCATCATTCCCCCCTCACTATATCGATGGTGTTCATCATTATGTACATATACATTTTATTTTTTATTTACATGTATGTATTTCACACTCATTGACAATGGAATCAATTACTAGGATGAATTAATCCATGTTTTATAATCTATGTGTCACACTAAGGGATGATAATGAAATGATTATAATTGATGGGCATATATAGCGCTCCACTGCATTGGGTAATGTTCAGTATCATGAAACATTATTTTGGGATAGGGGGTGGACCTGATTCATTTCTGGGAATTTTTCCACCCTTATGGCTAGGTAGTGTATCCTTGACCTTTATTTAGGATTTAGTGTTTTATGTTGGTTCCACATTTCCCTTGTTATGATTATCATGCATTATCATGTATCCTTATTCATGTTTATGATGAAATATATTTGTATTCTACATTTATATGATTAATTTATAACATATATTCACTTATTCTAGGATTATCCCCTTGTTGGGATTTATATCTCAGTATTTTCTTAGGATTTTCCCAATTTATCCCATTCAGTTTTAAAATCCATTGAAATTTTAGAATCATTTTAAGGTTTTTTTCATTTATGTGGTTATATCCAATGTTAAAGATGTTATGATATGTACCTAATTCCGAAATATGTTTTACTTCTGGATTTTTTTGTGTTATTTCGTGTAATTTGATGTAATAAATCATGTATTAATGAAAATTAAAGATCTGATTTCCATGGTTTCTATCAGGTAAAATGTTTAGTTATGTTATGGAATATGATTAGAAAAGTCTAGATAAATCATGAAAGATATGAATAAGTTTAATAAAATGTCCCAAAATTTTAGTTATTATAGAGTAGTTTGTTTATTAAGAATATACACCCATGTCTTGATACAGAAGTGGATATGTTTATGACACCGATGTACTGAGGGGTAACAACAATGACAATGTTTTTGGGGCATTACTTAGGGTAACCTGCTACATTGTAATGAGTCTTACTACACACATGGTCTCACACTCCTAGGGGATATGATTTTTAAAAATCATAAGATAATTATAAACCATTATCAGTGGATCAAAATTGAATATAATAAACAATGTTATAATAAAGATCATGGATAACATATATTGATTCCTAGAAATTCATAAGATAAGGAATTATCTTTATTTTATATGTAACCACTTTAATGTCATTTGATTCTGAATTTTTAAAAAAATGGTCATCATTAATTTCTCTCTCTTTATTCTAGATAATGGGAAAAAATAAGTGTAACTGCGTAAAAAATGTAAAGAAAAATGAAATGATTACCCAAATGATTTTTCCAAACGGATGGGAGATCATTTAGAAAATACTATGATTATTTCAAACAAGCTATCGAAAATAACCATTATCAAATTGGTCGTTATTAAATTCCAAAAGAAGTTAATGAAGTGGACTACAACATCTCAAATTATTTTATTTGATAATGGTTATTAGGGAAAGAGGACACAAATTCCATTATGAAATAAGTATCGAAGGAGGCACCACAGGAAATTTCACAAATGGACTATGACATGTTGTAGGAATGGGAAGACATGGGGTAAGGTATATAATTCCCCTGAAAAAAAACGATACTGTAATCAATAGAAATAAAAAAAATTCTAAACTATATTATAAAATTTTATGTCATAAATGTGGATATGATAGGTATTTTCTATTCCAATTATCTATTCGAATGGCTAAGTAGAAATCTCCAGGAACTATGTAACAAGGAAGGTCCAATGATGATATGGATCATAATAACTGATGTACATGTAACCTTTACACCAGAGTATGGTATATCATATTTTATTTCAATTCATGCCCAACAAGTATTCTTTTTTTTCTAAAAATATTGAGTCGTCACTTAAAATGAGATGGCATCATAAAAAATCGCTATATATATTATTTTGATGTTAGTGGGAATGTTATTCTTGATAAAAAAATTCAGTCATCCATTATTATAATTTTCTGTTATCCTAGATACATAATGGTTTTCCACTTATAAATCCAATATAAATTAGAATGAGGAATTTAGTATCCATATCATGAATCCCAATTTGATTATAATAATGTACAAGTAAGAGGATGAATATTTTATAATATGGATATTATTGACATACAAGAAAGCATATCTATCTCAAATGTCTGAAACTAAGGAAGGATCTCTGTTATGGCAAAATTTAGTGTAATGATTAATGTGCTTATGAATAGGAGATGTAGATTTATTAGTACATTAATGATATTTTGGATATATGAGTCAGGAATCATCTAAAAAAATGTTTTAGTGTTTTTACAATAAGTACTTGATATTTATTTGTAATTGTTGTAATAACCTAAGAAATAGATTTTGTGATAATGTGAAATTTGAAAGAACACATGATTGAGGGGTTTATGATCCATAATAGTTGACTGACTATTTGAAAAAACTAAAGACCATTGGAATGATATTTTTAAGGCTAAACATATGTTTAAAAGTATTGTTATAACTTTTGAAGATTTATATATTGTTTCTTAAGTATTATATTTTAAGAATTATATTTCATGAATAAATCTTCTTATGTTTGTTTGAAAGACCATATTTTTTGAGATTTTTTATTTGGATGGTGAACATATACCTGTTAGGATTATGTGAGATGAATGCCATTACATTTTTTCAGGTGTAAATAGAATGGTATAAGATGTCCTATGATGTTAAAACAATCTTAATTGTTTTGTTTGTTAGTGTTATATAAGAGTATTTATTTAAGGAACTACTTATATTAGGACTATTTTGTTTTATGGATAATTTTTGATTGTAATTTGTGATGTTTTTATATCACATTATATTAACCATTAATGATTCAGAAGAGAAAATAGGGACATATTCATATTCTATATTGTACTATGTTATCTATTATAAGATTATTATAGTGCATCAGTTATAAAAACAAAATCTCACTATCATATAAGTACGTGATAAATATGAGATTTTAGTGGAAATTAATTGTTCTTATCAAGAAAGAATATTTTCTTATGTTCTTAGTTTATCTGAGAATGAATTTATTTTACTCAAGAGAAAAATTATTGATCCAAATTGTTTTTCATATTCTCATGAATTGATGTTTATTTAATCTAACA
This sequence comes from Viscum album, assembly GCA_963277665.1. Taxonomy (NCBI): domain Eukaryota; kingdom Viridiplantae; phylum Streptophyta; class Magnoliopsida; order Santalales; family Viscaceae; genus Viscum; species Viscum album. The sequence goes on along the minus strand of OY728129.1, from coordinate 39,524,162 downwards.
TAGATTTATGGTTTGTAGTTGTTGAATATATATTGACCATGTACTTTTGGACAATAAATTATATCATCGGTTTTATCTTTCTCTGTTATGTCTATGTTTTCACTTCCCATGAATGATCTCATATATGATGACATACTTTTGTGATGAACATATTAATTCCCTTTCCTTCTTTTTATGAGGTTGTTTTATAAACACCTTTTACTATATAGATTTTCAATAAATATGTTTAGAAGTGTCAAAACATTTTTAACGAATTTAATTTTTTAAATATAAAGGACATAATTTATTAATATGGTGAAGAATATAACTCCATGAGTTTTCAAAAGATAAATCATTGTCTGATAGCCTATTCAATAAGCGACACTAACCCAAAAAAACTGATTATTTAAATAGGTCATATTTAAATATCCTATGAAATTTATCGATATTAGATGGATTAACTAATTTCTTATATTTATATATAAATTTTTTTTATAAATGTTTTCAAAATAATCAATCAATTACTGGTAATTCCTTTTAGTATGTTTTCATCAGAAATGTTATTTAATTGTTTTTATGAACTATATATTACAATTTTTGTCCCTAAAATTTAGTAAATCTATTTGATAAAATGAACTCCATTCTTGATATCAACATATTATATTTTATTTAAGGTTAAAATCTATAATTATTTGTAAAAAAATATTTTTCATTGAATATCGATATATACAATTTTTATGTAAAAATGTAATATATAATTATAAATTAAATAATTCTAAAGAATAATTTTTTTAAAAAATTTATTTCAAGGTAATATATATTTTTAAATTTTTATAAATTATTTACAATTTAAATCATCTCTATACCAGATTTTAGATTTATTTTATCTTTAATCTTAAAGTGCTTTTTTTAGAATTTTTTAAAAATGAATAATGTATATCTATTAAAATTAATAAAAAAATATTAATGAGAGATTATTTAAATTAAAATTTTATATGATATATATATACTTATTAATTGAAATCCATATAATTAATATTACTAGTTATATAGAAAATGAATAATATAATTTTCCTTTAAAAATGTTTTTTTGGAAAACAACTTTCCATCATTCTTGTAGGATTTATATTAAATTAAATTCATTAACATTGTTGAATTTAATTTCCTAAAATTCATTCCATATTTGTAATCTTCTTAATTAATATTATGTAAAAATTTCCACTTATTATAAATAGTAATTATAGTAAATATGAATTATTATAAAAAATGAAAAATAGGTTTATCAAGGGTAAATATAAATTAACCAATACTAGAAATAATGTAAGGGAAATAGTATATATATATATATATATATTTCCATGTCATCAAAATGATGATTATATTTAATCATTTTTTAATTATAAATGATTTTGTAACTAGTATGATAAAAGAAAATGATAAAACCAAAATTGTATTTTTATGTGATATTTAATTTCAATTAAGTATTTTTTGGTTGAAATAATGTATTTTGGAAATAATTTATATCTTAATAAATTATTATTATAAAAATAATATTTATTTAATATAAATAATCAGATATTTTTTTTATGTCAAATGTAATTTTTATAAGTACTCGGTAAATATTATTGTCAAAACGCATCGTTTTTAATAAATATCAGTTATTAGTTTCAAAATAAAATATTCTAATATTTATAAAAATAATTATATAAAATGATTACTTATTTGAAATTATAATACTGAAATTATCCAATGGTGAATTTTTCATATTTTTTTGAGATGTTCAAATTTTTAGGTAATAATTCATTACAATATAAATATACTTTGTTTATTATGACAACATAATGACGTAAAAGAGATGTAATAAATACTATAAAGGGTATTAACTACCAAATATGTGTCTTCCCTTTAAAATAATATGATTTTATGTTTATTTCATTAATTTTATAAATCCATTTTGAATCCTCCAAAACATGTAATATATTTTAAGGTTTTATAATCATTTCCTAAAAAGTATGACTAATCTACACATAATAATGGTTATAATTTTATAGAGCAGTCATTTTCTTTATAAAATATTGATAAACAGTACCATTTTTAAGAACACGTTGGAAAAAACCCATTTTATGGTGTGGGTTTTCAGATATATTATTATGTAATATCCAAAACCTATATAATAAAGAATCCCATGTTCCTATATAATCCCACCAAAGATCCCTTTTTTTCAACTCAAACACATTTTAACATTTTCATACTCTACCCTCCACTATTTATTTTCTTCCCAAGTCACCCGGGCTCTCTTGATGCCCCTCCAAATATTTTGGATTGACACACTCAATTAAGGGACCTCCCTCCACTCCATTCAATTTAAAAACATTATTTGAACAAAGTCTTATTAATTTCAATTTTTATATCATAATTCATCTATAATAATTTCGTTATTGTATAATTATTGTCATATTAATAATATATCATTTATCATCTACCATTTTTATCATAACCTATGTTGTTACTATACTAAAATTCTATAAGGGATCATCAGTTTACCCCCCTTTATTCAATTTATATACCTTTATTGGAATCGGTGTTATTAATTGTAATTTTTTATAATGATATTTATTTATAAAAATTACTATAATCTATAATAGATATTATTTTAATGATGTAATATTTATTCACTCCAATTTTTATGATTATCTATTTTGTTCTTATGTGGAAATTTTTTAAGGGATATATCTTCTCTATTTTTATTCAAGAATTTCTTTTAATGGTATGATTCATAATTACAATTTGATCATGTTGGTGTATATTCTTATATATTTCCTTTTTTGTAAATTTTATGTATAAACTATTAGATTCCCCATTTACCTCTCATTAAACCTCGCATTATCTTTATGTACACCCATTACCATGGCGAAAAATAGTTAGGATTCTTTTTGTTATTAATGTTTCTCCATTATCATAAGCATTATATTTCTAACTAATAATGATCAGATATTTTTCCCCACATCACTATTACTTCCCATTTTAAGTCTATGTGATTGGAGACCCCTTTCTCTATCATTATCATTTTTTTAATCTCTATGTGATGTCGTAATTCTACTGAAATATCACCATGATTTTCTATGACAGACCATTATATAATGAATATCATACCCATTTTCTATTGAGGGGGTTAAATTTTTTTAACAATTATTTTTTATTAGGTAGATACATATTTTTTCCACAATCATTGATCATAGTCTAAATTATGAGAATAAATGAATCCATGATGTGTGATCTGTGTGGAACACATAGGCATGATACTGATGTCATTAAGTTGGTTGTTTCTAGATAGTGCTTCAATGCATTGGGTAATGTTTTGTACCATGATACGTCACATTGGGACAAAGAGTGAACATGATTCCTTTATTGGATGTTTTCCACTTTGATTTCTTATAGTTGATTCATTGACCAGTGTTTATGATTCATTATTTTAAGTTGTTTCCACATTTCTCATGTTATGATTAACATCTTATATCATTTATCATTATTCGTGTTTATGATTCCTTGTATTTTTATAATTCCCTGATATATATATTTTCTAACATGTGTTCTCATATGCCATATTTATTCAGTTTTGGGCTTTATAGCTCACCCCATTCTTATGTTTCTCCCTATGTTATCCCATAGAGTTGTAAATGACATAGAAATTTTTGAAGCATGTTAAGGATGTTATCGTTGAAGTTGTAATATCACATGTTCAGTATTTTATGATTTGTACATAATTCTTAAAGGCACTATAATTATCAATTTATTGGGTTCTATTATGTGTAATTTTATTTAATAAATCATGTATTAATGTGAAATAATGAGCATTTTGTTCATACTATCCAATTTAGATCTCATCCTTGAGTGTGCATAAAAAAATTTCATTCTACCTAACTAATACTCTTATCATTAATTATTTTTAATTACATGGATTTATACATAAAAAGAATCAGTTAATTTTTATTTTAATATAAATTATTATAATTGAAGGTGTACCATGTAGAGACCCAAAGCATGACGTACATGGAAATTACATTGATTTTGCAGAATACTTAATATATAACCAAAACAGACACACAAGGACTGTAATAGTTTAGTGTCTTCGGAAACTCAGAACATAATATTCTAATCATAGTGAAAGATCTTCAACATCTCCCATAAAGATCTTCCCCTTTTTGTTTTATTACCTAAAAAACCTTATTTTTATCCTGGGGAAAAGAAAACATATCAAGGGTGAACTCAAATTCTCAGTAATGGTAAGCATGGAGAAAATAAAACAAACCATATACATTTGAACTAAAAAACATGAACACAATGTTAATAGACCAAGATCTTGACCAATGACATAAAATATGGAAATACGAAAGGCATAGATCATAAAGAAACATTAATCCTAATAAAATAACATGGGAATAAAACATATAATTGTGGGAAAACATTAATCACATGTTAGGATTTCTCTAGTAGCCAAGGCATTGCATCCAAAACCATCTTAGTGGACAAAGTCCCATACTGAACTGGATTTACATTAAATTAAAGCCCTTTATTACTGAACCAGATTTACTTGATGTTCTAGCCATGTCTATCTCATGAGATATAAATCTTTACCCAATGCATTGGTGGGAGATATAGGTCACACCCATCTCATATTGAAATCATTCTTACTTGTGCCACAATATAAACATACATCATTCATAATAACCCAATGAATAAAATGGGTTTCATAAACATCATCCCATCATCACAGAATCCATATAAAAGAAATTTATATCATTTCATAATAAGAAATGTGAAACCCTGTAAATAATAGGGACATTATACTTGAAACATACACATATGAAATAATTTCATCTTAGATGAAGAATGGTTTTGATAAAACACTTGAAATTAATTCATGAGGAAAATATCCTTTCTCTTTTAAAATCATTTTTTTTCACAAAATGTCATGCATTTTTAAAAGAAAATAATTTTGTTGAAAATAGTCATGAAATATTTTGGAGAAACATTAATGAAAATAAGGCTTTATAAAACTGTAAAAATATTTTCATGACGTATAGGATAAAAACATTCTTCTCATACTTTTACCAGAAAAGTCAAAAAGTACCTCATTAAGGAAAGATTCCTTACACACCCTGTAGTAAAAGTCAAAAATGGGTAAAAAGGACTTTAAACATATCTGAACCCATTTTTAGAAAAAAAGGACATGGATGCTAAATATAACCCCAGTAAATACTTACGAATAAACAATCTCGGATAAAAATGAAATTGATAAATTATCCCTTACAAATATCATTTTGTAAATAAAATAGATCACTTATGTGTATTAACTATAAGGTCACATAAATAAATTATAAATACATGATAAGATATAAGAATTCATTTCTCACATAATCATAAAACGACATAAACAAGAAAGGGAAGATCAACCCAAAGAACGGAAATTGGGTTAAGATGTTCCCTTACCACGTGTCTGACTTGACTCGGTCATTCTTTAATCTCCTGAAGAATAAACCCAAGTTAATTTCTACTTTCATAAGAACATTTTTCAAATTTATTATTACATTTATATCACTTATTACCATTTTATAAACATTATGTAACCATTTTTGTTAATAATGATCGTTTTGTCGATATTTGGTAATTGAGTCAAAAATGGACTTCTAATAATTACATGTTGTTCATGTGGCCAAAGGTTAATTATATCCAGAATGGTATTAATAATTTATATATGATATATATCATATATATCCATCATATACTGGTATTTCTAATTGTACATAACATATGGTTGTAAGAAATGAAATGCACCGTTCATTGAGACGGTAAGGCATACGTACACATGAGTGCTACTTTCATTTCAATTTCTTATTTTAAGGGAATTAAAAAATAATGATACATAGGTCTATTATAATTCTAATATAATATCATATATAATATAATTAACTACATCTTTTATACATCCCACATAAAGCATTAACGAATCACATCACTTTGAGGGGGCGGTTTTCCGCACTTCCTCAAATGAGATCATTATATTTTACCACTATGAAAACCTTAATGTTTCATATAATTAGAAAATAAAGAAGCATAAGGAAATAATAAACCTAATATATGAAATATATAAATACATTTCCATTATAATGGCCACCATGTTAGGTGATAGGGGAAAATCGAACAATCATCGTTTCGCGAGGCGTTAGTTTGCCATCCATAGAAACATTATGTTCTTCATCCATTAGATGGAGGTGTGTGTAAGTTTATTTCTAATACTTCTTATAACAACATCCTAGTATATTTACGATACTTTTTATTTTACAAAATAATTTATTAAAAAGAGTTTAGGGGTTGGAGAAGAAGAATAACAGAAATCTACTTATGAGAAACTGTTACCTTTAATTTGGGTAACATCCTTTGGTTTGAACCAAATGGACTTCTTGAAGCACATTCTGCCTATTTTAAGGCTTCTAGATGGACAAGAGGGATGTAGGGAGCTTACTTGGGCAGAGTTTGGATGAGAAAAATGTCTTGATAGGTGTATGGAATTGGATATAAATGGTCTCCTTTTATAAGGGGGAGGAGGGGCTCTTTAGGAAAGAGTGAAAATATTATTTTATAATATAATGATATTCAGTTTTTAATGGTCCAAAAATCATTATATTCGAAGATAAGATGACTCATGGTAGAGATATAATCATCCAATCAGAAATTTACATGTTTTGGATAATACTTTAATCATTATAATCTTATTTATTTAAATTATTTATTAATGAGGTAAATACTGCATCATTATTGTGTCATAAATAATTTAATTTCTTTGATGACTAAAAATTATAAAACAAATACCAACATGTAGGAAATCTATTTATATTTCCAATTAATATTTATGGTCTAAAAGATAATTTATATATCCCCTTATAAAAATTATTTACTAAAATATTTTTGATAATCCCAATTTTGTCTTTACATTAAATTAATTTATCTAATGTGTCATTGTCTTTCAGAAGTTGCTCCATGGAGTCCAAAAATCGACCCAAGGATGCCCATGGTCGGCCATTACTAATACAATAAGGTTTGGACAAGTGTTAAGGTAATTTTAAATTATTATAATATTCATTTAACCTTGAATTACCCTATTTACCTTTAACCGTGGTAAATAAAAGTAAAAAGTTACTATTCACCAAAAATTATTTCTATCTAATTGAACCACATTTTAAGCCTTGATATTAATTGTGTCTCTTTTATTTTAGAAAATCAACTCATAGAAGCGGTTAAATTATATTTTATGAACAATTGCAAACGCTCCTAAGAGGTGGGTAAAAGATGGTGAAAAGATCAATACAATTTTTTATGAATATAAAATTATTATAAAATGTCTCCAATGAATTTCATTGAACTTATATAAGTATTAAGTAACTATTTTGACATAAAATTAATTTAAATCAAATAAATTATTATTTAAATAAAAATTTGGGTTTAACCAAAAACTCAGTGTTTTAACTATTGATCAAAAATTGATGTTTTTCGGAAAAATACCAAAAATTCAGCCTATGCTATATTTGATATTCCGAATTAAAAAATGATGTCTATTTTTAAAATTCAATACATATATGTGGAATTAATTAATTTTAAAATAAATTCTCGTTATCAAAACAAATAGCGTGTTTTTAAGAAACAATAACTATCTAAAGATTAATACTTGTTTATGACCAATTTCAAAGTGAAATTAATTCCAATGGCCAACATTGGATTAAATGGTAAAAAGATATTCTAATTACACATTAAAACAAATTATGAAGATAATCTATCCAAATAAATTATTGCGATGAAAAACGATGTTTTTAATTAAAATATAGCATGCTTTTACTATTCATTAAAATATGAAAGTTATCATAATAATATGAAAAATTTATCCAAAGTAAATTTTTATATCCTGATTCCAAAGAAGAATTTTATTTTGTCAAATTGAACGTATAGACATGTCAAAAACAATATTTAAAGTGGGTGCACCATCAAAAGGCCGCAAAATTGCATTTTCTTTAAAATACTTATTTTATCTAGAAAATTTATTTTGTTCTCATACCATGTTCTAGAAAATATATAAGATGAATAATAATGTTATAAAATTCAAATTTTTGTTAATACTATTCATAATGGCTAGTTCATTATAATTTTATAACAATATATCATTGTTTAGTGAATTACGGTATTGCATATTACAAATGCTATCGAGGAAGGTCGTGATTGCATGTAATGCTAGCCATGTCATGGTGATGTGTAGTTCAAGACTCCTTTGTTGTTGAATATAACAAAATACAACCATATTTCATTTATACATTAAAAAAATATATACTTAATGTTGCATAGAATAATTTCTACAAAACGAAATTGAAATTGTGTGTAACACAAGCCAATAATAGTGTTGTGTATATTGCAAGCTAATACGGTGTTGCGTATAGCACAAGATAATATTGGTATAGCATAAAATTGAATACATCAATGAAATTAAAAATAATAATTCTAATAACATCTGAGGTTGTTACATTCTACCCCCCTTAAAATTAATTTCTCCCTCGAAATTCATCGGGGTTATAAATGGTTTACTACTTGAACGTTTAATTTATAGAAACCCACATCGTAAAAAGGAATACTAAAACATCATTTTAAAAAGTAAAGTATGAAACATAACAGTTACCCAAATTAAATCATCACTGGGTTTCCACATAGGTGAAAATATGGATATGGAAGAGAAATCTAACCATCAAGTTCTGATGGAGAGTGATAGAGAACATGGCTATGAAAAAGCCACTAATGAAAAAGCCATAAATTTTTTATGATCTAAGGTACCATCTGATTCATCAGATATAAGATCACTGGGACAACATTTTCTTTTCAATATCATTTCCTAAAGATGAAGAATTTGAATTAGAAGAAATATTTACTTTATTTCGGTACATTCTCACTGTTGTTTGTGCCTTGAACAATATCCACTTCATCTCTTAATGAAATGAAGTTGAATTTGTAATTTTTGAAGTGTTAGAAGATCATTTGATAGAATGATGGGTCATTCCATCTGTCTCAAAGAAAAGGTTAGAAAAATTTATTGAATTCATATGTCCATGTATGGTGAGGTTAAACAGATATGATTCCAAAAATGGACTTATACTTCATCGATCATACCGCTTAATAAAATAAAACTAGTTTCTACAAACCAGGGTCTTCCTGTAGGCCAGTGGTAGGCGATAAAGTCCTCTTGCACTTCGGTTGTGGGTTCGATTCCCACAGCCTTGTCCAACGCAAAGGGTTGTCGCCCGTCCTACATGTTTTCCTTTTTATAAAACTACATTATTATAACATTCCTGCAATAATATCAAAAAAAAGTTATATCCTTAAACAATACTATCTGATGTCTAACTTAATCCATTCTTATATTTAGGCTTATCCAAAATACTTTTGTCCAATATTATAGTATAAAAAAGACGATTACTAGAAATTTCATCAACCAAGCATGTGAATACCATCATTTATACCCCATATATCATACGATATATCTTGTTGGTCACATTCCAAACATGTGAATACCTTAATCATGTATTTTCATGAAAAATGAATACCCATTGATCCTTAGTAAAACCATGAATGATGTCAATAGATAACGCTTTCCACAAACCCAAATCCCAAAATTTTTATATACACAAACCATGATATAACTTTTTCCTCATATCAGTCATGATCTCATGAATACTGTCAAACATTTCATTTTCTCCTTATCCCTTCATTATTCGCATATCATATTCATTCCAAAAATATCTCAATCACTTTCCATGGTTACTGGTACCATAAAATTATTGAAACCCACAATATACCAATAAATAAATATTCCAATATTCCACAATACTATATACAAATTATTTTGGAATCCCATTACATAAACACTTAATCATTCCACCACATTGATGCCATATTCAACATCTCCATTAGAGATCACATGTGACCTCCCTTTGTCCTTGGCCTTAATTGGTTGATCATGTCAATCATCATTAATCCTTATATTTGGGCATTGATTAGCATAATGACCCATTTCATTACACTTGAATCATTGAAGTGTTGGTGGTGCGTTCTCTGCAGTATTTTCATTATTCACATCATTAGCAACCCTTTTTCCATTACTTCGACACTCTACTACTCGATGACTTTCTTTTCTACACTTAAACCATTTTCTAGTCCCTGTAATACAATATCCACCATGCTTCTTTCTACACATTGAGTATAATGAATCATTCATATTCATTTCACCATTATTCTGAGACTTCTCCTTGAACTCCATCTATCGTTTCTTGTCAAAACCATGAGATGGATATGAAAAACCAAATTCTCTTTCTACCTTCATAGCACAACACACAATTTCTTCATATCTACTGAAGTCTCTTATAGCTAATGCCCTTCGAAGACTTGGTTTCAAGCCACTGAAGGATCGATCAACTTTACTATCAAGTTAGATGATGAATCCATATGCATACCTTGAAATCCTTGTAAAATTTGATTCGTATATACCAATAGATTCATCATCCTTTTGCTTAAGCTCAAGGAACTCCTTTTCCATCTTTGATCGAAGAATATGAGGGAAGTAATTTCTGAAAAACAAGATCTTCAACTCATCCCATTCCATGGATTAAATTTCAACTTGGGGCCTTGTATTCATAATTAGAGTCCAACACTGGTCTACTTCACCTTCTAAATGGTAAACAACTAGAATGACTTTATCATGTTCCGAACAGAGAAGTATGGAAAATATCTTTTCAATGGTACTGATCCATTTTTCAGCAACAAGTGGATCAAAAGACCCATTGAAATAAGGTGGACGTTGCCTCATCAAGGAATCAATAGAATATTTTTCCCTTCTCTGCTCATTCGGAAGTCCAGAAGGATTCATAACTTGCATAAGTATAGAAATAATATTTTTCACTCCATCTCCCATATCATTAGTTTGTTCAGGAGGAAAATAATTTCATTTTCCATTACATTGATCAACACGGTTCTTTTGGGTTTCATCAATCATCTAAAACCCAAAAAGAATAGTGGGAGAGGCAAAAATCATGCAAGGGAAAACAACATAATAAAGGGGGATTACCTTCGATATCTAACATCTTATGTTTAATTCTAATATCATTACCATAATTCTAGGACTATAAACTATACTTATACTTAACCTTAGGGACATCTCTAGACATACCTTAGAAATATCTCTAGGGATCTCACTAAAGTTTTCACATCCTAGTTTCCAAAGGTTAACCAAACCTTTCCTCTGATACCAACTATAGAGGCCCAAATCTTGACGTACATGGACATTACATTACTTTTTCGGAATACATAATACATAACGAAAACAGACACACAAGGACCGTAATAGTTTAGTGTCTTTGGAAACTCGGAACATGATCTTCTAATTGTAGTGAAAGATCTTCAATATCTCCCATAAAGATCATTCCCTTTTTGTTTTCTTACCTAAAAACTCTCTTTATATCATGGGGAAAAGAAAACATATAAAGGGTGAGATCAAATTCTCAGTAAGGGTAAGCATGGAGAAAATTAAACAAACCCTATACATTTGAACTTAAAAACATGAACACAATGTTTAAACATCAAGATCTTGAGAAATGACATAAAACATGGAAATACTTAAGGCATTGATCATAAAGAAACATTAATCATGATAAAATACCATGGGAATAAATTAAGTAATTTTGAAAAAACATTAAACACATGTTATGATTTCCATAGTAGCCAAGGAATTGCTACCAAGACCATCTTAGTGGATAAACTCCCTTACTGAACCGGGTTTACTTTCTGTTCCAGCCCTGTATTACTAAATGGCATTTATTTTTCGTTCAAGCCATGCCTTTCTCATGAGATATAAATCTTTAACTAATGCATTGTATAGAGATATAGGTCTCACCCATCTCATAATAAAATCATTCTTACTTATGCCACAAAATAATCATACATCATTCATAATAACCCAACGAATAAAATGGGTTTCAAAAACATCATCCCATCATCACGTAATCCATATAAATGAAATGGATATCATTTCATAATAAGAAAAGTGAAACCATGTAAATCATAGAGACATTACACTTGAAACATACACATATGAAATAATTTCATCTTAGATAGAGAATGGTTTTGAAAAAACACAAGAAATGAATTCTTGAGGAAAATATACTTTCTTATTTAAAATCATTTTATTTTAACTAAATGTCATGCATTTTTAAAATAAAATGATTTTTTTTCAAAATAATAATGAAATCTTTTGGAGGAAGCTTCATGAATATAAGGCTTTATAAAACCATAAAAATAAGTTCATGACGTATAAGTTAAAAAAACATTCTTCTCGTACTTTTTCTAGAAAAGTCAAAAAGTACCTCGTAAAAGAATGATTTCATACACACCATGTAGTAAAAGGAAAAAATGGGTAAAAAGGAATTCAAACATACATTAAACCATTTTCAGGAAACAAGTACATGGATGATAATTATAACCCCACTAAATACATGCGAATAAAAAATCTCGGTTAAAAATGAGATTGAAATATTATCCCATACAAGGATCTTTTTGTAAATAAAATAGATCACTTATGTGTATTCACTATAAGGTCACATAAAAAAGTATAAATACATGATAAGATATAAAAATTCATTTCTCACATAATCAAATAACGACATAAATAAGAAAGAGAAGATCAACCCAAAGAACAGAAACTGGGTTAAGATGTTCCCTTACCTCGTGTCCGACTTGACTCGGTCGTTCTTTAATCTCCTGAATAATATACCAAAGTTAGTTTATACTTTCTTAAGAACCTTTTTTAAATTTATTATTCCATTTATATCAATTATTACCATTTTATAAACATTATGTAACCATTTAAGTCAATAATGTTCGTTTTGTCGATATTTGGTACTTGAGTAAAAAAATTGACTTCTTATAACTACAAGTTGTTCATGTGGTCAAAGGTTAATTATATATAGAATGATATTAATGATTTATATATCATATATATCATATATATCCATCATATACATGTATTAATAATTTTACATAACATATGGATGTAAGAAATAAAATGCACCGTTCATGGAGACGGTAAGCCGTACGTACACATGAACGCTACTTTCATTTCTATTTCTTATTTTAATGGAATTAAAACATAATGATACATAGGTATATTAAAATTCTAATATAATATCATATATAATATCGTTAAATACTTCCTTTATACATCCCACATAAGGAATTAATGAATCACATCACTTTGAGGGGGCGGTATTCCGCACTTCCTCAAATGAGATCATCGTATTTACCCACTATGGAAACAATATAGGCTTGATATAATTGGTTAATAAAGAAGAATAAGGAAATAATAAACATAATATATATCATATATAAATATAGTTCCATCATAATGGCCACCATGAGAGGCGGTATGTGAAAATCGAACAATCATTGTTTGGTGAGGAGTTAGTTTTCCATCCACAGAAACATGATGTTCATCATCAATTAGATGGAGTTGTGTGTAAATTTAGTTCTAATACTTCTCATAAAAACATACTAGTATATTGAGGATACAGGTGTTGTTACAAAATAAATTATTATAAAGAGTTTAGGGGTTGGAGAAGTGGAATAAATGAAAACAACTTAAGAGAAACTGTAACATTTAATTTGGGTAACTTCCTTTGGTTTGAACCAAAAGGACTTATTGAAGTGCCTTATGCCTAAGTTAAGGCTTATAGAGGGAGTATAGGTATGTAGGGAGCTTAATTGGTAAGAGTTTGGATGAGACAAATGGACTGAGAGGTGTGAGGAATTGTATAGAAATAGCCTCCTTTTATAAGGGAGAGGAGGGGCGCTTTAAGAAAGTGTGAAAAATTTATTTTATAATATAAAGATATTAGGATTCTAATGGTCAATAAATCATTATAGTATAAGATAAGATGACTCGTGGTCGAGATATAATCATCCAATCATAATTGGACATGTTTTGGATAATATTTTAAAAATCATAATCATATTTATTAAAATCATTTATTATTGAGGTATATACTTCATAATTATTGTGTCATAAATAATTTATTTTATTTCATGTATAAAAATTAGAAAAATAATACCAACATCTAGGAAATCCTTTTCTCTTTCCAAATAAAATTTATATTCGAAATGATAATTTATATATCCCCTTATTAAAATTAATTACTAAAAGATTTTTTTAATGCCAATTTTTTCTTTACATTAAATTAATTAATCTAATGTTCCATTGTCATTCATAAGTGGCTCCATGTGGTCCCAAAATCGACCCAAGGATGCCCATGGTCTGCCATTACTAATCCAATATGTTTTGGATAAGTGTTAAAGTAATTTTGAATTATTATAATACTATTTTAACTTTAAATAACCCTATTTACCTTAAATTGTGGTAAATAAAAGTAAAAAGTTACTATTCACCAAAAATTATTTTTATCTAATTGAACCACATTTTACTCATTGATATTAATCATGTCACTTGGATTTTTGAAAATTCAACTCACATAAGTGGTAAAATGATGTTTTATGAACAATGCAAAAGCTTATTGGTGGTGGGTAAAAGATGGTGAAAAGATCAATACAATTTTTTATAAATCTAAAATTATTATAAAATGACTCCAATGAATATCATTTAACTTATATAAGTATTATGTATCTATTTTTACAAAAAATAAATTTAAATCAAATAAATGATTATTTAAATAAAAAGTCGGTTTTAACCCAAAACTCTGTGTTTTTACTATTCATCAAAAATTCAAGTTTTTCAAAAAAATATCAAAAATTGAGCTTAAGATGTATTTGATATTACGAATTCAAAAATGATTTCTATTTTTAAAAATTCAATACATAGAAGTGGCATTAATTAACAAATACACATTATTAATTTTTCCTTCAACAATGTCCACCATTTTTCTACTTCTCCTTCTAAATTATAAAAATGCCATACTACCCTGTCATGAATCATTAACTGAATAATATAAAATATATTTTCCTATGCTAAAAAATATATCAAAAAGTAGTGTAACCAAAAAATAACTAATGGTCGTAGTAATTATGGAATATACTACATAATATTTATTGATACATAATTTAGCATATTATATATATTTTTATTGTTTGAGTTATTAAGCATAACCAACGATAAAATGTCCATGGAGGTTTTCACACCATCTCACAGCCCATTAGTTTATTTATTGGAAAAGTTATCACTATGTCCACCACATATCTTTTTTTAATGATATTATCATATTAACACTTTGGGGGAAGGACGGATATCAAAAACATCCAGAAGGGAATTCTAAAATATGAATGGGTATCAAGACATGATGTTAGCTAGATAATGTCATTTATTTTATTTGGCAAGACTATTTCATCCCCAAAAAAATTTATAATGATATATGATCTAGGAATAAGGAATGTAACTTTACCTTTTATCATTCTTGGAAATCCCATGTTCTAGGGAAGACCCCATAAATCCCACTTTATATATATTTTGTGCCAAAATAGTAGAGCATTGGCCTCTAGGAAAGGTAAATCAAATTAAATTTATAGAATATATTTCCATATCTAGAATGTTATTATCTCAAAATATATATAATCATTCACGGTGTACACCTAGCATGTCTCAGTTATTAACTCTACTAAATCACTGAAGAGAAAATTAATTTGGAGTGGCATCATACTAGAAAGAATGGTTGCTAATTTCTAGTGGAAATAGAGTGTCAAGTATAACGCTCTAGGGGGACTCGGTATCAAGAATATAGATCTCTTCAATCAATCCTTACAACCAAAATTCATTTGGATGATTCTAAAAATATGTTATACTCCCTAGTATTGCTCAAATACATGTTATTTGATAAATAGAAAATAGGGAATACCTACTACATAGAGTCCTCTACATAGACTATTATAAAGGTAGTCCTTGACAATATTTATATGCACTCTCACTATCTGGTTAGTTCTAACTTCTCATTCATGTTCTGGAAAATCAATTGGGATGAAACTCCTCTCATGGACTAGATTTATTATATTAACCTAGTAATTGTTAATAGAATCTCAATCAACAATCATATGGCTATCCTGAATTCTCTTCAATATGAAATAAATGAGGATATTTTAAACTATGTTTTTTTAATTAAGTATGACATGGTTATATGGTAATCAACCTCAAATTGGAAACTGGACGAACATTCCATTAAAAAAATATTATTTAGGGCTCCTGAAATTTTATTGGAGAATTCAACAAAATTTTCATTCCCCATCAAGGATTAAAATGTTTTTGGAGACTTTTGTTCAATAAAATTTCTATTATAGCTAATATTCAATTGGAAATAATCTATCTTAACTCAAGGTGTTTTCTCTCCCATCAATATTGTGTGGATGATGATAAACTATTCTTGTCATACAAAACTTCATTCTCCTTTAGTAAATATATATTCCTAATTTATGATATTTAGTCACTGTGTGATGATGTTCTCGTAGACATCTTCTTCACACTTCTTAGCATCTGGATGACCAATCATCTCACCAATATCCTCATAGATTCATTTGTAGAGTTGGTGTATGTCATCAGGAGAGGAATAAATAATGCCATCCATGATCAAACCCACTTCAACACTAATATTTTCCTTATTGAAATCGTAATCGCATCACCCAATGTTAACATGATTCATATGGAATGCTTCAAAATTTTTGGGAAGGATAATATTGTTCATAGGTGATTCATAGTACTGGGAAACTATCCTCCACTACTTGTCATGGTTGATGGTTTCTAGTTACCACCTGTTTCTAGCTGGATAAAATGTAATTCTATTGACTCATTGAGGGGAAATCCAAGGCCATTATGCTATTGAGTTTTCATCAGATATTTTTCTGTGGATGTTATTAAACACTATTAAAGTTTATGTGTCATTACAGTAGATTTAGAAGCATGGAAGATAGGTCTGATTAATGTTATCTATATTGAAAATCAAAGAAACTAGAGAAAAATATATTTTGAGTGAGACTCCACAACCATCGTTCGGGGTGTCAGAACTAGGAAGGTCTATCTCTCAGGGAGACTGACTGCAAAGTCTGTCAATTTTTTTGACATGAAGTCATCAATGAGATACATTATCACTGATGTTTTTATGAAGCCAATGGACTTGAGGATTTTTCATTAAATAAGGGAGTGATGAAGGAGGGTTTTATTTTTTATAACATACTCTATAAGGATCTTTTTCCTATTTTATAAAGGAATAAATATAAATATCCCACCTTTAGATAGTTGTTGCGTATCTTTTACTTATTTCAAGACCCTTAGAGATCACTTATCTAAAAAAATGAAAACCTATTTATGAAAAATATTATAATCTACGCATAATCTCCATGGGTGATATTGGAAATGGGGGTTGTTTTGGGTTATGAATCAACTAGAATAGATCTAGTAGTGATTTCCAAGACCATAAATGTTTCATACGGCTTATTTTTTCAAGACATACATGTTGTGGTAAATTTTTGGCCATGTTAAAGGAAAACTCATCGATTCTTCCATTTAGGGAACGAATTTGTAAATGTGGAATTATTGGATTTAATCAATGGAAATATGATATTAAAAACACTAAAATATTAGTTCTACCAGTTTTCATGTGTAGCTACACACCATATATACCTATCTAATGGATTTGAGACATAAGAATATTGAATAAACCCTAAATGAACACATAAAAAAAATTCTGATAAACATAAATATCAATAAAAATTATTTTAATTAATATACACAAAAACATACAATATAGAGATGAAAATAACACAATAATGAATACGTTTTTATGTGTTTTTTATTTTAATTTCATATCCATGGGAGAACCCTATAATGGTTTTATTCATCCAGGAGTACAATGATTAAAACCTTGAGACTTTTCTAAAATATTGATCACTTATGAAATTAATAATTTAACACTTAATCGTGTTGTTCCCCAATTTTTATAATGGCTTATAACTCATCATTTCTTTCCACCAACCACTTACTTTAATTTTCCCCCATCAATTATAAAAATTAATTGTTGATCTTCTAAAGGAATCCTCAATATGACTTATAAAACCAATAGACTATGTAAATCACCAATCATTGATCACTTAACCCTCCTAAATGGTCAAATATAAACTTAACTAACACTTCCATAATAAATTCTACATGATCAACTCTTCAGAGGATAAATAATCACAACCATAGCCTTGTTTCGGTGAACTATAAACATGTCATTTTATTGTACAAAATTTGGTTACTTGTAGAGGCTCCATAATCATATAGATATCCCATATGAAGAATAATTAAAGGGTACCTCGGAAACATAAAACACATAGATTATTATGAACTCCCATATTCCCTATATATTTAGGTACATCACTCTACCATCTTCTAGACACCATAGTCCCACTACTGCATAGTGTTTCCACAATCATTATTGGAAAAGAACCCTAGTTCACTTATTATCCATATTTCTATTCATAGAAATATAGTGTATCTGAAACTTTTGGTCATTGTGTGATTTATAAATATAGTGTTATTTATTGATGGTATGTTTAATCCTAATATTTATCACCAGATTTTCCCCAAGTGAATCTCTCTTTTCTATTGTAGTAAATTAATCTACTTTCATGTTTCCCCTCAAGATAAAATGATAATAATTTGAAATAAGATACCTCTTTTTTAACTTCCATTACAACAAAATATTCCTCTTCCCTTTTAGAGAGTATAATAACATTCAAAAACATAGACAACATGTTAATTTTTATTATGCTAAAGGTAAACGCAAAGACTGTTGGACTAATACAAGAATATAAATTTCTTCCACAATCAAGGATAATAAAACCTTGAAATAATTTTTATATCCTGAAACAAAATGACTTATTTTACCTTGATTTGAGATATATAATAAATAATTTCATATATTCCAATTGTTCATTCCTTTAATTTACCCAAAACATTTTGATGAATTCCACTAAAAATGAAATGTTATTTAACATGTATACTGTCAAATAAATTAAATGTTATACTTAAAAATAAAAAGAAATTGTATCCATGCATCTCACATCATATTTTGTTCATGTTATATTCCTATTTAATAGTTTCAGTTAATAAGATAGTAGATCTAATATTAAGATTCAACTAATAATTTAAAACCAATCAATAACCTTTATGTTGTACTCCCATTGAGGCAACACCACCCCCCAAACAATCTCATCTCTTTCAATCCTTATACCGAGAATCTTCTATATAACACTATTATCATTAATTTAAAAAAATTTAAACAAATATTAATTCAATTCCAAGATCCATTTTATGCATTTATCCACCATACAAATATCATCTAGTAATTGGAGGAAAATCAGAAAGAAATCATCTTTAAACAACTTCTAAAAACAATAGTGATCTGATTATCATAACATGATACTACTTCAAGCATGAAAACATTGAATTTCTTGTTCCATTGAAATAGTTATAATTTAAATCCATAAATACAATTTTTAATCATACACATAGTTCTTTTGTTTTGATTAGAATAGAATCCAATTGGTTACATCATGTAAATATCATCCCTTAAATAATATTTAATGAATTTATCATTTACATGATTTTTTTCTAAACACAACCCATATGTAGAAAACAATATCAATACCATATAAATGGAAGTGTATTTTACAACTCGTGAAATTATTTTAGATAGATAAATTCACTCTTTATAATTAAATTCATTGATTTCTAACCTAGCATTACACCACGTTATTTTATCAACTTCTTCCTTCAATCAGAAACCCACGTATTATTAATTTCTATCTTTCATCTTAGTAAATCTATTACCTTTAATGTTTTATTATAATATAATAAATTAATTTCCTCTTACATTTGTTATTGATACATGATAGAATCACTAAGTGATGTTACTAATTCTAGCCTCCTAGGTTACCCTTTTTCTGATAGATTTTTCTAGTACATATCTTGACCAAGACTATTTAGTATAAATTTTAATTTGAAATATCTTATAAGTTAAATTTATAATTATGATCCTTTTACTGTTATTTATTACGGTTCCTAAACTTTATGATCATTAAATTTAGGATCACTTGCACATGCCTCTATAACCCTTTAACATTTTATTATATCTTATGTCAGCCTATATTTCAAAAAAAACTATTCCAACATATAAATTCACAAAAAATAGCATATTTATATAGCTCTCATCCTAATAAAATTAAACCGTCCTAGTTTATCCTTTCATATTAACTTAAACCCAATCTTTGTACTAGTTATGTTTAAAAACACTCTTATTGAAGAGAACATTTTGAGTTGTGATATTATTTTGATGACTATCATCTGATAGAAAATAAAAAATATTCTCATCTTCATAGCCCTTGAAGAGAAATCAAATAAATACCATAAATTTTATCCCACTTTTTAAAATCAATGTGAATATAATATAAATATCTAAAAATATTAAATATTTATTTTTTATTAGTTTATGAGACAACAGGTACTTTAAAATCATCTATCATAATAGTGTCTATGGGCTTTTCATAACTACATATGTTACAATGTTTAGTGGTTCCACCGAAATTTATTTAGACATACTAGAAAGAAATCCCATAAAAAGTACCCTCTAAATAAGTTTTTTAGTGATCCTTTCATCCATAATATTTTTTTCTACTATAGCAGGACACCTTCTTCATGCATGATTCCCTTTTCCCTATAGTACATATTGAATACCCTTTTATTTTATTCAGAACCTTTATGTGACTTCTGTAATTTAATAATTCATCAAATACCCCTATTAGTTAAATACTTACACTAAATTAAAATATCACATATGAATTTGGATCTAGGAAATATACCAACTCTTTTATTTATTCATTATCAATGAATATAAAAAATTATAAGGAACCTCTATGAGAATGAACTAGAGCTTTCCCCCAAACATTATTATGGGAAATTTAGAGTTTCTAACTATGAGTAATTACTCCATTCAATTTTAGAGATATATTACATTGATTACCATGCTTAAAAATACCAAAAGTTACAAAATTATTATTATGATGATTAAATATGTATATTTTTTTTCAAAAAACAATATGCTATCCTCATTGAAATGACCATGAATGTTATGAAAAAACATGGAACATCAAGTAGTGGTAGTTCTGTTTGTAGAACATCCACATAAAATCATGGTCAGAAAATATGTTTCATACGTAACTCATCTTTAATCAACCATTGATCCTTTTATAGCATTACATACCCCATTTGAGAAGCTAGTCCCATAATTTTCTTCATCCAACTATCCCATGTAAATGATATTTATTAGTAAAATTATGTTTTGTCTCACTCACATCTACTTGAGGATGTTTTAATTTAGTATCCATATATTAACATCACAAATTCTATCAATATTAAGAGCATCATAATCCATAAAATATACCATTACCTATGAAAAATATATATAATTCTCAGTGCACTATTTTTCTATTATAAGATGGATTAAATATTTAGAATAAACCAACCATGATTCTATCAGGGCGTTAATAATTAATATCAAATAACTACTATAATATAATAGATTTAAATAAACATAACATACAATATTATTATTCTATATTTCAATTTCTAGACCCTTTAATGTTTCTTGAGATTCCCCCTCTTACATAAATTCTAATACACGGGTTTAGGATTGAATGATTTACCTATATTATCATCCATGGACATCTGGTCT
Organism: Viscum album; assembly: GCA_963277665.1. NCBI lineage: Eukaryota > Viridiplantae > Streptophyta > Magnoliopsida > Santalales > Viscaceae > Viscum > Viscum album. The sequence continues at coordinate 39,502,338 of OY728129.1, read as the reverse complement.
TTCTTTCGAATCATCTTCTATTTGGGCGACCATCCTCTTCCATATATATTAAGGGTACTTCTTATAGGTTTATATACATAAAAATTCTTGAGATCATTATTTGTGATTAAATTATAGACTTTTCTAAACATAAAGATTGATTATCTAGTGTAATTTATAGTAGTATTAATCATCACCTCTCAACTCTCTGATAGTGATGATAATAAAATCAGTACCAAGATTTCATCGATGAAAATGACATTCAATAACATGAGCTAAATATGGATCATGTTTAATTAATTAACATTGTTTTCAATTTTCCTTTAATCTGATAATATCATGCTGTATATAAAATTCATTATAAACAGCTTTTTAATTCACTTATTTTTTCTTATACATATGTTAGAAAAACCATATTATATGATTTTTCATATCATGATTATTTTAAAAATGGTTATTTCTAATGGCATCTGGATTATTATTAGGGACTTCAAATCCTATATCTCCCATTTATCATTATATATCATTTCTAGAGTGAAATAATTTAATAGAAATCAAGGGCCTTTTGGTTGAAATAATAAATAATTTTCATCATCCAGAAGAAGTAGTTCATTTTTTCAAACTTATAATCGTCAATAATTATATCTTCTAATTCCATTATACTAATGAATTATGTCCCACTATGTCAAATAATTTTAAGGTAGAAATAGAAGAAATGATACCAAATTATGATTAGAGTAATCTCTTATTGTTTTCTAAAATATGATTCCACTAAGTTGAAAAATTTTGAAATGTGAAATTATGTGATATAAACCCTCAGAAATAGGACCTTAGTCCAAAAAAAGTTTAACACCAATAGGTGTAACATTAAGAAACATTCCAATCCTATATGAATTGATCTCTGGAAATTATGAAATTTGAATTCACCCTAAATCGCCACAAACAATCTCTTTTAGAAATCATAAACACAAACATTCAAAAAATAAATAAGTAAATAATAATTAAAATAATAATTTTTATGGTTTATATTCTCTTTATATATCCGTGTGAGTGAAACCCAATAATTTTTAATTTATAATATGTACTAATATTACAATTTATTTAATTATTAGAAATGATGATCAATTAAAAATTTAATCGTATTACACATAGTCAGGTGGTCCCCGTATATATATAGGTGGTCTAGTTGGTCATTTCGTTGCATAGAAATCCTACTTTAATTTTCTTATAACCATAGGAAATAGTGACTCTAATTAATATAATAAGCATATCACCATTCATTACACATCATTACTCACTAAAAGATTCAACTCCCACTGAATTGGATGTTCAACAAATATTTCCACCCAAAAAATTTGACACACGGTGGTGTCTCACGGCCATAACATTATTATGGTGAACTGAAAACCTATCCTTTAAAAAAATTAAATATTGTTACATACAGTGGATTTAAAATCCTAATTACTTCTACCTTTAGATTTTTGGAAACCATTACCATATGGGGAATAATTTGACTACATGATACTATGTCGTCTCACTTTCTAATTGAATTTCACTAGGTGAGAAGTTCTATTTTTACTCATCATAACAACAACAACATTTTAAAAGTAAAATCTCATGATTACCTTAATTAAATATTTAATATTATTAACAAGTAAATTATAATAATATAATATATATCATTAATCTCTCTAATGTTCAATAATATTATATTTTTAATTATCATATATTCTTAATGGCCATATATGCCCAAGTACAATACAACAGTAACATTTTCATTTAATATTAATTTATATTTACATAAATACATCTATAAAATCATTTATAATATTTTCATAGTTAAACTTTCATCCATATTTCTAATGAGAATCATTATTTCCATTGAAATATTGGGTTTTATGAGCATCATGAGAGACCGTGATGATAAAAACCTCAAGTTTGCATTCTTTTTATTCATTTATTTCTCTTTAAATTTTAAAAATTATGTTTCATTTAAATTTCAAGTAATATATTATTTTATATTTCAATATAAAATATGTTATTATTCATTTTAATACTCTATTGTCTTTAGAGTATGTTATTGAACTTATTGAATGAAAATACATACTAAATATATGGTTTATTAAAATAATTACTTATTACAATGTTTTTTATAAAATTGGATAAATAATTAGGATCCATTTAATTGATATTATCTAATGGTGAATATTTTATTTTTTCCTGAAAAATATGATTTTTATGTGATTGATATCAAAATATGGATTTGTAGATATATAATGTTTTATAACATCATCTTGAGGAAAAAATGACCCAATAATTTATCAAAAAAATAAAGATATAAAATTTATTTAAAAGTAAAATAATGAAATAAAAAATAATAACACAAATTTGAATTCTAAAAAATCAATTTTCAAAGTCCAAATTATAATTTCTTATAATGATAAACAATATTCAATTATTTAATTTTAATTACAGTTGTTAACACACCATTTGGTTATGGACATTCTTAAATGTATAGGATAAATATGTTTTTTCATCAAACACTTTATTTAGTGATATAAATCCACAATATTCATATTAATTAAAAGGAATAATTATTTACAAAATATTTTACTCAAATATACCATTTCCTTTGGCTATAAAGACACAGTTCTCCACTAATTTATAATCATATCCAAAAAACTAACCCATTCAATTAAAATACCAATATTCTTATCTTATAAACCCCGTAATAATTTTTTCGAGACTCTAATCTAACCAAAATACCCTCCTGTGACGGTATAAGGGTCACCCTAAAAATTGTATCTCATAGAGAAAAGTAAGGGTTTCAAAACTCATGCATGTTTTTTTCTATCCTCCTGATGGACATTATGTAATTTAAATAATACATCAAACAACATAAAATCAGTTTTATAATTATCAAATGATTCATATTTGAAAATAAAATATTTATTAGGTTTTCAAGTCATTTAAACTCTACAAATCACCCACTCAAACCATTGTAGATATTTACCACCTATATGAGCACTATTTTTTTCATTAAAACTATGGTTTTCTAGTTTGAGAAATTATTTTTGGAATAATAATGACATTAAAAAATCTACATTAGTTATTATTATGATTATGGAATATAATAATTGTGATTAAAAAATAATATTGAATCTAAATCTTGATATTTCGATTATTTGTATAATTTATTATTACTGAGAAATCCCACATAATTAGTAAATATTTTATTGTTTCTCCTAAATTTTTGAAATTAAATAAAACAATAATGACAAGAATCCATAACCGTAATTCTATGTATCGTATATTAATATTACAAAAGTACCACTGACCATTACGATTTCATCAATAAATCTTCAAAATTATTAACCAAATATACTCAAAATGATTTGTGTATGGAACCATAATCCGATAAATAAAAAATATATGATAAAAATGTGTTTTAAATAAATAAAAATACACGAATAAGGTTTATAATAATGGTATTAATTAATATAAATTTATTATTATAATTTTTAGATGTTGTAACAATTGATTCGTGACTTGATGGAATGTGACTCTTTCACTCTTTTCATCCCATTGGTTAAATTATCTAGAAGTCTAAATAACACACTATTCCATATACCCATTTTAACATATGATCCATTCCCATTTTTTATAATTTAATTTAATTTATTTTTCTTTTGATATTATTGTATTTTTAGTAAACATAACAATATTTATTATTGTTAACACCGCAATGTTTAGAAGAGAAACATTTCTATTTTTTACACTATAACAGATTGTCCCATTAACTATAAAAAAGGAATCAACAGTGATAAAAAGGAATTTTTTCCTTAGTACTATTAAAAGTGGGTCCCTTTTATCAGTTCTGAAAAAGTGATGATAAATTCCACATTTATCCAAGCTAAAAAGTGATGTTAAAGGTCAAAAGATTATATTTTTAAAAAGAATTTGTTTTTAAAAATATAAGTATGGACCACATCCCCCCTATCATCTATAAACCCCCATATAACAACTCTCATATATCCTAGCCACCCAACAGCTCTAACCTCCCCCTCCCCTTTCAGAGTGTTAGACACATTTTCACTCGCCTGTACACCCAGCCTTTTGTGGGTTTTGAACATGATGCCTCACTCCAATAAACTTTATCCTCTTCCACCCCTATATGTTTTTTTAATTTTATAATATATTTATATATTTATATATATTTAATTTCATTATATATATATATATATAAATATATAAAATATGTTTTTTGTGTGTATGTGTTTCTTTATAAATACATACACACATATATATATTTGTATATATGTGTGCATTTATAAATATAATTATACATATTCTTATTTATTTATATATATTACAATGATAAATATATATATATATTATAATATAATGATAAATATATCTATATTTTTATATACACACACTAATATATTTATATATATATATACATTCTATATACATTTATAGTATATGTATATAAATATTAATAAAATTTAATTTTAAATAAAATGGTTATTAATTTTTATTTTGATAATGTTTATCTATTTAGAAAGATACATTACATTTATATTTGTTTACAAATATATTTATAAAATTAAATTTTAATTTCTGATTATATACAAAATATGTAGATATTATTATGTATTTGATTATAAATAAGACTATATTATGAAAATTGATAAAATTTCAAAATCATAACATCTATATGAATGTAATACATGGGAATAAAATAACTCGCCACTAAAAAGGGGGATAATATCCCATTTTACGTGGATAAATGTACATTTAATGTTAAAAAAATTATGATTTCCCAACTAAAAACTGTGTTTTGGAAGACTTATTTTCATTTTGGCCAAAAAAAATGTGATAATGGGTCCCCCTATCACAAGAGTATGGTACTTTCCATATGCATCAATTTGATATGTGGTAGATCTCCAATAGACTCTGAGATCAAATTTTGTGCCTATTTGATGTTTCAGTAAATTTCTCATCTTATTTTTGATCATTTATTAATTTATTTAAATCATTAAACATTTATTAAATAACTATTAATCAATAATAAGGATAAAATTATTGTTTAATATTATTTTATTAATTATTATATAATCCAATTTTCACTGAATATTTTATATGTTAAGTTTGAATGTGCATTTATCATTATATAAATCATATTTTATAAAATATCTTTCATTTATATCAAAATAAATAAATATATATTTTAGTATATATGTTTTAAGGATATATTTTTTTATGGAATATATCTTTTATGAGTGATATGAAAATCACTGATAAAAGTACAATTTAATATCACTAAGAAAGGCCTTGATAATGTGAGTAGTTATATTAGCCCTAGAAATTCTCTGATAATGTAGTACTTTCATCAACACATTTAATGAAAAGTTAAAATAACCTTTTAACTGGGATTTTTTAGCACTGGTAAAGGTACCCCCTTTATCTATGTATTTTTAGGTTTATTTAAAGGTGGACAAGCATTAAGATGATTCTATATTAGTGTTTCCTCTCATTAATACTCTTTATTTGGTTTCTGCTACATTTAATCTTTCTTTTATATCCAATATAGTTTCATTATTTTTAGACATTAAAAATTTAGTATATAATATCATATATTCCCTTCTAATTTTAGGTATCATACAAATCATTGTTATTTAGTATTTTTAGTATAATAATTATCTATGTTAAAATTAAAAACACTATAAAATAATATGTAACAGGTAAACCCAACAACCAACAAAAAAACTGAAACCCAAAGTGAATATTAAAAAATAAAATTAAATTTATAGTGCATCGTCAAAGCATAGCAGAAAAAAAACCAATTAAATTTCAATTTTTTCACTACTACCTAAGTATAAAAAAATATATGGTTCAAAAAATTATGTTATACACCAAGTTGATAGATTTCCCCATACAATAAAAAAACTCATCCCCTACAATCTATCAATATCAAAAACTCGACCCAAAATAACCATTCATAAAAACACATCTGAACAATGCAGGAAGACTTACATCACTTTATTGAACAATTATAAGGTACCCCTCAAAGGACACCACTGAAACCTTACACAGCCCCTAAAAAACCATCCAAATTATAAAAAATACCATACCACGTGAGGTATAAATGTTGATATAGGTGGAATGATCAGAGGAAGAATGATTGAAGACATCATCTAGAATATGTGGATGAAAAATATAATGGTAGGAGAGAACATCACCATACTAAGAGAACCCAATACATAATGGGATATTAGATAAATGGGTATTTTAATATGGAGTGAAAAGAAAAATAATGGAATGAAACGGGAATGTGACACCAATGTGGAATCATTCTTTCATCCCCCCTTCTAATCTACACAAAGAAAAATACACATGATAAAAGTGAGGGGATGGGTTTTATTAATTTTTATATTTATTTATGATTATTTTTTCATGTGGCACTCATATACATAAAATATTATAATACTACAGTTTTGGATGGATTTATGTATCCATTAAATGATTTGGTAAACATTTACATTTGAAGAGATCATTATTTTTATACATATTGCAGTTAGATTTGTCCGCATTGTTATCCATGGAAATGATGTACTTATCGTCTTGCATTACGTTGTGATTTCATGCTAGAAAGACACAATTAATTTTTATGATAACACATTTTATATTTTTTACATATTCTTATGGTTCTAATCATTCCATGCTACTAATATATTTTTTATCTCTTGTCAGTCTTCTATGAAATAATTTATGATCCTCTTCTTTCTTTATTACATGTTATGTTTGTTGAATATTATGATATATCTCCCTATTATTGTCATGATTTATCCCAATATATGTCATTTTATCTCAACAATAATTTGTATTATATAACCCCATGATATCCCATGATGTTAGAGGGGAATGATAAATATGGGGGTATGTTTTGAAGATGAAAATAAAAGACTACATAGTTCATTTCAAAATGTTTTAATATGAATCTAATATCCCACATATCATATATATATAAAGAATATTTAGTATGGTTTATTATAATTTTATGAGATAAATGGTGAATTATTATTTTCATCCTATATTGATTACTATATCATCCTAAACATTACCTGATATAGATCAACAATAAGTTCATTAACATGATCTATATATTATAGGTTCTCATCTAGTTATAAATTTTGATACTACCCATTAAGTATATTATACCATATGTCATATAAACATATAATATATTAATTTATTAATCCAACCATGTACTTAAAAATTAAAAAATATTAAATATACAACAATATAAATATTTTCAACATTCTACAATAAAATGAAATCAAATTAAAACATACATTAATCCTACAACAAAAATTTCACATGGAGGATTAATCATATCACTATTAGAATTCAGATATTCAAAAAATAAAATAAAATAATAACATAAAAAAATAGGTCCTCAATTTCACCTCAGAATCCACCACCTTCCAAACAAATATACTCTAAATTGACAACAACCACTAACCATTTCCATTTAATGTATCTAAACATTATTGGTTTTACATATACATAGTTACATAGGTTTGATGTGAGTATGAGACTGTATAGGTTAGCACCAATGGAGATCAAGAACTATTTCAAATTACATATGTGTCATTAGATAGAAAATGATAAATAAAATGTAATAACACTAAATACACACTTTAAATTCGATGCATCATGTGAAAACCAATCCACCACAACATTCTAACCTACATCATCTAATGCCAATAATGAATCCCATCAACACTAATTTCACAACATATTGGGACCCCTGTATATATGATTGTCCAACTTATAATAGATTATAATCTTAATTAGGGGAGAAATGTATCCCATAAAATTCCTCTTGAATAAACCATACACAGTTGATGGAAAATCAAAACCAGTTTCCTATAGCATTTAAAATTGATTGGGAAGTGTATTTGAATCATGTGTGGTAAATAATGTAGACAATACAATAAAAATCACATTGAGGGGAACCATGAAAATAGACTATGGGGATCCATGAAACTAAATTTATAATAAATTATTTACACTGATAGAACCTCAATAATAAATATCATGAAATAAAATACAAGGAATCATATGAAATAAAAACTCAACAGATACCATGTAATTAGAGCAAGGTCCCCACATTATAGAACCATTAGAAAAAATCAATAAAATTGGAATCAAATTGCCTCCACATAATCCTTAGATATATAACAATATGTGTCTTTCTACTCGCATATCTACAAACAGTACCTTGTAATCACCTTCTTACCATTGAATCCCGAGAATATCAATATCTAGTACACCCATGTAGATCTCAAACATCAATTATTTTTTCTTGTCAAGTTCCTTTTTTTCTCTTTTAATTGCCTTTACAATAAGGTATAAACAAAATTTCAAAAACATGATTATCAATTCATGCTATAAAAATGATCAGATGACATATGCCGCCCAGATTGATCATTTCACATAGTTTTCTAGATCCACCATATTATCTTATTCAACCTAATTACAACACAAGCATTTAAGAATTATTCCACCATTATTAGAAAACTATACCCCATGAAAAACTACATGGAAAGAATTTATGTTGTGACATAGTCTTTTGAGTTTAAAATTATATTTCATAAAAGATGTATGTGTTAAACATAAACATATTTTCTTTTAGAATAATAGTATATTTATATTATATATATCTCATATACAACATTTAATAAAATATATAATATTTTATTTCTTTAAAACATAACCTAACCTAACATATATATTAATTACATAATATTATAACAAGTAATTTGGAATGATAAAAAGAATTAAAAAACATTTATAGTATTTAAAAACATTATTGGACATGGTCTCCCAAAAATAATACAAATATTATCATCTCTATATTTGGAAATAAAATGATTAAAATTTGTGTAGAAATTTTATAAAAGAAAATAAAATAAAATATAGAGATAAAATTATGGGAATGAAATATATTGGACTTTGGGTTTCTATATAGGTAAGTGAATGTAAAACAATATTTTGAAAATTTAATCAAGTAAACGTGGATCATACCATTAGAATAGTATGGTGACTATTATAGGTAATTATTTCAATATGAATATAATTTAATAAAACAAATATATATAGAAAAACATAAAAAAATGAATACGTAATTTAATAAATATAATTTTATAATACAACTAACTTAGATAATGTTGTTTTTTTGGTTATGTGATATACACTTATTTATAAAACCGTTATATTTGAAAATTAAATTTAAATATTATAATTTTAAAATTTGAAGTTTAATTTCATTTAACATATTTTAAATTTAAGATGTTCACATAAGATTATTTATAATTTCTATTTATGAACTTATTCAAGTTCTTTACATTTCAAGTAAATTTTAAAATAACATATGCATTTAATATTATACTATTTTATAATAATGAAAATTTATTTTACTATTAAAAAATATATATTTATAAAATCAAAAATTTTATTTCAATATCAGATAATGTCACTACCTAATTAAAAAATTAAAAATTATAATTGTTTGGATACTATTGATATAATATGTTTTTTAAATTTTAACATATTATTGAAATTGATTAAGATTAATAATTATAAGGTTAGATATTTGATAAATTAAAAATGTTATATCTAGAATCATGATGTGTAAATTTATTTAGTGATTAATTTCGTTATATTTCCAAAATTTAATAAAATAAATATTATGATAAACATATTATTATACAATAATAATGTAGAAGTGAAATCATTCTAAAAAATAATAATCCAACTTTGAAGTTATATAATAATTTGGACAAAATAGTTTTGAAAACAATTACATGTCATTTATAAGAGTACAATTTTAATTTTTCATTATATATTTATTCTTTCATTATGGTTTCTCAAAATACCTCTCCCCTATAATTTTGAATATTCTTTGTGACCCCCATTTTGATAAAACATCCAGAAACATTACCACAGTCTATAAACTATGTATATTCCCTTTCTAAAGGGTTATATTGTTCAAAAATAAATTCTTGTCTCACAACTCCCGAAGAACCCCAATTGTTAGGAAATTATTAAAGGTGGATTCAAAGGATAAAGTGACATCACTTGTATCATTTATTTCCTTTTATTAATGCTCTTTTCTATTTTATTTTTTTAATCCTTTCGAATAGAATTATAAAAAATTTCATATTTATATTTTTTTATCATTTTATATTAATATTTACTTAATATATATATATATATATTATTTGTCCCCTTGACACATCATTATAGAATTGGTTCAAAAATATATTAGGATATTGAATTTTATTTATTTATTAACACCTCTATGATGGGTTATTATAGTGTGTGTTTTTCTATATATAAATAACTAAAAGGTGTCGATCATGAGGTAAAACCCCTGCTCCCAAAAATTTATTAATAAAATGTAATAGTCAGGTGATTAGATGAAGTACAATGAGTTTTCACTACAAAGAGAATGCCGAGTAGAAATATAAGGTTCCATTAAATTTCTCTAAATCATAACTGATAGGGCTAAATAACTCAGTAAGAAATGATGTCCAATGATTTGTTATATAACAGAAAAAATTGAAGAATCATCAAGGAATCATCCCCAATTGATCGGGACATCCAATAATTCTTATTGAAAATGTTGATGTCGTGTTATCATACTTGTGTTTTCTGAAAAATGTAGAGAGGAAACATAATTTTTCATCTGGTAAATTCGTTATGAATTACAAGATCATGAAAAATAAATTGGGCAGGAATTGATGAAGGATGTAAATGTTCTTTCACATTCTGAATTGTATAATTCATGTATGCGCAATCCAATTATTGTTTCCCTCATGTGGGTTCATTAAATCTTCCATATATTTGAGCATGTTGTGTGCAGTTTTCTATACCAGAATGATGCTCCTAATATAGCTTGTGTTATCATAATGTGTCATGAGTGAAATCCATCCACCATGACATAAATACATATTTCATCACATAAACAACCTGAAAAGAAATTACAGGATCCAAGGTGTTGTAAGACTACAACTAGTGGCTCCACAAGAAATAATTGGAAGCACTATGAAGACAATTAAATTTTTTTAATATTAATTTAAATCCTCATGGAAACATAAAAATGTGAACCATAGGAGAAAATTCTCTGAAAGTGTATACTTCTGGATCTTGAGTGAAAATATTCATCCTCGTCATGTTGAACATGATCAGGATCATGTCAAATATTTTAACTAGAAGCCAAAAAAACGCATCGAGAAAGTTATAAGAATCATTTAGGCCACTTCTCAATGTGACATTCTTATTTGAATGAAGATCATTCAAATGATATCCCCTACTATCTTGTAATATATATTGGTGAATTTACAATAATTTTATCTTTCATTTAATGATATTACTTCACAAAACATGCATCATAAACAAGGAAGATGGAATTGGCACAATTAAAACATCTCTGAAATAGAATTTAGAACCACATATATGGATCAAATTCATCGTAAGGACTCATAGACATACATCTATTACAAAAAAAGTTATGAAAAATAAATTACAGGGTCTCTATCATTTTCAAATTCCATCCTAGAAAACATATGAAATTTTATACATAGATCCTCATCTATAGTTATCTCTTAGTTAATATAACCTCCAAAGGAATCTATCTCTCTTTCCTTGATACATGGGCAAAATTAATCCTTAAAACCCTATAAGATAACATGAGTGGGATTTTTAATCTTAATAGGATTATTTACTCCACTGAATCAGGTGACAAGGACGAATCCTCTTCATTTGATGCAGAGGTGGGATCCCCACCAACCTCTAGCTAAGGATGTATCATGGGTTTTTTCAATTGAATCCTCAAGGATATGGTGTCAACAGTTCTATCCATATTATAATAAATGATATGTTTTTTAGTCTTCTTATGGGTGGAGTAATAAATCCAGTTGTTCCAACTAGTAGCTTCTTCACTTTTTTAGCACTCGAATGCAGGTGGTCGTCCTTAATTTGACAAACATGATCATGTGCATCATGATTAGGTTCACTAGAGACAGATTATTTCTCATAATATTCCTTAGGACTAAAATGTGTGGATTCTGAGGTAATAATTTTGGGCTGAGGACGATTAACAACATCCAGAAACTAAGGAAATCAACAAAAATAGGACTGAGAGGCTGATTCTATTTAGAATGACCGGTTACATCCCTATTGGGTGTGAGCCTCATTGGGGAATCCTTATCCACTTCAAGAGGTTTGGTTGTTCATTTTACATTAACATAGACTCCCAAGGAAGTTTTTTTTTAACATATTCATCAAGGGATATAGGTTACCCTATGGTCTTGTCATAATATTAACTAAATTATTTAGGTGATAATTTTACATTACTCGTTTTCACCTGTACCGACTTGTTACGGGTGGGAGGGTGTGGGATAGTAAATTAATGATTAGAATATTTAGAGGAATTTTAATTCTTATCACATTATTCATAATAGGCTAGTGGGTTTTCCCAAATATTATTTTGATAAAATCCTGAATTATTATTTTATATCCAAACAATGGATGGTAGAGGTTGAGAGATTTAAATTTCAATGGAAAACTGTGAAACTGAGGATATGGAAATATTTTTTGCTGCATAGTCAATGTTACTAATATAGACAATTTGTATAGAAATTGGAAAAAATGGATTCTAATTTTAAAACATAAATATTGAGGCCATAAAACCTAACCATATTGGGATGTTTGTTGGTATGGTTATTACATTTTATTGAAGTCGAAGGATGGGGGTTAAATTCTCATGGATTGTAGGTACTGTAGTAGCATTGTAGAAGCAGAGGGAGACACCATAGTAGTTTAATGAACTATATAAAGTACTTTATTTGTGATAATATTGTATTTAGTGCTATAGATTATGAGGTTCTATAGTAATACTATTCATAAAATAGGACATGGGCTAAACTTTTATGACTAAGTGGCATGTAATTGGATTTATTCCCACTGGGACTTCAGGATAAAATTATATATAATGTAATTAATGTGGATGGTTGGTTGTGTTATCCATTTGGGGGTTATAACTTTCCTTTTAGTCCTATGTGTGTGTGATGATAATGTTTAATGTAATAGTACCCCCAAGAACCTAATATAATATTACATCGTATGGATGTCCTCTATGATATAAAATAATTATTCAAATTTTAACATTCTTATTTCAGAAGCCATATATATAATTTCTATTTCATTTATCATAGTCCATTATAAATATTATTTCCTAAATATTTAAATATATTTTTCTTATTTTATCAATGGATTTATTCCACTTTCACATTTGTTGGAATTTTTTATAATGACTCTTCTCAATTCAAATTGTTATTATTCACAATTTTTTATTCACGATCCATTATGTATTTTATTCTCTCAATCCAAAAAATATTATTATTTAAAAATATATATTTCCTTTTCAGATTATATAAAATATAATTTTTCACCATGATATTTATTTATCTTCATTTTCATTACTTCTACACTGATGACATGTTATGATGTATGGTATTATTTCCCCAACCATTTCAATTTAATCGTGAATTTTCCATGTTTTTTATATGTGTTGATATATATTCATTGTATCGATTCTTTCGTATGTCAAACACATAATTCTGAGCATGTTATGATATGTTTCATATTCCTTGAATTATACCATTCAATTTTGAATTCATATTGGCTTGTTTCTCAAGAGATATAATGTATGAGGTTAAAGAAGATAGCTTAGTCCATCTATATTATGATTTCTTGGTAGTAGGCCATTCATTATTCTTATACTGTTTAATTTTGATGCATTTTCGTCTTTCTATGTCTCATTTCCATGATTTATATATTATTAGGATTATTATCCCTTATTTTTGATGTGAAGAGGACTATTATATTCATTTATGTATTCATATTTATTCATGTCTCCATTACATGATATTATTTATCCTTTCATTTGGTACTTTCTACCACCCTTTCTAATATGTATGTCCCAAAGAGATTAGTTGAGTTATGAAGAATATGAGGGTTTATAGGGAATCTCAGATAAAGGCTTATGAATTGTAATTATATATATATATATATATATCTTAGTGTTATAGGAATCTAATATTAACCTACCAGTGAATTTTATTTTTTAAAATGGAAAAAATCCTCCAATATAGATATTAGGGGGGATTGAAGTTGTATAGGACATGGAAAACAAAAAAAATAAATCTTTTATTGTCTCATATAAGTGATGAATGATATGGATGGAAAATAAAAGTGTATGTAGGATTAACTTGCTCTCCCAAGAGGTTTACATCCATGTTTCCATCACATATAGTATAATGAATGAACACCTCCTATAAAAGAATATATTTGTGATCAATGGGAGTGTAAAATGTACTCCAAGGAGTAAAGAATGAACCAATCATTAAATTATTTAATATATTGGGATCCAGTTCAATATTCATATGCAATATAACATGATCGTTATAAATATAATAGCCATAGTTGAGGGTGGTGGTTTTTTCCTTGAGTTCCCCACACTATTGAAAGATATGAAGACTATGTAACACTGGCAAGATATATATTGGAACTGTCCATCACCATTGATGACACTATACATTCATGTACCATACACGTTGTGTTTAAGGCCTATAATGAAAGATTATAAGCATTCCATCATTTTTTGATATTACTACCTATGATAGGATAAGGAGGAACACTAATATGAAAAAAAATATTCAACATGTGGATGATATTAAATCCCTTAATAAGGGGAATGACATCACTATTAGTGTGAAGTATGAGTAGACAAGGTTTCACATTCTCATATATAGATCCCTATACTTAGAATTGTTCCACAATAGAAATGGGACCAAAAACCAATGTAAATAAGCCTTATAAAACTACCATGTTATAGAGATATGATTATTATCTTTGAAGATAGATTCTAGGAACCAATTGAATAACCCATTCCTATGGTATATTTCCAACATTCCGCAAGTAGAAGCAAGATTAAACATACCCATTCTCCTCTCAATTAATTTGATATTATATATGTTTACCTTCAAAAAATATAATAACTATGTATATAATAACTCACTTTATATTTTTATCATATAATGGTTTAGTTAATAAATAATTACATTAGATAGTGAATGATAGAATAGGCGATTTTAATGGATTTTATAATCCATGTACCTAATATCTAATAATTAATTATTTGTTTACATTTAACTTAATTTTTATACAAACCATCTATATTTTAAAATATAGAAGAATATAAGAAGATAGAAGAAAATAACCATCATTATTAATAACATAGTAACCATCATAATTACATTCTTTATACCATGGGAGAAGGAGATCAAAATCACATGATGGAACTTAACCACTTTACCCAGGTTATGAAAAATATCATAAACCTATTTTATTTTCTATATTTCTCAATGAGTGTAAAATTTGATTTTGACTACATCATTTGGAAATAACTACCTTTCTTCTATGTATCTTTAAATCCATTTATTATAGAATAATGACTGAACACCATAGAAATGGTATGCTTTTCTTTTTTATTCAATCTTATATATGGTTATTCTTGTTTTCTACCATTTGAACTATGAAGTAGATCAATGGTGGATATTAATCAAGAATACACAATCTAATGAATAAGTACAATAATTGGAATGAAAACATTCAATACTCTATTTACTGACAAAAACTACAACATATTCTAGTACTAAAAGTAAGAGAGAGTTTTTAGATTTAAAATACTAGGGGAATATATCAATATCATAACATAGGTGAATTTTAGAATCCATTTTAATAACACCATTAAATCGTTTATTAAACATTAAAAAAATGAATAGATTATATTATATATTTTAATCGCATCACTTAAAATATCATGAAATTCATAAATTTGGTATTTATGAATTTAAAATTTCATTTTTTCCTATGATAAAGATGGATTTTAGAAAATTGTATCATAATCATAAATTTAATAAATTAAGCATCAATATTTATGTATTATTACTAAATAAATAAAGATACGAAGGCAACATGATACAATTGAATACATATTAAAAATATGTAAAAACACCCGTTGAATTACATTAAGAAACTTGGAAAATTCTAAAATTTTAGGAAATTTGAAAATCAGAATTATGATTTTCAAATGAAAATTAGGACTGATTAATTTACAAATTAATTTTTATTAGTAAATTTAAATAATTATAAAAGAATATATTATCACAAGAATATGTATATAAAATTAATGACATAGATAATATATAGAAATGAAATGCCTATAATTATATGGAAGTAAATATAAGGTGAATTAAATTACAAAATATTTTAATAGTTTATCCCATGAATATAGGCTTTTTATCACTATATTACCTTTAATAAAACTGCCTAGGAACGAGGTGTTTTTATCCATGATCTAATTTATTCTAAAAATCTTGTGAGATATGATATTATTTGAGGTATTTTGGTGAAGATGAGATTCAAGTAACATTAAGAAGTCTATCTCAATATAAGATAAATAATACCATTTTATCGTACATAGTGTGATACAATATATGATAGATAATGACTCCAATAAGAGGAGATTTAAAATTCATATATAGTTCTAAAATCCCTGATCATCTAGTTTGATGGCTAATGGATTACTCCTTTCATACATCAATTAAAAAACAATATATATTAAGATATAAGGCTTGAGAATTTTTTTTCAAATTGATACAACTCCCTCTCTAGTCATTATTATAAATACCATTATCTATAGGTTCCCTCATTCTGATAATTGAGGATGTGTTTCTATTATTATATTTAACCATAATATGATTTTGAATAATTTAATTTGTTATAATCGGTATATGAAAGAAAAAACATGGATCACTACATGTCTAGAAATGTTGTGCGCCCCCTAAATAGTACAAAAATCATCCATCAAATAAATTCTTTAGATCAAGAAATTTTTTGAACTAAAATTATTATTCTGTAACCATAAAATTATGAATATATATAAATAATAGAAAAAAGGATCATGGAAATGCTTGATTTATAAGATGTTCCAAATGAACCATGCTCGGTCAGCATATAGAAAAATGTGATCCATCAACTCCAACAAATATAATTGTAAATAAAGGAATATGGAGGCCAGTGGAATTCCCTTTAATTATAGTGGGATTTAAATTTCTATTTATTGATTTCTAGAATGAAAAACTAAGAATTTATACTTTATTAGAATTTTTGAGTCCCTAAGAATATCATAAAAAATATAAACAAAATGTTGGATATGTATCAAAAAAAATATATATTAATAAATGTGGAATCATTTGTTTTGGAATTAGACTATGTGTTCCATTGACATAATATTTAATGAAGGGGAGTTAGCATTATGTTGTTGGATCATCTTTGTCTATTATCCCAATAATTACACAGATGTATCATTACATTGGGAGTATTTAATGTTGAAAAACATATAAAATGTGAGTATGGATTACACCTAAAGATTTCTATTATGCTAAGAACATAAGTATTAATATTATATTTCGAAGAAGATGACATTAATACTACACCAAAAACATTGTAAATATGAAAACATCACTGAAGACTTTAACATGGTTCTGAAAAATAAAGCTAATTGTTATAGTTTTATATATATTGTGATGGACTAACATACAAAGGAATATAACTTCATAATCATTAGAGAATATTTCTCACCAAATTGGCTCACCAAGAGATATGTCCTGAAAATAAACACTCTATATGGGGATAAAAATTATATTATATCTAAAATATATCCAATGTCCACTTCAAATTTTTTAAAGAGTATTCAATAATATTTGATCATGTGGTTAAACATTAGTATGACCAATATTCCCTATACTGATTTTTAATTTAAAATAATCATTCAAAAAACATGGATATATTTTGTTAGATTTCATTATGTACATTAATGGTTTATATAATAGGAATATCATACTTGATGAGATCTAATGAAAAAATAATATTCCCCCAAGGTATAATATGAATCTACAACGAGCTTATTGTTATAAGATATGAATAAATAAATCCTTTTTTTGAAAATTTTATTAAATAAGAAATAAAATATGTTGAAACATGGGAGGAATTAAGGTGAATAATGAATGATGGAATGTAAAGGTATTTATAAGAAGTAATTTGACTGTTGGAATAGTGATATTACTATTGGAATAGTAACCAAACCGTTAAGAATACTAACATGACAATTACAAATTATAATCTAATCTATATAATAGTAAGTTGACATAAAAATAGTTAAATTTCATATAAATAACATTTACCATGAATAATTTGATAAATTATACATATTATAATGCAATATTATAAAGCCAAGATTAATAAAACTGATATAAACTATAGTCATGGTTTTAATAAAAAATATTTCAACGTATTTCCTGAAAATAGTTATTTTTATGTTAAAAATTAAAAATAAATATGGTTACCAATTATTTTTTTAAAAATATAGACTCATTTTTAGAATCATCGTCTGAAAAGTTTCTATGGTTTCTTTAAAAGTTTTATTTAATACTTAAATATTTAGGTTAATATTGTAAACATATTTTTTATACAACTTGTGTATTTATATTAAATAATCCTTAATGTAATAATAAAATAATAAATTATATATCTTGTAGCACAACACAAAATATTTAATCAGATAAATTATAAACACAAAAACAATAAACATAATCACTAATCCAAAAAGGTGATTCCCAATGTCTAAAATGAAAAATGGTTCCATTAAAAATTTATTTGTATTTTTTGAAATATAATTTTTAATAAACTAATTATCAGAAACATTTAATGAATTAAAGGTAAATAGATTAATATGTTTTGTAAAACATAACTTAAAAATAAATAATATCTCCTAATCATTTTATCCCCTAGAAATTATATTTTATTCAGTATATTAATACATTAAAACCCATATATTAAATTATAAATACCTTCTCCCCCCTAGAAAACCACATCTCTATCATTTACAAAAAAAACATTATCTTCCTAAATTAACTCTCTTAATCCCATTATAATAATTTTCAATATTCTGGAGTAACTCACATCCAAGTATTCAGGTAGTTTAGTGCCTTATAAAATATGCATCGCTGAGAAGGCAGTCGGGTTTTATAAACTTGTGTTTCTAATTTTCCTCATCTCTTCCTCATTTTCTCTATTCCGTTCATTCCCAAACCATGTAAAATTAATTTAGGTGTATGATAAATTATATTAATGATGTTATGTTACTACAATAAATATAGTATTGATATATTCATATATCGTACTTTTTTCCTTTCACTTTTGACAATTTCCTTTCAATGAACGGTTAACCTCCATTGAGGACATTACCAACTTTCTACTTAACCCCACCTTAATGGATGGGTAGAATGATTTATTATATATATATAATTAAATTTTTTTAATATCTTTTAAATAAGTTTTCCAATTTATATATTACCTTGAACGAAAATAACGAAATTGAAATAATAGATGATAATTTACTAAAAACATTACATAAAAAATTTGACATTATATGAAGTGTATTATAAAATAGAATTAAATAATTATAATCGACTAATAGTGATATAAATTAATATAATTCCCCACTTCATTAATTTTTTAACAAATATATGTTTATTATAAAATATTTTTAATTACAATGAATCATGAATAGATGTATTGTATAAGGATTATCAAACAAATCACTTTATATTGGGTGATCTCCTCTATAAAAGAAGTTTCAATATGGATATTCTTATAGTGACTTTATAATAACTTTTGAAATTTATTTTCCATTTTCCTTATGGGTAGATACATGTTTCTACCTTTTTAAAATTATTTTTATGACAACTGTTAGTTTTTTTAAAATAAAATAAATTATTTTTTCAAAACTCCTATTTTACCACACTTAAGTTTATTATTGTTCAAAGAAACCTATTTTTTATAAAAAATTATGGAATTCATTATTCAATTTGAAATCTAGATATTGATTCCATAAATATTTATTTATAAAATATTTTGGAAACAATTTCCATTCTATAGGGTTTATCCATCACTACAATTGTTATATGTTATTTATCTATGTGGAATGAATGATTATGATAATTTATAATGTGATGGGTGGGACCATATTTATGAATAACTAAGATTAATTTCATAATGAGATATATATCATGAGATTATGTTTAATATTCATAGACATTATTCCATCATTTTTCAAAATTATGATATTAAAATCACGTAGATGTTTAATGTTTTAACATGATCCAAAATTTCTTCACAACTATATATGGTCTTTTACCACTATGTTATGATATTTAATTATTATGCATTTAAAACATTCCATTCAAATTTTAAATGATCCCCACATGCTTATAATGATGATATCATTCTTATTTTATGATTATTATGATTATTATGGTGATTATCCTCTCCCATTTTCTATTGATTCTTATATCTCATTCATTATATGTCATCCCACGCCTTGCTAATATTTTAGGCCACCTATTTATTTAATATATTTATTTAGGTGATTATATCACTAAAGATAACATTATATCATTATGAGGTCTATAAATAATCAATAAACTAACTTTTTTGTTTTCTTAAATAAATTTAATATATAAATGTAATTTTCTCCAGATAAAAAACTTTTTGGACATGAAATTTAATACAATTATGTTACGTATCTCAAAAATGATGTAATATTAATGTCAAAAAAATTAGTTTATAATAGTTTGTTTTAGAGAGATATTTATACAATTTGATAATTAAAACCATAAAACATTAGTGAAAATCCATTAGATAATTCTAAGTTATAACAGAACCATCCTAAAGGATGGAAAATTATAATAGTGATTATTTTTAGAGAAAATTATTATCTATTATGATACTACATGTAAATGTGGCTCTTGGACATATGTTCCTTAGGAAAATTACCAAAAATGTACCCTTTTATATTTATGAAACTTGAACATTATGCATGATAGTGTGGCCCTATGTTACAATTGGTTTGACACTCCCAAGGGATATTATTTATTTATAATCAATCACTAAAAAATTATTATGAAGGTATATAGGTATGAATATTATTTTTTTAATTCTTGAAACCATTATACATGATCCTAGAAGAATTGTTTGATAATAAATAAATTCTAAAAATATAGATCCCATAATAATTGATTTTTGAATTTATTTTCACATGTCAATAAAATATTAATTCCTTCTTTTCTAACTTATGTTTTGTCCAAAACATTTATATTTATTAAAATGGTGGGAACCAAGAAAAACAAGACCAACAACCCGTGTAAGGGACCATGTAATTTCATTCGAAAGAAATTCCCAGAGTAATAGGAGATGGACTTCAAAAAATCAAGGTTATGTTAACCCATATGTATTTGTCTGTTGAAAAAAAACATAAAAACGTATAACATATTCCCTTTTCAAATATAGAGAAATTAAAATCAAGTACATTATTCAGAAAACACCATTATTGTTTATAATATCTTCCAATCTAGTTTTCACAAAATAGTAGGTTAAAAAATATAAATATCTTCTTTCTAATCCAATTTTATGATATAGAGAATGTTAATATTTTTTCTATTGTTTATATAAAGAGGCTAAGGAATTGTGGTAATTGATCAATAACACAATACAAAAAGTAGAAATGGAAGAAATAAAGTGGGAATATTTTAATAAGGTATTTCATAACAAATATTTCCCTTCAATTATTTAAAGAAATACAAAGATAATAATTATAATTTTTAAGAAAAAAGAAAGTTGTTCGACAATGGATTGTGAGGAAAAGTTAACAAGTCTTGCAAGATACAACTCATGTTTTCTTATCGATAAAAATAAAAAAATAGTTAGACACATCAGTGTTTTAAATACATATATTTTTTAGGATATAAATATTAATGACATTAGAAGTTATGAATAATTAGTTTCATATATCAAAATTTTGAGATTAATTTTTTAGAATGGTCTAATTAATATGGATATATGAATAAAATAGTGGAGTTTCATGTTAATGGATTGAAAAAAATGCTGAAATATAATCCAACCACCCACATATCAAATATATGGAAAGAATAATCATTGAATTTGAACCAAATGGAAATGTAAAATATTTATGTTTGGTATATCATGTAAAAAACTCATGAATGTAAAAGAAGAAAAATGAAGATGGCCAAAATGATGGAGGAGTGGAAGGATCCTCTATTTTCACAACTCGTGGTTCAATGAATCAATCATAAGGAGGAATGGAATTATACAATCTAATCTATTAAACCACATGTGATTGAGAGAATTTAATTTCATCAACCACCAAAGTGAAGGGAAAAAGGTAAAGATGATTCCATTACCACTTATTATGAGGAATATGAAAATGAATTTGTATGATGTACACTTCTATCAAGACTTTAATTTTTTTAATTTTATTCTATTTTGAAAAATTCATTTATGTCTTTAATGTTTACTAGAAATGGTGAATCACAACGTCAATACATTGAAGTATTGATATCCATATAAACACCTAGTTGTGTGATCATTTAAACTAAAATGTCAGACTATTATCCAATTAGAAAACGTAAGAATATTCATCTATAGAATTGTATAATCGTTCCCCTATAAGAATTGGATTACATACTTGGTATATATTTTCACCCTATATATATATATCACATGAAATATCAAGAAAATGACATCTATTTATATATTCCAAATCATATCATGCTCTATCATAAATGTATATAATTTCATGAATCTCCATTGGGAAATTCCTCAACAGTTTAGGTATTGATACCCCCTTAAAAAGTATATCATTCTAAAATGGTTATGTCAATGGAAATCATCATACTTAATGAAATTAATATTTCTAGAGAATATGATGATGTATTTTATAGGGAAAATATTTTTAATAATACTTATTTGAAATATATCATGTAATAGTTTAGTATCTAGGTGAAATGATGACATGATATTCTAAGGCTTGTCGAGCCCAAGATTAATATTATAATAATATTAATTTTTTTTATATCACTACCACATTGTTTTCCATAAATAATGAAATATCTCTGGACTGTATTCCTCGATCAAAAATTTGAGACCATAGTTGAATATGAGGATGGGTTCTACCACATCCTTGACCTAATTATTGTGTAGTTAGAACGTTCGAATAAGGTATCTACTGGGGGTTATGTTATGTAAATTAATTAAATAATTTATTTAATTAATTCATTTAATTCCAAAACAAATTACCTACTAAATGATTCCTATAATTCAAAATTGATAGGGATCTCTTCATTACACTAGGATCATTATGAGAATGTTTATTTGTAATTCATTACTGGATTAAGACTGGATGAGGACATCTGATTGAATCAATGTGAATCGAAAGGAAACAGACATATTGGATTCTACTGAATCTATTGTCAATGAATTCTTCACCAATTATTAATCAAATATTGATGTGGGTATCTTAAATTTCCCTTTCATCCCTTGACTAAATTATTGAGCATGTTATTATATTTCATTATTTTATATATGATCAATCTAATTAATTATTAGACCTTGTTCTATATTTTTAATTATTTCTATTATATTTTTATATCATTATTCAATGATTCTCTCCCCTAATTTCCATTATCCATTCTATTTTTTCATTAGTTATTGCCTAATGATTGATGCCCTTTTTCCTTGTTATTTTCCATCACATGTTCATCATGTTCTTCATAATTGGGAAATGAGGCCAAATTCGACATTGCTAGGTTTGTCATAGTGTGATTGAACCACCAAATTTATGGTGGATGTATAAACAATGAAAATATCAGTAATTTATAGATTCATAGGGATGTATTTCAATTATTGGGGATTAATTTGTGAATCCAGGAACCCAAGTTTATATGGGAGCATAATGGTAGTTTTTTGAATGCGCTACGTGATTCAAATGGGGGTATGATTCTAATTTTTGGCCACTGAAGAAACTGAATCTACCAAAAATTTCATTTCCCACAATTTTTGGTTTTCAAATGGATTATTCTATAATTTTATTGACAGTTATAGGTTCCAAAATAAATCATCATCATATTCTATTAAATCATGATATATATGGTATGTATTCTAATAAACTTGTGCCATGAAATCTAGAATTTGTTGAGATCTAGGGTTTTGGGATTGAGTAAAATATCACATGACATGTAGAGGGATAAAATTTAGTGTGAAACTAATTTTTTTGACTCAAAATATATGGGTAAATACCTAGGATCTCATGTGGCCCTACACATTTTGCATTTTGGCACATTCCGTGTACTGGATCATAGCCACTTTATATGAGCACAGGATGAAGAGCACCTAGATCATCCTCTGTAGGCCAAGAAATGATCTCTAGTACCATTACATATTTTTTTGTAATACATGGAAATGGATCTACGTTCTGGATAATACATGGACAAGAGTTTAATTAAGGTCACATATAGTGTGACCCATGGTAATTGATGTTTACTTCTTTATTAAATAGCTTCATATCATATCTCCATCATTTTGTCTCTATTATTTTTCTATGTGTAGAATTTCGTTATTGCTCTTATATGTAGAAAATGATGGTGGAATTATTAGTGTATATTGAGATATGATGCAAGATTTTCTAATCTTTACAATTCATTAGGCAGTTCATGATGATGGCAGTGATCGGGTGAGATCATCATTGAGAGTTAGGGGTCAGAAACCCCCTAATCATACTAGTATGTTTGTCCCCCAAAATCTTACTCCTACTGAGTGGTAGCCACTGATGGGATAGGGAATATTTCCTTCATACTCTTCTACCTACTGATTGGTTGTCTCTATTGGACTAGAGAATGGGTCCCCTGCCTTTGAGGGGTACCACCCTGATCGAGTAAGGTTTGATACATATACCTATTGAGTGGTACCCAACTAGATGACTAGGGAATATGACCTCGACCTGCAGAGTGGTACCCACTGATGGACTGGGGAATGGATCATGCAACTACTGAGTGGTACCCCTGATGGACTATGGTCTGGGTTCTCTACCTATTGAGTTTACCACTTGACATTATAGGGCATTATTCTTCTACGTAATGAGTGGTACCCCATGATGGACTTGGGAATCGGTTCTCTACCTACTGAGTGGAATCCCTTGATGGACTAGGGATTGTGTCCCATACATAAAGAGTGGTACCCCCTAAAATACTTGGGAATGGGTCCTCTACATACATATTTGTACCCCTAATAGACTAGGGAGCAAGTCATCTACTTAGTGAGTGGTACCCCTTTCTAGACTAGGGAGTGGTCCCTATAATGATTCTGTGGAACCCCCTAACACACATGGTCTTGGGTCCACTGTATATCTAATAGGTGGAACCCCTTGTTTTATAGAGGTGTGGGTCCTCTACTTAGAGACTATACTAACATAAATATGCAGTATAGTGGTGAGGTGTGGGTCCTTCATTTGGTTACATCCTCAGATGGTAACATGAGATGCTATGCATCAATTATGGACCATTGGTTCTATAGGGAGGATCATCATCCTACACTGGTCAATGAGATGGAAAACCCCTTTATCTCTTTACTAGTATTATTATATGAGATATATATATATATATCCAGGTTTTGGGGTATCATTTCCCTCTTTCCCTCGATTATGATAAGTACTTCCATCATGTCTCTTACTAATCCCTCGGTAGTTTTTGGGGAATCCTGTATGGTATGTATACACTCACTCCAACATGGGAATTTCCATCAGGTGTCATGTATTATGAAGAAAATAGACCAGTGAATGGTGATTTCAAAGGAGTATATGGATTAATTGGTGTATTTGACCACATATGGTAACTTATGGCCAGATACCAAGAGTCAGAATCTATAAACATTCATTATTTCCCAATTATTTTCAATTTGAGATATTTTTCTAGACGATCATTTATTTTCTCCTTTACTTCTCATATTACATTATTTTACTCATTTTTATTTCATATAGGTTATTATAAATATTTTTTTGCTCTATATATTAATGTTTTTAAATACTATTCATATTTAATGTTGCATGGATATTGATGGGTTTACAAATAGATTATCATTAGGAAAGGGTACCTAATATTAGTTATCATTTCTTGGTGCTAGTCTCATGCACGTGTACTAAGGGAGTGGGATTGTGGTTGTTATAGTTCTGTATTCTTTGGACTAGAGGGGTACTAGTTTTCGGTTCATTTAATATTGGTGTCAGAGGTGTTTTGAAATTATGATAGTGTTTGAGTCTTTTTTATTTATGATGATTATTTGGGAACATAAGGAAATGGGGCCAATGTGTATTAGGTATCTATTTTAGGCTAGGGTACCCAGCATTACTATGTATGCCAATTTATCAATTCACCTAGAGTATAACTATCTTATTTATGACTCGTCATATAGAGAAATTGGTTGAAAGGATCATTGGTACATCCATTATATATGATTGAGTACTTTGAATTTCCTTCATCATTTAACCCCTTTATATATGATCATATAATTTTTGTATGTCTTGATTAACTCTCAGGATAACTTCAAGAAGAAAACCATCTAGGTTACCTATTTGGATCATGATGAAAATATGATGATTTATGAGGCCTAGGTTCCATTCCCTCTCAAGAGATCATTCATCCAGTTAGGAAGGTTGCACCACTACCTCTTGTTGATTAGTAGATTATACTAGCAGAGTAGGCTAAAGAAACGTGCCAACATAGTTTACTATGTGAGTTCCAACTTTAGAGTCTGCTAGGGATCTGTTGATATCCATATCACTAGGGATAAGATGATTGGAATTACATGGTTATCTAATAATTATAGAATATGTGAGCACCGAATGATTATATTGTTTCACTAGAATCCATCCTTTTTAATGGAGTAGTTGGCTGTTGGTGGAGAATAGTCATGTGGACACATTATGGGTCAATAGTCTTATGGCCTAAAGTCCATCATCTATTTCAAGGGGAGTACCACCTTCATTTTTTTCACATATTTTGTATTTAAAATCTTTTAGAGCAGCATTAGAGGGAGATGATGGTTCATGAGTATTCATCAAGGTTCACTAACATTATGAAATACCTCCGCTACATGATTCATTATGGTTACTTCTAATCATAGATGTTTGAGAAGGTTCCTTGTTGAGTCACATGTGTCGTTTTTGTACCTCGATGAATTATCATATATGATGATGTGAAAGAGCCGAAACTAGTGATGAATATATATCTATATGAGGTATTCCTTCTTTCTAGTGATGGATATAGTTTTCATGTGGATTATTTTTCTATTGCAGCTAGTAGGCACCAGTCAAAAATCTCTTGATATATGTTATCGCCTCATAGATGGACTCAAGAAAATAGTCACTAGTACATGGAATGTGTAGAGGACTAAAAAAGATTTAAGAGGATTGATTTTATACATTTGATATGCGAGGTCACATGAAACATCAATTTCCAACCTAAAGTGCTGGTAAGTGTAGGAAGTTGTAGAATGTACTACCATAATAGAGGTAGCCCTGTGACCATTGTTCTCTTAGCCCTATTTAGGGTGGCCCCTATGGGGACAACGTTGAATTAAGAGTTTATGGGGATCCCAAAGGATGATTTTATGGTACATGATGATATTATAATGAGAAGCCTCCACCAATTCCACTATGAGGCCCACCCCCAGCTTAAGGAGATTGTTTTCTGGGTCCTGTGTAACCGCAGGATATAAAGGAATATGGCCAAGTGTCTCACAATATTATTAGAGGATTGATAAGTGTTTATTATTATATTTATTTAGTATAGAAATATGTAGTTTGACATCTTTCCTTTATCAACTTACTCCTAGTACAAGAGATGAAACTCCAAGTTGATATTTTTTCCAAATATCTTTGGCATGATGTTGCTACGGCGGACACTTATTCAAAAAGTCTTATTTGTTGGAAGTATGAACTGTTTCATTAGAGGCGTGTTTTTTATGGGACCTCCTAGTCATCTCAATGATTCCATATAAATTCATCTTGGGTAGGGATTTATTTTCCTTGTTTCAATCCATGATTGACATTCATCGTAGCTAAGGGCTACTTTCCTTCAAATTGTTGGGATAATATTCTTCTTTACGGGAATGAGAGATATTAGGGATGAGTTGGTTGGTTTTGTGAGTAGGAAACTACAACCCATAACATATTAATTGGATATTTTACCCATTGGTGTAATGGGGTCTTCAGGAATCTGGGTTCATTTAGTCATGGAGGATTATATGGACATCTCCCATGAAGATGTTCTCATACTACCTCATAGGCTGGTGATGGATATTTTCATTGACTTGCACTATAGTACCACTCTAATATTTTTATCAACACATTGGATAACCCATATAAATCTTATGAAATTTAAGGTATAATAAGACTACCTACTAAAGAATGGTTTTATAAGTCCTAGGGTTTCCCCTTTGTAAATACCAGTTTATTTCAAGAAAAAGTCATACAGGAGCTTGTAGATCTGCAATAATTATAATTTCCTAAACCGTGACATGATAACGAACAAGTATCCCATTAACTAGATTAATTTACTTTTTGATTACTTGTGAATAACTATTAGATTATAAAATATAAATATTAGGTATGGATATCCCCATTTAAGGGTATATAGGGGAAGATATTACAAATCTATCCTTCTAATATTTCAATGAACACTATGATTTCATGGTGATTCTTTTCCAAGTGAATAATTAACCTATTGTATTTATTGATATGATGAACCATGTTTTTTATCCTTGTACCAATTTGTTCTTCTATTCATTGAATACATACTCATCTAATCTATGTCAGTGGTGGAGACTGCAGAGCATTTGATGATGGTCATAGACATTTTTAGGATAACCATATTTATGTTAGGATCTCGATGTTCCAATACTCGATATGTGAGGTCCATCTTCTACGACATGTCATTTTTTAGCATGTATTAGCTATGGGCCTAGTTAAGTTTGATGCAATTATTTCATGTGATCCACCCAATAGCTTTTTAAAAGGTGTAGAGTTTCCATTTCATAGAGTTGTACTACTATAGATTCAAGGATTAATAATCTAGGATATGAATCACTTTGACCACCCTGACGTGGAAAGGGAATTTGAATTACTAGACTAAGAATATTTGGATTTCCTTTGAAGAGTTGAAGATAATGATGACAGGTACCATTGTTATGATACTACTAGAGGTGGGCATGGAGTAAATAGTATATTGTGATGCCTCTAGAATTTGGATTGAAGTAATATCATTGTATAGTAAGCTAGTGATCGCATATGGATCAATTTTGTTAAGACCCCATGATATGAACTATGAGACTCATGACTTGTATTTTACAGTGCACGTATTTGTTCGGAGGTTGTGGAGGAAATATCATTTTGTATAACACATTATTCTATATTCAGACCATTAGAGTTTCGTATCTATCTTTACATAGAGTGATATAAACTTTATATTGAGGAACTTATTGGAGATCCTTCATGAATATGACATTGATATAGTCTATACATATAAAATGGGAAATGTGGTGGTAGATTCTCTCGGTAAGACATTTCATTCTCGTATGTCATATGAGGTCTATAAGAAATGGTCTTCCTTATAGCTGACCCTGGATGGAGATAATGGGGTCTCATATATTTATGTAATGTTGTTGACTCCACCACTTCTCCAATATCTATGGGATGCTCAGTTAGCGGACATCAACTATGATATTCAACATGACTAGATATTATCAGCAGATTGACTATATTTTTTCTCTATTGGAGGGAATAACATTATCCCTTTCCAAAGACTGATGATGGATCCATTCAAGTTGTGATGGGAGGTTAGGAGGGAGTTTCAAGATTATCTATTGGTTGTATTTCCCAGTCTGGGATGTTGTATAGGTATATTTAGTAGTTATTTTGGTGGGTAGTCATAAGGTCGATTGTTATCAAGTTTGATTTTCAATATCTTATATACCAATAAATTATGGACAAACACAATGTTCAAGAAGGTTTTTCCATCCTCTTGAGATCTTATAGTGGAAATGGGATGAAATACACATGGAAATTTATGATAGGGATTCCATGGAAAACAAGAGGCCAAAATAGCATCTATGTGACACTTGATCAGATTACTAAGTCAGCCAACATAATTTATATTAAAGAGGAGAGTTTGGTAGAGTAATTGGGGTAGTTTTACATTCATAATATCAGCCTCCTTCGTGGGGTTCCAGTAATTATTTTCTATTATCTTGATGTATTGTTTGTGTCATGGTTGTGCAGAGGCATGTAGAATGAATCTGAGACCCAATTGATAATGAGTATAGTTTTTACCACAAGAATTATGGATAGGTAGAGCACCCAATCCATCAACTAGAGGATATGATGAGTTCATACATGTTATATGTTTTCCAATTTTCTGAAGATCCATTTTCTTTGGTATATTTTCTTTATAATAATATATATCACTCTGTTATCAGAATAACAACATTTGGGGACCTATACGAGAGACCCTACTGATCGCCCTTATGTTTGACTATGATTCGTGAGGAACCTCTTGTTGGGCCAAATGTGGGAAAAGTGATGATACATAAAGGCTATGTGATATATCAGAAGATGAGGACAGTTTAGATAAATACAAAATCTTATGCATATCAATGTTGTAGTCCCTTGGATTTTATTCATTGAGAACATGTTTTACTAATAGTCTTTCTAATATTAGAATAGTGGATATTTTTATAGCATAAAAATATATCCACAAGGTTCATAAGGTCATTTGAGATCCTACATTGGGTTGGTGAGGTTTCTTATAGCCTATAAATACCCCCATATTTGGAGTGTTTACCATAAGTCATCCATTTGTCACAACTACAATGATACATTCATGATCCAACACACATTATTAACTATTCAAGATAGACATCGAGGTTGGAGACACCATCAATGAGTACTCAGTGGTGATATTTGATTGTTAGAAGATGATCATATAAGTACGTAACATTCCCTTTGTCATGTGGTGTGGAAGTATGGAATCATACATGAGATATCCTAGGAGCATGATATCAAGATGCATGCTTTGTATCCCTAAATTTTTTATACATTATTATTTTCGAGAATGAAAACCATTTGAGGGAATAATATAGGGAATAAAGTTTTCTCTTGTAAGACATTGAAATAAATAATTAAATATTTTCAGTTCTAGGTGCTGAGATGACATGGGATTTCATGATCCAGTGATCTTTGAATTAATTTCATAAAAATATTCAATATATATTATATCAAGAATGCACAATTTTTAAAAAATAATGGAATATCTCCCAAATAATTTCCTATATAATAAATCTAAGACCACAGTGGGATTATTATTGTGTGTTTTTACCCAAGTCACAGCCTAATGTTTATAGGTGTCAGATATTTAGATGAGGCTATCAATGGTGGGTATGTTAAGTGAATTAATAAATTATTTTCATTATTTAATTTATTTCATCGATAAAATGAATTTAACCATATAAGTATCCTTTCATGGTAAATATCTTAGGTTACATTCAGAACCATGGGATTTTTGAGATGTTTTTCCTTCATTCATCAATGTATGATTGATATCAAATGATGACATATGATCAGATCAAGGTGAATCAACTAGTAGTGGACACAATAGATCGTCCAAACTTGTTAGAGAACTTGTTATTCACTAACAATCGATTAAATCATGAGTTAGAGGTCATCAGTTTTGGTTGGTGACCTTTATTAAAATATTTATCATGTTATTATCTAATATTCATTGATCCGTGATCAATTTAATCCTTCACATGAGACTGTTATATAATTTTAATTGTTTAAATCAGATTATTCTCATTATTCCATGTTTCTCAACCAAAATGTCATTAATCATTGTTTGTTTGTGAATAAGTCATATATAATGATTTATGCACTTTTGGTTTTATTCCATTACTCCAAATCATACTCATGTTGTCACAACTAGGTTATTAATCCATGTTTTACATTTCTGGGCACAGTTGAGCATGATAAAACCCCAAGATTCATTGTGGATGTGCACAAAATGACGGGATCCAAGGATTTCAAATAGATCATGATGGATTTCTGGTAGTGATGATGTATTCATGTATATGGGATATGAAGTGTAAATGTAAATAGAAATATAGTTTTATGATATGCACTATGTGATTCATATGGGTGGACGGATTGGGATTTCCTAGCATTAGTTGTCCAAAATCGACTAACAAAGGCAAATTTTCATCAATATTTAGTGTTAAAAAGGTGGATACATAGGTATGATAGGAGGATATGGTTTCCCCATGAAACATTATATGGTTTTCTATAAATTATGATGTACATTGGGTGTACGATGATGAACACATTCCTTGCAATCCAAAAATATTTGGCATTTATGGTTTTGGGTTTAAGTTTACTATCACTTTCCATATAGAATGACAACATTCCATGTGGAATTAATCCATAATACTCAATATTTACAAAGGATAAATGTCCAGGATCCCATGCGGCCTAACACATATTGCATTTCAGAACACACCATGTACTAGAACATGGCCAATGTATATGGGCATTGGTGGACGAGAACACATCTCGGCCTTAGGATATCGGTATATTCTATGAATTAACATTTTATGCATTGTAGTAATACATGTCCAGTGAGTTGTGTGTTTTTTAGAACACTTTTAGAAGGCAAAGCTTAGACACCATATAGACCTTTTACAGGTTTGTTAGCACTTTATGAAACATCTACATCTCAAATGCCCTTCATTTTGACTAATATTTCAACTCATGTGTATCCAATCATGATCCTTTCTCAACGTAGAACATAATTGGGATCTTAATAGTGGCTTTTGAGATATGATGTGATATTTTTTTATCATAATTCTTTTTTTGGTGGTGCTTGATAATGATAGTGATCAAGTAGGATAACCAGAGAAAGGATGGGGTCAGGAACCCCTTATCGTACCAAGGCATGGGTCCCTCATACTCCTCTACCCACTGAGTGGCACCCCTTGAAAGAGTAGGGAAATGGTCCTCTACCTACTCAGTGGTACCCCATGACAAGATATAGAGTGGTTCGTATACTAATTAATTGGTAACCCATGATAGAAGAGCGCATGGGGGTTAAACCTATTGTGTTTTATCACCTAATGTACTGGGGAATTGGTCCTCAGGCTATTGATCGGTACCCTGTGGGGATCTAGGGAGTCTGTACTCAAACTGCTGATAGGTACCCCCTAAAAAACTAGGGGTTGCGTCATCTACTAACTGATTGGTACCACTGAAGAAGTAGGATGTGGGTCCCATACATACTGAGTGGATCCTCATTGATGGACATGGGATTGGGTCCTCTTCCAATAGAGTGATACCCCGCTAACAGACTAGGGAATGTGTCATATACATTTATAGTGGTAAAACAATAGTCTACTATGCTTTAGTTCTTCTACCTACTTAGTGATACCCCATGGTGTAATAGGGTGTGTTTCATCTACCTATTGAGTCATACACCCTTGATAAACTATTGTGTGGGTCCCCAAGCTTTTGAGTGGAACCTCCTGATGCACTAGGGTGTGGTTCTACTATATATCTCACGATTGACACCACCTTATGGTATATATGTTTGAGTCCTCTACTATGATATTTTTCCCCTTGATAGTTTCTCAAAGTGGTAATGTGTGGGTACTCAAATTGGTGACATATTCATAGAGGTATGTGGGTTGGTGGGAATTGTTGATGGACCATTAGAGCTATAACAAGACTCTTCCTACGAGGTTGGTCTACAGGATGTATATCTATTTTATTCCTCTACAAGTTTTATTTTACAATATTTATATGTGTGTGTGTGTGTGTTGTTGGGTTTTCCCCTCTTTGATTTGGATCAGATGACTACATCAATCAGGTATCTGATTTCTTTTTAATAAGTGTTTTTTATTCCAATATTGTATTTATATAAGCTCCCATTCATGGTCCTTTCCCTCATTTATCAATACATATGCAGATGAAAGATCAGTCTACCCAAAATTTAGAGAAGCATATAGATACATGGGTTTATTTCTCTACAAAAGGTGGTTGGTTCTAGGAAATCAGGAGTTGGGCACTATCAGATTTTTTCATTTTTAGTTATTATCAGTTTGATACATATTTTCTAGAAGGTCAAAAAATTTTACTTTACATTTCAGATTATATTGTTATACTATTTTTTATTCCTTATAGGTTATTTCATTCATGGTTTTACTCTAGATATTATTGTATTATATTATTATTCCACTACAATTATTCAAAGATATGGTTGGTTGTGTGTGTGTATAGGTACATTTGGTAAATGCCTCCCATATTAGTTATTCATCATAAGAACATGATACTATCTCCTTTCCAATGGAGGTAGTCTTATGGGTTTTGACATACCGGTCTTCTACTGCTATGTGGGGCCCCGTGGGTCATGCCATTACATATCTCTTAACGTGCTTCTCAACCTTCCCCTAGATCCTAATTTCTCGACATATATAATTTTCAAAGAACTACTATCTCCAGAAGCCTATATGGGATAGCCCCAATTGACATGTATGAGTTAAATAAGTAGTTATATGATAATTTCTACAAAGGCTTCATATTACCTAGTTCATCACCTTGGGGGGTATTTTTTCTCTTTGTCAAGAAAAAGGACGGATCTATAATGATGTGAATTGATTTTTAAGAGCTCAAAATGGTCACCAAAAAGAACAAGTATCCCCTTACAATTATTGATTACTTGTTCTGTCAACATTGATGATCTTAATACTTCTTAGATGTAGATGTTAATTCTAAATATCATCAAATGATGGTCACGATTAGATAGATATAGAAGAAATTTATATATATAAGGTAAGGATGAAATG
This sequence comes from Viscum album, assembly GCA_963277665.1. NCBI lineage: Eukaryota > Viridiplantae > Streptophyta > Magnoliopsida > Santalales > Viscaceae > Viscum > Viscum album. Next base: position 39,467,367 of record OY728129.1, on the reverse strand, counting down.
ATTTTACAGTGATTTTCTTCAAAGATACGAATTCTGTTGAAATCATTATGGATTTTATTAATATTGTATTTATAGTGTACCATGAAAAAAAATTGTATTTATTTAAGTCATTCTAATCAATTCTAAGAGAAATGTGGAAAATTAAGAATATCTATGTATAGTATTTATGTCGTTAAGAAAGTATAAGAAATATGATAAGTTCATCATGTGTGAATTTTTTATAATATAAGTGACATTATTTAGATATTTTATCATATGTGATGGAATATTTGTGGACCCTTCAAAAACAAAGGTAATTTATTATTGTCTAATACCTTCAAGTGTCATTGAAAGAATCATTTTTATTAGATTACCTAGGTAATACCTACAAATTATGAGAATGTTTTTATAAATTTCTTGCAGACTAACTATGATAAAAAAGATGTAGTTAATATATAATGTTCGAAGAATATGAGGAATGATTTGTGTCTCTCAATTACAAGATAAATATTATGACTTTTATCATACTAACTATATGAACCTGGTTTTTCACTCAGGTATGTACCCCTTAGATTTTAGTATAATTATTTATTTAGGGACTAATATGGATACTTAATGATTTAGAAAAGGGTCTTGGAGGTTTTCATGGCTTTTTAGAGACCGGCAACCCATCTTTTTGGGAAAACTGCCATGTCGCACAGTTGGCACATGGTTTTCCAAAATGTGGAGATGGTTTATTTTCATGAAGAACCATATCTCATGGTTGGACATTGATGTGTGGATTATCTATGTGAGTTCCCCTTCTTCCAAGGTCACTATGCAGACAAACAGTGCATATTCTATTTTTCTGAGTAATTTTACCATTTTCCCATGATGATCTAATAAGATCCCCTCCTTCCTAATCTGAGATCTAGTATGGTTAAACTATTTGTCTTTAATTTTTGATCTTTTGAAGGAATAACCTAGAGATCAACATATCACCCTCAGGTAGGATACATTTATTCATTTCTCTCCACATTTTATACTAAACGACATGTACTTGAGTCCTTTTTAGTCATCCTTCTTCTATCTTTCTCTAGACTTAATTATCGAGGTGTGAGTGTTTTTCCTTTTTTTCTCAAATATAATCCATTCTAATCTAATTAAATGGATGATTCTGAAGGAGTTGAGTAATACAAGACTCATTTTGGTGGTCTATAACTTATCCCTCATGTTAGTTGATTTTGTAATTGTCATTTGGGGCCTTTCTATTTCATCGATTGTTGTTTTTTAGATTTATATAACATTATTATACTTATTAGAACGACATCACTATTATAGTTCCAAATATGTGATTAGTTGTTAGTGTATATTCCCAAAAATCCATTCATCCCATGTTGGATGATATGACATAATTTTCTTCTTAGTGCATGAAACATTTGAGCCACCATTCAAGTGTGCCTTTGATTGACCATTCTATGGGAAAACGTTTTAATATTAAATGGATTTATTGATAATGTAAATTTAATAATGGTATGTACCCTGTATGATCACTACTTGACCCACATAAGGCAAGTTCTTCAATTTGATAATTAAATGTTAAATGTGAATTGGTATGTATACAATTTATATAACTTGGCCTTAGAAAATGTAATCGAATAACGGGTTACATGTCGGTATAACCCCTTTCCACATTAATGGAAGGTATCTAAATGAACATTAAATTTGGAATGTTTTATAAATGTATTAAATGAATGGTTTCATAATACATGGAATTTTCAAACAAATTAAAGGTAATGGATTGATCCATAGGAAATATATATATAACTTGATTATCAAATAGTAGTGGGCTAACATGAGCTCTCTATGGATTATTATTGGAGAATGTCATCAGCACTCTGGAACCCCATTCTGATTCTAGTACATGGATTGATTATCTTGAGACCCACCTATAACCTGATACTTTTATAATATTTATATTCCAAGTATGACACCATAAGATCCCACATGTAGTACAGTATGATATCGTGGACACCTTCCCTAGATCATGCATTGACAATTAGGTTCCATGGTTAAAGCCCATTGCGACCAGTCTTTACACAGTACCATTTTACCATGGAGGAATTTATTGAAATAGAAGGAACATCAATGTGGAATTCCATGGACTATGCTCTTGGATTACACTCTTACCCCATTATAGGATATAGTTATTACTAAGTCAGTGACCCTTGCGGTCTATGTTTCTTTGGTTATTACCTTGGAACATAATTATTAATTATCATTGATTGTTTCCTTGCTACAACATGGATCCTTCACTATTAACAACTTGAAAATTAATTATAAACTGGTAACAATCAAATAATGAATTGGTTACATGTTCAGAAACCAGTAGAGGGCTGAATCTAAAACTTGGGTATTTAGTTACAATATACTACCTTACATTATATATGGATTCCTTCACATTATTATATTTTATTATACAGGCTGGCTATTATAGAAACTATTGGTGGTGTCCCTCTGAGATTTATTTCACACCCTATATGGGATCCTTTTGGTACCTGGATTAGATTACATGATTTTTCATTTTGATAAAGGGAAGCACTCAGCTTTGAACTCATGATTTCTTCCTGTTTGGGTTGAAGTTTGATAGCAGATGAATGAGCTAGATCATCGGATTCTTGGGATAGTCATTGATTTACTTTATATTTTGTGGAACGTTTTATGCTTGGTGTCTTAGATCCATGTTTTCTTCTTTTCTAGATACATGAAATACCATCATAAGTTTTTGTATCTCATTCTAGTTATTACAATTTTTGTTATCCTTGATAATGTATTACTTTTTTCTACATCAGTTGTTTAATTATATTGATTCCATTATTTACCAATGTTTTTTATCCATCATGCTATACTTGGTTAATGAGGGCATAGTCTCCCCATATACACACCCTAGGCCCTCACTTCCAGTTGGCAGTCTCTAGCATTTGGGAAGATGTGCTTAAGGCAGAGTGGACTATAGGGAATAGGGCACCTATTAAGTAGAATCCAGGCCCGGGACGTCACAAAGTGGTATCATATGCTTTCCATTCATAACTATTTGTGGACAATAGTCATGAGATTATGAACTCTATGGGACATGGTCATAAGCAGTTCTTGGGCATCCCGAAGCCATGTTTGGGGTAAAATCCATGTAACCTAAAATGAATATTTTTATTCTGTTATTTTTTCTATTATAGTTGATATTATTTTATTGTTAGGTGACACACATGTTGTGTGTGGTTTTTTTATACTGATTGTGGATTTATTGCTTCCTTGGCCTGATGATTTGAGGGAATGGAGAAAAAATCCTGAATCGTTTTCGACACCTAAAATATGCATGTCATGCATATTTCTATTCTATATATGTGCATTAAATTTCCTTACATTTCTTGTAATTATTGTTGTTGTTTACTGATGTTGTGATAGTTAGCTTCGTCACGTATTACTTTTGGTTGGGTATGAGTGATTTCTTATCTCAATTCATGATGTATATGGTCCCTAATGGGTTGAATGAATAATTTACCGGCTGAAGCCATTATGATATAAAAAAATGGGTATCATTTTTATTGACAGGTGTATGTGCACTGATTCTACAAAAAGTATTATCCATTATAAATTGAATCATGAAGTCTAAAATGAATTAGGTGCACATCCTTATCCTTCCATGTCATGCCTATTTATGGTAATGGATTAAAAATATTAATTAGATTTAAAACAGAATGAAACGTATACATGATCACTTACAGATACCTGACCATCTAAGTGGGTAGTTGGGGTAGTATGTATTCGGTTGTGAGTTTTCATACAATGATATTATACTACTGATGTTATATTTTTTTTCTTAATCTTTTTTTTCGAGTGTACTTGGAATTTTAGAAAAATGTTACCATGAAATCCTCGTATCCTGCATTAAGAGTGTGTCAAAGACCATGCACCAGACGTGGTGGGCCTTGATCCACAATAGTTACTTCCAGGAGTGACACTCTAGGCACCACCATATGTACATGATCTGGGAACTGATTCCAATATTCTTAGTCATCTCCTAGATCTGATGTAGTCCATGCATGGTTCTCCATTGAATGCACCTACAATGACTGATCTGACTCCAAATTTGAACCCACAACATCCCCACACCTTTTAGAGGAATGGAATTATTTCAGACGTTGATTCGTGGCTAGAGGATATGTTGTCTATTTTAGACCGTATAGAAATGTATCTAGAATAGATTTTCAACCTTACTACATACTTGCTTTTGTATTTGGAATAGCATTGGTGGGATGTGATTTCCCAGGCCGGTCTCCATGAAGATATGTTATGGGATGCCTATGAGACTATTTTCTTTGATTAGTTCATTCCAAAATCACTGAGAGATGCTAGAGCCAAAAAGTTCATGCATATCAAGTCGGGTTCTATGTCAGTTGTGGAACAATAATAATATTTCATGGAGTTTTAGTTCTTTTCACCTCTTCTAGCTGGATAGGATCGTCCATGTGCTAGAATCATCGAGGATCAGATCTAGTATGACATCGGTTCGTAGGTAAATTTTGTCACCTACCTAATTTATCTAAAATAGTAAATCAAGCTCTTATCACCGAGTGTAACCTGAGGGATTGAAATAATATTGGGTTTAAAAGATCATTGTCAATACAGGCCATTAGTTCTTCAGGTGGAAGGAAACGTTCTCTTAAGGATTCTCATCAGGGCAGTGACAACTAGAGTACACATATTAATAGATCATTGGTATGTGATCAGTGTATAAGATGATGGAATTCAATTCCTCATTGTGATAGGGAGCCACTGGAGTTATGGGCTTTTAGTTCTATGGAGCATCTTCTGAGTTTCTGTAGGACCTTTCCAGAAGCTTTGAGTGGGAATGAATTGACACTAACTCCACCTTCAAGAGTGGTTTATTTTACACCACTTTAGTGTGGGAGTTAGAGTAACACTTGCAGGTCTGGTCGGGTGGGTGTTGTGGTTATGGTAGCCATACCCCTAATCACCAGCAGTGCCATCAGAGTAGTTTTGATCATGATAGTCAACCTGTTTTATAGGTTTTTGGATCAATCCTGTTTGATGAATTACATCAGGTACCTCTGGATTAGGATGTGGGACTATCTATAGTTATATGTACCATTATAGTAGACTCTACTTTAATATCTACTTTCATTGATACAGGTTGTTCAAACTAATTTACGTCTGTATCCATTTTGTAGAGTCTCATGTATGAAATATAGTATTATTATGGTGTAATGACCCTAGATACACATTTGGGGATACAAATAGAGGGAATATTCTTGTATAGGGATTGTCCCCTTGAGTTAGGCAGTTACCCTTTCTTATGGGACCTATTTAACATTGAGATGTAAGACAATGATTTCATATTCAGGATGAGTTGGTTGGTTCACTATCGATCTTTTGTGGACTTCTATCACCATATGGTATCTTTTACATCACCAAAATCTAGCAGTTATTTACTTAAATGTATGTGGGGTGTTCATGCTGGAAGAGCTGGACCAAAGGATCATGGGGTAATTGAATTGAAAGCCCAGATTTCCAATATCTTCATGGAGGATATAGGGTTTACATAAAAATTATTTCTTTAGTATGGTGGATCATTTCAGAGATGTCATGACCGGAGACTTTTATAGATTAACTAATGATATAGAGGTTGATGTTATGATAAACATTGTTCCAAGAGCATATCAAATTTCAATTATACCGTATAGGATGGTGCCTATTGAGCTCCATGATATCAAGAGGGATTTAGAGGACATAGAGTCCAAAGGTATTATACGGATCGGTATATCTTCTTGGGGTTCTCCTATTATTTTCTACATGAAGAAAAAAAGAACCATATTACTATACATGGATTACCGATGGATTAACCAGCTTATAGTTAAGTACTGATATTCAAAACTTCAAATATATTATCTCTTGGACTAGCTCCAGATAGCTAGGGTTTTCTCTAAGATCAACCTGAGATCAGGACATCATTATGTTCATTTTAGGAAATCAGTGAAACCTCATATGTCTTTTCTTGCAGGTATGATCTGTATGTGTACCATGTTATACCTTTCAGCCTAATTAATGTGTCATCTGTTTTCATGGCCATGATTAATAGGGTGTTCTTCCAATATTTGAATTCTTTTCCATTGTTCAATATGGATTCTATCTTGGTGTATTCTCACAAACTTAGCGACCATCCCAATCATCTTGAGATCATTCTAAGTACCCTAAGAGAGCATTAGATCTATACCATGAATTCTAAGTGCCACTTATAGATCAACAAAGTTCACTTCATGTGTTATATTCTGTAAGAATTAGGAGTATAATTTGACCATAAAATGGTTATTTTTTTATTTTACTGGTATCATCCCATTAATTGTTTTCAAATAAAGAGTTTCTTAGATATTGATGGATATTAAATGCATTTCACGTAGAACTTGAATCCCCTTTATTCACCTCTCACCAGTCTTACAAAGAATAATGTCAACTTCTTATGGTCAAAAGAATGTGGGAAATCAGTTTTGGAGGTGAAAGGGAGGCTTGTATTGGATCATATTCTGATCATCCAAAGCCATACATAGGATATACTATCTTCTATGATTCATCAGGAATAATCCTAAGAGGAGTTATGATATAGGAGATAAAATTTATTGTGTATGGATCTCTGTAATTGAGGCCTCAAGAGATATTCTAAAAGACACATGACCTTCTGCTGGAAATATTTTTACAGGCCATATGTTTCTGGTGACATTATCTGTTGGGAGAACAGATTGTAGAATACACGGATCACAAGAGACATAAATATATCTTTTCACAAAATGACTTGATCATCATGTATTGAAGATGATTCAAATATCTAAAATATTTTGATTATAAGCATTTTTATACACCTATAATGGTTAATGTATTCACTTATAAACTGAATTGGAAAACTCAAACAGGGGTTGTATGGGATGCTGATGATGAATGGAAGTTAATGGACGTTTTTTCTGAGTAGCAACTGGAGTTTCAAGACAGTCACAGGTATTATTACCTCTCATCCTTGACAATTACCGATTTCTTTCATGAGAATGTGATGAGTTTACAATTTTCAAATCATGAAGTCTTGGTTATTAGTGAGATAATATCTATATATAACTCGATTAAAGATATGTTTTTAGACAGAGACAATATCTTGTATATGCACTGAAATGTGTAGATCCCAAAATATTTGAGAAGGGATTTGATGAAAGAGTCCCACACTGCACAATGGTTAGTTCATCTTGAAATCATAAAGATATATTGATACATGTGACACAAGTATTGGCGCCCTTCGATGAAATTTCATATAAAACAATTTTTCACTTGGTGTTCAACAAATCAACAGGTGAAGGAAGAGAACCATTGACCTGTGTGAATGTTACAGCTACATACATTCTTGGAATAGAAATGAGAATATGTTTCCATGTACATTGTATTCAGGCTTCTTGGGTTATGAATAAGTAGAAATGCTATATGGGTTTTCATTGACCATCTAAAGAATGTTTCCCAATTCAGTCCAATTTAGAAGACATTATCATTTGATCACATGGGAAGACTGTATGTTTATAAAATTGTATGACTACACTGGATCCCACATACTATTATTTCATAAAGGTATTATCATTTCACATCACAGTTATGAAATGGTTTTCAAAAATATATGGTTACTAACATGATTATAAGCACAACCTTTCACCCATACACTGATAGAAAATTGGAATGGACAATACAGGTCTAAGAAGACATGTTCTAAACATGTGTATTTGATATCGATGGTTCTTGGAAGAAGTATATCCCTATCCTAATGTTCTTCTATAAGAACATATTATATTTGATGATGTAGGTGGCTCTTTTTGAGGCCTTATATGGAAGGCCTTTCTGTTCAACCATGTACTGGATAGAGGTGTGTGAGGAAACCATAATGGGTCCTTTTCTCATTCAAGAGACATTATAGCCAGTTCATTTTATCATAATGTTTATTACTACTCCCTATTCTTGACCAAAATATTATTTCGATCACCATCAATGAACCCTAGAGTTATAGGCTGGGGATCGTTTTTTCTTTCAGGTATCTATCTAGATTGGAAATTGATGGTTATAGAATCAAGTGGAGTTGCCAATTAATTACGATGGTCAGTTTGAGATCCTCGAGGGAGCCAGGTCGGTAGCCTATCAGTTTTTACGACCTTATTGGAACCATTCAATGCATGATGTCTTAAATGTTTCACAACTTTTCTCGTATCATGCCAACCTATCTCATAACTTTGATCCCATGGAAATTGATTTAGAAGATGATGCAACTTTTAAGGGGTATCCAGTACGCATCATCGATAGGATCAGAAAGGTTCTCTAAGGCCAGTTTGTCCCAATAGTATGGGTACTATGTAATCATGGCCATATTCAGGATGAGACATGGGAGTGGGAGGATGATATACATGCTCAGTGGCCAAAATAGTTTTCTCAGGTTGTATTTCTCCATCCTTGGAAGGTGAACTCAGGGACCTATTCTTCTATGGGGGAAGACTGTAATAACCCGGTTTTTCACTGATGTATGGATCCTTTAAATATTCATAAAATTGTGTATTTTGGGCCTAGTATTGATGCCTAATGAGTTAGAAAATGTCATAAGGGTTTGTGGGGTCTATTATGATCCTAGAACACATATTTTTTGGAGACCTGGCCATGATGCATATTTGGCACATGGTTTTCCAAATTGTGTTGATGGACTATTTTTTGGAAAACCATATCAAATGGTTGTCACATAGTGGTGGCCTAACCATCCATGTCCCTCTCTATCCCTGGTAATCATCCATAATGTTCCCATTGTTCTTCAAACTATGTTGACAAACTGTGCATATGCTATTTTTTTTTGAGTAATTATACCATTTTTTTGATAATGATTTAATTATGTCCCCTTCATGTTCCTAATCTGAGATCCATGTCGATAAACCAATTTTTATTTCACTTAGGATATTTTGAAGTCCTAACCTAGGGATCAAGAGATCTCCCTCATCTGTTATTTGTTCAGGATTCTTTTCATCAGGTTTGATGCACAACAGTAAGCAATCAATTCATTCGTAGTCGTTATTCTTCTCTATTGGTCTCAGCCTAGTTATCGAGGTGTGATATTTTTTCCCTTTCTTATAATCTACTAAATTATAAGCCACATAAAGTGCCAATATCGGAAAATGAGACTCCTAAAACTTAAGGTGGGTGGTCTATAAATCATCCCTTAAGTTCACTGATTTTGGAATTGTTCTATCGGCCCATCGATTTCCTAGGGTTCCAGTTATATAGTTTATATGACATTATTATACTCATTAAAACATTATGGTTATTATCTTAACAAATATTTGATTATTTTTTAATTTTTATGAAAATAATTCCATCCATTCTATATATGATTCTATGCCTTAATTTTCATCTTAGTGTTTGATAGGATTGAACCATCATACCAGTGTGCCTTTGATTGACCATTATAATGGTAATATTTCAAATATTAAATGCTTTGATTCACAATGTTAATTTCATAATGGTAAGTACCATGTGTTCTAACTACTTAATCCACCCAATAAATGTGATTCAAATTGATAATTAAATGTTAAATGTGAATTGGGAAGTATACTATGTATATGACTTGGACTTATCAAATGTAATAGAATAAAATGTTTCATGTATGTAGAACCCCTTAACATATTAATGGAATGTGGAGGAATGAACATTGAGTGTGGAATGTTCTTTAAATAGATTAAATGAATGGTTGCATGCTACTTGGCCTTTTCACACTATTGAATATTTAATGGCTTTAACCTTATGAATTATATATATGACTTCATTATCAAATAGGAGTGTCCTAACTCGATCTCACCTTGGAATTTTTTCATGGAATGTCATGAGCACCCCAGAACCCCATTTTGATTGATGTAGATGGCTTATTTAAGTTGAGAACCAACTAGAACCTGATACTTTTCTAATCTTTTTATGCCTAGTATGACATATTAGGATCCATCATGTAGTACTACAGGATTACTTGGATACACTCTTTGGATCCAACATTGAGAATTAGGTTCCATTTGTTAAATTCCATCGATCCCAATATTTACATATCCATGTTTTACAGTGGATGATTCCTTAGACTCTGTAGGCATCTCATTTTTTAATTCCTTTGACTATTCTCCATGGATTACATTCTTATCTCATGCGAGGCTATAGTTATTTTTGTGTTGATGACCCTTATGGTCTATGTCTCCTTGGTTATTACCTTGTTACATAATTATTAAATAGCATTAAGGGTTGCTTTACTACAACTTGGAACCTTCACCTATTCTTATCATGTCACTTAATATTAAATTGGTAATAACCAAATAATTTATCAGTTACTTGTTTAGAGACTAGACGAGGGATGAAGAAGATACCTGGGTAATTCATTACAGTTTACTTCATTACTTTATATATTCATGCATGCATATTGTTATATTCCATTACATGGACTAGATGTTATAGACACTATTAGTGGTGGACCATTGAGATCAATCTCACACCATATCCTGGTATCATTTGGTACCACGAGTAGATTACATGACTGTATGTGTTGATAAGTGGAAGCATTCTTCTTGGAACACTTTATTTCTTACTGTTTAGGTTGGACTTTGATAGCTGATGATCGATCCAGAGCACATGATGCTTAGAATAGTCATTGTTTTCCATTGTACATTGTGGAACATTTTATGCCTGCTGTTTTGGATCCATGTTTTCTAGTTTTATAGATACATGTAATATCATAAACAATTTTTAATGATATTCTAGTCAATTCAGTTGTTGGTATCATTGATAATGTATTATTTTTTCTTCTTCGACTATTTAGTTATATTACCATTGCTATTTACATTAGTTTATTTTTATCTGCTGGGCTAAACTTTGGTAATGAGGGAATAATCTCTCCACATACACACCCTAAGCTCTTGTTTCTAGTTGGAAGCCTCTAGCATTCAACGTGATGCACTTAAGTCCGTGTAGCCCACTGGGCATGGGGAACCTATTATGTGGAATCTGGGTCCGGGACGTCATACTAACCTATAGAATAGAGGATTTTGTTATAAAATATGATGCATAAAACAATGGATTCTGTTATATACTCTTGTATAAGAATAACGTGATAGGCTATATCTGACAATTATTGAAGATCCATGAGAAACAATACCTGATGTATGACTTGTATTTTGTTTTCATAATCTATTTGTTGAATATATCATGTAACTACCTCTATGTTATTAATTATAACATAAATAAATTCATAGGCATAAAAATAATATATTCACACCTAAAGAACTCAATAGGAATAAATGATGATAGTTAGATCATAAAAAATTTTGATTATTATATTCACTACCCTCCTAGATCATAAAAATTGTTATTTGATTCATGTAACAATATTTATATTTCTGACATTTTATGTTTCAAGTTTTGGTGGTTGGATGTGTTTTGGTATGATTCTATGAGTTATCTATTGAGGCTGGAAGTGAAGTAAATCTGATGAAGGAAATACTCATCATATATTGTTTATGCGATGTGTAAAGGTTATTAACGGTTTTTGATGTCATTGGTTCATGGATGGTACATGTCAAAGGGGGATCCATGACATTCATGCAATTCATGTAAATTTAGTTCTTAATGTGTATTAAATAAAGGCTATGGTGATGTGTTTTTCTGCGAATGATATAAATGTCATAATATATGAGGCCTACCTGGTCTATAATATAATACAATATTAACTTGATGGTAATACATTTTTTAAGTTATTTTTCTTTGGTCAATTTACATTTATTCGGATACTCCCACCTTCCCTCTTGTTTTGGAAAAGCCATAGGATCCCTGGGATGATCTACTATCAGCTTCCGCTAGCATTATTTTATTGATACTGGTAGATCCCTATTTGAAATCTATGGTGTGTTCTTCTTCCTTTCCCATGGTTTTATTTATTTATTCTATTATGTATTTGTTTTGGAAATGTTTGTTTTTATTTTTGGGTGTTATTTTTTAGGTGTTTTGATAATATTTAGGTACAATATAGGTTAATCCATAGTTTATTATGGTGTTATTGTTGTTTGTGGGATCTTCTTATTTTCCATACGGTCCGCAGAAAGTTGAAAAAGCTTTTTTTAGGTATTAAATCCCTCATTTTATTTTATTGTGAATCATGTTGTTGGATTTCCCTTTTTTTACTTTCTGTTCTGATTTTCTTAATTAATTAAATATATATGAATAGATAAATAGGAATTGATGGAGTAAATATGAATTATTCATAAAATTTTACTCAATTGATATGATTTTGATATTTTGATTGTATGGGATTTTTACCGACTAAAAATTATGGTTTTTAGGGGATTTATTTTCCTTGGATGATGTATTTTGACTACTGTTTCTGATGTGATGTGGGTGATATCACCCTATAATGGATATTTATTAACCAGTTATATTTGGATTATAAATTGGTTGTTGTAAGATTTTGTCTTGTATGATAACAAACATAAATTATAGTGAAATTTGATAAAATCATTATTTTTAACTCTCTAAATGATCATTGATGTGTTCTGATGTTTGTTCTTGCTTTTGGGGTAGTAATGGGTATTTGTGATTTCATGTGGGGATGACAGGTTAAATGTGGCCATGCTATTGGTGTATTTAAGTGGTGGTTTTTTTGTGTTCTCTTAGGTTATCAAGGTGGTTTTTGTTTCTCCATGATTTTGGTGTGGAAAGGTGGTGGTTTTTTATGGTTTTGGGGTGGTGAGATGGAGGGTTTTTCATTCTTTTTGGTCGGTGAGATGGTGGTTGATTTGTTATTATTTTTCTCATAAAAAGATAGTGGGTTTATGGTTGTATTTATGGGAAGAAAGGTGGTAGTTGTTTTGACTTGGTTTTGGGAGGTGAGGAGATGGTGTGATAGAGATAATGGGGTTTTTTGATGTGTGGATATATTGTTCTATATGTATGGGTAGGGATAGAATAAATAATTTTTGGTTAATAATGTTGAAATAGTTGGGGATTGATTTAGTTTCATGGATTGAAATTGATAATGAATAAATAAATTATGGGCTTGGGGTAAAATATGGATGATACATAATAATGAAATGAATTGGATGGATAATGGTAATTGTATGGTTGTATATTAAGTCGAGTTCGGTTTATGTGGGGTTATTCATAAATAAGTCGCATAAAATGCTAGGTTTTTTGTGAGTTGGTTATTATTTTGTTTTGGACACATAGTTTGGGATTGTTTGCCTGGTTATATTGATATACATGTATATTCATAATGATTTATATATGCACCCCACCCACATTTATCAGTATATTTTGACATATGCATAATCATGTGATGTGTATTTCCCCAACATCTGGTGTGGAGGAAAAGATGTTGGGTACCCGCTCTTTTCTTCTCTCTCTTATAGGTATGGTAGAAATTTTATAGGATATGATGGATGAATATTGATTAGAGTATAAGATGATAGTTTTAATATCATATGTTTATTCGGGAGAGATTTGATATAACCATGCCAATAAGGAGTCTTATTGTGGGGTCATGCATTGTATGAGGCAAGAACGAGGTTGATTTCCTTCATGTTTTTAATAAACTACTACTCTAGTTATGGTTGTGATTACTAACTCAGATGTTTTCTGGTGAACCATGATGTTAACAAGATTTTGGGGCGACATGCCCTAGTTCTTTTGTCCATGATGTGATGTGATCATGATGAAAGGGAAATGTGGTATATGGAAGCTATGGGAGTGCTAGGACGTATGAAGTTTGTGTGTATGAGCGGAATACTACTGGGAAAGTGGTGACGTGTACCCTTATATCAATGTGAATTATTGTTTATTATATTTCTTGGATTGAATTATTTGGTCAGCATACCTTGGTATGGTTAGGATGGATTGTCGACATATTTTTGTGCTGTTGGTTTTCATGTTTACTCATAGGTTAATTATTATGATTCTTTCACATATACATGAAATTATTTTCTTTTCCTACTGAGTATACTTGTATGATCAATATATGTATATAAAATAAAACTTTATGTTTATGATGATTACATGGATAAATCTAGAAATTGTGAGATCAGACCTTGGAATGTTTTTGTATTTGTGATTTATATTTTAATTTAGATATTTTCTTTTATAAGCCTTTATCAATATCAATTTTATTTATTCATGAGTGTGGGATGGTTCAGTTTACTTTTAATATTATGTCATGTAGTTCTTTTTTGATGATTCATCTTGTCTTCAAATCCAAATTTATTATTGTGGGAAATTCATCCCACATAATGAGACTTTTATACCCTTGGTGATAGTAACAGTCCTAGGGTCTACTAGAGGTGTTGCTTAGGGGGTCATTATCAATCTCCCCTCATCACGTCATCTTTGGCAGGAGGGTGTCATGAAAGAGTTGTATCTGAGGTAATGATTGGGAGATAATATGAAGTCTGGAGATAGGAATTGGGATGATTACATGTTTTGGAATGGATATAGTTCTAGTTGGCCTTAGTGTGTGACATAGGGTTGGGAGACCAGTTATGAAATGTGATTTTGGGGCCCTCCATGGTCCAGTGCATGGATTATATGTTTATTGAATTACCAAGTTAGGTGGATCTATTTGTATGTTAGGAACCTAGGAGATTCAAAAGCATCCTGATGAATTTTGTTCTTTTTTGAATTGGGTTGTTATAGGAATTTTGAATTAAATGTTGTAAATTAAAATGAATCTAAATAAAATTCCACTCTACTAGGGCTTAGGAATTTTTTTCCCTTTCATTTATGGATTTCTTTTCTTTACCCACATTTGGACCAGGAAGTTGTAGATTAGAATGTTGAACTAGTTGATATAATAGGGGTTATTTTTAAGATGAAAATGATGAATGGTACAATTAATTGTGTAGTATTCAGTGATTGTCTTTTGGGATGTATGAGGGTATAACTTCAGATATGGAGACAGAGATTAGGATGAAGGATCTTGAGATCCATTTTATTTTAAAATGGGACACAATGGATCAATTTTTCCCTTTGTTATTTATTCAAATGAATAGAGTATCATGATAGTGATGGGAACTATATATGGGAAAGTGGAAGGAGGAATATGTTTCATGGGTCATCTTCTAGAAGGATTTCCAGGTATAGATCTGCTCGTCGACCTTGAAGGTAGATTAGAGGTAGGATATCCTTTATCATTAGTAGGGGTATTTTAGTATGGGATTTTGGAATCAATCTCAAGAAACTTATATTATTTTCCCAGGATAGTTTTATTGATAAAAAGGCTCATGTGAGACGTCTTGTAGAGGAACTTTTTTCCTTCTATCCAGTTTTTAGTTAATCCTTTTATGTTGTCTTCATATATGGAGGTTGAGAAGAAGGTGGGTGTGATTGATCTGATTCACTCATGAGTATGCTTATTGGAATAAGGTAACAAGTAGGGATCCTCAGGAATAATAGTATTTAGAGGAAGGTCTCGTCCTTTATGTTCTTCGAGGTTTCCACTAGTAGGTAGTTGACCTCAACTACTTCCCTTTTACACTTCCAGGGAAATTGTCTTATATGCACATCTTCATGTATTTGTTCTATAGTGTTTTAGATATGGGTTTATGGATGTCAACATAACTGTTTCCCAATGGTTATATGACCTATTTTTTGTGGAGCTATTCAGGATCCCAGCTATCCTATGAAATGATTTTCAGTAAAACCATTCCATCCACATGGGTAGTATGAATATCTTCTATCAAGGGGAGATGGAGTAGGTAGAGGTTGACCATAAGATGTCCCTTGTGTTAAGGTTACTTGAGCTGAGTGTGGAATTTGATGTGAAAACCAATATAAACGCATGTTATATGGGTGAGGGCATTATTAAGAAGTGTATGTGGTAGTTCCAAAGGGGAATGAGACTGTCAGAGGTATGATCTGTTTATATAGTACAATTTATTTACATTTTTTGAATAAATAGGATCAAAATACTTCATTTCTCACACAATATTCCATTCTATTGGAATGTATATATAGAGGATTATTGTTCCCTAAGTGTTCAATATGCTAGTAGGATGGCAAACCAGCTTGTTTGATGTGTTTTAGAAGTTTAGACTGATTATGGGGCCACACTAGTCGCATGTGCATTTTTCATGATACTAATGAATGAATATGATGTTATCCTAGAATAAAATTATTATATTTAATACATGATTTTATCGGAAACTTTTGGATGAGATTTATATTCTCATATGAAAATGATCAGTGTGTGGTTTTCCTTGTCGAGTGAGGTTGCACGTGGGTATCTGACATGTGGATCACCTTCATTCCTCGATGCGTGAGTTGTCAATAGAATCATTAGAATCCTGGATAGTTTTGGTCCCTAAATACATTGGGGAATTATTAGAAACTATTACCATTGAGGTTTTAACTCTCCCCATTGAAATTAGGTTTTTCTGGTGATAGACTTGAAACATATCCCTTCTTTGATTTTAATGGATCCTTATCAGATTGAACTATTTTATTTGTGGGAGTTAAGGATTTAGATAAATGATATGATGTAGAAGGGTTTTATCTATCCTAGTGTTCCACCTTAGGGTGATCCATTTTTTACAAGAAGGTGGATATTATTCCAAGGTTTTGAATACACTACTAATGTTTTAATTAGGTGATAGTCGTGAATTTTTACCCTCTTCTGAGGATAGCTAATCATTTAAAATAGATGAGTGGGGAGAGTCAGTTTTCTAAGAAAAATATGATGTATGGATATCACGAGTTAATGGCGATGGAGGAAAATATCATGAAGTGTTCCTTCAGATGTATTTATTGTTCCGTGGAGTTTGTTCTCATGTATTTATGAGGTAAGAATGCACCAGTTGTGATCATTTGACACATGAACTTTCTATTCCCTGAATTCTTGGACTAGTTAATTATAGTGTTCATCAATAACATATTGATCTATTCAATGATTGAGGTGGAGCATGCCGATCATCTCATATCTTTCTTTTAGGATCTTTGACACCCCCATCTGAATGGAAAGTGGACATAATGTTGGTTCTGTACAAGAGAGGTGAATTTACATGGGAATGGGATGTCTCAATATGGTGTGGAAGAAGACCCTTTGAATGTAGATGATATTTTTCCATGGTTGTCAACAAAGAAGGTGGTATAGGTTAAATATTTTCATTTTCTTATAAGATATTATAAAAGATGGGCATAATTTATCATAGTTTTTATCGCCCTTGATTGTGTTGACGTAGATTTATTGAGAATTTTTGTGGAATACATATATCTATGTAGAGTTTGTTTTCTTGAAGGGGATGTTGGTTGGTGCTCGAGCGAATCAGTTGCCTAAGGTGGGTGTGATGTTTGAGGTATTTTGTGATGTTCCCAATATGTTCTAGGGAATAATGTTAATGTAGAAGAGGTTAGTGGTCTCTTATGGGTATTGGAATTTATTCCCCCATGAGAATATCTATTCCACCAATAATCTTGAGTTAGAAGTGTTGGTTTTGTGATGAATTTTCCATGCCATTACCTCATTATGGATCACTTTATGTTCATCACATATAACATAAACCGAAGGTATATCAATTCTTTATGTGATATAAACTTGTGGAAGTTTAGGTTGATGGAGCTTCTTCTAGATAGTGATTTTGAGATATCATATTCTACGAGAAAATAGATGGTTGTGGATGATACTTTGAGAAGGATTTGGGGAAGGCTGTTGTCCGAGGGTCTGGGGATTCCAGGAGAGAAATGGATGAGTAATATCCCTTTCAGATAGATGAAAGGGTGGATGATGGTAGATAATTTTATTCATTTGATGATTCATTCCTCTAAGATGTAGTAGATTGAAGAGTCTTGATGAGGAGACTTGGAGTAATAGGTGTTCTGTGATTCTGTTTCCCATGGCGATGCTCCAGATAGATGTTCGGACGATGTTCAAAACTAGATGATGTTTTATTGGAGGTTGTTTATTTATTTTTTTGTAATTTTGTAAATCTGATTCCATCATGTGTTTAATAGACCACATTTGGAAGTACACCCATGAGTTTTTTAGATGTATGATGGTTTGGGGAGGCCTTTTTCGTGGCCAGGAATAAAATGGGTATAAATGGAGTTTGTGGATAACATCCTGGTTTTTCAGTAGGTATAGACTGAGCATCATATTCTTAGGAGTTTTTTTCATACCATGGATTTTACTAAGGGGAAATGTGATGAAATCTTGATGAATCTCATTATAGGTTTAACCTAGTCTCAGAGAGGTTGTGATGCTATCATTGTCATTGTTGATCAGTTGTGGAAATCGGCCCACTTCTCAGTGACCGGGGATTCAGGTGAAGGGGATGTTTTGGATATTAAGTATTTGGATGAGATGGCGTGGATAGTGAATTTCTAGATCTATTATCATTGTTTGGGATGAAAATTTTATCTCATGATTATGGAGCGGGTTAAGGAATGATTTTTTCACTTTTTTATGTCTTAGTGATAATATCTTTTCCTAGATAGTTGGGAAGACAAAGTGAACTATCCAGATGCTAGTGTATTATTTTTGTATGTGCATCATAGACATTTTTTATTCTTGTTTATGAAACTTTTTTTCGCTGATTTTTTTATGATAATTTCTATCACTCTTTAATAGGGATTGACTTATTTGATACCTTTTATAGAAGGATACTTTATTATTCATTTTTAGAGGGATGTTGGGGACACAATAGTTCTTAGTCAAAATTTGGTATGGGGAATAAAATATAAGGGTCATCATGTTCATGAGTTGATTAATGTACTATAGGACCAACTATGATCTTATGTAGATTGTAGGTGGAAACACTTGTAGATCGATATTGGTAGCCACATATTCTTGAAGGTTTTAAGTCGGTGTTGGAAGTGGATATTTATTATATGATGTAACTTTTTTTCCATGTTTCTTGGTCCCACTGAGGTGTTGGGGTGGAGAGGGTGTGTGGTCAAGGTGGAATATCAATTTGTGATTCCACCGTATTTGGAGATGATCTACTACTTTTTTCAAATATTTTTCCTTCATAAGTATCTTCACAATCGATCACATGTCATGGTGAGAGTTGGATATCAAGGATGGCATGACATTCTTGGAGTGGCCAATAGAGATATTGGATCACTAATAGAAGGCATTGTCTGGACAGATCATTTATTTCATTTTTTTTAGTGGATCCTTGGTGGTCTAGAGGACAATAATTAGGAGTAAGACACACAAATTATTACCCAATACTTGGATTAGTTATGAGTTATCCTTTCTTTGTATCTCATTATGTTGTAAGGTTTATGTCATTTTTTATGATATGTGTTTTTTATCATTTATGTGCTTTGTGTTCTGTGATGTGTGCTAATGATTAGACATAAGAGAATTGTTGGACCTGATTCCTAATTAAAAATAATTATACCATGATGTGATTTAACCCATGTGTGCGGGTCAATGCTATATTGAGCGAATAATATCGTGACATGAAGAAAATAATTCCATGATTTGTGTGTTCTGGGTGGTGTAATTAGTTTGTTAATATGATTTTTTGTTTGGGATATGTGGAGGTTGAGATGATTGAGTGGTGGTCTTGCTATGTGGTAGGAGGCAGTTTATGGTTGTGTGGTGATGAGGTTATATGAGATGTTTTGTGGCCACAATATTTGATGTGATGGGACGGTGGTGGATTTTGATCCATGATGAGATACTATGGAGGTATCTCACTTTTTGTCCATTAGGAACTCTTCCCATATGGGATTACATTTGGATTCTTGAGGGAGAGTATCATTTGAGTAGTATCTGATTTAACGATTTGTGCAATCCCTATGTAACGAACCAAACATTTATCAGTGCAATTTCTCTATTATTGTTGTAATGTCATAATCATATAAAATCACACCAGGATATACAATTCCAAATCAAGCATAAATGATCTACTATGTGACTTTTAAACATGAAATTTTCACTTAGGTGTTTTTAAATTTTAAAAATCTGACATACATAGTTGCGATCAGAAAGGTGTTTAGAGTCCGGTAGGAAACAAAAGCCTTGGTAAATAAGAACACGAACTTATTAATATTAACCTATACTTATGATATTAATATGAACCATATGAATATTAAATCATCATAAAGAATGGTAACCTCACCCATGAATTTATAAATAAAATTTAACCATCTTATAAGTGCCAATATGACCATAGTAAAAGTGTTGTTATATTTATATGTCATAAATATTTATTTAATGTATTATAATTAATTTTGTAATTTAGAATTAATATTTTTTTCATAAAATGTGTTCATAAATTAATATTTGTTTGTATTATCATTATAAAATAATTTTATGTGTTCTTTATTGATTTTTCAATGTGTTAGAAAAACAATTTTAATTTTAAAAATAATATTTTTCTAAAAATTGTGATTTTAATTAAAAATTAAATTAATCAAATTTAAAAATTACTTTGGAAAAAGGGTTGTATTTTTTTTATTCTAAACATCATTGAATTGTTAGTGTTAGTTTTGTGGATTTTTAGGTAATATGTGAATTTTATGAATAGTAAAATATTATGATTTTGAAAATAAGCTAAATACATCAATTATAGTGTCATGGATGATGCTATGATAATGTATGACCAAATTGGTTTGAACAGACATTCTCAAGTTACTATAATTATTCATGTAATCATCACTATTTTCTTTTCTTTTGGAGAAATAAGAAATTAATGAATATAATAATGTGAAAACCCCTCTCCCATCTACTATAAATACAACCCCTCACACCCTCATTTCATCACCCCTCTCAAACTACAAGACTTGTACATATTAAACCCAAATATCTTACTTAGAACCTTCCCCACTTCCATCATCCCTTGTTCTAATTAAATTACTAAAATCTCTTCCCTAAAGACTCATTCAATGAAGATATATTAAAAAGGTAATTTCTCACTATTTTCATTATATTTCCTTTCAAATTTAATTTTGTTTCTTCTCTTATTCTCAACTTCTCTTGTCCAAATGTCATGATAACTCAAATATTATAGATATATCTGTATGATATCATGTTAATTTAGGATTATTAAGAATAATCCTCACTCTCTCTGTCTCTCTCGTTGTTTATAAAAATGAAATTGTTTCTGGTGATGTGTTAATTTACCAACATCATGGGAGATGCACTTCCATTTTCCTAAAACTACATCAATTATATAAATGAAACCATTAAATGGTTGAAAATTTATTTTCATAGGTATGTTGAAACCCCTTTTATGTTCGGGAAATAAATTATATTCATAATACTAATTGATAAAACAAAACATGTCTGTTGTGATCCAAAAACCGCTCAAATCAACCTGAAACAATCATCATAAATTTTAATAAACGATTTTTCCACATGGTATATAACATAATTCAATAAATAATCATTTATGATGTTATAACATCATTAATTACTTGTAATATCCATTCAATAATCTTATCCATGTTCTATATGAACTTCCATTCACGTGTACAAGTGAACTGTTCATGAAAACAATGAAAAAGAACACTCTTAAAAAATGGATTTGAACACTCTAACTGATAAAAAGGAATATAAAATAATTTAATGAGAACATAATAAACCATATTTATGTATAAATGGTACCATTATTTCTAAATAATTAATATAATTTCCTTATTAATTTCTTTAAATCGAATAAAGCATTCAGAACAAGGTAATGTGAAATTCTCAAAAACAACTTATTTTCATAGGGTTCTTCCTCTACCACACCATTGTTGGTATGATTAAATACTGAAAAAAAAAATTAACATTATTTCAGCTTTTATTAGATATATGTTTTTACAGTAGATTTGTTTTCAAACACAATGTTATCACGAAGAACTCTTCTTTCAAAAACACATCGTTTACTTCTCACTCAAGGTTGATGGTTCTTGTTTCAGGTATGTTATTCCCTCATTCATTTGGAAACCCAATTTTTATGAATTTGATCTTATGATATGAAGCCAATTCATTTCCATGGGTTTTTTATTTTATTTATTAATATATATTCTATGTGGAATGCATGATATTGGAAATGTTATTATGTGAAGGGTGCACCCATAATTTTATATAGAAATATATACTTTTTAATGTGACATGTGAACTCGGAAGTATAAAACACTCTAATGATTTTGTAACATTATGAATATCATGAGTTAAAATGAAATTATGTGTGAATGTGATGCTATATTTATTCACAACTATGTATGGAAGTTGTCAACTAAAACATGGTGTTTAATTTTTATAAATTTCCACATTCCATGCCTTTACCTAATGATACCTCCCATGATTTCTATGATAATGATGTTATTCCCACACAATGTTATATTATTTCATGCTCTTATCTATCCTCTTACTTAGATTTTGGTTCCCATGTTTTTATGTATATTCTTAAGTGACTCCTTGTACTAAGGATAATTTAAGATCAAATAACAATCTAGAGAATTAGGAATTAAATATATATGTGTGATTTATGTTGTAAATGTTATCTATGGTCCTAGTTTTTCCAATAAACTAATACTCTGGATCCTCATTACGTAATGGTTATATTTTTTTATCATTAAAATGATGTTAATGTAATTTAAGAAAAGAAGGGTCTCTATATCTGGTATCAGATACAATGTTTTGTAAATTTGGGAATTAGTATTTGTGAACCCTATATAAAACATCTAGTATGAGACTATGTAAAAATATGCACACAAGAAGCATTGATAAATATAGGGATCCCATAAGATTTTATTTTTTGTAAATTTCCCAAATGAATAAGTTATTTATTCATGATTTTTTAAATATGTTTTATTCTATCCTTTTATATTATAGAAAAATAGAGGGAACTAGGAGAAACCTGGCCAACAACCTGTGTGATGTCGAATGCAGTTATTTCCCAAACTAACTCACCAATTACATTGGATGTGGAGTTCAAAACATCATGGTGAATCTTAACCATGTATATTAGGTTTTGAATAATATCCTGAATAATTTGTAGTGTCCACCTTCACCTAATATGGAGAAATTGGATATTGAGTGTTTTATACAAAAACAATCACCAATGATTAAGGGTGATTCTAATCCCCTGGTTATATAATAGTGGGTCAACTCCATGAAGAGAACCTTTCTATACTTCATTTTTCTATGACAGATAAAATAATTTTGGCTATTTATTGTCTAGATGGAGAGGTCGAGCAATGGCGAGATATGTTTAAGAACACCAACCCGACTGATGAAATTGAAGAGATAAAATGGAAAGACTTTAATATCCTGTTTCGTACCACGTATTTCCTAAGAAGGATTTATATAAATATAGGTATATAATTCACAGATCTCAATAAAAATGAAGGAGAATATTTCATGTACTATGAATATAATTTCACAAGGATTTCAAGGTACACTTTGGGTATTTTTTTCAAAAATGATGGAAATTTTGATAGATTAATGGGTGGGTTAAAACCACATCGTTGAACGTATCTTTCCATTTGAGAATATGAATGTTTTAAAGATGTTGTTAAATGTACTCTCAAAGTAGAGATGGTGTATGGAGAATTTTCCCATGTCTATTGTGATAAGAAACAAATGGTGGAGTTTAAAGTTGGAGAACTTAATGATAAAGTAGGGAAGAAAACTCAATAACTGACATGCCAAAAATGTGGGAAAACGCATCATGGGAATTGTCTCAAAGTGAATGTGAAATGTTTCAAGTGTGGTTTAGAAGACCACCAAGATCTTGAATTTACAAATTACATGAGAAGTCTAGATAATGTGGTGGAATAAAGTAAACCACCACACATGGTCCAATTATATAACTATACGGATCAAGGGAACTATGAAATCTAATTTACTAAACCTCGATCCCATGAGGGTAATCAGTTTTGGTATCCACCATAGACAAAGGAACAAGGGAAGTCATATTCCACCACTATTTTTGATGTTGATTAAGAAAATTATGTCATATAAGGAACACTTACTATTCAATCATGAATGGAAAAAAAAAATTCATGGTTATACTCATTCATTTATATCTTTCATGTTTTCTAGAACTATATAATCGAATTCCCGAAATAATGAAGTAGAGATATCTGTAAAAATACTTATCGGTAAAATAATTACAACTCACGTGTTGGAATTTTCTCATGTAGGAATATGTGGGATGATTCTTCCAGTGAATCTCTTACTACATCCCTTGATGGAATTTGACTTGTAATGGTAATTTACTGGATCTTGTTATATAGAGCACAAATCAATTATCAAGAAAACAAAATATCTTTTAACATTCAAAAAAATCCCATGATCCTAAAAAAGTGCAAGGAATATCATTAATCTCAATTGATAAATCCTTGAATGGTGTGGTTTTTTGATTCCTTATAAAGAGGAAAAGATCGATCAAATGGTTGAGTCAATGGAATGTGTTAAACTAGTAGAAATTCCCATTTAAAGGAATATAGGGATGTATCTCCTAAAGGGTTACTAGAACTTCCCCTGGATCATGAGGTACATTTATCAATAGAACTCATGCCAAGACTAACTCATATCTCATAGTGTCCCTTTGGGATGGCTCCTATCGAGTGGGAAGAGTTAAATAATAAGTTGAAAGAGAATTTGGACAATGGTTTGATACTCTTTAGTGCATCACCTTAGGGTGAACTAGTTCCCTTTGTGGTGAAGGCGGATGGATCAATATGGTTGTATATTGATTATTGGGAACTCAAAAAGATGACTATAAATAACAAGTATCCTCTTCAAAGGACATATGTCTCGTTCGATCAGCTATGAGGATCCCAATACATCTCAAAGGTGGCTTTTAATTCTGGATATCATCTGCTATAGGTGAAGAAGAATAATATTCTGAAAACCACCTTCCAAACATGGTATGTGCACTATGTGTTTCTGGTGATTCCCTTTAGACTAACTAGTTCCCCTACAATCATCATGGATTTGATTAATTGAGTCATTATATATTACCATGACAATTTTTTGGTAATGTTTATCGATAATACTTTCATCTACTCTAATGGAAATAAGGAACATATAGAATAACTAAGATTTGTGTTGGAGATAATGAGATGGGGGAACATGTACGCCATCTTCCTAAAATTCCACATTTGGATGAAGAAATTCACATTCTTGGGACATGTGATCACAAGTTAGAGAATTTCTGTGGAACCTTCTTAAATGAAGGTAATTGTGGAATATCTTAGACCCTCTAGTGCAAAGATATCTGTATTTTACTTGGATTAGCTTGGTACTTCCAAAATTTTGTGAGACATTTATCATTCCATTAAAGCCCTCTAGATAATTTCACAAGGAAAGGGGTAACGTATGTCTGGAAGGAAGAACGTGAGGAAATATTGAAGGGGTAAATGATAATGCTGATCACTGCACCAATACTCACATTAATGAAAAGTGGGGAACTTTTGTGACTTAAAGTGATGATTTGATGAATTTATTGGGTTACATACACATGAAAAATGATAATGTGATAGCTTACGCCCCCGTACTATTGAAGATTCCTGAGAATAAATACCAGGAGCATGATCTAGAACTAGAAACTATGATTTTTGGCTTGAAAATATTACAACACTCCCTCTATAGTGAGAAGTGTGACATATATACTGATCACTAGAGTCTAGAGTATATATTCTCACAAAAGGAGCTCAACACAATTCAATGGAGATGGTTAGAGAAAATCAAGAAAT
Source organism: Viscum album (assembly GCA_963277665.1). Classification (NCBI taxonomy): domain Eukaryota; kingdom Viridiplantae; phylum Streptophyta; class Magnoliopsida; order Santalales; family Viscaceae; genus Viscum; species Viscum album. Next base: position 39,441,621 of record OY728129.1, on the reverse strand, counting down.
ATAATTACTCTATTCACTATCATCCCAGCAAGTCGAACAATGTATCTAATGTACTAAGTAGAAAAGAACCTACTAATTTATCCATGATGTGGATTGAAAATGATCCTATCATCATGGATATGTAAAGGATGTGTTTGAAAATCATAATAGCAAAGAATAAATCAAACCTTTACAAAGTGATTCCCCAACCATCTATCCAAGAGAATATTAAGGACACACAAAGGGATGATCGGGAGTTATAGAAGAAGGTGAATGAAATAACGGAAGTGAAGCTTCAATAGTTCCATGTCAACGATGATTGTGTGATTTAGTTTGGAATATGGATTTCTGTGAATTCACCACTCGAGATAAATAATGAACTATTGTACAATGCACATAGATCAACATTTTTTATCCATCTTGGTAGTACCATGATGTATCGAGATGTTCAAGAACATTTATGGTGGGATAACATGAAGAATTAGAATCTGTAATATATCTCAAGATTCATGGTTTGTCAGCAAGTTAAAGTAGAGAAAAAAAGTCCCCAAGGGATAATGCAACTATTGAATATACCACTGCGGAAATGGGATAATTTCACGTTGGTCTTTTTCACGGGTCTCCCAAAGAAATAAAATGGAAATAATGTGATATGGGTTGTGTTTCACTGACTCATAGTGACTGCCCACTTTATCACTATTCAAGAAGTCCTCTCGATTGAACATATTTCAATGATATATCTGAAGGAAGTGGTAAGACTACATGGTGTTCCAATCATAATTGTCTTTGATCATTATCAAAGGTTAACATCTAAATTCTAAAAGTGTCTCCAACATTCATTGAGTGCTGAATTACATTTCTACACAACCTATCCCCCCCAAACTGAAGGGAAAATCAGAAACATGAATAATTGATAAGAGAATGCTCTTTGTAATTCAAATGGGTATGTGATCTGAATATCCCATTGGTTGTGGTCTCATAAAACAATATCTTCCACATTGGTATTCTGATGTCTCTATATGATGTTCTGTATGTAAAGAGATGTAGAACTCCAACCTATTGGGATGTAGTAGGATATAGGAAGCTTCTTTGACATGAACTCATAAAAGAGATGATATAGAAGGTTTAGGTCTTCCTAAAACATATCAATGTTTCTATGAGTCATAAAAAGATCTATACTGACAACTGTGGAAAGTACATGGAAGTAGATGTTGCAGGTAAAGCCTTCCTTTGAATATCAGCATGGAAGAGAGTCATGCGGTTTGGAAAGAAAGGGGAGATATGACCAAGGAACATTTTACCCTATGAGATCCATGACCCCATATGATAATTTTCCTATCCTATTTCAATTCCACCAAATATGGCTCACATTTATGATGTGTTTCAACTATCACTCTTGATGATGTACATAGTATATCCCTCAAATGTACTGAACATAGAGGTGGTACAAGTGGAAGATTATCTTTCTTATGATGAGCATCCAAAAATATTTTGGATAAGACAACCCACTTTTTCAATGAGCTGTGGAGGAACAATATGTATGAATATGAAACATGGTAACTAGAGGATTTAATGAAAGAGAATTCCCCTCACATGTTTATGCAACACAAAAAATTTAGGTGGAATTTTCAAAATGGTGGAAGAATGTATTGAACAAAACTATTATCAATGAAATTTATCACTTCTTGTAGTATTTTCATAATTATATAAATTCATATTAGGAAACATAATGCCACATCATGCTTAAATGAACTACGATGATACCATTAAACATAAATTTTCCACTTCTGTGTTTTGAATTTTGAAATTTTGACATACACGGTTGTGATCAGTATGATGTTTTGAGTCTGATAGAAAAATAATAATTTTTGGTAAATAATAACCTACCCTTATGAATATTAACCCACCCATATGAATAGTAATATGACCTTTTTGAATAAAAAATCGTCTAAAAGAATGATATACTCACATATGAATTTATTAATAATATTTATGCATATTATATGTGACAATATGACCGCAGTAAAAGTGATGGTATTTTTATAATGAATAACTATCTAAATACAATTTTTTCCCTAATTTAATAATTTAAAATAAAATTTATATTCATTAAATAATCTCATAAATTATTATTTTGATATATTATGATTATAATATAATTGTATGAGATCATTATTAACTTTCAAATGTGTTAGAAAATTAGTTTTGATTTTAAAATTTATATTTTTCATATAAATTATGATTTTAATTAAAAATTAAATTAATCATATATAGAAAATTATTTTTGAAAAAATAGAGATCAATTTTGGATTCTACACATTAAAAATGGACTGGAGGAATTTTGGGTATTTTTCTGACATACATGAATTTTTTATGAATAATGAAATACAATAATTTACAAAATAAGTTAATACATTAATTATAGAGTTGTGGATGATGTTCTGATAATGTAAGACCAAATTGGTGCGAACTCACATTCTCCTGATACTTTATATATTCTTGGAATCATTAAAATATTTTTTTGAGAATTATCTAATTAATGAATATGGTATTGTGAAAACCCCTCTCCCCTCCATTATAAGACCCACTCCTCCCATGCTCATTTCTTCACACCTCTCATGCTTCATGACCTGTAAAACTTCTACCCAATTAACTTCACTATCCCCTCCCTCATGTCTAAAATCCCTTTTTATGATAAAGAAACCAAAACATCTTCCTTAATGAGGCTCTCAAATAAGATATTTTCAAGCGGTAATTTCTCTCTCTTTTTGTTCATTTTTCTTTCAAATTTCATTTTTTTTCTTATATCATCATCATATTATCCTTTTAAAACATCTTGATCACTCTAGTTTGATTTTTATACTGGTATGATATCATGTCAATGGAATATTATTCATTATACTCCCCCTCTATCTCCCTCTCTTTGTTTATAAAAATGAAATCGTCGCATGTGACGTGATAACTTACCAACATCATGGGCGATACACTTCCATTCTCCTTCAACCCCTTATTAAATGTTAATGAAACCATTATATGGTTGAAATATGGTTTTAAAATGTATGTTCAAACACCGTTTATGTTTTCAAAACAACATTTATTCATAACACTATTTGATAAAATAAAATATGTTCATTGTGATCCAAAACCATCTCAGATTAACCTAAAATGATCATCATTAAATTTTAACTACTAAATCATCCACATGGTATATAAAATAATTCAATAAAAGATAGCTTTACAAAAACATCCATTCATGTGTACAAGTGAACCGTTCATGAAATCTATGAAAAAGAACACTCCTGAAGAATAAATTTGAACATTACAACTCATGAAAAGGCCCATAAAATAACTTAACGAAACCATGATGAACCATATTTTTGTAAAAAAGGTTTTTTTAATTCTAATTAATGAATATATTTCTATCATATATGACGTTAATGTGACGAAATCATTTAGATACAAGGTAAGAGGATAATCTCAAACAGACCATTCCCTCTTTGTGTTCTCCCACCTTTACTCCATTTTCGGTGTGGAAACTTCCTAAAAATAATTTTTTCATCATTATTTTAAAATTTATTGGATATATATGTTTTTAAATGGTGTTTAATTCAATCAAAATGTTTTCCAAAGAACTCTTCATTGAAAAACAAACCTTTACATCTCACTAAAGGTTGATGGTTCTTGTATCAAGTTTGTTATTCCTTCTTTCTTTTGGGAACCCATAGTTTTTGAATGTGGTATTACAAGATAAAACACAATTCTTTCCATGGGTTATTTATGTACGCTATTCATATATGGTCTATGTGGAATTCATGATAGAGAAAATGCTATGATGAGCTGTGTCTGCCCAGATTTATATAGAGAAATATGAATGATTGAATGTGATGGGTACACCTAGAATTATACAGTTCTCCAATGCATTGGGTAAAGTAATGAATCTTATTATTTAATGTGAAATGATTTTTTAACTTTAGGCTATCTTTGTTTACAAATATGTTTTGTATTTCACCACAAAAAAAATGATACTTCATTTTTTATGCATTGCCACAATCCATTCCATTACCTAATGATTCCTCTCATGATGTATATGATAATGATGTTTTGTTCACACAATGTTTTATTATTTCTTGTTGTTTTATATCCTCTTTTGATGATTTTATCTAACTAATTTTTTATGTGATTACTCATGTGGCTAATTTTACTATGGATAAATCAAGAGTCAATAAGAAGCTAGAGAAGAAGGAAATAAATAAATGTTTATTATTTATGTTGTAAATGTTATGTATCGTCCTAGTTTTTCCAATATAATTAATTTTTTGTTCCTTTTTGTGTAATTTGTTTACGTTTTTATCATTAAAATGATGTATAATTAATGTAACAAAAGTATGGTCACTATACCCAGCCTTTTGAATGACTATTTTTGGTGTTTGAAGGTGTTTTGGGGAGGATTCACGAGTCCTCCATCTTGTCTAGAGATACAACAGAGTTTCTCATGGAAATAGAGGTCTTGTATTTTATAAATGACGAGTAAAGGAGGTTCATGCTTTGTGAATCCTTTTTTATCACAGATTGTATATGGGATATTTGAGATATATACATGTTTTTTCAATGAAATTGATGACGTGTATTAAATAATGGTCAAGGCACCATGGTTTTTGGAGAGTGTCTGAAATTCTGGAAAACTCGTGGTTTACATAGCATTTAAATATTACATGACATGAACCTAATGGTATTCCATGTTTTATGTTCTTTTCTATGATAAATTTCCATTTTTGGCCTACATTCACCTTATCATGCATTTTGGAAAATTTCTACATACTGAAAGTGGATCATCTACTCTGTCCCCCCCCACATGGTTTTGTTGGTTCCGTTGGATCCCCAATTGTGATTCATGGAAAGTTATTCTTCATTCCCCCTTATTTTCTATCACTCTTATACAGCAGAATCATTTTAGTTTGGTTGTTTTGGTTTGGACTATGATTTGGGAAGTCTTTTGAGATATTTGGGTGCGGTATAGGTTGATCTATTGTTTCTTATGGTGTGATTGTGGTTTGAGGGTGCTTCTTCTTATTCCAATAGTGTGAAGCATCTTAGAATAGATTATATGAGTTATGGAATCAATCATGAAACATTATTTGGTATCATTTATGTTGAGTTTTCTTTTTTTTACCAATGAATTATGGTTTTACTAGAGTAATTAATGATTATTATGAAATTAAATTTAAATTTATTGGGGGAAATGGAAATGTATCACATTATTTTACAACATTGAGATAATTATGATATTTTGATTGTATGGATTTGATGACCCCCCCTAAAAATTATAGTTGGTGGGAGTATTTTTATTCTAAGATGATATGTTTTGAGTACTAAATCTATTTTAATTGTTGTGATATCACCCTACAATGGTAATTCATTAACCACGTATATTTAGGTTATGAAATTTTTCCCCCATATTATTGAATGTGTGATTACACCCCTAAAATAATGCAAGATGTCATAAAATAAACTTTTATTAAATCTAAAATTGATATTTGATGTTTTGTGATGTTTGGTTGTTCTTGGGGGTAATTGATGTGTGTTTTTAATATGATGTTGGGATGATGGGATAGATTTGGTCATGCATTAATGGTGGTAAGGTGGTGGTTCCTTGGTTTTGATTTTGGGGCAGCGAGGTGGTGGTTATGTGGTCGTGATTTTGGTGTGGAATTGTGGTTATTGTTTGGAGTATATTTTGGGGTGGAATGGTGGTGGTTTTGTGGATGTGAATTTTGGATTGTGATGTGGGGGGTTTTTGGATGTTGTTTGGAGTGGTGAGGTGTACGTTTTTTGGGCATGATTTTGGGGCTAGATAATGTTGTTTGTTTCTCTATGACTTTTTGGTGGTGTGGTACTAGTTGTTTGGTCATGTTTTGGGGTAGTGAGGTAATGGTGTGATTTTGATGATGAGAGACTTGTGATGTGTGGTTTTGTGGTTCTAAATGACCGGGTTTTGATGAAATAAATAAATAATTTCATTATAATATAGAAATGTATGTGTTTTGGTTTGGTTAATGGGATTTTAATGGCTGTGGAATATATATATGATTGGTTGTTGTATTAAATATGGACGATTCATAATAATGAAAATAATTTTATTGATAATGGGAATTGGTTAGTGGTGTGTCATGTGGATTGTGATTTTTGTGGTCTTATTGATTTATATGTGGTAGAAAAAGTGGGAATTTTTTAATTATGGTAGTGATTTTTTTGTTAACCAATAGGTTGGGCTTGTGCCTGGGGATATATGATTATACATGTATATTACTTGTGAGTTCTATATGCACCCCACACAAGTAATTAACTATGAATATAAACCAACATATTCATTTTGAGGTGTATTCATTTAAATCTATTGGGGATAACAGCTGGATGGTTACCTTCTTTTTTCCTCTCCCCTTCCATAAAATGTGTGTATCACACATGCTATGATTCCCAGCAGTTTGTTAGTGAATTATATAGTGGTTTTGATAGCCCTACTATTTTTGGTAAAGATATGATATATCCAAATTTTTTTATTGAATAATGGTTAGGATTGTTCATCGTAGGAGGAGGGAATTAGGTTGATGTCCTTCATGTTTATGTTACCTTAATACTCTATTTCTGGTTGTGATGTGATAGCCCAAGTTTTTTTTGACAAGAAGTGATGTAGTTGTGCTTATGGGGTGGTGAGCCATGGTTTTTGTGGGCTTGATTTTATGTTACCATGCTTGTGGGGTGCTGTGGTGTACATAAGATATGGGGAAACATGGAATTCAATGTCTAGTTGAGATACCATCATACTAGAAAGATTGTTGTGTGAGGTATTCATTAATTGATTCCATTCACATCATTTTATATTACATGGCTTCTTTAATTTTCTGTGAATTTCATATTAAGGTTGAGATTTATAGTTTACATGTTTTTTTTGTTGGTTTTTCTATTTTCTCATTGGTGAATTAGTATTCCTCATTCACATGTGTATGGGAGAATTTGGTATTCCTATTGATTATACTTTTATGCAATTACTATGTAAAAAAAAATTGATTTTCATGTTTTCATGAGGATTACAAGGACCATGATGGACATTAAAATTTTAGACCTTCGATAGTTTTAGTCTCACTGCTTTAGATTTTTTTGGGTATCAGTACACCAAAATCATACTTTAGTGGCAATTTATTAAACAAAAAAATATATAATTTCACCCAATGTATTGGTGGTTTATCGAAATCTAATACTAAACATGTTTATTTTTCCATACACCCGACACCCCCCCCCCCCGTCACCACCCTCACCCCAGCGACCCCCGGAAGTCATACCAGTCCCGACCCTTTCCCCCCTCACCACCAGTCCCGACCCTCTTTTCCCCTCTCCACCGGTCATTACCCACTCTCCTCCCTCAACCCTCACCGCCTATCACTGAAATTCCCAAAATACACACTCACCACCCCTCTCTACCAGTCCTAACCTAGAACCTCTCCACCCATAACCACTTTTCCAAACCTAGACCCTAAGCATATGTCCCAATCTGAGCCGCTGGTACCCCCACCCACCAAGGTACTATTTGGATTTTTTTACATTTATTTATACTTTGCGTGCTAGTTATCACGTGAGTTTGGGTTGATCTTGATGTGGTTTTCTTACTGATATTTTTGTAATATATTTTAATAGATCAAATGGGGTTTAATTAATTAGACTATGATTTTTTTCAAGTCATATAGAGTTTCAGTATTTATAAGTTATTCAAATTCGTGAAATCATTAGCTAAAAAGAAGATGTGGTTTCATGAGTAATCTCAACTATTATGGGTTATGTGGTTCTATATATTCAACTGTACGTTGTAAGAGATAAGTTGGTTTTACCTAAAAATTATACTCAATAATAATATATCTAATTATATATTCAACATTGATCCTCTTTAATTACGATTTTTTAGTTTTGTATTTGCTGATTAAGTCTATTTTCAAAGAGTTTCAATTTTGTTACGTATCAGGTGAGTGGTGGATTTATTCAATCATTTTTATTTCAATTTTTTAAGGAACATTATGTGGGTGGAACCTTATACCTCATTATAGTTACTATATTATTATAATTATATGGATTTTATGAAATCATGTCGTCATCTTTAGAGTGGATTATTTCTCATTGGAACGCCTCATTATCATGTCCCATGATGTCATGATCATTCTAAAAAAAATTCAATGTTTTAAAAAATGATATTAATTGATTCATAATACAAATCATTGATCATTTCCCTATCCTCATCAATGTAGAAATGTTGCCCACGTAATACCCGACCAGTCACTATCTCTTTGTTCACTACCACCTTCCAACAATAAGGTTAAAGTTTTCTTAATCAATACATGAAATGGATATTCATGAAATTAAATGATATAAGATAAATAAAATCACACACATATATATAAGATAAATTTTGAATAAGGCATCATTTCTCATCATCAATCCACCAATTCACTCAATGAAAAAATGTTACAAAATGTATCTATTAAATATAATAGAGTATCAAGGTAGTATCTTAACAATTTTGAGAATCATGATGGTCCTCTATTAAACTTTTACCATTTCATTGTGATAATTTATTCAATGTTTTCATAAAATAATAATTTAGTGAAAATTTTATTTGAACTTATATTTTTTCTATTTGTTTTCTTAATCGGATTTTAATTAAAACTGTAACTCTTTTACAAATTATTTTTCTCACAACTACACTTTATTGATTTCAATTATCCTTTTTAAAATGCATCATTATTTACCATATATATTTAGAAAAGAAAACCATATTTAACATATTGATATATTTTTAACTAGTATATGTGACTCACTTTTCTTATTTAGAAATAGTTATGTGTTTTATTTTTTTAAATAATGTATAGGAAGATTTTGATATATATAGATGAAAGTTGAATCACATTACCACGAAACACAACTCAGTATTCTAATGGTTTAGAGGTGTTTTTAGATTTTCCCATATCCAATTGATTTATTAATGGGAGAATAGGATGATCATGTATTAAATGAATATTTTTAATATGGATGAGGAGAGTTGATTTTTATAAACACATGAAATAGAAGAAATTTTGACATGAACCATCCTCAGGGCACGTGTCATGACTACCCCAAGCCCGCCTTCCATAGGACAGGGGTTGGAGACTAGAACCAAAGGCATAAATCCTAATAAAATGGAAGGAATTGCCTTTATAAAAGTAATCAAACACAACAGAGTACGCAACTGATGTAAGAACTAAGTAAACTGAGTACAATAGTAAGTGCTAAAATGTAAATTGGCCAGTATACAAACCCAACTGAAAGTACAGTTCATCTGAAAGTCTAGTACAATAGTAGAAAACTAAAACAGAAACCACTAAGTCATCCTCTAGGAATCGCACCTGAAGGGTGGGTAGAGATGGTCTCCTTGGGACCTCGGGTCCGTCCGTCTGCTCCGTGTACGTCCCGCCAAGTGGTCCACCTCTGGGTACTTCCAGCTCCACAAGTCTCTACCATAATTAGTGTTGTTTGTCGTCTGCACCCAACACAACGTAGTGTGGGCATAGCCCGTGCAAAGGTGAGTATAACAAAACTCATTAGGGACCCCGAGAGCCCTGACAGTCTCCTATAATCCACGAAGGATAAATCACAAAGAAAAGATACAATCACGAAGTATCAACCAACTCTACTTAGGTATATGCCCATACATATACCAAAGTTATCAATCCCAATTCGGCTCCAACACTCAAGCTCAAGAACAACCAAGTACACATAGGAAAGAAGTCAATCACATCGATGATAATGATTGAAAGTCAAGAATCATCTCACCAAGGTGTACATCTTTTGTAAAGTGATAGAGATGATCCGATGTAGTCACGGATTCATCTAAGCCGGCAGACCGACATAGCATACTATTCAACTAAGCTGTCAGACCCACGTATGATACTAGACCATCTACTCTGTCGGACCCACATAGAATACTAGAACTGAAGTAAACCTTTCAGACCCATATAGGATACAAGAATAGTAATCATCGCCGCCGAACCCACAGAGGATTCCATTTTGGTAGTCTTCATCACCGAACCCATGAATGATTCCAGTATGGTAGTTTTCGTCACCGAACCTATGGATAATTTCAGTATGGTAGTCGTCGTCGCTGAACCCATGGAGGATTCCAGTACAGTAATCTTTGTAGTTGGAGCCATCTCTAGGGTTCCCACACACATCACGCTTGATTTTGGGAGAGTCCGTTATTCGGGACAAGGGGGTCGATACATCAATTGTCACGAATCCAGAGTTTATGTATCCTGAAGTTCTGTCTCGTCAAAAGGAACCCGTCGCGACAGACGGCGTGTCAATCAGACGCCCGGTCTGAAAGGTATTCGATTTTCCATTCTAGGAGCCCGGTGGGAAATATGCTCCTTCCAAACCTGACCGTCTTCCAAAGTCGTCCAAGACTCACTTAGAGTATCACAAACGGACCGCCTCGTCACAAGGGTCTTGGTGTCGTAGACAGCGTGTCGATCGGATGCACGGTCTTAAAGATATTCACATTTAAGTGATAACGGGCATGACCCGTTAAGCTAGTGGGCCGGCGGGTCAGGTCAACCCAGTTTTGGTGGGTCCGACTTGCCCGGTGTATCATGCGGCCCAGCCCGAGGGGGCATGACCCGGCATGGCAGAGTGTGGCCCGGCCCGAAATTGTGTGGACCGGAACCGCGTGGCGCGGCCCGGCCCGGCGTGGCGTGGCCCTGCCTGGCAAGGCGCTGCCCGGTTAGTCGCGCCTCAGCCTGATGGGCCGAGCGGTTTGGGGGGGGGGCGATTTATCGAACCGGCGGCGCTGCCCTCCCAACCTATCGGCTGAAGCCAGACGCCCTTCCTGGTGCAAGCGGTCCGCTTCGGCGGGCTGCGGTTCTCTGCAGCGCGGTGCCCCTTGTGGCGATGCGGTCTCCCTTCGGCCCAGCCGGCTTCGGCCGGCCGGTTTTATTTCGGCCGAGGGGGCCACGGTTCTGGGCCACTGTTCTCCCGCACGTGGTTGGTGCATGGCCATAGCTTCCCCCATTGCCGCCTCTTCCAACGCGCCACTATCACTAACAAATAGACTACGGAGGGTCGTCAGGCCGTGTGCATTCGGCATGCGCCCTTCGCGTTAGGTGGTAGCAATTGTCCAAATTCAACCCATGTTTCTAAACAATGACCAGGAACAATTTTAATCAATTAAAATTTAACATAATTCCCCTACCTCGAAATTGACGGTGCACATCGTCGAGTCGCTGAAGACAAGCCTTGCGAAGGTCGGGCATCATGGATGTAGAACGTCGATTCTGTCGACGTCGGAGTGCACCTGAAGAAGAAGCGTCGATTTCGACTTCCCGTTCTTTGAATTGTAGAGTGTTCTTCATCAAGGGAGAAAGTCATTCTTCGTCGGAGGAATTCTTCGTCGAATAGAGGAACACTTTTCTCAAGAGCTCTCCCTAATAATCGCTCAACACAACAAGTTCCCAAAATATAATAATAGCTAAGGCTATTATTTTATTAGCACATGTAATTCAAAAATTCAATCCACTTTAATTAATTAAGTGAATCATCTAATTAATTTAACATGGGTTTGAAAAATTAATTAGAGATAGAAGATGGTGAAGGGTTATTTTAAAATTCAAAAGTGAGGGGTTGTTCAATTAAATGTATAGAATTTAATGGGGAGGTTTAAGTGGAGGTGAAGGGATTAGGCTCATGTGGGACCCACCTCACAAATATCCTATCATGGGAGGTTATGTGGGTGTGGGTCCCACCTCTAACACCCCTTGGGAGGAAATAACCAACCTCCCTAAATAAAATTTGTACATAACAAATTTTATTTATTTTATTCTATGTCCCCAAATATTAACTCTCCGCCTGCATAAAACGCAACTACGGTAAAAATCCCCTTAGGTTAATACCGGCACTGCGAGTTCATCGGTGCCCTTAGATTTCAATTCTGAGCTCCGTTTCAAAATATAGTAAAACTCACACGTACATTTACTGATCGTACCCAAACAAAACATCCGGAATTGATTCCGGGCACACCGGGCCTCAGAATCAAGTGTCGTCAGACAGCGTAGACTCATACAATTCCAAAGTATTTAAGAGAAAATTTTCCTTGAAATTTCCGGGACTTTTAATTACTCCCAACTTAGGGCATTACGTCCTCGTAATGCTACAACACACACTAGAAAAACAAAGTGGGGTACTGAGCTCACATCTGAGCCTCCCGCTCCCAAGTGCTCTCATGGAGGTTCCTGTGACGCCAGCAAATGCACATCAGAGGAATCGACCATCCAAGTAATACCTACTCCTATCAATCCTTGATCTCCACCGAGACCTCCACAAAGGTCACCCCATCATCGATGTACATCTCCATGTGATCGATTATGTGGGTTGGTTCGTGCAGGTATCTCGTGAGTTGTGATACGTGGAAGACATCAAGAACCCGGTGAAAATGAGGCGGAATGGCCAAGAGGTAAGCCACCTCACCTACTCTACTGAGGACCTGGAACGGACTGATGAAATGCATAGATAACTGACGCCCCGGGAAAATCTATGCAGGCCCCATCGAGGTGAGACCCATAAGAAGACGTGGTTGCCATCCTCGAACTCTAGTGGTCTCTGCTTTCTATTTTAATCGGACATCTGTCTACTCTGTCCAGTCTTCAACTGCTCCATGATGATCTAAACCGTCTCCGTCATAGCCTGAACCATCTATGGTCCTACGAGTATTGACTCCCCAGGGTCTGTCCAGCAGAGAGGTCATCTGCAAGGTCATCCGTATAGTTCCTCGTATGGTTCCATCCCGATGGTGGAGTGTTGGGTATTTTTGTACGCAAACTCCACAAAGTGTAGATGATCCTCCCAGCTACGACCAAAGTCAAGGACACATGCACAGAGCATTTCCTCGATAGTCTGAATGGTCCTCTCTGTCTGGTCGTCCGTCTTAGGATGGAAGGTGGTGCTCAGACGTAGCTGTGTCCCAAAAGCCTCCTATAACCCCTTCCATAGCCAGGAAGTGAATCGAGCATCTAGATCAGAAATGATAGAAGTCAGCAAACCATGAAGCCATTCGATCTCCTAAACATATAGGTGTCCCAAACTCTCTAATGAGCCCTGCTATCTGATCATAAGGAAGTGGGCTGACTTGGTGAGTCATTCTATGACAACCCAGATAGAGTCGTTCCCTCTGGATGTACGTGGAATCCCTATCACAAAATATTTGGATATATTGCCCCACGTCCACTCTGGGACCTCTAAGTGATGTACCAAGCTTAATAGTACCTGGTCCTCCACCTTCACTTGCTGACAAGTGAAAAATCGTGAAAAAAACTCTGCTATAGCCTTCTTCATACCCATCCACCGATGCTGTCGTTTAAGGTCCTGGTACATCTTCGCCACTCCCAGATATACAGTTAGAGGGGAAGTGTGAATCTCCCTCAGCACATCCTCCTACAGTGAAACTGGTACCACGGTATGTCCCCTGAAGAAGATTTCATGGTCTCCTCCTTCAGAAAATCAATCAGGCACCTGCCATGTGGATAACTGAGCAAGTCGTGCCTCATAATCAACGTCCCCACACTGTGCCTCTATGACTCGCTGAATGAGTGGAGGAGTGACTGTGAGTGAATTCAGAAAGGTTTATCCATCTTTATCCATAATCAATATCTGCAGCACGGATAGCTACTATGTCGTCTCTCCTAGTAGCTAAATGCCCAATATTCCACTGAGAGAATCAGCTACAACATTCCCCTTATCAGGAGTATAGACTATCTCAAAGTCATAGTCGTAGAGGAACTCGATTTATCGCCACTGTCTCAGGTTCAGGTCCTTCTGTGAAAAGAAGTACCTGAGACTCTGGTGGTCAGAGTGGACTGTAAAGTACTCACCCATCAGATAATGTCACCAGATATTCAAGGCGAAGAAAACTGCTGCAAACTCCAGTTCATGAGTAGAGTAGTTCTGCTCGTATTGTCTCAATCATCGTGAACCATACGTGATCACTACTCTCTCCAATATCAAGACCCACCCGAGTCTAATCCCTGATTCTTCGTAGTAAACTACATACCCAATGCCCTCCTCCGGTAGCCTCAAGATGGGTGCACTGGTCAACCTCTGTCTCAGCTCCTGAAAGATCTGCTGACATCTATCTGACCACACGAAGGTTTTCCCCTTCTTCGTCAAAGCTAAATTTGGTGCTGCAACACTGTAGACGTCTGGAACAAATCTCTAATAGTATCCAGCCAGACCCAGGAAACTCCGCACCTTTTTCACGCTCCTGTGTGGCTCCCAAGCAAGAACTGCCTCGATCATCGCTGGATCCACTGCAAATGCCGCCTTCGGGATGAAATGTCCCAAGAATTGTACCTCTAGAATCAAGAACAGACACTTCAAGAGCTTTCCATAAAGTTGGTTCTCTCATAGTGTATCCATTACAACCCCCAAGTGGTAGGCATGCTCTTCCTCAGTAGTAAAGTAATTTGATATGTCATCGATGAAGACCATGAAAAAACTATCATGGTATGGCTAGAAGAACATGTTTATGAGACTCATGAACACTTCTGGAGTATTGGTTACTCTGAAAGGCATAACCAAGAACTTGTAGTGTCCATACTGACACCTAAAGTCCGTCTTCTGCACATCCTCATCTAGAACTCTAAGATTGTGATAGCCTGACCTGAGGTCTATCATCGAGAACCATCGTGCTCCCTTGAGCGGATCAAAGAGGTCTTCAATCCTCATGAGTGGGTACTTGTTCTTCATGGTCACCTGATTCAGGTGATGGTAGTAGACACATAGTCACAATCTCCCATCCACCTTCTTGGCAAACAAAATTTGAGAATCCCAGTTTGAAACACTGTATCAGATAATTATGTTCCCCTGTAAGTCATCCAACTGTACTTGTAGCTCACGAAGGTTGGCCAAAGCCATCCTATTTACTAGAGTAGATATCAGTGCTGTTATGGGGTACATGTCCATGTAAAAGTCTACCTCCCTGCAAAGAGGTACTCCTGAAACGTCATCCGGAAAAACGTCCTCATACTAATCCACCACAATAGGAAAACTCAGACTCTACACACCAACTGCATTGAGGATGAGACTAGTGGACTAGTGTGTGATCGGCTGCCCTCTGCTCTGCGTAAGTCCATCCTGCACTGCAAAGGCTCCCTTCTTATTGGTGAAGGTGAACCTTCTTCCATCCATGCGGACACACTGCACTTTTTTCCTAATACATTCAATCTAAGAATGGATTGTAGATAGCCTGTCCATCCCCAAGATGACATTGAAAGGCCTCGATGTCGCTACAAGAAGATCCCAGCCGAAGATCTCGCCACCTAGAGTAAGCTCACACTACCGGCACCAGTGTGTAATTATCGAGTCTACTTTCTTAGGAGTATCTAACTAGAAGGATCATGACAATGGCTCCGTCAAAATCTCTGAGATCTGAACTAGGTTAGCTGCAACGAAAGAATGACTCGCACATGTGTCTATAAGTACTGCATCAAGGGTGGAGTAGACACAGATAGTACCTCTAATCATCTCAAGTTAATCATAGTCATAAGCCTCCACTGCCAGGACCTGAGCCTGCCTCTACCCACCAACTCCCTGTGGTCAGGGTGGACCTTCTGGTGGTGGTGGTGGTAGAGCCTCAAAACGTCGTCCACCAGCTACAGCTCGACCAGCTCCTCTACCTCGTCTGACTACTCCCTGCGAACAGCCACAGTAGAACCTCTGCCTCTTCCTATGAGGTCCCTCTAGTGTCTACTGCTCATCTACAGGGCGGGTCGGGCAGTCTCGAGCCATGTGACACTACCCACTGCAAGCATAACACTACAAGCTCCTTGTATAGGTGGCTTTGTATCTTGTTCCCTGCACAACCGAACTTGTATCCTGATGTCTCTATCCTGATTTCCTGGTCCACTTGGACCTATGCTACATCTTTCTACTGCCGGCTGAAGAATAATCCGCTATGTTTCGCCCTACATTGGGTCTCGCTGCTGGTGTTGGCTCACTGAGAATTCTCTTTACAAGAAGGGATCTCTCCAGCACTCCCGCCTGCGTCGGAATACTGAGGGAGATCATCGAAGGCCTGATCTTGTGCCTCAGTCCCTACTCAATGGTCCAGGCCTGAAAAAATGGGTCTCTTACCATGTCTATGGAGTAGCGCGAGAGGTTATTAAACCTCGCTGAGTACTGAGCTACAGTCATACTGCCCTGCCGCAGGTGATGTTACCCCTAAATCTGCACCACCCAGAGGGTGGTGGGAACAAACTCCAAGGAAAAGAGACTCTCGAAGTATATCCAAAGTAAAGATGCCTCGTCGTGCACCTGGAGCATCATGCTCCACCATCTACCTATTGGTTCTTTAAGGAGACTCACTATAAGGATCACCATAAGGTCGACTGGTGTCCCTACTGATCTGAAGACTCTAACGAAAGCCTACAGCCAATCCTCAGCTGCCTGAGGGTCCATCTCTCTGCAGAACCTGGGTTACCACTATTGCTGAAACTCATGCAATGCACTCAGGCGAAGTTCACTCTCTGCTGCTGGGGCTGGTAGTATCGGTGGCTCAGTGGGTAGTGGTACCGCTGCTGCCTCCGCTGTGATGGGGCCCTACACTGAGGCCTCGTCGTTCAGTGGACTACCATCTCGCACGTGACTCTATACCCTAGCTGGCTCCCACCATGGGGCCATCCTGAAACGAAATAGGTGTTCTGCGGTCAAACATTATACATAGCGAGCTGACACAAAGTAATCAGAAAGAAAACTTTTGAAACACACATGCAATCAGTGTTTTCGTGCACTCAGTCGGAAATAAGGGGGTAGGGTACAGGTGTATGGATACATCGTGCGATGCACCAACACTAGACTCCCTGTACTGAAAACCACACTCAATACTCTTAACACTATTGCTTCACAGAATGGAATGATCAGAGTCTTGTGTTCTGTGGTAGAATCGACTCCTCTAATACCAATTTTTTGTGACCCGCCCTCGGGGCTCGTGTCGTGACTACCCCAATCCCGCCTTCCATAGGCCAGGTGTTGGAAACTAGCACCAAAGGTGTAAATCCCGATAATAGGGAATACATTGCCTTTATAAAAGTAAAAAAACACAATAGAGTACACAACTGAAGTAAACACTAAGTAAACTGAGTACAAAAGTAAGTAATGAAAAGTAAATGTGCCTGTATACAAACCCAATGGAAAGTACAGTACAACTAAAAGTCTAGTACAACAGCAAAAAAGTAAAACAACAACCACTAATTCATCCTTTGGGAATCCCACCTGAAGGGTGGGTACATATGGTCTCCCTGGTACCTTAGGTCTATCCATCCGCTCCTTGTACTTCCCGCCAAGTGGTCCACCTCCAGGTACTGTCCTACTCCCCATGTCTCTACCACGATCAGTGTTGTCTGTCATCTGCATCCAACACATCATAGGGCGGGCATAACCTGTGCAGGGGTGAGTATAACAATACTCAGTGGGGACCCCGAGACTCCCGAAGGTCTCTCAGAATCCACGATGGATAAATCCCAGTGAAAAGATACAGTCACGAAGTATCAACCAACTGTACTTAGTTATATGCCCATACATATACCTATGTTATCAATCATAGTTCGACTCCAACTCTCGATCCCAAGAACAACCCAGTCCACACAGAAAAGAAGTCAATCACATCGATGATAATGATTGAGAGTCAATACTCAACTCACACAATTATATATCTTTTGTAAAGTGATAGAGATGATCAGATGTAGTCACTAATTCATCTAAGTTGGCAGACCCACGTAAGATACTAGTCCAGTTAAGATGTCGGACCCACGTAGGATACTAGACCAGCTACTTTGTTGGACCCACGTAGGATACTAGAATAGAAGTCAAACTGGCAGACCCACATAGGATTCAAGAACAGTAATCATCGCCGTCGAACCCATAGAAGATTCCAGTACGGTAGTCGTCGTCGCTGAACCCACAGAGCATTCCGGTACGGTAGTCTTCGTCGCCGAACCCACAGAGGATTCCAGTATGGTAGTCGTCATCACTGAACCCATGGAGGATTTCAGTACGGTAGTCCTCATAGTCACAGCTAGCTCTGGGGTTCCCGCACACAGCACGCTCGATTCCCGGAGGGTCCACTCCTCTAGCCATGGGTGGTCGATACATCAACTGTCACGAATACCAGAGTTGATTTATCCCTAAGTTCTGTCTCATAAAAAGGAACCCGTCATGATAGAAGGCGCGTCAATCAGACGAACGGTCTGAAAGATATTGGCTTTTACGTTCCGGGGGCCCAGTTGGAAATATGCTCGTTCCAAACCCAAGCATTTTCCAAATTCGTCCAAAACTCACATAGAGTATCTCAAAAGGATCGCCTCATCACAACGGTCCCAGTGCTACAGACGACACGTCGATCGGACACGCGGTCTTAATGATATTCACATTTAAGTGATAACGGGCCCACCTAGTTAAGCCCAGTGGGCTGGCAGGTCGGGTCAACCCGGTTTTGGCAGTTCCGACCCATAAGAGGGTCGGACCAGCCCGGTGTATCGTGCGTCCCGGTCTGGGACGGCCTGTCCTGGCCCGAAGAGGCACTGCCCGACCCGGAAAGTTGCGGCCCAGCAGGCCGAGCAGACCGGGGGGGATTTCTCGAACCGGCGGTGCCAAGTGGCACTGCCCTCCCACCCGGCCGACCGAAGCCGGCAGGCCTTCCTGGCCCAAGCGGCCTTCTTGGGCGGGCCGTGCTCCGGCTGTGGGGCACCTTGAGGTGCCGCAGCTTCTTCACCCGGTCGTCCGATGAGTTAGATGGTTCACTGCAGAAGCAGCCCTCAGTTTGCGGGACAGGGTCCTCCGCAGCACAGCTCCCCTTGTGGTGTCGCAGTCTCCCATTGGCCCGGCCGGCTTCGGCCGGCTGGTTCTCCTTCGGCCGAGCGTCCCACGGTTGCTGGCTGCGGTTCTTCCGCACGCGGCCGGCGCACGACCGCCGCTTCTCCCATCGCAACCTATTCCAACGCGCCTCAATGGCAAACAAAGAGACTACGGATGCTCGTTTTTCCATGTGTGTTTGGACCGCAACCTCTGCGTTAGGTGGTAGAAATTGGCCAAAATCTAACCATGTTTCTCAACTATGAAAAAGAAAAATTTTAATAAATTTAAATTCAACATAATTCACCTAACTCAAAATTGAAGTCGCATGTCATCGACTCATGGAAGAAAAATGTCACGGAGGTCGGGCTATGCAGATGAAGAACATTATTCTTGTCGATGTCTGAGTGCACCCGAAGAAGAAGTGTCATTGGCATCTTCATGTTCTTCGAATCGTAGAGCATTAATCATCTAGGGGGAAAGTCATTCTTTGTCAGAGGCATTCTTTGTCGAAGATAGGAACACTTTTCTCAGGAGCTCTACCCAAAAATCTCTCTACACAATAAGTGCCCAGAATAAAATAATAGCTAAGGCTATTATTTTATTATCACATGTAATTCAAAAATTCAATCCACTTTAATTAATTAAGTGAATCACTTAATTAATTTACCATGGGGTGGAAAAATTAATTAGAGGGAGAAGAATGTGAATGGATATTTTAAAATTCATAAGTGAGGGGTTGTTCAATTAAATGTAGAGGAGTTAATGTGGAGTTTTAAGAGGAGGTTAAGGGATTTGGATCGTGTGGGCCCCACCTCACAAATATCCTCTCATGAGTGGTTATGTGGGTGTGGTCCCCACCTTTTACTCCCCTAGGGAGGAAATAACCAACCTCCCTTAATAAAATTTGTAGAAAACAAATTTTATTTATTTTATTCTAAATCGCCAAATAGTAACTCTCAACCCGCATAAAACACAACTAAGGTAAAGGTCCTCTTAAGAGAATACTGGTGCTGCAAGTTTATCGGTGCCCCCAGATTTTAATTCCAAGCTCCAGTTCAAAATATAGAAAAACCTGCACGTGCGTTTACTGAACGTACATGGAAAATACTTTAGAAATTGATTCTAGGAACACTGGGCCTCAGAATCAAGTGCCGTCAGAAACTGCAAACTCATAAAATTACAAAGTATTTATGAAAAAAAAATCTTGAAATCTCCCAGTCTTTAAAAATTTCCTCATCAATATTTTTGTTAGATTTGGCAAGGAGAATAATTTTTTTTAGAAAGTTTGAGAACTAATGTAAATCCAAAGAATGATATAAAAACATAATTGATAATTGAAAATGAAATGCATATCCATATAATTGCTACATCTAGTATTTCAAGACACCAACATCAACATCAAAACATATCAGAACAACAAATTGAGGGTGCTATAAACAGAAACATGACAAGTGACACATTATAGTCTATAGGAATCCGAGATCAAGATTGTATTGTATCCTTGGATCATCAATGTTATTTTGTGGAGCCTAATGTAAGAGAAAACGTCAAATATTAAATTGATGTGTTTCATGATTTAATTGATGATGGTAATCAAGAGAAGTATAGTGGATGTTTTATATATTCAATACATCCTTTTCTGATGAAGTTTTACAATAACAAATGCATCGTGGAATTAAAAATAAGGTGAAGTCCATGATATTGGAATTGTTGTGTGATCCATTATTTAGAGAAAAGATACATATGTATTTTTTTGTTGTAAAACAAGTTTTTAACAAGCTTGGTCTCAATTAAAAAAAATTCTTCTGTGTCCCAATTATTGTATTCCTTATTGGGGAGAGAAATGAAGTAGGCAAGATTATAAAAAATTGTCTTCTTCTAGATGGAATTCAATGGATGATGTTGGGAGTAAGAATTAACATACTGTCATGAAGAAAAAAATAGAAGAAAAGAAACACACCTGCAATGGTTTTGTGATACATTCCTTTAATTCCTTAATTTAAAAGATTATTCATGTCCTCAAAAACCCCCAAACACATGAAGTGTCATCACATAGAGAAAAAAGTGATGGCTTAATGCGACATCCAATTGATTCAAAATCATGGAAGACATTTGATTCATTATATCCATATTTCTCATCTAATTATAGGAATGTTTGATTGGGATTGGATGTTGATGGATTAAACCAATTGGGGACATTGAGTAGCAGTTATAGAATTTGGCTAGTTGATTTGATCCTATACAATATGCCATTATAAATCGGTATATAATTCATGGTGCACATGTTATTTAAGGAATATTATTGAGAATATAGCGGAAGGAGTGAGGATATGACATAATGGATATGATTGGTGTGTTTTATTTTTTTTTTCAACATATAAACAATGACTAAAATTATGTGTATCTTGGTTATTTATTTAATCTGGAGTTTGTTCCATGGTTTTTTGATTGATTACAGTAACTATAGAGAATATTAAAATTTGAATGTGAATATCAACTATTTTAATTTTCTTCTATGGTTTACGATATTGATTAAAACCAAAGAAGATAAGATAGAGACTATATATAAAATGAATAGAATATATGTATAGATTATTCATATGGGATAAACTAGAAAAAATAAGTTAGGAGAAAAAGTGATTGGGTGCATGGTTTGTTCATAAGATGTGGATAAATTATTTCTTACCATTCAAAAGGAATAAGAAGTATAATAAACCAAAATCAATAACTTGATAGCAGTCCAATTATGGATATGTCCAATACTTATAGGTGTTCAGTCAATGTTGATGAATTTTTTTCTAATTGAAAACATTTTTAATCCTACCGTTTTATCTATTCACGTATTGAGGTGAACAGATCACTTATTCTATTTTAACAACAACATTATTTCTTAAAAACATTTAAACCTACATCAACATAAGTTTCACAACCAATTTTCATGTTTCACCTCTCAAAATGAGAAGGACAATCCATTGTGTGATATGGATTCCTCTGATATTACACAACAGACAACGAGCTCGTATCTGAGTGGTAAGGGCTCCTGATTGGAATCCATGAGACTTGGGCTCAAAACCAGGCGGAGGAGAATTTCCGGGGTACATTAGTAGTACTGATGTAGTCACTATAGCAGTTACTGTAGAAGTCACTATAGCAGGTAATGTTCAGTATTGTAGCAGCTAGAACTATTCACCTGATTTGGGCCTTTGGGCCACTGGTTTGGGCCAACTGGTCTCCAGGGCCTTCGGGTAATCAATGGCCTTTGGGCCACAGGGCCTTCGAGTCACATAGACCATGGTATAGCCCAGTTCAGAGAGAAGGGGCCCTAGAATAGGATCAGAGCAACATGAGTAGCAGCCACCAGATGCAGAGGTAACCGGATTGGAATAATGAGAGGGTATGGCAGCCGCCATCGGGACCAGGCACCGTGCATCTTTGTACGGGGCAATTCTATCCAATCAGCAATGCAAGGTGGGAGCTATGTGAACAATGAAGCAGAAAGCTGGGGAGGGGCATTTCAAGTGGTTTGGGCCTACGGGTCATGTATTGGGCATGGTATGCCTCTGGGCCTTCGGGTCATGTATTTTGGGTTTTTCGGGCCATGTTCCTTGGGCCTATGGGTCTTGTACGGGTTCCCCTTTAACCCTTAAAAGTGGGATTGTCCATAATAAAATAAAAAATAAGGCCTTCGGGCCATTTGGGGTCCATATTACACAACCCACTAGTATCAACCTATAGGTACAAGTGAGAAAGTGTTATCCTTTAACATATATTACATTCTTCCAAACTATGTTTTAGTGAATCTCAAACACTTAAAAAATATCACTGGGTCTTTATACTAACATTATAATAGTTTAAAACTTATTTTTCTAACAATAATAATTCTTTCACTTCTATAGACCATCCCATTCCATGGATGTTCCAAATTCTTATATTCCATGTGTACTATCTTAATAGAAAAAAAATTATTCACTTGATATTCAAAACATTTAAATGAATTATTATTATTCTTATTCTTTACATAAATGAAGCAGAATGGTTTCTATGAAAAAATATTCCTCATATGTTCTATTAAAAATTCAATATTCTACTTTTTTGAAAATTGAACTACAATACCAATTTCTTCTTATTCCTTCTATAGAAAAAATTTCTTATTAAAATCATCCCATAATAATATCATTTTTTCACTCTACACATCTTCTAAATCATTGACACTTGAAAATTAAATACCTTATTCTTATTAATATTACACAGTAATAGAAATTAAATTTATGTCAGTTGAATTTTAATTTAGAATTCAAATTGATGACTCCAAATTCATTCAATCATTACTCAACTTATATTGTTTCATTTCATATTATTATATCATATTACACATAATAGTCACAATTGATGATGTTAATGACTTCATTACTCGATAATGAGAGGATCTTGAGTCAATTACATGGAAACGTCATTCGATCCACTCAAAATTAGAAATACTAATTTGAACACAAATAGAACCATGATGTGTTGGAAACTATTTTGGTTCATCTTTACTAAACCATGATCTGATTTTTCCATTGTAAAAGGTTGTAAATGGAATGGAGGAATAGAATTTGTTATTTTAAATGGTTTTAAATTTTTTTAAAAGTTCTCTAAAATTACAAGGGTGATTTTCATTGAGAAACACACATATTCATTGGGCTTTAAGCCAAATATGGTGTTAATAGTGGGTTTGCCTTTTTTGAGTATTTTCCTTATTTTAGAGGCATGGGGAAGTTTTATAATTTGAGTTATTTTACCCCATGAAATATTTAGTTTTGGTTAGATTTTATTTCTACACAACAAGAATTATAAGTTCTCCATTTATGTTTTTTCTTCATGCTACTAGGGCTGTAGAACCGGAAGCTGATTTTTTTTGTAAATCAACATAGAGTGGATATTTAAACTGTCACTAAATATGGTACATTTTTTGCAGAATTTTAAACATTATATATATGCTGATATTTTTTATTAGCATCATTTAAGATCGCTACTAAAAAATGAATTGTGTTTATTTATTTTCAGTTTTATTTGTTTTAGTAGCATCTTCTATGGAAAAATGGAAAATAATTTGCTGAATTTTACCATATTTTCTTGCAAAAAACTACCACTAAAACCAATAAAACCACCACTAAATATGGTATCTTTGAAACATACTAAAACCCATATCTAAATAGAAGAAGAATCCACATATTGGATGCCAACAACAATTTTAGAGGTAGTTTTAGGAAACCGTCGTAGAAAGATATCACTTCAAATTAAACTGCCGCCATATTAAAAAAACTACTATTAGGTGATTTTATTTTTTTGTATTTACTTTTGGGTAATTTTATCTAATAAATTTCATTTATACATGCTTATGGGATTGTTTTTGTTACCTTTTATATTATTTCATGAATGTATTTTTGGATGATTCATTTTATCTCATGGTCCTATTTTATTATAAAAGATATTGCCCCCCATTTCATTAGAGTTTTGTACCCTTAATGCTAACCTCCAACCTAAGGGATACTAGAGGTAGGACTATGGGGTAATTATCTCTCTCCCCACAATGTGGTTCCTTTGGCGGGATAGGTCATGATAATTAACATAATAGAAAAAAACCTCCTATATTATCCATGATACAGACTGCAAAAGATCATATCTTCATCTATATGAATAATTTGGATCAATAAATAATAATATTATATCATAAATCTTAAATTCCTCAATAATTTCCAAACCATTTTTCTAGGATAAGATAAAGATGTAAAAAATGGGTGATTTGGATCTTTAGAGGAAGGTGATAATAGAAAAGGATTGGCATTTTCTTGAATTCGACATTGATAATGACTATGCGATTAATATATGAACATCAAAATTGTGTTCCTTAATCACATGATACAAAGAAAAAACTATTAGATAATTATTATTTCACATCTTTCTATGTCTATCATTGAATTTCCAAAATTTATTTTGGTCTTCAAGAGAACATCTAGTGGGGAAAGTTGAAGGATATTACTGAGAACTCATGAAAGTTGTTGGTATGCTTTCGGCTTAAATAAGGGAAAATAAAGTCCTATGGGATAATGTGACGATTTACTATAACCATATGAATATAATAAAAATCACCAAAGAAAATTTTCAACTCTACCAGTGAAAACTAAATGAACCAATATGATATGGGTTGTGCTCCATTGACTAAGAAAGGATACCCAGTTCATCTCTTTCTATGATGATTTCTATCATGAATAACATTTCATGATATAGGTATGGGAAGTGGGGATGCTAAATGGGCACCCACTTATATACTCTCTGATCATGATCCAAGGTTCACATATAAATTATATATTATTCATTAACATTATATAGATATTAGATTGAATTTTCGTGTGGCATATCATCGTCAAAAAAAATTCCAATATTAAATAATAATTCAGACACTCGAGGACATGCTGAGATAATTTTTAATGTAATTTAAAGGGGGATTAGATCAACACCTTAGATTAGTTGAGTACACATACAAAAATATCTACCACTAATCTATTCATATACCTTTACATAATGCACTATATGGGAAGAGATGTAGAAAATTTAAATTTTGGGGTGACGCTAGTAAAAAATTTCTATGGACCCCATCTTATCTAAGAGATGAACAAAAATGTTCTCTCAAAAATGGTGTATGAATGATACGTAGAGTAATTAGAAGATCTATAATGAAACTGTTAAAGGTACATTGATCATTAAACTGGAGAAAATGTGTTCCTTTTAATATTACCATTCAATAGATTCATATGTTTGTAAAGAAGGGAAATATTAGCATTTTGCACATTTTCCCCTATGAAATACTTGATCATATAAAAGCATTTCTCCTTTAGTTATCACATCCACAAAAAAATGTGTTATGCTCTTTATGTGTCCCATGTATAATTCATGAATAAGTACATAAGTAAACACTCACATGATATAAATTTGGAGGTATTTTAACTGGACTATGAACATTCTTAGTAGGATCATCCAATGAATTTCATGGATAATATTGATAATTTTTTAAACAACATGATAACTCACATAATTAATATGTTTTTGTGAAATCACAAGTACAAAAAATAATATGGTAACTTAAAGAGGTAATGAAATAGGAGTACTCTCATCTATTGTAAAATGAGTATATAATTTGAAATCTTGAGGATGAAATTTATATCGGGGATAGAATATAACATTAAAAAAATTACATATATTAAACTGTCATTCTAAATAAGTAATATTGTAATCAATAGGTTTAAAATATAGTTTAAAAAAATAAAACACAAAATTATTTAATTCTCTAAATAGGAATATTTTGTCTATAGAATAAAAATATCCGTGATAATTGTAGATATTACAATGGGTAAATATGAATAAAAAATAAAATCACAACAATATGTAAATTTTGATCATCATGATCCCCTAGAATAGTCATAGTGACAAATAAAGCTATATAAAATACAACACAATAGTAATATAAAAGAAATTATTGAATATAAAAATATATAAAACATGTGTATAATTGACATGAGTAATGATTGAAGGATTAAATATTTATTTGTAGAAATTAATCTAAGAACTTTAATAGTTATATATGTAATTTAAAAGTATCATGGCCACTATGAATAGTAAAATAACCATTAGGAATAATAACATGGCCATTGGAAGAGTAAAATGGCATCATAAAAGTAAAATTATGTTTTAATAATTTTTATATTGATTAATTAAATAAAATAAAAATTATAATTCCATAATATAAATACGAATATTAAAAACATAAAATAACCTATAAGTATGTTTTATATTACCTATATTTTAATGTATTTCATAAAAAAAATTATTTTTATCAATAATTAAAACTACGTATGTTAAAAAATTATTTTAAAAATCTTATATCATATATAAAATCATAAAATTTAAAATTTATGAGGGATATTTTTGTTGTATATTTCTAAAATGGTTCAATATTTAATTCAATAGGGGAAATACAACATTTACAAAACTAGTGTATTTTAATTACATCTTTGATGAGGTAATATTTATATAATAAAATCTATATCTTTTAGATCAACCAAAAAATCATTTAATATAAATAATGAGTCGTTTAAAATCAATTATATTAAATTCCAAAAATAAAAAAAATGGTATTTTAAAAATTATAAATTGATAATGTATTCCATTTAAATAACAACCTTTATTATTTCAACATTTCTTTTTTATAATCAAATGATTTTTATTTTGGAGATACATAAATGTCCAAAAATATTTCAATTAATTCAAATGTTAATTAATATTTTATTAATACCACTACTAAACTATTGACCCATGAATTTATATTTTATACAATATTTTAACTAAAAAAATCATCCCCTCAAGTATAAATACCCCACTCCATCCCCATGGAAAACTACATCTCTTTCCTTAAAAAATACAAGTTTCTACCCAAATTACCTCTCTCTATACCAAGAGAATAAGTAGGGACTATCATGAATAAATCCACTCGAATAATTCATTGATTCTAGTGTTGAAAAAAAGAAGCAACACCAAGAATAAAGTATGGTTTCATTAATTTTTTCTCTAATTTTACAATTCTCATCATCTTTTATATATTCCTTCCAAAATCAAAACTTCTAAAATTTAATAATTAATATCTTAAAATTATACTAAGGATGTTATCCTATTGTAATGATTATATTTATGACAATTTATGTGTCTTACTTCTCTCCCCCTTTCAGCAATACCTCATTCAAGATTGATTAACCTCTTATGAGGACATTATCAACACACTTTGTATCACCAATATCATGGATTTTTAGTATTAATGATACATAATATATAAATTTATAATTAATGATATTTTAATCAATTTTAGTTAATTTTAGTTACATGTAATTCATTGAATAAATATAATGAAATCAAAACAAAGTGGAATAATTTAATGATAAAATGACAGCAAAACATTTCACCATTAATAAAGAGTATTATAAATTATAATCCACCATTTATAATGGATAAATTGTGAAATAAAAGTGTATAACTCAATTTAGTATCATTTTTTTACCAATCATAGGTTTATTATACATTATGTACAAATGAGATGAAACATAATTTTTTTATGGTAATGGGATTCTCAAACCCACCTCATTATTTTGGGTTTTCTAATCATTAAAATTATTTTCAACATAGATTTTCCTCTAACATCATTAATTTTTTTTTCACAATCCTAGCATTTTTATTTCTGGTCACATACATGTTTCTACCAATCCAAACATATTTTTAAGCCAACTCAGTCGAATTTTCAAGAAAAGTATTTTTTCAAAACAACCCTCTCAATAAATTTTATTTTTTCATGAATTTTTTTTTATTTTCTACCAAAATATGATCTCTATTATTCATTTGGAAACCCCATTGATGATTACATAATGAATGATTTTTTAAATCCTTACTAAACACATTTCTTTTAAGTTGGATAATTTCATAACTATGCTATTTAAATGTTTTCTTTCCATATAGAATGAATGATTATAAGTTTTTATGATGTGATTGTTAAGACAAAAACTATATAGAAAACCAAAGCATTGGGTATTCTGATAAATCTCATGATATTATTTTTTTTATACATTATTATTTATTTATATTTATTCACAATTAAAATTTTAGGAATTATGCACATATATTATGAATGAACATAATAATATCTTAATTCATAACTATGTCTGGTAATTATCCACTATATTATAAGGATCTATTATTGATAATATAACAAAATCCATTCCTTTTTCAAATTATTCCATCATTTTTATAATGATTATCACATTCTTGTGAAATTTTGATGATTATTATGCTCGTATTTGTAATATTTAATTATTAATCTTATTCCTTCAATGTTATAACTCTAATTACTAGGGTATTAGCTCACAAAATTCATTTACCTATATCATCAGCTGAATGAATTAATTTAAAAAAAACATATATATGTGTTCTGTGATTATGGAATTAAATATTTATAATTTATTATGTAGAAATCATGTATGAACATATTTTTTAGGAGATGATAAACAATTTAATCATGGAGTATATTACTATTATCTTAATTATCATAACCATGATATAATAGTCATGTTGGAAAATGAAGGGTCATTATATTGGAATTTATGATAATCTATCTGTTGATTATCAATAAATATATCAATTGAAAGAAAGAAATAATATAACCTAGATGATAGTTATTGATGGTTGATTTTGAATTTAATAATTGATGAGGCATCTGAAAAATGTTGAAATAGAAAAGAAGAGTATCATATGCAGCAAAAATATTTGGGAATTATTCTAATTTTTTTGGAGAAGGATCGAAATATTTCTATAGTCATTAATGTTATTTTTTTAAATTAAATTGATTATATATTAACTAAAAATATTTGAATACATTTTAAGCTTATATGAAGTGGTTTTGGAATTCATTTCTAGTTAGCATACATAATTTTACTCTGAACCTATGATTATAAATGTGTTGGGTGTTTTCAACAAGGATAAGTAACATTATAAAATAAGTACACAATATTTTATTGAAAATAATTTTCATAACCTAAGAAATATAAAAGATATATGATGGAGATCATACATAAAAACGATAAAGGAAATTCCACTGTGAAAAGATCAAAGATTATGTTGAGAGTATGAGATATGTGTTTAAATTATTCAACTAAATTGAGTAATAGTATTGATTAGAATATGATAATAAAATATTTTAGTAGATATATAAGACCCTTCAGGGTGATATATAATATTCTTTCAATGTGAAATTCGAAAAAGTACATGATCCCATTTTTATCGTACATATTATAATTATTTATTATTTTGTGTTTTTTGATTGAAATATGTGGTACTTTGAGAGTTTGAGATTCATACACATCTTAAACTATTCTTCAATAAATATCATGAATACTTTTATGATCATAATTCAATCCATTCGACAATAAATATTGATGACTGTGTATTAGTTTCACCATGAATAATACATTAATAATTTAAATTAGAGAATACATCATAATGGTATATCTTTGAATGTTTTTATGCACTATAGTGTGAATTAATGTGTCATATATTTTGTGATGTCTGTTGATAATTTAGACCTATAATAATTTAGAGTTCCAAAAAGGTAAAAAAATGTCGAGTTTTATTGGTGATTATATAATATTATCGACATATTCTTAATGGTATTCATTCATTGATTAATGTCAAAGGGTTATAGATATTTGATAATGCAGAGATCACATTACCATTACTATTGAAATATTTTCATAATTAAAATATTGAAATAAATATTAATGTGATAATTTATAGATTATAAATAACACGTGGATGAAAAGGTTATCATTTATTTTCTTGAAAACCCAATATTATTTTTATTCGGGATCTGTTACCTTAGAAAAAGATACAATATTTTCATTAATATTACTAATATTATATATTTTCTATGTTTAAGAGAATATGGATCCCATAATGAGATTATTTAAATAATTCTTTGAGTATTCATGGAGAAGAAAATATTTAGATGTTTATATATCTCTTACACTTACTCATCAATGAAGACGTTTAGACGGCTAGTCTATAATATTTTTAAATTATAAAATATAAATAATATAGAGAATGATTTTTATGATTGTTGTGAAATGATAGTATATCTTGTGGTTATTGTTATGATGTCCTAAACACAGGTTCCTCTGAATGGTTCTGTAATCCCTTTTGGCCACATGGCCTCATTCACATATTCAAAAATGCCAGAGGTTGCCGACTTATAGCAAGATCCTAGGGTGTGTTCATGAAGAGAATAATCCCTCATTACTAGAGTGGAGAAAAATTGATTAATATAATAACTATAAATAGAGAAAACAATATATGTAAGCATATGAAATAGTAGATGTAGTAAAAAACAATATACAACAAAATCAACTGAAAATAATACTATAAAAATGATGACGTTATATTTCACGTGTCCACAAAACTAGAAACAATTATAAATGTAAGAATGAAATACATTCTACACAAAAGAAGACAAAATAATCCAAAAACATTCCAAGAGTCCTAATATACATATTGGAAATATTATATAAAGGTCCATCCTAAGATTGAAAAAATAACATGTCTCCAAAGTGGTATTATTACCCTTTTAAAGACTTTCATACATATATTCTAACCAGGTAATAATGATAGCCTAGATAGGGAGTGATATTAATTTTAGTAGGCCTCCCCCAACTATGATTATAACATATAGTTTGTCTGAAAAAAAAATGAAACTTTTTTCAATCATGAATATATAATATTAATGTAGTGTAGTATAGTAAATACCCCAGTACCTTCCTTATCAATATCTAGTAATACATCTACAAATGAGATTTTTTAATTAATTAATTATGTTCTAGTTTATATAAAAGGTCATGTGAGGTATTAAGAGCCCTAAAATCCTCAAATGATATAATAATAAATTAATCAAGGTATAATAAACGATCCTATAATGATAATAATGATGATGATGGTCCAAGGTACTAACCAAGGAATCCATTACCTCTAATGTTGTTCCAACAAGGTAATAACATTTACCATGTAAATAAGGGTATGCATGTAATCCATGGGGGTCACCCTAGGAATTTCACAGTAATATATGTGTATCAGCGTCCAATGATCTTATCCAAGGTAAAAAAATACACAATCATTAGGCCTAAGAGTGTATCCAATGTACCACATGTTCATAGGCATCACAAAAGATTTTAGAAGTTTATTAATGTAATTATAATATCTGAATAATAATGGAGTGACCCTAATATGTAATATTGAGCATCCAAAAGTATAAACAGATTGGGATCCAAGGTGGGTGTCTCCCTTGGGAACTAACATCCATGAATTGGAATGACGACCATGAGTGGTTAAGGAATTGATTCAAGAATCTAAGGCTAGATTGATTATGACCACTATTCTAAAGGTGTCAACATTCATATGGAATGTGAACAATATTATTGAGTCATTAAATTAATTAGTTAATGTAATACCCATTCCATTGTATAATTACATGGTTTTGTTATATTCCCTTTTATATAAGTGAAAAGCATAGAAGGAAATGAATGAATTTATTTGGTCATTTATGTCATAATCAATTCATTAGGTTCACTCTTCTACCTTACATTATGCATGGAAAGTGGTTATATAGACATTTAACTAGGTATTTAAATTACATTTACATAGTCCACGTCATATTATAATATACTATCCTATAATAATTAAGATTCCCTAATTAATTGGAAACAATTTACTTTAGATGTTCAAGTGATACATACATGTAACAATCATGTGCATCTCATTCAATTAATTTAAAAACACATGTTCTTTAATGTGAAGTAAAAAATCCAAAAAAATAGTGAAATATCTAATCTGAAAGGGCTGAAGGAATTTTTTATTGATTTTTGATAACCACCCTTTCTAGGGATTTGGGGGAACCCTTACAAGACCAATAGGCTTATATATTAAATTGCCTATATGTTTAGAGACATTACAGGACCCGTTGGTCTTAAGGAAATCATACATACTATTAATACATGAAACCACCCCTCCCCAGAATCTACATTGTGATCAGCTGTCCACCTTTTCATAGATGATCGGGTAGCAGGTCCATGTGCATCTGCACAAGAGTGGTACTTATGTAAAATGGCATACCCTTTCATTCTTCCAAATCTGTTTAGCCCTTCTCTAGTGAATGTTCCCCGCTCTTGAATCCTCCTCTGGGGTTGTTCCTTGAAGAATATGTATGTGCAACTGTATATTAGGTGGCCCTGAAGTCCTTTAGGTGGCCCGAAGGACATGAGGGGGCCCGGAAGCCTTATTTACCTGAAGGCCTAGGTGGCCCTAAGGCCTTAAGGACTCTAAGCCCAAAATGGTGGCCCAAGGTGAATAGTTCCGGCTGTTAAAGTATCGAACAGTACCTACTACATTACTGCTACAGTAATATTAGAATTATGCCTCCTTCTAGTTTTTAACCTGGGTCTCATGGATGCACATAGAGAGACCTCAGCAACTGGGTTGAAGCTTATGTGAAACCGTGGAATATATTGGATGAAAAATCTAGTAGAAGTATATTTATAGAAACAAACTACATTGGAAATGTATTTTTGAGGTTGAAACTAGAAAAAAAATGAATAATATTTATCAAAGAGGCTATAGAACATGAGTATGATTGTTATATGCAAGACACCTGAATTTAATATTCCATGCCTGATGAAATTTGTGCCCATACACACTATGAATATTTATAAATATATGGAACCATAAGGGTGTGTCCTAGACCACCTACCATAAGATCCCATGACTCTCCTCATCTATTTTCAGCCTTTATTTTGTCCTAGACTGGAAGAAATCTGATAAAAAGATAAATACACTCAAAATAGATTATATGATCTTATATCTAAATAGATTGTCAATGG
Organism: Viscum album; assembly: GCA_963277665.1. Taxonomy (NCBI): domain Eukaryota; kingdom Viridiplantae; phylum Streptophyta; class Magnoliopsida; order Santalales; family Viscaceae; genus Viscum; species Viscum album. Next base: position 39,408,229 of record OY728129.1, on the reverse strand, counting down.
AAATAAGATAGAAGGATGACTCAATATTAATCAACTAATTTTTGGTGCACATCCAATTTGATGAATAGTGATCGAATGAAACATTGGATCGGAGTGTGGAACCAAAAACTATAAAAGAGGGGTTCTAATGAGCTTAAACATGAGGGGTTTGATCTCTCCGGCATTAGAAATATGAAAACAAAACCTATGTTTGATTTAAATTAGAATTAATGTTAATTTGGGAAATTCACCCAAATATTTGGGATGCACTATGGGAAAAACCACATGACAACTCTATGCCTCCCACTTCTTAAGGATGGAACATGCAATGTTAGGATGAATGACTAGGGAAACCATGATCCAACAATGAAAATAACAACTAATACAAACTACATACATATGACACTGATGTGAAGACATTGGTAAATTGTTATAATAGATGGGGTGCCCTATATTTCCCCACTATCCATCCACTCATGGTTAGGAGAGTCCATTTGGATTTGTCACATTGTTTCTACTAATAGTGCATCCCAATGTTTATCTCCACCGGGATGGGTTCCAAGAATTGAAAATCCCCAGACATCCCAAAATCATCCATGTACTCCCTGAGAATTCACATTATGTTAAAATAATTTAATAAATTAAAAGGATCCACACCTAATATGAAAACTTGGTTCTATATTTTTTATGTTTAGTATAAGATCATATCGAAATTGTGTAGGAGGGACATGATCCCACATTACTAGTCTTACTTCATAGAGTTTCCAGATGAATAAGGTGCTTTAGTTAGGATTTGTTTGTTTTATATCATAAGAATATTTCATGATGGTTTTATCATGTAATCTTGTTGATAATGGATAAAATGGGTTCAATTATATCCCTCTACCTCTGTTGATTCTTGATAAATAATTATTCATTTTGTGTGTTAGATAAGAATAAATATACAACACATTATGAATAAACTTAAGAAATTAGTTTTATCCTTATTGTTTTATTTTATGATTATTTATTCATGCATGAATATAGATTGTGAGAAGATGATTGTGAGATCCATTCACTTTAACCATTGTATACCTAAAAATGAAAACATTTAAATTGATAAACATTTACAGACACTAATACATCCTTCTCTCAATATGGATACATCTATCTCATCAGATCATCCATTTGAAATAGATTTTATAGATGAATTATTGGATCTAAATAATGTATAAATTCCAAAATTCTAACATCAAATTCCAGATAGATATGGTTGAGTGAAGTGAAAAATCATGGAATTTTATAGGTAGTTAGTTGGTGGTAGAATATAAATTCTACCTTGAAAAAAATCAATGGATGAAGTTAATAGGGAAATAATAATTCTAAAAATTATAATATGGGAATGTGTAAGGGTATTTCTAAAAGATATGTGTGAAAATACTCAAAGAGATTATGGATGAATGCACTATTCACCCAAAGAAGCTTTAATGGTGGTGGATGTCTTTGACAAAGTTGAAGGATTCCCATCATGATTGAATCTATATGGATTTTATCCCTATGAATATAGGTAGGTGTTTTTGGTTTTACCAGCATTCCTAAACATTAAGTATTATGGTGGATAATGTTATTTATTCATTGACTTCATTACAATCATCTTTAATTCCTTTAATAAATTTTTTATTTCAATATTCCCTTATTCATTAAGACTATAATATGAACCATTTAAAATAGATAAAATTCTCTTTGACACATTTATATTTCAATCATTGTCTTTTGGAAGTTCTTAATTGAGATTTTTTGAAGTGTTTTTTGCAATGTGGTTAATTGGATTTGGCTAATATTGTATGTTCTGGTACATCTTCAACAGGGGTTCAATTTTTTCTTCTTCCACCAAAAATGATATAATGGATAACATATATATTTTAGAGTGTTGGATCAAAACTAAAAAGTAGTATCAAAGATTATATGTATATATTTGGATTATAATAACCTATATGTGGTACTTTAGAGATTGGTTCATAACCATTATTATACAGTAGTTCATGTATTATTGTAACACCCCAAGCTTCTACGGTACGCTTCTCTTTGAATAATGTGATAGCGTGTGTTGTACTCAACATCGAGTTCTAACACACCACAACCAATAAAACTAGCCGTTATTAATAGTAATATCTACATTTTTAAAATATATATATTTTATATTTCAAAATGGACTACATTTTTGGATTCAAAATATCGAAATTATCCTAAGATGAATTTTTGGGATTTTTCTGAGAACTTCCAATTTTTATGAATAGTGAAAAATAATTAAAAACAACTTTTTTAATCAAAATAATTTATAGTGATATATTATATTATTTAGTGGTTTTAAAGTATAATTAGAATATATTTTTACCATTTTATCCAATGGTGTTCATTGGAATTAATTTCACTTTGAAATTGGACCTAAGTAATTGTCAATATTTTGATATATATTGTTTCATAAAAACACGCTATTTTTTGTGACAGCGGGAATTAATTATAAAATTTATTAATGCAACTTATATGTTTGGAATTTTTTAAAATAGACATCATTTTTGAATTCAAAATATCAATTATATCTTAGGGTGAAATTTTGGCATTGTTCTGAAAAACATCAATTTTTGATGAATAGTGAAACTACTAAGTGGTAGTTAAAAAATGAATTTTTCATAAAACATAATTTTACCACTTCTGTGAATGGAATTTTGAAAATCCGAGAGGCACAGTTAATATCAAGATGTAAAATGTGGTTCAATGAGATGAAAATAATATTTGGTGAATATTAACTTTTTACTTTTATTTACCAAGGTTAAAAGTAAATAGGGTAATTAAGGGTAAAAAATGGTATTAATATTACCCTAACACAAGTCCTAATTCTATTGGACAAGTGTATCTTGACGAAAAACAACCTTAGGAATAAAATATTATCATTTAGCTCCACTTGGATTAGATTAGGACATTTATTATTATTTAATTCAAAGAAGAGTTAAAAGAGTTAAAATCAAAGTTTATTTACTAAAACCTTTTTAATATAAGGATATACATAAGATAAATTAAATTGTAAATATTCATTAGAAATCTAATAATATTTCCTACATAAATATTACATGATAATGATTCTGTATATATGAAATACCATCCAATTATATATTATTTTAATATCAAAAGAATGATATTGTCGCTCGTGCGTACGTACGGACTACCGTCTCCACGAACGCGATGAGATTCATTCTCCATCGTATGCATTCGAGTATAATTATAATTTGATGATTAATAATAGTATTTAAGGACTTTATATAATTCTGGATATGAATAAGATACAACCTATCCATAACAAACACGGCTTATGGAACAAAACAAATAAAAGTAAACGAGTAAGTTAACACCTGAAACGACGATAATTCTAAGATATTATTAACAAAGAAATGTTAAAAGATCATATATGATATCATATTAATGTATATGATTCTTGAATAATTTAATAACAATTATTTCACCATTATACAATAGGTTAACCTACCCTCAACCAAAGAAAAGTACAAGGTAAGGGTTTATTTCACAATCTCTTCATTATCTGAGGTTGTTTATACACAATTATCTTCTGGGATCTCTTTATCATCCACATCAATGTTCCTTAAAAATGTATTTAAAAACATTTTTACTATTTACTAGATAATGGGTTAAAGTCATTTATACCCTTATGTGTCTTGAAAGGAATATTTCCGGCATTTTCCAAACAAGGTACTTTTAACCTTTTTGACAAATTTAAGGTAAGAATGTCTTTTTTTAACTTATACAGTGGGTGCGGCTATTCACCGCCGCTATAAAATCTTCAAAGATTCCCTTAGAATCTTAAAATAATATTTTCAAAGTAAATATATTATTTTATAATTATGTGACTTTTAAATAATTTCAAAATAAATATTTTAAGAATTTTTGAAAGGTACTCTTTATCAAGATCATAATTTTAAATGTTTTAAATATTTATCTTTCTAAATATTTTTAATTAATTTCCATGGTTTCAAAATGATTTTAAGGATTTATTTATATGGACATGAATGTTTTGAAATGATATTTCTTTTCAAAAGTATCAAAGTGGTATGGGACACTTTGATTCAAAAATCTCTTTTAAATTAATTCCTTTATAAATGTGTGACATTTCAATGATTTCAAGAAAAGAGATATTTCTATCAAATAGTTTTGATTCTCATCTATTTCAACATCCTTTGATGGATTTTAAGCTTATTTGAGGTTGATTTATTATGATACAAAACTTTTGTATTATATGGAAGGTTTTGTGATATGTTTTACAGTGGATGTGTTATTTTTATACCATTCATGGTTTATGGAGAAAGTATTGACATTTCGTATTCTAGTTTTAATACGAATGTATTTGTTATGTTTAATCATTTTCATATGGGAATGCATTGGACTTAGTAAATGACTGGTGGATCCTGCTATAGCTCCTCGATGCATCGGTAGTTCTCATGAGACAAACTAGTGTCTTGGAACAAGGCATTGGAAAATTCTTATTTGTAGTTTTGGCACGAGGCCTTGCCTATGTGGTTATGATAGTCTGGAATTATGCATTCCATCATTATGAAAGTGGTTATTGATATTTCATGTGATTATTCTATTAGTAGAATATCCATGTGAATAAGTAAATTAAATTATTTCATTTTATTTTTACCATACTATGTTGAAGTTCAGGTTTAAAAAGCTTTTGTTTTATTTATACACTACCTTAAATGTTAATTCTTATTTACGAAAGCTTCCGCTATATTGTTATCCTTAATGGGCATTTGAGCTCACCCCTTTTCTATGTTTTATTTTCCCAGGATGTGAAGAAGTAAATTATGAATGACATGCAGGGATATTATGAGGGGATAATAGTGTGGATTATGGAGACAATATATTGTTGTAGTAGTTTTTCACTTTATGATGTAATGTAAAACATTATGAATATATCTACTGTTTCCAAGGCTACTAAACCAATCGGTCTTTAGAGATTTGATCTTTCTTGTGATCATGCCAATGTTATGTAATAATGCACCTACTCTGGGTAACTGGGGTTGTGGCGTTATAGTTGGTATCATAGGAAGTTTAGTACAATCCTTGGAAGCTAGATTTAGATAATCTTTGATTAGAGTACATAGATTTAAGATGGAATTTGATGATTAGTATAGAAGAACTTCCTAGAATTTTGGAATTGTAGAGATTTTGTTAGTTTTCCGAGCAATACATCCATATCTGGATACGAACAAGTAGAGGCGGCTCTGGCACAGATGTACCTAGGGGTAAAACCTGAAAACCCCGCTTTGAGATAGACTCGAACGGGAACTAGTGCACGACAACGGGCCTTGCTACACTCTTGGTTACGACACTCCCAGGGGATATGCTTAAGATAATTCTCTTTTATTTACAAACCATTATGAAGGGTTTATGAGTATATACTTCCTCAAAGGAGACCTTTTTATGATTATGGATTATATCCATAAACTATTTAATTTATTTTATGTAAGATGGGGATTAGGTATTGTTATTCATAAACTAATCTAGTGTATTCCATTGTTTAGGAATGGTGCCCAGTAGAAGGAATGAGAACACAAGAAGTACACATGATACAAAGAGAAAGAAATATCATATATTTCATGGTCTGAAGCAAGAATTTATAATAGAAATAGTCTCGCATGTAATATCATCATATGAAGAAATAATATCATGTGTTGATAAGATATGTAAAGATTTTACTGAGTACTATGGCTTTTAAGGGAAGCAAGAGAAGAAAAGGATGGAAGAGAGAAAGATGGGTAAAGGGAAGAGGGAAAAGAATAATTTTCCAATATGTGATAACTGTGGAAAGAAACACCCTGGAACGTTCCTGAAAAGAATGGGAGTTTGTTATAAGTGCGGAGGAAAAGGGAACAAAGTACGTGACTGAAAGGGTAAGAAAATGGTTTCAAATGTACAACGCTTCATTTGAAAGGAGTTTGGACACTACGTGAACCTATGTCTCAGTTATCAGACTATGCCACAAATGATTTTATTGGATAATAATCATGTTATGATACTACCACAGATGAAGAGGAATGATTAGAGTTCTTATGTTGATTATGTCATTTGAGTGTTTTATCAACAATGTACTTGTAATAATAATTATTGAGTATATAAGGATTGTACTGCAGTACTATTTCATTATGAACTTGAGATTGTGTGGAACAAAGAAAAGTAACTCAATAGCAGGTTGAGTTTTTGGAAAATATATAGTTGAATGGTAAACCATAATATGGTTCTGATACTGAGGTAGTGATTTTAGAATAATACATGATTGATTTGGATAAATTATATTGGATATTCTTGACTACCTTGAAACTGATTAATGATTTGAATATTCCATCATTGTTGGGGTTAACAACTTTTTTGGATTGAAGATGTATATCTATTATTCTATAAGGAATAATGGATCATGAATGTAATCAATAAGTTTTTGTGGTAATTCATGATGTTAGAGTGTTTTAAAAGAATGCATGATGAAGTTGATCACATGTTATTATACGGAAAAAAGGGATCTTCATTGTGTTTACCATCCTTATAAATTTTGGACTGAATTATTTTGGATAGTTCTAGTTTGGATTTTTTTGGATTTCCATAAAAGGACAACCCGGAGGTCGGGTGGCAACCCGTCGCATCCGGCAAGGCTACGAGACTTGAACCCACAATCGAAGGGCGACAAGGGTGTATCACCTACCACTGACCCACATGATGTCCTGGTTTGAATAATGTCATTTTTTATGATTCTTCTAGTTTAATTATAAATTCATTTTTTTAACCCTATACGAATAGGATAAATAGAATATTATTTTTAAGTTCTATTATATTTTAGAGTGAAAGATGTGTTTGTGGTAGAACTTAGTTAAAGGTTGATACTCTACTTGTCAAGTATATATTTTTCTTCTTCTCTTATTCAATGAAGAAATTAATTCTTATACATTAGTGAAGGGATCTTAAAACAAAAAAATGTGTTATCCTAATACAATATGTTTTGCTGAACCGATGGTATTTTGAATCATCATATAGTGATGAATTTAAGGCCCTCAATTTTACACATGGTTATGATTGATGACCTCAATCACTACCTATAAATATTTATGTTTTCCTCCAATTATATGTCTCTAATTTCCACCAATGTTCTCCTAATAGAGAACATAATTTGGTGGTGACCCTTTCATTTCTCTTTACCTCTTATTAAGACTAAATTTTATCAACCCAATTACCGATGTGGGTTTTCCTAAAAATATATTTTCTATATTCAACCATTTATTTTCGAAGAACAATTTCAAATTGCGAGGATGCAATTTATTGAAGGAGGGGAGAATGTAACACCCCAAGCATCTATGGTACGCTTCTATTTGAATAATGCGATAGCGTGTGTTGTATGCAACATCGAGTTCTAACACACCACAACCAATAAAACTAGCCGTTATGAATAGTAATACCTACTTTTTGAAATAATATATATTTTATATTTCAAAATGGACTTATTTTTTGGATTCAGAATATCAAAATTATCCTCAGATGAATTTTTGGTATTTTTCTGAGAACTTCCAATTTTTATGAATAGTGAAAAATAATTAAAAACAACTTTTTTAATCAAAATAATTTATAGTAAATTATTATATTATTTAGTGGTTTTAAAGTATAATTAGAATATATTTTTACCATTTTATCCAATGGTGTTCATTAGAATTAATTTCACTTTGAAATTGGACCTAATCAATTGTCAATCTTTTGATATATATTGTTTCTTAAAAACACGCTATTTGTTGTGACAATGGGAATTAATTATAAAATTAATTAGTGAAACTTATATGTTTTTAATTTTGTAAAATATACATCATTTTTTAATTTGGAATATCAGTTATAGCTTAGGGTGAAATTTTAGCATTGTTCTGAAAAACTTCAATTTTTGATGAATACTGAAACTACAAAGTGGTAGTTAAAAAACTCAATTTTTCATAAAACATAATTCTACCGCTTCTGTGAACGGAATTTCGAACTCCGAGAGACACAGTTAATATCAAGATGTAAAATATGGTTCAATGAGATGAAAATAATTTTATGTTAATAGTAACTTTTTACTTTTATTTACCACAGTTAAAAGTAAATAGGGTTATTAACGGAAAAACTGATATTAATATTACCCTAACACATGTCCTAATTCTATTGGACAAGTTTATCTCGACCAAAAAATACCTTAGGAATAAAATATTATCATTTAGGTCCACTTGGATTAGATTAGGACATTTATTATTATTTAATTCAAAGAATAGTTAAAAGAGCTAAAATCAAAGTTTAATTACTAAAACCTTTTTAATATAGGGTTATACATAAGATAAATTCGATTGTAAATATTAATTAGAAATATAATAAGATTTTCTACATAATGATATTTTATTTATAATTTTTAAACATTAAATAATTTAATTTATTTATGACAAAATGATGATGCAGTAATTACCATAATAGTGAACAATTGAAATAATTGATATTATAAATACCAAAATAAATATTATATGAGACTTTAAGTGAATTAAACTAATTTTCTAGGATAATATGACATATTAGGATTTATTTAATTAACTTTTTTCGAAGTAATCATTGTTTTAGGAGTTTCACAAAAATAAACTATTGAATAGTGTCCAAATTGACATAAAAAGGTTTTAAACCAAATATTATATTATTAATTGATATTAAATTTATAAAAATCTAAGGTTCGGCCAAGATACTTATATCATGATTGGTGTATCATTAATGGACAACGTGGTGGTCTCTTGTATGTATATAGTATGTTTATTAAATATATAATATAAAAATACAAAGTGACATGGTAAATGTCAAACTAATTAACTAAGAGTTAAAACTATAAGATAAGGTTAATATAGTAACCCAAAACTATCTAAATTATATTGGTTGAATGGTTTTAGACCTATACCCACCTTAAACATTGAATAATCAACTTTGGAGCAATTAGAAACTGAATATGAATTTATTATAAATTAATATTTCTAGCTTTTCCAAAGGTGCCCCTCACCCCTCTTATAAAAGGGCACTCCCCCTTCTCATTACTTGACACCTTCAAAGACTTCTGGTTCGGCCAACCTCTGCCCAAATACTCTCTAAACATCCCTCAAATCATCCTATAGGCCCTCCTTTAGTCATAAAGCCAACTTATGAATCCATTTTGATCAAATCAAAAGGAAGAACCCAAAGAGGAGGTAATGATTTCACCACCCTTTTTCAAGTTCCTTTCCTCTTCCACATCTTCATTATTTATTATTACCATTATAAAATAATAACTCCAGTATATTATATATAACGTGATGTTATTATAAATATGGTACAATAATATTCATTATTCTATCCTTCCTTTGAATAACATTTCACCATACGTGCGTACGTACGGTTTACCGTCTCCACGTCGTGGTGTAATTGTTATTTAATATATTATTATTTGAATGGGTATAATAATGATTTGTAATTCATGTAAATAATAAATATAACATGATAATGATTCTTTATATATGACATATCATCCAATTATATATTATTTTAATATCAAAATAATGATATTGTTGATCGTGCGTATGTACGGACTACCGTCTCCACGAACGCGATGAGATTCATTCTCCATTGTATCCATTCAAGTATAATTATCATTTGAAGATTAATAATAGTAATTAAGGACCTGATATAATTTGGATATGAAGAAGATACAACCTATCCCTAACAAACATGGCATATGTAACAAAACATATAAAATTAAACGAGTAAGTTAACACCCGAAACGACGATAATTCAAAGATATTATTAACAAAGAAATGTTAAAAGATCATATATGATATCATATTAATGTATATGATTCTTGAATAATTTAATAACAATTAGTTAACCATTATAAAATAGATTAACCTAACCTCAACCAAGGAAAATTACAAGGTAAGGGTTTATTTCACAATCTCTTCATTATCCGAGGTTGTTTATATGCAATTATCTACTGGGATTTCTTTATCATACACATCCATGTTCCTTAAAAATGTATTTAAAAACATTTTTACTATTTACTAGACAATGGGTTAAAGTCATTTATACCCTTATGTGTTTTGAAAGGAATCCTTCCAGCGTTTTCCAAACAAGGCACTTTTAACCTTTTCGACAAATTTAAGGTAAGAATGACTTTTTTATCTTATACGGCGGGTGCGGCTATTTACCGTCGTTATAAAATCGTCAAAGCTTAACTTAGAAGCTTATAAAAATATTTTCAATGTAAATGTTTAATTTTATAATTATGTGACTTTTAAATGTTTTCAAAATGAATACTTTAATAATTTGTGAAAGGTACTCTTTATCAAGATCATAATTTTAAATTTTTTAAATATTTATCTTTCAAAATCTTTTTAATTAATTTCCATTTTTTCAAAATGATTTTAATTATTTATTTATATGGAAATGAATGTATTGAAATTATATTTCTTTTCAAAAGTTTCAAAGTGGTATGGGACACTTTGATTCAAAAATCTCTTTTATATTACTTCCTTTGTAAATGTGTGACTCTTCAATGATTTCGAGAAAAGAGATATTTCCCTCAAATAGTTTTGATTCTCATCTATGTCAACACCATTTAATGGATTTTAAGCTTATTTGAAGTTGATTTATTATTATACAAAATTTTTTTATTGTATTGAAGGTTTTGTAATATGTTTTACTGTGGATGTGTTATTTTTATACCATTCATGGTTTATGGAGAAATTATTGACATTTTGTATTCTAGTTTTAATACGAATGTTTATGTTATGTTTAAAACTTTTCATATGGGAATGCATTTGACTTAGTAAGTGACAGGTGGAGTCCGCTATAGATCTTCAATGCATCGGTAGGTCTCATGAGACAAACTAGTGTCTTGGCACAAGGCCTTGGAAAAACCTTATTTGTAGTCTTGGCCCGGGGCCTTGGCTATGTGGTTATGATAGTCTGGAATTATGCATTCCATCATTATGAAAGTGGTTATTGATATTTCATGTGATTATTCGATTAGTAGAATATCTATGTGAATAAGCAAATGGCATTATTTCATTTTATTTTTGTCATACTATGTTGAAGTTCATGTTTAAAAAGCATTTTTTTTAGTTATACACTGCCTTAAATGTTTATTCTTATTTACGAAAGTTTCCGCTATATTGTTTTCCTTACTGAGCATTTGAGCTCACCCCTTTTCTATGTTTTATTTTCCCAGGATGTGAAGAAGTAAATTATGAATGACCTATAGGGATATTATGATGGGATAATAGTGTGGATTATATAGACAATATATTGTTGTAGTAGTTTTTCACTTTATGAGGTAATGTAAAACATTATGAATATATGTAGTGTTTCCAAGGCCACTAAACCAATCGGCCTTTCGATATTTGATCTTTCTTGTGATCTTGTAAATGTTATGTAATAATGCACCGACTCTGGGTAACTAGGGTCGAGGCGTTACAAGTATATACTCAATAATTAGTTTCTGATCCCTTTTACGTGTTTCAAAATTTTTTTGGAGTTCAACGATTTATGATTTAATGGATTTAGATAAGTGTAAGGTCTGGGTCGAGGTGTTTCACGTAATGAATTATGGATTCTCAAATATGAATATGGAGTATTATCTACTACATATGACTCTTCATATCTTTTCTATGAGTACCATGTTCTTAGTGATGAAATGGAAATAATATTAAGAGATATATATGAAAGTATTATAGTTTACATTTATTTAACTGTCACAGAGTGTGGATTATAACATAAGAGATGTGATAAATACTTCTGAAATTATATTTGATTTGGGAGATAATAAAGAGAATAAAAATTCCCATGTTTTTTGAAATGATAAAATGATATCATCAACCATTAATTCATTGAAATTAATGGGATATTTTCATCTACAATTTTCATGTAAGTCCCATAATCCTTATAAAATTTCAAAATTATTTTCAGAATTTTATTAAATCATGGTTTAATAATGTGACGGTTGCATCCCATGTAGGTCGGGAATATAGTATGAGTATCGTTATAGATTAATAGATAATCTATGAGTCATTTAACAAGGATATACATCAATGATTGTGGGTGGAGAATCAATGACTAAATATCAAAATAATTCACTTTATTGTAGGATTTAAGCTTAATTTCAAAAATGATCTCATTTTTTTACATTCTAATTAATCGAACAATGCTCATACTCTCCCAATGATAAAAATAATAATGTGAATAAAGACCTCTATGAGAATTAGTTGGTCCCAAATATTGTCCTCAAACACTACATGGATCGATCAACCATTGATGGGTTCATGTGAGGATGTGCTTTAATCTGGAATATACACGGTTCTGTCATCTTAGCATACAATACTTTATTTAGAATAAGCAATTCTATCCCTATTTAATCATAGGTGATGTTTTGTATTATTGAAAGTTATATAAACAATAAAATCAAATTTGTTGTATCTTGGAAACCAGTTAAATGTTGTTCCTAATGATCAAAATATTATTTCATATGACATTGATAACTATAATAATATGATTGATATCAATGTGGAGAATTGAAACACCAAGGGTAAGGAAAATACATTTATTGACAATTTATCCTCTAAATGATGTTTGTTTCACGCTCTCTATATTTTCTCAAGATTGTAATCCTTTCCACTGTTTTTTAACAATATTATTTGTGGATATTCCATTCTTATCAATAAATTTTTTTTCTTCATCTTTTTATATTTTTAGTGAACATTTTTTCTAATGAAGTACGAGAGGAAATAAATGATGGAAATGTATTTTCTAATGAAGAGGCTATCCGACATGATAATTTCAAAAGTAATGACACATGATGATCATTTCAATGAAATAAAAATGAATCAATGTAACTTGTAATTTTGTATGGTGAACATTGGGGATCTGTAATAACAAATATTTTTACTTTCATCACTCCATAAGTCAAAGGATGTGATGGTTTTCACATCATGTAAATAAATTTATAATAAAGGCATGGACATTATAGACAATTGAGATCCAATTTTGAATGACTAAATTAATTATACACTTCTTATAGATTCTATTATAAATGAACATATTTCATAATTTATGGGATTTTGAATTTATATAAAGGGTCACAACAAAGGAGAATATTAGAGGAATTATAAAATCTATCAGCTTTGTTGAAAATATATCCATGTAATAGATTTTTTGAGTGATATTACATCCCAAGAAAAATATTTCAATAAAAAGAGTTTTTGTAATAGAAAGTATTTTTCTAATTTGTATCCACATATCCATTTTTGGAATAAAAAGGAAGAATGTTTATGAGTTTCAAGATCTCCCTTGAGGCTCGGAATTTCTAATCTTGATCATCCTTTCAATCAACATTCAGGAGATGACGTATGAGGAATGAAAATTTCGGAATTATTGGTAATGTGTATCTTTTGGAAGGTGGAGTCCTAATTATTAAGGATAAGGGTGGTATTTTTATCCAAACAACGAATAATAGACTTTTGAAGTGACATGGATTGTCAAGCACCTTGATTTGCATATGAACATTATCTTAGTTGGTCAGTTATATACTGAAGGTTTTAGTAAAACCATTATATGTAGATCATGCAATGATTAACACACTACTGTTATAGTGTCCAAAAGAGTGAAAGATTAAATTTTATGCCTAATGGTATTTTTTATAAGAGTAAATTCTGCCAGAAATAATAGTTCACTAAAGTGATAGTGTAAAACTATCAATCATATAATTTTTAAATTGAATATTTAATTTTTAAAAAAAAATTGATGGTTTCATTCCAAATTAAATGCAATACCCCAATGAACCAGAACATAGAGCTGGTTTATACGGATGTTTGGGGGTGAACTCCAATTTAATCTCATAGAGGATCATTAACTCTGTTCAATTCATAAATTATGTGATAAAAATGGTTTAGATATTTTCTCTATATCATAAGATAAATTATTTGAAACCATCATTCTAAATATATCCATGGTGGAAAAATAGATCAAAATTAAACTAAAGACATTTTGGTCTGAAAATGATGGTGAATACAAAAACAATGAGGTTTGGATCCTCTCAATGTGAATAGGAACATGGTTTAAGAATAGCATACTAGGTAGTTAAAAAATTAATTAATACAGAGGACGAATCAAAAAAAATTTAATACAGAAAGTAATATATTTATTTTATTGGGTTTTTACAAGGAGGTTTGGGTGGATGTTGTGAAATATTTTCCATATATTTTGGAAAAAAATTCCTTCCTCTCTATTAAGGAAGTACCTTACAGAAGATTTATGGTCAAGAAAAATATTGATATTTCACATATAAAATAATAAGATTAGGTCAATTGTATCCTTGTTGATTGACCTAAAAGTGGAATGATTATGGTAAATCCTAAGTACACTAGGATATATAATATCATGATGAAAACTATGGAGTTTCTAATCTAGGATAATATCTCTCAGAATTGTTTCTAATGATAGAATGTGATATTAAATAACGATATATTATAGAAATATTGAAACCATAATGAAGTTGTTAGTGATAGAAAATTTTAATAAAAATATTATGTTGGATTATAAGGAAATATTGATGTTTCATATGTTATATAATGCTTAGGGATTATATTAGATCGAAAAACAACATAATATTTAGAAAATGATTGAGAACGAGTTCATGTTTTGAAGATGTTTCAAAGGATTTAATTAGTTAAATGATCTAGGTCTATAGAATTTTGTATATATATCATGAACGTGGTGTTCTAGAAGTATAAGTTTCAAATGGAGAATTTATGCAGAGTTAGTTCTTTTATTGTATCAAAATTCAGTTCCGTGTACATTGATACCAAAGTGACTTGCACTATTTTGCTTCTCAAGGATGATAAAGAACCCATGATCATAAAAGAGGCCACATTTTTGAAATAATTGAATTAGTGGTATTTATCATTTAAGGATGACACCGATTCCTTACATGTTTTTGGAAAATGGTAGATAATTAAATGACCTTCCATGAAGAATGTTCTTTATAATAAATTGGATTATCAGTTAGAGTATGAATCATATGGTAGAACAATGTACAAGGAACTTATTTTCACGAATGGGTTTAAATAAATGGATTTTATATATTCTTCCATGATCATTTATTATGTTATTATAGAATTAAATTTTAAGATTGTACTCATCATATTTTCCATGCAAGGGTTACATCTAAAAGAATTAGATGTGAAAAATATGTTTCATCACATAGACATAGATAAAGAAATTTACATGGAGTAACTACGTAGATTCAAGGATACCAGGAATAACAATCTTCTGTACAAGATAAATTGGATCCTGTATGTGATTAATTAAGCACCAATGTAGTGTAACATGAAGTTTATCACATCTATGGTGAAATGGAAGTTCATTTGGAGAAATTTTGATCATTTTTTATACTCAAAGTTATATGATAGTTGAATATTCACAATCATTCTTATAACATCATGATTATTTTCATTGGGTCGAAATCCTCACCTGTTTTTAGTTTTTTATGTTTGTTGGGCATTCCAACATCATTTTAATTCATCATAACATAGGTATAAGTTTTTAATTAGCTCAATATCATTATTTAGGATTGGTTTTTAGGTTTAGAAAAATATTCTAGTGTTCTATTGGGTTTCGTGTTCATCGGAGGCTCAAGGGCTTCATTTTGGACTTTTTAGGTTAACATGCTTGGTTTTGGAAAACCGTGCTGCCTCTTAGAGAAAAACATAAAGCCATATTATTCCCTTGAGCACAATTGTGGAAACCATGCGTTGAAAGTCAGAATGTTATGCATAAAACTCTAATGTTTTTTTGAAGACTGGTTCTATATGGTTTGAGAATAGTTTTTTAAACCATGATCAAGCCACAAGGGTATTTCCATAAAGGTAGTACCTCAACACTGTAGCACACACATTTTTTATATACTTTGGAAAATCATGGGATGTAACTATATATCTCATTAAATATCTGAATTTATGGTTTTTACCCTCCCTTCTATTTTTGTTCTTCTTCTTTCCCCTCTTTTTTCCTTCGTGGGTTGTATAGTAGTATAGAATAACTATAAACCTCCTATATTTCTATGGTGTTGTCCAATATAATTGTCTAAACATAGTTTTTAAGTTCATCATTACCATTGGGTATGTTCTGGTAAGGCTCTCCTCACCCATGCATCTTTTCCTCTTTTCCCTCTCCTCATTGAATGATAAATCAGTATGTGTCATTTTCCCTATTTTTAGGTTGTTTGATTGGAAATGATTTTTTTCAAATTTGTCAGAGGTAGAGTATAATATTATATTGGCCTTTTTCTATGAATCCATGGTAGTTTGTTCATACTTTTCATTGACATTTCGCTAGTGATCTCGGGTGAGGCCTTTAAATCATCGTTGTGTAGACTGAACGACAAAACGTAATTCATATGGATGGGTTTTAATTAATTAAATTGGTCAAATAAGATGTTGTTGGTAATTCCCTCATATTTTTATATGTGTGGGTTTTTTAGTGGTAATCAACCCCTTCAGTAGTCAGTCCATGTGTGTTGTTTATTTAGAATTGAACTATTTTATTTAAATTGATGTGATTAACATATATGAATTTCATTAGATGTAATGATGAGTACCAATGGAATGTGATGGTAATGGCTTGAGGATTGATATAGTGATGGCAATCTGTTTTGTTGATGTGGTCATAAGGTTTTTATTAGATCGGGTTGCTTGGGTGATGTGATCACTGGTTGGGAGACATGGTCATCAGGATGAGGTGTTAAGGCCATCGGGTTTATGGAAAGGCCCATGTCATTGGATGGAATGTCCATTGGATTTGTATGACATTGTCTCAAAGTAATGTAGTGTAATTCTTAATGTTTCTTAGGTAAAATATTTTGGGAATGTCCCTCACTTATGTTGTACAAATAATTGTTTGGATTTGAGAGAACATATTTTGACTCAGTAAACATGTGGTTCTAGCCACTCATGTGGGTAAAAGCCTCTGGTAGTAATTATTAGGTAATTGTGTTGGGTTCACATGATTTAGTAATCCAAGGGGATGGTGGAGAGCCATTCGATGGTAGAGATGGTGATATTGGTTGGGGTCTAATGATCTTCATACTTGAGACCAATGGGACATGGTCATTTTGAAATAAGGGAATCACCATTCCTCAGGATGTTCTGCTTTGATCTAAAGTTGATTTTTTTAGGACACATATCATTGTGCCCCCAGATGTTATGTTTTGAGACTAATATTTCTTTTTAGTAGGGGAATTTGAGACCAATTTTTAATTGATCGGGCATGCCATCGGGGAATCATGGACTAGTTTTTGACATGAGGTATTATAAGTAACATGGTTTTAGGTTAATTTTATAGTGGTGGAACATGAGTAATCACCTGGATTTTTCAACATTAGTGGTTTCATTGGGATTAGTCTATGTTACATCACCACTATATCTTTCTATTATTTACTAAGGCAGGTGATAAATTTATTGTAGTTTTGAGCACTGTGTATTATTTTGTTTATGTTATGCTTGTTTCATTTTTTAATTACTTAAAATTCACACATACTTAGTCACAAATATAATGTATACACACATGGGTGGTGGTCTACTTGGACTCATTCGTACACCCTAAAAATTACATTCAGGGAACAAGTTGATTTTATTCGTTTCTGTTTAGGTAAAGGGTCATGTTCGTAACATTGATCATATTTTTTTAGTTGGCATAGATGGAAGGAAGAAAACTTAAGGTGCTTGCCTCAACTAGAGGTATGTTTTTATATTTCCATTATCATAACCTGTTATAAATATGTATACACTGAGCTCATCCATGGGATATCTATTTTTTATTATTTTTCTATATGGCATGATATGTATACATGTTATTCATTAGATTAAATAAATGGAATGTTGACCTATTTATTCATTTCATGTTGACATTGTTAGTTATTTCTTATTCGATTAAATATTATTAATTTTTCTTCCACAAAGGGTGGGTCTGGTATTATGTTAGTTTTTATTTTCCGGCACATTTAAATATATTATACCATTGTTATATCTTTACATAAGGATATATTCTACCAAATATTACCATATCTCACCCTTCATGGTTTTCATTAGATTTTGGAATACTGGGAGGAATGCCTAAGTCCAGTGGATCCTGGCCCAAGAGCAGTATGAGGGTGGCTAATCATGTAGGGGTTCTATAAATGGAATTAGAGTATATTTTAATGGGATTTATTAGTGACCTGTGGATGGTTACTAATGGTATCCAATTAATTTATCTTCTGTTGGTATTACAATTTTAGTTAAGGTAGGTTGTGGATTAGGATTTTGTGAGAACATGGATTAGAATTCGTGTTTGGGTACCTACACACCCTTTCACAATAGACAGAAAATGATTTTAGGGGTGGGATTTAAATTTTGTTTTTTATAATTTTACATTTTATTTGATTCCCACCTTGTTTGGTGTATTCCAAATGTGAATTTTTAATTGTTATGAAATATTATCCTTGGTATGCTATGACAAGGAATGTAATTTGAACCATTGGCCCGATATGGAAAGGTGGTGTTTGTTAAGAATGTAATTCTTTTGATTAGGAACATGGTAAGATGATATATGTATATTCATGAGCCTTTGATTAAAATTCATGTGATAGAAATTTCATGTTTTTTAAGATATATATATATATAGGTCTAGCACTTATAAGACCATGCTGGTACGATTATATCGGATGATTTTGATCGCCAATTGGGTGGCATGGTCCTCAGTTTGAGGTGAAATGGTTCTTTAGGATGGGTGAGTCCTGAGGATTATGTGATACTTGATTCTGGTGTGGGCATGTTTGGAGGCCTTGAGGATGGGATTATGTGTGGAATCTTTTCCGTGGGGAAGGGTATGTATTTTGAGATTGATCTTATTATTAATACTTTCTTTTTGTGTGTTATATATAAATATATGTATATATATATATATATTCTAGGATGTCTGAAAATGTAATGACATTCACCAGGAGGCCACCTATATGGATTGGATATTTTGTTAGTTGGGAGTGGTTTAGTTTCATATGAGAATTAGTAGGTTATGATATACGAAGGTCAGGCAGAGCACATACAAGCTCATGCTTGGCTGAGGGACATGTTCCTATATAGTTTTACTAGCTTCTATCTTTGACAATGTTTGGGTTGTGGCTTGGTGAGAAGCTCACACAGATCCTGGTACATGTTATTTGGGGGTCAACTATGGTTCTCTAAGATCAGATCCTTTTATGGTGTATCATACTCAGGAGTTCAAATCACAACACTAGCTTCTTTTTTATGGTTAGGATGGTATGAAAGTGTCCAAGGATTGGATAGAGTCTATTAGTATGATTTTAAGGATCTTGAGACACCTATAGGGAGGAGAGTGAATCAAGCATCATATACTCTCATAAGACTGGCTAAACACCAGTCGGAAGTGAATTTTCTATAAGGCGGACCAAAGGGACAATATTGGAAAGGCTATAAGGCTAGGTACATTGGGAACTTTTTTCCAGATATATTATGGGAAGAGAGAGCTAGAGATTTCCTAGGCAATCAGTAGGGTGACATGTCTGACATGGACTATGAATCAACACTCATTGAATAATATCTCTTTTCACCTGGTATATTGTGTGATGACTCCTCAAAGGAGTGGAATATCTAGAATGTTTTATGGAATTACATTTGGACTTAGTTTAACTTCTTTAAGTAGGAATCATTCTCATAAATGGTTAACCAGGTGCTCATAGCCATGGGTAACTAGACATGAAAGTTTTATTTGAGATGGGATGTGGTGTCTGCTATTTTCAGTGGAGATACATCAGTTAGCATGAAGAAAGGATTAGATGGATTCTACAAAGAATGTTAGGGAAAGGACATGTAATGACCACCATGCAGTTAGTTAATGATGGTTTTCTACCAGTCTAGATATCTAGGAATCGTCCATAATCAGTCTGATTGGACTTCAACGGTTTTTTGAGCTTGTGGACATGTTTGAATCTCGATAGGTTATACATGAATACTTTTAAAAAAGTTGAATGTTAGGGACCAAGTTAGACTTATGGATTTGATCATGGATATGGTGATACTAGGTGATAGTGGTTATTTATCAACTACATGTGGAGGTCATGGTAGAGATGGATAGACGCAGCAGTGAGGTATGTGCCATGTAGCTTGTGCAACACCGCATAGAGGTCAATATTCATCAGTCATATTCATGAATGGTGCATGTTGTAGAGCTACCTGGTACTATAAGGATAGGGATATGATGTAAGTGAGAGGTATGCCATTCACTTATCCATAATCTTTTATTAAGAATTGTAATTGAATTTTGTGGTATGCCTATTTTGGTTGCATCATGAGTAGGGGATGTATATATGGATGGATGTTACCATCTTGGGAGAATTATTTATATATATGTATGAGATATGAGGAACCATGATCTATGTGAGAATCAATGGATGGATGTTAATTAAGTTTCATGGGCATTGGGGAATTCAAGAGATTTTTGTTATTGTAGGTGATTTGGAATCCAGTCACTATTGTGGTGTAGTAATGGTCTATGTGTGAGGCCACATGTTTGATTTTGATCATTCGATGGGATGTAGGACCAACTTGGTGACAGGTGTGACATGGGGTCAAGGTAGGCACAAAAGTGGAGTGGGATTTATACTGGTGTAAGGTATGACCAAGGAGTGCCAGATGAGGTGCAATAGTGATGATACATAACAGGAAGAATTTTGAGTACAGAGATGGTCAAGAAACCATTGGTTTTATTTTAGTTTTGAGTTAGGATTTAGCCAAATAGGTCACTCCAAATGGGGTGAGCCCCCTTAAGATAGTTGACCTGGGCCCTTTTATCTAGGGTAGTCTAGATATCTCTAAATTGGATGGATATGTTCTGTTCCATATCTGAGATTTTTTATAGCTAAAAGATGATCAATTATAAGGTCGAGAGATTATAAATTCTAATATATCTAGAGTGGGTCGAAATCCTCACCTATTTTGAATTTTTTTCGATTTGAGGGTATTCTAACTTATATTATGTACAACAGGACCTAATTCTAGGTTTTCTACATTCCGAATGTCATGATTTTGGACGTGTTATGATGATTATCAAAATTGTTTAGTGATCGTATGGGTTACTGGTGCATTTGAGGCTAGACGGACCTATTTCAGAGGTTGTTGGTTGAGGCACATGGTTTGGGTATACTATACATCCTCTCAAAGAATACTCTGTAAACCGCTATTTTCCTTTACAATATTTTGGAAAACTATATTTGGAACAGTGAATGCTTTTGTGTGAAGACAACCATTTTTTAAAGGGATATTTCATGGTTTGGACATGGTTTTTTGAACCATGAATAAATATCATGGGTCATGTCCCTTTTTGGTATTACGTCAAAACTGTATAACACATGGTTTTCACATGATTTTTAAAACCATTTCATCTAACCATGTGTCCCATTAATGAGGGGAATTTATGGGTTTTCCCCTATCTTATTTTTAATTTTCTCTCTTATTTCCTCTCATTATACCATTGTGGGACTCACAAATGTAACGTGTTACTCTCCTCCTCTTCTCCCCCTAGGGTGTGGTAAAATCACTTCATCTAAAAACCATTCTACAATCATTAAATGTCATTGGATCTTCAAGGTAAGGATCTCCTCACACTTTCCTTTTTCCATCTTTTCCCTTGCCTCATGGAGTGCTCAATAAATTCAAGTGGGTTTTCACTTTTTTCTGGGTGTTCAAAGAAAATTACCATTTATTCCATATCAGTCAGAGTTAGAGGATAATACCAGATATGAATATGTATATGAATCCAAGGTAGGTGGTTGATACTTAATTGAAATTCTGCACGTGTTTTTGGGTGCAGATTTTAGTGCATCGTCATTTCGATAGAAAGAGACCTCTTAATTCATTTGGTTTTTTTGAAATTAAATTAATTGGTCATATGGGGTGTCGTTGGGAATCCCCTCACATTGTTATATGTGTGATGTTGGGATATAGGTCATTGAAATCATGTATAGTCATGTCGGGTGTGTTATTTATATTGAATTGAATTGTTTTATTTAAATTTAAGAGATTTACATATATGAATTTCTCATGTTTTACTTTTTACTTTTCATAAAATGTGATGGGAATGGAAGTTGGATTGAGATAGAGATGTCAATATTTTTCAGAGATGTGATTTTCAGGTTGGTATTGGGCTTGATACATTGGTTGATGTGCTCACCAGATGGGCGATGTGGTCATCATGTTAAGGTGGAAGGTCTATTAGGTTGATAGAATAACCTATGACATTGGATGGAATTTAAATTATATTTTAGTGACATGGCTGCAAGGGCACGAAGTGTTAGGCATTGTGAGTTTTGGAAACTATTTCGGTGATTGCCACTCACCCATATTTTCCAAAGCACCATTAGAGTTCATTTTCACATATGTGGACTTAGTGATGAGGTGGTTCTAACCAATCATGTTGGTAGAGATCCCCCGATAGTGAATCATATGAAATTATGTAGGGGGGTCATTCCATATAAATCTATGTGGATGGTGAGGATCCATCAGATAGTAGAGTTGAGGCTCTCGGTTGGGGGATGAGGCTCATTATGCTTGAGGTTGTTACACCAGGATCATTTTGGATGAAGGGAATAATCATTCCTTATGACTTCATGCCATGATATCATAATTTTTTTCATTGAGGATAGATATCATTGTGCCTATGGACATATAGATTCGAGACAATGGGCTCTTTTTAGCATCAGTCACAGGGACTATATTTTTAATGATCTAGAAAGCATTCAAGGCAACAATGACTCATATATGACATGTGGTGACGGGAGGCACACGGTGACTAGTTACATTAGTAGAGGTGGAACCATAGTGTTCATTTGTACCTTTCTAGATCATGGATTCCATGGGCTTAGGATAATGGACCTATTTGATATGGCTTTTGGTATTATTTGCGGTTGGTGATAGATTCATGATGGATGTTGAGCACCAATAAAGTGTGTGTCTACTTTATGCATGTTCCACTATTCTATTACATATAACTCAAACCATCTTACTAAAAAATGTATGATATGAACACGTGGGTGGTACCCTACTAAGACTCATTCTCTCACCCTATATAATATCTTCATGACACATGTAGACTTTATATTTTTTCATTTAGGTAAAGGATAAGGTTCGAGGGCTAGATCCTATTTGTTGAGTTGGCAGGGATGGAATGAAATGGATCATGAGGTTATTTTCTCTACTGTAGTTATAATTTGGGCTTTTTGTTATTGTTATCCTATTATAAATATGTATAAATTCAGTTCCTCCATAGGAGACCCATTTTTAGTTATCATTATATATGACTTAAATGCATGAATGCACTATTTTAAGTTCTATTTAAGGAATGTTGAATTTTTAATTCATTTTTCATTTCTTTTGTTACATATTTCTTCCACTATTTTTTATTTTTTATTTTTCTTCCTCCATGGGAAGGCCTGATATTGATTTATTAGTCTTTTATTCTATATAAAATGTTATTAAACCACTATTATACCATCACATGAAGGTATAGTATTCCCACTCTTAGGATTTCACATTCTCGCTGCTAGTCAGGAGCATTTTTCATAATTGGAGGCATGCCTGAGGACAGTGTCACTTCCTATGATAGAACTATAAGGATGGATAATTAGGTCGGGGTGCTGCACTACTTCTCTATGTGGATGTTATATCTATTTTTTTCTGTTAAATTAATTTATTGATCATATAAAATGGGAATTAAATGAAACATTCATGAAGAAGGATCGTGGACTCAAAAAATTAATCATAGGGATAAGGGTGTTAAAAGGATTAAAGACTAGAACATTATTAATTAGACAACTTTACTATATCTGAAAGGTGTTGGATTGTTTTATAAATAGTTAAACCAAACCAATTACCACTCATGTACCTAGACATTTCATGTTGATAAATAATAAGGCATCATAAATTGAAATACAGTTTGAGTGTATGGAAAAGGATCATTTTTTATCAATAGGTACAAGATTAATACATTTAATTAAATACAGTTATTTATACATTGTTCATGTATTGGTAGTTATTAGAAATTTCAAGGAGAATCTGATAATAGTGTGATGATAATATTTAAATTGAATCCACTGGTGTCTCAATGGATTCAAATGATTGTCTCTATGTTTTAGAGTAAATTAATATCATATGGGGTTTTTTATTTCGACCGTGGGAACATACAAAGAATCATTGTAGGCTATTTGTTCACTTTTAAAAGGCACAACTATGAGACGGATTATAAAACATCAACATGTATATTTCCTTTTAGAAAATAAGATTAATACATTACACTATGAAAATATAAAAATGGGTTTATATAGATGTCACATCTAATGAAAGATATCAAATGAATTTTGGGAAGAAAATTATGGATCTAGGTAAAGTGGAGAGCATTTATAATCTTTTAGATATACTGACTGAGGTTTTAGCCCAAGATACTTTAGGGAATTAATATTACTCAGTCTATCAAGGATGACTGGAAGCATACTGGGGGGGATTATGGCTATAATTGAAGATTGTAACTGAAAGAGTTTTATAGAATTTAATAGTGTTCTTAGTTATGAATCCTACAAATTATTCTTATGTAGTAAATTGGATGGTCTTTCATGTGAAAACTATTTTCTATCAAAGTAATTATAACTAATGGAAATATCGGTTATCTGTGTATTATTTTGAATTTTATATAGACATGGTGGAATGGTAGTGATAAATTATTTAAGTCCAAAAAATTAAAATTCTGAAGATGGTAGTCATAAGTTTGAAATTGGAAGATTGATTGGAACTTATCAATTGTAAAAGTGCATAGGTACAATTTACTAACAGCAAAGTAACAATTAGAATCAATAAGATTATTTCTAAATGATATGTGAGGGTATACTCATAATATTTCTATAAAAATAAAAATTTCACTGAAAAGAGGCGTTTATGTGGTTGGTATCTTTAATCGAGTGAAGGTATGCCTACAAAAAATAGATCTATGTAAACTTTGTCTCCATAAATATCTAAAGAATATGATTCTAGTTTCACTGACCAGGATATACACTATGTGGGTCGGTGGATACATTTTTTTAGGCTTCAATTATATTGTAATCATGATTCTTCTCTTTAATAAATTTGAATACTTCAATCCCAGCATTTATTAGGACTACATTTCTAAACACAAAAATACACCTTTTTCTCTTTGTGTTTTACTTCTTTTAATCATTTCCTTGTTTAATTTCTTTTGTTTGTTATTTCATAGTGTATGTTTTAGTTTTACGACATAGGTGGAACCTGTATTCTATGTCCCAGTGCATCATCAGTGTGTGGTCACTCGTGTTATTTTGTTCTTCTAAGTCTGCTATAGATGAAAAGTACTAGAGTTTGGGAGATTAGATTATAACCAACATATTATTGGTAGAATAGAAATAAAAAAAACAATTTCAAAACATATTCCATAAACTATTATTTACACATATTCTTTATGATATTTCTTATTATCTGATTCAGGATGTTCTAGTAAAACCATATCCTAACAACCAATGTTTTATGTCTCTTAGATTATGAGGAGTCTAAATAATAAATAATATAATATATCTCATTTAGATCTCTCATTATCATTCTTATATCCAGGGTAATTTTAAAATAGGCCTTCCTATCCAAATTACTCATAATTTCATGTTAATTTTCATTTTCTTATTACTATATAAAATTTATATAAACTATTTATATTAATTTTATATCTTTTATCTCCCACATAATACATCCTAACTTATCCTGTTCCACCATCTACAAGGATAATGTATTTTTTTCACCATCTTAACTGGTTGTAAGTATAGATAATGTGATATATATATTTATTTATTTATAGATTTTTTCAGCATCATTTTATTTATATTTCATGTTACAGTGCTAATTAACCTCATTGATAAATAACAAATAACAATACATGAATAATGATAAAACTATAAAAATGATTCTAACAAATATAACCATCAAGAATTATATCTATAAGAGAATCTAAAAAACAATATATAATCTATATAAGGTTCCCAAAACTTAAGATAAGTGTAAAATAGTGATGTATCTATTCTTTATTAAATATTTTTTAGTTAAATGTGAGGTTTAATTATGAGACCTAATGTAGAGGTTTCCAATATTGATTTTCATCCCTTTTGAATTAAATTTCTATATTTTTACCTTCCATATTTAATCTCATATATTTTCTTTTTTTATACATATAAATCATTTTACAGTAATTTTGGTAAGTGTATTCTTTTTAAAATAAAATTGATCTTTACTAGGAAATGTCAAAACACTATAATTTATATATCTTCATTAAAAAAATTATAGTGAATTTATATTTTTTTATCAAAATAAGTTTTCTTTATTATATATACCTTAATTTATAAGTATTATTTTGATTTCATCCAATGATCAATTTTTTATTTAGAGGTGATAAAATTTGTGAGAGGAACTCAACTCAATTACCACCTTGGATTCTCATCAATTCCACTTGTGAGATCCATTATCTTTTTTAATTAATTTCTCTCTATCTCTAATACATATTATGAAAATTGAAAATATCTCTATCATATATGGATAAAAAGTACTTTCTTACCCTCATGATTACTTATATTTATTTACATTTATTACTTATATATTGATAATTTTCAATTTTTATGAGATTATAATAAAACAAACTTTTATTTCATCATAAGTAATATATGGAACACTTTTGGATATATGTATGATCATTATATCATTTAATTTTTATATAGAATTCATACTTCTGAACATATTATTTTGTGTTGTGTGGGAAAATAATTATATAACCCTCTAATGCATTGGAAAAATCATTTATTTCATGAGATACTATATATGGGGATATAGGAGGGAGTTGATTCCCTTAATTTTCATTTGTGGTTTTACTTTATTATTATTGAATTTGAATTATTTTAGTCATTATCTCCATTTAATTAATTTATTTATTAAAATGTTGTAAATTTTCATATAAATAATTAATTTTTGGGAAATAGAAATTTAAAATGTTTACATTCTAATTTCTATTTTGATTATAAAATATTTGATGTTTCTCTTTACCCTTATATTTAGAAAAGGGGTATATAAGTGTAAATGTGTTCTACCTATATGTAGAAAGGATTTTAAAATCTATAATAGGTTAATTCATTAGTTTTCCACTACTATGTAAAGGTAGTCCATGGAAACATATGGGTAACACATTTTATTCATGAGCTACATAAAGATACCCCTGACATATAATTTGTCTAGTAATGGTAAATACCACACTTTATAAGTGTAATAAACATTAA
Organism: Viscum album; assembly: GCA_963277665.1. Taxonomy (NCBI): domain Eukaryota; kingdom Viridiplantae; phylum Streptophyta; class Magnoliopsida; order Santalales; family Viscaceae; genus Viscum; species Viscum album. The sequence goes on along the minus strand of OY728129.1, from coordinate 39,380,772 downwards.
TAAAGGTATTATAACAGCTATGTAATGTTATTACATGCACAATTTATAGATAATACAACATTATTTATGTTTATCCCCATAATGTCAATGTGTTGTGTTACGAAAAGATCTTTTTTTGAAGGCTATATAAGTGTAAAACCCATACATAGAACCTATTTCATAGTGGTAAAAAGTATATTCACCATGGTTCACTAAGGTAGAATAACTAGAAGGAATTATTTTGTGTCATCATCTTTGTTCTTGTTTAATATCTCAAAGAGAAAAATAACACTAAAGTAAGGCTAAAGTGACGAAAGAATGGTGATGTCAAGGAGGTACCAACATTGACTATAGTGAATTTTCGAGAGAAATTGATGGTTCAAAAAATGAATTTTATTGATATTTGAGTGAGGAAAGTATTGAAATGGTGAGGAAATATTGGATAGAAAATTAGGGCCTTATAGAAGATTGTTTCACCGTAGCCATGAAAAGGTAATTCAAAAGGGTAAGGGTTGTACCACAGAATCCATGTCCATGTCGTAGGTTTTTCACCAATAAAAATTTAAATTTGGTGTATCATTAGAGAATAAACATAATAAAAAGATATAAATGAAATAGAATTATCTATTTGAATACATTCCAAGATTTATAAATAATATTGGGAGATCAATATAAAGAAATAAAATTCAATACATTGACCAAATTGAAAAAAAGAGATCAATTAATTATTAGAAATGACATATTAGGGATTCCTACGACTATAAATTAAAAGTAAATTTATTTTGTAAGAGGAAGAGGGATTGATCAATGGGACAAGAATTTTAAATATATTTATCCTATTAGAATTTTTAGTTGATTTCCCATTTACCCCATTTTTTACTATATTGTGTATTTATTATATTATATATATATATATATATTCATTTATTTATGACATTCTCTTGTAGAGATGATAATGAGTAATTAATCCAAAGAATATCCCAGTGGGGTAATCCAGTGCTTCAACTAGAGGATGTGTTTAATTTCAAATATGGATTAATCTAGGAGTGATTTATAATGGTTTTAATCCTCAATATGGTTATGTAAGGAATAATGTATTTTTTTACAACCAAACACCCTTGATTTAGAAGTTGGATGTTCATTGTATATTGTGATTGTTACGTGCACTATCTATTACCAACTAGGGAATAATATGTTGTGCAGATATATGATGGAGTTTTTTTCACTAAGTTGATTTGAAATAGGATAATGAAGGTTATCCTGGGAAAACTCACTTGGGAGAATTCACACTCATCTCTAACTTGTATTAACTAAATTTTTCACGTCATATGCATGGAGGATAGGGATTTTAATTTAATTATCATTCCACTCATTTCTAGTTTATTATCATAAAATACGAAAAAAATACAATAAGTGAACAAAGAATTGATAAATGTTCTACTATGGAGATCATAAATTCAGATAACCCTATTTATCAACTATATTGGACAAGGGAAAAATTATACTTCTTCACCACCATATGGAAGTCATACAAAAAAGGTTTCACTTCCAAGGAGTTAAGTAGTTGCTCATTCACTTTTTCTATTAACATTTTTTTAATAGTGTAATTGATTTCATAAAAAATATCTAAAAAGAAAAATATTTTTAAATTATATATTCTAAACTTAGTTATTTTGGATAGATTCACTACACACTAGGGAAAAGACAAGTGTTTTGCAATGTCAATGATTCCCTCTTATAAAAGATTTAAAAAATCATATTTTTAGCTTGGAATACCATTAATGTACATATTAATGGTATTTCTATTCACAAACTGATGGAAATGCATAATCAACTGAAAAATAATGTATAAAGACAAATATAAAATGTGGATTCTATAGTCTCACAAACATTTATAGTATAAGAACTAATGAATTCCTTGAATTAAAATCATTAATATCTATTTATATTTTATCAAGCATTGCTGGTGGAATTTCATAATGATGTTTTTCCTTTAAATATATGTATTGGATATCAATAATATATGGATGATATCTAGAATGAATACGAAGTGAAATTTGATCTCATAATCCTTAAACAATAATGACGGTTAGTGACTCTATAATTATCTTGAGTGTCCAATGAAGAAAAACCACCCTTAGTGTGGAATTTGAAGAAACGATGGATGATCCTAACAAACTACATCCACCAACTGACACTCAACTCAAAAATTCAATTTACACTGAGAATAAATCGACAAAAAACTAAATTAGTGATATAATATTTTATTGAAATCATTCTCATATAATTTCAATGAAACTAAATTGACTATCCCCAAAACTATTTTGAATTTTCACATTCATACCACCGTTATTTTTCCATAGAGAAATATGAAGAAGATGAAGATGCACCTGATGAGGAACATATATATCCCCAAAAACATTTTTAACATTTATTAGAGGGTTTCCATGATGGGATCCAATTTGATTTTCCATAGGAAATCATGAAACATGTTTTTTATAATAAAGGGGTTGATTTTTATTTTGAGTATTCAATATTTAATTTTAAAAAATAAAATTACATTCTAAAATTCCTTTTTAGTATTCCATTGATATAGTAAACCATAATCAAGAAATTGATAACTATGAATAGGATATACAATTACAAACTAAATATATGGAGAATATATTATGGATATAACCCCACCATGAATGATGTATCTCATTAGCACTGAGGCAGATTTTATATACTCTATTCATAGTGACCTTTATAGAAATATGGATTAACTATTTAATGGAATGAGAGAGTGTCTATGAGTTAAATAAAATGAACAACACCAACCATATAATCATGGATTATAGTTGGTTCTTCCCTTATAGTTGCATTTATAACACCAGTCCCACTTTAGTGATTAAACCAAGTCCTATCATTTTTTTTCAATAATGAAATTTTTTATTTTATTGGAATTTTTTAGTAATACTATGAGGTTGTGAAATCCCTCTCAATAAATATGAAATTAATGACATTGTCCTTAAAATTTAATGGGTTGTTTTATTTTATAGGTCCATATGGTGGATAAAGGTATCCCCAAACATGAATAAGGGAAAGGAAAAGATATTCATTAGAAATGGATTTTACTTTCAATGTAATCTTTTAAATCAATAAAAAAATTATATATTTTATTGAAAATTTAATGTGACACTGAATTTTTTCATTACTAAACTAATATATGAGACAATAGTTTTTTTGGAATATCATGATTTTGTGTTTTATATTTCTAATTTAATTAGTTTGGATGAGTAATATAGATAATTTAATTATTATATTAAAACATATATGTTAATTTTATAAATCATAATTTTATTGAATTGATTAATTGATGTAACTGAAATTTCACTATAAATATCCAAGATTTGAATTTTTGAAATTAATATGGATTGTTTTATTATTATTATCCATTCCATGAGTGATTGTATAAACTACTATGTTTCATTCCCTAGAGGAATTTTAATCCGAATTCTTCCATTCATTTATTCAATATATTTCTTGAGTAATCTTGGTACATGCCACTTACTATTAAATTAATTGGCACATTTTGAATCATTGACTATGAAAATTAACATTTAATATCATTGAGGAATTATTCATTTATTTATCCTTTATCCTTGATACCATTTTATTCATTAATAATTTTTTTCATGTTGAATCCATGAATAACCTTGTTAGGAATGAGAATCTTTATGAGAAAGTCATATTTATTCCTACAATCATATCAGTGTTTTTTTGATAAATTAACAATTATGTGTGTGGGTTATGGAATTAAATATGGATGTGATTCACCTAATTTTAAGTAAAATGTTTGGGGGTTCTTCTTTGGGAATTAACAAAGGTTCACACAATCTTATATTGGTTTTACTATTTTATTTTTGTGAATGAAAATGAAAAATTAATGAAAGAAAAAAGTAATAAAAATAAATGGTTATGAATTTGGACTTCTAAATATCACTATTTATAGACCTTTGATTTTATAATATGTGGTTAGATGGTAGATGTTAGATTCACTCCATAAAGAACTTCAAAAAAGTAAAAAAATATTAAAATATATTTTGAAATGGAAATAATGAGAAAATGTAGGAAAAAATTCCAGAAGGTGTTAACCATTCATTGAGAATTTGTTATTTCATAACCTTTACTTTGATATTGGGAATGGGGTACTGCCACTTTTTGAATAATATTTTTTCATTAAATATTTTTTATATCATGAATTATGCATTATATTTAACATTATTTTTTATCCCTAAATTCTTTTCACATTAATCAGAACCAAGCATAAGCCTCAAAGACACCTAAATAATAACTACAACTTCCTCATGGTTTCATGACAAATTTTTCATCACAAAGTAGATAATGTATGTCCTTTGAAATAATATGTAAAATGATCTTCTACAAATGGTATGCGTATAATTCTATTAAACCCAGTATAATGAGTAAATGATAGAGGAAATGGATTCATTTTGAGGTATATTAAAAAGAATTTTTTTAATAATAATAAATTAAGAATATTTAATGAAAGGAAAGACAAGACCATTCGTTTCCTATTAGAAAATGTAACATACATGGGAAAATTATTTATATTAAAAATGTGATGTTGATTTAATATTTCATATGAAACATGAATTATTAATTTACAATTAATTTTTTTTATTTAAATTCTTTGAAATTTAAATTCATATAGCATTGGTTCTCTCATTTACTCTTTGTTGTGATTCAATTCATACGAAATTTAAATTTTCTTGTTTGAGTGTATTTGATGCCCTAGTTTTTCATGTACTTTTTTCTCATTTTAATAATGAATTTTTCATGTTTTTATTTATTTTCCCAAATTAATTAATTTATTTATTTATTTTCGGATGATTTTTTATATATTAATTAATTTAGATAAAAAGGGACTGAAATTTTTTAATTTCACATTTTCATTTTGATTATGAAATTTTAGAGGTTTTTGTTTGTCCTTATTCATGTCTTAGGGGCTATGTAAGGTCAACATTCTCTACCTATATAAAGGAAGTCATGTAGGGTCAATGAAAGGGTAATTACAAGTCATTCCACTAAATTTAAATGTTATTAAAATGTGACTTAAGGGTACACCCATTGTATTCATTGGAATTGTAATGTTACCATCAGTTATTCATGTGATGTTTAAAGGTAAACACTATATTATATAATGGTAATTCACATTGTTTAAATATATGATAAGAGATGTTTAATGGAATGTCATGCATTGAATAAGTTTAAGAAAACATGAAGTATGGGAAGACCTGATCTTTTAATGTTCTATGTAAAGGTAAAAATGTTTTTCTAATGGATGTGTATGGGTGACACTATACTGATGTTCCAATTGAATAAGGGTATAGAGAATCTTAATCCTGGTTCACTGAAGCCTGATAACAAGAAAGTATTTTGTTTCATTATCATCTCTATAGTTATCTAGTGTTCTGAAGAGTTGAAGACAACAAATGGATATATAAACTTTGTAAATGATGATGAATCCATGGACCTTCCATCTTTGTTAGTTCCAAATTTTTAAAGGATATCGATGATGCACTATGGGTGTTCTAAATATGGACGTGGTGATGAAATAAAGGGTGAGATGTTGTGGCCCTGGAAGAGATGAATTTTTTATTTCCATATAGAGGCTATGAAAATGTGGAAGGGTCATGTCACAATATATTTTCTAACTGTATATGGTTTTCACCACTAAAAAATTAAAATCCTAATATCCTTGTAGCATATACATGATAAAATTAGATAATATCAAAATAGAAATATCTATTTGGAAAATTTATGTGCATCAAACTAAATACTGGGAGATATAAATTGGAGAAGTAAAGAGAATAATTTGACTTGAATAAATATAAATAATATTCAACCGAAGAGAATGGATCTCTGAAAAACACCTCGTTATGTAGATAGGAGGATAAATTTGTTGTGCAATAGAAAGAGGGATCAACATAAGGAAGAAGGCCACTTCTTAGTTATTTTTTGTTTTAGTTTATAATTTATTTCCCTTGTAATTCATTATATATATTTTTTTAATTCGATTATTCTATTATCACTCTCCCTATCTTCATTATTTATAATATCTTGTACTCCTGATAATGAGTAACTAAATATAGGAATATTTTGGGGACTAATCTGGTTCTTAAAACATAGGCCATTTTTATTTCTTCTTGGGGATAATCTATAGGTGAATTATAGTGGGTGTAATCCTCATTCAACTTATATAAGTCTTAACTTCTAATTCAACAAACATTCACCCCTATTTGATGAGGTGGTTGTGTAGTGTACATGGCGATTGTTAAATGCATTTTGGATTCATATATGGCATATAAGAATGTGTGCACACATAATATGGAGTTTTTAACTAAATATATATGAAACATGACATTAACGGTTCTCCTTGTAAAACTCTCTCAATATTATATTATTTATACTCTAACTTGAATTTATTCTATTTTTAATGTCATCTATATGTTATGTTTAGGTTTTATATTACATTACCATTACACTCATTTTACCTTTGTTTTCATAAAATATGAACACACACAAAATATAGTAATTAAACTAACAATACTTTATTGCTCAACTTTGATGCTACTAAAGTGTTACAACATGATTAATCAACTATATTGAACTAGAAATATAAATTATATCTTTTTCACTAGGTGATGATTGGAATTTTAGGAGAGAAACATAGACATGTTTTGAATGGTTTTTTGTAATTCTTGACCTATGTTTCCAATGTAACGTTACAATTCATTTGTCACATTCCATGTTACACTTCAATGATTTCTTTATTTTTTTGATTATGATCTTTTAATTATGAAGTGAGAAATAACATAATAAATTTTTTTTATAATATTTATTTATGGTAAACAATTATTTTATATATGTCACTAGGTTATCATATATATTAAATAAACAATTAAAAAAATTAGAGGGGTTTTTTGTTATATTTAAATAACAACAATATTTTACATGTGTGTTAATTTCATATAATTTTTTTAGAGAAACAATAATTAATAAATTTTCATTTCAAAATATAATGTATTTTTTTCTTCAAAATTTTGTAATAAATATGAATATGATGTGTGGGTATCTATAGTCATCTCCATAATCTACTCTATGTAGATGCCTCAAATTAGTCAATTTACAATCTTTTTCTACCCTTAGAATATTCATTTAATCCCAAACTAACCTCACTATACCTATCATGATCCTACATTTGTTATGGTAGCCAATAAAAATTAAGAAATTTCTTATTTTAGTGATTATGCCTCATATATCTCTTAGAAAATCAAAAATAACATTTACCATAGGTCCCAATCATATATTTATATCCTAGTAGAATCCCCTTTTTTATATCTATAAGGGAACATCATATAGCCTGTGTGATTAACCTACCCTTGAACCCCTATGAGTCTTTATAATTAATCCAATATACAAGGTTCATAAGAGTAAATGGTCTCTATGTGATTTAAAAATCACATAAGAATGTGTGAAAGATGGTTTTCACACCAAAGAGCCCTATGTTATTTATCCCTCATTCCAAACACTTCTTATTTTCCCACTTAAATCTACTTGACATGGGAAACCCCAACCTTATATTACATCAATACCAAATTCTCATAAAAAATGGATTTATTATTTATATACTACCATAGTAATTCTTAGAGGATTCCATTAAAATTCAACCAGTCTTACACTTCTCATCTAATAGAACATAATCTAGTATCTCCTTCTATGAAAATTAACTAATTAATTACTAGTCATTATATTATAATAAATTCATTAAATCATAAAATCATAAACATAACAAAATAAATAAATAGTGGGGATATACCTAAAATACAACAAATAGTGCATAGATGGTCTATGGAATGATATTAGCACTCTAACATGTTAAATACCCTTTATTTTCTCCCTTATTAATCATTAATTTAATATAAAATTGGAATATTATTAGAAAAATTAATAAAAGACGAACCCTTATCAAAATGGTAAGAAAAAAAATATTGTTTTTTATTTCAAACCCCTTCTAATCATTAAAACAATTCTCCATCTTTTTATTTTTATTTTACCATTATCATCTAAAATAACACAACTCCATACAACTGATGGTATAAAAAATGTAGGAAAAAATAAAGAATAGAAATTAGAGAATTAGAAAAGATATTATTACCTTAATGATGTGAATAATCACTCCTAATCCACCATATATTGTGTAATAAAATGCTGGACGAAAATGATTCGATGGGGTATATACCCATATTCTTCATTATTATACGGATAAAAAATGTACTTATTTTAAAAAAACAAAAAAAAAATACCATAAAGGGACATGGTTTAAAAAAATGGTTCAATGGATCATTCGGTACCTTGTGGCCATTATCCATATACCCTTATGTCACTGACCATTTGGTGAATTGTCTATTGATTTCAACATGTTTTTAGTGTTTTATTATATAATATTATACAATCCCCAATCTCATATACACTATATATTCCATTAATCATCAAAACATTATCCAAACACATCAAAAGTAACTCCTTATATTATTTTCTATCATAGTAAATCCCCATTAAATTTCAACAATCAATTAAATTAGTGTTCCATATCCACCATGTTTAGATTCCCCATGGTTTAATAGGTAATAAAATTCATGGATTTTAACTCCCTAAAACATTATGATATATATATATATATGAGAAATAAATTCAGAATCATTAATATCTTGTGATACATGCTACCCCGAGTCTAAAAGAATATTAAAATATTATATCATTGTAGTAATGATTTTAAATTTTTTGGTATGAATATGAATAAGTAAATTATAGAAACTATATGTCTTTTAAAATGTATAAATCAATTCCTTGGTTATCAATTGATTCAAAATAAAAATAAAGAACATTTGAAAGAAAAAAATATATTTTTATGAAAAACTATATTTTATTTCTTAAAGCGGTTTGGTTGTATTTTAAAATCATATAATTACATTATTTTTTGATAAATTTAGAAAAAAAAACATTGATAAAATTGCCTAAATTTTTAAAAAAAATATTAAAAAATTATCTAAATGTTGTTTTTATAATATTTCTAAAAATAATAATTTTTTTATGAATACTGGAAAATACTATTTTTACAATAAAAAAAAACTTATCATTGAAAGAATTTACAACCTTAATTTTTTAAAAATTGTTTACAATTTTAAAAAAATTATTATATATTATAATTAATCCATTTTTTGTCATTATAATTAAATAAATGTTCAATTTTATTATTAAAATTGTTTATAATTTAGAAATCATTTTCATTAGGAAAATATTTTTCCTAGAATATGTGGGTTTAAATTTAAGTTAAATTTTTTCAATTTTCATAACATATTTTTAAAAAATGGAACCCATTTTTGATTAATTATAATTAATATTATATAATAATTTTAACTTATTTTTATCCATTCATTTTAACGATATTAATAATTTTTTGTTTCAGTTATAGATTAAAAAACTTATCTCAAGGGTTAAACAAAAATTATAAGGCTTAAAATTACATAAAAATACAACTAATTAATATTTTCTGAAATATTTAGACCTTATCCCATATATGGTTTGATAATGGTACATTTTTCAGCCATTTTCAATTACAAACACATAGGTAAAATTTATTCTTTTCAAAAATTAAACGTGTGTATTTCCCCCAACTTAAAAAAGAGAACACCTCTCCTATCCCAATCACACATATAAAGACATTTTTTCAATAAAAGAAATCAAAAAACACATTAGTTACCTAAAACCCCATGAAATTGATTAATTTTTTATAAGAAAACAAATCTATTAAGGATTGAGGTAAAACATATAGATGTTCTCTAAAGAAGAAATATAGTTTATTGCCATATATTTTCAATTTATCTTTTTCATTAAACTTCATAAAATATCATTAAAATATTATAGAACAAAACTATAGATATAACCCAAATATGGATATATTGTTATTTCGATTTGATATTGTATATCTATCTCCTCCTCTATTAAATGGGAATCGAATTTATCAATCATGTGTACTATAAACTACCACATCAGGAACCAATGTAAGTCTTTTCCATCACCATGTTTAATGGATAGATATAATTATGGATTTAATTTATAAATTTTATATTTTTGATATAATTTTAATTCTATAATTATAATAGCACATATAAATTCATTCCTTTCTATCCATTAAAAAAAATAACATTCCTCGTGCGTAGAAGTGATGTGAAATGTTTTTCATTTTATTTTTTAATGGATGGTAATAAGGAAATATTTAATGAATATATATCGAATATATGATATAATATATAATATTTTAAAGATAAATTTTATTTAATTTTTTTTCATTCCATCTATTAAAAAAAAGAAACACCTTTCATACATACGTATAGACTACTATTTCCATGAATGGTGTAACTCATTTTTTAATATATAACGTTTATGAACTAATATAAATACATATATAATGAATATATATGATAAATATATGATTTTAAGAAATATATAGATAATTTATCCATTACCAAAGTATAATTCTTGAAACTACATGACCAAAACAGACATGTAAAGCGAACCTGGTGTGACCATTAATTGGTTTTTTAATAAGGAATTTCTAATAAAAGGGTGATAAAAAGTAACAATGAAACCTATATGTTATTATATAAATTATTATGAATATTTAATATATTTATAGTAAATCTATATTTATTATGTAGGGTTTTCGAAGGTGTTTGAATGAAATTGGACCGGAGGTAAGGTTTTCTCGTTTATCTTTTACTTATATGAGACATTTTCCATATTCTCCACCTACTTATTTTTGGTGGTGTATGTAGTTACCCTGAAATTATTTTATGAATATTCTAATTAATATTATTGGATATACCTATCCATATATGGGCCTTTAATTCAAGGTTATTATGATTCAAAAAGTAAACCTCTTATAAGGGTTTTATGAATAAAATCTCATTAATTATCTTGATTGTTTGTGATTATGTTTATCATGATGAAATATTATGAACTACATCTAAATAATCTTTTTATTCTTCTTATATGCTTTAATTAATGAAATTATAATATAATATTACCATTTATCTCCACTTTTTTACTTTCAATGATTGTGAAAATATTTTTACGAAAATCCAATTTTATTTTTCTCTTCGGTTGAAAATCAATTTTCATCCATATTCATTTAATTTAAAAATATATTTATTTTTTGAAAAACATAAAAATTTATTAATTGATTAAAAGTTTACCTATATTTTAATTTTTATGAAATTATTTGATTTCTATCTTATTTTCCCTTCCATAATGTTGTAATTTTTAACTTTTACCAAAAATGTGAATGCCAACATTGGTTTAATGTAATTGAGATTTACATAATTTCCATACCTCATGAAAACTAATTGAATGGATTATTAAATTAATATTATTAATTTTTCTTTCCAAATAAAATTATTTTCCTTCTATTCTAGAAAATATTAGTTTTTAAAAGTGATTTACCAGCCGAAAAGGATTTTTTTCATCAAAAATGTTTCTAAAGTGGTTTTAGGGAATTTTTATTCATCAATGACAATATTCCCCATTTTATGTTATGATTCATTGGTAATATTTTATAATTATACCATATTGATTACTTATCTAGATGGTTTATGATTATTCTTAATGAGATGTACTATTTAATACTATTCACTATAGTACTCTAGATGGGTTTTTATTCTATTTATTGATTATGGAATATATTAACATTTGTATTCTAATTTTCCCATATGAATTGTTTTGTTGATTATGTTTAATTTTTTTTGGTGAATTTATTAAAATTTCATATTCAAGTTCATTAATATAAATATTTATGTTGATTTTGTTTCTTCCCATTCATATGAAAAATTTGTTGGACTTAATATGTGAGGGTAGAGTCCCATTATAACCCCATGATGCATGTTACGTCTCATGTGGAAAACTAGAATTGTTATTTTGCTTATGACATACCCATTTATTAATGATATCTTGGAGTTATGCATTGATGTTATGGTTGTGATGTTTAAACTTATGAATTTCCTCATTATTGGATAAGATATTGATGTCCATGTTATTATTCAGTTAGATATAATATCTTTGGATATGTTTCTATCTCATTTTATTATTTATACGGAATTATTCAATCATCAATTATTCCTACCGAATGATTTTTCATGATTAAGTATTATATTAAATATGATTTTTTTAGTTATTTACCTTTTTATATTAATTATACATTGATTTTTAATATAATATTCCATTGTAATAACAAAATTACTAAACATTTGATATCTCCCCATTATTATATTTTCTTTACTTATGATTCTTCGAATCGTATTATGATTGATATGCATTGATATACTGAATGGAATAATGGTGTTCTCAAAGAAAATTATATTTTTTATTTTAATTTTTCTAATGTATTATGAGTTTTAATTATGTATCTTATTTTTACAGGGTAATAAACTATTCTTTATTTCTTGATGTGATCTCTTATATCTAAAAAACGATAATAATATTACAATCGAACAATGGGATACAATGGTAGTGGAATTTAAAGTTGGTATGAGAGATTTTTTAGTAGAAATATTGTGAACTGTATTTAGGAAAACATATATTAGTGAAAATAACCTCATGACTAACTTTTAGGATGAGTATATGTATAGGATAACATCCTAATGTTTGGGTAAGGTAGAGATTATAAATATTTAAAATAAATAAATCCATGTACGAATACTATATGTTCATGTGGATATGGTATATATGTACATACATGTTATAATTCTTTAGTGGATAATTTTGGATTTCACTCAATCATCACCTGGTGTATTATAAAAGTCCTTTTATAAACCTAGTTTGATATTCCTGGGGAATTTATTTCCATTAATCCAAATTCTATTTGCAGACTAATATGAAATATTTTAATGTATTTTTAAACATTATAATATTCCCAAATATATCAAGTTTAGGAATTTTATTAGATTTACATAAATTTTTCTATTTATGTTTAGTGTCTCATTAGTTCATTGATTACATATTATGTTTCATAATGCTATGATCTAATATAGTATATTCAATAGTTTCAAATGGAATCAAGTAAAAGGTTGGTAATCTATGACAAAGAGTATAATTTTTATCAAGTGACAAATATAATGATGTTGGACATGGAGATAATAAAATTATAACTATATAGGGATTTCCAAGTTAGGTTTTTTCTAATAACCATTCCCATATTAAGAAACCTACATTTCAATTATATTATTTAAAAATGATAGACCACTTCCTGATTCACCAACCTATATCCTTTAATGTGACTACAAATACATTTGTATCTCACATATAGATAATGACCCAAACGATTATATTTCCCACATTAGGTTGTAATGAAAGTGATGAGCATTTCATATATTGTTATTATCTCTCAGGGGATGTTTATTGATAGTGTTAATTTATTCAGAACACAAAACATGTAGAAAAGGCAGAAAATGTAGATTAGAATGAATTTAAGCAACTATTTTTTGAGAAGTATTTTTCATGTATGAAAAATGAATATATAGTGATTCAATTATTGTGTCTACGATAAAAGGAAGAGGAAAATATTTCTATGTATGATGTTTACTTTATAATGATATAATGGTATTATGTGTACAATATACATAATCCAAAGAAAAATATTGATCATTTTTTTAATGGTCTTAATCCAATCATCTGAAGGGAACTTTTTTCCAAAACAATTCTCATCATATGATTATATAATATAATTTTTAGTCAATAAAGTAAAATAATTATATATTCCTTATGGATTTTAAGGAAATAAAGATAATAAAATTGTTTTTGAGTATTCTAGAAAATAAAAAATGACAAATTAGAAGAAGTGAATAGTGTAATATAAGACTTTTAACATTTGTGGAAAGAAACACCATGGAACATTCTTGTCGGGAATGAGTGTGATAATTATGGAGTGAAATTTCACCGAGATCCTGATTGAAAATGAATGAAGTATGTTTTTTATGGGTAATGATTCAACTATTACGAGCTGGGACACCATGAAAATTATTATCCCAATATTTAATGGAATTTTTATTAAAAATGGCCAACGTAGAAAATCCAATATTATGTGATAATAATAGTTTAGGTTGATTTTCCTAATGATGTTATGGGTGGTAATTTACTCATATATTCAAATTTAACTAATTACTTATTTATTTATGTATCTTTGTATTCCTTTATATCATCCATGTTTTCTCAAAAAATAGATATTATCATAGAACATTTAGAAGGGATCTATCTATCAAGAATCCCATTGTAAGCACCTCAAACTAAAGGATTTCTTAGTGATATCCCACTATGAAACATAATAATTCCCTATTTTATGACATCATTATTATACCTATGGTTTATTTCTATATAATCATTAGTGTAGAATCACATTCCAAATATGGTGACAAAATTTATTGTAAAGAGAAGTAAATTATGATTTAAGGTGAATTTGTGGAATTACATATCATTAAAGGGGAGTTATCGACACCTAATCCATGTCAAGATCCACCTCAATATCTCTTATAATGATATTATTATGTAATAAGAGTAGACATATTATATATATGAAAAAAATTATCATCAAATTCAGGGTATACTTATTTTAAAAGAATACGTTGATGTATTTATGGAATAATTTTCTTAACATCCACCATAGAATAAAGTAGAGATATACATTTATTTAATACCTATTGTAAGATTAATATAAAAGGATACCTATAGAATTTCCACAATGGAATTATTAGAGTTGAAAAAAACTAGTTGATTTATGTGATATGGGATTTATATGCTCTAGTGATTCACATTAAGGGAATATTAACTAGTTATAAAAAATGGATTTATGAGGTTATTCACTGATTATAACGAAATAAATGCTAGCATGATAAAACGTAATTGACCTCCACCGCACATCGATGACTTATTTGACCAATATCATAGGGCGCAATATTTTTAAATGATTTACCTTCATTCTATGTATCATCAATTCTGAGTAATTAAGGATGATATTTTGATGAAATTATTTATATATGTGGTATAGAAAGTACAAGATTACAGTAATTCCCTTTGGATTGGCCAATTCACCGATGTATTCATAGATCTAAAGGAAAACATTATTCAAGGAATTTCTTTATTGTTTTTTGGTATATATTGATTATATATGGGTGAAATATATGAGT
The DNA here is from genome assembly GCA_963277665.1 of Viscum album. Lineage (NCBI taxonomy): Eukaryota > Viridiplantae > Streptophyta > Magnoliopsida > Santalales > Viscaceae > Viscum > Viscum album. The sequence continues at coordinate 39,365,494 of OY728129.1, read as the reverse complement.
TAAATGAGCCTGAGAATTACTTGAGCATAAATATTCGGACTCATAGATGAAAATAGTTATATGGTAACTTTAGAAAGAGTAAATTCAAGATTCATAAAGGTCCTTTTCTTGACCATATTTTCTCTAAGGATAGATTCACAGTTGATCAAGGGAAATGAAAATCATTCCATGAATGTACTACATTAATGATGATAATCAAGGTATATAGATTCATTAATTTAGATGATTATTATCAATTATTTTTTCAAAAACATTCTAGATTTTCAAGACCATATTATGAAATATTACTTGAAAATGGTTAATGTATTTATGTATAAATTAATGTGAATAATTGTTTGTTTAATTAATGAATATACTGTTGAATGATTTGATTTTGAATCATCCATAATGAAATGATGGGGCTAAAATTTATAGTAATGCATCTAAGAGGAGAATTGGTTGTGTTATTATAAATAATAGTAATTGTATTGCCTATAAACCAAGGCTGGTAAATATTTATGAATAATTTTTTCCACCCAATGATCTAGAGTGTGAATCTATAATAATTTCACTAATGATATGTATACATTATCAATATGGTGAAGATTGTGACACATATTTATGTCATTAGTGTTTGAAATAAATAATCTCACAAAAATATCATAACATGGGGAAAATAATTTGGCTTAAGAAACTCATGGTCTATTATTTCTTATTACACTACCACACTATAATGAAAAATAATCTAGAATCTGCATTGAGGTACAATGACCATGTATTCCTGATCAATTAGCGTTTGGAAAGGGAATGATATTTAGGGATAATATAATGATGAATCTAGGAATTATTATTTTTGGTGATGATTTTGGAATAATATTTATATAAAAGTAAAAAATTTCTCAACCTGATGATAATAATCATCAAAATAAAATTAATGTCATGATTGATGGAAAAATAGACGACTTCATAGATAAAGATGTAAATTTGATATTTTGAATGATTTTATGTGTCCCATGTATACATTAAATTAAAATAATGGTTTTTTATGATCATCATATATCAAATTCATATGTACACCCAGGTAGCACCAATATGTATTGATATTTAAAGGAACATGGTTAGTGTGATAATGTGAAGTGGTAAATTTCTAATTATCTATGAACTTGTTTTTTTTCAACATATGAAGGATAAAAGATAGTATCCAAGAGGAATACTGAAATATATTCTAATTAAAATTTCGAAATAGGAAAATATTACTATGGAAATTTTCCATTGATTACATAAGGATCCATGAAATACTGATATCGTATGGGTTATTGATGACTCCCTCACCAAATAAACAAATTTTGTTACTATTAGAGATGATTTACCTCTTTATCACCTTTCAAAATTTTATAGTCATAATTTTTTTTGACTTCATGATGAACCACTAATAATTGTGTCTAAACACGATTCATGATTTACATCTAAATTCTGGATGATTCTTTAGATGGCTCCTAATAATAATCATTTTTTGAGCACCACTTCTCACGAAAAAATTGATGGAAGACCTAAAAGACTATTCGAACATTAAAATACATATTACGTTCATTTTATCTTTAATTTCATTTTATATGGGACTAGTATATAAATTCGGTAGAGTTATCTGATAATAGTAGCTTCCATTAAAATATGTATACAATTCCATATAAATAATTATATGAAAAGTGATGTCCTGCTCAAACTTATTGAGATGATGATGGTGGAAGGAAGCTTGTAGTCCCCAATAATGTGAAGGAGAAATGGAATAGTTAGAGACTGTTCGAACCCATATCAATGTAGGTAAATGAAGGGAAAAGAGATATGTTGACAGTTGGGGGAAATATTTTGAATTTCATGTGGGAGATTTTGTTTTCATAGAAGTATTTATGCAGAATTTTATAATATGTTTTGGAAGGAAATGGATTTTTCTATCATGGTACCTCAGTATGTTTTATGAATTATAATGAATTGGATCTATGGCTTATATTTTTCCAATGTGACCAAGTCCATCTTATGTACATCGAGTGTTCCATATATCATTGTAAAAGATGTACACACTAAACCCAATGCAAGTGTTCACCACTGATGAAATAGAATCGGAACCTGATATGTATTAATTTGAAAAGCCTATATAGATTTTGTACATGATAGAACAACTATTGAGGAATTGGATGTCTTGGATAGTAATGTTACATTGGAGAAAGCATATGATAGGGGAGGTGATTGGAGAATTTGAAGAAGTTATGATGAGGAACTACCAAAATATTTTCATAATGTGATATTCTATAAATATTGAGGTTTAATGTTATTTAGTATCGAATAATGTAACACCATGACAATTTATGATATATATTTCATTTTAAATAAATTCAATATATTTGATTGCTTAAGATATACACAACCTAGAGGCTAAAATAACTATAAAATAGTATAATGATATAACATTTCCGGTAAATTTATAGGTATGAATATGTATAACTAAATTATTAAAATTATATGGTTTAGACAAGTATAAATAATTTAAATTTTTTCAATTAATTATAAATAAAACATGATTTTAATGAAAATGAATTTTTTTTTCTGATAAACTATATTTTTTCTGAAAGAATGTTTGCCACATTTTCTAGACATATTTTAAACATAATTTTAGAAAAATTATTTGAAAAATGAACTTAATTTTAGAAATCATAATTTCAAAAAGTATCTTAGAGTGATGATTTATGAATTTTTTAAAAAATATATTTATTCAATTAAAAAAATGAAAAATACTGATGTTTATTAAAAACGGCCTTTTTGTTCAAAAAAATTAAGAAGTAAAATTTATTTTAAACATGTATAAAAATTTAAATTAAATCAATTATACTATAAATAATCTAACTTATTCAATTTTAAAAATTTATATGTTCAATTGTAATATAATGACATTTTATACTTATGAATAAATATCCATTATTAACCAATTTTTCATCTTATCTGCAGGTTTTACATTATATTAAATTCATACACTTCTTTAAAATAAATTTTAAAAAAATTATTCTGAATTTTTAATGAAAAAAGTTTTTATTATATAATATGATGAATATAATCTTTGTCATAAGTAATTTTATTAATAATTAAAATTATTTGTTGTGATTAAGGCAAAACATGTTTACCAGGGTTAAACTAATAATATAAGTGTTAAATTACCTAAAAATATCATATTTCTGAATTTGTGGAACTATTTAGACCACATATAATATAATGTTCAATAACTATCCATATTTTTAATGAGTTTCATGTAAAAAAATTCAGAAAATTTGATTTTTCTTATGATATTCTTCATGTGTCCATCCCCCGACTTATAAAAATTCATCCCTCTCCTCTCCTCATCACACTTCCAATTCAATTTTTTATGATATATATACTCAAATATCTTACATAAGTACAAAAAAGGAAATATATTCCTTCTTTGATCATATACCGAATCTACTAGTCCTTTAGGTTTAAACTCAAAGTGGTTCTCCAAAGAAGATGTATAGTTTTTAACCATGCGTATTCATTTTCTTTCTACCCATAACTCCTTCCAATACCAATAAAATATCATAAAATAGTAAAACATGTATCTCCCATATAATTATATTTTATTATTATAATTTAATTTCCAATATCCATATCATCTTCTAAAAAACTGGAAATGAAACCATCAATCATGTTTACAACTGACTATCATCTTGTGAACCGATGTAATTTGATTCCCACCATCAACTATCACAGATGGATATAAGAATGGATTTAATTTATATATATATATATATTTGAAATTATTATAGTTATGTAATTATAATATCACATCTACCTATGTACCATCAAATCATTGGGAAAACAATAATGTCACTTGTGTGTACATTTGAACTACTTCCTCCAATAAGCGATGTGAAACGTTTTACAATTTACAATGAAATGGATTGTAATAAATTCATATTCCAGGAAAATTTATTATATATATATATGATATAACACTGAGTATATAATTTTGAAAAATTATTTAACTTTATTTTGATGGATCGATTAAGAAAATGAAAATAATATTCATGTGTACGGATAACCAACCATCTCTAAAAATGGTGTAACTCATTTTGATATATATAACTTTTATGGAGTATTATAAATATAAATATATATATATATATATATAATGAAAATATATCATATTTATATCATGGATAAGATTCAATTTCTTATGTAACCATGATAAAACTATAATGAACATAACAACAGAACGGAAACATATATGGAAAATTATGTTTGTATCACCCAGAATATTGTTTTCATTGAATAATTGTCATTAAATTTGTAACAAAGAGTTTCAATAAAATTATATATGGTATGATATATATTATTATGGGTTTTTAATAAACTTATAATACATATATATTTTATATATAGTTGGTTTTAACACATATAATGCAAATTGAAATGGAGGTAATGATTCATCACCTAACTTTTTCTTCTATGAGACATGTGACATATTCAGCACTTATTTATTTCATGTAGTGTATGTAATAAAATTTTTGAAATTTTACAGATATTATACTTAAAACTATGTTTTTGACACATCCATATAAGATTCATTATTTCATGAGGAGTATGATTCAAAAAATAAAAATGTGTTAATGGTTTTATGATTAATATCTCTTCATTTATCAGGATTTTGTAGGAGTATTATTATAATGAAGAAATTTTATGATACATATATAAATAACCTTTTTATTTTTCTTCTTCTAGAATTTTTCATTATAATTTTATGAAATATTACCATTTTCGTCTATTTTATAATTATAATTAATGATAATTATTAAGGAAAAGAAAACTTTATTTCACTCTTCATTCAAGAATAATATTTTTCCATTTCTGTGTTTTCTATAAATGTATTCAAAAATGTTTTTAAAGCTCTAAGAATTATTTATTAAAGAAAATTTAACACATGTTGGAATTTTTAAAAAATGAAATTAAACGAATATTGTTTTCATTTACTGAAAATGGATATTTTTTTACATCACCAAAAATGTAAAAGGAATAATTTCATTAATGTACTCAAAATGCATAAAATTTTATGATTTTGTTACCACTCAGATCTTAGAATATTACATTAATTATTTATAGTGTTTGTTTCAAAAAATATTTTTCCCTAAAATTAGAGAAACGTTTAGTTTTTAAAATGAATTTTCAATGTGAAATGGATATTTTCATGATTAAAATTTTAAAAAAGTTATGATATTTTTAGTCATCAATTGTACAAACCAACATTTTACCTTATGATACATTGTAAATATTTTTTAATGATAAAATACTTATTATTTATCAAGATATATTATGATCAATTTGATATGGATGTAATATGTTATACTATTCTCTATAATACGTTGGAAGTTTGATGATTATTTTTACAGATTTGGAAAGTGTTATCATTCATATGATAGATATATAATATGAATGTATATTTTGATGATGTTTATATATTTGGTGAATTATAAAAGACTTATATACTAGTTCTTAAATATGAATGTGTACAGTAATTATTTATCTCACCTTTCAAATGAGAGATGGATTGGACTTAGTATGTGATGGGTGGTCCAATTATGGTCACTGTATTTGTAGGCCTCATGAGACAAACTAGAATGAGTATATGGATGAGGCCTTACCCATATATGAAATATGTCTTATATGGTCTCCTTGATATTATGGTTATCATGTCTAGAATTATTTATTTCATTGTTATGATATTAGTTATCGCTTTTCATGTGATTATTGGAATAGATATAATATCCACGGATAAGTTTCAAGCTCATTGGATTTTTTATATTGAATTATTTGATAATATTTTATTCCTACAATTTTATTATTCATGTTAAACTTATTTATTAAATGTAATTTCTCTCATCTATTTGGATTTCTATATTCATTATGACATATTTTTTTAACATAGATGTTGTTGTACACATACCCTTATTGAGAATTAGATATCGCACATTTATTATTCCTTCACTGTATTATACTAGAAAGTGTATTAATATTGACCTACATGGATATGATACATTTAAATAATGGTGTTATCATATAATATTATACTTTTTATTTTAATTTTTCAAATATAATATGAGTTTCATGTATGTATCTTTTTCTCTATGACTACAATACTATTCGGCATTTTGAGATGTGGTGTTTTGTATCCATCACCAATGTAAAAATATATCAACAAAATTTAGGCTACTAGTGTTGGTTATTTTTCATTGTTCATGACAGATTATGTGGGAAAGATTAATATTAATTAAATTTCATGGAATACTAATAATTTTAAATACATAATTCACTAATTTTGTTATTGTTCCAAAAATAATTGTTTTATGAAATATTACATTCCAAACAACACTTCTAATTTACCTATAAATACCCATTTTCTACCTAATTTTAAAAACCAATAATATCCCGCTTACCATTCCAAAAAATATCTAAAGTATTTCTTATTGAGGGACATTCCCTTATTATTGAACACCTTCTCCTAGAAAAACCTGACTCTCTAAATCATAAATGGTCTCTATCTTGAGGGTTGATTCAATGAATAGAAGACCTATATTATGAGTGGTGTTCATACAGTGAAGTCACAATATTTAATCCATCAATTTAATTTCATAACCCTTTATTAATAATTATCCACAAAATCAACCATTAATGAAAACTAAAATTAATATTATATTTTTTGAAAAATATGAATTATTTTTTTTAATTTTAATTTTTTTTATACTTATGTTCTCCTATTTTTCTAGATACTGTAATGGTCAATTTTTTTAATATATAAATTTGATTATATTCAATAATTATCACCACTATCATGGTTGTTTAATATCATTAAACTAAAATAAGATCATTTAATTTTTTTTTTGATTTTTTTTTCTAAATTTTTTTATTCTTGTTTCAATAATTTCATGATTAAATTCTCTTATAGTAGGTTAAGAAACCATGCAAATTTTGATCCAGAAAACATTAATTTTAACAACAATATTTATCCATTTTATGGATTAATTATATATCTTTCCAACTTATGCAAAAAACATATACCAATAACATTTAAATTTCTAGATATCTGGTATTCATGATAATAGATAATTGATACCGGAATACTAAAAACACTATGCGAAATTATGAAACATGATTATTCAAAGACTCATATTTATAATAAATAAAAAGAAATTAATAATAAAAATATATGATAAAACCAAAATAAAATAAATTTAAATTATTTTATAATAATTTTTTTATAAATACAATTTAGTTACATATGGAATTACAGTTAATAAAATTAATTCAAAACTTCAAGAACATGGTTCTCTTTAAATCTATGCTTATTTGAATTGAGCTCTCAATTCTTTATCAAGGTTATTAAATAATGAAAAAAAAATATATTATAGAAATGTTTTGTTATATATTTCCTTTATTTATATGGATTATTATTTCCTTTACTTTTTCTATTTTATTTATTTATAGACAATATGTTATAATGTATATTAAAGAATATATTCTAAAATCTTCCCTTAATTTTTTCAAAACACTTTTTTTAGTTATTTAATTAATTTATGGTATTTATATTACATATATTTATTTGAAAATAATATGCAGTTATATTATTCATTTAACATTCTAATATTATGTTTCTTTGCATCTATTAACTATTCCTCCTCTTTCATTTATTCAAGGAAATAATGTGTGGTATTGTTTAATGAAACCTGTTCCTATTTTAATGTCTATTTTCCCATCATTTTCAACTCATTTTTGGTTAATAAACTATAAAAATGATAAATATAATGTATATCTGTGGGGTTTATAATAATTTAATCCATGAGAAGCACCAAAATCAAGGTTCTTACACGGGCCTAGAGAGAACTAATAGTTTTAAATATTAAACTCATGATAATGATTAAATATATTAGTAATGATAGTTATACAAAGAATTTCCCTCCATCCAAGTGTGTCAAATCAATAGATACACATGGTGTAGTCAATTTTTGGATATTTTGAGATATTAAATCAAAAAATGTGTTTTGCTGGGGTTATTGATGAATTTAACAAGGATTTAATAAATAAATTCTACCATTAAGACAATAACCCCCATAAAGAGAATGATACAAATCCCATTTAAATTGAAATAACTTATTCTCCAATAGAAGAGCCACTAATTTATAACAAAATAGAGAAACCAATAACCAATATCTAGATGGAGTCATATACAACTACCCCATCCAATACAACACCATCAAATAATTTTTAACCAATGTATAGCCTCCACAATTCGATTAAAGGTAATCCATGGAAAACTTTACCAATGGGCTAATGAACAATAAAAATCTAAACATGCTTGACTATTCTAACATTCCTCTTTCACAATACTAATTTTGAAATTTCTACTCTCAAAGAAATCTTCTAATATAAAATGGTGTGGGCTTATTGATCACCTAGGATGCTCCAAAAGGTACCATTTATCTAATGAGATGATTTAAGGATTGATGATCACATTATAGTGTTTTTTCCATAGTATTTTATTGTCAAATAGTTTTTAGAAATCTTCATTAAATCCATGCAAGTATCAATAATATTTTCCCTTTTTTAATTGAGACAATTTTAACCCACGCATTCATGAGAACACTATATGTATGAGAGGTTTTCCATTTTCCCCTCATTAGTTAATTTTGTCATGGTTCAAATCTATCATTATATAACACTATAACTTTTCACTATCTAGGGATGATATATGTTTTTCGAAATTATAATTGATCCCGTTAAAGTGTTTTTCTATGTATTCTTATTATGGGAATCGAAACCCATATAGTTCAGTTCCATTTAGTGAGGCATGTCATACCGTTTATGAACATGTTATAAGGACTAGAGTTGTTCCATTTAATTTCATGCATCCATGACCAATGATATTACAATTTTGTTCATGAAAATATCACTAATGACTCTTTATTTAGGTATGAAACAAGGACCATACTTTCATGTTGATTAAGACCACGTGACTAGGACTAATTTTAACAAGTTTTTTTCTTTATAGAATACACTACAATAACATAGTGCATTGAAATGGTTTGGGGTGGGGCTTATGCTTGATAATGCCTTTTGGGTTCAACCTAAAATATGAGTCAAGATAAGGTGGGTATGAATTTACACTATTTTGAAACACATTTTTGATCATATCATTTTTTTGTAACAATCTTGGAGGAATATACAACTGATTTCATAGGTGGTGGGAAATTTTTGGAGGGGATTTGGGACTTGAAACATACTAATAACCCATTTTTTCTTCTATCAAATTAATTATACATAATAAATTTAAAAATATTCAAGAGATATATTTTAGAATTTGTTATAGATTCTAGGAAGAGTATCATGAGACAAAATAATGACAACTAATTACCTAAATAAAGGTATCCTATTTATCAAAGGTATATATTATTTCATGTAACATATTGAACCTATCAACTTGGGAGAACTAATAGTTGGTAACCCACTATAAATTGAATAAATTATCAAAAGGGGGATTTACAATGACTCGATCATTTATATTAGGCATCAATGCAATAATACTATGTAAAATGGTATTTTAAAAGATTTTTCCGAAAAAATAGGGTGATAGTGAAGGTTGTTTAGGTCATTTCAGTAAAAAGCATAAAATTAACCCAAATGGGTTCCAAGAAAAGTAGGAAACCATGGTGAAACATTGAAGGATATGTGATGAATTATTTTATAGAGGATTGGGAGACGATATTCTTTGAGGAGTATTGGGAATGGAACCCTTTTAAATATGCTTGGGAGTGGATATACAGTATGGAGGCTTAGGTTCCATGGTCTGTAATCATAATATCATGATAAAATATAGTTAATATGAGAAGTGTCACCCAATGAGGAAACACATCATGAATTTTTAACCTAGTTTGGGCCTATAGTTTGTTTGGTGAATTCGTTCCCATCATCCCTGTATGGAAATTTTTGATGGGCACTTCTCTTTATCTTATACGAAGCATGGGAAAGGTTTTACATTATAATGGGTTTTCTTAAAAACCATTTATATAAAACATATTCATATTGATCCCATTACATCTCATATATGTAAACATTAAAACACACTTGATGGAGATTTAGGGGCCTGAGGCATGTTTTAATGATCTTATGTGGCACTGAACTCAAAGTTTTTGTATTCAGTCTCAATAGAGAATCACATTGTATCATTTCATGTGTCTTTAAATTAGAGTCTGAGGGTCCTTTTGTAGATAAGTAAATATATTTATACCCAAAATAGAATCATAACCATTTTTAAAAACTTGGATCTCATATGAAGGATCAGGTGAAAAGGGCATAGATTTAAAATGGAACTAAGCACAAGATCACAAGTGTTTAAGGTACAAGACCATGGTATGTGGTTAAATATGATATGATCTTATAATGAGGATGAGTGATTCATGAGGTTATGAACCTCATAAATATAGACATCATGTAATTTTGGTCCCCACGTAATATTTTGTACTGGTATAATTCTAGCAATTTAGAAGTTTTCCACCCTTTGGAAATTTAAAATTCTTTTTGTATAGTTTGAACTTTAAAGAATGGCATGTGCCATAAAATACCCCCATTAAAATTATATATGATGAAAATGAATATGGAAAAATTCTATAGATAATGAGGCCTTGCTATAGAAGTGGACTATGGGTGGGTGGGAACTAATACTAGAGGAGGTGGGCATGTGGGTAATTTTAGACCATGGGTGTATATTTAGATGGAGGTGTTCAGAATCTGCATTACACCCTGATAATGATTCTCACACTAATGTGTCATGTTGAGCTATACATTCCTCTTATATAAATATAATTGGGCCTCGACAGTCATGGTGAATATTTGATCAATGGATTCTTTCTTTTGTGAATTTTACACACAACGTGTTCATAATAATCTAATGTGTTGGGGACATAACTATTAATCATGTTCTCTACATGGAAGAACACATGACTTAAAAGGTTAATAACATGACTTATAGATGTCTGAAAAAATAATTCTTGGTTAATGATTTCCTATTTTAATTCACACATATTCAAATTGTAACAATGGAAAAAATCCCACTTCATGATTGTTTTACCATCCGGTTATGCATATCATGTATCATGTTTTCTCATTGAATTTTTGAATTATTTTCCTATATGTTTTTCTAATGTAATAAACACTTTAATAAATTTTTTATAGTTGATGGAAAAATATTCCAACACTAACCTCATTAAAATTTTCACTACATCAACCGAATAAATATTTAAGTATTCGCGCAAGGAAAGTTTTGATATTGTACGCCAAACATATTAGCTCTTGAAAAGAATGATCTTGGGAATCACCAAAGATATCCATTTTATACTTTGTGACTCAATATTTATATGGACTAATAACTGTTGTTTATATCCCTCATCTTTATGACAGACTCTCAGATTCTTGTTTCAATAACTACAAGAGTTTGGATGTGGTAAAAGGATTATCAAGAGACTCATACATCAATAAATCCTTAATAAATCTAGAATATATTAAGAGGGATTATAAACTCAATCTATATAATAATATATATAATCTATAACTCTAGTATCCCCATTATTACTCTATAATTCTCAGTTTGTTGCCTTAATCCCTAACTGGAGAACACTAGTGATTTTGGTCAATTTTGGCCAAATGGTTTGGTCAAGACCATTTAAAAGATAATCGCTAGAATTATTTCCAATCATCTTGGACATGTCTCTAAAAAAATCATTTCATCAAATAAATCTTTATTTATCAAAGGAAATAAAATATATGATTTTCTCCTCACTACCACCAAATATGTGAATCTTCTGTAGATGACTACTATAGGAGGAATTATTTCTCATAAACTGGATATCAGAAAATCTTTTGACACTATTGACTGTGGATTTATTGGTCACATTCTTCAAGAGTTTTTATTTTAAATGGGTTTCATTATATGTCTTAAATAACTGATCATATATGCTCATATTACCATTCTCATCAAGAGAAACATTCTAAATATCAAGAGGACCGTACATCACTATAACGGTGTCTCGGGACAGGAAGTTAATTGGTCCAAGTAATTTATGTTCATTGGAAATAATATTTTAGCCTCCAGGAAATCCTACTTGAGGAATAGACTTGTAATAATGGAAGGACCTCTACCATTTACTTATCATGGGGTCCCCATGTTTCTCAAAAGACCAAATTCCTCTAAATTTTTGGTTGTTGTGAACCAGATTATAAGAACACTCTCCTCCTAGAATGGAATGTATCTATCAATTATAGGAACAGTATTATCAGCCAAGCATGTGGTTGTATCAAAACTGGTCTGTGCCTTTATGGTCAACTATTGGCCTACCTCAATCATTAATACCATCAACTCCCTTATGGTATACAATTTTCGGATTAGTTGTAGTACTAAATAATGGAAAATTATTTTAAATCCATATAAGAATTGTTGTATTCCACATATCATGGGAGGAATTCGTATGAAAAACATAAATCTCTTCAATCAATTCCTACAAGACTAGTTTATATGGTGGATCATTAAGGATCAGTCGCACTCCTTATAATTTCTCATATCCAAAATCATTAACAGGATTATATACTGGAAGATAAACTATATAAAATATTTCATTATTCTATATTTGAAAATTATTTCCGGAAGATCAATATGCATTCTCACTTGTTGGTGAGTTCTCACTCTTATCTCATATTCTGGAATGATAATTCTACCGGTACCTCCATAATTGATAGTGTTAGAACTCATAACTAGAAACTAACTATAATACCACTATTATGGATTAGCTAGATCAGAGTAATATGATTCCATCTCACATTTCTCTCACGGTCTCTTCTTATGACTTTCTTAACAATGAGGACATGCTTATTTGGGAACCAGGTGAAAATGGAATTCTGGACTCTTAAGGATTTATACAATCATCTTATTCAAGGAAACTACATAGAGATTGTGACCTTTAATAAAAAATGGATATGATCGTCTCAAAGGACATTTCTTTGGCATCTCAACCAATATAATCTACCAGTTGAGGGAAATCTAATATGTCTGGCGATTTCTCCATGCTCATGGTTTGACCTATTCCATCAGCATCAGGATGATGTTAATAATATATTTATGTAATACATTACCATTGAATCTCTCTGGAAATCTGTTTCTGACTTGTTCGAAATCTACAATCCACAATATTCTAATACTTCGTATATCCTCCTTGATTTATTAGGGATTCAACTATCAAATCAGGTTCATATTCTCTTCCCGGTAGCATGAGAAGATGATTTTTACACCACTTGGAGAAGAAGGAATAATAATTTACATGAATATACCACCTTCAACCCCATGGTCACTCACTCTAATATTGTTCTTGCATTTTAACATGAAAACACGCTGCATGAGGAATTCTATGACAACTCAGTAAGCGATTTCATGATTCTGATAAAGTTGTGCATACTAGGAAATATTCATAAACAACATACCACCATTGAAGTATTATAGTTACCTACATTTTTAGGCATGATTAAATGAAATTTGGATGATACTCTAGAAAAAAACCAAGACCTACCGGCTACAAAATTACTTTCATAGATCAAAATGGTGATTTTTAAAAGGTGTTCATGGTTCATGTGGCAACAGAACTTTTCTTCAACTAGAAATGATGGGTTTCATCAAGCCTATTTTAGTTTCTACCCAAATAAATTTGAACAATTCTTGGTTCAAAAGTTACTCAACGACCATCACTCAATAGGATATAATGGGATAGATTCATCTTGTATTGAAGCTCAAATCTACATGGGGTAACTGTTTAGAAACTCTTTCTTCAATGAATTTCATCATCACACATGTCTATCATGATGTGAATCAACTTTCTGACTACCTTACAAACAAAGGGGCCTCTAAGGATACATCCACTCGTTATTAAATTATACCCCATGATTTTCTTTACATTCATAAATGTGATAAATTAAATTACTATTCCTTTCGACTCTTGTAAACATTATTTTATTATATGAAGCTTTGTTTCTTTAATTTCAAAAAAAACTATATATACCACCATTAATCCAATAACCAAAATTATGGTTGGAAGACTAGATGGTACATATTTTTAGGATGTAGATTTCAGAAAAAATATGTGTTAAAAAACTTGGTGTGGATGACATGTTCTGAGTCCAATGATTTTCTATAATGTGGTGAATATTAAAATTCAGCTAGGTATTATAGATTTAAATATATTGAACAATATATTTATCCTAGATCATCTGATAAATTGGATCCCTCAAATATGTAGATTATATTTTTTATGTGTAGAGGTGAGGATAATCTTGTGGGATGTGTATAATATATTCAGAGATATGATCAACATAGAAGTTTGTAAAGGGTTATTTACCATAAAATATGCCTAGGGAAATGCTTCACTAACACCTATATTATATCATGAGTTGCTGAAGGAGATAGAAACTTATGTGAGGAATTGAATAACCCCTGAAAATATAATAATGTTGAGATGTTAATTTATTTATTTTATGTTTGGCATGGTGGTCGACCTCACTATTCTTCACAATATGTCCTACCAGAAATAGAAAAAGGGTATATAAATTATTTTTTATATTATTTCTACATTTTTTCTTTTACTTATAGTGTAATTTATCTATATTATTAATAGTCAAGGTTCTATGGATTTGACTTCAAATTTTTAGGGTCTTACCCAAGTGTTAAACACACCATATAATCATATATGAAGCTCATTGTAAGATCCAATCTAGATATAATTAATGCGGCACTATAGTAGTACAAAATAAATATCACAGTGAAAGTGTGTTAGTTAGTGTACAATGACAATGATATTATTAACCAGATTTAGAAATTTAGGTCATGTAATTGTCCTTCAAACCACCGGCCTGCAATCCACCAAAATTTTGGACTTCAAGTCTCTAAATTAGAGTAACATCACATTGATGTAGTACAATACAGTGTGATATTAGTCAATAGTGATGTTATAATGGATATAGTGTGGTCCATATATGAAGTTAAATTAAGCTCTAGAATTTAGAACCTTAACACCTCAACATAGGGTGGTAATGGAAGGCCTATAAAATTATTTTTATAGAAATGAGATATTGTGGATAGATGAGATTATGTTGGAGGATTGTTCTTCTATAAGACATTTTGTCCACTTATTAAATGACTTAATGCCTCTAGTCTTTTGGGATTTGTGTTATAGGTCATCAATATATGTAATTTTTCCCTCTCGACCTAGTGAAAGATTATTTTTATCCAGAAAATTAAATAGAAATGTTATTGATGGATTAACATCAAGATGGGTTTTATATTCCCCAGATCGCTAACAAGAAAGTATCCAAGTACCTCCATTTCAAAAATGACCCAAATTATTTTTTCAAAACACCTTAATTATGATGAAATTATAGTATATTCCATAGATGATATAATTATAGTCTCAATATGTGTGTAGGATATGTTAGATAGAAACATTGTCAAAGGAGAGGGAAATCAAATAGCTGATGAGTATTAGAATGAATATGTCAATATTATATATTCTTGAGTGAGAATATATTCTATACTATATGATTTTCATATTTCTATGTGAATTATATTTGTATACATCAATGCTATTTATAGAGTTAAGGGGATATGAGGGAACTGATATCATCTCCTAGTATGATGTGCATGACACTGTGATTGGAAATATGGAATTGTCAGCCAGTCTGGTGGAGGGGAAGATATAACCTGACTATAAGGAAATTATGGTAGTAGGTGAAGTGGAATATAATTTTATTACCACTTCCTAGACATGTGTAAGCTTGAAATGAAACCCATTATCATATCACATTTATATTGAAAATTACAGTATGTTATTAGTTTGCCCATGTACATCCTTATTGGTGAATGTGATTACTCTATAAATTTAATTTTCCCCCTTTATTTTTTAAAAGGGTATCATCTCTCTCTATAATTATAGTCTTCAAATTTTAATGAAATATCATTATAATCTAGATTCATATATTGATTATTGAGTGATTTAATATTTGACACCCCTAGGTGCTAATGTGGGGATCCAAATAGATAAACAAGGGGCTTGAAATCAATGAATTGAATATTTAGTTATTATAGGTGATATTCATAAACTATAAGATAATAACAATTTTTAAAAAAATTATCGATTGATTGAGTGAACACATCTTTAGAAACTCCCTATGTGTATGGGAGGATTTATTATAGTTCTTATGGGAGCCCCATTGGAGTGTAGGGAACATCATCGTTGGTTGACTTAATTGACCTTGTTGACCATGGATAATATTTTATGCATTTGTTATAAATTAAAATTTCAAAAAAATTTGACCATGTAAAGTATTTCTTATTTACAACATGTCACATAGTGCATGTTAAATTTGTACCTATGGTAGACAAAATTATATCCATAATGATAAGAGATATACATTATTCCATTTTTAAAATTCATGGAATTTTGTAAATACATTGCTGGTTATTGTTTTCTTTCATGATTACTTCTTGTTTACTATTCAATTCTGAATTCTATGTTTGATTCCAATCATATAAAATATATTCAGAATAAAATTTCAATGGGATGATATGATATTAAAGAATAAGAATCATCATGCCTCTTTAAGTGGACTAATTGACAAATTTGAAGCAAGCAAGGTTGTATCTATATGATTTTACGTACTGAAAGGGATTCACAATTGGTGTGTATCCTCGTAACATAAATCATTTAACTAACTATGATGATAGAAGGTGTATATAATCAAACTGACCAAAATATAGTGGATGGGGTATTGAGTTTACTACTATCTAATAAGGTTCACGAATAACATGCGTGGAAAGAAATTTTGAAAATAATTTAAAAAACCCTCATAGAGCATATATTAAAAAATATATAAATTCTTGTTAACATGTTTATTTCCCTAGGATATGGTTGTTTTCAATATCATGTTATCCATACTACTAATAAGGTAATAATTCATGGAATATATTGAGAATATAAACAAAATATTAAGAGTTTCCAAGGATGAAGTAGAAGACCTCTCAATAAATATTAGGATAATATAACTCTACGGAGAACTCATTATGTCATTGTTCTTATGGAACAATATCATCTAGATAATTAGGTAGAAACCCTAGTGATCCACCTCCATCAGGGTTTGACTATTTCTAATGGAAGAATACTGGAACATCATATGATTCTTAATGAGGATAGAATTTCCAATGATGATTCATCATTGTGGGATGATAGGTTATACCATACTAAAGAAGTTCAATCAGCATAATTGGATATTATCTATAATGATATTGATTTCAAAAGAAAATAAATATACCCACTATAACCATCAGTGGAACGAAATTGTTTATTCATAGAATTTTAATTCCATTATTTTGTTGAGTAAAAAAGAGAGGCAACAAAAAGTGGATAATAGTCACACAATTTTTTATAAAAAATATATATATTTTTTTCATTAAAGTAATCATTTTTTTCTTTATAAAAAACATAAATTTTTATCCACATGAATACTTGTATTTTATGACTTGTTTAATTTTTCAAATTATATCATTATAGAAAGAGAATACGTCTAAAAAATATATGTAAGTGGATTTCAGGAAATTATAACATCAAAAAATATGACTCAATGATGTAGTAATCAAGTCAATGCATTATCCTTCAATTAATATTCTCAAAGAAAACTATTATCTAGTTTCATACGCATAAATGGTTCATATTTTTAATACAAGGTTAAAATTGTAGATAAAATATAATATTAGTTATATTTTTACAGGGACATTCGATATAATATATAAATAAGAAAGCAGAATAAGTGGTGCATGTTCCAACATCATAAGACAAGGATTTTCCATTTATATATGAGATAGTGAGTGAATCGATATTTATTGAATTCATAAAGGTGGTTTTTTTGTGGTTTAGTTGATTCTAAGTAAGGGATCAAATACCATAATAATATATCACTGTGATTTTTAAACAAATCACGGGAGCCAATATTTTTATGGAGCAAAAAAATTATATAAAATTTTTCTAGATTCATGGATCTTTATAGTATAGAATTAATTTTTTTATATCTAAATATTATTCCCTACTAGTTTTCTATCCTTTCATTATATATTCTCAATCTTTTTTGTAATCCATGAAGGGGAAATCATGGTCAATATAAACATGTTTTTTTTCTAGATCGCCATTATAGATTTTCATCCTAATAATTTTTTTCATTTTTTTATTAAGAACACTCTAAATTATTTCATCTCCATAAAAGGTACGTCTTATAATGAAGTGGAAAAAATTTTACCCATGATTTTCATTGTGGGGATTAAACCTAATGAGTACCATGCCTATTTACATTGTCAGTTTAATGAATTGGATACCGAGAAAAGAAGGGATGGATTTTTAAGTCATACAACAATGACCAAAATAGAAATTGTGTTTAAGGTCATAAAAAAACTGAGAAAAAATAATCTATTTTTTGTAACATTAATTGGAAAATAGACCTATATTGATTATACATCCCATAACTAGTAGAAACAGCCTCATCATAAAGGTATAAATAATTTAATGTCATGGTGTTGTAACAAAATTATCGTGTAGTTTATGTTATTGTGAAAAGAAGTGTGATAATGGGAATATACGTTAATTCAGCCAAGAAACATACATATTCCACTATGAATTGATTTGATACTAGTATGGATGATTTAATTTGATAGAAATTTCGAAATCCTATTCATGTTTAAGAATATTAAGTGTTCTTATAACATTGAACATGCGACAGCGGGTGATGTTAATTATAAATTGAATTATTTGATCCATTAAATAATCTAATGAAAATGGATATGATATAAAAAATGGTAAATAAAATTAATGATCCCATTATCATACAATAAAATTGGTATACCAATTATGATTATTGAACACATTTTAATGTTTTATTCCATTGTAATTTTGATTAAGGATCTTGGGGTTAATTGATCCTCTCCGTATTGAAAATAAGTAAAATAAGATAGATAATGATTTATTTTATTTGTTTGATATATACAAACACCGAGTAAATGGGGTTATTAGAGATATTATTTACACATTATCATTATCAAGGAAAGTATTTTGGTGATTAAAATACTCCAGGTTCCAAGTACGATATATAGAAAATAAATGCATAAATATTAATAGGGAAACCTATATCAAAACAATTATAAATAGATCATTAATGGTTTATGAAGGGAATATAAATGGATGTGGATTAATGGTTAGTTCTAATATTGGTGGGTGGGATATTTATACTAATACATTAATAATAGGAATCCATATATGGTTCTTAGATGAAATTTTATTATATCCACATAGGGTCAATGTAAGAATACTCTTTGTGAATTGATGAAATTCAAACCACTACGATGGTGTTGGGGTTGAAATAAATCTAATTTATTGTTTGGGTCTGTATGGGACGTTTTGATGTCATAATATATCCTATAATAAAAGGAATAAAGCAAGCTATAGCTATTTTAATTGGTTTCTGTGCAGATATAACTCGTAAAAAGAAATAGAAAATAGGATGGTATGAGGTAGTGTCGTAGTGAGAGGTGAAAGGATTAAAACTAATATGAAATAGTAGAGGTTTTAGTACCATGGAGAAAAAAGGGATGCGATGTATGTGATGATTTATGGTTAAGACTATGGTGTCATAAAATAACTATGTACCCTTTGAATAATAGGACTAATGAAGCACTTAATTTTTAGAAAGTGGATGTTATTATAATTTTTCCTAATAATAGATGAAATATTATAATAGGGTGGGAAGTCATATTCTATGAGTTCTTAAATGGATCAATCTCTCATGAAATGTGAACAGTTCATATGGAATAGATGACAATAATTAGTTTTATGGTTCATTAAGGATGGACCATATACCTTACAGTTTTTAGGCCATGAGGTAAACACCTTAAGTTATATTTTTTATATTCACATGGAAAGTAATTTTTTGTAATGAATTTTAGGGTTAAATTTTAAAGACCTATTTAAACATGTGTGTAATGACCCGAAATTTTGAATAAATCTTGTTTCCATATTTTTTGTGTTATTTTATTTCATACTGAACAAAACTTTTTCATTTAATAAAATGAGTATACTTAAAATGAGACTGTTGGGTTTTGACTATAATATAGCCGTTAGTTAGTATGGCCGTTGGAAACTGAATGTTGCGACTATTGCCTCTAAATACAAGTGATCTTGGTTAATTAATGTAGAAAGAAGATTTGATGGCCTCATCCAGAAGTCTTGGGCCAATCGAAGCCCATCTAACATAACTTGGGAAGGAGGTAGCACCACTGAGCTTTTTTCTAGACCAAACCCAAGACAAACTTCATCGTGTAAAGCTAGAAAGGAATCGCCTTTGCGGGAAGTTCAAACTAATAGAAATTACAACTCGTGTGATGTTGGTTGAGCCACCCTCAAATTCTCTCACCTTAGCTCACCTTACACTTAGGTCCTATGTTGGGGTTATAAGGGGCTATGTAATGAGACCATAGCTACTTTTTGTAGTCCTTTGTTATAAATAAAATTGTGTTTTCTTCTTTTGGTGAAGTTTGTGAGTTTTCAAATATTTGAATGAATATAGGATGTATTTTATTGATGTATTTTGATAAAAGGATATTTTAAAATATTTTTGTAAACCTTAATTAATTAATGATGTCTAATGATTTTCAAAAAATGGTCTTTTACAAATGTGTTCAGTTAGAAATTTCGAGTCTAATAAGATCAACTTAATTTTTGATGAATAGTAAATTTTGAATAGTGATTTTATGCTTAGGATTAGTAATGTGACCAAATGGATTAGTAATCTCACATAAAGAAAGTATTAATAAAATTTAGGCAACTTTACTAAGTAGTGTGAGTCAACAAAATAGGTAAATAACTGTTTCATTTATTATTAGTCAAGTATTAGTTTTTTCGGGTGAATAGTGTTATTTAATTCAAAATTAAATTAAAAATATTTAGAAAATTATTTTTATAAAATGGACTTCATTTTTGAACTTAGAGCATCGATATTATGTTAAGGTAATTTTTGTGGATTTTTCCGAGAAAAATAAATTTTCGGGGAATAGTTTATTTATTTAAATATTAAATTATAAATAGTTTGAAAAATATTTTAATAAAATGGAGTTTAATTTTTAATTCAAGAATTGATATTATGTTAAGATATATTTTTGAGAGTTTTCTGAAAAAGTTGAATTTTTAGTGAATAGTAAAAATTAAGTTTTAGGGTTTTGGTATGTTTAATGACATTATAACTGTGTCATGATGATGTCATGAGATATTTTAAGAGTTTTCTGACCAAAAGTAATGAATTATTGTATGGGGCCACATGAGGCCTAACACCCTGGTAAATACCATGGGAGAGACCATGGTTATTAGAAAACCACTTGTGAAGTGTCCCTTGAAATTATTAAATTATCACCTCGCTTTCCCTATAAATACCCACCCTTTCCTCCTTTAGTATTCACTCCCAACTCTCCCCCAAAGAATCTCTGGACTCATTACCTCCCAAATAGTACTCCCAAGGTTCCCCCAAGCTCTCAAGGTCCCAACCTTCTACTTTTAAGAGTTACGTTTTAAGGTAAGGGATCCTACCACTCTCTTTCTTTCCGAGTACTCTCTTTTATGTCATTTCATTTATGCTCCATGTTATTATATTGGATATGTTCTTTTATATTAATAATACTATTCTTCTTATTTTCATATTATGAGAGACCCCATCTTTCTCTCATCATTTCATTTTATGAATGTTTAAGTGCGGCCGTTAGGCTGCCGAATTTTCAAGGGATTCTTTCACACTTCTCATTATCATGATCTATTTTATTGTCAAGTCTTTCAATTTCCTATTTATTATGTTGGGTTATTATCTATATATCTATCATTCTGATATTTTATTTTCATATGATGATAGAGCCTATTTGATCTCTTCAATTCATTTTTTTGATGTTTAAGTGACACCGTTAGGCTGCCGAATTATTAAGGGATTCTTTCACTATTCTCATTTTCAAGTTCTATTTTCTTGTCAAGTATTTAAAGATTCTTTTTATATTTTGGGGTATGATATATATATATATATCATACTTATATTATATGTTCATATAATTAGAGACCCTATTTCATCTCTCCAATTCATTTTTTTGATGTTTACGTGACGCTGTTAGGCTGCCGAATTTTCATAAGACAAATCTTATTTTTGTCTGCATTTCTTGTTCTTCATTTCATATGTTATATCATTCCAACTACATTACCATGTTTTTAAATCATTTATATTCTATCCCGCTACTGTTTTATGGATCATTTATGAGTGGGTGACCCATGTCCCCTCTTTTTTCAATGTTTTCTAAAACCCTACAACATAGTCGTTATGCTGCCGAATTTCATTCTCAAAACGTCTCTCTATTTTTCTCAAATTATTTTATTTTATTAAGTTAATACTCAAAGATCTTTCTTCTAAAGGGGTATTCACATATATACCAAACTGGTCTATTTTAAATTCTGGGATTAACATACATGAGACCCGCTTTCCTTTTCCGTGGGTTTAAAGTGACATAAAGATCATTTCTTTTAAAAAGTTTTTAAAACATTATGATTATGAAATGAAACCCATTTCTTTTATGATATATGGGTTATTTATGAAATATTTTATGATGATATGTTTGGATCACATGATAACAAAGAAAAATTTAAGGGTGCACCCGGATAGCGCTCTAACTCATTGGGTAATGATGTATCCACTTGAGATTACAATTTTCACGATATCTTGGTGTATAACCTTGGTAATTTTCAAATGACATCGTGGGGATCGACCTTTGTGATATGTTCATGATTTTCTATGTTAAATTTTGTAGCCACATCTTCATGTTATGAAACACGTTATTTTTATTATGATTTTCTTCATGATCCCTTTCTCATTCTTTAATGTTATTTTTCATGTCTTTCTGATGAATCTCATGTTCACATGTAAAAATGTTTCCCTTGTTTCCCTTTTTGGGCCTTCTATTCACCCTTTCCTTTGATGTATTCTCCCAGGTTATGAGATGATGTAATGAACATTGAATGAAAAATGAATAATCCTTTCAAGTTTTTAAGAAGAATGTTTTATGTTTTTGCCATGTATTAAGTTCCGGGTTTCCAAGACACTAAACCTTAAAGATCCTCAGTTTTTTATAATGTAATGAATGTTTATGTGATAAAAAGGTGGGATGTTATAGTTGATATCAATGTAGGGGTTAGTTATTTGTGGAAATTAGGATGTGAAAACTTTAGGAATAACCTTATAGAAATGTTAAAATATAGGAAATATTCATGATTTTTTGATGAGTACTGAGTAAGCGGGTTCTAAACAAATAAATCCATGTTTGGATATGAGCAGGTAGAGGTGGATGTGGCAGATATGTATATAGTGGTAAAAAAAGAAATCACTGCTTTGAGCAAGAGTCGAACTGGAACTGGTTCACGACAACGGGCCTTGCTGTACTCTTGG
Source organism: Viscum album (assembly GCA_963277665.1). Classification (NCBI taxonomy): domain Eukaryota; kingdom Viridiplantae; phylum Streptophyta; class Magnoliopsida; order Santalales; family Viscaceae; genus Viscum; species Viscum album. The sequence goes on along the minus strand of OY728129.1, from coordinate 39,341,869 downwards.
TTACAGCACTCCCGGGAGATATGATTTGGTAAATTCATAAGCTTAGTATGAACCATTATTAAAGGGACAAAGAAATAATAAAATAATGATTTACATAAGAATATATGATCATGGATAACCTATATTGGAAACAAGGGGATCACAAGTTAGGGTATACTTTTCTTCTACATGTTTATCCATCTATGATTTAAGTTTCCTTTTCATGATTATTGGCTATGTATTTAAGCCCCCCAAATTATACTTTCTTTTCTTAGTTAATGGCGTGAAATGGAAGAACATGTCCCAAAAACCAATGTGATAGGAAATGTGACGATTACCCTATTAATGTGATAGAGATGACAAGAGATCAAGTTGAACATATTTTGTTTATTCCAAACCATCTATCAAAAATCACAATTAATAATTGGAACCTAGTTGAATGCCCAAATTCATCAAGGAAGAAGAAGACTAAGTCTCAAGGATGTTCATCTGATAAAGTTGACAAGGGAAAAAAGACCCAATTTCCTTTGTGAAAAAACTGTTGAAAGAGGCACCAAGGGGAATGTCACAAAGGGACATTATGATGTTTTAAGTGTGGGGTAATAGGGAATAAAGTATCCAATTACATTAAAAATGGATAATGTGATGAATAAAGATAAGGTATAATCTAATGTACCTTATACTTTTCAATGTCGTAAATGTGGAGAAGTTGGATATTATCCAAGTAAATTCTCTCTTGGAAGGGATGCGAAGCATGATGAGCATCAAAAATCTTCATGGAAAATGGAACAATGCAATTCCTATGCTGAGATGGATCATGATGACTGAAGTACATGTAACTTCTTCACAATAATTTTCTATGTCATGTTGTATTTTAGTTCGTGCTCTATGTGCATATCTTTAATGCTTTCTAAGAACATCGAGTCACCACCTAATATGATTTTATATAATTATGGAAAACATCTATTGTTATGTATCACATGTTGATGTTGTGAAGCAGTTCTTCTTGAAAAAAAAATATTAGGGTGTTAAAATATTATTATTATTATTTTGGAAGATGTACACTATTTTGGGAACCCTATATGATCGAGGTAAATAGATTACTACGGTATTTTCATTGAGGAATAAAGATTTACTTATATTTTGAAGAATCGAAGAATATAAGGTGATCTTAGGGTAATATAAGTTACTTATGGAAATTATTAACCTATCTTGGGGAAAATATGTTTAGGTTATCTACTTTTGTTATAAGATGTTAGGAATGGTTGATGTTGTTTGGAGATGAATGATAATGTTTATCTTGGAAGACTATGTTATAAAATTTTTCTTATATTTGGGTTTCATTCTTAGTTTGATTTATTTTGAGGAATTTTAAGGACAGTTATTTATGGAATGGTCTATAATGAACTTTGTGTAGTACCGTAGAATTTTGAAGATTTAAAAAGAGTTTCCCTTCCTATGGGGTTCTTTATTTTTGAAGAGTTGTTTTTATCTTACCCTTTCTATTTTTTGGGATAATGTTTAAAGATAGAAGAAATAGATAGTTAATCTTTTGTGGATTATGTGATTTTCTAGAAGATGATTCTTGTGAATTTGATGAGACCAAGTCTTATTTAATGCTCATCGTTTAAGGAAAAGATTAGTTTTGGTAGAAAATTATTAAGGGATGAAACTCTACATGATGGTAAATATATTTCATTGTGTTTTTATTATATGTAGTAAATGAATTCCTGAAAATTATTAAAAGGAATGTAAAACAAAAATGTTGTCGGTTTATGTTTCCTACTGGGTAATCAAATACCATTTAACCAATAACAATTTTGTGATTTTTTGGTGGTTAACTTCCTCTTAGACATGTTTTCTATCACTCTCCCTCAGAACATGACCCTTTATTTTCTCCACCAAGTCCATGTTTTCTTACATGGAATCCTGGTATGGGTTAACTCATGTGACCTTTGTACTTCCTTTTCTTTTTTTAAAGTAATAGTGTTATTGACTCTTTCCGACGTGGGACTTTCAATTAAATTTTCAAACATAATTTTAAAAATTGCGAGGACGCAATTTCTTAAGGGGGGAAGATTGTAACGACCAGAAATTTTGAATAAATCTTGTTTCCTAATTTTGTGTGCTATTTTATTTCATACTCAACAAAACATTTTCATTTAATAAAATTAGTATAATTAAAATGAGACAGTTGGGTTTTGACTATTATATGACCATTAGTCAGTATGACCGTTGGAAACTGAATGTTGCGACTATTGTCTTTAAATACAAGTGATCTTGGTTAATTAATATTGAAAGAAGATTCGATGGCCTCATCCAGTAGTCTTGGGCAGATCGAAGCCCATCTAACAGAACATGGGAAGGATGTAGCACCACTGAGCTTTTATTTGGACCAAACCGAAGACGAACTTCATCAGGTGTATCTAAAACAGAATCTCATTCGCGAGAAGTTCAAATTGATAGAAATTAATACTCGTGCGATGTTGGCCGAGCCGCCCTCAGATTCTCGCACCTTAGCACACCTCACACTTAGTTCCTATGCTAGGGTTATAAGGGGCTATGTAAAAATACCATAGCTACATTGTGCAATCCATTGTTATTAATAAAATTGTGTTATCTTCTTATGGTGATGTATGTGAGTTTTCAAATGTTTTAATGAATATAGGATGTATTTTTTTTATATATTTTGAAATAAGGATATTTTAAAATATTTTTGTAATCCTTAAATAATTAATTATGTGTAATGATATTTGAAAAATGGTCCTCTACAAATGTGTTCAGTAAGAAATTTATAGTATAATAAGATCAACTTAATTTTTGATGAATAGTAAATTATGAATAGTGATTTTATACTTAGGATTAGTAATGTGACCAAATGTGTTAGTAATCTCAATTAAAGAAAGTATTAATATAATTTTGGCACCTTGATTAAGTAGTGTGACTCAATAAAATTGGTAAATAACTGTTTCATTAATTATTAGTCAAGTATTAGTTTTTTCGGGTGAATAATGCTTTGTAATTAAAAATTAAATTAAAATTATTTATAAAATTATTTTTATAAAATGTACTTTATTTTTGAACATTGATCATCGATATTATGTTAAGAAACTTTTTGGGGATTTTTTAGAGAAAAATAAATTTTCAGTGAATAGTGTTTTTATTTAAAAGATAAATTAAAAATATATAATTTTTTTTTATAAAATGGAGTTTATTTTTGAATTCATAGCATTGATATTATGTTAATATAAATTTTAGGGAGTTTTCTGAAAAAGTTGAATTTTGAGTGAATAGTAAAAAAATACAGTTTTAGGGATTCAGTATGTTTAATGACATCATAAGTGTGTCATGATGATGTCATGATATATTTTAAGAGTTGGCCGACCAAAAGTGATGAAATATTGTATGGGGGGACCCATGTTTCCTAACACCATGGGAAATACCATGGTAGAGACCATGGTTTTTAGAAAACCACTTGTGAGCTGTCCATTGAAATTATTAAAATATCACCTCTCTTTCCCTATAAATACTCAACCTTTCCTCCTTTATTTTTCACTCCCAACTCTCCCCCAACGAATATCTAGTCTTCTTACCTCCCAAAGAGTCCTCACAAGGTACCCTCAAGCTCTCAAGGTCCCACCCTTGGAGTTTTGAGAGTTACGTTTTAAGGTAAGGGATCCTACCTCTCTCTTTCTTTTCGAGTACTCTCTTTTATGTCATTTCTTTTATGCTCAATGTTATTATATTGGGGATGTTATTTTATATTCATCCTACTGTAATTCATATGTTTATATGATGAGATACCCCCTCTTTCTTTTATAATTTCATTTTATTATGGTTTAAGTGGCGCCGTTAGGCAGCTGAAATTTTAAGGGATTCTTTCACTCTTCTCATTTTCAAGTTCTATTTTCATTTCAAGTCTTTCAAGTTCCTGTTTATTATGTTAGGGTGTGATCTTTATATTTATCATACTGATATTTTATTTTCATATGATGAGATACCCTATTTGATCTCATCAATTCATTTTTCGAAGTTTTAGTGACATAGTTCGGCTGCCGAATTATTAAGGGATTTTTTTCACTCTTCTCATTTTCACGTTCTATTTTCATGTCAAGTCATTCAAGTTACATTTTATTATGTTGGGGTATTATCTCTATATCTATCATACTGATTTTTTATGTTCATATGATTAGAGACCCTATTTAATCTTGTCAAGTCATTTTTTTTTATGTTTAAGTGACGCCGTTAGGCTGCCGAATTTTCATAAGAGAAATATTATTTTTGTCTTCCTTTCATGTTCTCCATTTCATATGGTATATCATTCAAATTTCATTACATTTTTCTTAAATACTTTATATTATTTTCCCTGACTGTTTTATTTATTATTTATGAGTGGGTGACCCATGTACCCTCTTTTTTCAATGTTTTCTGAAACCCTACAACATACTCGTTATGCTGCCGAATTTTCGTCTCAAAATGTCTCTCTCTTTTTCTCAAATTATTTTATTTTATTTAGTGAATACTCAAAGCTCTTTCTCCTAAAACTTTATTCACATATATACAAAAATTTTCTATTTTAAATTATTGGATTTACATACATCAGACCCACTTTCCTTTTCCATGGGTTTAATGTGACATAAAGATCATGTCTTTAAAGCAGTTTTTTAAAAAGTTATGATTATTAAATGAAACCCATTTATTTTATGCTATATGGGTTATTTAAGAAATTTTTGATGATGATATATGTGGATCACATGATAACAAAGACAAATTTAAGGGTGCGCCCCGATAGCCCTCCAATGCATTGGGTAATGATGTAACTACTAGAGATTACAATTTTCACAATATCTTGGTGAATAACCTTGGTAATTTTCAAATGAAACCTTGGGGATGGACCTTGGTGATATGTTCATGATTGTCTATGTTAAATGTTGTAGCCACAACTTCAAGTTATGAAACACGTTATTTTTATTATGATATGCCTCACGATCTCTTTCTCTTTCATTAAAGTAATTTTTCATGTCTTTCTGATGTATCTCAAGTTCACATGTAAAAAAGTTTCCCTTGTTTCCCTTACTGAGCCTTCTGCTCACCCTTTCCTTTGATATATGATCCCATGTTATGAGATGCTTTAATGAACTTAGGATGAATTTCAAGTGTTTAAGAAGAAAGTTTTATGTTGTTGTCATGTATTATGTTCCTGGTTTCCAAGACACTAATCCTTAAATATCCTCAGTTTTGTAAAATGTAATGAAAGTTTATCTGATACAAAGGCGGGATGTTATATTTGGTATCAAAGGATGGTTTAGTTATTTGTGGAAATTAGGATATTAAGACTTTAAGAATAACACTATAGAAAAGATTAAATATAGGAAATCTTCCTGGTATTTTGGTGAGTATTGAGTAAGTGGGTTCTAAACAAATAAATCTATGTCTAGATACGAGTAGGTAGAGGTGGCTCTGGCATAGATGTACAGAGGGGTAAAACCCAAAAACATTGCTTTGAGCTAGACTCAAAGGGGAACTAGTACACGAAAATGGGCCTTGCTACACTCTTTCTTACTCCACTCCCAGGGGATATGATTTGGTAAATTCATAAGCTTAGTATAAACCATTATTAAAGGGACAAAGATAGAATAAAATAAAGATTCACATAAGAATATATAATCATGGATAACCTATATTGGAACCTAGGGGATCACATGTTAGGTAATACATTTCTTCTACAATTTTATCCTTCTATGATTTAAGTTTTCTTTTCATGATTTTTGGCTAAGTATTTAAGCCCCCCTAATTATACTTTCTTTTCTTAGTTAATGGTGTGAAATGGAAGAACATGTCCCAACAACCAATGTGATAGGAAATGTGACAATTTCCCTATTCATATGATAGAGATAAAGAGAGATAATGTTTAACATATTGTGTTTATTCCAAACCAGCTATCAAAAATCACAATTAATAATTGGAACCAAGTTGAATGCCCAAATTCATCAAGGAAGAAGAACACAAAGTCTCAAGGATGTTCATATGATAATGTTGATTAGGTAAAGAAGACCCAATTTCCTTTGTGCAAAAGGTGTAGAAAGAGGCACCAAGGGGAATGTCACAAAGGGACTGGGAGATGTTTTTAGTGTGGGGTGATAGGGCATAAAGTAGCCAATTACTTTAAAAATTGATAATGTGATGAATAGAGATAAGGTTTAATCTAATGTACCTTATAATTTTGAATGTCTTAAATGTGGGGATGTTGGACATTATCCAGGTCAATGCTCTCTTCGAAGGGATGAGAATAATGATGAGCATCAACAATCTTCAAGGACAAGGGAACAATGCAAGTCCTATGCTGAGATGGATCATGATGACTGAATTACATGTCACTTCTTCTCAATAATTGTCTATGTAATTTTGTACTTTTGTTCGTTATCTATGAATATATCTTTAATGTTTTCTATGAACATAGAGCCCCTACCTATGATTATTTTATATCATTAAAAAACATATATTGTTATGTATCACGTGTTGATGTTGCGAAGCTGTTCTTCAATAAAAATGAAAATGGGATTAAAAGATTATTATTATTATTTTAGAAGACGTTCACTATTTTGGAAACCCTATATGATAGAGGTAAATAGATTACTACGGTATTTTCTTTGAGGAATAAATGATGTATTATATTTTGAAGAATCGATGAATTTAAGGTGAAATTATGGTAATATTGGTTACTTATGGAAATGATTAACCTATCTTTTGGAAAATATGTTTAGGTTAGCTAATTTTGTTATAAGATGTTAGGAGTGGTTGATATTGTTTAGAGATGAACGATAAAGTTTATCTTGGAAGACTATGTTATCAAATCCTTCTTATATTTGGGTTTCAATCTTAGTTTGGTTTATTTTGAGGAATTTTAAGGATAGTTATTTATGGAATGGTTTATGATGAACTTTGGGTAGTACCGTGGATTTTTGAAGATTTAAAAATAGTTTCCCTTCCTATGGGGTTCTTTCTTTTTGAAGAGTTGTATAATTTTACCCTTTCTCTTTTGGATAATGTTTAAAGATAGAAGAAATAGATAGTTAATCTTTTGTGGATTATGTGATTCTCTGAAGGATGATTGTTGTGATTTTAATAAGAACAACTGTTTTTCAATGTTCATTGTTTGGAGAAAAGATTATTTTTGGTAGAAACCTGTTAAGGGATGAAACTCTACTTGAAGGTAAATATATTTCCTTCTGTTTTTATTCTTGGTAGTAAATTAATTATTCAAAATTATTTAAAGGAATGTAAAAGAAAAATGATGTTGGTTTATGTTTCCTACTGGGTAATCAAAGATAGTTTAACCAATAACAAGTTTTTGATTTTCTAGTGGTTAACTTCCTCTTAGACATGTTTTCTATCACCCTCCATCAGAACTTGACCCTTTGTTTTCCCCTCCAAGTCCATGTTTTCCTACATGGAATCCTTGTATGGGTTAACTCGGGTGAAATTTGTACTTTCTTTTCATTTTTTTAAAAGTAATAGTTTTACTGACTCTCTTTCCGATGTGGTACTTTCAATGAAATTTCCAAACCCAATATTAAAAATTGCGAGGATGCAATTTCTTAATGGGGGAAGACTGTAACGACTCGTAATTTTGAATAAATATTGTTTCCAAATTGTGTGTGTTATTTTATTTCATACTCAATAAAACATTTTCATTTAATTAAATGAGTATAATTAAAATGAGACTATTGGGTTTTGACTAATATATGACCGTTAGTCAGTATGACCGTTGGAAACTGAATGTTACGACTATTGTCACTAAATACATGTGATATTGGTTAATTAATATAGAAAGAAAATTTGATGGCCCCATCCAGTAGTCCTGGGCCGATCGAAGCCCATCTAACAGAACTTAGGAAAGAGGTAGCACCACGTGGATTTTCTATGTACAAAACCCAAGACAAACTTCATCGTGGAAAGCTATAACAGAATCACCTTTTCGAGAAGTTTAAACTGATAGAAATTCCTACTCGTGTGATGTTGACCGAGCCGCACATAGATTCTCTCCCCTTAGCACACCATACACTTAGGTCCTATGATGGGGTTATAAGGTGCTATGTAAGGAGAACATAACTACGTTGTGTAATCCTTTGTTATAAATAAAATTCTATTTTCTTCTTATGGTGAAGTTTGTGAGTTTTCAAATGTTCGAATGAATATAGGATGTATTTTATTGATGTGTTTTGAAAAAAGAATATTTTAAAATATTTTTGTAAACCTTAAATAATTAATTATGTGTAATGATTTTGAAAAAATGGTCTTTTGAAAATGTGTTTAGTGTTAAATTTAGCGTCTAATAAGATCATCATAATTTTTGATGAATAGTAAATTATGAATAGTGTTTTTCTGCTTAGGATTACTAATGTGACTAAATGGATTAGTAATCTCACTTAATGAAAGTATTAATATAATATAGGCACCTTGATGATGTAGTGTGATTCAGTAAAATAGGTAAATAGCTGTTTCATTTATTCTTAGTCAAGCATTATTTTTTTGGGTGAATAGTGTTTTTAATTAAAAATTAAATTAAATATATTTATAAAAATATTTTTATAAAATGGACATTATTTTTGAACATAGAGCATCAATATTATTTTAAGGTAATTTTTTGAGATTTTTCCGAGAAGAATAAATTTTCGGTGAATAGTGTTTTTATTTAAAAATTAAATAAAATATATTTAGAAAAATATTATTATAAAATGGAGTATAATTTAGAATTGTGAGCATTCATATTAAGTTAAGATTAAATTTTGGGAGTTTTCTGAAAAAGTTGAATTTTTAGTGAATAGTAACAATACAGTTTTAGGGTTTCAGTATGTTTCATGACATCATAACTATGTCATGATGATTTCATGAGATATTTTAAGAGTTGGCCGACCAAAGGTGATGAATTATTGTTTGGGGGGACCCATGTGGCCTAACACCATGGAAAATACCATGGGAGAGCCCACGGTTTTGTGAAAACCACTTGTGAGGTGTCCCTTGATATTATTAAAATATCACCTCCCTTTCCCTATAAATACCCACCCTTGCCTCCTTTAGTTTTCACACCCAAATCTCCCCCAACGAATATATGGTCTCATTACCTCCCAAAGAGTCCTCCTATGGTTCCTACAATCCATCAAGGTCCCATCCATCGAATTTTAAGTGTTACGTTTTAAGGTAAGGGATCCTACCCTTCTCTTTCTTTACGAGTACTCTCTTTTATTTCATTTATTTTATGCTCCATGTTCATATATTGGGGATGCTCTTTTATATTCATCCTACTTTCCTTCTTATGTTCATATGATTAGAGACCCCCGCTTTCTCTCATCATTTCATTTTAAGACTGTTTAAGTGGCCTCGTTCGGCTGCCGAATTTTTAAGGGATTCTTTCACTCTTCTCATTTTAAAGTTCTATTTTCTTGTCAAGTATTTGAAGTTGCTATTTATTATGTTAGGGTATTATCTCTATATCTATCATACCGATATTTTATGTTCATATTATGAGATACCGTATTTGATCTTATCAATTCATTTTTTTAATGTTTAAGTGACGTCTTTAAGCTGCAGAATGTTTAAGAGATTCTTTCCCTCTTCTCATTTTCAAGTTCTATTTTCTTGTCAAGTATTTCAAGTTACATTTTATTATTTTGGGGTATGATATCTATATCTAACATACTGATATTTTAAGTTTTTATTATGAGAGACCCTATTTGAACTTAAAAATTCTTTTTTTTGAAGGTTAAGTGACTCCGTTAGGCTGCAGAATTTTCATAAGAGAAATCTTATTTTTGTCTTCCTTTCATGTTCTTCATTTCATATGGTATATCATTAAACTTTCATTACCGTGTTCATAAATCCTTTATATTCTATCCCCCTACTGTTTTATGGATCATTTATGAGTGGGTTACCCATGTCCCCTCTCTTTTCAATGTTTTCTAAAACCCTACGACATAGCCGTTATGCTCCCGAATTTCCGTCTCAAAATGTCTCTATATTTTTCTCAATTTCTTTTATATTTTTAAGTGAATACTCAAATCTCATTCTTCTAAAGGGGTATTCACATAAACAGAAAAATTTTCTATTTTATATTCTGGGGTTTACATACATGAGACGTGCTTTCCTTTTCCGTGGGTTTAAAGTAACATAAAGATCATGTCTTTAAAGCAGTTTTTAAACGTTATGATTATGAAATAAAACCCATTTATTTTACGATATATGGGTTATTTATGAAATTTTTTATGATGATATATATGGGTCACATGATAACAAAGGAAAATTTAAGGTTGTTCCCTGATAGTTCTCTAATGTATTGGGTGACCCATGTCCCCTCTCTTTCTCATTCCTTAAAATTATTTTTCATGTCTTTGTGATGTATCTCATGATCACATGTAAAAAATGATTCCCTTGTTTCCATTATAGGACCATCTTCTCACCCTTTCAATTGATGTATTCTACCAAGATATGAGATACTGTAATGAACATAGGATGAACAATGAAGAAGCCTTTCAAGTGTGTATGAAGAATGTTTTATGTTATTGTCATGTATTAAGTTCATGGTTTCCAAGACACTAAACCTTAATGATCCTCAGTTTTGTATAATGTAATGAAATTTTATGTGATAAAAGGCAGGATATTATAGTTGGTATCAAAGGATGGTTTAGTTATTTGTGTAAATTAGGATATGAAAACATTAGGAATAATGTTATAGAAAAGTTCAAATATAAGATATTTTCCTGGTATTTTGGTGAGTATTGAGTAAGTGGGTTCCAAACAACTAAATCCTTGTCTGGATACAAGATGGTAGAGGTGGCTCTGGCACAGATGTACATAGGGTTAAAACCCAAAAACACCACTTTGATCTAGACTCGAATGGGAACTGTTCACGACAATGAGCCTTGTTGCACTCTTGGTTACGGCACTCCCGGGAGATATGATTTGGTAAATTCATAAGCTTAGTATGAACCATTATTAAAAGAAAAAGATAAAATAAAATACATAATAATATTTGATCATGGATATCCTAGATTGGAACCTAGGGGATCACAAGTAAGGGTATAATTTCTTCTACATGTTTATCCTTCTATGATTTAAGTTTCCTTTTCATGATTTTTGGATAAGTATTTAATCCCCCCTAATTATACTTTATTTTCTTAGTTAATGGTTTGAAATGGAAGAACATGTCCCAACAACCAATGTGATCGGGAATGTAAAGATTACCTTATTCATATGATAGAGATGATTAGAGATCAAGTTTAACATATTGTGTTTATTCCAAACCAGCTATCAAAAATCACAATTAATAATTGGAACCAAGTTGAATGCCCAAATTCATCAAGGAAGAAGAAGACGAAGTCTCAAGGATGTTCATCTGATAAAGTTGATTAGGTAAAGAAGACCCAATTTCCTTTGTGCGAAAGGTGTGGAAAGAGGCACCAAGGGGAATGTCACAAAGGGACTGGGAGATGTTTTTAGTGTGGGTTGATAGGGCATAAAGTAGCCAATTACTTTAAAAAATGGATAATGTGATGAATAGAGATAAGGTTTAATCTAATGTACCCTATACTTTTCAATGTCTTAAATGTATAGAAGTTGTACATTATCTAAGGCAACGCTCTCTTGGAAGGGATGAGAAGCATGATGAGCATTAACAATCTTCAAGGGAAAGGGAAAAATGCAACTCCTATGCTGAGATGGATCATGATGACTGAAGTACATGTAACTACTTCAAAATAATTTTCTATGTCTGGTTGTATTTTAGTTCGTGCACTATGGGCATATTTTTAATGTTTTATATGAACATCGAGTCACTACCGAAGATGATTTTATATCATTATGGAAAACATCTATTATTATGTATCACATGTTGATGTTGTGAAGAAGTTCTTCTTGAAAAAAAAATGATTAGGGGATTTATAGATGATTATTATTATTTTAGAAGACATTCACTATTTTGGGAACCCTATATGATCGAGGTAAATAGATTAATACAATATTTTCTTTGAGGAATAAAGTTTGACTTATATTTATAAGAATCATCGAATATAAGGTGAAATTATAGTAATATAGGTTTCTTATGTAAATTATTAACTTGTCTTTGGGAAAATATGTTTAGTTTAGGTTCTTTTGTTATAAGATGTTTGGAGTGGTAGATGTTTTTGGAGATGAATGATAATATTTATCTGGGAAGACTATGTTATCAAATCCTTCTTATATTTGTGTTTCATTCATAGTTTGGTTTATTTTGAGGAATTTTAAGGATAGTTATTTATGGAATGGTCTATGATGAACTTTGGGTAGTACTGTGGAATTTTTAAGATTTAAAAACAGTTTCCCTTCCTACGGGGTTCATTATTTTTGAAGAGTTTCTTTATATTACCCTTTTTGTTTTTGGGATAATGTTTAAAGATAGAAGAAATAGATTGTTAATATTTTGTGGATTATGTGATTCTCTGGAAGATGATTCTTGTGCTTTTGATGAGACCAAGTGTTTTTGAATGCTCATAGTTTGGGGAAAGGATTTTTTTTTAGAAACATATTAAGTAATGAAACTCTACTTAAAGGTAAATATATTTCCTTCTGTTTTTATTCTATGAAGTAAATGAATTCCTCAAAATTATTGAAAGGAGCATAAAACAAAAATATTGTTGGTTTACGTTTCCTACTGTGTAATCAAAATACTGTTTAACCAATAACAAGTTTTTGATTTTCTGGTGGTTAACTTCCTCTTAGACATGATTTCTATCACTCTCCCTCAGAACATGACCCTTTGTTTTCTCCTCCAAGTCCATGTTTTCCTACATGGAATCCTAGTATGGGTTAACTCGGGTGACATTTGTACTTCCTTTTCTTTCGTTTCTAGTAATAGTGTTTCTGACTCTTTTTCTGATGTGGGACATTCAATGAAATTTCCAAACCCAATTTTAAAAATTACGAGGACACAATTTCTTAAAACGGGAAGATTGTAACGACCCAAAATTTGGAATAAATATTGTTTCCTAATTTTGTGTGTTTATTTATTTCATACCCAACAAAATCTTTTCATTTAATAAAATTAGTATAATTAAAATGAGATTGTTGGGTTTTGACTATTATATGACCGTTAGTCAGTATGACCATTGGAAACTGAATGTTGCGACTATTGTCTCTAAATACAGGTGATCTTGGTTAATTAATATAGAAAGAAGATTTGATGACCTCATCCAGTAGTCTTGGGCCGATCAAATCCCATCTAACAGAACTTGGGAACGAGGAAACACCACTGGGCTTTTCTCTGGACCAAACCCAAGCCGAACTTCATCATGTGAAGCTAGAACGGAATCGCCTTCGTGAGAAGTCCAAACTGATAGAAATTACTACTCATGCGATGTTGGCTGACTGCCCTTAGATTCTCTCACCTTATAACACCTTACACTTAGGTCCTATGCTGGGGTTATAAGGGGCTATGTAAGGAGACCATGGCTTTGTTGTGTAATCCTTCATTATAAATAAAATTGTGTTTTCTTCTTATGGTGATGTTTGTCAGTTTTTAAATGTTCGAATGAATATAGGATGTTTTTTATTGATTTATTTTGAAAAAAAAGGATATTTTAAAATATTTCTGTAAACCTTAAATAATTAATGATGTGTAATGATTTTCAAAAAATGGTCTTCTGCAAATGTGTTCAGTAAGAAATTTAGAGTCTAATAAGATCAACATAATATTTTATGAATAGTGATTTTATGCTTAGGATTAGTAATGTGACCAAATGGATTAGTAATCTCACATAAAGAAAGTATTAATATAATTTATGCACCTTGATTAAGTAGTGTGATTCAATAAAAATTGTAAATAACTGTTTCATTAATTATTAATCAAGTATTAGTTTTTTCGAGTGAATAGTGTTTTTTAATTGAAAATTAAATTAAAAATATTTAGAAAACTATTTTAATAAAATGGACTTTATTTTTGAACTTAGAGCATCGATATTATGTTAAGGTAATTTTTGGGGATTTTTCAGAGAAAAATAAATTTTCAGGGAATAGTGTTTTTATTTAAAAGTTAAATTAAAAATATTTAGAAAAATATTTTTATAAAATGGTGTTTCTTTTTGAATTCAGAGCATTGATATTAAGTTAAGATAAATTTTTGGGAGTTTTCTGAAAAAGTTTAATTTTCAGTGAATAGTAAAAATATAGTTTTAGGGTTTCGGTATGTTTAATGACATCATAACATTTTCATGATGATTTCATGAGATATTCAAATATTTGGTTAACCAAAGGTGATGGATTATTGTATAGGGGCCCCATGTGATCTAACACCATGGGAAATACCATTGGAGAGCCCATGGTTTTGAGAAAACAACTTGTGAGGTGTCACATGAAATTAATAAAATATCTCCTCCCTTTTCCTATCAATACCCACCCTTTACTCCTTTAGTTTTTACTCCCAACTCTCCCCCAACGATGCTATAGTCTCATTAACTCCCAAATAGTCCTACCACGGTGCCCCCAAGCTCTCAAGGTCCCAACCTTCGAGTTTTAAAAGTTACGTTTTAAGGTAAGGGATCCTACCTCTCTCTCTTTTTCTGAGTACTCTCTTTTATGTCATTTCTTTTATGCTCTATGTTCATATATTGGGGATGTTCATTTATATTCATCATAATGTCCTTATTATGTTAATATGATTATTGACCCCCTCTTTCTCTCATCATTTAATTTTATGAATGTTTAAGTGGCGCTGTTAGGCTACCGAATTTTTAAGGGATTCTTTCACTCTTCTCATTTCCAAGTTCTATTTTCTTGTCAAGTATTTCAAGTTACTATTTTTTATTTTGGGATATTATCTCTATATCTATCATTATGATCTTTTATGTTCATATGATGAGAGACCCTATTTCATCTCATCCATTAATTTTTTTGATGTTTAAGTGACGTCGTTAGGCTGCCGAATTTTTAAGGGATTCTTTCACTCTTCTGATTTTCATGTTCTATTTTCTTATCAAGTCTCTAAAGTTCCTTTATATTATATTGGGGTATGATCTATATATCTATCATACTGATATTTAATTTTCATATTATGAGAGACCCTATTTTATCTCATTAATTCATTTTTTTTATTTTTAAGTAACGTCGTTAGGCTGCCGAAATTTCATAAGAGAAATCTTATTTTTGTCTTCTTTTCATGTTATTAATTTCATATGGTATATCATTCAAATTTCATTACCATGTTCTTAAATCCTTTATATTCTGTCCCCCTACTGTTTTATGGATCATTTATGAGTGGGTGACCCTTGTCCCCTCTCTTTTCAATGTTTTCTAAAACCCTACAACATAGCTGTTATGGTACCGAATTTCCGTCTCAAAATGTCTCTCTCTTTTTCTCAAATTATTTTATTTTATTAATTGAATACCCAAAGATCATTCTTATAAAGGGGTATTCACATATATACCAAAATTTTCTATTTTAAATTCTGGGACTTACATACATGAGACTCGCTTTCCTTTTCCTTGGATTTAATGTGACATAAAGATCATGTCTTTAAAGCAGTTTTTAAAAAGTTATGATTATGAAATGAAACGCATTTATATTATGCTATATAGGTTATTTATGAAATTTTTGATGATGATATTTGTGGCTCACAAGATAACAAAAGAAAATTTAAGGGTGCGCCCTGATTGCGCTGCAATGCATTGGGTAATGATGTAACCACTAGAGATTACAATTTTCACGATATCTTGGTGAATAACCGTGGAAATTTTCAAATGACACCTTGGGGATGAAACTTGGTGATATGTTAATGATTTTATATGTTAAATGTTTTAGACACATCTTCAAGTTATGAAACATGTTATTTTTATAATGATATTCCTCATGATCTCTTTCTCATTCTGTAAACATATTTTTCATGTATTCCTGATGTATCTCATGTTCACATGTAAAAATGATTCCCTTTTTTCCATTACTAGGACTTCTGCTAACCCTATCCTTTGATTAATGCTCCCAGGTTATGAGATGTTGTAATGAACATAGTATGAACAATGAAGAAACCTTTCAATTTTTTATGAAGAATGTTTTATGTTGTTTTCATGTCTTAAGTTCCTGGTTTCCAAGACAATAATCCTTAAAGATCTTCAGTTTTGTATAATGTAGTGAATGTTTATGTGATAAAAAGGCGGGATGTTATAATGTGTAATAATGAAAATTATTTCTCTATGAACCCTAAAATGGTTGGAGAAAAGCTGTGATCTCAATCTATTATACATAGGGAATTTTCTTCCTTGTAATTGGCCTTCTGCATAACATAAGATCAATCCCATTTTTGTTGCACCCTCAAGGGTTTCTTCCTATATATCATAATCCCTCTCAGGACCAACATTAATTCCCCATTTAAAATTGATAATAGATGAGATTTCTTATTAATGACTTTCATTACATGATATTGGTGGACTTTCATGATAAACATGGCTCGTAACCATTTATCATCAATACTCTCTTAATCATTAACCTAGATATGGAATTGTTAATCTTCAGTTTTTATTCTTAAATATCGTTGTGATGTAATGTAATGTGCAGTTAAATTGGAAATAATATTTATGTACTATAAACTAGTTATTATGGGGATTCTTTTATGGAAGTATGAGTAGTATAAATGAAAGACCACGAATCATGGTGAAGATTTCCAGAAAAATTATTTATATCATTATCTATAATTTTTTGAAGGATATTTGAAGATGAATTGTTGATTTAATATATCTATCAATTTATATTTTCATAATAGGAAGAAAATTGATTGTACTATATGTTATAATAAAAATACAACTTATTTATTTTGGATTAAATTAAATTGGTGTCATTATTAGTTTATTTTATATGAATAACTCTAAATAGAGGGATGATGTTCGACATCACAATGTTGATCACAAATTTTTTTACACCTTAATTTGAGGGTATATCTTTATCCCATATGGAAAAGAAACTCATATTCATGAGGATTAACATAAACATTCTAATTGATGATGTCGTGTAAGGAAACATAAAATTACTCCAGTAAATAGAATATGGCCATGTGTATTTGGAGGTGTGGAATAACTCTAGAGGTTTCTGGATGAATGTAGCCATTATTTAACAAGAATGTAACCTTTTAGTGAATATATAAAATCATTCATCATTGAATGCTAAAATTACACATGTCTCTAAATTTGGTTGATGATCTTGGTCCCTAATTAATGATAACTTTATGTTACAGTCAATACATCCTACATGATGATGTATTATTCCCTTTAATCGATGCACATATGTAGGACCCCATTTAATACTCATTAAAATATAATTTTTTGTGAATTTGGACCATTATAAATGATTAAATTCACTACCTATATACTTATTTCCTTTTTAAATTCATGATATCATGGGAGAGTCCTATTTGGAATATACTATACTATAGAAAACATATATCCAGTTGTTATGATAACTACAGAAAATGAGGACACACTCTGACAAAAAGTGATATAAACATCTTACAATTATTTTTTGTTTTATTAATGGTTACATCACTCCTTGGGTAGAGATTTAGTATATTTTATCATTTTGATTGAGGTTTATAAGGAAAGTGGTATTATTTTCAAATTTATAATTTCACGAAATGTGTGAGTATGGAATGGGAGATAACATGGGGATTGGTTGAAATTTGTGACATCAACATTTGAAAATATTTAATTTAGGGTTACAAATCCAGCTTCATGATTGACTAGTTATAATTTCTCATCTTATTTACCAGTTTCATATCAACATTGATATTTAATCATGAAATTTACAACTAAAATTACATCTCCAACACATAAATGGGAACATATTAATTTTCATTATTGTTTTTTCACCCATTTGAGAGCAGGAAAGAGAATGATTAACAGTATTTTATTGAATAATTGAAGAAAATATTTAGAAATACCCCAATTATTTTTCTTCCTATAACCTTTTCTCAGTGTGACATAAACAACAACCATTAAATTATATTTCCCTTATATATGAAGTTTCAATAATGGTGAAAACATATTTATCATGGAGTTTCATTTAAGTTGGTGAATCCTCTAAAGATGAGGGTTATTTCATGAAATATATTTACTCTTTTACTTTGATTTTTGTTTTATAAAAAATATGGGTGTAAAATATTTATTGGATGATAGACCATCATTAAAATAATCTAATTAATATAGTGTGACTGATAATATATTTTATTAGATCTATATGGAAGATAAATTATAATTCATGAAAACGAAAATAGTGGTGCATATTTTTTACTAAAATAATTAATGTGAGTAAATTATTATTAATGTCAGTCTATCATATTTCATCCTCCTGCAACATTCATTTCAAATAATATAATTTTTCCCTTTTTTAAATAATTCTTTCATCCAAGAATATCACCAATGTATCTCTCCATAATCTCCATGAAAAGGATATGTGTCCTTCTGTCCATATATGGAATTATAACAAAGTAAATCAAAAGGGATTTCATGAAATAAACAAAGTACCATTGAAATTTGTTATCATACACATACTTTTCTATTTTATTCTTTAATTTCCTGAAGGGAAAACATTTTATATTTCAGTTTTCATTGAAGTACAATTTATAGGTAAATTTACTTTTAAGTCCTCTCAACTCTTTATGGTTTTCTAGAGGTGAAAATTTCAAATATTTCCCTATTTTTATTTGTTTGGATTTTGATACTACAAATATGGATGAAGAAACCAATAAATTTTTTTATACCACACTAAACATACATTTTAGTGGGATTCTCTTTAAGATATATTGTTTTAGTTTGGTGAAGACGACCTCAATGATTATAAGATGATTGTGACACTATAAGATCTTCACTACCATATAATATATTTATAATTCAATATCCTTATCTATTAAGGACATAAATATGTGATTCATGGTCCTCTGTTAAATAGCCCCAAAAATCTTCATACTAAAAACAATCAATAAAAAGTAATATACCAAATGGTTTAACATAATGTAACAATATTTTTTATCATCAAAATCCATTCAGACTAGATTGTATCTATAATTAAAAATGACGAGGCTTGAAAATTGGATATTTTATTGATATGTAATTCCATATTTTGAACCAGAAAGTATTTATTTGGATACTGCATGTTTTTATCCCTAAAATAAATTCAAACACTCATTTTAAAATTCAATTGATTAATTTGAATAATTTATTGAGCCTCTTTGAATATTTAACCCCTCTAATGAACGTTTTCTTGATCATTTTATTGAAATCATCTTCTATATTAGATCTATGAATCATATGCATCTTTCTTACTAGTCTTTTTAAACCATCAAGATTATTTGGTAATACATATTAGTGAATTTATACCTAAATATCTAACATTGGAATTTCCATATAATTCTATATTAAAAAAATATTTTTATTTTTTAGGAATTTAATGTACTACTCCATCTCAATTTCTTCATGGATTAAAAAATCAATATGATTTATAGGTTTTTCTAGGTACCCAGATTCACCTTAATAGTTCCTTAAATGTGGTTGAAATTCCTTCCTCATAATTTCGATGGAAATCTTTTGGTTATTTTTACATAATATCATCAAGGATTAAAGATGGAACACTTCAATTAATTTGGTTAATGGTATGAAGGTTTCATCTTCCACATGTTAATAATGTTTATGTTTTTTAATCCTTATGTTCCACACTAGTGGTACATTTATAAATAACCAAATTCCTTATATTATGTTGACCAGATATAAATCAGGCCTGCATTTTGGTAGATAAACTGGAAGGGAAGATTAATATATTCGATTTCATGCGAATATCTTCTTCTATAAAACAATGTAACACAATGGAGACATCTTCTTGTCCATTATAAAAATGATTTTGGATTTTTTTATTCTCTCTTATGGCTTAAATAATCTTGTGAATTTCTAAATATAAATTTTTTACTTCAATAGGATTGATATATAGTGTGAATACTTCATGTAGATAATTCAAGGGAATAATCAACATCACTTCTAGTCTATTACAAGAAATTGTTTTTTCATTATCATTCAATAAAATGATCTTCCAATTATATTTATATTAACTTGTTTCAATGTATCTAGATATAAAGGGAGATAAATTACTAATGATTAAACAAATTATTCCATCAAACGAATATTTGATAAATTAATAGAAGGAATATGGAACAAATATATGAATATGACTAGAAAAAAGTTTAAAGTTGTGACTTGGAGAACCATCATATAATCATTTATGTATACGATGAATTTGAAATGATTTTTTTGTGTGATCATTCCCAGTGGTGTATAATCCCATTTTTTCCATACCCTAGTATTTATTAAATGGGAAGGGGATGGGTTATAATATTTATAGGGTAAATAAAAAATCTTTTTAACCAGTTTGAGGTAAATTTTTTAACCATTATCAACTATGGATCTAAAAATACTATGATAATCAAGTTTACCTTGAATATACAAGGGACTAATGTGCCCTTGTATAGAAAATTCCCTATCTAAATCCATAATGGAGTTGACTATGTGTCATTAAATTAAACTAATTTATCAATGATATAATTTTTCAGTGGCCACATCCATTTCAATCTCCTTGGAGCTTAAAAGAGATTAAATGAGGGAATCTATAGGATGTTTGGAAAGAAAATGGGTGTCTAGAATAAAATTTTATTCCAGATGGTTTTATATATACTTCAATATGTTATACTTATAATCCATATTCCTATTTTTCTATCCATATGAATATTCTCTAGTCAGGGGTCTACTGGAATCAATTAGTTGTGGTTATTATCCCCTCACTGAATCAGTATTGGTGGTAATTTTCTCTTTATGTTTATTTTTGAGTACATTTTCTCATGTACTTGGACTAGTTATGTCGTTATTAATTCCCCAATTGTTCTACTAGATTTAAATGGTTTGAATCTGTACTAGGATGATGCACAAAATGGACTTATTAAAGTGATTGGTTCTTAGTTTTAGCATCACATATATTTTTAGTATGAATAAAACTTGACCTATGGTATTTTCCATCATAATATTTCCCTTTAATTAAAAACCATTATCCACATGTTCTGATAGTTAAACATATTTCTATGTTTATTATATGTTAGTAAACAAGTCATTCTAGAGGAACACATTAGTAGAATCACATTATGACTCCACATAAGAAGTAAATTTTCATTAATGGTGTGGTTCCCATCCTCCCAATAAATATGGGGATATTAGATAGTCAAAATAAAATTAATTACCCATGATACATTCTCTTAGTATATATTTTATTCAATGATGGTGATTGTGACAATTTTTTTAATCTTATGAGACATATAGTAATGATCCTACTGCATTTAAAGATAGAATTTTTTTCACAACTGGTTGATTCAATCTTACCTTAATTATGATGAGATCGTGATTGGATAACTTTGGAGTCATATAAATGTAATACAAATTAATTCATATTGGGGAATTCATGCCATCCCCTTCTTCTATCATGTGTGAATGTAGATATATAATTCACATGTATCATGGGATTTTCATGGGTTTCCCACTTTTGATCTGTAATTTTTTCAAATTTATTATTTTAAAATTAGTAGTTTAAGAAAGTATTCCAAAAAATATAATTATATCGTCAAGAATTTTGATTATCATTTGACCCATACTTTTTATGATTTCTAATATCTAGTTGTGTGAATAAATTTTTATCCACAGTTACAATGAGAAACCATAGGTCCTACTCATTTTTCATGCAATAGATATAATTGTTCCCATTATAAATGTTTTGAGAGTTTTTTCCCTTTTCATATCATTTGTATTCTTATTGGGATGCTGGATTTTTTTTCATTTTTTAAGAGACATAACAATTTATTATTAGATAGGTTTAATAAATGGATTCTTTATTGATGACGGTTTGAGAATAACACTCTCTTTTTAAAATTGTTAAGGATTCATAATATATACTAACAATGTCAATCATAATTTATATTTTGATCATTAAAGTACAAATTACAACAATTGTACAACTATAGAAAACTATTGAAACCAACCAAGATACTTCAAAGTAATAATTATTATTTATATCTCATCTTGTAGGTTCTATATACAAATCCCATGAAACAATTTCAACAGTAGTTACAAGCCTAGGGAATATGTTCAGTTATTTAATCTAATAATGAAGTCCTTACCTCATCATTTCTTCACTATATATAGTTTGATAGGATATAAATTCACATCATCCTCGGTGTTATGTTTCATTAATAAAGGAACTATTTTCAAAGATCTTCCCAAATATTAATAAATACAGCTACCAAATTTTCATAGTAGGAAAATACAGTTTCATTTAATGTGCACATGAAACACAAGAGTTTCTCTAATTATTGTTTCTCTATAATTCCAAAATTTTCTCTGCATTGGGACACAAAATATTTACAGTTATTCTCTAGATATTTCATGATATTGATTTATTAAAATGTTTATTTTCCAAATTTTGGTGGAGGAGGAGTCAAATATACATATATAGTATATATTATCCACTACTGATTCACTGGTGTATTTTGACCATCCATTTATTCTATCTAAGACATAAAAGACACATGATCATCTTATCACAGTATAATTTTCCTAAATTTTATTTAGGCACATATTTAAGAGGTTTGTATTTATTTTTTACATGAAACAACAGTTTGAAACAATCCTATGTTAGAATAGTATGACTTTCCTTGTTCGGTAGCTATGGTTACCTTTGTACAGTAAATTATTGATAATAAATAGGCACTAAAATCTAGTAGATGGGTTTATTCAATCCCATGTTAAATATATATTTTTATTCTGATCTCATAAGATTATTAATATTTTATTTTCTAATAGTTTAAATGGGTGGGGCACTAGTAGCATTTTCCAAAGAATTATATTTAGTGGGTATAACCCTTCAGAGTATTTTATCATAATTATTCTCTAATTTATCTATTTTTTCTTCATACAGAGAAATATCATCTTTATCATAGAATAATCCAACAACTATGGGTGAAATTTGGAATGTGGATATATATCATTCCTTCCCCACTTACATATAAGTATCACTCTATATGGGTGGTAGTTAGTTGTTTAGTGGATCTCCATTATACAAGGTCATCCATTGATGTTATGTATAGAAATTTTCTTCACACACTTCTTGTGTGAATGAAATTTTGAAGAGATATATTTTCCTTATCATTCCCATTTTTATCAAGTTTATGCATTGAAATATCTATAGGCTTAGTATTGAAAAAATTAATAAATTTGAATCACACGAATAGAATAAAATCCTCCTTCAAATCAGAATAATATGGGGATTTATTAGTTTCAGAATATCTATTGTTTGATGTGCTAAAATCATGATATAGTTATTGTTTGTTTGAGGATCATTTTTATCTGTGGAATTTACGAGACATTAACCTTTCCCTTCATTGATATAACTGATTGGATGTGGAAGTATTTTCATAAATACTGATTTTGATTTAATTTCAACAAAGGTCCCACAAAATTCTCTCGATATAGGGGATGCGTCATCAATTACCAACAGAATAGTCGTTAGTGTTATTTTTTTATGATTTTCATAAGTATGGAGAAAATGGATCGCCTTGTTGAGTTTTGTAAACATTACCCATGTCTTATAGGTTGGTGTTACTCCTATGTGTTGGAAACCATATCTATGTCCCTCTATATGTTTGATGCATAAATATAAGGGTTGATATATCAATAGAAATTTTCAAAACTCATGATTATATTTCTGTGTTTTACATTTTCATTTCCTTTGTATTTTTCATTAGTTACCCAATTCCATTTCACATATTAAATTTTCATAAACATATATAATGAAAATTAGGGAATGTAGATGTGTCGTTATAGTGTTTATGTTCCAAAATTGAAATAATAACTAGAATCCTATGTTATTGTTAGTGATGAAAGGGGTCCGTCCACGATTAGGTAAGCACATTGGCTTGACTATATCATTTTTTTCATAATATTCATTGACAAAACAATCAATACCATTTCATATATCATCTATACTAAGTTAGATAATGAATAATAATTAACATTTAAAAACCTCTTATTTACATTAATTCCCCCAACCATTGCATTATGTGATGAGCATGTCATATCGATTGATAAGAAAACACTCCTCACCCAAGTGTACTGTAAATTATTACTATCATAATATACAAAAATCATTATTAAGAAGTATTAATCAAGATAATGTATGGGAAAATATTACATTGATATTAGACTGAGGCTATGGTAATTTCCTAGGGAGAATGAAAAACCTATTTACAATCCTTTGAAAATTATAATTCCAAATTACAATTAAATGATAAAAATATAATGAATTTAAATAGAAGTGACATTAGATTACCCTAAAACAACCCCAAAACGTACCATTATACTAGTTATCTATAACCATGTACTTTGAAGGTATATGAATAGGGAGAAGTGAAAAATAGATTAAAATATAAATATTTTATTCAATAATATAAATATAATGACATAAATGAATTACACAAAATAAACATATATTATAAGAACATGGTGTTTTGAGGCCAATATAACCAACCCCTCACTTTGGGGATGAGAGTATGAATTTATTGCAAGTAGAGGTGAGCTCTTCTTGCATGGATCTATGGCTAATTGTTTTGAAAAAAATTGATATATATCCATAATATAAAGAATATGAACTATTTAGAGATCAAATATTATCCCATGATTTTATTAACCTTTTTGATATATAGATTTTATATAAATGCCTCCCTATGTAAGTTTCTTGATTGAAAATGCATTATGATGGAGAATATTTTTTTGGTATAGGGATTTCATGCATGCAATATTTGTGTCTATATAATGAGATTA
The DNA here is from genome assembly GCA_963277665.1 of Viscum album. NCBI lineage: Eukaryota > Viridiplantae > Streptophyta > Magnoliopsida > Santalales > Viscaceae > Viscum > Viscum album. The sequence continues at coordinate 39,316,978 of OY728129.1, read as the reverse complement.
GTGGATTTAGTGTTTTAGAGTTCTAAGATTGTGCTATTAAATGGATATTACTTCCTACAATAGAATCATAGGTATCAAATTTATGGGATCATTTTCATTGATTGTAGTATTGAGAGTATCTTTGATGGATTTTTTTTTGTTGAATTGATTCTCAATATTTCATAGGTTGTCATATATTATTTACTAATTAATAGGACAAATAGAGCTTTCATGTGAAACAAAACCTGGGAATTATTCATACATAGCGTCTATTATAGTTAATGAATCTTACTTAACTCTTGCAGTAGTGATGTAATTATACAACCCATGGGTTTGATGATTTAATCACAAACTACATAGTATTCTTTAGATTTAGTATTTGTCAAGGTATGTCAAGGATGTTTGTTGTATTACAGACCCTGTAAGGATGAAATCTTATCATACATGGAAATTACATTTATTTTGTAGAATACTTAATAAAATAAACAAAATAGACGACCAAAGAACGTATTAGTGTAGTGTATTTGAAAACTAGCAATTATAAAAAACTTTTTCATAAAACATATACATCATCTACAACATTATCCTTCATAACTATAACCCCTTTTATAAAATGTATTAAATAATACACTTTCTAAAATCCAAGGGAAAGGAAGAATGAAAAGGGGTGAGATTAGATGCTCAGTAACGGTAAACATTGAAAATATCAAACAAAGCATAAGCATAAGATTGAATATAACATTTATAAATAATACCATGTATAACAAATATAAACATCTTGAATCATGAAATAAATCTTTGTATTTCATAAGGTATAAATCATTAGAGAACATGACCCATGATAAAAAGTATTTTCATAAAACTAGTAATTTTGGAAAACACATAAGTGTAGAAAATAATTACAATATTAACCTATAGTCATTTTAAATTCCATAATAGTGGAAAAATTACACAACTAAACTTTTTTTACTTGACGTTCCATCCCTATATTAGTAAACGAGATTCACTTGTCATTCCAATCCAATATTATATAACTGAATTCACTTGTCATTCCAGCAGTGTATTACTGGACTGGATTCACTTGTCATTCCAGCATTATCTATCTCAAGAGATATAAATTTTTACCCATTTCATGGTATGGATATCCAGGTCCCACACATCACATAATTAAAACAATACATATGTGTGCCAAAAGAACATAAATCATTCAACATAGCATAAACTAAGAAATAAAATAGGTTTCATAAACATCATTTCTTCATTACACAATCAAGGAAAAGAATATGGATTTCATAAATAGAATAACCATAATAAAACTAGAAGAATAATATAGAGAGTATACATGAAACATATATATTTTAAGTAATGTCCTCTAGCTTCAAAATAATTTTTATAAAATACAACAAATTAATTCTGGAGAAAAAATATCCCTTCTCATTTATAATCATTTTCTTTTCTAAAAATGTCATAAATTTTTTAAAAAAAAGAATTTATTTGATAATAACCATGAAATCATGTAAAGTAATCTTTATGGAGAAAATTTGTTATGAAAAAATAAAAATTAGGTCCTTCCATATAATTTAAAATAAAATATTCTTCACTATCTTGTGTTGGAAAGTAATAAATCCCTCGCACCAAAAATAAAAAAAAGAATATATTCATACTTCATAATAAAAATTCATCAAAGGGTAATGTTGAAATTAAATAATTGTAGAATTATAGAACACATATTATTTAATACATATTTTGGTAACATGTATTTTTTGATAAATATTCCTAAATAAATACTTATGTATAACCATCTCAGATAAAAATGGGCGCAAAACAATATCACTTAACAACTTATAATCACTTGAATCGTATGAATTATAAAATAAATATTATTATACTATTATTTAAATACCATAACCATCATAATATTAATATTAAAAAATAATTCAAGTGATTAATAAAAACAAATCAAAATAAATAGGTGAATTATAATTCATATGTCCCACAAAATTAAATGTGTGACAAAATAATGCCTTAACTTATGTATAATATCATGTGAATGTATCTAAACCTCCTGTATAATAAATTAAATGAATTTATTAACCTATTATAAAATTGATTTTTTTAAAATATCATATGTGATCTTATTATTACTCGTTTGTTAATAACATTATTATTTTCATTTTGGGTATTATCCGCTTAATTTAATTACCCATGATTTGATTAATAAATTATTGTTACTCTTCTAATGTTATAGTTATATCATATACATTATGATATTAATATAATAAATGTCGTATTTTTTCCATTCCATACATTTATATAATCATTATTTAATGATGATCATGTATAATGAATCACATTGCATTGTGGAGGCAGTAGGCCGTATGTATGCACAATTGATTATATCTCCCCCATTATTGAGAAATGGTATTGAATTGGAAGTTATTTTTTTCCATAATACATAAAATGTTATAATATTCAGATGTAGATATTATTTCTATCATAAAACCCATCCATGTAATATAGTGGTGAAATAACAGATTATACGATGGTGTGGAGACAGTAAGTCGTACGTAAGCGCGATTAGTGATTTCATTTTTTGTAGGATAGATAAAAGGTTGAATATGGTTGTTCCATAACAATAATTACTTCTACATATATAGTTTATCCTTTATTAATTACATTATACTGTAAAAAAATTGAACAATATGTGGAAGGGGAAATGGTCTTGAGAGAGTCAGTAAATGAGATTACCTCTTCTTCAGTGATATCCCTTTAGATTTCCTATTAAAGGCACTAGAGTTGGAATTTTGAGAATAACATCACACAAAAAATTATAAATATGGATTTTTATATGGTAAATGGGAGGGGTACATATTCTCTTTAAGTATCAATGAGTTGTGAAGAAATTAGGGAGGAGGTTCAATTTAATAATTTATGTTCAGGGAACCTTTGGTATTATCAAAAATATTAATTTATAATAAATTCAAGACAACTATTAAAACCTAAAAAATTTCATAATTTAGAATATGAGATGAAATAAGGGTGTAATATCATCGTCCAATAATTTTTAGACAAGTTTTTCTGTCCGTTCAAACCTTATCTGTCACGACCTATCCTCGTTGCCCGTGGAGTGACTACCCCAAGCCCACCTTCCATAGGCCAGGGGCTGGCGACTAGCACCAAAGGTGTAAATCCCAAAAAGAAGGGAAGGCATTGCCTTTATAAAAGTAAACAACACAACAAAGAACAAGTGGAAGCAACTACTAAGTAATGAAGTAAAACAAATGTGCCGAAAGTACAAGGGGCCAGAATTACAAGCCCAAAAGAAAGGTATAGCTACAACCGAAAGAAAAGTACAACTCAAAAGGGACACATCTGAAAGGTGACGAGTCGCTCCTGGATCGTCCTTCGGCTTCCTACCTGAAGGGTAGGTACAGATCTCCTCCTCAGCACACCACGTCCATCTATCTCCTCCGAGTACCGACTCATCGTGAAATCCACCTCCGGGCACTGACTCAATGTGATATCCACCACCGGGCAACGACTCGTCGTGAGATCCTCCTCCGGGTACCATCCAGCTCTACAAGCCTCATCCACGATCAGTGATGTCCTTCGTCTGCAACAAACACAACATAGTGTGGGCGAAGCCTGTGCAAGGGTGAGAATACGATACTCGGTAGGGACACCGAGACCCCCGAAGGTCTCATAGAATCCACAAAGGATTAACCACAAAGGAAAGATACAATCACGATGTAACATCCAACACTACATAGGTATATGACCATACATATACCTAATCCATCAATTCTAGTTCAAATTCGATCACATCCACATAGGATAGCATAATCCAATCCACACAGGATAACACATCCCAATCCACATAGGAATGAAAGTCAATCATATCGAAGATAATGATTGAATGTCCAGACTCAGCTCAAACCCGGATTTAATCATGATGTCGAAACCATAGCTGCTGGGTAACTCCTCCACTATCGAGTACAAGGGGCATGCCGCTACAACCAAGCGCTTCCCGCTATCCTTGGACTGCTGTAGTACTCCGCCTGTCGAGTACTGTGGGCCTGCTACTACAACCAATCGCTTCCCACCATGGGTATACCGATACAACCAAGCGCTCCCCCACATAGCCTCCATAGGTACTCCTTCTGTTTATTACCACGGGTCTGCCGCTACAACCAAGTGCTCCTCTTCCGTGGGTCTACCACTACAACCAAGCGCTCCCCACTCGGCTATCCGAAACACACAGAGTCGATAGATCAGAGGTCGTCAAGTCTCAGCCAGCTCTAGGGTTTCATAATGATTGAAAGTACCTTAGTCGTCACTGTCGAACCCATGGAGGATTCCCGTATGGTTGTCTTCGTCGTCGAACCCACGAAGGATTCCAGTACAAAAGTCTTCACCATCGAACCCACAGAGGATTCCAATGCGGTTATCATCGTCGTCGAAGTCGCAGCCAGCTCTAGGGTTTCTGCACACAGGATGCTCATTCCGGGAGGGTCCACTCCACAAGACAAGAGGTTGATACATCAACTGACACATAGTCCGGAGTTGATGTATCCCAAAGTTATGTCTCGTCAAAAGGAACACAACGCAACAAACGTCGTGTCGATCAGACGCCCGGTTCGAGAGTTATTGGTTTTTTTTTCAGGGGCCTGGTTGGTTTTTGAGTCAAAACTAACCCAACCACACTCCAACTGCGTCCAAACCTCGAGTGGAGTATGCCAAAAGGTCTGTATCACTAAGATGAATCTAACAAAGTCGACGGAACGTCAATCAGAGGCCCGGAGCTCAAGTTATAAGCATTTCCGCTCCGAGGACCCGGTTTGTTTTGTGCTCGAACCAAACTGACGACATCCAATGTTCTCCGAAACCATGTGTGTAATATACCTAAACGAACATCTCGATCCAAGGATCGCATCGCAACTAACGGTGCGTCGATCGGAGGTCCCTATCCAATGTTACGGGAATTTGAACGAAACTACCCGAGAATAGGGGGTTCGGGCCCGGTCCGACCCGACTCGTTACCCCCTCGGACGGCCCGATAGGGTGCGACACAGCCCGGACTGGGCGGCCCGGCCCAGTGCGGCCAGTCTGGCCTGGGCAGCCTGGCCCGATGCGGTCGGTCCGGCCTGGGTGGCCGGTTGGCCTAGCGTGGGCGCGGCCCGCATGGCCAGACTGCTCAGCCGTTTCGGCCGAGCAGAAAAACGTGGGGGCGCCGCCCCCGCCCCCACCCCCCTTGTCTCGAAACGGGGTGGCATTAGTCCCTGACATCCCCAAAACCTAGAACATAAAAGTTGTTCCCGTCCGCCGCGGCTCAGCTGCGTCGGTATCCTCCGGCGGCGCGCCACCACCGCCTCTCTCTGTGGACCACCGGACGCGTACCGGTGGTCCGTTTCACCCATCGTCTGCGCTTGGAGTCCTTGTGGGACCCGAACATCACTACAGAGTCTTGAAATCGCCTCTTTGACCCGTTCTGTCATCGCCCGTCGATCCACACATCAAATAAAAATCTGTGGAGTCTTCCAATCGCCTCTACAGTCCTGACACCGGAAGCGGTTTCGTTCGGCCTCAACGTCGCGGCGCGACGGCGCCGCGCCTCTTCGTTGTGTTGCTTCTTCTTTCCGCATGGTGCTGTTGCACCGCGCCGCATTTATTCGAGCAACAACGAACACAAAATCGAAGGGGGAGGAGGATCAGTCGTGTTCGGGTGGTACGACCTCCTTCCGATAAATTGATAATAGGCGGCCCGGATATTAAATGAAGAACGCAAAGAATTATTCACGAACAAAACCAAACCCATACCTCAAGGAGTTGTCGAACGATGGTCATCACGGAACAACAGCATCGCGGAATATGGTGTCGTGGAAGACGGCGTTGCAGATCGATGCTTCTTAAGCGTCGTTGGCGTTTTCCCGATGAAGAATGTGGCACGTCGTCGTTCTCTAAAAAAGGCATCATTCACTGGCTACGGAGAGAATAGAAGGCTGCACTGTGGTCTCCACTTTTGGTAACGGCATTCTTCGTCGAGGTCTTGACGTTATTCACATTATTCAATGTGGAAGATGATGTACTTCGAGAACTTGGTTAATTTCTCCCAGACTCCACGCAACGAACTAACCAAAAAAAATTTAAGACTTTTTCTTAATTTATTCACACATGCCAACAATTTAAAATTCAAAAACATCATTTAATTAATTATTGAGATTCAATTAATTGAATAGGTGTGTTGGAATTAAATTAAAGAGAGTGGGAAGGTCATAACATATGGGGGGGTTTCCCACATTTAAGAGGGGGGTTTGGGGATTTGAAGGGGTGGGGGATCGTGTGGACCCCACCTCACTATTAACCTCACATGGGTGGTTAGTTATACCCAACCTCCATCCTTAGGATTTTATCCACATAAATGAAATTCAATTAGTAGCACAGTTTTATTTCTCCGTAGTCTTAATCTACAAAATTAAACAACCCATCCCGAGAAAACACACCTCTGGAAAAGGTCTTCTTAAGAAAATATCGGCATTGCGGTTTCAACGGTGCCCTCAGATTTCGATTCCGAACATCGGTTCAAGAGTTGGAAAAACTTGCTCGTTCGTTCATTGAACGTAAGTGAGCTAAACTTTTGAAAATGATTCCGGTCAAACCGGGCCTCAGAATCAGGTGCCATCAGAAGCCACAGACTCGCAAAATTCCAAAGAAATTAAGAAAAAAAATTCCATGAAATTTCAGGGTCTTTACATTACTCCCACCACAGGGATTCACGTCCCCGTAAAGCTATAACACAAATTCGGGAAACAAAAGTGGTACTGAGAACGCAACTGAGCCTCCAACTCCCATGTGCTCTCTTGGAGGTTCCCGTGCTGCCAGTGAAAGCACACCTGAGGAATCGACCGTCCATGTAGGGCATGTTCATGTTGATCCTCATTCTCCACTAGAACCTCTATGAATGTCGCCCCATCATCGACGTCCAACTCCCTGCGTTTGATGATGTGTGAAGGGTCATGCACGTATCTCCTTAGCTGAGATTCGAAGATGACATCATTCACCCGGTACAACTGAGGAGGAAAGGTCAAGCGGAAAACCACCTCGCCTACCCTGCTGAGGACCTAGAATTGTCCGTTGAACCTCAGAGTTATCTCATCGCCTTGGTTACATCTCTGTAAACCTCATCGAGGTGAGACCCGTATAAGAACGTGGTCACCATCCTCTAACCATAGAGGCCTCTATTTCCTGATTAGAACTAAAACTCAAAACTCCTAAAACCACGATGGTATGGTTGTCCGACCCAAGAGTGATTGACTATACCCTCCTAAGAAAGAGTTAATCTTGTGCTTCCTGGGGTTTCCTTTTCACCGGCCAATGAAATCCCATCCCGATGATTGCCTAATACTATAAATTTGTGTATAAACAATGATTTCCAAGTTCATACTCAAACTAACGTCGTAAGGCCTTGACACTACCACCAAGAGGTTCCTACTGAAACTCTTGCCTCAAGGGTCAGACAACACCGTCGGCGCATGTGTGATTATTGATTCTCCTTGCAAAGGTATCTCTAGACGTGAGGTTCAAGTCAACGGCTTAACCAGAAACTCTAGGTCTAGGAAAAGATTCATGGAAGGAAGGAATGATTCGTATCGATGTCTGTTGTTAAGGAAGCTAGTAGAAGACACAATCCATAATTCGAATCATCCTTAGAGCCCTTCGGTCGCACTCCTTGACAGCATGCAGCTACTCTTTCCCCTGCCCTCCAGCTCCCTGAGCCTAGCGGGTATTACAAAAGAGGGTGGGTGAAACATGTCAAAATGTTCACACCCCATGCTTCTCTCCTAACTCTACTTCCATGTCTACTGCCTTGCAGATTCATCTGTCCTTTTTTACTTCCTCTACATGAAACATTTTACATTCTCAAGTCTCCCAGACTGGCGCCAGTTTCATGCTTTCCCACTGCTAATCTTCACTGACAACATCCATACTTCAAAAGAATTCTCAACCATAACGGTTCTCTCTTGCACCCTAGTATAAGTATGGATTCATATAGAAAGAAGTGCTATCTCGGATCTCACTCCGAAGTCAGAGCCCTGATGCACCTATCACATCGTAGTCATTGAGTACCAGGTATGGTTTGGTATGCCCCAATGAATTCTCTTCTACTGACACGTCGTCCTGCCAAAGCTGTATAATCTCTAGGAAACTCTCATCCACCTCCTCAAGCCAGTCCTCAGCCGCCTATGAGTGGGGCTTTCCTCGGAACATAAGGAATAACTGGTGCTGAAACATGTAAGGCACTAAGACTATAAGTGTCCTCTGCCGGTACCGCCGGTAGTGTCTGCTGACCAACATGTAGTGATGTAGCTGACACACTACCCAAAGTTACTATCTCAGGCATCGGTCCACATACCTAAGCCTCTTCACTAAAAAGACAAACCTTATTGTCACTCACTAGAAATCACTAGTAGCTATGTCCACTATCCGCTCTACTAGTGTCTCAACTAGGCGTAGAACTTTAGAAATCACCTCCATCCAGTCCACTACTGCCTGGGAACTGTCTCGTCTCAAAATCTCGGAGTCCTATGCTATCCAAAGGGTGGTGGTGATGCTGGTACACCGCCCGAAGGTTTCAACATAGTAAGAGGGCCCCGCACCGGAAACTCATCTCTCAGTGGGACGTCATCTCGTACAACACTCGTAACCACAGCTGGCTGCCGTTGAGGGGCCATCATGAAAAGAGATAGGTGCACCACGGTCAACAATTTATACCAGGTCAGCTGACATAATGTAATCACAATGAAAACTTTTGAAACACACATGCAATCAATTTTTTCATGAAATGAGTCGGAAATCAGACGTCAGGGTCCTGGTGTATGGATACTTCGGCCGCCGCACCAACACGGGACTCCCTGGACTGATAGCCACACTCAATACCCTTATCACAATTGCTTCACGCAGAAGAAAGATCATAGTCCTCAGTTCTGCGGTAGAATCGAACTCCTTTGATACCAATTTGTCATGATCCATCCTCGGGGCCCATGTCGTGACTACCCCAAACCCGCCTTCCATAGGCCAGGGGCTGACGACTAGCACCGAAGGTGTAAATCCCAAGAATAAGGGAAGGCATTGCCTTTATAAAAGTAAACAAAACAACGGAGTACAAGCGGAAGCAACCACTAAGTAATGCAGTAAAACAAACATGATGAAAGTACAAGGGGCCAAAAATACAAGCCCAAAAGAAAGGCACAACTACAGTCGAAAAAAGTACAACCCAAAAGGGAAAAAGATGAAAGGTGATGAGCCGCTCCTGGATCATCCTCCGACTTCCTACCTGAAGGGTAGGTACATATCTCCTCCTCAGCACTCCATGTTTGTCCGTCTCCTCCGGGTAACGAATCGTCGTGAAATCCACCTTCGGGCACTGACTCGACGTGATATCCACCTCCGGGAACCGACTGGTCATGAGATCCTCCTCTGGGTACCATCCAGCTCTACAAGCCTCAACCACAATCAGTGATGTTCGTCGTCTGCAACCAACACAACGTAGCACGGGCGGATCCCGTGTAGGGGTTAGTATACGATACTCATTAGGGACACTGAGACCCCAGAAAGTCTCCTAGAATCCAAAAAGGATAATCTATAAAGGAATGATACAATCACGAAGTAACATCCAACACAACTTAGGTATATTACCATACATATACCTAAGCCATCAAATCCAGTTCATGTTAGATCACGTCCACGTTTGATAGCACAATCCAATCCACACAGGGTAACACAACCCAATCCACATAGGAAAGCAAGTCAATCATATTGAATATAATGATTAAAAGTCATGACTCAGCTCAAACCAGGATGTAATCATGATGTCGAAACCATAGCTGCTGGTGAACTCCTCCCTTATCGAGTACAGTGAGCCTGCCGCTACAACCAAGAGCTTCCCATTAACCTTGGACTGCTATAGTACTCCAACTGTCGAGTACTGTGGGCCTGCTGCTAAAACAAAGCGCTTCCCACCATGGGTCTGCCGCTACAACCATTCGCTCCCCCTCATAGCCTCCAGAGGTACTCATTCTGTTGATTACCACGGGTCTGCTGCTACAACCAAGTGCTCCTCCGCCGTGGGTATGCCGCAACAACCAAGCGCTCCCCACTGGGCTATTCGAAACACACCGAGTCGATCGATCAGTATTCGTAAAGTCTCAGCCAGCTCTAGGGTTTCATAATTATTGAAAGTAGCATAGACGTCACCGCCGATCCCACGTAGGATTCCCATACGGTTGTCGCCGTCATCGAACCCATGGAGGATTCCAGTACGAAAGTCTTCACCGTCGAACCCATGGAGGATTCCAATACGGTTATCATCGTCGTCGAAGTCGCAGCCTGCTCTAGGGTTTCCGCAAATAGCATGCTCGTTCCGGGAGGGTCCACTCCACAAGCCAAGAGGTCGATACATCAAATGACACATAGTCCGAAGTTGATGTATCCCAAAGTTCCATCTCATCAAAAGGAACACAACGCGACAGACGGCGCGTCAATCGGACGCCCGGTCCGAGAGTTATTGGTTTTTTCATCCCAGGGGCCCGGTTGGTTTTTGATTAAAAACCAACCCGATCGCACTCCAACTACATCCAAACCAAGAGAGGAGTAGGCCAAAAGGTCTGTCTCACTAATAGTAACCCAAAAAAGTCGACGTCATGTCAATCGGACGTCCGAAGCTCATGTTATAAGCGTTTCTGCTCTGAGGCCCCGGTTGGTTTTGTGTTCGATCTAACCCATCCATACCCAAAGTTCTCCGAAACCTTGAGTGTCATATACCGAAACGACCAAATCAATCCAATGATCGCATCGCAATAGACGGTGCGTCGATCGGAGGTATGTAGCCTATATTATGGGCGTTTGAACGTAACTGCCTGAGAATAGGGGGTTCAGGCCCGGTCCGACCCGGCCTGTTACCCCCTGGGTCGGCCCGAACCGGGTGACCCGACCCAGTTCCGGGTTCGGCCCGATAGGGAGCAGCCTGGCCTGGGCGGCTGGTTGGCCTGGCACGGGCACAGACCACGTGTCCAGACGGCTCGGCCGTTTAGGCCGAGCGGATAAACGGGGGGCACTGCCCCCCCCCCCCCCAGTCTCGGAACGACGCGACATTAAGCCGCGCCCTCCCCAAAACCAGGAACGGCGAAGCCGTTCCGGTCCTCCGTGGCTCAGCTGTGGAGGTCTCCTCCGGCGGCGCACCACCGCCGCTCTCCACGGACCACTGGACGTGCACCATTGGTCCATTTCACCCGTCGTCTGCGCCTGGAGTCCTTGCCGGACCAGAACTTCACTGCGGAGTCTTCAACTCACCTCTGTGGCCCGTTCCATCATCGCCCGTTGATCCACAAATCAAATAAAAATATGCGGAGTCTTTGAATAACCTCTGCGGCCCAAACTCCGGCTGCAGTTTTGTTCATCCTCAACGACGCGGCGCGACAGCGCCACGCTTCTTCGCCGAGTTCGTTCTTATTTCCGAGCGGTGTCGTTTCACTACGCTGCATTTGTTCGAGCTGCAACGAACACAACATCAAAGGGGGAGGAGGATTGGCCATGTTCGGGCGGTCCGACCTCCTCCCATTAAATTGATAAAAGGCATCCCGAATATTAAACAAAGAACGCAAAGAATTATTCACGAACAAAACCAACCCCCCACCTCAAAGAGTTGTCGAACGATGGTCGTCGCGGAACAATGACGTCACGAAAGACGACGTCATGGAAGACGGTGTTGCAGATCGATGCATTGTAAGTGTCGTCGGCGTTCGCCCGATGAAGAAAGTGGCGCATCGTCGTTCTCCGAAAAAGACGTCTTTCACCGGCTGCGGAGAGAATAGAAGGCAGCAGTGTGGTCTTCCCTTTCGGTGACAGCGTTCTTCGTCGAGGTCTTGACATTCTTTGCGTTCGTCAATGTGGAAGATGATGTTCTTCATGACCTTGGTTATTTTCTCCACAGACTCCACACAATGAACTAACCAAAAACAAATTAAGACATTGTCTTAATTTATTCACACATGCCAACATTTTAAAATTCAAAAACCTCATTCTATTAATTAATGAGATTCAATTAATTGAATAGGTGTGTTGGCATTAAATTAAAGAGAGAGGGAAGGTAATAACTTAGGGGGGGGGGGTTGCCCACATTTAAGAGGTGGTTCTGTGGATTTGAAGGGGTGGGGGCTCGTGTGGGCCCCACCTCACTATAAACCTCACATGGGTGGTTAGTTCCACCCAACCTCCACCCTTAGGATTGTAACCACTTAAAAGAAATAAAATTATTAGCACAATTTTATTTCTCCGTAGTCATAATCCACAAAATTAAACAAACCTTTCCGAGAAAAGGCAACTCTGGAATTGGTCTTCAAAAGAAAATATCAGCATTACGGTTTCAACAGTTCCCTCAGATTTCGATTCTGAGCACCGGTTCAAGAGTTAGAAAAACTCGCTCATTCATTCACTGAAGGTACCCAAGCTAAACTTCGGAAAATGATTCCGGGAACACCGGGACTCAGAATCAGTTGTCTCCAGAAGCCACAGACTCGAAAAATTACAAATAAATTAAGAAAAAAAATTCCCTGAAATTTCCTGGTCTTTACATTTTCATTTCATTTTAATACATAGTCATTTTATTTAATTTTAACTTGGGTTACAATTATTTCAACATTAGTAGGGTAACATGTATACATATATGATGTAAATTAAATTTTAAATAAATAATTTAGAACATTTTAGGCCATATAATAATTATTATATATTTTTTTGAAAAAATATTATGATTTTTAAATAATTTAATTAACTTTATTTTTAAAAAATATTAATTGTATCAATTTTTTCACTTTTAATTTCATGAATTTTTAGAAATATTAAGATAATATGATATCCTAAAAAATTATTTTATTATATCCTAATTGGTCAAGGTCATATATTAAAATAATTGGATATATAAATTATGAAAATTCTATTTATTTTATATTTTTGATATCCTTAATTTGATATTTTCATTAATAATATAATTACGACATCAGTTTTGTGTAATTATTTAATATACAAAATTGTTGGGTAAAAATAATTATAAATTACATAGATGATTAAATAATATATATTTATGAGGAATACTTATAGTATAGTAAATATTATGTAGAATCCAACATTAAAAATGCTAGACCTATTAAAACTTGAATGTGACAACTTTAACATCACATTAAAAAATTATTATAAGAGACAAAATCAATTAAATATGGCTCTAAATGGAAATAAGTTTACCATTGGATGATTATGATCTAGCTATAATCAAAAAATAAGATTTGGTTGATTGTTTTGGCACATTTATGGTTACTATAATTTTAATAAAGAGTAGTTTATTGACTTTTCATCAATTAAATAATTTCTGTATATTCAATGTATAAGCCTTTAACATTATTAGTTATCTTGTGAAAACTGAAAATAAATTACCATGATAAATAATGTCAATTATTATTTCAAAAGATAATTTATTGTAGAATTTAGCTTCTATATAACCTCATTTTAAAAATTATTAAGTAATTAAAATTTGAGTTAGACATATTTAACTTTTCATTAAATAAATAAAGGTAAATGTCCAAATCTCATCCAAGTGGCATCTAAAGGATACCATTTAGACCCAATGATGGTTTAGGTTCAACATCACTATAAAAATAATAATAGGAAAAATTTTAAGGTAATTTTACATTATTATATTTACCCTTAATTACCTGATTTACCTTTTAACCATATTTGTACACATTGTTAAAGTTACTATTCATAGTGCCCCTAAAATAAAAGAATTAAATTTACATAATATGGTCCTAATGATTAAAAATATGGAACACATTTTTGAAAATTATAAACTCATATGTTTCTATAAATAATTTAAAATTAATCTAGTTTTGGGAATGAAAAATGTATTCTTAAATGTTAAAACATTTAAAATGATGGAAATGTATTTACATATGAATTCAATGTAAAATTAATACTAGTGAAATACATTAAATTAAATTATTAAAAATATATTGTATTAATTCATTTATACCATTATATAATATATTTTATCCACATAAATTATTTCGATGAAAAATTTATTTTAAATTAAGATTTAGAATATTTATATTATGGATCAAAATTTAAAACATGACGAAAAAATGGCAAAAATTCAACCAAAGTAAGTTTATACATACCACTATTAATTATGATGTTTATTTTGATAGATATAATATATAAAATTGTCAATAACTATATTTAAAATTGGTGCACCATCAAAAGGCTTCAAAATTGCATTTTTTTCAAATATTAACTATATCCAACAGTTTGAAATTATTATCTTGTCATTTCCATAAAACATATGAGATTAATTTTAACCATTAGATTGAATATATTAAAAATATATCACATTAATAAATTCCATGAATGGTTATTTCATAGACTCTGTTATTTTCATTTAAATAGATTTTCATTAGAAATTTAAAAATGTTCATACATGTTATTATAATGACTAGGTTACAAATTCACATAATAATATTTAGTTGTTCACTTAAACATGGCCTTGCATAAAATGTATTCTATGAAAATAACATGAAATTGTGTGTAACATAAGCCAGTCATAGTGTTGTGTATACCAAATGTTATTATGGTGTTGTGTATAGTGAAACCTTATCTTAGTGTAGCGTACAACAAAATACATCAAAGAAATTAAAAAAATCTCATAAAAATATCAGGGTGTTAAATTCTAACCACCATAAATTGAAATTATCCCTAAAAATTTGTTAGGTTTATAATATAATAAAAAAACCTCATTATAAAAATAAAGACTAAAACTTCCTTTTAAAAATGAATAGATGGAAAATAATAGTTACTAAAAGCATTTCATAACTATGTCTCTACATATGAGAACATATGGGAAGATTTGGGCATAGTGGAAAATCGTAAATAATCATAGAGATTGATAAAGATCACTAATAATAATAATTTTGGTGATCTTGTGAATATTAACAATAAAAAAACCAAGAAATAAAGATGTATAAAAAGGCCATCAATATCATCAAATATGATGATAATAAAATATCTTTTTATATCACAATCCCTTTTTCTAATGTTAAAGAATTTTCATGGGAATATACAATTACATTATTTTAGAAAAATATAACTGTTGGTTGTTCATTGAATAATTTTCCATGTCATATCTGATTCAATGAAAAGATGTTGAATTTTTAATTCCTAAAGAGTTTGAATATCATATGATCCATAAGTAGAATGATTAGTCATTCCACCTATATTCAATGAAAATGGTTAGCATAACTCATCAAGTATGCATAAGTCAACATATAGTTAGATAGAGATATAATCTAATAAATATTATCTGGGGTTTAACAAATTCTTTCTACAAATATATAACAATACAATCCTTTTGAAAGGTGTAAATCAAAAACCTTATAAAAAGGATCACTAACTCGTCTTAACATTTTCCCCCATATATCATAAGGCGTCTCTTATTTGACACATTACAATCATGTGAACACCGTAATCAAGTATTTTCTTGAGTAATGGTAATAACCTGATGTACCATATATCCTTATGTAATTATACATATCCAAGAATCTATAAACATAATCCATAATATCTTAAATCACTTTTCAACAAATTCTTAATCAGTTAAAAGTAGATCATTACAATCCAATTTATGTATTCATATCCTTTATATCTTTATCCAAACATCATTATCCTAACATAAGGGACATATTAAGGGGTAAAATTGTCTTAATCATTTCTTCTCCAAATATATCACATTTACCGTAAATCCCTTTTTTAGTTCTTTATAACTATTACGTATATCATTTCCAATCCATAATGAATAACTTATATTGAAAACACATATATATTTCATGATTCATATAATATAATCTTTGAATTATGAAACATATTCAACTCAATCATCAACTTTTTCATAAACAATTACATAGGATCCATCCTCTTAGTCTTTCATTAATATATGAATAATATCATAAGGTTCCTAAACCCTAATCAAACCATTCATATTAGGATTACTGTAACAAATAATTCTAGATAACTCTATAACTTTTTTCATGTCCATTACAATCACATTATCCTCTGTATTATAACCAATACCCACACAACCCTCACGATTATCGTAATGATATTTTCACTTAGGAAATTAATTTTAAAAATTCCCATACATTTCACATCTGAAACAATTATTGTCAACTTTGTAATATATTGTTCTCACTGTTGACATAGACCAGAAAGAAAAGTGTGAGAAATACATATCAGAGAATAAAAATACAAATGTAATGTAAATTACTTATAGAAATTTAATATAGGGTATATTGGGTTCCATCCTAGGTTATTCATATTTATCACAAAAACACTACGATTATAACCTATTCTTAGACTAATAATTAGGTACATCCCTAGACATGCATTTGAAATATTATTAGGGGTCCTAATAAATATTTTATATCCATTTTTAGAAATTTTGACTAAACATTCACATAGATACCAACTATAAACACCCATGCTTGATGTACATGGGAATTACATTTATTTTTAGGAATACATAATAAATTAATAAAAAAGAAATAAAAATACCATATTAGTTTAATTTCATTGGAAACAGGGAAACATAAACAATGGGTTCATAAAATATCAACATCCTCTCCTATTGTATCCTTCATAACTAGAACCCCTTTTGACACATCTCACTTAAAAACCTTCCCCAAATCCTAGGGAAAAGAAACATAAAAAATAGGTGATCTCATATGCTCAGTATGTTTAAACATGGAATATATCATAAAAACCATAAACATATGAATGAAAATAACTTTGAAAAATTATTCCACATATAAAAAATATAAAAATCTTGGCTCATGAAATATTTCTTGCCCGTTGAAAAGGCATAAATCATAAAGGAACATGAACCAGGATAAAATAGGATTTTCTTAAAACATGGATTTATTGAAAAAAATTTAGCATAGAAAGTAATTTCTATTTTATCCAAGTATCGTTTCCAAGTCCACAATATTGTGAAAATGTCCATTACTGAATGGGATTTACTTTTCATTGATGCCATGTTTTACTAAAGCAGATTCCCTTGACATTATAGCCCCGTATTACTAAACCATATTCACATTCTGTTCTAGCTGTGTAATACATATCTGAATACTATTTTAATTCTAGTCGTGTCTATCTCATGAGATATAAATCATTACCCAATTCATTGGAGGGAGATATAGGACACACCCATCACATAATTAAAACCATATATATGTTTTCAGCAATAAAATAAATCATTTAACATATCATAACCTAAAAAATAATATGGATTTATTAAATATCATTTCTTCATAACATAGTTCAAGAAAAGTTAATGGATCTCATAAATATAATAGATATAATTAAACCATTAGAATAATAGGGATAATATACATGAATCATATTTTTATTATGTGATGTCATCTTGGTTGGAAAATAATTATGATAAAACAAATGGAATTATTTATTTGGAAAATTTCATTTCTTCTTCAAAATCATTTTTTTCTAAAATACAATGTAATCTTATAATAAAATAACTTTTTTGAAAATAAACATGAAATAATACAGAAGATTATTTTTTGAAATAAGGTGTTATATAAATGTAATTTTTTTCATCTTTTATAAGTTAAAAGAAAACATTCTTCTCATGCTTTTGTCGGAATATCATGATGTACCTCTTACCAAAAATGAAATATGATTCCTTTCATAATGCTTAATAAAAATTCACCAAAGGGAAAAATTGAAATTCAAAAAATTTAGAAGGATATAAATAATATTTTGGAATATATATTTTGTATACATAGATGTGGATGATAAATATTCCCAAGAAAATACTTAAGTATAATAATCTCTATTAAAAATGAGATTACAAAATTATCACTAAACAATTTATAATTAGTAAAATTTAATGATCCATAAAAATAATAAATTTATATTAATATTTAAATATCATAACCTTGATAATATGAATCATAAAAAAATTCATGGGATTCATCAACAACACACAAAAGAAAAATGTGTTGTATAAGGAATATGGCCCACATAAAAAATGTTAGACAAAATAATCCATTACTTTAGGTTTGATATCCTTTGTATGTATCCTAACCTCCTATATAATGATATAAATAATTGATTCAACTTATTCCAGAATCATGTTTTATTATATCATATGTGATCATATTGTTACCCTTTTGTAAATAACATTATTACTCGTCTTTCTGGTATTAACCACTATATTTTATTATGCGTGTTTTGATGAATAAGTTATTGTTCCTAAACATAGGATATAGTTATATAATATCAATAATGATATGAATATAATATATGTAATATTTTTTTACTATATAAATATATATAATCATTCATTAAGGATGATCATGTAGAATGAATCACATCACATCGTGGATATGGTAGGTCATACATACGCATGAGCAATGATATCGTTCCCAAAATTGTGAAATGGAATGGAAGTGGATGGTATATATTTTATTCCAAAATATATATCATGTTATAATAATCACATATAGATATTATTTCCATCATTATACCCATCCATGTAATATGATGGTGAAAAATAGATTACACCACGGGGTGGGGACGGTTAGTCGTACGTACACATGCATGGTGATTTCATTTTTCGTAGGATGGATAGAAGGTGGAATATGGTTATGACATCCAAATAATAACATCTTATTATATATATTATACTAGAGTTATTAATTTATAATTGAAAAAAAATGTAAAACGAATAAGAATAAAAATGATCTTGAGAAAATCGGTAAAGGAGATTACCTCTTCTTTGACGAGCTCCCTTTAGATCATCCTCTTAAAGGAACTAGAGTTGGTATTTTGTGAATACTAGAACCTATAGAATGCAACTAGGGAATTTGATAAGGGAAATTGGTTGGTGATGTATGATCATGAAGGCTCAAAGAGTTGTGAAGAAATGAGGTATGAGGTTCCCTTTTATAATTAAAGTTGGGGGAACATTTGATATTTTTAAAAATGTTAATTTATAATAAATTAAAACCTCATAAATATCCAAAATTACAAAATTTATAATATTATACATGATAATATTGTAATCTCATCATAAAATAAATTTTAGAAAATTCTTTCAATCCATTCAAAACTTTTTATTTAAATTTAACACTTAGTTATTCTATTTCATTTTAATTAGGGTAAAACAAATTTCAATATTAAGAGGGTCAAATAGTAACTCATTCAACTTAATTAATCCATAAATAAATAATTTAAAAAAATTTAGACTATATAATAATTATTATATATTTTTAAAAATGATTTATTATTTTTTAATGATTTAGTAAATGATTATTTTGACAATATATCTATTGTATCAATTTTGACACTATTCATTGCTTGGATTTATAAAAATATTATGATAAGACGTTATCCCCTAAAATATTGTTATATTATATCCCTATGGGATCAGGGTCATCTATAAAATTAATTTTATATATTAATTATCCCAAACTATTCTTATTTTGAGATTATTAATATCATTAATTTCATATTTCTTTTAATAATATAATTACTACATCAGTTTAGTGTAATTATTTACTATTAATATTTTCCAGGTAAAAATTAAAATTAAAATACTATGAAGAAGATAAATATTATATATTTTATGGGTTTTCTTGTTGTCGAAAATAACTTCTACATAATGGTTCCCTAAAAATGTTATATGTATCAAAAAATGCATGTGAAAACATTAATATCACTTTAAATAAAATATTATAAGTGTCACAATCCAATCCAAATGGTTCCAAATGGTCAATAACTCAACACATGGATTGTTATAGTCAATATATTTTCTAAAATTAATATTTTTCAAGATTTGTTTCACTTAACGGTTATTATTATATTAATAAAAAAATTATTGATTTTTAATCAATTAAATACATTCTTGCATCAACAATGTATAAGCTTTTACGATAAATTTTTATGTTATAAAATATAAAAATAAATTACCATTATTGGGAATAACATTTTAACTTTAAAATGAGTATATATAGTCTAATTTATATTTTTTAAAACAATATTTTCAAAATGACAAATTTATTAAAATATGAGTAAGACATAATTACCTTTTTTTTAAATAAAATATATTAAATACCCAAATCTCTTCCCTATGGGTTATAAAGTATACCTTTTATACTCATGGATAGTTTAGGTGGAAAATAAATCATCCAATAATAATAGAAAAAATGTTATGGTTATTTTATAATATTATATGTACACCTAACTACCGATTAACTTTTATCATATTTATAAAAATTACATAAGTAACTATTCATAATACTAAAAAATAATATAATTATATTTACATAGATTGGAAATATTGATTCCAAATAATTAATCCATATTTAATAGTTCATAACACAAAATTTTCAGTAATTAATATGAAATTAATCATGTAGGAATAAAAAATTTGTTTTCAAACGATAAACCATTGCAAAATATTGAAATACTTTTACATAAGAATTCAATGTCAAATTAATGTAAATGACCAAAAATATATAAAATGATAAAAATATATTATATTTATAATCTCAAACAATTAAATGATAAATTTATCCAAATAAATTATTTTTATAAAAAAAAAATTATTCAATAAAAATTTAGTATTTTTTTATTATTCATCAAAATTTAAAACGTATCAGAAAAATATAAAAAATTAAAAAAAAGTAAAATTTTATATTCGGATTCGAGTGAATAATTTTATATTTTCAAATAGAATATATAAAAGTTTCAAAGAAAATACATAAATTTGGTGCACCATCAAAAGGCTTCAAAACTGCATTTTTTAATAAAAATGCTTCTTTTATTCAAAAAATTAAATTTTAAATCAAATAATTTATATATGAAATATAATATGAATTAAAAACATTATATTGATAATTTTACATATACATTAGATTAATAACATATATTAAGAGGGATTTTAGAAAAACACATATTTTCCTTTAAATTGTTTTTTAGAAGAATGTTAATATTATTCATAAACTTTTTTATAATTACTAGGTTATAAAATAACATAATAATAATTATTTTTAACATAAAATCATTATTCCATGAAATTATTTTTCTCAAAAGAATGTGAAGTTGTGTGTAACACAAGCCGAACATAATTTTTTGTATACCACAACTTAAGACGGTGTTGTGTATAGTGCATGGTTATCATGGTGTAGCGTATAACTGAAGACATAATAAATATTAAAAATCTATCTAATAAAAATATCACTGTGTTACACACTAAATATTATTATTATGTAGAAGTGGGAGCTGTAGATAAATTTGATGCAGGATTAAATATTTATGTTTTTATCCAACATGACGACTATGTTAATCTAAAATAAGGTCGATGCCTTCCTTTTTAATCATACATGTATCATTCTATTTAATGTTAACTATTTTAAAATGGTATGTCACATAATCATTTATTTCATGTTTCAGCTAGTATCATTTTTTAATCTTTCATAATTGATTCTCCATTAAATTGGTTCTAACATAGCATTGGACATGTGAATATCATTCCTACTCAATATTTCACTAGTCCATTTAACCCTATGAAAAATTATGGAAATTCTTTTAATTTCCATACATTTAGCTCTACCTATATAAGATTAATTCTAAAAATTAAAAATAAAAAAAACTCAATTTTATAATTATTTATATTAAAAATTAAATAAAAAATAAAAATATATTCCAAAAAAATCCGTTTTTCTCACTTACCCCTTATGAAAATTATTTATAATATCAAATGAAAAATAATATTATTTCTATATTATAATATATTAATTATATTAATTATACAAAAATAAGTAATAAATATTTGAAAATAGTCTATTTACTACTCACCCACACATGAATTTTTCCATGTCCTCAAGGAAGGTCTCTTAAAATCCTTTCTCACATTAGAACAATTTTATTCATTTTCTAAGACTCAATGTAATGAAATATTTCTATTATTGAATTAAATTAATATCAATATTAATATTTAAACATCTTCTGAATTCATTTTTATACAATATTTTCAACACATTCACAATTTCACAAAATCTAAAGCATTAATATGTAATTTATTTAGATAAGTTGATTTTCCTCATATTACGTTAAGTTTATTAGTCACCTTACCCTCAATTTCCATAAAATATGAAGAACATATTCACTTTTTTATTACATTTAGGTGCATATACTTATTATATGAGAAGGACAAATCTCGTATTAGAAATTCTAAATAGTAGGAATCTGCTGAGGTTATTTTTTATACCCATGTAATTTATTCAAGGTTTGGAAAACCAGCAAATGAATTTTTCCAACTCATTATTGATTGATTTTATCACAAACACTATGAGTTTTGTTAACCATAAAAAAGAATTTTTTCCCCCGAATAAAAACAAAGATAAGTACACTAATTGATGTTAATTTATCGAAATAATTATTTAGTGATGGATTTATTTTAGTATCTTTTACAGAGTACTTTCTTCACTAAAATTCAATGTTACTTAGTCTAATACTTTTAAAATTAAATTATTTTCATTTAAATCTATTCACAATTAAAATTCAGTATCCAATTTTCAAACAAGGATTAATTTTTTTAATAAAATGAACCATGAAAAATAGATAACTCAAGGTTATTTTATATTTAAATTGTATGAAATGATTGATGGAATAATATTAACAATTCCATTAATTAATGTAAAAATATTATTGAGGCCAAACAGACTTAAAACATTAAAATGTTTTAAATTCATATATGTTTATATTTAAGAAACCTTTTTTATACCTTAAAACATAAAATATAGGTATTCCAATCCAATGGATGGAGAAATTAAATATTTATTCTTGTTTTCTAGTTGATTGATTAAAGAAATTTGTAATTGTTAATCTATAACTTATAAAAGATAAAACCAACCACAAGATATTGTCATTCAAATAAAATGAAAATAAGGAAGAGAGTGGGAAAGATATTTCCTAGTTTTACCCCCCATGTGGGTACTGGGTTTTAAATTCCTCTAGTCGATATATTCAAAATTATTATCCTAAATTTTTATGTGGATAAGATTATATGATGTAAAAAATAACATATTATTTCTTTTGATATCTATGAGTTAATACCAAGAGTGGGATCCCACCAAAATGAAGAGAATAAATTTAACAACAACCGAGATAGAAATGATATGTAAATGGAAGATAAATGTGGAGGGAAGATAATGTAGATGGGTACCCTAATGAATTCCATGGTGTCCTCCATGTGAAATGAATTTTGATATAGAAGAGAAAATAACATCATAACTGGAAGCTCATGCTTTTCTTCTTCAATCATATCCTCTTAAGTGATGTCTTCACCAAACTATTGTGTTATATTATTATAAGTGGTCTACTATTCTTATTATTATGCACTCTTTTGGGAATGATATCAGAACTAAAAAGTAGTTTTTAACCTTCTTTAGGAAATTAATAGTTCTTGCTAAAATTGTTGTTAAATACCTCTATTATCTGTACTAAAAAATAGCTGTTAAAGTGGGTATTTAACAACACTAATAAAAGAGTTGTTAAAGGGTGGCCATTATTTGTGTTTTTTTACAAGTGATGATAAATGATTTCTTTTATCAGTGCACCTAAAAATGTGCTGATAGGGGGGTATCAGCAATATTTTAGAATCACAAATAATCACTCCCCTTTACCATCAATTTTTTATTAGAACTGATAATGGTGTAATTCAACAAAATATTTCATTAACAATAATATTTTATTATATAAATATATTTCATTGATATAAATATAATATATATTTATATATTTATATATATATTAAAATATGTTTCAGATAAGGTAAATAATCACTTACACTTAATATGTAATATATTTTTTAAAATATGCATACAAAATAATTATAAAAAATTTAATTAATAATTTTTTTATTATTACTAAGTAATAGTCATTTAGTATAAATATGAATATTAAAAAAATGATCTAAAATAAGTTGAAAACATAACTCGAACATCAAACATACATAACATATGATCGGGGTGTCCATTTGGATTCTACATCATATCAAATCAAATCCAGAAAATAATCTCTACGCCCCTGGTGACATAGATAAACCACTTTGATATTTTTTGAGGCCAAAAAAGGCCCAAAGGTCCTCCTAGACTGAGTTTTTAGTGAGGGCACCAAAATTTTGTATCATTTTATGGATTTTAGAAACAATTAATTTGGTATTATTTCCCCTTATTAGTAGATACTCCAATGTCTTAAATTCATATAGATATTATGGTTTTTAAATTTTATCATTTTTTACAACATAATTTTATTTATGATTAAATATATGCTTGTTTTCTTATATTTACATATAATTAGTTAGTAAAATAAATATATATATCCGCATATTTATAAAAAAATATATTTTTTAATATATTTAAATTAATAAATATTTTAAAAATGTATTTCAAACAATTTCTAATATTTTTTTTCATTATAAAAATTCATTTCTAATGTATATATATACATATATGTCCATATTAATAAATAGATATATATTTATATCATAGTATAGAATATTTAGATGATTATAATATATAATAGATTTAAATAAATATAGGTGTATATATATATAACACACACATATATATTGCATAAATTTATTTAAAAAAAATTATATAATTTTACATAAATAAATATATATATATATATAGAAGTACTATTAAATATACTACAAAACAACATGATATAATGGTAAAGGTGTTCCATCTTTGAATGAGAGGTTTAGGTTTTGATTCTATTTGGGGAGGCATGAGGCTAGAAATCTGAAAAGTGCTGATAAAAGCGATGGTAGGGTGAAAACGGGTGATAATGGTGGGGGTGCTATTAAAGGTGTTGTGGAAGTGATGATAACAAGGTCGGGCTCATGTACATCCAAAATATACATAATTATACACCCTTTAACTAAACATCATTTATCGGTACAAAAAATATGCTGTCAAAGGCCCCCCTTTGACAGCTCTACAAAACAATGTTAATAGTGGCCTTTAAAATCGCTTTTGAAGCGCGGATAAAAGATTCAACATTTTAATCGCACTCCGACTATAAAAATATTTTTATAATTTATAAAATATTAATATAGAGTTGTTAAAGGCCTCTTTATAGTAGTGTATGGTGTAGTAATGACTATTCCAAAAACATAAATGTGTGATATTGTAGTTCATGTAATGATAAATCAAAATAAATTGAGTTCATTGAAATATAGATTTCCGTTAACGGTTATTCATTGAGATCTATTTCATAATGGGGTTCCATTGGGATATAATTTTGAATATATGGGAGAGATTTATCTTTTTTTGGGCTTCTATATCCTCAACTAGTTAAATAAATTTGGAATGGAATTGCAGAGTATCTTCATATGAATCATCCATTTTCTGATAAAATGAAAAAAAATTACTCTTACAAATCAATGAGTTTTTAGTCTAATTATTCTCACAAAAGATACATTAGAGACACATTATATTCCTATAAAACCACCTTTAATAGTTCTTTTATTCAAGGTAATCCTTGGACTCTACTCATTTATCTTTCTAAAACAACCATAACTATGGGAGGTTATCTAAACAATAATTTTTTAGTTTTTATAAATTAAAATTTAATATGAAATAATTATGAATATTTAAAAAATTGAAAAAATGTTCTATTTAACCATACCACTATAAATGTATTCAAAAAATTATGTAGTTTTTATTGGTCAACAAATCAATATAAATTTTATGAAATATTGAATGTAGTACAGTGCATGAAAATGGTTATTTTCCAATTATTTTTTTCTGGTAAACCAATATCATAACCATTTATTTAGTTTTTTTAATTTTTTTATTATTATTGAAATTAAGATTATTTATTGGGTTTTGGTGGTGTTTGTATGTGAAAAACAAAAGGATGTTTTAAATACATAATAAAGTGTAAGTCGAAAAAGGGTTCTGTCCTCGGTAAGGAAACCATGTGTCCTTCATTATCTGTATAAACATATTAGATTCACTGATAATCTATTCTATAATATTCCCTGGATAAAATACTATAAATTATATTGTTAAATATGTATCACTTTTAGAAACATTCAAAATATATCAAGCCACACCTTCAATATACTATTTATCTATAAACATGCTAACACTGTTTACCTTATCCCACCGTACATCATTCATCTCAATATCCACATAACATTACTATATTAAGTATGAACTAAGAGAAGGATGGGGAAAATATTTTGTAGATACTTAAATGAGGTTATGGGAATTTCTATTGTAAAATTTGAAACCTACTCAAAATCCTACATAAATCAAATTTCAACATCACAACTAAATAAAAATGTCAAACAATAATGATAAGTGGATTATGTGAACCATAAAATATCCCATGATACATCTCATTGGGTAACCTATCTATAACCATGTAATTTTAAGAGGTCCATTGGTGAACAAAAAAATATCAAACAAAAACAGAAAGACACACTACTATAATATGAAAATATAGAAAGAAACTATTCATATAAATTAAATCTACAATTCAGAAACACCATAGATAAAGGCCCAAGTCACAAACCCCTCATAATGTAAATAATGGTGTTAATTTATATTTAATAGATTATATATCATCTTTTATGAATTAATTATATATATAATTATACTAGAGAATATTTTTACACAACCCAATTCTTCTATACTCTTCCCATATTGAATATTCTACCTCAAGCATTGTCTCTTTAATTTGATAAATTGATTTCATGTGAAATTATCCCTATGTTGGCAACTAGATTTGGATAAGATTTAGGATGGATAAAGCATTTTTAATTGTTTATGAAATTAATCCCCATATAAATTTGCTGAGATCAATTAATTTTATTTTCGATAGTACTGTGAGAGATCCTTAAATTAGATAGTGTTGTTTATTTTGGAATTTATATATGTGGCTTAATGGTTTTATAGGAAACAATTGGAACATGGAAATTGTATTTTATGGATTTTATATATTATGTCCCTGCTTATGGTTTCATAGGGCATTAATAAGGGTCAATTAAGAAAGAAAATAAATAGTGGGACCATGTGAATAAATCCCTTGTCAATTTTCATTAATATCTTATGTAATATTAAATGAATCTTATGTTACTCTTGCAACATTAATGTGATTGTTACAAATCCCATGGGGTTCAATATTTAGTCCCACATTTCTTGGGTATCCATAGAATTAACCCTAATCCACGTATGTCATATAAGTACTTTTTACTTTTTACAATAGGGATTATTACATAGTATATGGGTGGTGTATCTAAATTTGACATAGAAATAAGTATTTCAAAATTAATCTTAGGCGGTATATCTACTAATTTTATGCGAAGTTGATTCCATCTTCCTAAATCCCACATGGTTCATCCTTTATAAAAATTTCATTACAAAATAAACTAGGTGTGTTCTTCAATCTTACATGGGGATCCTAGCATCATTTTTAAAACATTTCATTTGGGCTTCTCCATGGAATTGATTCTGACATAGAGTTTAACCCATGAATATCAATCTTGCACAATGGTTCATATGCTCATTTTATCGTATTGTAATGGAGGAAATTATTTTTATTCCCATGTATCTGACTCTCCTTATTTAATATTCATTCCAAAAAATTAAAAATAAAATCAATTTTTTTTTCAAAATTTTATGACAATTTATAACTAAATCTAAAATAGTAATAAATTATTTAAAATATTTTTTATCCTATTTTTTTATTATAAACATCATTTATACTATTAATTGAAAAATAATAATATTTATATATTCTAATATAATATTTATATTGGTTTTAATTAAATATATACTAATTTTTTTAAATGTAGTGGATTTGTCAATGAAAAATAATTCTAGAGATAGTGGTGGGGTAAAAAATTTCCCCATACCTATAGGATAAGGATTCAATTATAATATTGATCTAACTATTACCACAACTCTTTAATCCATTTTTTATTTAACTATGGAAATATTTAGGTCCATCATATTCTAGGACCTCTCTAAATGAGTGATATTTATCATTGGGAGTGCCTTCATTTTCAAGGAATCTTAAGTGAGGATCCTATAAGTCACTCCATCACATTGACTGTGTGTCACTCCATTTCCATTAGAGTAGTAGAGTTTCACTATATTGTCCTACTAACATATCCAAATTTTTGGTTTTAGGCATAGTTTTAGGTAATGATGTTGTAGGTTTTCTTGTTGGGAAAACCTTGTTTCACATTCCATGAGGTGAAAAACGTCCCCAAATTTACCCTGACTATTTACATGTACATTAAGAGTATCCACATGGAAAATATTTTTGTATTTAATTAAATAATTCTATTAGATAATAACATATTTTTTGAATAATGATGAATTTCATTCCACTGGAAGAGAAACCATGTAAACATGGTAACACAACTGTCCAAAAAAATAAGATTGTCAGCATGCCCCAAAAAATATATTCAAATGGGTTTGAGGTGATGGAATTTTACCCACATGTTAAAATAACATATATTATTTATTCTTCTTTTAGTATCTTTATAATCACATATAGTGATGTGTTTAGGGGATAAAATAAGATTAGTAACTTATATATGTGTAATTCCTTCCACAAAATGTCAAATCTCTCCTTATATTAATGAATGACCCTTTCCATGATCAAACCAAGTACAAAATTTTCATTTTTTATTGATTTATTTAGAATTATTCGGATCATTATTTCCCACTCTATATTCCCATCAATATGTAAAATAATTTATTATAATCATTTCTTATGTGCACTCATTAACAAGGGGGGAGCCATACTGATCGATTGTTAACTACCTAAAATTTCACTATGGATTTTAATGGGCCTATAAAAAATAGTGATACTTTGATATGACTCTGACATAAGGAGGTCCTATTTTTTGAGGTTATGTATCATATAATGGGTGAACATCTTGTTAAGAACCATTAGGGGGAACACAATGGTTGGTGATTTCATTATGATTGATATTTAGATGATATATATGGTTTCCTTCCTTATTATTATAGGGAGGGCCACCTCAATGAGAATCCTAATGATGATCTTTATAAATATTAATTTATTCATCATTACCAATGGGATAACCACTATATTTACTTTTCATCCGATTAATATGGGGATAACATCCATGGTTACTGTTGAGTTTATTAATATCTTGTGGAGGACTTTGAATTCATATATTTAATTATTCACCAAAGAGAGTACCTATGTGGTAGATGATTTTTTTTATTTTAATCATGGAGAGGACCTCCACTTTATTTTTCTTCTTTATCACCATAGAAAGAAACTATTTGGTGAATTATTTTTTTATTATCGTCATAGAGGGTACCTCATTATCGACTTCTTTTTCATCATGGGGGGAAATTCATGATTGATTCCCTTAGGAGGATCTCAAAATATGATCAACATTATATGGATTAGTGGGGAATTACCTCCATATTGGTTTATTGATACCCTATGGGAAGGAACTATACATTAAGAACTATAAGGAATACCTTCTAGGTTGTTGTATTGATCTTCACCAAGTGAAGGAACATCATGGTTGCTCTTTATCATGTTTTGGGTGGGACCTCTATAATAATAACTATGATGAGGACTTCTATTGTTTCATTTATATCATATACCATGGTTATGGCCTATTAATCTAGTTTTTTTATTGTTACCATTGGTAGGATGTTCATTTTTTCCATTGATGTCATCATGGAAAGGGCCTCCGTGATTAGTACTCTAGTTATGACCTCTAGAACTACATGAGATCTCAATATAGGGGGACCATTGGGGAAGAAATTTTCTATTATGATGATGAGGAGACAATTATCAAAGTTTCAAGAGTATATATTAATTGAATATATCAATTCCTTCAAATAATAATTTATAATTTTCTTAGAGTTACTACCAGTATATAACACCATGTATTGGGGAAATTGATAGACTAAAAGGAAAAAACATTATTTTAGGAATTTATTCTTTACATTCCCTAGAGGTCCCTCTACCTGAGTTCCATGGTCAAGATACCATGTTGAAAATTATTTTTTATGGGAACAAATAATTATATATATAAATATTACATTATTTTATTCCAATATTCAATAAATCTACCAAATATATTTTCTTTGAGAGTGTAAATTGTTAGTGTATTTGAGAACTAGATACATAACAAACTTATTTTAGTAAAAATCGTAAAAATACCATAGAAATATTTTATAACTAAATACACTTCACAAAAGTAAACTACTTAATACATTTATTTATATCATGGTGAAAATAAACATAAAAAGTGTGAGATCTGAATCCCATCATGAGTATACAAGGGGGATATCATCTGATGATCATTACTGAGAATACGATAAGAATAACTATATGAGAACATCATTATAGGATAAAAAAACAGATCAATCATGTCATAGACTATATATCATAATTCATGGAATAGTGATTTATTATAAGAAAATAAATGAGTCATAATTGTGAGGAATCATCAATAATCAATTACGATTAATAAGAGTATATCATAAAATTAATACATAATATTATGGTATACACATAATTGTAGAAAATAATTTTCATTTTCAAGGATATCTTCCATGAATATCATTGTGTATAGTGTCTTATTTTTTATTAGTTTCACTCTATATTATGATCATTTCCTTAGTCATGGATCACTTCCAAAACTATCATAGTGGATAATGTCTCTTAATAAAATGGGATCACTCTTTATTTTAGTTCATATTTTTCAATGATATATAGTTTAGTACCCTATACATTGGTGGGATATATATTATGGTCCTAGACGTCTTATGATGAAATCATTACATATGTTTTCAATAATATCATAAAAAATTTCATCATTTCATCATATCTTGATTAACCCCTAGGAAACAAACCAATTTGATGAAATCATTCTTAAATAATTATTATCATAAGTTATCTAAAATAATTGATTGTATCATAATAGAATATACCTAATAAGTTATACAATTCCATAAAATATTTTGACATAGATGAAAAATTACATTTGTGAAATAATTTAAAATATGTTTTAAAAAATAAACATAAAAAATAACAATGAAATTAGAAACATTTAAAAAATAAGAATCCAAGAATATTGGTAATAAACTTTTCTATGTGAAACTTCATAAAGGCTTATATTTTTATTCCTTATGGATTTTAGATATGGTGGTTTTAAAATCCTTCCATGTCATATACATTAAAATATAACATTTGTTTCAGACTTTTTTAAAAATTCAAAAGTGAGATTTTTGAAAAAAACATTGAAATGATTCCTTTAAAAAAATTTCGTGAAATTATATTTTAATAAAAATGAAATTTTTAAACATTAATGTATACTTAAAAACTAGTATTAAATAATTTTATGAAGAGGTATATGGAATAAAGTAACCCAACCAAAAGAGATATATATGTTCTGCTTTTATTAGCAACATATTTTGGTTCTTTTTTTGAACCGAAGATTTGAAAATGGTAGTAATACATATAAATTCATAGACATAAAATGTTTAGAAGAATATATATTTGTTGTTGTAGGTAAATATAATAAATATTTTTATAATATATTTTAAAACAAAAAATAACCCAAAAAATAATATAAAAACATAAACCCTTACCGCTTTGGTTACAATTGAATCATAAACCAATAGAAAGAAATAAAAGATAACGTATCCTTAAATTCCATTAATATTATTAGATTAATGATATAATATATCAATGGTGGAATATATACACCATATAAAAACAAATAGTTTCATAAT
This sequence comes from Viscum album, assembly GCA_963277665.1. Classification (NCBI taxonomy): domain Eukaryota; kingdom Viridiplantae; phylum Streptophyta; class Magnoliopsida; order Santalales; family Viscaceae; genus Viscum; species Viscum album. The sequence goes on along the minus strand of OY728129.1, from coordinate 39,285,065 downwards.
GTAAAACATGTCTCAACGAAACAATATTAAGATGAAGAACCCTCTCATATTTTCTGGACATTCTTTTACATTCTGTTTGTCCCTTTTATAATAAATTTAGATTTATTATTCATTTATACCAGAACCATATTTAAAATTATCTTAAAATATATCATTCCCCTAATATTTTCAGTTACCCATTTATTAACAATACCCTATTAAGATCTAAATATGGTTGTTAACGTTTTTTCTTCCCATTAGAGTTTTAATCCGACAGTCCCTATCCTTATGAAATAGACATCGTTTCAATATATAAACAATTTTATTCACATTATAATTAACATATATATTAATTATATAAACTTTTATAAGCATTTATTTTAGTGGTTGATGAAAAATTGGTTACATCGCTTCTCGGTGACCGTAATATATGTATACACTGCAGTGATGTTTTAATTTTCCTATAAATATAAATAATGATATAAAAATTATATTATAACATTTAATAAATTTAATTATGTCATAAATATCTATTATATTAATTAAATATAACCTAATTACCATCCATGATAAAAAATAAATGAAAAATGAATCAAATCGCTTTGAAGAGGTAGTATACCACACGCCCACACGAGCGACACAATCATTTTATAATGGATGTGGTGGTAAGATGGTAGATAGTATTTTATTTTCATAAAATAATAATTTTTTAATAATAATCATATATATCTACTAAATATATCTATATAACAATCCCTGATATATTTTAAGGAATAATAAAATGAATCTCTTCATAGCGACGGTAGTTCGTATGTACGCATGAGCGTTAATATTATATTACATTAAATACATAGAAGATAGAAAAAGGTTGTATCATTAACATAGAAAAATATTAATTCATCAATTATACTAATTTATTAATGTTAATATATTTGTATAATATTTTTATGTGTTTATGGTAGAAATAAACTCAAAATATGTCGACAGGGAAAATTACCACTTCTCAAGGTATCTTCTATTGCAATACAACTTAATCCTCCTTGAGGTGGTTTTTTTGTTTGAAAATGTCCTCTAAAATTTGTGTAGGGATGTTTATAATTATATTTGTAGGTATTTTCTAAAATATATTTCTCAATTGATATTTAATATCAGATGAAGAGGTTCCCTTTTATATGTGAGTTGGGTGGACAACATTTTTTTGAAACTTTATTATAAAATAAAGTCATACTCAAGTAAATTGGATCCAAATTGTCATATTTTTTTAAGAATATAAGTGAATGTTGAAAATAAAATCAATAAGATGGATTTAATTAAGTTTTATTTTATTTTATATATTATCCCTTAGGTTAACACCTATTTAATACTCTTATTGCCAACTAGAGTAACAAGATTTTTACCATGGAAACTATCCACTATAAACAAAAATTATGTGGACTATATTATATTTTATTAATTATTATGATTAAAAAATATTAAATTTTAATTAAATTATTCAATTTATATTAGTATTAGAAATTAATTTAAATATATGCACATGAAATATTTAAAAATTATTTTAAGATAAATTTTAGTTTTAAAAACCTAAAAGATTTTATTCTCATTACTTATCTAGTAAAAACAAATAGATAAATATTACTAAATTTTATTGAATATATATCCTATTAATTTAATGAATATCATTTTTAAAGTTATTTTTTAAATTTTTTAATATAAAATACATTATACAGAATAAAAATTATTTTTCAAATTAAATGTCACTTTTTTCCCTTGTAATGATTTTATGTTCATTTCTATCCAATTAATAGCCAATATATAAATGAGTATTCCTTTGGTTATATTCATCGTAAAAATTTTATTTTCATTATTTATAAGGTATGAATATAATTTTTTAGATAAAATACATAGTATATACCACAATCAATTCTTTGAAAATTAGGCCTTATATCATTTTATTCATTTCATTAAAATTTGAGTCATTATTTCTAAATAATTAATCAATATATTTTTATTAAGTAAACTATTTATATGTGTCTTTCATAATTAATTTAGTCTCATTTAAACTCTCCAATCCACCGGTTATACTATAATAATCATATTTAAAAAAAAATATTTCATTAGTATATCATGGATTATATAAGATCGGTGTTGTGTGTAATGAATGTTTTTGATCAAAGAATATATATTAAAAATAATTATAAATTTAAAAATCATGGGATGATAAATTATACCCTTTATAATATTTATTGCCTTGAAATTATGTTACTCTAGTATAAAAACATGATGATACTTTATCCTCATCATATCCTTGGGTTCTAATGTATCTTCTCCAAATTTTTTGTTTTTTCACATAAATCTTAGTAGATGACTTGTCTTATTTCATAGAATGTTCAATATGTGATCTAGAATCACTAAAAATTACTAATAATATTAATGATCTTTATTTATCTACATAACATCTGTATTTAGTACATGTGATGGATAAAGTGTGTACATATTCAATTAATAATCTCACAGTGACTAATATATCTAGGGATAGACCTTCCTATATTTCATTTTATTTATTTTTGATAACACCTATTTAAATCGATGAGGGGGAACCCTTAAAAAGACCATAGGCTTTATGGATTACATGACCCATAGGTCATGGACATTACAAGACCCATACGACTTAGATGAATTTATCTAGATAATAACTACATTAAACTACTCCTACCTACCTTCTACATCATGATATCTCCTCTCCACCCTTTCATGGATATATGTCTCGGCATCCCATGGATTCTCAAGATGGTCCTACTAGAAATTACATATCCTCTATTTCTTCTAGTAACATTAGCTTCTACTCTGGAGAAAGATCCTTCTATGAACCCCCATTTGGAATCTACTCTGTGTAGCTTCTTCCCTATTTATTAATCACAATTTCACTAACTTCAAACTCTAGATCTCATCAATGATCATCATCATAAATTGTTTACATAATATGAGATTTCCAAGTATTCTACAGAATTAAACTATACTAAACTACCTTTTCCTTATCTTTTTTGTGTCCCAATATATTTACCCCCATATAATCCTACCATGTGGGTGTTTTTCACAAATTTCCATAGAGGGATTTATAAGGATCCATCAAAATACTCAAGTTAAATATATTTTTATAAATAAATTACTACAGGAAGTTATATGTCTAAAAACCCATTTAAATACATGGAAGAAGATATCTAATTATATTATAGGGTTTCAATAGACCTTTGAGACTGACCATCTATCAATGGAAAATATGAAATGATAATTTTCAGCTCTAGATTCAATGATTGATGGTAGTTCACTAGAACATCAAGATAAACCTTATAGATCAATTAGAAACAATAAAATGTAATGTTATATGAACCATTATCACTTCATTAATGTATAAATAGGAAAGTTGGTCACAATATAAATCTACTCTAAAAAAATAAAATTTATTTAATTTGTAAGGTGACCAACTATAACAAAAAAAATTCTTAGCGTTTAGTTGTCTAGGGGAGTCCTATGAAATGAAATTATTGTGGTTTTTTCTCTTTTGAATTCTAGTATGGGTACTGATTATAGAATATCGTTATACATATTATTTTCATCAATAAATTGATGGCATCTCTTGAAGTGAGATTCATACCCCATAATATCCTATTTCATATTTCTCTCCTATAATATTGTTTGAGATCTCTATACATCTTCACACATAAAATATTAAATAAGAATGAGGAGAAATATGCTATATGCAAAAATAAACCTTTAATTCTATTATTATTGTGATATATATTTATTTCTTACACTTAATCATTCCATTATTATCATAATTAAACCAATGAATTCTGTATAAATTTTCTAGGCTCTATACCATCCTTCTACAGATATCTAATCTTCACCTAAATTGAATATTGACCATTTAGCTGAAAAATATTTTATCTTTCTTATTTCCTTATGATTACAAGGTTCATTCTAAGAAAATATAAAATTATTGGATCACATTCAATACAAATCAATGAAAAACTAACATTTTCTTCCGTCGTAGAGAATTATTCACCTTATTCCCCTTTCATAGGTGTTATGTATTGAAGATAAACAATCATTAATCAAACTCAACCATATTATTTACCACATATTCAACTATTTTTTCATAAAGATATAATTTATTTATTTATGATCAATATATGTATCCCAAAAAATTCACTATATAAATAAAAAATATAGGTTCTCAATAAAAAATACCACTAGTAACATTGATTCATGCATTAGGTAATTTTCCACACTGGTCTTAAAATTTCAGGAGAAAAATCATATCACCATTTTATTTATCTTAGGAGCTTATCCAGGTCCATTAGTTAATGCATAAAAATATATCTTAAACTCTACTCTACTATGGGGTACTATGTTCATGGATGAACTATACATTAATCTATTTATATCCTTGGAATTTTCTTCACATTAAATAATCAAATATAAATTTGATCCTTTCCACACCAAATTGGTTATTTTTTTTGATATACATGATAAATTTCTCCCCATAGATTATTAGTATCTAGAAAACCTAAGAAAAATATTGATTTCAATTATCATGTTTGGACTAGGTCATTTTCTAACAACCTTCATCTTTGAAGGATCCATAAATATACCCTATATTATTATAACATAACCCAATAATGATACATTCTACAACAGAAATTATAGTTACAATATTTGGAAAAAAAATTATCCTTCCTTATTGGTTTTAACATATATCCTCAAATTATATTCATTCTCATTCTTTAACTTTCATTATATATAATTGTTATCTATAAATACTATCAAAAAATGATCAAGGTAGTCTCTAAATAATCTATTAATTAGATCCAGGAATATATTTGTTTAATTACTAAGTCCATACCAAATCATTATAAATTCATAATGACAAATCCTTGTATAGAAGGATATCAATGGTATATCATCCTTATTTAACCTCAATTAATAATTCGTAGAATGATGGATAATAATTGAAATTTATTAATCTCAATGAATCTGATTGGACAAGTCACCAATAAAGGGTTGATGATATTTCCCATGATATTGATATTGTTGTGTTATAAATAATCAATGTAAAGACACATTTACTCAGATTTCCATTTAATAATATTTATTGGTGAACCTTATGGTAATGCACACAGGAATTTCAATCCATTTTCTTGTTTCTCATATATTTACTTCTTTAATTCCATAATTAAAATCAGGCCCATTATATTAAGAGTCTTTAAAATTTATATAACATGAGGTTTGAATTATATTGAAATATCAACCCAAGGAGTTAGTGCTATACTAGTAATCTATATATAAAATAATTAATATATTCTTGAAAATAAGATTATCTTCAATGTTATGTTTCTCTACAACCATTTCTCATAATTTCCACCAATGAATAGGTGGTAAGTCATAAATAATGAAGATAATTTCTATTGGTTGTACATGGTCATCCTCACACGTATTGATAATCATAGGTTGAATCACAATATATAATATGACTTAAATTCACTAAAAACTATTTTGGGAATATATACATATGGAGAGAGAGATATATCGGGGGGGGGGGGTCTATTCACAATATCATAGTATAATCATATAGAGGAATAATTGCAATATTCACAAGACTAATTTTCCAACAAACATATATAAGAGTTTAGAAATAGAGATGAGATGTGATTGTTATTCCACTATGATTATTTATTGATAATTAAATATATAATAATTGTGGATATATATTAACTTTCTCAGAGAATTTTCATGACATAAATTAAATCATAAAACGATGATGAAATTGTATAATTCAATATTTGAGTGTACGTATAACCACGTCAACTTCATAGTTCTATCTCTAATCCCATACAAAAACCAAATGGTTTTTATGAGAAGCAGGAATCATTAATTAGATTTTGAAATCAAATACATATAAAAATCATTCCAAATATATACTAAAGTATCATCATTTATTATGAATTATGACAATTTAGGTTTATCTGATCTCAATTTCAATTCATCATAGGTTGTCTTGGGTTCTATCCTCATTTTCCTCATAAAATAATCCCTAAAATTAACTCGACCGTTCTTTGATACCAACTAATGTAAAATAATGCATTACATAATTTTTTATATTATTTTAGATAAATAATAAATATGTATCAAAAAATTTTCATCCCTATAACCATAATTTTTTAGTGAGTTTGAAGAATAGATATGTAATAAAATTATTTCATGAAATATTTTAATCATCCCATTAAAATTTCTTCCCACATAGTACCCTTCTTAGAAATACCCTACTTAATTAATTTTTTCCTTACATTTGGAAAAAGAAACAAAAGAAAGGTAATGTTCAAAATCATATTAATAGTAATCATGGGAGATATAAATAGATAGTCATAAGTCTGCATATGATAAAAATAAGGATATGAGAAAATAATCATAATTTATAAATATATACACAACATTACATGGACTATAAATCATCAGTCATGATATGTGGAATTACCGTAACATATGAAATGAGTTATAATAGTGTGAAATCACCAATAATAAATCATGGTCCATGAGATCATATCACAAGTATAATACATATGTTCATGGATTACACATAAGCATAATAATCATTTCCTTAGTCAAGGATAATTTCTATGTCTATAATAGGGCAAAAAGTAACATATAGAATTGGGTTCACTCATCATTTTCATAATTTCCATAGTGAGTTCTCACTACCAATACTAATATAGTGGAAAGTTTTCCTTACTAAATGGGATCCATGCCTCATTTTTTTCATATTATCACAAGAAACCTAAATATTTACAAATTTCAATAGAGGAATATATAATCCAACTCCCTCCTATAATATTACTAAATCCCACATAATGGTGCAACATGTTTTCCTGAAAATAAATCAATTAGTCATTTCATAATTTTTATATAGGAAAGAAATTATATTCAAGAAATAATCCTAATAACATCACTATTATAAGAAATATAGAAAAAAATTCAATCGTATAATCAGATTATATCCTCAATGAAAGAAATAAATCCTTATAATGTGTTGACATATATAAAACATGTATTTTTAAAATAATTTAAAATATTCTTTGAAAATAAAAAGAAACAATCCACTTTATTTGGGTAAAATAAAAAAATTATATTTATAAAAAATTGGGAAGAATATCTTATTTATAAAACATTCAAAACATGTAAATGATGATTCACAGTGAACAGAAAACATGAAGGTTGGAATATACATTAATATCATACATATTAAAAGAGAATATTACTATCACAATTTTTTAAAATTTGAATAGTGTGTCGTATTAAAAATCATTGAAATTGTTTTATTCATTTGAATATAAATTTAAAAATATTGAAAATAAACATTTTAACCCATGTTATTATACGTAAAATATTCCCATTTTTTTGAAAGGGGTATATATGGAAAATATTTCCAACCAAAAGAAGAATAATAAAGTTTACTTTTCCTAAAAACATTTTTTTGTCCAATTCGGGAACCAAACTAGTGAAAATTTTACTAAAATATGAAAACCCTAAAAATAAACATAAAAAATAAAATATATAGTTTTTAATAGATAAATAACGTATATTGTCCCAAAATGGAAATTGAAAAGAAAATAATCCTAATAAAAATGATATTATAACATAAACACTTACCATATTAGTAATTCATACCTATTCATGAGTGATGTTTTCATATTAAATCTATGTTAAGTGGAAATGAAATAAGAATCACATATCTTTGTGGAGGTGGTAGTTAATATATACACACGACAAACATTATTTTTTTAATGAATTGGAGCTTAATAATGTAGATAAAATTTAATCTTTATAGAACAATTTTTTTTAATAAAAATTGTATATATCCATTAAATTCATATATCTTACCATATATAAGCAATGATTATATAAAAAATAAAATACAGTTCATCATAGATATTGGAGTCCATAAATACAAATGTGTAATGATTTTATTTTCCATTAAAAATAAAGGATATAAAAAACCATTTTAATATTTTCATAAAGAAATTTAAATATATTAAATATATTTTTTCATCATATTAAGATTGATATAGTATATTTTGAGGACTTCAATGATGAAAGAAACTCGAACTAAATTTTTAAAGACAATTACCTCTTCCTCGGGCATATTCCTTTAGATTGCTCCTTAAGCTTTACTGAGACTATCTCTTGGTTAGACTATGACCACTATGAAGTTATAAGAAATGATGGGAAGGTATTTGGTAATATATGTTCTTAAATATAGTGCTCATGTGGTGTGGATAATTGAGAAAATGAGGTCCCCTTTATAAGGGATGTGGATGGAAAACATTTCAATATTTGATGATTTTTTACATAATTTTTTTTACTCAAGTCAAGTGGATCTGAATTACATCTTTTCAAATGTATTATAGTTTCTATCAATATTAAAACAACCAATGTGATTTAAGGAAGTTAGTTTTTGTTATTTTCAATGTTATCTTTTAGGTTAACTACTATTTTAAACCTTTTAACCTCTACCATTGTAATAAGACTTTAACCATGGTAACTATTTATAATGGATAAAAATTATGTGGAACAAATAACCTAATATAAATTACTTTTATTAAAATTCTCGAATCCATTTTTCAATATTTAAGTGGTATATTTTATATCTAGTATTCGTGCACAAAAATCCAAAACACTATTTCTATAGAATAATTATTTTAATGTTTAAAAATGTTTTATTTCTCATTAAGTTAGTTATTACGTCTAATAAGTGAATACTTATATATTTTATTGAAAATTATTTTTACATATTTGATTAAAATAATCATGTATAGTGATTTTGTTAAATTTATTATGATTAACTATATTACAAAAAATAATATTATTTTTTAGATAAAATATATCTTGTATACCATGAAATGATTATATCCTCTTTTTTATCCAATTAATAGGCAATGTTAATCTATTTATTCCTTTTTCTATAAACATTATCAACATATTTTTCCATTTATCTATAATGGTAAATATATTTTATTTCAGAAAAATACATAATATAGAAAATATATAATTCATAAAATTATTTCATATATGGTATTATTATTATCATTAAAATTTAATTAAATATTTATTAATAAAAAATCTATAATGTTTACTTAAAGAATAATTTTATAAATTCTTTTTATAATTTAGTTAATCTTATTTATAAAGACTAAAATAATTACTATGGGATAATAATTACAAATATTTCTAATATTTAAATAGTATATCATGGTTCATCTAAGATTAGTTTTTAGTGTTACTAAAACTATTTAAAACATAAAATTTATTTAATGGAAATATATATTCTAATTCAGTGGTATCTTTTTTTATTGTTCTATGGATTCTTTAGGGATTGAGTCTGCGCGGTGATTATGATTACCATGGTTAGTGGTGGATCTATTGGGATACTTATAGTTTTATGTTAATTCATAGGGGATTTACTAATAATATTTATTAATATTATGGAGATGGGTTTTTTCTCACTCTTAGGATAACTTAAAAAACCATTGGGTTTTGTGATGGGGGGACCAACTAACTATTAACTCATTATTGGTAGGACGGTCATTGGGGATCCATCTCTTCTAAAAAAGAACATTTTACCTCAATAATATATAAAATTTCATTGTGTAGGTGCTCATGTACCTTGTAATTGTACACCTGGAACTGAAGGCATCGGTTTAGTGATGGTGTTCCCTAGAGTTGTGAAGCCTATGTAGATTGTTCTTTGTAAGTATAGATTTGCAGTTCCCTTCATTGGTAATTTATGGAAACATGATTTTTTTGTGGATACCCCAACCTTGATCATGAATTTGATGAATTTTGTACATTCATTAAATATTCAATCAAGATATTATGGGAAATATGAGAGATAAAAAATGAATAAGTGAACCATCAGTGTAGTATCAAAAATGTAAATGAAAATCCAATTAATCTCTTCAATAAATAAATGATTTCATAAATTGTTTATAAATATTTTATTTTATTTTCCCAATTAAAATTATTCAATTTGGTTATTAGGGTAATTTTTTGACTCTCACTTCTCAAAGGTGTGTGGCATATCAGTCAACTATGGATGTTATGATGGATCATTCATGTTGATGTTGGTATGGGAAGTCATATCATCTCACTATAGATATTGTTCCAATTTAGAATACTCTGACTATTATAAGAATGTTATTGAAATAATTCATAGTAATAAAATAGGTCTCGCTTTCTCTAAAAGAAACTAGTTAAAATTATATATTCATGATAATATTGTATGTATGAAATGTTCGCAATTTACCCCTGATGGTTAATTAAGATAGGTTCTAAAGTTATCAAGAAATAAAATTTTAAAGTTTATCTCCATCAAGGGAGTTGATATTTTCTATTAATTTTGGATCAAGACCATGAAATGGGATCCCAATGTATCCCTATAAAGTGTATCATAAACCATAAGGTTTTTTTTCGATTAATGAGTATAAAATATTAACTTTTATGACAATGTGACAAAGAGCATAGTAGATTCATTTATGTTTTTGTTGTAATAAGTGCTGAATTTTTTAATAGTAACTAATCCATGGCCAATAATGGGCCATTAAATATTGTGAAACAAGGACCATATTGTATTTTTGTATAAGGTAATATGACATGGACCGATTTTAACAATTTTAAGTTGTTGTAAAATTTGGAAATCAAAACTAGTTTCTACAATTTTTTAGAGTTAGACATAGTCATGAGCATACAATTCATATTCATCCTAACATAAGAGTTTTAATGAGGTGGTTTAATGCTTGAACTATATTGGAAGACCATTTTTCTTCTTCTTTGATTAGTTAGTAACTAGCTATGAGTGAAGAATGATTTAAAACATAGAAGGTCTGAAAAAGTGGGAGGATATTTGAGACTTATAGTGTACTCGAATCTTTTTTATATCCCTATCACATTAGTCTAACACATTTATGTTAAATATATTCTTAATATTGTTGAATACTTGTTTATAGTATCATGGAAGAGTGTATGTATCTAGGATAGATCTAACGAGTTATTTTGAAATAATGATCCTTTTTATCAATTATATACATAATTTATTGTACCCTAATGACCCTATAGGTTATATAGGACAACCATTGATACAATCAGGTATATTTGGATGACATTGTAGATGGAATGGTAAAATATTCTTGTCGATATTTTTCTTAAACACCAGTTTGAAAGAAAAATATTTTGGATCATTGGAGAAAAAGGGTTCGAATTCATCCACATTGGTGGCTAGGATATGTAGATCACCCACATATGGCCATAAAGGTGTGGTTTGGAGCCATTTAGGATAGGTATGGGAGTGAATGTACTATAGAGATACATTTGAACCACTCAATTTAGAATTGTTTAGAGAGTAGCTCGACATAGGGTGGGTTTGACTAATATGCGAGGAAATATTGTGTATAGACTAAAATAAAGAGCTTAAGTGAACTGGAACCATTAACATCTCATAATGGGGTATTTTTTTCCCTGGTATGGGACATTGAATGACTGGGATAATCAAAAAATTTCTTTATTTGGGGGATCATCATGAATGGTTATTTATCTATATCATAGATATGTCATGGGTGAGGTTGTATATCCCAAAGGATTTGGTTTTAAAAAAATGTAGATGACATAAATTCCACTAGTACATATTTATTATTCAATTTTTTATCATAGAAGGTCGAATATTGGAAAATTTAGGGGATTTGGTATTTTTTGGTGTTTTGTGGCTCTCTGCTTAGACTTGTGGAATTTTATCTCAGCAATGTGTTACATTTTCTCTCTATAAGGGTTTGTAAATTGAACACCTTGGGGCCTTTTATATGGAATTATAGAATTATGTACCCATGAAATTGTGATTAGAATTTATAATTTCCCTAAATTCCCATGTGAAGCATTGGGAACATGGTGCACAACTTTTTCATGATGTCGAACATGAAGGTTCCACATTTAAGTGTGTGGGTCCTAAATAGGATGGTGCAAATGATGCGGTCATTACATGAGGTTGGGAACTCTAAGAGTTTGGTCAATACATTAGGCAGAGTGTAACATGTGGTTGAGAACCACATATGTATGGGTACTCAAATTAGGGTATGTTCCTAGTATTACTTCTTCAATTAGTAAATTTTCAATTATTTTATTGAAGGTTGAAACATATCATAATTTTACAACTTATAACATATAATGAATAAGAGATTTTTATATGCAATTATCCTTATTATCATATATATGTGTCATATTTTGATATATTTACCTTACATAGTATCTTATAAGATATATAATAAATAAATTACATGAACCATAAAACAAAAATTGAACATAATTTTATTCCCGTAATTTATAAAATATAACTAAAATGATAAATACATTATTTTGAAATAAAAAAAATTAATAGGATTATAAATAAATTTAAATAACATTTCTAGACTTCCAGAAAATATAGAGTTGTGGTCTCTCTAAAATAAAATATTACTGGACATCGCATTAATAAGAATGAAAATGATTGGAGACTGTGAGAGAATTATTTTATTGATTTATAGTGAAATTTGAGAGCATAATATGTGAGTGAAATTTTGTTTATTTAAGGGTATATATAGGATAGAAAAAATAAAATATAGATATTGGAAATATGAAAATTTTTGTAATAGTAAATGGACCATTGGAATATTAACCAGGTTATTTGAGTAGTAGATTATCTAATTTCATTACACACAAAATTATGAATTCTAAAACTAGAATAAATGAACATTTAAGGTAAATAATCTAATATTATCTCATTAATTTTAATATAATTATGCATGAAATCAAGTGGTTTTAATTATATTTAAATTTAAAATTTTAATAATTATTTTTTAAAAATTAAGAAAATCTTTTGATAATATCGAATAAGAATATAAAAAACTGAAGATTTTTTTATAAAATAGTATAATTTTAAGGTTAATGGTAAAATAAGGTATGCAATAAATATAATAATATTTTCTAACATAAAAATATTTTTTATTAGTTAAATAAACTAATTGAAATTGATTATTTTGATGTCCAAAATTAATAAGGTAATTTATTATGACACACATTATCCCTCCCATGCCCCAAAGAAGTTGGCGGTAAGCAGGGTGTTTCACTAGAATCATGGCTATAATAGGCCAGGGGCTGGTGACTGTAACAAAGTAATCACGACAAATATATGGGAGGTGTTAACTCAAATAACCTATATATAACTACGTGCCTATATTATATAATGTAATAATGAATACTTGAAAAATAACCAATTTGAGTTCACTTTGATGGAGATAAAATGAATATCCCAATATTTCAAAAAGGGAATGTATGATAAACAAGGGAAAAATATAAGAGAAAAAACCCATGGTTTATATTATACTAAAATTATGTGAATAATTACGTTAAAACAAAACTATGACTCGAGTTAAACCAACAATAATCACTTCCAAGCACTATTATGCACTGAATTCACACCCGTCAAAGTCACCATAAAACATTGGTTCATCTGGAAAGATACAATAGCTGTGGTCATGATAATTTTGTATATTTGAGTATAAATATACCCAATTGTACTCCCCAAAAATGTTAATGTGGAATTACATAACATGTTAGCTTAAAATAATTTAAACTCTGATATACTTTAAGTGTTATGACTACCAAGGATAGAAGGAAACATCATATTCAAATCTCATCACTATGGAAACATACACTAGATGGAATATATATTTTTTATACATTACTATACCCATAACACATTAACTACCCTGCTTCCAAATCTCTAATATATACCCTTATTCAAAAGCCATGAGGGATTCATGTCTCACTAAAGGTTGTGTGCACCGGTCAAGGGGGTAAATGCCCCTATGGAGGACCCATGAGTTATTTCATGTAGTTTCATTTATTGAGAGGTTACTTATGTCACAGGTGGAGGAATCATAACCCATAAATATTGGTCAATATTTAAAGGTAAATTCAATATATAATGTATTACATATTCTCACATGAAAATATGAATCATAGTATATTATATATTATGAATTATAAGAATGCATGTGGTGGAAATATAAATAGACTTGATTCATGATTTCATATATACATATTTTTAAAAATATTTAAATGATTTTATAAAGAAATTTTTTTTGACTAAATAATAAGCAAAAAATAATAGTTTCCAAAATGTTTAAAATTATTTTACTTCATAAAAACATTAATTTTAATGTTTTATTGGTATTTTTATATTTATTTTCTATTTTATAAAATTTTTTCTATAAAATTAGTACCATATTTTGAGGTGGGATATCAAAATTAATTTATGATGATTTTTTTCCTACAAATCAAGTAAAGTAAATAATTTAATATTTATTAAATAATGATGTCAAGATGAAATCATTCTGTATAAAATATAATTATACATATATGAAAGAAATATGATTACCCAGAAAGGTGTAAAATACTATTATTTTCCCTATAATAGAACAATAGTTCATTTATTGATCATCTACTAATTGTATTTTCATTATTTTACCTAAAAATACATAGCCATTCAGGTATAAACATCCCCTATAACCCCATTTACAAATAGAATCTATAAAAATAGATCAATAGTACAATTCCTACATCTATTCCTTATCTTAATCCCTTTAACTTTATTAGATATGTTTTGGTCTCACACTGCCCAATCCTTTCAAGGAATTAAGCCCTTAATAATGTTTAATTATTAAGGATATATTAACTCACCATTATCTTGGTTGCATTTCTCTTCTTCTATTATTATATTTACATTTTCATTATTAGTTAATCCTATATAATAATTAATTTTTATATCTCCCCAATATCGACATTATTATATTATTAAAAAAATTGTTATAAAATATTTATAATATATATCATATCTCTTTCCCACTTAACAAGTTCATACATAGTCGAATCAACCACCTACAAAGAAGATGAAATTTAATCATCAATCAGTTATTTATCCCCACCTTCATGGTAGTTTAGTATAACTTCATATATATATATATATATATTAATTTTTTGGAGGTAATGTACGTAATTAAAAACTAACAGATCTGAATAATGAGATATGGAAATAAAAATTGACTTATATTATCGAATTTCTCACCACATATTTTATCTTTATCTAAATGAATTCTCAATGGTGGTAATTTATTAAAAATAATAAAAATGACTATAAAATAATTCTACAATAATATTTTAACAACCACATGTATGTAGTACAAGATGTCTGAGATTGAAAAAGAAATGTAGGACCCAATGCAACGTATTTCCTATACTAATAAAATTTTCTTTAAGTTTAAAATATTTATTCTAACCCTATATTTATTTATTATTTATTTTTAAATTCATTTATGTTAGATCATAGTTTTCCATCCTAATTTTAGAGTATTACATCATATAATTTTCTTATAAACTAACTAAAATAATGTAAGTAAATTTCTACCTTCATGTATTTAAAAAACATTTTCATACAAGAATTTATTTTAGAATATTTAATAGATATTTTTATTCCACTTTTATATTTTTTATAAATATTTATTTCAATATATTTATATATTAGTTCATTAATTTCATATTTATTTATTCTTGTAATAAACAAAATAATTATTTGGAGTGGAGCATTTGTAATATCACTATTTATATCCTCTCACTTATTTTTTTGAATCCATTTCTTTTATTATTATTGAAAGTATTATTTATTTTAATATAACTGAATACCCTAAACTGGTCCATATTTATTTATATAATATTATCTATATATCTACCATATTCTCCGTGATTTTGGTTATGACATGATTTATGTGACCCTTATGAAAAACATATATTTTTTAAAAAGGGTATCTATGTATGATTATGGATTGATATATGACCATTTTACTAAGTAATTTCATGTATGAGACATAGGATGTTTAGAATATTATGTTGAATCAACAGGTCATTGAATTAAACTTCCCTACAATGCTTTGGGTTAATGATTATCACATGTGATTTCATATATGGTTCTTGTACCGAGATCATATCCCAATAATGTTTAATTAACATGGATCTTAAGACTTTTATTATGCTTATAGTCTTCAATTTTATACGTGTTCCATATTGTATTTTTCAATAAACCGGTTTCTATTTTCTTATTATGATGTTATTAAACTTATATTGTTATAAAAAACTTTTGTAACCACTCAAGTACAAATACTAATTCATGCCACTAAATATTTCTTATTCTTCTTTCTCTTATTGGCCACTTTGGGTCACCCTTTAATTGATGTATCCCTCCATGTGATCACAGTCTAAGAGGATAGGTATTAAAAAAATTACTGTTTAATATTTATTAATGTAATATGATTTGAATTTTCCATGAAATTAAACTATCAATTTTGGCATGTGTAATGTTTTATATTTTTATCTTAAAAATGATGTTTTAACTATGTTAGGGATTTATGAGCCTCTATAATACAGATTTATTTGAAAACTGTAGTTTTGAAAATAAATTGGGTAAACTCCATTAATATAAGAGAAAATTCATAAATTTTCTTGGAAAATATTTCAATGATTACATTTATGTTTGGTGTAAATGATCCAAATGCTTCTACATTATGTGTAATTTAAATTTTCCGATTAAAATATGGAAAAAATGTATTGAAAAATCACTTTGGAAAATCAAAAAATATATACTCTAAATTAGAGAATATAAAACACAATATAATTACTACACATTAAGAATGTAACATATTAAACAAGTATTATAAATCTAAAAATTCTTAGCTAAAACACCATATTTGAATTAATGAAAAATTGATTTAGTTAAGAAGAAAACAAAATGCATAGAGTATAAAGATACATATGACCATCTATTTTGGACCATTATCTTAATAAAATAGTATTCATGAAATTATAAAGATAGAGAATCAAATATTAGTAAGAACATAATGTTCTTATACTAAATATCCCTTTAGTTGTTTATCAAATACATTATAGTTTAAGAAGTTATAAAAGGTACTCGAGAATGCCTGTAACATAAAATCATGGAAGATAAGGCGGTAAACATCTTGAGAAATGATGATATTCTAGGAGATCCTATATTGTTCAATATTAAGAATTATAGATAATAGAGATTGATTAGAAATATTATTATTGACCTCAAAATAAAATGTTTTATAACTAAGGTATGTAATAGTTCACTGAACATAATTATCTTTTTAGAATGATAATTTCCCCTTTATAACCATCCATCAAGACTTCGGAAGTATTCCAGGTTATAGGATGTTAATATTATTCAAAAAATTATTGTTACCACATTTCTCCCCATTATTAATGATTTCAAAAATATGACCATATTAATCCGAGTTTCTTTTTAACCACATAGATAACCCCTTAATGAAATTGTATTTTATCTTTTCATATAATAATAACATGGTTTCACTTAGTTTATGCTGATTGATGGCATACTATATTATGAACTATGAGCATAAAATCATACAAAATATAATGCATTGGTTAATGCTTATATATTTTGAAATAATATTTATGGGGTATGGTAAGTTAGAAAAACATAAAAATGGTATCATATCCTATCAAGGATCTTTTATAATGACCCAATATTTTATTAATGAAAACTTTTATTGATATAATGAAATGTATTATTATGTAAAATGGTAATATAAAACATATTCACTTCCCTGGTTTTAAATTGGATTCTTAATATACCGTTAAAAATCGTTATCGTTGATAATATAGTCATTGAATAGTGATCACATGATTAGTATAAGTATAGGGTTTTAAAAAATCCAATTTACTCAGACATTGGAAGAGATGGTCTCATCCAGTACAATTTATATATAAGAATCAAAATTTTCAGATCTCAGAAAATAGGTGGCATCACTGGGCTTCTCTCTTGACCAAACCCAAGACAAGCTTCAACATGTTATGCTTGAACGGAATTGCCTATGGGAGAAGTGGAAGTTAATAGAGATTACCACCCGAGCGATGTCATCTGAGATGCCGCAAGAGTCTATCACCATCACACACCTTGACATTAGGTCTTATGAGTGTGTTATAAAGGGTTATGTAACAAGACCCTACCACTATGATTATGTGCTTAATTTTTTGTATAAAGATTATACATTATTTTTGTTATTTGTAATGGGTTTTAAAGCACAAATGGTATTTTTGGTTAGTATTTAAATAAAATTATAAAATAAATATTGACGAATTGGAAGAGTTTTTAATTTAGGTAATATTTTAATAAAATAATATATCTAAATTACTTATTAAAAAATATAAATAATCGTAAAATTTTTATATAAACAATTGAAATTTTTATTAATGTTTGAAAACTTTTTTTCTCAAAACCAAAAAATTTTAAATAAAAGTAGTTTTTTATTTTAAAATTAAAAATTCTCATAGTTATAAAATTATTTAGATAAAATGAATATATTTTTTGGATTATGTACATTGAATTTATCTAACGGTGGATTTTTCATAATTTTCTACGGCATTTGATTTTTTGGGTAAAAATTAAATACCGTTTAAATATATATTGTGTTTTATGACATCAAAATGACAAAATTATGTTTTAATAAAATAATATAAAGAATTTTGATCAAAAAATATATGTTTTATCTTAATAGTAATGTTTTTTAGATTTGTTTGACTAATTTAATGGTGCCTTAGTGGACCCTCCATGACATATAAAATATTTTAACTTTTTAAAATGATTTCATTCAGGGTGTGTCTCACTTCCACATAAGAAAGACAAATATTATTATAATCTTGGCCATATTCCTTTTAAAACAACGCTTTCCACTCCTCTTTGGGAAAACCCATGGGAAAAACCATGGGATAGTTTGTGTTTTTGATTAGTTAAATGTGTAGTGTCCAAAACCTAAATAATAAATAAATTCCTCTCCTTTACTATATAAACCCTCTCAACATCCCATTAATATTCACTCAAAACCTTTTTATCTTGAAAAAAAATGCCCTAATCTATCTAGAATCTTTCCATGGTGCCCCAATCTCTCTATAAGTCTCTCTCTTAAGCCATTGGGATCACAGTTATATGTAAGGGATTTCATATTTTCTCATATTTTCTCTCAATATCATTATTTTGTTATACCCATTTATTTTCAATAAAAAATGTTGGGGTATGATTTTTTACCACCCCTAATACTTCCCTCCTTATGTTTGAATGATGATATACCTATTTCCTTGTCATTAATTCCTCTCATTTACACCTGTTACCATGCCAAAATTCTGTAATGAATTTATCTCTCCTCAATCACATTCAAGATATTATTTCATATTATGCATATAAATTCCATTACATAACTTGTTAATTTTATTTACATAACCCCATTAATGTCGATTTTATGTATACATGATGATAGACCCATTTATCTCTTATCAACTCATTTTACAATTTCTATTTGATGTTGTTATTCTGCCAAAGTTACACAGACATTCCATGCTAAAATCATCATTTAAGTGAATACCATACCCATTTCTCTGTCAAGGGTATTCAACATTATGCACATGTACATGTTCATCGAGGACATACATTTGTGTATTACACATCTATTATTTGTGTAATAAATTATGATGTTTAATGGATCCATGTTTTATGATTGATGTGGAACACTTATGCATGAAATGATATTATTAAAAGGGTGGGCCCCGATAGCACTCCAATGCATTGGGTAAAGATTAGTATCATGATAAATCAATTGAAATGAGGGTTTACTCATGATAATTCCTGTTAAATATGGGTTTTCTCATGCTCCATGCAAAATTAGCCTTGTCTCGTGCTAATATCATGTAAAATGATGTTGTCATATTTCCATGTTATGATAATATTGATATATCATGTCTTTATGTTAATGTTTCTATTATAGTCCATTGATATGCCTATTTCCTATAATATATTTTATTGATCATTTTATGCCTTGTTCACTCACTTATTGGGCATTATATCTCACCCTTTTCTTATATTTGTTCTCAGGTTAGCTCAAGCAATGCTAAGTATGAAGGAATGTTATTGACATTTAAATTATGTTTTCAATAAAGATATTGTATTTTTATATCGTAACATGTCATGTAGTGTTCAAAATTTCCCATGAAACTAGACCACTCTATCCTGGAATTTGTATTAAGTTCATTTTTATGTAATAAATCATGTTTAAGTGTGTAATAAAGAGCACTGTTCTTATAGTTGGTATCAAAGGATATGTTTAGATATTTTTGGGATTAGGATTAGATATCAAAACTGATGTCCTTAGGGACAAGTCTTAGAATAAAAAAAATATCCATAAATTTTGGTTATTATAGTGTAAGTGGTATCTCATTACAATAAATCTTTCTCTGGATACGAATAAGTAGAGCTGGCTCTGGCACAGATTTATCTAGGGGTAAAACCGGAAAAAACCACTTTGAGCTAGACTCAAATAGGAACTAGTGCACAACAATGGGAATTTCTGAACTATTGGTAATGAAACTTCCATGGGATATGATTTGGAATATACATAGGTTTAGTATGAACCATTATTATTGGAATAAGAAAGCCCCTAAGAATATATATTGGGAAGTAGATAATGGGTAACATACATTAAATCCTATCAATGCATAATTAAGGAAATAAATGTTATTTATTTGTTATACATTATTTTCATTGGATACCACATTACGTGTTACCCATAAAAATATTTTTATTCCATCCATTGGCTGGTAATAGGATGACCCGGGATAACAATCGATGTGAAAATCAATGTGATGAATTTTTTAATGAGATTCCCAATCCGATGAGAGTGGTAATTACAAACTTTTTCACGATACTCTCTTAGTTTACTCATGTTTTTAATAGAATCATGGGCCAAGAGAAATGCCCAACCCCCCACCCCAATGAAAGAACAATATAAAATTTAGAGCTTCATGATACAAATGAGTCATAATTTTAATGAATCATATGACCCCTCAATATTTGAACAATGGTTCAACTCATTTGATAAGATCTTCTCCATACATCAATGTTCTAAATAAGAGATGGTTCTTCTGGCTACTTATCCTATAGAGGGTGAAACTGATCAACGATGGACATTGATCAAAATAGAAATCCTAAAGAATAAATCGAGGAATGGAAATGAAAATATTTCTAGAAAATTATTCTCGATAAATATTTTCCCCGAATCCTACATCTTAAGATGGAAAGGGACTTCCTTGACCTCGAGAAAAAAGATGAAGAATCCATCAGAGTATGTGAGGAAAAAATAAACCAGAAAAGAAGATACACCTATGTCTTTGTTGTTACCCATGAATGAAAAGTTTAATGCTTCTTTGGTGGGACAAAACCTATCCTATATAATACCCTAGTGATATATGACTTTGATAACTATGAGTAAATGGTCTGATGTGCCATAAAAGTCAAAATGGAGATCAAAAAACATCAAGGCTATCTTGGGGATAACAATTAGAAAGTGGAATTTAATTTTGGGGGTATGATTTATAAATCCAATAGTGCTAAGAAATTCCAGCACCCCACATTCCAATGGTGAAAAATGAAGCACCATAGAAATTGGTTGAAAGGGATGAGGAAATACTTTTTGTGTGAAAAAGAAGGGCACCTAGACATTAACTACTGACAAGAAAAAACTTCTACTTCGATAGAGGAGAGGAATGATACATTTGACCCTCAACGCATTTTTAATTTCTTCAACTACAATGAACCAGGGAAATTTGAAAACCAGTGCTATAAGCCAATCATTTTTTGAGGTAAACAACAACCTCCAAGGCAGCTAGCGTGAGATTTAGTCATCGATACTACTGATGTAAACCTCAACACTAAAGTTCTGACAGGTACTCTAGTTATTCATTCAAGAGTAGTGAATGTAATTTTTTATTATGGTTCTACTCATTCTTTTGTATCCCAAAAGTTTAGTAGAACAGTCCCAACACCATCAAAAATCATGGATGTAAAGATGTCGGTGAGAATGAAAAATGGGGAAATCATTTATTCCCATGTATATAACACCACCCCTATCATAATTTTTGGATTGAACTTTTAGGTGAACCTCATAATACTTCCTCTAGTAGAATTTCATAAAATTCATGTCATGGATTATATTTCCCTATATAGATCCAACATAAGTTTCTGTGAGAGGGAAATCACTCTCCATGTGGTGAATCGACCCACGATTATGTACAAGTGCATGGAGGATAATGAATCTTATTTAGAACAATCATCTCAAGTGTGGATACTACTACCCTATGAGCATGCGTATCTTGCCCATATGTTTGAGTCTATGGAAGCAACCACCCTTGAAGACATGCCTATTGTGAGGGAATTCACTTAAGTGTTCGCTGAGAAATTTCCTTGTCTTCCTCCTAGAAGAGATATTGAATTCTTGATAGATCTTATACCTGTGGATTTTCCAATATCCAATACTCCATAGAGAATGGCTGTTATAGAGATTTATGATCTAAAGAAACAACTACATGAGAATCTGGATAAAGGGTGTATACACCCAAGTGTTTCATGATGGGGTGAACCACTCCTCTTCGTTAAGAAGAGTTATTGGTCAATGTACCTTTGTGTTGATTATTGTGAACTCAAAAATTATAATAAAAACAAGTATCCTTTTCCATGAATTGATGACCTATTTAATCAGCCATGTGGAGCACAATACTTCTCTATGGTAGATATGTGGTTGGGATATTAACATGTTAAGGTGTAGAAGGAGGATATCCTAAAGACTGCTTCTCATATAGTATATGGGAACTATGAATTCATCGGAACATGTTTCAGACTCACTAATTCTCAAGAACTCTTTATGGACATGGTGAATTGATTTTTTTAAAATTACCTCATTCGATTTTTTGGTATCCTTTATAGATGATATTATAATATTCTCCAAAATCAAGGAGGAGCATGAGGAGCATCTAATCACTATACTAGAAACCTTATGAACGGATATTCTCAATGAAAAATACATAAAGTATGAGTTCTGGTTAAAGGAGGTCTCATTCATGGGTCATATCATCACAACCAATGATATATCGGTGGATCCCTCCATAACAGCTACAATTGAGGGAAGACCAAGGCCCACATTAGTGACATATATCTGTAGATTCATGGGGATAGTTCGATATTATCGCCGTTTTTGAGAAATTTCTCACAATTGTAAATCCCTCTTATGAAGATAACTCATAAGTGAGTCATGTTTTCTTAGAGTGGTGAATGTGAAAAAATATTCCATGCGTTGAAAAGAAGTCTTATCATTGTGCCCATGCTCACACTACGGACCATTAGATAATTTTTTTGGAATTTCGTGATGCTTAGAAAAAGGGAATGGGATATGTATTGATGTAAAATGACAAAGTAATTGCCTATGATTCATGGAAATTGAAATTTCATGAGATAAATTATCCAACACATGATATAGAGTTGGCTTCAGTAATCTTTACTTTAAAATTTTGGCGATATTAACTCTTTATGGTGAAGGTTGAAATATATATAGACCACAAAATCCTTATGTATATTTTCACATATAAAGAGTTGAAAAAGAACTATGGAGATGGTTAGAGCTGATCAAAGAATATGAATGATGAATCCCTTACCACCCTAGGAAAGCAAACAAGGTGGAAGATTCTCTATGTAGAAAGGTCGAAGTGATTCTATCATTGATGATAATTTGGAAGGATTAAATATTCATAGATATGATGAAGATGAACATGGGAATCATAAATAAGGTAACACTATGAATCCTTTCATAAATTATTTCTCAACCATATCTTTTGGTAATGTTAAAGGATGCTCAAAAGTATGATCTAGGAATTTAGAAGAAACTGGATACTATCAAAAAAGAGAAATCATCAAAGTTCAATGTTATTGAATAAGGAATTGTTATATTTGGGACAAGACTATGTGTTACATCAAATATAGAGGTAAGGAATAGAATTTTGGATGAGTCACATAGTTCATATTTTTCCATTCACATGGTGAATATAATGATGTATCTAGATGATCATTATTGGAGAGATAAAATGAAGAAGGAGATTGCAGAGTATATATCAATGTTCCTGGCATGTCAGCAAGTGAAGGATGAGAGGCGGATGTCTAAGGGAATGTTACAACCATTACCCATACCGATATGTGAATGGGAGAAAATCACCATGGACTCATCCACTAGTTTTCTGAATACATCCAAAGGAAAAAAATTCTATATAGGTTGATGGGGATCATCTTACAAAAACAGCACACTTTATTTAAATTCAAAAATATTTTTTATTAGATCAACTAGCATGGATATACATTAGATAATTCATAATGCTGCATGGATTACCATTATCGATTGTATCTAATCAAGAACCAAGATTCACCTCTATGTTCTGGAAGAGTCTCTAACATGCTCTGAATATAGAGTTAATCTTTCATACATCCTGTCATCCTCAAACTGATGCCCAATCTGGGTGGACTATACATACACATGAGGACATGTTGAGAGCATGATCAATGGACTTAAAAGGAGGATGGGATCGACATCTTCCTCTGGTTCTATTCTCTCAAAATTACAGTTTCCTATCAAGCATCCAAATGGATCTTTATAAATCGTTTTATGGGTAGAGGTGAAAAAAAAATTTATGCATGGATGACGTTGGGGAGAGAAAACTCATAGGTCCATAAATGGTCAATGAAATAGTGGCAAA
Source organism: Viscum album (assembly GCA_963277665.1). Classification (NCBI taxonomy): domain Eukaryota; kingdom Viridiplantae; phylum Streptophyta; class Magnoliopsida; order Santalales; family Viscaceae; genus Viscum; species Viscum album. The sequence continues at coordinate 39,260,297 of OY728129.1, read as the reverse complement.
GGTTATGACCATCCAAAACTACATTAATGCTACTCAGATTCAACAAAAGAGTTATTAGGATAATAATCGACAATACCTACAGTTCAATGTTGGATAAATGGTATTCCTCCGCATATCATGTGTGAAGGGAGATATGAGATTTTGGAAGAATGTAAAGCTTAGTACAAGGTACATCATCCCTTTGAGATCCTTGATTGCATTGGAGCAGTGTATTATCAACTAGCCCTCAACCCAAACAAATCTCAAGTACATGATGTCTTCCATGTATCACTCATGAGGATGTACATACCTAATACATCTCATATACTCAATCTAGAGGTGGTACCATTGGAAAATTAACTCTCCTATAAAGAGAAGCCAATGAAGATCTCAAATCTTATGGAAAAAGTTATACAAAATAAAACAATGCCCCTAGTAATGGTGTTGTGGAGAAACCTCATGTTTTATAAAAAAATGTAGTAATTGGAGGAAGTGATGAAGAAGAGTTACCCTCATCTATTTTATTGTGGGAAAATGAATTTTCAAGGGTGAAATTTCTTAAAGGGGGAATATTGTAATGACCAAAAGTATTATTAATTAAAATTCCTCTTTATATAGTTAAATGTATCATTATGTAAAATTATTATATAAAATATATTAACCTCCTTGGAATTATATTGAATTTTTAAAATACCGTAATAAATTGTTATCGTTGCTAATATATTCGTTGAACAATAATCACATGATTAGTATTAATATAGGACTTTAAAAAATCCAATATACATAGAAAAAGGAAGTGATGGCCTCATCGAGTAGAATTTCTCCATATTCATACCATTTGACAGTTCTCGGTAAGGAGTCGGTGTCACTAGGATTCACTCTTGACCAATCCCAAGATGACCTTCAACATCTTATGCTTGAGCGGAATCGCCTACGGAATAAGTGGAAGTTGATATATATTACCACCCGAGTGATGTTTTCTCAGCTACCCCAGGAGCATGTCACCATCTCAAACCTTACCTTTAGGACTTATGCTAGTGTAATAAGGGGTTATTTAATAAAACCCTAGAACTATGATTATGTGCATTATTTTTTATATAAATAATACCTATTCTTTTTGTTATTGTAAATGGTTTTTAAAGCACAAATATTATTTTTAGTTAATATTTAAATTAAATTAAGAGAATTATTTTGATGAATTAATGGATTTTTGAATTTAAAAAAAAAATTTAATAAAATATTATAAATAAATTTAATTTTATTAAATATAAAGGATCGTACAGTTTTTATAAATAAATTTTAAATTTATATATATGTTTTAAAACTATTTTTCCCAAAACCCACAAATTATAAATAAATATCAGTTTTTATTTTAAAATTGAAAATTAAAATATTTATAGAACTATTTATGTAAAATTAATATCAATTTTTATTTATTATATGTAAATTATCTAACAATTAATTTCTCACAATTTTCTAATATAGTAAAATTTTTCGGTAAAAATTAAATACAGTTTAAATATATAATGTGTTTTATAACATTATAATGACCTAATAGTGATGTAATTAAACAATATTAAAATATTTTTTTCCCAATATATGTTTTATCATTAATGAAATGTTATTTGATTTTATTTTATTTTTCAATTTTATGCTTCCTCAATTGACCCTCCAAGAATTATAAAATATTTTAACTTTTTAAAGTGATTTCCCAGATGGTGTGACTCAACTCCACATAAAAAAGACAAATATTTTAATATTTTCGACCATTGGACATATAAAGTACTATTTTCCACTCCCATTTGGAAAATCCATGGGAAAAACCCATTGGTCAGTTTGTTGTCTTGATTAGTTTAGTGTGTATTGTCCAAAACCTAAATAATAATTAATTCCCTCTCCTTTCCTATATAAACCCAATAAACCTATCATTTCTCTTCACTCAAAACCTTTGTAGCTTGACCAAACCCTTACCACATTTCTCTATAATCCTTCCATGGAACCCTAATCTCCCAAGAAGCCTCTCCCATGCCTCTCCTATTCCATTGAAATCACACATCCTTATAAGGGATTTCATCCTTTATCATTTTTGTCTCAATTTCATTGAGTTGTTATACCCTTTTATTTTAAATGAAAAATGTTAGGGTACAATCTCTCACATCCCCCATACATTACTCATTATTTTTTAATGATGAGATACTTTTTTCTCTTTTATTAATGCCTCTCATGTACACCTGTTACCACACTGATATTCATTATCTAATTTCTCTCTCCTAATTTACATTCAAGAAATTAGTTTATATTAGGCATCTAAATTCAATTAGATTGGTTTAGAAAATATGTTCCATGACCACAGTACTGTAAATTTCATGTCTAAATGCTGATATTCCCCTTTTTCTTTAATCAACCCATTTTTCAATTTCTATTTGACATCATTATGCTATCGAAGTTACACAAAACATTTAAAGCGAAAATCATCATATAAGTGAATACCATACCCAATTCTCTATCAATGGTATTCACCTTTATGCACATTTAAATTTTTATTGAGTAATTATATTTATGTATTACACATCTCTTATTCATGGAAAAAATTATGATGTTTAATGAATCTATGTTATATGATTTATATGGCATAGTTATGGATGAAATGAAATGATTAAGAAGGGTGCACCCTGATAGCGCTACAATGCATTGGAAAAAATATTAGTATCATGATTCATAAAGTGTAATGAGGGTTTAATAATGCTAATTCAAGTTCAATTGGGGTTTTCTCATTATAAATGTGCAATGGTCCTCAGCTCATGCTAATATCATGTTAAATGTTGTTGGCACATATCTATGTTATGATAATCTTGCTATATCATGCCTTTATGATCAAGTTTCACTTATACTCCATTTTTATGCTGATTAGAAAGCATGTATTGTAATCATCATGTTATGACCTGTTTACTCTCGTATTGAGATTTATATTGTACCCTTTTCGTATGAATCTCCCCTGTTTATCCCATGCAATGCTAAGTATGATGTAATGTTGTGGTCATGTAAAGGATGTTTTCAATAAACATGTTGTATTTTTATGTCTTAAGGTGTCATGTAATGTTCCTAATTTCCCATGAAACTAGACTTATCGATCCAAATGGTTTTTATAACTGATTGTTTATGTAATAAATCATGTTTAAGTGTGTAATAAATATTAGGGTGTTATATCATTGAATTATGTGAATGATATCTTATAATTTTAAATAATCCACATTCTTATGATAATATTTAACATCATTTCATATAAATTTTTTCACTATTGTCCATGATATATCTATTCTTTGTGATGATAAATATCTTAATTTTTTTATTTTATTATCCACTAAATATGATATTTAGGTCAACGTTTCATTTTGATGGAAGACCTAAAGGAATTCCCTATAATCAAAATAATTATATTAAATTATATGAGGTCTAAAATGATGATTTTGGATAAATTTTTTCCTTGTTTTAAATATCAATAAGAAAATTATTATATATGTTAATGATTAAAATAATTATAAAATTTTTATGAGTGATATTATTTATTAATAAAGGGATGTTTAGTTATTAATAGAGATTCTGATAGATTATTGAAGGATAATTAAATTAAATAAAATCTTTGTTTATCAATGAAGTTATAAAGAGTTAGTGTCTATTTATAAAAGTTATTAATTATTAAAATAAACAATTGACTTATCCATGTTTTTTAACTGTATTCTTCATTTTTCTTCATAGATTTTTCTATTTTTTATTACCAATTAAAATTTGATTAATCAATATTAAAAGTAATTTTTATGCATAAACCAATATCATTCCAATTGATTTATATAATATATATTGGAATGGTGTTTGAAACAACATATTGTTTCTTATCATGTAGTGCCTTATTAATAAAAATAATTTCAATTTCATAGAGGATGAATCATTTATAATGAAAGATAAATTTGTCATAATCTCTTCCAAACAAAAAATACAAAAATATTTTAAATTGTATTCATATCTAATAATTATATTTTAGTACATTGATGAAATAAAAAATATATCATGTCTAAATTTTTATCTTCATAAATAGAACATTACACCAGTTTACTATATTTGGAAACTAAAATCAACTCAATAGTGTAAATTAATCAAGAGTTAATATCATGAACATTATTTTTATTAAAACAAGTGGAATGATTTTTAGAAAACACTTCTTAAAAAATATTTTCATCAAACACTTCATATGAATACAAATAGAGAATTATTTGAGTTATAAAAAAGAGGAATAATGTTTTTTATATGTAAGTGGTAAATATAATTAAAATACCACTGTATGTCACTAATGTTTTCTAATCATTGATAGAAAATATAATATTTTACTCAATGGGTTAAAACCACAAATTTTTTAATGTATGTCTATACATAACGTTGGAAGTTATTAAGAACTGGTTTAAGTAGCTCTTAATGTGATTATGGATTTTAGAGAGTCTCAATGGTCTCAATGTCTTGGATGCATGTATAAAATAATGGAGGTTCATTTTAGTGGGTTCAAATGATAAGGAACATCAATAGAAGAATATTTAATTCCCCACATGTAAAAATTAAGTGTTCAAACTCTAATGAAAAAAACCATAAGGTAAGTATAAAATGCTTCATGTGTTGAAATATGAGACATTAAGAACAATATAATTGAAAGATATTGAAGAGGTAACTTAGTGTGATATAGGAATGAAATGTATGGCCTAATTTACAACCTTTGGTTTAATTATTAAATTTCATGGAACCTGGGAATTATGTTACAAAAATAAACCAAACCATGGGTCCTTGAGGAAAATAAAATTTAGTAACTCTTAAATATATGGTACAATATAAGTGATTATGTCATAATTTAAATAAAGTTGGATAAATAAATGGATATTGTGTCACAAACATTTATGATCTTTTAATAATTGTTTATATTTTTTTTATTGTGAATTGATTCATATATTTGTATCCTATAAATATTTAAGAATTGTAATATAACTATCTCAATATATTAAAGTTGATGTACCTATGAAAAAACCATGTTGATTAATTATTACATATCATGTATATAAACCATTCCCAATTAGTTATTCAGAGTCATTTCATATTAAATATATTTAATTTTTATGAAGTAATATTTTATTTTATATTAGTCATGGAATATGAATTATTATATAGAGAAAACATCAGCATCAATAAAATTTAATACAAGCTCCACATTAGGATTATTTCTAATTATTAGTAGAGTTAGGAAAATACATTGTAAATACCTTCTCAAAAATTATTCTTATCACCAAATAAATAAAAATATTTATAATATATAAATGATACCAATGATAAGTTTAATATTTAATAAATTTCTATTGAGATAAAAATATCATTGAATCATAGAATACATTCATGATTTTCCAATAATTGTGAGGTATATTACTCAATTGAACTCATACCAAATGAAATTAAAATTTAAAATAATCCTATAAAAAATACTCCCACAAAAACAAAAGGAATTAATCAAATAAACTGAACTATGTTCAAAAAAATTAAATGTTTAATTCATATTCCCAGTGAACATTGTTCCCATTTATCAACATGAATGAAAAAAAATTATCTTTTTAATTGATTATAGTGGGATATATAATATCATGAAAATTAAAAGCTAACAACTACCTAGTATTAATAAATCATTTGATTGAATTTATAGAGCTCCATAATTTTTAAAATTTAAACCCAACTCAAGTTAACATTAGTTAAATACGAAAATAATAATATATATGAAATATATTTTTTTACCATTTATATGGAAACTATATGTTCATTATGTTTTTATTTAGACTCAAGAATTTCCTTATAATATTGAAATTTATAAATATGTTTTATAGAGATTTACACGATAAATTCGCCATAACATTTATATATTATAATGTCAAATATTTAAAAATTATTAATGAACACAACAAGAATATTAGGATTTCATTATAGACTCCAATAACAGATGTGTTAATTTCATAATTTAACAAACATGACCTATAAATGTAAAATGTAACATTATTATTGAATGATATCACAGACAAGGTAATTTATTATGACCACTCAAATAAAATTATGATAAAGGAATGTTCTCTGCTAACTACAATCAATTAAAGTTAAGAAATAACTGATTATTCAATAACTTAAAAATAAATATTACATGGAATGGATTAAGGATTCAAGGATCATAAATAGTGGTTATTTATTTCACCAATAAAAAATTTCATTAATTATTGATGGTTTTTACATATAATAATGTGCTAAAGAGGGGATATCCTTGTGTCCTCAAGAAAAGTTACTATATTTTAAAATGTGACTCGCAAATATTAAATATTCTTGAGATAAATGTATAGATTCATGATAAAAAATTATTAGTAGTAACTTTTTTAAACATTCAAATGTATAACCAATATCGAGAGATGTGTGATATAAATTTATAAAAATGGATTGATGTATATATTCATATAAATTGAAATTAATATGTGTGAATGAAGATGGTTAGACAATATCAAAAACTATTATTGTTCAATATATTATCATCTTAACAATGAAAATAATTTGTAACATTAACATTAAATAATGAATTAAGCTACAATAACAATTATGAGTATTGGAAAATAAATAAATCTTTATACATTTGTAATTGGTTGGGATGTTCCCTTTATATCCAAAATTACATTGTTTATCGATGTAGTTGTTGGAGGAATGATATTATTTATTGAAAATGGGTAGTGGAGTGAGTTTCCCCCAAATCAAGAAACAAAATTGGTATCCTATATAGTTTATGGATAACATGGAGTTCCCTCATAAATAAAAAATAATGGAGAAGCATCCATTGAAAATGAAAAGGAATAAAGTGACTCATGTTGGGAAATTAATTTTGCTAAGTTGGTTGTTAAATGAGAAACCCTTTAAAACATATTTTTCTAGAGCTATTACCCATGTCCAAAGAAGTTTATAATCCTGTTGAATCACTATCTAATAGATTTTACACGTGAATTGTATATGGAAATGCTGGTTACTGAACTGGAATTTTTTGGATCACCTCTATAACTATCATTAAAATTTATATAATATGTTCAATATATTGGGAATCTATATTGAATTTTTGGGAAACCATCCATGTGTAAGTGACTTTGAATGATGATGAAATTAATGAGTAAATAAACATGGATGAAGGTTTTTAAAGGATAATTTCTATCATATAAATTATAATTCATTGAGATAAATTGAAACATTCTTCCATGAGAATTTTGATTCTGAAATGTTTTTTCAAGATAGATAAAGATTTAAAAAATAATATAATAATTATCATAATTACTGGAGTCAAATATAAGATTATTTAAATTATTTTTAATATGGTAATAATTCACATAAACTGTCCCTGATGTCATTTGATGGAAATTCTAAAAAATGGATAAGTATAGATTCAAGAAAAGGGGATTGAAACATATGGGGATTCATAGTTTGAGATTAATGTAAGGGAATTCAAAATTGTGATTAATTAATGGCGATTAAAAACTACAACATCTATGTAATATATCACATGTAGTAGTTTGGAATCATATATCTATACTAACATTAGGGGTTCCATACCAGATATGAAGATCTACGTAATGATGGTGCTTTCTGTAATGTTCATACTACCACAGAAATGAATTAACATAAATGTATCGGAATATAAGTCATATATATAAAAATAACAAAAATAGAGTGGTGGTTAATGTATGGGGATCTATACTCAGATTATAATGTAAGGGTCCTCTATAAATAAGGGTAATCATATCCTTATGTTCTGGCTGAAAACCAAGAAATTTCCTTGGTGATGTATTTAGAGTGGAATCAAAAATAGATGCTAGTGAATATAGTCACTCATATTATAAATCACATAATCTTATTCAAATCAAGATTCCATCTTGAAAAAACAATTAGGAAATGATTTGTATAGTGAAACATTTATCTTTTCTAAAAAATAACTTCTATAGAAATAAATTTATATATTTAAAGTTAAAAGATGCTTGTGTAGAACATCAATATTATAAATATAACAAACTATTCATGACGATAATGATTAATATGATTAGATATTTATTGAAATGTTTTCTCACATGGTCTAGAGAAATTATAGAGTTCTTGAGAGTCTCACATTCAATAATGAAAATTTTCCGCACCACAACTGATTTGAAGTATATTTTATACATCTATAACATTATGTGTTTATTTTTTGTTGGTATATAAATATACTCTGATCTCATGCCAACTATTAGTTTTAGATAAGTGAAAATACAATGAGAAAAAAATGATAATGGTAATAGAGAAAAAATAGATGTATTTTAGTAATACTATTAGATACAATGGATTAAATAAAAATGAATACAATGGTAACTAAGCCATGTTATTCTATTTAGAAAATATCTTTAAAATAAATGAGAGAATAAAGGGGATTTAATTTAGTTTTATTTTATTCACCATATTTCTAAATGTTTTCACCTTAATGGAATATTAAAATGACCCAAAAAGTAATTTTTCCAAATATACCAAAAATTATTGGTGATAAACAAATATTGAAAAGGGTGTTGTATATATGATAAAAGTGGACTTAGTAGTAAGAATTTATCTCAAGTAAGAAAAAAATGTACCAATGTTATGATAAATTCAATAGCATATATGTAAAAAAGAACACTATAAATAATGGATGAGGAGGATAGTTTTAATACCATTCCATTATTTACATATACTTGCAAAAGACTGAGAAGAAGAAGTAGGTTCTCCAAGACTTTTCATGTAGTGACCAAGGGCAGTCTAAAAGATATTTTTATTTTTTCACCATTTATATTTTAAATGTTTTATTTCATGAATATGAATAATATTAGAGATAATTATTTTCTAATTAGTTTATACTAAATATCTGTTATCTATTAAATACCATTTCAATTTTAGTGGATATTTCTCAAAAAACATTTTTTTATGAACTAAATGCTATGAAAAAAATAGAGATCAAATTTCATGTTAGTGTTTTTGAATATTAATATGAATTAAAATAATATATTTTGTGAAAGAAATATATTGAAATTTTAGTCTCATTTAATTCTTTGTATTGATTTTTAATCTACTTTAGAAAGGTTGTAATTCATTGAAACCTTTAAGGAGATAGTGTGAGATAAAGATATCATGGGATGTTTTTATTATTCTCTCTTGTGATATATTGAAAATAAATATATTTAATATAATATATGATATAGAGAGTGTAATATTCCATAACCATTTTTCTTTGAATATAATATTTATAGTGGAAATTTATAACTTGCTGGAACCTGATCACCTAATGAATTATATTTCTTATATTTTGGTTGAACCTTGTAAAACAAAATATGATATAATTTAATAATTTACATTCATTTCATGGGGTTTATGTGATTAGGTAATGAAAAAAATAAACATGCTTTTTAATAGGTGACATCTATTCAAAATCTAATGGGGGGGGTTAAAATATGAAATTGTAATTAGAATTTGGAAACATTTTTCGAAATAGTTAATTCTTCCCACTCAGGTGTCAGTACTAGTTCAAAGGGATTACGAATTTGAATTATAGAATGAATTTTCCTATGATTGGATATAAAACATTCATACCCAGTTTTTTACAAGATTATGTGAATTTTATATTGTGAGATTGGTTAGAATACCCTAATAGATAAAAATTAGTCGCATCCCTTTCAAAATACATATGGACCTTTTAGTCATTATTTTTATAGAAATGATGAAAAGACATCCCAATATGCTAAGGAAAAATTAAAATATATAAGTGGATCAACCATTAAAAGAAAATAATCATTATGGTGAGACTATTAAATAATATTTTGATTATGATCCCTTTGATGACACATGCCTTAGATGTTGGGAATATGAGTTCAAAAAATCACGTGGTGAATTATATTTAAAAATCACTGGAACTCTCAAAATAAAAAATACCACATGATGTAGGTGCATATATTTTTCTTACATAAAAGGGGTAAAAGATGAAAATTATCAATTAGAAATAGATTATAATGAAAATTATGATAAATTATGTAGGGAAATAGGAAGTGATAATACCCTCTCACAATACTTGTGAGGCTAATAATGAATTTTCTTCACTTTTCACATAAATAGTTTTTATATTTTATAAATAGTATCAATGATTTAGTTAAGAGAATGAATTTTTTAATAAAATTTTTAAATAGGTGATACCTATATTGAATAGATTATATAATGTATCAATGAATGTACAGGAAGATGAAAAAAATAGAATATAATAGGATAAAAAAGCATGATATTTTTATCTAAATGACAAGTTATATTTATTAGTATCAATTGATGAAGTTGAAAATATATTGTGAAATAATGGGGAATGAACATGAATGTCGAAAATATAATCTTAATATGAAATTTCACAGGTTTGATTTAAAGAAAAAATATTAGGAAACCACCCAATATGGATCCTCACAATCTATTGAAATAAATAAAGCTCCCACAAAACATTTTAAAAGGATATTGCTTCTACCATGACTAATATTAGTAGAAAGTTGAATAGGGGGTCATCTCAAGGTAAGCCCTTAACCAAATCATAGAACAATGTATCTCATAACATAGGTAATTATGATTGTCCAAAATATATTTCAATTTTATGTAAAAATTTTAAATCAAAAAATACATAAATGTGGAAGGATAAATTTTAAAAAAATTCTCCACATCATTAATGGTGAATATAGGCTTGTCCAACTAGAGAAACTCCCAAATTTTATCTAAAAGGATGATGAAATATCCAAAATATTTCAAGATTTTAATTTTTATCAAACTACACATAAATAGAAAATAAAATGGTTTATATTCCATTGTTGGTGTTTCTGGAGGTTTGGTGTAACATCCTGACCCTATAGCTACACATCGATGCCCCAAGACGGACTGCTATATGACCTCAAGCATGCCTCCCTGTACACCAGAGTCTTCCAACTAGTAGTGATGGTCTAATATCGATTCTGGATAGACTATATCTTCTTCATAAGAGTAATACACTAGAGCAAAATATATAAAAAATAATCAATATGATAAAACCATTTCCATAGTTATACCAATATCAAAAGATGACCAAAATTGGAAATACATTATCAAAACAAAATAGTAGATATTCTATGCTAAAGTACGTCAAAAGTGTCAAAATGAAACTCAAAAGTAAACATATCAACAACTAATAAGTGGGGACCAAACCAACCTTGGTTACCTCATCCATTCCCCATCCTATATCATTCATATAGCATAGGTCAATAACCTTTATCTTGTGCTTCAATAATGGAATATATATGGGTACCGATTAGGTAGGCCGAGTATGGTGTGAGTAAAACTCAATAAAACACCACTAGTGGCATCTAAACTATATGAAATTAAATTTTGTATATAGTTGTATAAATAATAAATATAATAAATAATGTTAAAATAGTATACTTGTTTAATTAATACATATTTTATGAGATACTACCCTGGTTCTCTTGGACACTTGAAATCTCAATACCTAATTCGACCTATGATGGACTCTAAACCATCCCCAAGGGATATCAGATATATGAATTTCATTGGTATCATTAAACATTTAAATTTGTGAAATAATTAAATTGTTACCATTCATCATTTCGATTCAGACTATGGGACTTTGATGTAGCATAACATGTCCCACACATCATTATCACATATGAATTTCATTATTACTATTCATTATTTCAATTCAAACTCTGGGATTTTTTATGCAGCCGACCATGTGTCACAACAGTAATCACATATCAATGCCATTTTTACCATTCATCATTTTAATTCACACTATAGTGTTTTGATTTATCAAATCATGTGCAACACATGTTTATCACAATAATTAATTTAACAAATAATTAATCATATTCAATAATTTAATTTTCAAATCATTCCATTAATCAATTCAAAACTTAATTAATCATATAAAGCCTATTATTTTATTCTTTAATTAATTTACTATCTAAACCAATGCACAATAATTTACTAATAAAATAACTATTCCAATTGAAATATTTCAATATAATAATAATTAACTTTCAATATCAATATTCCAAACATTGTTATAATAAATTAAAAAATTAATTATTTCAAAAAATCTATTTCATAATCCCAAAAATTCCCATTAATTAATTGAATAATTAATTAATCATGTGAAATAGTACCAATAACTCAATAATTAATTTAATAATTAATTATTCCAATACATTATCCAAATTTTACTAATTTCAAAGTTCCCACAATTAATTAATTAACCAAATTAATAAATTAAATCAAGAACACAATTTCAAATTATTTAAATGAAATTCTAAAATTACATAAAAATAATTAGAAATCAAGACATTGGGATCTTATTTACAGAACACTACCCTAAATTTGATGATGACTGATCGCCCAACAAAAACCGCCATTTTGTGGTAACATTGATGTAGAACAAGATCCGGAACTTATACCTAAATTAAAAAGTATATGAATCAAGATCATACAATTATATATCTATATAAAATGATCCTACATATAGATCCAACAAAACAGCAAAGAATGATCCTTAAATGAATGTAAGAAGATTGGGAAAGGTAGCAGGAACCACACAGGATGAGGTCCTCTTTCAAGGAGGGGTGTAGATCTTCCATCTAGGATTCAGACCATGTTGAACGAAATTCGGAATGACTTTTAATTAGTCCAATAGTCCTTGAAATTATGAGAATACATTAGGGGTTGAATGGAGGATGATTTTCGGTTATTATGCGGGATTAGGTAATTAAAAAACTAATTTTCAAGTTAATTTAACTCTCATTCATAGTTTCCTGGGATGAGGTGAACAGGCTCTCCTAAGTGTGCGTCATGAATATTCACCACTTTTTGGGGGACCAATGAAAGTTTTCTACATATAGGTTAACTACTTATACAAACCATTCACTATCCATTCAATTCCTATTTGACTATGGTTACTTGGTTTGTTTGGATAGGGAGCAGGGTTAGGGAAAACCATGCGCCAATAATTCATTTCCATATTTCTTTCATTTTTTCAAATTTTCACAAAAAACAAACCCCAAGGTAATATCCAATAACAAATTAATCATTTTAATGAAAATTATTACCAATATATGAGCTTGATACATCTCTAGAAATGTTAGAGGATTTACAATCTCGCAACATTATAACAGCTCATCCTCAAGCTGCACTCCCAAGAATCTATAACATTATGAGTCAAAATGGTTATTCCACTATGACATCATATGTAACGCACAAACCCTAGTTTTTGAGAGTCAGTTACTTATTATATAACATTTTCATGATCACAAGAGATTAAATCCCAATATACCGATTAGTTTATTAGCCTTGGAAGTACTAGATACATACATAATCCTCACATTACATTATGAAATGAAAAAAACAAAAACATTGTGTCTCCTTTGAACACACTCATATCCCATATCCTATCCCTACAAGTTATTCATAATATATTTCTCACATCCAAGGAAGAATAAAACATAAGAAATGGGTGATCTCATATGCTCAATAAGGATTATAATACAGTAGAAACAATCATAAATTAGCATAAACATTTAAATCAATGTATAAGACTAAAACACAAGCCATTTAAAAATAAACTTCAGAAAAATATGGCAAAGATAAATAAAATAATTCCATTTAATTATTCACATGGATATTCTACTAGTCTAACAATCACATGTAATATCAATAGGTATTTTCATAATGATGTAATGCCTAATTTCAGACATCTTAACCACAAAGTCAAGGCCTCGTGCCAAGACCCTGAATATAAATTTTGTCAAAGCCTTGTTCTAAGACAATAGTTTTTCTTATGAGACCTACTAACGCATCGAGGGGATATAATAGACCACTCCCATCACTTACTAATTATAATTCATTCCTCATATGAAATGGTTGAAACATATTCTAAAAATTCTTATTAGAACTAGTATACGAAATGACAATAATATAACCCAAACCATGAATGGTACAAAAATAACACATCCATAGTCATATATAACTCATTTAATAAAATATGAACGATTTTTTTATAATAAATAAAACTCAATCCAGAATAAAATACATTGATTGATATCGACAAAGATGAAAATAATCAGTAAAACTATTTGAGATAAATACCCCCTTTCTTCTTGAAAACATTTAAAAGTCTCACTATTTATCAACGAATTATTTTAAAAGTGATTTTTGAATCAACGTTTCCCATACCACATTAAAAAATTTGAATGGAATTTTAATTTCAAACATTAATATCTATATAATTAAATCCTTAAAACATTTTTTAAAACATGGACATTAATGAGAATGATGTAGAAGAATAAATCTTTAAAATGTTATTTTAGTTAAGAAGTTCCTAACAAAATGAAAGACACATGAATAAAAATAATTGAAGAGTCGAATTTAATCAAAACATTATAATATCATGATAATAAATGGATTAATGATATAATATTCCAATGTATATAATATACACCATATAAAATTGAATTGGCGCATAACAACAAAGAAGTTTCAATGGAATGTTAATTGAGGCGAAATCCCTTATAAAGACTGCATCCTTAGATTAAAGAAAAAATAAATGAAATAATTATGTGTGAAAAATATAAATACACTAAATATATTGGGATATTCAGTGTAAATCAAAAATAGGACATTCACCCATATTCTTGTAAAATCAATGGCTTTGATGTTCAACACAATTAACGGAAATTGTTCTAAGATTACCCATATCCTATTCATATCAATTAAATAAGAATTTATAAATGGAGTGATTATGTGTATCAAAATTATATCCACCCAAAGGGGAGTGTAAATTACTACATTAGTAAATAAATAGTTATTCCACACACAATCTTGGAGTAATAGAATCAATGAAGTATGCATAAAACCAAATGAGTGGAATTGAAATTTGAAATTCCCTTACTGATTTGGTAACTTATGAAACATACACCCCAAGAAATAAGGATCATAAAATGAAGATTTAAATACCCATAAATTAAAGTGAATTTCACAAAAAATACAATCATGGGAAATACATACACCACTCAAATGGAAATTGTGGTAAATATAACATGCAACTTACATGAATAAATAGTGATATGAAAACCCCTTACCATGTACTTTTCCTTAGTATAGGGTACATAAAACTCTTTTATAATGGATACATCATTCATATGAAATTATAAAAGAACCACATAGGTAAATATTATATCATATATGTTCCTCTAATATTTCTTTGTTAATAATATTTTAGTAGTATCGTTGTTTTGGGTGTTAACCGATTCATTTTCATTTATATGTTTTAAAATCTAAGTCATGTATTTTATGGATATGATGAATTTGATTAATATAAAATATTATATTATGATCTTAAACATTATTTTTAATCATCAACTAAAAATTATTCTTGAATTGTTACGATGGGGGACAAAATCTCCTCACGTCGTGGAGATAGTAAGTTGTACATACACATGAGAAACAATATAATTCTATTGATGGTGAAGTTGTATGTAATAGGATGTTATTTCATATATAAATATTAATTAAAATGTTATATTTTTTATTTATGTCAATTATACTCATTACTATACCCATCCAAATAATGAAGTGTTGAATTAAAAACTACACCACAACATGGAGACGGTAAGCCCTACGTACACACGAATGGTGAATTTGTCATTCGTAGGATGGATAGAATAATGAATATGGTTGTACCATATTTAAAATAAAATCTCAATATGTATAGGGTACTAGATTTATTATTTTGGTATGGAAATAACAAAGATATAATAAGTAGAAGAAGAAACAATCTTCAAAATAGGTGATGAAATAATTACCTCTTTTTCGGGTGCATCCATTTCATTTGAACAAAAGGTCTCCTGAGGTCGGGTTTATGATAAAATTAAGGCCTCTATGATTAATTGGGGGTGGTTTTTAGGAGATTTTATCTGGTGTTGTCTGATCCAAATGGATTTGGAAGTGTGAATTTATGAGAAGTGGAAGTACCCTTTTATAAGAGAGGTGAGGTGCACTTTAGGAAAAACATGAAATATTAATTTATTCTAAAATCATTTTAGGTATCTAATTGCTCCAAATGGATTTCTTTAGAGGATATTGTGAGTATGGCTATAATTCCCTTCAACCGATAGGTTTTATACAAGTTTATCTCACCATATTAACCTCATAATTTAGATATAACTCTTACTTAAATAGTTTAACATTTACCATGTCTTCTTGTATTTTTATATTAAATGGTTAATATACATACAATAAACTACCAAGATAATATAAAATGGTTAGTTAATGATATATATAACCTTATATATGTATTTTGGCAAAATATTAGATTTTTTAGGATTATTATATCCTTTAATAATATAGTATTTATTTTAAAAAAGTATTTATGTCAATTTTGACACTATTTAGTATTTGGTTTTTGTGAAAGTCATAAAAACATCATTACATTGGAAAAAATACATTTAATATTTTTTATCATGTCATTCACCTATAAATATTTTTTATGGCATAAAAATTTTATATTTATATGTATTTAAAAGTATTTATAATATCAATTATTTAAATTTTTAATTCATAAGATAATTACTACATCATCATTGTGTCATAAATAAATTTAATTATATATTGTCTAAAAATTATAAATAAACTGCCATGAGGTAGGAAATATGTGTTTATTTCTAATGAATATTTATTGTGTAATTTAACAAATCTATCACCCTATATTAAAAATGGATTAGTTATTACAATTTGAATTTGACACTTATAACTCTTCTTTAAATAAAATATAATAAATTTCATAATCTAGTTCAAGTGGATAAAAAGTGGTCATATTTTTGTCCTATGGCTGATTTTGGTCGAAATACACTTATCTAAAAGTATTAGGACATGTTTCGTGGTAATTAAAATATCAATTATACCTTTAATTACCCTATTTACTTTTAACTGTGGTAAATAAAATTAAAAAGTTACTATTCACCAAAAATTATTTTCATCCTAATGAACCGAATTTTACGTACTAATGTCAACTGCATTCCTTTGATTTTTGAAATTAAATTCACAGAATCAGTAAAATTAATTTTTATGAAAATTTTCAAATATGTCTAGAAGGTGGGTACAAGTCGTTAAAAAGGTCAACAAAATTTTTTATATCTAATCATATTAAAAAAATACTCCCATGAATTACATTGTATTAATATAGGTATTATGTATCTATTTGGACATTAAAATATATTTTAATTTAAAAATAATTATTTAAAAAATATTTGCGTTTTAAACACTAATGCAATGTTTTTCACTATTCATAAAAAATTAACTATTTTTAGAAAAATGCAAAAAATTCAGGCTAAGCTAATTTTGATATTCTCAATCCAAAAAAAAGTCCATTTTGAAAAAAAAATATAAAAAATTTCAAA
The DNA here is from genome assembly GCA_963277665.1 of Viscum album. NCBI lineage: Eukaryota > Viridiplantae > Streptophyta > Magnoliopsida > Santalales > Viscaceae > Viscum > Viscum album. Next base: position 39,242,763 of record OY728129.1, on the reverse strand, counting down.
ATGTGGATATTAATATTCCAAACTTCTTTTTAAACGACTATTTTGATTGGTCATAGTGTGCTAGAACTTTGAGATTCATACATCAAAAGATATTGCATTATTTAGAGAGTAGCGTACTATGGAAGCTTGGGTGTTACATTATACCATGTTTCACTAAATTCATTCCACGCAATTTAATCTCAGGATTGAAAACTTGGGGTTTGACATTTCAAAATTTCTTAGTTGAAATACAACATCGTAAAATGGATTAATGGGGCATCTGTTTTAAAATAATGAAAGGTATGTATGAGGGTTATCGGAAATAACACAAACTAGGGTTCCATGTATGAAAACATGGATATAGAAGAGAAATTTAACAATAAAGTTACGATGGGGAGTGATAGAGAATATTATTAGGAGAAAGTTAACAATATGAAATCCATAAACTTGTGATGGGTTAAATAGTCATTGATTACCCAGTAGGAAGAGTAAATGGAAAACATTTTTATTTTAACTTCCTTTTCATAATGTTATCGAATTTATTTATGATATTGACTAAGAACATAAAGAGATATTCTTATGTTACAAGTACAGTTTCATCCTTTAATAAGATTATACCACGAACTCATCTTTTCTTTAATTGATATGTATTCAAGATGACATTTTCACACCTGAAGCACTAGAATCAACTTATAGAGAATCACATTATTCACATATAAATGAACTATATATATCCCTTGTCATTAGACATTAACCAAAAAATGGTTAGTAAAATATCAGATGATCCCCAAAAAGGATAATCCTTTTAAAAAAGAATTACTACCCTTAATCTCCCTAATTAAACAAATAGATCCAAATTTCAACAAAGACCATTCAATAAACAATTTCCTTAAAATTTTACGAAATAATCCAAAATATGTTTGAAACCCAAAATTTAGAAGGATTTGATTACATATTCTTTCATGATAAATTGTGTCTCCAAATAACATCAACTACTCTTAAAGTCACATGCATAAATTTAATTAACCTAATCACATATTCTCTATGATAGGTTAATCATTTCCATAAATAACCCAAAACACTATAAGTCCACAATAAAAACATATATTATTAAATTAAAAAACACCATTACTTCTCAAATGAAATAACATAGTATTCTATTTTCATTGAGCATATAGTGATCCCAAAAGAGCGAACATCTACCAATATAACTTTTATCACATAATCACAAAATCATTTTCAAATACTAAGGATATACATTTGATAAATCATAAGTTCCCAAAATCAAAATATTACTGATCCATAAAATCATTTACCTAACAATAATTAGTCATTCTAACTACGAACTTCTTGTGGTCCTGTGGTAGGAGATAAATCCCAATCGCACCTTGTTTATGGGTTCGATTACCGTATCTTTGTCTGACACAAAAGTTTTTCATATGGTCTACATGTTTTCTTTCATTAAAAAATTATATAACTTAATAAATTTTCAAAAAACAAGTTAAATTCCAAAAAAAATAATCGTAACATATTTTAACCATAAATGTTATCTCATACCTCAAATTTTCAAACCAAAACGTAAAAACCTGTCATTGCCTCAAATTCAAGGATCATGTAAACCAATTTATTATTTAAAATTATATCCACAAATGAAAAGATAATTATTCTTCAAATAGAATTTCCACACAGCAAACTAAAAAGATACACATAAAAGAGAAAGTTTTCCAAAGACATCCCTTCAAAAAAGAGCACTAATACTTTTAAACATTTCACTATCCATTTGTTTACACATAGGCTTTTACATGACTAAGAGGATAACCAATAGAATATTGAATTAACTCAGATACTTTCCAGGTCCCCTACATTTATGAAAAATGACTATAAATGGATTCTTGAGATCATTTTTATTTTCCTCCATAATACTCTTAATTTTTCATTGGAAATTATTTACTGTATGTTCTTCTTTCCCACACATAAGTCATTTCTTTGTTCTATTGAGACAATTTTCTAGATGTATCATTCCACATTTCAAGGGTGGTGTAGATTGAGCTTTCTTTTCTCCATGGTCTCCACTGTAGAAGCTCTTATCATTCACTACCTTTTTCTTCTTCATTGAGTTTGGGAGTTGATTAATATATATATTGTTGATCATATTTTTTGGAAAACTAATACATCATGAACACTATATTTTTATGCCTATCAACATTCCATTTAATTTCTCATTTCCACCATCGTTCCCACATTGTACATCATGTTCAATGTTACTATTACTTCCTTGGAATACAACAATTGACTAAAACCAGACCACATAGTGTGAGTAACAATAGTCATAAAATAATTTAGATAATATCATGAAACCTTATTTTTATTCTAAAACACCTTATTATTTATCCAATATTATTTATTCTCATTTTATATTAAAATCATTAAAATTGGTTTGTAATGAAAATTTGAATTATCCTAAGCAGATCCCTTGGGAGTGTAAAACTAGGTGGGTAGTAAGGCATGTTGTCATATACCATGATACCCTGGGTCAAACCCAAAACTCCTTGTTTGAGTATTACTCTTAGTTACATATATTCCAGAACCACGTCCACTTGTAGTATCCATACATGGATGTATTTATTGGAAAAATTACAAATTATTTACATTTGCAAAAATTCAAGGAATTTCTTCTATACTAATCCTCAAGGCCTATCTTAGGGAAATTTTCTCTAGTTAGAGGGTTTCTAAATATAGTTTCCAAGGTTTATACTAATCTTCATCTGATACCAAATGTAATGCCCCAACTCCAATTACCTATATTTGGTGCATTATTACATAACATTGGCATGATAACAAGAGATCAAGTCCTAAAAGTTCAACTAGTTTATTAGGCATGGAAGTACTAGATACATAAATAATATTTACAGTCTATTATGAAATAAAAAAATCCTAAAAAAATGTGTCTCCCTTGAACACACTCATATCCCAGAGCCTATCCATGAATGTAAGTCATAATATACTTCCTCACATCCTGGGAAAAATAAAACATCAAAAATGGGTGAGATCAGATGCTCAGTAAGGAAAAAAAATATCGTAAAAACTATCATAAATAAGCATAAAAATTTAAGGCAATGTACAAGACTAAAATAAAAGACTTTTAAACATAACATTCAGTATAATATGGAAAAGACAAATCAAAAAATTCAATTTAATTATTCACATGGATATTCTACTAGTCAAATAATCACATGAAATATCAATAGATAATTTCATAATAATGGAATGCATAATGTCGTACATCTTAACCACAAAGTCAAGGCCTCGTACCAAAAGTCTAAATATAAATTTGGTCAAGGCCTTGTTCCAAGACCCTAGTTTGTCTAATGAAACATACTGATGTATCAAGGGGCATTAGTAGGCCCAGCCCGTCACTTACTAATTCTAATGAATTCCTCATATAAAAATGGTGAAACATAATCTAAACATTCATATTTAAACCATTATACGAAATTTCAATTCTTTAACCACAAACCTTGAATGGTATAAAATTTCACATTCGCATTCTAACAGAAATCATTAACTACAATATAGAATATTGTATTATAATAAAAAAAAAACTCAATTAAAAAAAATACAATGAACGATATTGACATAGATGAAAATAATCTGTAAAACTATTTGAGAGAAATATACCTTTTTTTTAAAACATTTTAAAGTCACACTATTTATCAAATTAGTCCTTTCAAAGTGTTTTTTGTGTCAAAGTGTCCCATACCAAGTTGAAACATTTGAAATGATGTTTAATTTCAATCTTTAATGGCCATATAAATAAATCCTTAAAACCGTTTTCAAAACATGGACATTAATGAGAATGATATAGAAGAATAAATCTTTAAAACGATATTTTAGGTAAGGAGTTCCTAACCAAATGACAGACGCTTGAAAAAAAAATAATTGAAGAATAAAATTTAATAAAAAAATTATAATATCATTATAATAAATGGATTCATGATATAATATTTCAAAGGACATAATATACACTATATAAAAGTGAATTGGGGCATAACAACAAACAAGTCTCAATGGAATGTTAAATGAGGCGAAATCCCTTATAAAGACTGTATCCTTAGATGAAGGATAAATCAATGAAATAATTTTGATTGAAATATATAAATACACTCAATATTATTGGATATTCATTGAAAAATAATCATAGGAAATTCACACATATTCTTGTAAAAACAAAACCAATGACTTCAATTTTTATCTCAATGAATGGAAATTATGTTACGATTACCCTTATCATGTTCGTATCAATTATTTGAGAATTAATCAATGTAGTGATTATGTGAATAATAATTATATCCACATACAATGGAGTGTAAATTACAACATAAATAAATGAATAGTGATTCCACACAAAATCATGGAATAAAATAATCAATGAAGTATTCATAAAGCACAATGAGTGGAATTGAAATTTGAAATTCCCTTACCAAATTGGTATCTTATGAAACATACACCCCATGAAATAAGGATCAAACAAAAAAGATGTAAATACCCATAAATTAAATTATATTACAAAATGAATACAATCATGGGTAGTACATTCACCACACAAAAGAAAATAGTGGCAAATATAGCATGAATCTCACGGGAATAAAAGTGAGATGAAACCCCCTTACATTGTACTTTTCCTTAGTCGATGGTATGTTAAACTAATGTATAATGGTTAAATAATTTTTATTAAATTATAAAATAATCACATACATAAATATTATATCAAATATGATCCTCTAATATTTCTTTGTTAATAATATATCAGTAGTATTATAGTTTCGATTGTTTACTGACTCATTTCCCTTTATTTGATTTGTTACATAAGTCATTTTTATTGTGGAAATAATGTATTTGATTAATATAAATAATGATATAAGTTCTTAAATATTATTTTTGATCATAAAATTAACATTATTATTTAATGGTTATGATGGGGGATGAAATCTCTTCCCGTTGTGGAGACGGTAAGCCATACATACGCACGAGCAACAATATCATTATATTGATAGTGAAATCGTATGTAATTGGATGGTATATTATATATACAGAATAATTAACATGAAATTGTTTTTATTTACCTCAATTATAATAATTATTATACCCTTCCAAAAAATGAACTGTTGAATAACAAACTATAATGCGACGTGGAGACGTTAAGCCATACGTACGCAACTATAGTGACTTTCATTCATAGGATGGATAAAATAGTGAATATGGTTCTACCATATTTATAATAACCTCACAATATGTATAAGGTACTGGAGGTATTATTTTGGTATGGAAAAAACAAATAAATATGAAGTGGTTGAAGAAAAGAACATTGAAAGAGGTGATGAAATAATTACATCTTCTTCATGATTTTCCTTTTGATTTTAACAAAAGGGATCCATAGGTTGGATTTATGATAATATTAATCCTTATAATAAGAATTTATGGTATGTGGGGGATATTTGGGAATGTGTTGGGTGATCCAAATTTCTTTTGAGGTGTTAATTTAAGAGAAGGGTAAGTACTCTTTTATAAGGGATGTGAGGGGCACTTTAAGAAAAACTTAAAATAATAATTTATTCTAAAATCGTTTTCAGTTTCTAATAGATCCAAATAAATTTATTTAGAGAATAATGTTGGGATGGATCAAAATCCTATCAACAAATTGGTTTTATACATGTTTAGGTGACCATATTAACCTTACATTTTATATTTCACTCTTAGTTAAATAGTTTATCATTTATCATGTATTCTTTTATTTTTATATTACATGGTTAATATTCTTAATATAAAATCCAAAGAGAACTCAAGTGGTTAATTAATGATATATATATAACCATATCTAATTCATTTATCCAAATATTATATTTTTAGGAATATTATATCATTTAATAATATAGTATCTTTTTAAAACGTATTTATGTAAAATTTGACACAATTTAGTATTTTGATTTTGTGAAAGTCCAAAAAAATTGATTACTTCAAAAAAAATATCGAATAATTCCTAACATGTAATATTCTCCTATAAAATTTATGGTTGTCATAAAAAGATTAAATTTACATGCATTTTAATATTTATAATTTCAATTATTTTAATTTTTTATTAATAAGGTAATTATTGCATCATCATTATGTCAAAAATAAATTTCACTATATAATGTCTAAAAATTCTAAATAATATACTATATTGTAGGTAATAATTTTATATTTGTAATTAATATTTATAGTCGAATTTATCTTCTTTTTAACCCTATATCAAAAAAGGATTAGTTATTAAAATTTGAATTTAACACTTTTAACTCTTCATTAAATAAAATATAATAAATGTCTTAATCCAATACAAGTGGATCAAAAGGGATCATATTTTTTTTAAAAGGTCAATTTTGTTCAAAATACACTAATGAAATAGAATTAAAACACGTGTCGTGGTAATTATAATATCATTTTTACTTTTAATTACCCTATTTACTTTTAACTGTGGTTAGTAAAATTAAAAGTTACTATTCACTAAAAAATATTTTCATCTTACTGGACCGTATTGAACTTACTGATGTCAACCGCGTCACTCATATTTTTTAAATTCAATTCACAGAAGCTGTAAAATTATGTTTTATGCACATTTGCAATTGTGTCTAGAAAGTGGATAAAATACGTTAAAAAGTTCAATAATATTTTATATATCATATCTTATTATAAAATGACTCTAATAAATTAAATTGGATTAAAATAGGTATTATGTATCTATTTTGACATTAAAATAAATTTAAATTTTAAAAAATTATTTAAATAAAAATTTTGTTTTAAAGAATAAAGTAGTGTTTTTAGTATTCCTAAAAAATTGAATGTTTTTAGTAAAACAAAAAAAATCATTCTAAGCTAATTTTGATATTCCAAATCAAAAAATGAAAACCATTTTAAAAAATAAAATTTATAAAATTTCATAATGTGGGTATTACTATTCATAACTTCTTTTTAACGGCTAGTTTGATTGGTCGTGGTGTGCACGTACTCAGATATGCATACATCATAGGATAATGAATTATTCAAAGAAAAGTGTACCATTGAAGCTTGGGTTGTTATATAGTTTTTGTTTCACTCTCTCATTTCTACTACTATACATGCCCATGAGTCTATAATACATGAACTACTAACATGGAATTTCATTACGACACTTTCTCACTATGATCTAACTCATGTATCAGATGATCCTAAAAAGATGAATCTATCATAATATCAATAAAAATAACATCAATCACACGATAAGGGTAGGGTTGATACCACCATAGTTATGACACTTGGAAAACATAATGGAAATAACTGTATCTATGTGGAAGATCCAACTAGTATGCCACTCACACAATTCTCTCCACAACCGCAATGGTCTAACAATCCTATGTGCCAATTTTTTCAATCACCATTTTTATAGTGACCCAATCTAGGCGACACATAAATTTTTACAAGAAATTATTCTATAAACTCTTATTTTTGTAAAAGTATATCTACATAAAACATCGGTATACTCTACGATGAATCCATATGTTTCTGAATCACCTAAACCTGCTTTGACATCTCCGGCACAAGACTCAGTCCCAAAATCTCAAACTCACCTAACACCATCCAGCATTGAGGTGATCTTCATGTCCAACCATAAATATCTTATTATGGTTCCATCTATATTGTATCATGATAATTATTTTTATAGGAAGACACCAAATGTTCTAAGTTCTTCTCCCAAGACCCCCTGAATTCTAGAAAACATGCACATAGCTTATCCTCAAACCCCTAAATTGAACGTTCTGACTACCCATATGCCTATTGGTTTATTTCATTACTATGTAAAACTCTGGAAACAATCAACATCTATAATACCTATCACAAGAGTGATGTGAAATATGAATAACGGTGTGAAATAGTAGTCCATAGCACCCCGTGCAGATGAACTATCTCTAAAATACACAAATATCCCAGCCGTTCCTATAAAAACTCTCCCATATAAGAAATAAATATGATGTATTTATCAAATAGGCCACAATAACCCAAATATAGTCATGCATAAATAGAATCATTGGGAGACCCACAAAAAAAGTCCACAACCATGTCATCCCGCTTCCATTCCACACTATGCAACGACTACAGCAAACCACCGGGTCATTGATGCTCGACCTTCACCTATTAAATGAGTATTCATCATGTCATGATCCCTAATATCTTTTTTTCAAGCCCTAGCTCCAAAAATATCATCATAGGTCTTAGTAAATTTTTTTACCTTCTGCATGTACCCCTCACTTTGAGGAATGAAAATGTTGTATCATCTCATCCTGCATACTCATAGGCACAACAACCTGATTCTAGATATTTGTGATCTCATCCTCACATATCGTCTAATTGGATGTTGATTCCCCACCATAAAGGCTTTCCCTCAAGGATAAGTATTCTGGATCCTCATACATTCTCCCATGGATATATTAAAAAGATGTAGACTCCATTGAAACTGATACAAATGTCATCTTACCCTAACACCCATAAACATAAACTTGCATATCATCCAATAAATTCATAATCTTCCACTCAAAACTAGACTCATGCACTTCCAGTGTCATAGATATCCTTTTCAAAGCATCATCTACATTTTTTCCCATTTTGGGAAAATGTTCTAGATCCAAGAGGAAATATTTCATATACTCTACCCATATATGCTGATGAAGATTAAAATTGCATTAGGAAAATATATACTTCATGATATTGGGATCCATCTAAACTATAATATTTTCACCCTATAGATATTGTCTCAAACCCTTCAAATCAAAAACCACTACAGCTAAATTGAGGTCATTTGTAGGTACTTCCATTCTTGTGGCCTCAACTAATAAAACCCATATTCTACAACTTGATCTCCATGCATCTATCATGATCCTTTTCTGACCCTAGAGAAAACAAAGAAACACAATATACTACTCACTTGGCTTATATTAGATTGATGTTGGTGTAGATTTCAAATTAGTCTTCAACTCTTTGAAGGAATTATCACATGATTCTGACCATTAAAACTGTACCCCCATCTAGGTCTAGCCCAAAAGTGGTGCTTCCAATCTAGAAAAGTTCTAGATTAATCATTGATAATATCCATATAATTCAAAAAATACTTGGATATAAAATACTTTATTGGGTATCTCCAATGAAAATGCTATATTAACTCCTCTAGGTCCACTTACATACCTACCTATGAGATGATGTGACCGAAAAATTGTAACTAGTCTTTCCAAAAATGAATCATAGATAGCATAGTTGATGTTCTCTAACTGTATTCAAGATGATGTCATGATGCGAGGAATGATTTTCATGGGAATTATAATACACCAATATTTCATCCAAAATCACCATGATAAACTAATCTAGGTATATATGGAAGAATCTATTCATTATGGAAATAAAAACAATTTACTGTATTTGTAATCCCAAAGGAAATTTTTATGAACTCATATATGAAATACCTACTTCTAAATGTGGTCCTTAGTATATCATAAGTTTTAACTATCAACTGATGATAACCAAATCTCAGGTAAATCATTGAGAAAAAAGTAGCTCATCTCAACTGATAAAATTGGTTATCAATATACAGAAGAGGAAATCAGTTATTCACATTCATCTGGACCAATATTTGGTGATCAACAAAGAAGTGTAATCTTTTTTAATCCTTCATTACAATAATAATTTTGTAACAAAAAGGTGACATACTTTGATAGATAAAACCCTTATCCTACAATTCCTCTAGCTGAGTCATGAGTTCATGATGCTCTGATGGTTCTATTCTTTATGGTGGAATGGATTTTGGCTTAAATCATAGCATGAGATCAATAGTAAATCCCGCATCTCTATCTAGTGAAATCCTTGAGGTGTATTTAGGAAACACATCATGAAACCTATCCATTATAGGTGGAAAGATAAAAATAATCACACAACTAGCATAAAATAATAGACTAGATACCAAGTATTTGAGATCTCCTGGTTTCTGAGTCATTATCCCTATTCATCCTACCTGGATTTCCCACTCTCCATGGTGAATATAGTTGACACCCTCATGATATGTAAAGGGCACTATTTTAAGTTAAAAATCAATGTGTGTGTCGTATTCTACTAACTAGTCAATACCCTAATTTAGTTTGATTCCTAACATGTATATAATGTAAATATTCCAAAGGAAACGATATTCTTGAACCTCAAGAGAATGTCCCTTTGTCAAGAAGAAGTCTCTAGACCATATTCCCAACTATGTGTCTATTGTTAATATCCCACTCATAAACTCCACTTCCACGATCCAAACATTAACAATTTTAGAAGAAATAAAACAATGAGAGGCACTAATATCTAATAAATAACAATATACATTGAAATCTATAAGAATAGTTCCTCTCACTATTGATGGTGAATCCTTTTTATCCACCAATGCATGTTTAACTGCAAGTAATTATATAACCCCTCTTAATTTTGATGCATTTTGAACTCCCTTAGCCAAACCACTTTGCTGATAAGGGCATTCTTTCCTTGAAGCAACATTTCCACAACCTCTAATACAACGATATATAGGAATCCAACTGCTAGACTAATATGATGCAGAAGATACCCTTCCCTCACACTTGTTTTGTTTAGCTCCTGCATCATTACTCGTCTATCTTGGGTTCTGACAGAACCTCTACCGATGTTACATCTTACTGCAAGGATAGTACTCTACTGGTGGTTTTGGGCGTTATCTATATAAGTTTCATGACATACCAATCTTTTTATAGATCACTCGAGTAAGATCATAAAAAACAGATCACTCAATCCAGGTATTATGTTTCCCACTTCTCTAGCTATAATTGTCATAGCATAATTTTTTCTCTCAAAATTCATACCTCCATATCATCCTGTATCAATCACCTCTCTTATAATGTAATCCTAACTTCGGTTCCCACATTTATGAGATCCTAATCAACCACCTTAGAAAATTTATCAAACGGAAAAAGGATAACATGGGACTTAATCTAACAATTACTGAAATCCTATAAATTCGTCATTATAGTTATCTTATATGCTTCAAATACAGAAGCAATGCAATTGAAATCAGTAAAATTTCTTATATATTCCATCACATACATACTCCTCTGATTTAACCTCATGAAATCAGCACCTCTCCCATTCCTCAACATATTTGCGTAGAAGTTATCCAATAACTTCTCCAAGAAGTCCTTCCATTATATACCATGAGAATAACAATTATGAGTCTGATTTCCCCATCAATGATTTGATGATCCTTATAGCATATAAGCATACATTTTGACAATATTCTAAGAAATAGTTTCTAAATGGGTAATTATTGTCTAGATAGACTCAATCTAGAACATTGTTCCCTCAGGTCAACCCTCTCTGGTAAATGGTGGAGGGTTCTATATTTGAAACTCCCATGTATGGTAAGACCTAATCCTCACAACCCACATTGGGTATCTTCCTATAAAATGCATGAAGTGATAAAATTCCTATCTGAAATACTCTCTGACATCCTCACCAAGAACTATCAGTTTCTCATGTTCCACCACTTGAGGATCATCCATAACTGTGTCCTCTTTTCATCCTCTCAAAAAGCATCATCAAGGAGGAATAACACTATAATTCCTAACATGCACTATAGGACATAGTTCCTATATTTAAATATATTATTTGTATTTATAATGTGCCACAAAAAGTCAATCCCCAAACCTTTCCCCATGATTATAACCAAAGTGATATCACTGCCACAAACTATCCCAAATCTAGGTAATTGTTAAAAATAGGATAAATTCATTCTCTTATTAAAATTTATCATTATACACCCATTTATTATATTTTTATTCATTTTAAAATTCTCAATTTCATTGTATGTACATTTTTATTTCAACTTCTCAGACAAGAAAAAAATTTCAAGATCCACAACCTACACATTACTAATTTTCCCATGTGTGCATAAAATGATCCCTGTCAAAAAATAATTCCAAGTGCCTAGAATGATTCAGTTAACATAACATAAATTTAATACATTGGAAAGAGTAAAATCAGAAAAAAAATTTGAAACAATAATCACATCACACAACAAGTGTGTCACCCAAGTTGAAATAATATTTAATTGTAACAACAAATATATGTTTCCAACACTTTAACTGGGGCGCGCGTTTCTGTCCGCTAGGGAGTGACAGGCGAGGATTTTGTGTTGCCCCGCAATCTCGCTTTCCAAAGGCGGGCGACATCCGTTCCTTATTTAGGGACGTCTTCCCCTTGATCGAAAACAGGATGATGGGATGTCGGTTCTTCCTTCCGTGGATTTCTCCTCGGAACTCGTCACCTATTCCAGGTCTCCCTCATAGATTTAATATGTTGTTCATGAAACTCTTCATAGTGCCATGTTTCCCTGGATGCCGGTTAATTACACTGATTCAATCAGGACATTCCAAAGGGTTCGGTCAGAGAAGAAACCATCAGTCGGGGGAGTAGTCACATTGGGGCATCAGTAACATGTCTGAACACTGGGGAATTGTCATGTCAATCTTTTGTCCCTTATTATAGGGCATCTCGAGGGTGTGGAAGCCCGAGGCATCCCACATCGAGCGTGGGGAATAATATTCCCTAGGCATATATCTGAGGTTTTCCTTAGCTTCCCATGTTTAGCATAGGGTATGTCGTGAGTTTAACGTCCAGCGGAGATGGATCGGCCTGATCAGAACACATGCTAGAGTGGATCAGATTAATGAATCCCCCATGAGGGACTACAGATATCGGAGCCAGCCCGTGGGTGGCTTCTCGAATACCGTGGAAGGGAATGGGGTGGCCTGATCTCACCAGGATGTGGCGGCCTAGGTAAGAATCGGTATGGATGATGGATAATTGCATGGAGTGAAGGAGGACTGAAATGATCCGTCGTGGAGATGGTGGTGGTGGGGGGCTTGAGTCTCGATGGGATTGCCTACGTATCCCCGTGGTAGGGAATCAGTGTCCACATAGTTCGGGATGGATGTGTGGGTCTTACACTCTACTCTTCCCATGTTTTTTGAATAACTGACGTGAATACGGTCAGGATGACTAAATGGTTGTGGGCTTGAACCTCATGAGGCTTCCTACATACCATGCCTTAACATGGATCAAAGACCACGTAGTTCAGGTTGAGCACCGGAAAACCAGCGTGAAAAGGTCCTTGGCCCAATGGGTGGTGGGATTGCACCTCGGGGGGCTTCCTACGTACCATGTCTTGACATAGATCAAAGTGCACGTAGTTCGGGAAAATGGGATGTTATACTGACACGAAGTGGTGTCAGAACAACTGGATGGCATGGTCACAATGGCTTACCACTGGATTAGGATGTATTTTAACATCATGCGAGATGGAGACCTGTCAGAGAACCGACGTGAAGAAGGACCTTGGCCCAGGTGGATGGTGGGCTTGCACCTCGTGAGGCTTCCAACGTACCATGCCTTGACATGGATCAAAGTCCACATAGTTCGGGAAAAGGGGGGTTTGGCACACCGACACGTAGATGGTCGGGTCCAATGATTATTTGGCTTAAACCTTAGGGAGGATTCCTACGTACCATGCCTTGACATTGATCAATGTACACGTAGTTCGGGTAGAATGTGGGTGTCGACGAAAGGACGTGAGAAATGACCTTGGTCCGATGGGTGGTGGGCTTGAACCTCTGGGAGGATTCCAACATACCATGCCTTGACAAGGATCAAATACCACATAGTTCTGGTGGTGATTTTTTTCAGTGAAATGACGTGGAGGAGAACCTGTGGGTCCACTGGTGGTGGGCTTGAACCTCGCGAGGCTTCTCATGTACCATGTCTTGACATGGATCAAAGTCCTCATAGTTCAGGATAGTCACAACGACTTTCCGCTAGACTAGAATGTAGTTTAACCTCATGCGGGACGAGGGTGAATCCTAATGTGAATAAATGATGGGAGGTGGGCTTGATACTCGTGCAGGCTTCCTACGTACCATTCCTTGACATGGATCAATGACCTCGTAGTTAAAATGTATTTTCAGTTTAATGTCATGCGGGATAGGGTATGCAGTTTAACGTCATGATGTATGAAGGCATGCAGTTTAATGTCATGCTGGATGAGGGAATACAGTTTAACGTCATGCTGGACGAGGGCATTTCCATGGTCGATGCTTACTCAAAGCCCACGTGATTCATGCTCTGTGTAAAAAACAAAAGGCAGCAGAGACCTAACGATCACGTCATGAAGGGTGCGCCCGTGAGAAGCGAAGAGGGCCTTACATGTTAGGTGGCCCATGGTTCTAGGACATACTCTAGGGTAGAGTCCCAAAGTGTGGAAAAGCATAGCAGGAGAGGGATTCAGGACCAAAGATGTGAGGTGCCTCGTTCCCTATCGCACCATCCACTGGCCTTGGCCATGGGGAAGTACGGAGGTGCATGGGTGCTACCTTCCGTAAGAGAGGCTTGGGGATTACAGTCTGATGCAGCCCATCCCGCATGGACAAACGCCACTCCTAGAGGGAGGATATCATCCCATGGGAGGGTGATTCCATTCCCGTGGAGACGAGCGCCGTAAAGAATGTCTGAGCTGGGGGACCCTACGTGCGAGGCACGAGGTTGGGTCACAGTTTAACTTCATGGGTTGAGAACGAGGTGCTTGGAATTTTAACGCCCAGCAACTTGGATGAGGTGGGTTTACTCCACACCCCTAGGATGTACATGACCAGTACCCACTTCTCCATGGGGGATGGAAGGCATCGGCAAGGCTGTGGTGAAGGGGGGTCACAGATCGGACCATCGAGGGGTCCATGTTTGTGTGGCCATGTGAAAAAGCAATAGCCGTTAGCATGCCTATGTGAAGAAGTATTAGGCGAATCAATTCTACGGGTGGTGTCGTCCATGGGACTTTGAAATCACATCGTGCAAACCCGGAGGGTCGCACGGGAAATGGAATTTCCAAGCAAAGGGGTGCACAGGCAGGGACTTTGCGGAGATTGGTTGCTTTGCATATTGGAGAGCACTTGCAAAGGGGTGTGCTTCGTGAAGTGGAGTCCTTTGGCCTTAGTATGAGGCAAAGGTGCGAGTGGGAGGTGCTTCACGAAGTGGAAGGGTGTTCGCGGAGCACTTCCTCGCGATGAAGAGCTGCCTCGCGAAGCAAGGTGCTGTGAAGTAGTGTTCTTTGCGAAGTACACTGACCATGCCTTGGCATGTGGATCACTTGTACAGGATGGGTGTTTCGCGAAGCATAAATTCTCTATGACTTCCTGGGTCCCCTTGGGGATCCCCTTCCTTCACAAATTCCCTTAGGCTTCGTGAAGGGTGTCCCTCTCAGAAGAGGGGCTCAAAACGAGACAAGGCCAAGGCCTCTCGTGAAGAAAAATTACCTCACGGAGCTCATGATTCCCATAGCGAAGGGTGCTTCACGATTTTGGAGTTGAGAAGATGAAAGGTCGAATTGTCCATCTTGAGAGCTCAGGGGGAGCTCGGTATTTATAGTAAAGGGGTGCCGCAAAGCAGAGCTCACGCGGCGTGAAGGGGGCCCGGTGGCTCCGCTGCGGGTCGTGAATGTCAACCGAATTCGTGGAAAGGTACCGCCTCCTCTACTTTGCGGAAGGTTCGAGAACATAAACTTGATTCGCGGAGAGGTAAAACCTCCTCTACATTACGGCAGGTTCGCGAACGTTTGGGCGTTCGCGGAGCTTTACTACCTCTAGTACTTCGCAGCGGCCGCAGAGCTAGGGGGCTGCGCGTCGGAGCTTCGCGAGGCAGGGCGCAGATCCTTTTTTTCTTCTCTCCTTTCTTCGAATATTTTTGGTGCCAACATATCCCCCCCCCCATACATGGAGTCGTGGATGGATCAAGGGTCGATGTCTAAGGGAAATCACCAAACTTCTCGGCCTGTCACGATGCGGACTCGCAAAGCGGGAGTGGGGGGCGGCCAGGGGCCATGCGATCCGGACGCGCCGTGACCCTTCGCATGGGCTGGATGCACCACGAATCTCCGGGGGTCGCCGCATATAAATAGGTGTCTGACCTCTTGTCTTTTTCCTTCTTTGAGAATTTGTCCTCTTGCACTCTTGATTCGCGAAGCACCGCATCCTCCACATCTGCTCACAACGAATCGAGCTTCGCGGCGAACCATGATTCACTGACTCCACGATTGCGCCAAGCGAACTTATGCTTGCAAGTCGAGGACAGGCTCCGCGTCTTGGCTTTACACTTGAGCTTCACGAGAGATCTTTGAAAACAATATCCGCGACCCGACCCGCAATTTTTTCGAGTTCTAAAGCCATAATCTCCCTTCAAGAATCTGTGATGGGGGTGCTCGTAGATGCCACCCGGAGGGATTAGATGGCCAACTGTCTGGACCTAGGAGAGCTGGTCTGAAGCCACTCGGACCATAATTCTTTGACAGAACTGCTATCAGAGAGCCAAAAGAACAATTTGATGTGCAAGAAGCTTCCCTTATATAGTTTTGGGCTGAGGGATGATGTCTTCATTCCTGGGGTGAGTAGGGATGAACCAGACTGCTGGTTCTAGAGCATGCCATGCCAACACCAATGGTTTAGGGCGGCTGATGGTCATGCGTGGGAGGACATCACACCCATCACTACTGACAGTTTGTAAAACCATCTGAACAACATCAACGGCGAGCCACTGCAACTGGAGACGTCCCCTCCCATGTACATCACCATACTGAAGGCGACTTTGCAGGATTCGAAAAAGGGGTGGTCAGATGAGTGGGACCTGCGCGAGGGCGGTAACATCACAAATGATTGGGCATGGGCCTACTGGGTAGGATCCTCATGCGAGGAGTTTGGGGCCGATTTTAGGAGTGTGAGTTTATATGAGGCGGCGTGGACCTCGCAATTCCACATTTATCAACCGAAACAGCTGATGTCGAAGCTGGTGAGCAGATGGTCGTCTAGGACGAACACTTTTCACCTGCACCATGGGGAGATTGGCATCAGTCTGTGGGATGTCCATCAGATCTCGCTGGTCCCGATCTTGGGGGCTATGTATGATGATTTTCTCCCCATCATGAGCGCATGGGAGGGTCCGGAGAAGATGCCACGGCTGGCGCTGTCACTGATGGCACAGGTCCCTGGAGAGGACAAGGAGGCGGTGAGAGATGCCCACTTTAAGAAGTGGTTCATGCAGTTCCTAAATTTCCTGGAGAAGCTAGAGTTCCCTCCGAGGCCACAAACATGTCCGAATGGGGATCAACGGGTGAAGCAACACTCGTATTGGCAGCTGTTGGAGGACATCCAATTGAAGACCTTGGGTTTTAGTGTCAGCACTGAACAACAGCCGATAGTTAGGCTGGCAGCGTTTATCATGGTTCTTATCTACGGTTGGATCCTGCCAGTGAGGGTTACCAACATGGGGGGTGCGGCCTAGCTCATTCATCATGGCATTCATGCTGGCCATGGGAAGGCGGGTCAGTCTGGGAATTCTGATGCTCGCCAGATTGTACATGATGATGCGGCACATTAGCGAGGGCGAGAAGTCGCCGAGGATATGCGGGCCCTTCCACCTTCTGTATGGGTGGATTGCGGCGCACATTAGGGGGGTTTTCGAATACCCAAACCCTATCTCTCCACCAGGTTCAAACATCCGCCCTTCCATTCTGAACACGGTCAGAAGCTTTCCTGTCAAATTAACCATAGCGATGGTGCTGAACGAGGTGTGGAAGAAGGATGAATTTAACATCCACCCGTTTCTGTTGCCGAGGGGGGTACTCAACGACGACGGGCAGGGAATGGAAGAGCACCAGGCTTATATCCTCACCTTTTGAGGTGGTGTTTTGGTAGCATGGGTAGACTGTGAGCTGCTCTATTAGCTGTACACCCCACATCTGTTCGTGAGGAAATTCCGGTGTCTGCAGTGGCTGACCCCACAGGTCTACTAGGAGGTGCATCATGAGGATAACCCATGTGTAATGAGGTAGTTTTGGCTCATGTTCACATAGAAAGATGGGAAATTTAGAATTGCATTGCCTCTGTCCACTGCCGCCTTTGGACTAGTGAAAGAGTATGGCATCAGTTGGGAGGTGGCTTATCCTGGGGAAATGTTGAAGCTGCCAACCGTTCAGGCTGGTGACGGCGGGCCTCCCCTGTCCTGAGGTCGGGGTTGGAGGGAAGCACGGGCCTCTCACAGCGGCGGGTCTGTCGTGGCGGAGAGACCTACACCAGCGAAGAATGCAATAGCAGTGGCGGACCCGACGGTAGTAGTGGACCCGGTGATTCCGGAAGAGCAGACCCATCCAGAGGTGCGGCCACCGAGGGTATTCCGCAGGATATCCGCTCAGTCTCCACGGAAGTGGCTACATCATATCGTCATTCTAGAGGATGTCATCTTCCCAGAGGCCTGGGACATTTGGGATGTCAACCAGCAACACCTCGGTCTGCCCGAGATGTGGTAACACCTGAACCATTGCGGGATAGTTTTACTGGGCATAGGCCCTATCCGGGCCAGTTTCACGGTGTCTTCAGCAGAGGCGGAGAAATATCCGGATGAGCTGGAGGACTACGTACATTCCAGTGGTTCCCCACATCCAATGACAAACCGGGTAAGGGTACTGCTGGATCAAACGGTTCACCCACAGTTGTCGGCGGCCAAATTGAGAGTGTGCTTCCGCCTTCCAGAAGAATGAGACGAATCCTATGGGGAGGACGAGGCCGGCGGAGGGAGCCCATTGGAGGAAGGCAATGTCAGAGATCAAGACTCTTATTCTGACGATTTCATGGAGGTTATCGAGGTATCATTCTCAATTTCTTTCCTCAGAGTCTGCTCTCATTCCATTATGGACCTCTTATGAATACCTGAACTGTGTAGGAGGAACTTATACGCAGACCTCACTCCCGCCCCTTGGCGGGTGATGATGCATGACCTTCAGAACCATCGCATGCAGCTGCATCCAGTTCTGTGTCTGGCATGGCTAGAGCACCCGAGGTGTCTCTTCCAGAATCTCCGGACCTTCCAACAATACACGGAGTTCCATGCCTCGTGGCCGCGTCAGCATCGACTCAGGAGCATCACCAGGAGTTTGATCAACGTATGTCTTCTTCACTGAATTCATTGCTGACATATGTAGATCGTGCCAACTGACATCCATGACCTTCCCTGTTGTGTACAGTTCTACAACCGGCATGGGATGCTGCAGAAAGGCTGGTCGGGATGTCTGGGGGCATTCCTCCTAGGGGAATGCCGGTGATTGTGGAGATAGTTAACCCACCTACTCGAGCTACTGCACTACCTATCATTAGCGGGACATCTAGCAGGGTTGTTTCTGAGGTTATTGAGGTGGATTCCAACAATGTGGATCGGTCGGTTGACCCAATTCACACCACACCAGCTTCGGCTCCAGATACCGTGCCGGATTCAATGCCTGACGCAGATCCTGCTGAAGATTTCTTGCAGGTGTATACCGCATACGATCTTTCATATTGCGCGGACTGGGATGAAACGGCCTCTGATGAAGAGGAAAACAAGATATTTTGTCGCCAATCAGGGAATATAATCACACGCTTCATCAATGACACCCAACAAGCGCTATGGCTGAATGAAATGGATAGACTTTTCTTGCAGCTGTTCAAACTGTGTGCTAGGGGAGTGGATGCCCAGCTTCTTCATACGCTCATCCGAGATCTCATGGCAGATATCATCTAGGAATACGGTCATGGGATCAGTGTGGGCTTGCAGTAGAGGAAGGCGACGAATTTTAAGAAGCTCCAAGAGGCTTAAAATGTGGTCCAACAGCTACAGGCCCAGGCGGATGAGCACTTAGTCTCTCTTAATGCACAATCTGAGCTGATCTCGTGATTGAACGCCCAGATGGCAGAGGCAGAAGAGCGTATGAGGCCGGATTCTAAAGATATGGCTGCCATTTAGGCTGACATAGAGAGGGTCCGAGCTGAGGTTGATGAGCTGCACCCCATCGTTGCTGAGGAGGAGCGGGAGCTGATTCAGCGACAACAATTCCTGGATGCCACAAGTTAATGGGTGGTGGAGCTGCAACGCTCTTTTGATGGGGTCAATCTGTCCATGGGGGGAGTTGACCCCTGGGTACTATATTAATTAAAAACCCTTAAATATGCATTCATGCTTTAAAAATTTTTTCAATGTCGTATCATGAACGAGTTTCGTTATTTGCATTGGTTAATTTTGAATCTTTACAATGTTTACGGGACGTCCAGCAACAATTCCCTAAGATCACGTGGGTCAAACCCATTGTGAGAAACAAGAGATAGTCGCCTCATAGTCTAATCCAAACAGAGGAGTGGAAACCAAGCTTCAGGAATCTGGGATTTGGATAACCGGTCTGTATTTCCAGGAAATCGGAGAGACCTGACCGGAGAAAGAAGTTCTCAAAATAGCTAAATTATCGTTTTTCCAACGTGTTCTTGTGCACAAATTTTGCAATGCCAGGGGCGCTAAAATTGGTCTGAATGGATGATAATGGGAAGTGTGAATCATGATACCCAAAATTCGTGACACTGTGAGGGTGGCATGAAAATAAAGGGCAACCATTAACCGTGGCAGGAAAACGGTAACCTTACTATGTTAGCCTGAATTGGGGGCATCAAATGAGGGCTAACCATTGACCATGTTCACAACATGGGGCCTAACTCAAATATCGCCGATCAGTCTTATGGGACGTTGGCCCAGGACAGTAGGCGGACCATAGTTCGAGCATCCACACTATTAGGGGGTCCCTCGAAACATGACCAGTCTTCTGGAATGTTGGCACATGAAAACATGTGGACCATAGGTTGACCATCCATACTGTTAGGGGGTTCCTCTAGACATGAAAGGGGATGAGGGTACGAATAAGGGGCATGCATGCGTGGAATGTGAGGTGATGGTTTGTCCGAACAGAATCCAACACTCATGCAATTACACCACCGTGGTGGGAGTACGCCAGATGGGCACATTGGTTTGATCATAGACCATTGCTTCTTTCAGACATGGCCTCATTGGAGAGGGGTTCAGTCTCTTCCCAATGTAATTTTGGGGCATCCTGAACTTTTTCAGGGAAGAGTCACAGTTGCATGGTCCCCTACGAGGGGTCCGGCCAAGGGGGTGGAAAGGGGAAGAACATGATTTATGATTCATGTGGGATGGACACTAAGAAAAATACCAGGGTGTCCCTACGTATCCCATGAAGATGGGAATCAAGCCACACGTAGTTCTGGAAGAACAGTTTAACGTAAACTAGGACGAAGAGAAGCCTGGTTGTGACGGTACATATCTCACCAAAACTACTAAGCCCACGTGAGTCATGCTCAATGTGGGAAACAAGAAGTAATGGGGAACTTTCCTGACACAGGAAGGGACATGTTAGGGAAAAGGGACGCTCGGTGAATACTGGCCCAATGACGCTAAAATGTCCATGTGACAAACTTAGACGCGCAAAGAGGTAGAGCGGATTATGTTGGAATTCCACTTGAACACGAGGAAGTGGAAATGTGTGAATCATGACGCTCGAGATTTTGATCTCAATGGTGGCGGCGTGAAGATATATGATAACTGTAAACTGTGGCGGAAACACAACATCCATATCGCGTTAGCCTAGAATAGGGATAGACAAATGAGGGTTGACCGTTGACCATGTTCGAAACACGAGACCATGTCGAAAATGTTGTCAGAGATCTGAAGGGATGTTGGCCCAAAAAAATTGGAGAGCCCTTAGGCCCAGCATCCATGGAGAGACTTTAAGACTAGAATCCATGTCTTTTTAGGGTCCTTATTGATTTGGAAGAGTATGAGTATCCAAATAGCGAGCTCACGAAGCTTGGTCATGTGATGAGGAGAATGTCCCCATGAAAGTACCACACTCCGGGATCTTTCTCAAAATGCATCTATATACGACAACGAGGCATATTAGATAGAGGGAGTCAGTCCCTTCCTAAAGGGAGATCTTAGTTTAGGGTCGTAGAATTCGAAACATGGATGGGAGGAAACAGAGGAGGCACGCGGCGAGTAATTACAAAACCCGGTGTGGATGAGGACATAATCCCATACCACACCGCATGACCCCCTTGAGAGAGGTTTTTGGTTATGGGACCAAAGACGAGAGTTGAGTTGGGCCTAAGCAAAGTGAAAAGGCGTTCATACGTACCCCATGGGGATGGTGATCGAGCTGCACATAGTTCTGAAAGGGTATTAGTTTATGGTCTCGGACAACGGAATTTAGGCTGGGTCAACGGGGAGGTGCTCAGGCGCTCCAATGTATCTCATAAGGATGAGAATCAAGACAAACGTAGTTCTGAAGGGTGGCACGGTAAGGTACCACTGCCAGGGAAGAAGGGGATCACGGGCGTGGACCTTTCACCAAAATAAGCAGAATTTGATAAATCTTGTTTGTCCTTTAAGGTGAGTGGTTTTTTCTGAAGAGACAGGACTAGGGTAGCAAGCCCTGGTGTCTCCATAAGAATCAATCCGTGATCAGCATTGACAAATGGCATGGCACGTAACCAATACCCAGTGTGATGTCCTCTACAACGAGGTCATCACAATGCAGTTCCATTTTTAGTCATATAGCCAAGACGATGATGTCACAGTTTAGGGTCATGTGATAGGACCAAGCATGCATTTTAACTTCATGAAGCACAAACGTAGCAAAGATGATGCTAGGCGAGGGATGTGTATGGTGTCGTGCGACATAACCGGCGTGGATGGGGACATGATCCCACATCACATTGTACGTAGTCCCGAGATTGGAACCTCGTGCGAAGGGGCCCAAATAGAGGTGAGAGTGAAAGGGGCTGGAGAAACTACCTCCCAACTGAGCTGGACCCTAAAAAGAGACATCAGGGTGACCCTACGTATCCCATAGGGATGAGGATCCAGTCGCACATAGCCCTTAATGAAGATCTTAGCTTATGGTCTTAGAGCTCACACCGTGGGAGCACCGAAGGACACCGTATTGTAGTTTCATCCCCCTGACATGCAAAGGTGCACAGAGGGATAACCCCAAGAGTGTCGAGATTCCATCTGGACACAATGGGGTGGAACATAACGTGAATCACGTAACCAACATTCCAGGCCTGAATGGGCTAGCGTGACGACAGAGGATTACTGCTGACCATGTTCGCAACACAGCATCCTGTCGCATTAGCCTGAAATGGGGAAAAACAAATGAGCCTTGACCGCTAACCATGTTCGCAACGCGGGATTTGAATCAATTTTTTGACTGAAACCCTCGGGGGAGTTGGCCCGTAACGGTAGGAAGTCCCTTGGGCATTGTATCCAGGACGTTCATGAGGGTTCCTGTGGGTGTGAAAGATGATGGCAGCCCGAATGGAGGGGAACATGAAGCCTTAAAAGTGGAAGGAACTTGACCAAGTTGAATCTGACACTCTTGGTCCTAGACCAGAGTACTCTTAAGAAATGGGTGAACCACTACAATGGGTCAAGGGACCCAACATTAGGGTAACTAAGAGATGGCGGATTCCTGGGACAAGGGTGAATAGTTCCAAAAACCTTGTTCCACACCTATATATCCCCCTCGTGGAGAGGGACATGCCAAAGGACCTAAGTGACTAGGGAGATCAACAGATCTCTAGGAGGTGAGGCTAGACCTGAATTCGAGACATTCAGGTGGTCCTACGTATCCCATAAAGGATGGGAATCAAGTCATACATAGTTCTAGAGGGTGCCTTTTAATGTTGTGCGAGACAGGAAATAGGAGGGCTAATTCTTAAAATGGGGTGCACATGGTGCGGCTATTGCAAACCCATCGTGAATGAGGACATGATCCCACATGACACCACGTAGTCCCGTAGTCAGGGTCCCGAAGGCAGGACAGAAGATACAAATTAGCTGAACTCAAGATGGACCCAAAGACAGGAGGTCTGGGTATTCATATGTATCCCATGAGGATGGGAATCAAGCCAGACGTAGATCATATGAGATCTTAGTTTAGGGTCTTAGAGCTCGAACCATTTATGGATGGATGGAAACTTTTCAAGTAGGCGCAGTCCTCATCCTGATCCCTAAGCCCACGTGAGTTAAACTCAGTGTGTGAAACAAGGGAGGAAGATTCTTATCGCAATACCCAGAACGTCCATCGAAGGGATGTTAGTGAAGAGACCTAAAGGTCACCTTTAATGCCGCTTTGTTCCCCTAAAGCGTAGATGCGTACTGAGGAATAGTATCTAGAGTTTCGAAACTCTACTTGGACATGATGAGGATGGAGAAGGATGTGAATCAGGTAATCAAAATTTTGGGCTTAATGTGGTTGGTGTGGCGATGGAGGATAACAGTTAATCGTGGTGAAAAAGAAGTCTCCATATCGCGTTATCCTGAGGTGGGAACAACAAATGAGCATCGACCGCTGACCATATTTGCAACGTTGTATTTTTATCTATTTTTTGTTTGAAACCCTTGGGGGAATTGGCCTGTAATGGTAGGAGAGCTCTTGGATGTTGTATCTAGGCTATTCTTGGGGGTCCCTTTGGGTGTGAGAGATGATGAAAGCCATAATGAAGATGAACACAAAGCCTGAAAAGCGAGTGCAGACGTGTCTGAATAGAGTCCGACATTCCAGGTAACTAAACTAGAGTACCCTTAGGAACATTGGTGAATCGCCGAAAAGGGTCGACAAAGTGCCTCAGGAATGGTTGGCAAAGGGGCCAAGGTGGGATGGAGATTTTCTAGAGATGGGGATGGACCCAATGCATAGACATTCGGGCAGTCCTACATATCCCATAAGTATGGGAATCAAGCCACACATAGTTCTAGAAGATACCAAGGGGTAGGATACCCTAACGAGGATGTGTACGGCACGACGAGTAACCCGAGGTGAATGGGGACATAATCTTGCACCACACCGCACAGTCTTGTAGGAAAGAACGCAGGACAGGGTTGTCTGAAAAGGCCAAGGGGACTAATATTTGGGTTCTGGTCCGGAAGGCCTAGCCTACTCGCAGCTTAACGTCTTGCAGTGGGGATGAAGGTCGGGGAATAGGGTTCCCTGGATAGAGGAGGTGTATGGTACTATGAACAAACTGACGTGAGTGTCGACATAATCCCTCACCACACCATACATTCCGTGTAAGAACTGGGGCCAGGGCCCAAAAAGGCCAGGAGGCCTAAGGCTGGGCCTCGGAAATAGAATGTGTATGACATGGCAAGTAGCTCGACGTGAATGATGACGTAATCCCACACTATGTCGTACACTCCCTATAAAATAATTGGGGTTGTGCGCCCGACCATTGGCACCAACCAGAGGGAAGATTTTAACTTCGGGATGGGGCGGAATGAATCACTACATTCTATGTTTGGGACATCATGGGGTGGACCCGAAGATCCGGGACACTGTTGACCATGTTATAAACACAACATCCCTATGGTGACCTGATATGGGAGCAAAAAATGAGTGTCCACCGCTCACTACGTTCGAAACGCGGGACTTGAATCAGCTTGTTGCTCGACATACTCAAGGGTGTTGGCTCGAAGTGGTGGGAGGGCCCTTAGGCCAAGCATCAATACCATTCTGGGGCCCTTCTGGATGAGGAAAGTGATGGAATCCTAGTCAAGGAGTGGGTAAAGCATAGTTTTTACCTTCTACGAGAAAGGCGAACATCTCCAGGGGAGGGGACGTATAGCCGGGTCGCGGCTTTCTCAACATCAGTTGGGGAAAAAGTGTGCACCCTACCATATAACTTGACCCGAGGGGAAGATTTTTGCTTTTGTCCTGGGCCAACAGACGAAATGTCTGGGCGTTCCTACGTATCCCATAAATATGGGAATCAATCCATACGTTGTTCTAGAAGGCCATACAGTTTAACTCCGTGCGTTAAGGACGTGGGGGATAGATGAAGGGGAGTGGGCACATGGTGCGACCATTATAATCCCCGTATGAGAATGGATAAGGAATCCTACTCGGCATCATATGTGGATCCTCTAAAGAAACTAAACCCAGGGGGACAGTCAAAGAGAATAACTTAGGGCTGGGCTCAAGACTGGACATCTGAGCGTTCCTACATATCCCATTAGGACGGGAATCAAGCCGCACATAGTTCTAGAAGGGCAGTTTAACGTCATGTGGGATGAGATGTAGTTTAATTTCATGCAGGACGGGGGACACATCTCATCTGGGGGTATGCATGACATGGAGAGTAACTCGATGTGAATCAGGATGTAATACCACACTACACCATACAATCCTGCATGAGAGTCTGGGTCTGGAAAGGCCAAGGGGCCTGAGACTGAGCCTCAGTCAGGAAGGCCTGACCAGATTGTAGTTTAACATCTTGCAATAAGGACAAGGGAGAGGGGCCCGAAGAGGCCAAGGGGCTTGAGGTTCGGCCTCAGCCAGGAAGTCTTGAACAACTTGCAGTTTAATGTCTTGCAGTAAGGACGAAGGAGATATTAGTTTAAGGTCATAGAGCTCAGACCAATTTTCATTTTATTGTAATGCAGGACGATACTGACCAGTTTAACATCATGACAGACGATGATGCAGTTTCACGTTGTGCAGGATGATGTTGCAGTTTAATGTCATGCAGGATTGTGGTGCAGTTTAAGGTCATTCGGGACCTTAATGTGGAGTTTAGGGTCATGCGGGGTCGTAATGTGCAGTTTAGGGTCATGTGGGACCGTACAGTTTAAGGTTGTGCAGGAGCAAGGGGCTCAGGCGAAGTATTGCTTGAGGAACTTGGTGTTGGTGGGAGGAGTTATGCGCTCACCATCCATGGTCACCAAGGAGTATTCTCCGTTTGGGTAAACCTTATGAATGACGTAAGGTCCTTCCCATTTGGACTCAAGCTTGGGTGGTTTCTTACCGGGAATCGTTGGCGCTTAGAGGTCCAACACCAAGTCACCTTGTAGAAAAGAGCGAATGTAAGCATTTTTGTTGAAGGCTCTGGCTATCTTATTATGATGCCTTTCTAGATTGTGTAGGGCATGAAGCGTGTTCTTGTCCAGTACTTCCAATTCAGCTAGATGGATTTCGGCCACCTTATCTAGCACCTGCTGGCCATAGACTACAGTGCGTAACGATGGAAGCTGGATCTCAATGGGCAGGAAGCCCTCAGCTCCATATACTAGGGAATATGGGGTCACCTGGGTGGAATCGCAAGTCATCGTCCGATAAGCACAGAGGGCGTTGGGGAGCTTGTCCAGCCAACTCTTCTTGTTCTGACCAACCATCTTTTGATGAATGTTAAAGATGGTTTAATTGAACGCCTCGATCTGCCAATTTTCTTGTGCATGATAGCGAGAGGTATGGTTCGAACAGATATTGTATTTGGCGTACAATTTCTTCAGTTAGGCTTCCCGGAAGTTGGTGCTATTATCGTTGAGGACAGCATGAGGGACTCCAAACTGGTGGATGATATTGTAGCTCACAACATGAATGATGGAATAGGCCTTGACCTCATTGAGTGGAAAAGCCTCTTCCCACTTGGAGAAGAAATATGTAGCAGTCAAGATGAATCTACACTGACGAGCTGTTTCTGGAGGATATGGCCCCACCACATCGAGTCCCCACAATGAAAATGGCCAAGAGTACATGGTGGAGTGGAGAGGCTCTGGTTGCCGATAAATAAAGTTGAGCAGGAACTTGGCACGTGTGGCATACCTTGGAAAACTCAATACAATCATGGATCATAGAGGGCTAGAAGCACACCAACCTCCGGATCTGATGGGACAGCTTGGGCCCAGCCTAGTGGGCACTGTAGGAACCGGCATGATCCTCTTCCATGACCTGAGAAATCTCGACTCCTTGAATGCAAAGGAGGAGAACACCATCGAAGGTCCACTTATAGAGGATCCGCCCAAGGCTGGGATCACTCAGGAGAGTAAATTGCAGTGCGCAGCGTCGGATTCACTCGCGTTTAGCCCAATCATCTGGGAGGAAACCATTTTGGAGGTACTCGACAAAAGGTTCCCTCCAGCCAGGAGTGGCCTCAACCACTACATCTGTGGAACATGGGCCCCCTGACGTGGAGGGTTCGGCCGTAAGGTGTCTTATCAACAGGTCGTCGTCATCCTCTAGGTTAACGGGGGTGATGACTCTCTGGTGTGATATATGTATGATCAAATCATCCTGCTCAGGTTCTATGAGGGACGCAACTAAGCCAACCAAAGTGTCTGCTCGATAGTTCTGTGACTGAGGAATGTGGGTAACCTCAGGTCGAGAAGAGAACTATGTCATTAGATGGAGGGTGCACTCCAGCAATGGAAAAAGCTCCAGATTCCTAACAACATAGTCTCCATTGACCTGATTGATGACTAGTTCAGAATCCCCTTTCACATGAAAATGGGGCACATCGATCTCAAGGGCCAGATCGAGGCCAGTGATGATAGCCTGATACACTGCCTCGTTGTTGGTGCAGTCTTCTGACAATCAGAATGAGTATGGTAGAATGACTTGCACCTGGATGATGAAGACGATACCCAGACCCACTCTGTTGAGCTTAGGATCGTTGAGCCTCCTACCGGTGGGGCTTCGAGAGGAACCGTCGAAGTGCATTTTCCAATATGAGACGACATGATCGAGTGAGAGGATTGCCTAATCAGGAAATTTTAGGTCCAGGGATTGATCTGCGGAGGTTTGATGGGAAGCTAGGAAGTCTTCCAATGCATGTCCCTTGATGTCATTCTAAGGCACGAACCTAATGTCGAACTACTGGATGATAACCACCCACCGCGCTAGTCGGCTAGCCAACATGGGGCAGTTCAGAATGTACTTCAGTGGGTCTACCCGATAGACCAACTGTACCTCATGGTTCTGTAGGTAATTCCACAATTTATTTACGGCAAACACATGCTCCAAGAAGCTCTTGTAGATGGGGGAGTATCTAGTCTCAATATCGATTATCATGCGGCTGAGGTAGTAGAGACTGTTCTCTATTCCCTCATTGTTCATCTGGGCGAGAAGTGCGCCAAGGGACAATTACAGGACGGTCACGTAAAGGACCAACAGATTTTCGGAGATGGGTGGCATCAAGACAGGAGGTTGGAGCATATACTGCTTGATTTCCTCAAAGGCGGCCTGACACTCTTCATCCCCTTCATAGGTGGCGCCTTTCTACCTGATCTGGGAAAAGGGTTTACACTTTCCATCCATATTTGCAATGAATCGGTGTATATATGCTAAGTGGCCATGGAGACCTTGAATCTCTCGAATATTGCTCGGGGGAGGCATCTGTCTAATGGCTTTGTTCTTCTCCGGGTTGATCTCGATGCCTCGTTATCTGAAAACAAAGCCAAGAAACTTCCCGGAGGTGACCCCGAAGGCACACTTCAGTGGGTTCATCTTCAGGTGGTAGTAACGGAAGAAACCAAACACTTTCTCATGGTCCTTGAGATGGTCCTAGAGCTAGCGAGATTTGAACACCAGATCATCCATGTAGCATTCCACCAGTGTCCCGAGAATCGTCTGGAATATGCGATGCATGGCCTGCTGATAAGTGGAACCTGAATTTTTCAGGCTGAAAGGAATGATCTGGTAACAGAAAGTACCTTGGGGAGCCCTGAAGGCAGTAGACTCTTCTTCCTCGAGGGCCATCCGGATATGGTTGTACCCGGAATACCCATCCATGAAAGAGAGGGCTTGGTACCCGGATGTGGAACCAATCAACAACTTTGTCACTGGGAGGGGAAAATCATCCTTCGGATAGTGGCGGTTGAGATCACGGAAGTCGATGCAGACTATGATCTGCCTATTTTTCTTCCTGACTGGCACAATGTTAGAAAGCCACCTAGGGTGTTGAACTTCTTTCAAAAATGTTTTCTTTGATGAGTTTATAAACTTCAGCCTCAACCATGGAACCGTGAGAAGGGTGTTTCTTTGTGGAATGCTGTTTGAACCGCGATGGTTTGTCGGGAGACCAAGACTGTGGATGGCTACCTAGGGATCTAGTCCTTGAATCTTGTCGTAACTCCAGGAAAACACGTCACGGTGCTATTTGAGAAAGTCCATGTACCGTTGATACACCTCGAGGGTCTTGGAGGCACTGATAAATGTGGGTCTAGGATCTACCTTACTACCAAGGTTCACCTGTATCAGTTCATCAACTGTGGTAGAGACGCCTTCTTCAAAGGCAAGGGGAGCATCCTCCAGATCCTCCTATCCACCCGTGGAGGGATCTTCTGCGGGGGGGGGGGGGGGGGTAGCTTCTTCTGAGCTATCAACCCCTGATGGGAAGCTGGTGTCGTCCTGGGCAGTAGTGGTCATCATATCATGAGACTCATGTGCCACTGAGACCATATCAATGAAGATAGTCGATCCAATCCCATTTGGCCATTGGCCCAAGGGGACACACTTGATGACATCAAAGAAGTAGTGACGCGTCAGGCTGAGCCGGTTGACCCCATCCCAGAGGAAGAGACACGTATGACGTACTGCCATTGCCATGAGCCTATCATCCCGATACCGCATAGGGGTAGGAGGTTCTGGGATCACCTGGGTCTGGTTGGTGTAGGAGTACGAGGTGATTTTTCATCGTCGCTTGGACATGGGAACATGCCTTCCTCTTGCACCTAAAACAACAAAACACTACACCATGTTGGGGGTCGTGGCCTCCAACCGATAGGTCAGGAAGATGTAGGCATCATCTAGGCCTGTCTAGGGATCACTTATGATTGGGGTGTGTTCATCCTCACTTTCTAGTATTTTCTTATCATTTCTCTTGTAATAGTTAGCGTCCAAATAGCGGGCTTCACAAGAGCCAAAGGGAGACACATCTCCCTGGATCATTCCTACTCAACCATTAAGGGATTATTTGAGGCATTGGTGATACGACGAAGGGACCGCTACATGAAGATAGAGCCATGGCATGCACATAAATGCATAGTATGAGGTGTCCTAGGAGACATCCATGAACATGGTACTGGAAATTAGGCCACCGAATTGGGTTTTCAAGTGGATCATTCCAACCGGGGATTGCTCGGTCCTTCCGTATCCCTAGATTCTGAGGTCTGAGGGAGTTAAATCATCCTCAGAAAAAACCCATCTATTGCAGTGTCTGAGTCGAGATTAGTTTAATCCCAGAACCCGTGTCAACAAGGCATCGGCGGACTTCCACGCCATTGAACTGGCCAGTGACGTACAATGGGCGAATGTGCCCATATATGGGAGGGTCCTTGTCTTCACCAATGAATGAGATAACTGCCTAAAATTCATCATTCTCAATCCCCTCAGCGTGGAAGGATTCTGCAGCCGCTAACTCCATCTCATACTGGAGGGGGATTATTAGAGCCTCAGCAAGTGCCTCACGAATTTCAGATGACAGGCGGAGAGCCTCATGAATAGAAAGCCTTACTGGAATGGCGGAAAGGTGCTTTAGAACATCATACTTCAATGCCAAACATGAACCTCTGCTTATAGGAGGTCGCTCTGAGATTGGAGGCACAACGAGCCCTGCCGGCTCGACTGGCGGCTAGCTGGTACTGGTACATCCCGCTGCCTGCTAGTTGATGCCTGAAGAGTAGTTTCTGGATGAGGACCAGACAACTGAGATTGGCCTGTAGTAGGGAAATACTGGCCGTGGTACGGACGAGGAAGCTCTGCATGATTTAGTAGTACAAATGGCAGTGGAGGTATATCTGAGGGCAACAGATGAGGTTGCGCGTGCTGAGCTATATGCTGGCCCTGCTGTGTGGTTTTAGTAGCATGCACGGCCTGACTGAAAGCACCCACTGACGTGCCTTGAAGAACTGCATGGCCGCAGTTTCACTGACGTTGACGTCGGCTGAGGACGTTGGGGAGGTTCTCCTGGCATCCCTTCTCATCCGGAGTCATAGAGGGATTTACCAGCTCCACGGTATTAACCGAGGCGTACCCCTGACTGTATCCTGAAAAATCATCCACCACTGGGTGGGTTCTAGGAGGAATCCTCATCTGAGTGGGCATAAAGTCACCGAGAGTGCGGGATGATGATGGCAGGGGTGGAGCGCGTTGCTTCTTCTTGCACCACTGTTGCTTTCCCTTTAGTGAGTAGGTCGGCTGAGATGATGACGAAGAGGTACTGGTCGCATCTTCTGAAGGCTCCGGCTGATTTAGGTGTTCCCAAATGATACCATGGGCGTGGGAGACGGTTTTATTGGCCCTCCAGTCATTGTACTTTTGGGACATATGGCTGGGAACCTTCTACCTCTCGCCTTCATCGTCGCTACCACATTCTGACCTTACAAAGACACCCGCCACTTGTGTCGTGGCCGGGGCCAATCTGACTATGTTGTTGTCGACCTGGTCTTGGAGCTAGTATTTAAACACATAGCACATCTTGAGGGTGTTCCCCAGAATCTAGTGATAGGGGCAATAGTTGGGGCGATCAGTGAGATTCTCCTCTACTGGCCTTCTGCTCTCGGGTAAGCGCACAATCCACTTGGAAGGTACAAATCAGAAGACACATTATTATCACATCTATGGCTATTTGTCTTAGACAAATGAGAAATAAAGGAAAACACTAATGAATACTAGTCTCTAGGTCAATACTATGAGTAATGAAAAAACACGAAATTAAAATTAAGTCTAACTATAATCTTAAATAATTTATAATAGTACTATGAAAATAGTTGGAAGAGGCTAGGAAAATTGAGAAATATTCAAATAAGAAAATTATTTTTCTTGCATATGTATAGAATTCCATTGTATCTATGAAGAAAATAATACCAGAAAAGAATCTCATAAAAATAAAAGGTGAAAATATATTAAAATTCAATCGTAAATCAACCATGATGTGGTCTAAACATTTTATAAAATTAATGAAACTAGATTCTGGATTAAAAAAAACTTTAATCATTGTTTATCACATAAAGGAGTCAATGAAGACCAACCAAATTTCCATATTGTGGTGATTATGAATTCTATTAAAAGGAATATTTTTTGAAGTTGATTAGAATCCCTTGCGGGTGAGGAAATAATAGAATGAATGTTTTTAGAGATTTATTCATTATTGTTACATCTAGAAATATGGATATCCCTTATAAAATTTAAATGATGAATCTTGATTTGGACTTTCCCATCACTATTTTTACTCATGTTGAATATGAATATCTTGGATGAGTTACTATTAAAATAAAAATGTGTAAAATACATTAACATTTATTTTTTAATGTTTTTTCACTGGATGATGGAAGGCTCATAACATTTCCAGAAAATTTATTTAGACAAACCAAAAGAGTTGACTTTCAGAATTTATATCACATTGTGGTCTGTATATGAAAAACATTGTTTTATTAATTAATCACTCTACTTTTATACACATGGTAATCCTATTAAGTCAGTAATTTGATTTTTAATTTCATATTTATATGATAAAATGTTGTACGACCATTATCTCAATTGGAATTTGATTTAATCTCCCATAATGGGGGACAAAACCAAAAAAAGAGAACATGTTTTTCATAAAATTATATGAGTTAAAGTGGGAGAATATTTTTCAGTTTCATGAACATCATCGACATTCTAGTAATTTAAATAAGAGATAGAATACCCTATATTTACCTTGGAAATTATATTCAAAAAATGAGAGAGAATATAAATATACATTGGACAAGAAATTTATATTGAAAACATATTTAAATGGGGAGATTAGTTTAACCTCTGTATTGAGGTTTGTATTTTTTTAACGTAATGGTTGGAGGATTGAAATTTGGAATTTAATATGGTGGATAGATTCAATATCCATACAATTAATAACATAAAGATTTTTCAGATAAAGTTTATAGATAAACAAGAGTATCATAAAAATTGAATAGGATTGAGAAGATTATATTAAAAATGAAATGGATGAAATTATATCATTTGGAAAAGGAATATAAAATATGTGGTTACTATATGAATAACCCTTAAAGTTAAATTATTTTAAATTTAGTCCTCATGTCAAATAATGTTTTCTGTGATTTTAGGGGACCCAAAAATATAGTGTTGGTTGGTTTATTGGGATATATAGTTGGAGAATGATGTAAGAGTTATCTCTAGGTAAGTATTATCTTATCCTTTTGATTTAGGAAGGTATAATACAAATTTCATGGATGATGTATTTCATGGAAAATCAATAATGGGAGTTGTGGAAGTTTTTTCTCATCTTCTAGACATCATAAATCATTGTAATGCCATGATTGAATCATAAAAATGAAGAGTAATTATTATATAAGGATGTGAATTTAATTATCAAAAAATGAAAAATTTCTAGATAAAGAAATCAAGAAATTGAAAATTTGAAGATACTCAAACTCACATTAAATGATTCATATATCAAAAAGAATTATGATTCAATATAAGAAAGAGGATACAAATATTAAATTCTATATGATTCTTCAATACAAATATAATTTAATTATAGTGATCCTAGTAATATTTCTTTTTGTAATGAGAATGTACCTATAATCAAATGATTTTATTTATATTTTATTCAATCAGACAGACTTATATTTGTTTACCGTTTGTATAATAAAATCAGGAGAATCAATGAATTAGGGATGTTTCATGGAATATTTCTTCCCTTAGGATAAAATTAGAAAGTCAAAGGAGAATATTAAGATATGTTTAGTTTGGTAATTCCATTTGATAAAGTTTTCTAAATAAAAATGAAATAATGGGAACAAACTCATACTCTATCATTGAGAAAATATTGTGAATGTATTTTGGAGAAGAATTGTATTGTGTCTAAAATTTTATTCCTTACAAAATATCAATATAATATTTACATTTATATGAATATTGAAATAAATCCAAAAATAATGATATCTCTTTTTTAGTGGTGTATCATGGAGACAAGAAAATTGAAATGAATGAAGTTAGTGTTGTATGTTTTAGAAGACTAAAATAAAAGAGATTAATTCCACCCAAGGTAGATGAATTTTAATCAATAATTTGCAGAAAATTCCATATAGGTATTAAATTAGAGTAGAATAAGGAGGAGAAGAAGGTTGGTTCACATTCTATTCCATGATAAACACAGTGTTTCCGAATTATGTGAAGAAGAGGAAGTATGCCCTCAAAGGGTTTCCATGTAGGGAGAAAGATATGCCCATAGGATTTTGTTTATTTAAACATAATTTAGAATTTATAGGATTTGTATATTGAATAATAAGAAAAATATGAAAGGTTAAAAAATAGGATTTCCTACTAATTATCTACTATCAATCAAATACCTTTGAAGTTTGATTTATGAATTCCCAATAGGAATTGTCTGAAGAATAACTGGAAGCTGTATAGAAAACCATAAAATGGTTTTGAGGTCATTATTCCTCTATTTACCAAGTATTTCAACTTATTTGTGGTGTGATATAATGGGATCAGATTTTTGGACGCAATGAAATCCCTGAATGGATTTTTTGATTTACTTCAAAGAGGTTATATGTTATTGAGAAATTTTGGGAAACAATATAAGATTAAGAGATCATGTGGTGCAATTATTGTTCACTTATTTAATATAATGAACCGAAGACTATGTAATACAATGTTAATGGTATATCATGTTACCTTCTATAAACAGTACATATTGATGATTAGATTTATAGCAGAAAATCTAGGACCCATTGAATCTGAAACACTGTAATGAGTAGGTTTCCCATATTGTGGATGAACCTTGTAAAAACGCATATACAAAACTTTAGTAATTTAATTTCATTACATGTGGTGTATATTTTTAGGTAAATACAAATTTATCCACTTAAATACTAAATGGTGATAGAGTTATAATGCAGAATGGGGTTAAATGATAAAATTGAAATTGGAATTTATAAAATGATTTGAAAAAACCTAAATCACCCCCCCACCACATTGGTGACTACACCAATCCACCAGTACAATCTGATGGATGTGAACAACCCTAATGTATAATTGAAATTATACATTAAATAAATTATTTTCCAATCATATATTCAACTAAAAATAAATTTTTTATAATAGAATGACTTAGAGTTAAATGCCATAAATAAGGGGAGGATTCTTAAATCCGACATTAATAAATATGGATTTATTAAATTTTTAACTCGATTATATATGAAATTATACCTTTATTTAAATAAGGATATTTTAGATGATAAACATTATTGTATTAAACATTTCAAACATGAATCTACAAAATGTATCAAGATATCTGGGAGCACATTTGGTCGAATAAAATGTAGAATGATATTTTAGGGTATATGTAAACGTTATTTTATTCCTACATTTTAATGAATTATATCATCCTTCAAAAGCGATAATGAACCAATTACATATTACAACATGGAAATTGGGGAAAATAATACTTTATTTTTTTAAAATTATTCCAATAAACTCTAAATGGAATTAAACAATATTTTTTTATAAACCTAAAAAATTTAAACAAATATTTTACTATTAAAGAGTATTTATTACATTGTAAACCATCCATGATATATAATATGTAAAGGGTGATAATTCACGGGGTACCATTTTTTATTATATTTTATTCAACCTTATTTTATTATAGATGATATAATATGGTCACAAATAGTTATTTAATGTAATGTTTATTTTTATTAAGAATTAATATCCTCAAACAGATTTTCAATTATAAAGTAACATTTATGATTTTTAAGATGTTATTAAATCGTACCAAGTACACTTCAAATTGAACCATTTGAATCCCTATTTGGGAATATATAAAGATTTCTACATTTTTTTATAATGGAATATAAAATGTTTTTGATAAAATAATATAAATAATAAATGATAATTGTGGAGATTCTATTTATCAATAAATGCAATTAAAAATGACTTAATAGAATTCAATTTCAGACAATTGATGAAGTTATTTTCAGATTTAAATTTTGTAAAAATTTATTTCATTATATTCAATTTCGAATATGGTCAAAAATCTTGGAATGAAGAAAAATTAATGTTATAGAAATATCAATCCCATTGGTATTTTTATCATGTGAGAGTCATATCCAATTTACTAGTAATTCTACCAAATTCTACTCAAGTAAGTATTTTGTTCTAAATCTCATATTATGTGATGTACATTCCATATTCCTCACATGTAAATAATATGGTGTTTGTAAAACTTTTTTATAACATCATATTATAAAAAATCAATACATTTTATGGATCAATGTTATGAAATATTATTAAACAGGAAAATTTACCTTATCATAATGATCAAAATGAAACATGTTTATGTAGAAAAAATGTATTAACATGATGATGTAGTGAATCAAAATTTTCCACATCTGTTCTTGTAAAAGTGTTTTAATAAAAACTTTAGGGGGACATTTCTAATGGAGTAAGGAGTGAAAAAACATATATTTATCAATATGAAATTTTCATTATTAACATATATTTTATTTATTCATTGATTATGGAACCCAAGTATAATTTTATACTATAAATTATTCTTATATTGTGTATTATGAAATAAACATTATATTAGTACATGATAATATGTGTGGTAACAATAATAGTCATACATTCATCAATACTACACTAACTAATAATAAAAAATTATTATAAATAAATATCATTATTTAATATTGAAACTGAATATAGTGTGGTCACCAAAAATATCTTAGTTATAAGGACAACAATATAATGAGATAATTATATTTTAATTGTAATGACATATGGGAAATAAATTAATATGATAAAAACATAGTGAATAAAAATAGTGATTTGTGTAAAGGATTTAATGGATTATATTGGATGGTAATAGGGTATATAATTGCCGGTAATTTTACTTTTAAGTGTACGACCTCTCAAAATTAGACCATTTGTAATGTTTCCCATTATGTAACTATTATATTATTTTGAGGAGCATCCATTATGTTTTTTATACATTCATATTAAAAGTTACAAAAAATTGAGATTATTAATGAAGAAATAATAATAGATTTGTATAACTTTTTAGATTGTAAATTAGATTCGTAGAGAATAACTCATGTTTTAGATATATATTTTTAATGTCTTATGAATTTTTATGTCAAAAAAATAAATTATCCTATTTAGAAATTAATATATATAAAATATTTTATATTTTTGAATAAAGATGAAAATATTATTTAACACTAGTTTTTTAGAAGTTGTCATGAAAAATACATTAATAGTAATAAAGGTAAACACAAAATTTGTAATTATAAAATAATTCTATAATAAATATCCATGATATTGGAATATATAGTTATATATATATATCTATGATTAAAATAAATGTATTTTTTCGAAAACCAATGTGATATAATTTTGAATGGTATTTTAAAAGTTATAGACCATTAATTGAAGAACATTTATTTTAAAAAAAATCAGTAATCTTATAATATTATTGATAAATAATACATGGTAAAAAATAATGGATTTTCATAAACATAATCAATCCACATGTCATGTGAATCATCATTAAAATTACAAGATATTATTTCTCTCCCTCCATGACCTATAATAATGATGGTGTTAAATGAGAAAGAGAAGTAATTGAGATTTGACTATAATAAAATTTTTATTTCAAAACATCTTATACCATCACTTCAGTTTTATATCTTAGATATAGTATCTCCTTAGTATTATTAGGCACCAAGTGAATAAAAAATCATATAAAAAATTATTCAAATGCTATAAATTTTTTATCATACACTGTATAACTAGATATAATTTATTTTCATTTCAAAATAAATTTTTTTGAGTTAAAAATCCATAGTTATTATGATATAACATTTATAATATATATATATATATAATAGTAGAGATGAAATAATGTGATATCGAAAATAACATTCATATTGAAAAATATAATATAAGTCACTAAAGTATATCATTTTAAGTAATATAGTCATATTTCATGGTAGAGTTTTATTTCCATTATAATAATAGGATTGTATCATAGTAGTTGATACACCCTTTAATGCAAACCCCACCATTCAATAACACACCGTTACCAAGACCTCTAAGAATGTATACACATTTCATCTAATTTAAAAATATATATAATGACCTCTAAAATCAATAAAAAAAATTTATATCTTAAAAATGTGTTTAGAATACATAAAAATTAAATCATTTAGTTTTTTACAAATATATTTTGACAAAAAGAAAAAGAAATTTATATTTCTTTTTTTCATTTTAGAACACAGTATGATTGAAAATTATTGTCCATTGCGAATTCTTAACCTGGGGAAATGAGTAACATTAAAAAACTAGTCATTCTACTCATACTATATAGAGATCAATAATAACCTCCATAAAATAATTGTATATCCATAAAAATCTCCAATAGATATATCAATTGAATCATGCACAATCATATAATACCATTTTCCATTTTAGTGAGTATATCCATAAGTCACGAAACATGTGAATATGTTATAGAAAAAGTCATAAATTATTTATTCATGGAGTAAATAATAATCATTATTAATGAATTCATTCAATGATATTTATTTTACTTAATGAATATCATGTCAATTATTTTGTCATATGAGTATGTAACATGTCAATCAATGAGGTATGTTCCTACACATGTTCTATATCTCTCATTATGGGAATATGTATATTATCCATAAGATTGATGGATTAAATCAACTAGAATTTAAAATCCATTACATTATCATCAATATACCCAGAACACCTCCTAATTAGATCTATCCTCACTCTATCATAATAAGGTATCAAAGTATAGTGATCCATACTCTTGGTATATTGTGAATCTCATGTAGGGGTGATTATTGTAAAACATGTATCCCAAGAATACTTGATACAATATGTAAAACTATAAATGTAGTATAAATTGAAATCCAATGTATACATAATTTATACATGTATCTAATAACTGAACAATTTATCACTATGTAATACTTTAGTCACATAGTTCTTTACATCGTATCATAGTGGATGTCGTACCATGATCTTCATTAACAATGTCATATTTGATATTAATATATAATGGATTAATTATCATTAAATTTCCATGAAACATGAATTATACATTAATGAAGGATAAATTTGAAATTTTGTATTATAACATGTTACATTTATTATATTCTTAATATTATTATAGAAAATACTAATGAAACAATATATTTAGGGGTCATTCTTATTTTATCCTAATAAGAATACACTTTAAATGATTTTATATTTTTCAACTTTTACTAGTTTTATAAAAATATGTTACATATCCATGTAAAACATACTATATCACCTTGTTTCTATTAAAAAATCATCCCCCAGCTAAACAACTTTTTAAAACAAGATACTTAGATAAGGAATATTTTTGTAATAGCGAGATTAGGGTTATTAATCACGTTGTTAAAAAATTTTAAATTTAATAAATAGAAGTTTATTTCAAAAAAATTATATTAAAATTGTATTAAACATCATATAGTTTAAAATAATTAACACTGAGATCATTTATAATAATAGTGGACGTAATATAGAACATCAAAAATAATAATCGATAAAAAATTATGATGTGTTCTTTAAATTACCCACACATATAATAAAATATTCTAAATTAATTAATATATAATCATAGTGACTCCCACATTCGATAACACATATATCGTAGAAATAAACACTTTTTATTATATTGTTTATTCGGATTTCAAATTCTATAATCTTAATATTATTTAGTATATCTGTGTCACTTCACTGAATTTTTTTTATAATTACAAATTATCAATTTATTCCCTCTAAGATGATTGAATTAATATTCATGAATCATTTACTACTTATAATAGAAAATATCATTATGAAATTATTTTATTTTATTTTTATTAAAATTAATTATTTTTCTTATGAAATTATTTCATAGAAAAATTCATATAATTTTGAGTTATGTTATGACTTATAAATTGGAATTATCATAATGGGATAATTATAATTTTTCATAGAATTATTTATTTATTACATTAAATCACAAAATTTATAAGTTTTTTTATTTTCATAATGTATAAATACATATGGGACTTATAAAAGTATTAAACATGGATTTTTAAAGTAATAAACTATAGAAACATTCATAAAATGACACTAAAGTCTTATATTTTTGTAAGAATTTTCTACATGAATTTTAAAAGTCCTAAAAATAAAATAATTTCCTAATTCTAAATTCTTATGTTATTTTGAAAAAAAATATGTGAGTTCTTAATGATTTTAAAAATGGGTTTTTTGGTAATGTTAATGAATATATATGAATCTAAAATTTATACATTCTATATTTAATGTCTTATGAAATAAACAGATCACTAAGTATAAATTCATATACATCTTGTAAAGACATACATGTTACACTAAAAAAGGTTTTCTTTAAAAAATCATATAAATCCAAATATTTTGAAAAGAATAAATTCATATAGGGTCTGAAGTCTTATGAAATATAAATTCATACACAATTTTTATATTTCATGTCATATTATGTTTATGTTTATTATTTTTAAAGGCATGTGTTTTCAATTATTCTCAATGTATAATTTTTATGTTATCTTACACTATATAAATTACTTTTAAAGAGTGATTTAGCTCACCCCTTTCATATGTTTCTTTTTCCTAGGATATGAAGAAGTAAATTATGAATTACTTGTAAGCATAATCTAGTAGGAATTGATGTTTCTAATAGATTAAATTGGTGTTGTTTTCCTTTAAATATGTATTCTTTAACTTATTTATGTATCTTGTTTAAAAATCTACTAAACTACTTGGTCCTTTAGGTTGCATATTCCTTGTTTATATGCCAGTGTAATAAAATAAGGCACCGACTCCAGGAAACTGGGTTCGGTTCCTTACAGTTGATATCAGAGGAAGTTTTGTTGCAAACATGGGAACTAGATTCGATAATGTAGATTAGGGAACAAATATCTCAGGTAGTATTTGAGTAAAAACATACAATAACATCCTGGAATCTTGGTAAGGAATATATTATGTGCATCTTTCATGAAAATACATCCATTTCATGATACAAATAGGTAGAGGTGGCTCCGACACAAATGTTCCTAGGAGTGAAAACACTGACAAGGAGATTCGGGCTTGACCCAGGGTATCCTGGTACATGAAAGTGGGCCTCACTTCAGTATTGGTATTTAAACTCATGAGGGATATACGTTGGATAATTCACATTTTCCTTAAGATCCATTATTAAGGATTTAAATGTAAATTTATCCTCAATGGAACAATGTTTTCGATTGTGGTATTAGCCATGCATATATTTCTTAATTTTGCTACGTATTTTTCTATGTCAAGATTATACATTAGGATTAAAAACCTAATATAGTGTATTCCATTATTTAGAAATGGATCCTAGTGGATTGAATGGAAACTGCAAGAACCCTAATATTCCATGTAGATATTTCCCGCCGATGCAGGATAATAATATTGGATCTAGTGCTACGACTAGTGCAGAGATGCATATAACTATACTGGTAAAACATACTCATATTATGAGCAATAACATTACCATTATGGACTATCCAAATCCACCATGTGAAGTATATTTGTTAGATCTCTTTAGGCAAAAACAACCTCGATCATTCAATGGGACTACAAACCAATTTTTAGCTGAGTAGTGGAGAAGTTCCTTAGAGAAGATATTTCCTGGTTTAAGATGTAATGAATGAGAGAAGTCAATCATAGTAGTTTATCATATATTGGGATATGTGGATCAATGGTGGTCATTAATCTAAAAAAATGTGGATGAAGAGATAAAATTGATGTAATAGTGGTACTTTAAGGAAATCTTCATAGATAAATACTTTCCTCTTAAACAACGAGAAGATATGGAAAAGCAGTTTATGAATTTGAAGAAAAAAATAAGATATGAATGTTGAAAATAATGATGCTAAATTCACAAGGTTAGTAAGGCATGTTGTGGACTACATACGAAATCTGAGGAGAAATATTGATCGATTCTTTGATATCCTGAATCCATTCCTCTGATAGAAACTTGTCCCCCAATGTTCTTCATAATATGAGGATATAGTTTCATGTTATATCAAGATTAAAAAGGAATTCTCAAAGTCATATGATTTTATTGGAAATAAAGAGTAGAAGAGGGTTTTTAAAAACTTTGGAAAAGGATGTTTTGAAATGGGGAAGAAGGGAAGAGTTGAATTTTTATCCAATGATAATTTTGAAAGGAAACACTATGGTGCCTTTTTAAAAGGAAAATGAGTATGTTACAAATGTGGATAGAATGTTCATATTGCTAGTGATTTCAATGGGAAGAAAGAAGTCATTAATGTTAAATTCTATAATTGTCAGGATATGGGAAATCATGCTAATGATTTTCCAAAACCTCAAAGAAACATGCAACAAAAAAGGCCAATGGAGCAAGGAAGAGCTTATGTGATCACCACCACTGATATTGAAGTTCCTAATGATGTAGTGGCAGGTACATTATTCATTTACTCATGTATATTCAATGCTTTATTTGATTTTGGATCATCGCATTCTTTCATATCTTCCCTGTTTTCCAATAAAATTAGATATTTACAATTTGATTTAATTAGGGATTTTTCCGTCAAAAGCCTCAATGGATGTATCATTGCAACGAAGAAATGTCAGGAAGACCCCATTATGGTGTATTAAAATTCTTTATCTGTTGATTTTATTTTCATTCCCGTGATTTAATTTTATATATTCATTGGTATGGATTGTCTTTCAAACCATTATGTGAAAATTTATTGAAAGAGGAAGGAGGTTACAATTTTTTAGGATGACGTGTAATCCATTATCTTTAGGGAAAAAATCGCACTATTTTATTCTCACCTAGATCCACCCCCCGTAGCTGTACTGAATTCAATTATTGGGGAGGAAGTGAATGCGATAACTATGGGTGAGGAGAAGAATGTTCACATACAGTATTTACCTATTGTGAAAGAATATGTTGACATCTTTCTAGAGAATTAACCTGTACATCCTCTAGAGAAAGAAATTGACTTTTCCATTATCTTAATTCCTAGTTCAATGCCCATATCAAATACCCATTATTGAATGGCCACTATTGAGATAGTTTAACCAAATAAATAAATAGAGGAATTGAGTGATAAATGATTTATTATCACTTGTGTTTCTCCGTGGGGAGCCCATGTCCTTTTCGTTAAGAAGAATGATGGGTATATGAGGCTGTGTATTGACTATAGGGAGATTAATTCTATAATAATATAGGACAAGTGACCTCTACCATGAATAGATTATTTATTTGATCAACATCATGGAGCCTAATATTTTTCAAAGATTGATCTTCGATCTAGATATCATCCATTTCTTGTGAGGAAGGAAGAAATTCAAAAACATGTATTCTAAATCAGGTTTGGGTATTACGAGTTTATAGTAATGGCTTTTGTAATAACTAATGAATCATTTATTTTCATGGATTTAATCAATAGAGTTTTCAAGGAATAACTTGATGACGTTGTGGTGGTGTTTATTAATGATATCTTGGTATACTCTAATAGTTACAATGATCAGGAAAATCACTTGTACACTATTCTGAAGACTCTTAGACAAATTGAATTATATGGGAAGTTCAAAAAATGTGAATTTTGGATTCAATATGTTTCCTTCGTTGGCCACATTTTCTCTACAGATGGAGTATCTATTGATTATGTGAGGAGAAAGGCTATTCAAGAATGGCCTACTCTAATGAACATAACTATGGTACGTAGTTTTATTGGTTTAGCAGGTTATTATCTGCATTTCATTTAGAACTTCTCTTGTTTAGCCCACCCAATGACCAAGATCACATGAAAAGTGGTTATTTTCCTATTGAAAAAGGAATGTGAAACTGTTTTAAAGATTCGAAGAGATGATTAGTGAATGCTTCAATCATGACTTTACTATTAGTGAATGATGTATTTGTG
Source organism: Viscum album (assembly GCA_963277665.1). NCBI lineage: Eukaryota > Viridiplantae > Streptophyta > Magnoliopsida > Santalales > Viscaceae > Viscum > Viscum album. Next base: position 39,197,973 of record OY728129.1, on the reverse strand, counting down.
ATGTATAGTGATGCATCAATGATAGGACTTGGTTGTGTCCTTATGTATAACAATAAAGTGTTTGACTATGCATCATGGTATCTATAAAATAATGAACAAAACTATCCAACTATTGATCTCAAGTGAGGAGTAATAATATATTCATTGATGATTTGGATACATTACCTCTATGGTGAAAAATGTGAGATATATATAGATCATGAGAATTTTAAATATATATTCTCATAGAAAGAAGTCAACATGAGACAAAGGAGATGGATTATGATACTCAGGGATTATGATTGCACAGTACACTACCACCCAAGGAAGGATAATAAGGTGGTAAATGCTTTGAGTTGGAAGGACCACATAATTCAAAACAAGATGAGAGATGAAAGGGATCTTATGTTCATAGATCTAATAATGTTGGATATGGGAATTATCATGGTAGATAACACATCGCTATTTTTTCAAATGGTTGTGAATCCTTCTTTACTAGAAAGGTTAAAAATTTATCAGGATGATGATTAGGAGATTCAGAAGAAAATTAATTTGGTAAATGATGGGAAGTTGATTGACTTTTGTATATGAAAGTGGAATTTTGAAATTTAGGTAGAGGATGTGTGTTACCGCTATTCCAGAGCTAAATAGGGAACAATTAGATGATTCTCGTAGCTCTAATTTCCCTAAACACCCTGATAGTACAATGATGTATAGAGATCTAAAATAACATTTTTGGTGGGAAAACATGAAGAGGGAAATTTTTTATTATGTGTTGGGATGTTCAGTTTGTCAACAGGTGATGGCTAGAAGATGACATCATGGAAAATCCATTCAACCCTATCCTATTCCAATGTGAAAATGGGAAGGTATTAGGATGGAATTTTTCATGGGGTTACTAAAGACTGCAAGAAAGAATGATGTCATATGGGTCATTGATGATCATCATACAAAATCATTATATTTTCTTGCTATAAGTGAATATTTACAACTTGAATGTTTAACAATACTATATATTAATTAAGATGTAAGACTTCATGGGGTACCCTTATCAATTGTTTCTAATCATGATCCCTTTTTTACACCACAATTATAGAAAATTCATCCGAAGGCTGTAGATACAGATCTTCATTTGAGCACTGCCTACACCACACAAAATGATGGACAAATAGAATGGATTATTCAAACTTTGGAAGAAATGTTGAGTTCTTGTTCACATGAATTTCATGGTATGTGGCATCAGTATATAACTCTCATAAAAGTTTCATATAACATTATCTTCCATTAAAGTATTTATATGGCACCATATTAAGCATGATATGGAATGAGATGTCGTACACCAACTTGTTGGGATGATGTTGGTGAAAGAAAGCTCGTAGGCCACTTTCTATTTTTAGAATTAACTATGATTTTATTTAAAATTTAAAATAATAATATTTATAAAATTATTTTTTAAAAATGTAGTTCATTATTGAATTCTACATGTCAAAAAAGGTAGGGTTGAATTTTTGGTATTTTTCAGAAATTATTCAATTTTTGATGAATAGTTAAATACAGTAAAATACCGTAAATTAAAATTATCAGTTAAATAAACTATTTATAAAATAATAATGGATTTAAATCCACTTGGTCCCAAATCAAATGAACATATAACTATTAGGGGTCACATTAAACAACACTATTGGTTGTCTTGATGGATATAATTAAATAATGATTACATTATTCAAAATTAACTCCTCTCCTACACTATTAAACCACCCTCACTTCCTCTTCTTTTCACTCCTATAAGACTTGAAAGACCTCAAATATATGCCCAATTACCCTTACCTAGTCACTACCCACATCCAAGAATCTTTTTCTCTTTTGAAATAACCAAAATCCCTTCACTTAAGGAGGTTCTCAAGGAGGTTATTTCAAGAGGTAAAGCACCATTCTTTTTCATTTAGTTTCATTTCAATTTAATTTCTTTGGTTATCCTATTCTCAATTCCTCTGTAAAAATGACCATTATAACTTCAGTATCATCTATATACTAGATTTATATCACGTAAATGGAAGAATAATCATTATTTTACTCACTCTCTCACTTTAAGATTTTAAATGAAATCAACGTCCATGAGGTTCCAATTTATAACCTATGTGGATGACAATGTTTCATTCTTCAATTTATACTTCATTACTAGTAATGAAATCATATTTATGGTTTAAAAAGACTATAATATATGTATTATAACTTATTAAATATTTAAGAACCATTATATTTTTATATTATTAAATCATATGACCAAATTAGTTTCTAATAATAAAAATTCCGCTTAAATAATATAAGTGAATGTCATTAATAATTTATCTAATGAGTCATCCAATTAACATGTATCCAAATTATATAAATGAACATTAAAACTAATTATTTTTAATAAATAATATTTAATTTAAATTCTAGATATTTACATCCATTCCACATGAACTCCATTACTTAAAAACAATTGAACTAGTTTTGAAATTCAAGAAAAGGAACACTCTGGATGATAGAATTAAATATTATAAATTATAAATAAGGAAATATATAAACTTAAGTAAATTATGATAAACAAAATAAATATATAATAGGTTCTTAATTAATTTATTAATAAGTCTAATTTTATATTCCAGGACCTTTTGTTCAATAGCAGAAAACATTTGGACTTAAGGTAAGGGTTTTCCACCTGAACCTCCATTTTCATTTGGGTTACTTTTATTGTTTAATTACCTTAATTAAATTATTATTTATAATAATTTAATCCTCAAATATTATGATTTATTGTTAAATATTTGTTTAACAACTAGAATCCATCTTTATTTTATGGGTACTTACATGTTTTAAAAGGAACATTCAATATTATCCATGAAATACATGCCCCATTCAGGGGAATTTCTCAAATTCTTACTCATTTTCAAGAGTATTTTATAATTTATTTTTAAAAGTCATTATCTACATAGAATCAATAATTTTGTTATAAAAATACTATCTTGCTTTAGTTCTGGTTTTATAAATAGGATTTTCCAAAATAACTAATTTTTTTTCAAAATAAAAATGTGTTTCTCTAAATAATTTCTTGATGATTTTATAAGAATATTTTCGTCTATTTCGACACTATTGTTGATTCTTATATATTAGTGGGTTTAATAATTTATGATTTCATCTACCATATTTTAATGGATTATTTATGATTAGTTTGATTGTGGGTGTTCTATCCTAAAACCATTCACTAAATTTACTCCGAATGGTTAGTGTTTATGTTTAATATTTGGGGAATGTTAGTTACATTTCAACTGATAGTTTCAATAAGAATGTATATGTTGTTTATGTTTATCCACAATCATTTGAGGAATTTATTGGATTTATTATATGAGTTTTGGGACCTAGTCTAGCCCCTTAATGCATCATTATGTCTCATGAGATAAATAGTTGTGGACTTGGCCAAGGCCTTAATCAATTGTAGACGTCTTAGTCGAGGCCTTGAAAATATGTTTTAGAATTTCCTATATATGCACTTCTCTCATTATGAAGCCAGTAATTGAAATTTCATGTGTTTATTTGACTATTAAAATACCCATGATTATTTTATATTATGTAAATATTTACCCAGCTAATATTCCTTCCATATATTGTTCAAGTTTATTATTTTTAAAGGCATGTGTTTTCAATTTCACTCCATGTATAATGTTTATGTTATAATCCACTGTGGTTATTACTCTTACTAAGCATTTCAGAACACCCATTTCTTATGTTTCATTTTCCCATTGTATAAATAAGTAAATTATGAATGTATTTTAAGCATAATCAATGAGTAATGGATGTTCCTAATAGAATAAATTAGTGATGTTTTCCTTTAAAGATGTAACGCTGAACTTATTTATGTCAATTATTTCAAAAATCTACTAAACTACATGCTCCTTCGAGAGGAATATTCCTTGTCTATAGTCCAATGTAATAAATTAAAGTACTAGCTCCAGGCAACTGGGTTTGGTTTCATACATTTTCCATTAATATTGGATATAAACACCTATCAATATTTTGATAGTTTTATTTATTGAAAACTAGGTTTGTGGTTTTGACAACATGAAATAATTTTAAATTAATTAACTTAACTTATATGTTTTAAAATTGGAAAAATGGATTACATATTTGGAATAAGAAGGCCCAAATTGTGTAAATAGGTACCTTGTTTGGACAGTATGAAAATTAACTTCAATAATTATTTTTATTTACCATTGCTAAAGTCTAAATTAGGTATATAAGGGTAAAAATAATATTTAAAAATTATAAAACCACCCTAACACATGTCACAATATTAATATATTATTCATGGGAGACCAAAATAATACTTAGTCCGAAATTTTGGAATTTGGGAACAACTTGGGAATGATAATGACATGTTATAATAAATAATTTCATGTAAAGTGAAACATATCATAAACATGTATATTTTTCCAAAAATAAATTTATGGTGGGGTTACATAATTGATCACATTGACTATAAATAGAAATTAAAAGGATATAATTATTTCCAAAATCATTGTATTTTAATTATAATATTTATACATTAAATAAATAAATTTATTTATGACACAATGGTGATTTAGTGATTACCATATTAATGAATGATTCAAATAAATGATATTATAAATATTAAAATAAGTGTAATTTTAAAATTTTGATAACTTAAACGAATTCTATGGATTATTATGACATGTTATCTTTTTGATAATGTAGTTTTTTTAATTTATCTATTTTTTATGAATTTAACTAAAATCATTTACTAGATACTGTCAAAATTGACATAAATGAGTTGTTAAAACAATTACTATTTTATTAAATGATATAATAGTCATAAAAATATTCTATTTGATCAAGTAACTTATATAGTGTAAAAAATTTCATTAATGATCCACTTGAGGTTCTATTGGTACTTTATTTTAAATATATTAACCATATAATGTAAAAATTCAAGAAGATAGGGTAAGAGTAAATATATTTAACTAAGGGTTAAACCCAAATGTTAAGATTAAATTTGATACCTAAACATTCAAAAACCTATTGGTTGAGTGGATTTATAATTATGATAATATTATCCTCTAAAAATATCACTTCTAATATATTATAATTTGAAATTCAATTTAATATAAAATAATATTTCAAGTATTTCTTAAAGTGCCCCTCCTCCCACTTATAAAAGTCCACCACCTATACTCGCTTACTAACACCTATCAAGCCCCTTGGCTCACCCAAATTCTGAAAAATATAAGCTCCAAATATCCATCACTTTCTTTTATAATCCTTACCTAGATCATATGGAATATCAACGAAACTTTTTGGCTCAAATAAAAAGGAATTACCTGATTTAGAGGTAGTGTCTTCTCTCTAGATCCTTTTATTTATTTTCCTTCTCTAATCCCATAACCTCCCTTTATTCCATTATTTAACAACAAAAATAGTATCCTAAATATACTTAGATATTTTTATTCTATGTGTTTGACCTAAAAATAAACACACCTTGCTATCTAATGGATATAGAACATAATGTTTTTGTGTAGAGTGAACTAGTGCCTCATGAAATGATGATGGTTCAATTTTCCCCCAACACCCATCACTGTGGAAATTATGATGGAACTGTATTTATATATGATATATATTATATTTATATTTCCTATATTATTCTGAAATATTTATTTAAAACATATCTTTATGCATTCCATAATGTGTATATATGATTTTTTTTATTTGAGGAAGTGTGGAATACCTCCCACTTAAAGTGATATGAATCATTCATGCCAAACATGGAACATATAAAGGTTTATGTTAATGAAATTATATATAATAGATAACATATATATTATACTATATTTATAGATTATTTATTTATTAATTAGTTTCCATTCCATTAATATGAATAAGAAATGAAAGTACCATTCATGTGTATGTACTACCTACAGTTTCCATGAAAGGAGCATTTAATTTCATATCTCCAAATTTTACGGACAATTATAAATACATATATAGTGGATATATAGGATATTTAAATTAAAAATGTCACTCCGGATATAATGGGAGTTTTATAACATGGACAATTTCCATAAATAAAATTCATTTTTGACTCAAGTATCTAACAGAGACAAAATGTCTGATATGAATTCAATTAATTAACTAATTGTTATAACATGGTTATAAGTAATATGAAATAAATTGTAATCATGAAAGATTATCTGAAGAAAGTATAAATTATAATGTGTTTTCTTATTCCTGAAATTAAATAATTAACGAGACAATTCAGACTCAATGGGAGGGACTTGTCTCAATTTCCTTTAATTCAGCAATATTTTTATAATATACACCACCCTATTTTTTACGGTTTATAATAAACCCTTTTGAAATTTAATTCAAAGGGAATCATTTTTCTACCAATAATTTTACCAAATTAATACAGGAATGTTTTTTATGTATGCTTTGACAACTAATTCTCTACTGTTGTATATATTATTTGATATTTGGCATCCTCTATAAGCCTTAATATTTTTACAAATTGAAAAAGAAATTACATATTACATTTTTGGGTATTTTATTATGTAAAATGGTTTTCAATGTAGATTGACTATTTCAATATCTCGAAATTAATTCTTGTGATTTCAAAAAAAAATATGAGTAAAATTTTCATAATTTCAATATTTTATGTGTTATGGATATATAATGGAACTTGGACATTTGATGAGGGTTACATGATAATCCAATTATGGGTTGTTAATTGATAAACCAAATATGGGTGGTTCCATGAAAAACCAAGGATGGGTGGTTACATAATAGCCTCCAATGCATTGGGTATGGAAGTCCTCCGTATGGTTATTCTATTTGAAATAATGATCTGTGGATGTTGACCGTATGGTTTTTACATTTAAGTGTGATTATGTCTTATGTCACATTTTATATGTTATGTGTGATTTCCTTGGGGTTTAAATAATAATTTGGTTAAAAGGGTAATAATTGAACTTATATTTTGTGAATAGTATTTAATACTTCACTAAATGTTAAATGAATACATAATGATAATGTATTCGTGATATTCATGTTTTCACACGGCTAATAGTTTTCCATCTTTGGGTATCCCTTAATGAGATTTTTATGCTCATACCATGTTGTAATTGTTTTTCACGTGATTTTAAAGTAGAATAAAATGAAGGATGAGATAATGGATAGTTTTGGATGTTTCAATATGAACTGAAACCATGTTTATTTTTAAGTGTTTTTGTTTTTTGAAAAAAATGGACAGCGAGTATATGTGCTTAATTTGTAATAATCAAGATGTAATGTATAATTGATTGATTAATTCTCTAAATCTATAAACCTGAAAAGATCTTCAATGAGTAATAAAGTCAAATTATTGACTTAACTCAAGATTAATTAATGTTTAAGGCCGGGGCCTTCTAGTTGATTTGAGAGTTTGGTTTTAATAACATTAGGTGTTAAAATATTGTTAATTGAATTTCCATAGAATATTTTCAATTTATGGTCAAATTGAAATGATATAGCATTTTGAGATTACTATGTTTCTTCATCAATGATATGTTTTTTTTAGAATGATTTTCCACAGTGGAAATAGGATAGCTGTTCTGGGAAGGCATACATAGGGAAATACCCTTCCAAATCAACATCCAAATATGGTCGGAAGCATAAATAAATATTTTATTGTATTAATGGATAAGTTTACTCATGTGATAAATAGTGGTGGTGTCTATGCACCAAATCAACCAGACAAATTGTATATGAATATGTTGATAGTGCAATATTTATTTAGGCTACGTCCCCTATCATTCAGAGGATCATTTTACCTTGCTCAGGATGTAGGGTGGATTAAATCATTGGAAAATATTTTGGATGTAATGGGGTCTTCAGAAAATCAAATGTATGGTCTTGATTTTTATAATTTTGAAGGTCAAGCCAATCAGTGGTGGTCAAAGATTAAAAATATCATAGGATGTGAAAATATTGACTCAATAGAATGGTATGTATTTAAGAATATATTCCTTGAGAAATATTTTCCTAAGGCTATTCAATATAGGATGAAAATAAATTTTTGGAATTGATACAAAAGAAGGTAGATTTTTTGGTGGAATATGAAGAAAATTTCACATGTTTTTCATGTTACGTCCCAAATTTTTTATTGGATATTGATATTAAGATAAATCATATTCTTTTAGGATTGAAGTCGAATTGTTTAAGGGTGTTATCTTATCATGAGATAAAAATATTTGGGAAACTCATTTGATGTACTCAGAAATTGGAAAAGGAGTTTTAGGAGGATCATGTGTTCCATGAGAGAAACAAAATAAGTGAACCTATTGGAAGGAAATAGGAAAGATTTCATCAAATAATATTATAGGTATAAAAAATAAATTTACAACTTCTGTGATGTGTGCTAAAAATAATCCTTGATAATTTCTCTAAAGACTAGGAATTTCTTCTAATGTGGTTAGACAGGTCATACTGCTTGTAGCTGTAGGGAAGATGATCAGGAAGGCAATTAAAAGTCATCAGAAAGATGTTTTAGTTAGAATGAGATAGAAAATTATACAAATGTTTTCCCAAATGTGATTACCCAGGGTGGAAACCAACGATATCAAAAAAATAAGGGAAGGGAAAAATTATTTTCTACAACTAATATTGATCTGATGCCATATAATGAAGTGGTGACAGTTATGTTACATGTTTTTCTATAATATGCCAATGCTCTATTGGACTCTGGATCATCACATTCATTCTTTTCTAATAGTTTTTCCAGTAAATTGGAAGTCAAAACTCAATAATGTGATATAGAACTATTTGTAAACACTACAGGTGCAAGTATTAAATCAACAATGATTTATAGGAATCTTCCTATCGTAGTTAGTGGGATAGTCTTCCCTGAAAATCATGTGTAACTTCTCTTAGTGGAATTTGATATCATTTTGGGTGTTTATTGGATTTCCGTTTATCATGATAAAATAAATTGAAAATCCAAGAATGTTTTATTATATAATTTCATACCTTTTATAACATACCAAGAAGATGAAAGACTGATTAATTTTTTCAGTGAATGATATATAGGTCTTGTTGTTGAAAAGAATGAAACTATTTTTATTTGTGACAATCCAGTAGTGAATGAATTTATGGATGTTTTTTATGATGATTTTCCTAGTATTTCTCTTAATTATGAGGTTAAATTTACTATTGACTTAGTTCTTGATTATAATATTATTTCTAAAATCCTTTATCAAATGACTCAAGTAGAACTGATGGAATTGAAAAAATAGTTTTAAGAATTACTTGATAAATATTTTATATAACTTAGCACTTCACCTTGGGGTGATCTAGTTTTATTTGTGAAAAATAATTATGGTTATGTGAGACTATGTATTGATTAAATAGCCTTGAATTACATCAAAATTAAGAACACGTATCCTTTATCTCATATCAGTGGTTTGTTTGATCAGCTCTAGGGTGATCAGTATTTTTCTAAGACAGATTTGAGGTTTGTGTACCATCAGCTGAACATGAAGGAGGATGGAATTAAAAAGACAACATTCAAAATGAGATATGGGCATTATTATTTTGTAATTATTCTATTTGGGTTATATAATTCACCTAATGTTTTTATGAGTATCATTAATGTAGTCTTTCATCAGTTTTTGGATTAGTTGGTGGTTGTGTTTATATATGATATATTTGAATATTCTAAAATTTGGGAGGAGTATGAAACTCACCTAAGGATTGTTTTACAAGAATTAAAAGAAAATAATCTATATGGAATGTTTAATAAGATTGAATTTTGGTTGAAATGTTTTTAATTTCATGGACATATTGTTTCTAAAGATTGAATAAATCCTAACCATTCTAAAATAAAAGTTGTTTAAGAGTATCCTAGACCAACCAATATCATAGAGATTCGTAGTTTTATTGGATTACCAGGTTATTACCAAAGGTTTGTTTAAAACATTTCTCGATTATCTAACCCACAAAATATGCTAACACATAAAAGAGTTAAGATCATCTGGACAAAAGAATGTGATAATGTTTTTCAATAACTGAAAAGAAGATTTGAAAATACACTAGTTTTGACCCTACCTTCCAAGAATGGTGAATTTGTTTTCTAGAGTGACGCATCATTGAAATTATATGGATGGGTATTAATGATTAATGATATGGTAATTTCTTATTCTTCACATCAATGAAAACCTCCTAAGCTAAATTACCCTACACATGATATCGAATTAGCTATTTTTTCTTTATTACATTAATAATTTTGAGGCATCATCTTTATGGCATAATGGTTGAAATATATATTGATCACAAATGTTTAAAGTATATTTTCACTTTGAAATAATTAAACATGGGATATACGAAATTTCTAGAAGTAATCAAGGATTATTATTTCATAATTCAGTACCATCTAGGATAGGAAAAAACATCGTTGATACTTTGAGTCGAATGATTAATGTACATTAACCATGAAATGTTTTGAATGAGATCATTTTTTTATTGATTTTATGAATTTAGGATTCAAATTTGTTGGTGCGGGAATTCTTGTATATTGTTTTAGGTGGTAGTGAAATCGTCTCTATTTGATTTAATTAAGCAAGTGAAAAAATAAGGCAATAAGTTATAGAAAAATGTAAAATTGGTTCACAATGGTATGTTACCCAAATTTACCACTATATATATTTTTTTAGGTTTGGAATGTGATTATGTGTGCCTTGTGATTCCCATTAAATGAATGTGTTTTTATGTGATGCTCATAGTACCTAATTTTCAATTCATCATGGAAGTACAAAGATGTAAAGAGATCTTCGAGAGAATTACTAGTGGGATTGAATGAAATGGGATATTTCTGACTTTACCCTTTGTTGTTTGATTTTTCAATAGGTTAATACAGAGTGGTAGTTACCGAAAGAGATGCTTTATCCTTTTCTATTGCCATAGTGGAAATGGAAATATATATTCATGGACTTCATAGTGGGATTATCAAATACATCTCAAGGTAACAGTTTCACTTGTGTTATTGTTGATATATTGACTAAATATTCTCATTTTCATCTTCTTCACCATACTCTATCTCTTGATCAAATTTCACTATTGTATATTAAAGAGATAGATATGTTACATGGAGTTACCCTCTTCATTGTAGCTAATACTTACCTCATGTTCACCTCCAACTTTTAGAAAGGTATTTCGATGTCATTGGGAACTAAATTAAATTTCATTAGATCATTTCATCCCCAATTACATGGGAAGTCAGAAAAAAATTCAGACCACAAAAGATATACTACGTGCTTATTCAATGGATTACTAAGGAAGTGGAGATAAACATCTTCCATTGGTTGAGTTTTATTACAATAATAGTTTTAATTCCAGTATACATATGGAACCATTTGAATCATTATACGAAAAGAGGTTTTGAACTCCAACATTTTGGGATGAAATATTTGAAAGGATGATGATGGGACTAGAATTGGTAGAAGAGATGGCAGAAAAAGTTCATTTTATTCAGAATCCCATCAAGATATCTCATAAAAGGCTTAAAGGTTAAGCAGATAATCCTAAGAAGGATCTTTCATTTGAGGTAGGTGATCATTTCTTTCTCAATATTTCTTAATGGAAAAGTTTAATGAATTTTAGTATGAAGAGAAAGATGAGCCTATAGTTCATTGGACCCTATGAAATCATGGATAAAGTTATATCAGTTTCCTAAAGAGTGGATATTCCTCCATGTTTATCTCAGTTACACAATGATTTTCATGTTTCAATGTTGAGAATGTATATTCCAGATCCATTTCATATTTTATATCTAGAGTTAGTTTAGTTGAATGAGAATATTTCTTATGAGGAACATCAAATACAGATTCTAGACTACTGAGGGAAATTGTTTTTGATATAAGGTGATTCATAATGTAAAGGATTTGTGGAAAAACCATATTGATGAAGAGGCAATGTGGGAATACGAAAATGATATGAGGGAGAAATAAACCAACTTCATTGATAAGAAAATAAAATTGTTGAGGATGTATATTCCAAATGGGGGAAGGATTTAACATCTTAGGTATTTATAAAATAACACATTTTCATAACCATTAATATTTGTGAATCGAATATTAATTTTACGTTAACAGACTGTTTTATTCAATAGCATACTCGAAACACATCAATGGGTTTATCCGAAATCATAGGTTGCACACAATATTGAGTTATACTGAAAAAATAATACAACAATTTTATTATTATTTTAAATTGAAGTTAACGCCTAGTTTTTTTATTAGAAGTAATGAATATAACTTTCTACAAAATGATTATAAATGTTTGTTAAATGTTTTTTTCATTTTACCCATTAAATTTTAGTGGCTTAAAATGAGAATGAGTCAAATTTTAATCATAAAATACTATAATATTTATAAAATGTTGTTTTACTGCAGTTTGATGGAAATACATTTTTAAATATACTTATTGTTATGTTTATATATTCTGTTTGAAAAAATAATCTTCTTCTATATAATAGGTACATAAAACATAACATTGGTTTAATTTTATTATTTGTATCATAAAATTAATTTTTTTAATGATTAATAAAAAATAATGCATTTTAATTCAAAACTACCTTTTCATCTCATTTATTTTTATAGTTAGATAATATTTTTAATTAGTTTTAATGTGTAATGGGGTTATTTATTATCATTAAATAACAATTTAGTCATAAGATGTAATTTCACATTAAAATTGTACCTAAATACATGTGAATCCTTTGATTGTTTTTACTTCCTAAAAACCTTCTTTCTAGTTTTGACAAACAATAATTAATTTTAAAATTATTGACAAAATTATAGTGTTTTGAATTTGGAATAATGGATTACATATTTGGAATCATAAGTTAAAAATTCTATAAATAGATAGCCTTTATTTTTGGAAAATTTTAATTGTAAGTTTATTAATTATTTTTAAGTACCACAGATAAAGTATAAATTAAGTAAATAAGGGTAAAAAAATATTATAACTATAAAGACCCATAAAATTCCATGTAATTTTTTAAAAAATATTTGGGATTATTACGAGTTTGTAAAAATTAACGGCGTGTAATTCAGAGGCCCGGTGTGCTCGAAATGAATTTCTGAATTCTTTTTTTAGGTATGGTAAGTAAACGTACGGGTGACCTTTTCTATATTTTGAACTGGTGCCCAGATTAAAAATATGAGGGCACTGTTGAATCTACAGCACCAGGACTATCTTAAGGGAAGATTAACTTCAACCACAATAGGTCGGCAGAAAATATAAAATTTTGTAATTTTTAAAGAGAAGTAAAATAACTTGTAAATGTTATTTTATTTATTTTTCTTTTTACAACATCCTATTGAGTGGTGATGGAGGGGACCACAGAGGTGGTCACACCTTTAATTATGGGGTATTAATTTCATGGTAATACTTTGGTTATGTAACCACCCCTCACGTTATTAATAAGTCACTTTAATTACGTCAATTAATGATGGACTTTAATAACGTCAATTAATGAGACACATTAATTATGTCAATTATTTAACCTCATTAATTCTTCAACATGTTACTCACCTTTCCACCTACTATTTAATAGGAGATTGGTGTGGGGTATTGGCACAAATTCTTCATGAGAGGAAACATTGGTGGATTTGTACAACAACATCAACCAACAAAGGACTAAAGCTCAAGCGGCAACGATTCGGGATCGACGAATACTGATGGCTCCATCCAATATGGATTCTCCTCCTGCTGCAACCACGAAATCTCCAACAGATCCTGAGGTAGGGGGTTTATGTGCTTTGATGTTCCCTCTTTTACCATTATTTAAAAATATAACGAACCTAGACCAACCGACAAACAGGTTGATCCGTGACTCGTCAAATCATGCGGGGGGAGGGGGGTTGATGCATCATCTTAAATTCGAGATTTTTTTCTATTTTTTTATTTATTAATTTTCATCATGTTGTAAATGATATCATGGATGGAGAGGGCCGAAACTAATAATTCCCGAACCCTCAACTAAATATTACATTAGTGTGTTCTTCGCCACATAATAACGAATGAGGCAGAAATGAGTTTTGAGTGATGCAAAACGATGGAGGCATCTTGAGAGGACCATAGGCGCATTCGGAAAGAAGAACAGTCCATCAAGGCTCACCCAATGGGTTGAAGGAGAAAATATGGTGTGGCACTGGTGCGGAGGCATCAGCGACTAGCACCGTTGGATGAGGACGGCGGCTGACAACCGCAGTCCACGATGGAAGTGTGGCGCCGCTCGGTGTTGTGGTGGTCAGACGGGAGGCCGACCATGGAGGACGAGGTGGCGAGCTGTCGTCTGCCGCATTGAAGGGTAATGGCTTGATGTCGCAGCAGTGGCATAGGGAGGGACCCACATCATGCAGTTCTTGATGGTGATGAGGTGGCTCCATGTCGTGCCGCCAAATAAAGGATCCCAACTACTCCTTTTAGCTATTCAGGTGTAGCGCACTGCACGACCCGCGTTGGTCTTGCGAGCCAATGGGCTAGACAACATGGTTGGATAGGCCGGTCCGTAACCCAACAGGCCAGGCCCACGACGGCCCAGCCAACCGGGCTGGCCCAGGCCGGTTTGGTCCAAACCGGATTCGACTCGGACCGGGTCGGTCCTACCAAGTCGGATCGGACTCAGACCCCTCTCGGGCCCAAAAACGCTTAAAGGGCCATATCTTGTGAATAATATAAATTATAATGACATATATATGGTTATGATTAAAAATTACTAATATTATTTAAAATAAATAAGAAAAGAAACATTGAAAATATTTTCATGTAATACATAGTTTTCAATAAAATCTATATTTTTAACTATTCACTGAAATATTAATATTTCCCAGAAAAAACACAAAATTTAACCATAATATAATATCGACATGATGATTTAAATGTCTATATTAATTTACTCAAATAGTGTTTCTAAATAATTTAAAAAGTAGTTATATTTTCCATGCACCAAAATCAATAAAAACCATTTTTTATTAAATCCTATCTTTTAAGCATAAAATGACTTTTATGATCCATAGATATGTATTAATTTTATATATAATGAAAATGCATATATATCATTAATTAAATTATTACAACTGAAAACTCCCACTAATGGGTCAAGAGTTGTTTCTCATGTAGTTTCAATTTTCAAGAGTTATATAGTATCTCCATATAATTATGTATAAAGGCATATCCTAGTCCTTTCGCTAGTATGTCACTAAAGACCAGAAATCATTCTCCACTATACGGTATTGTGATAATACATGTTTTGGACAACCATATCTTCATACTATTGATCTTTCCCTCACATTCATCAATCTAATATAACATCGGACCCTTTCATGTTAACTTGATTATTTAATTAGATAAACATTAGAAATTCCACACAAAGTGTCAGTATTGTCCAGAAAACATATGAAAAATATGGATATCAGTTACCATGCTTGGTCTAATCCATTGATAAATAACGTTCATATTTTAAGAATCCATTGATATTCCATCACTTAAGAATATATAACCCAATAAAGAAACATTCTATAGGTAAAATTCACACTTGGAAAATTTTAAATATATCTTCTCTTTACATATGGTATTTAGTACATTTCTCAAGTAATCTACATGTTCATCCTTTCTCTAGGAAGATATAATAATATCATCAACAAACATAACCCCAAACTGAATGAGGTGCTCTCTAAATACATTATTTATTTAATCTATCATGATAGTAGGGTCATTGGTTAATCTAAATGGAATTACTATAGAATCAAAATGATCGTACCATATATGGAATGTTTCCTTGGGTAGATCCTCCTTCTTTACCTACATTTTATGATATCTAAAATATAGGAAAATCTTGGAAAATTCATTATGTCTTTAATATTTATTAAATTGGTCATAAATAAGGGGTATAAAATACATTTTTGTAATAGTTATGATTTTCAGTTCTTGATAGTAAATGAAAAAATGCATTGACAAATCATTTATATTAACAAATAGAACAAGTACAACAAATGGTGATGCACTAGGACATATAAATATCTTATCAAGAGAATCAAAGAGTTTCTTCTTCATATTCTTCAACCCAATCAGTGATATTATATATGAGGTCTTTAAAATAGTTTTATCACCAAATATTAGTTATATTGGATGTACAACATCATTATTTTGTGGAATACATGGAAATTATTCATGAAATACATCACTATAATCCCAAACAATAGGAATATAATTGATGTTGAGTTTCTCCCCATCAATTTTATATAAATATCCCACATTAATATGTTATTGGATATATCCAATGGAATTAATTTTCACTGGATGTTCATGTTCATCCTCGCACCAATAGACGATCAAAGGTTTACTCGAAATATCAAATTTAACATCCCATACATAAAAATAGTTATGGAATATATAAATATATATAAGACGATATATAAAGATATCATCTATTCCAAATATCACATCAGATTAAAATTGATGGGAAACACATGTGGGGAGAACATTCCTACATACTTCTATTAGATAATAGCCATAGACATGATATGTGATCATCCTACCATTGGAATTTTTCATCATTAACTGAACATAAAACAATTTAGGTTGAAATGTGATACCCATATCAAATTCAATTGATATAAATTAGTGGACAATAACCAATATCTAATAGGATATTTTTTATTATAGATTTGACGGTATGTTTACCTTTCAGCACATCATTCTCATAGGCCACATTATCAATTAGGATCATATGATATTTCACAATAACATTGGGCTTTATAGGTTTTTTATAATGATCATTATTATTAACATTCAAACAATTACACTGATTATACTAATTCCCATGCTCCTAAAATTCGACTCATTGGAGTGGGTAGTGAATTAGTTGGCATCTTAGGCTCCTCAATTATATCAACTGGAATATTTATCACCTTTCGACGTCCATGGGATTTTTGACCAACCATCCACATTTAAAGAACCTCCATGTTCAATTAAATAAATTCCCCTAGTATTTCTTCCCATATTACAAGATTGTAAGTGATTTTAATTTCATTCCAATATATTATATAATCAATTTTTCCTGAGACTATACCTCTATTTTCTTATTGAAATCATGGTAAAGATGGGAATCTCCATTTTCAATTTCTACCATGAAATAAAATAAATTTTTTTCTTTATAACAACTAAATAATCTTATAGTTAACACCTTTTAGAGAAGTGGTTTTACACTAGAAAAGAATTGATTAATTTTTCTTTAAAATTGATGAATAAACCAAAAGCAGACTGTAAAATTATTTTAAAAATTAGATTTTAGATACCAATGGTTTCTTATCATTTTACTTAATTTTAAGAAATACCTTGTGCATTTTTGGAACATATAATATGAATGAATTACTTATTGAAAAAAATCATTTAAAATCATACCATTCTGGGGTGTTAATTTTAAGATTTAGGGTTTCTTAGTCAGATAGAATATTAAAAATTGTTTCATTTAGGAATTATATATACTATCATCTAATTTGATATCTCAATCCCATTATGGTGTTAAGTTTGTAAGGTGCAAGAAATTAAATGATTCAATTTAAGAGGTAATGGTATGGTTGGAATAAGATTCTATATTAATCCTTTTGAATATTGGTTTGAGTTCTATTTTGTACTGCGATGCTCCATGTATGGATTTGGGGTTTTTCTTTGATGATTATAAATCTCATGATATCATGTGTCTCACCTTTTGTGTACTACTATGAAAAGAATGACTCTACTCACAGTCTTAAATTCGCATTAGTGATTCATTCTCCAAAGACATGGTGCCACTTCCTCTTCATTGAGAAATGAATGGTATAATTAGATAATAAAATACTTAAGTATATCATTACCCTATGGGATCAAAATATTATGTTGAGATTATTTGTAGTATACCATCTTAAAAACTGACTTTTATTTGGAATACACTCTAGGGAATATGTATGTATTTGTTAATGCATTGAGAATAATATTTCTAATGTATGTAGTGAAAGAGTCCAAACATGAATAGGTTCTAATGATCTTGTTCACTATGCTTCATTTGGAAGTGGAAGAAGGGGTGAATGAGTGGTTTTGACAAGTTTAAAAATCACTTCCTCCCTTGATGAGTGGATATGGTTCGTGTAGGCTCTGGAACTTGATTTTCAGCAAATAATAAAAGAATTAAATGGTGTGGAGACCCTAGGTGATGCATCATGATCTCTTGAAAATAATCAAAATTTTAAATGTGAGGTTGTAATTTTTCTAGACTTTTGGTAGGACATGATGGGTAATGGTCACCACTCTAGATATATGTTTTTACCTGGAGCTATTTATATGTTCTATGACACGAGATGATGATGTTATGGGATTGATATGAAATATGAAGTGGTGGACATTATTTGTCAATGTATCTCTTTACAAAGAATCTATTCTAATCACTAGATTCTAGTTGGTTTTTTGAAATCCCTCCTATTCCAAGTATGTAAATGGGATGGAATATCCATGAATTTTGTAATTGGATTTCCATGGTCCTCTAGTATAAAGGATTATATCTTGGTATTAATTGAGTAATTATTGAAATTATCCCATTTTATTTCACTTTAAGTCTCCACGGATGTGAAATAACATGGAAACATTTATATACATAAGTTTTTTTGGATTCATGGGGAACCATGAGAAATTGATTTAGAAAAGTACATAAAGATAATATCCAATTTAAGAAGGGTAAAATCAATTCCATAGTCTCTCATACAAAATTGAAAACAACCTACCACTCATTGATCTATGGTCATATAGAGTGATCTATCCTGATTCATTAAGATATTATTCAAGATTACGTCTATTGTTTTAGTGGCTCCAAGGAGACTCATTTATCATTAGATGATTCATATTAAAATAATACCTATCAGGAACCAATGAATATGTCAGCCTTTGAGGCCTTATATAGATGGTTGTGTTAGTACCCTCTATGTCGGATGATGTTGGAAGAAATATTGTTATTTGGACCTAGTATCACTCGAGATACCATGAGAAAGATTCATATGATTTATAAAAGCATTGTTACAACTAAAAAATACTAAAAATAATGAACTGTCCATCTTTATCATTCCACATAGTTGGATTTTAGTGATAATGTGATTCATAATGTCTCTCTTCTGGTGTAGAACCACTATTTGGGAATCTAGGGTAACTTGATGTCATGTTATTTCTACTACGTCAAATATTTTTTATTATCTCAAGAAGTTGGTATAATATTTATCGTTACCAACTTTGGTGTCCAATATTCATGATGTATTCTATGTTTCCCAGTGAATGTTTTATCATAAAGTCCCATCATATGGAATGGAATGGCATGTTGTAGATTCGGATCCTAACACCTCTATCACTAAGAATCTTATATGTATTTTCGATCACTTAGTTATGTTGTTTTATATTAAATAAATCCCTTCAGTATATGCATTGTTTGTTTATGTCTGAGGCCACCATAAAATTTTGGAGCATGAGGGCTTAGTGAGAGGGAAATGGAATCAGCTTTGTTCAAAAAACATAACATTATAGATTTATGAGGTAGAAAGTAGAATATTGTGGCGAATTGTGAAAATAACCAGCTCACCAATATATATTACTATATTATTTCCATTCTATTTAATGAATATTTAGCATTTATAGGGTTTCAAAATTGAAAACATGGAAATGTTTGGGAAATGGTAATTGTTCACAGTTAGTGTACAATTTATAGTAATTGTGGATCTAACCGAGTGAATGGGGATGTGGGGAGAGAGTTCCATTTTTCATGGTCACTTCATGCTTTTTTTTCAAATCACATGGTACGTCCCTGGTAAACATGTGAATTATATTAGTGGAAAGGGTTAGCCCACATGGATGGCATGTGGTTTGATAAACCCTATGTCCAAACAAATTGGTATTCCCAAAATGGTTAAAAATGGTCCTTTTAAAAAATACATTAGTCCCATTTATCATCTCTCCACCCTTATTTCTCAACCTTTTTCAAACCATGTCCCCTATCATTGGCTTCCTTTCTCCTCTTGGAGTTATTGTGATTATCCTTTGGTTTTTGTGGATTAAATCATGGTCAATCATGATTTACTCATGATTTATCATCCTTTCATAACCCTCTTTTATTTTGTTATTTCATTCATGGATTTTTTAATCCTATTGGCCAAGGAAATGATAAAACTAGTATTCGGGGCCCTATTTTTAGGAACTTCATTCTCTTTTATTTTTGTGAGGAACCCTTTTCTTCCTTATTACTGATTACTTGAGAAGGTGATTATATTTATTCACATATTAGGTATGTATCTCTAGATACCCAAAAAATTCGTTTTGAAAACCCTAGTTCTGGATTTTCCCATTTTCATTAATAAATAATCATTGTTAGAATGTTTATTCAGGGATTTTATATATGTATTTTTTATGTTCTTGGATATTTTTGTAATAATAGTCTCTTATTTTTATTTTCTTTCAGAAATAGTTTTTTTCAAAGCCTTTGACAAAATGATTTCACGAAAACGCTTTCCTTGAAATTCTATTTCAAAGAGACTTTGAAATAACAATTTATTGGAAACATATTTCTTAATAATGATATTTTATATATGAAAAAGTTGTTATCATGGATCTTGAGTTTTTCGATTATTTATTCAACTATTATTCATAGATTATTTATATATGGATTTGATGATATTATTTTTTATGTTCTTTGATGTTGACGAAGAAATGGTGACGTATTTTGATTTTCATTTTGAATTCAAATTTGTTCTTACAACGTTTTTGATAAAATAATTTCAGGAAAAAAATTCCTTAAATGAAATTTTCAAGAGACATTGACAAGGGACATTGGTGAAAACAATATTTCTTAATCATGGTATTTCATAAATGTGACTAATTTTGTTATGGGTTCACATGGTATACCTTGGGTGTCTGGTTTATAGGATTGTTGCATCGCTAAATTTAAGTGTGAGCAATTTCGGTTTTGTTGTCAATGTACTCAAGAGTCCCCATTTTTTTTAGGTTAATTTTGGATGGACAGGTGATCCATGAGAAAATCTAATTACCTATGTCCTGTTGTTCAGAGATCACTTATATGTCATACTATATTTAAAATTGATATTGATTATTTTTATGTGATTATTATTTATAGATTCAGTATAATCATATTTACTGTTTATTTCCTCCCTCAATTTTCTTTTATGGATATTTTTTTGAAACCAAAAGATTTATGAAATTATTTTCAATGAAATGGTTTTAAAATAAATATTTTCAAATCGTTTTGTTTTATGATAACTTAGTTTTCTATGATATGGTTTAGTGGTGGTCAAGGTTCATATGGAGATTTATTTGCTTCTCCATTTTAGGTTCCTATGTATTATTGAGTTTTGGTATTTGGTGTTTTAATGGAAAATTTTGAATGGGATGTCTATTGAATCTTATGATTATGTATATGATATATTGACTTCTTATTTTAGTTAAATTTTGATTAAAGTCTTCATTCATTATAATGTTAATTCTTTTACTCTATTTTAAAAGATTTTCGTTGTGGTAATTCATTATTTAATGACATGGAAGGTAAATCCTTGGATGAATCATTCCATATTTTTTAAGATGAAATTATTCCATCTTATTCAGTATTAATACACTGGGCCTAGTATCTAGATCAAGGAGATCATGAACATGCCTCATTCCTTGTGGTGGGACAACTATGGTGACATGAAATGTTGACTTTGGTTAGTTCATTACAATCCCTCAATGTAAGGTGTGTATAGTTCACATTAGTGGGTCAGTATAGGCATTTGATTCCACATTTCAACACCAATTTATGTTATTATGATACTAGTTTTGAAAAGAAAATGGATTCAGTTATTTTATATTTAAAAAATAACATATATGGTATTTTCCAATACAATTTCTTTTTTGTGTTCTACTTGAACGAACTATCAAACTATGGTATATTATACACGATATACATTGCTATTATGTTGTTATATATATATATATATATATATGTTCTAAGATTAGTTTTTTATTCACAACTTCCGGTCACAAATGATGATTCTCAGTGAGAAACAATGTAGTAGTTGTTTGATTTCATGGAATGTTATGTTTGATTGTATATATAATAACCCTATATTGAGTTCTTTATAATGTTAGTTTCTGGGTAATTTTTGGTGTGGTAACAAATAGTTATTTCTATGACCCACAACCATTGAAATAAGACTCAAGATATTTTTAAAATGCATACTATCATCGAGATGAGTTATGATATGCAAGATTATCCCAAGAAAGGGGTTAGGGTAGACTTCTAAGTGCCTTAGAAATGAGAATCATAGTGGAATATTTGTGTTATGATATTTGTGAATGGGATGTGATACATAGAATATGGTATAGGAATATTGATGCCTTGACTTTTCTTGATAAGAAGTACGTGATGCGATTATTTTGAGGATCAGTTTTGTAAGGTCTGATTGGTTGAGCACCTATCCCTATTAATTCTACCTGAAATTTTAGGATCCTTGAGGTAGATTTAGTAAGTGATGGATAATTTTGAAATGTTTTTTATTATATGGTGATCATGTAGTAGACCATGGCTTTGATGAAGTGCCCTATTTTGAAAATGAGTATTGAGGGTTCTCTTAACCTAATGAAATTACGTTGTGTGTGATCATGATCAATTCATTTATAAATGTGAGACTATAATTTAATGGCATACAACTTGTAGTAGTGTGATCTAGATTATGCATTTTTTTTTGTATGAGAGTGTGTTCCCATTAGATTCATATGTTATCACGGTAGTGAAAACCAGTTATAAAATACACTATTTCAGTCCTTATCTATAGAGATTTTATTTTTGTTTTGAGGGATGATGGAATTGATAAATCAAATATAGTCTTAAAATCTTAGGAATTTGGTGAGAATAATTATTTCCCCCTTTTATATGGTGATGACATGATGGATGGATGTTGTTAGTATTGATTGATTGAATATGTTTGGCTTTGGAGGTGTAACATGTAAAATATTTTGGTACCTATAGAGTTTGTGTTCAACGGGTTGTATGATTAAATACATATATCTATCAGTTCAACATTGGCCAATAGAGGGTGTTACCATCATGACAGATGGAATGATTTCATCATATTTCATAAAATGTAATTATTAAAACCTACAAATGTGTAGCTGTTGGATTTTAAATATATATATAGATTATAATTGGGATATCAATATCTAATCATTATGTGCAGTAATGGATGGATCATGGGTCATGGATATATGACCTCATGTTTTTATGGTCATGGGTATGATCGGATAGATTGTTCAAATTTTTACATGGAATTTTATTCTAATTAGTGGGGAAATATGATTTATTTTTATCTTATATAGATATGAAAATTATCTTTTAGTTGTTATATTCGATGGAGCCAATGTGTTGGCCTCAGGATCAAGGTGGTTTTTATGAGACCTAAGTGAGATTTGGATCAAATTTTTTCTAAAGATCAAATTGAATTATGATATATGATTTGGTTTGTCAAGGATACAACTATGTAATTACATTAAATGTTACATTTTTAATTTAATATATCTTTTGTGTGATCTGGGGATGCTTTATAAGTTTAAGGCATCTAGATCGGCTGGCAAGATATCTCATCTGCAATTACGGCTGATCATTTCTGTGAAATTTTAATTGAATAATGGTAGATCAATGCATTAATTTATAATTTGGTGTCGTGAGATGGATACATCTCTAGGAGGTTTATGGAAAATTATAAATGTGTTTTAATAGTGTATTTTTATGGTAAGGAACATTATTTCTTTGAATTAGACCTTATAGACTGATTCATATGGTGGGGATCACCATAAGCTCATCGATGAATTTGTTAATGACATCATGGTGTCTTGAGGTACATATTACTGAGTAAGCACCAATTAATATTTTTGTTATAGAAATGAGTGGCATATCGAGATCTAAAGAATAGTACTTCTTGTGTTCATAGATTCCAATCCATAACTCATTTATCATTTTGTAGAAAAACATGGTGAATTACCCTAAATATGAGACACTGATAGGTTGATGTTAATTGTTTTAATATTTTTGAAACTTATCATGGAACATAAGTGATTTTGTGAGGATGAAAATAAGATCATCACTTTTATTGTATGGGATATTTAGAAGGTAATTCTATTTTTTATTTTTGGTTAGGGGTTCATTTTTTGAGTACAAGTTCTTAGATTAAAGTAATAGTTGTTTTCAAATCTCAAGGATGTGTTTCTGTATGTGTAATGATGTAAGAATTAGTGTATAGGTCTTTAAGTGGCTGTCAAAGAATTATTGGGTTAGAGCATAGAGCATGGTGGCCCCCCACAACATAGGATATTCAATATGAGCCCCAGCTCTGCGCATTTTAATTGATCATAGGAGGCTCTATTCCATAAATATCCTCATGGATTTAGAGGTGGTAATAATGAAAAATATACCAACCAAAACTCACAAGATAGGATTTGGGTACGCCATAGTCACAACCTATATTAACATTGTACTGGGGTGTGAAACGAAGACTGGCTATGTCATGGTCCCCACCCATTGAGTATTTTAGATCAGATTCCCTGAGAAGGAAGATGATGAGTGGGTAAGGGATTCGGTGTGGCTGTATGTGTTTTATCTTGAAATATTATGGGTGTTTCATGTGTCTAAATATTTGATAGAGAGGAGAAAGGTTTTGATCTATGTGTGATGGGGGTTCCTCAAGGAATGTTGGGCATCACACTATGGTGTTTGGAATGCCATTGTGTATGTTCAGGTGTTCCTTAATCTTTTTAATATGGGAGTAAGCACCCATTAATTTGTTTTAATTTTTTAAAAGAAAAAAAATTCCATCCTTCTATTCTTCTCTCATGTGCATGATAAACCAAGGAGGATATCCCTTTCCTCTCTGAATTCCACCTTAACCCATGATATTTTTGGTTGAACATTTTTCAATGATTCAAGGGGATTTATCCTCTATTATATTCACATTCATCTTCCCTTGTATTTGTTATTGATTTCACTTTATCTAGTTTAGGGTTCTTTGATGATTCTACTAGACCATTGTGGAATCATCTGTATATGATAGGGAATTTACTTATGATCAGTAGTGGCTTTTCTAGTATGATGATCACAAGTCATTTCATGTCTTTACATTGAATTTACATCACTATGTTATTTTAGTTAGGTTTTTTTACAAATTAATGGAAATTAAATATTATATTGGTTCCAATTGTTTGGTATTTTCAGTATAATGATGTTAGGAATACATTACACACCTTTTATGTGTTTTTTTCATATTTTCAATGTGATAAGGTCTCATGGTGAGTTTTTTGGAGAGTATTACAAATTCCATTAAATATAAAATTAATTATAAATGACCAATTAATTATCATTTTATTATTAATAATGAATTTGTATTTTTATTATGATATAGGGCCTTATATTGAGGGAAGATTTCTGACTGATATTGGATGAGCTCAAGCAAGGGTTTTTACACTATGATTAAAAATGGGATAACACATGGAATGAAGTAGGTGGTCCTCAGATATTAACCATTAGTTTGTACTTTTCATGGTGGCATGTGACATGAGATCAGGCTACTCGAGTGATTAAATCATTCATTTTAATTTAATAGTTTACTTAAAATGGTATTATATGGAATTAAATGAATAAAGTGAAAAGGATCATGACAGACTTTAGTTCATTTCATTGTTTCATAAATCGATGATGGTCGAGGCCATAACTACAAATATTTTCTTTATGATATACAATCCTAGATGGGTGAGATTTAAATATTATTTGTGATCATAGTGGACCTATATATTTTTTTTAGACCCCTTGAGTGGGGATGGGAAATTTAATGGGATGATTGACCTGTGTAGGCCATGATACTGATGTGAGATGGCTTATAACCAATGTGTTGGTAGATTTGAGAGTGTAGTGAGTGTTTCTTACCCTAACATGTGAGTACCAAGGAGGTTATTCTCTGAGTTGGATGAGTATACATATATGAGTGGGGTTAATAATAACTAACAATATTATGACTTGGGTATGGATATGAAAATTAATCCATCTCTCAAGAGAGGATATGGTATGGTTTGTCTTAGGAGGACAATGTGGCCTTGATATATTTATATCTATGATCAAGGATTTGATTCCTTCAGAGTGATGATATTGAAACTATGTGATATTAATATTATATTGGAACCCTTATTGGTTGTGTGTTCCATGATGAGACCTCAATGAACATAGTGGGTACCCTAATAGAATGATAGCCCTATAGAGAGAATGTACAGTAATGATTGTGGTGATTATAGTAGTCTCTTAAGAACTAAAATAAAAGGAATGATATTTTTTAGTCATGTTAGTTACAATACATTAACTTGAGAACCCATAATATTTTTACATGAGATGGGTTTGGGAAAATGGAATACCCTCTTGAGATATGGTATAACAGTTCATTTTGGTGGGACAAAATACCTATGAATATATATATATATAATTGATTATTTTTATGTTCTTGTTGGATATAAATTTTTTTATGAATACTATACTAATTTCTACCACATCAAGGTGAAAATACACCCTTGAGTTTCTAAAAGACTTACCTTATCTATAAGGTGATGATTTTCCACTATGTATTTGGATGACTTCCTTCCCTGACAGAGTGCTAATATTTCAATATGTTTCTGGATGAATTCCTTCCACAACATGCTGTGTATATTCCCATGAGTTTCTAGAAGTATTTATTAAACAAAATGGTGATGATATTACCCTGATACATTAGATTATATGTTTTCATGCATGGGTAGTGTCTTCCCCAAGGTTCTTGATTAATTTATGCGATCAAAGATACCCTTACTCTAGTTATAGTATGTATTGTTCATCTTGGGTGTCGTGTTAGAAACTATTGAACGATAATGATTATTTATTTACACCTTCAAGTTTATTTATTAATCTAAGCATTCCACATGTGTATACATTCATATAATTGTTATATAAGGGACCCCACAGATGGTGAAATATTGAGGTGTACCCACACCCTACTAGGGAATCAATGAAACTTGGTTCCTGATAAAATATCATTTATTATAGGATAAGGTTTGTTAAAGGCATCAGGTTGCATGATTGAGTAGGATAGATCGAATAGAATGGGATACCAGGAAATAGGAATGGATTGAGGATAAAAGGTATCTAATAAAATTATCTTATTTATTTTTTAGTGTATTTTGATCCACCAAGTATTTGATAAGTCATTTTTTGTTGGCATGATCATGAGTTTGTATGACTCCATTCATATGAATGTCTATTTTATAAAACCTTAGTGTTTATTTATTTTTTAATACATATTATATTTTATTGATTATTGATAATGTTTTGTAATTTATTTTCTATTTTATTATCTACTCTATTGTAGGGGTATAGTATTCCCATAGTACTTCCCAATACTGTCACTGCTAGTCAAACCCTCTGCCATATAGGGAGTCATGCCTGAGGTATAATAGTCAAATTTTTAGTTCAAGAACCATATAGTGGTCATGGAAAATGGGATAATGTCACATAATTGGTTCTTATCCATTGAAATGTGTACATATTTACAATACCATGTACATACATTATTGTTATTTTAAACAAAATGCGATCAATCACATTGTAGGATATAAAACCAAAAATTATATGTATAGAATATTAAAAACTACTGATTATGGTTTTGAAAAACTAATTAGAACAAATCATGGTAAACTAATGGAAAGATATAGATATTTTAAAATTGGTGAAAAGGAAACTATAAATCAAATGTTTTATCCATTTTTTGGTGTTGTAAATATCATGAATGATTTTGGAGATGCTCTAGATATTTTTTTCAATTGACAGAGTTTTATTATAATTTCCCCCAAAATGGTTTTATAATAAAATAATAATTGATTATATTAATAATTTTAAATAATATACTTTTGTTAAAATTATAAGATATTTTTTTAAATATGATTTATAATTGGAAAAAAAATTGATGAAGAAGAATATGGTAAAAGAAAATAAGTTTTGGTAAAATTTAAAATAAACGTTACATATAACTCATAAGATTACATGTTATATTGAAATTAATAAAATTAAATATCATATACTACCAAAGGAGTATAGAAAATAATGAAATTATATTCAGAAAGTAATAGGATAGATTTTTTTGGAGATGGTCATAGAAAAAATTGAAAAGGTAATTTTATTTATACTAATAGTCCAAAAGAAAACAATTATGAATAAATGAGGAAGGAGATAATAAAACCAACATTAAAAAACATAAATAATTAAATAAATAACAAAAAAGAATAAAAAATAGAGAATAACACATGAAATTGTCTGATATTTTGTCAAGGAATTAGATTATTGTGAAGAATATAATTTTGAAAAAGAATTGGTAAATATGTTCTTTATAGATTATTTTTATCGGGATAGTGATTTTAAAAACGACTCTACTAAATTTGAATCTTAAAAGCATTAACTATATGAATTATAAGATGAAATTGAATTTTTTTAGAATGATTTTATTTTTTATTTTTAAATATAAAAAACAAAATAAATAATAAATATAAGAAACTTGTTGAGTAAAAAAATTAACTCTTGATGAAAAAATATATTAAAATTATTTCGTTTCATTCTGATGATGAAATCTTTAAAAATTTTGATATCCTTGGATATTCAAATTGACAAATTCAATGATTATCTTTATAAAAATATTGAATCTGGAAAAAGAATATTTGAGGATGTTAAAAGTGAAAACAGGAAGCTCAAAAATAAAGATAAAAATTGTAAATCATATATGTATATATTTTTTAAGGGAAGGTAAATATATGATAAAATGTTTTTTTTAAATAAATATTAACAATATGGGTCTTAGTTATGATAATCAACTAATTAAAATTTAGAATTTAATTTTTAAAAAAATCCAAGGGAGGTTTTTAAGGAGTTAATTATTGTGAATGTGGAAGGAAGGGGTAATTTGAAATTTCATATTCATTGATACTTCGAAAATAAGATATACACACAAAATATTTTATGTCTAAATTAATATACTCTAAATTAAATGTTAATGAATGGTTCCAATTGGTTTCAAGTTCTACAGAAAATTATTTCTAGCCCAATTGGATACATTTTTTCATGGGTACTAAAATTGTCTTAGATTTATCTTAATAATAAATTGTTTTTATATGTTATGGAATGGAAAATTAATTCAAATATATTGGGTATTCTAATAATATTCTAGGTGACTCTATAATGTTTATATCATTCAAAAATGTTAATTTGGTAATGACTCTTTTGTTGATAATTCAAAACGTATTTCCAAAGGTTTTTGATAGGTATATGTGTCAAACTCTATTATCATTTAAGAAAAATTGTACATTGATGCATTAAACATAATTTGACTGATAGCTTAAAATTATATGATGTTGGGATACATATAAAATTTTAAATTGATAAATTTATAGTTTTCCAAACTGAATCTGCCCAGTTTTATACAAACCTAAAGGATAATTTATTTTCTATCAATTTGTCAAATATAATTATGTTAAATGTTATGAGATTAAATTTTGTATTGATTGACAATATTTTATAGAATAGGAGCCTCATTAATTCCAAAAGTAGGTTGTTTATAAGTTCTATAAAAAAATTGCTATAGCTTCCAAAAATTTATCTAGGAAACACCTAAAAATGTGAAACATACATGGAAGGTAATGATTATAAATATTATTTAAGAAGTATTAAAGAATTAAATATTTTAAAGCCTATTTAACTAATTCATGTTTATTTATTTGAACCTATACCTAGATTTATTATATATATTAGGAGGTATGTATTTTTTATTATTGATCACTTTAGCAAATTTTCATTGACTTACATTGTTCTTAAAAAGGTTGAAAACATGGCTGAGTAAAGATTTATTTATAACTTAATTCAAATTGGAAAGGTTACATAGTATTATCTATTATAAGTAATATTAGTTTAGAGTTTTTAAATATAGATTCTAAAACAATTTGTAAATAAAATTGTTATTCACATAATTTTTAGAACCAAATATACCATACCAAAATGGATTTGTTGAGATAAAGAAATAAAAAATTAGAGGGAACAGATAAGACCATGTGATATTACATATTCATTCATGGTTTTAATTTCCTCCCATAATATAATTTTCACATTAAAATGATTAATTTCCATTGAATTTTCATGTATTGATAATAAAAATATAAAAAGATCATTGTTCAAATTTATTTAATTAAATTTTAGTTTAATTTTTTTATCATGCCAATCAAAATAGTAACATACATTTTGTGGTTATTATTTTTTAGTGTTACTAATTCAAATTCTATAATACTGTTATACAAGAGATATGGCCAATTTTTCTATTTGAAGGGTCATGTATACCATACAAAAGGCCTACCAAATTTAATGGGAAAACTCGACCAACCACAATGATTGAATTTTTGGGATCAATATATAAGAAAAAGTTGATGAAATGCAGGAAAAATTCTATTTAGTATCAAAAAAACCTAGGATAAAAATGTTAAGGCATAAATTCACTAAAAATTGGCCCAAAGGATGCTTTGAATTCCCTGCCATTATTTTTTTCATGAAGTAAAATAATTCAATATTTCATGAAACTTCTCTCTATTGAATAACACATTTGAGATGATACTTTGTGGAGTGAAATAAATGATTTAGGATCCCATTTTTCTATAAGAAATTAAATGGATTTGAGAGAATATTACTAGGATAATATTCAGTCACATATGGACTATGGAAAAACATGCCAGAAATATTTGAAATCATAACATTGTTTAGGAAAAAATCCATAAAATTGGATAAAAATTCTAATGTCTTAAATATATAAGGGTTAAAATTTACATATCCATATATACGACATTAATGAATAATATTTCTCCATATTAAACAGTTAGAATTGTAAAATTTTCAAGCTAGTTTGAGGGACAGTTTTGGAATGCAAACAGTCCACTCCATTTGACTATAATTAAATACTCATTCTCACCTTGAAAGGTATTTTAATATCATCACATAAAAAGAAAATTTGGTGAAAATATAGATTTTCCAAGGTCCTGGTAGAAATTTCCATAATCATGTTTCAAAAAGGGATAATTCTCCTCTACATTTTTATTCATGTTTGATTACACTTGTTTTCTATTACAATCATATAAATTTGTTTCCATTTTTAATTAATATTAATGAATTTTTCCTTATCATTATATCTAATTATAATACAACCCATATTGTGTAATATTAATATTATTTAAATAGTTTAAATCATGTTAAAAATAATTCCTTTATTTATCATACTTAATTAATCAAGAGTGTGCCTTTTACTTCTCTTCTAGTTTCATGTCTATGTGTTCGGAGCACTACTCTTATCTTTTTCTATTATTTTTATTATATTTTTTACTCATTATGATAAAAATAAAAATAAAGATTAATATCTATTTAAAAACATGTCTAAATAATCAATTAGGGTGAGTCATAATTTGGTATCATTAAGTGAATGATAGATTTTCCTCGTTGAATATTCATTAGGTTAACAGTGTGCATGTTAATCATAAAATTTCAAGAATTAATGAAATATTTTGTTTAATTTTTGGATTCCATGGATTATTGGAACAATAAATAGGCTACTATAAACATGAATTTATTGATATTTGAACCCAAGTTATGTTAAGTCCTGGATTAAAGCATCAACACCTGGGAATTATGATCAAAATATTCTTCTAAAGTGGGTGTTACTTTAATGAAATAAAAAGAAAAGCACAAGGATGTCATAATATTAAATCCTGAATAATAAAGTCACCATAATATTTATTATGTTGAAAAATAAAAAATCACTCATTAATAAATATAATCAATATCTAGAAACAACCCCCCTACCCAATTAAAAAACCAAATAAATAAAAAACAATTGACTCCAGAAATAGTACGATCACCAAGGATTCGACCCGAGTGCCACTACACACATTAGAAGATCACTGGGATATTTATTTATTGATAGGAAACAATGGGACACACATAAACGGGTTAAAGTTATTGTGATGGTCATCTATTAGTTGATTGTTTTTGAGTTTCATAAAAATAAACAAAAAAATCAAAAAATTAAACAAAAATATACAAAAAAAACAACCCTCCTATAAAAATATTACCAGCAAAAGAAACATGATAAAAAATTGGCCTCCATCATCCTTTAAAAATTATTTGAATATATTGTAGCCTCTAAAACAATCCATCATGTTTTTTTATCCCAAAAGTCAAGTGAAAGATTCGATAAATTAGGTGGAAAATTAGGGATAGTTAAACCACCCCAGACCCATTCATTTCCCAAAAAATGAACTATGTATTGTCAATAATAGGGAAAAACTCTTATGTAACTCACTAACCATGATATGTATTACCAACACCATTGTATTCAATATCCAAAAAATTATGTTGGTTTCAAACTCAAATCGGGATTGATTTATCTTTTACCTATATTGAATGGGATTGTTAGTGAGGATACTAATGTTCACCTTAAAGAGTTCCAAGTGGTGTTCTCTATTGCGAACCCATGTGGGGTTTCTAAAGAAGAAATAAATCTTATAGAATTACCTTTTCCTATATCTGAATCTGAAAATTCATGTCTCTTGTACCTCCCTCATTCTTCAGTAACCACATAAAATTACATGAAGTGATACTTTATAGATAATTTGTTTCCTACTTTTTAAAATTAATCTATCATAAAAGAAAATAATTTATATCCATAAAATCACTAATGAATCACTCCATAAATACTAGGAGTGGTTTATAAATATTGTGACAACCTTACAACACCACCAAATCCCTGATCAACTCTTGATCTAGTAATTCTATGAGGGGTTATTAGTTATAGAGAGAACACTCATTGAATCCTCAAGTGGTGGATCTCTTATTTAAAAAAACTCACGAAGCTGCAATATATCTCAAATGAAACATGGATGCAAACACAAAAAAATTCCATACATGAGAAAATTCTAATGTCAAATAATTCCATGATAATCAATCCATAGATCCCCACAAGATGACTGAGTGCATGTGTAAACTTAAAATTCCTGTGCGATAAGTAGTTGTGGATACCACAAACCAACTTCATCCTCTCCATAATCTCTTTTACCTAGACTAAAAAAATAATTTAGAAACTACAACTCACCATCTCATACAACTGAAACATGTCCACAACTATATGATTATCCCACAAATTATTCTATTTCGACCTATATTAACACAATATATGTTCAATGGAACACAATTAGGCCAGTTCATTAAAAACTCCACCTAACCCCACTCTAATCCATTCTGTTCTACCTTTGACCATGGATTTAGGTATGGTAATCGAATATCTCACCCCACTTAGTTACCTCCTCAAATACAAACTAGTTCTAATATGGACACGATTGTGGTAACTTCTGACAACCATGTCCTTTTTTTCCTCAAACTCAATCGAAAATCCTCCTCTTTCTCCTCCTGGTTTCCAAAATCCTAGTGATCCTTCCCAATTTAAAACCCAATACAATTCCTTTTTCAAGAACCTAAGTCAATGAAATACCAATTGGGACATGTATATTCTTCTAAGGATCCATGGGAAGGTTTTATGGGATGTTTTTCATCTTTCACTCATAATATCCTAAAAAACATAGAAAAAAATGGTTTATCATTAATAACATCTCATCCAACAACAACAATCCAAATTTTCCCAACTCCCAAAATAACCATTGCTTAAACCCAAAGGTAATGTAAGTGTAATTTAAATTATATTGGGAACTAATATTGATGTTCCTCATCATTAATCCATAAAATATAATTTGATTGTTCATCTAGAAATATATGACCAAACATCCTAAAAAGAAACCTAAATACACTCCCTCGCCTACTTCCATTAAAAAACCAAATTCCATTCCCCCAAAGATGTCTCTATGAAAAATAAGTCCTTTAAAACAGATTATAAAATTATTAGCATGTTCACATGTGTTGGAGTCAACATTAGTATAATAGATACCATAAAAATACATAACTATAAAAAGTTTCTTAAGGAATTTTTCACCCATAAGAAACATACCAAGACCATCAAGAATGTTTCTCCAAATTTGATAATTCACTTATAGACTGTAGAGCCTCAGTAAATGTCATTCCCAAATACATCCTCTCCATCCTTAGTCTAGGACACATAAACTTAATGAGGGGTGTATTAAATTTTTCTAATTGAAGCACTACTAATATGAAAAGAATAACAGATGATATCCTTTTTTGGGTCAATAATCTAATATTCCCAACCAGTTTTTATGTCCTTGACATGGACAGTGTGACTTGTTTTATCAAATCTCATATAATTCTAGGAATAACTCTATGCATGACATCTATAACAAAAATTAATGTCCATCATGTCATCTTATCTATCGAATTGGGTGACTAGCTGGTCAATTTTTCTATTTTTATGCCTTGTGATGCCTATCAAAGAATCAATATTTATTCTCCATCCATGCTTCTAAAAGTATATGTGAGATTTCTTTCCACATGAATAAATCATTTTATTATTATTCTAATTATAATGTAGATTGTGAATTTATCATCACCATTATCCAAGTCATAAATGGAGAAGTTGATGTTATCCTTTCATGTGTAAAATCCATTGATCTAATATATCATTAAAACACTTTCAGATGCCATCTCAACTCTAATGTAAACTATTGTAACATGGATGGTATTGAGGAAAATAAATAACAATTCCCTTATTTTTTAAAAAATCAGATTAAACAAAATTCATTATTTCATATCCCTGATTGTTAAATTTCTCTTACAAGTCAAGTGAACCATAAACTAATGTTCCTAGTAAATCTCAATAGCAGTGAATTTGTGATAGTTTTTCCCAC
The DNA here is from genome assembly GCA_963277665.1 of Viscum album. NCBI lineage: Eukaryota > Viridiplantae > Streptophyta > Magnoliopsida > Santalales > Viscaceae > Viscum > Viscum album. The sequence continues at coordinate 39,162,954 of OY728129.1, read as the reverse complement.
ATTAATAAATTGATCATTTGTGTGGTCGAAATTTACCATTATTTTGAATATAACATTGGTATATAGGATCATGAACAATATATTTAGTATTATGTCCCCTTTGATGCAAATTAATCCACATTGGAAAGTGATGAAATAAATGTGTTAAAAAAAACAAGGATCCCATACTCTGATCTCATATTTCTTAATTACACATAAACTCAACATAATAATTGAATCATCTTCATAAACTTACAATAATATAAAATCAAATCTTGAAGGATCACATCAGTCCTCAAGTCCAAAACCAAAATGCCGGAAAATGACATTTTTATTCAACCCAAATTGATTTATTAGAACAACAACAATGAAGGTATGAAATTATCCAATTAATAATTCGGCCTCCCAAATGCGAAGATCATCATGAAACACACTAGATTTGGGAAAATATGGTGTCTACCATTATAATATGGGCAGTACGCTAAACTATCTGGCTATAAAAAAAGCATCACATCGTGGGAGGAACCCAAGTCTTATTTTAATCTAATGAAATTTAATTTTTTTAGTTTTTCATTAAATTAATAGTTTTTTATTTTTGAATATATTTTAGGAAAATTAATTTTTTAAAATAATCACTAATGAGGAAACATTCTATTGTGACTACATATACTTCTATAGAACCGCCACTAGATGGATAGAAAAATCATCCAAATACAAACCCAGGGTAACTATTTACCCAATCCCTCTCTATCAATTCTTCCACATCCCTTTTTGTCTCTCATTATCTCTTTATTATTTTTACCATCTCATTATAATCATTTTTAAACAAATTCATTATCAACCCCTATTTTTAACTCTTTCTCTTTTATTATAGGTGTGTATTTTAATTAAAAAACTAAAAAATAATATAAAAGAGTCATAATTAATCAGAATTAAATTTTCAAATTTTTTCAATGATTTTTGTGGAGTATGATTACCTATATTCATCTGAAAGAATTTTTATTTTAATCATAAATTTGGATAATAAAATATTGTGTCAGTATCAATAAATATTGAATGCATAATTTTTTATTTGTGAAACTATTATTCCCCAACCCTTAGAAAAAATGATATCTTTCATTCTAAGGCCACATTTGGTCATGTTTTCATATTATGTGTTTTAGCCCACAATTTTTTGTTGTGTTTTTGAATCATCAAGATGAACTTATTAATTTATCATAATTAAATATGATAGATGCATTTTCTGAACCACATGAGAGTAATAATATCAAAATATCCTTCGACTACCCTTAAATTGATACTCCTTTTGAAAGCCACTTCTGACCTATGAAACCATTTTTTGATAGACATATTACAACCCCCAAACCTTGTCCCATCCAATATCAATATAGATTTTCGTTCCATAGTTTATTCAAATTTATGTGGGTTAGAATGGATATCATTTTTCTATCATTTAATTTATTTATATGTGTTGACATATGCTTGAAGGAAAGAATCTATTTAAGTCTTTGAGTGGATTTCATTCATTGTGTTCTGGAAATGGATTCATGTCTATGTCATTTTTTATAAATCTTATTGAATAGTGTTCAATATAATTATATATACATATGAAAAATATAACAGAATGAATAAATTAATTGGAATGAGTCAATGGAGGGTGATAAATTGATCTTACTCACCCATTTATATTTTTATAAATATTTAAATTTGTGTGGTGAGGGTATCAAACAAGGGTTGGGAGATGAGTGTGATATTTGTTCCAAGTTCAAATTCAGAAGAAGTAGAAAAAAACGCATCCCTTATATTTTCTTGTACCATTGGGATAAGATTGGTGTTTTTTACATATTTCATCATTTCATTCCCTTATAATTATCTACCTCACTTTTCTTCCTTCACATATTCATACCCTTTTAAAACTCTTTTTTATTTCCTTCAATCTCTCATTAAAAAAATGCATTTCTATTATACATGTTGGTGTTTTACAACTATATTCCAATATTTTTTAAATTTTATTCTTGACACGCTATATCCACTATAAACCTATAAAAATAACTTTTGATTTTTTTCTACATTAAAATATGGAATGAAATTTGAGAACCCTTTTAATCTCTAATAGGTTCAATTTTTGTTGGTGAATGAGTTAACCTCCATAAATAAATATTAATCATAATTAGACGAGTGAGTTAGTAGTTAATATATATTAAATTTATAATTTTGAGGATGGAAATGATTATTTTTCGGAACATTTATGTGGTAAATTTTGTTAGTGGAATTCTTTTTGGATTAGGGAACTAGTCTATACCCCTCTGATTGGAGAAAATAATTAATATTTTCTTGGTGGGTAAAATTGATTTAGTTGGGTTTTATATTAGATGGACCTGAGAACATGAATAATATTTGAAATGGGGGACATTATATTAAATATTAATTCATGATTTTATATTACCCATGTAGTTGAAGTATCACTTAAAAATGATTAATTTCAATTCAATGTTCCTGTATTTATCGTTAACATATATAATGATCATTGTTCAACCTCATTTAATTAAAGTGATGATTATTTATTTTATCACATATCTCAAAATACAAATCTAAATTATTTGATTATTATTTCTTATTCTTCCTGATTCAAATTATGACATATCATTGAACCGTATCTTTGGCCAAATTTCCATTTTAAGGGTTTTATGAACCACATAATAAGGGCAGCTAAATAAGTTCATAAAACTCCCCCATCCATGATGATTGAATTTTGTGGCTAAATCCAGAAACCCAGATTTCATTAAATAATATAATTTGTTATTGAATATAAAAACACATCATGGAAAAATATTATGGTTCAGATCTAACAAAAGGGGCCCAACTAGTGATTTGAAATCCCTCCCACAATTCTGTCTGGGAATTAATATCATCCCACTTTAGTTCAAATGTATCCCAATAAAATAAACCAATTGAGTTGAAATATTTTGGGATGAATGAAAATATATATGAAAAAAAATTAGAATGAATGGTTTGGATTTTAGATCATCTTCCCATATTAATACAGATTCACATTTGGACAAAGTAAAAACTTGACACAAAAATGGATAGAATTACATTGTCATTTAAAATAGAAATGATTTTTCTAAAAACATCCATTGGAAAAAAAAATTACAGAAAAATTTCCACATATATATATATATATAACTTTTAAGAATAATATTTCCCCAGATTCCGCTATCATAATTTCTAAATTGTAGATCAACCATGAGGTAAAATTTAGGAATGAAAACAATCCAATCCCTGTGGTTATAAATAGATATTCATTCTTAAATAGAAATTGTTTGGAATTTTAGAATATAATGATGATACTTTGAATGACTATGGCCTTTAAAAGGTCCTAAGAGGACTTTCCTTAATCTTGTTTTAACAAGAGAGACCTCTCCACTACTTTTATATTCATGATTTATTATGCTTGTTTTCAACTGTAACCGTGTATGTTTGTTTTCATTTCAGTTAAATATTAATGAATGTTTCTTTCATCATAGTATCTAATTCACATCCACTATTAATTTTTTAATATTAATGTTCTTGAAATTGTATAAATTATATTGAAAATCATTACATCTTTATACTTTTTATTTAATCAAAATAATGGGGTTTTCTTCTCCTCGCTTTCTTTTCTCTGTTTAGTGTATTACTCTTATCTTGTCCCATTATTTATATTCTATGTTTTACCCACCACCATAAAAATAGGAAACTATAATAATAACCATATCAATAGATGAGTAAATAATCCATTTTCCTAATTCAATATTTTGGGATGTAAAGTGATTGAGAGATTTTTCTCATTGAATATTCATTAGTTCAACATTGTGTGTATTAAACATAAAATGTCATTGATAACTAATATGATTTTTAATGTGTAGATTACATTGATTATTGGAACAATAAATACATATCTATAAGCAATTGATGATTGATACTAGAACCCTAGTTTTGTTCAGGTCTATATTAAATCCACAACACTTGGGCATTTTGATCAAAATCATATTGGTAAGTGGGTTTTAATGAAATATAAAGAAATGATCAAGGATTTAATAAGTTTAAATCCCAAATAATGAACACACCCTAATATTAATAATGTTTTTATATCAAACATAATCCAAAATAAATTTAATTAATACCTACAAATAAACCCCATCCCTCATTTAAAATAAAAATTAATAAAAATTAATTGACTACAGAAATAGTACCATCACTGAGGATTTGACTCAAATGATGATATATACATTAGTAGAACACCAGACCATTGAATGGTCTATAAGTGAAAATTTGTTGTGATTAACCATGCTAAATGAGATTAAAATACCAAGATATTTTTGGTTAGATGATGTAAATATATATTACCCTATCTCTAATGGAGTACTTTTAAGAATTATTTTAATGAATATGTCTTCTGAATAATGGAAATCATTAAAACTAAAATTTTGATATGTTAGAGTGTTTAGGTGTAAATTATATATTCTTTATCCAAAAAATTGTGCAGATAAGTTTTGTTCAAATTCTAGTGAATGTGTATTTTCAGGTTATTCAAACTATTGAAATTATAATAGACATTGTATTAAAAAACCATAGTTGTTAAAGATTATAAACAACTTAATTTTGATAAAAATAATTTTAATGAAATATATGATGATAAGGAACATCTTCAATAGGACTTTATATTTTTAAATTTTTTAAAGAATAAACAACAAAATGAAAGTGAAAATCTTGAGGGTGATTCAGCATCATAAAATCTTGGGAAACAATTCTTTAGATATAGTAATTAAAAATGTTGATTCAACAATTAAAACAAAAATTTCATTAAGGAATCATTGTTCCCACTCAATATTATTTTCATATTTTATTCCTAAAAATATTTATGACGATTTGAATAACTTTAACGGGATATTTTATATTGTAAATGAGTTAAATTAGTTTTTTAGAAAAAAATAACATTTTTTTAATTACAAAATAAATAAATTTATAGGGCCTAATTTAATTTTTAAGGATATTTATGATGGTTTATTATTTATTATGAGAACTATGGATTTATTTTTAGTTTAGTGTTACTACTAAGAATAAAGAATAGATTTTGACGAATTAGTTTTCCACGTTAAATGGTTAAATGATAAAATATTTTTATATCTTATGATTCATTCCATGGATTTAAATTATTTTAAGATGATTTCTAATGTGATTTTATAATTTGTTTTATTTATAAATAATTATATATAACATAGTCCCCTAGTTTATTAAATTAAAATGATCCAAATCATTTTTAAAACATTATAATTCTATTTATCTACATAAAAAAGATCCATGAGCCTGGTATGATATAATATATAATATTCATTTCAAAAATATTTTTATAAAAGTAATGATTAAACCCTATTTGTTTATAAAGAAATTTTGATTGATAAAATTCACGTGGGTGATATAATATCTTGATATTAAAATTATAATTACTGTAATGAATTTCCATAATTAATGAAATGATAATTTGATATGAGTCTTAGGAGAGAAAATAACATTTATTTTGGTACTTTAGATTTTTCAATGAGAAGATGAATTTACTTTTAAACAATCGATGTATTCCAAATAATTGGTTTGAATATCTAGACTTGATAATTGTAAAATCATAAATAATCTAATTTAAATATCATATAAGAATGATTTTGAATATTCCATAATATATGTAGAAAATAAGACCTTTAGAGGTATGATAGGAAGTTTAGATTATTTTAATTCTTCTCTTACTGATACAATGTTTGTTGGTTTTATGTTTTCTAAATTTGAAAGTGATCCTGAGTAAATTCACATAAAGTATTTCAATCGAAGTATAAAACATTTTAATGTTAATTTAAATATTCGTAAATTTGATACTGGAATTGCATTATTTATTTTCAATGTCAATTCGGATTTTGATTTTGATGATTGTAAAATTGATAGAAAAGGAAAAGGTTTAATGATTCAATTTATAGAAAAATTATTAGTTTTCTAGTTTTATAAGAATCAAAGTTCTTTTTATTTTTCATCTGTGGAAGAACAAATAGAATTATAGTGATTTACTTTGGTCAATCCTTATTGATAAAGAAAAAAATTGACTAATTTTAATGTTTACTTCATATAGATTTATAGTTTGTGCGAAAACACATTTTCTATTAATATAAATAATAACCCTTGGCATCAATTAAAAAAAACTTATTCAAGTTAGATATCATTTCATTAGAGACCACATTCTAAATAGTGAAATTGTTTTTGAATATGATTCAAGCTATAATCCACTAGAATATATTTTTTCGAAACATTTGGATTTATATTGGTTTAAAAAATTAAATGTGGCCTATGTATTATGGAAATATGATTCAATTCTATTTTATATGTAAAGAATTTATTTATTTTATCTATTTTTTTATCAAGGAATATTTCATATAGATTTTAAGGTACTTATTTAAGGATAAAATAATTCCACCTTCATAATACCAAATCATGATAACTATATTACTTTGTAATTATTTATTGTTATGACATAATATTAGTTTGTTACAAAATAATTCGGAATAATATTGTATTTTGAATGGTTTATGAATATTCAGTTATATCAGTTTTTTATTTATAGATATAGAGAATGAAATGTATTAATATTTTATTGTTTACTTCCATGACTAATAATAATTATAAAATTTTTTAATTCCTTGAGTATATAAACATGTTTTTGTAGATATTTAATGTTTTGAATTGTTTTTCCAAATTTATATTCAATATTAAAAAAATTATTTTTAAATTATACAAATATTAGATTTAAATTTTCCAAAAACTATTTTAAAGATTCTAATTCATGAAAAAATAATAAAAATATAATATTGATGTTGAGTTTTAGAAATTTTATTACCTATATCTCCGCTATTTTATTATTAAAATTATTAGTTAATTTTTTTTATCATTCATTAGATTGGGATGCTTAAATTTCCGATATATTTTTCTTTAATTCTATTTTTACTACTATTTATAATGAATTGTTTCCTCTTTCAAAATCTATATTAATATATGCTGAAACAAAACGGGGAGTTAAAAAATGTGTTAATTCTCTCTTATTTTATTAGATATTAAATTAATTTGAATTATTTTAGTGTAAATTTTTAAAAATATGGATGTTATGCTTTAAGTATGTATTTTTAACATTTTTAATAATTTCTAAATGGGCAAGAGGTTTTTGATGTTATAATTGGTTTTCTAATTATCAAAATATGGGGGAATATTGAGTGGATCCATATTACATTAGTCAATTTTGTTTTAATAATTACAAAATAATTATTTTATTCAAACTAACATGAGTAATGAAATGTGTTTTAAAATTTAGATACTAATGAAAAAAATATTTGTTTTGATGTTTTTTATTTAACTGTTATTCTTGTTTTTTATGTGTATTATGAATTTATTTTAGAGAAAATCCAATTTATAATTATTTAGTTAATGAATTATACTATATATTTAGCATAGTTGGATAATTATAATTTCTCACAATATTATTTGTTTAGTTACTAAAAATATTATTTTTTTAATTTTACATATTGGATTTCTAAAAGTATTATGCAAGAGTTTTTAAAGTCATACATTGTAGAAACTATTATATAGATGTACCAAAGTATTCTATGTTATATATAATGTACTATTTGAATATTATTATTCTTATGAAATGAAATTTTTATAAAGTATAATTTATTATAATATTTCAAAAATTATATGTGAGTTTTCAATGATTTAGGAGATGATTTATTACTAAAGATAAAATACATATGGGAAAGTAAATGTTAGTCATTCTAGATTAAATCCTTATGAAAAAATTGTTTTTCAAAGTTTAAATTCATATGTAGCTTATAATTTCATACACACTAAATTAAAATTATGATGTTCTATGGAAAAGTCTGATGAACTCTAATATTTAGAAAAGTATAAATTCAGATAGGATCATAATTCCAATGTGACCTAAAGTCATACAAAAATTTTAAATGTCAAATGCGATTGGTATAATATAAAAATTTTAAAAAATAAAAAATTTCACTATTTTAATTATTATTTGAATTTTGATCCACTTAATTTTTTTGTTTCTTATTATACATGATTTAATTTTTAATAATAACTTATTAATTATTTTCATAATTTGAAAATTATTTTATAAATATCTTGTGTGGTATGAAAATCACAAAGGATGACCCATACATTAATGTTTTAACAGTATATTTTGAAATTATATTTTCTTTACATCATTTATATATCAATTATCAAGAACATTGGATGAATTTATCATACACACTAAATAGAGAATACATGTGAACTATTATCTAACAAATAACCATTTTGAAAATTTTACGTAACTCATTTGTTTCACATACACAACTTTTTCTATAGGAAAATAAGAAATAAAATTGAAAGTATATTAATATTAAATTCTATGTATCTATCACCATAGGAATTATTTTTTAAATAGAAACTATATAAACTGAGTTTTAAAAAAATAGTGAAAATATATTGAATGGAATATCAAGAATACTCAAACGGTGTTATGCAACATATTTTTTCAGTCATAACTAAAATAATATCACCATGACTTAATTGTAAATATTATTTGATGCTTATGGTATACTTGTTTACTCAACAATAATTTCTTTCACATTATAAATATTTTTTGGTTATCCTGTAAATATTTATCATAATGGTGTGTTCATACTTTTTGGATTATTATTTTTAATTAAAATGTGGAACCTTAGTGCGGTGTTATACAACCCATAAAAAGCCACATATGGTTGTGGTGTTTTCATAAAAGGCAGGGTTTTTATTTTTTCGTGGGAAAGAAAAAATTATTATTGTTTATTCAAACACATTCAAAGAAATGTTCGTGGTTTTACCACTATGTGAGAAAATTTTGGGATAGGGGTCATGACTTTAGGTGTAAAAATGGAATTGTAATGTGTTGTGACTCCCTTAAAACTTCATATAACATATATAGTTAGTGTTATACTCTCATGTTGAGAGTGTGATGAGTATATATGGGATAAATTTAATTATAATAGTGATAAAAAATATGTATCTATATTTTATTTGTAACTATATAATTTACTTAACATTGACGTAAGTTTCAAAAATATTACAATTGTTAATTCACAATCCCCCCACCAATCATTCGACTATCTTTCCCACTATGAATGAAAATATTAACTCATACTGTTAACTTATAAAATATATTACTGAATAATTATATTTTGAAAACATAAAAACACATTTTCCTACCTATTTTCGTTTTAATAATATCTTTAATGGGATCACAATCAATTTAGTATTTATCTAATGTAATTTTTTTATATCATTTGTAACATGAATTTAGATTAAAATTGGAAGTCAATTTATTAAAATAGAACAACTATAAATTTAAAAAAATTAATTTGTTTGACCTATAAATATATTTATATATTCATATATATATATATATTAATTTATATTCTATAAAATAATAATATTAAACGTGTGTTGTTAAAAAAAATACTTCATTTTAATAATTAATATTTTTTCAATTACATTAATTTTAGTTATCTATTGACATAATATAATATAAAGTAATATTGATTTTTTTTACCATTTTGATGAAATATGTTTGGTTAATATTTCTATTCTATTAAATTTGTAACCCACACTTAATCACTAGACAATAAATACAAGATTACTTCACTAATCCCTTCTCACTTTTGAACATATGTTCTTATTCATAACAATTTTATTATTTTTAGTTAGTATCATATGAATAAATAAATTAATTAATTAATCTTTATTAAATGAATACCCGGTATTTAATCTAAAAAATATAGATCAATACGTTTCATAAAAAAGTTGGTATACATTGTTAGATGAATATTCATTGCATAACATAATGTTCAACACTAGAATCATATAGCTTAAGTTAAGTTGGAAAATAGGATACATAAATAACTTGTTCTTTATTGAACTAAATTATCTCCTACTAAGTTATTCATATTTATCTCCCTTCTTGTACATATCATACATAATACATTTCTTCATTATATAGGGAATGAAAACATAAGGAAGGGTGAACTGAGATGTTCAATAAGGGTAAAAAAGTGAGATATCAGTGATCATATAAACATAAAATGAAAATATGGGTACGATAACATGATCATTACAATTGAAAACCATAGACCACATACCGTATATCATAATCTTGATTCATTCCATAAATTATGGTAGTACATAAGACATGATTCCCAAAGGAATAAAATAACATGAGTCTCTTAATCATAACACTAGAATAAGACATGTATTCTAGATATACACATAAGTATAGATAAACATTTATTTAGTGGTCAAGTCTTACATAAAAGACTATCATAGTTGACTGGTTTCACTCCCCAAACTATCGTCATAGTAATGGTTCACTCCCAGTACTATCATAGTGGATAGAGTCCCATACTGAACTGTGTTCACTCCACATTTTAGTCCTATTTGTCTCATGGTAAATCCTTCTTTCCCCATTTTATAAGAGGGTTTTATAATTACAATACCCCCAATCAAGTATTTAATTTCATACATTTTTTTCTACATGATCATAAAACCATCATCATATCATATCCCATGAAAAAATAAATTAATTTCATAAATATGTCATCATAATATAACACGTGAATATAAATGGGTTTCATAAATATTAATTCATCATAATAAAAAATTATCCACATAAGGAATAAGGATGTATAATTGGATCATATCCCTCATAAATAATAACTAAAATTTATGGATTTCATCATCGATAAAAATGTTTTTAAGAGGTATCTTGTAATATTTCTTGAGGAAAATATCATTTTCATGCTAAAATAAGTTCATTGAAATATAAAAATTTCCAAAATAGTATGGAAAACAATTTCATTAAATGACCCTTCTAAACATGAAAATGAAGATTCAAACAATTGAATGGTCATGGTGGTAGGAAATTCTGTTTTTTCCTTATATATTTAAATAATGAATCCTTCTACATTTTTAGTAAAAAAGTAAAATGCCTTTTTACGAAAAAATACACTTTTGAATTTTTTTTTCAAAATTTCAAACATGGGTAAAAATTACTTTAGAATTTGATATGAAAATAATAAAACATTATTGCAAACATTTTAATGGAAACAAAGCCTTGGAATAGAATGATTGCATACCAAATAATATGTAGATTGTTTTCTAAAAAAATATTCTTTTGGTCCGTTTGGAAACTAAAGATATAAAAATGAATGAAAGGATTATTTATATATAAAGAGTGATAAAACAAGAAGAAAATACACAAGGTTATGTAGATTTAGATAATAATACTTCATCCTTAGATAATTAATCAAAAACAATCCTTGTATATAATGATATTAAAATATAAAACTCATCCCATATTGGAAAATTTTTATTCGTATTCCCCATGAAATCATAACACCAAATGAATCATTTTATATCCTTAAAATAATGAAAATCATGATATAACATGAAAAATTTTGTTTTTTTATGTGTTCTAAATAGTGTCATAGAAGAAATTACTTTCATATTTTACAATACATGAGTTATTAATTGCGTGAATATTAATCTAAATATCCTAGCATATATTTATTTTTCTTCTACAAAACATTGATGTGAAATTTTCCTAGAGTATATTTTTCATTGATAATTACATAAGTGGTCCCCTATATGATGAAAACCCTAAAATACCTAAGCTATTCTCAAAAATAGTTCTATGGTTAGATAACATACTAGAATGGGAACATAGTATATAGATCATCAGGTGAAATTACTCCTTAGAAGATGATTTTTCTTATCATGAAGTTCAGCATTGGTAATCTCCAATACATGATATTATAATAATAGTACCAAATGTAAGAATTCTAAATGTTTTGGTTTAATCGAATATTCCTATCTGCGAGCATGTGTAATAATACTTAGTCTTTATCATTATCATTAATTTATGTAATGACTTGAACACTTATATGTATTTCATAATCCATGATGATAATATTTCATGGTGAATTTGGTGGCATGTCATGAATAACACAACATTAATTAATAAGTCATTATAGGATTTTTCCCTTCGATATTTATATTACATGATATACCATCACATTAATTTAAATTTAAATATCTCAATAAATTCAATCGACATAGTGTAACGATGTTTATTTTAGAGATTCAAAGATTGATTTATCAAGAATATAAGTTAATGACATAGAATCACAATCTTCATGAAAAGATATTGAGAAAAAGGAATTACATTACACAGTGACTGTTAATATGTGGCTGTTGACATTGAAACATTTTTTTCCGTCGGTTGGATTTGATGACATATTTCTATATAGTAATCTTGGACATTAGGTATTCATGATTAATGGAAAAGAGAATGAATCATATAAGTATACACACTAAATTTGTAGAGACCTGAAGCTTGATATACATGGACATTACATTACATTTGGGGAATACTTAGCACATAAAAAACACACACACAAGGATCATAATAGTTTAGTGTCTTTGGAAACTCGGAATATAATCCTCTAATCCTGGTGAAAGATCTTCAACATCTCCCATAAAGATCTTACTTTTTATTATACCAAAAACCTTTCCTTATATCCTGGGGAAAAGAAAACATGAAAGGGTGAGCTCAAATGCTCAGTAAGGGTAAACAAAAGAAATATCAATCACATCATATACATAAGCACATAACTTTTGGAAATCTTAACCTGTAAAAGAGATCATAATTTCATAACATGGGATAAATCATGGTAGTGAAACGTAATCAAAATAATAATAACATAAAACATGAAACTTTGTGGCATACACACATAATCATAGAGAATCATTTCTTGTTTGTCAAGACTCATTGCCAAGACTATCATAGTGGAAAAAGTCCCTTTCTGAACCGAGTCACCCTCGTTTCAGTCCTGTTTCACTGAACCGGTATAACCTACCATTCCAGCCATGTCTATCTCATGAGATATAAAATATTTACCCAATTCATTGGAGGGAGATATAGGTCTCAACCATCTCATAATGATACCATTCTTATGAGTGCCACAAAATCATAAATCATACATCATTGCATAACCCATGTAATAAAAATGGGAATCTTAAACATCATGACATCATAAAATAATTCATATAAGATAAAGGAATTCATAAAAATAATTCCATCACAACATAGTCAAATCAATGTAATAATAGGGATAGAAACAGAACCCTTTATTATCTTAGATGTAAAATAATTTTGATAAAACACTTGAACTCCATTCTTGAGGAAAATATCCTTTCTTCATCAAAAACACTTTTCCTTTCTTAATATGTCATACAATTATAAACTAAAAGAAGTTGATTAAAAATAAACTTGAATACCTTTAAATGAAGCTTCTTGGAAATAATGTTTTAAAAATCCATTCATGCCATATAAGTTTAAAAAAACATTCTTCTCGTACTTTTGTCGGAAAAGTCAAAAAGTAACTCGTACAAAAAACGACAAAAGAATCCTTTCATATCTTTTAAAAAAAACTTACCGAAGGGTAAAATTGGATATAAAATATTGTATAAGGATGGAAATAGTATTACATATTGAGGAAACATGGATGTGGATGATAAAATACACCCCAGTAATTACCAAAGAAAAAACAATCTCGGATAAAAGTGAGATTGTGATATTTCCCTTACCTTAGGTCTGATTTGCTTCATAAGTGTCAGAACCTCCTGTATAATGATTTAAATAATGTCATTGACTTATTACAGAATCATATTCATTGTTATTATATCATATATTGCTCACTTATGACTTTATATCACCCGTTCTTTTGTAAATTCATGTTAAAGTAGCATTTTGGGTAAAATCGTCTCATTTGTCGTTCGTGTTTTAACTTGTAATTATTCATACGATTACTTAGATCATTATTACATAATTATAGAATATAAAACATGATTTATATATAATATATATTCATAATATACATATATATAACGGATCGATAAATGGAATGAAATATACCGTTCATGGAGACGGTAGGCCGTACGTACGCATAAACGCTGTTTTTGTTTCCTTATTGAATTGAGTGGAATTAACTAGATGACATACATATATATACACATAAATACAGTAGATTTATAATGTCATATATTTCATTATTATTGCTTATATATACTTTATAATCATTCTTAAATGGTTAACATGGAGAATGAATCTCATCGCGTCGTGGAGACGGTAGTCCGTATGTACGCACGAGCGATGAAATCATTTCCATAATTATTGAATTGAATTGGAGTGGATGATACAATATATCATAATCCTTATGATGTTATAATAACTATGTATAGTTATTCTTTAAACCATAATACCCATCCATGTAAGGTGTTGGTGTAAAAACAGATTACACCACGGTGTGGAGACGGTATTCCGTACGTACGCACGCGTGGTGATTTCGTTTTCAGTAGGATGGATAGATGGTGAATTAGGATTGTTTCATACTTATAATAACATATCATATATCAGTGATACTGATGTTATTACTTCATAATGAAACAACCTAAGAAGAAGAAGTGGAAGAAGAAATAAAGGTGAAAGAATTGGTAACGGAAATTACCTCTTCTTTGAAGCGCCTCTTTGAGACCTCCACTTAGGGCACTAAAATTGGTGTTTGTGGAAGACCATAACCTCTAGGATGTTGCTAGGGAAGTGGAGAATATATTTTGGCAGGGGTTGTCCGAGCATGAAGGCTCAATGTTGTGTGAGGAAGAGAGGGAGGAGGTGTCCTTATATAAGGGAGGAGAGGGGCACCTTTGGAATAACTAAAAATATTATTTTATTATAAAGTCAAGTTCGGTTTTAAATAGCTCCAAATTGATTTATTTCGAGGCTAAGGTGGGGATGGGTTGAAACCCTCTCATCCAATAGAATTTAGAAAAGTTTAGGTTCCTATTTTAACCTTATCATTTAGATTTAACATTAAGTTAAATAATTTTACTTTCACCGTGTCTTCTTGTGTTCTTACACTATAAGGTTAATAAACTTACTATAAGAAGCCAAACGAACCCCAAATAGCTTATTATTAATATATATAACCGTATCTAAGTCATTTGGCTGAACCTAAGATTTTTAAAAAATAACATAACAATTAATAATATAATATTTGTTTTAAAAACTATTTTATGTCAATTTTGACAGTATTTAGTAATTGATTTTTGTGAAAATACTAACAGAATGATAAGTTCGAAAAAAGTTAATTAAATCAATACTAACATGTCATATTAACCTCGAAAATTAGTTTAATTCATAAAAAGTCTCAAATTATATTTATTTGAGTATTTATAACATTAATTATGTCAATATTTCATTAATAAGATAATTACTGCATCATCATTGTGTCATAAATAAATTAAATTATTTAATGTCTAAAAATTACAAAAAAATACCATTATTTAGGAAATCGTTTTGTATTTCTAATGAATATTTATAGTCGAATTTATCATATGTATAACTCTATATTAAAAATGTTTTATTAAATAAACTTTGATTTTAACTCTTTTAACTCTTCTTTGAATTAAATAATAATAAATGTCCTAATCTAATTCAAGTGGGCCTAAATGGTCATATTTTATTCCTAAGTTTGTTTTTGGTCGAATTACACTTATCCAATAGAATTAGAAAATATGTTAGGGTAATAATAATATCATTTTTACCCTTAATTACCCTATTTACTTTTAATAGTGGTAAATAAAAGTAAAAAGTTACTATTCACCAAAAATTATTTTCATCTCATTGACCCACATTTTACTTACTGACATCAACCGTGTCTCTCAGATTGTTGAAATTCCACTCACAGAAGCGGTAAAATTATGTTTTATGAAAAATTCAGTTTTTTTAACTACCACTCAGTGGTTTCACTATTCATCAAAAATTGAATGTTTTCAGAAAAATACCAAAAATTAGGCCTAAGCTATATTTGATATTATGAACTCAAAATTGATTTCTATTTTACCAAATTCAAAACATATCAGTTTCATTAATTAATTTAAAAATTAATTCCCTTCGTCAAAACACAAGGCGTGTTTTTAAGAGATAATAACTATCAAAAGATTGACACTTGTTTATAACTGGTTTAAATGTGAAATTACATCCAATGACCAACATTGTATTAAATTGTAAAAATATATTCTAAATATACCTTAAGACCACTCAAATTAAAAATTTATCACTATTAATTATTTCAATTAAAAATTTGGTTTTTAATTAAAATTTAGTAATTTTCACTATTCATCAGAATATGAAAGTTACGCGAAAAGTACTAAAATATCACCCTAAGCTAATTTTGATATTCTGATTCTAAAAATTATGTCCATTTTGAAAAATAAAACTTACCAAATTTCAAAAAGTGGTTATTACTTTTCATAACAGCTAGTTTTAATAATATTTTAATAGCATATCGTTGTTTAGTGAAACTCGGTATTGCGTACTACACACGCTATTGAGGAAGGTCGTGATTGCGTGTAATGCAAGGAAAGTCATGGATGTGTGTTCTGCATGCTCCTTTTGGTGTAGCGTACAACACAAGACATTAATGAAAAGAATATTTTTCATAAAATCTCAGGGTGTTACATTCTACCCCCCTTAAAATGAATTTCGCCCTCGAAATTCGTTGGGGTTATAAATTGTTTGCTACTTGAATGTTTCTTTAATAGAAACCCACATTGTAAAAAGGAATACCAAAACCATTCTTTTAAAACAAAAGTATGAAACGTAACGGTTACCCAAATAAACTAATCACTGGGTTCCCACATAGGTGAAAATATGGATATGGAAGAGAAATCTAGCCATCATGTTTTGATGGAGAGTGGTAGAGAACATGGCTATGGAAAAGCCAACAATCACAAATCCATAAATTTGTAACTATCTAAGGTACCATCTGATTAATCAGATATAAGAGCACTAGGACACCATTTTTGGTTTTCAAGATCGTTTCCCTAAAGTTGAAGAATTTGATTTAGAATAAATACTTACTTTATTTTGGTATAATCTCACTGTTGTTCGTACCTTGAACAATTTCCACTTCATCTCTTAAATAAATGAAGTTGAATTTTTCATTCGTGATGTGTTAGTAGATATTGTGATAGAATGATGGGTCATTCCATCTGTCTCAAACAAAAGGTTAGAAAAGTTATCAAAAAATACATAAGTCCATCTATAGTGAGATTAATCAGATATGGTTCTTAAAATGGACTTATACTTCATATATCATACTGCTTAATATAATAAAACTAGTTTCTACTGAATAGGGACTTCCTGTAGGCCAGTGGTAGGCGATAAAGGCCAGTCGCACTTCGGTTGTGGGTTCGATTCCTACGACCTTGTCCGACGCAATGGGCTATCGCCCGTCCTGCAGGTTGTCTTTTTTTCTAAAACTATATTACTATAACATCCCATCAATAATATCGAAAAAAACATCTATCTTTAAACAATGCTAACTTATGTCCAACATAATCCATTCTAGACTTTAGACTTATCCATAATACTGCAGTACACTCTCATAATATAGTGAAAACAATTACCAGAGATTTAATACCATCGTTGATCCCCATATATCATAAGATATGTCTTATTGGTCACATTCCAAACATTCAAAGGCCTTAATCATGTATTCTGTTGAATACCCATTGAAACTTAGTGAAAACATGAATGCTGTTAAAAGTTAACTCTTTCCGCATACCAAAATCCACAAAATTCTATATACTCTAACCATGATATCAATAGTCTTTATGTCAATCATGAGCTCATGAATACTGTCAAACATTTCATTTTCTCCTTATCCCTTCATTATGCGCATATCATCTACTTTCCAATGTATTTGAATGACTTTTCATGGTTACCGGTACCTTAAAATTAGTGAAAACCACAATAGACCATTACATAATTATTTCAATACACCATAAAAGTACCTCAACAACATTATTCTTGAATACCAATACATAAACACTTCAGTCCATCCACTTCAATGATTGTCCTGGAATAAGTCCTTCCTTGATTTTGATGTAACTTTTTAGGTCAGGGCATTGAGTTGGGTAATGCCCATATTCTCCAAAAATAAGACGTTGAACTCCATAACAGTCTGTCACTCTATGACCCATTTCTCCACACATATAACATCAGTCCCTCCATTTGAGATATTCCTCAAGGTTCTTCTTCCCTTCTTTAGAAATATCAATCTTCCTTTCTTTATGCTCCTCAACATGAAAACATGCATAATAGTTTATCTTCCTCTTCTTTGAGGAATTAGGGATACCACTAAATTTCACCTTGTAAATCATATATCGAGATGACTGATTCAGCATAATCACAATATCTTTCTCTCTAGGAATTACACAATTTTGTTTCTCATAGTCACTAATTTGTCCATTGGATTCAATGTTAACCGAATTCCTTCTGGTTCGCTCCATTAACTAAAACACAAAAAGAATCTTCTGAGAGGCGAAAATCATACTAGAGAAAACAACATAGTAAAATGGGAGTATCCTCAATATCTAACATCTTAGGTTAAAATCTATGATCGTTACCGTAGTTCTTGGACTGTATCCTATACGTATACTTATCCTTAGGGACATCCCTAAACAAACCATAGAAATATCTCTAGGGATCTCACTAATGTTTACGCATCCTAGTTTCCAAAGGTTGACTAAACCTTTCCTCTGATACCAACTGTAGAGACCCGAAGCTTGATGTACATGGACATTACATTACATTTGCGGAATACTTAGCACATAACAAAAACACACACACAAGGATCGTAATAGTTTAGTGTCTTTGGAAACTCGGAATATAATCCTCTAATCCTGGTGAAAGATCTTCAACATCTCCCATAAAGATCTTCCTTTTTATTATACCTAAAAACTTTCTTTATATCCTGGGGAAAAGAAAACATGAAAGGGTGAGCTAAAATGCTCAGTAAGGGTAAACAAAAGAAATATCAATCACATCATATACATAAGCACATAACTTTTGGAAATCTTAACCTGTAAAAGATATCATAATTTAATAACATGGGATAAATCATGGCAGTGAAACGTAATCACAATAATCATAACATAAAACATGAAACTTTGTGTCATACACACATAATCCTAGAGAATCATTTCTTGTTAGTCAAGACTCATTGCCAATACTATCATAGTGGACAAAGTCCCTTTCTGAACCGAGTCACCCTCGTTTCAGTCTTGTTTCACTGAACCGGTATAACATACCATTCCATCCATGTCTGTCTCATGAGATATAAAATCATTACCCAATGCATTGGAGGAAGATATAGGTCCCACCCATCTCATTATGATACCATTCTTATGTGTGCCACAAAATCATAAATCATACATCATTGCATAACCCATGTAATAAAATTGGGAATCTTAAACATCATGACATCATAAAAAAAATTCATATAAGTTAAAGGAATTCATAAAAATAATTCCATCACAACATAGTCAAATCAATGTTATAATAGGGATAGAAACAGAACCCTTTATTATCTTAGATGGAAAATAATTTTGATAAAACACTTAAACTCCATTCTTGAGGAAAATATCCTTTCTTCTTCAAAAACACTTTTCCTTTCATAATATGTCATACAATTATACACTAAAAGAAGTTGATTAAAAATAAACTTGAAAACCTTTAAATGATGCTTCTTGGAAATAATGTTTTAAAAATCCATTCATGCCGTATAAGTTAAAAAAAACATTCTTCTCGTACTTTTGTCGGAAAAGTCAAAAAGTACTTCGTACGATAAACAACAAAAGATTCCTTTCAAATATTTTACAAAAAACATACCAAAGGGTAAAATTGGATATAAACTATTGTAGAAGGATGGAAATTATATTAAATATTGAGGAAACATGGATGTGGATGATAAAATACACCCCAGTGAGTACCAAAGTAAAAACAATCTCGGATAAAAGTGAGATTGTGATATTTCCCTTACCTTAGGTCCGATTTGCTTCGTAAGTGTCCGAAAATCCTGTATAATGATTTAAATAATGTCATTCACTTATTATAGAATCATATTCATTGTTATTATATCATATATGGTTCACTTATGACTTTATATTACCCGTTCTTTTGTAAATTCATGGTAAAGTAGTGTTTTGGGTAAAATCGTCTCATTTGACGCTCGTGTTTTAACTTGTAATTATTCATATGATTACATAGATCATTATTACTTAATTATAGAATATAAAACATGATTTATAGATAATATATATTCAGAATATACATATATATAATGGATCGATAAATGGAAAGAAATATATCGTTCATGGAGACGGTAGGCCGTACGTATGCATGAACGTTGTTTTAGTTTCCTTATTGAATTTAGTGGAATTAAGTAGATGACATACATATATATAAACATAAATCCAGTAGCTTTATAATGTCATATATTTCATTATTATTTCTTATATATACTTTATTATCATTCTTAAATGGTTAACATGGAGAATGAATCTCATCGCGTCGTGGAGACGGTAGTTCGTACGTACGCACGAGTGATTAAATCATTTCCATAATTATTGAATTGAATTGGAGTGGATGATACAATATATTAGAATAATTATGATTTTATAATAACTATGTATATTTATTCTTTACACCATAATACTCATCCATGTAAGGTGTTGGTGGAAAAACAGATTACACCACGGCGTGGAGACGGTATTCCGTACGTACACACGCGTGGTGATTTCATTTTCCGTAGGATGGATAGATGGTGAATTTTGATTGTTTAATACTTATAATAACATATCAGTATATTAGTGATACTGATGTTATTACTTCATAATGAAACAACCTAAGAAGAATAAGTGGAAGAAGAAATAAAGGTGAAAGAATTGGTAACGGAAATTACCTCTTCTTTGAAGCGCCTCTTTGAGACCTCCTCTTAGGGCACTAAAATTGGTCTTTGAGGAAAACCAGAACCTCTAGGATGTTTCTAGGGAAGTGTAGAAGATATTTTGGCAGGGTTTGGCCGAGCAAGAAGGCTCAATGTTGTGTGAGGAAGAGAGGGAGGAGGTTTCCTTATATAAGGGAGGAGAAGGGCACCTTTGGAATAACTAAAAATATTATTTTATTATAAAGACAAGTTCGGTTTTAAATAGCTCCAAATTGATTTATTTCGAGGCTAAGGTGGGGATGGGTCTAAATACTCTCATCCAATAGAATGTAGACAAGTTTAGGTTCCTATTTTAACCTTATCATTTAGATTTATCATTAAGTTAAATAATTTTACTTTTACCGTGTCTTCTTGTGTTCTTACACTATAAGGTTAATAAACTTACTATAAGAAGCCAAACGAACCCCAAATTGTTTATTATTAATATATATAACCTTATCTACGTCATTTGGCCGAACCTTATATTTTTAGGAATAACATAACAATTAATAATATAATATTTGTTTTAAAAACTATTTTATCTCAATTTTGACACTATTTAGTAATTGATTTTTGTGAAACTCCTAACAGAATGATAAGTTCGAAAAAAGTTAATTACATCAATACTAACATGTCATATTAACCTATAAAATTAGTTTAATTCATAAAAAGTCTCAAATTATATTTATTTGAGTATTTATAACATCAATTATGTCAATATTTCATTAATAAGATAATTACTGCATCATCGTTGTGTCATAAATAAATTAGATTATATAATGTATAAAAATTACAAATAAAATACCATTATGTAGGAAATCATTTTATATTTCTAATGAATATTTATAGTCGAATTTATCTTATGTATAACCCTATATTAAAAATGTTTTATTAAATAAACTTTGATTTTAACTCTTTTAACTCTTCTTTGAATTAAATAATAATAAATGTCCTAATCTAATTCAAGTGGGCCTAAATGGTAATATTTTATTTCTAAGTTTGTTTTTGGTCGAATTACACTTATCCAATAGAATTAGGACATGTGTTAGGGTAATAATAATATCATTTTTACACTTAATTACCCTATTTACTTTTAACCGTGGTAAATAAAAGTAAAAAGTTACTATTCACCAAAAATTATTTTCATCTCATTGACCCACATTTTACTTACTGAAATCAACTGTGTCTCCTGGATTTTTGAAATTCCACTCACAGAAGCGGTAAAATTATGTTTTATGAAAAATTCATTTTTTTAACTACCACTTAGTGGTTTCACTATTCATCAAAAATTGAAAGTTTTCAGAAAAATACCAAAAATTAGGCCTAAGATATATTTGATATTATGAACTCACAAATAATTTCTATTTTAACAAATTCAAAACATATCAGTTGCATTAATTAATTAAAAAATTAATTCCCTTCGTCAAAACAAAATGTGTGTTTTTAAGAGATAATAACTATCAAAAGATTGACATTTGTTTATAACTAGTTTAAATGTGAAATTACATCCAATGACCAACATTGTATTAAATTGTAAAAATATATTATAAATATACTTTAAAACCACTCAAATTAAAAATTTATCACTATTAATTATTTCAACTAAAAAAGTTGTTTTTAATTAAAATTTAGTAATTTTCACTATTAATCAAAATATGAAAGTTACCCGAAAAGTACCAAAATTTCACCCTAAGCTAATTTCGATATTCTGATTCCAACAATGAAGTCCATTTTGAAAAATAAAATTTACAAAATTTCAAAAATTGGTTATTACTATTCATAACGGCTAGTTTTAATAATATTTTAATAGCATATCGTTGTTTAGTGAAACTCGGTATTGCGTACTACACACGCTATCGAGGAAGGTCGCGAGTGCGTGTAATGCAAGGCAAGTCAAGGATGCGTGTTGTGCAAGCTCTGTTTGGTGTATCGTACAACAGAAGACATTAATGAAAAGAATATTTTTCATAAAATCTCGGGGTGTTACAAAATGATTCGGTTGATATCGAATAAATAATATTTGAATTTAATTGTGATAAAATATAATATTCTCATTACTCGAGAATAATATTATTTGGGTTTTATTGATTTATAATATTTAATGGTTAATAAATAATTATTAACTAATTAATTAATTAATTTAATTAATTTCCCAAATATTTAAAATATATTTATTTGATGGATTTTGGATAGAATATGTATATAATTTATTGAATTTTTAAGAAATATTTATTTACTAGTTTTTGAATAAAATATTTTTTTAGGGTTTCAATAAATGCTTATTCTTTTGAGAAGACCAAGATCATGTCTTGTGACATATATTAATTTACAATATAGTAATATAATACATGTAATTGTGTGAGTTTTCACATGATGTTAAATAATAATTTTATTATAATATAGAATGGTGTTTATGAAGGGTTATAATAATATTTAAGGGATTCTTCTAATGAAAATAATATTTTAACATAAATACAAACACTATAAATATATAGTTATTTATAATATGTAGTGTTAATCAATAATTGAGAATCGTTGCACAAAACAGAATTCTCCTTCGAAAATTGCATCTCATATTCTCATGAATAAGGTGAAATAATTCAAGAATGAATGATATTAGAGCTATGAATTCGTGTATCAGAAGAAAATTGATTTTCTGTGTTGGCACTTGGAAGTCAATTTTCCTCACTCAGAGATCAATGGGGAATGGTTGGATCACCAAAATAATGATTCTATACTAGGATCCTCTAAGTGAAATCATGGTAATCCGAAAGACGGTTTTATGATGATCAAATGTATCATCATTGAAGAAACGATCCCATTACCCGATATTCATTTCTTATAATTATAAATTAATTAATTATAAATTTAACATGAAATATCATATCTTGAGGTTTTAGGATACTCTACTATAAAATAAATTATAATTTAATTCCCACCAAAGTTACTCCTATTATACCAAAAAGCTATATATTGTATCAGAGTGGTAAAATTCTAAATTTATTATTATTATTTGATACTTTATCAATGTTCCAAATAGTGGTTGATTTTTTATTTTCATCTTATTTTTTCATTAATCCATTTATTAATTAACATGGATTGAATATTTTAATTTATACATTCAAGATTCACAATTTAATGTGATCATTAATACACGATGAATGATTATAGATTATATTAAGAAGTGTATTGGAATCTGGATAGATATCATATGATCACTTGTCTTGTACCCAAGTACATTGCATCTAGTTGTGTCATGGAATACATTTTGTAACATGTAATTAATACACATTGGTCATTTATTTCACACTGCAGGTAAACCCATCCAACCTGGAACATGAGATTTCAGATTACGTGAAATATATCTAGTGTACCCACCATGTAGTCTACAGAGGTTAGAGGTGAAATTATCATAATCTATGTGGTCATTATACAATGGAAAACTACAACATTCTGAAATCCTAGATCATTAATGAATTATATGATGTCTATGTGATGTACATTTTTTGTATTTTATCATTTCTCATATCCAAAATACATTAATATCCATTCAGCATGTTATGTGGATGCAAGGGTTGAGTGATACATGATGTGTAGCTAATCTGTGCATATCATGTAGTCACAATTTATGTAAATAGTGAGTTCTTCAGAGGGTTTTATGAATAAATTGAAAGAGTGATACATAATGTGTAGTTAGATTATACACACAATGTAGTCAATCTGTGGTTCAATAATTATTCCTGGGACATGTAACTCGAGTACATAGCAACTCTGGTACATGACATGTAGTCCAAAAATACACATTGTGTAGTCTCCCAATAAATAACATAGTTAAATAGAATTAATTTTAAATTTAATTTATTAAAAACATATTTTAATTATTTTCATGCATGGTGTGTTTTAAAATTCAATAATTTTTTTAAATAATGTTAAAATCTAAATTAATGTATCATAATAAGATTATGATTATGGGTTCCTCAGTTTATTTTCCACAACTTCCATCAATGATGGGTATCTTCAAATAAATTTGAATAGTCATTAATATGAAAGGGAATTAATTATATGATTTATTATTTAATTAATTAAAATGAATTAATCTTAATAATAAATATTGGATATGAAATGAATGTTAATTGGTTTCACTTTTGTGTATATGTTGCATCTGAATGGCTATTCATGAGCTTGACTAATTCCTATATTTGTGTTGGAATTATTTAATTTATGTCATTTCATGGGTTGTAAGTTATTTAATCTTAAATTGAATTTTATTTCATATATTTCATCCATTTGTTTATTATATAGGACCTACATGTCCTTTGGTATTTATATAATACCCATTAACCAATCATACAGTTCCTCTCAAATGTGTGTTAGTAATAAATACATGTAATTAAAGGACTATCCTAAGGCATGTTGGGGCTGTTCAAGACATAACCATAATGATGAAAACTCAGTTGATACAATGGTTTACATGTGGAATATTATAACTCATTCCTAGACCAACATAAGTAATTTTTACCTATGGAAAATGATGATTTATTGTAATAAAAATAAATTAACCATTAGGTAAAATCATGATTGGTTTGTTAAATATTTATTTATATTCGTGTTATAATTTATTTATTTTATGGATTGAATCTCGCTATCTCTATATTGAATGACTTAACGTGGAAAGATAAAATTTAAATAAATGAATTACGCATATATGTTTTATCAGAATTGTTTAATTAATTATTTAAAATAAGAATAATATAATAATTTATATACTAGATAAAACAGTACAACATAAACTGCATTTAGCTGCGGTTTTGTGGCAGCAGTTCACAAAACGACCGCTAAACGTTTTTCTAAAATGTTTGTGCAGCGGTATTTCATAAACCACCGCAAAACCCAAATTTTTTTTAAAAAACACAGACCCTTCCCTACCCTGACCCCCATTCTTCCACCAAACCCCCCATGACCCCGCACCCCTCCCATCTTCCCCCAACCCCTCGGCGACCCTGTGACCAGCGTCTCCGGCGACCACGTGACCTGCGTCTCCAGCAAACCCTACGACCTGCGGCCTAGGCGACCCGTAACCCCCCATATCTCGGCGACCCCTTCTCACAATGACCCGAGGTTATTCCCCTGCAACCCTTACTTCTCCCCTGACCCCTGAAACCCCAGATTCTGCCCCAGACTCCGGCGAGCCAGAACCCTAGATCCGGCTCCCCACTCATGCTGCCAGTGACTTGTTTCGTTGTTACCGTTTATTTGCAGAGCTAGTCACTTGCATTGATTGATTTTTTTGAATTCACTCCCATAGCATATAGGTGTAGCATAAACATGGTTCACATTGTTACCTATGTATCATCTTGTGATCTATCTCCCTATGTTTCTAAATTTTTGTGCATATCCAGTTTCACCCCTCCTTGAATTAAAATATTTTTGTGTTACTTCCACTTCCCTATACATCACATGTCCAAACTATTGGATATCTTAAGAAAAGATCATCTATAACTTTATTTGCATCCATGCTCCCCTCTTTTAGTTTTCATGTGGTTTGTATGGATGATTTCCCCAATATATCGTCCTTCTCAACTCCCTATACGGTCCACTTAATTTTCACCTTTCCCTAGAAACCTAACTCTATTGATGGAAAACATTACTGTTTGGTTAGGTTATAATATTTTTGTTATGATTTCTATAGATTTAAGAGGTGTTCTTTTCTGGGTTCATTATTTTTCTTTGAAAGATGATTAGTGGTGACTTTTTTTTATAATTTATTTTGGTGTTTTTGTGTGATTCATTAATTTTACATATCATGAAAAGCTTACTATTTAAAATTTATTTTATTATTCTGTTAAAAATATAAATAAAACTAATGTGGGGTTATAAATTTTTTTCATTCCCTTCTATACATGTCATAAAAGTGTTTTCTATAATTTATTAGTTCTTGTTTTTTGAAGTAAAGGTTCATGCATTCCATGTAATTCAATAAATTATTAAGAGGCACTTTTAAATTAATTTAACTATTAAGAGAGGTGGGTGATATTGATTTTTTCTTAAAATTTTTATTCTATATTATCATGCATGCAAGAAGCATAGATTTTATAGTTATATTTCATTATTGGGAATGAATATGAGAGTTACTACATGAAAAAACTTGTTAGTTGTCTTCAAATACTTGATAAATACATAAATAAAATTTCAAAATGTAAGATAAAAAATGGACACATTTCAATAAAATTATTAGTTTTTACTATATATCCATTCAAATTATATATTGTTCTCACGTAGAGATAATGGGGAATGGAAAAAGGTAAAATTAATCTCAATTCATAGTAACATTTAGCACGCATTGGATGTTTTCAAAAAAATAAGCATATCATAAGTGATATAGTTGTAATAAATGAAAAATATAAATTCATAATAAACTAAAACTAGGGTAATGCTATATCATTAACAATGAATATCTTTATCTATTTAGTAGTCACAATGTGTTTTACTTTTTTTATTATTGTGTAGGCGCATTGTGGTATACATGGATAAATGCTAGATCACATTACCGAGGAACAAACCTCAGTATGTTAAGGGTATGAAAGTGTTTTTAGATTTTTCAATTTCTAATCGATCCGTTGAAGGGAGAATAACCTGTCCATGTCCTAAATGTATATTTAGAACATGGTTGAAGAGAGATGAAGTTTATGAAAATTTAATACTAAAGCAATTCCCTGGTCAATATATGTGTTGGATTTGGCATTGGGAATCAAACAATATAAAATGATCGAGTACTGATGTTAATCCAAAAAATGAGGTCTCGTGTTCATCGACAATGGAAAATGAAATTCAAACATCAAAAATGATACATTCAGCACTGCAAGACACCAGTATCAACATCAAAACATATCTGAACAACCAGAAGAGGGTGATACAAATTGAAACATGACAAGTGATGTTTTTGAGACTGTAGAACAAGATGATCAAGATTGTAACCTATCATTGGATCCTCCTCAGGATTCTTTGGTGCCAAATTTAAGAGGAATCTTCACTGAGGAAAATGTGTTTCATGATTTAGTTGACGATGGAAATCAAGAGTTCTATAGTGGGTGTTAGAAATATTCCAAGCTTTCATTTCTATTGAAGTTGTACCATATCAAATTTCTATGTGGAATTACAAATAAACAATTGTCCATGATATTGGAATTGATTCGTCAAGCATTTCCTGAAGAACAAATCTGAAAATATTTTTATGATATGAAAAATTTTGTTAACAAACCTTGTCTGAATTATAAAAAAATACATTTGTGTTCCAATGACTGTATTCTATATTGGGGAGAGAAATCAAGTAGACATAATTGCAAGAAATGTTCTTCTTCTAGATGGAAGTCAAAGGGTGATGTTGGAAGTCTGAATAAACATAATTTCATGGGGAAAAAGAAAATGAACACACATGAATAGGTTTTGTGTTACTTTCCTTAGAAGCCTCAATTGAAAAAAAAATTCATGCCATTGAAAACCGCTGAACACATTAATTTTCATTCTATACATAATAATAATGATGGGTTAAGGAGACACCCATGAGATTCCCAATCATGGAAGACATTTGATTCATTACATCTAGATTTTTCAACTCATCCTAGGAATGTTCAATTGGGATTGCCTACCGATGGATTCAACCCATTTGGGACTTTGAGTACCAGTTATAGCATTTGGCCAGTTGTTTTGATCCTTTACAATCCACCTCTGTGGATGTGTATGAAACAAACATCTTTTTTCATTTTGATGATTATTCCTGGAAAACAAATGCCTGGAAAGGACGTTAATGTATACCTGAAGCCTTTAATTAATGACTTGCAGGTGTTATGATGCAACGATGTTGAGATATTTAATGATTCTTCTAAAACATTGTTCAAAATGCATACGGATATAATGTGGACCATTAGTGACTTCCTTGGGATTGGTAATTTATCTGGGTGGAACACTTACATGGGTTTGGCTTTTCCCATTTATAACTTTGATTTTGAGAACAAACGGCTACCTCACAGTAGAAAATGGTGCTTCTTGTGCCATCAAAGATTTCTCAATGCATCTCATAGATTTCAGCTAAATAGATTAAAATTTAATGGTTCCATTGATCGTAGACCACCTTTAAAGATGTTAACTGGTTCTGAAATATTGACATAACTTGAAAATGTTGAAACAGAATTTGGAAAGGTTCATTATTTGAATGATAGTGAAAAACGGGTCTGAAGTGCATCATCAAGTGTAATCAAAACGCCACAATGGAAGAAAAAAAGTATATTCTTAAAAATTTCGTATGGGGAATTTAATTTGTTGTGGCACAATATTTATGTGATGCATATTGATAAGAATTTTTGTGATAATTTGATTTTCACATTAAATAATGATCATGGAATGTTGAAGGGTCATCTCAATACTCGCAAATACTTACAAGTAATGAACATAAAACGTGATCTCTGGCCAAATGAGAATGAAATGTATGCTCCGACCATTTTTTCAATGAAAATTGGGGATAAATATACATTCCTTCGATTTTTAAAGAATTTGAAGGTATCTGATGGGTATTCGAGTAACATATCGAGGTGTGTTGACTTCAAAAATCGTAAGTTACATGGATTGAAAAGTCACAATTCACATATTTTGTTACAGTAGTTACTACCATTGGCATTGCGTACATTATTACATGAAAAAATTAATGTTGTTGTACTTCATTATTGCACATCTTTCAGGAAATTATGTGATAAATCACTACATCCATTTCATCTTCACAACCTCCTAGAGAGGTTTGTATTGACCCTTGTTGGAATGGAGATGATCTTTCCTCCATCATTTTTTTCTGTCATGATGCATTTAACTATGCATTTGGTTGAGGAAGCTAAATTAGGAGGCCCCATTCATTATCGATGGATATATCCAATTGAGAGTTATTTTATTTATATGTTTTTGAGTTATGTAAAAAAATATGTCATTTAAATAAATGCATAAAATTATTATTTTATTTCACAGATATCTTAGGCATTTGAAAGCATACGTGAGAAATAAAGCTCAACCAGAAGGCTCTATTGTTGAAGGCTATTTGGCTGAGGAATGTCTTACCTTTTGTTCCACATATTTAGATGACATTGAGAAAAGATTTAATCTAGTTGTATGTGTTTACGACACAACAACTAAATCTCAAATGCATCATAAATCAAAAATATTTCTTATTATTGGCTGATCAGTTAGGAGGACCTCAAATGTGACACAGACAGAATTGGAATTATTATATGCACATAGATATGTGCTGCTGAATAGTGATATTGCAAATCCATTTATTGAAGAGTTTAGGATACAAACAAAGAGATGAATGAGAGGCTAAACAAGAAATTAGAAAGATATAACGAAAGCTGTGAATAAAGAGCTTGTAGAATGTTTTGCATGACATGTATGTTCATAAATATTGTAATAAATACTAATATTAGTTTGACACATACATTTTGAAAATCTATTAAATTATATTTCTTTTTTCAGATCATGAATACTGATACTCGAGTAGACTTTTCAGAATATTTGATGTTTCTTGCTACTGGTCCTATAAAACAGGTTAGAATGTTTGACACTTATAATGTGAATGACTTTAGGTTTCATACAGTCGATCGTGAAGTGGATTTGAAAACACAGAATAGTGGGATATTTACATTTTATGATGTTGGATACAATGGAAAGAATCGTGATTTTATTGAATTAAACTACCACATAAATTTTTCATTTGTTTTATTCTAATGAAAATGGGTCAATATTATCAGTGGTGTTAAAAGAGATTCTTTTCAATTTACTTATGTGAACATCTCTCGCTTGATGGATGTTGGTGATCGTGAACTGCATGATCCGTATATCATAGAATCACAAGAAAAAAAGGATATATTAGGTGAATGGTGTTGTGGATTAATGATAGAGTGTAGTTGTTCACATAATACAAAGATATTTGTATAATACGGGTGATGAATTAGAAGATTTGACCTCTGAAATTGAATTTCATTAACAACAGGAAGCAAGATTATTTGTCTATCATGATATAGAAAATATTATTCTAACAAGGGTGAATGAAGTGGATGATGAAATGGAGCCAGAAACCGAAATGATTTAAGGAGAATATGATTGTATGTACAATTAATTATTCCTTGGGCAACCACTTGTTTCATTTTTACAGTCATTCAATATCATTGTTATATATATTTTATCTGTTAGTACTGGGCATCTATTATTAATTTTAATTTTTTTTTCTGCATAGTCTTTTTGAAATATATATTCTGAACCTAATTTTATTTGATTAAATGATAGGAATGCCAAGGAGGAAGCAATACACTATTTCAACTAGTTCTGTGACAGGTGATGATCCATCTGGCTCCCTCCCCACGACATCTAAGGCACCATCTCCCTACACCCATGCACCATCTCCCTTGAACCATCTCTCACACCATCTGTTCGTGTCCCATTAGAGGATGAGTCTTCGAATCCCCCTTCATGAGCCTCAGCAATGGGGCAGTAACACACCCCTTCCAGTTTACCACTTATATACTGGAGTGTCACTATAATAGGTATAAATTTTAATTAAATAAATTTTTTTCATTTTTTTATACTAATTGATTTCTCATTTAAGATGAAAAAAATTCAACCATGTAGAAAAACATAAAAATTTTATATTTTTGAAATATTAATGGTGAGATGATAGTTGTGCCATTTGATTCTTATGGGTTCCCTACTGATGATGTCGCGGGGTTACTTGGCCAGATTATAGGCCAGCTGGCAGCGGAGCCTATTTCCCTTCATTTTTCTTATGATGATTGGGGACATTTGCATCCATGTAGGGAAAATGATGTTTTTGATTCCCAATGGTAATTTTATTACAATATTGTTTAATTGAATGTCATGTTACTAATATGGTCAAAATTTATTTCTTTATACATATGTTCTTCCACTTTACAGTTGCTGATATGATAGCATAGATGTGGACGTTGAAAAAACTTGGTAAGAAATGGAATGATTTCAAATTGATATTGTGGTGTGATGTCCATGATACTTAGTTGACCATGCAAAAAAATGTATTTGAAGGTACCCAGTGGGGTACCGAAAGAATAGTGGAAAGTTTTTTTGGCATAAATCGTGATGAGAAGCATATGGTATTGAAATAAATATTATTATATTATCATAATTTTACATTTATACAGGTATATGAAGAGGATATGACATTGAATACATTACTATTAAATTTCTTTTTATTTATTTCAGGGTCTCTCAAGACAGAATGCATCAAACCGGGCTAAGCAAGTCATCCCTCACACTACGGGCTCAAATAGATTTTCTAGAAGCTGAACAACATTGGTAATCTTTTTATTAGTTTAAATATTTATAAGACAATATTATCTATTTAATATATTGAATTGTTGATTTATCTTTGATTAATGTAGTCATAGAGTTTAGGGCACGAAGCATCCTGAACTGAACTGTGGTTGGATGTTCACAAAAAATCAGATGGAAGTTTTGTTAATGAGCTTGCCAAAGAAGTTGGGGTATGAAGTCAATTTTTTATTATAATAACTTATTATCAGTTTTTATTGTGTTAATATATATTGATATTTGATTTATAGGTAAAACTAAAGAACTATGGGATTCCAATCCTGGGCAGTCCTACTCAGTCTCCCTGGATGAACCAGTTGCTAAAGTGCTTGTGAAGGAGCATCCTAGTAGAGTGTGCGGGATGGGTTTCAGACCCGTACCATCTCAGGTCTTTGGTATGTCACTAGGGATTCCAGTTAAATCTACTCCTGGTTATATTCAGTCCATACCTGAAGATTCTTATAGGGAGATTACTTATATAGGTGTAACATCCCAAGTAAGTAATGAATAATAGATATTTTTATCTACGCATATTAATTAACTAGATACTGTTATAGAGGCTTAAAATGAAAATAAATACAATCTTATGCATGGAATACACTAATATTCTTAAAAGATTGTTTTACTGCCTTTTGATGGAAATCCATTTTTAAATCTATATTTTGACAACTTTATAAGATATGTTTTTCAAGATAAACTTATTCTTTATGATTGGGACATCAAAATTATCTTTGTGTGAATTTTTGGAATTTTTCAGACAATGTTCATTTTTTAACGAATAGTTAAAAATACTGCATTTTACATCAAAACTGATTTTTAATCTAATTTATTTATATAATTAGATTATGTTTTGAATTGGTTTTGAAGTGAAATTAGAATATATATTTACCATTTAATCCAATGGTGGTCATTGGATTCAATTTCACATTGAAATTAGACTTAAACTGGTGTCGATCTTTTGATACTTATTGTTTTATAAAAACATGCTATTTGCTCTGAAAGCGGGAATTAATTATTAAATTAATTAATGTGACTTATATGTTTTGAATTTTGTAAAATAGACTTCATTTTTGAATTTTTAATATCAAATATAGCTTGGGGTGAATTTTTGGTAATTTTTTGAAAAACTTCAATTTTTGATGAATAGTGAAACCACAAAGTGGTACTTATAAAAACTGATTTTCCATTTAAATGAAATTTTGCCATCATTGTGTTTTGAATTTCAATAATCCGACATACATGGTTGCCATTAAGAAGTAAAATTTGGTTCAATGAGATTAAAATAATTTTTTGGTGAATAGTAACTTATTAGGTTTTTAATCGCGATTAGTGGTAGTTAGTGTAGTTTAAGGTAAAAATCATGCTTTAATAAAATAATATGATCTTGAAACATGTCCTACCATCATTGGCTGTGTCATGGCCGAACAATACAAGCCATGTTTCAACTTGGGGACCCCATGGAGCCACTTTGGTTGGGAAATGACATAAATAACTTTTTATTTAATGTAAATGTAAAAATGACACAAACATCATATGTTTTACAAAAACAATTTTTACATGGGGTTATAAAGATCAGATATTTGATTATAAATCGTAATTGTAAAGATAAAAAGATTTCCTACATCATAGTATTATTTTTAAAATTTTAATACTTTAAATAAAATAAATTATTTAATACATCATGATGATGCAGCGATGACATCATTATTTAACGATTTAAATAAAATCGAAAGATAATGTAATATCTAAAACCTACACATGTCCAAACCCTATTGGATGAGTGCATTTAGAACCCTTATCACCTTATCATAGAATTATATCAATGTGGGACAATTTAAATCCGATACTCATTTTCAAATAAAGTAATATTTCTTTACTTTCCAAGAGTGCCCCTCCTCTCCTCTTATAAAAGGCCCCCACCTCTACCTCATTACCCACACTCCCAAAGCCTTTGGCTCGGCCAAACCCTACCCATTTACTCTCTCCACATCCCTCTACTCATCCTAGAGGATTCCCTTTGGGCATAATCCTTTCAAATGAAGCCTTTAGGCTCAAATCAAAAGGAGTTACACTTTTAAAGGTAATTCATTCTCTCATGTTCATTTGTTTTATTTTGATTCTCCAACCCCCTAAACTCTTTTTATTTACTTCTTTTGTAACAACACCAGTGTCTTCAATATACTAGGATGTTTTCATAAGATTTATTCGAGCTAAACTCTCACACAACTACATCAAATGGTTAAATAACATACGGTTTTCGTGGATGGAGAAATTCTGCCTCCCGAAACGATGATTGTTCAATACTCATTTAGCACCTTCAAAGGTGGCCATTATGATGTCACTATTGTTATATATGATATATAATATGTTTATTCTTTCCTTAAGATTCAGTATTTTTTCATTTTTGGCATACCATTATTGTTTTCATTATGGATAAACACGATATCTTCATTTTAGGAAGTTCGGACTACCGCCCCCAGAAAGTGATTTGATTCGTTAATACCATATGTGGGATGAGTAAAGGATAAACTTAATGATATTATATATTTTATTATACTGGAATTATAATATACTCTTATATCATTATGATTCCATTCCAGAAAATATGAAATAGAAATGGAAGTAGCGTTCATGCGTACGTACGGCTTACCATCTCCATGAACGGTGCATTTCATTTCTTACCTCTAAGTGTGATGTAATATTATTAATACATGTATATCCTGAATATATATGATATATATGTTATCAAAATCATTAATATAATTCTGGATATAATGAACCTTTGACAAAATTAACAACATGTAAGTGTAAGAAGTCTATTTTTGACTTAAGAACCAAATACCGACAAAATTAACATTATTAACTTAAATGATTACATGATGTTCATAACATGGTATAAAAGGAATAATTAACTTGAAAAAGGTTCTTAAGCAAGTAGAGATTAACTCAAGTTTATTATTCAGGAGATTAAAGAACGGTCGGGTCAAGTCGGATACGAGGTAAGGGAACTTCTTAACCCAATTACCATTCTTTGGGTTAATCTCCTACTTTCAAATTATGTCATGATATTATTATGTCCTATCTTGTATTTGTACTTTCTTTATGTGTACTTATA
The DNA here is from genome assembly GCA_963277665.1 of Viscum album. Lineage (NCBI taxonomy): Eukaryota > Viridiplantae > Streptophyta > Magnoliopsida > Santalales > Viscaceae > Viscum > Viscum album. Next base: position 39,127,491 of record OY728129.1, on the reverse strand, counting down.
GTGAATACACATAATAGATCTATTTTATTTTAAAAATGATCTTTTTATGGGACTTCGTCTCAATCTCCTTTCATTGAGGCATATTTTTTTTATACACAACCTTCTTTTATACGGTGTATAAACCCCTTTGACTTTTACGTTTATCCAAAAGGAATATTTTTTTATACAAAGAATTTTACTAAATGACAAAAGGGAATATTTTTGTCGTACGTATGCAGCAACAACGACTTCTCCACCGCCGTGACCGTTATTTGAGTTTCGGCTTCCTCTACAAGCCATACCTTCTTTTTAAAAGAAAAATAAATACCAAGTTTTACTTTTCTTTTATTTTGGTATCGAAAATGGTTTTCATAATGTTTTTATATCAATGTGTTGTATTGATATCTTGTGATTGAATGGTGGGAATGTTATGTTTCCTTTATGCATGTTTAATGTGATATGATTATATTGAGGTTCTTGGGCATTATTATGAAAACGGGTGGTTCCGTGATAAACTAAGGGCGAGTGAGCCCGATATAGCTCTCCAATGGATTGGGTAACGCGAAGGAGTGAAACGTTAAGGTTTCTCCGAAGAGATTTAGGGAATATACTGTGATGGGTATTCCAAACATAACCAAGAGGGTTATTCCCTACGTAATAATGTTATGAATGCCTCATGTTACCTTTATGTCTTATGATTTCTATGATTTTTTCATGATTTGATGAGGAATGTTAAAGTGCTTATGTTTTATGGGTAAAGTATGATCTCATCCTTATGTATATATGTACCCATGTTTCCTTTCCATATTTTTATATCCTTTACTAAGCTTTTTATGCTCATCCCATGTTTTTTTGAAATGTTTTTCACAGGTGAAGGGAAAGGTACATGATATGATGATAGTGTCAAGGAAGTGTCAAGAAAGAATCCATGTTTATTTTAAATATTTTTCCATTGATGGGAATGAAGAATACTATCTTTATGCAACCACTTTGTTTATATGTGGAATGTAATGCAAGTTTTATGATCTAATTATCTAAAACTCTAAACCCGAAAAGATCCTCAATGTGTAATCTTGTAATAACTCAAGATTAAGTAAGGTTTATGGCTGAGGCCATATAGTTGGTATCAAATGTCGGTTTAGATAACTTTAGGAGTTAGAATTATATTAAATGATTATCCAAAAATATTTTTTTTGAAATGATATAGCATTAAAAATTACCATTTTGATTCATCTAAGACATGTTTGTTCAGAATGGGTTTCTGCAGAGGAAACAGGGAAGCAGTGCTAGGAAGGCATACAGATGGAAATAACCTTCCGAATCAGCATCCTGAGATGGTCGGAATTGGAACTGAATAGTTTGCTGCAGTGATGGCACATTAGACTCAGGTGATAAATCGTGGTTGTGTTTATTGATGATATCTTGGTGTTTTCTAAAAGTAAATAAGGGCATGAAATACATTTAAGGGTCATTTTTAAAACCTTAAAAGAAATGAAATTGTATGTGAAATTCAGCAAATTTGAGTTTTGGTTGCAACAAATTTCTTTCCTTGGTCATATTGTTTCTAAAGATGGAATAACTGTTGATCCTACAAAAACAAAAGTTGTGGAAGAATGGCCAAGACCCACAAATGTAACCGAGATTCGTAGCTTCCTTGGTTTGGCAGGCTATTACCGAAGGATTGTTAGAAATTTTTCACGGTTATCTAGTCCAATGACTAAGCTAACTCGGAAGGGTGTTAAGTTTATCTGGACAAAAGAATGTGATGATTGTTTTCATGAACTGAAAAGAAGATTGGTGAATGCTCCAGTTTTGGCACTACCTTCCAGGAATGGTGAGTTTGCTATATACAGTGATGCTTCATTGAAAGGACTTGGTTGCGTCCTAATGCAGAAGGATCGGGTAATTGCTTATGCTTCACGACAGTTGAAGACTCATGAGGTAAATTACCCTACACATGATTTGGAATTAGCTGCTGCTGTTTTTGCTTTAAAAATTTGGAGGCATCATTTGTATGGAGTAAAGTGTGAAATATATACCGATCACAAAAGTTTAAAGTATATATTCACTCAGAAAGAGTTGAACATGAGACAGAGGAGATGGCTGGAATTAGTCAAGGATTATGATTGTACAATTCATTACCATCCGGGAAAATAAAATAAAGTGGCTGATGCTTTGAGTCGAAAAAGTAATGCTTCATTAGCAATGTTGCGTTAGGAACGTGATCCTTTGGTTAAGGATTTGATGAACTTTGGCATAAAAGTGGTTGGTGAAAGATGTTCTTCAGTTTTGTTTCAGGTATCAGTGAGATCATCTCTCTCAGATAGAATCAAGCAAGCCCAGAAGCAAGACAGTGAGTTGCAGAAAAAGGTAGAGCTGGTTCAGAAAGGTAAGTTGCCTGAATTCAACATTGATAATGATTGCATTTTGAGATTTGGGAAGAGATTTTTTGTGCCTTGTGATTCACAGTTGAAGAAGGAGTTGTTATGTGAAGCTCATAGTTCTCCGTTTTCAGTTCATCCTGGCAGTACTAAGATGTATAGAGATCTGCAGGAGTATTACTGTTGGGATGGAATGAAAAGAGATATTGCTGATTTTACTGTGATGTGTTTGACATGTCAACAGGTTAAAGCAAAGAGGCAGTTACCGAAAGGGATGATTCAGCCTTTACCTGTGCCAGAGTGGAAATGGGAGAATATATCCATGGACTTTGTTGTGGGATTACCAAAGACATCTCGAGGTAATAATGCCATGTGGGTTATTGTTGATCGCTTGACCAAGTCTGCTCATTTCGTTGCTATAAGAGATACTTTCTCTCTTGATCAACTTTCCCATTTATATCTTAAAGAGGTAGTCAGGTTACATGGAGTTCCTCTCTCCATTGTATCTTATCGTGATCTCAGGTTCACTTCTAACTTTTGGAAAGGCCTTCAGAAGTCGTTGGGTACTGAATTAAATTTCAGTACAGCTTTTCATCCTTAATCAGATGGGAAGTCATAACGAACAATTCAGACCCTGGAAGATATGCTACGTTCTGGCTCTTTGGATTATCAGGGAAGTTGGGACCAACATCTTTCTTTGGTTGAATTTTCATATAATAACAGTTTTCATTCCAGTATACAGATGGCACCATTTCAGGCATTATATGGGAAGCGATGTCGAACTCTAGCTTTCTGGGATGAAGTTGGTGAAAGGAAGTTGATGGGACCATAATTGGTAGAAGAGATGGCAGAAAAAGTTCAGTTGATTCAGAAACACATGAGAACAGCTCAGAGTAGGTAGAAGAGTTATGCAAACAACAGGAGGAAGGATCTAACTTTTGAGGTAGGTGATCATGTTTTTCTCAAAGTCTCACCGTGGAAAAGTGTGATGCGATTTGGTAAGAGAGGAAAGTTGAGTCCAATGTTCATTGGACCATATGAAATTATGGAGAGAGTTGGATCAGTTGCATACCGGGTGGCTTTACCTCCGTGTTTATCTCAGGTACACAATGTTTTTCACGTTTCAATGTTGAGAAAGTATATGCCAGATCCATCTCATGTTTTGAATCCAGAGGTAGTTCAGCTGGAAGAGAACCTATCTTATAGGGAACAACCGGTCCAGATTTTTGACCACAGAGAGCAAGTGTTACAGAATAAGGTGATTCACTAGGTAAAGGTTTTGTGGAAAAACCACATGATTCAAGAGGCAACATGGGAATCTGAAAATGCAATGAGGGATAAGTACCCCCATTTATTTGATAAGTAAATAAATTGTGGGGACGCAATTTTCTAAAGGGGGGAAGGATGTAACATCCCAAGTAAGTAATGAATAATATATATTTTTATCTATGTCTATTAATGAACTAGATAGTGTTATAGAGGCTGAAAATGAAAATAAATACAATCTTATGCATGGAATACACTAATATTCTTAAAAGATTGTTTTACTTCCTTTTGATGGCAAACCATTTTTAAATCTATCTTTTGACAACTTCATAAGCTATGTTTGTCAAGATAAACATATTCTTTATGATTGGGACATCAAAATTTACTTTGTGTGAATTTTTGGAATTTTTCAGACAATGATTATTTTTTTAATGAATAGTTAAAAATACTGCATTTTACATCAAAACTATTTTTTAATCTAATTTATTTATATAATTAGATTATGTTTTGAATTGGTTTTGAAGTGAAATTAGAATATATATTTTCCATTTAATCCAATGGTGGTCATTGGAATCAATTTCACATTGAAATTAGACTTAAACTGGTGTCAATCTTTTGATACTTATTGTTTTATAAAAACACGTTATTTGCTCTGACGGCGGGAATTAATTATTAAATTAATTAATTTGACTTATATGTTTTGAATTTTGTAAAATAGTCTTCATTTTTGAATTTGTAATATCAAATATAGCTTAGGGTGAATTTTTGGTAATTTTCTGAAAAACTTCAATTTTTGATGAATAGTGAAACCACTAAGTGGTACTTATAAAAACTGATTTTCCGTTTAAATGAAATTTTTCCATCATTGTGTTTTTAATTTCAAAAATCTGACATACATGGTTGTCATTAAGAAGTAAAATTTGGTTCAATGAGATTAAAATAATTTTTTGGTGAATAGTAACTTAATAAGTTTTTAATCGCGATTAGTGGTAATTAGTGTAGTTTAAGGTAAAAATAATGATTTAATAAACTAAGATGAGCTTGACACATGTCATACCCTCATTGGTTGTTTCATGGCCGACCAAGACAAGCCATGGGTCAACTTGGCGACCCCATGGAGCCACTTTGGTTGGGAAATGACATAAATAACTTTTTATTTAATGTAAAAGTAAAAATGACACAAACATCATATGTTTTATGAAATCAATTTTTACATGGGGTTATAAAGATAAGATTTTTGATTATAAATAGTCATTGGAAAGCTAAAACGATTTCTTACATCATAGTATTTTGTTAATAATTTTTACACTTTAAATAAAATAAATTATTTATGACATCATGATGATGCAGCGATGACATCATTATTTAACGATTTAAATAAAATGGAAAGATAATGTAATATCTAAAACCTACACATGTCCAAAACCTATTGGATGTGTGTATTTCTAACCCTTATCACCTTAACCTAGAATTATATCAATGTGGGACCATTTAAATACGAAACACATTTTCAAATAAAGTAATATTTCTTTACTTTCCTAGAGTGCCCCTCCTCTCCTCTTATAAAATCCCCCACCTCTACCTCATTACCCACACTCCAAAAGCCTTTGGCTCGGCCAACCCCTGCCTAGTTACCCTCTCCACATCCCTCTCCTCATCCTAGAGGATTCCCGTTGGGCATAATCCTTTAAAAGGAAGCCTTTAGTCTCAAATCAAAAGGAGTTACACTTTTAAAGGTAATTCATTCTCTCATGTTCATTTTTTTATTTTGCTTCTCCAACCCCCTAAACTCTTTTTATTTACTTATTTTGTAACAACAACAGTATATTCAATATACTAAGATGTTGTTATAACATTTATTTGAGCTACACACTCACACAACTACATCAAATGGTTAAAGAACCTACGGTTTCTGTGGATGGCGAAATTCTGCCTCCCGAAATGATGATTGTTCAATACTCATTTAACACCTTCAAAGGTGGCCATTATGAAGTCACTATTGTTATATATGATATATAATATTTTTATTATTTTTTTAAGCTTCTGTATTTTTCATTTATGGAATACCATTATTGTTTCCATTATGGGTAAACAGGATATCTTCATTTTAGGAAGTGCGGACTACCGCCCCCTGAAAGTGATTTGATTCGTTAATACCATATGTGGGATGTGTAAAGTATAAATTTAATGATATTATATATGTCATTATTCTGAAATTATAAAATAATCTTATATCATTATGATTCCATTCCAGAAAATACGATATAGAAATGGAAGTAGCGTTCATGCGTACGTACGACTTACCGTCTCCATTAACGGTGAATTTCATTTATTACCTCTAAGTGTGATGTAATATTATAAATACATGAATATGCTGAATATATATGATATATATGTTATCCAAATCATTAATATAATTTTGGATATAATGAACCTTTGACCAAATTAACAACATGTAAGTGTAAGAAGTCTATTTTTGACTTAAGAACCAAATACCGACAAAATGAACATTATTAACTTAAATGATTACATGATGTTCATAACATGGTATAAAAGGAATAATGAACATGAAAAAGGTTCTTAAGAAAGTTGATATTAACTCAATTATATTATTCAGGAGATTAAAGAATGGTCGGGTCAAGTCGGATACGAGGTAAGGGAACCTCTTAACCCAATTACCATTCTTTGGGTTAATCTCCTACTTTCAAATTATGTCATGATATTATTATTTCCTATCATGTATTTGTACTTTCTTTATGTGTACTTATAGTGAATACACATAATAGATCTATTCTATTTTAAAAATGATCTTCGTATGGGACTTCGTCTCAATCTCCTTTCATTGAGGCATATTTTGTTTTATACACAACCTTCTTTTATACGGTGTATAAACCCCATTGGCATTTATGTTTATCCAAAAGGAATCGTTTTTTATACAAAGAGTTTTACTAAACGAAAAAAGGGAATGTTTTTGTCGTATGTATGTGGCGACAACGACTTCTCCGCCGTCGTGACCGTTATTTGAGTTTCGGCTTCCTCTACAAGCTATACCTTCTTTTTAAAAGAAAAACAAATACCATGTTTTACATTTCTTTTATTTTGGTATCGAAAATGGTTTTCATAATGTTTTTATATCAATGTGTTGTATTGATATCTTGTGATTGAAAGGTGGGAATGTTATGTTTCCTTTATGCATGTTTAATGTGATTTGATTATGTTGAGGTTCTTGGGCATTATTATGAAAACGGGTGGTTCCGTGATAAACTAAGGGCGGGTGAGCCCGATATAGCTATCCAATGCATTGGGTAACGCGAAGGAGTGAAACATTAAATATTCTCCAAATAGATTTAGGGAATATACTGTGATGGGTATTCCAAACGTAACCAAGAGTGTTACTCCCTACGTAAGAATGTTATGATTGCCTGAAGTTGCCTTTATGTCTTATGATTTCTATGATTTATTCATGATTTAATGAGGTATGTTAAAGTTCTTATGTTTTATGGGTAAAGTATGATCTCATACTTATGTATATATGTACCCATGTTTCCTTTCCATATTTTTATATCCTTTACTGAGCTTTTTATGCTCATCCCATGTTTTTTTGAAATGTTTTTCATAGGTCAAGGGAAAGGTACATGATATGATGATAGTGTCAAGGAAGTGTCAAGAAAGAATCCATGTTTATTTTAAATATGTTTCCATTGATGGTAATGAAGAATAATATCTTTATGTAACCACTTTGTTTATATGTGGAATGTAATGCAAGTTTTATGATCTAATTCTCTAAAACTCTAAAACCGAAAAGATCCTCAATGTGTAATCTTGTAATAACTCAATATTAAGTAAGGTTTAAGGCTGAGGCCTTATAATAAGAACCACAATTCAAGACCTGGGGGCTCATATATCCTCTTTTCAAGAAAGAGATGACTGATATACATCAGCAGATGAGCAGATATGCCCCTGGTGGTAGTGCATCAACTGGTGGTAAGCAGGTAAATCAGAAAAAATCAAAATAATTTAGTTTGCAAACATTCATTGGTTTTATGTTTTAATATAAATATGCAACGATATTTAATTTTCAATATAATGTTCTTATAGGGGACAACAGAAAGTGGAAATGGATGTGGAGAGGGTGACGATGCATCATCGGACCGCGAGTAGTTGTATTGTTGATGTGTTGAACAAATATGGGAACAGTTGGTCTGTATATGTAGCATGTGTGGCACATAGTCACCACCAAACATTTTCATGTCCTAACATTTTCTTGATTTCTTATGTTTCCTTTTATGCATTTTATTGATTTCTGATGTTTCCTTTTATGTATTGATTCCTCAATAGTGTTATACATCATTCCATTTAGTCATGTGTTTGAATTTGTAGTCAAGATTTTGGATGACTTGGAGTTAAACTCATTGTTTATGTGTTCAACAAATTGGGTCATTTCATAGTGATCAACGGGATAGTGTTGTGGACACTTTGGTGAGGCAGAATGTGTAGATAGTGAAACATCATGCGTTTTTAATGGTTATCATATTTTGTTCATGATGATAAAACGTGGTCATAACCCATATAAAACCCTGTTAATGGGATATTGTATTAAACCGTATAAAACATGTATTCATTGTATGATGTGTATTGGATGATCTAAAAGTATTACACTATATAAAATTTGGATTCATCTTACGATAATTATGATATGTTCAAATACATTACCTCATATAAAGCCTGGATGCATTACATTTTGTGAGATGAAAAAAATCATTTTCCTCAAGGAATGACATTAAACTTTATCCTTATCTCATTCCTTCTAAATGTGATGCCTCGTGATAATGATTATATTCCAACATTCCCCCTATATATAGGATTACCCCTAGTTGCAATGTTTTTCTTATACTATATCATATTCTAGAATAACATGTTTCTTGACTCATACTCTCATGAGATACATAATGAATATTAGACTTCCTTTTTTGGGACAAGATGTAAATTTATTAAGCCTTTGACTCCATTTCTCCATTTACGGTCCATATATTATAACCTTAAAAAATGTTCAGTTCATATCAAAATGTTCAGGTGGTACCTGGGACTACATTATCCCCTTATACATTGGTTTTTACCCATACAATGACACGTAGATACCATGTAGAGAATAATAATCCTAGTCCATTAATCATGACATTAAAGTTTTCATCATGGTCTTGGTGGTATGATCTTACACTGTGTGCAATAATATTCAGGATTACGTCATTGGTTGAAGGGCCTATTATATCCTATAACCCTGAGTTTTATTCACCACAAAAATATTCTTGATTCCCCCACCTCACAAATATATACTATAATAGTTTATATTAAGAGATCCCTAGTCATGCATTATGAAAATAATATATGCTCATTAATCCATCACATGGGTTTATTCATCCGAGGAGTTTCATCAATCATCTATTTCCAAAACATTCTAAAACTATGGGTGGATTGATTCCCATTTCCATGGGATATGTATTGATGCATATATCTTCTATCATTGAGCCTAGCTGATGATTCACCATATAATAATCCATTACATGAGGTTGTATTGCCCCAAAACACTCACATGAGCCTCTTTTTTAGCAAAAATATCCTTTCATTTATGTTGACACATCAGTGGGCCAAGATGCTCTCATTTCCTATTATGAGGAAGTAAATAATGGGTATATAGATGCAAAAGGCCTTCTAAGAGCTTAATAAGATGAATTTAAACTATATCATTACCCTGTGTAAAATATATATATATATATATTAATGATTGATAATTTAACCCCATAAAATTTGATATGTCTCTTAAAGAGACATAGTTTCACCTCTTATAAATTCTTGATGCCAAATATTATAATATTTAATTATTTAGTATCATCATACAAAAAGGTAAACCCTTCTGGAGTTGGTATCCTATTACACCGTGAATCATAAAAACATGTGGATTGATTCCAATAATCATGATATATCTAGTTACATAGAAATATCTAATCCATGGCACAACCCTGTAACCAACTCATTATAGGTTTATCCCTTTCCTATCTACTTTGGTCAATGATTGGAGACCTTTAACTCAAACATATTCTTATATTTGGAGCTCTAGGAATTTAAACTAGTTGTAGTCATAGTCCATGTTGTTTGATTTTAAACATCAAATCCCAATGTCCTCAGCAAACAATGTTAATTGACAACCGTACCCTATTAAATGAAATAAGGATGCCTCATCCGATAAGTGTGGGATGATTATAAAAATAAATACAACATATAAAAATGATATTCCTGATATGATAAGTATGAAATTACCCACACATTACCCGTATAAAAATTATATTTCTCCATATATGAGATGATATGATATCCTTGCCATAGATGAAATAACTCCACCGAAAATAGTCTCTTACCATGTCACGCATCAAAACTATGTTTGTATTGATTCCCATTATGAGAAGACACATATTGATTCAAGTATATTTCATCTCAGTCACATCTTTACCATAAACTAATCATGTGGATGTTTCCCTTTGGTCCAGGCTTGAATCTTGTCATCCCACATGTTTAAATAGAACATTTGAGCACCTGAGGTAATATCTCCCATGGAACCTAATATTCTATATGGTATCTCCCCACATACACTTGTGTGCTTCAAACATTCTACTATTTTGATAATCCTCACCCTACCAATCTAAAAAGGATCTCTAATGAAATGAATGAGGGACATAGTGTATTACATACCATCTCATACTCATTCAATGAAGTACATTAACTGGTAAAAAGAGGATCTCATGCTTTGATCTCCATGAATGGTATATCATGATATTTTTCATCCTGTCCCCAACCAACTCAGGTATCCTATGTTTCAAACATGGTCAATAATAATTTGACTTTTGTGGATTACTCCCATTTCACATCCAAGTTCTCAAAAGTTGTAATTTTCATCATGATAATTTTCAGGTCACTTTTTCCCTTCATTGGTTTCACCCCTATAATCAATTATAACTATATAAATATCCTTGATTATTGAATCAATCATGGCTCAGAAGGGCTTAGGGACAATGAGGAAGTCCACCCCAAGCATTGTTGAGTTGCACGATCACCACATGGTTCTAATTCTTTATCCATAAATGAGTATTCCATGTCACTGAATCACTAATCTAAACTAATTTTAAATCAACCTTTGAATGTGTTGTGTGGTGTTTTACCCATTATCTATCAATTCAGGTCATGTTTTTCACTTCACCTCACTACACATATCCATTTATGATGTTCCACTATATTTTCCAAGCATCACGACTATAATTTTTTTACTATTTTTCTCCATTATTTTTTGAATTTTGTGTGCATTAATATGTTATGCTATTGGTTTTTCGGGTTTTATTTGTTTTTCAGGGCAGTGGTGCAGTGGAAGCAGAACATCCAAATTTTTTTTCTAGTCACATTTTCGTGGCGATTCTAACCGCTGAAAAAGTATACTGTTAAGACATTAGCGGTGGTTAAAAGTGCCACTAAACGTAAGTATTTTTTACATAGTGGCGGTTATAACCATAGCTATTGGATTACATTTAGCGGCTGTTTTAACTGCCGCTACAGAGTCGCATCACCCACGTGCATTTCACGGCGGTTTTACTGATTTTAATGGCTTTTTTTACAAGCCCTGGATTTTATTTTATTCACCGTGGTTATAACCACCAGGAATAAAATAAAATCCATGGCTCATAAAAACTACTGCTAAAATCAATAAAACTGCCGTGAAATGAGGCAGCTACAACACTTCCCTTAAACCGCCACTATATAGAAATAATCCCCACTAATAGATTACTGACGCCCAATTTGGCGGCGGTTTCTGTAAACCGCCACCAAATCATATAGCGGTGGTTTAAACCGACACTATATGCAAAAATAACCTCCGCTAATAGGCAGTTTTATTATAGTGAAACATGAAAAAAAATTTCATAATAAATAAAAATCCCTTCAGATAATATTAAGTAATTATGAATTACATCAGCTAAATTATGATTAGCACATATTTTATGTGTCGATTCATTCTTTATTGAGGGAAGATTCAATTATCATGATGTAATAACTATGATAGTGGGTTGACTTAACTAAATATGTATTAGGCTTAATGGAATTAATCATTATAATATATATTTGGATGCATGTCTTGAGGAAATCTGAGTCATGGTTTCTATGTTGGGGTCTTCAATCAATGGATCCACTAGTTTCAAGCCCATTATTTAAAAGAACGCCTATCAAAATTGTTTTTTTATAATTTTGGAGGCTTCTATATAGATTATAACAAATGAGATGTGGGTTATCTGCACTTGAATAATAGATATACTAGACATTCCAGGTTTAATAGTGATGGGTTTTTAGAATTTCTAAAATATGGACTGAATTAATAAAATTAATTATTATTATTTCTCACATTATTTTTAGTTATGTAAATTATTAAATATCTATTTTAATTATTTTGAAAAAAAAAACATAATGAAACCACAAGAAAATGTTACAATCATTCCCTAACTCAAGCTATGTCCATACAAATTAAAATTTCTAGATATGGTACAGTCATTTATATGATGCATTATTATCATAATGTTTGTATTTGGTGTTTAAATATGTTATTCCAATTCATCCAAATCAGTAGTTGAGAGATGTTGAAAAGGATTTCTAACAATGATATATAAAGGATTATTCCAATCTCTATTGTGTTATATTATCAATTATTTTTATATAGTTAATGATATAACATAAAGGCATGGATATATACATCATTACACTACATCTCCATTCTCTAAAAAAGAGAACAAATAGCTAAAAATAAATACTTTTTTAAATTAACTATATCAATGTAAACTGCAAGAATGAAATAAAGCTATGCATTATGATTTCAAAATGATAGGTTATATTGATCGATTAGTAAATTTGGGATTCACATGGAAAATAAATTGTCCATTACTATTATCTTATTATCCATACCCACAAGGTTATCCTTATTTTTCCAGTCAAGGATAAATGAAATAGATAAATTACATTGGGAAATTTTATCTATACTTCACTAATAAGATAAGGATTTGATGAAACCAATTTCTCCCCACATTATAGTGAAAAGTTTGTAAGAAATGGTAAAATATACCATGTCTAATTTTATGTAATAGTATCCATTAAAACATTATTAACAAAGGAAAAATGTTCTAAAGAAGAAGAATGTATAAGTGGCTCTTTAATTATTCTACAAAAAAGAATGGATACTGGAAAAGTAATTTAAATTATTTAAAAAATCCATAATTGTCATCCACTTATGGTATATTTATCATGTTCCTATTTAGTTCTTGCATATTAAATACAAAATTCTCATAATATACAAGTAAATAATAACTAGAAATAAGAAATAATGGAATGGTTATTAAGTGAACTAAAAATGAGTTGAGAAAAAAATGATTTCTATGTCAGCAAAGGGGATATCACTATTTGTACTTTCAATATTGGATTGATTCATGTTTTTAATGAATTTGATAAAAACATTTAAGTTAGTTTCCAGATTGAAACAATCATACGTTATTTATTTTTCTTAATAAATGTTTTTATGGTAATTAAAAACTAAGATAATGGTTTAATAACTTTTTAATCAAAAATATCCATTGAAATGAATGGTAAATAAGAAAAATATAAGACTCATACATGTTTTAAGGAGGAAAATTTATTTTAAAATACAAATAGAAGTAGTTGTCCTATTATTCCAATACAAAGGGTTTAATTCTCCATTGAGTGAAGATACATAATAAAAAAACTACTTAACATGTTCTTGAGAGAGAAACATTTAAAAATAATGGTTCATCATAAAACATGTATAGGTATTTAAATATGTCTAGGTAAACTATTCTGAAGCTAATGGTTACTTTATAAATATAATGAAATTTTAGAATCTCTGAGTGAAATAAATGATTGAATATTGTAAATATTGCGTTATCTTTGAGCTAGATTATTGGAAAACATATTATTTTAAAAATAATTGATCATACATGTTGTGTAATGGATATAAGTAACTCAAATTCCATTATATACAACAGTTTCATGATGGTTGTAAAAGTAAATTCAATGATGAGTCATATATAAATATAAATATATTGAAAATAATTCAGCATTACTTCCAAGAATTTTTTTAAAAAAATAGAAGTGAAACAACTAAACATGTTCCAATAATATTTTCTAATGGATATAATATCAACAATGATATAATAAATAATTCATTGGCACACTACCACCAAAATTTATAAAACTATTTGTTAAAAGATGTTATTAACTACAAGCCTATATTAAAAGGATAAGGATTATCTATGTTAACAATCTTGTAGTCACTAGAGATATTAACATATAGTCTATATTGACTATACTTACATAATGATGTCATGTGTAATTGAAGATTTTTTGAGAAGAATTAACTTCTATGGGGTAAGGATTTGGAATCACAAGGGTTGACATAAGTGTATTGGACTTCATTAGGCTTAGTGAGTGGAGTAAGTCTTGATATACAAATTGTAAACGAACGTATAACTACATAGGTGTGTATATACACCATGGTGGATAATACATATATTTTATTCATCAATAATAAATATTCTTACAATATGTTAGTAATTATATATATAATATGGTTCAACATTATTCAAAAATTAAATTAATGGACTTAATGTATCAAAATTTGAGGATATTGAATATGAAATGTTTAAAAGACTTGATAATGTTGATGAGTATCCAAGAGAAACATAATATAGATGGTAAAAGATGGTACCAATAAAAAACGATTGATTACTGAAAGATATTTTCTATGATAAAAAACTTATTCACAAATCATCCTGACTAAAATCATTCTGAATTTTACTTTCTAGAGAATATTTATATGATCATCATATTAGTCTATTAATTTTCAAGGTCAACCAATTTAAAATAATCATTTCGAAATATATACATATGATGTCACCAAAAGAAGACCATATGGTGCGTGTCTATTAGGAATAACATAATGGGTAAGTAACATCAATAAATTGAAATACGATATGTTGATTACAAAAATTCATTTATGAGTAAATCATGCAAAGTGATCATAGTATATTCATTTTCAAATGAATGAGTGACATGAGTCTATAACTGGTTAGTGGGAGAATAATAAGTTTTCCAGATAAAAATTTAGATAAAAAATGAGAACAATTGTTGTGTATTACCAGTCTGTTAAGATAGAGGAATGGAATTTATCAAATTTTGACTTAAAGCATAAACTGTGTTCTTGGGCATATGATCAACACAATTGATCTATGAGTTCTCTAAATACAATCATAGTACATATATTAAAATATAAATGAAAATATTATATTGAAAAAGTTAAATCACATTTTTTTGATTTCATATAATCCTTACAATATAACATACATAGAAATACAAAGATATTATGGAGATTAAAATAATTTCACAAGCATAAGCTCTAGGAATTCATCTAATGTTCCATGATATGTAATAATGTTTAGTACTACTGGTGCATATAGAATTCTAGGTGAATATCAAATATAGTCAATATAATTGCATAAACATATAGTTAAAACTATCTGAAGGTATATAAAAAAGTAAAATTTCAGGATTTCCTAGTGTTTGGAGATGTGAGAATACCAGTAATAAATAGAATTGAACACATATATAAACTTTTCTTAATTTGATCTATTATCATAGAAAAATTTAAAGGAATACACTTAAAAAATTATTATAGCTAGTTGTTTTTACATATATAATATATGAGTACATTGAAACTTATAAGGAATCTTAAGAAGATGTTTTAGTAACTTCATGTTACAATTTTTGGTAATTACAAAAGAAATAAATTTATCAATTTATGATAATATATGAATTTGAATTTAGTACAAATTTCAGGATTCTAACATGGGAATAAGCAGTGGATACATTGTTATATCACTACTTTATGGATTTTCACAAGATATTAATTTTGAAATAAATATAATTTTCACAAGGAAACATTGATTTACAAACCGTAGCCATGTAAATTTGTTAGTCCTAGTAATTGTATCCCTACTCAGCATAAGGATATCTTTCATTTCTGGACTAACTATCCATTATATGTTAGATCTAGTCCAAGTGGGGGTTTTTCAATTATTTCCATAGATCGAACTGCATTGTACTTTAGATTGCATGAATATTCAAAGTATTTAATGAAAATATAAATATATTATCACATATTTATTGTTATTATGCATAACACTGATATGATATGTCCTAGACTATACAATTCATTGATAAAGCCATAATAGTTCCCATCTATGATGAGAACCTAGAAATTTCTTGATGATATACTTATAAAAGTTCCATGGTCAATAAACATATTATGATAAGGCACCTATTATATAGATCATATGGGGTGATTACATATAAGAGGATGAGGTTTCTTCAAATGAAGTTCTCACTTCGTAATTTATAATATGGGACATTATGAGAACATGTCTTCTAATAACATTTTCTCATGTTTTTTTATCATCATATACTCTTATATATGAGTGTCTGTAATGGTATTTATAAATTAAAATTATTATTAGTGAATGTTATGACTCATTCACATAGTTTATTTTCATAAAACATGGATATAATTGTTCCTGGTGAAGTTGGATAAATTGGTTGCATCATGAATGATATTTTGTTAACAAATAAGTCCAGGAATGATTTTTCCCTTCAATATTTATGGATGTTGATATCTCGAAATTTTGACTAAAATATAACAATCATAATAAATTTCATGTCCATAGTGCAATTATATTTATTTCAGCTAGTCAATGAAAGACATATCAAACATATAAGTTGATGAAACAGATGTGTAACATTTAAGAGAATATATTAATACAAATGGATTATATTAAATAGAAATAATTCTTATGAGTTTATCATCATTACGATATTGAAATCTTTATCTTAGGTTCCATAACTAATTTCTAGACAGTAATCTTGAACATTAGGTTTATTTTCTAAATTCCAATGAGAAATAATCTTCTAGAGGTACAAACTAATTGTTTCCAATGATATCAATTAAATTTCACATGAATTTAATTATTAGAACAAATATAATTCTCATGATCAAGAAATAATTTTATTCATGTTTTATTGATAGCTAATATTCTTATGGTAATGAATAAATATTTATAATTAAAATAGTAATTTATTTAATTACATGAATGTTTAATAAATATTTATTTTTGTATTTTGGAAACAATAATCATTTTATATTTTGAATATTTTATAAATATTTTTTCATTGGATTGTGAATTAAATAATCATTTAATTTAATAAAATATTTATTTGGGCATACAATAAATTCATTGGAGTTAGAGAAAGTCATCATTACATCCATTAATAAATATTAATTTACAAGCCTATAAATATTATTTATCATTATGTGAGTTAGAAGAACATGCCATAAAATAATAATATTATTATTACTATATAGAATCATTTTTATTATAGATTATAATATTATTTACGGGTCTTTATGAAATTATAAAAAAATTTAAACTAAACCCTATATCTATAAATAGATTGTTATGTCTATTGTGTATAGTTAGTTGAGAATTGACAAGCATTTCACACAGCAGACTTCTCCCTTGAACACCTTCTCTAAAATTCTCTGTAATGATATGAAATCCTTTATGCTTGAAGAATCATAAGATTTATTATGTCTTGAAATGAAATATAATTCAATTGGTGCGTTGTCGGCTAGAAGTTATTTATCATTGCTCATAGAACAAATAAGAATGTGTCGATCACTACTAGAATGATTATATATTTTCATCCACCAAGAACAACAAAGGTAATCCAAAAAAGTTTTTTCAGATGATCGTCGATATCTTCATCATAGGAAAGATCCCCGGACCAGGTATTCATTTCATATGATCATAAATAAATAAATTATAAATATAATGTGAAAGAACCTCTCTCGATATTTTAGGAAGCACTAAATTAAAATAAATTTTAATTTAACACCCACCAAAGGTGCTTCCTCAACACCCACAACCTAAATTATAAACATCATAAAATAAGATAGGTGCATAACATGACATTATTCCTAAAAATGAAATTTTTTGGTGATAAACCCTTACCTCGAGTTCCAATTACATTGAAAGAACACCAACTTACAATATATTAGATTTAAAATTATAAAAAATATATAAAATAATCACCCCCAAATTCATATAAAATCATATATTATCCACATTAAATATTTCACCACCTATTTATTTATAACTGTTTATTAAAACTGTTGTTTCCAAGTTTTAATTGTTTCATTTTTCCTGAGATTCATTCTTTGGTAGATTAGGTCAATATACATTGATCATGGTTAAATCATCTCCATAATTTTAATAATTAGATAAATAAAATATTTATATATATATACATTATATTTAAATATATATATTTAGATTAATCCATTAATGTTAGATTTTGAAAAGAAGAAACACAACGTTTATTGAGATAGTAAGTCGTATGTATGTATTAACATTATATTAACATTCAATGGATGTAAAGGCATAAATAAAATATTTTTGGACATTTAAAAATAATTATTTTATCATATAAATAATACATATATGTCAAACCAATCCTTATTAACATCCATGTATGATGTAAATGAAAAATAAATCACATTGCTTTGTGGAAGTGGTAGTCCACACTTATGCACAAACAATGTTATCATTTTTCAAAGGATAAGAAGGTAAAAAGGTATATGTGATATTATAATTATAGAAGTATAATTATGTCATAAATATCATATATATATATATATATATTCTATCCATCATTTTATCCATTCATGAGAGTTGTTGATGAAAAATGAATTACATTGGTTCATGTGGCAGTAGTATGTCGTACACTTGATCGAAGATTTCATTCCCAACTGATGGAAGAGGGTATGGATGTAAGTTATAACATTACCATAATACAATATCAATATATATAATATATTTTGGTTATAATTTAATTATTGTAGAACAATGTTTTAAGGAGGTATAATAAGAAGAAAAATGGAATAATCATGGTTAAGAACAATACCTCTTCCTCAAAAAACCACTTTATGTTTATACCTAAATCCTTTATAAAAATATTTTCTGATAGGAATAGAAAATCTCGGTCATAAATAGGGATTCAATTAAACTTATTTTGGAATGTATATTCTAAAACAAATATCTATCAATTTTTAGAGAGGAGAGGAGAGGGGTGTTCTTTTTTCAGTTGGGGAGAGGACAAACATGGAATTTTTAAAAGGTATATAATATAGGAGTGTCCTAATCACATAAAATAAAACCAAAATGGACAATTCCTAGATATTATATGATATAGGGTAAATATATGCCTATAAAATAGTATTTCTACATGTTTTTCTGTCATTTTAATAGTTATCTTTTTAGATCAACCCCTGAGTAAATATGTTTCAACTTTATTCATGGTAAGATATTTTTTACTTGTTTAAAATTAATTATGAGAAAAAATAATGTTTACCTTATTAAAAAATATAAAATATTATGATTATAAGTTTTAATTAAATTTTATCAAATTAAATTCATAAATTTTTTTAATTTCATTTAAAAAAATTGCAAAGGCGATAGAAAATGGCTTTCCAAGGAAGAAGCTTCCTTAATTATAAAAAGTTTAATATAAATACCCAACATAAAATTGATTCAAATGACATAAATTGGAATAATAATATTTTAGTTTAACTAACTTTACCTTTAAAATTATTTTAAAATAAAAAATAACTTTGTAAATTCTTTAAATGAAAAGATATGTTTTTAATAAAAATATATTATTTTTTAAAATACACCAAAAATTTATCATTTAAGAAAATAAAAAAACAAATCAATCTAAGGTAAATTTTAGATTTTGATTTAAAAAATTAATTTCTTATTTTCAAATTAATTTTTTAAAAGTTGAAAAAATTTTATTTACATTAATTTTTCATATAAAGTAATATAAACTATTTTAAGGATAAAATATTTTATAAAAGAATATAGAGTCTTTAATAAAAATAAATATTAATTTATTTAAATTATTTATATATATTTTTAAATTATTTATATTCTTATTCATACCACCAATATAACACCTATGTTATAATAGTAAATTATATCATAGTTCATTTAAATTCGAGTGTGTTTGTTACACAATACATAAAAAATAAATAAATTTATTTTAAAAGAAATATATTTTAAACACATAGGGCGTTACATAGACAATATTTCATAAACATCATTTGGTAGTTGAGAAATTATATTTCCATTTTCTATAATTTCTATACAAGATGCATTTCCCCCCTCTTGATAAAATTATTTAAGGATTTAAATAAATTGATATAGACACTTTATTTCATGAATAGCTTCCTCTAAAACTCCTACTTAGTAAGTAGTGAATATATAAGTTTCCCAAAAAACCTGCATTCAATCGACTGTGGGTTTGTGAGAAGCATTAAGGGTATATCATTCATAAAATGGGATGCAATTCACTGAAGAATCGTAATAATTATAAAAGGATTAGTAATAAAAACAAACTCTATAAAATTAAACAACCCAAATCTAATACATAATATAATTATTCATTGAATATCACAAAAAAAGGAAAAATATTTATGTAAAATACAAAAAAACAAAGTTATTTTAAAGGAGTCCACATGAAATCTTGAAATTCACCACACCAAAGTTTTTTAATGTAAAACTAAAGAACCAAATAAAACATAAAAGTTTTTAAAAATAGTTTATTGTAGGAGTGAGCATACTACTATACATAGTAGGATCCTCCCTAGAATCTTTCTTGATGTTAAAGAAGAAAAATAATAAATCCCGGGGAATAAATAGTTATAATTACTCATTTCTTATCTTAGGACATCAACTAAACCTACATTCCCATGTATTTCTTACCAAATACACGTTAATGTATAACAATAATGTTTATGTGAAAATATATCAATAAATGTATATTTCACATGCTTCCTTACTAATCTAGTCGCTCTCTTGTTGCTATAAAAAACATCCAAACACTCTCGTCCCTTTTATTTCTATACAGAACAACCTCACAAAACATCATAAGACCACATCTTTATATCGTATCTATATACTACAAAAAAAATAACACATAGAAACTTTTATATATCCCCTACCACATATGTATGGTTATATACATACCCACATTCTACATTTGAATACCACATCACCATGCTATGTTTATAGGATAATGATTGTGAGGTAAAGTAGTTAGAAATATGTATGAACAACGTCATAAATATTAATTATACACCAGGAACCTAAAATCCTCATTTGGGAAATAGTTATGTTTCTGGAATCATGTGGTGGTGTATAAGACATATCAAAACATAAGATGTTATATAATGATACACAATCCTAATGATGAATCCATTTCTTATCAAACCTTTTATAAAACCATATCCCAATAACACATTGTCACTACCACAAAATAATGAAAACCATTACATCCAATATAAATAATATAACCAAAAATTCACAATAACTATATATCTTTCTATTTCATTTACTACCACATAAATTTAGTAAACACATTAATTAGGAAATTCTACTATTTTATATAAACTAGTAACCAACTTTAACATGATTTTTTCAATTTTCAATTATCTCACCACTATTCCACCATATTAATACATGTTCTTCAACATTCATTTTCATACATAAACCGGAAACACTATGAATTTTTAAACTAATGAAATTATTTCAACAAAATTCCATTTTCAGGACATCCACCATAGAATTCCCACACTTACTAAATTAGTAAAGCCAATAAAAAACAAAAAAAAAATTGTGTTTGAAATTATTCCTCTTCAAAAACATTCAAAAACACACCAAAAAATCTTCTACTATTATAAAAGTTTCAAAAACAAATTTCATTACAAAAAAACATATAATATTCCCATTTCCTTATGTCCAATTATCATATTATTATTTAAAGAACAAAATAACAATGTCAACTAATTTCTAATTTACCCCATCTTTATTTGATTGCAATCATCGACATTATAATATAGAATATAATTTCAAAATTTCAATAATCATTTTTCACAACTCTACGTGTATGTCATTGATAGGTAAAATTTATATAATTATTGAAAAGTAAAACATGTAAGACATATTCAACCATTATATTAATTGATATAATTCCAATTATTCATCTTTATTCATGAGAATCTCTTCTTCTAACAAAAATAAAAACATAAACCCACTTTAACCACATAAACAATAGTAATTTGATGATATAGTTTCAAAAATATAATGAAAACAAATCTTGACACAACAAAACCCAAATAATAGAGGTGTAAATTTATGATAAAATACTCACAACCTCTCAAGAATCCACCACCATAGAAATTGATCATTAATTATCGATAAATACATCAGAAAAACAACATAAAAATTACACATAAAATTATATCATAGTCCCTTCAGATTTATTATATAAGGAATAATAGATGAAACAAAATATAAGATATCTTTAAACTATAAGAATAGTTTCTCTGCAATCCATGTTCTTAAGAATGAAACAATGGAATGAAGGTCACTATAACTGAGCGTCCACGTTTTTTAAGGATCCATGAAGGTATATAGAACTAAATAAAACAATGATTATCCATGATTTTAAAATAAAATCATTGGGGGGAAACAAAAATGTGTTGATAAAAAATTATAATGCGGGTTAGCATGGTCAATGGTGATCCAAAATCATTAATTCTTTAAAATGTATTCACCGATTAACCTTTCAGGATTCTTCACATATTTAAATGTGTTCCCACAATAAACCATGACATAAGAAATTTAGGATTCCTCCCTTCAAAATAACGACAAACTATGTAGCAATGACTGCCTAAAACATTTTTCTCTTCCAAAATGAACCAAAAAAATTATTTCCATCCACCTCATAGTAGACAGCGAATCCTATAAAGCATAAACCGAAACAATAATCCGAAAATTAAAGACTACATTTTATTTTTTATATGATATAACACAACTTTGAAATTTTAAAATTCAACTCTGGATCCCATTTTCTAGAAAACTAACAACCCCACCATGACCATAGGTACAACCATGAGAGACCAAAACCAAATATGATGTGGTTAACTATTTTGGACAACATAGTTTCCACCAGAAGAAAAAAGATCATCAATATATTTAAAATTCACCTCAAAACACACTCAAGTCACCTATATAAATTCTAATATAAAAATTAGTGACTTTAAAATGAATTGGGTTCTTAATTATATTCCTATAAAATGATTATAATACCATATAATAAAAGAGAAAACTCGTATGATTGTTGTGATGAAAATAATAAACCTTGAAACCATACTCTAACAAGTCATAGGTCAGAATCTAGTGTCGAGATAATAAATAAAGAAACATGGAATATATTACCCTCAACAACCCTATGAATTAATAAAGCTTCAAAAAAATCAAACAACCCATCAAGATACCACTAAAATCGAAATATTCCGATATTAAATTATTATAAGTATCCTAATAAAAGTTAAAACAACATCATTATTCATTTTAATATAAAACTATTATCAAAATTAATATTGTAATCAAAAAATAAAACCAATCTATATAAATCTTCCATTCATGAAACTCACTCCCATATACATTCCTCTATTACATAATTCAACATAAGACTCAAACCAAATGAATCTAATTCCCTCCAAATTATTTTTATTCATATTACTGAATCTCAATAGGTCACTCTTCAAATTCCATGCCATTATTAATATGTAAATGTCAACATTGTCTAAAATGGGAGTTATTGTGAGTATATCTTTAATGATGTGACCTTGGGAAGAATTTTTAAACATGATCCATATATGGGGAAATACCCAACCAACACTCCATATGTCCAACTCACTCTAAAATATTTAAATATCTAAAAAATTGAGGTGAACAAATAATAACTCAACCAAATCACCACTTCTCCTGGCATGTAGAAACTCTATAAAAACAAATACCACTAACCTTAAACTATTTATGTATATTAATTAAAATTGTATATGACTTTTGATAGAATTTTCCATCCTTTTTACTCTCAAAAATAATATATCCTTGGTTACCATCCTATGCACCAAATATTAATCAAGAATCACTAACTACATAATATAAGTTAATCACAATAATTATCATTAAGGACTCTCATACAACACCTAAGGTTATTCAATTCTAATGTATGAGTTATAAATATTAATATAGCTAATATATACTGAAGTAAAATAGTTACCACATATACCTATAAAATCAAGAAAACATGAACACTACATTTCTTTTGGATCCTAGATCATCTGTAACATTTCTTATCCATATGGGAATGAAGGATATTATAAGGAATAACAATGAGCCAAAAAACATTCTAGACACATACACACTCTCTGTAAAAATGAGGATCTCAATCAGATATGATCAAATTTTGTATATTATAATGAGTCAATACCTATTTAACATAAGGACCAATAGAAGTCACCACAACACCCTACTCGTTAATTATAGTGAAAGGATTTGACATCATCATGTGAATAAAATCTATCCTAATAGTGTCATATCCACCTGAATATTAACCAAAACTAGTCATGAAATCCCTTGATATGTCATACCACATCAACTAATGAGAATAAAATTATATCAGTAGAGTAGTAATAATTTTGTGCTCATTTTTCAACCACTAATCAACCAAACATCTTGAAATGAACAAAGATACAAAAAAAATTATATATTATTTTCAAAATATCCCTTTTCAGAAATGATACATATTATAGATAGTAATATATATAGAAATATGCAAGTTATGAAACTCAGAAAGAACTATCTCTCGCATCCCTAATAGAATAATGTATGCCCCTCCAAACGACACAAGATATTGAAAATCCTCTATTCATCCCATAAGTATATCCCCAAAATCAATATGTTTTATTCACTCCTACTTTTTAGGATCACCCCACTAGTAATCCTCTATATATAGAAAATGTAAAAATGGAAACCCATATATTATAGGAAATATATTTCATTAACACCCCTAATATCAAGATGCAATGATGAAATATCTATATTGATACTTTAATTATATCCAATATCACAAATAATATCTCTATGTGATATCATACATAGAACATATGGTATAATATTTTCAACCCTTGAAATATAAGTGATCTTGATGTGACTAACCTTTATGAAATTTGCACATCTTGTCTAATAAAAATTACAATCATGCTACGGAAATATATTCCACAGACTTCTTTGATATGTTAGAAGCATAAAAATTCAAGCATATTATAATGTTTCCATGATTTCAAAGATAACATATCACCATAATCCCTCGATCAGTGGTGTGTACATAAATAAAACAATCCATAAGATGTCACAGTGCACTCTTAAATTATGACACAATCTAGATTGATATATTAAGTATCAAAATATTTATTGAAGATTAATTAATATTCTAGAATGTGAATAACATGAGCATTGTTTAGTTTTACATTATATAATAAAATTCTACATAAAATTAAATTTTTTCTAAAAGCCCCACTCTTTTCTATTAGACGGTGTCAAAGGTGATGTGATACAATAGAAATTAGGCATTAACCTTCAATAAATATATATGGGACTAAGATAAGTATAGTCCTTTTAAAATTTCTTGGGTACTTAAAAATAAATAGTGGCCTAAATCTTTAAAATATTTACTATTATAACAAGTTGAGACATGGAATACCCATGAAAATGAACCTCGGGTGTCTATAAATTAAATTTATATAGCTTCACATATAACCAATTTCATTAATATTCATCAAAAGATTGTTTTCTAAATAACTATCATGACACTTATATGATCTCAAATACACCAGGACAAAATTAATAGACACTACAACAAATAAATATGGAATTTCTTGAAATGCCAGTTTCATTTATCTCATGAATTCCCTTAATGAATTCATAACTCTAAAATATATCACTATGAACTCAATATTCCCATATTGACAGCTGAAAAAGTCTTCAAAATATATTTATCCTCCACCCTCATTTGCTGATACCTAAACCAAAAATCAGTATTCAAAACCAAGTTTACTCCCTTTAAATGATTTAACAAGTCAGCAATCCATTAAAAGGGACAATTGTTATTCTCTGATAGCTGATTTTATAAAATATAATTATTATAGTGCCACATATTATGATAAAAAAAACTTTGTAAATATCATTGTACCACCACAAATATACATATTACGCATAATGAAATCACTATATAAAAAATTTATCATCCTAAGTCTATAAATCCAACATTTTCAATGGAAAAATGATATATGTAGACATATAAATTAGTGGTAAATTTAGTATTAACTCTATCCAAAACCCAATATCACATTAAAGAGGTGGGTTACAACCTCTTTAGGGAAAACAACTAGAATCTCTTCCACAACACTGAAAATCTATTTCACTTCTACTTTTTATAAACCTAATTTAAACCCTAAAAACTATAATGATATAGGATCCAAAAATCTATGATTTATCCAATATTACCAATCATAATGAATGTTTCACATTTATATTCATTGTCAAAAAATCATTTATCCTCCTATAAAAATCTATGAGAGATTACATATATTATAAGAAATACATGCCAAGGATGAAATTGTATTTTTATATGTTTAAAAAATAAATATCTCATCACCTAATACCTTCTAATAGTCATCTATCATCTTGAAAAACCATAGATAAATTGAAAAAATATCAAATTACAATAGATAGAATTAATGACACGACCTTAATATTCATCCTAAGTCTTAATACTTGAAATAAGGCATGTTCATAGAATGAGTGAAAATATATTTAATTAATAAAAAATAAACCATGTTATAATAGAGACAACTGGTATATAAAATGATTCCAAGTCCCACTATAACTGATAGCTTTACCACATACAATTAACCAAGATCACATTTATGTCTATATAACCCAGATAAAATCCACCACCACATCCACCCTAATGAAATCTACCACCTCATTCTAAGACCCCTTTAAATTTTAGAATTATCAAATGAAATTAAAAAAACATGCCTATCTGTAATTGTAGTTAGGTTGAGTGAACCATTTTAATCTCACCTTCAGTAGGCCAGGGGCTAATGGCTAACACCAAAACAAATATCAAATAGATATGATGATTTATCAGAACTATAAACTATAATAAGACATTTATCTCCAATTCAATCAAATATAACCAATAATACAGAGGCAGCCTTAAATAACATCCAAGTTGTAGTATAATGTTCATCTATGAGACACTGAGTTATAAAAATAATGCCATATTGGTAACCTCTAATGGAAAATAAAATAAAATGGAATAATCTATTAGAGTGTGAAATATATATGAAATATGTGAAAGTTCATACTCACTATTTTTTCCCCTAGAATGATCCACAATAGAATCCATCACCACCAAAAATGACTATGAACCAAATCCACTAGCCCTATATCCACTGATGTTATATTTGAATTGGGCATCATCCACATTGACAGAATTGGTGCTCGAATGAAGGACCATAAATGGGTGAGTAAATAAATACAATGTAAGATGTCCCAAAACAAAATGGGGGATATAAATACAATTTATCTCAAATATAATGATATGATAAATACATGAAGAAGACTAGATATTTATATAGGGGTTGGAAAACCATTAGGGAAAATGAAACTCCTGTTAATAACCATATCTTAAGTCACATCATAATACAAACCATAAATGATTATTATCCCATTGTAATAGTAACACCCAAACATCCCAATTTTAATAAAATCCCTATTTCCATTCTAAAATCAGAGTGGTGTACACACACATTGTCAAAGAATTCATGTTAATTGAGGTAGTACTTAACTATAAAGAGGACATTTCCCTATCGAGGTGAAAAGTTTGAATAGAGGGATTACTAACACAAATTGATTCAGAACCAAGAATCTATCTCAATGGGGATTATATACCCTATAATATGATAACACATGCACCATCTCACAATGTATTAATTAATCCATCTCTCTAATTGGGGTATGTTCCCTATCGAGGTCATGGAAGTAGCAACCCCATACCCAAAATGACATAATCATAGCCGGGATCCAGAGGGGAGTACAAAGTTCCCAATATTTGTGAATAAATCAGGCCTATTATAAGGATTTAAGATGGATATTACCAACCATGTTCCAACTCTAAACACCACCCCTTATCCCTCTTATTGCCTCTATAGATCTAGGATTCAAAAACATCCCTAAACACCTTTAAAATATCATTTCATGACATTGAGTACCATACAATAATTTTTTATGTGAATAATTCCTTGAATAGACTATTTTATTAAATAATCTAGACAAATTGGAGAAAAGCTAAAAAAACACAAAAAATAAGAATTCTCAAGGAATGTATAGTCTCAAACATGATGTTTCATTCTTACGATGCAATCACCCATATATTTTGATCATCTATTCTTATGGATTCAACCTAAATGGTGTTTCCCTTTGTTGACACTGCGTGTCGGAATGTTGATTTGAATGAGATTTTATCATGAAGAAATAAATTTGTGTCTCTCATAAATATATGATGTCCCCAAAATTACAAAACTTTTGTGGGGGAATTCTAGCATGTACTCCAATAACACATGGGTTATGTGTACAAGAAAAATAAGGTGTTTGTTTTCAAACTACACACTATGTTATATTTATCACATCTCTATAAACCATAGATACTACTCTACATGAGACATAATGTATACGTTACATACCACATGTTGTGTAATCGTAGAATAAACATTTAGAGACCCTTCCACCCTATACATTCCCTAGGGTAGAAACCTTTTCTAAAACTAATTATGAATAAAACTATAACTTCCCCATCCTGACACAACTGTCATGATTCAAATGAACCTCTAATATCTATAACAATTATGTATAAGTCAACATTTTATCCTATATTAAATTCAATTCTTGATGTAATTAGATATCACAAACTCTCAACATCATTAATCACCAAACCCCCATTGTCGCTAACTGAAATGTTATCCATCTATTCGACCATCGATTAGAAATAACCTCATTCCCAAAAAACATTATTCTCTAATGAAAATCCTATAATCTCAACACTATATCAAGACACTTATTTTTCCCCACTATAAATCATTATTAAGGCTATGATTGATTCACTGAATGACCTCCTTGAGGGGAGAGGGAGAGAAAAACATAATGTCATGGGATGAATTGATATTTATAGTGGGATTTTGGCCACCAAAACCATAATTCAAAAAAATCATCAAAGGAAATTTAAACTGTAATAATCTATGATAAATGATTATGGGACCTCCATAAAAAACTACAGAAAAATTAATCAAATTTATAATCACCATAATCCCTGACATAGCGACCACGACCCTAGTATCTTGGAGCCAGTATCATCATTATTGTATTATTAATGACACAAAATGTCAAATACGAAAGTATTGATCAGTTTAGAAATTTTAAAGAATGAGATAAAAATAATATTACCCATTTTACCTTTTTAATAGAAAATATAACATAATACATATATAAAATGAATGACTGTCACCTTTGAAAACTCATTCCATGAATTCTTCTTCATATCTTAAGGAAAGGTAACAATATAATGGAAATTTCAAAGGCTATGTAAGGTTAAAGTATAAGATAATATATCTCGAATAAATAATAATAATCAACATGGAATGGTAAATAAAAAAACACACATTCCATTTAAATTACATTTCTATTATGATAAGATTTTAAATAATCAGTATGGAAAAGAAAATAATTGAATCACATTCCATTTATTCAATTATAGATAATAAAATAAATCTAAATAAAATATCCTATAGAAAATATCATGGATTATATAAAAATTTGTATTATAAATGAAGTAAATATTTTATTATTATATGTCATGTATCAGGCATAAAATACATCTACAATCAAGAAATATCCTTACGACACAATAAAACTACATGTAAAACCAATCTAATTTGGAAAAATGCTTTGTCTCATGAGACATGTTGATTCATTATGGGACTATATATAACTACGACACAGTAGTGTTTTCATGTAAAAAATAAATAATTTCATATGGAATAATTGATTTATTTCATGAACAATTTTCTTTGTCGTGAAATATTTATATTGAGGAAAAGATACAGATTTGTCAATATTTCCCCAGTTAATCAAATAACATTAAAAGTACACACTATTTGTAAAAATGGTTCATGGTATATGAAATAATCATATACATTATAATATAATATGTATATTTAATATAAATTTAATTTCTAATGACATGTTATCATAATAATGTGATTTTTTCAATTGAAATTAACAATAATAAAAGAATGATAGATTGTACAATAACATTTACCATTAGTTAATTTTAAATTCAAATCCAATTTGATGGATTGTTTCAAATTTAAACATAAAAAATATTAAATTATTAATTAATCTTGATATTAAATGTGAAAATTTGTATTATATACCCCACAAAAATGTGAATTAGTGCATAATAAAAAATAAGTCTCAATGAACTGTAAATTAAGACAAAATCCCGTAACTCACACTTCGTTTTGGTTTAAAATAATTTAAACCTGAATATAATGGTTTTAAATATTTTATTAAATTTTAAAAAACCGAAATAGTATTTATAGTATCATATAATATCCTTTTTTTATCATTTTATCACATGTTCAATATTAATCATTTATTATTTCTATTCTTTTGGCTGTTAATTTCCTTTTTTCATTCATAATATTTCATGAGAGTTCTAGTGCTTTTGAATATTATATAGCTACATCATATCCATAATAATAATCATAAAATAATTATAATATCGGTAAATAAATTATACTTTTCACATTAATCATGAAATATTGTTTTGAGAAATGATGTATGTTGCGATCATTGAGATAACAGGTCGTATGTACGCATGAGTAATGTTTCAATTTCTCAAGGATCATTATTGAAAAAAGGTATGTAATATTTATATTTAAAGAATAATAATAATATCATAAATACCAGATTATTTATATAAATATACTTATGTATATCATCAATTTGGTATGTTGATGAAAATAGAGTCACATCACTTCGTGCAAGTGGTAGTCAACGCGTAAATGAACTTTGTTATCATCTCTCAGTGTAAGAAGTAGAAAGATATTTTATATTTTTTGAAGGATAATTATTTCATAAATATCCTAATTATATCATTTATATCACATATATTAATTAACATTATCTATATCATCTTCCATGTTTTTCATTAGTGAAAGAAGAATCATATCGATTTGTGAGGTTGTAGTCTGCAGTACACACGAGCAACATTATCATATCCCCTAATGAATGGAACGTGAAAATTAATGTATTGTATAAATAAAACATATTTATAGTTATGTAATAAATATAATATATATCCTTTATATTCATCATCATATCATACCGAGGGTGGTTGTAATTGGAAAACGAATGACATCTGTTCGCAAAGAGATAATCTATCGTACACAAAAATGATGATTTTATAACCCATTTAATATACTGAGAGATGGTTCAAATTCATTACCATAACATAATAAGTATCAATATATGGAATATAATGGTTTTTTTATATCTTCATGGTTTAATAATAATATAAATAGGAGGAGAAATAAATAAAATAAAGACCCTTATTGAAGAACGTTATCTCTTCTTTGTGTATCCTCCCTAGGTTTTCACAAAAAAAACATATGTTGTATTTATACCAAAAATAGGCCTTGAAGTATGAGTTGATGGATATTTTCGAGTTATTTTGGTTGTTTTTTCATACAAATATCTTGAGATGTGTGAATGTGTAAGGTGAGTGAGTTCCCTTTTATAATTGAGGGGTGACATTTTTTAAAATACCAAAAAATGATCAATAATTGATTGTCACTATCACCTCATGTGGCTCAAAAATATATAAATAATAGATTATATGTATTATTTGGTCATGAAAAACCTCCACCACATAAAAACCCAAGTGTTAAACACGTTATTTTAAGCCATTATGTTTACTTCCTTTTTACCACTTCATTTTCTAACATGGTAATTAGTTTATTCACTTATGTAATTTGATCATTATGAATAAAATAAAATTGGACTCCCAAAATAATTTTTTCATAATAATTATAAATATTAAATCAAATATATTAAATAAAAACCATATTTGTGGAAAATAAATTTTGACATAAGAACTTGTATTGTGAAAATATATTATTTTAACCATAATAATTCTAAATGAGTTTCTACTTTATGGAGGGAATATAATCACTATAAATGATAAATTATTCATGGAATGAACCATAGATGATATTTAAAAAAAATTACAAATCAAATGGAAGAATATAGTAATATTATGAATTTTAAATAAATCAATAAAATATCATAAAATAGAATTAATGAAAATGTTGAAATTATTTATTTAATTTTTATTTAAAAAATATAAATAAAATGATGGAATTAGAATACATTATGAAAAAAAAATCTATAACATGATATATTTATCTATAAAATTAATGTTACAAAATAATTAAATAAATTTAATTTACATTAAATATATTTAGTAACATATATTTTATTTTTGTATTAATAAAATAATTACTATGTTTGTGTTTCTTTAGCATTTAAAGTAATTATTTCATCTCAAAATAAAATTAAAAAAAATAACATCATAAAAAATTCATTTATATTTAAAGATATAATTCATAATTGAAAATTTCTTTCTTTCATCGCAATACCAAATATTATAGATATTAAAGGTAAAAAATGTTCCCTTATTGTCTCGTTCTGTACATAACATATTATAATGGTCACATTCATTGAACATTTCCAAAAAACTCAAAAACAAATATACACAAAAGAGATAAGGGTAGAAATATGGTAATAAAATTAGTGTTCAGAAAATTTGTAGGTAATTTTAACCCTTATCTACTTAGTTTAACACCCTCGTAAACCCACTTTTAACTTACCCATAATAATTAATTTTTTAATATTTTTATTATTCAATTTGGTCAAAAATTAATTTGACCATATTATAACTTATAAATATTTATTATTATAAATATGGAATCCATTTTCTCAAATTCTACTCACATAAGTTAAAAAATTCTAAATTAAAATTAATCTCATGGACGTGATGAGAAAGCGGGTTTTCATGTAGAAAATCTGCATAAGATTACATTGTTTTTATATTAAAATTCAATATTATAATAATTCCAATGATTGAAATTTGATTAATAGATATATAGTTGAACTAATTTTAATTAAAAACTAATTCAAAATATAATTTTACTTTATAAATAGTTTAAATGAAAATATTTTTTTTTCAATTAAAATTTAGTATTTTTCACTATTCAAAACAAAAAACCTTCCTAGAAAATCAGAAAAAAATCCACCCTAAGATAAATTTTATATTTGAAATTAAAAAAAATTATTAAAATAATTTTTATAATATTGGTAAAACATAATTTTAAATTATGTGTGCAATGGTATATTTAACCATTTTTAGAAAAAATTAAGTCAAACCCGTTTGTCATTCATTCAAATGATTCATATTTTATATCTAATCAAAAGAAAAAAAAGAAAAAAATTCATAATTTATTTGGTACTATCTATACATACCTATTATAAATTCTAGGTGATAACTATCATATTAAATAAAAATTATATGATAATTTTTTTAAACTCATTATTTCACGTAACGTATGCTAAAATCATGGTTGAGTGTAACAAAATCAAAACTCATTCTTCCATGTGACAAAAGTTATTAATGTGATTGAATTTATTTTAAAAAATAAATATATAGTAAATTCATGGTGTTTTATATGTTCTTCAAATATTTTTTTGCATGTCATACACACTATCAATTACATTTTTCATGTTTTGGAAATTTAGATTGGGTCACATTCTCCCCAAATTAAATAAATTATTCCCTTTAAATTTAAAATTTATCATTCAAATTGTGGTTTTTTCATTTGGAAATCCGATTTTATATAAATCACATCATAAAAGGGTTAATAAAACATCATCTCTATAAAAGATATAGGGAAGTCAAATGGTTATATGTAATACTACATAACTCGGTTTCTAAGTATGAGAACAGTGTTGTCAAGTGAAAGCCTATATATATAGAAGAGAAAAATAACACCCAAATACTAATATAGAGTGATAGATAATATTGTATGGAAGATTATAAATACTAAAAATATAGAAACTGGAGGTGTGAAGAGGGTAATTGATATCATTAGAAATGAATATAATTTGGAAGAGTTTATATTTTAAGACCCTTCTCATATATTCAAGGAATTATTTCCCTTTATTTGAATATAATTAAACATAATTACATGACATATTTTAATTTCATAAGAAAAATTACATCTTTTTGTTGTTCATTGATCAATTTACACTTTATCTCTTACACCATGAAATGAATATCAAAAAGTTAATTTATTATGCATGAATCAATAAAATTCAGTTTTAATAGATCACGATTTCTATAATTGAATGATAATTTATTCACTTTATCTCTATTTATCATTGTGGAAAAATGTAGTTCACATGTTATTCAATGTGAAAAAATATCTATATGTGGATATAATACATTAATCTCTAAAACCACATCCAATGTTCATATTAAACCATTTCATAAATAGTTATCCTTATGGACCTTCAAAAATATTACGATTCATATCTTTATAAAGGATTTAATTGAATTTCAAAAATGAACTTATCATTAATAACCAAAAAACATTATGTTTCTCTTTATCATCAAATTCCAAAATATTCAATACCATCACTATATATTCGGTTGAATCATGGTAATAACATGTATTACTATAATACCTTATTGAAAACATTTATGACTTTGTATTCCTTATGTAAAATACATATTATTTGTGATATTCCTTAAATCCAAATATGATGTAAACTCCTTTAATTATAGTATAAAAAAATTCTTAAAAATCATTAATTAGTTAAAAATTAGTCAGTACTACCACATTTAAATTATCCATATAAATAATATATTTATCCCAACATCATTAACTCAACATCTGGAACATATTAGGGGTTATATTTCCCCCAATCTTGATTTTTCGTAGAAGTTAAAAATCCCACTAATTCATTTTTCATGGTAATCGGTTTGGATCAACATATTCTCTCAAAACCGCTAAAAAATATTATTGTAATACAATCCATATACCTTTCATGATTCTTATAATGATTATGTCATTAATAAAATAGTTTTATAACATATTTCATGGACTAAATACAAAATAATAGTAACCACTCAACTTCGATTGTATCAATAACATAATCTTGACCCTCATCCTTTAGCTAATTTTGAGTTATACTATTGTGGTTCTTGAGGAATACATTTGAATAGTTCCCAATCTCCTTATATATGATGCATTGAAAAAGTGAAACAATTTTATTGTCCTTGAAATCATGGGAAGTGTTTTATTTCTCCCCATACCTAAATAAAACAACTTTTCCACTTATTCTTGTAGAATATTCTTTCCTTCAATAACTGTCACATGTGGGAAAGTAATTCTTTCTCTTAATAACATTATCCACATTTTTTTCCTCCTCTTCTCATCATACATTCATTCGAAGACATAATACTTATATAATTATTTCTATTTTTTTGCACTTGATATTATGTCCTCATATGATAAGAATGCTTGGGAGACTAGTTCCCATTTAAATACTGGCTTAATTCCATAAAAGAAATTATCATTATTACTCTTTGAATTATGTGAATTAATGTGGTTCCCATTATTTATACGAGGAAACATTTGTAAATGATTTAATACACTGGATTATATCATACCATTTTCAAACATAATGTATAACCACAAAACTACTAAAATACATAACATAAATTAAAAATTTTATGTATAGCTGATCTCAAAATCATAAACATGGTTTCATTAGGGATATCTATATTTTCAAAATCCTACATATTGGTTTATTATTACAATGTGAATTATCTTCAGCAAATCCCCCAATATTTTCAAACCATGTATGTATTAAGAGCCATGTTTTTGAATTAGGTAATGATTGAGTTAATCCCAATGCACCCTTTTCAGAGTTATTAAGAATGTTTACCACTATCCATGAACCATGTCCACTTGTGGAATCTGGACAATGATGTATTTCTAGAAACAAAACCTCATAATATATTCCTTATCATGATATTAGGATGTTATTATTCAATTGTCATCAAATTTTATCCTATTGTTATGTTCCCTAATCTATTCTTCCCTAAATAAAATTCTCTAGGTTTCTACTAAACTTCAATCGATTCAAAATGTAGCGACATGAAACCCAGTATCTAAGAGATGGTGTATATTTTATTAAGCTGGTGTAGATACAAAGATTCAAATACTAAATTAATGATCAATTTAGATATTTTGGAGAACCAGATACAAACATGATACCCATTTTACCTCGGTAATATAAAATAAAACATAATATATAACAAAACAAAGAACACGATCCTTGAAAACTAATTCCATTATTTCTTCATCATATCCTGGGGAAAAAAATAAAATAAGTGTGATATCAAATTCTAATTAAAGTTTATTTAAAATGTAATATATTTTTAATTAATAATTATAATCAACAATAAAAGGTAAATAACTAAACAAGTACTCCATTTAAATAACTTTACTATCATGATATGTTAATTTATAAATAATATAGAGTGGAAAATAACTAAAAAAACACCATTTAATAAATAAATTTTAATGAATTTCATCTAAATATAATAACATAGAGAAAATACTAGGGATAATGATAATAACTATATTCTCAATGATTTAAATGCTTAATTATTGGATTTCATGTCTTATCACATGATTCTTTTATCGTCAAGATCTATTCTCAAGAGAGTGTAAAACTATTGTCTAAAACCCTATCCAATTTTTTCGACTATTTTTTCTAATGAGACCTAAAAAGTCATTAAGGGGATATCTAAAATAAGTCCACACCTATTTATTTATGTCTTAATTAATTCTTATATATTGAATAATTGACTTAATTTACAAATAATGGGATTTATCTTCAAATATTTTGTATGAGTAAAAGAAATGGATTTATCAATATTCTGTATCCTTTGAGGTATTCATTATATGTAAAATGGTATACTGTTTTTATAAAAATATTATCCAATAAAACAATAAAATTTATATTTAATGGAAACTTAATTTCTAATGAAAAATGATTACAAGAAAGTTATAGTTTTAAGATAAAGTTAACAATAACAAAATAATGTGAGATTGTATGACCAAATTCACCAGTTGGTAATTTTCATATCAAACCCCCTAGGATGAAATGATTCAAATTGGAACCTCAAATACCATTAATTATGAATGTATCATGATATTACATGTCAAAATGGTTAGTATATACACCCCATAAAAGTTTTTTAATGCATAATAATTAATAAGACTCAATTGAATGTAAATGGAGAAGAAATACCTTAACTCACACTTACATTTTGTTTAATGCTATTATAACTCTTCTAAGGTGTTTTAAACATTTTATTTACTTATAATATGACCACAAAATGTTTTATAAAATAATATACTGTCCTTTTGAATCATTTTTTTCACTCATTCGTTAATAATCATTAAAAAATTTCATTGTTTTGGTTGTTAGTTGTCGTGTTTTCTCATAAATAAATTATCGTGAATGATTTGGTCTTTGGGAATATTATATAGTTCCCTAATTTTGAGAATAAAATTCATGAAATAGTGATCATATTTATAAATAAATTAGCTTTTTATTACAAATCATGAAATATGGTTTTTAGGATATTAAGTGTGTTCTGGTCATGAAGATGGTTGGTTGTACATACGCAAGAAAAACAATTAAATTTTACAGAGAAAGTTATAAAAGGGATATAATTAATATTCTATATCTCTATAATTATCATAATATAAAAAATACCATAATATTTCTTTAAATTTACTTATTTATATCATCCTTGGGGTTTTGTGGGGAAAAGAGAGCCACATCGCTTCGTAAAGGCGGTAGTCCATACATACATGAACAATGTTATCATTTTTTAGTGTAACAAATAAAATGTAATATTATGATTTTAGATTAATAAATATTTAATTTAAATCATAATTAATTTATGATTATAACATATATTCATTAACATTATCCTTATCACCTCCAATGTTATGCATTAGGGAAACACGAATGACATCACTTCGCGAGTTGGTAGTCCACTGTACATAGGAGCAACGTAATAATATCACATAAAGTACTGAAAAAAATTAATATATAATAAAATCACTCAATATGAATAATGTTTTTATGAATATAATTTATACACTATATATCAATCATTGTACCCAAATGTGAAAAGGGGTAATGTAAAAAACCAATGACATCGGTTCTTGAGGGTGTACATTGTCGTACACATGAACGATGATTTAATAACCCAATTGATTGAATTGTAGATGGTTTTAGGTCAATACCATAACATATAAAAATAAAATTATAATTAATAAACTTAATATATTATATCATTATGGTTTAATAATAATTTAACTAAGGGGAGAAAGAAATAAAATAAAAATACTCATTGAAGCACGTTACCTCAATTTTGGGTATCCTTTTTATGTTTGCACCAAAATACTTAAAAAGTTTTCTTTATTCCAAGAGAGTATTATACTATGAATTTAGGTAAGTTGGGGAGTGATTTTTGGTAGTGTTT
The DNA here is from genome assembly GCA_963277665.1 of Viscum album. Lineage (NCBI taxonomy): Eukaryota > Viridiplantae > Streptophyta > Magnoliopsida > Santalales > Viscaceae > Viscum > Viscum album. The sequence goes on along the minus strand of OY728129.1, from coordinate 39,088,990 downwards.
TATTGAGAAATATGGCTTGATAGGTGTTAATAATTGAAGGGAGTTAGTGTCCTTTTATAATTGGGCAGGGGTGGCATTTTTGTAAATACTCAAATTTATTCAATAATGGGGGGTCACTCCCAAATCATGTGGCAAAAAAATTTATAACTAATCGATTAAAGGAAATATTTTATCAATACATATATCCATTATAGAAAAAAACACAGGTTTTAAACAAGTCCTTCCTTATCCTTTATGTTTACACCCTTTTTACTACATTAGTTTCCACTGTGGTAATTACTTTTTTAACATAGGTAATTAAATAATTATTCCTTTAAAATAATCCTTGTTAAATAATTTTGGCATACATATTATTTTTATTAATTTAAAATTAATAAATAAAAATACTAGGTTTGTGGAAAATTAATTTCTGGAACAAGCATATGCAACATGAAAAATCATCATTTCAACCTTAAGAGTGATAGAATATATTTTACTATTTAAGTGGCAATACAGTCATAATAAATTAAAAACATCTCCATGAATGGAACATAGATTATATTTAAAAAATTCAAATCATTTTCTATAATATAGGATTTTTTTAATTTTAATTCATTAAATAAAATATCATAATATAATATTAATATCAATTTTGAAATTATTTATTAATTTGAATATAAACAATATCATGATAGTGATGGAATTATAATATATTTAGTTAAAAACTATGTAAAATGATATATTTATCTAATAATCATTGGATTAAATTAATTCATTCCATTTAATTTTTAAAAATATATTTAATATAAGTTATTTCATTTTTCTATTGACAAAATAATTTTTGGGTTGGTGTTTCTTGGGAATTTATTGTAATTATTTCATCAATGAAAGTTATAAAAATTATCATGATAAAAACAACTCATCTATTTTTCCAAATAATTCTAAAATCGAAAAATATATTATTTTTATAAATATATGAAATCATTATAGATATTTAATGTAAGGAAGGATCCCTTATTGTAGTTTTCTTTACATAAATTATTATATATGTATTTCCATGGAAAAAATTCATAAAAACTCTTAATAATAAATCCTAATTTTATATGGACCTATATATGGATGAATAATTATTTTTACAAATGTTTAGGTAATTTTAACCCTTAACTTTATAGTTATACCCCATGTTAAACAAATTTTTTACTTAAACATGGTAATTAATTTTTTATATGTTCACTATTCATTATACTAAAAATATAAGTTAACGTCAAAATAATATAAAAATAATTATTATTAGAAATTTATAATCCATTTTTCAAAATTAAATTTGCATATGTGGAAAATTTTAATTTAAAATTAGTCTCACAAATGAGATGGGAAAGCGGGTATTAGAAAATAAAATGTTCAAAATATTACAATTTTTTTATATATAAATTCAATATAAAAATGATTATAATTAGCTAAATTAGATTAATAGGTTTATAATAGAACAAATTTTTCTTTAAAACCAATTATAAATATAATATAACTCTTTAATTAATTAAAACTAAGAGGATTTTTTCAATTAAAATTAAGTATTTTTCATTATTATTCAGAAATTGAAACATTTTAGAAAAATCCCAAAATTCACCCTAAAATATAATAATTGAAAAAATATTTTATCAAAAATATTTTATAAAAGATCCAAGAAATAATTTTATTTTATGTTCATAAAGGGAAAATAATTATGCTTTTAGAAAAAATAATGTTATTTAAAAAAAACAATAATTTTCCTTTAAAATGATTCATATTTTATCTATAATCAATAGATAACCAAAATTTTCATTATTTAATTAGTATTATTCATAAGTGAATATTAGAATGTCTATGTGATGACTTTCATATTAAATAATAATAATATATAACATTACATTTAAACTACATATTTCATGTGACACAATCTAGTCTCAAGGATACATATAATGCAAGATTAACTTAGTGTTTCATATAACACAAGATATTTAATTTATTGAATTTATTTTAAAAAATAAATTTATTATAATGTATTTGGGTTTTATATTTTATTCTATGGTTTATTTTTTGTGTCATATATTATATCAAATAGAATGTTCTTATTTCAATTTTTTGGGGTCATCCACAAGAGACATTGATGTATTTAATAAAATTAATTCCAAATAATATTTCAAAAAGAATCAGGGAAAAAAATTAAAATGTTTTCATACCTTATTATTAATAGATTTGTTCTTTAAACATTCAATCTCAATCCATAGTAATGTTGGATTCATGAAAAATGGTTCTATATACCTCCAATCACAACATCTATTATTATTTAAGGATTTCAAAGATGGATGATCATTTAGTCATGGTTTAATAGTATTATTTATAGAGATATGTTAAAAAAATAAAATATTAAAACCAATAAATCAAAAATAAAAAATCTAGTAAATAAAATCTTATATTTTATTAGAAATATTCAATAGAATCATTTAAAAAATCTATATCAATGTATTATCCCCAAATGCAAGGAAGTTTATCATAAAATTCATAACTCAGTCAATGTGGTGACGGTATGAAGATTAAAAATGATTCTCTCACTATTGAGAACTCTCCGAAATATTCCACTGTTTCTACCTGACAAGCAACAATGCAACTATTTCCCTCTAAAGAGCCTTATCATTTCATTCCCTTATCACTATCATGTACTCAACGAAGGTGGTGTCATCATTGATGTTCATCTCAAATTGGGAGAAAATATATAATGAGTCTGACACATATCTCCTAAGTAATGATATACCCATTACAAATGTGATTGTGACTTTATGGTATAAGAAACCTCGCCTACCCAATATATAATTTTAAATGTCCCGATGAAACTTATGGATATTTTAATTCAATAACTAGATCACCATAAGTCAGTTCATAGTGATATATTTTAGAATACATGGAATCCATCGTCAAATTCAAATGGCATTCTTCATTAGTCTATACCGGAGACTATATGGTTCTATTTTTTCGAAATATATTCTTAGATTAGCTACACCTTCTCTAACACCAACATAAAAAACTATGGAACCGTAAGAGACAACTATTTGATCTCTAACCAACAATTGGGGGCTTGTAGGGCCTCCTCTATAGGGTCTCAAATGATTTCATTCCAATAATATAGCGGTATCTTTTATTGTATTCCAACTTCACTGATTGTTGTTGATTAGCCTGGCTATTATAAAAATCAAACATATAAGAACACAACATATACTTGAGAACCTGAATAGTCCCCTTTATTTATCAATTTTTCTTTATGTGGAATGTTGCACCTAATCACAATTGGATCCCAAATTTATCATGTAATATCATCCATAATCAAGAGGTTAATCAAGCTATTAAAATTAAAACAATCCTTGAGGGTACTATGTAAAACAATACAATCTCATCCGTTTATAGGTGTCATCTGTCCTCTAATAATATCAACTCCTAAAAGAAAATGAATTGATCAAACATAGATAGTTAGTGAATAATAACATAGAGAATATCATGACCACTCACTAAACATAGTATTCAAGTCAAAAATCCATCCATATATTATTCAAATTCCACATTGGACCCTCAGTGGGTTAGGTCATACTAGTTTGGCCTTGATGCACAACCTTAAATTACTAAGAGGTGAGGCACTGAGACAAGAAATCCACTACACTCATCTAAATTATCAAACAATAATATTGACAAATAAGTATTTGGAATATCTTTTTCAGAATAGGATTCATCAAAAATAGGGAGGTGTCAAACACCCTCAACACCTTCTCACATAGCCTAATAAAAATTATTTTCCACCCCTCAAATAGTATTATTTTCTCTCAAATACTAGATATTCAATTGGGTGTATCTCTTAATAATATAATGTCATATAAGTCCTCTTTAAAAATGTATTTGAATTGGGACTCCATCACTCAGTAGTGAATATTGGGGGACACCAACATTGATAAATGTTAAATAAAAACTCTCTCTTCCACGATGTCCATATTCATTTAACCTAGTTTATTAGTCTCTTCTTGCATCAATTGATCATTATAATTTTTTAATGGGAATCAACCACCACATTTCCAATTCATCAAGTATAAACTATTTCGATGTTATTGTTTGATAGGGACTCTAGTCATTACCTTTAACTCAGGTTGAGATCCCATAAGGATAATATATACCTCGGACTGTTATAATCCATGTAATCATTTAATTACTCACTGAGAGTTTATTTTCTTTTATTTTCAAAGAAACACTATTACTAGAGGATTTAATTCATGGGTCATCTAATTATGATCATGGGGAATCAGCAACATGGAATCTTGATAAATCAGTACAATACATTGTATCAGCACACTCCTAAGTATGATTCATGAAGCTTAAAATCCTCACATTTACACTTTCATATGCAAGTCATTGATTATTGGCATTGTTCAACAACCTCCCCATTTCTTTGGATACTCCCTAACATTTTTTATAAGACTTGATCGTCCCAATATCTTTCATATATCGTAGTTATGGGTGCTTAAATCTTAAAAAAATATCCCACTCGAAATCATTAGTAATATTGCATCAATCAGGGAAATATACACACCTTAAACATAGTCATTGGTGTCTTTTAATATGTCAAAAAAATAATATCCACAGGTTCAAATACATCACCAACCTTTAATATGACATTCCCTAAGACGTTTTTTATGTGAATCCATAAATTTCACATTTTTTATTTTAACGTTTAACTCTTTCACTTAAATAACCTCTATGGTGATCCAAATTTTCATAACATGTTTATCCTATAAAACATAGTGGATGAACATATCATTGATCAATACCACCATCAACAAGTACATGAATTGATAAACGATCCAGTTCATAATTATCATGAACACTAAAGGGGTATTTCTTACTCCAAATCAAATTACTAGGAAGTTAAAATGTTTATAATAATATCTAAACCCCATGTAATTGATGTAGTCCCCAATAACCCAAAACTAGTGATACAAGTAGAGTAGATTGATTTTTGAATACTACTTCATTCAATTAATCATATCAAATATATTATTGATCCTTTAAGTGTATATTTTTCATGAATTTAAATGACATTCATTAGTGATTTTAAATTTATATCTACAGACTACAAGTTTATTTCATAGTGAATAGAATATAAGTAACCAGAGGAAAAACAACGGGCCTTAAAAAATTCTCCAAAAAACCCTCCAGCTTAACCATCATCTCTTTGAGCTTGGTTAGAGATATCCATTAAGTTATAGATGATATCAGTGCGGTCCATAAATATAATTAAATTCTAAAATAAATATATCGATGAAGGGAACCCATAGTATATCCTCTAGAAAAAAACATGTAGTTCTCCACCGAAGTTGGAATCTGATTCCTTAAAAAATACACAATTCAAAAATTCAATCTCAATAACCACTAAGAAATCGGATAAAACTTCTTAACACTTATCTCTGATCATATGACCTAAATATAGCATTCACTTTTAATGTCTCTAGTCGACTCGTCCACAAAAATGCATATCACCCTATATTTATAACAATTCACCTTTTTCATACATGACTTTTAACAAAATTCCATTCCTTAATATTTCATACACATAACGGTTCTAGGTTTAGTGTATTGGAATTTAGGACCATAATACATTAAGTACGTAAAAATTAATTAATATGCTTGAGAGACCCCTTTTTAAATTTTTTCCTTGTCTACATCACTGAATCTATTTTCCTAGGGATAAATATAAAAAGGAAAGTGTGATCATTACGACCAACAACTGAATAAAAATGGGAAACAAGAATTAAGTGTTCATATATAATTCATGAGTTATAAAAATTGATCATGATAAAAAAATAAATGATTTATAACAAGTTCATAACAAATAAATGTAAATAAAATATAAAAATGGGACGTTTATAAGAATGTTAGAATGTTTAATCACCAATGTTTCATAAATTATATTACTATGATTATTCCATAAGGATTGAAAAATAATTACTAAGGAATACATCCATGGTATTATAAAAATTACATATCTACAGATTAATTATTTACCCAATACCATGGATAACTATTAAAGTTAAACTTTCATAGGTATAACTTTATTTCTTCCACATAAATCATATATCATAAAAACATTTTTCATAATTAAAATCCATGAGTAGAGAATGTTGGTTTTGTACATGGAAGTCCCCTATTAATGAATTATATTTATATATATATATAGATGAACATTAATTAAAGTAAGGTTATGTATTAACAACCACTTATGAAGAAAAATTTTATTATAATGGTTTTAAATTATTGGTATAGCCCTTAAGACCATTAGTGTAGTCTATGCCAATGGTTTATAGGCCAGATTAGATATTTATATCAGTATAAAGAACCTATAAAAAAGGTAATCAATCTGTTTGTATAGGTAATTTAAAAATAAATACCTAAACCAATAGTTTTTTCAAACCATTGCTTTATGTATTCTATTGAAAAAAATACAGTGCCAAGTATTGATCAAACAACCTCCAGCTAATATTCAAAATACATTACCACTATTCTATAGACTCTAATATGTTCTTATATACATACATATATATATAAATGAATTTATAAACAAATGTAGATAATGAACTATATATTGTAATTTTTATTTTTATTTTAAAATAATGTAAACACCTATACCAATAGTTGGACCATAATATTGGTATTTGTGGATGTAATGAAAACCTATACCAAAGCATTGTGATACTTATTAGTATGGGTGGCCAAAAACTATACCTATAGAAACGTTTTAGTCAAATTGTTAGTAATGGTGGGAATATACCATAATTGTACCAATGGTTTTCCAAATAATTTTGTGTAGGTTGGTTGGTATAGATAATATTTTTATTAGTGAATATAATAATTTTGAATGAAAAATCCTGGGATGATTTTCATATTACAACATGTATATATAAAGGTTTATGGAATGTTATTAATGAGAGAGAAAGGTATTATGTAACACCCCATGATTTTATGAAAAATATTCTTTTTAATTTCATTAATGTATTCTGTTGTACGCTACATCAAAAGGAGCTTGCACAACATGCATCCTTGACTTTCCTTGCACATAATTGCGACCTTCCTCGATAGCGTGTGTAGTATGCAATAACGAGTTTCACTAAACAATGATATGCTTTTAAAATATTATTAAAACTAGCCGTTATGAATAGTAATAACCACTTTTTGAAATTTTTTAAATTTTATTTTTCAAAATGGACTTCATTTTTGGATTCGGTTTATCGAAATGAGCTTAGGGTGAAATTTTGGTACTTTTCGGATAACTTTCATTTTCTGATGAATAGTGAACATTACTAAATTTTAATTAAAAACAACCTTTTTAATCGAAATAATTCATAGTGATAAATTATTAATTTGAGTGGTTTTAAAGTATATTTAGAATATATTTTTACAATTTAATATAATGTTGGTCATTGGATGTAATTTCACATTTAAACCAGACATAAACAAGTGTCAATCTTTTGATAGTTATTATCTTTTAAGAACACGCTATTTGTTTTGACGACGGGAATTAATTTTTAAATTAAGTAATGCAACTAATATGTTTTGAATTTGGTAAAATAGACATCATTGTTCAGTTCACAATATCAAATATATATTAGGCTTAATATTTGGTATTTTTCTGGAAACATTAATTTTTTGATGAATAGTGAAACCACTAAGTGGTAGTTAAGAAAAATGAATTTTTCATAAAACCAAATTTTACCGCTTCTGTGAGTGGAATTTCAAAAATTCGAGAGACATGGTTGATATCAGTAAGTAAAATGTGATTCAATGATATGAAAATAATTTTTGGGGAATAGTAACTTTTTACTTTGTTTACCACTATTAAAAGTAAATAGGGTAATTACGGGTAAACATGATATTATTATTACCCTAACATATGTCCTAATTCTATTGGATAAGTTTAATTCGACCAAAAACAACTTTAGAAATAAAAATGACCCTTTAGGTCCACTTGGATTAGATTAGGACATTTATTATTAATTTATTTAAAGTAGGGTTTAAATAGTAAAAATCAAAGTTTAATAAGCAAAGAATTTTTAATATAGGTTTATACATAAGATAAATTCGACTATAAATATTAATTAGAAAGCTAAAAAGATTTCCTACATAATGATATTTTATTTTTAATTTTTAGACTTTAAATAAGTTAATTTATTTATGACACAAATTTGATACAGTAATTATCTTCTTAATTAAATATTGACATAATTGATGTTATAAATACCAAAATAAATGTAATTTGAGCCTTTTTATGAATTAAACTAATTTTATAGGTTAATATGACATGTTATTATTGATTTAAGTAACTTTTTTCGAACTAATAATTCTGTTATGAATTTTACAAAAATAAATTACTAAATAGTGTCAAAATTGACAAAAAAACGTTTTTAAAACAAATATTATATTATTAATTGTTATTTTATTCCTAAAAATCTAAGGTTCGGAAAAATGACTTAGATAAGGTTATATATATTAATATTAAACAACTTGGGGTTATTTTGGCTTGTTATAGTATGTTTATTAACCATATAGTGTAAGAACACAAAAAGACACGGTAAAAGTAAAATTATCTAACTTAAAGTAAAATATAAATGATAAGGTTAAAATAGGAACCTAAACATGTCTAAATTCTATTGGATGAGAGGATTTCGACCCATACCCACCTTATCTTCGAAATAAATCAATTTTGAGCTATTTAAATCCGAATTTGTCATTATAATAAAATAATATGTTTAGTTTTTACAAAAGAGCCCCTCTCCTCCCTTATAAAAAGGCACCTCCTCCCTCTCTTCCTCGCACAAATTTGAGACTTCATGCTTGGACAACCCCTGAAAAATTCTCTTATCCACTTCCCTAACAACATCCTAGAGGTCCTGGTCTTCTTCAAGACCAATTTTAGTACCCTAAGAGGAGGACTCAAAGAGGCGCTTCAAAGAAGAGGTAATGTCCGTTACCGATTCATTAAACATTATTTCTTCCTCCACTTATTCTTCATAGGTTGTATCATTATGAAGTAATAACATCAGTATCACTACTATACTTATATGTTGTTATATGTATGAAACAACTGTATTTCCCCATCTATCCTTCCTACGGAAAACGAAATCACTGCGTGTCCGTACGTACGGAATACCGTCTCCACGCCATGGTGTAATCTATTTTCCACCACCACCTTACTTGGATGGATATAATAGTGTACATAATAACTATATATTATTATTTTCAAGTGATATTGATTCTGAAATAGTATACATACACTCCAATACAATTCCATGATCATGAGAACGATATCACCGCTCGTACGTATGTACGGACTACCGTCTCCACGACGCGATGAGATTCATTATCCACATTAACCATTCATGAATGAGTATAAAGTATATATAATAAGTAATCATGAAATATATGACATAATAATGATACTATATTTATGTGTATATATATTTATGTCATCTACTTAATTCCATTCAACTCAATAAGGAAACAAAAACAGCGTTCATGCATACGTACGGCCTACCGTCTCCATGAACAGTGTATTTCTTTCCATTTACGGATCTATTATATATATGTATATTCTGAATATATATTATATATAAATCATGTTTTATATTCTGTAATTATTTAATCATGATCTAAGTAATCATATGAATAATTACAAGTCAAAACACGGACGACAAATGAAACGATTTTACCCAAAACGATCTTTAACATGGAATTTACAAAAGAACAGGTAATATAAAATCATAAGTGAACCATATATGATATCATAAAAATAAGTATGATTCTGGAATAAGTCAATGACATTATTTAAATCATTATACATGAGGTTCGGACACTTACGAAGAAAATCGGACCTAAGGTAAGGGAAATATCACAATCTCATTTTTATCCGAGATTGTTTATACTTTGAAATTTACTAAGGTGTATTTTATCATCCACATCCATGATTCCTCAATATGTAATATTATATCCATCCACCTACAATTTTTTAAATCCAATTTTACCCTTCAGTGAGTTTTTAGTAAAATATATGAAAGAAATATTTTGTCGTTTTTCGTACGAGGTAGTTTTTGACTTTTCCGACAAAAGGACAAGAAGAATGTTTTTTTTAACTTATACAGCATGAATGGATTTTAAAACATTATTTCCAAGAAGCTTCCTTTACAAGTTTTCAAGTATATTTTTAATCAACTTCTTTTAGTTTAAAATTGTAATACATGTTATGAATTAAAAAATGTTTTTGAAGTAGAAAGAATATTTTCCTCAAGAATGGAGTTCAAGAGTATTATCAAAAATTATTTTCCATCTAAGATAACATAGGGTTCTATTTCTTTCCCTATTATTACATGGATTTGATTATTTTGCGATGGAAATATTTTTATGAATTCCTTTATCTTATATGAATTGTTTTATGATGTCACAATGTTTAAGATTCCCATTTTTATTACATGGGTTATGCTATGATGTATGGTTTATGATTTTGTGGCACACATAAGAATGGTATAATTATGAGATGGGTGGGACCTATATCGCCCTCTAATGCATTGGATAAATATTTTATATCTCATTATATAGACATGGCTGGAACGGCAGGTTAAACCGGTTCAGTGAAATAGGACTGGAACGAGGAGTGAACTCGGTTCAGAAAGGGGCTTTTTCCACTAAGATAGTCTTGGCAATGAGTCATGACTAATAAGAAATGACTCTCTATGATTATGTGTGTATGCCACAAAGTTTCATGTTTTATGTTATGATTATTGGGATTAGATTTCACTACTATGATTTATTCCATGTTATGATATTATGATCTTTTTTGCAGGTTAATATTTCCAAAATGTTATGTTCTTATGAATATGACGTGATAGATATTTCTTTTGTTTACCCTTACTGAACATTTGAGCTCGCCCTTTTATGTTTTATTTTCCCCAGGATATAAAGAAAGGTTTTAGGTAATAAAAAAATGGAATATCTTTATGGGAGATGTTGAAGATCATTCACCACGATTAGAATGTTATATTCTGAGTTTCCAAAGACACAAAACTATTACGGTCCTTGTGTGTCTGTTTTTCTTATGTATTAAGTATTCCGAAAAAGTGATGTAATTTCCATGTACGTTAAGCTTCATGTCTATACATATTCCATATTTAATAGGGTATCTATTGTATATATAAGGGAAAATTATGAACACATAAACTAATAATCAATTTAAAATCAAAAGGCCTATTACAAAGAAAGTACTTGAATAAAAGGATAGAGGAAGATTATACCTTACTTACAAGGTTGACTAATAAAGATTTATAAGAGCACTGTGGAACCATAGGAACACCATGAAAAGGATCATTATATATTAGAAAAGTTGAATTTCAGGGACATAAGATTTTGAGTGAAGAGGAATATAATAATGGGTGAGTATTTATAGAAAATGAGAATTTATATTTTTGTTAATAACTAATCATAGGCCTTGGACATCTATTTTATAAATAATAAAAAACCATTGGAATTCCCATGGTTTTTTATATGTTATTTTCCATGGGAAAGTGGTTTTTAGTGTTTCAATAGTTTATGAGCTGATTTATTTAAAATAATATAATTTTAGAGGTGAAAGATACATATATTCAAAAATATTTATTTTGAAACATTAAAATATTATCAATTTTTGAATATTCATTATAGTTTTATAAAGTTAATATTATTCCATTAAAAAATTATTTTAAATATAATAGATGTTTTTGGTAGAGTATCCATTTATAGTATTTATTACATCATGCTAAAGTAATTATGGTGTCATAATAGGTACCATATTTTACATTTTACCCATGAATCCCACTATCTTATAAAATTATGAATAATTTACCGTTGGATAATTTCGATGCAATGAATTCAAAAAATATATCTATTTTATTATATTTTTTCAAAACATGATAAATTTAATAAAAGACTTATTTATTGAAAAATATTATTTTTTATAATGAAATAAACGTTCTTATCATTAGAAACATTATTTAGTATATCATAAAATTATATTATCATTTAAATATAAATAAATAATTTATTGTGAGCCTATTTTATAGAAATATGGTTTTACATAAAAATGTATTTTTATGAAAATAAAACAAATATATTTTCATAAAATATATTTTTTTATGTCTCTAGTCTATTTAATAGTTACTCTTTTAACCATGTGCATTTAATTATTTTATATAAGGGAGATAAATTAAGATAAATAAGATAAGTAATGGGATATGAGAACCCACTATTTCATTTCTAAATGAATTTGAAATTTAACTCCATTTAAGGTCTAGATAAATAACCCTTATCAAACCAGAATAACCTCTACGGGTAAGGTGTGTAATGGTTATAATCTCATGTGGTGTTTCAAGCATCATTTACATAGTGATGATCTCTACTCAGTTAAATTTTTCTATAAGAATATTTGATTCAAGCCACACTTGTTGAAGATTTTTTTAGGCTTGGTTATGTGAAAACCTCAGTGATGTTTCCTCCGTGACAAGAATAGATAAATGAGATTCATAATCCATGATACCTAGTAGAGGACATTGTTTATCCTTTATTTATAAAAGATATCTTATAATTAAAGTTAATATATAAAAATCTCAATGGTACATTGTAATAGAAACATTTCTAGTGGTAAAAAATACCAATGGTTAGGTAAAAATCATATCGTAACAGTCACATGTCCATTACACCCAATATATGCTCCTTATGTATTTTACATCATTATTATCTACCTCATATAAAATGGTTTCATTCATGTATTGATATTTTCAATCATATTCTTGATGAATATTTTTATTTTTACCAATTTTATAGTAGGGGTGATCATCATAGGGGAATTAGATACTATAGAGCTTACATTTGTGTGGGTATTATTCATCATTTCATATCACACTATATTCTTCTAAGATGTAATAGTCAATATTATTTTGTGATGTGTAAAAAATGTAATATTATTTCTATATGCGTATATTATAAAAAATAATAAATTATTAATTATATAACATTATTTTTTTCATAAAAAAAGAATGAATTTTTGGTCAGTTACTCCCCATCCACCTTATGTAATTCTACCCTTAAAATTTGTGTACTAGATCAAAATATATAGGGTTATTTATCCTTTATTTCCTATATATTCTCCTTGATTGTATTATAAAATTTTTATTTCTCCATTAATTGTTTATGAGTCAGGTTGTCTTGTTCGTCAATAATTATTCCCTTTCATCATGAATCTAGATTAAATTCTCTTCATATGATATGTTAGGTTCCAATTTAACTCAATTTTTGCCTAGTATATGTGATGGTTCTAAAATATATTTTATTAATTGGGACATATAGAAGACATCATGGAAATTTTAATTATTTATTGGTTGTGATAACTAGTTATAACCCACAACATCATCTCTAGAATTATAAATTGTCCAACATAACATTGACTTAGTTTCCCTATATTTCTAGATCTCTTTACTCCATTGCAGAGTTATATTTTTAGTTATACATGTTCCACAACATGAAATTATAATACCTTCCATCAATTATCAGTATAACTCTTTTTAAATCATTGATCATACATGATATTTTTTGATCACTTTTATCCCCAATAGTTTTCCTTCTCAATCCTCATCCAAAAATGTTGGAGTTCTACACAATTTCTCATAGAGTTCTAAATAAGTATCCATTTGAATAATCTATTAAAACATGTTTTAATATGAGAATCCAGCAAGTGGAAAAAATTCCCAACTCCATTAGAAAATAGATAATATATACCATAACATGTTTTATAATGTTTTAATGGTATTATTATACTAAAAATTAGTTTCTGAATGATATGTTGGGCTAAGGATTATTTATATATTCATAAAATATTGAAGGCTCCTCCAAAATAAAGAGTAACATTTTTATGAAGGTCTGAATCAATTTAAATTGGTGAAAAATTAATTCTCAACATAATTTGAATATATAGATCAACAAAATTGATCAAGAGATAAATATTCTTATATATTAATAATATGATAAATCCTTGTTAATCTATCAATTATTTGACATATTTAATTTTTTCCCTTTGATGTATTAGGATGTTTGGAAATAAAAGCCACAGTGATGTTGTCACATTTCTATGAACGTATGGGTAGTTGTTATAACATTTATTTTTAAAATTTTCACTCCACATTTAATTTCTAACACAACAAATATGTTTTTTTTAATTTAAAATCTAATTCTCCATACCATACTACCAATAATGATTACAGTAGTATCTATAAAACATGTTTAATTTAAGGTGTATACAAAATGTTCATCTTTGAGATTCTTCCATAAACTCTTTTCTTAAATCTATAATATATGGGATATATAGGCTTTTACAAAACCTCAATACTCTTTCAGGATGAAAAAAATTATAAAACATTTCATTTTTCTTAGATTTTATATTTTAGTGAATCATAGGACCATATTTTTTAATATATTGATGATCATAAATAACAATGTTTGGGAAATATTCTTGCATAATATAGAATATGTACCATCTCTTAAGAATTCCATATCGATCTTTATCATGTCCTTGATCAATGAATCTTCCTCAATCTTTATAATTATAGGAACTTTGGGGCCTTTCTATCTTGACTCTTTAACAAAAGTGTTTGATTTTATAAATTGGAATTGAATAGAAAAAATTAATGTTTTTAATAATCACTAATTATCTTATTTATGTCAAATTATTTTCCTTTTTATGAATATGTACATCAATATATGGAGTTTTGTTTACATATTATACTTCACTCTATAAATATAATGTCTCTATATATTCAACGCAAAAAATAACACCACGTAACTCAGAATACTGGGTAAGAATATTATACTTAGGAAGATTCAACTTTAGATATGTGTAGGAAATCACCTATATATTTCTCATGATTACACATCCATGTTCATTTAACAATACATAAATATAAATAAAAAATCATTACCATCAGACAGTAAAGTTATCACAGGTACAATAACCATCCACCTCTTCAATTCATTAAAATTTTCTTTACAGGCCTTTTTCAAAAAATAATAACTCCCTTTTTCAGTTAAGAAGGTTAGTGGATTAGAAATATATGAATTTTTTTCACAAACCTTTTATTGTATCCTTCTAATCTAGTGAAACTATAAATTGAAGCCATTATTGTTGGGTGAGGCCCCAGCTCTATGACCTTTACATTAACTGGATGAACCATTGTTCATTCATTGGTCACATTGTAACCCAAGAATAGTATTTTTTTTAACAATAACACACATTTAATATATTTATAAAAAATATTATCTTTCCCTAGAGTTTGAAATATGACCATAAAATGGGCATCATTCCCCCATAAACATAGAGAATATATCAAAATATCATCAATAAATACCGCTAAAAATTTATCAAGTTACTCTCCTTTGACAGTATTCATAAAATCCATAGATATATCATGAGCATTAGAGAATCCAATGTGCATAACAAAAAAATCAAAATGTTAATATCGTTATTGGAAGATAGTATTTGAAATATCCTCATTTACCCAAAACTGTCGGTACTCTGATAGTATGTCAATATTAGAGAATAATTGAGTCACATTAATTTGGTCAAATAAATAATCAAAACCTAAAATATGGAAACTTTTGTTTAATATGATACCATTTAGGTTCTCTATAATTAATCCATTTCCATATTGATACAACCCATTTTTTCACAAAAAGAATAGGCTCTCCCTATAGAAACAGACTTGGCTGAATAAAATGTTTCTCCAAAATATCATTAATTGTTTATATAATTCATCTAACTATATATATGTGATTATATATATGTTCATTGATATTGTCTTCGGTCTTATTAGGAGTTCAATTGATAAATCAACCTCTCTTTCTGGGGGATATATAAATATATCTTTATTAAATACATCCTTGTATTCTCAAATAATGGGAATATTTCTTATCTTTATAGTTTCAATTTATTTATCTTATTCACTAATAGTTTTCATAAATCAGGTTTTAGAAAGATTTTTATAACATAACATGGGTTGTTATATCTATCCATTTAAAAATATTATAGGTTTAACATTTAATACAACTAGAATTTACTTACTTCTATAGTTTATCCCTACATATTATTTGGACAGCTAATCAATTCGTAGTTTTTTTTATCAAATTACACCCATTGAATAACCACTAGGATTGAATAGAGATTGTACTCACCAATTTTAATAAGCCAATTTCTATATATTAATGAATATTGTATAGTTACTTTATTATTTTTAACTAACAACACAACCACTAGCAGTTCAAGGTTTAATGTGATATTTTTTGAAAACCTAAATGATATAAGGGAATGTCTTGAATTGAAATTAAAAAATTACAAGCTATATTTCAGGGTATGGTGACTGTAATTTGCAATAAATCATTCAAATCCTCTCCATCAGACATCATTATTATAAAATCATTATTGTTCTCACTTTTCCTCTAATTGGTTTAAGGATGGATTCCCTCCATTATCATCTGAATGGGTATTTGTTAGTGAAATGTACATGCTCCTCACATATGATCAATTATAGTGTAGGTTGTGCTGAAAATATCATCCATTTTTAAATTACATTCAGAGGATGGGGATTTACATTTCCATGATAGATTCATTCTCTATTGAAATATCTTCTAAACCTATAATACATTCTAATTCGAAGAAAATAATTTCTAGAATAATGCATCCCACAATTGATGCACAAGGTTATTTATTGTTTGTCTCCATATCATTCATAGAGGATATTCACTTCAAAATTTAACTTTATCTTAATCTTTTAATCATTCATCCCATTATACCATTATGCATCTCCAAAAACCATTTCAACTTTTAGATAACACTTTACAATCATATAATGACTCTTAATGTATTGGTTTACCATATAATTATACCGATGAGGGCTTAGTCCACTAAATATTTGATCAATATTTTTATTAGAGTCAATGAAAAATATTCAAGTGTATTATAAAACACATGTAATCATAATTTCATTACTTCCCACTAATTTATTCTCTTTTTCATTCAACACAATAAAATCCCCCTCCATTTTAATTCAATGTGTATTTGGGAAATACTTTTTTAAGAAGAAATTTATGAAGTCTTCACAAACAATATCTTCACACTCACACATAGTCTTTTTTTCTCGATTATTTTCAACTATTAATTGGCTTGAACAACTAAGAAATATAATCCTAACATTAATTTCCCTTTTCAAAGAAATGAATTATTGAAAATAATTTTTTTATACTGTTGATCTATTATTCTCTAAAAACATGTCTAAGGTTATGCTGAATATAGGTATTCATTTATATATTATACATCCAATTTTCAGTTTCAATTTCTTTTTTGAATCTGTATGGTACACAGAGATAAAGTTATTATTCATTATATGATTTTGAATTCTTATTAAAATTTCTACACTATATTTCATCATATTGAGGATAAAATAGTTTTATTCTCCATTGTATTCACTATTAACAAGGGCCCTTCTATTTAATACCATTTTTTAGGAATATAAAACATAATTAAGAAAATTTTTACTCTTTTATATCTTATCATAACAGTTCTAAAGGAGAGTCGAACACTAAATGTTTTTAATTCCACACGTTTGGGATCAAATATTTTATGCATTCCCAATATTAGATTACATAACTACATTATATATATCCATTATATGGGTTCATATAAATAACGTGTCACCCAAATCATATCCCATGAGGGTGTAAATCTAGGAGTGAAGTTATGCCTCTATTTTATGACCGATGTGAAGATTGAGTTAATTACAAAATAGCCTTTTGTGATATTACACCTATATGCATCTATATCAGTGACTCTATCAAATTTTTTGTATCAATATAGGGGTTTCATTACTATGAAACATAAAACACTTTAATTTACCAAAATTTATGGGTTTTCCAATATTTAGACATAATTATAGGGTTTTCACTAATTTTTTCAAGTCATAGTTTCCATAAATAATTAAACTTTTCATTGATTATAATTATTGAAATTCTCCATTTTCAAATATGATTTTTGTCTTAATTCTATAACATAATATTTCATATTCATAACTTTTTTTGGTTTACTGACTTAGAAACAATTAATTTAATACATGAAGTATATAAAAATATTTTTTACTCTTCAAAAACATCTTTATAATTCAACCCTAGTGAACTTCAATAGGTTTATTTTCCTCAGAAAAAATATTAAAAAGAATGTGTGAGTATAAATACTAGTAAATGAATAAAGGAAGCATTATTTAGGTGGTCCTATATAATTCGTAAAGATAAATGATTGAGAGTTATCAAATATAAATGAATCATAACATTTAAAAGCATCTACAGTATAAAAATTATGCATTCATAAAAATATTACCAAGGTCCATCACCAAGGTTTCATAAAACATATTACTAGGTTTTTTGTCCAAGGGATCAAAAAACATTACCAATTCATTCATCAAATGCCTCACAAACATGCAATATACGTATAATAAATCATTACCCAATTCATTAGAGTGCTATTAAGGTACACCACTCATATGCTTATCCTTATGTGTGAAATATAGATCACATATCAAATTAATATTTTCCATCATTTTACCCCATGAGTAGGGAATGTGGTTTTCATTCATTGAAATACACAATAAATTAATTATATCCATATATATTAATACCATTGAATGAAAGTAGATTTCGGCATTCGCAACATAATAGTTTGGTATGTAATATCAAAGAATGATTTTGGTATCATAACCACTATTCATAACGTTTTATGGATTGTGATTTATGAGACATAAATATAGCACCCCATTTATATGAAATAAATTGGATATAAAATTAATTATTATGAACACATAAATCCATAATAAATTGAAAATAAAAAAATTATTATAGAGTAAGTACTTACAACAGAATAGAATTCAATATAATCCATTACCTAAAAAGTTGCTTATTAAATCTAGAGAATAGATCCTTGAAACATATAAACCCCTTCAATAGGATATGGAGCTATGAAATTATAGGAACGTAATCCAGAATTGATTTTAATTAATGAAGAATTACATAGTGGGTTAGTATTTATAGAAAAATAGGGGTGATGGTTTTTTAATATCTTAACATTTTCCTTAGAAATATAGTTTATAAAAAAACACTCTATCCAAAGGTGTTTTTCTCATGGTATAGGATGAGGGGAATGTTTTTTCTTATTTTAATAGGTTATGAGTTGAGATACATAAAATAATATTATTTTGGAGGTTGGATGGATTAATTTTCACGTATAATAATTTTTAAAACCATAAAATATAATCTAGGTTTCTGGAATATTAGTTTTAGGTATATAAGTTTAATATTATTACATAAAAATACATTAATTTAAAGATAAAACTACATTTTTTTAGAAAACCATTATAGTATTTGATAAATCACTTTTAATTAATTATGATGTCAAAATACTTATAGTGTATTCATAACATATTTAACTTTTTACTAAAAAAATGATTGTATCATAAAATTATTGAGAACTCACCATCGGATAATTTAAATTTGAAGATTTAAAATATTAAACCACGTAATAAAAAAATTAATATGATAAAATAAATATAATATTTATTTATTAATAGTATTTTTTATAACATAAAATGTCAAGACCCATCCCCCGAGGCACGTGTCGTGATTACCCAAATCCTGTCATCCATAGGCGTGGGGCTCGGGACTAGCACTGAAGGCGTATTCCCTAAATCTGGGAAGGAATTGCCTTTATGACCTATAAACACATGCAACCTAGAAAAATGAAAGATATGAACTCAAGTAAATTGAAGAGTAAACATAGTGAGTACAGTAAGTAAAAGGGGCCAGAATACAAGCCCATCTGGGAAGTACAAGTAAAATTGGAAAGATAAAGACAACTGATATGTGAAAAGCATCTCCTATATTGTTCACCATAGAATCCTACTTGAAGGGTAGGTAAAGCTCATGAATGGCCATCTCTTTAGTTCACCAAGACTAACGCCCACCTTCGAGACACCTACAATCCTTGTATTCTCATCCTCATTCAGTGATGTCTGTCATCTTCACCAGACACAATAGGGTGCGGGCATAACCTGTACAGGGGTGAGTATAACGATACATTGTAGGGATATCGAGACCCTCAAGGTCTCAAAAAATGAGAAAAGGAAAAAACATGAAGCATGAAGTTAAATTTCAACCCTACATAGGTATATTCCCATACATATACATAAGTTATCATGTATACCCATCTCAATTATGAGGAAACACAGGGTCCAATACAAAATCCCAAAGCACAATCGTTCCATAATGGAAGAAATACCATGAAGGTATGTACCACACAGGTAAGCCACACAGAAGAATACCACTGAGGTATTACCATGAAGGAAAGTACCACAAGTCACAAAATCAGCTCACACAAGGTATAACTTAAGTAGAGTAGTAGAGATTATTAGATGTAACTACTGAGTCATCTTACTCTCTTAAGAGTCTTTGCTACTGACCCACACTGGATCGCTCAGTGTTGACCCACACCGGATCTCTCGGTGCAGACTTGCACAAGATCGATCGGTGATGACCCACACAGGATCAATATGTGCTGACCCGCAAAAGAACGCTCGGTGCTGACCCACACAGGATCGCTCGCTTCTGACCCACACATGATCGCTCCGTGCTGAGCCACATAGGATCACTCCATGCTGAACCACACAAGGATCTATATGTGCTGGCACATATAGGATAGCTCGGTGCTGACCCACACAGGATCACTAGGAGCTGACCCACAGAGGATCGCTAGGTGCTGACCCACACAGGATCACTCTTCATTTTTCACGTCACAGCCGGCTTCAAGGTTCTCGCACAACACTCTCTTGTCTTTTGGAGGGACCATTACACAAGCCTCTAGTCGATACTCCAAATACCATGAAGTCTTTTGAATAAGTATCTCAATGGAATTCTATGTCATAAGGGTCTCAACGCAATAGAGGGTGTGTCAATAGGATGCCCAGTCTGTATGTTATTGTCCTTTTTGTCCAGAGGTCCAGGTTGGATTCGTGCTCAATCCAACCCGACCATTCCCCAACTTTATCCAAATCTTCAGTGGTGTATAAAAACGGGACCCTATCACTAAATGGTTTTTAGTTCCACATATGGTTCATCAAATTGACGCCTGATGCCAAACGTGTGGCCAAAAGTGCGTATGTGGGTCGAGGTCTGGTACGACCCGGTCGAACCAACCCAGCCTGACCCAGCCTGGGTCGCCCAGTTTTGGTCAACCCAGCCTGACTTAATGGGTCCGGACTGGCCTGGGCAGTGGCACGAGGCCGCGAGGGCAGATTAGAGGGCCGCAAGTCCACGAGCCCACGGTGCGGCGTAGAGGTTCGTGGGGCGGCGGGCCCGCTGGGCGGCGCAGAGGGCCACGAGGCAGCAAATCCACGAGGAGATGCTTAGGCCGCAGATGGCGGAGGCCACAGGGGGACGCAAAATCCGAAGATGGTGGAGGCTATAGGGTGGAACTGGCCATGGAATGTGGAGGCCACCGGGTAGCGTTGGTTGTAGATGACGGAGGCCGCGGGCGGTGGTGGCCGCAGACGGTGGAGGTTGCAGACGGCGGAGGCCATGGGGCACCGCTGTTGGGCCATTGCCTTCGTCACAGCCGGTGGTGTTGCCGGCCATTTTTATTGAGTTCTACTAGATCCAAACGCCAGCACCAGTCACCGTCACCATCGCAAATAACATACTAATAAAGAAGAACAACAGAGGGGTCGGGCCATGTTTGTTTGGCCCGCACTCTCCGCGTTCGGGTGGTAGCAATAGGCTTAATGAAATTCTGAATCAAGCACATCAAACTCTACAATTTCATATGAATCATGGATCAATTCATTTTGGGTGATCCAATTTCTCCATGCTTTCCAAGAATGAGGAATTTAATTGAGAAATTCATGAATTCAATAACAACCCCTACCTCGATTGTTTGTTGATGTCGGCGCAAAAAATATTCGGATAAGGAGGATGGGATGAAAACAATCATTTCATCTGAAACCACACATTGATGAATACTTGAACATTGTACTCTTCCTTCATTTTCAAATAAAATTCTTTGATGGTGTTCTTCTTTGGAGAACTTTCTCCCACAAAGGAACTTCTTTTCCAATAAAAAATCCTCCCAAAAAAATTGGTTCAAATATAATTAAATTAAGTAGATTAATTATGTTGAAATGTTGGCATAATTAAATGGCCCAATTAATGAATGGTGTTGGAAAAATTAAATGTTGGAGAGAGTCCATGGGTTATCATTAATTATGATGTAGTTCAGGGGGGTTTTAGTCTCAGGTGGTCCCCACCACCATAACCCCACATGCGAGGTTTAGTTCTGGTGGTCCCCACCTCCATAACCTCACATGGGAGGTTTAGTTATGGTGTTCCCCACCTCTCAACATACACATGGGAGTTCTAATGAAAATAAAATGTTACACAATTTTATTTTATTTCATTCTTTCATGAAAACCCAAATTCTATCTTTCACCCTCGACCTATTTCAGTCGAGGTGAAGGTCCCCTTAAGCGAATACTGGTGCGGTGATTTCAACAGTGTCCTCGGATTTCAATTCTGAGCACTGGTTCAAAAGTTACTAAATTATGCTCGTACGTTTACAGAACGTACACGAAAAAAGTTTGTAAATTCATTTCAGGCACTTCGGGACTCAGAATCATGCACCATCAATTTTCACAAACTCATAAAATTCCCGTTTAATTAAAAAAAAACTACATGTAATTTCTAGGTCATTACATTCTCCCCACCTCAAGGATTTAAGTACCCAAAAGACACAACTCAAAACTATGAAAACAAGTAGGGGTATTGAGCACGAATCTGAGCCTCCCTCTCCCATGTTCTCTCCAGGAGGTTCCCGTGCTACCAACAAATGTGAACCAGAGGTATCGATCGCCCACAAAGGACCCGATCTTGTCGATCCTCAATCTCTACTGAAACCTCTATAAAATTCACCCCATCCTCAACGTCCAAATCTTTGTGGTTGTTGATGCGGGATGGTTTGTGCACGTATCTCCTCAACTGAGATATGTGGAATACGTCGTGCACATGGTGCAACTGAGGTGGATGAGATAAGTGGTAATCCACCTCTCCAACTCTACTATGGACATGAAAGGGTCCGATGAACCCCAGAGATAACTTTCCTCCTCAACCAAATACCTTTAAACCTAGTTGTGGTGAGACCCATAGAAAGACGTGGCCACTATCCTCGAACTCCAGAGGTCTCCTTCTCCTGTCGTCATACGACGTATTCCGGCTCTGTGCAGTATTCATCCGCTCATGGTTGATATGCACCTTCTGTACGGTATCCCGAACCATCTCTGGTCCCACGAGTGTTGAATCCCCTCGATCAGCCCACCATAAAAATGATCTACATGGT
The DNA here is from genome assembly GCA_963277665.1 of Viscum album. Lineage (NCBI taxonomy): Eukaryota > Viridiplantae > Streptophyta > Magnoliopsida > Santalales > Viscaceae > Viscum > Viscum album. Next base: position 39,065,451 of record OY728129.1, on the reverse strand, counting down.
CTCCCGTAAAAATCCTCAAGAGGTCCCATCCAAATAGGGGAGTGATATCTATTGTTGTATGAAAACTCCTTCTAAGACAAGTGATCCTCCCAACTGCGAACAAAGTTGAGGACACAAGAACGTAGCATGTCCTTGAGGGTCTGAATGGTTTGCTCAGTCTGGAAATCCGTCTTCAGATGGAAGGCGGTCTCAAATGAAGTTTCACCCTAAAATCCTCCTACAATCCCTTCCATAGTCGGGAATTAAAATGTTCATAAAAAATGGAAACAATCGTTGAGGGTACTCCATGTAACTGCAAAATCTCCTGCACATAAAGGCATCCCAAGCTCTCTACTGAACACTGCTCTCTGATCATTAGGAAGTGGGCCGACTTGGTGAGTAAGTTGTTGATCACCCAGATAGAATCATGACCTTAGATGTTTGTTGAAGTCATGTCATGAAGTCCATGGATATCCCATCTGACTTCCACTATGGAACCTCTAAAGGTTGAACAAAGCATGTTTGTACCTGATGCTCTGACTTCACTTGCTAAAAAGTGAGGCACCAAGAGACAAACACTGCTACTATTTTCTTCATTCCCAGCCACCAGTGATGTCGTCGAGGATCCTGGTAAATCTTTTCTACTCATCGATGTACAACTAGAGGGGATGTGTGGAAATCCCTCATCACTTCCTCCCAAAGCGACAACGGTACCATGGTACGTCTTCAAAAAAGGATGATGTGCTCCCCACCTTCAAAATTTTTATAAGGTGCTTGCCTTGTGGATATATGAGCACGTCGAGCCTCGTAGTCAATGTCCTCACATTGCGCCTCCCTATCTCACTGAAGAAGTGGATGAGTGACTATAAGGGTCTAAAGGAAAGTTGCTCCATCTCGATCAACAAAGGATATTTGCAAAGCGGCCAGCTGCTCTGTCGCCTCACCTAACAGCGGAATACCATATCTCTTGATTAGTGCATCTACTACAATTTTCACTTTCCCGTGAGTATAAACTATCTCAAAGTCATAGTCATGGAAGCAAGAAAGCCAACAACTATGTCTCAGGTTTAGGTCCTTCTGAGAGAAGATATACATGATAATATTGTGGTCAGAGTACACAGTAAAACGCTCTCCCATCAAGTAATGTCGCCACATCTTCAAGGAGAAGACCACTATTTCTAACTCTAGGTCATGGGTAGCGTAGTTATAATAATGTTGTCTCAGATGTTGAGAACCATATATGATCACTACTCGCTCCTACATCAGGAAAAATCCAAGACTGGTAACAGATGCGTCATAGTAAACTATGTACCATACACACCCCTCTGGAAGCCTCATGATGTGGGAACTAGTCAGCCTCTACCTCATCTCATGAAAAATCTGCTGGCATCTCTTCGACCACATGAATGGTTTCCCCTTTTTCTTCAATGCTGATAGAGGTGATACAACTCTCGAGAAATCTTGCACGAACATCCGGTAGTATCAAGCAAAACCCAAGAAACTTTGTACCTCCATCACACTCTTGGGTGGCTCCCAAGAAAGTACCACCTTAATCATCAATGGATCCACAGCAACACTAGCCTCCAATATGAGATGTCTCAGAAAGTGAACCTCTTGGATCTAGAACTTGCGCTTTGAGATCTTACCATAGGGCTGGTGCCCTCAGAGTGTGTCCAGTACCACCCACAAATTATTGGTATGATCCTCCATAGTATTCGAGTAGATAAGAATTTCTTCTATGAAGACTACTGCAAATAGATCATGGTATGGATGAAAGATCATATTCGTGAGTCCCATGAACACTGTTTTAGCGTTGGTTACACCTAATGGAATAATCGAGAACTCAAAGTGGTTGTACCGACACCTGAAAGTCATCTTCTGCACATCCTCATCTCATACTCTGAGCTGGTGATAACCTGATCTGAGGTCTATTTTTGAGAACCGCTGTGCTCCCTTCAGCTGATCAAAGAGGTCGTCAATCTTCAGAAGTGGTAACTTCTTCTTCATTGTCACCAGGTTCAGGCGCTGATAATCAACATAGAGCCTCAAGATCTTATCCTCCGTCTTGGAAAAAAATCGAAGCTTCCCCTGGAGAAACACTAGACCATATGAATCCCTTCCCCTGTAAGTCCTCTAACTATACTTGAATCTCACAATGCACTGCCGGAGCCATCCGATACACTGGTGTAGATATCGGTGATGTTTTGGGGTACAAGTCAATGTAAAAGTACACATCTCTACGAGGAGGTAGACCCGAAGCATCATCAGAAAGACATCCATGTACTGGTCCACCACTACAGGATAACACAGACACTCCACATCAACTACTCTGAGGGTAAGGCTATCCAACTGTTTAGTGATTAGCTGCACTCCCCTCTGGGAAAGTCCTTCCTACGCTGCAAAGGCTCCCTTAACACCGGTGAAGGTAAACTTGGTCTCATCCGTGCAGACACACCGCACTATGCGCCTAATACAGTCAATCTGAGCATGGAAAATAGTTAACTAGTCCATACCCAATATGAAAAAATAAGGCCTCGACGCCACTACTATGAGATCACAGCTGAAGCTCTCACCTTCTAGAGTAAGCTCTCACTACCGGCACCAGTGCGTAATTGTTGAATCTGATCCCATAGGAGTCTGTGGCTATAAGGATCGAGCCAACGGCTCTGTTGGACTCTCCGAGCTCCGAACAAGGGTAGTGGAAATAAAATAATGACTGGAGCATGTGTCTATAAGTACTGAAGATACGGTGGAGTAGACACAGATCGTACCTCGTATCATCTCCAGAGCGCCATGGTCATAAGCCTCAGCTGTCTAGAGCTAAGCTCACCCATGTCCTCTTGATCCCTATGGTCGGGGAGGACCACCTGGTGGTGGTGGCGGTAACATCTCAAATTGTTTCCCACCATCAGCTGCACGACCAGATCCTCTGCCCTGTCGCATAATCCCTGTAGACCTCCTCAGTCGAACCTATGTCTCTTCCTGGGTGGGCCTTCAACCATCTGATGATCATCCATACAGTGGGTCAGATAGTCACGAGCCATGTGACCCTACCCGCCGCATGCGTAACACTGCCCGATCCTGGAATGACTGGCTCTGTCTCGGGTTCCCCAAACAACCGTCCTTGAATCATGTGGTCGTCCTCTTGTAGGTCCGGTCCTCTTAGACCTCTATGACATTTTACTGCTTCCAGCTATAGAAGACTCAGCTACGTGATGTCCGTTGGTGGGTCTCCCAGCTGGTGACTGCTCAGTAAGAAAACTCTCCACTAAGAGGGCTCTATCTAACACCACCGCCTCTTTCAAGATGCTGAGTGAGATCATGGAAGCCCTGATTTCCCAACTGGGTCCCTGCTCAAAGGTCTGGGCCCTCAATAATGGGTCTCGCACCATATATGTGGAGTAGTGTGAGAGGTCAGTGAACCTCACTGAGTACTGAGCCACAGTCATGCCGCCCTGCTGCAGATGAAGGTTCTCCTATACGCGCACTGCGCGAAGAGTCACTGGAACAAACTCTGTGCGAAACAGGCTCTCGATGCCTACCCAGAGATGTGTCACCTAGTCGTGAACATGGAGCATCCAGCTCCATAATCTGTATGCTGCTGCCTATAGAAGACCGGCGGCACGGATCACCAAGAGATCGGTTGGTGTCCCTACTAGTCAAAAGACTATCACCACAGCCTCCATCCAATCCCCAAAAACATGTGGGTCTGTCTCTCCCCTGGACCTAGGTGGCCTCTGGCATATAAACTCATGCAACGCACTCAATCGGCATGCACTCTCTACTACTGGGGAGGGTGGAATTAGTGGCCCTATAGGTAATGGTACCGTTAGTTCCTCCACTGATGTCTCTACTGGAAGAGGGATATGCACTCTGGCCTCATTGCTCGGTTGGAAATCAGTGCATACTATATCTGGAAACCTAGTAGGATGTCTTCATAGAGGAATCCTATAAAGAAATAGGTGCTCCACATTCAAAACATTATACCTGGTGAGCTGACTCAAAGAGATCATAAACAAAACTCTTTTAAACACACACTCAATTAGTGTTTCCTTATACTGAGTCATAAATCAGAAGTTAGAGTCCTGGGGTATAGATACGTCGGCCGCCACAACAACACTGGTTTCCCTAAATTGATAACCACATTCACTACAATTAACACTATTTCTGTTAAAAAGAAAGATCATAGTCCTATGTTCTACGGTAGAACCGACTCCACTGATAACAATTTTTGACGACCCATCCCTCGGGGCCCGTGCCATAACTACCCCAAGCCAGCATTCCATAGGCTAGGGGATGGTGACAAGCACCGAAAGCGTATTCCCTAAAATTGGGAAGGCATTGTCTTTATAAACTATAAATAAATAAAACCAACCACAAATCTAGATATGAACTCAAGTAAACTAAAGAGTAAACAGAGTGAGTACAGTAAGTAAAAGGGGCGAAAAATACAATCCCAACTTGAAAGTACAAGGAAAACTGTAAAGTACAAGATGGATGATAGGTGAAAAGAAGCTCCTAGACGGTTCACCACGAATCCTACCTGAAGGGTAGGTACATCTTGCAAATATCCATCTCTTTATTTCACCTCATCTAATATCCACCTTCGAGCCAGCTCTAGTCTGGGTACTCTCGTCCTTAGTCAGCGTTATCCGTCGTCTGCACCAGGCACAAAAGGGTGCGGGCATAGCCTGTCCAGGTTTGAGTAAAACGATCCTCAGTAGGTCCCCTAAGACCCACATGGTCTCCCAAAATACACAAAGGATAAAACACAAATCATGAAGCCAACTGCCAACCTTACTTAGGTATATGCCCATACATATACCTAATTTACTAAGTATACCCATCTCAATCATGAGGAAACATAGGGTCCAACCCAAAAGCCCCAAGCTCAACCGTTCCTCAAAGGAAGGAATACCATGAAGGTAAGTACCACACAGGTATGCCACATAGAAGAATAGCACAAAGGTATTACCACGAAGAAGTGTACCACAAGGAAAGACTCAGCTCACTTCTAGTATGACATAAGTATATTAATAGATATGATTAGATGTAACTACTGAATCATCTTACTCTGTTAAGAGGATCTTTTAATGACTCAAAAAGGATTGCTCAGTGCTAACTCACACGGGATGGCATGTTGCTGACCCAAACAGGATCGCTCGGTGCTGACCCAAAACTTGATCGCTAGGTGCTGATAGGCACATGATCGCTTGGTGCTGACCCACAAAAGATCGCTCGGTGCTGACCCACACAGGATCACTCGGTGCTCACCCACACAAGATCAGTCGGTTCTGGCCCAAACAAGATCTCTAGGTGCTGAGCCACATATGATCGCTCGGTTATAACCCATACATGATCTCTATCTGTTGACCAACACATGATCTCTAGGTGCTGACCCCCACAAGATTTATCTTCATTCTTCACGTCACAGCCAGCTTCAGAGTCCCCGCACTAAACTTGCTTGTCTCCAAGTGGTTCCTCTCCACAAGCCTTTGGTCGATACTATAACTTCCATGAAGTCTCACGAAGAATTATCTCAAAGTACCTCCATGTAATAGGGGTATCAACGCAGTAGACGGTGCATCAATCGGATGCCCCTTCTGTATGTTATTAGCATTTTTGTCCCGAGGTCCCGGTTGGATACATGATAGATCCAACCCGACTATTCCCCACCATTATTCAAATATTTAGTGGGGTATACCAAAGGGACTGTAATGCTCCAAGGTTTTTGGAACTACAGACGGTTGGTCAAACAGATGCCCGGTGCCAATAATATGGCTGAAAGTGCGTAAGTGTGTCGATGTGGGTCCGGTTCCGGTCCGAACCAGTTGGACAGACCCAGCTTGGCCTAGATTGTGTAGCAGCCTACGGGGCAGTGGAGGCCGCAAGGGCGGTGTGGCCATGGGGGGCTTGGAGGGCCGCGAGGCGGCAAGCCCACAGGGCGGCACGGAGGGCCGCGGGGCAGCACGAAGGGCCGCTGGGTGTCGAAGCCATAGGGTGACGGGAATGCCGCAGACGACAGAGGTCACGGGGTGTCGCCGACTGTGGACGGGAGTCGTTGCAGGCAGTGGGGGCTGTGAATGGTGGAGTCTGTGGGTAGTGGGGTCCACGGATGGAATAGGTCACCGAAGGTGGAGGTCACGGGCGGCGGAGGCCGCGGGTGGCGATATTAGAGGACGGCGGAGGCCACGGGGTGGTTCCATTGTGACGTCCCCTTCACCGCAGCCGGTGGTGGTGTCGACCGCCATTCTCGAGTTCCACTAGTGCCAAACGCTGACACCACTCATTGTCACCATATTGAATAACACACCAATAAATAAGAATGACGGAGGTGTCGGGACACGTTTTTTGGCTGGCACTCTCCACATTATGGAAGTAGCAAGCGGCTCCACAAAATCCTGAATCAAGAACGTCAAACTATACAATTTCATACGAATTCTAGATCAACTCGTTTTGGTTAAGCCGAGTTCTCCATGATTTCCATGAAGGAGGAATTTAATTGAGAAATTAGTTAATTAAATAACAACCCCTAACTAGATTGTTCATTGACGTTGGCGCGAGAAAGAAGTCGAAGAAGGAGAAGGGGGTTATAATGATTGTTCCTTCAGACACCATGATTCGATGATGGCTCGAATGTCGTCCACTTCCATGATTTCCAATGAACGCTCTTCAATGATGTTCTTCATTGGAGAACTTTCTCCCACCAAGGAACTTCTTTTCCAACCAAAAATCTTCCCAAAAAAGAAGTTCTATTATAATTTAATTAATTATATTAATTATGTTGGAAAGTTGGCATAATTAAATGGCCCAATTAATGAATGGTGATGGAAAAATTCAATGTTGAAGGGATTCCATGGTTTATCACACATTAAGAGGGAGTTTAATGGGGCTTTAGTCTCGGGTGGTCCCTACCACCATAACCTCACAAGGGAGGTATAGTTTGGGTGGTCCCCACCTCCATAACCTCACATGGGAGGGTTTTCTCTGGTGGTCCCCACCTCTCAACATCCACATGGGAGTTCCAAAAAAATTAAAATGTTACAGAATTTTATTTTATTTAATTCTTTCATGAAAACCCAAATTCTATCTTTCATTCTCAACCTACTACGGTCGAGGTGAAGGTCCCCATAAGAAATTAATGGCGCAACGAGTTCAACGGTGCCCTGATATTTCAATTCCGAGCTGCGGTTCAAAACATACAAAATCCCACTCGAACATTTACTGAACGTACCCAAAAAAATTTCAGAAATTCATTCTGGGCACTCCGGGCCTCGGAATCACGCATCGTCAATTTTCGCATACTCGTAAAATTCCCATTTAATTAAAAAAATTACAAGGAATTTTCGGGTCTTTACATAATCAAATTCCTGGCCAATAGTATCATTATTTAGGAAATACTAAATTTATTTTATCATTTATATATAAATAAAATATTTCCTATAAGACAATTTTATTGCAATAAATTTTATATAAAAATGTTTTTTAATTATAATAGAATATATATATATTTTACAAAAATTAATATTTTTCTTTATTTATGTTAAAAATATATTATATCATACTCCTCATTTAATAATGTTTATGTAAAAATTTTATATAATGGCGATTGATTAATTAAAAGAAGAGACCAGAAATTAGAACAACCAATTTTTCATTTATAAATTAATATTCAATTTAATAAAAATTAGTTTCTAGATACAGAACACTTTATTGTGCCATTATAGGATTTATGGGTAAATATGTAATGATTTAACTCTCATGGGGAGGTTTTACCAACATCAATTTGGTGGTGATCTCTACTAAAAACAACTTCTCGGGTTGGTGCTCTTTCTTGAGCCTCACTTGTTGATGCTCCTCTTGGGATTGGTCAAGTTAAGACTCCAATAGTGTTACCAAGCTCCAATTCTCTAATAAATGATCTTTATATGGTATGATAATCCAAGTCAAGTCCACTATTTCCCCCTTTTGCTTCAATTATCACTCAACACTACCCTTAATATTTTATAATCATAATGGTCACCTTATAGAGGCTACATTTTCAATAGTTAAAAACCATAACAATCATGTTGACAAATGTTTTTATGATAGTAAAATCAATATGGTTACTTTTCCCATCATACACTATATATACATCATCTTTCACATACTCATTAATCACTCATGCATTTACAACGATTCTATAATTACCTTGACAATTTTTATTATATTTCTAAAGATAATTTTACATTTTACTATGTTTATAGAAGGGGTATTTATAATGTGACAATAATTTCCTAAAGAGATTACATTAGGGATTGAATTATTCATTTATGTTTATCTATCATCACTCTTATTACCTATTATATTAAATATTATTCCATGATTTCTATATAAATTAAATATACTTTATATGTGTATATATTGTGAAATATAATAAGATATTCATTGTAAAGTATGAGTTAGTTTGTTAATAAAAAGAATAATGTTTTAATTGTTATAATGATGTTTTAAATCCTCTAATTCTATAATATTGATAACCAGGTCAGTCCTAGGATAACTTCATTGAGTCTTATCTCCACCAAGATGAGATTTCTAGAAAATATAGATCTTCCAAAAGAAATCATACTCTAATAAAATAATTGGGTTAGATGATGACCACCACTAATAAGAGTCTCTATATGATGTGGTCATGTTAGAAAATACACTAGTAACCCTAAATCTCTAACTAACAATACAACAAGAATAAGATGGATCACACTGATGTTAATAGATATGAGTTCCAAAGTAGATAATCATTATATAGTTTCTTGAATTATATCTGTAATTTTAAAATCATATCCATGCATCACTTGCATCTACACAATTCTCAGATTACAAACACCTAACCTCTAATGGCAACCTGTTGTAGATGGTGGTGAATATGGATCAATGTTTTTTACCTCTAAATCCACAAATTATTTCATTTTTACCTCTTCCAATTTAACCTTTTGGATGGATTTCATGTCCAATTTCGAGAAGCCTCACATGCTGATTCAACCTTTTATGTGGACGTATATACACGATACTATTATGACTTAACATGGCTACTCTCCAATTCAGAAAAACTCAGTCCATTTTTCCTCTGAATCCACAAGGATTGCTGAGATACCATTAAATACACACATCATGATGTGGTACTAAGAATTTATAATTTTTTCACATAACATAAATTAAAAAAACTCTCAGAATCAGAATTTCTATTTCATATGGAACTATGTTCGTAAAACATCATCATTCTAGGAAATTTAATTAATTCAATTATATTATAAAACTTATAACCAGAACAAATATAATTAAAACATACTTTAACCTAGGTATACGGTGAAACATAATAAATTATTGAGATAAGAAACAATAAATTAGAGAAAAAGTTTTCAATTGACAATAGAATAATTATCAATGGATTATAAAAAAATGAGATATGTGGGTTTCCAATAAATGCCATGATTGATTAAATATGATTATAAAATTATAATAAGAGAAAATAAGGCATGATATAATAATCTTATATAAAAGTATAAATTTCATGAATGAATAATTTATAAATCAAGTTATATACCTATCATAGCAGGTCAATTCATATTTTTCCACTTTAATATGAAAATATTCATAAATATTATAAAATCAATACATGATTGACTCATTTAAATAAAAATGATATCAAAAGAAAAAAATTTACCTTCTTGATAAATAATCTAAGAATCAATATAAAAAAATTTAGGGTATTCATATAATGGATAATATATGGTATGTGGTTTTTTTAATAATTTCCTCATTAAATTGAATGTATGGGTATCTAGTTGAACACCTATCAATCAGAAGAATGAAGTATATGGTATTCTTAATGAAAATGCATTTGAATAAATGTTATCAATTTTTATTTAAAAGTAATGAAAGACAATGGTAGTGATATTTCATTCCGGTCATATATATTCCATTTCAACCGCAATAATCATTTTTATAGAAACATTAAAAAATGATTCATAAGATTATTTTCACATATGATATGTTTGTTTGAAAGTCACCATTAAAAGAAAAAAAAGGTATCTAAGAGCGGAAACATAATAATTAAAAATATATATATAATTTATTAGTGGAATATAATATAATGTATAATTTTTTTAAAAAAAATTATTAGATTTTATGCACCGTTGAAATAAATAAAAAAAACATAATTTTTAATGAAGGATATAAATGTAATATTATTTTTAAAAATTGTAAAATAATTAGAAAATATAATGTAAAAAATTTCATTCAAACTAATGATAATAATAATAAAGGGGAAAATGAAATATAAATCTGTAACGGTGTTTTCATAAATTTTTTACATTTCTATAATAATATGTAACTAAATTACATTCATATTTAATTTTAAAAAAGTTATAATATAGATTTAAAGATTTATTTTAATGAAAAATTCTTAAAAATGTATCCTTAAATGTAAATGAATTTACAACATAGGAAACTTTAATATGAAGATAAGAATAAATGTAACAGTTCAATTATAAATATTCTAGGGTTTAACACAAGGGAATTATATTAATTGAACCATGAATATATGAGTATCATAATAATTGGAAAGAGAAAGAATCATAGAGAACATAAGGGAAGTATATTTGGTTGAATGAAAAATGAAGTGATAGAGGGGTGAAAGAAACATGACCTCAATAATGATAAAGATCATGAGAGACTCCTTATTAATGATGTTATGTATGAACCATAAATAAATAAGAGAGGTTAAGAGACAGGAATAACTCAAAATTTAGGGATATTAATTATGATATTCATTATAAAATATAATATATAATATGATATATAGAATATAAAAACATTTTTTTAAGAATGGATATTTGGAAGAGAAACTCCCCCACCTTGAGTCCTGAATCACATCATATGTCATCTAATTTTTCCAAAAAGAAAATTATATTAATTATTTTTTTAATTAATAACATTTTAAATAATTAATTCCTTACTATTATTATTCATAATTCTATTATTATAATCTAATTTTCATTTGATAGATTAATTTTTCTTGTATCATTCTTTTTGAGGTAGATTCGTTTACCATACAAACGAATATTCAATATAGTTTTAGTGGTAGGAGATCATTTTTCCAATAGTTCCATAAGAACAATATGTTTATAGGTATAGTTTCCATATAATTTAATGTTTAAATTAGATCAATATTTCAATAAATTCAATAAAATTATTTGAAATTGATAAATATTTTTTCATGTGCGTGTTTCGGCCAGTTAAAATGAATTTGTTTTTTCACATTTAATATAAATATTAATAAGAATAATTTACCACTATATAATCATATAATAGATATTATCTTTATATTAATGTTATATTTAATCATGAAATCAGTTTATAAGAATATCCATGAAAGGCATATGTGAAAAATAAATCACCGTCATTCACCAAGGTATAGTAAACCCACCATGAGTGAATAGTGATTTTGAAATAGTTTAAAAGAATAAAAATAAAATTATAAATATTTGATTTTAATAAAAATAAAAGAGTATAATTATAATAATATTTTCATGTTACTTTTAAATATTATTTATGTTACTTAATGTTGCAAGAGATCAATTGGAATTAAATGTCATAGTTTTTGAAACCCATATTTTGATAAAGTAATGGCTCATGAAATGGGTTTGTTGAGAGGGATTGAGAATTTTATCATTGATAAAATTACAAGTGATTTTTAATAATATTTAAATATGATCACTCAAGAAGAAAATAGTAGTTTTAAAATAATCATAAGATAAAATATTTTCAAATAAAAATTCATGTAAGGCTTTGAAACAATGACTTCAACATGATAATGACATATGAAAAATGGATTTATGAGATGTAATGGGTGATATATAATATATAATATCTAAAAATTAGGAAAATGAAATTTAATTATAAGATTTTAAATCTATAAATATGATGATATAATGATATTTTAAAATAAGTTTTGAAAAATAAAGGGATAGAATGAAGAGGCAGTACATTAGTTTCTAAAATTTCTCTTTTGGATTGAGTTCAAAACCATCCAAAAGTAAATTTTCAATATAATGAGGACATTGGAACATGTATATTGGAGTTAAGAAAATTATTTTTGTAGATCATTAGGTAAGTAAATAATTTTATATGTTAGTAGAAAGGGGTGGAGATAGGGTTTTTTTATATAGGCACAATGTTATTTTTGAATAAACTAATAATTAGTTTATTATTCTAGATCAAGAAATGAATAGTCTTTTATTTTTATGAATTTTATTAGTGTATGATTATAAATTTTAGGTTTATCTTATATTTTATCACATTAAAAAAATGAAAATTAACCTGAAAATATTTTTAAAAAAATAAATAATCAAAAATAATTTTTTATTAAAATAAAATTTAACATAGGTTTTGAAAAGGGATTTATAAAACTAAAAAATAAGTAAATTATTATTCCATGAATTATTTTAACCAATAAATAGAAAAAATTAATGGTTTTATAAATTTTAGTAAATATTTATATCATTGTGATGTCATAAAACATATAGTATTTAAAAAAATATTATTTTCCAATATTCCTCAAAATATAATATTTTTCATCAAATTTTAAAAAACACTAAAATAATTTTGATATAATTTTCCAAAAATTATTTTCAATTTTATGGAATAAAAATTCTCCAGAATGATAATTCTATTTTCTATTAAAATATTATAATAAATGGAAAATATATTACCGTGAAAAATATATTATTTATTTTTCTATGAGTGATTACATTTCAATTTGTTTTTATTAATTAACTATTATATGATTGATAATTAGTTATTTATACACATAAAATATAAATATCATAAAATTCATCATATATTTAATATACATTTAGCTTTTAAACAACTTTTATGAAAATAGTTTTTATCTAGTGAACATTATACATTGTAACTACAGTGTTATAGAAATCACCATATTATTTTTATATTTACTATCTCATACAAATTTAATATCAATTTTTTTATAATATGAAATTATATATAGATATATGGGAAATTAAATTTTCAAATGATAAAATAGATACGTCACAAAAAATATTTTACTGTAAAACACATTACTTAACATTTTCAACTTATATTTTTCATGAAAGATTCACATAGAATATGATAATAAAAATTAAATTAATTATCATTTAAATAGATTATTTTTTTAGTTTCAAATTCCAACATAACCATTTATTTTATCACATGATGCAAAAATATTGTATCATGAGATTACTTCATTACTTTTAATGGTTATATGTTATAAATATATCACTATAAAAACAGTTTCCATAACATGGTAAAAACATTTATTCTAATGGTTTCATCTCTATTAAATTGAACATATAAAACCATAAATAATATTAATATAGTTACCAATAAAACTATATGAGTCAAAATTATTATTAATATAATAAAATTGATTATATAAGTCCATTTTTAGTAAATTATTACTATTCCTAAATCTTATTATAATGCATGAGTTAAGAATACTTATTTATTATCTATTCGTTTCAATATTTATAATTGTAATACATTGATACGTTTTAATTTTTTTTGAAAAGAATATATAAATATAAGAAAAGTGCATAATTTCATAATTTTATTATAATAGACAAATATTTTATAATTATTTCATAAAATTTCACTACTAAATTTCATTTAATAATTATGTAAAAAGTTATATTTTCATATCATAAAAATATAATTTTAATATTTTAATTTTAGGGAATAATTTTATAAACATATTTCTTAAAAATATATTATTTTAAAATTTACCCCTTAAAGAAACAGTGTCCTTACAATTTCTACTCATTGATAAACTCTTATCTAGGTTTTTTTCTAATATTAAGAAACAACATCACTAAAATATATGGTTATCTTAAAACATTATGTATATTAGGGTTATTATATGACTCAATGAAAATTAATTCGCAATGTTAACGTTGTGTAATAAAAAATGTTATACATAACCCAGTAATCTATAACCTATGTTATTTTTCTAAGGTTTTATATTGAATTTTTTCTTAATCCTAATTCCCAAAAATATCTAAAAATAGTAATGATACCTGTTGATATTCCTAAAGATCCACATTTCCTAATCTGTGTAAATATACATAATTTTTTCACAAAACATGAATCACAATCAACTCATGGATTTAAAGGTTTGGTTCTCACTGAAAATAATTACATAATACATAGTGAAACAATAAAATTTAATAAAATCATATATCATATACCATATATAATATTTCCAAATATCATTAACACCAATTAGGACCTAGGGAAATGGATAATCAAAAGAAATGATTAAACTCAAATGCACAGTATTGGGAAATATATCATCATTGAGATATAAATAAAATATAAATAAATCAAATGTAAGTGATATACATGATCAAATAATAAGATAATAAAAAATTATAATGAGTCATTATATCACAATAGTACATCATATTATAGAATCATTAAATGAAAGATCATGAATGTAATGAATATACCTATAATATCACTCCAAGGGAGACTACGCCTCCTTGGATGGTCTATTATTGTCATCCCCAATGGTACAAATTTCTTTATTTAATTATAATGGGGAACATATATAATTATGAAATTCATAAACATTTGTAAAATATCCTTTCCAAGACCACCATAACATTTTGGAAAAATCTAACCACATCTAGATAACATATAAAGATGTCAATAGATATAAATAATTACCTAATTGATTAGGGTGAAATAGAATGTTATTCCCACCCATATTCATAATTATATCACAATATATATTATTTTCATATGAATATGAAATTAATCATAAATTCATTAAATTCATAGAATGATTGAATAATGAAAATAACTTGATCGTAAAATGAAATAATTTTGATATCTGGCCATGCACCCTCAAATCATGATAATGTATCATTTGATATTCAAACTATAAATAATAAAAATAAAACTAATGAATCAATAATTTTCATATTCAATCACATGTATGGGTTTCTAGGTGAGTACACTTAAATCGGAAGAAGGAGGTATGAGGTATTATCAAAATAAATTCATTTCTAGAAGGGTTACCTATTATTGTAAGACAATAAAGAAATAAAATGTTTGTGATATATCACACATCCCCTAGAAATTTCATTTCTACAACACCACATATATATATGAACTTGGATAATGAATTAGAGGATTATTTTTCCTTTGGAACAATTTCTATGAAAGATATTACTTACGAAAATAAAAATTAGGAAATGTTAAAATGTTGGAACAAAAAAAGAGTCCTAAAATAGAAGAAAATCAATTAGATAAACATAAATATATATAGATGCTTTGAGATAACAATTAGTTTATTTTTACACACTATTGAAATAAATAAGGCATGTTTCATATTTAAGGAAGGAAATACATAAAATATTTTATTAAAAGATAAAATATATTTTAAAAATGAATAATGATTATAAATTGTAATATAAAATAATATTTTTAAAAGGACCTTAATAATAATAAATAGAAAAATATAAGGGAAATATTAAGAAATAAATCATATCATTATTTTTGTTGTTGTCATTAAAACTGACTAATAAGTCACATTCGAAGGTAATTTTCCAAAGGAGATAATAAGTATTTAAAAAATATTTTAATAAAAAATTCCAAATAATATAACCTTGAAAATAAATGAATTTATAATATAAGAAACATGGATAGAAAGATAAAAAATAAATAGTTTCTTTAATATTAATATAGTGTTTGACTTAAAGGGATTATTGAAGGGGGAACATAAATACATGATTCTCCTGAGAAGAGAAAGTATAAGGTAGAATAAATAACATAAAAGAATAATATTATGATGTTAATTTTTCTTTTTTGTGTTTTTATTTTTCGAATGGTCATGTCATTATATGTTGGGTGATTAAGTGAAGATCCATCAAAAAGATGAGGTGAATCTATTGCCCATACATTGAATTATAGAGTAAAGGAGTTGGATTCCATTAGTGAAGAAAAAACAATTAATATATTGGAAAATTATTTTGTATGTGATGGTTAGTTTGGAAGAATACCCTCACATCAGATGACTTTTATGATGGTTTGTAATACTTGATGATAAGTGTTGATGAAAGGTTATCAGCACTGTCTATAATAGTCTCTATTGGAATATGGATTCGGTATGGTGGATAAAGAAGAATTAGTGTTAACTAGGTTAAAATCTATATAAAATTATATTTTTGATAAATAAGTATTTAATAAACCATCCACAGATTCTTGCATGAGGATTTGGAAATGTAAAAATGTGAGGTTAAATGAAGGTTGTTGGACTGCAAAGTTGGATATCGTGTAAATATTAAATTGAATGAAGTTAAAATTGGATCAAGGTATTTAAGAAGGATATATTGGAGTTGGAAAACCATAATGGGGTTATTAATAACATAAATACTCTATTTTTTTTAATGATCGTCTTTTGGCATATTGTTTTTTATCACTGGTTGACAGATAGAGCTAAGTGGAAGTAGAGATCTTAAAATACTCTAACTTGTGTTTTCACCAAAAGTAAATTACTGATAATAAAGATTAGTGGTTTGGAGTATTTATAATAATTAAAATATTTATTTGAATCAATTATAATGTTATTTAATGATATGGAAGGGTTCTAGAGATGACTTGATGTGAATTTAACCAAAATTGTTGAAATCTAGAATTAGGATTTTGATATAGAAAAATAGAAATTTCTGGATTTTTTAATGGCCATATAAGTCATGTAATCTTTTTTTAAGATTTTTTATAGAAAATAATCCCATATATTTAAATTTCATTAATAGAAATGTCTCTGATTGATTGGTACATTTAATGGTTATTTAACATCAGTTTAAAGGACTTTGATTGTGTAATATTGAATTCCTTATGTGTAATGGTCAATGTAAGCATGAATTGGAATATATGTAATAGCCATATTAGTATCTTCGTACGTTTCCTTTATAATTACATAATTTTCATCTAAATTTATGTAATTTAATTATTCATATTCATAAGTTTACTTTTATTTGTTAATAGTTCAATATCAAGGTGCACTATGTCTAACAAACCAGGGTAAATAAAAAATATATGTAAGTGTAACAAATGAGTATTCTAGAATATTTGAAATTATCATGAAACAGATTGGGATAATTATTAAAATGGGTTTAGAGGATAAAAAATAAGTTAATATTGATACAAGATCTAAACATTTGATACGATTATCATCAAGTTGTAGTGAATAATATCAATTAAAAATGGTGTTTGAAAAGATTTTAAAGTAAGAAAATAGAGTTTCTAGATTTATCTAATTCTGTTAAAATATATTTTTAAATATGGAATAGGGGATTCTCATTTATTAAAATTAAAATTGATTTTTATTTTATATTCATGATTAAGAAATGAAATATTAGATTGGATTGATTTCTGATCAAAGAAATTAAACGTGAAGCTAAAATATCAAAATAATTTAATCATGAATTTAATTTTGGGAGATGATATTGGAGGTGATTTATTGTATATTTAAATATAAAAATAGATTATTGATTTGAGATAAATATAAATAAATGTGTTTTGATCTAATATTTTATATTTTCATATTTAATTGTGGATTTTATATATGTTTTTTTGAATATGTAATGTTAAAATAAAGTGATCCATGCTGTAAAATGATATTTTTTTATAACTTAAATATAATCATGATGTTTGTTTTATTGTGTTTTCATATGTGAAGATGAGAAGATGAAGAATAAAATGGAATCCTTTTAGAAGAATATATAATACATGTTCCTTAATGGGAATATAAAATGAAAAATAAACAGATAATTACACTCATTTCATTTTATAAGAGACAACATGTGGAGGGAATAAAATAGATCTTGGGTGATACTCAATTACAAACTATTGAGTGAAATGAGAGGATAATTTGTACTAATTTGCAATTATTTCTCAATATTAGAAATGTATAAAATATTATCTATGGTGACCTATATATAAAATGTAAATGAATATATACCGTATTGTTATTGAGAATTTTTTTCCTCAAACATTGTTGTTTGAAACATATTAACATCCTCGGGAAGTATAAAAACATGCATTATAATTTTATATTGTTATGGAGTTAAGAAAATAAAGGTATTAATGTTGATGAAGGAATAGAATTCTATGAAATTTATTATTATGGAACTTTGAAAACAAATGAATTTATGAGATATTGAAAATACTACAACTATTAAAATTTGAGTGATCCGTACTTCAAATATTAAAAATATGCTCAATACAAGAACATAATAGAAGCTCAAATAATTAGTGAGGGGGAGTGGTTAGACGATTTATTGAATTATCTCTGCAGTTTTTCTAGATGAAGTGACCATGTTTTATGTTCAAAATATTAAATAACTAACAAAATTCTAGGACACTATTGTTGAGGAACGAGATACTTTTTTGATTTATTGGAATCCCTTTTCAAATTCAAGTTTGAATTCAAAATATAAAGAAGGAAAAACTCTTGTATACATAGTGGGAAATTTGGGATCTGGTGAGACTCTATGTGTAAGATCCCAAAATTTTTCAGATTTTTCTCAAGCAATATTTCTTGTACTCCTTTGTCCTTAATGGAGTCATTTTCTTGGGTAATAATTTGGGTGTGTTTGGGTGTAATTTTGAGAACACATGAATGAAAAATGGGTTTTCGTAGTTGGAGGACGGTTAGGTAAAACCATGCACCCAAGATCAGCTAACGGTGCAAACCCATGAACAGGGGATTCACATGGATAAACCATAATTTGAAAATAGTTCACCCTAAAAGTATTATCCTTGAACCCTTAAAATAATAGGCACATTGTTGGTGTACAGTTAAGGATAATTGTGTGACACTGTCTAGCTAATAATGTGTGGGATTTAAGTGAACCTGATTTTAATTTTTAAAATCGCACAAACCCTCATTCCTCACATAATTTGACACCCATTTCACCATAGGAGGACTTACACATTTTGGATATCTTTAGATGAATTTCATGTCCTCCTAAACTCTATTTTTAAATAATGAAATCCCAGATAGAATACTTCTTCTCCCCCAGTATGTGAATTCTTCTCCCATTCTTCCCTTATTCTTCCTCCATTCCTTATGAATTCATTTTGTGATGTAATCCTCTATATTGTTTAGATATATATCTATTTGGTGAGATCCTGATCTTTTATATTAGATCTAGATCTATATTTTCATGATCTATATTTTTTATAATATTAATTTATGGTTTTTAGATTTAGATCTAGATCTATGTCATTATGCCTCTCAATTTTTAGGGATTCACATTTTGAGATTATTCGTTGATGAATTAGGTTAGGGGATCTAATATATAATTCACATATATTTTTATTTTGATAAATGTATGAATGTAATTATATTTCTGGAATTGATTATCAAATAGAATTCATAGATGGGGTTAATTAATGTGTCCAATTGATTAATTAGATTATTGTTGAAATTGATGCTTAATTTGGATGGAAATAATGATACTACGTGGTTTTTAAATTAGATAATTAATTGTGAAAATAATTATGATTTTTATGGGCTATCAATTTAGATAATTAATTGGAGGATTAATTATGAGATTTAGGAATGAGGGATTTAGATAAGTAATTTGTGTATTAATTACATGCTATTCAGATAAATGATTTGAGATAATTAATTGATGAATTAATTAAGAGATTTCAAGATATATGATTTGAGATAACATATGGTAAATATATTATGAGATATTTATTTCATCAGTTGATATAGTTAATGGTAGATTAATTATGAGATATCGTAATAGTGAGTATGATTAAATAATTGATAAATTAATTAATGTTTGTTGAGATATGTGTAATATTCAGATGTTGTTTATTTTTGTTTTATTAAATGGTAAATGGTAACATGCACATTTGGACATGTATTTTGAATGGTAACTGGATCATTCAATTAGGTGTTATTAAATTTTATGTCGTAACATAGACATTTGACCACGTATTGTGATTGGTAACAATGTCATTCAATTATGTGTTATTAAATAGTAAATGGTAACATTGATATTTGACCAATTATTAGAAATGGTAACATGATCATTCAATTATCTGATATTAAATGGTGAATGGTAACATAGAAATTCAACTATGTATTATGAATTGTAACATGGACATTCAGAAAATTGATATCCCTTATGGATGGATAAGACTCTAATAGGGGCCGAAACTGGTATTAATATTTCGTTGTCCTAAGGAACCTTGGGTTTTATGTAGTTAAATATATTATTTTTGATAATGTGATAAACTATTTATTTTTGAATTATATTTATATGTTATATAACTGTATAAACTATTGTTGACTAGATTTTTTTTATAAAACAATGGTTCTGGCTTACTAAGTTGTACTCTCACCCTAATTGGGATACCTAGTCGATACTCGAATAGATTTCATGGTTATAGGATAAGTTAATCGAAAAGGCCCTGTGTTAGATGGCTAATTTGGGGATGGATCTTGGGTAAGGGAACTAGATGTGGTTCATGGCCCTTATAAGAGTTGTCAGTTTCAATGTTTTTAGTTTTCTTTTTAGAGATTTAACACTTACATTAGCATGCCATGTCTGCTACATTATATAGATATTGTATTTCCTGCTTTGATTATCTTGACATATGGGTATTTTCTATAGTTATATATGATTCCGATATTATTTAATATTTTCTCATTTGTGTATTACACATATAAAAGAGTCTATTGTCTCCCTGGTATTGAATTATCATACCATTGATGCATGTTTACAACCTCTTCCATTCAAGGTGGAATTCTTGAGGTTATGTGACTGACCGACTCGGGGTACCGGTGTGAGGCACCCAGGTGGAGACATTATAAGGTGGTATGAGAGCCCAATTTTCATTTCCTTTTCTTTTTTTGTACTACATGGTAAAGGTAAATATGATAATATGAATATTTGGTCCTTGATAATGATCTCATCCAATACAGTTGCAAACCCATGTACAGGGTAAAATCCATATACCTAGGGTGGGATTGTTGATATTTTTGTTTGTTGTAAGAGTAAAATATTATTTCACCTCGACAAACACACTTGTTTTTTGATGTGATAATTGTCACTTAATATTTTTGAAAATTAACTTGTCACATTGTATTACATTAGAGAAGAGTTTGAATGAATCATTTTAGGAGCTCGGAATTATTTCATGGCATGCATCATTCTAAGCACGTAAGGGAAAATGGGTTTGGGGGAAGTTATTGACCATAATTTCATCTTCCTTTCTTGTGAAGTAAAATTGAAAATAGTTCCTAAAATGAAATTGGAAGTGGTAAATTGAATCAATACTATGGATAATTGTTTGTATAAATTGGATAATTCAATAATGAGAATGACCTTTGATAACCGAGACCTAGGAGTTGGGTGGTTAAGGGTAATGATAGAGCCTTTTTTTATCTTGTGGAGATACTCAGGGAAAATACATGTTATGAATTTTTGAGATTATTATTCATACATAAATGTGATTGATGTTTTTTCAGTTCCCTAGAACATGTATTTTTTATTTTATAGATTTTCCTCCATGACGATGATTGTTGAGATTATGACAGGAGGTTATGGCGGTAGATGGTATACTAGTAGTGGAACATGAGGCAATGATATGTCCAAGTGAGGAATCAATAGAGAACATCACTTGCTTCATGTAATTTTTTGAAAGAGACCTATGATAGGTCATAACGATCATGTTTGAATTGATTAGGTTGTTTCAGATGCATCACCCTCTCACATTTACATAAGATGATAGACATGATGGAGATGAGTTATTTGTTGATTCTATCAAGAAGATATTTGGCCATTTTGAAACACCAACTGGGGGTTAATATTTCTTCTTAAATGCTATGAGGATCATAGAAGCACTAGTGGGATATTCATGCATGTACTAGATAGGCTGATGGCACGATATGGAATTATTTTTGGAGAATTTGATGGATCACTTCAATCTAGTGATGCTAAGGAAGGAAAGGGAAGTGGAGTTCATGCGTCTCACTCAAGAGGCATGTTCGAGATTGAGTATATTGGTCTCTTCCTAGATATGTTGTAACATCCTAGGTAAATAATTAATAATACATTTTCATATTTATAAATATTTGTGCATAAAATGTTAATATTACTTTAAAGGTAATGCTATGTCTGATGGCGTACCCAGTACGCAATAATGAATTTCTTTGAAATCATATGTTTCAGACTAATAATATTATAATATTATTTTAAATGGTAGTTAACGCCTATCCATTATAATGGAGGTAATAAATAGAACTAACTAGAAAATGATTATATATATTTGTTAAATATTTTTACATTTATCCAATAAAAGTTTGTGGCTTAAAATAAGAAAAGAATTCGATTTTAAGCATAAATATTCTAATGTTCTTTTAAAGGTCGATTAACCTCCTCTTGATGTTGAGCCCTTATTGAAACTACATTTTTTCAATTTTATATGTTATATTTGACAAAATAAAATCCTTCTTTAGAATTGGGACATCAAAATTTACTTTGTCTGAATTTTTGTTATTTTCCCGATAATGTTCATTCTTTATCGAATACAGAAAATGTTGTATTTTAATTCAAAGCCTCCTTTTTATCTAATTTATTTATATGGTTAGATTATATTTTTAATTTTTTTTAATGTTTAGTTGAAATATATTTTTACCATTTAATCCAATGGTGTTCATTGAAATTAATTTTACTTTGAAATTGGGCATAAACAAGTGTCAATCTTTTGATAGATATTGTTTCATAAAAACACGCTATTTGTTTTGACAGTGGGAATTAATTATAAAATTAATTAATACAACGTATATTATTCTAATTTGGTAAAATGGAAATAATTTTTTAATTTGGAATATCAAATTTACTTTGCATATTTTTTTGGTATTTTTCTGACAAATGTTACATTTTAATGAATAGTGAGAAACACAGCATTTTACTACAAAAATGTTTCTTCATCTAATTTAATTATATAGTTTCATGGTCCTTTTAATTAGTTTTAAAGTGTAATTGAATTATGTTTTTTTCACTTAATACAATGTTGTTTATTGTATGTAATTTTACATTGCAATTGGATGTAAAAACAAGTCAATCTTTTGATAAATATTTACTCCTTCAAAACTCATCTTTGGTTATGACAACATGAATTATTTTCAAATTAATTAATTCAATTTATGTGTTTGGAATTAAGTAAAATGGGTTCCATATTTGGAATCCTATTTTCCAAATTATTAAATTATTACTCTTTTGTTTTTGAACATTATGAATTGTAACGATAGTAATTATTTGTAATTATCACAATTAATTAGTAATCGGGAGTTAAGGGTAGTAAAATAATATCATAATAATATAAAATGACCCCAACATGTGTTCAAATCCTCTTTTTTTGAGTCATGTCCTACCATGGTATGCTTCTTACCGAACTGGAGGGCCCATAGAGTCACATGGGTGTAATAGTGGATTTATGATATAAACTTTTTAAAAGAATAGAAATATAACAAAGCTTTGTATATCCGAAGTAAAACAATATTAATTTTGATTACATAAATTATCTCTGAGACTATAAATATTCATTGGAAAGCTAAAACTATTTCTTACATCATTTTATTTTTTTTTTAATTTTTAGACATTAAATAAATAAATTTATTTATGACACCATGATGATGTTGTGATTACCTCGCTAATGAACACTTTAAATAAAATGAAAATATAAGGTAAAATCTAAGACTTAAACCTGTCAAAAACATATTTTATGGGTTGATTTAGAACATTTATCATCTTATCTTCTAAATAGATCATTTTGGGACATTTAAAATCCGAAAACCATTTTATAATAACGTAACATATCAAGAGGTTCTAAAATTTACCCTCCTCCCTCTTAAAAAAGGCCCCCACCTCTACCCCCTTACCCACACCTCTCAAGACCATAGATAGTCCAAAATCAACTCATATTATCTCTCAACATCCATATCTTACTCCTTGGAGGCTCACTTTAGGCAGAAGAATTTCCAGGGAAGCCTTTAGCTTAAATCAAAAATATTTACCCGATTTAGAGGTAATGTCTTCTCTCGAGTTTCTTTCTTTTATTTTATTTCTTTACTAACCACTATATTATTGTTATTTGATCCAATAATAACACCAATATCCTAAATATACTAGGATTTTGTTATTAAAATTATTATACCTACACATACACACATCTCCGTCTAATGGTTAAAGATCATACTGTTTCTGTGGGTGGCGAATTACTACCTCACGAAATAATGATTGTTCAATATTATTTTAACACATTTCATGGTGTCCATTATGATTCCAATGTATTTATATATGATATATATGATATTTAGTTTTTCTATATTCTTCTGAATTTTATTTTTAAATCACATTTTTATTCTTTTCATGTTGTGGAACTGCGATAATTTCATCTGAGGAAGTGTGGACTACCGCCACCTCAAGTGATGTGACTCATTCATGCCAAACCTGGAATTTATAAAGAATGTAATTAATAATCTTATGTTACCAATATAAAATAAATATTATACTGTAATTATAATATATATATGTCTCATTTAGTTTTAGTTCCTTTAATATGACAAAGAAATGAATGTAGTGTTCATGCGTACGTACGACCTACCGTCTACATGAACGGTGCATTTCATTTTTTATCTCCAAATTTTATTAAATGGTATAAAATGATTATATACTGGATATATATGATATTTAAACCATTAATACCATTCTGGAGATGATTTACTTATAACTACATGGGTAATTCCTTTCAAACAGGTTCATTTTTGACTCATGTACCGAACATCGACAAAACGTATGATATGAACTCACATAATTAAATAATTATTATAACATGATAATATGTGATATTAATTGAATAATAATATTTAAAGGAATTCATTAAGCAATTATATATTTACCTAAGATTATTATTCATAAATACAGTGAAACGAACAAGACAAGTCGGACTTGAGGTAAGGGGATTTTTATATCTCAATTTTAATTCATTGAGATTTCTACTGTTCGCCAATTATTTATTGAATGTGGTGTATTTTGTACTTAAATTTTATATATATTATCATTATTATATCTATATTCATGGTATTATGTTATTTATTTTTTTATTATTATCTTTTGGTCATACGAATCGATTTATTACAATGAGGAAAGGGGTTTTTATCTCACTATTTATTCCTGTGAGATTCAAGCTATATATTTCACTATCTACTTTGAGTGGTTTTTGAACTGACCATTATTCTACTCTTTTTGTAATATAATTTTCTTATGTGTATTTACATCAACTATGTATTGTCCTTCTTTCATGGGGTGTACGTTTCGAAATTTGTCCAAGTCGGTAAGAGAACCTTTCACCCTCCTCTTTTTAAATGACTTATTCTTGTTAGGTATATTAATTTGCATATTATTAATGTTGAGATATGTTCTTATATATCCTTATTGATTTAAATTTTATGTCCATGTGATGAGATACCCTTTCTATCTCTCATCAACTCGTTTTCTGAATTTTAAAATGGCGTCGTTAGGGTGTCGAATTTCTGTAAGGGAACTTCATAACCCAATTTCAATTCTTTGGGTTAAACCTCTACTTCTTGATTATCTCATAATATGAATATGTGTGGATGAACAATTATTGTTTTACACATAATATCACCATATATCTGGTGTATTTATATTTGTCACAAATAATTATGTAATTGATTTATCCTTAATTTAAGTATACCGTCTTTGTACGGGACTGCGTCTCATTCTCCTTTCATTGAGGCATACTTCAATTTATATATGACCTTTTTTTATTAGTTGTATAATAAAACATTTTAACTTTTAATTTCATTCAAAATGAATCTTTTTACACGAATTGTTTTACTAAATGAAAAAAAGGAATGTTTTTGTCATATGTATGCGGTGATAACGACTTATCCGCTACCGTGACCTTTATTTGAGTTTCGGCTTCATCTAAAAATCATAACATTTTTTAAAAGAAAAATAAATACCATGTTTTACTTTTCTTTTCATTTGGTATTGAAAATGGTTTTGATAATTGTTTGACTATATCAAGGTGTTGTGTCGATAGTTTGTGATTGTAATGTGGAAATGTTATGTTTCCTTTATGCATGGTTTATGTGATATGATTATGTTATAGTTCTTGGGCATTGTTTATGAAGTCGAGTGGTTCCATGATAAACATAGGAAGGTTGAGCCCGAGATATCTCTCCAATGCATTGGTAAACGCGAAGGAGGTAAACTCTAAGGTTTCTATGATGAGATTTAGGGAATATACTGTGATGGGCATTCCAAACATAACCACGAGGGTTACTCCCTACGTAAGAATGTTATGTATGGCTCAAGTTACCATCATGTTTTATGATTTATATGTGTTTTCCAGAAATCATATAATTTAATGGTATATTTTAAAAATCTTATGTTATGTATATATTGATGGTCTAATGTTTTCTTTCTTTTTGTATCCCTTACTAAGATTTTTATGCTCATCCCAAGTTTTTGAAATGTTTTTTACAGGACATAAAGGGGAAGAAGGTCAAGGATGGGATCAAGGAAATGTCATGATGACTAAAACATGGAACTAGACATGAATCTTTTATTCAATAGTTTTTATTTTCTGAAAAAATAGAAACCGAGTAGATGTGTCTACTTTGTAATCATTGAGATGTAATAGTTATGTATTAATTCTCTGAAACTCTAAACCTGAAAAGATCCTCAATGTTAATTATTCACTTAATTCAAGATTATGAAATGTTTTAAGGTCGGGTCCTTATTGTTGGTATCAGAGGTCGGTCTAGAAAACATTAGAGGTTAGGGTATTCTTTATGCACAAGTGACATTACCATAATGGTTAGGATTTTAGAAAGAGTCATAGTTTTTAGATAAAGTAAATGAGTTTAAGATAACATCTATAATTATACCCTAGTATTATATGATGATTATACTTATATACTCACATTGATATTTTTGGTTTTAGTAAATGGTTGGATCTAGTAGGCACCAAAGAAACAGTGGATGTGAAGAATGTTGGGATGGTTTTCTGAATGAGAAACTGAATGATATGGGAGAAGCAATGAGAACTCTTGTGGTTATTTTCATCCAACTATCTGGAGTCATGATTGACCACCTGAACCTTAGTGATTTTTATAAGGCATCGTATATGTGAGAAACAAATCCCTACGGAAGTTCAGGTAATAATCATAAAGTAAAGTGTGTTCAAAAACCTATGTGTCAATGATATGGAAATAAACTCCTAGGAAAATGATTCAAAGGGAAATAAAGACACGTTAGATGTGGAAATGAAGGTCATAATGCAAGATCCTTCCATGGAAAAAGTATGCATCCAGTTGACTCTCGAAAAGGGAAAGAAGTTATATCTGAAGGATCAATTAAATGTTTTAAATGTGGTGTGCATGGTCATTATGAAAACACATGTCCTATGAAGATGTTTCGGGAATGGGATCACCAGGATCATAAAATATTCTTTTACCAATACCTAATTCCATTCCGATTGAGGATGATGGAACTGATAATGACCAAAGAAAGGTCTGTATTATTTCATAACATATGTTTTCCTATTATTTAATCTTAGGATATGATTCATGATTTTGTTTTTAGGAAAGAAATATTTCAGAATAAGTTGGAAAGGAATGGTTAATGGATCATGAAGAATCTCGAATAAGTAAGAAGTCAATATATAAGGTATTCAAGAGTTATGGTAGATTTTAGGATGGTGAAATTTTGAAAAGTATTAAGGCACTTTTGATAATGAGATTAAATTAGAAGACTTTTTATAGTATGTGTAACCCTGATGTTTGATATATAAAAATTTTAATCTAGGAATAATTATCTTTTATTTTTTGGATAAAGTTATAAAGAACCATTTTGGTTTTTATGATCCATTAAATTGTGGTAATTACGAGTTAATACATTTTGGGATGCAAAACATAAGTTATTAGTTAACCTTTTTGGTTAAAATATGTAATGGTTATTTTTGATGAATTTATCTCGTTTTGGTAATATTATAAAATTGTGTAGTTTTTAGAAAGGGACAACACGCAAACCGTGTGGAAACCTGTTGCATCGGATGAAGCTGCGGGAATCGAACCCACAACAAAAGTGTGACTGGTATTTATCGCCTACCACTGGACTATATGAAGTCCTTGGATTTTATGACAAATTGTTTTTAGTTAGATGATCTTATGAATCAGGAATAAGTTGGTTTTTGGGAAATTATTAACCGATCATGGAGGAAATGTGATTAGGTTAATTTCTTTTCAGTATGTGGATTTAAGAGTAACTAATGTTATTTGGTGATAAATGTTATGATTTACCTAGGAAGACTATGTGATTAAATCCTTCAGAGATTTGGGTATCAATCATAGTTTGGATAACTTTGAAAAATTTTATGGATAGCTGTTTATTTAATGGTCTTTCTTGAACCATGGGTTCTATTTGTTGAAATGTGGATATTAAGAGTAGTTTTTCTTTTTGTAAAAGATTATACTTTTTGGGAATTATCTAATCATGTACTAAAAATTTTGGTTTTTGTTATGGTCTAAAGACATGGGAAATATATAGTTCATCTTTTTTGGATTAGACGATTCTCAAGAAGTTGATTTTAGCACTCTTAATGTGAACAAGTCATCCTAAATAGTGATCTTTTCGAGAAAATACGAGTTTGTGTAAGAAATATAGTAAGAGATGAATGTCTACATGACATGTAAGTATGTTTCCTTATGATTTAGTTAAGATCATAAATAAATTCATCAATGAAAAGTAACTTAAAACAAAAATGTTGTCTATTAACTTTTCCTACTGGGGAATCAAATACCATTTAACCCATCACATATTTGTGATTTTCTGGTGGTTAATTTTCTCCAAAACATGTTTTCTGTCACTCTCCATCAGAAATTTACCCTTTTTTTCTCTTTCATATCCATGTTTTAATGGAATCCTTGTATCTTTTGTCTCGGGTAACCTTTTTTATTTTTTTTTATTTTTTTAAGTGATAGTTTAATTTACTCCTTTTCTGATGTGGGGCGTTCAATGATGTTTCTGATCCCAATTTTAAAATTGTGAGGATACAATTCCCCAAAATGGCGGAAGGATGCAACATAACAGGTAAATAAAGAATATGAAATTTTCATATTTTATAATATTTTTGAATAAAATGATACTATTACTTTAAAGGGAATTCTATGTTCGATGGCATTCCCAGTATGCAAAAACGTGTTTCTTTGAAATCGTACATTGCGCACTAATAATATAATAATATTATTTTAAATGGTATTTAACGCCTAGCCGTTATAATGGCGGGAATGAACAGAACAAACTAAAAATTTATTATATATGTTTGTTAAATATTTTTACATTTATCAAATAAAATTTAGAGGCTTAAAATAAGAAATGAATTCGATTATAAGAATAAATATTCTAATGTTCTTTAAATGGTCGATTAACCGCCTTTTGATGGAGAACCATTTTTAAAACTACATTTTGTCAATTTTATATGTTATATTTGACAAAATAAATTCCTTCTTTACAATCGGGACATCAAATTTTACTTTGTGTAAATTTTTGTTATTTTTTCGATAAAGTTCATTTTTTAATGAATAGTGAAAATGTTGTATTTTAATTCAAAACCTCTTTTTAATCTAATTTATTTATATGGATATATTATCTTTTAAATTGGGTTAAAATATTATTTGAAATATATTGTTACCATTTTATCCAATGGTGGTCATTGGAATTAATTTCACTTAGAAATTGGACATAAACAAGTGGCAATCATTTGATAGATATTGTTTCATAAAAACATGCTATTTGTTTTGACAGTGGGAATTAATTATAAAATTATTTAATTCAAATTATATGTTTTGAATTTGGTAAAATGGAAAAATAAATTTAATTTTTAATATTATATTTACAATGGATAAATTTTTGGTATTTTTCTGACAAATGTTCATTTTTAATGAATAGTGAAAAATACTGCATTTTACTTCAAAACTCATTTTCATCTAATTTAATTATATAGTTAGATGGTCATTTTAATTGGTTTTAAAGTGTAATTGAATTATTTTTATTAACACTTAATACAATTTTTTTCATTGGAAGTAATTTCACTTTTCAATTCGGTGTAAAAACAAGTCAATCTTTTCATAAATTTTTTCTTCTTAAAAACCCGTATTCGGTTGTGACAATGAGAATTATTTTTAAATTAATTACTAAAATTTATATGTTTAGAATTTGGTAAAATATAATCCATATTTTGAATCATAATGTCCAAATTGTGTAATTAATACTCTTTTGTTTTTTGCCATTATGAATAGTAACGACGATAATTATCTTTAATTATCATGATTAATTAGTAATCGGGTAGTTAAGGGTAATAAAATAATATCATAATACTATAAAATGATCCCAACATGTGTCCAAATCCTCTTTTTTGAGTCATGGAAGACCACGGGAAGATTGTTATTGATCTTGAGGGCCCATGGAGTCACATTGGTGTAATAGTGACAGTTATGACATTATTTTTTAAAAAGAAGTGAAATATAACAAAGGTTTGTATATCCTAAGTAAAACAATTTTAATTTTTTTTACATAAATGATCTCTCAGAATATATATATTCATTGTAAGGATAAAAATATTTCATATATCATTGTATTTGTTTTATAATTTTTAGACATTAAATGAATAAATTTTTTTATGACGCCATAATGATGTAGTGAATACCTCATTAATGAATGATTTAAATAAAATGAAAAGTTAAGGTAAAATATTAGACTTAAACTTGTTGAAAACCTATTGGATGGGTGGATTTAGAACCCTTATGACCATATACTTGAAATATATCATTGTGGGACCTTTAAAATCCGAAAACCATTTTATAATAAAGTAATATTTCAGGACTTTCTAAAAGTGACCTTCCTCCCTCTTATAAAAGGCCCCCAACTCTACCCCCATACCCACATATATCAAGCCCTTGGATCGTCCAAAATATGATCATAGTATCTCTCCGCATTCCTATATTACTCCTAGGAGCCTCACTTTTGGCATAATTCTTTCTAAGTAAGGCTTCGCCTCAAATCAAAATGAGTTACCCGATTTAGAGGTAATGTCTTCTCTCGAGTTTTATTATTTTATTTTCTTTATTCACTCACCACTATCTTCTTATTATTTGATACCAAAATAACACAAGTATAATAAATATACTAGGATTTTGTTACGATAAGGATTATACCTTCTATAACACACAACTCTGTATAATGGTTAAAGAACATACTGTTTCTTTGGCTGGCGAATTACTACCTCACGAAACGATGATTGTTCAATCTTCATTTAACACCTTTCATGGTGGCCATTATGATGTAACTATATTTATATATGATATATATGGTATTAATTTTTTCTATATGCTTCTGAATTTTATTTTTAAATCACATCGTTATATGTTTCCTGTTGTGGAAGTTTGATAATTTCATCTGAGAAAAGGTGGACTACCGCCCCCTCAAGTGATGTGACTTGTTCATTCCAAACATGGAATTTATAAAGAATTTAAATAATGAACTTATGTTTCCAATATAACATATATATTATACTGTAATTATAATATATATATATTCCTCATTTAGTTTTAATTACTTTAATATGACAATGAAATGAAAGTAGCGTTCATGTGTACGTACGTTCTACCGTCTGCATGAATGGTGCATTTCATTTTTTATCCCCAAATGTTATGAAATAGTATAAATTGATTATATACTGGATATATATGATATTTAAATAATTAATACCATTATGGAGATAATTTACTTATAACTACATGGGTAATTCTTTCCAAACATGTTCATTTTTGACTCATGTACCGAACATCGACAAAACGTATGATATGAACTAGTATAATTAACTAATTATTATAACATGATAATATGTTATATGAATTTAATAATAAACGTTAAAGGAAGTACATAATAAATTATAAAGTGACCTATTTTTATTATTTAGGAATATAAATAAATGAATAAGACAAGTCAGACTTGAGGTAAGGGGATTTCTTATCTTAGTTTTAATTCTGTGAGATTTCTATTGTTTTCCAATTAGTTATTTCATGTGGTGTATTATGTACTTCCCTTTGATATATATTATCATGAATCTATTTATATTCATGGTATTATGTGATTGATTTGGTTCTTATTATCTTTTGGTCAATCAACTCGATTTATTACAATGAGGTAAGGGGGTTTTATCTCACTATTTATTCCCGTGAGATTCATGCTATATATGTCACTATATCCTTTGAGTGGTGTATGTACTTCCCATTATTCAACTCTTTGTGTAATATACTTTTGTTTATGGGTATTTACATCAACTTTTTATAGTCCTTCTTTCATGATTTGTATGTTTCGAAAGTCACCCATGTCAGTAAGGGAACCTTTCACCCTACTCTTTTTAAAAGACTTCCTTTTTTTAGGTATTTTAATTTACATATTCATAATGTTGGGATATGTTATTATATATCCTTATTGCTATAAATTTTATTTCCATGTGATGAAATACCATTTCTATCTATCATAAACACTTTTTATAAATTTAAAAGTGACGTCGTTAGGCTGTCGAGTTTCTGTAAGGGAACTTCATAACTGAATTTCAATTCTTTGGGTTAAACCTCTACTTCTTGATTATGTCGTACTATGAATATTTGTTGATGAAATCTGATTGATTTAAATTTAATATCCACTAATATTGGTTTTATTTATATTTTTTACACAAAATTATGCAATTTATTTATCCTTAATCTAGGGATACCATCTTTGTAAGGGACTTCATCTCAATCTCCTTTTATTAAGGCATACTTCAATTTATTTACGGAATTCTTTTACTACAAAACTGATTTTTCATCTAATTTAATTATATAGTTAGATGGTCCTTTTAATTGGTTTTAATGTGTAATTGAATTATTATTTTTAGCACTTAACACAATTTTTTTCATTGGAAGTAATTTCACTTTTCAATTGGGTGAAAAAACAAGTCAATCTTTTGATAAATTTTTTTTCCTAAAAACCCGTCTTTGGTTGTGACAACAAGAATTATTTTTAAATTAATTACTAAAATTTCTATCTTTGGAATTTGGAAAAATATATTCCATATTTTGAATCAGAAGTTCCAAATTATGTAATTAAGACACTCTTTTTTGACATTATGAATAGTAATGACGGTAATTATCTTTAATTATCATGATTAATTAGTAATTGGGTAGTTAAGGGTAATAAAATAATATCATAATATTATAAAATGATCCCAAGATGTGTAAAAATCCTCTTTTTTGAGACATGGAAGGCCATGGGAATATTTTTACTGAACTTGAGGGCCCATGGAGTCACATTGGTGTAATAATGACATTTATGACATTTGTTTTAAAGAAGTGAAATATAACAAAGGTTTGTATATCCTAAGCAAAACAGTTTTAATTTTTTTTACATAAATGATCTCTTAGACTTTAAAAATTCATGTTAAGGCTAAAAATATTTCATACACCCTGGAATTTGTTTTATAATTTTTAGGCATTAAATAAATAAATTTTTTATGACACCATGATGATGTATTGATTACCTCATTAATGAACGATTTAAATAAAATGAAAAGATAAGGTAAATTATAAGACTTACACGTGTTAAAAACCTATTGGATGGGTGGATTTAGAACCCTTATCACCTTATACTTGAAATATATCATTGTGCGAGCTTTAAAATCCGAAAACAATTTTATAATAAAGTAACATTTCAAGACTTTCCAAAAGTGACCCTCCTCACTCTTATAAAAGGCCCCCAACTCTACCCCCATAACCACACATATCAATCCCTTGGTTCATCCAAACTCTGATCATATTATCTCTCCACATTCCTATATTACTCCTAGGAGCCTAACTTTTGGTAGAATTCTTTCTAAGCCTTTGGCTCAAATCAAAATGAGTTACCCGATTTAGAGGTAATGTCTTCTCTTGAGTTTTATTCTTTTATTTTCTTTATTAACCCACCAATATTTTCTTATTATTTGATACCATAATAACAAAAGTATACTAAATATACTAGGATGTTTTTATAATAAGTATTATACCTACTATAACACACAACTCTATATAATGGTTAAATAACATACTGTTTCTGTGGGTGGCGAATTACTACCTCACGAAACGATGATTGTTCAATCTTCATTTAACACCTTTCATGGTGGCCATTATGATGTAACTATATTTATATATGATATATGTGGCATTTATTTTTTCTATATACTTCTGAATTTTATTTTTAAATCACATTATTATGCTTTTCTTGTTGTGGAAGTTTGATAATTTCATCTAGGTAAGTGTGGACTACCGCCCCCTCAAGTGATGTGACTCGTTCATGCCAAAAATGGAATTCATAAAGAATGTAAATAATGAAATTATGTTACCAATATAACATATATGTCATACTGGAATTATAATATATATATATTCCTCATTTAGTTTTAATTCCTTTAATACGACAATGAAATGAAAGTAACGTTCTTGTGTACGTAAGTTCTATCGTCTCCATGAATGGTGCATTTCATTTTTTATCCCCAAATGTTATGAAATAGTATAAAATGAATATATAATGCATATATATGATATTTAAATCATTAATACCATTATGGAGATGATTTACTTATAACTACATGGGTAATTCTTTTCAAACAAGTTCATTTTTTACACATGTACCGAACATCGGCAAAACGTATGATATGAACTAATATAATTAACTAATTATTATAAAATGATTATATGTGATATGAATTTAATAATAAACTTTAAAGGAAAATCTTAATAAATTATAAAGTGACTGATGTTTACTTTTCCAGAATATAAAGAAACGATCAAGACAAGTCGGACTTGAGGTAAGGGGATTTTTTATCTCACTTTTAATTCCGTGATATTTACGTTGTTCGTCAATTAGTTATTTCATGTGGTGTATTTTGTACTTCAATTTGATATATATTATCATAATTCTATTTATATTCATGGTATTATGTGATTCATTTGGTTCTTTTCATCTTTTGGTCAATCAACTCGATTTATTACAATGAGGTAAGGGGTTTTTATCTCACTATTTATTCCCGTGAGATTCATGATATATATGTCACTATATCATTTTAGTGGTGTATGTACATCCCATTATTCTACTCTTTGTGTAATATACTTTCATTTATGGGTATTTACATCAACTTTGTATAGTCCTTCTTTCATGGGTTGTATGTTTCGAAAGTTACCCAAGTCGGTAAGGGAACCTTCCACCCTACTCTTTTTAAAAGACTTCCTTTTGATATGTATTATAATTTACATATTCTTTATGTTGGGATATGTTCTTATATATCATTATTTCTATAAATTTTATTTCCATCTGATGAAATACCCTTTCTATCTCTCATTAATTCTTTTTAAAAATTTAAAAGTGACGTCGTTAGGCTGTCGAATTTCTATAAGGGAACTTCATAACCGAATTTCAATTCTTTGGGTTAAACCTATACCTCTTGATTATGTCATACAATGAATATGTGTGGATGAACTCTGATTTTTTTACACTTAATATCCACTTATATTGGGTTTATTTGAATTTTTCACACATAATTATGTAATTGATTTATCCTTAATCTAAGGATACCGTCTTTGTATGGGACATCGTCTCAATCTCCTTTCGTTGAGGCATACATCAATTTATTTACGAAATTATTTTATTAGTTTTATAATAAACCATTTTGACTTTTAATTTCATTCAAAAGGAATATTTTTTCATTAAGAATTTTACTAAATGACAAAAGGAATGTTTTTGTATTATGTATGAGGCGACAACAACTTCTCCGCCGCCATGACCATTATTTGAGTTTCATCTTCCTCTACAAGCCATAACATTTTTTAA
The DNA here is from genome assembly GCA_963277665.1 of Viscum album. Taxonomy (NCBI): domain Eukaryota; kingdom Viridiplantae; phylum Streptophyta; class Magnoliopsida; order Santalales; family Viscaceae; genus Viscum; species Viscum album. Next base: position 39,029,404 of record OY728129.1, on the reverse strand, counting down.
AATAAAAATAAATACCATGTTTTATTTTTCTTTTATTTTGGTATTGAAAATGGTTTTGATAATGTTTTGATTATATAGATGTGTTGTATTGATATCTTGTGATTGAAATGTGGAAATGTTATGTTTCCTTTATGCATGTTTTATGTGATACGATTATGTTATGGTTCTTGGCCATTGTTTATGAAGTCTAGTGGTTCTGTAATAAACTATGGGCGGGTGATCCTGAGATAGCTCTCTAATTCACTGGGTAACATGAAGAAGTAAAACTCTAGTGTTTATCCAAAGATATTTAGAGAATATACTATGATGGGTATTCCAATCAGAACCATGATGGTTACTCCCTACGTAAGAATGTTATGAATGCCTCAAGTTACCTTTATTTTTTATAATATCTATGTGAATTTCACAAATCTTATGATTTCATGGGATATGTTAAAAAGTATATGATATGTATATATTGATGATCTATAGTTTTCTTTCTTTGTAAAACCCTTACTCAGATTTTTATGCTCATCCCAAGTTATTGAAATGTTTTTCACAGGGCATAATGTGGAATAATTTCTAGGATGGTATCAATGAAATGTCATGCTATTTAAAACATATAACTAGACATGGATCTTTTGTTAAAGAGTTTTTATTTTGAGAAAAATTGGAAACCGAGTAGATGTGTCTACTTTTTAAACATTTAAATGTAATAGTTATGTCTTTATTCTCTCAAAATCTAAACCTGAATAGATCATCAATGTGAATTATTCATTTAATTCAAGATTATGTAATGTTTTAAGGCTGGGTCCTTATATATGTTGTGATTTTCTCTATCATTACAATGATATGAGACAACTATGGTGAGATTCTTTCAGGATGAACTTATGTATGAGATTATATCCCAACATAACATATTTAGATTAAAGTGGTTTACTGAGGTGGTGGATCATGCTATCATATATGAAGGGAATATGAGAGAGGTTTCCTTTAGAGGATTGGTGTTTTAGATATACAATCATATGGTAAGAATTTTTGGAGTTGGGACCACCGTTATATCAAAAATAGTTAGAGAAGAGGTAAGTAGAGTACCTAGATAGAGGGATCTGATGCACATGACCTTACTGGACTGACTTGTGACAAATTTGGTAGGCGGATACATTATCGTATGAAAAACATTTGACCAACCCTGGAGTGAAAAGCATACGGAAAGATGGGGTGTCTCTATACGTTCTGTATGACACATGGATAAAAAAAAATTTTTGGTGGGGCTAGACAAAACTAGGGTGTGGGGAGGGGGTAATCAGCACCATATTAGTTGGGGAACTTGAGTTCTTCTAGCTGAGGTTGTATAGGTAGTGGACATGGTGATTTTGTGTTAGAGATCCCATATTTTTATAGTTCTTAAACTCTATGGAGTCAGAAGACATCATAAGGAAGAAGGGTACAACACCTACATATATTATATCCTACAATCGTGGATAGAGATGCTTGACCATAAAAAATGATAGGTACAATTCTTGTAGCTTCTACCTTAGTTAGTGCCTTCTTTAAGAAAAATTCGACTCATTTTTTTATATTAGTAAATCATGTAAATAGTTTGACTTAGGTGGTTGATTTTTTGAGTGGGACAATGATGAAAGATACAACATTGGTAATACATTCTAGATAGATATATTTTTTGGGGGTATGTTCTCTCGAGATTGGATATTATAATTTTTTCTATGATCTCAATAATCTTGATATATACGGTGTTGACCTAATTATGGGTATGGATTGTGGAGAAGCATGTTAGATAGCCATTCCGGATTCAATGAGGTGCTTGACATCAGCACCAATCTTGATCCTACCAAAGCTAGGTGAGTATTTTATGATCTATTATGACGCTTCTATAATATTCCATGGAGTTGTGTCTATGTATAGAGATTGAGTAGTATAGTATGAGTCTCGGTAGTTAAGGCCAAATGAACAGAACAACCCTATGTGTGACCTAGATTTAGTAGGAGTGGGTTATGATTTGATATGCTAGCGGCATTATTAGTTGGAAAAAATGATTGTAGTTTTTACGGATCATAAGAGCTTATGGTATCCTCTCGCAGTGAGATTTTAATCTTCAGCAGTGGAGGTGGGTGGTGTATATGAATTAATTTGATTTTAAGTTAGAATGTGCACCTAAAAAGAAACCAGTTTGGTCGATGCATTTAGATGGAAAACATAGGCTCTGGAAGTTCAAGAGTCTATTATAGAGTCGAAGATGGTGACTTTTCCAGCTGAGATGCAAGTGGTGGTTGAGGTGAGTCAGGATCATATGACTCTCATATCAGTTTCATTGGATACTTCTCTTTTTGAGCTATATTATAGAATGATATTATGAAGATCTATAGTGTTTTACCTTGAGGGAGAACCATGAAGGTGGGGAGTCACATTTATATTTAATCATAGATTAGAATGAGATCATCTACATCAAGAATTGATTTGTTGTGCCTATGATAAAGAGAGAGGGGATCATGTGGGAATTTGATGCCTCAATGACAATGGTACATACAAGGGGAACAAAAATGTACTATGGTATATAATGACAATTGTAGTGGTTGGTAATGAGAAAGCTGATAGCATGGTTGATGAAATGATGCTACACCTACCTAGGGGTGAAGGTAAGGCATCAATAGGCTGGAGGATTTCTCTAATTGTATCCCGTTCTGGAATAGAAATTGGATGAGAAGATAGTGAATTTTGTGGTTCTTATTCTAGACAAAAAATGAAAAATGATGCTATCAGGGTTATTTTTGATTTACAAGTGAATGTAAAGGATTTCATTCTTATATGGGAGATATTATCATTTGGGATATTATGATATTTGTATGTTTGGGGGATAGTCCATTTTCATGGTGTTTCACACACTATAGTTTCATTTCATGAATATTTCTTCATATTATGTTTCTGGTAGGGCTTATAGAAGACACTCATTATACATGTATTACTGAGTAAAACTTTCCACCCAAAAACATCTTGGCAGAAAAAGCATACTATATATATGCTTAAAGAGATGATGTGGGTGTCTGTTCATAACTTCATAAAATCTTTGGAGAATCACATAGCTTTAGTAGATCTTTCTAATATAAAATTATTAGGAAACACTATAGATAGATCCATGTGAGGATATTTATAGTAGGACATGCAAATCAATTATATGTTGGATCGATCCATGTGAGACAAATTTGTTTCGACTGAGTCTCGTGTAAGAGAATTTTGAGCAGGTTCAGCTGATTTGGAAATGTATGGAAATGACTCAGAGTAGGTAGAAGTTGTATTATAAAAGATAGAGATGACCCTTAGAGTTAAAATACAGTGATCATGTATTTCATAGGTAGTTTTCTAGGATGGGTCACCATAGGATATAATGGAAGGGAAAATTGACACCCAGTTTTGATGGACCTTTTGAGGTCATGGAGTGAATTAGGATAATGGCATAATGATTGTCACTACCAAATAAATTCAGCCATATGCGTGATGCGTTTCATGTATCAAAACATCGGTTGTATAACCTCAACCTTTATTATGTGATCATTGAGTGTGAAATTGATATTTTAATGGATTTCTAATTTGTATAGATTATAATATTCCTGTTGGATCACAGTGAAAAATTGTTGTGGGGAAATATTGAGCCAATAATTCATGTATTATGGAAACATGGTCATGTGAAAAATGAAACACAGGTAAGGGAAGTAGGTGTGAGTTCACAATAGCCCAATCCTTTTGGATCAGAATCTTAGTGATTCTTGGGAGTGAAGCTCATGAATTATATATATACGTTTGGGATATTGTAAGATCCAAACATTTTTGTATGTTGTAATGTGATTTATTTCAGGTAATCTTTTGTCCTTATTTGATTACTTTTTATTTGGGTTATAAATGTGGAGTATTTGGTTGTAATTTTGAGTAAAAATGAAATAAAAAGGGTTGTTCACAATTGGTTCATTGTTATGGAAAACCTTACAACCCATCCCAACTAACCATTTGAACACATAAAGAGGGTATTTGAATGGTTGGTACATGTTTTGCGCATGTTTAGGGAAAACAGCGTGCCTCTACCTAGAAAATACTGAACATGATTTAATTTGAACCGATTTTAATTTTTAAAATCCCCAAAACCCCTATAACTCACATTTTTTGACCCACATTCCACCAAATGAGGTATTTCACATTTTTTGATATCCTAGGACGAATTTAAATCCCTCACTAACTCATTTCTTTACATATCTAATCTTGGAAAGAAGTCCACATCTCTCCTAATAAGTGGATTCTTCACTCGTTCTTCCCTCATTATTCCCCCATTATTTCCACTTTATTTCAACAATGTAATATTCTGTATCAGAATGATCTATATCAATTGGGAGAGATCTAAATCTAGATCTATATTTTCATGATCATGATTTTCCTTTATCATGATTTTGGGTTTTGACATTCGCATCTAGATCTATGTTGTTCAATCGTTCAATTTTCTAGTATTTCCATTGGGTGATTATTATTTGATGAATTGAAGTAGGTGGTCTAATATTCAATTCCTATAGTAATTATTTTGAAATATTTATTCATGTTTAATAATTTCTAGCATTCCATATAAATTCTAACTCCATATTTGGGTTACTTAATGTGGACAATTGATTAATTGGATTATTGGTGAAATTAAGGATTAATTTTGGAGTCAATTATGGGAATAAAGGGATTTCCAATTAGATAATTAATAGGAGAATTAATTATGAGATTTATGTGTTCCCAATTTATGTATTTAATTGGTGGATTAATAATAAGATTTATGTATTTTTTATTTAGATAAATAAATAGGGGATTGATTTTGAGATATTGAGATAATTAGTTTGAGAATATTAGTTGATGAATTTATTATGATATTTCACGATATATGATTTTATATAATTAATGGAAGATTAATTATGAGATATTTATTTCGAGTGGTGAGATAATTAATGGGATCTTACTAATGAGATGCTGAAATTTTTAGTATGATTAATTAAATGATGAATTAATTAATGGTTGTTGGGATATGTGTGATATTGTGATGCTTTTTATTTAATATTATTAAATAGTAAATGGTAACATGGAAATATAGGCAAGTATTATTAATGGTAACATGCTCCTTATGTTATCTGTAATTAAACACTAAATGGTAACATGGATATTTGACCATGTACTTTGAATGGTCAGATGCTCATTCAAGTATGGGTTATTAAAATGTAAATGGTAACATGGAAATTTGAACAATTATTATGAATGGTAGCATGATCATTCAATTATGTGATACTAAATAGTGAATGGTAACATAGATATTTGACTAAGTATTATGTTTAGAAACATAGTCACTCAAAAATGTGATATCCCTTGGTAAAGGACAAGACACCAGCATGGTCTGAATCTTGTATTGATGTTCGGGTGTTTTTGGGAACCAAATAGTTTTTTGTTAAATAATGAATATTAAATGATGTGAAACACAGTTTATTTATGCATTAATTTTATTTATTTTATAACTATTTACACTATTGTCTACTGGTTTCATTTTAGACACCATTGGGGGTGGCCTACTGTGTTATAATCACAACCTAATCAGGCTTCCAAATCGATACCAAAATATATTTCATGGTTTCAGTGTAGATTAATTGAAAATGACCTATATTAGATGGAAAATTTCAGGATGGAACTTGGATGAGGGAACTGTACGTGGTTTAGGACCCAATTGGGAGTTAATAGTAACTATATTTTTATTTTTTATTTTAGGCACTTGACACTTATCTTAGCACGACATATTTTATACTTTATTTGGATATTGTATTAAATACATTGATTATATTTTGATATTGGAAATTTATATGGTTATATATGATTCCTCTATTATTTATTATATCTCTACTAGTGTATTACTTTGATAAAAGATGTTATAGTCTCTTCAGGATTGACTTATCCTTCCCTCACTACTAGTTAGAATCCTCCAGTATACAGGGAGGTGAAGATGAGGTTTTGTGACTGACTAGCTCAGGGAAATGGTGTTTGGAACCCATGTCCTGATGGTACACTAGGTATACAATGGATCTATAGTGAAAATATGTTCCTTTAGTTGGATATTTATTGAGTGGAGTCTAGTGAGATTTTATGAATATTAAATATAGTGATAATCATTATATGTGTTGATACTCCACATCCATTGTAATATTATATTATTTATAGTGGAGAATCTATGATTCATAAAAACAACCCATCATGAAAAGGAGTAGGGTTTTTATGAAGGGATGTATTCTTATAATAATACAAAATTCCATCATTTACATTGTTTCCTTCATTCCATTTGGTTGATAATTTCTTTCCTAAACATAAAATGATCAAACTATCATAACCGGATACAAGGATTCCTAATGAAAATTGGTAAATATATAATGATGATTTTCATTTGGAAAAAATTAGGCAAAACCATTTTCACCCCTCCCCCCATTTTTCTGCACTAATCATAAGGGGTATTTAGGAAAAAAAAGAGTAATGTGTATATATATATATATATATATTAATAAAGTAAATAACCTCAAGATGAGAAAGATCAGTTGATTCCCCTAATGAATTACGTATGGTACAAACTGAAAAATAGAAAATAAAGGTATGGAGATAAAAATATAAGAAAATAACGTAATAATAATTAATTTAGATATTCTAAAATTTCTTATATGACATATAAGGGGACGTACAAAATTGGGAAACAATTTATACAAACAGGTGATTTTTAGAAGAGAAACACCCTTACCTCTAGTCCTCGTTCACAAAGTATATCCTCTAACTAATTTAACTATAAAATTATATTAATTATTTAATTTATTCCGAATACTTTTCATTTTTACTTCATTATTATTATTCATTTTATTATCATATATATTTAATTTATTGGATTACTATTTCATGCATTTTTTGGTTTGAGATAGTATGTTTAATCATTCCAAAATAGATTTGGTATAATTGTAATTATAGAAGGTCTTTATTTTTTCTAGATGTTTCAATTTTTCATGATTCATCATATGAATCTCCACCACATTCATTCCAGGATTCCTTTTCTTATATAACATTATTTCTTATAGACTTTTAATATACTCTTTGATTCCTTTTAGAATGTATATCTTTTTTATCATTTTATTTCAACTTTGGGAAATCATGTCAGATATTTCAAACATTCTTAGACTCATAGAATGTGAATTTAGAAACATTATTATCTTTCTTATACATTTTCTTATAACTGTATTATAAACCCATATTTCCAAAAATATTGTTCATCCATAAAGAATTATTGGATAGTTCCATCTTTGAGTGGTCAGTATCACTTTAATTTTACTGAACTAATACTTTCATAGATTTTTTGACATAACAACTTTCTCAAGAGTTTTGGATTTCATCTTATTTGAAGTGGTTGTAAAAGAAAAACTCCCATTAATATTTTTTACATTACTACCATCTCTCTTTAATCTATTATCATGTTGTAAGAGAGTTCAAAATAATTCAGCAAGAGTAACAGCTATGTCTTTTCTTGACTCATCTATTGATGTTCTCTTTGATTCATATTCATTAGGAATGATGTCTATAATCATATCGAAAATTATATAATCATATAGGTATTTTTCTCCAATTGACTATAGTCTTTTTACAATAATCATAAATCTCTATTGAACTGTTACTATAGGTTCTCCATCGGGAAACCTAAAACTATGATAATATTCCGTGAGCATGGATCTTCGAGTATTGATAACATTATATGTTCTAAAATGTTTAATTTATTGTTTCTTCCATATGTTGATAGTTTATTCAAAAGAATATATCAGGATATATATAATCTAGGTCATAGAAGAAAGAAAGGTGTTGTGTACCTTATTGTTTATTGGATATTCTCTCACCTCTTGATTAGAAAAAGTTATAGATTCCTTCTTAGGGATTTTGTAATCTTTAGTAAGCATGAAACAGTTATCCACACCATTATTGATAAGAAACGTATTCATTAAAAATATCTCCAATATTCATAATCATTCACATCAATTATAGGTTTTCTTTGGGGGTTTACATTATCTATAGATCTGATATTCATTCATTCCATCCTTAATGTGATACAAAAAAACATTTTCCACAATACAAGTTTGGGTAGTAAATATTTAGAAACAAAATGTTCGTAAAAGAAATTATAAACAACTTGTAGAAGTAATGAATGAGTCATTAAACAAGGTAGTGAAAATCTATCTTTGATACCATGTGTTGGTATCAATATTATAGATACCTCCTCTAATAAGAATTTTAGGATGGAAATATATATGTAGATGCTCAATTTCAAGATGGAATGAATTATATGTTTAAAAATATTCATTTTTAACCTTAAGGAAATATTTTTTTGACAAAGTTAAACAAATCAAATTCACTAAATCATATTTTATAAGGTTAATAAAAACACATTAGGTTTTATAAGGATGTGTAATTGAATAATAATATGGGTATACATAAAAAATATTTTACCTTAATTCATAGAGAATCTTACATCATAGTTTATAAAAACGATAAAGTACCAGAAACACATTCTATTTGTAACAAATTACAGTAGATATTTAAAGTACAAGTAAAATAATACAATTATTTTAACACAAAGAGTAGGGTATCGAAACACATTCGATAAATGTACCTTGATTTATAGATTCATGAAATTATATATTACCCACAATAGAGAATAACATGGATCCACAAAAGATCGAATGCAACCACTGCCATTCTATCCTCACAAGCCCTCGATTAAGAAGGTAATCAGAACATATCTCTTCTGTTATCTAGAATCCCTCGATTAAAGAGGTAATCAGCACCTCTATATTCATTCAAATAGTATCCCTTGATATTAATCACAAAAAATTAGATTCAGACAAAGAAACAAAAATCATACTAAAGATCTCAAGTAAGCTCAAAAAGTTGTTCACAACTTAATCACTTCAATGCTTTCACACAATGAAATTTTGGCAGAGCTCTCTCATGTCTCCAATATCTAAAGGTATGGGTATGTATTGAGCTCATCCAAAGGACTAGGTATTTACAAGAGATATATCTAATGGTCAAATTTTCCTCCAATGGTCATATTTTTCATGAAATACCAGAGGGACCTATAGAGCTATCACTTACAATGATTATAAAATAACTAATTAGAGGAAATCACGTTGTATAAGGTAAAATATTGTGAGAATAATTATCTATCAAAAAATATATAATAATTTTATTAAAATTATAAGGAAAATATAGTAAAGAATATTCTATATAAGAAATTGGATTCTTAGGAAAAAAAATTGCACTCTAGTAAAACAAATAATTGGATACTAAAAATATTGATAATTGGAATTGGGAAGGTGTATGAATTGTATTTGGAGAACTGTGAGAATTGGATTCTAGATTCTATGTGAATTGGATTCAAAAAAAATTGAGAATCACGGTGAATCAGATTCAAAAATCTAAGCAATTATTAACTGAGAAACGTAGTGAAACCGATTCAAAAATATGAGCAATTTGGAATTAATAAAAACTGTGAATAAGATTCAATGAAATATAAGAATCTGATTCTATGAAATGTGATAATCAGTCTTATTAGTATGGAAGAAATTTTAATTGATTACATAATCTAATCAGAACTAAGATAAACTAGATTATACTTAGTTGAAAAGTATCACAAAATACATTAAGGAGAATAAGTATAATTATATTCAAACCTAAATAAATTTCCTAAAATGAAACTTATAGAGGGAAATTATTGATAAATAAACTATGTTTGCGATTTACAAAACATAAAGTAATTAAAAAGTAATAAGGAACGTTTTGGCTCAACATCTATATAGATTGGATGGTGTGTAACTTTATGATATGAAAAACAAATACAGGATAATCTATATAAATGGTTAATATGTTTATGTAATTCACCATAGGGTGAACCGATCCTCTTTATCAATAATATGGATGGTTAAATGTGCCTTTACATTGATTATTAAGAACCCACCAAGATCATGATAAATAACATGTATCCTATACCTCTAATTGATTACATATTTGACCAGTTATGTAGAGAACAATAATTCGACAAGGTGGATCTTTGTTCAGGATAGTATCAAGGAAATATGATGAAAGAATATATCCCATAGTCCTATTTTCATGAAAAGTATGGGTACTATGTGATCATAGTTATTACATTCAGAATCACTAATGCTCCATCAATATTAATGGACTTCATAAATAGAGTATTAAGATATTGCATTCAAACACTTTTTGTAGTATTTATAGATGATATTCTAATATACTTCAAAAAAATGGTGGACCATGAGAAGGATTTGAGAACTATGGAAAAGAATCTATAAAAGGATATACATTAAGATATGTATAGACAATTTGTGTTCTTGTTGAATGATGTATCTTTATTAGAACAAAACATCACATGAAATGGAAAATATATAGACCCTTCAATGATGGAGTTAATTAAAGGATGGATGTGGCCAACATCTGTGATAGATATTTATAGTCTCATTGGGTGAGTTGGGTATTCTCACTCATTTATGATAAATTTTTAATGATTTTCAAACCCTCTTACCATGCTAACTCAGAAGAGATTAAAGTTATTCTAGATACAAGAATGTGATGAATGATTTAAGGATATAAAAACCATATCGTGTAACGACCCGTAAAATTCAAGGGAAAATTTTTCTTAATTTTATTTGGTATTTTACAAGAACTCATTTTCTGACGGCACCTGATTCTGAGGCCCGGTGTGCCCAGAATCATGTTCCGATGTTTAGCTCGGGTACGTTCAGGGAACGAACGAGCGAGTTTTCCTAACTTTTGAAGCAGTGCTCGGAATTGAAATCTGAGGGCACCGATGAAACCGCAGTGCCGGTAATTGCTTAGGAGCACCTTTTCCGAAGGTGCGTTTTCTCAGGATGAGTTGTTAAAATTGTGGTTTTAGTGAGGAATAAATAATATTATATTACAATTTTATTTATTTTCCTCTAGGTAGTTATATCCTAAGTAAGGAAGTTGTGGGTGTGACCCACATGTTGTTAACCAACCTTGAGAGGATAAAGGTGGGGTGGGGCCCACATGAGCCCAATCCCTCACATTCCTATATCTTCAACCCCCCCCCCCCTTTAATATTTCCAACTTATCACTTCATTTAATTTTGACAAGTTATATTTAATTAAATGAGTGAATTTGACTTTGTATGTTCAAATTTTAAAAGTGTTGGAAAGGGAAATAAAATAAAGCAAAAGAATTGATTTATTTTGTATCCTTCGTTGTGTTGAGGGAGGTAGCCTTCTTCACATTTTGGAAGAACTTCATTGTTCTGGCGAAGAACTTTTCTACCTCGATGAAGAATGTTGTCATGCCTTTTTCCAAATAACGACGACGCGCCATCCTTCGTTCTTCATCATGCATCAAAGGAAGGGAGATGTCGTTCCACCTCGGACAATCTCCGTCAACGTGTACAGAGCCACGCCCCGTGATGCCGCTTTCCGCGACGCTCTTCAAACACCAACTCATTATCAAGGTAGGGGTTAATTACTTTTTGTTCGTGAAATATCCTTTGTCATTCTTCGTCTTTAATTTTTGGGTAGCTTGTTATCAACTTATTGGGAGGAGGTCGGACCGCACGAACATGGCCGACCCTCCTTCCCCTTTTGTTGTTTTGTTGTTGCGGTACGAAAGAAGGCGGCGCGGTGCAACGACACCGCGTGGAAACATGGAGAAATACGGCAAAGATACGCGGTGCCGGCATGCCCTGCCGTTGAGGCCTAACGAACCCACGGCCGGAGGCAGGCCGCAGCGAAGGGGCGCTGTGCCGGTGAGCCACACCGGAGAACCACGATGACACCATGGACGGAGCGGGGCCACGGCGCCGTCGCGCCTTGCTGGTCGGACAAGGCCGTGGCTCAAAGTCGTGGCGGTGCAAGGCGGGCGGCCTAAACCGCAGGCCGTCGGCACCTCGGAGGGCGGGACCGAGGCTAGTCTCGCGGCGGCAACACCAGCTAGCCGGACCAGGTTGGCCGTTTCATGGGGGAGACTGGGTTTCGTAACCCCCGGCTGGCCAATGGAGTACCCCCCCTCCCCCCCCCCCCCCCCCCCACGTGGGGGCCACGGTTACTCAAACAGGGGGGCAGAGCCCCCCCCCCCCCCCCCTTCTGCTCAGCTCGGCATGTCCGAGCTGGCCACGCGGGCCGCGTGCGTGCCCCAGGCCGGGCCGGGCCACGCCCACTGGGCCGTGCCATTCCCTAATGGGCTGGACCCGGACCTGGGACGGGTTGACCCGGTTTGGGCTGACCCAGGGGGGGTCTCGGGCCGGGTCGGTCCGGGCCCAAAACCCCCTAAAAACGGACAGGTATGTTCTTCTACCCATATCGTGGGCTACAAAACTCTAATCGATGCACCGTCAACTGTGATGTGATCCTTGGATGAAGACAGTCGTTTCGGTATATTACACTCAAGGTTTCTAAGAACTTTGGGTACAACCGAGTTGGTTCGAACACAAAACCAACCGGGCCCTCGGAGCGGAAACGCTTATAACATGAGCTCCGGACGTCCGATTGAAATGTCGTCGACTTTGTTGGATTCCTCTTGGTGAGATAGACCTTTTAACTTACTCCTCTTGTGTTTTGGATGTAGTTGGAGTACGGTCGGGTTCGTTTTGACTTAAAAACCAATCGGGCCCCTGGAATGAAAAAGCCAATAACTCGCAGACTGTGCATCCGATTGACGCGCCGTCTGTCACGTTGAGTTCCTCTTGTCAAGACGGAACATTAAGATACATACACTCCGGACTATGTCTCAGTTGATGTATTGAACCCCCTTGGCTCATGGAGTGGACCTTCCCGGAATCGAGCATGCTGTATGTGGGAACCCTAGAGCTGGCTGCGACGATGAAGACCATACTGAAATCTTCTATGGGTTCAACGGTGATGAAGACTGCACTGAAATCCTATGTGGGTTCGGCAGTGATGAAGACCATACTGAAATCCTCTGTGGGTTCTACGGTGATGAAGACTGCACTGAAATCCTATGTGGGTTCGGTAGTGATGAAGAACGTACTGAAATCCTTCATTGGTTCGACGTCGATGACTACTGTTCTTGTATCCTATGTGGGTATGGTAGTGTTTTACTCTGGTCTTGCTATCCTACGTGGTTCTAGCAGAGTAGTTGGTCTGTATCCTATGTGGGTCTGACAGCTTAGCTGGTTTACTATCCTATGTGGGTCCCATCATAGATGAATCTGTGGCTATATCTGATCATCTCTATCACCTTACGAAGAAGTATACCTGTGTGAGCTGAGTCTTGACTTCAATCAATATCATCGATATTATTGACTTTCTTTCCTATGTGGATTGAGTTGTGTTATCCTGTGTGGATTGGGTTGTACTCCTTTGTGGATGTGATCGAACATGGGTATGGATGCTGGACCCGAGTGAGAATTGATTACTTAGGTATATATATGGGCATATACCAAAGTATTGTTGGTTTTAGACGACGGATAGGGCTGATCGTGGTTGAGGCTTGTGGAGCAAGTCAGTACCTAGAGGTGGTCCACTAGGTGGAACGTACTCGGAGCAGACGGCTGGACCCGAGCAACTGAGGAGGCTATCTCTACCCACCCTTCAATTGGGACATCCAGTGGACGGCTCGATTTTGCTGCTTTACTTTCAGTTGTTGTACTTTCTTTCCAGTTATACTTTAATTTCAGTTTGGGTTTGTATTCTGGCTCATTTACTTTTCCGCACTACTTTTTACCAAGATTTAATTAGTGTTTACTTCTGCATGCTTACTCTATAGTTTGTTTACATTATAATTTAAATTCCTTCTCCTTTTGTTGGGATTTACGCCTTGGTGCTAGTCACCAGCCCCTGGCCTATGGGAGGCGGTCTTGGGATAGTCACGGCACGGGTCCCGAGGACGGGTCGTGACAAATTGGTATCAGAGGAGTTCGGTTCTACTGCAGAACTCAGGACTGTAATATTTCTTCTATGTGAAGCAATAGTGTTAAGTGTATTGAGTGTGGTTATCAGTCAAGGGAGTCCATTGTTGATGCGGTGGCCGACGTATCTGTACACCAGGACCCAGACTTCTGATTTCTGACTCAATGCATGAAAACATTGATTGCATGTGTGTTTTAAAAGTTTTCTTTGTTATTACACTGTGTCAGCTCACTAGGTATACTGTTTTACCGTGGCGCACCTGTTGCTTTTCAGGATGGCCCCACGATGACAGCCAACTAGGGTTCCGAGCTTTGTGCAAGACGACATCCCACCGAGCGACGAGGCCGCGGTGCAGGGCCCTTTTTCAGCGAAGGCACCGGCAGTACCACTGCCCACCGAGCCACCGATGCCACCAGCCCCAGCCGTTGAGAGTTTATGTTGCCTTAGTGCACTGCAAAAGTTTTAGCATTAGAGACCGACCATGTTTTGCAGGGAGATGGACCCTCAGGAAGCCTAGGATTGGCTGGAAGTGGTTGTTTGAGTTTTCAGGTTAGTGGGGACACCGGCTGACCTCATGGTGATCCTCGCAGTGAGCCTCCTGCACGCAGAAGCAGGAAGATGGTGGAGCTTGATGCTCTAGGTTCACAACAAGGAATCTCTCCTCTGGACAGAATTTGAGAGCCTCTTTTGCTCGGAGTTCTTCCCAACCACCCTCTGTGCGGTGCACATCAAGGAGATTCTACAGCTGCGGTAGGGAAGCATGACGGTCGCCCAGTACTCGGCGAGATTTACCGATCTCTCACGCTATTTGACAGACATGGTACGGGACCCATTCATTCACTCTCGGACCATCGAGTAGGGAATGAGGCATCAGATCATGTCATGTATGATCTCCCTTAGCATTTCGACATAGGCAGGAGTACTGGAGCGAGCTCTTCTCATATAGAGCTTTCTTGTTGAGCCTACGCCAGCAGCAAGACCTACCACAGGGTGGCACGTAGCAGAGTCCTCTTCTGCTGGTAGTCGACGGATGTCATTGGGGTCCAGGCGGACCGGACCATCAGGCAGACATCCTCAGGACACTGGCTCAGAGGTGCAGGGCACACGGCGCAGAGCCAGCCTTCTGAGAAGTAGACAGTGCTACGCATGTAGCGGGTAGGGCCACATGGCTCGTGATTACCCGACCTGTCGTGCAGAGGAGCAACAAGCGGTTGAGGGGCCACCCAGGCAGAGGCAGAGGGTCGACAATGGCGGTCCGCCGAGAGCAGGCGGGC
Source organism: Viscum album (assembly GCA_963277665.1). Lineage (NCBI taxonomy): Eukaryota > Viridiplantae > Streptophyta > Magnoliopsida > Santalales > Viscaceae > Viscum > Viscum album. Next base: position 39,014,139 of record OY728129.1, on the reverse strand, counting down.
GAGGTAGGGGAGCTGGCCGAGCAGCATGTGGTGGGCGACACTTTGAGGCTTTACCACCACCACCACCAGGAGGTCCACCCCGACCACCGGGAGCTGGCGGGCAGAGACAGGCTCAGCTTTAGGCACCAGAGGACTACAGCCACGGCACGCTAGAGATGATTTGAGGTACTATCTATGTCAACTCCACCCTTGCTGCAGTTCTGATAGACACAGGAGCGAGTCATTCTTTTATTGCCACTTCCCTTGTTCAGATCTCGGAGATTCCGACAGAGCCATTGGCTCGATCCTTTCTGCTAGAGACTCCTACAAGAGTAGACTCGACGATTACATACTGGTGTCGGAAATGTGAGCTTACTCTAAGAGGCGAGAGCTTTGGCTGGGATCTTCTTGTAGCAGCGTCGAGGACTTACGACGTCATCATGGTCATGTATTGGTTATCCACAGTCCATGCTCAGATTGACTATATTAGGCGCAAGGTGCGGTGTGTTCGCACCGATGGGATCAGGTTGACCTTCACTGGCGAGAAGGGAGCCTTTGAAGCACAAGATGGACTCACGCAGAGGAGAGGAAATCCCACCACTCATCAGTTGGCCAGCCTCATCTGAGGAGCAGTTGACATGCGGAGTCCTTGTTTTCCTATAGTGGTGGATCAGTATGCGGACGTTTTCCCTGAATATGTTCCTGGACTACCGCCTCATAGATAAGAAGACTTTTATATTGACATGTACCACAGGACAACCCCGATATCCTCTCCAGCATATCGGATGGCCCCCTCTAAGCTTTGAGAGCTACAGGTACAGTTGGAAGAATTGCAGGGAAAGGGATTTATCCGACCCAGTGTTTCACCCTGGGCTTCCCCAATATTGTTTGCCAAGAAGTCGGATGAGAGCATGCGACTTTGTGTCGACTATCGTCGCCTGAACTAGGTGACTGTGAGGAACTTGTATCTGCTACTAAAGATTGAAGTCCTCTTCGATCAGCTCAAGTGATCACGGTGGTTCTCGATGATAGACATTAGATCATGCTATCATCTGCTTAGAGTTCGAAACGAGGACGTGCAGAAGACGGCCTTCAGATGTCAGTATGGACACTATGAGTTCTTGGTTATGCCTTTCAGCATATCCAATGCTCCAACAGTGTTCATGGGTCTCATGAACAGGATCTTTCAGCCATACCTCGATCGATTAGTCATGGTCTTCATTGACGACATATGGATATACTCGACCACTGAGGAGGATTATGCCTACCACTTATGGGTTGTACTATACACACTCCGAGAGCACCAGATTTATGGAAAGCTCTTGATGTTTCTATTCTGGTTACGTGAGGTCCACTTCTTGGGACACGTCATCTCTGAGGTGGGTGTTGCGGTGGATCCTGTGAAGATGGAGGTAGTGCTAGCTTGGGAGCCACCCAGGAGCGTGACGGAGGTGCGGAATTTCTTGGGGATAGCTGGGTACTATCGGAGATTTGTGCCAGACTTTTCCAGAGTTGCGGCACCACTATCAACTTTGACGAAGAAGGGGAAACCCTTCGTGTGGTCAAAAAGATGTCAGTAGAGCTTCCAGGAGCTGAGACAAAGATTTACCATTGCGCCTCTCTTGAAGCTACCAGAGGAGGGAGTAGGGTACGTAGTCTACAACGATGCATCAGGGACCGGAATCAGATGCGTCTTGATGCAAGAGCAGGCAGTGATCGCTTATGTATCACGTCAGTTGAGGAAGCATGAGCAGAACTACGCTACCCATGACCTGGAGTGAGAAGTAGTGGTCTTCTCTCTAAAGATGTGGCGACACTACATGATGGGCGAGTTCTTTACAGTCTACTCTGACCACCAGAGTCTCAGGTACATCTTCTCATAGAAGGACTTGAATCTAAGACTGCGGTGATGGCTCGAGTTCCTCCAAGACTATGACTTTGAGATAGTCTGTACTTCTGGAAAGGGGAACGTAGTATCCGACGCTCTCAGCAGGAGGATGGGCATCTAGCTACTCGGGAAGGAGATGGAGCAGCTAGCCACTTTGTAGATATCCTTCAGGGATAAAGATGGAGCAACCTTTCTTCAGTCACTCACAGTCACCCCTCCACTACTGCAGCGGGTCAGAGAGGCACATCATGGGGACGCTGACTATGAGACACGATGTGCGCAGATATCCTCAGGGCAGACACCTGATGGATTCTATGTAGGAGGAGATATCATCTTCATCATCAGAGGACGTACCATGGTACCAGCTTCTTTATAGGAGGAGGTGCTGGGGTAGTTTCACACTACCCCTTTAGCGGTACATCTAGGAGTGACGATGATGTACCAAGATCTCAGAAGACAGCACTTGTAGCCGGGTATGAAGAATGTTGTAGCTGAGTTCGTTTCTTGATGCCTCTCCTGTCAGCAGGTGAAGGCAGAGCACTAGGTACCAGCAGGCTTGGTACAGCCCTTGGAGGTCCCAGAGTGCAAGTGGGATGGTATATCTATGGATTTCATGACTGGACTTCCATGTACTTCCAGAGGTCACGACTCCATTTGGGTGATTTTCAACCGACTCACCAAGTTGTCTCACTTGTTACCCATCAGAGAGCAAGGCTAAGTGGAGAGCTTGGGCCGCCTCTACGTTAAGGAGATCATAGGGCTTCCTGGTGTTCCATCATCTATCACCTCCAATCGAGATGCTCCCTTTACTTCCCGGCTTTGGAAGGGGTTGAAGGAGGCATTCGGGACGCAGCTATGTCTGAGCACCGCCTTTTGACCCTCAGACGGATGGTCAGACAGAGAGGACCATTCTGACTCTCGAGGACATGCTCTATGCATGTTTCATCGACTTTGTTCATAGCTGGAAGGACCACCTGCCCTTGGTGGAGTTCACGTACAACAACAGCTACCACTCCGCCATCGGGATGGCACCATACGAGGCATTGTACGACCGACCTTGCAGGTCACCTCTGTGTTGGACAGTCCCTGGGGAGTCAACACTTGTGGGACCAGAGATGGTCCAGGCCATGACAGAGAAGTTCCAGGTCATCCATGAGTGGATGAGGATAGCTCAGAGCCGGTAGAAGTCTTATGCTGACAGGTGGTAGAGGCCACTAGAGCTCGAGGATGGAGACCACGTCTTCTTGAGGGTATCACTTCGACGTGGATTATAGAGATTTGGTCAGGGAAACAAGTTATCTCCGCGCATCATCGGACCGCTCTAGGTCCTCAGCAGGATAGGCGAGGTGGCTTATCGCCTGGATCTGCCACCTCAGATGCACTGGGTGCACGACGTCTTCCACGTATCTCAGCTGAAGAGATACGTGCATGACCTGACGCATAACATCGACCATGGGGAGTTAGACATTGACGATGGGGTGACTTTTGTGGAGGTCCCAGTGGAGATCGAGGATCGAAAGGAGCGGGTCCTACGTGGACGGTTGATACCTATTTTGTGCATCATATGGCAGCACGGGAACCTCCATGAGAGCACTTGGGAGGGGGAGGCTCAGATTTGTTCTCAGTACCCTCACTTGTTTCCCTAGTTTATGAGGTATCTTTACGGGGATGTAAATCCCTGAGGTGGGAGTAATTTAATACCCATAAAATTTAAGGAAATTTTTTTCTTAATTTTCATTGGGATTTTAGAAGAACGCAGTTTCTGACGGCACCTGATTCCGAGGCCCGGTGTGCCCGGAATCATGTTCCAAAGTTTAGCTCAGGTACGTTCAGTGAACGAAAGAGCGGGTTTTCCTAACATTTGAACCGGTGCTCAGAATTGAAATCTGAGGGAACCAATGAAACCGCAACGCTGGTAATTGCTTAGGAGCACCTTTTCTGAAGGTGTGTTTGCTCGGGATGAGTTGTTAAAATTGTGGTTTTAGTGAGGAAGAAATAAAATTATATTACAATTTTATTTATTTTCCTCTAGGTAGTTATATCCTAATTAAGGGAGTTGGGGGTGGGACCCACATGTTGTTAACCAACCATTAGAGTATAAAGGTGGGGTGGGGCCCACATGAGCCCAACCCCTCAAATTCCTAACTCCTCAACCCCCCCCCCCAATTTAATATTTCCAACTTATCACGTATTTTAATTTTGACAAGTTATGTTTAATTAAATGAGTGAAATTAATTTTGTATGTTCAAATTTTAAAAGTGTTGGCAAGGGAAATAAAATATGGAAAAAACCTTATTTTATTGTGGATCCATTGTTGTGTTGAGGGAGGGAGCGTTCTACACATTTTGGATGAATTTCATCATTCTGGTGAAGAACTTTTCTACCTCGATGAAGAACGTCGTCACACATTTTTCCGAAGAACGACGATGTGCCATCCTTCATTCTTCTTCCCATGTCAAAGGAAGGGAGATGTCGTTCCAGCTCGGACAATCTCCATCAACGTGTACGGAGCCACGCCCCGCGACGCCGCTTTCCGCGACACTCTTCGAACATCAAATTGTTTTCAAGGTAGGGGTTAATTACATTTTGTTCGTGAAATATCCTTTGTCGTTCTTCGTCTTTAATGTTAGGGCCGCTTGTTATCAACTTATTAGGAGGAGGTCGGACCGCACGAACACGGCCGACTCTCCTTCCCCTTTTGTTGTTGTGTTGTTGTGGTTCGAAAGAAGGCGGCGCGGTGCAACGACATCACGCGGAAACATGAAGAAATGTGGCAAAGATGCGCGGCGGCAGCGCGCCGCGCCGTTGAGGCTGAACGAACCCTCGACCGGAGTCAGGCCACAGCAAAGGGGCGCGGCGCTGTCGTGTCGTGCCGGTCGGACAAGGCTGCGGCTCAATGCCGCGACGATGCAAGGTGGGGCGGCCGTAACCGTCGACTGTCGGCACCTCAGAGGGCGGGACCGCGGCAGGTCCCGCGGCGACAACACCGTCCGGCCGGACCGGGCCGGCCGTTTCAGGGTGGATATCGGGGGTTGTAACCCCCTACCAGCCAAAGGAGTGGCCCCCCACATGGGGGCCACGGTTACTCAAACAGGGGGCCAGCGCCCCCCACCCCCCCATTCCGCTCAGCTCGGCGTGGCCGAGCTCGCCACGCCAGCCACGCGTGCGCGCCAGGATGGGTCGGGCCACGCCCTAATGGGCCGGAATCGGACCCAGTTTGGGTCGACCCGATTCGGGCCGACCTAGGGGGGTCTCGGGCTGGGTCGGTCCGGGCCCAAAACCCCCTTAAAACGGAAAGGTACGTTCCATTGCACATATAATGGGATACGGGCCGCTGATCGATGCACTGTCAGCTGCGATGCGATCCTTGGATCGAGGCGGTCGTTTCGGTATATTACACACAAGGTTTCGGAAAACTATGGGTACGTCCGGGTTGGTTCGAACACAAAAGCAACCGGGCCCTCGGAGCAAAAACACTTATAACTTGAGATCTGGACATCCGATTGACGTGCCGTCAACTTTGTTGGATTCCACTTAGTGAGAAGGAACTTTTGGCTTACTCCGCTTGAGGTTTGGATGCAGTTGGAGTGCGGTTGGGTTGGGTTTGAATTAAAAACCAACTGGGACCCTGGAACGAAAAAGCCAATAACTCGCAGACCGGGCGTCCGATTGACGCGTCGTCTGTCACGTTGAGTTCCTCTTCTTGAGACGGAACTTTGAGATACATCAACTCCGGACTATGTGTCAGTTGATGTATCGACCCTCCTTGGCTGGTGGAGCAGACCCTCCCGGAATCGAGCATGATGTGTGCGGGAACCCTAGAGCTGGATGCGACGATGAAGACCGTACAAAATCCTCTGTGGGTTCGACGGTGATGAATACTGCACTGAAATCCTATGTGGGTTCGGCAGTGATGAAGACTGTACTGAAATCCTCTATGGGTTCGACGATGATGAAGACTGCACTAAAATCCTACGTGGGTTCGGCAGTGATAAAGACCGTACTGAAATCCTCTGTGGGTTCGACGGTGATGACTGTTGTTCTTGTATCCTACATGGGTCTGGTAGTTCTTGAATATGTTCTTGCTATCCTATGTGGGTCTGGCAGAGTAGCTGGTCTGTATCCTAAATGGGTCTGACATCTTAGCTAGTTTAGTATCAAACGTGGGTCCCAGCATAGATGAATCAGTGGCTATATCTCATCATCTCTATCACCTTACGAAGATGAATACCTGTGTGAGATGAGTCTTGACTTCAATCAATATCTTCGATATTAATGACTTTCTTTCCTATGTGGATTAAGTTGTGTTATCTTGTGTGGATTGGGTTGTACTCATATGTGGATGTGATTGAACTTGGGCATGGATGCTGGAGTCGAGCGGGAATTGATGACTTAGGTATATGTATGGGAATATACCTATGTAGTGTTGGATGTTACTTTGAGATTGTATCTTTCATTTGGAATTATCCTTTGTGGATTCTGGGAGACCGTCGGGGGTCTCAGGGTCCCTACTGAGTAGGGTATACTCACCACTGCACGGGCTATGCCCGCACTACGTTGTGTTGGTTGCAGACGACGGACATCTCTGATCGTGGTTGAGGGTTGTGGAGCAAGTCGGTACCTGGAGGTGGACCATTGGGTGGAACGTACGCGGAGTGGATGGCTGGACCCGAGGAGCTGAGGAGGCTATCTTTACCCACCCTTCCGGTGGGACTTCCAGTGGACGGCTCGACATTGCTACTTTACTTTCAGTTGTTGTACCTTCTTTCCAGTTGTACTTTACTTTCAGTTTGGGTTTGTATTATGGCCCATTTACTTTTCCGCACTACTTTTGTACCCAGATTTACTTAGTGTTTACTTCTGCTTGCTTACTCTATGGTTTTTTTACATTATAAAGGCAATGGATTCCCCTTATGTTGGGATTTATGCCTTGGTTCTAGTCTCCAGCCCCTGGCCTATGGGAGGCGGGCTTGGGGTAGTCACGACACGGGTCCCGAGGACGGGTCGTGACATATCACAGCACCAGTTCTCACACTACTAACATGTGGGGAAATATTTTTTGTATATGGAAATGCTTCAAATAATTTATTAGGAATTTTACTAATAAATAATGATAAATTGATCTCCTATGCCACAAATCATTTTATAATTATTGAGAAAAACAATCCCATGCATGATCTGGTATTGGAAGATGTGATCTTCTCATTGAAAATAGGATGGAATTTTCTCTATGGGAAGAAGTGTAAGATATATACACATCCCAAGATCCTTAAATATATATTCCCATGGAAAGAGCAAAATATTAACCATAAAATATTATTAGATCTCATCAAGTATTACAACTTCTCATTCCACTACCATCCTGGTAAATCAAAAAAGGTGGAAGATTATCTAAGTCGAAAAGATCATGTATATTTATCAATTATGATAATTGAGAAGGATCCAATCTTATAAGATCTTCAATAAATGGACAAGGGAATTTTTAAAAAAATATCATTAATCATTTCTCAAATGATTTATCAACCGTCCCTCGTGGAGAAAATAACATATGCTCAATGAAATGATGTGGAAATTCAAAAGAAGCTGGAAGCCCTGAGAAAGAGGAAATACTCCGAGATTAAAATTGAAAAAAAGGAATTTTGATATTTGGGATAGGACTATGTATTCTATATAATATTGAGTTAAATACGGAACTGTTGGTTGATGCATATAGTTCTGCATTATCCATTTACTCATGAAGAAAAAAAGATGTATCAAGGTCTCTATGAGTGCTATTGGTTGGACAATATAAAGTAGGATATCACTGAATATACATCACAGTTCTTGGAATTCTAGAAAGTTATGGCTTTAAAGCATTATTATAAGGAAATAATTCAAATATTACTTGTACCAACATGAAAATTGGAGAAAAGAAAAATGAAAATTGTCAACAGACTTTTGGAAGCATCCAAGGTAAACAATTCTATCTGGGTGGATTTGGATTGTCTTACAAAGAAATCTCACTTTATCTCAATTTGAAAGGACTTATCACTTGATACAATTTTATTTTAATAAATTAGATATGTTTTAAGCCTGTATAGAGTGTCACTATCAATTTTATTTGATTGAGAACTTATATTCACCTCCATGTTCATGAAAATTCTCCAACATGATCTAAAAAATGAGTAGAACTTCAGTACAGCCTGTCATCCTCAAATTGAAGGTCAATCTAAGAAGACTGTTAGGAAATTATAATACATGTTGTGATAAATTTATATAGACAGGACTCTCATCTTCCTTTGGTTGATTTATTATACAACAACAGTTTCCAATCGAGCATCCAAATGGATCCATATGAATCACTTTGTGGGAATAGGTGCAGAATGCTGGCATGTTGGGATGAACATGGGGAACAAATACTTCTTGAATGACTAAAATGTAACATTTTATTATTAAAATCACTTTTAGGTAAAGTGAAAAACCAGTCCCAGTCAATTTAGAGGTGAATCCTCATAAGAAAATATAAATCCATTAAAGCATAGCCTCAGCATATTAGTACTTTTATCTATATAAATTTTCTAGTTCATAAGCCATACCATATCATCATGGTCTTCACTAAGAACATCATCAAAGAGAAACACCAATTTTTTTAGGTTTGAATATACTCTTCTTTGCTGATTTTCTTATCATTGAATCCTCTCATCCAGATCATATCATGTTTGTCAATCCAATTAGTCTACTCACTATTGACTTCCACCTGAATATTCCTTCCCATCATCTCAACCTCTTCTTGTGGGATGTTGACATAATGAAATTCATCCACAATATCCTCCTCATAGTGGAGGATAGATTCTTTTGAGTCTTGTACTATTTCAGTAATGTCTTCATTTTCATTACAACTCACAAGCAGCATGTCGTTGCTGATTCTTTGAACCATAACTTGAGAATTATCCTGCAAAACACCCATGGAAGACGATGAAATTTCCTTCTCACATGGTTTATTGTTTTTACCTGATCATGTTTCCATCAGTTTTGGAAAATTAATGTAGTCCTAGATCCCTCTCCCTATATTCTTCCTAAGGATCTTCCCCTCATCTTGAGCCATAGATCATCCATAATCCTCCTCAGTCTCCACACCTTCTGTAGTACCTCCATCAGGATCATAGGGGGGATCTTGTAAAAGCACATGGGTGTCCAAACACTCAAAGGTGTTGTAGGTTTGAACTCCATCTTGGAAAAATCCATTTCTGTTTTATTTATTGTTGACCCCTGAAGTAGAAACACTCATATTTAGAGCGATCTGAGGTTCATTCACCACCATTTCTGTCCAAACCAAAATTTACTTCCTCGAGACACTACCACCTTCAAATTGAGGTGATTGTGAAGAGTGTTCTTCAACCCAATTTTCTACTAGTTTACCCATGTCCTAGTCCATCAAATCCTTGTTAAGTCAATCAAATACCCCTGACACAGAGGTTTCATCAACCTCTTTTTACACAAGTTTATTCTGCACCACATTTTTTCACCAATTGATTAGAATGATTAACATCATATCTCTTCCTCTATTGTACTGTAACCTTACCCTGTTGAACACATCATCCATAGATATCATCTGAGTGAACTAGTTGACGACCAAATGAATAGAGCCCCACCCAATAGTTCATGACCATTGGATGCTTACACCGTACCTCCTAGTCAACTTCAATCCACACAGACTCAACCGGTGGTCTCTACACATCAACCTCCACACATATGTGTGGGATGATCAGATGGCACACAGAAGCAGTATGAAAATCCAAATAAAGAAACCAACCCACTTAATTTACTATCATATGTGTAATCGCCAGATTTTTGGAATGGTAGAGGTAGTTGGGGAAGACTTAACAAAACTGGAGTTGTAGGAGAATCACGATTCCAGTATAATTCCTAGCTCCAATGAAACAGATCAAAGCCTTATCCACCACACTTCTTGGGAGCACATGAAATATCACAATAAAATCATCCGATGAAGAACATTGCACCACCAAATTCTTTTTATCTGAAAGACCAAAAATTCCTCGTTTTTGAAGCCCCCAAGATTCAAAGACAAACCTATAGAAGTCATCCACCGATGGATGATTGTTCCTACATCATGCAACCTATGTTAGGATTAGTAAGCTATATCCCCTTTTAAAATTCAAAAATGACATTAGGATCATGGGATCACCTTCCCAAATACAGGGGGCCTTTGGGACTAGATTAATCACAATAATGTTCAGAATCAAATGAGGATCAATGAAGGGGTAGAAGTCACACCTCCATCCATTACAAAGAAGTCGTGGATCCTCCCCCTCCCACTGATTAGAGGAAGAGGGGGGAACTTCTTCATCCCCATTAGGGTTTCGTTATCATCGCTTCATGATCTCGCTGCATTGAACAACAAACTTCATGGTCTTGAAATTTTTTATGAAATTTTAGAAAAGGTAAAAACAATTCAGAAGCACATCATGGATTGTCAGATTTTATAGAGGAGTTATGATGACAATTTTCAGCAAGACCTTGAGTTTGATGTCAGAGACATGGTATTTCTCTCCATATATCAATAGAATAATGTGTTGATATTTTGGAAGAAAGGAAAGCCTAGTCTAATGTACATTGACTCTGTTAAGATCCCTAATCACATTAGAGAACTGGCATATCGAATAGAACTCCCAAGAAACCTATATAAAGTACATGATGTATTCCATGTATCCCTCTTGAGGATGTACATACCAGACCACTCTCATGCACTCAATCTATAGGTGGTACCATTATATTATGATCTTTCCTTGGAAGTGCATTTAGTGAGGATCATAGATCATTAAGAAAAAGCTCTATGAAATAAGAAAATTCACCTTGTCAGAGTGTTATAGATAAATAACATGTTTGAAAAAACAATGTGGGAACCAGAGGAGGTGATGAATCAGAGTTACCATCATCTGTTTTTGTGTGGGAAATGAAAATTTCATGTATGAAATTTCTATAGGGGAAACATTGTAATGAACAGAACTGTTATAACTAAATCTCCCCTATTGATTAAATGTATTATTATATAATATGGTTATAGATAACACATTAACATAATCTAATTTAATTGAAAGTTCAATATCACTACTGTAGATAATATATCAATTTAATAGTGATCCCAAGGTTAGTATAAATATAGGATTTCAGAAAATCGAATTGACACAAAATACATTGTTGTCCTCAACAAGTTGGATTGTATCCTATGAATCCAAATTATAAGATCTTCCATGGGAGATATAATTTTGGATATTCCCATGACTAATCCTAAGATCACATCCATCGACAATATCATGATTGAAACTGTTTATGGGATACGTTCAAACTCATCGATATCATGACCCAAATTGTGTTCATCGAACCACCCCATGAAAGTCCCACCATCGCGAACCTTACTCTTAGGTTGTATTCGGGTGTGTTAAAGAGATATGTATCAAGACCCAAGAAATATATCTTTTAATGTAGGGGCCGAAGTCTCATTTATTATTAAATCAAAGAAATCAAGACCCATGAAATATGACTATTTACATTTTTTATATAATATTAATGAATATATTTTCATCATATTATTTTTAATTTGTAAGTTATTTTTATTTTCAAACAATAAAGAAGAAATTTTATTTTTGGTTATCATTTAATGTGAATTATAGAATATTTGAATTAATAGATTTTAGAAAAAATTAATATTTTAATAAAATATTATTATTAAATATTTTTTATGAAATATTAAAGATCATATAATTTTTATTGATACAAATATAATTTTTATAAGAGTTTGAAAAAAATATTATTTTTCAAAAACACAATATCTTTAAATGAATGTCGATTTTCATTTTAGACGTTAATGTTAAAATATTTAGAAAATTTTGGAATCATATTTTCAAATCTATCAAAGAGAGTATTTTTCATAATTTTCTGAGATAGATGAATTTTAGAGTAAAAATTAAATACCATATAATTATATTTTGTGTATAATGTCATCATAATACCAAAAATGTGATATAATAATTATTATAAACTGAATCCATGAAAAAATATATGTATTCCTTTTCAAATAATGTAATTTTGAGTTTATTTGATTTCATTTATAAATCCTTTGTGAATCCTCCAGAACATATGACATATTTTAGGGTTTTAAAGTCATTTATTTAAGAGTGGGAGCCACCTCCACATCACCCATGGTAATATTTTAATTAATTCAGTACTTGGGCATGCAAAAAAATTTAAAAACACTCCCAAATTGCAGAAACCATGGGAAAAATAGTGGAATGGTTTGTGGTTTTGGATATTTAATTTTGTAGAGTTCAAAACCTAAATAATAATGACACCCCCTCATTTCCTATATAAACCAACCAAATCTACCATTTCTCTTCCCTAAAACGCATTTTATCATTTCCAACTTCTTCCCTCCACTATTTAGAGTCCTCTTAAGGATCCATAATGCTCTCAAGGAGGCCCTCATAGACATTTAGGATCACACACTCAAATAAGTGACCTTCCTCTCCTCTAAAATTCAAGAAACATAACTGAATTTAGTTCTTTTAATTTCAATTGGTTGTGTTGTAATTTTTTTATAATCAATCCATTAGAACCAATTTTATTTTATTTGAGTGATAGTTCTTTTATAATCAATAATTTCTACCCTCAGCTAAGCTGTCACAATAACGGAATATTGGATGGGATCGTCACATTATTTTCTTTATTTATGTTTCTTTGTGAACTTATGCATTCAATTTAAATTTCCTAGTGTTGGGACATGTATTTACATGTTCCTATTAATTCTGATTTTATTTACAAATTATAATTGACCCATTTCTCTCTCATTAATGATTTATTTGTTTTTTTATGTAATATAATTATGTTACAGAACTATCATTTTGATTCTCCATGCCAAAACAATTGGGTATTGAATACAATATCCATTTTTATATCTTGGGTATTCAACATTATGGACATATACATATTGTTCATAGAATTAAATTTATGTATTCAAAATTACATTATCATGTAACAAAATATGATTCTGAATGAATCCATGTTGTAAGATCTATGTGGTACACTTATGCTTTAGAATGAAATGAATGTGATAGGTGTGCCTAGAATTATATATCACTCCAATGCATTTGGTAATTCTTATTATCACGATAGTTCATTTTTTGAGATGGAGTTAACCTGATTATTTTATGGTACTTTTCCACCTTGTTTTCTTGGTGGTATCATCCATGACTTATGTTTATGATGTAATGATTTAAGTTGTTTCACATTTCTTCATGTTATGATTATCATGTTATATCCGGCCTTATTATTCATATTCATTTTATACCCCCATTGATATACATATTGTCTAACATGTATTATCTTATTTGTGATATGACTTGTTTATTACCTTATTTAGTCTTATATCTCACCTTTTTCTTATGTTTTTCCCTAGGTTATCCCATGTGGTTTTAACTTTGATGCAATTTTACAATCATTTCAACAATGTTTACAATAATTATTTTTTACAACATGTTATAATTTGTATGTAATGTACCTAATATACCAATATAATAGAATTATCAATATTTTGGGTTTTATTAATTTTAATTTTATGTAAAAGATCAAAAGTTAATGTGGAATAAAGATAAGGGTTCTTATATTTAAGATAAAGTAATCTCAAATATGAAGGATATTGAGACATAAAAATCTTTACTATAACATGATAATGAATTTTTAAATTTTGATTTGATGAGATGGAATTTTTGATATCTCATATATGATAGGTAAATAGGATTATAATGTTTTTTAATTATAATAATGGAAGTATAAAAATAGAATTATTAAAAATATATTTTAAATGAAGAGTTTTATAAGAAAGAGGGGGGATGAGAAACCCTTAAATTAGTTTTTGAGATGACAAATTTGGATTGATTTTAAAGCCTTAAATAATGGAATTTGTTTCTAGAATGGGAACATAAGAACATGGATATGGGAATTTAGAGATACATTTTGGTAGAATTTAGGTAAATGAAAATGTTTTTCCAGTGTGTATAAAGGGGTGCAGTAAAGGTGTTTATTTAGGCAAGGGGTATTTTTGAATAACGTATTGATTGTTTTTTATTTAGGCAAAAGAAAATGAATAGTATTGATTCATATGTATTTAATTCATTTATGATCAGAAAATTTAAGATTATTTTAAATTTTAATACACCCAAAATAAAAAATAATCATTGAAATATTTTATACAGAGTAATAAATCAAAAATTGTTTTTATCATAATAAAATAAAATTTAGGTTTTGAAAATTGACATATATTTTTAGAAGTTAGGTAAATAATTTTAACAAAAAAATTTACACATTAAATACATTTTATTCCATAAAAAATGTGTCATTAATTTTAAATTCATTTTTATATAATGATTATGTCAAAAACCATACAATATTCTCAAATATATATATTTTATCTATTCACCAGAAAATATATTTTTTAGTTAAATACCAAATATTATTAATAATATTATTTTAATGTGATGATTAATAAATAAAATATATTTTAAATTTTAAAAAATCTAAATATTATATATTTTAATTTTATTTAAAATCATATAATTATTGGGAAATTAATGTTTTCTCAAAAAATCTATTTTGTTTTATATGAATGATTGCATTTCAATATATTATAATTTATTATTTTGTTTATAATAATTTATACAATTGTAAATTCTATTTTTTTATATAATACTATGTATATGTGTGTGAAAATTGAATTTTTTTACTTAAAATAATAAATAATTCAATGTATTATTTAGTGTAAAACTTGTTTCCTAACCTTTTAAATTTATATTTTCAGAGTATCAAACCATGAACCTAGAATATGACAACAATAATAAAATGAATTATTATATAAAAAAATAATTTTACGGTGAAAATGTTACCTAACCATTTATTTTTATCATATGATACACATAAAATTTCATATGACATTATTACCTAAATTTTGAATGCTTATATGTTACAAATACATCATAATTAAATCATGTGTGATAATTTATAAATTATTTAATTATAATGGATAAAAAGTATTAAAATTAATATTTAAAAAGAAAAATAAGTGAAATATAGATAATAAATAAAACTATAAGTATTAAAAAAGATCAAGAATTCATTAAAATAGATTTTATAATACCATTTTTTGATAAATAATATTTATTCATGAAATTACTTTATTATACAAGAATTATGAAAACTTTTATATACATTATTCTGTGAAGTATTGATAATTGAGAAATTAGTAAAAATTATTAAATTAATGAAAATAATATATAAATATGAGAAATAATTCATAATTTGATTCATTTAGGATAAGGGTTAGGGAATTTATTATAATTTTATAAAAAAAATTTCTACATATTCTATAATAGTTATGAAATAAAAGTATGGTTCATATAATTAAAAATAATTTTTTTACCAGTAAAATTTAAGAGGAAAATTTTATAAAAACATTCATTAAAAATATGAGGTGTCACATTCTACGTCTAGAAAGATATTATGTCCTCAAAATTTGTACTCATTGACAAATAATTATTAATTTTGTATCCCATTTCGATAAAAATCATCACTAATATATAATATTGTATTTAAACCATATATGTGGTCAAGTTATAATATAACCAAGTAAAACAGTATAAATAATGTTAACCACACTAGTTATACATAACATAGTACATTAGAGAATATATATATATAAGGCTTTATACCAAACAAATCTCATTAATAATTCCCCAAAATGAAAAAACTCCACTCTAATATAAACAGATACCCCCAGACCCAAACATCTAGATCTAGTACTAAACATAAACGATTTTGACACATAACATGAATTGAAACCAATTACTAGAATCAAATGTTCAGTGTATTTGGGAAATAGTTACATAATACATCATCAACCCAAAAAATTTAATAATTTTTTTTCATAGACTACATATAATAGAATGAAATATCTTTATCATTGATAATAACTTTGGGTGTTGGGAAATATCAAAAAGGAGTGATCTCAGACAATTTGTAAGGGGAAACATTATGAATGGGACATTAAGGAATTAACGAAATATAATAATAATGTAAGATACATGATCATGGGAGAAATGGTATGACTAATGAAATAATATCATGAAGTAAAAATTAAGTAATGATAGACTATTCATATATCATGGAATAATGTTTGTAAAATAAATATCGTGAAATCAAAAGATATACCTATTAGAGAGCTCCATGGGATGCCACACCTTTTTGTGGGGATCTTACCACTATCCTTGATGGAAACCCATTCCCCATAACATAGTAATTTTGAACATTTATAAATATATAAAATCATAATGATATACCTCGTATGACTAACTAGGTCATTATAACATTGTGAAAAAAACCACATCAAACCCATGCATAATGATCTCTTGAAATATATATTATTAGCTAATAAATTGGAAGAATATATAATTATCATCCTACCCATCATTATCATGATATATATACATATACATATGTTTGTTGCAAGAATATGAAAACGATCATAAATTAATTAAAATCATATCATGATTAACTGGTGGAAATAAAATATGAATCCAAAAAATAATGTTTATATAATGTTGAATAACATTTAATAATGATAATGATGTTTGGGGTATTGACACCATAAAGAATAAATGGTATATGGTCGGGTGAATATCTTCCCATGTTAATCAAATGTAAAGGTATCTAAGTCAAAAACCTTCAATAAAAAGAAATAACAGTATAGTATTATCAACGGAAAGGATTTGGAAGAAATATTATCTATGATTAATAGATGATAAGTAAATAAAAAATCATTGGTGAATTTTTCATCTCACCAAGATTTCATTTCCACCACAAAACACATATATAAGATCTTGGATAATGAATCTGAGCACTATTTTGAAGTTGGATACATTTTTGAGGAAGATATCATTCAAGTATATCCATATAAAATGAGTGATGATTTTAATATTAATTATTAATTAAGGAGATGACAAATCCATCATAGAAATATAATATATTACTAGTGGTCTTAGAAAAAAAAATTATACGTTTACAAGTAATGAGGAAATATATATAGAAAACATTATTTCTAGAGAAGGATACAAATGTAATTTTTTTAAAGAAACAATATATTTTAAAACATAATAATAATTATAAAATTTAATATAATCAAAATATTTGAATAATAATATTTATACGAATAGATATAGAAATTTAAGATAAATCATGAAAAGAGTTTCAATTACTTTTTTGGTTGTTTTTGTAAAAAACAAAAAATAATTCACATTCCAAGATAATTTTCAAAATATTATTATTGGGTTTGGAAATGGTCAAATCCAATATTATATAGCTTTTAACTATTTTTTAATGGTATGATGAAAGTAAAAAGATATATTTTCTTAAACTGGTAATATATCAGGATCCACCAAGGAGTCACCAAAGTACAACAGATGAGCCTTGCCTTCCACATAGCATGTTAACTATGAGAGTTTCTAATCCACATATCACCTCCACATAGCACATTATCATAGTTCTTATCACAAAAAAATTAATTTATTTGTCGGGAAATAAAAGATTTCTAGGACCCCTGAAAATGATGAATCACATTTCAGTAAAATGCATCTTTTTAATCACCTCGCTAATCAAAATTCATTTTTAGGTTAGGTGTTACCCTTTAGGCCCCCAAAAACAAATTTTAACATTGTGGTGTGAGTAGTCTTCCATTAAACCAAAATATTTCATGGGAAGTGGTTTAGTGGTTACATCCAAACCCCTAAATAAATCCCCACACATAGACAAGTGGGGGTGGTGGAATTCTTGAGAGAGAGGTATGTTTTTGGAAAATAAGTGAGGTATAGACATATACAGACTACGAAATCACTGCTAATATGTGATCATTTACCACATATTCATCATTCAATTAGTACATAATATTTTGTCCACATTGAATCAAATGTTATCCATATTGAAAAAATACTTCATGGACAAGCACCCGTATAAAAAAAATTACCACATGGGGAAAATTCCCTTACCGACCACTATTATGTGAATTGCATATAAATGACATATATTCAGACCACCATAAATCATATAAAATAGTATGTGGTTTGGTAACTATCAGTATCAGCAGTCGTCCCTATAGTGTTTAACCTTACCTTGACCCTTCTACGAACTATCCCAACATCTCTCTCTCTTAACCTCTCTAGTGAATAAGTATGCTAGAGATGTGATCCTTTGTGAAGCACCAAGCTAAGACCGCATCCAAAGCCTCATGATATATATGTTAAGTGTACAAGTAACTTCAGTATTCCCTCTTCATCATACATGCTCATGGAAAATGATGTCTCACTGGTAACCTACCTAACAAAAGTCATCATATAAATTTTATCAATCTTACATTCATGTGGTAAAAAGGATCCCTTCCATAGAGGTAGTTCGAGGTACCTCCCCATCATAGATAGTTAGGGTAACTAATCTTCATTTACATTGATAATTGATATTGTTGGATCCTTCTCTCGTTCTCTTAGAAATATAGAGTATGTGATCCATCCAAGAGTAATCCTCAAGCCTTTTATATGGTTTTTATCATCCAAGATGTGTGATAACCTATAATAGTTTCCAAAAAAAGAGAAGATATGTGTGGAAAAACCCTTTATCTCTCCTATATCCTTGGACTGGATATAAAAATAAAAGAGGAGACGTGAACCTTAGGGCCCTTTCTCTCTCTTATAGACCTGGCCTTATCCACCAGTGGAAAAAGAAGATCGTGTTGTTTTCTAGATCCAATTCTTCTTATTTCCTAAACTGACAATGCCTCATGTGGGATTAGAGGTTAGTTTAAATCATGAAATCTACAAAATCACTCCTATGGGCCTCTTACCAAGTGTAAGACCCAAAACCATATCATTTTCACTTTAGAGTTCCTCATTACCAATGAATAATTCCTATAGTCTTGCAACTATTTTTAAGCACCAAATAAATGTCATAATCACATAAGAGGTCCATATTACTAATGAATCATGATTATGGGTGTTCTCTAAAGGTGTAATCACAACCCATTTGAACTATGTCTTTTTTAATTCTAGACCAAATGTGATACATAGGATGCATTATGGAGGCCCTAGCCCAGCATCTGAAATTCACCATAATTTCTCTAAGTTATATCCATAGTATGGTCATATCCAAATCAAAGGGTCATATTCATTTTGGATCTCCCTAGTCACCATACATAATTAATTACATTTATAATAAAATCATTCCCAAAACTATAATACCACATCCCTTATGGGTCCTTTTGTTCACGTCGATATATGTCCCTCACCAACCCTAACCACACATATTTTTCCTAGATGACCATTATATATGATGTCAACTATATAGTATGGTCATCGTAAGATGATCTTAAAATAAATTCTGTGTTCCATTAAGTGGAATTATACTATGTGGGTTATAATTCCTTTTATAATAATATATAGGAATCATATCTCATGGTATCAATCCTGAAATCAATGTAGCTTCCATCTCCCAAGATATTGATGAACTCCAGAGTGTCCCACCACATGGCTTAAAACCAACTTCATTATAAAAATCAATATATGAATCTATATTCTATTTACAAAAGGGTACCATTAATAGAGAACCTCAACACATAAATATATATCTATCAATAAAAAACATCAGATACATAAAGCTGATTCTAAAATGAACACATACTAATAATTTATTTTTTCACATAATGAAAACTATTTCCATACCTAGGATTTAATAAAGGATTCAAAAATACGTATTATATCGTTACAATATTCTCGGATTAGGAAATAATTACTTCCAAAATGGTGCAAAGAGCTCGTCCACCTATCCTTTTAGCACACACATCTTTTAAGGTATCATTAGAGAAAATTAAGTTATCACCTTTGTTTGGAATTAGGGTCTGCATCAACTCGAAATAATAATGGATTTCAAACTACATCAAGAACAAGAAACGGTTATCCTAAAATGAAGAGAGACATAGTATGACAATGTGTCCCGCATTTTAGTCCCCATTCATGCACAAATGAATGTGGTTCAAAACATGGATACAAACACAATTAATTATTAATGTGTTTGTTTGTTAAGATGATTCTTTGACAGGGTATTCTTCTTTGTGTTTTCCATATGTATATTCAAATTTTTTTTTCAAGAACTCCCTTTAATCTATTCAAAGAGATTTATTTCGGCCAACTCGAGCTTTATCAACTTCTTTTGAGTCCTCATCAACTAAAATGACATAATCCTCAACCCAAGGTATTAAATGTTGGATCTTGAACATTCCAATTTAGGAGTAATAAAAAAACAAAATCATCTAAACCCTAGAACAAGCTTTACAAATCATCATCCTTATGATTCCCCACTAGTAGTCTGCTCAGAGATGGATGGTGGCCCGAAAGCCAACTGAACTGGTTTCTATATCAAATCATTTCAAGGGTGTATCCTAATAATGCTGAAGCAAATTCCTCAATTATATCAATGAATATAATTCATAGGTAACTAATGGAATCATACCAATAGAACAAGGACCCCACCAAAAGACTTCTACTATTAGAAACCTCCTCCAACTCCGTCCGACCTCAAACATTCAACAAAATGGGGGTGCCACTCTTGGGATTCCACTATGTGCCACTTAGGACGGAGCATGCATGAAATCCCACAGAGGGTAGAAAATTGTCAAAAGGGAATATTCTTCTACCCTCTTTCCCTCTATATAATCCCTCCAACGGCATACAGTGTAAAATATTTATTAGGAACACACACATGTCTTCACTCATTATGTTTACCATCATAGTTTGGAAACACTTTGAGAAACCATCCTATAAATTCCTATTAGAAACAATGGAAGAAAAATATCTATTACTCTAAATCTGGCTATTTTTTGTATATCCTTGACATAGACAGATGACAAGGGAAGACACATATCTCTTCTCTAGTAAATGAATGAATGTATATTCTTATTCCAGCTGATGAGGTCACAGATTATATCCTAGAAATTATGAAAAGATAGATATCTATTCATTTACACATTATAAAGCTTGTTAAGATATAATGTTAGCATCGGTGCTGACTGGATGTGGGGAAAATAACTCCATATTGACATTTGAAGTGACTCGAACAAATAATTTGATGGGCGTTATGGGGAAGATGTGTATCCTTTCTCCTATAATGAAGGGTCATGACTATCCCACAATAATTTGTAAATTAGATCAAACCTAAATATCCCTTATAACAGGAGGCAATTGCTTTATACCAATGGCCACTCCATGCTAGTAATATATCCTCAAAAAAATTCTAGAGTATTTTTAAAGAATTCTATGGGTGACATGGGATCTAATCAAACAGACTTCCATATATGAAATTTTCCACCCATGGCAGGCATCTCCAATCACCAAGAGGAATTTATCTAAAAATAATCCTCACCAAATGTAATTAGGAAATGAGGATCCATTACAGATCATGATCTTATAAATGAAGGTGTTATTAAATCCCTTATACATCCATCTAAAACATCCCATGAATCTACTCATATATTACCAAATTTTAGAGATAGTAGAGGCAATTATAATTGTCCTCCCGACAATCTGGTTTCCAGATGTTCCGTAGGTCCTCCCAGCACATATTATCATGATGACTTACTTAATGTTTATAATCCGATAGATCTTTGGATTATATCTATGAATTATTTTCATGTTATCCCTCCCTCTATCTACAAGATCATGTTGAAAGAAGGCCTTCCCATTTCTATCAACTATCTTGAATTTTGTCCCTGTGGTATATGCTATTGAATTTCTCCCTATAGTCGGACATCAATCGATGATGGTAATGCTCTCCATGATTGCATTTATTTTTATTTTCCTCTTCAAAACTAAATTTCATTTCATCAAGATGGTCCACCCATTGATTAATCAATATTTATAAATCCATCCTATCTTGAGGAATAAGGGGAAATGATTTCAAAAATTCCTTATGCCTCATCATTGACAAGAGATATGCATCCCCAGTCAGAAGGAATCTAAATGAAACTTACCTTATTCGAGACCTCATTAGATCACCTTCATTCTAATTCAACTGAGGAAATACCTTCCTGACTGCATTGTTTGAAATAAGAAAAGGGAAAACATCAACTTTGGTCAGATCCAGCAAAGGAACCTCTATTAAAATATGATGGATAAATATTTCTTAGGAGGTTATAGGTTGTGAAGTATAATATAACAATAATGATATGGTATTTTTCCAACACCCAATTTATCATTTAAATTTTTTTATCAGATGATTTTTTACATAAAATTCACCTAAAAATGCAGACCACTTTTCTTCATTTTAATGAAAAAGTATTACCTTATGATGAATATCCAAATAATGTCAAGGTAGTAGAATAGAATCATAGTCGAATTGACTTATCATCCCTAATAGCTGCATAACATCTAAAATGTGGAAAATAGAACGGATATCTTCAATGATCATGTCTAGATACATTAAAAGGACTACATCAATTGATCATTGATGCCACATCCAGTGTTCACATCATAGTATGGGAAGAACATGGGGAGTTTCATTTTTTCATTCTTCCCAATCAACCAATACCACCATGAGTGACATAATTTAATGTCATTTATCCTACATATCTTCAACTAAGAAACCCCAGTTGCAATAGATTGTATTCTCATCAAGTACTGGCCCACGACAGAACACAAAGATTCTGGTAAAAATAGATAAAACCATTGAACAACTATTGCATCATGTATATGAAAATATCATGAAATCCTCCCACTTAAGGGAAGTAAAAGTCATATTTAAATACACATTACCATTTTACATATGTACGTAGATTATGTGTATGCTTTACCATGAAACCATACCATGTTTAGATAGAGCTCAGTAATATCAGAAGAGAAGTTGAAAAAATTGTAGGTGTAGTTGAATAGGAATAGCCCCATCCCATAGTGTTAAGGTATTTTTAACACAATTCATGGATAAAATGGTATAATAATATCACCCATATCCTATATTTTTTATGGAATTGTTCCATCATCCTCAATAAGTGTTAGTATTTTCTTCATTGCGTAGGGTTCCAAAAAATGAATCTTCCATGTTCATATCATCCGGTGATGCAGTTTATTTTAAAGCGACATGAAAAAAAAGATATGGTGGTTCCCTACATATTACCCTTCACCATAAGGATTTTAATGTATAATTGAGAGAAATTATAGAAACCCGTGATTATCTCAATAAAAAGTGTTTTCAATAGATAAATCGCACTTGGAAAATCACAACACTTCTAGTAGATTATCTCAGAAAAATGATATCTCACGCTATTTTAATACCAATGATGTACCTGAAATGAATTTCACTTCAGTAAACATCATCTGTACTACATATGACAATACTATAGAACATAATATCAATATTAGAGAAAAATATGAGCATATATCTATTTAAAAGACTATCCACACTGAAATTGTTGAAGAAGGAATGTGTCCCAGAAATCAGAGGATTGCCCAAAATTGGGATATTCCTCTAAATGCTCCATTTGCCCCACAAGAAGAACCATACAAATAAAATTGTAAGGTTTCAGTTCAATAATACATATTACCTAAAGGATTCATACCCCTTTCACTTGAGTAATAATTGGATCAATAGGAGACAAAATGAGAGAACTAAAAATGATTAACATAAAACTACACAATGGTCATATTATCTTTATATATGTTCATCAAACTGATCCTCATTTCACACCAACAGCTGATCTCCCTCAATAATACTACCACTTTTATAAGTAAAAATGGATTCACAATGTCTGCCTATTTCGGAACAAAACAACCAATCCATTAAGAACTAGTGGTTGCAGTATATTGAGACTTCTTTCAAATGTTTAAACAACCAAATCAGTTCTTGTAAAGCTACTAATGACCATGTCAAGAACAAATGTAGATATATCTATCACATTTAGCTAGTCATGTTGTTACCGCTACTCAATTCACTTTTCATGTGTCAATTCCTGTAGGACATGTTGAAACTATTGAATAGTTGACCACCTATATATAATTTATAGAGGGAAAACATCCTCCAGTGCATTTAGAATGAAATCCTTACACAAGATGTGTAGATGAAACTATTCCACCACCTAATTTTTGAAATCCTTTATTTATAATGTTTTATGATTTTGGAGATCCAGATCCTTATGTAACATATTATGTATCTAAATCTGTCCAGGTGATGGGAATTTTTTCCAACAAGATTCTTCCACCCTTCAGTATTTTGTTAAAACATTGAATGAAATGTCCTTTCTCTGGCACACCAATTTACTGATACGGTAAATCAATGGTTGGAAAGGTATCTTCTGGAAATTTCATTTATATTTCATCTTAACACTATGGAAAAAATAGTCTTTGACCACTCAAACTATAAGAATTATGAAAATGAGAGAGTCTTGTACATCGTTCCTAAGTGGAAGGTTCTAATTTACTCATTGAATTTTCAGTTTCCATGCAATGATTTGTGGGGTGAATTCATTGAATATTAATGTGATGAGTAGTGAACACCATGAATTTTCATAAATAAAATAGGTGGGTTATGAGATCTATAAATTTTTTAATATGTATTAGAATAATCTATCGTGAATACCATATCGAAATCCATATCAATAATAATAGCATAGGGAAAGCGAATAGAAAAAAATTGAAATTGAAAATTTCCATTTAAAACAATCTCCTCTACTGACTCATACTCCAAATACTAAACCGTATCATGAAAACCCCCTCTCACGTAACAAACATAGAAAAAAAATATCATCATGACAAAAGGAAAGACCCAAAAAATTTCTTGTTTCAAGAATTAAAGAACATGACTGTATCCTTCCAAGATGAGAAAATCCCAAAATATTTCTTAGTATCCTTGTATATAAAACTGTTAACTATGTCATAACTTATAAAATATAATCAACTCAGTCCTGAAGTTATCCCAATCTATTTACCATTTCACATATGTTCAGGTACACCATCTAGAATTGTTTTATTTTCAAAAATCCTTATAAAAGATGTTTGATTCTAGACATGTGAAACTGGGAAATCCACTGGCACAAGTAACTTTTGTTTCATCTAATATTTTATAGAATATGGTGAATACATTTAATTCACCAGCAAAGGTGTGTATAAGTATAGTAATTGGATGACATGGAGATGAAAAACTCCACTCAAGATAGTCTCAGGTCATAGTTGAATCAACCAATTGTTCCCCCAACCACTTATATTATTGAATAACCAACTATATTGAAACGCCAGTCCTCCAAAATTCAATATTCTATGAAATGTGATGGCTAAAAGGGTATAAGGAAAACACAAAAAGATGAACAATCAAAAAATCCAAATTAATCCACGACTTTATCATACTTCATGGCTTCAGTCCTAATAGAATGGGTGTTTCCCTTCCAAATGGTACAATGGGCACTGACCCATCAAATGGCATCCTCATCAAATGAAAAGTTGATATTTGGATCAAATAATGACATTCATTTTATGGATCTCTTATCTGATGTGGATTTTTATTATCAACATTATCATCCAACACCGAATTAAGGAGACATGAATCGAGGCCATCAGGGCTAAGGAAACAAAGTGTGGAATAGACATGACCAAAAAAAATATACCAGCCACATCCCTATAATAGTTGTCTATTCCACTGACACTCATGGGAAATCCATATAAAAAAACAAAACATTGTATGAAAATTCTCCCACAAATCATTCAAAAACAATTTATTTAAAAGAAAAGTTAATTAATAGGAAAAAAACCGATCATCCAAGAATAGTGGGTTGGAAAAAGTGGCGTGATTCAGTAGCAGATATAATAAGCATAAAATATGCTCAACAACCTGACTCATCTTCCCCAAACTAGTTATCTTCAAAAATGACATAAGGGAATATTTTCCCATAGTGGAATGTAGAACCTTGACCCAAATTTATAACATCCTAAAGCAATTCATAATGGTTTTAAAAAAACATTCAATTCTGGTAGTTCTCAATATTTCAATGGATCTGCATGAAGAACATGTATATGATTTTTTCCCCACAAGTGTTCAAATATGAAGTTTCTTCCACTAAGTTATATCATATAGGGAAAGAACATATAGAATATTTATAGTTATCTCCTCTATCGATGAGGACATAAATGATACTATATAGGGTCACATTAGACCCATGTACGTATCCAAATGATTAGATGATAATGAAATTTGTTAATATTTCATTAAAAAATTGCACAAGAATCAACCTCATTCCTGTCAGAACACTTAATTGACTAGGACACACTGAAGCTGATTTATATCCTTCTACTCTAAGTCTATAATGGAATTATTAAATATAACTGAAACATCGTGCTCACTTTAAGATCATATATCAGTTTGGCGATCTGGTATCTGACTCCTATCTTTTGGCCTTCCATCAAGATACATCTTTCAATGTCTTTCTATGAAGGGCTTGGTTACATCAGCATGCATCAATCCTTTCATCATACGATCAATATCTGAAATACTATAGCAGTAGGAATATTAAGAAATTAAATGCTAACATAACTCTATTCATGTTTTATGAATCTAAATATATGGATACAGGATTCCATCAGAGAGATGGAAAAAACCCATAACATAAAATTTCACTTCGATTACTGCTCCACATTTTCAAGAAATGACCCCATTTAACACATTCAAGTCTTTGATAGTGAATATGTGATACTATATATCATCTTGAAGATATAATCTCATATTCAAAGATATGATCATTAGTCTTCATTGTATCACCTACATCCATTGATGATAAAGTTGTTAAATAATTTTTCAGTTCCTCCATTGGTAGTAACACCTCCGAGGGAAATGCTCAACTATTTTTTTATAACATCAACAATCCAAAACATCATCCATTGAACTAGTGGGAGTCATGAAATCACCCGTAGAGATTATCTCTATATTCACTAACCATTAACCTGACTATAATGATCACCCTTCATTTCTCATCCATCCTAACATGGAAATAGAAGATGATGAACATGGTAACTAAGAAGATAAATAAAATTACCTTAGTCTTACT
The DNA here is from genome assembly GCA_963277665.1 of Viscum album. Taxonomy (NCBI): domain Eukaryota; kingdom Viridiplantae; phylum Streptophyta; class Magnoliopsida; order Santalales; family Viscaceae; genus Viscum; species Viscum album. The sequence continues at coordinate 38,987,110 of OY728129.1, read as the reverse complement.
TCTCCATCATTCAAGGAAGGATTCTCCACCATTACTGATGAACTCCAATGGATAAATATTGTTATAGCGGAGGATCCTCATCCATTACTAATTAGTATAGTTATAACCCACGATGAACATGAGATCTAAACCACTTTTCTAAAGTAGAACCAGGACATGATCACTTGGAATTAAAAAGTTATTCTAGGTCTTGATACAAATTTTTCCACCCATCACTTAAGACAACCACAAGACAACTATGGTAACAAGCAATCATCTAAAAGGTAAAATATGACTCATCTTACCAAGGTTTAAGCCAAATTTTAAAATATCATACAAAAACAATTATTTGAGAAGTCCAATACATGAAATTTCTCACAAACGTTGTACCTATAAAGAAAAATAATGGGATGATTAGGGTTTTCATTGATTTTGGAACCCTAAACTAGCATTGTTTGAAAGACAACATACTAGTTCCAATCAAATAACTTATAATTGATTCAACATATTAATATTAATTCCTCTCCTTCATGGATGGTCATTTAGGGTATAATAAAATCAAAATGTCCCTAGAATAATAATAATTCACCTACTTTAGCCCCCCAAATGAGTATCTACTGCTAGAGGATTTCCTTTGATTTGAAGAACCCAGGATCTATATATAAATGTGTCATGCATCACATCTTCAAACCATTATTGGGAAAATTATTTGAGTGTTATGTCAATGATTTAGTGGTAAAATAAAAAAAAAACCTTCTGATCACATTTCCAATTTGAAAGTCTTTTTTTACAATATTAGAGAACATAGTCTAAATATGAATCCATAAAATGTGGTTTTAGTGTTACTGTAGTTAAATTTTTTAGATTTTAAATACACCAACATGGAATCACATTTGAAACTAAAAAGATTAAAATATACTAGGTATTTCACCTCCTCAAACCTCAATGTGTTTAGAGGGATATAGAGGAATCTTGCCTTTATTGAATACTTCATAGAAAACCTCATAGTAAAATGTTTTCCCTTCACCAAAATGATAATGAAATGGGTATTGTTTCATTCAATTGCTGATTTCCAAGAAGAATTTGACAACCTCAATATATATCTCTTGATTCCTCCATTGTTTATTCCTCTGGTCGAATGAAATACACTAATCATATACGTAACGTCTCTAGAAAAATCATTGGGTTTCTTCCTTGTACATAAAATTGATATTGTTAGTGAAAACAATATTTATTATCTCTATAACACTATAGTTGATACTGGGTGATAGAAACAATATTTTCAATTATTTTATTCGGAATTTCAATGTTTTTAATCCCACTAATGTGTCATTTCCAGGGAAATTTTCACATTTTACAGTTATTTAAGCATTTTTTAACTTCATTTCTAAAATGACTTATTTTTTATTTGAATTGTTTTAAATTATTTCAATTTTTCAAGCATAACATTTTCTTTACTGATCCAAATTGAAAAATTATTCTTTGATAGGTTTCTATATTCTATGGGATTCATTTTATTAGTATGGACCCAAATATGAATCCATCCTTTGTAAGCTGAAATCCAACTCACAATTCAAGACTCAAAAACTGTGCATAGATATGGAGAATTGTATTGTTAAGACAATATATCATAACTTACCAAACCAATAGAGATTATATTTTACATGTATTCAGAATACATAATTAGGAACAAATTTAATTAATATTTCCTCACATTATCATTTCATTTTAAAGGACATAAATGTGTTGGAACCCTCTACATTGGAATACGAACATCCTGTCTGGCAGAATTAAATATTCTAACTGTATCGGCCATAACTACTTCATTACATAATAAATAAATCTAAATTATCTTTTTCCAATATAGGAGATATAGTGGAACCACTTTCCAGAAGGACACATTCCACGAGTCATCCATTAAATTGGTTGATCACATGAATACATTTAGAAGATGATTTATGGAGCCAATTTTTAATTCCCTCTCCCTATAAAAACAGTGCCCCTTATTCATTTCAGTGTGCTGAAAACTTAGGGATAGACTTTGTTTGAAATTTTTATGTTGTTTTTTTGTTTAATTTATTTTGTTATATATTATATATTTTTATTATATTTTTTTTTCTTCCTCTCATTCTCTTATATTTTTAGCTTTTGGGTTTTCACTCAAAGCTTCTCCTCTGTGAACTCTTATACTCATGATCATGAGTAGCTATCCTGAGGATCTTCCAATGGGATTAATCTTGTGAATAAACCATTTCATTGAATATTAATTCATTATGTTTCTTATTTTAATAGAGTAATTCCTTGGGAGATCTTAGTGGGTAATCTAACACTATGTCTCTACATGCCACTCAAGGTTTAGCTTTCATTTCTGCAATATTTTCCATCGATCAAGGTGGTGGATGTGTGGTCTCTCGGTGATAATTGAGAGTGACGTATATTCACAACCATAAGAAGAGTAAAATGTTCTAATATTCAATGTATTATGATCATTATGTAAATTTGAAACTAATTAAAAGACAATGAGGGTTCACTTAGGGTGATTCTCTTAAGAATTTATCCTTTTTGCTAAATAAAATTTGTCTGTACTCATTATTTGTTCATTGCATTGCATTTTTAATTTTAGTTTTTCCTTTTAAATTCACAATCTCATTTTCTGGACATTTTTTATTAATAAATTATTTAAAAAAATGTGAATTATAAGTAATGAGTGATTGACCGCAACAACTCCTCAAGAGATCGACCTATCTCATCCACTATGCTGCACATAGTTATAAATATTGTTGAGAGCCCCAATAAAAACAATAGATAAAATGGGAACCAGTTACAGGGATCCAAGTAGTCTTCACTCACTATTTTTATTTACATTTTGTAAATTATTTTCCTTCCTGTCATTTAAAAATTCAAATAATTCACAAATTTCGAAAACTAAAAAAATATTTTGGACCATGATGTATTAAAATTTTTATTCTTATTCATAGAAAAACTATTCCCAGGTTAAAAAATAAGAAAGTAAAAATGATCAACTATAACAACCAAAATCAAAAATACAAAAATTGAAGAAAAATGCTGAAAGGGTTAATGAATATATTCATTCACTAGTGCAATAACCTAAACCCGAACATGAACCTGAGCCGAAACCTGAACCTGATAGTGTGGTGTACTATATTTCACCAATCATTTTTTATGTTATAGAACCTGAGGCAGGTTATAAAGAGACCGTAATGGAGTTAATCATATCATCCCATACTCAACCATTTCTTGAGGTGGTCCCTGAAGTACACATTCCAGCTGATTCACTTATAAGAGATCAATGTTTTTTTTGAAGAATCCTAGAATCACTTTGTTTAATATAACATGAAACATGATCTTCCTATCTTTGATATTGAAAAATAAACACCTTTTGACCTCCCTCTAACACTTGAAGATTTTTTATAATATTCACCTGATTTGATGGAGTTTCAAATGGTCTTTCCTAAAGAGATGAATTTCCAAGATGGCGTACTAGAAATGTAGGATTTTATAATTGATTCATCATGTTTTAATTTTATTGAATCATAATTGTTTTCTGACATCTAATTTTCTAAAATTTCTGATATAGAACAAATGGATAATTCCTTAGATGTGAAGAAAGAGACAACCCATGTGGTGGTGATTGGAAAGGAAGAGAAGGATAATATAGTGGCGGTGCGACTACCTCCTTTATAACAACATGCATATCATATGGTGGAGGACACCACATAAGTCAACAGGGAGCACCCCTATTTTGTTTCCCCCCCCCCACTCTGGAACTAAAATTCTATCATTATTATTTATTGGGGTTTCAGAACAAGAATATCTTAGTTTGGGTTCTCCATTATTGGTTTTTACAAATAGAAACTAGGAAAATTCCCATTTGGTGGTTCATCTCAAAGAAACCACATCCACAATCTGATTAAGGAAAACTCACTGCTACTGCCTAACTAGGGGTTGTAGAAACCTAGCACCCACTTGGGGGGTCAAACCAATAATTATCCCTTTTATATTATCCTTGTATTTATTTTTATTTATTTTTATTATGTCTTTTCATTTCATTCTTGGAGTATTAAATTGGTATCATCTATGAGCTTATCTCGAGGCTACCACTGAAAAATTAATCCGGTTGTATCTTTCATTTTATTTATTTTGATTTCTACTCAATATAAATTCTACAGAAGTAATTCTTGATCTTATTTGATTGAAAGATAGGTTATTAAATGGAATATGTGTGGGAGAGGGATTTTAACTTGATTTTAGGAATTTTGTGTGTGATTTCATTATATCTTTTAAGCTGTTTTTTTAAATTTTCTTATTTTCCATTTTCATTTTTTGTGTTTTTTTAGGATTATTGAGCTAAATTGAATTCTTTGGAAAACTCAAACCATTTGGATTTTCGGTATCATTGAACGATTTTACTATTTTTGCTGTTAAATGATTCCTAATTGGAATTTTTTTCTTATTTTGTATCTTTTAATTTGAAGAAGTTTGATTGATTTTGAAACTCATGTGCACTAGCACTATCCAAACTATAAATATTTCCCAACTCAAGATGTTTTTAAACCTTTTTGACATCTTAATACATTTATATTTTTCTTGAGAGTTTGGGGACTTGCTTTGTGATCCAGAACATTCTATTTTTCATTTTTTTCAAAGTTTTTAGAGTTCATGGAATGTGTTTAGTATGACGGGGGCATCACATTGAAAGCCCTTTTGCATTTAACTCTTTTTTTAACCTACCTTTTCATCTAAACATTATCAATATCCTAATATCCAGGAAATACCTTGTTAGGTACACACATTATAATAAATTTATCGCTTTCCATCCTTCACTATAATTTAAATGCATGATTATTGTTGAACTCATGCATGGGGGGAGAAGGGTTTTGATTTTCTTTCTTGAAGAATCTGTTTGAGATGAATTGAAAGTGTTTCCAAATTTTTTACTAATTGGGTGGAATAAATTCAATGATTTAAATATGGTTGGGTGGTCCAAAATATCATTCAAAATATGGGTTGGGTGTTCACCAATTTTTTGAAGATCAAAATATGCCTCTCTTTTCATAAAAAATATGATCCTGAATAGAAATCTACATCTACATTCACGCTGAAATAATGATAAAATTGAGAAAAAGAGGGGATAAATTAATTAATTCTGAAATTAAATTTGTGAAATTCAAAATGGAATAGGAGATTGGAGTTGATTCATTTTGGAGCCGATTGAGAAGCACACCATTCTTGAGAAAAACTGTTTTCATGCATTTACTTCATGTAGATCTTAACCCTCCACATTATGCCTCAGATGTTTTTACATTTTGAACATGCCAAGACTTAGCCTCAGAACAACTCATGAAAAATATCTCATGATTGAAATATATTTGACTATGTGATGTGGAGATTTTAGCAGGATAGGAAGCCTATGGAGGTCACATGTGTTCTTAAAAATGAGAAAAAATCCACATAAAATATCCTTGATTAAAGAGAGAAATATTTATCCGGGGAGGTAAGTATTACATTCATGTGAGGATTAACATGATATTGTATGGATTATTAGGATTTTTTAGTTGTTATGAAATTTTGATCCATATTTTAGGCATTATATTTTCATAGATATGATAATTGAGTTGTGTTCTCATTTATGCTTTGAGAAGTTTGTTTTGAACTTGGTATAAAGTGATTACCCAGGAGTGAAATGTTTAAGTGTGGGGTAATTGATAGATAAATTATTTTAAATTATTTTCTTCTGAATTTAAATGTTTTTAATCCCACCAATGTTTTATTTCAAGGGAAATTGACACATTTTATTGTTTTTGAAGCATTTTTTGAGATTAATTTGTAAAATGGCTTATTTTGGATTGAAACTATTTTAAAATATTTCAATGTTTTAGACATAAAACTTTATCCAATGATCCAAATTTAAAAATTCTTATTTTATTGGTTTCTTTATTATACTGGAATAATTTTATCCTTCAGGACCCAGAGATCAATCCATCATTTTGTATCTCAAATTTAGCTCACAATTCAAGCCTAAAAAATATGCATAGATCTGGATAATTGTATTGTTGGGATACTTTCTCATACATTAAGAAACAAATGGGGTGTATATATTACATGGATCTAGATGAAATATGGAGGAAAAACTTCCATAAATATGGCCTTACCTGATTCTTTCATTTTTAAGGACATAAATACCTTGGAACTCATTGCATTGTAATGTAAACAATCTTTCTGGAAAAATTAAATATTTTCAGTCCATCAGCCATAATTTCATCATTACATGGCCAATAAAACATAATTTTAATGACCTGAAATAAGAGAGATATTGGAAAAAATATCAATATGGACACATTCCAGGATTAATCCATTAAATTGGTCTACCATGAGAATACCTTCGAAGGATGATTTTTTGAGCCAAATTTTCATTCCCTCTCCCTATAAAAGAGTGTCCCTTTTTAATTCCAAAGTGTTGGAAACATAGGGAAATCCATTTTATGCCATTATTATTTATTCTTTATGTCTAATTTCTATTTTAATTGTATTTTATATTTTTATTATATGTTATTTTTTCTTCTTCATCTCAATCTCTAATATTTTTAACTTTTGTGTTTTCAATGTGGTCTTCTCCACTATGAACTCTTATACTCATGATCATGAGCAGCTAACCTATGGAAGTTCACGGGGGAGTAATCTAGTGATGAAAACATGTGTTTTAAAATAAATTCCTTATGTTTCTTTACTTTCATTGAGTTATTCCAAGGGGGTATTAGTGGGTAAGGTGCCTTTGTATCTCTACTTGCCACCCAAGGTTTAGCTTTCATTTCTGTAAAATTTCCCCTGATTGAGGAGGTGGTTGTGTGGTCTCTCTATGATCAATGAAAGTACAGTATATTTTGAACCATATGCAGAGTTGTTTGTAAACACACACTTTGGAGAGTGTTCATTTTGTAAATTTGAAACTAATTAAGAGATACTGATGTTTTACTTAGGGTGATTCTCTCGGGAATGTCTCCTTTATCCTAACATCATTTTGTGTACATTCATTATATTTTTATTAAATTTCTTGTTTAATTTTAGTTTTGAAATTTTAATTCTCAATATTAGGGTCTGGTCATTTAATTTTATTAATAAAAATATAAAAAAGGTGAATTACAATTAATTAGTGATTGACCGCGATAGATATTCAATATATCGACCTATATCTGTCAGTATGCTCCAATTATTTATATATATTTTTGAGAGCTCGCATGATAGTGCTACATCATTGAGACAGGAATTCAAATATTGAGAAGCGATATTTTTGTATATTTTAGAAATTCATAAATTAAGGTATTACCTACAACACCCTGAGTTCCATTTGATCTCTCAAATTGAACAACTAAAATATATCCTCAATCATCACATGTTTACTAGACATTACAAATAATGGGAGATCATTATACAACATTTTGATATCTTTTTCTTCCCACAAAAATAAATTAATAGATAGTCTATGGAAAACATCTTGGAAGAACATCACTCTATAGAAGAAGTATCAATAATTACTGGACTCTTAGATGAAGAAATATTCTCTATTCATGACTCTTCCTATATGTGGGAAATATATTCTGATATTTTATCCAGAATCCCAACAAAAATAGAATTGAATAATTCATGCTCAGAAGAGTTGGCTTGGTAATCAATCTAATTTCTCCATCAAATGCATTTTTCATTAATACTTTCTACTATCAGATTCCTTCACTAGAACTGAGGATAAATACAAATCCATCATTTAAGCCTTATAGTTGTATTTTTAGATACCATTGACCCATTTGATAATCAAAGGTTATTTTGAGTTGGTAATTAAGTAGATCACTAGGGGATTCGCCTTAAAAAGAGTGATGTTGGTCCAACTTATTAATCATGATTGAGAGTTGATGGAATAATTCCATTATGATCCATTACTAATTCATATCCCAAATTCACAAAACATGTGATAATATGTCTTAAAAAATGCTATTGTAGCCTTAAAAGATTTATATTGAGATGAAATAGTTATTTGTATGTACCAACACAGAACAATATCACTATTTTTTCAAAGTGGTATAGAAGAGATCAATGAGATCAATTAAAAACCTAAAACACATGATGATTCAAATGATTGGAAGAAACCCATCCTATAATAACTTCAAAATGGAATCCACATTCAATAAAGAGCTAGTAAATAATAGATGTGATGATAGATATTCAATTTTACTTTTTATAATTTCTAGAGTCATTTGAAGGTTCTTTATAATCGAATATTTGATGGAATTAACCTCAGATACATTGATAGAGGAGATATAATTTATATCATTGAAGAAGTTCATGATGGTGCTTGCAGTACCAATTTGTCATGAACTATGATTTTTCAAAAAGTCAATAGACTTGGGCATTTATATACATCTATGGTGCATGATTTCCCATAATTTTTAAAAAGGTCTCATTCCTTCCATCTACATTCCATCTTCATCCATCAACTCCCAGATTTTCTACACCTAGATAAATAATCGGTTCAATTTACCATGTGGGGGATGGATGTTATAATGTTTTACCCTAAATCTATGTCCAAGATGTTCAAGTATATCCTACTACTACAAACCTTTTCATAGAATGTGTCATCGTGATACCTTGAATTCAGGACCAAAAGTAACATGAATTTCTTAAAGTCAAATAGTATCACCATATTTGGTGTTGCTCAAAAAATATTGATGAAGAAAGGAATAAAATTAGCCACATTTGAATTGATGAAATTGTGATATGAATACATTATAAAAGCCAACAATTATTTGCAACATCATGAATCTACAAATGGATAGATAAAGTATTTCAATAAAACTCTATCGAATATCCTCTATAAAAGGGTAGATAAAAAATAAATCTTATCCAGATAATCTTCTACACACTTTTTGGTCATGCCCAACTAGAAGCCAAATTTCTTTTCATGAAACCCCATATCCATTGGTTTAAGTAAAAAGGAGTATTACCCATTAATTTCCAATTTTTCCCACTTAGAATGTCTATTTGTGAAAAACTTTCAAATGATTAACAATAATAGAATCAATTTGATGAGTTATATCCTCTTGATGAAAAATATTGTACGCCCTATATCATTTGGAGATATACTAGAACTGAATAGAACATGATTTTTAAAAAGATGGTACTCCTCCAATTGTTCCTTGAAGGAGAGATAATACAAGTCCTCAGGACCCCGATTATATTAGGGATGAAATTCCCAAACATTAAACAAAAGAGGGAGTGAACTTAGGCCATAAACAAGGTATATTCTAATTTATCATACTCATCAATAACAATGGATGTGTAATTCTATACACCTCTTACCACTGACATATATCTCAATAAATAATTCATTTTATTAACAAAGCATTTGTCCTAGTATTATGAACTAAAACTAAGAGGAACCATAGTATGATTTTTATTATTCTAATATATATAACCCATGGTCCTCCAAAAAAATTGTAATCCCAAAACCATTGTCCTAGCCATACGATGTTAATCTACTTTTCTATCATCCTATCAACATAACATAAAACTAAATAAAAACTAATCATCCTTGCTTCATGATGTAAAACTACATATTATCCTTCCTCTATTTTACACGATGTTAAACTACATATCATCAGTAGTCTTTATTGAATTTCTATAAAAGGAATGACATGTCATTCCTGTCATTTGAAAAACAATTTTATGAAATTTGTTTCAAGATGTAAGACCAAAAAAACTCCAAACATCCATACCACAAGTCATGAAACTACATTGTTCACGTACTTATTCTACGATATAAAAGTGTGTAACACATTGGTCCTTGCCTAAGAGATCCTGAATTTCAAAGACGGTATCCTACCACACCACCAACCAATTTATCCAAAAAAATACATATGGTTTAATTCCTATCTACAAAAGATACATACTAATGCATATGACTTCTATCATAGAAAAGTCCTTAATATACCTATTTATAATACCATTTTCGCCAACTTTTAACCCTTAAGACCTATCTTCAAATCGTAATTTTCACTTATTGCTGGGTGATGAAATCTTTTAACCCCCATAGTGGTTCATGTATTTTTACCAGGAACTGAGTTCGAATGGACCAAGTTTATTTTTTATTAGCGTGTGGTCTTATAACCCCCCTTTTCCATATAGGTCCCTCTTGTTATAACCCACATTGTACTACACGTTTATGCCTCCTGCCACTTGGGATGGGTGGGTACCATTCACATTGGTTCACACGTCTCGGTTACACGATGTTCGATTGTGTGATAAATCATACTCACAATATGATGTTAAATTGTGTTTCAAACATCCTCACCACATAACACGAAAATTAATGGTTAATATCCTCATCTCATGAATTAAAACTGCATAAAATTTCTATATATCCTTGAGCATATCGCAATCTTTTGTTTCGGTCTATCAGAATTCCTCAATCCATGAACTATGTGTGGATTGATTCCAATCATCATATGATACATACTCATTCACAAATCATCAATATCAGGTTCTTTAATAACATAAAAATTCCCCCTCCTTGTGTATGGGTAAGACCATCACAAGGATATCTCTCCTAGAACTTTGTATGGATTTATTCTCATCCTTATTAGATATGTAGTGATGATAAAACCCTATAACAACTAAAATTTTGGCCTTTAACAATGGTATAATAGTCATTTATCTTCACTTAAATAGAGCAGACAATTAGAGCATTATTAAAATCCTAAAACCTTTATCAGTGCTAAAAACCCTCTGTTAAAAGACCCCTAATAACATCACTTTTTATTTAGTGTTGTTAAAGATCCTTTTTAACAGTGATATTTATATCACTCTTAAATGGGGGCCTTTAAGAGTTCTTTTTTAGCACTGATAAAGGTAGTGCTGCTAAAGAGGGTAAAATTATTATTATTTTTCGACGTCTATGATCCCAACCCACATTATCAGTTATTCAATAACAACATTAACAACGCTCCTACCACATTTATTAGTTTTATTTACCCTACCACCCCTTTCATTAATTCTTTTAGAATTTCATTCTTCATGTGCACCTTCCTAGATTGGAACCATACAGCTCCCCATAGATGATGGAACTCCATTACCACTACACCATGTTATTTTGTTGTACTGGTAATGATATTTATGTTTATTTTTTTATATTTACAAATATATTTAAAAATATGTTTATTATTCATATATTTATATTGTTGTTTCTAAAAACATTTATAAAATGTGTGTGTGTGTGATAGATATATATTTATATTTATTTAAATATACTATATATTATATTCATTTATATATAATATAATATATATATATCTCTCTATTTATTAATACACTCATATATATGTGTGTGTGTGTATAGTGTAAAAAATGGTTTCATATAGTTTTAAATACAATTTTAAAATATTTATTTATTTACATATTTTAGAATATACATTTTAATGTAAATATGATGATATATGTATTTAAATGAGTGATTGATTATAAGTAAATATAAGAAAACATTCATATATTTTATTATAAATAAAATTAATTTTTGAAAATAAAATAAAATTCCCAAACCATAATTTCAATATGAATGTAATACCTAAGAATAAATTCATTCTCCACTAGATAAAGTTATTAAGAAATCCTCAAACGTGGCTAAAAATACATCAAATGTTTAATAATTATAGTACCCTGATGAAAAATTCATTTTTTCAGTCTTATAGGAATTGAGGCATTAAAAATGTGACATAGATTTTCTTGTGTCACTGATGGAGTAGATCTCATCACAAGATTCAAATTGATATTAGGTATAGCCTAAAGAGACACCATGATCAAATTTTATGGTTGTTTGAATTTCAAGTTACGTTCTCAACTTATTTTATATTTTTTATTAACTTTTTCATTTTTTTAGTAATCAAATTGATATTAAATGACTATTAATCAGTAATAAATAGAAAATTATTACATAAAAATATTTTTTATTATTTTATAAGTTATTTTCTAAAAATATATTATATATTAATTGTAAATTAACATTTAAATTATATAAATCATATTTTTAAAAAATATTACATTTATATAAATATATTTATATTTATATGTTTATATATTATTGTTAATGAAATGTAATTTTTCTAAAGTACACTATTATCAGTGCTACTAAAAAAAGAACTGATTAAAGGGGGAATTTATCAGTGCTTCTAAAAAAGTGCTCATAACCCCACCCACCAATCAGAACTTGTAAAAAAGCTGTTAAAGGTACCCCATTAATTGTAATTTTTTAGTACTGTTAAAGACCCCCTTTAACAGTAGTAAAAAATTGTTGCTAAAGACTCCCTTTAACACTCTTTTTTATCTTAAAACATGGGGTCTTTAATAGTGTTTTTAGATAACATTTTAGAAATTCCCAAGGGGGGCATCATAATTCCTTACATGCCTATGAAAAAACAAATTTATAAAACTAAAAATGTGATACTTAATAATTAAAATGTAGTATTAGGTAATTCGATGTTGATCCCACATATATGATTAACTTATATTAATTTGAATTTAAAAATATTTATTTCTATTAACTTAAATAAATTTGTAAAAAAAGATGGATTTCATTCGATTTTGAGGAAGAAAAAGATGAAATAATATTGATTATATTGTTTGAAAATAGATTTTGAAATGTGCGGTAGGTTTTTGTATTTTTAGGTTTCAGGTGCCACTAGATTTTATAAAATAGGTTTGTTACTTCATGATTTGGGTGAGAGTCAAGAAAAAAAAGAATCATTTGATCATGGTATCCTTTCCTTGATGTAGAAATCCCATATTTCCCTTGGTATGGTAATTTAGAATTTTTATGAAACAATTTTTTCTCGATACAGTTTTTAAACCTGATATCCCATAAATACGGCAAAGGTCATGCCTCGCTTATAGTCATAAAATGGGAAATTTTAATGATATTGTTTAATTATATTATCAATATTCATGATAAAATAAAAATTAAGTGATTAGAATTTGAATAATAATTTTCACAAAACAAACACATGAATAATTAAAATAAATAAATCCAACTCACTTTCCCCATTCAATTTACATCCCCCTATCACATGGTGGGATTACCCTCGTCATCCTAGCAATGAGAGGTTTGAGGGATGGAGAAAATACAGAATAACTAAAACAAAGGAATGATGTTAGATAGAGAGTAGTAGCTTCTCGCTCCATGATTTGGTATATGCATCTCGTTAATGCATTGGTTCCCTAGTTTTGTGCTTTATAAGCGCTCTATGATCATAATAAAAAATCTATTACCTCACCATTTTGCTTCTCTCATGGCATGATGTGTAATTTTTTCTCCAAAATTTTCCACTTGTCATTCCTTTTTAGAAAACTCATTGTAACCTTCCAAAAAACACAAACAAGTTAAATCGTCTATTATTCATAAAGAGTAATTATTTAAATATACAATTTAATACATTTAAATACTCTAAAATTTATGGATGAAATCCACTTATCAGCTATTGAATCCCTAACACTAGATAAAACCTATTTTTTAGTAGTTAATGTCCAGTTCCAAACAATGAAATATCTAACACCCCAAGATTCCACAGTACGTTTCCCATTGAATAATGCAATTTCATGCATTGTATGAAACTTTGAGTACTAACACAACACGACAAATAAAACTAGATGTTTTAAAAGAAGTTATTAATAATAATACCCACATTTTAAAATTTTATAAATTTTATCATTCATAATAGACTTCATTTTTGGATTCAGAAGGTCGAAATTAGCTTAGTCGAATTTTTTGTATTTTTCTGAACACCTTCATTTTTTAATGAATAGTGAAAACACTGTGTTATTGTTTAAAACTGAAATTTTATTTAAATAATTATAATTTTTAATTAAATTTATTTTATCTCAAAATAGATACTTAATACCTATATATGTTCAATGTAATTTATTGAATCATTTTATTATAATATTAGATATAAAAACTTTTATTGAACTTTTTACCGTCTTTTAACCACCTTTTATGATCATTTGAAAATTCGCATAAACCATACATTTACCACTTATGTGAGTTGAATTTTGAAAATCCGAGAGGAAAAGTTGATATCAGTAAGTAAAATTTGGTTCAGTGAGATGAAAATAATTTTTGGTAAATAGTAACTTTTGAATTATATTTTCCACAGTTAAAAATAAATTTGTTAATTAAAGGTAAAAATAGAATATAGTTACCATAAAACATGTCCAAATTCTATTGTATAAGTGTCTTTATACCAAAATAAACCTAATAAATGAAATATGATCCTCTTTGGTCCACTTGTATTAGATTAAGACATTTATTATTATTTAATTTAAAGAAGACTTAAATTTGTGAAATTCATGTTTTCATAAATAAAAAAATTTTAATATAGGGTTTTATATTATATTAATTCTAATATAAATATTCATTATAAATATAAGGAGATTTACTATATAAAATTATTTTATTTATAATTTTTAGACATTAAATAATTAAATTTATTAATGACACAATAATGATGAAGTAATTACGTCATAAATGAAATATTAAAATGATTGATATTATAAATAACAAATTAAATTAATTTTGAAATTTTTTATGAATTACACTAATTTTATAGGTTAATATGACATATTAGGGTTTATTTAATTAATTTAGGTTGATCTAATCATGCTATTATGACTTTAACAATAACAATATACCAAATATTGTCAAAATTAACATAAAAGAGTTTTTAAAACAAATACTATATTATTAAATAATATAATGTTCCAAAAAATATAAGGTTCGCCCTAAATACTTATATAATGATATATATTTCATTAAGGAACCACATGTGGTTATCTTGGACGTTTATTTTATGTTTATTAACCATTTATTATTATAATACAAGAAGTCATAGTAAAAGTTAAAATATTTAACTAAGAGTTGAAACTAAAAGACAAGGTTAATATGGTGACCTAAACATGTCCAAACCCTACTGGTTGAGAGGATTTCAGCCCATACCCACCTTATCATTGAAATAAATATTTTTAAAAAAATTAAAAACTAAAAAATATGTAATTATAAAATAATATTTCTAGTATTTACTAAAGTGACCCTCGCATCTCTTATGAAAGGGCACTTCCCCTTCTCTCCAATCAACTACTCCAAAGCCATTTGGACCGGAAAAACCCAACCCAAATATCCTCTTATCTTCACTCACATCAACCTAGAGGTCTTTGTTTTATCAGAAATTTTACGTAAGGAGCCCTTTTGATCAACTCAAAAGGCATCATCCGAAGAAGAGGTAAATATTTCATCACCTCTTTCAAGGTTCTTTTCTTCTTCCAATTCATCTTTCTTTTATATTTCCATACCAAAATAATATTTCCAGTACCTTATACATACTTTGATGTTATTATTAATATTTTAAAACCATATTCATTATTCTATCCATCCTATGAATGATAGGTCGCCACACATGCATAGGCACGACTTACCGTCTCCACGTCATGGTGTAGTTTGTTATTCAAACACTTTATTATTTGGATTGGTATAATAATGAGTCTAACTGAGGTAAATAATAAATATAACATGTCAATTAACCTTTATATATGATATACCATCCAATTACCTATTATTTCACAATCAATATAATGATATTGTCACTCGTGTGTACGTACAAATTATCATCTCCACGAACGTGATAGATTCATTCCCCATCGTAATCATTCACGAATAATTTTCATTTTATGTTTAAAAATTATTTTTAAGAACTTAATATCATTTTTTATATTAATCAAATACATCCTATCCATAATAAACATGTCATACATAACCAACCATATAAAAGATATCGAATCCGGTAACACCCACAACAATGATACTACTAAAATATTATTAACAAAGCAATATTAAATGATAATATATGATATAATATTTATGTATATGGTTCTTGTATAATTTAATAACAATTATTTAATTATTATACATGAGGTTAACGTATCCTCGACCATGTTAAACTACAAGGTAAGGGATAATTTCTCAATCTCATTATTATCCAAGATTGTTTATGAGTAAGTATTTACTGGAACATATTTATCATCAATGTCCATATTTCATAAAAATGTTTTCAAAATAAATATTTTAAGGTTGTATGGAAGGGACTCCTTAACTATATTATCATATTAAATTGTTTAAATATTTATTCTTCTAACTCACTCTCATTAATTTCCATGTATTCAAAATGGGGTTTAGGGATTTATTTATATGGACATGAATGTTTTTAAAATGTTAATTCCTTACAAAAGTTTCAAAGTGGTATGGTACACTTTGATTCAAAAATGTATTTAAATGTCTTACTTTCTAAATTGTTTAACTTTTAAATTTTTTCATGAAAAAGTGATATTTCCCTCAATGTTTTTTTACAAATCATTTCCATCTATGTCAACATCCTTTGACGAATTTTAAAATTGTTTTAAGTTGATTTATTATGATAAAAATAATCCATAGTGTATTTAAGGTTTTGTGATATGTTTGATTGTGGATGTGTTTTTTTATACCATTCCTAGTTTATGGATAAATTATAGACATTTCATATGCAAGTTTTAATATGAATCTTCAGGTCGAGTTTAAACCTTTTTATTTGAGGAATGTATTGGACTTAGTAATTGAAGGGTGGAGCCCGTTATAACTTCTTAATGCATCAGAATTTCTAATGATACAAACTAGTGTCTTGACACAAGTCCTTGAAAAAATATTATTTGTAATCTTGGCACAAGTCCTTGACTATGTGGTTATGATGTCTAGAATTATGCATTCCATCATTATGAAATTCTCTATTGATATTTCATGTGATTATTTGACTAATAGAATATCCATGTGAATAAGTAAATGTAATTATTTTGATTTTTATTTTCCTTATTATGATGATGTTTATGTTTAAAAGGATTTTGTTTTAGACTTATATATTACCGTAAATGTTTATGCTTATTTATGAATGTTTTTGATATATTCTTACCCTTACTGAGTATCTGAGCTCACCTCTTTCGATGTTTTATTTTTCCCAGGACGTGAAGAAGTATTTTATGGTAAACCTACATGAATATTCTTATGAATAAGAGTGTGTTCAAAGGGGACACAATGATGTTGTTTTTATTCATTTGATGATGTAATGTAAAACATATATATATATATATATATGTAGTACTTCCATTGGGTACTAAACTAATCGGTCTTTTGAGACCAGATCTCTTGTGATCATGACAATGTTATGAAATAATGCACCGACTCTAGCCAACTAGGGTTGGGGACTTACAGTTGTTATCAGAGGATGGTTAGTACTAACATTGGAAAATAGATTTAGATAAACTCTTATTAGTGTACATTACCCTATGATAGACTTTGAGGATTAGTATAGAATAACTTCCTTGAATTTTAGTATTGTAGATATTTTGTGTTTTTTCTAAGAAATACATCCCTGTTTGGATTCGATCTGGTAGAGGCGGCTCTGGAACAGATGTACCTAGGAGTGAAAACTCTGACAAGGGGATTTGGTATTGATCCATGGTATCCGGGTACACTAAAACGTGCCTTGTTTCACTCTTGGTTACGACACTCTCGGGGGATATGCGTAGGATAATTCACATTTTATTTACAAACCGTTATGATGTATTTATGAGTATATACATCCAAAATGAAAATATTTTTATGATTATGGATTACATCCATAATCAATTCAATTTATGTTAGGTGTTTTCCATGTTTTCAATTATGTATTGTGATTCCTAAACTAATCTAGTGTATTCCATTGTTTAGAAATGGAACCTATTGAAAGGAATGGAAACTGTATCAATGCTCATAATCCATGTAGGGATCTCCCTCCTACACAAGACAATTATATTGGAGCTGGTGATGCATGTGGTGCTGATCAAATTACCACCATACTGGGAAAACTCACTCAGGTTATAAAAAATAACCATACCCATATGGAGCACCCATAACCACAACGTGGATTATCAATGTTAGACCACTTCATGAGGCAACAACCACCAACATTCAATGGGACTACAAATCCATTTGTATTTGAGCAATTGATATTTTCCTTAGAGAAAATTTTTCATTTTTTTGAGTTGCGAAAGGGAAAAAGATTTCATTGTAGTTTATTGCGTCATGGGAGATGGAGATCCACGGGGGTCATTGATCCAAAAAAATGAAAGATGATGATGTATCAAATATGGAATAAAGAGAGTTTAAAGATACTTTCATAGAAAAATATTTTCTTCATGACCATTGAGCGGATATGGAAAGACAATTTCTAAGTCTGAGGCAAAAGGATGATGAAAATGTCTCAATTTATGAGGATAACATTTTAAGGTTAGCAAGGCATGTTGTATATTATATACTTAACCCAAGGATTAAGATTGATCAATTATTTTATGGGTTAAAACCATTTCTCCATCGAGCATTAGTATCACAATCCTTCGCATTATATGAAGATAATGTCTCATTTGCTATCAAGACAGAGATGGAATTATCTATGTCTTACAAATTTAAAGAAAATAAAGAGAAAAAGAGATCTTTTGAACATTCATGAATTGTAAATAAGGGTAAGAAGGGAATTTTTGAATATCAATCATGTGGTAAATGTGTGAAGAAACACCTCGGTAATTTCCTGAAGGGAATGGGAGTTTGTTACAAGTGTGTTGAAAAAGGCCACCAAGCTTGTGATTGAAAGGGGAGGAAAGAGTCCGTCAATGTTGTATGCTATAGTTGTAAAGAATAGGGACATTATGAAAATGAATTTTCTAAGCGTTAGGAAAATTTACCACATAAAATCCCAAGGGAGCAAGATTATGCCTATGAGACAACTACTACTGAGGTTGAAGCGCCAAAAGACGGGGTGGCAGGTAATTTAATGGTTTCCTCAGGTTTAGCCCATGATTTATTTGATTTTGGATCATCGCATTATTTCATATTTTTTTAGTTTGATAAGAAAATTTGATGTTTTCTATTTGATTTAACAAGGGAGTTGTCAGTCAAAAATCCTAAGGGATGTATCATGGCAACAAATTTTTTTGAATCAGTTCCCATTAATGCTTATAAAAGTTATTTATCTACTAATATCATCATCATAACCATGATTCAATTTGATATAATCTTCTATATGGATTGGCTTTCTAACCATGATGCAAACATTTATTGTAAGAAGAACGAGGTTTCAATTTTTGATGATGATAGGGAGTACATTATTTTTAGAGCAGAAACATAACCATCTGATTCTTATCTAGATCCACCCCTAGTAGCTCTACTAAATTCAACTATTGGGAGGAATAGAATGAAATAATTGTGTGCAAGGAAATGAATGTTCAAATAGGGGACGTACGTATTGCTCAAGAATATGATGATGGGTTTCTAGAGAATTTACCTGGACATCATCAAGAATGATAAATTGAGTTTTTCATTGATTTAATTCTTGGTTCAAGGCCCATATCAAAGACCCCTTATTGAATTGCCATTGTGGAATTAGTGGAACTAAAGAAACAACTACAAGAGTAGAGTAATAATGGATGTATTCTCCCTATTGTTTCTCCATGAGGATCCCCAGTTCTTTTTTAAGAATAATGATGGATCTATGAAGTTGTTCACTGACTACAAGGAGATCAAAGATATAACAATAAAGAGCAAGTATCCCCTACATCACATTGATGATTTGTTTGATCAAGTTCAGGGAGCTCATTATTTTTCAAAGATTTGTATTCGATCTGGATATCATCAGTTGTGTGTGGTGAAGGAAGACAATCCATAGACAACATTTTGAACCAGGTATGGGCATTACGAGTTTACAGTAATGCCTTTTGGACGGACTAATGAACCCTATGTTTTCATGGATCTATTTGACATATTTTTCCTGGAATATATTGATAACATTGTAGTGGTAATTATTAATGACATCTTATTATAATCCAAAGCTATGAAGATCATGAAAATCACTTGTGAGATATCCTAAAGAATCTTACAATAAATTAATTATATGGGAAGCTTAGCAATTGTGATTTCTGGATTCATGAGATTTATTTTCTAGGATATATTTTCTCTAAGGATGGAATCTCTGTTGATTCATCTAAGGCAAGAGAAATCCAATAATGGCCAGCACTGATGATTATAACTAAGGTACGCTGTTTTATTGGTTTAGCATGTTATTATCAATGTTTCATCCATATTTTTGCACGATTGGAAAACCCATTAACTAAGCTCACACATAAACGGGTTAAATTTGTTTGGAAAAAAGAGTGTAAAAAATGTTTTAAAGAACTAAAGGGAAGATTAGTCAATGATCCAATATTGACTCTACCATCGGGGAATGATGGGTTCATCATTTATAATGTTGCTTCAAGGAAAGGACTTGGTTGTGTCCTTATGCAGAATGATAGAGTAATTGAATATGCAGTAGTATAGTTAATCATTTTCGAACAAAACTATCCCACTCATGATCATTAGTTAGAATCTGTAATATTTTCTCTAATGATATGGAGACACTTTCTATATGGTAAAAAATTTCATATTTATACTAATCACTAGATTTTGAGGTATATTTTATCACAAACAGAACTCAACATGAGGAAAAAGAGATGGCTTGAACTACTCAAGGATTAGGATTTCACCATACACTACCACTCGAGAAAGGCAAATATGGTGGAAGATGCTTTGAGCAGAAAGGATGATGGTTTTTTGAACAATATGAGAGTTAAAAAGGATCCTATTTACATGGATCTTCTAATGATGAATATGGGAATAAACATAGAAGGAGAAACATCAATGCTTTTTTAAATGGATTCAAAACAATCATTACTAGAAAGGATAAAAAGTTCTCAGACTGATGATGAGGAATTTCAAAAGAAAACTAATGTTGTGAATGATGGGAGATTGATCGACTTCATATATGAAAATGGGATTTTTAAATTTTGGAAGAGACTTTATGTTCCCAATATACATGATCTGAAAAGGTAATTGTCAGATGGTGCTCATAGATCCAATTTATCTATACACCCTGGTATCACGAAGATGTAAAGATATCTAAAGGAACTTTTTTGGTGGGACAACATGATGAGAGAGATTTCTGATTATGTATCTAGATATATGGTTTGTCAGTTAGTGATATCTAGAAGACAAAATCCTAGAAGAATAATGAAACCTTTTCCCATACCTAAGTGGAAATGGAATGATATTATGATGGACTTTGCCATAGTACTACCAAAGACTCTAAGAAGTAATGATACATTATGGGTCATTGTTGATCGTCTTATCAAGCCAACTCATTTTCATACTATAAGAGATGATTTACAACTTGAATGTCTAGAGAGACTATATATTGATAAACTAGTAATACATCATAGTGTACCCCTATATATTGTTTCTGATCATGATCCCCATTTTATATAAAGTTCCTGAAAAAGTCTTCCGAAGGCCTTGGATACTGAATATCATTTGTGCACTACCTACCACCCTCAAATTGATGGACAATCAGAACAAACACTTCAAACCTTATAAGACATGTTGAGATCATTCTCACTTGGCATTCAAGGTTTGTGGGATCAATATTTACCTCTGGTAGAATGTTCCTATAACTATACATTCCATTCAATTATTTAGATGACACCATATAAAGAGTTATATGGAAGGAGATGTCGCACACCAACTTGTTGGGATGATGATGGTGAAAGTAAACTTGTAGGCCAAGAACCTGTTGAGGAAATGATTGAAACAGTGAAGGTTATCCAAACCTACAACAAAGCATCTCAAAGTAAGAAAAAGAGCTATGTCGATAACTGAAGTATGGATTGGGAATATTAGGTAAGAGATCATGTTTTCCTAAAGGTATCACCATGGAAGGGAGTTATACGATTCGGTAAGATGGTTAAATTTTTTCTTAGGTAAATCAGACCTTTTGAAATTTTATAACTTATTGGGGGAGTATCTTACCATTTGGCAATTCCGCCAAGTCTCTCCAAAGTTCATGATGTGTTTCATGTATCACTGCTGAGAAAATATATGTGAGTCCCAATGCATGTACTCACATATGATGAAATAGAACTGGATCCCAACCTATCTTTTTGTGAATAGCCTATCAGAATTCTTGATACCATAGAACAAGTGTTGAGAAACTAGACGACTCGTCTGGTGAAAGTCCTGGGGAGAAACCATAATATGGAAGAGGCAACGTGGGAACCAAATGAACTTAGGATAAAAAACCACCTGAATCTTTTTATGCAATAATATTCTCGAATTTTGACGACAAAATTATTTGAAGGAGGGGAAAATGTAACAACCCAAGCTTCCACGGTACGTTTCCCATTGAATAATGCAATAGCTTGTGTTGTACGCAACTTAGAGTTCTAACACAACACGACAAATCAAAATAGCCATTTTGATAGAACTTATGAATAGTAATACACACTTTTTGAAATTTTATAAATTGTATCTATCAAAATGGACTTCATTATTTGATTTGAAATATCAAAATTAGCCTAGGGTGAGTTTTTTATTTTTTCTGAAAACTATCAATTTTTAATGAATAGTGAAAAATACTGCGTTATTGTTTAAAACCGACATTTTATTCAAATAATTATTTATTTTAATTAAATTTATTTTATTTAAAAATAGATACATAATACTTATATGTTCAATATAATTCATTGGATCCATTTTATAATAATATTAGATATAAAAAATTTTATTGAACATTTTACCGTGTTTTAACCACCTTCTAGGAGCATTTAAAATTTTTCATAAAACATAATTTTATAACTGCTGTGAGTTGAATTTTAAAAATCTGAGAGACATGGTTGATATCAATAAGTAAAATCTGGTTTAATTAGATGAAAACAATTTTTGATGAATAGTAACTTTTGAATTTTATTTACGAGTGTTAAAATTAAATAGGGTAATTAAAGGTAAAAAAGATATTATAGTTACCCTAACACATTTAATAATTCTATTGTATAAGTGTATTTAGAACAAAATAAACATTATGAATAAAATATGATCCTATTTGGTCCACTTGGATTAGATTAAGACATTTATTATTATTTAATTTAAAGAAGAGTTAAAAGTGTTAAATTCGAGTTTTCATAACTAAAACCTTTTTAATATAGGGTTATACATAATATAAATTCGACAATAAATATTAATTATAAAGATAAAATATTTCCTAAAAAAATTAATATTTTTTATATTTTTTAGACATTAAATAATTAAATTCATTTATGACACGATAATGATGCAGTAATTACCTTATTAATGAATGATTAAAATAATTGATATTATAAATATCCAAATAAATGTATTTTGAGATTTTTTTGATTTCCATTAATTTTATAGGTTAATATTACATTTTGGGGTTGATTGAATGAATTTTGATCGATGTAATAATGTTGTTATGACTTTAACAAAAACAAAATACCATATAGTGTCAAAAATGACATAAAAGTGTTTTTAAAACAAATACTATATTATTAAATGATTTATTTTTCATAAAATTTTATGGTTCTACCAGAATACTTATATAATGATATATATGTCATTAATGAACCACTTGGGGTTCTCTTGGTATTTTATTGTATGTTTATTAACCACTTATTATAATAATACAAGAAGACATTGTAAAAGTTAAACTATTTAACTAAGAGTTCAGACAAATATATATGGTTAATATGGTAACCTAAACCTATATAAATATTATTTTTTGAAATTATTTAAACCCATACCCACCATATCCTTGAAATAAATTCTTTTTGGGGGCATTAGAAACTGAAAATTATTTGATTATAAAATAATATTTCAAGCATTTCCTAAAGTGGCCCTCACCTCTCTTATAAAAGTGAACTTATCCTTATCTCTAATTAACTCCTCCAAATCCATTTTACATGGACAAAAACTGCCAATATATCTTTCCAAATTCATTCAATTCAACCTATAGTTCATGGTTTGATTATAAATCCAAATTAATGAGCCCTTTTTATCAACTCAAAAGGAATCACCTGAAGACGAGGTAAATATTTCATCACATCTTCCAATGTTATTTTAATCTTACACTTCCTATTTCATTGTCATTTCCATAACAAAACAATAATTGTAGTACCTTATACATACTTTGATTTTATTATAAATATGTTACAACCATATTCATTATTTTATCCAACCTATGAATGGAATGTCACTATATGTGTGTACGTACGGCTTAGCATCTCCACATCGTGGTGTAGTTTGTTATTCAAACACTTTGTTATTTGGATGGGTATAATAATTAATATATTTTATGTAAATAATAAATATAATATGTTAATGATTCTTTATATATGATATACCATCAAATTACATATGATTTCACCATCAATATAATGATATTTTCGCTCGTGCGTATGTACGGATTACCGTCTCCACGAACGTGATAAGATTCATTCACCATCATAATCATTCAAGAATAATATTCATATTTTGTTTTCAAATAATGTTTTAGAACTTAATATCATTCTGGATATTAATAAAATTCATCTTATGATTAAAAAACATGGCTTACATAACCAAGAATATAAAGAAAATTGAATCAGTTAACACCCAAAATGATGATACTACAAAAAATATTATTAACAAAGAAATATAAGAATATCGTATATGATATCATATTTAGGTATATGGTTCTTGTATAATTTTATATCAATTATTTAACTAGTATATAGTAGAATAATGTACCCTCAACCAAGTAAAAGTACAAGTTAAGGGTTAATTCCTCAATCTCATTATTATCGGATATTGTTTTTGAGTAAGTATTTTCTAGGACATTTTAATCATCAATGTCCATATTTCATAAAAATGTTTTCAAAAGTAATCTTTTAAGGTTTCATGGAAGGGTCTCATTAACTATATCATCATTTTAAATAGATTAAATATTTATTCTTCTAAATCATTCTCAGTAATGTCCTTGTTTTGAAAATGGTTTTTAAATATTTATTAATATGGGTAGACTGTTTTCAAAATGTTAATTCCATTCAAAAGTTTCAAAGTGGCATGGGACACTTTTATTAAAAAATGCCTTTAAATGTATTCCTTTCTAAATTGTGTAACATTAAAATGTTTTCTAGAAGAAGTGATATTTCTCTCAATGAGTTTTACAAATCGTTTTCATCTATGTCAACATCCTTTGATGAATTTAAAACTTGTTTGATGTTGACTTATTATGATACACATCTTCAAAATTGTATTAAAGGTTTTATGATATGTTTGACTGTGGATGTGTTATTTTTATACAATTCTTGGTTTATAGATAAAGTGTTGACATTTCGTATTCTATTTTTAATACGAATGGGTATTTCCTGTTTAAACCTTTTCATATGAGGAATGCATGGGACTTAGTAAGTGACGGATGGATCCCGCTATAGCTCCCCGATGCATCAGTAGGTCTCATGAGACACACTATTTTCTTGGCATAAGGCCTTGAAAAAATATTATTTTTAGTCTTGGTACATGGCCTTGACTATGTGGTTAAGATGTGTGGCATTATGCATTCCATCATTATGAAATGGCTATTGATATTACATGTTATTATTCGACTAGAAG
Organism: Viscum album; assembly: GCA_963277665.1. Taxonomy (NCBI): domain Eukaryota; kingdom Viridiplantae; phylum Streptophyta; class Magnoliopsida; order Santalales; family Viscaceae; genus Viscum; species Viscum album. Next base: position 38,961,492 of record OY728129.1, on the reverse strand, counting down.
AATATCCATGTTAATAAGTAAATAAAATTATTTGTAATTATATTTTTCATATAATGATGATGTATAAATTTAAAATCCTATTTTAGACTTATACAATGCCTTAAATTTTTCTACTTATCTATGAAAGTTTCGGCTATATTGTTATCCTTACTGAGCATCAGAACTCACCTCTTTCTATGTTTTATTTTTTCTAGGATGTGAAGAATTATTTTATGATTAACTTCCCAGAATATGAATATGGATAAGAGTGTGTTCAAAGGGGACACAATGATGTAATTTTTCATTATTTGATGATGTAATGTAAAACTTATGTTTGTATCTAGTACATCCATGGCTACTAAACTAATCATTCATTTGAGACATGATCTCTTTTGATCATGCCAATATTATGTAATAATGCACCAACTTTGGGTAACTGGGGTTGGGGCATTACAAAATAAGTAATACCCCCTCTCCAGGATACAAAACAAAGATCTATAGAGAAGATCTAAATTCATTTATCTCATTCAAGAGCCCATCATGGAATAAAAAATGTCCACATACCTATATATGAGTGAGATATATACAAGTAAATTAGTACCCCATGTCCAATAATGGTTCAAATTCTTCTTTAGGGCTTTTATGCATTCCATCTATGTATCATACTCATCATCCTGGGGAAACATATATCTCCCTAACTATTCTTCATCCATCAGTAAAAGAATGTAATCTTTTTTAGGACACCTTTATTTCAAATATGAATAACATTCCCCAATTTGGAACTTTATAAGATACCCTAAAAGGCCTATCAACTAGAGGAATCATCATTCTTTGGACATATCTTTCTATCTTCTTATTCCCACAAATCCATTATGTAGAAAACCACATTTCAAACATGGTATGTGGTCACTCCTTATGTACTTGTACCATATCATCTCTCCTGATCTTTGAAATCCTATGAACTTGGTTTAAAATTTAATTCCTCATTTCAAAATTGTGATGAATTATCCTTGGCATGGTATTCCCTATACCACTCATTATTTCCATGACATTGAGTACCCTTTTTCCCAGTCGTATGATGTTAAACTACACAGTTTCCATGAACAATGTTTGGAATCATTCATGTCATCATAGGATATATAGTAACAACAAATTATCCAATTCTAGGACTACAAACAATAAAAAAAATGATCCCTCTCCATGAATATGGATCTGACCTATATATGGAATTTTTTTATAAATAGTTTGTGGCTTGATTATTTACTATACAAGATACTCTGTGATTACAAGACCTCTTGTCTTAGGCCCAACCACAAATATAATTCCATTATAATGTGGTTTATTCCATTTATTGACCAATGTTGTCTCTCTTCACATTGGTTAAACTTATTATTGGTCAATAATTCCATCTATCAAGAACCATCATACTTAGCATTGCTACCTTAAACTATATAAACTAACCAATAACTACATATAAATTGATTCTCACCTCTGTGAGATATTTGGTGATGCCAATATACTATATCTTATTATAACAACCACATGTTACAAGAATCCAATATCATTGTTTTTAATTTCCTCTATGTGGTGAAATAATCATTTTCCACTACATCTTTATCACACAAAGTATAAGTTTTGTAGACTTAGGAATTTTGGTAAAGGCTTTCCCATACGATCAATGAACATTAGTTCATGTAAGGGTTAATATGGTCTTGAATGAATGACCTTAAAATTCACACCAAATTTCATTTCTGAATTAAATTAAAACGCATGTTTTATATCTCTTACATGACATATATTGCCCTCATTCAAGAATACTGTTATGTTTGGTGTTGTTCTCCCACCACCACACATTCCAAGAACTATGTATAGATTGATTATTACCTAGACGAGAAACTCAGTGATTATAGGATCGTATATTATGTTCCATCCAAAATAGAAATATATTACAACTCACTACTATAGGATCTATATCAACATAGGAGGTTATCGTACTGATAATCACCCTACTCAGGATCCCACAATTCAATGAAAATCCCCCCCCACATAATTTTTTTTATCATTTTGGGGAAATAAATCCCATAAAAATGTGAAATTATTCCCTCTGTGACGATGTTGGTCTGAGTGAGTATCTCGAGAGGGTGTGAACTGAGTACACAATATTTTTTTTGATAAAAATGGATTTAAATAAAATCACCCAAATTTAATATAATACCCTAGTTTATGAAGATATTTTTTTTCATATAAGATTTAATATCATATATGGTTTCTCAAAATATTGATTAGGTCTCAACTAAATAAATATAAAATCATATTTTATCCATTGAAATCAAATTACTTAATCAAAATAATATATTACAATTAATTTTGATAAACTGTCGAATTAGTTGGTTTTTTTCAATTTAAAACAAACTTAGTTTTAATGAAGAGAAATACATAAAAACAAAAAAACACTGTGTAATTTGAATACAAGAGGTTTAGTCTCAATATGAGACACAGTCCAATCCAATTGAAAATCACTTACTTCTTAACAGTTTATATAAAATAATCATCTGATCCAAAACAAAGATCATGTTTTATAACAACCTATCAACTTTCCAGACCACATTGGGCCTCTTCTGTAGCTTTTATGGGTGTACAAAATAAATAACAGGACACCACAAGACCTCTACCATAACATGTGGTAAAAAGAGTAAAACATTTTGTGAAGATATTTTTGTATCTTCCAATTTAAAATAATATACATCATGTGTGTTTTAAAAAAATTAGATTATGAACACTTGTTGTTCATAATGTAAATGAAAATTAACAAATAATGTGAATAAACAGTATAAGTAATGGCGTTTTTCTATCTGATAGGGAAAAAAGATCATGACTCCTTTAAAGTGATTTGAATTCATGATCAAGTTGTTGTTTTTGAATATTCTATAGAACAAAGTGTCGTAGACTCCTTGTTCTTTATTATAGGAAGGCACTATATGAATGATATGTTTTACCTTCCTTCGTCAAGTGTAAGTAGGATGTAGCAAGATGTATCTGGTAAGATATTATGGTTCTTTTAATAATTCTTAGCTCAGATTTTTTGTATACATCTATCTCTGTGTTTTTAAATGTCTCTTGTAAATGATGGAGTTTTCTTCTTCTTTTAATAGCAGTACTGTTAATAGAAAAAATTATCTATAACCTTTGTGCTCCTTGTACTGGATGTGTGAAAACTACATCAATTCATTCTATTGGTAAATTAAGGAATAATCATTAATATAATCGTTGGAAATAAAATTGATAATGTATAGATTAGAAACATTTAATTGAAAATAAATAAGTAAATAAATAGTGACAGTGAGTCTTTAGAATGCTGACACTTCTGGTGGTGTCTTGATCTTATTGCGACTCTTTGAATCAGTGACAATTTCAGCATCTAACTCTTGCCCTAACTCAAAGTATGGCTGTGTCTTAGTGTATCGTGGTGATATATTGGAATGGTTACATGATCTAGTAGTGTTTACATGGAATGTATAAAATTTCTTTATAGTGTGACAATAGGACGGTGTTACTTTTATGTCGTGAGAACTTCTGGTGGTGTGTCAGACATGTGGTTTGTCCTCCCCACACTTTGTCAATTTTTCATTCTAGTGGTATGAATTCCTTGATGTTGTCTGAAGGTGGCAGTGAGACTTTGGTATGATGAGACTTTTTCTAGAGGTGTCTAATAATTAGGATAATTTCTCCACCTATCTCATATTAAATAATGCAAATAACAATACATAAATCTTATTAGTATCAATATAAATATGAATTTTTTATCATGAAAACAAGGGTTCTGGTCAACTTAATTAATGTGCAAACAAACTCCCCCTTCTGATAATTGAACATCATAGAATTTTATATTCATGGCATCAAAGTTTAATCATGATAGTTCAAGCATATGTTTTCAAATATAAAGAAATAGTCAATCAAAGAAAGTGAAACACATTCTATCGAAGGGAACATATGGTTTTATGTTTTCAAAAGAAAATAAATTGAAGAAAATAATGAAAAAGACAAATTATATAAATCCTCTCCCCTTGTTGGATTTCTAAAAAGTTCATATGAAAAGAGAAACAATAATAGATCCGGAAGAAAACATAAAATTTTAGACAAATAGATTAATAATATCATTAGAATCCCAATGCAGAATGTTAAAGGAAATTCATCGCAATAAGTGTAAAATAAAAAGAGTTACATACAAAAAAAAATTCCATCAAAAACATAATATATAATGGTCAACACTATTTAGTTTGATTTTAAGGAAACAAATGATAATCTCCCATGTCATCTTCTAGTATAGATGTAATAGTGATAGAGGGTTCTATAGGAACATCGGTAGGAGATGAGGGAGGTCGAGGCAGTGTTGTAAGAACACCAGTCCGAGAATGAGGCTCTCTGAAAAGGAATGGGTAAGAGGTATCAAATAACATCACGACGATACCCGGAAAAGGTTTTAATTTTTATGGCAATTGTATATTTAGATTTGTAGTCACTCTTGGCCGAAGGGATTATTCTACATGAGGTTTCAGATCAGTTTTGATTAGAATGGATTGATTACCTTCATCCATAGTAACATGTATATAAATAAAATGATTCATAAGGTTTATGATGTCCTTTATAATTTACTCACCACACTCCATAGCACTGAATTTGTTTTCTTCTACAACATGAATCAATGAATCATTAGAGTAAGAACATTCAACTAGTTGAATTGTTCCTTAAAATTTTGGGTCATATGAGGTATCCAAAAATTCTCATCCAAAAGCATTAAATTGGAACCCATGGAATTCTTTGTGTAGATGCATGAGAGATAATACATTATGGATTTGGTTATTTTATCCTTACCATATTTCATTTAATTTTCTTATGTTGTTATCAATTTGATAACTAGATCACATTTATACTTTATTCTACATAAGGTTTATTGAAGATGATCTGAAACAACACTTAAAAAACTAGAAAAAATATCTTCTATCTCTTCCCAGACCACTAACTAGAGAAACTCAACATCAAATATAGGTTTAAGATAATTATAACTTTATTACATTGATGTAATATTTTAAACACTCTCCAAAAAATCATCCATGCTTTCTACAAAAGCAGACCGCATCCCTTCCACAACTGATCTCAATGACTCCATATCACTGGAAAATGTTTTGTTCTCAATTTTTAATTCTTGAATATGGTGCATCATCAGTAGTTGAATGTACTGAATCACCAAATCAAACATATATCTTGAATCCTTATCAATGACTACATAGAGTTAAGGATTTATATTCATTAGAGTCATATAATATTTAGAAAACATATTTTTATAGAAAGATTCTAAATCATCCTTGGAGAATACATAAATTATAATAGGTTGGAAAACAAGAGATGGTTCTCACAGAGAAGAAAACAACTCTATCAAATATTAAATATCAATTTAATTTACCATTGATACTTTAGGATCTCTGTCTTCTTGAATTGAAGGTTCCACATTCTTTGGATAACTGCCATCCTTATCAGAAAATAATATCATTCCTCTTATATGGGAACAATACATTGGTTAGAAGGATTTATAAAGGGCTCAACCTCTAAAGAAATAACAGTTTTAGATACCACTATAGTAGGTACACCAATAGATGTCTCACATATTATATTCTCTATAGAGGTTGAATCTACCATATTCAAATAAAGTTAATTCTTAAATATAATAGCCAAATCTATCAACGAAGCATCAACATCATAATCATAAACATTCTCATTTACCATTTTCTTAGACACATGATACTGAACAGAAGAAATAATTCCCATCTTCTCAATAAAAACCTAATCTGACATTTTCTGATCACCAGCAGTAGTTACATTATCAATAGAAGAAACAAGTTTATTACATAGGGATTACTCCCCCTCAAAATATGAATCATTTTCCTTCTTAGAAGGTAGATCCACTTTTGAAACAAAATAGGCATGTCCTTTGATATGGAAACAAATCCTTCAATTGAATCAAGTAGATTGTGAAGAGTCCCAACATCGTATCTTCTTGTTTTCCAACCTAAACTATCAGGATCTGAATCTCCTTTATCATCATCATTCTCATTTCATTTCCAATTACATTTTCATCACAAATTCCTTTACCATTTTCTTCTTCATTATCCTCTTTATCATCAGCATAAAAATCATCAACATTTTCATCATTTTGTATTGAAATATGTTTGAACTACTCTTCCCTAGATTTTTTTCTCTTCCTTGTAACTTTTTAAGAACTCCTCTCTTTTTTGTAGAGTCCTAAACGGAGTAAGTGCTCTAAAATTTATTGCATGAGAACAATGGGATAGCCCTAGGACACTTCCCTCATCCACTATGTATTCATCTTCTTCTTTACCACTAATAGAAGCTTCTTCCTTCTGATTAGAAGACTCAAAAATATCATTAAGTTATAGACCATGGTGAAGAAGATCTTGTTTCCATGATAGATGATTGATCTAGTTAAATTCATCATATACCTTTTCACTATCATCTAACCACTTCTTTTCTAGTTTTTCCAACTGATATTCATCCTCATGTTGATTATTCTAGTAATACAAAACCACCGCAAAACAGAACAAATTATTCACCCAAAGAAACAAGACCTTTTGTCTTTCAACAACGAAGAAATCATCCTTGAGTTTATCAAGGAATTTGTTCTTGATGTTGGCTTGATCATTTATGATATATTAATAATAAGATATCTGAAAATATTTATCTTCTATCCTATTTTCATGAGACATTGAAAATAAAAATCTCGATACCATATAGAAGAAAACTCACCCATCAATGGGAAAAATATGAGCTGGATGAATTTGAAAAGAAATATGCATTCTCCCTCTAACATAGAAGAAATCAGACATCTCAAAGTTCAATGAATTTTCAACTTATCAAGGAATTTTTCATAAATAAAATTATAAACATCATCAAAGATGATTCCTTTACATTCCATAAAAACACCCTTGTGTGGATCATTCAAACATTCCCCCGGTTATCTTGAATAAAAGGTTATTCTATGAATATTTCCTCAATAATGATCTTCTCAAAAGCATTCATTCTTCATTAAATTCCTTTTTCAGTGCTACAACCAATTTTTCTTGCTCGGGATTCACTAGTTCAACTGTTTCTTGATGACTAGGTTCTCTTTTTGAGTTTCTTTGATGGATGTGACTTTTCCAATGAAGACATAAAAGATCACTTCACTTTTTCCATTCATATTAGTTTGGTAAGATTAAAAAAATATTAAGGAATACAAAAGTATGTTCAAAAGGTTAGGATAGAATAATCACATAGGGCTCAAAAAGAAAAATACATGAGGAATTATGTTTATTGAAATGATTTAAAGTTTCATATTTATCATTTGGAATTTTAACGGATCCAAAAAATAAAAATTGGGAATTGGGATAAATTTGAATCGAGTTATAAATTAAATAGCAATAATTGAAAACTTTTTGTTTAAAATTAAGTAATGAAATAATGCTAAAGGCATGAAATATTCCAATGGTGAGATAAAACCACAGTGAGAAGTCCAACTATGAGAAGTAAAACAATGAGAATTCCAATGGTGAGAAATATCAACATTGAGACATTCCCAATGGTGATACATACACAATGGTGAGATAAACCCAATGTTGAGTCATCACCAATAGTGATACATACCCCAAACATAACCAAAATAGATCATACCTAATTCATGCTTTTTGTAAATTAGTCATACATAATTCAATGTATTGGTAAATATATCAGCAAGATAATGTTCTGTACTAATGTATTGAAGAGTGATATAACCCTTTTGAAAATTATATGTCAAAAATTGATATTTTGGATCGATATGTTCAGTTTAAGAATGTGATACAATATTATTAGAAACATTTATAGCACTTTTTTCATCATGGTTTATAAACACCAGTAAGACTTGACATCCATAGTCTAATAATGTGTGATTCTTCCAAAAAAAATTGGCACATCAATTACCTATAGCCATGTATTTAGCTTTAGTAGTAGAGGGTGATGCAATATTTTTCTCCTTACTACACCATGAAACTATATACTTGCCTAAAATTGATATATTCAATTAGTTCTTTTTCAATATAACATAAATCTAGTAAAATGAGAATTAGAATAACTAGAAAAATCAAATTATTATCCTCTTGGGTAGAACAATAATAAATTGGTAGTATATTTTAGGTATTTTTAAATTATATTATAGAAACCAAGTTTGAAATTTCTTGAAAATGAGCACACAAACACATAGTGAAGATAATATCAATATGGATATTACTAAGATAGAGAAGAATTCTAATCATACATCTATAACTAGTTTTATCCACTGGTATCCCATCTTCGTCACGATTGAACAAATTGTGAGTACTTGTATGAGTATCACTACTCTTATTGTTATCCATTTTAAAATGTTTTATAAGATCCTTAGTATATTTATATTGATTTAAAATGATTCCATATATATTTTGGAAAAAAATTAAGAACATGAATGAATTTAAGTTAATAACTTAAGCATGTTTCTAATAATTTTTTCATAACTTTTGAAAACATAGCACATAAATATTTTCCTAAAGATCGAAAAATAATATCATCTATATAAATTATTATTACTAAAACAACTTTTGAAATTCATTATATTAAAAGGTATGGATATTATATACCTTTTTAAAAACCTTTTGAAATAAGAAAAAAAAATTAAACCTAACATACCGTGCTCTAGGATATTGTTTCAAAGCATATAAATATTTTTTTAATTTAAAAAAATTGATTTTGAAAATGATTATTTTGAATACCAGGGGTTGTTCAAAAAAAAGTCATCAACTATATTCTCATTTAAGTAAGAACTATTCAAATCCATTTCATAATGTTTTAAATCTATATGATTTGTATAGGCTAGATGTATTCTAATTAATTGAAGACTGGATATTTGTGAATAATTCTAGTTGTAGTCCTTTCCTTATTCTTGACCATAACCTTGTGCAACTAGTGTGACATTGTTTCTTATTATTGTTCTTGATTCATCTACCTTGTTTCTGAAAACCAATTTTGTATGTATAGTCAAGGTTTTATTGATTCTATCCACAAGTTCCCTCACTTTGATTCCTTCCAATTTATTTAATTATTCTTTAATAGACATTACCTAGATTTTATCAATGATGTTATTTTGTTCAAGCTGAGACATGAATGATTGATCTTAAACCTAGTTTCTATGAGATGAGCTAGTCAGTGTATCACTGTCTAGGACTCCAACTACAAAATTTAAAGGATGGTACTTATGGGTCCTAACAGCTCTAGAAAAATATGGGGTTTTTCACTTTAAGTTGTTCTACGGGTTCAGGTTATGGAAGGTCAAGAAATTATTTATATGTGGATGATTTTATGACTATATCATACCATAATCAGTAGGTTTGAAATTTAATTTTAGAGAAGATAAATCATCCTCAATATTTTCTACGGAGTTCTAAGGATCATGTGCATATGTCTCATCAAATTTGGCATGAATATATTCTTCTAGAGTCTTAGTTATCTTATTGAAAACTTTATAGGCCTTACGTAATGTTGAATAACTAAAGAAAATTCATTCACACCTTCATAGGAAAATTTATCAAGAATATCCTTAATTATAATAATAACATATTTTCAACCAAAAAACTCTAAAGTAATTAATATTAGGTTTCCTATTGTTATATATCTCATAATGGGTCTTTTTCAATATGTGTGTAATTAAAACCATGTTGATTATGTAACTGGATGTATTCATATCCTCTTCCAAAAAACAGATAGGTAAGTCATTTTTCATTTAGCATAGTTTGCGCTATCTATTGAAATTTAATATTCCTTATTTAAACAAGTCCATTCTACCGAGGGTCCTAGAAGTGGAGATGTTATGAATATAGTCATTTTGTGAGTAAAAGGATTAAATTCCTAGATTTTCAAACTCACGCCCATGGTCACTTCTTTGGGCCACAATTTTATGTCCACTTGGATTTTCTATAGATCTATCATATTTGATAAAGTATAATAGCCTTCACTTTTGTGAGCTAAAAAGAACACCCAATTATGCTTATAAAATTCATCTACTTATATATAGACATAGGGAATCCCATTAAGACATGAAACTCTATAGAGTTTAAATAAATCGGTATTAACACACTCAATATGTTGATAAGTGGAAAATTCATTCACTAATTTAAAATAAATCCTTTTTTGTTTCCCTTTTTGATAGGGGTTAAAGACTTTATCCATTGGGAGCTCTAGTTTAGGTATATCCCTGATTAAACACTTCTTAGTAAGCTTCCTATGTGAGTGAATATTAATATATTCTAGTCTCATATAACTTATCCAAGATTATTTTTTTAAATGAACTCGATAAGGAAAAATTTTGAGAAATTAAATAATTATGATTAAAAACATAAACATTTCATTTTTTAAATCAATAAAAACTAAATAATATTTATAATAAAAAACATTGCATTAATAATTCTCAAATATAATAGGAAAACCATCATCACAAAAATGTGAGATGGTAAAAACATTATAATTAGAAACATCAACAAATAGTACTTTGGAAATTAAAACCGAACTGTTGTCACCAATTTGGCCAAAGCCAATGATTTTTCCTCTACCACTATCATAAACGCTGACATGGACACCATAATTTTTTTTAAACTCTTGAATCTAGAATATTATCATTTCATATGTCTTGAACATACATTTTCCATTTACAATATAATTTTACAATATGTTGTTAATAATATTTCTTAGAAAACAATATTTATACAAGAAATGGTTTTGGTACTCAGATTTACATCAGTCCGGAAGTGTTAATAATCAAGGATTTAGGAACTCACATTTATTTAATAGTTATATTTGAATCATATTTCATGATTTTTAAAATAAATACTTTTTTCCTTTATAAAAATAACTTGCAATAGATCTTACAAAATTTTATTTAGTTACAAAAGTTATTTTAACTTTTATACTTTTTTCAGGCCAGTATCCTAGACCTAAAACATATTTTGGAGTGACTTGTTTTCCAAGAATCTATTTAAGTGTTTATATTTTATTGGTTAAACTTTATAAATCCTTGTTATGTTTCTCATTTTATAGTCTAGGTTTAGTATTTTCATTTAGTAATTGGGATGTTTTCTCTTTTTCAATAGATAAATCATATTTCACTTTCGAAGTTCAAGTGTGTTGTCTCTTAAAAACAATGTACTTATACTTAAGTCCATGGAGAGATTACTCAAGAATATTTCAATATTAAAAAATATATTCTTGATAAATATCATTATCATTTTTTTCAATCTCATAATTATTAGAATTAATCCCATGTAAAACATTAGAAATATTAGGTACCTTATAGATATTATTTTTAAAGAACATGTTGGATTGATCAGATATTTTCTCCAGATTAGAAACTACATTAATATAGTTGTCCTCAAAATCACTCCGGTTTTCATTAATGTATTTCTTAAACCTTTGGTCCTTATCATCACATTTCTTCTTATAACATGTACATTTATTTTTCATTCGTACTAGTTAATCTCATTATCATCATTCTTCCAATCTCTTTTTTCATATTTCTTTTGTGTCATGCTTTCCTTTATAAATAGAATTTATGATAAAATTATTCTTTTTTCTAATATATCTTGAACATTTTTATATGTGGGTAATTTCCTTATCACTATCTAGAGGTGATTCATAATCACTTGAACTTTCAGACTTCATATTTTCCTTTAGCATTTGTTTTGATGTACTTGACATGAATGCTACTAGATTTATTTCTGGGTCTTCATATTACTCTTGGTTATCTTTCAGTTCTTCTAAGTATCTCATCATTTTACCAATAAAATCCTTGAGATACAGTTTTATAATGTCACAGGACTCTCTAATTGAAACATTTCTGCCACTCCAACTTTCTGGAAGGCATCTTAGCAATCACATGATCAGTTCTTTGTCAGCAACTGGATTTCCCAGTGAGCTCGTAGTGTTCACGGTTTCATAAAAATTTGGATAAATTTCAGAAATTAATTCATCAAGATTAAATTAAAAAAGTATCATAATTAATAGTATATGCATTCACTCTCATTTTCTTAACATTATTTTTTATTTATAAGAAAAATCTAGTGTATGACAAATTTCAAAAGAATTTTTTCAAGTATAAATTTTATTGAATTCCTCATATACTATATCACAATGCAAGGAATTCATTGCTTATAAATATTGTTATAGTAAATCTTAGTTGAAACATACCAGTATTTTCTAGGATTCTTAGTGAACTAATACATATCCTTAATAGAAGACTACATATCACAACCCATACATTAAATATGCACATTCAATTTGATATTCCATTGAGAATTTTTATTTCCATTAAAAGGGGATTAATATTAGTATTATAACCTCCTAGTCTATTATCCATTTAATAAAATATATTTTGAAATGATATAAATTAATGAACTTTTCAGCACAACTAAAATCACAGCTTTAATGTTTTGAAAAATATTATTACCAAAGATTATTCTATGATACCAAATGTTGGTTAGAGTGAGTATTTTTGGAGGGGGTGAACATAGTACCCAATGAAAATTCATTTAATATTGGATTAAAATATAATACATCATTTTAAATAAAACTACCCAATTTACCATAACATTAGTTTGATATAAGATTTATTTTTTTAGGTAATTTCTCAAAATATTGGTTAGGTCTCATGTAAGACAACATATAATTTTATTTTACCCTTTTAAATAAACTAAATTAAAATCTTATATTAATAGTAATTAATATAAACCATCTATTTAGTGGTTTTTTAGTTTAAAACATACTCAGTTTTCAAGAAGAGAAATAATGTAATACAAAACAAAAAAACACACAAGTAAATTTCAATATTAGAGGTTAGATTTAAAGATGAGACATAACCCTCTTCAATTGGAAATAACCTACTACCAAGAATTTTATATAAAATAAACTTTTTATCCACATCCTGGATTGGGTTCTACAATAGTATACCAACATTCCATACAACATATTGCCTCTTCCACAGTTTTTGTGGGTGTAGAAAATAAATAACAGGTTATAACTTGACCTCTACCACAACACATTGTAAATAACTATTAATGGTGTTGTGAAGATATCTATGTATATTATAGTTTAAAGTAGAAGATAGTTTAAATTTTATTAATAATATATTACGCAGACACACTTCTTGTTACATAAATAAAATTAAAAAAAAAGAGACAATAAGGTGTACAAGTAAGGGAATTTATCAGTCTGATAAGAAATGTTTCTCATGAATCTTTGAAAGTAATTTGAATTGAGTCTCGAGATGGATTTTCTAAATTTATTGTATAAAAATTGTCTTAGATTATTTTTTATTGACTGCATGAATATACTAGATGAAAGGTTTGAATCATCTACCTCGGTCTATTTTAAGTAGGTAATATCATGTAAGCTCTTATAGTTCTGGAAATAATGTTCACCTGACTTTTCATGTACAAATCTCTATGTGCATTTCCATCTCTAAAACACGATGGAGTCTTCTTTCACCTTTATCAGCTGTAGAAATAAAGAGAATTATTCGGATCCCTTATCCTCCATGTACAGCATGTCTAGCACATACTTCAATGTATTATGTCGAGCAATTAAATAATAATAATTAAAATAAAAAACAGATTTAAATTTGATAATGTATCTGTTATGAACATTTAATCGAAAATAAATAAATAGAGGAACAATATTTGTTATTCTTTAGAGCGGTGACCCTTATGGAAGTGTCTTGATCTAATAGTGACTCTATGAATCAATGAAAATGGTGGTGTCTAACTCTATAAATGACTCAGATTATGGTAGTAATTCAGTTTCTAGTGGTAATGATTTGGTAATGTTACTTGATATAGTGATATTTCTTTAAAACAATGACATTTTTCAGCAACATTACAACTTAGTTGTGAGACTTTTGAGTGGTCAGAACATCTGGGGGTGTGTCAGACTTGCGGTTTTTCATCCTGAAACATTGTCAATTTTTCATTCATGTGGTATGACTTCTTTGACGGTGTCTCAAGGTGATGATGATACACGGGGATAGTGATACATTTTTTGATAGTGTCTCATAATTAGGAAAAATTCACAACCTTTCTCATATTATAAAATGATAAAACAAATACATCAATATTATTAGTATCAATATATAATAAATTTTTGATAATGAAAACAAGGGTGTTGGTCACCTTAAGAGATGTTCCAATAGATAAGATACATTGAAAATCTTGGACCCTTTATTTTAGGCCCATCCACAATTAAAAAAAATATTTTCCATACATATGGGTCAGTACTATGTAGGAAACATTTTCATCATTCCTAGGAAATTTAGAAATGAAATAATCCTTCTAATTTGAGTAACCTTCCTTACAACATTCAAAAACTATGTGCAGCAAAATGTTAATATCTATAAATGTTTTATGGAAACCAGTAATAGAATTTCTGATTCCTAATAATATATTTTTTTGCAATATCCATATAATGACCTAGTTTCAGTCTGTATAATCCACCATTAAAATGCCATTCATCCAAAGGAATATTCATTCTAAAGAGATACCTCTTCTATCTTTTTATTCCCTGAAAACATCATTTTAGAAAACTATTTTTAAATATGGACTGTGGTCATTCCTTGTATACTTGTCCCATATAACCATTTGGATTTTGAAATCCCTATATTACAACTTATTAATTCATATATTCTTTCTTAAAGGATGATATAACATTTTCAGTTAGATCAACATGTAATAGAAAATAACTAATCTTTTAGTCAAATCCATGTGACCTTAAGAGACAAAAATTATACATCACTACAACATGATGTTAAACTATGTAGCTCATGTACTTTTCAGATACATCATTCATGTCCTTCCATGAAACCTAACTGAGGAAAAAGTTTGCCACATGTTCCCTATTGTGAAAGCCCATTAAAATTAATATTATTTTCCATGCTTCTACATGTAAGGTCCCATGTTTTTCCAGACTGATGTTTTGTGCTGAAATTTGAAATTTTATTCTAACTGAATCATGTATGGGAAAAAATGGTTTCTCTCCCACAGAATATGACCAAGGATAATTTATCCGAACAATATTTTGGTCCTATAATAGGTTCTTCATCCTATGAAAGGATTTTGATGGAAATATGAGATGCTCAAATTTTTGCGGAATAATTAATATCTAATATTTAATAAATGAACTATTATATTATTCATATAGGTAATTCCAAAGATATATTTTGAACAGATAGTCATATTGATAATATGTATCAATCATTGGTAATGGGTTGTTTTTTAGGTGATGCATAAACTCGAGCTGGGTGCCAAGGACAGCCTGGGCCCCATTTTATTTACTTTTTATTTATATTTTCATTTATTTTCTTCTTTTACTTTTCTTTTCATTATTTCCCCATCATGGCTTCTCACATAAACCACCAAGGGGGACTCCTCCACCATGAGACCAAGAGATCTGGTGATATAGAGATAGAAGGAAAGAGGGAGGGAAGAAGAGACCTTCATGGATCTAGAGATGTGATGAATCGTCATGCGGCTTCCATGGACTGTAGAAATGGGTGAAGCATCAGTAAATTCCACCAAAAGGTAGGAATTCATCATTTTTTCTATAGATCTAATTAATGATAATTTTCTTTATTTTTAATCCCCTAATATTATTTCTTATGTCCACTTGAGTACTAATATTCTATTATTGGGTAATGCGGGGATTTTGGAGAATTTGAGGGGTTTTCATTCATGAAACCCCATATATGAGGTGTGTGGTTTAGAGAGACATGTTGTGTGTTCATTGGTTTGGGTAAGAAGAAATTTTGAAAGTATTTCACATGTATGGGGTAAACATGGAATGTACTGGTTTTCTAAAATAATGCTAAGTGTCTGACTGGGCCACCCTTGTAGGAGCACATGGCCCTAAAGAGCACAAGGACATACTTTGTGGGGGATGTACGCCATGTATAAGTACATAAAGAGGAAAAATACATGGCCAAGATAGTTTAGGGACATGCATAGTTACCCTATGAACTGTACACACTATGTAACCATATTATACGCCGTGTACTTGGCTGTTTACATGCCACGTTCATCTAGAGTACATGCCCAGGTGGGTCTATGGGAGTACATGTCATGTGCTCTCGGAGATATGTCATGCACTGCACCTTCTTCCACCCTCTTTGCGTTTTTCATTTATTTTTTCCCAGGATATATATTTAAATATAAAATGAGTCCATTCTATGTATCTATTATTATAGATCATGATGTTAATAATCATGACATATTTTGGGGAGTACTAGGTATTATTATGTGTTTTTTTACTGGATTGTTTCTTCCTCTAGTGATTGAATTTAGTCGTATCTTCAAATATAGACATATATTGAGAATGATAGGTTGGATTTTCAGAACAACCATGTTTTTTAACCTTGTTCTAACAAAATATATGAGTTATCTCTAATGAGTGATTTGTTATAGCTTTTCCCTGAAGTAGTTATCGCTCATGAGATGTACCCTTCGGGATTATAAAGATGTGAGACTAGTTGTTGTCAAGGATACCATGTAGGAATATTATGTTTACGCTTCAACAAAGAGGAATCCATGTGGGATTGATATACCTTTTATTATGGGGTGGGTACCCTGTAGGATTCCTTTTCTTATATACCATCCAACGATCCCATATAGGATGCATTTGTTTCATTTCTATTAGATGATCCCTTATAGGATTCCTCCTTTACTTTTTCAACAAAGGATCCTGTGTAGGATGACTGCACTTATACATGGACATTGAGGATTAGGTGTAGGATTCCTTCATACCATTTATACAAAGGATCCTGAGTAGGATTCAACTTTTATGTTGTGACATGAGGGACCTAATGGGTTCCATGATGTTTGTTGTACCCTAATCTTTCACATCGGGTTTGGATAGTGATGGTAGCAGGTGTCACATTATAGCATGTGCTCAACTTATAATCCCATGGGGTTGTGACTCTAGTTTTTGTTTTAGGAATTCATCCACCCTAACTTTTTTTTCCTTCAAAACATAAATTACTATTGCATCTTTGATTCCAAATTTTTTTTCTTAGTTGGCGGTTGTGGAGCTAGGTGTGAAGAATATTTCTTTCCCGATGATATGTGAGGGAGTTATTTCATGGATCTAGCTTGTGAGACATTTTATTAATATTTGATTATATTTATACCCAAAGACAATACCGAGGATCTGTATTTTGAGCCTATATTTTTTTTACTGGTATTTTAATTGGTGATTCATAGGATCTAGTTGTTGAGACAACTACTATGATCTATGGGAATTCCATACCTAGTAATGATACTCATGGATTATTATTCTCTCCTGAGTGATGAGGTTGATTCTTGTCAACTTGAGTTTCTTTTATTATGAGGATGATTATGCACTCCATTTCTCATGGGTAATAAGAGGGTGATTACGCTCTTCTCAGCCTAGGGTTGTCGGTGGATGACTACACACTCATCGACTTGTGATCTTTAGAGGATGATTATGTTATCCTCAACTGGTGGCTTATCGATGATGACTAAGATATCCTTGATTTTTCATATGATGAGGATCTAGGAAGGTTCTCTTTGGGATCAGGTTTATGGAACATTTTATTTATTAGGGTGGTAGACCATGGGGTCTCAAACCTAGGATTGACATTCACCTTTTGAACTCACGGAGTGGGAATGATGTCTCACTAGTGATATCCCATACATCATCATCATCAACGTTAAATTTTTATTAAATCGGTAAAGGAACAAGGGAAATAGAGAAACCAGGGGAAACCAAGCTTGGTGGGCCTAATGTAGAGGAGAAAAAGGGAATCCCCTCGAATCAGATTCACTCCCTCCAGTTTAAGGGAAGAACCATTATACAAGCATGTGACATTGGAGACTTGATTAGCCAGAGAGTCTATATGGTTAGATACTTTGTTTCCTTTGCACCAAGTGTGAGTGACCTCAACATTTCCATTAAAACCCAGCTTGCATTTTCTTATGATGTTTGAAATGGACAAAAGAGAGGAACCTATATCATGTAAGGATTCAGAAATGATCTTGGAGTTGGTTTCAACCTAGGATAGATGTATGCTCTCTTGATTGAAAATGATGAGACTAGTATGAATAGCTTTTGCCTTTACCAGAATGGAGGTACCACTGCCATAATATGTTGTGAAGGCCAACCACACACTGCCCATGTAATCATGCACATCTCCTCCACCTCTCATGATCTGATAGTTTTAGGAACCTTCAGTGTTTATATTGATTCTAGAATTTGGGGGAGACCACAACACCCAATGCCAATGAAGCCAAGGGACATGGGGATGAGGTATGTGGTAAGAGGTCTGCAACACCCAAAGGGAGGGAACTTCCTGCCATTTGGGAATCAATGACACCATGTCAACCAGGTGATTCCCCACCCTCACAATGATAGACCTCCCTGAAGGAGGAAATCCCTCATATCGAGACCAGTTGCGGGCCTACCATAAACACCATACCCTTCACTAAGAATCATTGTTCTCGCTATATGGGTCAGACTAATAGGGCTCATCCGATTCACAATGTCATGAACACCTAAGGATAGATACCTAGGGCTCAAACATCGGAATAGATTTACATGGCCTGAGTATCATGGGTCTAGCTTAGTGAACATTTATAGTATGTCCAGATGTACTTACATCGAATCCATTTTTATTTGATTAGTGGTGAGTATGGGTGAACATAGAGTTATGATGAGTATCCCCCTTTGGTGACGTAGCATGATAATAGAAATTTTCTGGATTTGGATAAAGTTGGTATATGTCGCATGGGATTACAGACCCAGATATCAACTTAATGATACATGGTTTGAGTGGCACAAATTCCAAATCAATGACCATGTAGGTTATGTCCATGCGATCAGGGTTACGGACCCACGGACTGACTTTTGATTTTTTTTTGTTATTTCTTTCACTTACTCATGAATATTCACATTTATGTATATATGTATAGGTATGGAACTATACTAGTACATGTATATAGATATGGATATCCATTGTGTAATTTTCCTAGTTCACCGGTATTACAGGCCCAAAGTTGTACTATGGTTTCATGATTATTCATTTTAATTTTCTTTTCATATTTTTCTTAGATAGGATGAGTAGTTTTCATTAACATACACATATAGTAGCATGCTTTATAAGTTCATCATCAGGGTGGACTATTGATTGTATTTCTCACCCCTACACATGATCCTCAGAGAAAGTGTAGAGCTTATGTTTTATTTTTTTGTTGAACATTGTCACATGATAGATATGGATGAGGCTCATAGTTTCATGATCAAGTTGATATTCTCATGTAATTTCTTTTTACTAGGCCCGTACAGTTCGATAGAATCTAAATAATGGGTACATGGAATGTCTCAGAGTTATTAGTGGAGACCTATACTTTTATTTTAGTTTCTTTGTAATTTTTTATCTATTTTCTCAGCCTAGTGGGTGATCAAAGTTATATATATTACATAGTTGTTTGAGATTTTAATGTATATCATTTATTATTAGAGCATGTTCTATTTTAGTTTATTTACTTCTTCCATATTCTATTTACTCTATAATATGTATGATACCCATATACTTTTGATATTTTCTTAATATTATATGAGAGCATAGTCTCCTAACTATCTCACCCAATACCCTTGATACTAGTTAGTAGCTTATGGAATACAGGGAGGCATGCTTGAGGCCTCATCCCCAAATGGATCACGGAAATAATTCAATTGAATTCGGGATAGGATGTTATAAAATGGTATCAGAGATGTTCTTTTCCTGATCTTTTAATTTTTTTATATTTTAGATAACAATATTGGTAATGAATCAAATCCTGTTATGAATATCATACAAGTGCATCGAGAACACGTGTTCCGGCAAGAAGTTCTGGATTCCAGGGGTATTGAATTATTGTTCTGATCTATGATGTTATAGTTCAATATAATTTTCTCCTTGATTAATGCACATGTTTTGTGTATGTTATGATTTTCTATGGGTCTATAGATCATGGCCATTGGAATGAGACAAATGATTGATTTTGAATCTTGTTTAAAAATGGCAAGGGTCGTCTCATTCATCATATTTAGAATGTATGTTTCACGTTATATAGGACTTCTACTGTGAGATTTTGGGGATAACAGAGGCCTATTTAATTGGTCATACTTATATATGTATATATTTCATTCTGATGAAATGATATTTGGATCTATGTTGAGGCATTGGTTTGGAGGATGATAACTTAGTCCTCATGCACCAGAGGTGAGTAACCATAGTAGACTAATATGGAATGTGATTCACCTCTATAATAAAACATATAGGGAGTTGTTATAATGACCCATACTTTACATACATATTTATTACTTCAAAATTAATGTACACTTATTACAACATATAAAAAAATCCCGGAAAGGACCGTATAGGTATAGTGTCTTTAGAAACTGGGAAGCATAAACAATTGGTTCATAAAGTGTCTACACTGTCTCCCTTTCATTTCATCATATCTATAGTCCCTTTTTCCATATCTTACTTAATAACTTTCTTCTTGACCTGGGGAAAGAAAACATACAAAAGGGTGAGCTAAAATGCTCACTACGGGTAAACAAAAGAAATATCAATCACAACATATTCATAAGAACATAACATTTTGGAAATCTTAACCTGCAAAAGAGATCATAATATCATAACATGGGATAAATCATAGCAGTGAAATGTAATCCCAATAATCATAACTTAAAACATGAAACTTTGTGGAATACACCCATAATCATAGAGAATCATTTCTTATTAGTCAAGGCTCATTTCCATGACTATCTTAGTGTACAGAGTCCATTTCTGAACCGAGTTCACTCCTCGTTTCAGTCCTGTTTCACTGAACCAGTTTAACCTGCCATTCCAACCATGTATATCTCATGAGATATAAAATCTTTACCCAATGCATTGGAGGGAGATATAGGTCCCACCCATCTCATAATGATACCATTCTTATGTGTTCCACAAAATCATTAACCATACATCATAGCAAAACCCATGTAATAAAAATGGGAATCTTAAACATTGTGACATCATATAAAAATTCATATAAGATAAAGGAATTCATAAAATTATTTCCATCACAACATAATCAAATCCATCTAAAATAGGGATATAAACAGAACCCTGTATTATCTTAGATGGAAAATAATTTTATAAAACACTTGAACTCCATTCTTGAGGAAAATATCCTTTCTACTTCAAAAACACTTTTCCTTTCTTAAAATGTCATAAAATTCTAAAATAAAAGAAGTTGATTAAAAATAAACATGAAAACTTGTAAAGAAAGATTCTTGGAAATAATGTTTTAAAAATCCATTCATGCCGTATAAGTTAAAAAACATTCTTCTCGTACTTTTGTTGGAAAAGTCAAAAAGTACCTCGTACGAAAAATGACAAAAGATTCCTTTCATATATTTTACTAAAAACTCACGGAAGGGTAAAATGCGATTTAAAAAATTGTAGGTGTATGGAAATAAAATTACATATTGTGCAAACATGGATGTGGATGATAAAATACACCCCAGTAAATACCAAAGTATAAACAATCTCGGATAAAAATGAGATTGTGATATTTTCCCTTACCTTAGGTCTGATTTGGTTCGTAAGTGTCTGAACCTCCTGTATAATGATTTAAATAATTTTATTGAATTATTCCAGAATCATACATATTTTTATGATATCATATATGGTCATATTCTTAGATTCATATTAGTAATATTTCATTACTACTTGTTTATTCGGGTGTTTATTACTTTTTGTTCTTATGCGTGTTTTGTGGAATAAATTCTTATAATTATTTTTAGGTTATTGATACCTCATTTACAGAAAGGTATTAGTGTAATATATATCATATTTATTCAATCAATTCATTTATATAATCATTATTCAATTAAGATCAGGTAGAATGAGTCGCATCACATCGTGGAAACGGTATTCTGTACGTACGCGCGAGCGATGATATCGTTCCCATGATCGTGGAATTGTATTGGAGTGTATGTATACTATTTCAGAATCAATATCACTTTATAATAGTCATATATAGTCATTATTTACACCATTATACCCATCCAAGTAAGGTGGTGGTGGAAAATAGATTACACCACGGCGTGGAGACGGTATTCCGTACGTACGCACGCGCGGTGATTTCATTTTCCGTAGGATGGATAGATGGTTAAATATGGTTGTTTCATACTTATAATAACATATCAGTATATGAGTGATACTGATGTAATTACTTCATAATGAAACAACTAAAGAAGAAGAAGTGGAAGAAGAAATAAAGTTGAAAGAATTTGTAATCGGACATTACCTCTTCTTTGAAGTGCCTCTTTGAGATCTCCTTTTAGGGCACTAAAATTTGTCTTTGAAGAAGACCAGGACCTCTAGGATGTCTCTAGAGAAGTGGAGAGGAGAAATTGGCAGGGGTTGGACGAACATGAAGGCTCAAATTGGTGTGAGGAAGAGGGGGGGGGGGGTGCCCTTTTATAAGGGAGGAGAGGGGCTCCTTTGGAAAAACTAAAAATATTATTTTATTATAATGTCATGTTCATTTTTAAATAGCTCCAAATTCATTTATTTTGAAGCTAAGGTAGGTATGGGTCGAATGCCTCTCATCCTATAGAATTTAGAAAAGTTTAGGTTCCTATATTAACCTTATCATTTAGATTTAACATTAAGTCAAATAATTTTTCTTTTACCGTGTCTTCTTGTGTTCTTATACTATAAGGTTAATAAACATACTATAAGCAGCCAGACGAACCCCAAGTTGTTTATTATTAATATATATAACCATATCTATGTCATGTGGCCGAACCTTATATTTTTAGGAATAAAATAACAATTACTAATATAATATTTGTTTTAAAAACTATTTTATGTCAATTTTGACACTATTTAGTAATTGATTTTTGTGAAAATCATAACAGAATGTTTTCTTCTAAAAAAGTTAACTAAATAAATACTAACATGTCATATTAACCTATAAAATTAGTGGAATTAATAAAAAGTCTAAAATTACATTTATTTGGGTATTTATAACATCAATTATGTCAATATTTGATTAATAAGATAATTACTGCATCATCTTTGTGTCATAAATTAATTAACTTATTTAAAGTCTAAAAATTTCAAATAAAATATAATTATGTAGGAAATCTATTTATATTTATATTCAATATTTATAGTGGAATTTATCTTATGTATAACCCGATATTAAAAATGATTTTCTTACTAAACATTGATTTTAACTATTTTAACCCTTCTTAAAATAAATTAATAATAAATGACCTAATCTAATCCATGTGAGCCTAAATGGTCATATTTTATTCCTAAGGTTGTTTTTGGTCAAATTACACTTATCCAATAGAATTAGGACATGTTTTAGGGTAATAATAATATCATTTTTACCCTTAATTACCCTATTTACTTTTAACCGTGGTAAATAAATGTAAAAAGTTACTATTCACCGAAAATCATTTCCATCTCATTGAACCACATTTTACTTACTGCCATCAACCGTGTCTCTCATATTTTTGATATTTCACTCACAGAAGTGGTAAAATTAAGATTTATGAAAAATTCAGTTTTTTTAACTACCACTTAGTGGTGTCACTATTCCTCAAAAATTGAAAGTTTTCAGAAAATACCAAAATTTTACCCTAGGCTAATTTCGATATTCTGAATCCAAAAATAAAGACCATTTTGAAAAATAAAATTTATAAAATTTCAAAAAGTAGTTATTACTATTCATAACGGCTATTTTTAATAATATTTTAATAGCATATTGATGGTTAGTGAAACTCGGTATTGCGTACGACGCAAGCTATCGAGGAAGGTCGTGGTTGCGTGTAAAGCAAGCCAAACTAGTGTTTTGTGTAGTGAAAGAATCCATTGATTATTTATATAACATAAAAACAAAATATTTCTCATAAAAGTCTCGGGTGTTACATTATACACCCCTTAAAATGAATTTCGCCCTCGAAATTCGTCACTTTGTAACAAATAGATGAGGATAGCTCTCCCTCATCATATCCTCAAGCTCCCACGTAGCTTCTTCTAATCGCTAGTTCCTTCATAAAACTTTCACCAATCGAGAGGTCTTTTTTCGTAGGACTTTTTCGCTATGATCCAGAATCTCTATCGGTTGTTCTTCATAAGAAAGATCTTTCTACAGGGGTAAAACTTCTGAGCTGAGTACATGTGAAGGATCAGGTATGTACTTTCTCAGGAGAGATACATGGAACACATCGTGAACTTGAGAGAGATTCGGCTGAAGCGCCAATCGGTAAGCTACCTTCCCAACACGATCCAGTATTTCGAAAGAACCGATATACCTAGGTCTCAACTTTCCCTTCTTTCCAAATCTCATTACTCTCTTCCAAAGAGATATTCGTAAGAACACTTTATCACCCACTTAAAACTCTAAGTCTTTTCTTCGGTTGTCGGCATAACTTTTCTGTCGACTCTGAGCTGCTCTTATGTGTTGTTGAATAGATCTTACCTTTTCTGCCATCTCATCAACAAGATCAGGTCCTAATAGCTTTCTTTCCCCAACTTCATCCCATCAAGTTGGAGTCCTGCATTTCATTCCATAGAGAGCTTTATAAGGAGCCATCTGAATACTGGGGTGGAAGCTATTATTATAAAAAAATTCCACCAAAGGTAGGTGTTGATCCCAACCACCTTTAAAAACCATAGAGCAAGCTCTCAACATATCTTCTAGAGTTTGAATTGTTCTCTCAGACTGACTGTCTGTCTGAGGATGATAAGCAGTTCTGAAACTCAACTCTGTATCCAGAGTATGCTGAAGACTTTACAAAAAATTTGAGGTAAACCTCAGATCCCGATTAGATATAATAGATAGTGGAACTCCATGCAATCTTACCACTTCCTTCACATATATCCTGGCAAGCTGATTCAGAGAGAAATCCTCTCTAATAGCGATGATGTGTGAAGACTTTGTAAGACGATCAACTATGACCCAGATAGCATTATTGCCTTTGGATGTTTTAGGATGTCCGGTGACAAAGTCCATAGTGATGTTTTCCCATTTCCATTCGGGTATGGGTAATGGTTGTAACATCCCCTTATACTTCTATTTCTCAGCTTTAACTTGCTGACAAACCAAGCATCGAGAGACATATTCAGCAACATCTCTTTTCATTTCATCCCACCAGAAGTACTCTTTCAGGTCCCTATACATCTTCGTGCTTCCAGGATGAATAGAGAATGAAGAACTATGAGCCTCATCTAGCAGCTCCTTCATTAATTCGGGGATGGGGGGAACACACACCTGATTCCTGAACTTTATTATCCCATCACAATCAAGGTTGAATTCAGGAACATTTCTCACCTTCTTTTCTAACTCGACATCTTCTTTTTGTGCCTCTTTAATCTTCACATGTATAGAAGGTTGAACATTCATTTTAGAAAGATAAGATTTTTCCCCTCCCATTATAATTCCAACATTCATCCTTTGTAAATCGATAAATATTGGATCTTTTGTGATCCTGATCATGGATAAACTGGCATGGTCTTGTCGACTTAATGCATCTGCCACCTTGTTTGCTTTCCCAGGGTGGTAATGGATAGAGCAGTTGTAATCCTTAATCAGCTCCAACCATCTTCTTTGGCGCATATTCAGCTCCTTTTGTGTAAAAATATACATTAAACTTTTATGATCAGTATAAATGTCACACCTTTCTCCATAAAGATAATGCCTCCAAATCATTAATTCAAAGATTACCGCAGATAACTCCAGATCATGAGTTGGGTAAATTTTCTCATGTATTTTCAACTGTCGTGAGGCATAAGCTATTACCATATCATTTTGTATAAGAACACACCCCAATCCCTTCTTGGATGCATCACTGTAGATCACAAACCTTTATCCACTACAAGGTAGTGTGAGCACAGGTGCACTAGATAACCTTCTTTTCAACTCTTTGAAATTCTCTTCACATTCCCCGTCCAGACAAACATAACTCCTTTCCGAGTCAACATGGTGAGTGGATTAGATAATCGTGAAAAATCTTTCACAAAACGTCGATAATATCCAGCCAAACCAAGAAAACTTTGGATCTCGGTCACTGTTGTTGGTATCGACCATCTTTCGATAACCTCTATTTTCGCTGGATCCATAGATATCCCCTCTTTTGAGATTATGTGACCCAAAAATGCAACTTTTTGAAGCCAAAATTCACAGTTGGTAAATTTGGCATAAAGCTTCTCCTTTCTTAGGGTCTTCAAATATAATTCTCAAGTGATCTTCATGTTCTTCCTTGCTCTTTTAATAGACAAGAATATCGTCTATAAAGACTACCACAAACTGATTAAGATAGTCTCTAAGGACTCTATTCATCAGATCCATGAAGATAGCAGGGGAATTAGTAAGACCAAATGGCATCACTATAAATTCATAGTGTCCATACCTTGTACGGAAAGCTGTCATTGGTATATCCTCCCTTTTGACCCTTAGTTGATTATACCCTAAACGAAGATCAATCATGGAAAAGTATTGAGATCCGCGTAGTTGGTAAAATAAGTCATCAATGCGTGGGAGAGAATATTTGTTCTTGATAGTGATATTGTTAAGTTCTCGATAATCAATACAGAGTCTCATTGATCCATTTTTTGTCTTATTAAACAGAACAGGTGCTCCCCAAGGTGATGCACTGGGGCGTATGTACCCCATATCAAGATTCTTTTGGAGTTTCTTATTCAATTCCTTCAACTCAATTGGGGCCATTCTATAAGGTGTCTTTGAAATAGGCAAAGCACCTGGTACGAGTTCTATTGAAAACTCAACTTCACGATTTGGTGGAAGACCCGGTAATTCCTCCGGAAAGACATCGTCAAACTCCTGTACAATGGGCGTATTCTTAATCATGAGTTTCACACCAACCATTTGAGATAAATAACCTTCATTTAGTGGAATCAAGACCCATAAGATGGAAGAAATTTCCACTGGAAGGTTATGTTCATCCGTGCATCGATAGACGACCATATATTGATCTGGAATATGAAATGTGACTTCCCTTCATTGGAAATTGATATGAGATCCATATAAAGAAATCCAATCCATGCCAAGAATCACATCAAATTACACTATAGGAAGGATCACAAGATTTTCAAGAAGCACTTTCCCACAAATTTCATTCGGAGAAGAATTATAAACTTTTGATGCGACTGTTGTGCCATTAGGGGTTGTCACAGCTAACTCATCATCTAATTGTTGAAGTAATATGGTGATATCCTTAGAAAATTCTTCAGAAATAAAATAGTGGGTGGATCCAGAATCAAATAAAACATTTGCTACTTTAGAGTGGATGGTATGTGTACCTTTCACCACATCGTTATCGTACTCCACATCACTGAGAGAAATTGCATGTGACTTTACATTGTCTTTAGCCTTAAGACATTGTTGACGTCGACCATCATCATCAACCCTTGGATTTGGGAATTGATTGGCATAATGCCCCATATCCTTGCACTTGAAACATTGAAGTGTATTAGGTTCATTCTCTGTATCCCTTCCTTTGATTTCATCATTAGACATCTTCTTCCCATCATTGTGGCATTCAAATTCCTGATGACCTTCCTTTCCACATTTGAAACATTTACTTGTAGCTTTAAGACAACTCCCTCCATGTTTCTTTCCACACTTTGTGCATAAGGGAAATCACATCTTCTTTTCAGTGTGCTCATTCGATTTTCCTTTGAATTCCATTTTCCTCTTCTTATCAAACCCATATGACTGATGGGTTACTCCAATCTCCATCTCGACATTGAGAGAACATCGAACGATTTCCTCATAGCTATTGAAGTCCCTTATGGAGAACGCCCTTCGAAGACTTGGTTTTAAGCCACTAAAGAATCGATCGATCTTACTCTCAGGTGGGATAATAATACCAGAAGCATACCTTGAAAGTCTTGTAAAATTTGCTTCATAGGTACCAAAAAATTCATCATCCTTTTGCTTTAGTTCAAGAAACTACTTCTCCATCTTTGTTTGGAGAATACTAGGGAAGTACTTATTGAAAAATAAGTTCTTGAACTCGTCCCATTCCATGGACTCAATTTCATCTCTTTGCCTCATATTCCTGATAAGATTCCACCATTGATCATCATCACCTTCTAAACGATACACTACTAAGATGACTTTATCATGTTCAGAATATTGAAGAACTGAAAATATCTTTTCAGTGGTACTAATACATTGTTCAGAAACTAATGGATCTGTAGACCCCTTGAATGAAGGTGGATGCTACCTCATGAAGAATTCAACAGAATGTTGCTCCTTCCATTGCTCGTTTAGAAGTCCTGCATGATTCATAGCTTGAGAAAGTTTTGTGAGCATGGATACAAGATTTTGCATTCCAGCTCCCATAACGTTTGGTTGCTCAGGGGGACAATCATTGCATTGTCCGTCGCATTCCTCATTAACACGGTTCCTTCGGGTTCCAGCCATTGACTAAAACCAAGAAGAATAGTGTGAGAAACACTAATTATAATAGGAAAAACACACAATAAAGAATAAAATTTCACACTTAAGGTCTTACCTTAGGTTATTCATGGCCATTTCTAATACACTAAGATTGTGTTCTATGCTTAGACTTATCCTTAGGGTTCTTACTAACTCTTTCACATCCTAGTTTCCAAAGGTTGACTATACCTTTCCTCTGATACCAACTATAATGACCCATACATTACATACATTGTTATTACTTCAAAATTAAAGTACACTTATTACAACATATAACAAAACCCGGAAAGGACCGTATAGGTATAGTGTCTTTAGAAACTGGGAAACATAAACAATTGGTTCATAAAGCGTCTACACTGTCTCCCATTTATTTCATCATATCTATAGTACCTTTTGGAATATCTTACTTAATAACTTTCTTCCTGACCTGGGGAAAGAAAACATGCAAAAGGGTGAGCTCAAATTTTATGTAAGGGTAAACAAAAGAAATATCAATCACATCTTATTCATAAGAACATAACATTTTGGAAATCTTAACCTGCAAAAGAGATCATAATATCATAACATGGGATAAATCATAGTAGTGAAATGTAATCCCAATAATCATAACTTAAAACATGAAACTTTGTGGCATAAACACATAATCATAGCGAATCATTTCTTATTATTCAAGGCTCATTGGGAAGACTACCTTAGTGGACAAAGTCCATTTCTGAACCGAGTTCACTCCTCATTTCAGTCATGTTTCACTAAACCGGTTTAACCTACCGTTCCAGCCATGTCTATCTCATGAGATATAAAATATTTACCCAATGAATTGGAGGGATATATAGGTCCCACCCATCTCATAATGATACCATTATTATGTGTGTCACAAAATCATAAACCATACATCATAGCATAACCAAATAAAAATGGGACTCTTAAACATCGTGACATCATAAAACAATTCATATAAGATAAGGGAATTCATAAAAATATTCCCATCACAACATAATCAAATCCATGTAATAATAGGGATAGAAACAGAACCATATATTATCTTAGATGGAAAATAATTTTGATAAAACACTTGAACTCTATTCTTGATGAAAATATCCTTTCTACTTCAAAAACACTTTTCCTTTCTTAACATGTCACACAATTCTAAACTAAAAGAAGTTGATTAAATATAAACTTGAAAACTTGTAAAGGAAGCTTCTTGGAAATAATGTTTTAAAAATCCATTCATGTCGTATAAGTTAAAAAAACATTCTTCTCGTACTTTTGTCGGAAAAGTCAAAAAGTATCTTGTACAAAAAATGACAAAAGATTCCTTTCATATATTTTAATAAAAACTCACCTAAGGGTAAAATTGGATTTAAACAATTGTAGTTGTATGGAAATAAAATTACATATTGAGAAAACATGGATGTGGATGATAAAATACACCCCAGTAAATACCAAAGTATAAACAATCTCAGATAAAAATGAGATTGTGATATTTTCCCTTACCTTAGGTCCGATTTGCATTGTAAGTGTCCGAACCTCCTGTATAATGAAATAAATAATGTTATTGACTTATTCCAGAATCATACTTATTTTTATTATAACATATATGGTTATATTCTTAGCTTCTTATTAGTAATGTGTCATTACTACTTGTTTATTTGGGTGTTTATTACTTTTTATTCTTATGCGTGTTTTGTCGAATAAATTCTTAAACTTATTTTTAGGTTATAGATACCTCATTTAAAGAATGGTATTAGTGTAATATATATCATATTTATTCACTCAATTCATTTATATAATCATTATTCAATGAAGATCATGTAGAACGAGTCACATCACATCGTGGAGACGGTATTCCGTACGTATGCACGAGCGATGATATCATTCCCATGATCGTGGAATTGTATTGGAGTGTATGTATACTATGTTAGAATCAATATCACTTTATAATAGTCATATATAGTCATTATTTACACCATTATATCCATCCAAGTAAGGTGGTGGTGGAAAATAGATTACACCACGGCATGGAGATGGTATTCCGTACATACGCAAGCACAGTGATTTCGTTTTCTGTAGGATGGATAGATGGAGAAATAGGGTTGTTTCATAATTATAATAACATATCAGTATATGAGCGATACTGATGTTATTACTTCATAATGAAACAACTAAAGAAGAATAAGTGGAAGAAGAAATAAAGTTGAAAGAATTGGTAATCAGACATTACCTCTTCTATGAAGTGCCTCTTTGAGATATCCTTTTAAGCCACTAAAATTGGTCTTTGAAGAAGCCCAGGACCTCTAGTATGTCTCTAGGGAAGTGGAGAGGATAAATTGGCAAGGGTTGGTCGAGTTTTAAGGCTCAAAGTGGTGTGAGGAAGAGGGGGAGGAGGTGCCCTTTTATAAGGGGGAGAGGGGCTCCTTTGGAAAAACTAAACATATTATTTTATTATAACGACAGGTTTAGTTTTAAATAGATCCAAATTGATTTATTTCGAAGATAATGTGGGGATGGGTCGCAATCCTCTAATACAATAGAATTTAGACATGTTTAGGGTCCTATTTTAACCTTATCATTTAGATTTAACATTAAGTAAAATAATTTTACTTTTACCGTGTCTTCTTGTGTTCTTATACTATAAGGATAATAAACATACTATAAGCAGCCAAACGAACCCAAAGTTGTATATTATTAATATATATAACGTTATCTAAGTCATTTTTCTGAACCATAGATTTTTAGGAATAAAATAAAAATTACTAATATAATATTTGTTTTAAAAACTATTTTATGTCAATTTTGACAATATTTAGTAATTGATTTTTGTGAAAATCATAACAGAATTATTAGTTTGAAAAAAGTTAATTAAATCAATACTAACATGTCATATTAACCTAGAAAATTAGTGTAATTCATAAAAAGTCTCAAATTACATTTATTTGGGTATTTATAACATCACTTATGTCAATATTTCATTAATAAGATAATTATTGCATCATCTTTGTGTCATAAATAAATTTACTTTTCTAAAGTCTAAAAATTACAAATAAAATATAATTATGTAGGAAATATTTTTAGCTTTCTAATAAATATTTATAGT
This sequence comes from Viscum album, assembly GCA_963277665.1. Taxonomy (NCBI): domain Eukaryota; kingdom Viridiplantae; phylum Streptophyta; class Magnoliopsida; order Santalales; family Viscaceae; genus Viscum; species Viscum album. The sequence continues at coordinate 38,929,794 of OY728129.1, read as the reverse complement.
CGAATTTATATTATATATAACCCTATATTAAAAATTATTCTCTTATTAAACATTGATTTTAACTATTTTAACCCATCTTTAAATAAATTAATAATAAATGTCCTAATCTAATACAAGTGGGCCTAAATCGTCATATTTTATTCCTAAGTTTGGTTTTGGTCTAATTAAACTTTTCCAATAGAATTAGGACATGTGTTAGGGTAATAATTATATATTTTTGTACCCTTAATTACCCTATTTACTTTTAACCGTGGTAAATAAAAGTAAAAAGTTACTATTCACCAAAAATTATTTTCATCTCATTGAACCACATTTTACTTACTGACATCAACCGTGTCTCTCGGATTTTTGAGATTCCACTCACAGAAGTGGTAAAATTAAGTTTTATGAAAAATTCAGTTTTTTTTTAACTACCACTTAGTGGCTTCACTATTCATCAAAAATTGAAAGTTTTCAGAAAAATACCAAAATTTCACCCTAGGCTAATTTCGATATTCTGAATCCAAAAATGAAGTCGATTTTGAAAAATAAAATTTATAAAATTTCAAAAAGATGTTATTACTATTCATAACAGCTAGTTTTATTAATATTTTAATAGCATATTGTTGTTTTGTGAAATTCGGTATTACGTATGACGCAAGAAATCGAGGAAGGCCACGGTTGCGTGTAAAGAAAGCCAAACTAGTGTTGTGTGTAGTGAAAGATTCCTTTGATGATTTATATAACATAAAAACAAAATATTCCTCATAAAAGTCTTGGGTGTTACAGTTGTTTCTATGGTTTTAATTATCTATAAGTATCACTATGTTAAATGTTGATAGATACCTATTCATTTCTTGTAAACTAGTGATCAAGGGGGTAATACCATATACAGATGCCCATTGAGTGACAGATCAATTTCATTTTATGCATGAGAATATTGACCTCCATAGAGAAGTTCCTAATATGGATTCTCGGTGAGGATATGGACCTTGTAAGCCATGTTTTCAGTTTTCACCCTCACAGGTCACTGTCATATTTACCTTATTTAGGAATATTTTGTCTTTTTAGCTATGTAATTTGAAATTGGGACCCATTTGTGAGACGTGATATGTAGGGAAAGGTGGGTTACCTAGAATCCCTTAGTTTGACTCCTAACCTTTAGGTTGATGTCTATTTTATTCAATGGAAGACCATGTTATAGGTTGGCATGGGGTTTTAGAATATTTTTTGGGTAGAGATATTGGTTTTATGATCATTTGGAGTATAAGGCATGGTATGTACTCGAGTTTTTCAACATAGTCATATTGATGCCTTCAACTTTTGAAAAGAACCTAATGTGATTTAGAATCAAGACTGGCTTCAACATGAATGATTTTTCTTGTTCACGGCCAAATAAATTGGTGTTTCCAATGTTCATAATGTATTTACTGTGTGGGTAGATTCATGTAACTATACTAAATATGGGTGGCAGGCGGTCATCAGATAATATTGAGCCATTGGTAAAGTTCACGATTTTGAAGAGGAGTTCCAAGGTAGATTCTTGATTGTTAAGACTGATGTTCCATGTAGCATTGTCACTTTCGACTCATAATGGATGAATCACTAGAGTACTAGTTAGGTGATAAATGTATTTGTTTGTTGTCTGTGGTGTCATTAAATCATAATAGATGAGTGGATAGGAGCGAGCTGAGGACCAATGGATTGAAGAAATTTTGTAGGCTTTGTTTCCCAGGAGTTGTAGTTAACTGGGAACTATTCCTCTATGGTAGAGGTGGCATCACGATTAATGGGGTACAATGTGATAGTTGTCCCATGGATGGACTTGGACACACATTTTCTATTGAAATTGTTTTAGGTGTTGATTAAAGGTATATATAGCATGTTTTGTTATGAGTGTGGATCAGAGGAAGCTAAAAATGCACCTTTTTTTGAATCATAGGGTACTCATGGTCAAAGATGATCATTCTCTATCATGAATTTGTCTTGTTTACTCTAAGAGAGCATCAACCCTACATTGATCTTATATTATTTTAAATTTTCTTCCCTTGTTGATGAATGAAACCTATTGAGGTTACGCTCGAGGAGTGGTGTAATGTAAAAATTATAGTGGGGAGTACACTGTTGGTTTTTTTAGGTTATTGAACTTCATTTTAGGTGAAAAATGGAATTTTCCATGATCGATTGAGTGTGGAGTCAATATTGAGTCAAATATAAGGGTACACCTTTGTTGGGTAGAATCAAATTGGTTGGAGTTAGGTGTCTTCCATATAGATGGTTCCAGTTGATGCTATGTGATAAGTTGATGGACAGTACAGAAGGCTTGGTTGTCAATATTCATTAGTAGATAGCATGGATATTGTTCTTACCACTAGGATTCAAGGGTATGATAAGGTATATGGTTGGGTGATTGTGAGGTATCATGTTTTTATAGACTGATGTTTTGAGCAGAAATCTAAATTTTCTTAATAGATGCTTTTAAGGAGTAAAATGGTCTTTTCCCTTGGTATATTATGTCAGGTAATTTTTCTAACCACTCTTTTAGTCACATAATAGGGTTTTTACCCAGGCATAATATTTTTGTTCAAATCCATGATATTTAAATTTTAGCGGAATATTTAATATTTAATATTTAATAAATTAAATATAAAATTATTCTTGTAGATTTTTTCGACAATATTATTTGAATGGAGTGTTAGTATTAGATTCTGTCTCTCCCTTTGATTTGAGAATGGATATTTTTTTAAGGGAGTCATAAAATTGAGTTGGGTTTTGGGGCCAGCCCGAGCCCCATTTTTTTACTTTTTTTCTTTTTCTTCTTTTCATTCTTTTTTTCATCCTCTAGGCATATTGCTTACACCACCTGTTGGGATTCCTCTGCCATGAGATAGCTATATAGAGATATAGAGATAGAGAGGTGGAATTAAGAGAGAAGAAGGTACCTTCATAAAGCTTGGGAGATGTTGAATTAGCATGCGAAAACCGTGCACTGTGAAAATGGGTGATACTACAGGTAATTCCACCCAAAGGTAGTTGGGTTTAAGTGTCCTCTGTAGATCATTTTAGATTTAAAATTTTAAAGTTTTAATCCCCTTATATGCGTGATTATGGACCCTTGTGTCCCTATATACAATTTTTGTGAAGAGACAGGTATTTCAGGGCGTTTTGAGGGTTCTCTATTTTGGACAAACCATCGACGTGGCATGTGGTTTATGGAGACATGTCATGTGTTCTTCCGTTTTGGAGAAGAATTTTTTTTTCGAAGTTATATTCCATGTATGGAATATATATACACTATATACTGGTAATTGTTCATGTAGATGAATATCTAGCTAGGATACCATTGTAGGGTCGCATGGGAGTGTAGAGTACACAACCATACCCTGTGTCGGTCTCACATTTTGTAGAAGTAAAGGACCATGAAAAATACATGGAAAGGATGTTTGAGGGAAATTTCAAGGAACCCCATTTTCGGTACACGCCATGTACCCATATTACAAGACATGTAATTGGTTTTTTACAATCCATGTCCAGTAAGAGTACATGACCATGTGCGGCTTTAGGGGTGCACATCATGTGCTTAGGGAGAGACACCGTGTACTGCCCCTTCTTCATCACTCTTGTGTTATTTCATTTTTTTTGGTCATATTTTGGAAAAATATGAGTCTATTATATGTATATTTTCAAATATGTCATGATGGTATGAATAGTGAGTTGTTTTTTAGACTACTAAAAAGCATTTCAGGTGTTTTCTAAATTTATTGGTTCTTCCTCCAGTGATTGAGTTCAGTCATCTCCTAATAGATAGACTTAAAATAATAATTAAAGGTCGGATTTTTGGACCATCAATTTTTTGTCCCTTATTCTGAGATGATCTATGAGCTATCTACCATGATTGAGGCCTTTGTAGTTTTTCCCATGATGAATTATCACTTCTGACATGTGATCTTCTAGATATGTGGTCATGAGAGTACATGTTATTGAGGATCCCCTTTAGGAATATTCTATTTACATTTCGACCAAAAGGATTCCATGAAGGATGAATGTTACTTCTTAATCATTTGGGAGGGTCCCCGATATGAATCATATTCTTATATACCATCTTATAATCCACTTTAGGAAGCCTTTATTTCCTCTCCATTAGATTATAAATTATAGGATTACTCATTTACCTTTTCATCTAAGAATCACAAGTAGGATTCCTACAAATATGAATGGACATTGACGATTCTAGGTGGGATTCCTCCTTACCATTTCTGCTGAGAATCCCGATTATAATTAATCATTCATGTAATGAATTAAGGGACCCATTGAGTTCTCTGATGTTTGACCAATCATGATCTAGTACATCATTTTTTGGTAGATGTGGTAGCGGGTGTCACCTTATAACACATATAGAACATCTAATCCCATGTGGATATGGATGTACTGTTGCATTTGGGAATTTTTCCACCTTCACTCTTGTTCATATTTCACATGTTTATTATTGATTCAATGATGAATACTATAGGTGTTTCATGGTTGGTTTCTATGTAGCCTGACATTAGGAATCTTTATTTCTATTTGGGATTCCCAAACATTCTACTCGAGATCAGAGTTTTGATCCATGTTATTTTAATTTGTTTATTTTTAATGTTAGTTGTACTACCTGGGATCTCTCTATTATGCCTATATATGTTTTTGTTATCTTATTTGGATTTCCATAGTTTCTTCCTAGTAACTAGATTTTGAACATACTATAATGATATAAATGCATGGAATTCCTTATAATGATACTTGTGAATGATTATTCTCTACCAAGTGATAAGGACAACTTTTCTATCCTCGGCATATTTTATAATGAGGATTATTGTTCTATATTATGATCATGGATTAAATGTGGATGGTTATTCTTTCTTCAGCTCGAGGTTGTTGATGGATTATTACTCTATCCTAGACTTGTGATCTGTAGACGACGATTGCAATCTTCTCAACCTGTGACTTATTTAGAATGACTATGCTCTCCATGATTTTTCATATGATGAATATCTCCAAAGATTTTATCTAGGATTAGGCATATGATCCATTTTCATTATTAGTATTGTTGAGCATTGAATCTGGGCCTATTATTTACATTCACATTTTGATCTTGAGGTGTGGTAATGACATCTCATTGGTGATCTCTTCAACAAATCACCTAAGGGTTAGACCCTTACGGTTCATCGGATTCGTAATGTCATGACTGCCTATAAACTGGGACCTTGGGCTCAAACATTTGATTTTATTATCATGGTCTGAGCATCATGGTGTCTATATCGGTGACGATTTAAAATATTTCCATACGTACTTCCCTAGAGTCTATTGTTACCATGATTGGATGTAAATATGGGTGAACTGAGGGTTAGGATGAGTATCCACATGTGGTGATGTATCTTTCTTAGAGACATTTTTCAATGTTGGATTAAGTAGGGATATGTAGATTGGGATTACAGACATAGAGATTGATTTCATGATACATGGCTTGAGTGGAACGACATAATGTTCAATGTCCATGCACAAGATGTCCAGTCGATTGGGATAACCGACCTTAGGATCGACTGCTTATTTGTTTTATGCTATTTCATTCACTTACTCACGAATAATATTTTTTTGATATACATGTATAGATACGGGACTATAAATTTTTAGGTTAATAGATAAAGACATCCTGGGAAGCACATTCCTAATTGACAAGGATTATAGATCTAGATTTCAACAATGGTTTCAAATTTTTTTGATTTACTTTTCTTTTTTATTTGTGTCTATTCTAGGATGAGTATTTTTATTTTATATACACTTATAGAAGAATATGTTATATGTTAATTATTGGGGTGGCATACTTTGAGTATTTTTCAACCCTGCACAAGAACCTCGGTGTTTGTGTAGACCTTATGTCTAAATTTTAGGTTGATCATAGTTTCATGGGGATAGGGATGAGGCCAAGAGTTGCATGATCAATAATATATTCTTATTTGGGTGCTTCTAATCGAGATGGTGTAGTTTTATAGTGTTTATAAATTGGGTATGTGGTCTGGATTGGGGTTAGTAGTGGATCCATGTACATTTATTTCATTTTCTTTTGTATTTATATATATATGGTAATCCAAGTTGGTTACCAGTGTTTTATGTAAAACATAGGTGTTTGGAATTTTATAGAATATTAGTAATTATTAAAGAATATTCTATTTTTATTTATTTACTACTTATTCATTATCTTCATTTTGTTTTGTGTATGATACTTATCTCTTTCCACTATTTTCTTAATCTAATACGAGGAAATAGTCTCCACACTATCACACCCGAGGACATCGCTACTAGTTAGAAGCATATGCCATATGGGGAGGCATGTTTGTGGCCTCATAACCAACAGGATATGGGAACCATTTTAGTGTCATCAGGGATGGGATGATACACAACTTGTTTCTCATGTTGATCATGACTCGTGTGAACATATAGAACCAAGAGATTCATTTTTACTAACATAATTGAGTTTCATTTTCTTATATTTATGAAATGGATTCATTACCCTAGGACACATTTGTTATGGTATCTAACATTCTTACTTGTGAGAGATTCATCTATGTAGAGTTCATTGCCACAGAACCCATTTCTACCTCACAATATTAATACCACATTTCTTATGTGTGAGATTAATCTTCAAAGAAGATTTTTAAATATTCTCCATGGTTTATGGACACAGAACAAGAAAAAAATATGTGTCTCTCTATACACAAGTGATATCTATGTATGGAGTTTCATTCTCATGAAATGAAAACATAGTTTGAGATTATTACTCTTATATTTTTTGTTCAAATTTGTTCAACCTAAAACATCAGTTTCATTGATCAGTCCCACAAGACCCTAAAACATCCAATGAAAAGGGAATTAACGTTTTTTAGGATGAAACCACTCAAACATGAACCTATGAAAAATCGAGTCTTAACTATTTTAGGTTATATAATCTAATCTGAATTCAGAGAATTTTCCTTTTCCCATTATTTAAAGCTCAATACATTAGTACATAGACACTCTTATTAGTAATTCAACCCCAATATTAAAATTGAAATTGAAATGAAAAGTTTGAAAAAAAAATAAAGATGATTGAGAAAATTAAAATTTCCATTGATTATAAAAACTTTAGAGGAACATACACATATTGTAGTCTCTCCTTCACATTATTGGGTAATTAGAATAAAATGACTTGGATATTGTTATACTTTAATTTCTTTATTCAGTGTATCAGCTAACACCTAACACGATCCATCAAGGGCCTACTAAATGTTGGTTCTCTTTCTTTCAATAAATATAGATAATATACAAATTTTATCAATAAAGGCATTTTGATCATAACTTTTCTATCTAATGGATTCCACCAATCTATCAATGAATATTTTACCTTCTTCCTAACCATGTGAGACTTGTATTCTCACTGATATATAGTCTATGTATCAATCTGATCATAAAATCATGCTTCCTCAACAACTATGTTATGAAAATCAATAATAGTATCCTTTAAAGCATCCAAATGAAAATTATAAATATTATACTAGATAATATATCATTCAAGAGAGGCTAACTCATCTTGATAAATGAGAACTTGATGAATAGGGACATGAAATTGTTGGTAATCAAAACCAGATATGCCTAAGCCAGGGAACTGTTGAAAAATGTTATTTATTTTATCATCAATATTTTCTAAAGGAATATTCATGATGATCTTGGAAAATTATCACCAACAACACATTAACATGGCTTGGAGTTCAATGAAATCATTTTGTCCATTCCCTCTTCACATTCTATTATGAGTATATAATTTTTGATCTAATTTTCTATAGACAAGTCGGTTCTAAATTAAAACACTGAAGTAGGAACTTCCCCCATCATTTAATCATGTTTAATTTTGGTCAATGACCTAGAATGTTTGGAATCATTTAATTAAATAAACAAAACTATTTTATTGTGACCAATATCAGCAAGGCTTCCCATATTTTTAGTAAAAAATGATGGGTATTTATCCTTCTTGGAAAAAGGGTGACATGAAGATGAAACTCTCCTAGAATTCACAGAACGTCGGTACATTTGTCTTTCTCCCTTAAAAATTGGTGAGGAAATCTCCACCGAAAATGAACATAGAGAATCCAATTATTTATGAACCCACTAAAAACCCAATAAAAAGTTAGTTGGACCTTTAACATAAGGTAAATAAATTTCTATTCCTAAATCAGATGGGACTTAGTGTACTAATCCTTAGGCCTTAGATAACTATATTGAAAAAATAGCATAATCAAGTCACTAAATGTAATAATTTAAAAAATGTTAAGGGTTTCACCCAGTGATATTTGTATCATGATTAGTAATTATCTTAATAATGGATAAAGATGTTCAGTATCTTGCCATATTTTTTCTATAGAAAGTAACTCACCATACATGTTACCAAGAATCCAAATTCCACCTAATTGGTAGACATCACAGAATTTTTTCTATCATCACCATGAAATATTTGGAAGGTGATAGTGGTGGAACACCAATAGTTGATTAATTCAAAAAAAATTAACTATTAGAGAGTACACCATAAACCGGTAGATCCATATCACATGATATTAGTTGAAGATCTATAACTTCTTAGTGAATTCAAAGAAAATATGGTGCACTCATAATTCTCATGCCCATTCATAAAAATAAACTCCCTCCCATCCGCAAATCCCAAATGGAACTCCACCCTCCATTGTGACCACCTTGTGAAAGGTTAAAATGGATGAATAATCTTTAGTGGATGTCTTTAAGGATATATTATCATTATTATGGTTACTCTATTTCCCTTAGTATCCATTCATAATGAACACCTTCTCATGAATCAATTTAGAAATAATGTTTCCCGCAAAAAAAATGTTCACATGAACATGATTCGATGACACCTAAATCCAAACATATGGTTGTTTTTTATCAAATAGAGGAATTGTAGATTTATCATGAATCCCAATGTTTTACAAAGTTATTTCTCTCGAAAATGGATAATCTAGAAGCTCTTTAGAATTGATACTCTTATGAATACCATATAAATGAATGGAATAATGTTGGGGATCAATTATGATGTTCCCGGGAACAGAAATTATTTTATCACATGATAATGAACTGGATAGAGGTTTTTTTAATAAAATAACTGTTATCCATGTGGTAATAAAGATCATAAAAAATGATTCATAGTCATGAACTAATAAATATATATATTTCTCTTGAATTTCATAGCACTATGTAGAGTGAAATAAAACACAATCATTTATATAGACCATGAATCGCTAGATCAACTATGTGGACTTCCAAGTTCTTTAGTCTCTATAGTTAAAAAAATTATTTCTATATGGGAATAATTCAACATCAAAGGAGAATAATTGGGTTGATGAAAATTCAAGCTCATGGATTATATTTTTCATTATGTAGAATAAGTATTTCACTTTGGAAATGTTATGTGAAGATGGACACTATGCTGGTGAGATCTGATCAAACAAAAAGGACATTATTCACAAAGTAAAAAAATGATATAAGTCTGAACCCTTTTATTTGTATGGGCCATTTTCTAGGTCCAAATTCACCCACAAAATTATTACACAAAAAAATTTTCAAAGCCTTTAACTAGTCTCATTTTATCCTTGGAATGGTCTCCTACTCATGTCGAATGGATCCCATTCCGATGGGGGAAATTTTTGGGTCTGGAAATGAATTCATGAAAGGTTAGAAAGATTTTATGTGTTTTAAAATGGATTTATTAAAATCATTTTATCTTTTTCAGTAAAATGTTAAAGTAATAAGAGAATAAAATTAGCTACTAATGATTCAAAATAGGACCCACCTTCTTCATATCATATTCTAGATATGAGTTTCTAATCCACGTAGTCCCTCTGTGTAGTGTCTCGATTTAGTGCCTCCCATAAATGATATTTTTTTGTGGGGATAGAACATATTTAGAATTCCCTCATAAATGATAAATCACATTATGGGGAAAGGATTTTTTTATAAGGAACCCAGAAAAGAAAATTTGTTTTTGGGGTGAGGCGTCAATCTTCTGGCCCCCCAAAATGAATTTTCCCTTCATGGGGTGAGGAGGAAACATAAAAAAAATTCTAAATGGTTTTTCGTTTAGTTGTTGTATTTTTACCCCTATAAAAAACCAAACATAGAGACTAATAGGGTGGCGGAATTTATTAGAGAGAGGTAGGTTTGTTGAATATAAGAGCTACACAGATGGAGACTATATGAGAAAGAAATTTCAACATGTAATCATTTACTGCATATAAAAAGGTAAAATACAACATATGAATTTGTCCATATAATATAAAAATTGGTCCATATAAAAAATTCATTTTAAAATAGCCACACTCATAGAAAACTACATTCCCTCATAGTTAAATGTTTTTGGCTTACCACCATTCCATGAACAACATGTGTAAGGAATATTTTTTGAGACCCATCACACAAAAAAAACTATATATGGGATAGAATATTTTAGTTTCAATACCCATACATTTATAGTTTAGACTTACCTTAGACCCTATGCAAAATTTCCAAAAAACTCTTTCCTTTAACCTATATTGTGAAGTGCTAGGTCTCACATGCACCCCCATGCAATGTACCATTCCAAAGCCCCATCCGAAGCTTTTAGATATGTGTGATTAGAGTATAGGGTATTCCATTTTTTCATATTGATCAAACATTCATGTGGTAAATGTGATATAACTATTAACCTACATAAAAAGTGGAATCATTATAATGATATCAACAATACATTCATATAATATTGAGGATCCTGACCTGGGAGGTAGTTTCAGGGACATCATCATTTCAAATAGGGATGGGAACCAATTTCCTTTCTCTATCACAAGGTTTAGTGATGGATCCTTATCTCAACTTCTCTAAAATCAGGTGTATGTCATCCCTCTTATATTATGCCCCTATCCTTTTTGAGGGTTTTATCCACTTGGATGCATAAGTCCCTGTCATTTTTACCAAAATAATAGATGAAATGGGCATCATATCCCTTTCTATCTCCTATAACATTTCCATGTAATGAATATAATAGATGATACGGGAACCATAAGGCCATTTCCCTCTCCCATAGGCATATCCTTGTCTACTAGCAGATGAATAAGATTGTGTGGTTTTCTATATCAACTTCTTATTTTTATCACACTGAACATGAATAATGTTCTCTTGGATGTTAATTTCAGTCATGACATCTACACAATCAAACATATGTTCCCCTACTATGTGTAATCCATAAAACCATGTCATTATCACATTATAGGTCCATATTTTTGATGAATCACACCATTGGGCCTCCTTAGAAAGTGTAATCCCAAACCCATACACACTATGTGGGGTTAAATTACTGACCAAATGGGATACATTGGAAGCCTTCTTGAGGTCCAAACATGATACCATAAATTCACTGAAATGTTCTCTGGGTTATATCCCTAATAAGGACATATCCAACTTTGAGGGTCATATTTCATCTATGTATCCTTCATCACCATATTTATTTCATTACATTCCCAATAAGATCATTCCCTAACCTAGAAGACCGTCTAACTTCTAACTCTATTGGGCCACTTTAGTGTAAGTCTCACACCAACCTTGGGAAAGCGTCTTTCTCCAAGACATATTTTGTGTTTAATGTTAAACTAAATGGTTTGTTCCTAATAACATGGCAATAAAAGGTTTTGAGTGTCCCATTAAGATACACAAAACTACATGGGTTCTGATTCCATTTACAAGGATATGTAGGAATCACATTTCATGTGATCAATACCAAAATCAGAGTAGCCCTTATATCCCTAGATGACGCTAAAATGCAGAGCACCAAAACACATGTCATAAAAATATAATTGAAAGAATAAAAAATATCATAGTCTATAATATGTTTAAAAAGGATACCATTGATAGAGAACCTCAGATACATCCAAATTTATCTCTCAATAAAAAATCATGGACTCATATAGATAATTTTGAAATCAACACATGATAAAAATTGATTGTTAACATTAGTAAGAAATATTCAATACTGGGGATTTGATAAAAGATTCATGAAAACATATTAAATCAATAATAATGTCTCTTAGTGGGTAATAATTCCCCCAAATAGAGTTAAATGAGAGCAACCTCCAATCCACTTGGATAATGTATCTTCTAAGGTCTCATTGGAGATATCCAAGTTATCACCTGCCCTTACAAAACAGGTCTGGATCAACTCAAAATGAGGGTGGGTGTGAAACCACATCATAAAAAGTTATAAAAACAATTAAAAACTTTATATTATTAATTAAATGTCCCAATAATCAAGAATATTAATGAAATTGATTTATATTTTAAGAAACTTGGAGAAGAAGTTATGAAAAATATAATGGTATTTTATAAATATCATAGGGATTTTCTTAAAATAATTATAGGAAGGGAACCAAAAAATTCAAGAATATCTCCAAAAAAGGAGGAATAAAGAATCATAATGGACAGAAAAAAATCATATTATAAATAGGGAAATATGAATATGGAGAGATTTATTGTAATAGATAACATGACCTGAGTAATGAGAAAGAGTGTGAGATACCTCTTGTGGATGATGAACAGTATGAACCAAAAATTGAGATCTCATGTAAGGAGACAAGAGTACCTAAATATAAATAGAGAAGTAGTAAGATAACATTTAAAAATATATATTAAATTAAATATGAGATGGATAATATTGAAATAATTGTTTTAAAAATAATTGATATTTGGAATAGAAAACCCCTTACCTCGAGTCTCAGATCACTTTGTATATCATCTAAATTCCTAAACAATAAAATTTTATTAACTATATACTTTTTTGAGAACAATTGAGGATATTTTTTCCATTTTAATTAATCCTTTTAATTCATTTATTATAATTTAACTTCCATTTTATAGATTCATATTTTTTAATTATATCATTTTGAGGTAGTATAGTTCATCATTCAAAAACTTCTTTAGACCGGTTGTAACTATAAAGACAGAGATTATGTAATTTTCATTCATTTCGATATCCAGTTTCATTTTTTGGTTATATTTTAATTTTAAGAAGATATAATATGAGATTGAATGATTTTATAGGGGGGATTAATGTATAGGAGGAAGACCCCTATGGTCTACGAACCATCATGTACCTAGTGGACCTAGACCCAGTACGTGGTTGGGTCCTATAAAGACTTATGGCTCGGTTTGAGCCACTATGTACCCTTTGTATTTTTTCCAAGGATCCAATTGATGCCAAGGAATAATTTTATTGATAAAAGGGAAATATAAGACCCTAATTTAACAACTATATTTTCCTCATTTGGGGTTTTCACCACATTTGGTCATGTTTCTGTATCGTTTAATCTCACCCTTGACTCTAAAATTTTTTAAGTGGTCCAACCTTTTCTTCTTGATCTATGTTTCTTTGGTGGGTTTCGACAGTCCATCTTAATCATGTTAGGGTATTTTTTTATCTTCATCTATCTTTCTTTCTTTATTTTCACAACAATGGGTATAATATTTTCTTTCTATATTATAGGAGTACATGGATTGTTATTCTTATCCAAAGATATTTGAATATGGTTAGAGTGAGATGTTATCTTGGTTAATATTAAGTTATTTCCTTATGTTCCTTCTTGGTTATCATAATTATTTTCTATAATAACCTAAATCATAATTCAGTTATTTATTTGGTTGATCCAAATATTCATGTTGAGGTTTAGTCATCATCACCACAATCTATGGAGATACATTGCAATTGATTTGGTAGTAAATCACCTTCCATATCTTATACACATTAAGTGTAATGTTAGAAATATAAAAGGGTTGAGTGGATTCAGTTAAACATAATTGGGTTTCCATTAGTATATATTTTTTATATGATTTCATTAAAAGTAGGTTTGGTTTTGGATGAATAGTTGTACTGACATATTGTCATTCCATGTCATGAATTTATTTAAATATATCTATGTTGTATTATTGTTTAATAATGTCTTGGTTCTTAGAAGAGTGAAATCTATAAGAACAACGAATATCTAATTTACATGATCATGTACCAACATTCATAAACTATATTTTATGGCTTAACGTTTATATCATATAGGCATATTTTAATTCTCAATAGTGTATATTAATTTTTTATATGAGGTACTTAATTTATTTTTAAAATGTGTATGTTATATTCTTAAATGGACTACTTCTGGGGGGGATATGGTTGTTTGAAAAGTTGAATGAATGGGCTGAGATAAAATTACCAAAACCAATTATATATATTTCCCCTACACCAGATAGTATAGTTATCTTTGAAGAACTAAAATTATTATAAAAGATTCATTTCTCCCTAAAATATGATCCTTGGTTCACTTGGAATTTAAATATTTCTCATCTCGGATCTTGGGTTAATATGGAGGTAATTGTAATTGTTAAGTACCCTTCCAATATAAGTACTTACTTTTTTTAAAAAAAATATGATGATTTAAATTATTTTGAGAATGTTATTTACCCTATTTTTTAATAAATATAGATGTTATCTATTATTTTGAGGCCAAAGTTTTATAACAAGTGGTTAGGGGTGGTTTCTTACTAGGTATATTTTACGCACACACTACATGGAAACCTCTTGGGATGTATGAAGAATATTTTATACATGAATGAGGTAAGTGAAATGTGATTTATCATGTTACTGTATAATATGGGAAACATAGTTTCTAGATGGACTCTTTTTATCAATTTTTATAGTGATCTACAAGATTATTTCGGGGAAATTTGTGAGGTTCTCTTAGTGATAATACACACCTGGGAGTAACGTTTTGGGTCGTTGGGCCACTTTTGGATTTTCTAGATTTCATTTATATGTTTTTTAAAGTAGTAATTTTTCATAATGGATAAAAATATATACTATTTACCTTGTTTAATTGATTGTATCTTTTGAGTTTGGAAGAAATTTGAGTTGTTTTTGGGAGTTAGTGTAGAACCTAGGGAGAACACTTCTTTTTATATATTTTTACTTCATAATTTATAGCATAAGTCATAAGTATTTCACTAGGAACTAGTTTTTATATTTTTTAGAGATTAATAATATTTGAAGGCATAAAATAACTTTTTTTCCATAAATTCCTTTTATGTCACATGATTCATGTTTACACTATAAAATCATCGATTAGGGTAAAGTTTCCTTGGGGAAATGTTTTTTCTGTTTATATGAACTATTTGATATTTACTCCCCAAATAAGGTTTTTACACTACGAATACTTTGGTATAGTAGGTTTTGTTATACTTCATGCCTACTATTTTTCTTATTCATCATGCAACCCTTCCCTTTCCAACCCTAGTTTGTTCCGAGTGATTTTGGTTATCAATGATCCAATCGGATCTCTTCGTTTGGCCCTTGATCTCCATAGTGATTGCATCACTTCTCCCTGGTAAGTGGATTTTTTAATTCTTCATTTTCATTGGTCATGGAAATATCATTGAGATTCATTTTGGATACACTGACCCTTTTTGACATTTTTTTGATCATTTCTATAATTTTTTGTGATCTTCTTATAGGGGTTGGTTCTTTATTAGTTGTGGCATGGTGGGTGGGTGTTCTTTAGGTTTGGTTGTGATATATCCTATATTTAATCTATTTTGTTTATGGTATTTAATTTAAGGATGTGTTAATCTATTCTAGGTTTTCTATTGTTGTCTTTGTAATCCATCTGGTGTTTGTATATCCCACATTGGGCATGTGAGACCTGAGTTTTTGGTAGTGGATTATGTCTCTAGTATTTCATGAATAAAACATGATTAATCCATTTTTATAAATAGTTTTATAAATTAATTTAAGTGATTTCTTTATTTTAGTGTTTGTAAAAATGGGTTTTTGAGAAAATATGGTTTTCACCTAGTTTGGTGAAAGAAGATTTATTTTCAAAGAATTGTGAAATGGATTTATAAACATGTTTTCAAAGCATGTTGTTGATTAAATGATTTGGTAAAATAAGAACATGGTAAGTCTTAGGTAATTTGGTGTAAGGTGAAGCAATATTCTTCATCTATTAGTACTTTGGGGGTTTCACACATGGTGTGTTCCTATACTCCATAGGCCAAGTTTCCTTGGTAATTTCCAGACCCTTTTGGGGGTTCAATTTATAGTGTGTTCCTCTACTCACTTGATTCAATGAATTTGTATTGGGAATTTTTCTATGTACTTTTATATATTGGGTATGATTGATCTATCTATCATAACCTATATTTATATTTTATTTGATTTATCTATTCTTGAATTTGTACTATTATGAATTTGATTACCTGATATGATATACGTGATATGATTTGAAACAATTTTGAATATATTGTTTAAAACTGTGGATAAAGGGGGTGATTTTTACACTATTTTTTATATAAAGTCTATTTAACTAGTGATGTTTTCATTTTTTCATTAAAATTATAATATTTTTGGTTTTTTTGTTCAGAGACATGATATGAAAAACCTTGGTGGGCTCCTACTGAGCCTTTTTAGTTCACACCTATCACACCCCTTCATCGGTGTGTAGACTTGGTTATTCCTTTTGTTACATGAAAAGGAAAGGCACCATACTAAGGAGGAGAGGTTTTCTATTATATGGGTATGGGTAGTTTGTGTTGAGATAGTGGGAAAATTCCCACATTATCACATTTATTAGTTTGTTTCTATAATATATCATTTATTTTTGGTCATGTACTATGGGTTCTCTCTCACTTCATTGAGTTTTATCAGTTATTCTATAATATTTTAGTTATAGAATAAATTTTCATTTGCATTTAATTAAACTATTTATATCATCTATAAATTTTCCATGTTGTATACTTTATGTTGTGTAAAATCATTTTTTTTATTTTTTTAAATGCTAGGGTACTAGTTGCTAGCACATGAGGAGAAGGAACTACATTTTTGTATTTGGTAGATCAAGTCAGGAATATGTTTGTAAGGATACACTTGGATAGTTCATTAGAAAATGTTATTAAGTCATGGTTATGATCTTTCTTGGTTTGTTGGTAGGTAGGATATTGGATTGTTGGGACTTCAGAGTTAGGTAATGGTAAGTTCTTAACCATTTATTTCTTTGATGAGACTCATGTTACCATAGGATATTGGGATGAGTGTCTCATGTATTGAGTATTGATCTTAGTATCAATTTATTATTATGGATTTAACTATTTAAATTGAAAATATCTAGTTGTATGATTGTTTATTCTATTTTTTATGTTCAAAAAAATACCTTTGATAAATCATCTATGGGTTCCATAGGATGGTGTAATGGATTCTCTTCAATGTAATCTATCATTGGATCAGAATATTATAGAGGCTATTGTGAGTGTAGATCATGTCGTGGACCAAAATGCACTACATGTTTAGAATGTAGTTGTTGAGGCACGTCCAGGAGCTGATAAGGAAAGGGAGCAATCATAAGACTTCTTAGATGAGACTCTCTTATCCTTTAAAGGTACGAGTGAACCTCATGAGACAGAGGATTTTTTGAACAATATTGACTGGATCTTTGACTTCCTGGATACACCTGATGCTATTAAGGTTAGTTTTTCAACATTAGGACTATAGGTTCTTAGAAATCAATGGTTGGAGTCTATGGTACATTAAGAAAATCATGTTTTATTAGATTATAATGGAAACAAGACCCTTTTCGTTCAACAGTTCTTCTCATAATCTGATGATAGAGAAGTATATAGAGTTTCTCTCTTCATAAAAGGGAGATAATTTACCGTCCGAGCACACAAATTACTCTGTGGCTCTGATTCACTTCACCCCAGAGGTGTTAAAGAATGATTAAATTAATTCTCAAAATTATCTATAGGGTTTGTGAATGGATATTAGATTGTAGCTAATTATAATGAATGTTTCTAACTATATGCATAGTGAAGCTAAGATAATGATGGAAGAGATGTATATGATGGTAAATATTGTTTATAATATCCACTATATTACACATAGAGGTAGATTTAGTGGAGTGTAGGGAAATAATAGTATGTGGAATGATCATCATAGGAGTGGAGATGGTGTTTCATAGTCGCATGCCTCCTCTATACCATCAGTCTGTTTCAATTGAATTTTCATGGTCTTCTATTAGTGTGGCAAGGTCAGGTACACCCAATTTTATTTTCATACCCTAGTGATGATTTTCAATGGTTTGGCCACTATAAAAAATCATTATAGTTTCTTATAGTACATTTATATGCATCATTGTTGTCAAGGGTCATCTCCTCTAATGGCCACTATGGAACAATCATAAGATTCAAAGTCTATTGGGCTCCTACCACATGCCGCGGAAGTGAAGAACATACATGAAGTGGATGATTCTATAGTGTAGATTTTCATGGGTCCAACGATAGGTAGAGCTACCATCATTGTTTCATATTATATAGTGACTACCTTATTTGATACAGATACCTACCACTCATTTATATCCACCTGTTTTGTTAATGTGAAGAAAAAACATCCAACAATGATCACTTCCTCTTTCATAGTGTTAGAGACACCTCTTGGGAATATGAGAGATTATGGGTTTTGATGTACATATTGTATTCTATCAATAGTAGATTCAATGTTATTCTTTGATTTCCTTCTTCTTTCTCTATATCTGTTTGATGTCCTCATCGATATGGATTTTCTTATTTCTCATCAAGATGAGGTTGATTTATATCATTGTCATATCTTGTTATATGTTTTTTATAAGAAATATAAATTTTTGGGGAGAGTGGGTTCTGAGATTTGGCCATGTAGGACCTTCCCATCAATAGCTCATGAGATTTTTATCTCTAGTTTTAGCGAATACCAATGAAATATTCTATTTTATTGATCTTCCAAATGTTGTAAAAGACTTCTCCAATATTTTCACATAAAAATTCTTTAGTCTCCCTATAGAGATTGAGGTGGAGTACATGATTTATTGGGGTATAAGTATGTAGCCAATCTTAATACCCTCTTATCATATATAAACAGAGAATCTAAGAGAGTACAAGACTCAGTTGGATGATCAGATAGATAATGTTCTTGTTTTATTCTAGTGATTCACCATTGGTATCCCTAGTGATCTTTAACAAGAATTCCGTTAGTTAACACCAATTGTTTGTGTAATATCATAATTTAAACTGGGTAATGGTTAAAAATATGTATAATTTCACCATGATGATGTTTATTTTCGAACCATTGAAAATTATTAAGTTTTTTCTGAATATCTATCTTCGGTCATGTTATTATTAGCTCAGTGTTTGGGAGTTAGATATACTGAAAATGATCGTTATGAGACTGTATGGCCATTATAAATTCTTGTTAATCCATTTGTTCAGACTAACACTCTATAAATATTTATGGATATGGTGAATTAGTTATTAAACCAGTATCATGAAATGTTTGTGGTAGTGTTCATATATGATATTTTTTTATTCATTGTCCGTTCTTGAGAATAAGCACCATCTAATTTTATTAAGAAATCCCAGGGAGCCACCATTTATATAGAAATATTTCTAAATATATTTTCTGGATATTATAATTGATTTTCATAGGGAATATGGTTTCTTAATTCAGATTTTCAATTGATCTTAAGATAGTGAAATTTGTCATATCATGGGAAGATTCGTGGAATGTCATTAAGAGTAAAAGCTTGCATGGAATTTTTGGATACTATTAGTGGTTTTCTAGGGACTTATCAATAATGGTGTCAACATTGACTGTTATTACAAGAAATGGGATGAAATTAATTTGGGAAAAAAGTTTTATACTTTTTTCGATGACCTGAAATGACTTCTACCATCGCCACCTATTTTGATCTTATCTGAGCCCAACATGTGGCATATGGTGTCTTGTGAAGATTCTAGTGCTGATTTGGGTGGCCTGAATATATAGGATGATCAATTTTTGGCCCATGCGTCTTGTTATCTTTAGAAGCATTAGAATAATTACCCCACTAATGATTTATATCTTTTCATGGTTATGCATGAACATACATGTTGAAAACATTATCTTTTTTGGGAGAGATTCACAGACTTTTCTGAACATAAAATTCTTAGCTATATATTTTATCAGAAGTACATGAATAAGGATTAGAGATAGAGGGTGGAATACCTATAGATGATCTATTCTGACATCAATTACACCATAAGGATGTGGAATGACATTTTAGACACTATCAATAGAAAAGTACCATCATAGGCTATCTTAGAATCAATGGAAGAGTGTAATATTTTAGGAATCTTTTCTCATTTGCATATATATTTTCATGATGATGTTTTTTTATGATACTAACTACTATTTAGTTTTTCTCATATCTCCTTAAGTCTATTATTAAAATTCATCATCAGGATAATGAGTTCCAATGAATCAAAGAATCACTTTATGGTGGGGAGATCATTTTTTGGTTACTCTCTCCCTTTAAATGGTATTATCTACTTCTTTGATCATTTTATCATCTTCACATCAATGATAGGTATATTTTTCTTTGACTACCATTTGTCATCATGGTATATTCATCTTCATACTATGAATATTTATTATTACATGAGATGAAATTGTTGGTCTCTAGGTATGAAGAGTGACATAGCGGATTATGTGTCCCCCTATTACACCTACCAATAGAAAAAGTCAAAGCATCTAAAAAATTATAGATTTATCTAGCCACATCTATTGATAGTTTGGAAATGGTATGAGGTATCCATGAACTTATTTGTTTGATTTCCTTGGACTCTCCAAGGGATGAATTCTATCTAGGTGGTTTTTGATTAGTTGATGAAAACATGTCATTTCATTCTGATTAGGGACCCCAATATTGGTAATGATTTGGGCAAGCTATATATGTAGACATTTTTAAGGTATCATGGGGTTTCCTCTACCATTGTTTTTAACTAAGGCTCCATTTTTACCTCCAAGATTTAGAAGAGTGTCCAAGTGGTGATGGGGACTCCGGTTTTGTTGAGTACAACTTACCATCCATAGAGAGATATCCATATTGAGTGAGCTATTTAGATTGTAAAGGATATGCTTCATGAATGCATCTTGGATTTCAATGGATCACGGGATAACCATCTACGACTACTACAAATTTCATAGAAAAATAGTTCTTAGGGTTCAATAAGAATGGATCCCTTGAATGCTTTAAATGGTTTCCATTAATGATAAACTCTTTCATGGGTGAATGTTGGTGATGCCTCTATTATGAGACTGAGTCTCATTTAGGAGATTCCGGTGAGGATAAAAAACTTACATATACATTTTCATATATTATAGAGTTTGATGAATTTATATGTGGATTTTTTACACAATCCTTTGAGGTTTTCCTTAGGTGATTGGGTTTTCATGAAATTTTATCCATAGTTGGTCATTTTCGGCTTGATAAATAAGGAAATTTGGCTCTGAGATACATTGGATTGGTAGAGGATAGTGAGTGTCTTAGGTAGGTTACATATCATTTATCATTACTAACATAGTTTATAGGAATAGGGTATTTTTTCCACATAGGTCATCATAGGAACTAAAATCCTTCTCCCTCTCACATTCTGAGTAAATACGAGATCAAGATGGAGCTAGATAATTAATTTACAATTAATATAGTGGATATAATATAATCTTAGGTTAAACCATTATATGGAAATTATATATCATTCTTAAATGTGTTATGTCAACATGGATCATATGCTCATGAGACTTGGGAGCTCTAATAGTCGGCAATAGAGTAGTTGTGTCACCTCTTTCTGAAGCCCCCCTCATCCCCATGATATTTATTGTCAAAAAAGTACTATTATGGGGAGATTATATCATACTACATTAAAATGGTATTCTATTTTTATTATTTAAGGTATTCTTTGGCACATATTTAGAAGAAATAAGTGTTTCTTCTAGGAGTTAATAGGAATGTTGGGGTGAAAAATGCTTGTTGGATTCTATTATATAATAACTTCTGTAATAGAGAATATGTCTGTCATTGGGAATCAACCATAAAATGATTTATGATATAATAATAATGAAATACATAAAATAATTTTTTACCATAAATTCCTATTACATTGTAAGACACTCTTCCACACTATAAAATCATTAGTCCGGGTAAATTAAACTCCAGGTGGATTGTTTTTCGAGGTATATGAGTTGTGGGATATTTGTGTCGTAAGTGAGGTTTTTACACCATAAATCCTTTGACACAATATGTTTTATTATACTATATTTCATGAACTTTTTATTATTATTCTTGTTTCCCTTCTCTTTCAAAACCTAGGCAGTTCCAGGAGATTTTGGGTGTCTCTACTAGCGATTGATCTCTTCATTCGGAACATGTTCTCTATGAAGGTTGTTTCACTACACCCGTGTAAATATCATTTATACTCTATAATTTCCATTGGTCATGGAAATAGTATATCTCAACATTTTGGATTGTTTATCCTGTATGGTGCTGTTTGGTTTGAACCTCTCCAAATTTGTTGCACATTCTTATTCTAGGGGCCATTCCTTTATTTATTATGTCATAGTGGTTTCATTTTATTTTGGGTATACTATGGTTTATCCTCTCTTCCATATATTTTTTGTGGTATTTTTTATGATGTTATAATGAACTCTATAGCCATTATTATTTTCCTTATGTTCCATATAGTATTGGAGGATCCCGTAGTTGGTGTGTGCGGCATGAGCGTGAGGTACATGGTTCAAACATTAGGGTTTATTGAATAAATCGTGATTTCATTTATTTTATAAATTGTTTCATAAATAAATTTTCATGATTTATTGATTTTTGTGTGTATTAAAATGAGTTGTTTTAGAAAATATGAATTTCTTGTGTTTTGATAAAGGAAAATGTTTTTTCAATGGATTGTGAAAAGGATTTTTTAAATGGTTTCAAAATAATTATTTTGATGAAATTAACTGGGAAATGTAGCACATGCAATGAAATGGGTACTTAGGTGGAATATGAAGAAATAGGCCTTATTCGTTCATATTGTTTTGGGGTTCACTCATGGTATATTCTTCTACTCCCTAGTCCATGTGTCCAAGGGTCTTTCTAATGCTTTCCATCTAGGCATGAATATTTTTAGGTGAAAATTTGTTCATGTTGTACTTGATGGTGCATTTTACCCTGCATTCCAGCTATCAAAAGGATATCTAAATTCATCACTTATTTAGAGATGTATGCTCCCTGGCCAAAAGGAGATGATGGGATGTCCGTCCATCCTTTCATAGATTCCTCCTCATAATTTATTTCCTAATCTGGATCTCCTATATAGATTAAGAATTTTTTTGGGATAACTACACATGGTGTTATATCATTATGGATGATTTTTAATTATGATACATATGTCCGGATATTCCAAATGGTCAAGTCTGTGCAGCAACATTCGTTAAGGAGAGTAGTCATGTTTGGCGTCACTGGCATGTTTGCACCCTGGAACATTGGTACACGTGTATTGTCCCTAATAATATGGCTTCTCAAGGGAATGGAAACTTGAGGCATCCCATGTTTACTGAGGAGTATTATATTCTGATGGAATGTCTTTTGATGTTTTCCCCAGTATCCCATGTTTAACACGGGTTAGGCCGTGATTTTAATGTCTATTAGGGACATATCTGAATGATCAGAAGTCTTGTGATGGTGGATATAGTAGGTACATCCCTAAGAGGGAGCACTTGGAAGGTATACCAGATGGATGGATCATAATTCCCAATGAGGATGGACCCAAGATGGTGTGCCCAATTATGGTGAGGGTTCACATCATGATGGATGATTTGGACACCACTGAGGATGATTCAATGAGGTATGCCACCAATGATAGGGATGCCAAGGTCAACTATTGGTAGGGATTGAACCTTGTGGAGGCTTCCTAGATACCTTATTTAGAATATAGGGATAAAAAATCATGGTTTTATTTCGATATAATGGGGATTATGCACTAATAATTACCGCTGCAAGAGGATTACTCTTATATGTATTGTGTGGGTCTTATGCCTGGAGGTATACCATATAGATAATGAAATATAACCAAGATAATGGTGAGGTTATGGATCATATGGATGGGGCTTACACACTGAGGTGGACTATATGATTCCTTGAATAGTGATGAGATACATGGGGACTACACACAAGTGAATTCCAAATGGATAGAATGATCCCATAGGGATGTCACACCATGGGTAAGAATTAGGATGGATGATAATGAAGCGGGTAGAATGGATGGAATGGATGGGTTGTTGAATGTATTGGGCTTGAACCATGGGGAGGATTCTTAAATGTCCCAGTGGTTTGGAATCAATGTCCACATATTTTGGGAAAGAGGAGATGAGATGCCTAAGGATGTGGCTTGTGATAATGTATCAGATGGATAAGGACCCAATGGAAGTGGATCCTCTATGTTGGTGTATGATCCGTTCGAGACATAACAGCTTGATGTAAAGACTGAGATGGAAGTGGATGATTGGATTAAACCTAGTGGATTATTTCTATGTATCCTAGTAGATGAAAACAGAAGTCCACATAGTTTTGGAATTCTGTGCAGTTTTACGTTATGCAGGGAGAATGTAAGTGAACCGACGTGAATATGACGATATTAGGCATGAAATCGATGAGGTTTTTTTGTATCACAGTAGATGGGAATCATAGTCCACATAGTTATGATGGTAGCATTAGAGATTATAACTATGTAGGCATATGAAGCATGTTGTGTGGGGATTATACATTAATGTTTCCCAGATACTAGTGAGAGAAGTTTAACGTCATGTGATGTAGATGTTGGGGCATGGAAGTTTAATTCCCTTCAGTTCAGATATTGAGGACTCGCTCCTCAACCCTAGGACTTACATAACTGATGCCCACCCAAACATGGTGAAGGTAAGGAACCAATAAATCTTGGTTATAATCAGGTGGGGGATTGGTCATTTGTGGGGTCTATGATAGTGTATCTATACTAAAAAGAAATAAATATTATCGTACCTATGCATAGAGGCATTATATAGAGAAACAAAACACGATACAATGCGTGAGGGACCTAGAAATCACTACGTGCAAGTATGGAGGTACTCCCAGAGAATATGAGTGTATTATGTGGATGTTTTATGCAATATGGTCTCAAAAATGGGTTTTTAGGGTGAAGAAATCCCATGGATCTAAATGGAAGGGGTGCATATAGTTTTGGAGGATTGCGCACAATATAGTGGTATCTGAGCGGAAGAGGTACTACACAAGTGAATGTTTTTCATGCTGGAAGGGTCTTTTTTTCACACTGTCATTACTCAAAAAAGGAATTAGTTGAGGTTCAAGCCCTTGTGGTCCCACCAAAATGTGAAACCAAGGGGGACATGTTGCACAAGATCCTATACATTAAATCCATGAATTTCACATGGTCGTGGAAGGGGTTATTTTGCAACCATGGGAGTGAGGGTTCAACATCTAGATCATTAACTTGAAAAGGGATGGGTTCCCATATAATTTTATGTGTCATTCTCAAAAAATGGCATGGGACAATGACTGGATAGAAGTGAAAAGTTGATGTTGGATTGGGTGTGTAAAACGGTATTGCAAGGAACATCCTTTTACACATTGGACATTCAACTTTTGTTCATATTCCTTTTCTATTTTTTCTAGTTGGAGAATAATATGGATATTTGAAATCGCATTGGGAGTGTAAGGTTCTTATGCATCATTTTTTGTCTTGGGAACAGCACATGGATCATGCAAATGGCTACCTTAGTCTTCTCATAATGTTTCCCTGAGTCAAAGGATTCCTTTAGTGTATTCAAAGATGGCTGATTGTGGCCCTATATGGAATTTGGTGCCAACCCCCCCCCCCCTCAAAATATGATCTAAAAGGGGATAACAAGGTCCATTTATATGTGAAACGCTGAAAAAGATGATTAATTTGTGGATGTGCACAAAAAATTCAAAATCATGTGTGTAAGGCACCTAGTGTATGCATATAAGACCCATTATATTCCTATAAATATGTTGTATGGGCATTCATAGTAGTTGTCTTCATGTATCATAAGATATTTCGATCTTGTGTGCATTCATTTCAGATTCCTATGTAAAGGACACCAAATTTTGTTGGTTCATTACATGACCCCATTGAATTTTACATTCCTCTGACTTAGATAGATGTTTATGTGCTCTTCATCCATTATTATAGTTAGGAACTTGTTTTTCATGCTAACCTTCATCCATTCATACAACAACATTGATGTTCTAGAACATTCTTGACACGACCAACTAATTGAATAATTCTAAGAGGGATTCTACTGGGAGCATGTCTACCTATTCCGTACAGAGGGTGTGGATGATAACGAATCCCAAAATGCATCGTACCATAACGGTTCGGTCAGAAAATCAGATGATCGTGCACATTCTGTCATAGTCTCAAAATGATTATGTCTTAAGTGATAGTCTCCCACAATGGAATTTTGGGATACTAGATGAAGTGTTCAACCTGATCTTTGAGACTGACTCACCAAGGTCGTGGATCAGGTACAAAGATAGCTTCCAACGGTACAACATCACCAATCATGGATATCCTTCCATGGAGACTCACGGTATGTATTTCAATATTTAAAACCAAAAGACTAGGAATATCATAGGGAATACCCCCATGGATGAAGAATTCACCCCCCATTATGCATCCACATTCCGAAGATTCATAACGAATGAAACTGTGTGCTGGGAGCAAGATTTGGAAAAGAGATTTGGGTAGAATTTCGCAAGTGAATGGGAATGGGTATACTATTTATACTGAACATGCATGATGTATGGATAAATTTTATAAAACATCTATCTATTTGATGTTGTATAGAAATCAGAATTTCACTTCTACCTTCAGTAGGAACTGGTTTTGGAGCTGTTCTTCCAATGTTCCCCAAACACAAAAACATTCCACCTCCACTATAGGGAGGTCGGTATTAGTCTTTGGGACATCTATTACATTGGGTGAATTTCTGTAGAGGGATTTCAAATTGATGAGTTCCTGTCAAAAGATATTCTTGGGGGGGGGGATGTAAAACATAACCCCCTTCATACATGACATCTTCTGGATACAGCGAAGGAGAGGCTATGGATCAAATAAATTCTTAAATATATCACATACCTATTGTGGTTGTTCTTATCCTCGATGAGGGATTAGAATGTGAGGATGCCGTCTTGATGGAGGTAGTGCCCCGCTACATCGCAAAGGGGAATGGAAAAATCATATTTTGTGATCATAGAAGCAGGAAAATATTAGATGTGGGTCTTTAGTGTGATGGAGAGAGAGGACACATAAGTGTGATATGTCACGTTACATGTTTCCTTCCCAAGTGGGTCACTTCTACCATTGAGAGGCACAAGAATGGGGGTCATCCAGGGATTCCAGTAATGGCTAGGATTATGGAATTCCATATCATGGTTAATTTAGTAGTACCTGTATTAGTGAGTCTTTACCGTATTCTAGGGAATATCTCAAGGGGTGGAATGAACAAGAGAGTCTGATGACCATTTTAGATCCTCTATTGCTAGATCGTAGCTCATTTTGGTGTATATAACTTACTAAAGGTCATTCTTACTCTAGAAAATAGACAATAACCCTCTTTTTGAACATTTATAGGGATCATCCCCTAACACTCAATGAGAAAAGCATCAAGATCCATATTGGTAATCATGAAAATTTTAATTTTTACATATTCCACACTCTGGATGTCCATATGGAAGATAACTCAAGAGTTATATTAGAGCATAATTAATATATGAAAAGTATCAAGGGTTTCATGATAGTATCTTGGATTGATGGCATGATTCTGTTTGAACTATATGTGTCATCCTGCTTTGTTAGATAGTTTGTATTCCTACAAAAATTGTTGAAGACAGTGTATATCGATGCCTACGAAGAGAATGTACATTGTATCCTCCGTCAGTTATGGTGCACGTTTATGATTGAGATAATTTTTTAAAAAATTAGACATCCCCCCAATGACATTGATGTTGACCTATCAATAAAATATGTAAAACACTAGGTGGTGTCATATCTGGAAACAATCCTACAAAAATGCATTCGGAACATCAAGGCGATAAGTGTAGAATCTAGGTGTTGAGAAAGTAGGTGATCTTTCATTGGTTAATCAATTCAAGATGTGAGATAGGTGGCTGGGACAACATGATATGGATCTTCAATGGTGGGAGCATCGTGACAGAAATTGCAGGAACATCTCATGGTGTGGTCGCACCCCCATCTTCTAATGATAAATTGTCCTAAAGGAAGCCTCATAGACCATATAGAGAATCACCTAGGAAAAAATTGAGGCACCTACATGATCCCATTGCAGATATAATATTCCCCGCACTTTGGTAAGCTTCTACAACACTACAACAATTGATTAGTCTAGAATGCATATGGAAAAAATTAATGCTTGATGGGATCCAGTTGCTATAAATTGGCTTTATTCGGGTCAAAGATAGGGTGGATTTTCATTGGAAACATGCATATCTAACGACCATATATTTATCTGAATTCCAACATGTGAAATTTGAAGAGTCGCATATTTTTTTAAAAGTGATGTATGTCCATGATCGTGACATGAAGGAACTACAATGATAAGATGATTGCAACGATGAGGAAGAAGTAGAGGAAGAAGAAATAGAAGCCGAGGAAATGTAGGAAGAAGATGATGATGGGTCAGAAGAGGTTGAGGATGAAGAGATAATAGTGGGAAGGCTCATGGGACAAAAACCCATCCTTAGGAGAGTGGGTAGATTGTAGGCTCTGGGGATGGATTTGTTGATCATTTCAAGGTAATACTTAAATCACATATTCTAGTTCACTTATCTTTCAAAAACTCAATAACAATAATCAAACCTTGTCTTGTACAAGAGTATATCAGTGTGGATTAAGGATCCCATATTTTAGGTGGTGAGAATGTGCCGATGGAAGTGGAGGGGCATCCCCTAGGGCCTAGATCTAGAACTGAGAAAGACAATGAGTTTATTGCAGCTGAGGTGTCTAGTGTTGTGCCAGTTGACGAGGTCAATGTAACGCCCTTGGAATCCAAGGGCTTTCTTGGACATCATGGGGCACCAATTACAATTATCTAACTAAAGAGTAACAAGGGTTCTCCTATAGCAGATGTTCCTACGGTGACCCAAACACTTCTTCCAGTTGTACTCAACTCTTGTAAGTATCCTCCTCATAGATTCACATACATAATCTAAGGGTTTGGTTAATTATGTGCAAAACCCACAAAGTGATTGTCAGACTAAAATCATATAAATCTAAAGATTTTGGGACATATATGGGTGCTTGGTTGGATATTGTACTTAAATATTTGGTCACTCAAGCCGATCAGGCTATGGCACCTAGTCATTAGGAGGTTGAGGCTACGGGTGATGCCACAACCCGGGTAGAGTCCGTAATTGGTGGGGGTGAGGTTGTTGAGGAAATGTTTAAAGAGGGTCACCTGAATGTCATAGAGCCTAATCCCTCATATACGATACCATAAAATGACCTTGAAACTTGACTTGTGGCTATCTTTCCTTATTAAAAACCCAAAAACCCTTAGAAGGTGGATGATTTTGATCCCGACATGCCCAAGAAAGGCGCATGACTCAGCGAAGGTCATTGGAAGTGAATCAAGTGTTTTCTCAGAACACCAGAGGTAGAATGGATAAGTTAAATGGGGTCACATTGATATTGGATGTGTTGCCTCTATTTTTGAATGGTGGCTTTTATCCATCATCATGGGATGATCCACAATTGTCTTGCTGAGAAGATGTGGGAAAGTATCCAGCACATAGACAATTCATGGTTCTTAAATAAGTATGAAATCATCCAAAAATTACAAGAGTTTAAACAAGAGATCTAAAACTCGGAAGTTAAGTATAATGAGTGATCCACCATCGTTACATGTCAATCAGAACTCATCGCATGATTATAGGTCCAACTAGAAGAGGCCCAAAATCAACTGAAGCAGGAGATCTATCATGTTGATGAAATTTGTGCTACACATGACTAGGTGAAGATTATGGATAATGATCTTTTATATATATCCAATGGGGAGGTGGGGTTTCTCATGAAGTGACATAAGAATCTAGAATTCACACATTAGAAAGTAACGGTGTAGAAGTGTTCTATCAAAGGGGCAGACCCATAAGGGCTAGGTTTTTACAACTTAGGAATCATTTTTTTACTTATTTCTTGTATGTTTTAAACTACCTGAATTGAAATATTTATTTATTATTTCAATTACTACACCTCGATCATATATGTGAAGAATCTAATGATCAATCCCTAAGCTCATGTGGGTCATGCCCAATGTTAGAAATAAGGTACGACCACATAATAGTTAAATTTATTATGATAGTTCAAGTTAATCATAGAATACATGGTGTTTTTTATTTTTTAATGACCACCTAGATTGTTTGGGTTGAGGTTGTTACTTGAGAATAGGGATTTCAGAGTATCCAACTTTCTTTCCCCAACATGCTCGAGTTCATGGGCGGGATAGTGCCCTAGGTGCGAGAATCAATATGAACAAATGGGAAATGAGAAGTTTGAATCATGATACCTATATTTATGAACATAATGGGAGTACCATCATGATATAAGATAAATATTGACAATATTTGAAAACACCTGATCGATTGCACTTAGACTAAAATGAGGACAAACAAACAAGGGTTCACTACTAACCATGTTCGAAACATAGGACCTGTCTTGAATTGTTGTTCGATGTCTTCTAGAATATTGTCCAAAGATGGTAGGTGATCCGATTCCAAGAACCATACCATTAGGGGGTCCCTTAACATGTGAAATAGGATAAGGATCCAAGTAAGGGGGACGGAAATCTTCAGAGTGGAGTGATGGATTATTCAAAAGGATTCCAACACTCTTGAAACTATGCCGCCATGATGAATGCACATTGGTGTGAGCGTATTGGTATGAACTATGACAACCCCATTTATCATAAAGTTACTTTATGGTGAGGTCCTAGGATGATTTTAAGTTTTAAATCATTTGAATGATGATAATAAATACTTGTTTTAATGAAATACGGTGAGGATGAAGCATGGAATAGTTTAACATCGTGTAACCAATATGTGTCATGTAGTTTAATGTCACATGTTCAGGATGTTTCACATATTTTAATGTCATACTACATAGACCATTTCAAATAGTTTAATGTCATTTATTTGGGCTATAATGTCTATTCCTATATATTATTCACTGAATGATTGACATGAAACTAGTGTGAATGAGCTAAACGAGTCTTGTGAACAATATAAATACCAAGAAATAGATGTGAAGGAGGCATATGTAATGATCTGTGGGACCAAAAATGACAGGAATGACGTCCATGGAGACCCAATGCCAGACCAAATATCCTTATGAGGCTCCTTGTTTATCGTCATAGAGTTCGGACCGTTGAGGGAGGGTGCTCTAGGAGGAATATGCATGATGTGGTGGCATAAGAAACCTAATGTGAATGAAGACTACATAATCCCACACATACAACATATGTATTCCTGAGGAATCATTGATACAGTTTAATGTCGTGCAACATGAACCATGATAATGGCCAATGGGTTGTTGTTTTAAGAGTTCTTGGGGATGGTCCCATGCCCATGTGTCATTATGTATCCTACTAGATGAGAATCAAAACAAACATAGTAATTTGAGTTCTGTGTAGTTTTAAATCATGTTATATGGATGAAGATGTGTTGTTCGAAGAGTTATGTGAAGGGAATGGCTATTATAAATCATACATGAGTAGGGATAAAATAATTACATAGCAAAACACACACTCTTGAAAGTACCATGAAAGGGGATATTAGTTTAATCTCATAGAGTTTGGACCATTAGGTTGTGCAGCTTTTCCATGTGGGTGTGACCGTTACCATAACACATATGCCCCTTTGAGGCATGCTTGGTGTGGGAAATAAGGATTTATGTTAGTATTTCCCCATCATATGTAGAAGAGTACACCATGGGATCTTCCCATATATTATGCGCAGATGCACTGAGGAACAACAATAGGGGTGTTAGAGTTCTACCAAAACATATTGGAGTGGATAAAATGTAAATTGAGACTTCCGAGGTTATGATTGTGTAAGTGGAGACTGATGGGTAGGATCACTATTGACCATGTTCAAAAAAATAGGTTTGGACACTTCAAAAGGCATGGTTGGGGTGTGAAAATGACGAATCAACTATTAACCATGTGCAAAACATAATATTCACCATTTTTGTTGGAATCCATTAGGTCATTGGCCCCATATGGGAAGGAGGGATTGAACCATCACTGTTATTGGGTCCTTATAGATGTGAAAGATGGTGGAAATAAAAACCTAGAAAGACTCAAGGTGTGTAAACGATTTAGGAAAACATCTGCATGGCCTAATCACTTTCAGTATTTCAGTCCAGTACATTACGACTTGTCAATGGTGGGACCCATCTGAACCCATGAAATAAGGATCTGGTATCACAAATGGTTTAGGGGAATATTTCATGGACCAAGGTTCCCAATTTAACATCATAGGTGTGGGACGTATCCATGTAGTTTAACGTCTTGAGGTAAGGATGCAAATTTTATGAAATTTATCATAGTCTGACTAGGACATACATATCCCAAAGTTGAAATGTGTGATGAAGCAAAAAAACCTGATGGGAATGAGGACCAAAATGATTAGCACCACACTACACATTATTGTAGGTGAAATAAATGCCAAAGGGAAAAAAGTTTATTATTCTATGGATCAACCATATATGAAATGCCTAGGCATCACTATGTATCCCATAAATATGGGGATCAAGCCGCACATAGTTCGTTGAAAACGGTGTCTCTGATGGCCAATGAAAATAAGGAGGATGGGAGATCGTAATGACCCATAATTATATCAATGAGATTTCTCTTTGTTAGGTCCCCTAGGTAAAATACCATAAGAGGGGGGTGAATCTGGTTGTGACAGATTAAAATAACTTCCCCTTATAATCTTGTTTCATTTTTAAACAAAATTTTATTCACTCTATTTCCTAAAACAATGTATGTATATAAATTAAATCATTCGTGAGACACAACACGTTTACATGGTTCAACCTCACTGGTCTACATCTAAATAGTATAAAATAGCAATGTGTAGATGTACCAAATCCACTAAAAGTGTGCTGCTATTTACAATGTTCAGAGTGGGCTCACTGTCCTTCTTGGTTTATGAACAATCACAATATAAAATCTCACTTCTTTCTCAACTTAAGTTTTCTCATTAGTTCCTTAATATATCCTCCTTTTATTTGATGAATCAATATGTTTGACACATCATTTCGTGTGTCATTATGATCTACATTGATAAAATTGATGAATATCCATTTACCCCAGAACTTGTGTGCAACTCCAATCTCTCGCAAGACCATTTTGGGTGTCTTATGTGAATAATTAATTCATTTCATGCAACATTTATGTTTTTTCATGGAAAATTGTTTGCACGCAACTCCATTATTATGTGTAACTCCCTTTCATATGCATAACTTCCTTTGAATATAATTCATACACACTTTCGAGCATGGATTCTCCTTAAGTGTTGAGAAACTAAAATGATGGTGTAGCCTCTAATTTATTCACATTTCCATCCCTGCACACAAGATTCCCGGTCTTTAAACTCCTTTCATGAAACATTTCATCGACCATGGAAAACCTAATTTGACATCTCATTGGGCACATAAGTCTCATTTATACAAAATCATTTTTCATGAAAATCCAAATCTTTCATGCACTTTATGACTTTTACATATTGTGATGCAGTGATCCCAAAATATTCCTTACATGAAACTTTCCAGTCAACGTTCCATATTGTGCGCAAAATCCTTTTCCAAAAAACAAAATTCTAGATTCTTTTCATTTTGAGGCATAAAAATTTGGAAAACATTATGAAATGACACCACCTTCTATAGGATATTTTTGTACTACCTCAAAATCATCCATTTCTTTTTAATGGATCTTTTTGAACCTATCTTGTGAAAAATATCTTCGTAACTTCTTAACATATCATGGAAACATGCTTTTCAACATACACAATCTACCGAATAATTATTCAATGTTACCTTGAGAATTGTTTCCCAACACTCTTCTCATGTTTATTTCATATAGTATAGATCATGAAAAATCACATACAAAACATAATTTAAACCTTAAAAATGAATAATGAATGAAATAATAGGTATTATTAAATTTTTAGGAACCTATACTGATGAAATATTAACTTGATCTTAGGCATAGTAATATGAATCTTATGAATGGTAAATTAGAAAAATGAGTATTAACATCACACATGAATTTATAAATAAATTTTAAGCATATTTTAAATTATCGTATGGTATAATTATATCATATTTTAAGTAAGTGAATATTTTAAAAATTATTAATTATGTTTTGGTATTTTTGTAAGACATAAATAATTAATTAGGAATTAATAATAAATAAAATTAGTTATAAGAAAATTTATTTTCCTAAAATGTACTCATAAATTAATATTTTTTTGTCTTTTTATTATAGTATAATTTTATGACACCCTATTTAATTTTTGAGGGTGTTATAAAATCAGATATAAATTTAAAATCTATATTTTTCATGTAAATGATCAACTAATTCAGAATTTAACTTCTGATATTTAAAAAATTATCATCATCAAATGGAGTTTATTTTTTAAATCTACACAATAATAAATTTTTAGAGTAATTTTTTACTAGTTTTCGAAAATACATGGATTTCTTGGTGAATAGTAAAAAATGATAAATTACAATAAATGTTAAATGCATGATTTATAAATCGATAGGTGATGTATGGATGATATAAGTGAATAACCTATAACTCTGAATTATTTTATTATATTTTATTAAAATTCTCAATATATTCATAGTATTTACCCAAAATAAAAATCAATTGAATCAAATATTAAAAAAAACACCCCTCTCCTCCACTATAAATACCACCCATCACCACATTTTCACATAACACCTTCCAAGCTTTGAGCCTTTTAAAATTTCTACACAAGCCTCTTCCTAAGACCCTCCCCCATATATATCCTAACTTTGTCTCATCAAAAGACCAAAAACAACCCTTTAATGAGGTTCTCAAGAATGAGTATTCTGGAGGTAAAATCCTCTTCCTTTTCCTGTTAATTTCTTTTAGAATTCATTTCTTTTATTATTATAAACTCACCTACCCTCATCCAAGTTCCGTAATAATTCTAGTAACATAAATATACTAGAATTTTATTATTCTAATCTAATAATACATTATAAATTCCGTTATTTTCTCCCTTTTATTCTAAAATTTGAAAAGTTGTCTCTAATGTGTTGTTTCATCGCCTTCAAGGAAGACATGTTTTGATTTTCATTCACCATATTCAAGTCATTTCATGAAACCATATTAATTATTGAAGAATATTTTAAAATTTATATTACAACCCTTTTGATGTTTTGTATTTAACCTATTTACATAATACAAAATTATAAAAATAAACGAGTACATTGCGATCTAAACCCGCATAAATTAATCTAAATAATATCATTAACATGTTATCTAACGATTCATCCTCATATCACGAAAAAACAATATATAAAACCATTTAAACTTATTTATGTTCATTAATAACATATAATTAAAATTTTATATAACGATACCCATTTTACCTAAAGTGCATTACTTATAAACAAGTGAACCGATCATGAAAACCTGGAAATTGAATTCTCCCAAACTATGAAATTAAACTCTATAACAAATAAATAAGGCCATAAATGAACATAATTAAACTATAATGAATCAAATAAATTTAGAGAAAGATATGAATTTAATATTTAATGTATTTAATCTGATCATTCATTACATTAATGTCAAGTGCAGATGACATTCAGACATAAGGTAAGAGATTCTACTAGAACTTTCATTTTTCCCTTTAGGTTATTAATTAAATAACATTAAACAAATTTAATACTTGTTTATTTTTGTGTACATATTATATATTCTATTTATATGTAAATAAATCATGTATATAGATGATTTCATCTTTCCTTTATAGGAAATACATGTTTTTAAAGGTTCCCTTCTCAATTCTTACCAATACACAAACTAATTAAAGGGAACGTCACGGTTTCATACCCAATTTCAAGTGACATCCATAATATGTTTTAAGAAACATTTTTATTTATAACATAACTAATTTTTCATGAAAAAATATATGGTTTCATTACTTTCTTTATACTGAAAATTTTTATTAGTACAAATTTTATTTCCAACAGAACTCTTTTTTCATAGTAAAAAAGTGGTTTTTTCTCAAGAATTTCTTGATGTTTTTTTCAAGTATTTTCATCAGTTAAAATCCTATGTTGATTTTTATTATTTATAGAGAATAATATCTTATTAATATAATCAATCATATTTCATTAAATGTTTTTTATTAGTTTTATAGTGGATGTGCTACCTTGATACCATTCACCATACTACTCAGAATGTTTAGAGATTATGTTTACATATTAGGGAGAGTTATTTAAATTTCATAAGTATATGTTTATTATGTTTATCCTCATTAATATTATTAATTCATTGTTCTTAGTAAGTGTTTTATGGGGCCCTCTATATATCCTCGATACATCGGCAGGTTATATGAGAGAAGCTAAACCGTGTTTTTTACCAATTATGTATTTTGTATTAACTGAGGCATTGAAAGTATGTTTTTGATGTTCTTCATTATTCATTCCCTGATTATGAAAATTGTAATTTATATTCCAAGTGATTATTCAACTATTATAATATCCATGTTTATTTTTTATTGTGGTGTTATTTAATCATCTTTTATTCATTCCATGTTTTGATCAATATTGTGTTTTAAGGGCATGTTTACTTTTAGTTATTAACTATGAATTATATTTACTATTATAATATATTACATACCATTACTGATCATATTATATGACTCCTTTATTATGTTTTATTTTTCCCTTGGATGTAAATATGAATACTATGAATGACTTGGAAGAATAATCTAGGAGTTATTGATGTTTCTAGTCGAATGTATATATTGTTTTTCCATTCAATGTTTTAATGTAAAACTTATGTTTTTTTCTAGATTTCCAAAAATACTAAAATATTCAATCCTTTGGGATATGAATTCCGTTTTTATTATTTCAATGTAATGATATAAGGAATCGGCTATATGAAACTATGTTCAGGGTATCTACAGTTTGTATCAAAGGAATATTAGTAGAAACCATGGAAATTAGATTTAGATAACACATATAAGATAACCTAACCCTAAGATTGGATTTGACAATAAGAATATATTAACATCCAAATTTTTTTAAGGTATATATTATGTGGATCTTCTTATAAATAAATCTTTGTTTGGATACTACAAGTGGACATGGTTCTGACATTGGTGTACATAGGGGTAACAACTCTGACAAGGTGTCCCAGGCTCGACTCGACGTAACCTGGTAGAAAAAAACATTCCTTAATACGCACCTAGTCTAATTGTCCATGGGAATATGCTTATGATAATTCATAATTTCTTTATAAATTATTATGAATAATTTAAAAGATAGTGTTTACCCAAGGAAACAGTGTTTATGAATATTATATTAGTTATTCACAAAATTTTCATGTATGTTAAGTGTTTTTCTAGTTCAAAATTATTTAGTATAGTTCATAACATAATTTAGTGTATGCCATTATTCAGAAATGGAACCTACTAGAAGGAAGGGGAACAATATCTGTGCATGTATTTTATATAGGTATTTCCCTATTATGCCAGAAAATGATGTTCTTAATAGATCTATGATTGGTGATGAGAAACTTATAACTATAATGGGATAGCTGACTCAGGTTATGTAACATAACCTTACCCAAATAGAGCATCCTGATTCAAAATGTGGATGATAAATGTTAGACTATTTTATTTCAAAACAAACTCCATTATTAAATTCGATTAAAACCCCATTCGTAGTGGAGCAGTGGATAAGTTCCTTAGAGATGAATTTTCTCACTTTGGGAAGAAATTAAATGGAGAAGGGTATCATGGAATTGTATCATCTCTCAGAAGATGATGATCAATAGTGTTCTTTGATTCAAAACAAAATGAATGAGGAATAAATTTAAAATATGGAATGGTGGAATTTTAACGAAATTTTCCATGAAAAATATTTTCCTCATGAACAGTGAGATAATATGGAGAGGCAATTCTTGAGTCTAAGATAGAAAGTGGTTGAAAGTGTTTCAAAGAATGAAGATAACTTTAAAAGGATAGCAAGGCTTATATGAGACTCTATACATTATCCAAGGATCATGATTTATCGATTATTTTGTTGTTTAAATATATTATTATGAATGGCACCGGTCTCCAAAAATTTGTCCCCATGTGAAGATATAGTCTCATGTGCTACCAAGACAGAAAAATAATTCTCTATGTCATATGAATTTAAAGGAAATAAAGAGAATAAGAGGTATGTGGAACAATCTAAAAATGATATAAGGAAAAGGGAAGTAGGGGAAGAGTTGATTTTCTATCCTAAAATAATTGTGGGAAGAAACACCCCAATACTTTCCTGAAGGGTTTGGGTGTTTGTTACAGGTGTGAAGAAAGAGGGCACCAATCTGGTGATTGAATGGGAAATAATGAATCTACCAATTTTTAGTGCTACCATTGAAAATATATGGGGCATTATGCAAATTATTTTCCAAATTGTTATAGAAACTTTTCCCAAAGAAGGGCAACATAACGCGGCCAATATTTTTCTCTCACAACTAATAAGGTTGAATATCATAATGATGTAGTGGTAGATACATTAATCTTTTCCTCGAACATATAAAATACATTATTTGATTCTCGAAAATTATGATTTTTTATATCATCCCAGTTTTAAAGAAAATTATACATTTCCCATTTGATTTAATAAAGGAGTTGTCACTAAAAACACATAAGGAAAATATCATTAGAATAAATTTGTATCAGTCATTCCCATTTATTACCCATAAATGTGCTTTAGTTTCAGACCTTTTCACCATACCTATTATTTAATTTTACATAATACTCAATATAAACTAGCTTATAGAATTTTATTCCAAAAATATAATTTAAAATGAAAAAAATGCGATTAGGGATGAGGATATGAAATCCTTTATATTTATAGAATAAAAATAATCATCTTATTCTTATCTAGATCCACCCCAGTAGCTCTACTGAATTATATTTTTGGGGAGGAAAAGGAAATAGAAATTATGGATGAGTAAATAAATCTTAAAATTCAATATTTTCCTATTGTAAAAAAATTTATTCATGTATTTTAAAATTATTTAACTAGATATCCTTCAGAGTGGGTAGTTCAGTTCTATATTGATTTAATTCTTGGTGAAGGACCTATATAAAATACTCCTTATATAATGGCCACTATGAAATTAGTATAACTGAAAAAACAATTTGAGGAATTGAGTGATAATGTCTTTATTCCCCATAATATTTTCCTATATGGATACCCTATTCTATTTTTAAAGAACAAATATGGATCCATGAGGATGTGAATTGATTATAGAGTATTCAATTACATTAAAATAATGAAAATGTATCCCCTACCATGCGTTGATAATTTATTTGATCAAATTCATAATGCTCAATACTTTCTGAAGATTAAACTTTGATATGGATATCATTAGTCTCATGTAAGGAAGGATAATATTCCAAAAAAAGTATTTTGAACTAGATATGGACATTATGAGTTTACAGTAATAATTTGAAGAATGTTACCTCTATACTTGAGATAAAAGGGGATTTATTAAATGATTCCCATAGTTCAAATTTCTCTGTACTCCCAAGTTTCACTAAAATGTAAAGAGATTTAAACAAACATTTCTGGTGGGATAACATAATGTGGGAAATTTATGATTATGTATTGAGATTATTAGTTGGTAAAAAAGTGAAGGCTCAAAGACAACATTCTAGAGGTGTCATGAAATCTATACCAATTCTTAAATGGAGATGGGATGAAATCACTATGGGTTTTTTCACTAGATTATAAAAAATTTCAAGAAATAATGGTGCAATATGGTTAATTGTTGATCGACATAAAAAATCAACACATTTCCTTGCTAAAAGGGATGATTTTACACTGGATCTCATTTTATTACACTATATAATGAAGTAGAAAGATTTCATAGAGCATCATTTTCATCTATGTCTGATCGTGATCTATGATTTACATCAAAATTTCGGAAAGGTATCCATAAAGCTATGTATACTGAGCTTCGTTTGAGTAATGATTATCACCCTCAAACTGATAAGAAGTGAGAAAAAATGATTCAAACTTTAAAAGACATGTTGACATCATGCTCACATGATTTTACAAGTATGTGGGACCATTATTTACATTTTTGGAGTTTTTCTACACTAATAGTTTTCATTTAAGTATTTAAATGGAACTATATAAATAATTTTATGGAAAGATATTTCATACACCAACATTTTAGGATGAATTTGGTTAAAGGAAGCATGTGGGTCTAGAGCATTTAGAGGAAACAATAGCAAAGGTACAAACTATTCATTCCCATAACAAAGTAGCTCAATGTCGGAAAAAGATTTATACTAATAATCAAAGTAACAATTAGGAATTTTAAATGGGAGATCATGTTTTCTTGAATGTATCTCCAAGGAAGGGTCTTATAATATTTGGGAAGAGAGGGAAACTGAGACCCAGATACATTGGACCTTTTGAAATTTTGGAGAGAATTAGAGTTTTGTATTATCGTTTGGAAATGTCTCTTAGTGTTTATAAAGAACACATTGTGTTACACATATCTTTATTAAGGAATTTTATTCTAGACACATCACATATCCTCACTTCTAAAGGAATATAATTGGAATCTGATTTATCTTATTATGAAGAGCCTATTCAGATTCTAGACACTAAAGAACAAGTGTTTAGGAATTAGATGACATTACTTGTAATGGTACTTTGGAAAAATCATAAAATTGAAGAGGGGACATGGGAGCCTGAGGACATTATGATGAAGAACTACCCAAATATTTTTATAGCGTGATGACTAGGAAATTTAAAGGAATAATTTTTTATATCATGGGAGAATGTAATGAACTAGTATTATATCAATAATATTTCTCCGTTTATGTTTATTTTATATAGTATATATCATATAAAATCACTTATTGAACATAATAAAACATTATAAATGAGTAATTAATGAAATAATAGGAATTTCTGTATGTTAAGGAACCCATATCAATGAAATAGTAACTTGACCTTAGGAATAGTAATATGACCCTTATGAATAGTAAATTGACCAAATGAATAGTAACCTCACCCATGAATGTATAAATAAAATATAGACACATTATAAATTAATGCATGATATAATTATATCATAATATATGTAAATAAAAATATTAAAAATTATTAATTAACTATTGGTATTTTTGTAACTCAAAATTTTTTTAATTACGAAATTTTAATTAATAAAATGATTTAAAAGAAAATTTATTTTCATAAAATGCATTCATAAAATAACATTTTTTTCTTGTGATTTTTTTATAATTTTATGAGACCTTAAATAATTTTTTTAAGTGTTATAAATTTAGTTATAAATTTAAAATCTATATTTTTTGAGTAGTTGATGGATTTAATTAAAAATTAAATTTAATATATATATAATTATTTTCATAAAATGGAGTTCATTTTTTAATTCTAATCCTCAAAAATTATTAGGTTAAATTTTTTTATTATTCTAAAATACTTTAATTTTTTATGAATATAAAAATACGATAATTGATGATAAATGTTAAA
The DNA here is from genome assembly GCA_963277665.1 of Viscum album. Classification (NCBI taxonomy): domain Eukaryota; kingdom Viridiplantae; phylum Streptophyta; class Magnoliopsida; order Santalales; family Viscaceae; genus Viscum; species Viscum album. The sequence goes on along the minus strand of OY728129.1, from coordinate 38,887,977 downwards.
TAGATGAATTATTGATTCATAGGTGATGTATGGTTGATGTAAGAACGTAATATCGAAATATTCTTAATTATATTAATATATTTGACAATAATTATCAAACTATTCATTTTTATGTGCTAAACTAATAATCCAATGAATAAAATATTCAAAACCCACCTCTCTCATCCAATATAAATACAACCCCTCACCACCTCTTCTCCTCACACATTCCAATAATTGATACTTGTAAAAATTTTATCCAATAATCTTTCCAAGACCCTCCCTCACATCTTATATCTATTGGTATCATAAAAATAACAAAACCAATCCTCTTAAGGAGGTTCTCAAGGTGGAGTATTTTAGAGGTTAAATACTCTTCCTTTTCCTTTTAATTTCTTTTAATATTATTTTCTTTTATTATTCCCTCCTCACCTTCCCTCATAGAAATGGATTCAAAAATCCAATACCTTACTTATACTATAATTATATTATGCTAATGAAACAATTCATCATCAATCCCCTAATCTTCTCCCTTTTATTCTAAAAATGGAAACATTGTTCACGAGGTGTTGTTTCAAACCTTCAAAGATGAAAAGTTTTCATTTTATTTAAACATCTTCAAGGATTTTCAGGAAACAATTTTAATGGTTGAAATATATTTTATAAATTATATTTAAACAACTTTTATATTCTATATGTAACTTGTTTACATAATACTAAATTATAAAAAATGAGTTTGTTGTGATCTGAAACCGCTTAAATTAATCTTAATGAATATCATTAACATGTTATCAAAGGAGTAATACTCATATCTGGGAATTTTTTTTTAAAGAAATACACATCGATATTTTCATTAATAACATATAATTACAATTCTTTAAAATTAAACCCATTTTACATGAACTGCATTGCTTATAAACAACCAAACCGACCATGAAAACCAAGAAATTGAATGCTCTCAAATGATGCAATTAAACTCTATAACACATTAATAAGGCTATAAATGAACATAATATAAAAAGAGTGAATCAAATAAATGTATATATGGTCATAAATTATATAATTAATGTATTTAATTTGATTATTCAGAACATTATGTTCAATTCAATAACTCATTCAAACATATGGTAAGGGATTCTACTCAAACATTCATTTTTTCCATTGGGTTATTTTCTCATTATCATTACCCCAAAAGTAATGGCTCTTTATTTTTTTTAAGTGTTATATATAATATTGATATGTTCCAAACTCATTTATCTTGAATATTTTATCTTTTGTTTAAATGAAATAATTGTTTTAAAAGGTTCCCTTCTAAATTCTTCTTCATACGGAAGCCCGATCAAAGGGAGCGTCACGATTTCATACCCATTTTCAAGTATTATCCATATTGTATTTTAGAAAAAAAATATTTTTAAAACATCACTAATATTTTCAAGAAAAACTATATTTATCAATATTGGTTTTATACAAACAATAATGACAAGTGAAAATGATTTTCCCAAAATAACTCTTCTTTACAAAGTAAAAAAGGTATTCATCTCAAGAAATAATTGATGATTTTATTCAAGTATTTTAATCTATTTCAACACATCTATTGAATTTTATACTTTATATAGATTTATGTCTTATTAGTATAATCATCTATATTTTATTAAATGGTTTAGGATAAGTTTGACCGTGGATGTGCTATCTTGATATCAATCACCATACCACTCGAAATGGTTAGAGATTATGATTAAATATTGGGGAAAGTTATTTAGATTACATATCTATATGGTGTTGATGTTTAAACCCATTTATATTAGGGATACATTGGACTTAGTATGTGATGGTTGGGGACCTCTATAACCTCTCGATGCATCATTATGTCTCATGAGACAAACTAGAATGGGTTTTTACTAATTATGTATGGTGTCTTGGTCAAGGACTTGACAGTATGTCTCTGATATCCGACATTATGCATTCCATCATTAAAAAAATATTAATTTATAGTCCCTATAGCTATTAAACTAGTATAATTTCAATGTTTATGCTTTATTATAGAATTATTCATACAACTTTTATTCTATACATTTTATGCTTAAGAGTTTTTTTAATGGCATGTGTCATTTTAGTTATTCACCATGAATTATAATTATGATTCCACTATATTACATACCATACTGAGCATCTTATTTCACCCCTTTATTATGATTTAATTTTACATAATATGAAAATATGAATATTATGAATAAATTTCAAGGATTATATAAGAGTTGTGGATGTTTCAGATGGAATTTTGTAATGTAAAACTTTTTTGTGTATCTGGTTTTAAAAAACTAATAAACTTTTCAGTCCTTTAGGATTAGAGTTCCATATTTATTATTCCAATATATTGAAGTAATACATTGGTTTTGGGAAAGAGGGTTCATGGTCTCCAGAGTTATATCCGCTCATATGAGAACATCCTGATTATTACAAAGTTTATTTTCATGAGACTAGTTCATTTAAAATCCAAGTTTGTGGTCATAGAATTCAGAATAACTAAATTGTACATGTGCATTGTGGTGCCATGAGGAAACCTGATGTTAATGGGGATCAAAAATATCAACACCAAACTACACATTCCTAAATAATACTCATGATAAGGGGCCAAAGTGACAATTTATTCTCAAGTGAATTCATTATATCACAATTTTGTTTACCATAAAACATCTAGGATGTAGAATATGTAGTTGAACATCATACGATAATGATGGGGGATTCTGTAAATTTTATCATCTTGAAAAAAAGATTCTAGAGGTCTTAGTTTAAATTCAAATAGTATTGACCAATGGATGAGTCTTCAGATGTGGATATATTCATTATGGCCTCACAAAGCATCCTGATGTGAATGGGGGCCAAGGCGGCCCGACACCACATGGTAAATGTTGAAAAAAAAGTCACCCATAGTTTCATGTCATGGGATATGATGAAAAAGGTTTGGTAGAGTTATCATTTCATCACAAAGAAGAATTTTTTGGGAGTTTCTACGTATCCTATAATAAGGTGAATCAAGACATATATAGTTATTCAATTCCGTGTAGTTTTATTTCATATGGAAATGACATGGGTAACAGTTTATTGTCATATAGGATGGATCAATTAAAAATCATGCAATAAAAGGATAAAATGCATTTTAAGGTCATAAAGAAAGGACCATGTGGTAGTTTAACATCGTTTAGTATTGTATATATCTCAGTTTAAGGTCAAAGATGTCAAACATCATGGATGAGATTTACAGAGTGAAAACATGTAGTGAAACATCAGGAAGCCACCCAATGTGAATGAAGACCAAAGAGGCCCACACTGCCCAACAAATCCTCAATGAAAACACACATGTAGATTAATTTTATAAGGTATAGACATGGGTGCTCAGTTTAACTTCATGTGCTTGGGATGTAAGATCCTAGTTTAGGGTCGTATAGTTAGGAACACATGGTTGTGTAACTTTTCCCTATGAGTGTAAACCTTACCAAGACTCATAAGCCTACGTGAGCCATGTTCTTTGTAAGAAATGTGGAGTATAGAGGATTACCATGACCCAAGGAAGTGCATCATATGGTAATGGGGAAGTCAGGTTAGGCATGTCCCAATGAAACTAATCAACATAATCAATGAGCAATGGAACATGGTGGGGTAAAAATGAGGGTGTTGGAGTTCCACATGAACATAAAGAGGTGGAAAATGTGAATCACAACATCCAATATTTTGGACACAATGAGGGTGGTGTGATGATGGTCGATAACTACTAACATTTTTTAACAACAAATAATTCATATCATGCTACTAGATATGAGGACATAAAAATGAGGGTCGACCATTGAGCATGTTTAAAACATGAGACCTATCTCAAAATGTTGTACAATGTCTTCTAGTGCATTGAACATGATGGGCGGTTAGCCAAATACAGAAACCATGCCATTAGGGGGTCCATAAGGTTGCTAATGATGGGGGAGACCTAATTAAAGGGACACATGAAGCATAGAAATGGAATGAGGGAATGTCCATGTAGAATCCAACACACTAGGTCCTACATAACAGCTCATATGAGCAGGTTAATGTGGACTATCAGATTGAGGGATTCAATCCCCTTCTTATGGATAAAATCATTGATAGTGATCATGGAAATGGAATGGTAGTGGACCACTTCTTCATGAAGTGGTCGAGGAGAAACAAAAAGTGTAATGAACTAGTGGATAGACCTAAAGAAAAAATGTGTGGCGTCATTATGTGCCCCATATGATTGGGAATCAACCCAATCACAGTTCTAGAATTATATGTAGTTAAACATAATATAGTAAGGACAATGGTGTAATTAAATTTATTCTCATGTGACTAGGATGTTAAAGGGGATTACCTTCAAAGGAGTACATACGATGTGACTGGTATAACCCGATGGGAATGAAGACCAAGGTGGATCACCATTATATGTTTCCAGGGATGGAATCATCATAGTTAAAAGTCAAAATTCTTGGATCCAGGTGGCCATATAAGGATTGAAATATTCCTTCAATGTGACATCAAATGGGTAAAATCGCTTGTAGGCCCCAATCTGACCATTATCCTTATTATTGTTCCGTCAGATAGGTAATGATGAAGAGGGTTTTCCAATGATAATTAACTACCTTTATTGACCAGTGTGAACATCTGCAGGGTCAACCAAATATGCTTCCCAAGGGGGCTGGTTATCTCTATCAGACTCTGTGTCGGTACCCCCGTCTAGGTATATCTCGGGGACAACCACAATTACTGAAAAAGTGGCTGGAGGCATATCCTCAATGTCCTTGGGCAGTCCTGGCTACTATAGGATGGGACATAAGTGGAAGGCATCATACTATGCAAAACCCTAGATCTGAATGTGTGGGGATCCATCTTCAATAATTTTTTGGAGCATAAAGAATCTTTTAATACATCATTGTTGAAGGTTATAGTGATAACCTGGTGTTTCAGGGTGCTGAGTAATGGGGAGCACTGCAAACTCAACAATTTAACACTATTTTTTGATGTCATCATAATTCTCCTTGAACATTGGATAGGAAAACTGATTATTATGGATGAAAAAAATGCATCATCCTTATAGTCTAGGGAAAAACAATGACCGCATCTTGTGTAAGAGACTCTATAATGTCGATTTTGAGAGTTTCTATCATCCAAAACATCTCAGATAGCTGGTCTTCCATGAGAGTGTCCAACAAGGTTCTTAGTTCATAATAATGATCAGGCTCTCAGTTTCCCCATTCATTACTAGGGCTGGTTGAGGAACTAGAAATGGCACTAAAGTGGACCATTTTGGTGGGGTACTGGCCAGTGGAGATAACATTGCACGAGATGACATGCCACTATATATTGTTTCATCTCTCGGGGGGACGTACCCACCGCATCATCATGTCCCTATAGTATAGGGTATTGAACACCAACTGATGTGTGAAGGAAATGGATATTAGTGTAAAATATAGTTACTGTTATTCATATAATAAACCATGGAATAACCCTCAGTGATTTCATGTTTAGGTATAGAATGAGCCTGGCAATGATATAGAGGACTGGATGGAATTCCCCTTGAAGGGATCCAAATCTTTCTCCTCCTGAATATACATGTGGAGGGTTTCAAGGATCTAGTATATTTAACTTTTTGGCAGGACTAAACTCACACCCTGGGTTCCTTCCCTAGACTCTGATATAGATGATTGGGGTGAAGGCTCCAACATTGAGTTTTAATCTAATTCATAATCTAAAAAACAATCTGGATTAACAATTACCTAGCATTTCTTGGAATTCTACCATTGGATGAGACAATTCTCCCTCTTTCCCTAGGAAAGATCTTTAAGGAAGGTTAAATCTTTGACATGGTGAGGACCTCTATACAAGTTGTTTTTTAGGTGGGGAGTACCTCCACTTGAGATATATGCGATACGGGGAGGGCCTCTGCATCTATTTTCATTGGAGTGGGGAGGAAGTCCACTGGCACTATTGTGAGAGTGGGGATCTCCTCCACTCCGAGTGATGGAGAAAATATGGAGAGGACTTTATATTGTGTATGATAGCGGGGATTACCTCCTCTTTAGTGAGATTAAATTCTAGGAGAACTAGTTAAAATGTTGCACGAGACACGGGGATGACCATTATGTTGATGAGCATGGGTATGGGGAGATCCTTTGTACTGGATACTGGATGTCTGATTTGGACCTCCGTAGTTGTGAGTGATAGAGTGGTATAGAAATCCAATTAAGTTGTTGAGAACATGGGGAGGACCACCATGTTTTCTACATGTGGAACATGGAGGTCCTCTATGTGGTATGAAATGGTAGCACAAGGTGTACCTTCGTACTGATCAAAATCAACATGGGGAGGACATACATTTTCATTGTTAATGAAGCAATGAGAACCTCCACTTTGATGTTTATCAGAGCGATGAGGGACTCTGATAGAGCATGCCATAGCATGAGTTTTACCTTTATGTTGATAATCTATGTCATGGGGAGGGCCTCTATATCAGGAATCCTAGGCATAGGGGGGACCTTTGTGCTAAATGTCGACAATATGGGGAGAACCCCTTCGTGGACTAATGTTGGTTTCATGGGGAGGACCTTCACTCCAGATGGTGATGGTATGGGGAGACCCTCTGTACTAGACCTTGTTATCATGGGTTGGCCCATTACTGTTTTAGGATGTGCCAATGACTAAAAGAGTCAACTCGGTGTACCCATAGGATAGATGAGGTATCTATTCTAATTAGAAATTAGTGAATCCATTTTTTATAGTGGCATTTAACTAGTAGAATTTATCATGGGTGGAATGGTCCACTTAAGTCCGAGATGATGATTTCGACATATGGGAATCTTACTGACCTTGTGCCAAACATTGGTGTTGGGTAATACGAACCATGTATATCAGAGAAGGGGGTGTTGACCACCTGTTTTTCATCCTAAGGGACTGATTGGTGGCATCTAAATGGCCTTGTGGGAACCCTCATTGGCAGCTCTTGGGTGGTTTTCACATCTAGGATGGCTTAGATATCCCTTAACTCATCATTGTATTGGAGTGAGTCATTGGAACATTCTGGGGAGAGGCCCTCAAAATGACTGGATGTTGTAGTGGGGAGTAGGAGCTCCCTGCTTAGCCATTGGGATTAGTAGGGATAGGGAGGCAAAGAAGCTTCTATGTCTTTCCAGGTCATGTTCGTTTTGGGGATGACCCCTTCTTGTTTTTATCATCTGATAAGAGCATATATCACCCTTCTATGAACAATTTATATGGGTGATATGGGGTGTGGGTTCCTCGTAGATGTGTTCGTGGATGACATCGTGGAAAAGGGGGAGTCGTACGATGTTTTCCCATTGAAATTTCTCTCTCACATACATCTATGGGTGGGAAGAAACTACTTTCTTGTGGCTTGGGTCCTACAAATCTAGAAGATTCATCTATCAATATAGATATTCGAAAGGAATGCCTAATTCCCCAATGTCATTCAGTCTTCCATGGTTGGATAGATATATCCAGACTGATGATGTCGCAGACTGAAGTTCTCAATAATCAACCACCTCAAATTTTGTTGAGTTCCATGTCATGCACACCATTTTATTGGAGGGACCTAGCACTAGATAGCTAGATCTGGGGAAACCCTTATATTCTGATGTCTCAGATGCTTCTCTTCTTTATATTTAAGATAAGAGTTTCACATAAGTTTCACAATTTCAATTTTTGGAAAATTCCTTTAGGGCACGCCCACCTTAGGGTGAATAAGTGTGCACATTGCACATGATGGAACATTACACCCTGTATTCCCTCTTTACAAAGGTGTGCAGAATTCATCCCTTCTTTAGAGATGTTTTATCCTTGACAAAAACAATATGATGGGATGTACATACCTCCTTCCATGGATTGCTAATTGGAATTCATCACCCGATACAAGTCTGCCTTATCTGTTAAGATGTTGTTTATAAAAAATCCTCATGGTTCCATATAGTCAATGATTGTACTATATTATTCTACCTCTATCAGGAAATTTCAAAGTGGAATGTCAGCTCATAAACCTTCAGTTAGTGGAGTAGTCATGTTTGGCATCGTTATCATGTATCGACATAGGAAAATTGGTAAAACTATATTCTCCCTTATAGGAGGGATTCTCAATGGAATGGAAACCCATGGCTTCCCATGTCTATTACATGGAAGTTTTTCCCATGAATTTTCTGATGAGGTTTTACTGAGCATCCAATGTTTAAAATAGGGTAGGCTATGAGTTCAACATCTAGTGGAGATGGATCAGACTGATCAGAACACAATTGAAGGTGGATCAAGTCAGTGCATCCCTAAGTGGGAGAACGTAGATGGTTTACTAGGTTGATTGATCAGAACACCAAATGAGGATAGACCCGAAATGGTGTGTCCCATGAATATAAGGCTTCACACTGCGAATGATGATCTAGAAATGACTAAAAATGGCTCAATGTTGTTTTTCCCAAGAGGGGGACACCATGGTTTACCATTGGTTGGGATTGAACCTTGTAAAGGCTTCATACGTACCCTGTTTTGAAGAAAGGGGTCAAAACTCACATAGTTCTTTGGATGTAATGGGTCTTACATGCTGATACTTCCCATCATAATAGGATTTCACATGGATCGATTATATTGGGAATTACTCATAAGGGCTACTCCTATGGATGATGTGATCTCTCTAGGATAAGGGTGAGGTAATGATAAACTTGGATGAGACTTATGCATTGAGGAAGCTTGGATGATGCTTGGAGTAGTGATGATATGTATGGGGAATATGTACTAAGACAACCTAAATGGGTGGAATGATTCCACAGGGATGTAGCAGCTCGGGTAATATTTAATATGGATGCTAATGAATCAGGAGAAATGGATTGAATGGATGGGTTGTTGATGGTATAGGGATTGAACCTAAAGGAGTATTCCTACATATCCCAGTGGTAGGGAATCAAAAACCACATAGTTTGGGGAATGGGAGATGAGACACTTAAGAAGGTGGAACATGATAATGGAGTGCCTGGATAAGGACCCGAAGTAAGTGGAACCTCTAGGTTAAGACATGGTCTTCCTGAGACATATCAGATAAAAGGAAAGGCTATGATAGAAGTGGGTGGTGGGCCTGAACCTTGGGGTGGCTTCCTACATATCACAAAATCTTGGAATCAATTTCCATATTGTTTTGGAATTCCACACAATTTATCATCATGTGATGAAAATGTAAGTGAACCGACGTGAATATGATGGTTTCAGGCTTGAAACTCAAGGATGTTTCCTACATATCCAAGTATTTGGAAATCAAAGTCAATGTAGTTTTGATGGATGTGTTGGGGATTATACCTAAAAAGGAAGCCCAAGAAAGTGGTGTGGGGATAATTCATTGAAGCTGGATGAATCATTCATAGAGTGGTGAAGGGGTGAATGTGGCATATGCACTACGATGGTTTAAGGAGATGGAGATTGTGGATTACACTAGGATATATTCCTGAGGAGGATCTAATTACTTTTGAGGAGGGTGAAGTGGAACCCGCTCCCATGGAGATGAGTGGGCCTGAATAATTCCAAATGTGTGGAACCCCATGTGCATTGAATGGGGATAGAATACATTTTAACGTTGTGTGATGAGGATGATGGGGCTTGTAATTTTTTCTTCCTACAACTCAGATGGTGATGAATCACTCATCACCCTCAGGACATACATAACTGACACCCACGAACACATAGTGAAGGGATGTCACCAACAATTCTAGGTTACAACATGGTGGATGAGTGCTATATTATGGGGTCTGTGTTATCTTATATATGCGAAGAACTCATATCTATTAGCATACCTATGAGAAGAAGAATTAGGTAGAGATATGCAACGTGAGACACTACCTGAGGGGCTTTGAAATCACTATATGCAATCCTTGATGGCTCCATAATGGAGGATCACACATGAAACGGATGTTTCACACAAGAGGTGCATGAAAATTGGGTTTATGAGTGAAGACAGCCCATAAATCCTAATGGAAAGGGCTTATACAATATTAGTTTCTTGTGCACAAAATGGAGGCATATTATAAGAGGATGTATTGTACAAGGGAAATTATTTCATGAAAGAATGGTATTTTGTGTGAAATTGACTTAGGAAAAAAAGAAAATAGAAAAGGTTCAAGCCCTTGTGGGCCCAACCTAAGGCAAACTCATGGGGGGCTGTCACACAAGATAGTATACCATGAATCAATGACTTCTATGCAGTCATAGAAGAGTTCACCTTCCGAACACGGGAGTGATGGATAAACTTCCATATCGTTACTATAAAAAAGATGGGGTTCCCATCTATTTGTAGGAAAAATTCTCAATGGAAGTATAGGAAAATGGTAGCACAGAAGTGGGAAGTTGATGTCACATTGGGAACATAAAATCCTTACCTATAGGCCACCCTTTTAGGTGCCAAACGTTCTACTTTCTTGCATATAACTTTTCTATTTTTGTCCCACGGTAGCATAAGTTGGATGTTTGATGTCACATTGGGTGTGTGAGGGTCATACATGTGGTCTCCCTTCTTACGCAAAACAACTGGATATTATGTGTGGATCCCTTGGGCTTCTCGCAATATATCTTTGAGTCAATGGATGCCATTAGTGTCTTAAAAAAAAGATGATTGTAGCCCTGTGAGAAATTTGGAACCAACAACACCCCTATAGTTATGTGTAGACCTGATTATGGATTTTATATAATGAAAAAGAAATGTGTTTTGGTGAGGTGTTTATTTTTTTGTATCCATGTATGGGTATCTGATAGTGATATGGTGGAGTATTTCCCATGTTATCAAATGGAGTAGTCAGTTTCTATCAGTTATCCATTGTTGTGGAACTTGTATATTGGGAATTTTATAATTTCATTGAGTTGTATCGCTTTTTCCATTATCGCTTAGGTTGGGAATATATTTTACTTTGGATTATAACCCACTATTTCTTTCTAATATATATGTATATGCCATGTTTTCTATTTCAGGTTGGGAGATGTCATTCCATTTTATTGTTCATATTTCTTGGGTGTTAGTCTCTGTCACATGGGGATTAATAACTTCCTTCATGTGTAATAGATTGATTTGGGAACCAATTTGTGATGGTGTCCCAGTTCAATTTTTTTATGTAATGATGTTTCTTAATGGGATATAAATTCCTAAGTAATTTTAAATCTTCCTTATTGAGGTTTTTTTTCAATAAAGACACATATTGGGATTTTGGGGATATGGAAATCCTTATGTGGTATTTTTTTCTATTGATTGAGGCCCTATTTGTGGTATAGATTCTTAAGTGGATGTTAGGGAATGGTCTAGGTCCTAGGGTTCTAAATTCAAGTATTCAATAGACATTTATTCAATGAAAAATGGTTTATTCCATGAATGGGGTTATTTTGATGGTATAACCCCACTACCCAAGAATTTCATGTCATCAACAAAGTTTTCATGACATGAAAATGTTTAGTTAGGATTCAAGAACATCTATCTATATTGGTTCATGGAATGAACTAGGGTTTCATAATATGAATAGTTACTATATGGCTTTTTAAAAATAGTCTAAGACCCCATTTTTTTTTTGTCGACTAGGCATGCAAGGAAATTTTAATTTAGCTGCATCCTCCCCCTTATTCTGTCCCTATTATCCCCTATGTTATGGGATGGATCTTGGTTACAATTTATGTGTGTATGTCCTATGAATTCCTTCTCTTCTTGTTATTATTCAAAAACCCTAATTCTGCTTTGGTTTTGTACTAGGTATTTCTGTTGATTCTACCATGACATGGTGGAATCAACTAAGAATGATAGATATTACATTTTTTGGATACATGAGGACCTCATATGATTTATTCACACTATTACTCATTTTTTTTGTAATGGTATGTCACTTGGTAAATCCATTTAGGGGTTTTTCCAAAACTAGATGAAATTGGTTGTTGAATTTGGTGTGGGTTTTAATATGTTTGTTTAGGATAGTGTTGGGAGTGTTACAAAAACCTTCTATGGGTATTTGGTCATTTTTTTGTTGCAATGATAATACCCAAGGATAATTTCATCCATTATTTATCATTAAATTTAACTGAATAATTAATTATAATTTGTTATAAGTAATCATTTTGGGTGTATTACATAAGAAAGATGCGTGGGTGGCAGTACATGTTTTAATGAGGTATAAAAGGGCCTGACAATTATGATTTATAGTTTATATTGGGTGGTAACTATGTTTCAATTGTATGTGGTCCATTTAATACAAATATATTTGTTTTTTTGTATTATTTTTTGATACATTCATGGTTAATGGGTTAGGGTAAAATGTAATGTGATTGGTAGTGGTCGATAGAAATAGATATGATGAAGTTTGGTCTCATATTATTGGGTTAAGTTCACTCTATATATTTAGTGATTTGATATCACCCGAAAACAATTTATCCAAGTGGAGAAAATTTTGTTGAACTAATGTTTGGCCTCATGATTGGATGTGGATACACTTGGATGGGTTCTTTAGGGATAGTAAGGCAGGTGTGAGAGGCATAGGCCTAGTAGAGATGGGTGAGAAAACTGTTCATATAATTCTTGTTGTGTTGAAAATTAGTAAGGGTGATTTAGGTCCTATGAGGTTTGTGAATGGAATGGTTCCCCCAGGATAGGATGAGGTGTGACATAGAGGGAATTCCTCTAGGTATAAATTTGAGAGATCTCCCATTTGAGTGGTGATAAGGGTCCCAGGTGTGTGTCATGGTTTTTTCTAGAACATGGCACTGATATTCCAAGGGGAATAGATAATTATGGATTGGCATGGTGCATGTATAGTGGGACCTAAAGTGTTATGGGGTATCAAATAGGTTGGACCAGAGCCTTTGATCTGGATTAGAATGTGCCATTGGTTAGGGTTTTCATTGATGGGTGTTGTGTGTGGATTGGTCTCAATGAGAATGAGTTGTGATAGGTATGGAAGATACAATGGATGCACTGACATGTGAGATAATATATGTTCATGGTTAGGGTCTTGGTATGAGTGAATAGTTCTTAGGGAATGAGTTGGTGAGTTGTATGAAAACCTGAAAGCCCCACCTACATTGAATGATCTTGTTGAACCATACATTTTAGATATTGGGTCATGTGCTAGGTGGATCGTACATTAGTAGGCCTGGGTCAAGGACCGCCTAGGGGGATGGGTTACATGCATGATTTTGATGTCTTCTTACTAATATTGGTTCGATAACATCCCCTGACAGGGTTAGTTCATGCTATGATTCAAAATTCACATGATGGAAATTTCATTGAAGACTCTTAGGTTATGTATTATTTCAAGGGGAAGGGTTGTATGAATGAACGAGACCTTTCTTTGAGAGACTTGGGTTTGGGAACTCCTAGAGAATGAGGGATCATTATGTAATGTGATATGAGACCAATTGGAATAAATTGATTGATAATCAACTTATTTTAAATGTTTATGTATGATCGTTCCATGTTCCTCCATGTAATGGGCTTGGTTTGGATGGTGACTAACCCTATGTCTTTGGTTATGGACTTGACATCTGTTGTGATAGAACGAGATGACAATGGTATTTATGATTACGCCAATGTTGGTAGGGTTAGACATTGGGGTGGCCTATCTATCACCCGATAACCTAATGAGTTTATACATGAGTTAGAAATATATAATTCTAGCATGGAAATGAAGGATGTATGATCAGGTGTTGTGGTGGCCTAATTAACACACCAGAACATGTTGTGTAGGAAATTATAGTGTCCTGAATATCATATGATGTATGAATAACTTGTGTGCCATGTTTATTTTATTTCCCATGCATGAAAAAATATGAATATGTGTTATAGGGGAACATTGTTAGACCCTACTAATATATACTTATCACACCCTACATAGGAACCTCAATGTGTGTAAACCCCTTAGGTCTTATTTTAGGTTTTCCAAAAGGCATGTAGTGCATCGGTATGGAATTTCATAATGGTTACTTATAGATAGGTTATGTGATACTCGAGGATGGTAGTATGGATAGTGTGTATCTATTTTATTTGGGGTTTATTTTGTGTTTTTTATTGGCCTAGAGGACGATCAGTGTATATATAACTGTATGACTTCCTCTAGGAATTTTTTAAATCATTATGTTTATTTATATATGGGTACATTGATTATATGTTATTGATGTATTGATTATTTTCAATTTTCATATGACTTAGATTGAAGGGCATAGTCATGCCATTTTATGTGTTACACTATCTTCATTAGTCAAAATAATCTAGTATATAGGGATTCAAACATTAGGTCTTATAGAACCTCGGCCCAGGATACCATTTTATGGGTCCAATGGACAAGGAGTTACTTGGTGGTAATAGATATTTTGTTTTATTAATTGGAATATTATTTAAAGGAGGTTTATGAATGGTTTATGAGATTATGATGGACCTTATCATGGTGTGTTATAAGTGCCTTTTTATTTTGAACTCCTAGTAACTAGGGGTATGGGATTTTTGTCCTCAGTTTGTACTATTATGGATGCGATTTTTATTGAATGTTATTTTTTGGTTAGACATTATTATTAATTAATTTCAATATTTGATTGTTGAAAAAAGTATGTGTACAAGAACTATAATTTGGAAAATTCAAATAATATGATATATTCCTTCTTGTCTGTGTTTGACTTCTAACAATGGAGGATTAGTATTTTAATGTTATAACAACAATTTTTACAAATGTTTCCTATAAAAAATATTAGTGTAATTTTACTCAGTTAAACCATATTATTATCTATGATGGTAGGTCACGTGGATCCTGGTGTTAGATGTTCTATAATAACAGAAATCATGTGCCTTTATCAAGATATTCATGGGGACCCATAGTATGTTTGTTTAGATATTTGATTTCCCAAAACTATAACCCTAAAGTGTTTGATACACAAACTATATTCCTGGGGATGTACTAAGGATGGGAAAGTATTTCTCTGAGGATATGGGTTCAGTTATTTAATATTGTAATAAAAATTAAAATTTTTGTTATAATATACATTCTTGGTATAATTCTACTTAACTGAACTAGAAAACTGGGGAATGGTGTGTGGGATACACTGGACCTTTGGATTAAAAGAGCTTAGAAATTTTCTTTTATCAAGGTTGGTTTTTGAATGAATGATTATTTAAAAACGTATAAATGATATTTTTTTTAAATTTTAAGTGTTTTAGAGGTAGATTTCATAGATGATGGTGGTTCTAGAATGATGCTTTTATGTGAGGTTATCATGTGGTTATCCTTGGCTTGAGTGAGTTAGGATATTCAGTGAGACTAACATGAAATAGGTCATGGTAAGTAGGTTAGCCTTATGAGCATGGGTAAGATGGGACATGAATCATTGGAGTGTGAGTCTATTTGTGTGATCAGGTTCTAAGATTTCATGTAATAATTGCTCTTGTGTGAGACCAAGTTGGATCATGGGTGAGACCTTATGAGAGGCTTATTAGTGGATCACTCTATATTTGATGAGTGAGAGCTAATTTCATTGTATTTTTAGGTAAATACTTAGTGTGTGATGATATAAAACTGTAGGGTACGCACGATACTTGGTTGAGTGTAATATTAGTGATCGGGCCATGTGTGGGTCCATTGAGAATTTATCATGTTATTGGTGAACCCAAATGGTGTTATAGTGATGGTGTTGTAATAATAGATGTGCGTGTGTGTGATGGCCCATGGTTTTGATCGTTGAAAAGGGTATTTTTAGTTATTCACATTGTTAATAATAATTTGATTTAGTGCATTAGGAAAATTTAAAGCGACTTTTATGGTGGGGGTACGCTACTACTCGAGTAAGAGTGGGATGGTCATGTTTGGTCATTACATGCAGTAATGAACTAGTTGTGGGCCATAGAGATGGGTGCTTGGGTTAATTAGGTGATTATTTCTTTACTCTTATAGTGGGGATAAATTTATTTGTCAAGGGTGAATGAATATCATGTAGGAACAGTCATGGGTGTGGTATGACCAGTTGTTAGATAATAAATTTGACACTGGGATATTGATGTGTGAAAAGATCTTTTGTGATCTAGGTTCTTATTAAAAATTATATTTGTGATCAGATGTGTTTTTGGATGGATTTAGTGTGATGGAATCCAGATCAGAGTGGTTTTCAAATGATCTGAATGTGAGATAGATCATAGGTGTGTTAGTGCTTTGAGTAGGAGAATGGTAGTAGGAGAAGGAGATTTTTAATCTAACCATGGAATCACTCTAAGAGTCATCTTTATAATATGGTGTATGTTTTTTATGATTATTTGATACCTTCAAGTGTTAAGACATTAGGATTGGGCATTGAGATGATGTTTCAAGGGGTGAAATTGAGCATTTTCATAAGAGGTCACCCATGTGTGGTTTTACTAGTGTTTGGACACAAGTTGGAATGTTATGGAGTAAAAAATAAATCACGATCATTGTTAAAAATATAGTTTTTTTTGTTTTACTCTAGGGAGGGTGTTTTTAGTAGGTGATTCCATTGGATGGGAGGAGTGCAACTTGTAATAGGACTTTGTGAGTAGAGCCTTTTGGTTGGGAGCACTGTAAGACTTAGGAATAATCAAACAATAACACCTTGTGGTTTTGGGAGAGATAGGTGTAGTGAGAATCATCTCAGTGGTGACGTTGTTAGAAATTGTGTGGATCAACTCTTGGTAAATAGTTTATTTTTTGGTTAGAGTTAATGAGTCGAATCAGATTTTGCATTAAGATATGGAAAATGATAATTTTTTTGAGAATTTTTGACCATGGTAGTTTATGAGATGTGCATTGAGGGTTAAAAAAACTTTTCAGGGATAAAAATATTTATGCTGGAGATTTTTTAATGATTCACATCTTTACAGGATGGGAATTGAAAAGGGATTTTTATTTTTAGGTTTATAGAGGGTTTTTTTAGAACAGGGACATAGACTAGGATTTTTAGGGGTTTGGCTTCCTTAAATATAACTTTTTGATGATGAATGAGGTCTCTTCAGTCATATAGATGGATGTTGAGGAAGGTCTTAATGGCCTAAAAGGATGAATTTCACTATCCTACATCCATTATCATCATGCAAAATGGTTCAATCCATTAATGAATTTGGATAATGGGATAACCCCACTACCAAATCATTTTACACCATGAAGCTAGGGTCTATGCCAGGAAAATTTCAGGTTAGGATTCGAGTCCTTCATCCTCGATTGCTTCATGGCATAAACCAAGGGTTCAAACCATGAATGTTGGTTGGGTATATTTTTTTTAAAAAAAGGATTGGTCTTCTCTCTTATCGATTATCTAGGAATTCATAGGGATAGAAATTTGGATGACTCAAACCCTCTCTTCCCTTTTCTTTGATCCATCATTCTAGTAGATTAATATTTTTGTCAATTTCATGTGTGTATCTTCTATTCATTTTTTTTGATCTAATTCATGGTTTATATCCATAAAATTTGTTTGGTTTTGGGGTAGGACTAGGAATTTATTTAGTGTAATCTTATGAGAAGGATAATTATTTCATGTGTGGTGGAAACAGGAGGGAATGACATGCTTTTTTCAATCTATTACACACTTTTTCAGGGATGTTATTTCACCCATTAATTCATTTTTTAAATTGGATTAAATAAGAAATTATTTTAGGTATTATTTTTAATGGTTTGTATAGGATAGTTCCATAGGTGTTCCACAACCCTTCAACCTATGGTTAGTCAATGTTTCGAAGTAACAGAAAAGCATAGTGAATTTGTTTTCATTATGCCTCTTGATATTTAATTAAGTAGTTAATAATATTTTTTTATAATCAATCATTTATTGTGTATGATGTGAGATAGAATCATGGGTGGTGGTACAAACTTATATGATGCATAGAAAAGATTGGTTGTGGTGATGAAAATATTAATTTCAGTGGTAACTTTCTTTCGGTGGTAGTTGGTCCCATTAATACAAATTCACATGCTTGCTTTGAATAATTTCCTAGTGCATGTATGTCACAAGGGATCAAGTAGAACTATTAGGTACATAGAATGACCAAGAGAAATAGATTGGATAATGTGGTGTCTCACATAACTAGGTTTTGTACTACTTAATGCTTATGTTAAATGGAATTTTCTAACGACTACGTAGCCATATGATGGGGATGTTATTTGAGATGACGTGAGTCCATGCATTGGTCTTGTGCTGCAACTAGTGGTGTGGGTAGCCTAATAAATCTACATTATGTATGTTGTGGTATGTGTGAGAGGATTAGACCTAGGCAGGATGGGTGACGAGGTTGTTGGTCTCACACTTGGCATGTGACTAGGGGTGGGAAAATTATGATTTTGGTTGTAACCCAATTGAAAGTCGATAACCGTATTTTTTTGGTATTCATTTTAATAATGAAATGAAAAAACATTTTTCATTACATTTTTGGATTCATTTATGAACATTCATTAACATTTTGGTTATCTTTATTTCATTTTTCGGTAACGCATTCGGTTGACCAATATGTAAAAAAGCACCCTTACTATGTCAAACAAAGATTAAAAATCATATATAAGTATTAAAATTTAAATAAACAAAATGTTTAAAAAAAATAAATTTTTAAACAAATTTATTGTTATATTCAATATTATAGTTTATTTATATTATTAAGAAACTATTCATATTTTAATCTATTTTGAATTTAATATTTCAGTGTACTTACTCAGCTTTTGTAAGTAGTTTATAAATCATCAATTAGTTTAAATTATTGACCTCATCTATAAATATTTTTTAATAAAAATATGTATTACCTCATGGACTGTATTTCTCCTTGTAGGTTCTTCATTTCGAAATAATGGAGGAACTTTTTTCAAAAAAGTAAATTCCTTAAGGAAAAATGTTTAAACCAATCCAAATGCTTCTACTCTTTGAAGAACATGAAGTTGACATTGTCTGGATTTTATTTGATACGGTAAAAAATCTACTTTTATAAGAAAACAATAGAGTTTCCATTAATAAGAATTGGCGTTTTTTATAAAGAAATTCTATGACCAAGGAAATTCTCAAGTGAGCCTTACAATGAGGTTGAATGGGTGCAAGAGCATGTCCTCTCCCAAGGAAAGCCTCATAATATCCCAATATTCAGTGTCCTAGATGAGTTGGTTGACTGTGTGCCTCCTAAAATATGTTCCTCCTAACACAGAACCCCTCCTTATATCAGGTTTTACATTTTTTATGTATTATTTTTTAAATTTCTATATCATCACATTAACACTCCCCCACCCCTTACCCATATTTAATTGTTTGTTAATTTTATTATTATTATTTTACCACATTTAATTCAACTTTCCATTTCTGATATCAAATGAAACCTATCAATTTTTTAAAAAAAATAATAAATATAAAAATAAATTAAATAATTTAAATATTAAATAAAAAAATATAATAAAATTGGTTATTTTTTATTTTCATGGTATTTTTTAATTTCTAATTATTAAAATTAATAAATAAGGATAAAAATTGGGTATTAACCAAATAAACTTATTACAGACCAAACCCCATTTTAGTAAACCCATTTTGGTTTTTTAATTTTTATTTCAGATACTCATTCAGTTAACCACGTTGTTTCCCTCCCCTACATGTGACACCCTATTCTTGATGGTTTTCTTCTTAGTTGTCCTTATAATTATGATTTATCCCTTTGGACAGGATGATTGGTGAGTAATAGGGGTTTCCTCTATGTGGTTATTTGATAGATCTTTCATAGGAGAAGTTAGATGGGACCCAGGACTCGGCCATAGGTTTTAGTGTGGATATGGGATTGGGATACAAAGAGACATAGATCATAGTGGCTTGTGGAAGTCCCAATGAAGTGGGACCAGGAAAGTTTGGGTGTTTAAACGAAGTTGGATCTGATCTTCAGGTCTTGGTATGGAAGATCATTGAGTATTATTTTCAATTATGGGTTCCATGTGTGGGTTGATATAATTATTCAGAGTCTATGATGGGTCTGGAGGACTTAGTGGAAACACTAATGGGTAAGATGATATTTTTTCTTGATAAACGACTAAGTATGAGTGAATAAAACTCTGGAAACAAGATAGTGAGTTGTGTTATGGGTTGTATTCCTTGCATATATTTCATTTACATATTCGACCTCAAATTTTAAGGATTTTTCCATGTGTGAGGTAAAAATTTACTTTGTAAGCTTAGCTCAAGGACCACCCAGGGAAATGGTTCATGTTCATGACTTAGAAATTTTCTTTGCAAGCTTGGGCCATGGAATTCCCTTAAGAGGGAAGGGCCATGGTATGATTTAGGATAAATATGGTGGAACAAAACTTGATGAGGCTCAGGATAAGGACCTCCCATGAGAGGGTTGGGTCTTGATATGATGTGAGATGAGACTGATAGCCCTTACATTGTGTGATAAGGAAGTGTTCAAATATATGGATGTATGATGATGCATTGTACATTTAGATATTGGGTTGATGTTTGGATGATTCCTTACATCATGTCTTCTTATATAGGGTGAACATCAATTATGATGGAATGAGAAGATGATAGGATTCTAGCCTATGAATAATTATGTAGGGTTGTACATTGGGGTTTCCTAGAAAGAATACGGTGACCTAATAGGTTTACGCATGAGGTAACATGATATAATTATTGAATGGAACCAATGTAGGTATGATGGAGTGTCATGGTGTCATGTTTAGCACACAAAAACCAGATGCACAAGGATTCATGGTGGTAAGATTATCACACGATGTCTAAAAAACCTTGTGTGATTTGAATATTTTTTTAATTATACATACATGTATATGGTTGAGTATAATGGGGGAACATGGTAAGAACCTATTGAGATGTATTTCTTACATTCCATAAGGAAAAACCCAACATGTGTGCAAACTTTATGTCTAATTTTTGGTTGATCATAATACATCTATTCAATCAGGATTAAGTAGCTTAACAGGTATATGGAGATAGGGTTTTGGATGCCTAATGATGGAAGTATGACCAATTTTCTTTTGTTGTATTCTTCGTTTATTTTTTGTTTAGGATCATAAAAGTGGGTGATCATTGTTTTTGTGACTATATGATTCCACATATAATTTATTACAAATTTTTATTTATTTATCTATTCATGCATTGACTACGTATCTTGGATGTTTTGGTTATTTTTCAATGTCGTAAGACTCTAATACATGAGAAAAGTATCCACATTATATGGATTACTCCCCCCGCCGCTAGTCGAAAACCTCTAATGTATGGAGAGGTGATACTAAGGCCACATTTAATTATGACCCAAGAGACCAACATTTGTGTCTTTGGACTATGGAATTAACTCATTACCCCTTACATTTTGTTTCTTTAAAATATTTTAGACATTATTAATGTATTTTAATTTATGTTCATGAATTTTCATGCATTGTGTGTAACCACCCTGCTGTTTGTTACACACATAAATATAATTTATTAGATAAAATTGCACTTATGAAAACATTAATGATCGATAGGTCTATTTTATAGGGAAATTGAGAAACATACATGACAACTTAAGAAATAAAATACAACATCTTTATTGAAAACTTCTTTTACATGACCATAAAAATCCTTCGTACAAAGAATTGCATGAGATAACTTGAGGAAATGCATAAGAAAAGGGTGAGATATAATGCCTAGTAATGGAGTAAACAAGGAATAACATGAAGAATACAATACATGTTAAGAAATAGTCATATCAATGGAGCATAAGAGAAACATTACCATAAAGGCATGATATATCATGATTATCATAAAATGGAAATGTGGAAACAAAACTTAACATGATATTAGCTTGAGACAAGGATAATTGCACATAGAACATGTGTAAACCCTCATTTCACTTGAAGTTTCATGATTAAACCCTTATTACACTAGGGGTATCCTGATACTAATCTTTACTCCAAGGCATTAGAGCACTATCAGGGAGAACTCTTCTTAATCATTTCATTTCATGAAAACGTGTGCCACAAAGATCATACAACATGGAGTCATTAAACATCATAATTTATTCCATGATAAAGGGATGCGTAATTCATAAATGGAACTCTATAATCCATAAGTAAATGTGAAAAAATGTGAATACCCTTGACAGAGAAATGGGCATGTTAATCACTACACAATGACTTTGGCTTGGAAAATCATAGAGAAATTTCTCAACATAACAATGTGACATAAGAATTCATAAAAATAATTGATGTGATAGAAAGTTTATGACATCAAATTTACATTAAATGGACTATAAGGGGGTCATATAGATACATTTCCCAACATATGTAATGGAATTTATATTCATAATATAAAAGAATCACTAGAATGTAAATGATAAGAGAGAAATTCCTTATAGAATTTTGGCATGGTAACGGGTGTACATGGGAGGAATTAATGAGATATAAAATCAGCTATAATCCTTCAAAAATAAGGATGGAAGTATAGGGGACGTTCAGAATCATACCCCAACATTTTTAATTGAAAATAAAATTCTATATTAACATAATGATACTTGGAAAAAAAATGAGAAAGGAAGAATTCTCTTACAGAATTTCGGCATAGTAACGGCTTAGGTAAGGGTCAAAATGAGGGAGGATAAACAATCCCGCATTCAAATAATAACAAATGGATAGTAATATAATTATTATAAAAGAATTAAATTATAACCATTATAAATTATATGAACTACTTTCAAATAAGACGATTGAAATTGAAAGGAGGAGAGGAATCCTTTACTTGGAAGTGTGATCTCAAAGGCTTGGGTAGGATTGATAGAGGCTTATATGGATCTTGGGGCACCTTTGGAGGATTAAAGAGAGATGAGGTCATAGTTTGGTCGAGCTCTAAATGGTTTTAGTGAAGATGAATGGGAGATTGAGTGGGTTTTATATGAAAGGAGAGGAAATTATTTATTATTTAGGTTTTAGAAACTACACATTAAACTAATAAAAACCACAAACCATACCATGGTTTTTTCCCACGGAGTTTTCTGAAGTTGAGTGTAAAATGTTATTTTATAAATCCAATTGATGAAATTATTAAAATATTTTTATTTCATATGTGGAGGTGAGTCCCACTATCAAGGAAATCATTTTAAAAAGATAAAATATTTTATAAGTCTTGGATGGTCCTATATGGCCCCATAAAGTTAATAAAAAATATATAAAATGAAATTATTTTAACGTTAAAACATATATTGTCTAAACTATACTTTTACATTATTTTATTACATCACTATTAGGTCATTATGATGTTTTAAAACATGTTATATTTATAAACAGTATTTAATTTTTACCCAAAAAATCAACTGTCTCATAAAAATATGAAAAATTTACCGTTAGATAATTTCGATATCATGAATAAAAAAAATATTATTAATTTTATCTAAATAATTTTCAAAACATGGGAATTTGTAATTTTAAAATAAAAACCAATATTTATCAAAATTTCATTGGTTTTGAAAAGAATAGCTTTAAATCCTTAATAAAAATAAAAAATGTATTCATAAAAAATTTTACAATAATTTATATTTAATAAACAGATATTTAGTAATAATATTTTATTAAAATATAATTTAATTAAATTATCCACTAATTCATCAAAATATATTTCTGAATTGCATATTAAGTAAAAAAACTATTTTTTTTATAAAAACCATTTACAATGTAACAGTAATAATATGAATGTATTTTTTTTATTCTATATAAGAAAATGCACATAATTATAGTACTAGGGTATTGTTATGTAATCCCTTATAACACCTGCATAATACCCAAGTTTAAGGTGTGTGATGATGATAGACTCTTGGGGAGGATCAGATAATATTGCTAATGTGGTAATTTATATTAACTTCCACTTCTCTAATCGGAGGTTCTGTTCAAGCTTAATGTGTTGAAGATCAGCTTGGTCATGGTCTAGAGTGAAGACTAGTGACACTAACTTCTTTCCGAGCTCTGACAAATTTGCTTCATATGGAGCAATTCTACTGGATTATTCCTTCTCTTCCTTTGTCTGAGTAATTGGATTTGTTAAAGCCCTATATTTATACTAATCATGTGATCACTTCTTAGCATCTATATTAGCAATGGTAACAATTCTCAGTGGTATTTTAAAATCCAAAAACAAAAAACCAAGGAAGTGAATATGTCTTATATTACCAATTTTCAAATAAAAAATTTAATTTGACCAAAAAGAATTTTCATTAATAAATGTTTGGGTCATTACAATCTTCTCCACATAAGAAATTTTGCCATTGAAATTTCATTTTCCGGTACTAAAACAGTTGAAGGTAACTCTGCTTCATCACTTACTCTGATTCCCAAATTTTTTCTTCAAACATTTGGTTTTTCCATGACACCTTGACAAGGGGAATTGTATATTTTTGTAGATCTTTTTTTCTATGGTCTATGTTCATTACTAGATAAACTTCATATGAGAGGTAATTTTCCAATGGTAACACATCTGGATTGAGTAAATGCAATGGGATAGGTATGTACCTCCTCATGTTTGATACATGGAATACATAATTTACTTTAGATTGGTTCGGTGGGAGTGCTATTCAATATTCCACAACTCAAATGCGATCAAGGATATCAAAAGGGATGATGTACCTTGGACAAAGATTTGACTTCTTCCCCAATCTCATAACTCTCTTCCATACTGATATGAAGAAGAATACCATATATCCAACATCAAGCTCTGGGTCTTGTTGACGATTATTAGCATAGCACATTGGTCGACTATGATCATATTTAATGTGACACTGGATGGTCCTAACCTTATCCAACATTTCTTCTACCATTTCAAGACCTAGAAGTTTTCTCTCCCCAACTTCATCCCAACATGCTGGGGTTGTACACCTCTTCCCATAAAGGGTTTCAGAAGAATATATTTGGATTCTTGAGTGGAAACTGTTATTTTAAGAAAACTCAACTAGATAAAGATATTGATCTCATCCTCCTTTAAAGACCATTGAGCATTCTCTCAACAAGTCCTCAAGTGTTTGGATTTACCGCTGATATTGGACAGCAGTTTGAGGATGATAAGACGTACTAAATATTATCTCAGTATTCAGATAATGTCATATACTCTTTTCGAACATAGAGGTGAATCTTGGATCTCGATCAAATGCAATAGATAGTGGTAATCCAGGTAGCCTCATCACTTATATGATATATATCTGTGCTATTTGATCCAATGAGAAATCCTCTAGAATTACAATGAAGTGTGTAGTCTTTGTAAGACGATCCACAACAACCCAGATATCATTTTCTTATTGGGATGTATTCGGATGTCCGGTGAAAAAGTTCATGGTGATGTTCTCCAATTTCCAAGATGGTATGGCTAATGGTTGCATCATATCATGAGACTTCATCCTCATAGACTTCACTTTCTGACATAGTAGACACTTTTATGTATACTCAGTGATCTCCCTGTTCATGTAATCCCACAAATAATGCTCTTTGAGATCTCTGTACATCTTTGTGTGTTTTGGGTGAATGGAGAAATTCAAACTACGTGCATCATCTAAATGTTCTTTATTTAACTCTAGATTCGATGGAAAACATAGTCTTTTCCCAAATCTCACAATTACTTATTCATTAACATTTAACTCCGAGGATTTCCCTTTTTTAATAGTTTCAACTTTCTTTTGAATTCCCACATCATCCTTTTGAGAATTCTTTAGCCTTTCCAAAAGAGATGTTTGAGCAATAATTTTTGAAAGGATTGATGATGTTACATTATTTATGATTGTCATGTCCATCATCATAAAATCTAAGAAGATTGGATCCTTTTAAATTCTCATCAATGATAGAATAGTTGGGTCCTTTCTACTTAGTGCATCTTCCTCCTTGTTCGCTTTCCTAGGGTGGGAATGGATTGAGAAGTTGTAGTCATTGATCTGCTCTAACCATCTTCATTGGTGCATGTTCAATTCTTTTTGTGTGAATATAAACTTGAGGATTTAGGGATCCTTATATATTTCACACTTCTCCCCAAAGAGGTAATGTCTCCAAATTTTTAATGTGAATATTACTGTATCCAACTTCAGATCATGTGTTGGGTAGTTTTTCTCATGAAATTTCAATTACTTTGAAGCATAGCCATTGACTTTTTCATTTTCTATCAACACACAGCCCAAGTCCTTCTTTGAAGCATCACTAAATACCCAAAAACATTCTCCACTTGTGGGTTATGTGAGAATGGGAGCATTGATAAGCATCCTTTTCAACTCCTTGACGATATCTTCACATTCATAACTCTAGGAAAACTTGACTCCCTTCCGAGTTAGCTTGTTAAGTGGTTTTTAAAATCATGAAAATTTTCTCAGAAATCGGTTATAATATCTAGTTAACCCTAGGAAGCTACATATATACATCATAGAGGTTAGACTCGGTCTTCCTTCAATTGCATTTGTCTTGGAGGGATCCAAAGATATCACATTTCAAGTGATGATATGAACCATTAATGGGAATTCCTTTAATAAAAACTCACACTTGATGTACTTTTCATAAAGATTATCCTTTTCCACGGTCTCTAGTACAGTCCCTAGATGCTCCTCATGCTCCTCCAGGGTTTTGGAGTATATTATAATATCGTCTATAAAGACTACCACAAATTTGTTGAGATAATCTCTAAAGACTCTTTTCATCATGTTCATGAATATTGATGGAGTATTAGTGTGTCTGAACGGAATTATTATTAATTCATAGTACCCGTACCTTTTATGAAAAGTAGTCTTGGGGATATCCTCCTTCTTCGCCCTTACTTGGTAATATACTGACTGTAAATCCACCTTGGAGAAGTATTGTTCTCCATGTAGCTGATCAAACAATTCATCAATTCGGGGTACAGGATTCTTGTTCTTTATTATGACATTTTTGAGCTCATGATAATCAATGAAAAGGCACATTAACCCATCCTTCTTCTTGATTAAGAGGACTGGTGCACCCCATTGTGAAGCACTTGGGTATATAAACCCTTTATCTAGATTCTCATGTAGTTGTTTCTTCAACTCCTCATGATCCACAACAGCCATTATATATGGACTCTTGGAGATTAGAAATTCCCTAGGTATATGATCAATTGAGAATTAAACATATCTTCTAGGAGGAAGACCAGACAATTCCTTATAAAACACTTCAACGAATTCCCTTGTAGTAGGCATGTCATCATGGATGGTTGATTCCTTAAAATAAATCATCTGAGAAAGATATGAATTCTCATAGGGCAATAATATCCATGCATGAGATGATGGTGCTAAAGAAGATACCTCCTTCTCCATGAACTTGTACCGAATCGGGGGTCGATTCACCATATGAAGAGTGATTTCCCTCTCACAGCAATTTATGTTGGCCTTATATAAGGAATGC
Organism: Viscum album; assembly: GCA_963277665.1. Classification (NCBI taxonomy): domain Eukaryota; kingdom Viridiplantae; phylum Streptophyta; class Magnoliopsida; order Santalales; family Viscaceae; genus Viscum; species Viscum album. The sequence continues at coordinate 38,860,606 of OY728129.1, read as the reverse complement.
CAATACAGGCCAAGAGTTGAATCAAATTCCATTAGAAAGAGTATGAAGAGGTTTGTTATGAATTTCAAACCACAAATTGTGAAAGGGGAGGAGTAATATTCATGTGTTTCAATGATTTCCCCGTTTTCCATTCTCACTAACATCTCTACTTCCATTATTTTTGGTGATGTTGGGAATTTTCTACTAAACTTTTGGGATATAAAAGAATGTATAGAACCAGAATCAAAAAATATTTTATATTTTCTTTAATGAATAATTATAGTATATGTCCCCACATTGTTTTCGAGGTTCGCTTCAGTATTTGTGATAGAAAATTCTCTCCCATGCTACCTTACAGGTTGTTGGATTCCTCCAAAACCCCTTGCCTTAGAGAACTGGTTTTTCAAGTGCCCAAGTTCATTGTAGTTAATGAAATGAACATCATGTTGAGGGTGAAATAGAGTGTTCCTCTCCTCTTTCATAGCTTCGGGTTTTCCTTGTTAGTAGTTTATGGCCAGGTTCTCTTCTCTTCCCCACCTAATGCATTTCCTTGTCCCCTTCAAAAAAAATTCATTGTGCTTCTTTCCGCACCTTTGGAAAGGGGAGTTCTGTATTTTCATAGCACCGTTGGATTTATCCATCCGACTACTAGAATTAAATTAAACCTTACTCTACTTATCCCTAGTATTCCCCTAATATTATCCGATCTCCATTTCAACTTTGATGGCACATCAAACAATTTCCTCATAGCTCTCAAATCTTGGATCACCAGGTCTTTTATTAGGCTAGGTTTTCCCCAAAAAATAAGTCTTCAACCTTTCATTCATGGGTAAAGACCAAGATAGATGAATATTGTTCATGACTTGTGAATTTTTCCTCATACGCTCTAAGGGATTTGTCTTCTTTTTTTGTGAGGGAAAGGAAGTCCCTTTCCATCTTAAGTCAGATGGTGCAAGGAAAATATTTATCCAAAAACATTTTCTAGAAATACATCCATTCCAATTCCTATATCTATATTACTTAGTCTTTGTTTTTTGTATCAATTTCCACCCTGGATTAGCTTCACCTTCCATATGATAAGTAGCCAGAAAAACATTATCTTGTTTGAAACATTGATGGATGGAGGATATCATTCCAATGCAGTTGATCCATTGTTCTCCGATTGATGTATTAGACGACCCATTAAATGTAGGGGCATTTGTCTCATGAATCTCTCGATTGTGGATTTTTCTTTCATAGTGAGGGTTTAATGTTCCTCATTACCCATGTTTCTATTCACAATATCAGTTAACTAAGAGAGAATCATGACAAATTTTGGGGTTCCTGCTCCCATTAGACTAGGAATCTCATTAGAATAGTGATCACATTGATCTTTGCATTAGTTGTTAGCCTGAGTCCTCCTAGTACCGGCCATTGGATAGAATAACAGGAAAGTTAGAGGTAACACATTAAGGGTAATCTAAAGAAAAAAGGGATAAATTATAATTTACTTTTATTTCTATAACTTATGAATTTATAGGCTTCAATCTATTTTATCCATGATCTACATCCCAACATATATTCTTAGGGGAATTTTTTTATTCCCTTAATAATGGTTTATAATAAGCTTATGAATTTACTAAATCATATCCCACAAGAATGTCATAACCAAGAGTGCAGCAAGGCCCATTTTCATGCACCGGTTCCCATTCGAGTCTAGTTCAACATGGTGTTTTTGGGTTTTACCCCTAGATGCATTTGTGCGAGAGCTGTCTCTACCTACTCGTATACAAGAAGTGGTGTATTTTCTTGATAAACCACTTACTCAATACTCACAAAAATTTAGGGTTGTATTTATTATACGTAATCTTATCCCTTAGGCATTTACTAGGGTTTTTCTAATCCTAATACCAAAAATAACTTAATCAATCCTATGGTAACAACTATAATAACCCTAATCGTTATTACAAACCTAAATATGATTTATTACATAAAATTACAATTACGACTACTCTGAGGATCAATAGGTCTAGTTTATTTGGAAATTAAGAGCATTACATGAAAACATAATACATAAAATACAACATCTTTATTGAAAATGACTTTTACAAGACCATAACATTACTTTATACTTAGCATTGCATGGGATAAACTAAGGACATTCATAAAAAAGGGTGAGATATAATTACCAGTAAGTGAGTGAACAATGAATAACATGAAGAATACAATACCTTTTATGAACTAACCGCATCAATGGATCATAATATAAATAAGAACATAAATGCATGATATAGCATGATTATCATAACTAGGAAATGTGGAAAAAACATATAACATGATATTAGCCTGAAAAAAAGGCTCATTTCTCATGGAGCATGAGTAAACCATCATTTCACTTGAATTATCATGATTAAACCCTCATTTAACTTGAATTATCATGATACTAATCATTACCCAATGCATTGGAGCTCTATATGGGAACATCGTTCTTAATCATTTCATTTCATGCATATGTGTTCCGCGCTGATCATACAACATGGTTTCATTAAACATCATCAATTATTACATGTTTAAATAATTTGGAATTAAAATTTGAAACTCTATAATAAATTCTTAAATGTGAATAATTTTTAATACCCTTGATAGTGAAATTTGTATGGTATTCATTACACAATGGCTTTGGCTTGGAAAATTGCGGTGCAATTTCTACAGCGTAACGACGTGACATAAGAATTAAGAAAAATGGTTGATGAAATAGAAATGGAATATCATCAAATGTACATGAAATGGACAGTAAAGGGGTCATATAGAAACATTTTCCAATATATTTAATAGAATTTAGATTCATAATATAAAATAATGTCTAGAATGTAAATGAGAAGAGACAAATTCCATACATAATTTTGGCATGGTAATGGGTCTACATGGGAGGGATTAATGAGAGAGAAAGGGGTATATCATCATTAAAACACAATTAGGTAAGTATATGAGAGGTTATAAATCATACCCCCACATTTTTAAATGAAAATAAATGGTTATATTAACATAAGGAATCTCGGAAAAAATTGAGAAAGGAAGAAATCCATTACAGAATTTCAGCATAGTAAGGTAAGTGTTAAACTGAGGGAGGATAAATAATCCCACATTAAAATAACATTAAATGGAATGTAATAGAATTATTATAAAATAATGAAGTTATAACCATTCTAAATTACATGAACTACATTCAAATACAATGCTTGAATTTTAAAGGAGGATAGGAATCCTTTACATGGAAGTGTGATCACAAAGGCTTTGGAGAGGATTTAGAGAGGCTTCTCAGGAGCTTGGTGTGCCTTGGGACGATTATTTGTAGAGGAGGTAATAGGTTGTCCAATATTAAAATGGTTTGAGTGAAGAGGAATGGGATATTGAGTGGGTTTATATATGAAGAGGGAATTAATTATTATTTAGGTTTTGGACACTACACATTAAACTAATCAAAACGAAAAACCATCCCATTATTTTTTCCCATTTGTTTTTCTAAATTGGAGTGAAAAAAATACTATTTTATAATTACAATGGTTTAACTTATTAAAATATTAGGCTTCATTATGTGGAGGTGAGTTGAACTCTCAAGGAAATCATTTTAATATGTTAAAATATTTTATATGTCTTGGAAGGTCCACTAAGGCACCATAAAATTAATCAAACAAATAAAAATTATTTTAAAGGTAAAAAATATATTAGTCTAGAATACCTTTTTTAGTTTTTTATTACATCAGTATTGTGTCATTATGATGTTAAAAACAGATTATATATTTAAATGGTATTTAAGTTTTACCAAAAAATTTGATAGTCTTATAAAATTATAGAAAGTTCACCTTTAGATAATTTCAAAATCCTTAATACAAAAATAATATTCATTTTATTTAAATCATTTTCTGATTATGTGAATTTTTACTTTTAAAATAAAAAACAAAATTTATCGAGAATTTATGGGTTTTGACAAAAATAGATTTCAAACCTTAATAAAAATTAAAATTGTATTCATAAAAAATTATATGATCATTCATATTTAATAAAAATTGATTTAGTAATAATAATTTATTAATATATTATTTAATTTAAAATCCATTATTTCATCAAAATATATTTCTTAATTTAATAATAACTAAAAATACTATTTTTTCCTTTGAAAAAAATTTACAAAGTAACAATAATAAAATGAATGTATATTATTTATTCTATAAAAAAATAGTGCACATTATTATAGTTCTAGGGTATTGTTACATAACCCCATATAGCACCCGCATTATACCCAAGGGTAAGGTGTGTGATGGTGAGATACTCTTGGGGAAGCTCTGATAACATCGTTGGAGTGGTAATCTCTATTAACATCCACATCACCCGTATGCAGTTCTGTTCAAGCCTAACATGTTTAATCTCATTTTGGGCTTTGTCAAGAGCGAAGCCCAATGATGCTACCTTCCTTCCGATCTCTAAAAAATGGGCTTCAAATGAAAAAATTCTACTAGATGGGGTCATCGCTTCCTTTGTCTGAGTAAATTTTATTTGTTTTAGCCCTATATTTATGTTGATAATGTGATCATTGTACAACAGCTATATAACAAATAGTGAAAATAATAAATAGTATTTTAAAATCCAAGAAACATAGAACCATGGAAGTTAATGTGTTTTATATAACCATTTTACACAATATTACATTTAATTGGATGAAGGGGAATTTTCATTAATAAAAGTTTCGGTCGTTACAATGTGAATGTCTTACATTTCAGATATGCTTCCATTATTGTTTTCTTATGTTCTCAGAATCCATAGGGGATATTTAATCATGAAAAACTCAATAATTTACTCAATTGATCTTAAGTAATTATTTTCAGGGGTAAAATATCATCCCACTTAAACATTACAGTACCCTTTGATTTTTATTCCAGCCTTTGGTGGCTAGGTCCTATGCTTGAGAAACCTGAATGATACTGTTTTGGTGGTTGAGTCAGTAACATTACCAAATGGTATGAGTCCACAATATTATGATATTGAGAATGGAACTTGGGAGTATATTGGATATAGGACTATTGGAACTTGAAAATTTACCCATAAATATGATTGAATCATATAATTATGGTAGAATATTATGTTAGAATGAGAATCCATGGATTTTATCATTTTCTATTCATTAGTCCAAATTCTAAAATCTCAGGCATCTTAATATGTTTCAATATGTATGCACCAGTATGACTACATGAAATCTCTTATAATTTTTAATTTTTGATAATGATATAGATGGAATAAATTTGAGGATCATATTACCTAATATATTAACAATAAATAAATATTATTTTTTTTCCACTATCTCCATTATAATTAAGAATTATATTTCAATAATTTCTTTTATAATATACTCAAATTATGTATACTAATTTCTCTAAAATGAGGTTTAAATCATTTTTATTTTTTTTAAATTTGTATCAAAATCATGATTGAATAGATTAATATGATAAAGAAAAGTGTCTTAAAATGATTTTTAGAAATTAATAATTTAAATGAGGAAGAGCAAAAAAATTATACTGGGTTTTTGTAATACGATTCTCAACCCTGGGTGTTTTTTATTTTTAGGATATAGATTTAAATATAGTTAGTTTTTTAATATAAATAATTCTACATCAATGACTACCTCCAACATAGCAATAAGGGTAAAAATACTATGCCAGTAGGTAATGAAATTTGGTTGATCCTCATGTCATGGAAGGACTTCAACAATTTCTCCAAGTCATGGGTAGGGGAGCTCTATTAAATAATCCTATTACATTAGATATTATGAAATATTTCCAATTTCATTCCTCTCTAGAATTTTGGGGTGATGTTTCTCTTTATGAGTCTATAGAATAGATCAACCACCTTTATCAAGTCTTATAAATCAATGAGAATACCAATAATCATTAAATTGGGCTAAAAGTGTCATACATGAAGGGTAGTCCACTGATTCTTAGATGTCACTCTAGAATTTTAGAAGAATAAAGGGTTAATATAGAGTAACTCACAACTGTTTTTCTACGAGTATTTTAATCCTAATACCCTATGTAGGGTTAAATAAAAAGAATATATGAACCTTGAACAAGGATTAATGGTTGTTATAGATCACACTACCATGTTTATATATTTTCTTCTCTTTTTTCTATATATAAATTAAGATGAGAATCCTAAATTGAGGCACATTCAAATGGTATTAAAAAAGCATCATTTCAGATGTTGGTTATTCATTTGAACCTACCTATATTCTTGAATGTGATGATGAAGGTGGTTTTTCTGAGAATATATCTATGGGAGGATCAGATAAAGGTAGATCATTGCTTGAATGAACTATGGGGGATAGTTCGGTCCAAAATAACAATGGGAGGAGATGAGTATGGGTGTCTCCGACTAGGGGGTCTAGAGAAATAGAGCACCTATGAAGCCTAGATTAGGAAAAAATTCTAAAAAGTATTTCTAGTCTGTGATCATATACTATTGTAAACTAAATTACACTGTATAATATATGATGTTTCATTTATGAATCCAATATGGCCATATTTAGTGATTTTTCAACGGTGGTTAAATTTATATCATCATTCAGTGACCTCAATAGACTCGAGAATGTCAAGAACAATCATTGTATTTGTCTACTATAGGTATTATTTTATATGTTCAACGGATCTAGTATCCATCTAAAGGGCTATAATTGTACCAATAAAAAGTATGGTTGTTCCAATTATATGGAAATACAGATTGCGAAAGTAATTTTTTATCTCTATGGACCAAGTATAATAAGTGTTTTGAGGTACCATTATAAATGAAAATACTTTTACCTCTTTCATTAAAAAACAATGTAGTAGGACTCTCATTTTGATATAAAAAATGGATGATAATTTTTTCTACATCTATGGTGTTATGTCATTTCCCACCTTATTATATATATTTTTGGTGAGGCTAAAATGGTAGTCAAGGATAAGTAGTATCAATGTAATCTTTAATGTAAGTGTTTATTCCTTAATTCCACTATGTTAAAATATATTTATTGTATTGGGAATGTGTTTTTCTAATGATATTCCTTGGATTATTATTGATATTAATGTTTATAAATACCCTTTTTTTTACTAATGAAAATACTTTATGTGATTTTTAAGATTATATTTCTTGAGAAATTTATTTTATTTTTCAATTATTTTCGGTTAATGTTTTATATATTGTATTCTAGAAGTTTTTTTTTGAGAAATATGGAATCACTATTAATACCCTACATCTTAAAGGGAATCTAGGGTTTATAAAAATCCCATTCATAAGGAACCATACTTTTGAACCCTCTATTTAGAGTGAACATAGGGATTAAGAACCGTATGTTTGGAGAAAAGTTTATATTAGGAACCATACTTTTGGTATCAACCCTACATTACCAAAAATAATGTATGGTTTATTAACCAAACTTTTTGAAGCCTACTTTTTGCTTCTAGCCTTACATTCAATGTATACACTACATCTGACTCAGTCAACTACAATGTTTAAATATAATAAATTTCCCATGATTTCTACAATAGTCTTATGAAAATTAATATCTATCTGAAATATTTTAAATACTAATTCAAAGTATGTTATTAATTATATTAAACCGTTTATATTTCTAAATGAATTTTTTATTTATTCATGGTGTTAAAATTTAAATTCGAATCACGATGAGTGGTTTTATTATCACATTTATCTAGCATTATTTCTGGGATATATATCAAAAAATTTAAATACCAATAGTGGTATCTTATGAATATTGTTGTGATTTTTATGGATAATGATCTCTATATTGTTAAAAGATAAACACTTTGGAGATATGAAAGTTTCTATCCTTTTCGTTTTTTAATTCATGTTTCTACTACTAGAATCATTCTGTTTCTATATCTCTTTAAAAATTATCTATAAAAAGGACTGACTAAAAATTATTTTTTTATTATGATAACCTCCCTTTTAAGGGTAAAGGGAGAAACCGTCATGACATCAAAGACATAAAAAATAAAAAAAATACCTAGTGATCAAAAAACTCAAAGAAAAACAACCCACTCTACATGTGAAAATCCCCTCCCAGCATCAAAATACATAAAATCCAGCTTCCAACTTCCACCGCAGATCGGCTAGTTGTCCCATGAAAAAATCCATGGGCCTGGTATCGATAGCCATAGCCATAACCTCTCAAATATCCAATTCTGGAAAGTGATGGTATAATGGAAACTCTTTACCCTAAACCGCATCTGGAGAATCCTCAAGTAGAATATCTAATTTCTGAGTCCCCTGAACTGCAGATCACTGAAGCCAAAGAAAAATACATCACCGATAAACCAATGACAATGAAAAACCAACCACTGAAAACCACCACTGATTTGAAACTTCAGCCTCACTAAGTTTTCTATCATCAAATAAATTAAAAATCAATTCAAACCACAATGGAATCCCTTGTGAGAAGCAAACCAAAAAACAAAATGCATATTCCATTCGAAATTAGAGAACACCAAAACACCAGGAACCCCAGCGAGCGGAACTTCTAAAATGGCAACATCGGACCTCGATAACCACCACCTTGGATAACCTTAGATCACAACAAATCACATCATACATTGCAGAAACTCATGAACAGCTTGAAGGATAATAAATATCCAAGGAACCACTCCCTAACCAATAACAAATCCTCAACCAAAACTTAAAAGCAACAAAACAAACTCAAACTGTCCATCACCTCAGGCCATCACGAAGACATCAAAAGAAACCACAAACCGCATCCAAAACAAACAATGATAGGAAAAGAAAACAAGGTTAGAAAACTATCACCAATCACACTGGAAGGAAGTCCCACCACAAATCCAAACTCCACGCCCCCAAACAGAATGCTTGCGGAATCCAAGATGAAAATGCAATACACACACCAGAGACAAGGCGACAACCCACAAGCCGTAGCAGTTGGATCTCGGCCATGTACCGTCATTGTGCCATCGTGGGAACCCAACTCGGCGAAGAAGGGATTGGGAGAATAATCAGGCCATCAAAGGTGAAAAAGGTTGAGACAACCAAATCTGCAGAGCACGCCACTACAACAGGGATCCACCTCCACGAGCTCCCGAGTGCGAGGACAGACGTCGTGCCAACCCAAGACGAAAGAAGGAGGCGGCAGCGAGGGGAATCCCTAGATCACGAAGCCCCTTACGGGGTCATTTTATCCTCTATCTGTAATAAGGAGAAGATCAATTATCTATCAGTTTCTGATGCAGTGATGAGTTGAATTTTTTCTCAAAAAATCATCCAGTCTTGTTTTCTCAATGTATCAGATGTTGTACTCAATCATTGTCATGTATTATATTATAACAATAATATTTTGATTTTGAGGTTGCATTTAAACGAAACAATCATTTTTAAAGGTATCAAATACCTTTAATCATTTTTATAGTTCGTATGATAAGATAATCTATTTTTGGAAAATCAACAAGCTCGCTGATGGAGTGTTGGTTTAGTGGACTAGGGGATCATTATTCCCTAAACAACTATAATAATTGAGGTTATATTCTTCTTTATTTTTTCTATATAATTTTTTTTTAATGAAAATAATGATGCATATATTTACAACATATGAAGATAGATAAATATTGATTCTAAAAATATTATTAAAAGGAAAAAATTCAACCCCCACCCCATTAAATTTTGTGTCTTCATATTAATCTGACCTAACAATTACTATGAAAGGATTGAATTTTGAATAAGCTTATCAACTCTAGAATGGTTCATTCAAGGATCTTAACAATGATATATGTATATGTTTGACCTCAAAGAAAGAATTTCAATGATCAGATCTCCATAATTAAATAGATAAAATTATGGATGTTGGTAATAAAGAATGATTATGTATTTAAATTATATATATTTTTGAAACATATATGGAGTTTTTAAACCTTACGAAATTCCTACATAACAAAAAACGTGGGATCCTACTATGGAAGTTGGATATGATGTCATATCAAGATACCTGAATACTACTATATCTGTACTTTGTCTGAAATAATTCAATTTTTTATCATAATGTTTTAGTTCCAATGATATGTAGAAAGCTATAATAGTTTTTATTTAAGGAACAAACAATGTCAAGAAATTAAGTTAAAAACTGCGATGTTTAGATTTCAAAGAATTAAAATAAATGATGCATAAATAATCACTCAAATGAATTGAAGATTGATTGAAAAAGTAAATGATGTTATTTTCTAAGATATCTAATTTCCCACCTACATCTGTCATTAAAATGTCTTGGAGTTTTATCCTCTAAACGGAATTGAATATCCACTATAATTAGACAGTAAACTCATATAAAAATCAAACAATAGATGAGTTGATTGGAACTATATTGATGTTTTAAGTAGATATTAATGCTAAATAAGAAGATCATACAATGATAAAAAGTGAAAATATACCCTTTAATGTTACAGCTTAAAAATATGAGATTAAATCAAAAGAGGAAGTTGGGTCCTCAAATGATTCTGAATGCTCTACCTCTAAAATGTAGTCAACTCATCCAGCCAGAAGATTTAGTATTTTTTTTAAAGAGAGAAATATTCCAAGATACATTCAATAATTTCCAAAAATTATAGTTAATGTCTTAAAGAATAAGAATATTTAAAAGTAATAAAATGGGGCATATAAAACCATTTTTACAATACCTAAATGTGGATAAACTAAAGGTACAAAATAAAGAAAGGAAGTATCAGATGAAGAAATATTATTAGTGTAAATGTAAGAAAGATATGAAGGATAATTGAAGTATTTATTGGGATTGTATCATATATTCACAATATAAGTTAGAAAAAGAGCAAACCAATGTAGAAGAAAATAAATACTTTTTAGATAAAGAGGAATAATATGTACAATCTTATTATTCTTATGCCTATGACTATAAAGGTTATTATAATAGTAAATTAGATTCATAATGGTCAATGCCTGAGGAAAAATGTGAATATTTATTAAAAAACACAAATCCCTAAAGAATATAATTAATTTTATCTTAAGTGAAAAATATGTCATGCTATGATAACACATTGAATTAAAAGAAACATTTATTAAATCTTCTCCAAACTAAATTGTATATAATAGTAGACTTAAAGAGTTAATTTATAAATTAGTGTCCTATAAGAGAGCTTCTAATATATTAACAATGATAGAATAATCTATAAATCAAATTCATAGTAATTTTTTTTAAAATGGGGATATATTGAACACTGGGAAATGGAGAAAAATATAAATTATATATAAATTTGTTTATACCCAATTAAAAAAAACAGCATTTCTAGGGTCACATATATTATTGTGAAATTAAAATACATTATAATAATAATTTTTTTAAAAAAAATCCCCAAATATGATTTATAAAAAGGATTTTATTTCTATAAGTATTTTACGATATAGACATCTAAAGTTTTGTAGAAATATGGAAGAACTAGTTACCCAAATCCATAATTTCTAACCCAATTGGAACTATGGTAATTTGGGTACCAAAAAAGGATTTTATTTAATGTTTTTTAGGTAAATAATCTTATGAATAAAATGATCATGTTGTTTAGATAGTGAATTAACAAAAATAAAAATAGAGAATCTTCCAATTTCCATAAATTTTAAAAATTTAATGTTGGCATAGTTACCTTTATTGAAAATGAAAAAGGTATAAAATTATAGTTAGATTGGTTAGAGATCCAAAATCAATTATGATCAGTAAAGTTCTACATGTTCAAGGGTTCAATCAAAATATGATAAGAATATCTCGACTCTATGATGACAGTTTATATAAATTTATCTAATAATGACTGATCCATTGTTAATGTTAAACTACTTTTCTTAGAGCACTTAAAACTGAAAACATTTATTGTTTGAGTATTAATTCTTTGTGTAAATAAAAATTTAACTCTTTACCATTTGAGAAAAATGAATCCTAGATTTGGTATTGGATACTTGGACAATGTAATATATTTACTCTATATAAATTATCTTAGAAACAATTAGTTTATAATTTTCATAGTCATAAATTTGACAAGGGTGTATTTTTTGATGTATTCCAAATAGGAAAGCATCATAAGTAATTTGTAAATTCAGTTAACAAGGTTTCCATATCTAAACCGCTAAACTTATCCACATAGTTTTTTTGTACCGATAATAATGTTAATTGTTATTATGATCATATGTTTTAGTTTTTTTATGTTTTTTATAAATTTACTAAGGTTATTTTCTAAAAATTAAAATTGATTTTTTCTATATTATTTGGATTCAACAAAATTGTTCAAAATAAAAAATATTTTAAAAGATTTTTATTTAGAAGTGATCATATAGGAGTGTTTGAGAATCAATAATTTAACTCTTTTTTCTCATATATGGGTATTAAAAATAACATCTCTACTCCAATAACACCTCAATAAATTAGATATATAAAAATACGAAATAAGGTTATTCATGAAATAGAAATAACTATGTTAAATTTATATAATATTCCTACATATTTTTGGGTAAAAACTATTAAAACAGCTATTCATATCAGGAATAGAGAGTTAATAGGACCTTTTCTTAAATATATATGATAAGAGTTATGGAATAACAAGAAATATAAATTTAAATACTTTAATTCTTTTGGATGTAATTTTAACCTCATTATTACTAAAGAAAACCTTGGACAATTGGATCTAAAAGCTGATGAAGGAATATTTCTATGATATTCTGATACTTCTGAATCCTTTAGAGTGTATAATGAAAATTCAATTATAGATAAAGAATCTATTCATGCCAGTTTTAATGAATGTAATCCTTTTTATCATAGAAAAATATATGATATGAATTTATCAATTCATTAAAGAACATCAGACAAGAATCTCCTAGAGATGATTTTGAAAATAAATTATAAATATAATGAAATTCAGTAATGTTCATAAAAACATTATACCAGTGAACAAATATTGTCTTTTCTATATATCATGTAATCTTAAAATATTTTCCTTTGGATACTATTATAGTAGATATATGTACAAGAGATAAGACTAGGAAGAGTATAAGAAAACTAGTCGAATTCTCTTCCTTACTATCTCATTTTGAACCTAAAATCCAAGAAGAAACATTGGAATATAAACATTGGATAATAGCTATAAAATAATAAATTAACTAATTTAAATAATACAATGTTTCAAAAATTAGATGATAGTCCATGAAAATATCCAACAATATGAACTAAATGGGTTTTTAAAAATAAGAAATATGTCTAAGGCATAATTACAAGAAATATGGAATTATTAGTAGCCAAAGGATATAATCAAGAAGAAGGTATATACTATGATGAAACATTATACCCACTTTCATAATATGAATAAAAAACAATCCTTTTAGATTATACATCTTATATGAATTTTAAATTATATTATATGGTTGGAAAATATTATTTTTTAAATAGATATTTAGTGGATGATGGCTATGTTGAAAAACATAAATGTTTTGAAAATCCTTAACTAATTTTTTTTCAAACATACTAAATATCATTATGGCCAAAAAGAAGAAATAAAGCATGATATAAAAGATTAAGTTCTTTTCTATTGAAATATGACTTTTCTATAGAGTTGGAAGTTCATAATCTCTTTAATAAAATTGTATATTCTGGTATTTTATTAGTAAAAACAAATAATGATGATATTATATTTGGTTCAAGTAATAAAAAACATTACAATGGCTTATGAAAAACTTGTGAAAATTGAATTTGAAATGAGTATGATTGGAGAATTAAATTTATTTCTTTATTTTCATGTATACCAACAGGATTATGGGAATATTTTAAATAAAAGTAAATAAAATATTGATTTTTTAAAAAAATTTGGACATGAAAATAGTAATTCTCATACAACTCTCACATATAATAATTTAAAACATGATTTCACTGGAACTGGGAAACCAGTTGATAGAATCTCATATATTGGTATGATTATTAGTTTTCTATATTTTACAACCACTAAACCAAACATTATGATTTGTTTTTGACTTTATGAGTGATTTAAATCAAACCCAAAATAATAATATCATTCTATTATTAAAATAAAAAATAAGATATTGAAAAGAAGCTATTTTTAATCTTTACATTATATAAAAAAATATGATTTCAATTTAATTCAAAATTTATATGTTGATTTAAGAGGTTGTAGGTTAGATATAATGAGTACCTACGGATCCTTTAACATTTAAAGAATGTCCCAAGATTATTTGTAATGTAATAAGTAATATTCAGTTGCATTTCCAATTAATAAGGAGTAATATATTTATACTGGAAGTTATTGCACACATGTTTTCAAGATAAAACATATAATTTTAGAAATTTGACATTTTTTTAAATAATATCTTATATTATATGATAATTAAATTTAAATTGATATTTTTAAAAATCCTATTAGTCAATCAATTACTACGAATATTGAAATACAGCCTCATTTTCTAAAATTCAATTTTCTTAAAGGGAACATATCTTTGGAATTTGTCAATAATGAATATCAACGTGATGATATTTTCACTAAACAACATCCCATTGATTTTTTTATTTATTAATGGGTATCAAGGTATATTAAATTTTAAATGATATTATTTAATTAATATCATATTTTTTTGTTAAGATTTTACATTAATAATTTTTATTTATTATATTTATTAATTTTTTAAGGTTTCATAAGTTATAAATCTGGGTGAAACATTAATTATTTATTTAGATTTGTGTTTTAAATAAATTATTTATTTAATAGTCTCTTAAAAAAGTGACCTAACAAAAATTTCATTTCCCTCATGGTTACACTGAATAATTTGGCTCGAGAAGTTTAACTGATGTCATGAAAACCATATTAATTTTCCTTTTTTCCCTTTCATCCTCAACCTCTCAACCATTCTTCCATTAGAGATCTAAATTTCTCTTCTAAAACTAAAACAAGAAACTCAACCCTTAAAAATTTCTATTATGGGTAATTCAATTAGAAAAGAATATAATGGTCTAAGTGAATATAAGTTCCATTGATCTCCAGGATCTAAACAAAGAGTCCTTCAAGGAAATGTTTTCAATTATTGGTGGTTGTTTTGTAAAATTATAATGTTAATGAAATCATTGTATTTTTAATGTTTCAAATTTATTTTCAACTATGAAAATATAGATTACGTTTTAAATAGTGAAGTGAAGGATTTTTATGATAATGCATAGTTTTCCTTTGGAAACACTCAGGATATAGTCTCTTAAAAGGTAAAAAATATTGTTTTTTCTACAGTTGAAATAGCATTAATTTTTCATTGTTCTTGTCAAGGGTTTTTTCACATATATATTCGTTCAATTAGAGATAAAGAGACAAAATATGATGATATTATGTGTTTTCAATCAGCATCTACCCTTGTGAGTATGATTCTTATAGAATATCTTGAAGTTTACTAGATGGTGTTGGTCAGGATTATTCAATCTTTTATAGTACCCAGGATAGCCGATAGGGAGAAAATTATTTTTCCCAACATATATATCATTTTTTTTGTTAATATAAATTAAGATGAATTATTCTCAATATATGCTAAGGTATATGAATCATTGTTTTCAGAAAGAGTCTATAATGTATTTTTATCCTTATAAAAGGCTTGATTATATATTTTTGAAAAAAATGTATAAGATCTGTGAAATTCATACTACTATCAGTTGTCACCACAACAACATTACTTATATTGGAACATTGAAAAAAATTATTTTCTTTTACAAAAATATAAAATGAATTATTTTTCTCTTAGTTGCTGACGATTGAGAAGACTATAGTGCTCATGCTCAATGGGATAAAAAAATATTATTGTATACATGATCAATGTGGATTCATGTTGAAGATATTGGGGAATGGATAATAGAATATTTCATAGTAATGATTGGGTTACTGGTTTCGTATAGGTAGGGACACTGTTTGTTTTCCAGAGTTAGTATGCATATGCGGATGATAGATACAGGAATATATGGTACAGACGATGTCCTCTTCTTTTCAGTTCATTTCTAATTTTCTTCTAGGTTGGAACAGGTAGGGTCAATGTCTTCTCATGGGTCATTACAATGTCACAAAGGGAGACCACAAGAATGCTCAGTGATTGAGAAATTTCTTCCCCTGGTCTCTCCTATTTCGACGTTTTCCCATTTGAGGTTCTATTTTTTTTCTAGGTCTGAAAACTTCATTTTATGATTTTCTTATGCTCTTTTGGCCTTCACCTTCATGCAAGCCTCCATTTTGGGTTGGTTCGAATGTTTCCTTGGAAAATTGTGATGGTTATAGTGGATCTGATAATGGAGTTTTGGATCTTGGATGTTCCTGATTTTGGTTCTCACTTTGCCTCATTCATGTCTGTAATGCTGGCTTCCCATGGACACTCTGCCTTTTCTTATTTTATTTGTGTTGATGCAACATGTTTCTAAAATGGTGGATCCCCTTGGACATGCTATCTTGGTTTGTTTTTCTTGTCCAGTTCTCACTTAACCAATAAGTGATTTCAAAATTATAAAAAATTAATATTCAATCATAATTGAATATGTTACTGAAAAAATGGTTAAAGTGTAAAAATATATATAAGCGTTGGAACCCATAAAAGTGGTCTCCTACAATATTTAAAATAAACCTCAGGATAATATAGTAGTTCAGTCCTTGATCAGAGAAATAGAAGATGAAAATAGCATATGGTTCACTTATCAAAAGTTGGCGTTAAAGAAGTTTATAGGCCAGTTTTTGAAGAAAGAATAGAAACAAAATTGTATGATTTTTGTTTTGAAATAGTAGATAAACCATGTGTTTTAGTGTCTTCTTTTGAATGAAAAACAAAAAATTTAAATGATAATGAAAATCATAAACAAGTTTAGGTTAAAAAGAAAATTAATAAAGTAAGAAGTTTCATACTCTATTAGGTTAAACTACTGAGCTCGGTGATAACAAATTCTTCCTTTTATTTAAGATTAATTTGAGAATCCTTTTAGTGAAACTAGTGAGAAAACATACATTTTGTAAAAAAATCCTCATTTAGTGAAAGTATTTAATGGCAAACAATTCCATTGGTCAAAGTAGTAAAACATTCTAAAAAACTAGTAGACGAATCTTCGGATTCTATTAATTCTCATATTGAGGATTTGGATTGAAACTAAATCAATTTAATGAATTCAATAGTAATTTTCAAATATTGTTATATGTTTATAAAAACTATTATGATTATTTGAAAAGTTTAATTCTTTAAGAGAATATTTATGATCTATCCATGATCAGATACAATGTATGGGATAAAAAAATTAGAGAAGATATTTCGAAGCTTTTCAAAAAAAATGTCTTGCCGAATTAGGAAAAGCATATAATATTAAGTTTAAAAGTCTAGTATTAGAGAATTAAATATTTATTTTGGAATTAAATTTTAATCAATAAAATGTAGTTCAAGTAAATAAAGGGATTCTAATTCAAGTTATCTAACATATATAGATTTAATAAGGATATTTGAATCTAATTCAGATTTTTTTTCTATATTAAATGATCATATTTCGAAAAAATAATGTTATAGTATTCCACTTCACACACTCTTGTACAATCAGATGGATCTTCTTAAAATATTGACATAAGATGAATCAAGTATTTATAATCTTATTAAATTGTTGGGTGATATAATACATAGGTTTTTTAGTAAAAAGATAATGTCCTAGAATATCTAGAAGATGATTTAGTTGAATATATAAAATTTCATCAAGAATATAAAATGATGATAATGAAATGGGTCTGAACCCTAAATAAAAATTTTGAGATATTGACGGTAGAGATCAAGGTTATTATTTCACACTGTTCATGATTCATTTTCATCAGAATCCTCATCTGAACCAGAACCTTCACCCTCACCTAATCCTTCCCCTTATCCTTTTAAATTCGAATTTATCATGTAATCAAGGAAATCTTTTACTGGAATACATTTATATACTTTATTTCGTATTTATCTATCAAAACATACTAAATTTTCAGGAATCAATTTGTCTTAACATATAAAAACAATCACTTCTATTCTTATAAAAAACTAATTGTGTTATATTATATATTTTATACTTACTTTTTGATATCACACAATGTGGGTGAAAATTAAGTACGTAAAACTTTCTTATTCTTGTGACTATCATTCTCATTCATTATAACTATGATGTTAAATGGGTATAAATTTGGAATTTAGAGAACTTAACATAAATAAATCTACATTTTATAAAACCTTAAATGAGAAATATAATTTAAATTATTTCTCTATTATCTTTGTGATCAAAATTCCTCTATTTTCTATGGGATTTATAATCAAAAAATGGGGTATCTTTTTTCATGTGTCATTCCAATAATATTCTTTGAATTATCAATAATTTTTATTATCAAAAATACCCTTGTTTGTTTTACTAATGAATGAACTTTAAGTGATTATAATAGTTATATTTATTGTGAAATTTATATGGTTATATAGTAATATCATATTAAATTTTTATAATAAGTATTCTAGACATATTATTTATAATTCTATAAAAAAATTTAATACCATACTTTTTATGTATAATTTAAGGTTTGTGAACCCTATGTTCGTAAGTAACATTCTTTTTTAACAATACACTTGGAGTAAAGGTACGAATTAGATACTCTATATTTTTAGTAAATGTATCGATCAAGAACCATAATATTGTTTTTAACCATATGTTTGAGGAACTAATGTACGGTTCATTAACCAAACATTTCAAAGTCAACCATACACTGTCAACAATACCTTTGGCGTCTACCCAACATTTGAATCAGTCAATTGTGGAGTTTAAATACAAGGTATTTTAAGAAAAATTAATGATATCACTATAATTAATATCTCTTTGTAATATTTTTAAATATTCATTAAATTTCATGTATTCAATGGATTAAATTATTCTTATTTCAAATTGAAATTAAGATCTTCTCAAGGTGTTTAAATTAAAATTTGAATCATGACAAGTGGATTTATTATCGTGTTTTATCTAGAAATTTTACTTTTTTTCTATATAAATTGTTCTTATTAAATACCAATAGTTTTATATTTTGAATAGTGTATTTCATTTTATGTGAAACAATGTATCTGTTGTTAAAAAAATCTACACTTTGGTGAAATACATATTTTGATCCTTTTTTTTTTCTGTTGTGTTACTGCTACTATAATATTTCTATTGCAGTATTTATTTGAAGATCATATGAAACTGGGATAACTTCAAAACTGTTATTTCACGAAAAAAATTATGAATGAAGAATAATACCCATTATCTATCAGTTTTTGTTGTAAATGTGAGCTAAATATGTTTCTCAAAAAATGACCACTTTATTCTCATAGTATCAACTAGTCTTACGAATTCATGGTGGAATGCTAGATTCTAACACTAAGTTTGTATTGATAAGATCACTATAAAATAAAATTTCTTGTTGTAAGTTTTAAATTCTTTCACTCAGTTATAGAGGTCTTAGGATAAGTAGGACTATGCTTTTTTATATAGTATTAATGGAGTAGACTATTGGAATATCTGTGCCATAAACCACTATAAAATTTGTTGTATTATTCTTCTCTATTTTTCCCATGCATGATTTTTTTAATGAAAATTATGTTTAATATCATTACAAGAAACAAAGTGGAATAAATCATGATTTATTAAAGATTATTAAAATAAAATAATCCACGCCCTCTTATGCTTCCTCATATTAGTCTGACCAAAAAAGGACTTTGTAGTGGACCATTTCCCAACCAATACTAAATTGAGGTTATCAACTATTAGAGGTATTATTATTATGTACTATAATTTTTTTAACCCAATGTCCCATATTAAATATCTTCCATGGGGTGAATTAGGGTGTATTTAAATTTTTTTCTTTTTCCAATCCTCATGTGGTAAAAGACAATTTGAATATATCACAATGATCACAAGAAATCATAACACAAATGTAACAAAACAAGACATATAAGTATAATTTATTAATTATGTATTTATATTCTAAATAACCACTACTCTAGTTGAATAAGATTATAACTTTTCAAAATGCTCACTACTCATCCAAGGTTTGGACACTTTATTTCTTCCACTCCCTACTTTCTAGACGGTTATAGATATATAATCGAAATGAATGTTGTACTCACAAAGATATCAATAAAAAGTATAATACCATAGAAAAATCAGTTTTCTCAATGATTATCTAATCGTCACTTCTATATCATAGATGATATTCACAATAATCCATTTTGAATTTCATATTCAGAATTAAAAACTCAATTATTAAACAACTTTATCCATTTCAAATATATCAATTGAACAATCTCTAATTGAATCCCCGCCATTGAATTCAAAAATAGTAGTTAATAAATGTTTAAAAAATACCAAACCTTCTTAAAAGTGCCAATTCACCATGCATATTAGAATTATATAGTAGTCTATAAATTCATAAAACTATTTCTGTAATGACCTATGTATTTATAGAATAATAATTTTTTCATTTATATTAATATTTATTAATGAGATATTAATTTTAAATTTAATGGGATTCTTTTTCTAATAGCATACTCAACTCACAACAATGGGTTTCATTGAAATCTTATGTTACACACAACATTGAGTTATACAGAAAAATAATATATTATTATTATTTTAAATTGTAGTTAACACATAGTCATTTATTGGTGGAAATTAATAGAACAAACTAAAATATTATTATACATTTTTTAAAATATCTTAACATTTATCCAGAAAAATATTGAGAGTTAAAATACTATTTAATCTGATTTTAAGCATGAAATACTCTAAAATATTTAAAATGTCATTTTATAGCCTTTTGATGGAGAACCCTTTTTAAATATAGATTTTTACACCTTTATATGTTCTAGTCGACAAAAAAAATCTTTTTATTTTGAAAAGGAACATCAAAATTTACATTGGAGAATTTTTTGGTAGTTTTCTGATAAAGTTTATTTTTTAATGAATAGTGAAAAAATACTGCATTTTAATTCAAAATAGCCTTTTCATCTAATTTATTTATTTAGTTAGATTGTAATTTTAATTGGTTTTATAGTGTATTTGGATTATATTTTTATTATTTATTCCAATGATGTTCATTATAAGTTATTTCACAATTTAATTGGATATAAACACATGTCAATCTTTGGGTAGTTTTTACTTTTAAAAAAAAGCTTTTTGGTTTTGACAACCAGAATTAATTTTACATTAATTTCTGCAAATTTTGTGTTTTGAATTTTGAAAAATGGATTCCATATTTGGAATCATAATGTCCAAATTTTTTTAATAGTTACCTTTAATTTTTGCACATTATGAATAATAACTTCAGTAATTATTTTATTTACCACGGTTAAAGGGTAAATCAGATAAATAAGGGTAAACAATAATATTATAATAATATTAAACTACCCTAAAAATGTCCTAATACTATTGGATTAGATATTTTTGACCATGGGAATCCTTGGGTAAATTTTGGGACCCCATGGTCTACATGGGAGTGATAATGACATTATATAATAGTAAATTGGATGTAAAAAAAATATAACCCAAACATGTATCTTTTACTAAAAAATATTTTATATGGGGTTATATAAGTGATACCCTTGACTATAAATATTAATTAAAAATCTAAAACTATTTACAACATCATGGTATTTTATTTGCAATTTTTATTAATCACATAAATAAATATATTGATGACACAATGATGATGTAGTGATTACCTTATTAAAGAATGATTTAAATAAATGAGATTATAAATATGAAAATAAGTTTATTTTTAACCATTTTTATTCCGCCCACAAATTTTAAGGATGTGTATGATTTGATATATTTTAATTAATTATGTTTTTTCTAAATAAACAAGTTTTTATATATTTTTAAAATGTCATGATATGAATAGTATAAAAATTGACATAAATGAGTTTTAAAAAAAATTACTATTTTATTAAAGGATATAACTGTCCTAAATAACTAAGATTCGGCCAAATGGATTATATAATGTTTAAAGTATCATTAATAAATCACTGTAGGTTGTATTTTTGTTTTATAGAAATTATATTAACCATATAGTATGAATATAAAACAAGACATTGTAAAAGATAAATTAGTTAGCTAAGGGTAAAAGCTAAAAGATAAGGTTAAATTTGTGACCAAGACGTGTTTAAAACCTATTTGTTGAGAGTTTTTCAACCCAAAAGCATCGTATATTTTAAATAAATCACTTTTTGACCATTTGAAAGCTAATTTAATTTTAAAAAAATAATAATATTTCAATACCTTCCTAAAGTGCCCATCCTCCATCTTATAAAAGGGCATCACCTATAACCATTTAATCACACAGCTAAAGCACTTTGGATCGTCAAAATTTTACAAAAAAAAGATCCTAAAATCCATATTTTTATCCTAGAAGCCTTACCTTTGGAATAATTCAATTAATGAAATCCTTTGGATCATCTCAAAAGAAGTCACCCGATATAGAGGTAACATCTTCTCTCAAGTTCATTTCGTTAATTTTCCTTATCCATGCCCTATGATATTATTATTCTTTGATTACATAAAAACATCAGTATACTTAATATACTATTATTTTTTATTATAAGTATTCTAACTACACATACATACACCACTATCTAATGGATACGAACATATTGTTTCTGTGTACGAAAAAATGCTGCCTCACGAAATGATGATTGCTCGATTTTCCCCTACCACCTCTCATGGTGGCCATTATGATGGAAATTTATTTATATGCGATGCATATTATATTTATATAGTCTTTTGTATTATTTATGTTTCATTTATATCATACCTTTATTCTTTCCATAATGTGTAAATACGATAATTTCATTTGAGGAAGTGCGGACTACCGCCCCCTCAAAATGATATGACTCATTCATTCCATACATTGAATGTATTAAGGATGGAGTAATTGAAATTATGTAAAATATATAAAATATGATATTATACTGGAATTATAATATTCTTATGTATAATTTATTTTTTATTCCTTTAAATATGAAAAAAGAAATGAATGTAGCGTTCATGCCTACGTACGGCTTAAAGTCTCCATGAACGGTGCATTTCATTTCTTATCTCAAAATTTAATGGACTATTCTAAATTAAAATATACTATCTATATAATCTACTTAAATCCTGGATAATATAAGTGAGATTATGTACTTTTGACTACATGTACAATTTATAGCAAAACAAGACCATCTTCAACTCAAGTACCGAATATCGACAAAATGATAGATATTAACATAAATAATTACTTAATTTTTATAATATGGTAATAATTTATATAAATTGAATAATAAAAATTAAAAAATTTTCTAAGAAAGTATAAATTACCTTAATCTTATTACTCTTGAATAATAAGGAAAATACGTGACAATTCAGACTCAATGTAAGGGAACATCTTAACCCAATTTCCATTCATTGGGTTGATCTTCAACTTCTTGATTATGTTGTGATATGATTATGTGAGAAATTAACCTTGTTATATTATCTAGTATTTATACTTTATTTATGTGTATTTATACTTAATACACATAACCAATCTGTTTGATTAACAAAATGATCTTTTGTAAGGGAACATTTTACCCTCATCTTTCAGTCAAAGACATCTTTTATGTTATGTATTTTAATTTAAACTTTCTTATGTTTGGGTATGTTGTTATATATCCTTATTTATATCCATTTTATGTCCATATGATTAGATACCCTTTTCATTCTAATCAAATTATTTTATAAATTTGTAAGTTTTGTCGTTAGGCCGTCAAATTTTCTTAATAGAATTTCCTATCATTGGGTTTGACACATACTTTATTGATTATATAATGCCAAGATTATGTGTGAAATCACTATTTATATATTAATGTTATAATTTCCACTTCCCTTTGTGTGGATATACTGTTTCTACACATAATCACCCCATTGAAAAATTCTTCCTTCATTTATACGAACTTTGTAAGGGACTTCATCTCAATATCCTTAAATTTAGGCATATTTTGGTTTAAACATGACATTATTTTATATGGTTTATAATTATACCATTTTCTTTGAATTCATTTAACATTTTTCAAAAATCATAGATTTTTTCAAAGCATTTTACTAAATGAAAAAGGGAATGTTTTTTTTTAACATACACAGTGACAATAACCTTTCAACCGCTGCGAGCATTATTTGATAGTTAGCTTACCTAACAAGATGTATTATTTTTAAATGGAAAATAAATACTATAAAAACATTCTATGTATTTTGGTATTTAAAGTGGTTTTTATTTATCATTTATTATATCAATATCTTTAAATGATGTATTCTAATTGAAATGTGGAAATGTTATATTTCTTTTATGTTTGTTTTATGTGTTATGAATATGTTATAGTTCTTGGGAAATGTTTACATATACAGGTGGTTCTATGATAAACATAGGGTATGTGATCCCAAGATATCTCATGAATTCATTGGGTGACATGAAAGAAGTAAACATTAATGTTTCTCCTAAGATGATTATGTGATATACTGTGATGGGTATGCCAAAGGTAACTCCCTAGGTAGTTGTTAAAGCTACAATGTAAGTATGTTATGGATTCCACAAGTTACCTTTATGATTAATGATTTCATTGTGTTATTCATTAATCTTATGTTTTCATGATGTATGTGAAAGGGATTATGTTTTATGAGTGAAAATTATGATTTCATTGATTTTTGGGTATTGATGGACTAATGTTTTCTTTCCTTATTTTATAACCCTTATGGATATTTTTATGGTCATCCCAAGTTTTTGAAATTCTTTTCACATGTTATAAGGAATGGTAGGAGAAAGGAAAAAAATCAAGAAGATTTATATTAAGAAAATATTTTTTAAAGGAGTTTTTTTAATGTCAAATAATTTGATAGAGTCGAAGTATCTAATTTTTAATATTTTCGAAGTAATGTAATATTTATGGCCTAATTATCTAAAACAATAAACATAAAAAGATACTCAATTTTATTTCTTGAATAAACATAATATTATGTAATGTTTAAGGATGGGGTCTTTTAGTTGGTATTAGAGGCCAGTTTAGATAACTTTAGAGGTTAGAGTGTTATTTAAGCATAAGTGGCATATCTATAATGGTTTTTATATTAGAAGAATTCATTATTACTTTAGATAAATTGATTGATTTTAAGATTACATGAATAATTTTATCATATTGTTTACCCTTCTCATAAGATATTATATGATTATTTTACTGACATACTCACACTAACCTTTTTGGTTTAAGTAAATGGCTAGATCTAGTAGACACCAAAGTAAAAATAGATGAGAAGAAAACTGTGGTGGTTTTCTGAATATGAAAAAAAAATGAAATGGGTGCTTTAATGAGAAATCATGTGGTTATTATCAACCTACTATCTAGAGTAATTATTGACCAATTGAACTTTTGTGATGATTATAAGGCATCATATATGTGAGAAACAAATCCCTATAAAAGTTTAGTTAATAATCATAAAGGTAAGTATATCCAAAAACCTATGTGTCATCTATGTTAAAAGAAATACCGAGTAAAATACATCAAAGGGATAGAAATTTTTTAGATGTGGAAATAAAGATCATAAATCAATAACCTTCCATGAAAAAAGTAATAGATCAGTTGACTCCAAGAAATGGAAAGAATTTCATTCTAAGGGTTCAACTGAATGTTTTAAATGTTGTATGCATGGTCACTAGGAAAATAGAAGTCCTGTGAAAAAGGTTCAGGAATGGGATCAGAAGGAATATACAGATATATGTTTTCAAATACCTAATTCCATTCCAAATGAGGATGATGAAATGGGCAATGACCTATGAAAGGTATGGATTATTTCTTAGGTGATGTTTTGACATTATTGAATCTTAGTATATGATTCGTGATTTTGTTTGAAGGAAAAAGGTATTAAGGAATAAGTTATAAAAAATAGTTATGTAATCATGAATAATATCGGATGATTAATATTTCTAAAGTTTATAAAATTCCAGAGTAATGTTAGATATCTAAGTGATGAAATGTTTAAAGATATTAATTTTCTCTTGTTAATGTGATTGCTTTGGAAGAATTTTCCCTCATATGTGTAACCCTGATGTTTGTTATGTGAAAATTATAATTAAGTGTGAATTATCTTTTCATATGTGTATATTTTTGTAAATAACTATTTGGGTTTATATGACCTTTTAATTTGAGGCAATTACGGGTTATTACTTTATGGGATGAAAATGATAGGTATGGGATTACATTGGAAGCTGAAATATGTTATGATTATTTTTTAGTAACTTATCTCATTTTTGGGAATTTTATAAAATTATATTGTTTTTTGGAAAAGGACAACACATAGACAGTGTGTCAACCCATCACATCGGACAAAGTTGCAGGAATCGATCCCAAAACAATAGTGCGACTGGGACTTGTCACCTATCACTAAGATATATCAATTATCAGGTTTGTAAGACTTATTATTTTTAGTTAAATTATTTATTGGATTAAGAATATGTTTATTTTGGGAACTTATGTTGTATCAAATGGATATCCTTAGTATATGAAAATGATTTGGTGATTAAGTGATAATCATTATTTTCGAATACGTTTTCTCTTTTGGGAACACTATATGCCTATGGAAAATAGAATACGATGGGATTTTGTTTGAGTTGTAATGGTTGAACATCATTTTGAAATAATCTAGGAACTTAATATGGACAAATGGTGATTCGGGTTATTTATAAAAATTATTAACCTATCATAAAGAATATGGGATTAGGTTGATTATATTTTAGTATGATACTTTAGGAGTAGTCGATGTTATTTATAGATAAATGTTTAGATTTCTCTTGGGATACTATGTGATCAAATCCTTATGAATTTTGGGTTTCCATCTTAGATTGAATTATTTTAAAGAATTTTAAGGGCAATTATATTTTGAATGGTATTTGGTGATCATTGGGTATTGTTTGTTGTTTTTTAATGATTAAAGGTTTATTATTTTCAAAGGATTATCAGATGTTTTACTAGAAATTTTGGTTTTTTATAATTTCTAATGATATGGGAACTATATATTTCATCTTTTGTGGATTAGGTGATTCTCTAAAAGTTATTTCTTTAACATTAGGGGTGACCAAGTCAATCTTAAGGACTAGTCGTTTGGAGAGAAGATGAGTTTGTGGAAGAAATTTATTAAGGGATGAAACTCAACGTGAAAAGTAAATATATTTTCATATGTTATTAATCAATCTCATGATTAAATTTATCAACTTTTTGAAAAGGAACATAAAAAAATGTTGTTCATTCACTTTTCCTACTGGGTAATCAAAGACCGCTTAACCTGTGACAACTGGGTCCTGGTGACAGCACAGACACCCCGCCTTAACATGGCCGCCAGTTCTTGGCCTACCAGGTACACCCAGTTGCCCTGAAAACATGTGGGGCCCACCCCAGGGTCCACCCACATGCCTAAACGAGTCATATGACTAATGACAGTTCCCACAGTCCAACACTTGTCCATTACAGTGTGCTATGTACTCACTCACACACACCCTGGGAATTTCCCAAAGGTCACCTATCCTGATCACTACTCCTGGCCAAGCACGCTTAACTGTGGAGTTCTAATCAGGAAGTCACCCGAAAAAGAAGGTGCACCTGGTTGACATGAGTCATATCATTTAGTCATTTAACCCTTTATCATTTGGGGGTTCCAAAATCACCCCCCTAGATCACAACGTCCTCATTGTGGGCCCTATATCTCAAACCAGGCAGTGCACCGCACGTTAAGGCTGGGTTCCTCCTCTGATACCAACTGTAGAGACCCGAATATTGATGTACATGGACATTACAATAATTTTGCAGAATACATAACAAAAACAGACACATAAGGACCGTAACAGTTTAGTGTCTTTGGAAACACAGAATGTAATCTTCTAATCGTTGTGAATGATCTTCAACATATCCCATAAAGATCTTCCCCTGTTTGGTTTTCTTACCTAAAACTTTTCTTTAAATCCTGGGGAAAAGAAAACATACAAAGAGTGAGCTCAAATTCTCACTAAGGGTAAGCATGCATAAAATAAAACAAACCATATACATTTGAACTTAAAAACATGACCATAATGTTTAAACAGGAAAATCTTGAGCAATAAGATAAAACATGGAAGTACATAAGGCATAGATCATAATGGTACATAAATCATGATAAAATAGCATGGGAATAAAACATGTAATTATGGAAACCATTCAGCACTTGTTATGATTTCCATAGTATCCAAGGCATTGCTTCCAAGACCATCTTAGTGGACAAAGTCCCTTTCTGAATCGAGTTCACTCCTCGTTTCAGTCCTGTAACACTGAACTGGATTAACTTACCGTTCCATCCATGTCTATCTCCTGAGATATAAATTTTTACACAATGCATTGGAGGGAGATATAGGTCCCACCCATCTCATAAGGAAATAATTCTTACTTGTGCCACAAAATAAACATACATCATTCATAAAACCCCAATAAATAAAATGGGTTTCATAAATATCATCCCATCATCACATAATCCATATAAAATAAATGGATATCATTTTATAATACGAATAGTGAAACCATGTAAATCATAGAGACATTATACTTGACACATACACATATGAAATAATGTCATCTTATATGAAAAAATTGTTTTGATAAAACACTTGAAATGAATTCTGGAGGAAAATATCCTTTCTTATTTCAAAATCAATTTATTTTCACAAAATGTCATGCAATATTAAAAGAAAGATAATTTTTTTGAAAATAGTCTTGAAATATTTTGGAGGAAGCTTCATAAAAATAAGGCTTTATAAAACCGTAAAAAATCCGTTCATGCCATATAAAAAAACATTCTTCTCATACTTTTACCGGAAAAGTCAAAAAAGTACCTCGTAAAAGAAATATTTCATTCATACAGTGTAGTAAAAGTAAAAAATGGGTAAAAAGGACATTAAACATACATGAAACCATTTTTAGGAAACATGGACATGGATGAGAACAATAACCCCAGTAAATACTTACATATAAGCAATCTCGGATAAAAATGAGATTTGAAAAATTATCCCTTACCTTAGGTATGATATGCTTCGTATGTATCTTAACCTCCATTATAATGATTTAAATAATGTCATTGAATTTTTACATAATCATCTTAATTGTTATGATATCATATATGGTTCATTTATGACATTATATTACCCGTTCTTCTGTAAATTCATGTTAATGTAGCATTTTGGGTAAAATCGTTTCATTTATGGTTTGTGATTTGACTTGTAATTATTCATATGATTAATTAGATCATGATTACTTAATTCCAAAATATAAAACATGATTTATATATAATATATATTCAGAATATACATATATATAATAGATCGATAAATGGAAAGAAATACACTGTTCATGGAGATGGTAGGTCGTACGTACATATGAATGATGTTTTTGTTTCCTTATTGAGTTGAATGGAATTAAGTAGATGACATAAATATATATATACATAAATCCAGTAGCTTTATAATGTCATATATTTCATTATTATTGCTTATATATACTTTAAAATCATTCCTTAATGGTTAACATGAAGAATGAATCTCATCGCGTCGTGGAGACGGTAGTCTGTACGTACGGACGAGCGATGATATCGTTTCCATAATTATTGAATTGAATTGGAGTGGATGATACAATATATCAGAATCAGTATGATGTTATAATAACTATTTTTAGTTATTCTTTACACCATTATACCCATCCAAGTAAGGTGGTGTTGGAAAAACATATTACACCACGGCGTGGAGACGGTATTCCGTACGTACGCACATGCGGTGATTTTGTTATCCGTAGGATGGATAGAAGGTGTAATGGGGTTGTTTTATATTTATAATAACATATCAATATATGAGGTATACTGATGTTATTACTTTATAATGAAACAACTAACGAAGAAGGAGTAGAAGAAAAATGGAACTTGAAGAAAACGGTAGATGGTATAACCTCTTTCTCGAAGTGCCTCTTTTAAACTTTCTCGTAGGGCACTATAATTGGTCTTTGAAGAAGACCATGACAAATAGAATATTTCTAGGGAAGTGGAGAATAGAATTTGGTAGGGTTTGGCTGATCTTGAAGTCTCAATGTGGTGTGAGGAAGAGAGGGAGGATGTGCCCTTTTATAAGGGAGGAGAGGGGCACCTTTGGAAAAACAAAAAATTTTATTTTATTATAAAGTCATATTCGGTTTTTAATAGCTCAAAATTGATTTATTTTGAAGCTAAGGTGGGGATGGGTCTAAATACACTCATAAAATATAATTTAGACAAGTTTAGGTTTCTATTTTAAACTTATCATTTAGATTTCACTTTAAGTTTGATAATTTAACTTTTACCGTGTCTTCATGTTTTCTTACACTATAAGGTTAATAAACGTACTATAACAAGCCAAACGAACCCCATGTTGTTTATTATTAACATATATAACCTTATCTATGTCATTCGGTCGATCCTTATATTTTTAGGAATATAATAACAATTAATAATATAATATTTGTTTTAAAAACTATTTTATGTCAATTTTGACACGATTTGGTAATTGATTTTTTTGAAACTCATAACAGAATGATTAGTTAAAAAAAAGTTCATTAAATCAACAATAACAAGTTATATTAACATTTAAAATTATTTTAATTTATAAAAAGTCTCAAATTACATTTATTTTGGGTATTTATAACATCAATTATGTCAATATTTCATTAATAATATAATGACTGCATCAACATCGCGTCGTATATAAATTAAATTATTTTAATTAGAAAAATTACAAATAAAATACTATAATTTAGGAAATCTTTTTAGATTTCTAATGAATATTTATATTCTAATTTATCTTATATATAAGCCTATATTAAATATTCTTTAGTTATTAAACTTTGATTTTAACTATTTTAACCCTTCTTTAAATAAATTAATAATAAATGTCCTAATCTAATCCAAGTGGGCATAAATGGTCATATTTTATTCCTAAGGTTTATTTTGGTCGAATTACACTTATCTAATAGAATTAGGACATGTTTTAGGGTAATAATAATAACATTTTTACCCTTAATTACCCTATTAACTTTTAACCGTGGTAAAAAAAAGTAAAAAGTTACTATTTGCCAAAAATATATTTTCATCTCATTGAACCAAATTTTAGTCCTTGATATTAACCGTGTTTCTAAAATTTTCGAAATTCCACACACAGAAGCGGTAAAATTATGTTTTATGTAAATTTGCAAATTTTTCTAGGAGGTGGATAAAAGACGGTGAAAAGTTCAATAAAATTATTATATATCTAAAATTATTATAAAATGACTCCAATGAATTACTTTGATCTTATAAAGGTATTATGTATCAATTTTGACCTATAATGAAATTCAATAAAAAAATAATTATTTAAATAAAAAGTTCGTTTTTAAATAGTAACCCAGTGTTTTCACTATTCATCAATAATTGAAAGTTTTCAGAAAAATATCAAAATTTCACCCTAGGCTAATTTCGATATTCCGAATCCAAAAATGAAATATATTTTGGAAGATAAAATTTATAAAATTTCAAAAAGTGGGTATTAATATTCATAATGGCTAGTTATAATAATATTTTAATAATATATTGTTGTTTAGTAAAACCCGGTATTGCGTACAACACACGCTATCAAGGAAGGTCGTGATTGCATGTAATGCAAGCAAGTTAGGGTTGCGTATTGTGAAATACTCCTTTGTTGTTTCATTATAACATAATCCAACCATTTTTCATTTATACATTAAATATATATATATATATATATACTCAATGTTGCATAGAATGACTATTATCAAACGAACTTGAAATTTTGTGTAACACAATATAAGAATAGTGTTGCATATACTGCAACATAATACGGTGTTGCGTATAGCACAAGATAATATTGGTGTATCGTACAACAATATATATGAAAGAAATTAAAACGAATATATCTTATAAAATATTGGGTTGTTACATAACCCATCACTATTTTATGGTTTTCTAGTATTTAACTTTTTCCATGTCATGTTTTTTATCACTATCTATTAGAAAATGAAACTTAGTTTCTCTCCCATATCATTGTTTTCCTACATGGAATCCTAGTATGTGCAATCATAGGTTACATTTGTAATTCTCTTTCTTTCTATTAATGTGCTCATTGTTTTGACTATTTTCCGATGTGGGACGTTCAATGATGTTTCCCAGCCCAAATTTAAAATTGTGAGGATGAAATTTCAAAAATAAGGGAAGGATGTATCGACCCAGGTATTTATAGAATTATTCATTTTTCATTTATATTAATATTTATGAAAGATATATTATTTTTACATTAAATAGGATGCTTTTTCAAATAGCATACTCAACAAACAACAACGGGTTTCTTTGAAATATTACACTGCACACAACTTTGGGCTATGTAATGGGTCTCCATCTACACAGTCAAAAAGACGTCTTTTCTTTGATTTAATAATAATATGAGGCTTCATCCCCATAATTTTAATATATATATATATATATATATATATTATTTTAAATGGTAGTTAAATCTATGTCGTTGTGTTGGTGGAAAAAACTAGAAATAACAACAACACTGTTATACATGTTTTTTAAATATCTTTACTTTTATCCAATAAATTTCAATGTCTTAATATAATAGTGAATCTGATTTTAAGCAAGAAATACTCTTATATTTTAAAATTTTCATTTTACCACCTTTTGATGGCGAACACTTTTTAGACCTAGTTTTTAACACCATAATATGTTATATTTGAAAAAAAATAAACTTCTTATTTATAAGTAAAACAAAAATAAATTACTTTGGGTAAATTTTTTGAAATTTCCTAATAATGTTCATTTTTTAATGAATAGTGAAAAATTATGCATTTTTAGTCAAAACTACCTCTTCCTATAATTTATTTATATAGTTAATTGTACATTAAATTTGTTTAAAAGTTTAATTGGAATATATTTTTATTCTGTAATTCAATTATGGCCATGGAAAGTAATATCAAATTTTAATTTGAGATAAACGCATGTCAATCTTTTGGTAGTTTTTACTTCTTAAAAACAGGTTTTTGGGTTTTGACAACGATAATTAATTTTAAATTAGTCTATGAAACTTATGTGTTTTTAATTTGGAAAAATAGATCACATATTCATAATCATATGGTCAAAATTGTTTGAAAAGGTACCTTTTACGTTTTGACATTATGAATAGTAACTTTGGTAATTGTTTTATTTACCATGGTTAAATGATAAATCTAATAAATAAGGGAAACAAAATAATATTATAATAATATTAAACTACCCTAACGCATGTCCTAATCCAATTTTATTAGATATTTCTGACCATGGTCATCCTTGGGTGGATTTTGGGACCCCTGAATCCACATGGGAGTGATAATGACATTTTATAAGAATTAATTTAAAGTAAAGAAAAATAAAATATAAACATGTATATTTTACTAAAACAATTTTTTTATGGGTTAATATAAGTTATATCATAGACTATAAATAGAAATTAGAAATCTAAAAATATTACCTACATCGTTATATTTTATTTGTCATTTTTAGGCATCAAATAAATAAATATATTTATGACACAATGATGATGTAGTGAATACATTATTTATAAAAGATTTAAATAAATGAGATTATAAATATTAAAATAATTTTATTTTAAAACATCATATTTCATCCACGAATTTTATGGATGATTATGAATTGTTATATTTTTATAAATGAATTTTTTTCGAATAAATCAAGTTGTTACAGATTTTTAAAAATTCATGATATGAATAGTATTAAAAATGACCTAAATGAGTTTTTTGAAATAAATACTATTTTATTAAATTATATAATAGTCCTAAAAATATGAAATTAGGAAAAATGATATAGATAATTTTGAAAAATACATTAATGAACCACTTGAGGTTCTATTTTCATTTAATTGCAACTATATTAACCATATAGTTTGAATATACAAGAAAACATAGTAAAAGTTAAATTAGTTATCTAAGGGTTAAATCTAAAAGATAAGGTTAATTTTGTGACCTATAATTGTCTAAAACCTATTGGTAGATAATTTTTGCGAACCAAAATAATATTATCTTTAAATAAGTGACTTTGTAACTATTTGAGATTGAAATAATTTTATAATACAATAATATATCAATAGCTTCCTAAAGTTCCCCTCCTCCCTCTTATAAATGGGCATCACCTCTACCCATTTAATTACACCTCTAAAGCCCCTGGTATCGTCCTGATTTTTCAAAAATAAGATCCGAAAAACCCTCATTTCCTCTTATAAGGCTTACCTTGAGAATAAAAAAATTCAAGAAAGCCTTTTGGCTCATTTCCAAAAAAGTTACCTCATTTAGACGTAACATCCTCCCTCAAGTTCTTTTATATTATTTTTCTTCTCCACTACCTATGATCTTATTATTATTTTATTAAATATCAAAAATAGTATTTTCAATATAATAGAATGTTTTTATGAGAATTATTATAATTACACTTACACGCACCTCCATTTAATGGATACGAACACAATGTTTCTTGTTTACGGCAAACTGTTGCCTCACAAAATGATGATTCTTCGATTTTCCCCTACCAACTCTCATGGAGGCCATTATGATAGAAATTTATTTATATGTGATATATATTATATTTATATTTTCTATATTCTTCTTTATTTTTCATTTACATCATACCTTTATGATTTCCATAATGTGTAAATACGATAATTTCGTTTCAGGATGAGCGGACTACCACCCCCTCAAAGTGATATGACTCGTTCATTCCATACATGGAACATATAAATGATTAAGTTAATGAAATTATGTATCATATATAACAAATTATATTATACTGATATTATAATATAATTATGTATCATTTAGTTTTCATTCCTTTAAATATAAAAAAAATGAAAATAACTTTCATTTGTACGTAGAGCTTACTGTCTCCATGAATGTTGAATTTCATTTCTTATCTACCAATTTATGGACTATTATAAAAACATATATACTGGATATATATGAAACTTAAATCATGAATAATATTCTAGATACGATGTACCATTTACTACATGTACGTTTTATATCAAAACAAGTTCATTTTGGACTCAAGTACATACTATCGACAAAATAATCGATATTAACTTAAATAAAAATGTAATTTTTATAAAATGGTAATTAGTTATATAAAAATAATAATATATGATAAAAATGTTTTTAATCAAGTATAAATAAACTTATTTATTTTTTCTTAAAGAACAAGTAACATACATGACAAGTCAGACTCAAGGTAAGGGAAATTTTTAACCTAATTTCGATCCATTGGGTTGATCTTCAACTTCTTGATTATGTTGTTATATGACTATGTGAGAATTTTATCTTATTATATTATCTATTATTTGTACATTATTTATGTGTATTTATAGTTTATATTGAAAATCAATCTATTTGATTCATAAAATTTTCTTTGTAAGGGAACCTTTCACCCTCTTCTTTTAGTCAAATACCTTTTTATGTTATGTCTTTTAATTTACATTTTATTTTGTTGGGGTATGTTATTCTTTATCCTTATTTATTTAAATTTTATATAAAATGAAGAGAGAAAATTTCTCTCTCATCAACTCATTTTAAAAATTTGTTTGTGACGTCATTAGGCTGCCAAATTTTCATAAGAGAATTTCTAAACAGAATTTCCTCTAATTGGGTTTTACGCATACTTTGGTGATTATATTATGAAAATATTGAGTTTGTAATCACTATTTATCTATTAATGTTATAATTTATACTTCTCTTTTATGTGGATATAATATTTCTACAATAATCACCCCTTGATAAATTATTGTGTCATTTATATGAATTTTATTAAGGGATTTCATCTCAATCTCCTTTCATTGAGGCATATTTTGGTTTGTACATGACTTTATTTTATATGGTGTGTAACTATACCCCTATATTTTATTTCAATCAATAGTTTTCAAAAGTCATATTCTTTTTAGGAATATTTTTACTAAAAAATGAAGTGAATGTTTCTTTTTAACGTACGCGGTGACAATGACATTTTCTCTACTGAAAGCATTATTTGATATTTGGCTTCTATAACAAGGTGTATTTGTTTTTAAAAGGAAAATAAATACCATATACCCTTTTTTGTATTTTTGGTATTGAACCTAGTTTTTATAAAGGATTGATTATGTCAATATCTTGAAATTATATATTGTGATTGCAATGTTGAAATGGTATCTTTCTTTTATGCTTGTTTTATGTGTTATGAATATGTTATGGTTCCTGGAAATTGTTTACATATACAGTTGGTTACCGGATAAACTGTGGGCAGGTGAGCCCGAGATAGCTCTCCAACACATTGGAAAATGTGATGGATGTAAACGTTAATATTTCTCTTAAGAGATTTAGGGAATATACTGGGATGGGTATTCCAAATAGAACTCCCTATGTAGCTACAAAATCTACAATGTAGTTATGTTGTAGATGCCACAAGTTACTTTTATGATTAATTATTTCTTTGTGTTATTTATAAATCTTATGTTTTCATGAGGAATGTTATAGAGATTATGTTTTATGAGTGAAAAGTATGATTTCATTAATTTTAATGTATTGATTGACTAATGTTTTCATTCCTTATTTTATAACCCTTACTGAGATTTTTATGCTCATCCGATGTTTTTAAAAAAAAATCACAGGGTATAAGAAATGGTAAGAGAATGGAAGAATTAAAGAATATTTATATCATGAAAATAATTCTTGTTTTATTTAAGGAGTTTTGTTAATGTGAAAAAATTGGAAAGAGTATAAGTGACTACTTTGTAATAATTGTGATGAAATGTAATAGTTATGGCCTAGATCTCTAAAACTCTATTCCTGAAAGGATCCTCAATGTGAATTATTTACATAACTCAATATTATGTAATGTTTAAGGATGTGGCCTTATAGTTGGTCTTAGAGGTTAGTTTAGATAACATAAGAGGTTAGGTTGTTATTTATCCATAAGTCACATAAGCATAATGGTTATAAAATTAGAATGAGACATATTTAATTTAGATAAATTGAATGAGTTTAAGATAAAATGAATAATTATATATCAGTTTTTACCCTACATATAAGATAATATATGATTATTTTACTAATATACTCACAATAACCATTTTGGATTTAGTAAATGGATAGATCTAGTAGGTACTATAGTAACAATGGATGTAAAGGAAACTATGGTGGCTTTTTGAAAAAGAAACCAATTTAAATGGGATCTGCAATGAGAACTCTTGTGGTTATTCTCAACCAAAAATCTAGATTCATGATTGATCACTTGAACTTTGGTGATTATTATATGGAATCATATAAGTGAGAAACGAATCCGTATGGAACATCAGGTAATAATAATAAAAGGTATGCATATTCAAAAATCTATGTGTCAATGATGTGTAAGGAAACACCTAGGAAAATAAATCAAATGGATGGAAAGATGTTTTAGATATTTTAATGAAGGTCATAAAGCAATAACCTTACATGGAAAAAGGAAGCATTCAATTGACACCAGGAAACAGAATGAATTTATTTTAGAGGGATCAATTGAATGTTTAAAATGTGGTGTTCATGGTCATTACGCAAATAGATGTCCTAAGAATAAGTTTCTGGAATGGGATCATACAGACCATTAATATATATTTTTACCAATACATAATTCCATTCCAATTGAGGATGAGGAAACTGATAGTGACCTATGAAATGTATGGATTATTTTTTAGATTATGTTTTTACATTATTGAATCTTATGATATGATTCATGATTTTATTGTAAGAAATATTTATTACATAATAAGTTTAAAAAATTTTAAGGGATCATGAAGAATTTTGGGTGACAAAGATGTCTATATTTTATAAAACTTGATATTTATTTTAGATATCTAGGTGATGGAATGTTTAAAAGTAATAATGCTCTTTGGTTTATTGGATTAAATTGGAATAATTTTCTCTTATATGTGTAACCATAATGTTTGTTATATGAAAAAATCTATTTGAGTATGCATTATATTTTCTTTTTTGGGTATTTTTATAAATAACCATTTGGGTTTGTATGATCCTTGATTTTTAGGAAATTACAGGTTATTACATTTTCAGATATAAATTTGACGTATGAGATAACATTTGAGGTTAAAATATGTTATGATTATTTTTTTGGAATTTATTTAATTTTTGGGAAAGTTAAAAAATTATATAGTTTTTGAAAAATGAAAACATGCAGACCGTGTGACAACCTTTCATATCAGACAAATTTGCGGGAATCGGATCCACAACCAAAATGCGGCTAGGATTTATCGCATATCACTAACCTACATGAATTCCCCGGTTAGTATGCCTTATTTTTTTAGTTAAATGATTTTATCGATTAATAATAAGTAGATTTTGAGAACCAATGTTTTATCAAATGGATATCCTTATTATAGGAAAATGATTTGGTGATTAAATGATAAATGTTATTTCGGAAGAAGTTCGCTCTTTTGGGAACACTATATGCCTATTGAAAATAGAATATATACTATGGTATTTTATTTTAGGATTAATGTTTGAATTTTATTTTGGAAAAATCTATGTTTTTATTGTGGATAAATGGTGATTTTTGTTATTTATGGAAATTCTTAACCTAACATAGAGAATATGTGATTAGGTTAATTACTTTTTAGTATGAGACTTTAAGAATAGTTGATGTTATTTATAGATAAATGTTATGATTTAGCTTGGAAGAATATGTGATTAAATACTTCTGAATTTGGGGTTTCCGTCTTAGTTTTTATTATTTTAATGATTTTATAGAAAATTGTTTATTTAATGGTCTTGTTTTAACTTTGGGTATTGTTTGTTGAATTTTGGAGATTAAAGGATTATTATTTTGGGGGATTATCTGAACCTGTACTATTTATTTTGGTTATGGTTAACGTATAAATAAATAGTAAATATATAGTTCATATTTTTTTATTATGTTATTCTCTATAAGTTGATTCTAGTGATTCAGGTGTGACCAAGTCATCTTGAGTACTCATTGTTTAGAAAAAACATGAGTTTGTGGTAGAAATTTATTAAAGTTTGAAACAATACTAGAAATATAATTATATTTCCTTATGTTATTAGTCAATATTATAAGTAAATTTCTCAACATTATGAAAAGGAACTTAAAACAAAAACATTTTCCATTCACCTTTACTATTGGGTAATCATAAACCATTTAACCGTTAGCAAGTTTGTGGTTTTATGGTAGTTAACTTTCTCTGTATCATGTTTTTGATCACTCTCCATCAAAACATGACCGTTATTTTCTCTTCCATATACATTTATTACTATATGGAATCCTAGTATATATTATCTAGAGTGAAATTTTTACTTTTCATTCTTTATTTTAATTTGATAGTTTTATTGAATCTTTCTCTAATGTGGTACTTTCAATGAAGTTTCTGCGCCCATTTTTAAAATTGTGGGGATGCAATTTCGAAAAGGGGGAAGGATGTAACAACCCATGTATTAATAGAATAATACTTTTTTAATTTCTATTAATATTTAGGAATAAGATATTATTTTTAAATTAAAGGGGATTTTTTTTAGATAGCATACTCTACACGAAACAATAGGTTTCATTGAAATCTTAAATTTCTCACAACATTGAGTTATACCAAAAAATAATATATTATTATTATTTTAATAGTAGTTAATGTCTAGAAATTGTGTTGGTAGAAATTAACATAACAAACTATATTATTATTATTCATGTTTGTTAAAAATCTTTACTTCTATCCAAAAAAATTTAGAGGCTTAAAATAATAGTAAATCCGATTTAAAGGATGAAATACTCTAATATTTCTAAAAGGTTGTTTTACCACCTTTTGATAGAGAACAATTTTAAAATATAGTTTTTAACACCTTTTTATGTTCTATTAGAAAAAATAAACTTATTATTTAGAATTGTAACATCAAAATTAACTTTGGATAACTTCTGTGTAATTTTTTTTATAAAGTTCATTGTTAATGAATAGTAAAAAATACCGCATTTTAAGTCAAAACATACTTTTAATCTAATTTATTTATATAGATAGATTGAAAATTTAATTGTTTTTAAAGTGTAATTGGATTTTATTTTTATCATTTAATCCAATTGTGACCATTTGAAGTAATTTCACATTTTAATTGGACATAAACATGTGTCAATCTTTTAGTGGGTTTTATTTCTTAAAAACACACATTTATTATTTTTGGCAATGGGAATTAATTTTAAAATAGTTAATGAAAATTATATGTTTTAAATTTTGAAAAAATAGATTCCTTATTTGGAATCAGAAGGTGAAAATTTTCTGAATATGTACTATTTATTTTTTGACATTATGAATAGTAATTTCAGTAATAATTTTATTTACCATGGTCAAAGGGTAAATTAGGTAAATAAGGGTAAAAAAATTCTATTATAATAATATTAAACTACCATAAATCATGTTCTAATCCTAATGTATTAGATTTTTCTGACCATATGAATCCTTGGGTCTATTTTGGGACCTCATGGATCAACTTGGGAGTGATAATGACATTTTATGAGAATAAATTTTAAATAAATAAAAATATAACATAAACATGTATCAATTACTAAGAAAATTATATGGGGTTATATAAATGATCTATTATACTATAAATATTCATATTAAATCTAAATATATTTCCTACATCATGGTATTTTTTTAACTTTTTAGAGAGAAATTAAATAAATAAATTTATTACACAATGATGATGTAGTGATTATCTTATTAATGAATGATTTAAATAAATGAGATAATAAAAATTAAAATAAATTCATTTTAGAACTTTTTATTCCATAAAATAATTTTATAGATGATTATAACTTGTTATATTTTAATTAATGAATCTTTTTCTAAATAATTATGTTGTCATGGATTTTTAAAAAGTCATGATAGGAATAGTATAATAATTAGCATAAATGAGTTTTAAAAAAAATTCTATTTTATTAAATGATATAATAGTCAAAAAAATAGTATATTCAGCCAATTGGATTAGATAATGTTGAAAAGTTCATTAATGAACCACTTGAGGGTCTATTTGAATTTAAATGTAACAATATTAAACATATATTATGAATATACAAGATGACATGGTAAGTTTTAAATTAGTTAATTAAGGGTTAAAGCTAAAAGATAAGGTTAAATTTGTGAACACGCCTTTTCTAAAACCAATTGTATGAGATTTTTTTGACGTAAAATCATCTTATATTTGAAATAAATTACTTTGTTACCATTTGTAACCAAAAATAATTTTATAATAAAATAATATTTCAATACCTTCCTAAAGTGCCCCTCCTCCGTCTTGTAAAATGGAATCACCTCTACCCATATAATCACACCTTTCAAGACTCTTAGATCATCTAATGTTTTCTCACATATTCTCCCATAATCCCTAAATTCTTCATAGAATCCTTACCTTGGGAATAACGCAATTCAAGAATGCTTTTTGACTCATACCAAAAGAAGCTACCCTATTTAGAGGTAACATCTTCTCTCAAATTCACTTCTTTTATTTTCCTTCTCCACTCCCTATGATATTATTATAATTTTATTACCTAAAACACCATTATACTCAATATACTAGAATTTTATTTATGATAATTATTTTTAATACACTTACACACACCTCAATCTAATGGATACAGACATACTATTTCTGTATACGCCGAATCATTTCCTCCCAAAATGATGATTGTTCGATTTTCCCCTACCACATCTAATGGTGGGTATTATGATAACACTGTATCTATATGTGATATATAATATATTCAAATTTTCTCCATGATTATTTATTTTTCATTTACATCATACCTTTATTCTTTCCCTAATGTCTAAATTCAATAATTTCATTTGAGGAAGTGCGGACTACAGCCCCTTCAAAGTGATATGACATGTAAATGCCATACATGGAACATATAAAGGATGGTGTTAATGAAAATATGTAACATATATAATATTTTATATTATAATGGAATTATAATATACCTTTGTATCCTTTAGTTTTCATTCGTTTAAATATGAAAAGGAAATGAAAGTTGTGTTCATGCGTACGTACGGATTTTCGTCTCCCTGAACGGTGCATTTCATTTATTATATCCAAATGTTATGGAATTTTATAAATACATTTATAATTGATATATATGATACTTAAATCATTATTAATTCTATGGAGATGATTTAATTTTGACTACATGTACAATTTATATCAAAACATGTTCATTTTCAACTCATGTACTAAATATCGACAAAATGACCAAAATTAACATTAAATAATTATGTAATTTTTATAACATGGTAATAAGTGATATAAAAAGATTAATGAAATTGAAAATGGTTATGATGAAAGTATAAATTATCTTTATTTTATTATTCAGGACGATCGAGGGACATACTTGACAACTCATACTCAAGGATAGTGAACTTCTTAACCCAAATTACATTCTTTGGGTTGACCCTCAACTTCTTGATTATGTTTTGATGTGATTATGTGAGAAATGAATCTTGTTATATTATCTATTATTTATACATTATTTATGGTTATTTATTGTTAATATATATAATAAATATATTTTATTAACAAAATTATCTTTTCAAGGGAACCTTTCACCCTCCTCGTTTAGTCAAAGACTTCCTTTATACTATGTATTTTAATTTATATTTTATTATATTGGGGTATGTTATTATATTTAATTATTTCAGTCCATTGTATGTCCAAATTATGACATAACCTTTTCACTCTCATTAACTAATTTTTGGAAATTTTAAGTGGCATCGTTCGGCTACCAAATTTTCATAAGGGAATTTCTAAACTCAATTTCCTCTCATTGTGTTTTACCCATAATTTGTTGATTATATTATTCCAAGATTATTTGTGGAATCAATGTTTATCTATTAAAGTTAAAATTTATACTTCCTTTTGTGTGTATATACTGTTTCTACACATAATCACCCCATTGATAAATTCTTATGTCAATTTTAAAAACCTTGTAAGGGACTTCATCTCAATCACCTTTCATTGGGGCATATTTTGGTTTATACACGACCTTATTTTATAAGGGGTATAATTATACCCTCTTTCTTTTATATCATTCATCGGTTTTCAAAAGGGATCTTTTTTTATGAATAGTTTTACTAAATGAAAAAGGGAATGTTTCTTTTTGATGTACATGGTGACAATGACCATTTCAACACCGCGAACATTATTTGATATTTGGATTCCTAATAAGCCATATTGTTTTTTAAAGGAAGATAAATGTATTATAAATTTTTTACGAATTTTAGTGTTGAAAATGGTTTTGAGAAAGCATTGATTATGTTAATATCTTGAAATGAAAAATTTTGATTTCAATTTGAAAGTTTTATCTTTTCGTTATGATTGTTTTTTGTGTTAGGAATATGTTATGGTTCATGGGTATTGTTTATGTATATGGATAATTATGTGATAAATCAACGGCAGGTTAGCCCAAGATAGATCTAAAATGCATTGGGTAATTCAACAGAGGTAAACATTAATGTTTCTCCTAATATATTTAGGGAATATACTGTGATGGTTATTCCAAATGTAACTCCCAATTTAGTTGTGAAATCAACAATGTATATATGTTATGGATCTCACAAGTTACTTTTATGATTAATGATTTGTATGTGTTGTTCGTAAATCTAATGTTTTCATGAGGTATGTTAAAGAGATTATGTTTGATGCATGAAA
Organism: Viscum album; assembly: GCA_963277665.1. NCBI lineage: Eukaryota > Viridiplantae > Streptophyta > Magnoliopsida > Santalales > Viscaceae > Viscum > Viscum album. The sequence continues at coordinate 38,816,722 of OY728129.1, read as the reverse complement.
ATTATGAGTTCATTGATTTCTGTTTGTTGATGGTATAATGTTATATTTCCTTATTTTATAACCCTTATTGTGATTTTTATGCTCATCCCATGTTTTTGAAATGTTTTTCCCGGGGAATAAAAATGGTAAGATAAAGGAATAATTCAAGAATATTTATATCAAGAAAAATATTCTTGTTTTATTTAAGGAGTTTTGTTAATTTGAAAAACATGGATAGAGTATAAGTGTATACTTTATAATATTTGAGATGTAATGTAATAGTTATGGCCTAATTCTCTAATACTATAAACATGAAAAGAACCTCAATGTAAATTCTTTACTTAAGTCAATGTTATTTATTGTTTAAGGCTGGGCCTTATAATATCCTACATCATGTTGCGATTGGTCAATTTCTCCTTAATAATTACCCAACTAGTAGTTGAGTCATGGTGTTATGAGAATCTTTATAGTGTGAATGTTATCCTATTGTTAAGAAACACTAAGTCTAATATCCACGGATCATGTCCCTTTTTAATGACATGTTGTTATATTTTGGTGCTTATAATATTTATACAATCTTGAAACATGATGTGGAATGGTTTTATGCTTCATAGTACAAAACTATTATGAGTTTCAAAATATCATGATCTTTAAATATCGTGGTCTTATAGTTTTTTTAGTGGTAGATATTCACAGTGCAATTTATTGATTCATATTTTTTAATTGAACCTATCATAGTATAGAACTCAACTTATAGAAAAGGATTCTGAAAATTCATAGATTCAATGAATTCACCCAAGTCTTATTTATAGTGGGGCTACAATTTCATGGTATAACATAATTAATATATATATTTGACATGTATGAAACATTATATTTCCTCAAAGTTACCATGACTATCCTACATGACATCGTTAATTCCTATGAGCGTTGGTAAAATTATAAATTATATTATTTCCCAAACATCAATTTCTAGTAAGATGTAGTATAATATAAGTCTATTGTAGATCTTATGGGTAGGTAAGCTGTCCCTAAAAACCTATGGCATGGAATCTTTTTGTGTAGGATTCCTATAAAGATGGTTCAGTTTGGGAAAACTATTTCAAGAAGGTTGATTGTTTTTGTTAGGAATAATAGAGGTACTAGGATCAATTTCGATGATCTGTGGAAAAGATAATATTAATTTTAACTTGGTAGGATATTAAGGTTTAGGCTACGAAGAAAGCGGAGGTCACCAGTTGACTATGATCAAATCTACTAGTTCGACCTATGAGCTAATTATTCATTGATAGGGAAATAACATCAATATATATTAATTAGGCATAGCTTCAGGGGGAGAAAGTATTTTTGGATATTGGTCATAGTTTAATCTTCTCCAACTAGGATAGGGTCTTTCACTTAAATATCATGTGGTTAGGGATGTTGAATTGAATTCGATAGATGATGATTATTTATCCTAATTAGTAACCCTTAAGGTTTCCATATTATGAATTAATGATTTATTAAATTTAAATACAACTACTCTTGATCCCTACCCAATGTATTTTATCCACTCAAGGTAGGATTGAATGAATGAAAATTAATAAATGAAATTTTACCCAATATGATATGGAAAATTGATTTTAAAATGTTAACATACATGTAATGATTTAGTATCAATAAATTGGATGAGTATAAAATATGGATTAATAAATGTAAATCATAAATCAATTAAATACTAACTTGAAATGAGAGTGTAAATGAATGCTACACTAGTTCGTTGATGATCGGTGAGGGAAAATGGTGATGATGAAAAAAGGAATGTTAAAGATGTCAAAAAAACTCATGAAGCTTGTATTAAAACAAAAAAATGGAAGGATAATATGCAATTTAGAGTTTAGAGGATATGGAGTAATAGGGAACACAAGGGGAATGGAAAAAATCAAAAGTCTTCTGCTCTAAAAGGTCTCTAAAATCCTCTTCCCTACTTTTTTATTTATAGTAAATTTTTATAGGTTGTGTAATGGATATTCATGTCGTGTAATGATGATCTGTGTATTCCTTTGATTATTTTGAATATACTCATATCTCACACTTATATCTTCTAATATTTGATGATTTGACTCCTGTCACGTCATCTATCTGAGACTCAAGATGTGTAACTTCCTTCAAGATATATCGTTGGAGTGTGAATTGCATTCAAATATTTCTTGATGAGTATCTTCATCTCATGATTTGTAATAGATTATTCATATTTATTTTCTCAGGAATTCTTTAATAACATAATTAATGTCTTGAACCATGATTGGAAACTGAACTACACATCGTGTAATGTTGTTTCACGATGCGCAATAGTTAATTTTTTTCAATTTTTCTTCATTTTTTCCTTTGTAACTTTGGAGTGCTATTTTTTTAAATTCAGCATATACCATGTGCCTTTTTGAATAATTTATTAAAAATTGTTAACTAAATGAAAACAAAACTATATATGATTTTATCTTACCAAATCCCCACACACTTGAGAAATTTTTTATCCTTAATCAAAAAGATCTCAAAAAGGATTTAAAATAGGTAATAAATTTTGAAAGATGTAAAAATTCATTATATCCAAGTGAATAAAACTATGTTTAACTGGGAAAGGTATTTCCCAAAATCCTCCCTGCATAGAAAATCAATCATGCCACATAGCACATTCATTAAAACAAAATTTCTAATACTAGAATTAAATTCTCTTAACTATTCCTTTAATTCTATAAAAGTTTTCAATTTATCTCACAAAATATTTTTTCTAATCACTCAGGGTAAAATGAAACTATAGTTATGATCATATCCTAAGTACATGCTCCTATCCATATGATTTCATTGGTCGTATCATCTTTACTTTTTTAAAGACAAATAAAAAATAAATCATGTGGTCTTTATAAATTAGGTTCTAATGAATCTGAGGATGTGGAAAGGTGGGTATTTAGTGAATAATAAGCTAAAAACGAGTGTAGGATTTGAATTATAATTCAAGAGTGTCCTAAAAGGTGTAACAAAATAAATCCTCCAATCTAAAAATGTCCACACTCCCACAGCTATAATTAGATCATTGTATATGTCACATAAGTGAAATAATGGTATGATATTACTTTTTTCCTTTTGTATTTTTTAGAATATTGTCCTAGGAAAGATATCACATTCACCATCTAACCACATATAATCCTTTAGAAGATTCATCTATCTAGAAACTGTGATTTTTTAACTTCTAAACAGACAGACCATATCAATTTCATTATTTTTCAATTTTATTTTTCATTAGAACATGATATATTTGAAACACCAAAAAGTGTATAAGGATCACAATAAAATGTTCTAAGAAGAGACTAAATATATCTCTGCAATAGACTCAACTCATGTTGTATAAAAGACTCCCCCACACTTTTCCAATGTAATGTGATTCATTATACGAAGAGCATGGTGGGAAGGGAAAATCGGCTTGGAATAGCTATATCCTAAAATTACATACATGAAAACTATAGGATTAATGAAGGAAACAATTAAAGTTTGTTTATAGGAATATGTAGATAGAAAAAATTGCATCCATGATTTTATAATTGAATTTGTTAAGTTGTAGCCTCAATAATATCTCAATTTCTGTTAGGCTAGTTTTACATGTCAGAGGATTCACTCAATAAATATACTTAGAGAAAATATGTAATTGTATCCTTAGAATCCTCTTATGAATGAGAACAAATTTAGAAATTTCCAATCACTAACAGAATAAAACCAAGTAGAAAGTTAATTAACCTTATTTACAGAAAGGATGGATTTGAATTAAATCGTTGAGCTCGGGAATCATTTTAAAAATCTAAACAGAGATAAAAAAGATTTCAAAAAATTTCCAACTTAATTTTTTTTATTTAAAAGGGTAAAATTATTTTTAAGGTTAAACCTTGTTTCTAATTTTATAATTTTCTCTTATATAGATGACAATACGAAAAAAATGCTAGTGTATCAAAAGTGAAACATAAAAAAACACCCCCAAACAAAGAAGGAGATTGTGTCTGCACAGTCAACGGAATTATTGTGGGAGGGTTATAAGATATAAATCATAGAAAGATGAAATAAAAATTAATAATTTAAATATGGAGTTAATCAAGAGATCCTTGTAAAAATTTGCATGCCATAAAAGAACTTGGGATTTCATGATGCTGAATATGGTCAACTATAGAATGGGTTAGAAAAAAAATATTTCACTAAATGAAAAATTATTCCACACATTTAAAACATTTATAAGAATAATAATAGGTAGGTACATAATATTTCGAGAATGGGTAACCAATTTTATTAAGATATAGTATATTTTTACAATAGAGCTCAAAAGGGATTGAAAAATAGAAAGAAAAAGAATCTAGAATGAAGACGCAAACTAGAAATGTGATAACAATGGGTTAGTCCCATAAAACTCAAACAAATATTTTATAATCCATAGAAATGGACTAAAATATCCAGCAATGATTTTCATCAGTTTAATTTCTCATATGGAATCTATAGTTACTTGTGGTAGTATTCTCTATCTCACGAGGTGTATTGATAGGATTGATGACTTTAGGATTATCATGAGCACGAATCATATGTGGAATGAATGGTATCATATCATGGGGTGGTTGTTTAAATGCATGAATCTCCAATGAGAGTTCCTAATATGGAAATTCAATTCTATTTTCCTATTGATTTAATCATTTTTCTAGAATAGATGGTGTCACTGGTCCATAAAAAACCATACAATACACAGTGGAGATTCACATTGCTACTAAAAAATAAAATGATATGAAAAATTCAACTCCCTAAAAGTGACAAAAAAATGAATTTCCATAAAAAAAATATTTTTACAAATAAAATTTTTGGGGATACGTAGACTATAATATGAAAATATCCATCCCTGCCAATAAAATTAAAAACCTAATTAGGAAAAATGGAAAACTAAGATATTCCATTATAAACAAAAATAACCTCCAATATCCACTCATCATATGGTGGTGGTGGTAGCACTTCGGCCTGATTAGGGGCAGTGGTGGAAGGAGGAGAGGGTGTATCAACAACAGATGGTGGAGTCAGAGAGTTGGAAAGATGGGATGGGGAAGGTGGTGGAGAGGTTCTATTTTGATGTGGGGTAGTGAGTATGGTATCTGGATTGATAAAGGGAACCTCAGTGGACATATGAGTGGTCTGTCCATTACCCCACCGACCCAACACTTCAAGGTACTCTTGTTGGGTAGAAAAGTCAGTCGTCTCTAAATGTCTTTCATGGTGGGATGTGGGTGGGGTGGGAGTGGTAAAAGAGGAGGGTATGAAAGGTGCTGGTGGAGGTGAAGATATTGTGATAGGGAGAGGTATTTAGGTGCACCTGCTCGGGAGGTAGGAGTATGATGATGTGGGTGACACTGAGAGGTGGAAGGAAAAGGTAGGGTGTTCAGGTGGTTGGGGGGAAAGACATGGAGGTTGAAGGAGTAAGGTAAAGGGTTGGGGGAGGGGTGGACTCAAGTCATGAACCATGGGTTCACGACCAGTGTATTTTAAAAAATGTTCCAGAGGTTGTATGTGATGTGTAACTATGTATCACATCATATAATGATGGTTCTTGATGAATTTATGGATGAAAAAGGTACACAACATGTAACTACATTTCACATCGTGTAATGATGGTTCTTGTTAAATTTTTTTAAATAAAAGGTACGCATAGTGTAATAGGGTTACTCAACATGTAATTGAATTTTTTTAACTCAATTTTGTACATACTCTAACCTCCAGCTCCTAGCCAGTACTATGCATTCTTATGGATATTCTAATCTAATCTAGACTGAAATGGCCTACTGTGGGTTTCCTTATAGTCAACATTTCTTATAACATCGAGATCTTAAATCAATTAAAGTTGAAATGAACTTAAGGATGATCAAACTTCCTTCATGGATATATTCTTGAAATATTTTCAATATTTTACCGTTCACCTTGAATGGTGGTCTATACTCCCTCTAAATTTCAATGGTCCTATAGGAAAAAACACGAAAGACTTCAAAAGGTCCAAACCATCTTGATTTCAGCTTCCCATGAAAAAAATTTAATCTTTAATTAAATAAGAGGATTATACTCCCTGGGAAAAAGATATGAATTGTAATGAATTGATCATGCCATTTATTAGTTATTTATTTATATATTTTGGCATTGTCATACACATATTTCCAAATTTCATCCTATTTAGTCAACTATAGCATCTTAGCTTCTCCATCTTTCTCAGAATCCAAAATTTGCTTCCTAGTTACCTAGTATAAGTGATTCTCTAGTTCAATTAGAATATGAAATAGTCTCCCTTATCCCATTTTTAATGGTTTTGTACCAATATTATTATTATACACAATATATTATTCCTATAATGAATCATCTAGTTTCAAGCTCTAGTCGCATTGACTTATATTCGACATCCTTTCAAATATTTTCTTGATCTCTCTATTTGAAAATTAAACTTGACCACATCTTTGTGGGTCGTAGAAATTTTCTATTTTGTATTGGATTCCATATTTATAAAGAAATCCTTTAATAGGATTTTTGTTTAATTGTGTTCCTCGGTCACTAATGAGTAATTTTGGATATCCAAATCTTGGTTACAGATTCATTCTTAGAAAATTCATGACCACTTTTATTGGGTCATGTGATGTGGCTTCATCTTCAGCCCACATTGAGATGTATTGAACACAAAAAATAATAATGGACATTCCATGTGAATTGGTAAATGGTCCCATGAAGTATATTCATCATATTTCAAAGACTTCGACATCTAAAATATGGTTTTGAGGCATTTCATTTCTTTTCCCAATGTTCCCAATTCGCTTCACCTACCACTTGGTTGAAAAAATTCTCATGTGTCTTGCGGTAGTATGGGATAGAAAAGTACACATTATCGAAATTTTCTATAGTTCTCTCAAGTCCATGATGCCCTCTAATTGGTGACGTATGACGCATTTCTATCACATTTTGGATTTCATCATCAGGAATGCAATGTCACAACATGCCTTTGGTGTAACAAATGTACAATAATGGTTCATCCCAGTTGTAATGTTTTGATTCGAGTAAAAATATACACTTTTGATGATATGATATGTCTTGGTGAAAAATTAACATGGTGTGATAATTAGAAATATCATAAAACCAAGGTCACACTTTAATTCTCAAAAGGGTTTCATTTGGAAAATCAATGTCAACATCAGTGTCATCATTGTCCTTGATGAGAGAAAAAGGAAGTCAGGATAAATATCAGCGATCACATTTTCTATTTCTTTGGAATTATTGAACATAATATAAAATTATTATTTCTAGAGGATCAACCATATCATCCATGTCTCCCTGCTTCCTTATTGTTCAATAAATACATTAATTCGGCATGATTAGTGTACAAATTCACCTTGGAAAAGACTAAATAAGAAAGTAATTTTTTGATGTCATAAAAAATTACTAGGAGTTCATTCTCTTTAGTTTTGTAGTTAACATGGACATAATTCTGGGTATATATGGCATACTAGATAGTAAATTGGTTTTTACCAACTCATTGTCCTAAACAGCAACAATAATAATGTTATTGGCATCGCACATTAATTGAAATTCCCTTTCCCATTTAGATGAAATGATTACAGGGGATTATTTCAGTATTTTCTTCAAAGTAATGAATGCATGTTGAAATTATTCAGTTTAATCAAAAAGATTTTACTTTGAAAATAGGTGTGTCAATTGGTGGAAACTTTTTCAATGTCTTTTACAAATCACATATAGAATCTATAATGGACCAGAAAGAAACTTCTCCCCTTAATTGTTCAAGGTTCAAGTAAATCATTGATGACCTTGATCTTTTATAGATGAACTTCTACAATTTATTTATAAATTTAATATCTGGGAACTATTCCTCCTAGACCCACAAAATGACATTTGTTCACACTTCAAAACTATAAATTTCTCTTCATAGCTTCATAGGACTAACTCTATATTTCTTAGAAAGAATTGAAAAGATCTTCCATAAACAGAGAATTCGTCCATTAAGATTTTTATGAATTCCTCTGCAATATCATGGAAAATATACATCATTCTTATTTGAAAATTTTATAGGTAATTAAACATGCCGAATGACATGTGCTTTTATATGATGGTGCTAAATGGACATGTGAATTTGATTTTTTTAGTAATCGGACTGGTCGACTGCAATTTGAATGTTTCCTAAATATCTATCTTGGAAGAAGTAGAATCCATGTCATCCATGTATTTCCAACATTTGATCCATAAAGGGTAAGTTAAAATGTTCTTTCTTTTTACTACATTCACGATTATGTAATCCACACAAACTATCCATCAACTGATGGTGTTTGTTGAGATCAATTCATTTTCATCTGTCTTCTCCATTGTAAGTCAACCTTTCTTGGGAACAACATGTTGCGGGATCAGCCACTCACTATCAGAGATTGAAAAGACTATTTATATATCTAGAAGCTTCATTATATTCTTTTTAACAACATCCTTCATTGGTGGTGTGATTCATCTTTTTGGATGACATTTGGGTTTTCCATCTTCCTCAAGTAGAATCTTGTGAGTGAAAATAGTATGATCGATTCCTTTGATGACTACCACTCCCCAAGAAATCGACTGTTTTTGTATCATCAAGACTTAAACCACCTTTTCATATTGTTCCTGATATAGTTCAATTTTTATGATTACTGTAACTGAGGATTATGGTTCTACGAATGAATACTTAAGAGTACTAGGTATAGGTTTCAACTTCAGTGTTGGGGGTTGAATAATTTAGGTGTGAATAGTGGAAAAGTATCCCTTGTGAGAGGTTCATTAAAGATCAATTCATCAAAATCATACTCTTTTTATCCATCTGAGAGTGACTCCTAACTATCCTCATCTATATCCATTTATTAATTTATTTCTTCTATAAAAGATATAGTGTGGTAATCAATAGAATAATCTGATTGTTGGGAATCTTTAACAAGGTTGAACACTACCTATTCTTATCCTACTCAAAAGATTTGTTGACCTAGATTCAAATCTATTAGAGCTTTCCCTATGGATAATAATTGTACTCTTATAATAATAGGGACATCACATTAATCTTCCATGTCTAGAACTAGGAAGTGTTCTATAAAGATGAATTTACCAACTTTAACTAAAACACCCTCAAGAACTCCTCTACAATATTTTTTGAATAGTATTCAAGTTGTAGTTAAACTCGGATTGGATTGAGATCTTGAAGTAATTACTTATGAAATAAACTCATTGGAGTTAATTTGACACTTTCTATGAGATCTCATAGAGCTCTTTCAAATTTTCTATCTACAGTAGCACATGGGATTGAAAAACATATGGGGTATCTCGTATTTTGTGGGATTTTCTAATAAAAAACAATAGATAATTCAAAATTTAGTGAAATGACTCTAATATATTAAATTTTCCCTTGGTCGGACAATAGATATTTTAGAGATTTTACATAAACTAGCATCTGAGTAATAGCCTCTAAAAAAGGGTATGTTGATTTTCAATTGCTTGAACATTTATAGAAATGTTTTTTATCGTGACTCTTGTCTAAAAAGTCTTGTTCTTTATATAAATGTAATATGTGGATTGTATGGTGGTGGTATAACATAAAATTGCTCATTTTGTTTCTCAGGTGTTTGGGTGTCTCCAGTGGGTGATCTTCTTAATTTGTTACTAGTGTTGTCCCATCAACATTTTCTTCTGCTATTGGTAGTTGATTAATTGGTTCATTAGTTTTTATTTTATATATTCAACTTGGTTAAGGAATGTAAAAAATCTTACCACTTATAATCACTACAACCTTATCTTTTTTTCTTTGGTATGTCACTATATTACGAAGTAGAGTACCTGGTAATCTGTTTGAAAGAATCATTGAGATCTGAACCATAAGAACTTCATGATTTTGTAAGGAAACTCATCGGTTCATCATATCAATATATTTAGTAGTCATCCAATGATATTATTTTTTAACAACAGTATCTATGAGGTTCTCTAAGTTACTTTGGAGATGATCCAGTCACTGTTGAGGTCTTGGTTGAGGTGGATAAAACTATTGAGGTTCTCCATGAGGGAAATGTTGTTGTTTCACTTGTTTTTGTCGTTTTGGAACAGGGTTTATGGTTGTGTACCCTTTTGGTCCCTGAATTCCAAATGGTTCTTGACCACTTTTACGTTAATAATATCGTTGGTTTTTTTAGGTGGTTGTTGAGCTGTCATCTCCTGAGAATAATATTGGTGCTACTAAAATAGTAGGTTTGAATAAATGTAACAGATATAATTAAAATCTTAACATTCTTGTTATTTAAATCCTTACTTGAAGTCTTGGTATAGGTGGGAGACACCACACATTTATCATGACTGTATTTTTATCAGAGGAGTAGGAGTTGGATGTGTAGTAGGTAGCTGGGATGATTCTAGCTTCAATATGAGCACTTCAATTTGTGATACTAGTTTGGTGTTTTCACTCACATGGTAGATGACACACCGAGGTGGTCCATGATCACTTTTCCATAGGTTGTCATTATTTGAGACTTCATCTAGAATGGCACTTCCTGCTTTATGTGTCTTAAACATCATATCTCCATCAGCTGCATCATCAATAACTACTTATGTTGCAAGTTAGAGACCTTAGTAAAATGTCTGAATTTTGATCCACATATCTTTCCCACAGTGTGGGAACAACCTCATTACTTCCTTGAATCTATCCCAAGATTCCCATGAAGACACTATTTCAGTCGTGGAAACTATTTGAAGGTCATTCCAGAGATTCCATGTTCGGATTAGTGGGAAGTATTTGTCTAGAAACTTCTTGGCTAGATCATCCCAAGTCGTGATTGACTCGGGATATTGACTCTTGAACTAATACATGGATATATATCACAAACAGAAGGAAAATGCATAGATTCTAATAGCATATAATGATACTCCCTAATGATGAAAGGTATCACAAATATCCATGAATTTGGAAATGTGCTCATGTTGTTCTTCACTTTGTAGTCCACAGAACTGACCCTTGTTCTGGATCAAGTGAATGAGTCCAGGTTTTATCTCAATGGTATGGGATCTAATGAGAGGACACACAATACTTCATGTGGAACCATGGATTGATGTAATTCCATAATCTATGATGGTCTGCTATTTTTTGCATTGGAGTCTCTCCATGAGTCACTTGTTTAATATTTTGAACGCTTGGTGGGTTGGGTCCCTCTTGATAGTTGTGCTCATACATGTGTGATAGGTGGCTTGAAAAGAGATAGTTTTTGGTTTCAAGATTGTATGCCAACTATTCTTATGTTTCATGGATCCTAAAATGATTTGAAGGGCCAGGGTACATGCACTATTCCATAAGAGTACTGAGAAGTGTAATATTTTAAAAGGGAAAGAAATAAATCGGGTGAGAGAAAGGTAATTCCAAGTCTTTGCAAGATTCTTGTGTGAATCATAGCTTTAATTGATTCCCCAACAATGGCGCTAATATTTTATCAGTCCGCATGAAATCATTAATTCCTTGTATAGTTAATCAAATTAGAAAATTTATTGTTTCCCAAACATCAGATTCTGCTGAGATTTATTATATCAGAAGTCTATGGTCAATCCCACGGAGAGGTAAGATGGATCTAGAAACCTATGGCTAGAAACCTTTTGGTGTAGGAGTCCTATCAAGTTGTTTCAGTTTGGGAAAGCTTTTTATAGACGTCTTATTGTTTACTTTAGGAATAAGAGAGGGATCATGATCTATTTGAGTAATCTGTGGAAAAGAAGATTTGAATTCTAACTTGTTAGGATCCTAAGGAATAGGCTATGAAGATATCATAGGTCTCTAGTGGAATGATCATATCAACAAGTTCTACCTATGTGGAAACTATTCAATTATAGAGAAATTGTGAAAATCTATGTATTAGGCTTAGATTCTAAGGCAGTATGTATTTTATTCTATTATTCATAGCCTAATCAACTCCAACTAAGATAGGTTCCTTCACTTTAATATCATTTTTTCAGGTATTTTCAAATGAATTAGATAGATGAAGATAATTTATCATAATTACTAACCATTATTGTTACAAAGTTAATAATTAATGTTTTATTAAATTTAGATGCACCAACTCTTAATACCGACCCTATGTGGTTTATCTACTCATAGAGGGATTGAATTCAAGTTAATGAAGAATTCAAATTTTATCCAACATGTTAAGAAAAATTTAGATTAAAAAATTAACAAACATGCAATGATGTAGGTTTAATGAATTAGGTAAACATGTTACCAAGATTAAGAAATGTAAATCACAACTCAATTATAATGCTTACTTGAAATGTGATCATAAACGAATTCCACACGAGATCATCAATGATCGGTGATGAATGAAGGTGTTAATGAAGAAAGGATGAAGACGATGTCAAAAAACTACCCATGATGTTGGTATTAAAACTAAATAATGGAAAGAGACTATGAAATTTAGATTTTAGAGGAGATGGAGTATTAGGGAACATGAGGGGAATAGAATAAACAAAAGTCTTCTACATTGGAAGCTCTCTTTAAACCGATACCATAAAAAATTATTTATAGAAGAAATATTCCATAATGTGTGATGGGTATTCATGTCATGTAATGTCAATCAGTGTATTCCTCCATGGATTTTGAATTAACGCATATCTTATCAAATATTTGAATATTTTAGTCCTTTCACGTCGTGTATCCGAGACTCACAATGTGTATCTTCCTTCAATATTTATCTTCATATCCGGAATTTCATTCATTTTATTTACAATGTGTTTCTTCATCTCAAAACGTGTAATGGATTTTTCACATGTATTTTCTCACAAAATCTATCATGACATGATTCACGACTTGTAACATGCTGTGAAACTCTGCTAAACGTCATGTAATACTATTTCACAATATGTAGTAGTCGATTTTTTCACTTCCTAAGAATTTTCTCCTTTGAAACATTATACGGCTATTTTTTGAAAAAATCACCACATACCAAGTGATTTATTGAATAAGTTATTGAAAATTATTTACTAAATTATAGAATAAATTATATATGATTTCAACTTATCATACCATTACATAATAATTTACTTACCCTTAATAATGAGTAAGTGAATTTCCCATTTTCTAAATAATATCCCTATTTATGGAATGAAACATGAGATAATGGTTTGATATGTTCTTAAAACATTACTAACTTCATACAAAATTAGTTTTTCCAAAATTATTCAACACAACCTTCTTTACATATCTCAAACAACATCAAATGGCATCAAAAAATGAAAAAGAAAATCCCACTTATCAACATGTCCTTGCAACAATCACCCCAGTGTATTTTTTAGTCAATCTACACACTATGTTTATAAACCTCTATAAATAATCTTCCAGGATACCATGCTTCCTATATAGGCCCCATATTCTTCTAATATTCCAAACTCCCCCTACAGTCATTTTCATGCATTCTATTTCTCCAAGCTATCTTTGATATTGAAAATAATATCAATGGGTTCTAATTGTGACATTTATAAACTATAAATTTTATTGAATAGTTTTTAACATATTATCTAAGCCTACATGTTTCATAAATCATTATAGGAAATAATAAAAATAGTAAACTACTACAATTTTGTTAGTGTTTCTTTTTTGTAAGCCCTGTTTTCTTGCTAATCCCAATGGATAGTGTTTACCCTATCTTATTATTTCCAATAAAATATAAATTTATATAATAAATAAAAATATCTATGTAAACCATTATATATAATAGGGGGAGGGGTATCAAAACCTCCATAATTTCGGATGATTGGTTGAATTTCAAGATTCAAATGATTCTTTTAACCACATCAGTAGCCAACAGTTTGGTAAATATGTCTACAACACGATTTTTTGTTGCAACAAATTCTAGCTTCAAAACATATTTTACACATTTTCTTTTATAAAATGATAAAAAATATCAATGTTTTTCAAAAAAGTTTGGTTTACCAAATTGTTTGCTAACTTATTGTTCCTTTTTTCTCACTAAATCAACATTTTTTGTTTCCACGCCTTATCATGCTCATAAAAATATTTATTCATCCACATCAATTGTTAGAATAATATGGTAAGTAAAATATACCTTACCTCTAGTGTATTTAATTACACACAATAAAATTTCTTAATAAAACAAGTAATAAAGTTTCATCAAATTAATAAAGCACTATTACTTGCAGATTTTCTATATATAATATTTATATTCCAATCAATGTCAAAAAAATAAAAAAAAATATAGATCTTTTCTGGTCATGAATAACAATACATAATTCAATGTTCTCTATATATGGATAAAAATATTCTTCATTACTGTTATATGTTCTTCCTTTAGAAAAATCTAAAATCATTATTCCAAGAATGTATCATAGAATATATATGTCTTGGTTACTATAAGATAGAGTAAACATCCAATTATTCATTTATATATAGTTTAGTATACTTTGTTGTTGTCCTTGTGTTTTTGAAATTTTGTTTTAACAATTATTATTGTTGAAATAGGTTTGTGCCCTAAAATTTTGAACTTCTTAAGTAATTTCGTTGCATACATTACCTTTGATATGAATGTATTCCATTTATCTTGATGAATTTTTAGGCCAATATAATACATGAACTCTATGATCATTGACATCTCAAAATCAAAAATCAGTAATTTAGAAAACATATCAACTAAATTATGCTTTATACATCTAAATATGGTATCATCCACATACCTTATGACCATAAACTATTCCTCATCTAAACTCATTACATATAGGTTATGATAAATCCCCTCATCTATTAAATTATATCTTTGTCAAATAACAATGTATCTATGTATACCAAGAATGAGGTTCTTACATTAGGCCATATAATGGAGTTTTATATTTAAAAACATTTGAAACATTATCTCTAATAGAAAAATCCAATTGGGTTTTATGTATTAAATTATTTATTCAGTACACTAATCATGATAATTTCATTGACATCCATTAATAAATATTTAAATGTTATTTGAATTTTTATAGCTAAAAATAGTCTGATATACTCCATTCTTTTCACCAAAGTAAATGTGTCCTCAACATAAACTCTATCAACCAAGGAATATACCTTACATATAAGACTCTGTTTATTTCATATAACTTTTATATATTCATCAATATTGTTTTCGAATACCCATTTTGTACTAAGGACATTATGCTGTCTTGTTCATTATATAAGATCTGAAGTGTGATTGTTTTTTGTTTAGTTTTATTTATTATTTATCAATTTAATCCATGATTCATTTTTTTCTGAATCTTAAAAAGGTTTCACTTATACCATAGATAATAGAGTCGTGTGATCCAATAATATCATTATTTTAGTGTTAATTGGAGAATATGTTTCTCTAATAATATTTCTTACATCAAAATATCATATACTTATTATTGTTTCAATCAGGGGTTCATTCCAATATTCACCTTTCCTTTACAATCATTGAAATTTGGAATAATCATTTATTTAATTATTTTAAGATTCTAATAGATCTATAAAAAATTTCAATTATTCAATTCACACTTCTTCAGGGTTAAAATTCCACAAATTATATTTGGACTCATTTACAAAAACTTTTGTATATCTACTTTCGATAATCTTTTTGAGCCTTTTTTGAATCATTTATAGACATTATTATTTGATGAATATACAAAAAATATATGTTCTTCTATTTCATCACTATAATTTTCATAATTTTCCATTTTATTATTGATTACACAATTTCTGCTAATATCATTGTGGTGATTTAATGAAAGTTTTCTTGAATTCCACATCTTTTATGGTATCTTTTATAATCTAGTATTATTAAATGATTTATTCTGAGTTCACTCAACCACTTGAAAAAATTCATTACAATAGTGGTGAAAGATTCCTCTTCAATAAATAAATCCACAATGCCTTTGCCTTATTTTTCACTGTAAATTTTCTTTGTATAAACCTCCATTTTTTTAGGATTTATCACTATGTATACATCATGATTAATACCATGTTTCTGAAGGTATTTTTCAACATCAATAGATGTGAAATATGTTCCATTATCTAATTATATAATCTTTATTATTCTTCTAGTTTAATTTTCTCCTCTTATTTGCAACCTTTTTATTCTTTCTAACACTTCTCTATTAAACTTCATAAAAATGGAACACCTCATCCAAATAAATTTATCAACAAAGAAAATGAAATAATTATCACTATAAGTTCTACAGTGACATATTGGACCTCCCACATCAGTGTAAACTAGATTTATCATATCTGATTCTCATGTATTATTTTATGGATAAGTATTTTAAAATACCTATATTTATATAAAATCATTAAATTTCATTTTATGGTATTTATTTAGGTTTTGAATATCCACTTAAATTTTTATCTTCGACAAGTTCTATAAATATTTCTAACTAACAAGACTATGTCCCTAGTTCCATAAGCTAGTATCCTCTTTCACTATTAAAATCATGTGTTTTTTTAATCTATTCCTGGTATAAAATTTAATTTATTCCTCAACCTTTCAATAAATAATTTTCTACCTTTATCTTGATAAAAAAATTGGTTATACATAACCTCAAGTACAAAGTCATGCATTTTACTCACACATAATATGTTATATCTCAACCCAAACAAATAGATCACTTTAGTATTTTTCAGTCATAATTCTCCAATTGAGTATTTTCACATACTTTGATCCTAAATTTTATTTGTTATAAATATGAAAGTTTTAATTAAAACTTCCTTTTAAGATGTTTCAGAATATGTTATGATGTGTTTTAGTGTCTTCTAATTCTATTTCTCATGTGAAATAATATCAAACTCATCTTACTATGGTTGGTAAAATCTATCTCACCATAGATGGATTATATTTTTAGCATCCAATAACATTTTTATACCAAAAAAAAATTTACCATTATATTCCAATAATTGATGGGATTGTGAAAACTATTAGATCAATTCAAAAAATATTCACACAATGATTTAAAATAACAAGATGAATGATATGTTTTAATCCCCTTTTTATAGTAAAAAACTGATTATCCACTCAAATTTGATTTATATTTACTATAATAAGACAATTTTGTTGTCTAAGATAACCACATAATTAACACTTAATCAATAAAAAATAATTTTTTCAACACTCCTTGTATCTCCAATTTTTTATAAATATTTAATTAATGGTAAGTTAATTATTATTGTGAAATTTATCATATTACTTTATTATTATTTCTCTTAGAATTTTTTGAATTTGACATTGATGTTTTAGTATCAAATATAAGACTATTTTATCCATTAAAATAGGCCATTGATAACTCAACACTTCCTAAAATGTTATTTTGTCTTATTCAACACATTCCATCAAAACATATTTTAAAATAATTCTAAATTGTATCTATTTATTTTATCTATTTATTTTAATTATATATCAAACCATATTTCTCAATTATTTGACTTATTATTAAAATGTTTGCATCTTATTAACTTTCTTCATGAAAATAGTTTTTATAACATCAATGGTCTTTGAATTTTCCTCAATATTTGACCCATAGTTCATAGATTCTTCATGATTCACATGATCTCTTTTATATAATTTTTCATAATTCTCAAGACGTTTCATTTATTTTTCAGTATAATCAACATAACATGAGTATTAGTTCAAAAATTCTCCAACATTCCTATTTTTATTTAGTTATTGATCATGCTTCTTAAGGTATTCATAAGATTCCACCAGAAGATTAACAACACCCTCTTGTTTATCATCATCTTTTTATTATTTATTATTACATTTCTCTATTATAGTCATCATGAAACCTCATATTTTTTATATAAACGTAGTTTTAATGCCTTCAAACTGTTCTTCCTCTCAATCATCTTCCTCTATGAAATCCAACACCCTCCTTTGAAATTCAATTCCACAAAATTTGATTGAAGTAAATTTTCTTCTAGAGGAAAAACTATTTATTTCATTTTATTTGACGTAAAACCTACTATCCACTCCCTCAAACCTTTTTGAACATATGGAAGTAATATTTATAATATTTTTATAATTAAAGTAATATAATGGTATCTTTCCATCAGAAATTCGTTTATTACATCTTACCATCCTTACCACAAGTGATAAGAAATCATCACTTAATTTTTCATCAATTTAACCTAATTAACATCTTTATTTCCCACATTTATTAATGAAATTTCATAAGAAAAATGCCTAAATGAGATTTATGTCTTCAATATAATTTTATAAGAAACCATTTTACAGTGTAAATATTTATGAAATATTTCTCAATGAATTATTTCTTCATATTCTAACACATTAGGATTATAATCGCTGATAATATATGTATGATATTATTTAGAATATTCAAATATTTATTTTCTTAATATATTTTACAAATATGTCATTATAATTCAATAAAATTATTTCTGAAACTAATAACATTTTCACTTGAATTAATTTTTAACTTATCAAATATATTTTATAGAACATAAAAAAATTCCTCCTTTACATAATTTTCCCAATCATAGATATTTACAAGATTGTCTCGCCTTACTTTGGAGATTAAGAAATCCATCAGTCTCGTGTGAATACGATTTCACAATTCTCTCCACAATTATATATATTTAATAACATTTCAAATCACTTCAAAATTCTAGATATTCAATAATATTTCACTATTGATATAATCTAGTTCCATATATTCAATCTCTTTCTATTTTAAATGTGTGTATATATGTCTCTCTAAATTAATTTATATCTTTTTACACTATATATATATATATTTAGTTTAAAATTAAAAATTAAAACATCAATTAACTGCTAACTTCATCCATTTAAAATTTATCAATCAATTAGTCTCCAATTGAATCTCCACTGATGAATTACAAAAGGGTCATTAATAAACATATCAAAAACATCCAAGCCATCATTAGATAGGAAAGTCACCATACTTGTTTTAATTCTCTAGTAATATATAAATAATGGTGTAGAATCCTATATCTTGGCATAACAAGATGGTTTCCCCTTTAAATTTGTCTAGCCTATAGTTTCGTCATGGTATTATGTGAATATTCATGGTGTGAAATATATTTGTTCTATTAAAAACACAATGTCTAACATTCATGTCTTCTACTACTTTTTCAAGTAAAACCATCTTGGTACATTCCTTACGATATTTATTTTACACTAAAATAGGTTGTGGTGTGGTTTTATGTTTTATTGTAAAATCCTATACTAATTAAAAAATAGCCAGCTCTTTAACATAAATGGTCCTATATATTTTTTCTATAGTAAGAACACATGGATTGATTTCTTTAATCGTATTTTATAATTAAACCAATCACTCTTGGACACTCCATCCATGTTTTGGGCTTCTATTAATTCACAATTTCATTGAATTAAACTTATTTTTCTTCCTATTATGGACACTATATCACATGATAACAACAATTATTTAGATATTTTCAATGTATGATACCTTACATTTCTTCCAGGTGATCGTTACATAATATTTTTTCCACCCTTATGAATGAGTAAGTGAGTTTTCTATTTTATTGAAACTATCACCATTAATAGAGTGACACATATCCTTATAATGTGATCTAATCCTAAAATTTCAATCGATTAAATTTATTTTATACTTCCCAAACTTCTTCAACTCAACCCCATTCACTTCTCTTAAAAAATATAAAATGAATTCCAAAAGTGTTAACAAGTCTATCTTATGAAACAATGGTTTCAACACTATGTTATCATTTGATTTATTTGATATAGGGTCATCTCACACTTTTATATTCAATAAATTGGTATCATTACTATGAATTAAATTAGACTCATTATCCTCTAATATGTGTCATGGTACTCTTATAGTGTAAATTATGGATTAAACCAAAATGTTTACTTCATTTTGTTTGATTGTTTATTTCAATGGGAATTTATTGGATATTATAGTCATAAATATTTGTTTGATTGATGTAATTTTAGAAATATAGTAGTAAAAAAATAATATTTTATATATTTCTATGATCGAAGGGCATCTTTTTCATCTACAACTAGAATAAAGTATACCCTCTATGGAGAGTGGGAAATTTAGGATATCTAAGCAAGTCATGACTAGTGGAATGTTAAGATACCTCCATGGAAATGGTTTTTTTCATTATTATAGAAGTGGAGAAAATTATTTCTAGTTTTATCTCTAGTGGTGGATCACCCAGTTTTCATACATGAATACATTTATTGATATATACCTAATTTAAAAGTGTAATTTTTTATTAGTTACTTTCATAGAGAAGGACTAATTTTTTTCCTTCACAAAAAATTATCCATCTAAATTGAGAGAGTTGATGATCTAGTTGGAAGAAAATGAGTCAAAGGAGTTCATTGGGTCCATCACATCCCCTAAGGGTTATCTAGTCTTTCTTTCTTGAATGATAATGAGAAGATATATTTTTTTGAATACTATTTAATGATAAACTTGTTCTCTATTAAGAACCACTACCTTTTTACAAGAATTGATAATCATTTTTAGCAGTCAATGAGCGAATGATGGTTCAAGAAAATTGATCTTTGGTCAGGCAATCACTAACTTCATGTCAGATTATTATATTACTAAGATTGCATTATGAAGTAATTATAGACACTTTTAATGTTTGGTCATGCCTTTTAGGAATACTAATTCTCATATTGTGTTCATTTATTTTATGAACGGGATCATTCAAACATTTCTGGACTCATTTTTGGTAGTTGTTTTTGGGATAACAAATGATTTTATTTCACGTTTTGAGATGAGCATGCTTGACATATTCAAATTGTTTTGGGGATATAATAAGAGAACCAGTTACTGTTAAAATATAAAAAGGTGACATATAAATCGGATAAGTTATGTTCCTTGAAAAAAATTTCTCAAATGAAAGTATCTTAGTAAACCATAATTAGTTATAATTGGTAATTTCATGTAAGGCATAATCAATGTACTCGAGATCAGCATTTTATTAGGTCATCAAAACCTATATCTACATCATCTAGTACATTTATAAGTTAGATACATATAATATTGAATTTAAGAATAATATAGATAAGTTAATATGGTTTTATAAGTGTGAAATAACCTTTTAGTAACTAATGAATAAGTTCACATAAATTCATCTTCTTATTATACCATGATTAGGTACGGATATTGATGTATATTATGATGCATCATAAATGGGTTTTGGATATGTATTCATAAAGTAAAATTGGATAATAGTGTATAGTTATAAATACTTTCATCCTCACTATAATACCTTGAAAATTCTAAAGAAATAATAGCTTATTTGATAGCTTATGTTACATGAAACACTTATTTTAACTTGCATTACATGCCACACCAAATTTAAAATAAATGTGAGATATTATTAAAATATTATTATAATTGTTATACTCTAGCGGTTAAGTTGGTGGGTATGAATTTTACAATCTAAATTATGAAAAAATATTCTTATTTATTTACAAGTAATAAAATAAGAATCATTTAGATGAAAAATAATTGTTTTCTAAAAAACTTTGTTTTTTAAAAGATGGTTTAGTCGCACTTTTCACACATAATTTAAAAGTAATTTCTAAAACTATTATACAATTTATTTTAATAATATAATTTTTTTTAAATTTTTACACAAAAAGTATCGTAGGGTGAATTTATGATTTTTTTTTATGAATTTTTATTTTTTGAATAATAGTGAAAAATCCTGGACATTAATTGGAAACTACAATTTTATCTAAATAATTATTAATGATAAATTATATTTAAAATTTACTTCAAAGATATAATAGTTAAATTATATATATATTAGTCTAATTTAGGTCATTTTAATCATTTTAATTTTTAATTTTGATATAAAATCATTGTAAATTGTGAAAACATTCACATTAAAAAATTGTTTTCTCCCCACGTCAGTAGGATTGATTTTCAATTAAATTGTGGAACTTATCTAGGTTTAATTTGAAAAAATGGTTTCCATATTTGGAATAATAATAATTTATATTATATAAAAATTTTAAATTAATTTGTTACTATGTCATCAGTGAAAACAGAAAAAATTAATTACCGTGATTAAGGTAAAAACGAGTTTACTTCGTGGTTAAACTAATAATATAATGTGATTGAATAACCCAAAACATGTAAAATCTCCTTATATGAACATATTTAGACATTATTTATTATATTATATATAATTTAACATTATGTTTTCATGGTGATATGAAATAAAATATGGGTGGAATTCAATTTTCGAAACAAATTACAAGTGTGCCACTCACCCCACTAATAGAAGGCCACCCCTATCCTCTCCATATCACACCTTCAACCCACTTTGTTTCTTTTAATACCTAACCATATTACTTCTTTAAATCCCTACCCTAATATTATGATATTTAATTTTGTAATAAATTCACCCTTTTAATGAATTATTGCAATCCTAATGAGGATACTCAAAGAAGAGGTATTGTACTTCAATAGTCATCTTTATTTTACTTCTTTCTCCACCTACATGAATTAATATTATACCCTGATTATATAACATCAACTGTATCTAAAATATTCCAGGATTTTGTTATAATAAGTTAATGGCCTAAAATAATCTCTTCTTCTATCAATTATGTTGTGAAGTCATAGTTCGTGTGT
This sequence comes from Viscum album, assembly GCA_963277665.1. Classification (NCBI taxonomy): domain Eukaryota; kingdom Viridiplantae; phylum Streptophyta; class Magnoliopsida; order Santalales; family Viscaceae; genus Viscum; species Viscum album. The sequence continues at coordinate 38,794,036 of OY728129.1, read as the reverse complement.
ACGACAGACTACTGCCTCGCGAACTGTTGTCATTCGTTTTTTTTCAACTATCCGGGTTTGGTATGATAGAAATAAATTAAAAATATAATATTTATACCTCTAAAGTAACTATATAATATATATCTTTTTACCTTTTATTCCTTTGGAGAAATGATACTTTTTCTTATGTGAACAACGAACTATTTACCCACGAAGTGAAGTGACTCATCTTTCACTAACACTTCACATGAAAAGTGATAGATATAATTTTAATTTTTAAATGTGTTATATGTGGAATAAATAGAATATTAATGACATTTATATAATTTTATATGTATATAATATATCATTTCATTTCATTTCATTTCACTCGTCTAAAAATGATAACATCATCTGTGTAAGTGTAGACTACCACCTTCACGAAATGATGTGTCTCTCTTTTCATCACCACGACACATGGATAAAATATATAGGTTTATGATATGGTATATGATATTGTATTTATTATATCATTATAATACTTCAAATTTTATATATACTTTAACTTTTTCTATAATTATTGTTAAAAAAATGGAAACAATGCCCATTCATACGTACGCCCTACTGCCTCTATGATCGTTATGTACTTCATTTTTCACAATTGTCATACATGATTGGTTTTAAAATTAGAATTAAACTAAAAATATGAAAATTATTTCATTTTTATTATTCTATAGATGGTAAAACTATATAATATATGGAATAAATACCTTCTTCATAATGAAACACAAATGAGAAATCAAGGTAATTAAGACCAAAAACAATGAAAACAATGAAATATTTTTAATGAACAGGAAAAGATATGTTATAAAAGGATCATATGTGATATTAAAAATATTTATTTGTTATAGTTTATGTGAATACCATTTTTAAAACCACTATATAATTTTATAAATAATTTTCAATCAAAATTCATCATATGGTAATGGTTTTTATCACAATTTCTAGTTCATTATTCATATATAATTTCTATGAACCAAATTTATTTTATATGGTGTATATACTATAAATTTTACATATAATATAATTAAAACATATTGAAGGTATTTTAAGTTTCAATTTGAATTATTTCATCTAAATGTATTTGAATTAAAAAAGTTACCATGTGGTAAAGTATTTGTTAACTCTATATCCACTCATTTAGTTAAACATCCACTTAGTTGATTTTTTAATGCTAAAATTATATGTGCAATTATTTTTTATTATATTATGTTTTATTTCCACTTATTTTATATGGATTTATATTTGATAAACATATTTTATTCATTTATTAATTATTACATTAACATTATGGTCATTTAAGGGGTTATTTCACAATATCATTCTAATCGATGTAGTTTTTTGTTGAAGATCATTAGATGTAAATTAAATGACCATTTTCTAATAAAACCATTGAATTTTCTACTACTATATTAATTCATTATATTTTTCATGTAATTATACCATTTTCCCTCCCTTTGGTAATTAAAATGTTTGATAAAATGTTCTCAAGAAAATCCAAACACATTTCTCTTTTCGTTCATTAATATGTTTTCATACAATTCCATGTTTTCTGAAAAAAAAATAAACCTCTCATATTAATTTATATAAAAAATTCCACTATTTTTACTATTTAGAAAATATTTCAAATGAAAATTATGTATTATTGAAAACAATGCTCTTTTGGATTTTATCAAATATGTGAATGAAATATTCTTTTCCTTTTCTACACAAGGGACTTTCATACAAACTTTATAATATAAAATGAATGTTCTATATTTTTCATTTTACATTATTTATGGAATTACCCACTATAATGGCCATTTTTTATTTGAAACATCATATGAAATTTTATGCAGATCTATTTAAAAACAAAAAAAATTAAAAGTTAGTGGAAAATAAAAGTATTTTCAAAAAACATCAAAATGAAACGATTATTTTCACACAAAATGATATTGAACATATTTTTATAGTATTTTTATTCATTGATGACAACAAACCGTTATTCTTACTCTAATGGGTATATGGTTATTCAACTATTATTCATCCATTAGATGGTTTATTATTAATTTCAAGATTGAATGTATTTACATTCACTTATTTGATTCATTTTTATAGCCATTAACTTTTACTTGAATTATTCACCTTCCTATGGAGATTAAATCTCCCCTAAATGTAAATATTTATTGTCATGTATATGTTTATTTCCTAAACTGTAACACCCCAAAATTTAATAGTGTGTTATTTCATCAAAATAATTCTATAACTTGCACTACACGCAACACCGAGTGAAAGCGCATCATGACTTACCAAACAAGCCGTTCAAAAGAGGTTATGAATAGTATTAACAAAATTTTAACATTATATAATCCTTATAATTTTAGAATCCATATTATGAGTTTCTTAGACATAATTTAAGAACAAATTCTTTTTTTCAGATAAAAGAAGTATTTTTCATAAATGCACTTTTACCAACATTAATAGTGATTCCTTTTTAAATCCAATATTTTTAACTTTTATATATTCAATTTGACTAAATAAATTTATTCTTTAGAATGGTGAAATAAAAAAATTACAATGTAACACCCCAAGCTTCTACGGTATGCTTCTCTTTGAAGAATGCGATAGCGTGTGTTGTACGCAACATCAAGTTCAAACACACCACAACCAATCAAACTAGCCGTTATGAGTCGTAATACCTAATTTTTGAAATTTAATAAATTCTATCTCTCAAAATGGACTTCATTTTTGGATTCAGAATATCTATATTTTCTTAGGGTGAAATTTTTGTACTTTTCAGATAACTTTCATATTTTGATGAATAGTGAAAATTACTAAATTTTAATTAAAAACTAATTTTTAATCAAAATAATTAATATTGATAAATTATGAATTTGAGCGTTTTTAAAGTATATTTAGAATATATTTTTACCATTTAATTTAATGTTTGTCATTGACATAATTTCACAATTAAACCAGACATAAACAAGTGCCAATCTTTTGATAGTTACTATCTCTTAAAAACAAGCTTTTTTGTTTTAACAACGGGAATTAATTTTAAATTAATTTCTGCCACTTCTGTGATTTGAATTTGGAAAAATGTATTACATATTTGGAATCATTATGTTCAAATTTTGTAAATAGGTAACTTTTATTTTTAGAAATATTGATTAATTACTTCAGTAAATATTTTATTTACCATGGTTAAAGGGTAAATCCGGTAAATAAGGGTTAAAAAGTAATATTATAATAATATATAATTACCCTAAAACGAGTCCTAACCTTATTTGTTGATACATGTCTGACCATGGGCATATTGGGGTCTATTTGGGGACCCCATGGAGCCACTTGAAAGTGATAATGACACTTTATATTAATTAAGTTAAAATGAATACAAAAATGACACAAGCATATATCTTTTAGAAAAACAATTTATAAATAGGGTTATATATGTTGTATTTTCCACTATAAATATTAATTAGAAAGATACATAGATTTCCTATAAAATGATATTTTATTTATAATTTTTAGACATTGAATAATTTAATTTATTTATGACACAATTATGATGCAGTAATTACCATAATAGTGAAAAATTAAAATGATTGATATTATAAATACTGAAATAAATATAATTGGAGAATTTTATTGAATTAAAAAAAATTATATGTTAATATGATATATTATTATTTATTTAATTGGATGTTTTCTATGTAATCATTCTGTTATGATTTTCACAAAAATCAATTATTGAATAGTATCAAAATTGAAATAAAAGAGTTTTTAAAACAAATATTATATTATTTATTGATATTAAATTCCTAAAAATCTAAGGTTCGTCCATAGGACATATATCATGATATTTGTATCATTAATGGACCACTTGGGGGTTTTTTGGATGTATATAGTAAGTTTATTAACCATATAATATAAAAATACAAAGAGACATCGTAAAAGTGAAACTAATTAACTAAGAGTTAATACTTAATGATAAGGTTAATATAGTAAACCAAACCTGTATAAATTATATTGGTTGAGTGTTTTTCTACCCATACCCACCGTAAACTTTAAATAATCCAATTTTTATCCATTATAAATTGAATATTAATTTATTATAAAATAATATTTCTAGCTCTTCCAAAGGTGCCCCTCACCCCTCTTATAAAAGGGCACTCCTCCTTCTCATTAATTAATGCCTTCAAAGCCTTTTGGTTCGGCCAAACTCTGCCCAAATACTCTATAAACTTCCCTCACTTCATCCTAGAGGCCTTCCTTTATCCAGAAAGCCAACTTAAGAAGCCCTTTTGATCAAATCAAAAGGAAGAACCCGAAGAAGAGGTAATGATTTCACCACCCTTTTTCAAGTTCCTTTCTTCTTCCACTTCTTCTTTCTTTGTTATTACCATTATCAAATAATGAATCTAGTATCTCCTATATACTGTAATATTATTATAAATATGGTAAAACAATATTCAGTATTCTATCCATCCTTTGAATGACATGTCACTGTACGTGCGTACGTACGGATTACCGTCTCCACGACGCGATGAGATTGATTTCCAAGTTCACCATTCATCGATGATTATAAAAATATATATTACTATTAAGTATGTAATATATGACATAATAATGCTACTGGAGAGAGATATATATATATATATATATACGGATTTATGTACTTACATATATCTTATTCATTTACTTCCATTCAATACTATATGAAAACAGAAACAGCGTTTATGCGTACGTACGGACTACTGTCTCCATAAACGGTGTTTTCCATTTCATATATATGTCTATTATAAATATTTATATTCTAAATATATATGAAATATTTATCATGATTTATATTATAGAAGTATTTAAATCATGATCTATGTGATACAACCAAGAGTGACAAGTTAAAACACGTACGATAAAGAAAGTGATTATTATCCAAAATGTTAACTTAACATGGAAATTATTATTAAATGGGTAATATAAAGTCATAAATGAATCAGATATGATATCATAAATATTATTCTTATTCTTATATAATTTAATAACCTACTAAGATCTTCGTACAGGAGGTTAAACATACCCTCGACTAAAGAAAAGTGCAAGGTAATGGGTTTTCATCTCACTCCTTATTCCCGTGAGATTCATGCTATATTGCCACTATTACCTTTTGTGTGGTGTATGTAATTCCCATAACTGTATTATTTGTGTAATACAATTTAATTTATGTGTATTTAAATATTCATTGTATGATACCTCTTTCATGGGTTGTATGTTTCGTAAGTAACCAAATTAGTAAGGGTTTATTTCGCAATCTCTTCATTATCCGTGGTTGTTTATACGTAATAATATACTGGTTCTTCTTTATCATCCACATCCATGTTTCTTAAAAATGTATTTCAAACCATTATTACTATTTTAAAGAATATGGTTTAAAGTCAATTATACCCTTGTTTGACTTTTTATAAGAGGTTTATAAAAGAATCTTTTAGTCGTTTTCAAAACAAGGTGCTTTTAACCTTTTTGACAAAATTAAGGTACGAATGTTTTTTTAACTTATACGGCGGGTGCAGCTATTCTCCGCTGTTATAAAATCGTTGAAGCTTCCCTTACAAGATTATGAGAATATTTTCAAAGTAAATGTTTTATTTTATAATTATGTGACTTTAAATTATTTCAAAATGAATATTTTTAGAATTTGTGAAAGGTACTCTTTATCAAGATCAAAATTTTAAATGTTTTAATGATTTATCTTTTTAAATATTTTAATTAATGTCCATGTTTTCAAAATGATTTTAAGGATTTATTTATATGGACATGAATTTTTTGAAATGATATTTCTTTTCAAAAGTTTCAAAGTGGTATGGGACACTTTGATTCAAAAATCTCTTTTAAATTACTTCCTTTTTTAAATGTGTGACTTTTAAATGATTTCAATAAAAGGGATATTTCTCTCATGTAGTATTGATTTCATCTATGTAAACATCCTTTAATGGATTTTAAGCTTATTTGAAGTTGATTTATTATGAAAAAACTTTTGTATTGTATTGAAGGTTTTGTGATATGTTTTACTGTGGATTTGTTATTTTTATACCATTCATGGTTTATGGAGAAAGTATTGACATTTCGTATGCTAGTTTTAATACAAATATTGTTTATGTTATGTTTAAACCTTTTCATATGGGAATGAATTGGACTTAGTAAGTGACGGGTGGAGCCCGCTATAGCTCCTCGATGCATCGGTAGGTCTCATGAGGCAAACTAGTGTCTTGTCACAAGGCCTTGACAAAATCATAATTGTAGTCTCGGCACGAGGCCTTGGCTATGTTGTTATGATAGTCTGGCATTATGCATTCCGTCATTATGAAAGTGGTTAGTGATATTTCATGTGATTAATCGATTAGTAGAATATCCAGGTGAATAAGTAAATGGAATTATTTCATTTTATTTATTCCATATTATGTTGAAGTTCAAGTTTAAAAGGCTTTTGTTTTAGTTTTATACATTGCCTTAAAATTTTATGCTTATTTTTGAAATTTTCCGCTATATTTCTTACCCTTACTGAGCATTTGAGCTCACCCCATTCAATGTTTTATATTTCCCAGGATTCTAAGAAGTGTAATGTGATTGATATGCAGGGTAATGCCAAGGGAATAATGGCGTTCATAAAGATTATTTATGTTGTTTTTTTACGTCTTAAAGTGAAAATGTAACATTCATGTAAGTGATCTATTTTTCCAAGACATCTAAACTGATCGGTCCTTCAGTACATGATTCCTTGTAATCATGCCAATGTATTAAAATAATGCACCGACTCTGGGTAACTGGGGTCGGGGCATTAGATTTGGTATCAGAGGAAGTTTAGCAATAACCTTGGAAACTAGATTTAGATAAAATCTGATTAGAACACATAGCCATGAAATAGACTTTGAGGATTAGTATAAAAGAACTTCCTATAATTTTGGTATTGTAGAGATTTTGTGAGTTTTCCGAGCAATACATCCCTGTCTGGATATGAGTAGGTAGAGGCGGCTCTGGCACAGATGTACCTAGGGGTAAAACCCAAAAACACCGCTTTGAGCTAGACTTCAATGGGAACTTGTGCACGACAACGGGCCTTGCTGCACTCTTGGTTATGACACTCTCGAGGGATATGCTTAGGATAATTCTCATTTTACTTACAAACCATTATGAAGGGCTCATGAGTATATACTTACTCAAAAAAACATTTTTTATTATTATGGATTATATCCATAAACTGATCAAATTGCATTAGGAATTATTTATTGCAATTCATAAACTAACCTAGTTTATGCTATTGTATAGAAATGGAGCCCAGTAGAAGGAATGTGAACTCCAATAATACGTATGATCCAAAGAGTTAGAAGGACCGTATCATTCATGGTATTAAGACATCATTTAGAAGGGAATTAGTCTCTCATGTATTATCATCATATGAAGAAATAGTATCATGTGTGGATAAAATTACTAAAGAGTTTACTGAGTCCTATGGATTTGAAGGGAAGAAAGAGAAGAAAAGGATGTAAGAGAGAAATATTGATAAAGGGAAGAGGGAAAAGAAGAATTTCCCCATATGTGATAATTGTGGGAAGAAACACCCTGGAACATGCCTGAAAGGAATGTGAGTTTGTTATAAGTGTGGAGAAAAGGGGCACAAAGTACGTGACTGAAAGGGTAAGAAAATTTTTTCAACTGTACCATGCTTCATTTGCAAGGATTTTGGAAACTACACGAACCTATGTCCCAGTCATCATACTTTGGCGCAAATGATGCTATTGGATAATAATGAAGTTATGATACTACCACAGATGAAGAGGAATGATTAGAGTTCTTATTTTGATTATGTCATTTGAGTGTTGTATCAACAATGTACTTGTTATAATAATTATGGAGTATATAAGGATTGTACTGCAGTACTATTTCATTAAGGACTTGAGATTGTGTGGAAAAAAGAAAAGTGACTCAATATCATGATAAATTTTTGAAAAATATATGGTTGAGAGAATGATAAACCATAATATAGTTCTGATACCGAGGTAGTGATTTTGGAATTATACATGATTGATTTGGATAAATTATATTGTATATTCCTGACTAATTTGAAACTGATTAATGATTTGTATATTCCATCATTGTTGGGGTTTACAACATTTTTGGATTGAAGGAGTATATCCATTATTATTTAAGGAATAAGGGATCATGAATGTAATCAATAAGGTTTTATGGTAATTTAGGATGTTGCAGTGTTTTAAAAGAATACATGATGAAGGTGTTCACATGTTATTACGCAGCAAAAAGGATCTTCATTTTTGGCCTCAAGCATTTTTGATAGTTCTAGTTTGGATTAGTTTTTTATTTCTATAAAAGGATAACCCGGAGGTTGGGTGGCGACCAGTCGCGTCCGGAAAGGCCGCAAGACTTGAACCCACAACCGAAGGGCGACAAGGGTGTATCACCTACCACTAGCCCACGTAATGTCCGAGATTAAATAATGTAGTTTTTTTAAAAGACCTCGTAGATGAATTATAAATTCGTTTTTTTACCCTATACGAATAGGATAAATAGAATATATTTTTTACGTTCTATTATCTTTTAGAGTGAAAGATGAGTTTGTTGTAGAAATTAGTTAAAGGAAGGATCTCTACTTGTCAAGAATATATTTTTCTTCTTCTATTATTCTATGAATAAATTAATTCTTATACTTTATTTAAGGAATCCTAAAACCAATAATGTGTTATCCTAATTCCCTATGTTTTGTTGAACCGATGGTATTTCAAATCATCATAGATTGATGAATTTAAGGACCTCAATTTAACACTTGTTTGTGATTGATGACCTCAATCACTACCTATAAATATTTACGTTTTCCTCCAGTTATATGTCTCTAATTTCCACCAGTGTTCTCCTAATCAAGATCATAATTTGGTGGTGACCCATTCATTTCTCTTTTCCTCATATTAAGACTAAATTTTAGTAACACAATTTCCGATGTGGGTTTTCCCACAAAGATATTTTCTATTTTAAACCATTTATTTTCGAAGAACAATTTCAAATTGAGAGAATGAAATTTATTGAAGGAGGGGAGAATGTAACACCCCAAGATTTCATAGTGTGTTATTTCTTCAAAATAATTCAATAACTTGCACTACATGCAAAACCTAGTTAATGCGCACTATGACTACCAAACAACCTTTCAAAAGAGTTTATGAATAGTATTAACTAAATTTTAAACTTTATATAATCCTTATACTTTTAGAATCCATATTATGAGTTTCTTAGACATAATGTAAGAACAAATTATTTTTTTTCAGATAAAAGAAGTATTTTTCAAAAATGCAATTTTACCAACATTAATAGTGATTTCTTTTTAAATCGAATATTTTAAACTTTTATATATTCAATTTTAATAAATAAATTTATTCTTTAGAATGGGGACATAACAAAAATTTACAATATAACACCCCAAGCTTCTATGGTACGCTTCTCTTTGAATAATGCGATAGCGTGTGTTGTATGCAACATCAAGTTCTAACACACCACAACCAATCAAACTAGCCGTTATGAATAGTAAAATCTAATTTTTGAAATTTTATAAATTCTATCTCTAAAAATTGACTTTATTTTTGGATTCAGAATATCAAAATTATCCTAGGGTGAAATTTTGGTACTTTTCGGATAAATTTCATATTTTGATGAATAGTGAAAATTACTAAATTTTAATTAAAAACTACTTTTTAATCGAAATAATTAATATTGATAAATTATGAATTTGAGTGTTTTTATAGTATATTTATAATATATTTTTACCATTTAATTAAATGTTTGTCATTGGAAATAATTTCACAATTAAACCAGACATAAACAAGTGTCAATCTTTTGATAGTTATTATCTCTTAAAAACACGCCTTTTGTTTTAACAATGGGAATTAATTTTAAATTAATTTCTTCCACTTATGTGTTTTGAATTTTGAAAAATGGATTCCATATTTGGAATCAGGATGTTCTAATTGTGTAAATAGGTAACTTTTATTTTTAGACATTTTGAATAATTACTTCGGTAAATATTTTATTTGCCAAGGTTAAAGGGTAAATCCGGTAAATAAGGGTTACAAAGTAATATTATAATAATACAAAATTACCCTAAAACGTGTCCTAACATTATTGGTTGATACATGTCTGACCATGGGCATCTTTGGGTCGATTTGTGGACCCCATGGAGCCACCTTTAAGTGATAATGACACTTTATATTAATTAAGTTAAAATGAATACAAAAATGATACAAGCATATATCTTTTAGAAAAAAAAATTTACATAGGGTAATATATGTTGGATTTTCAACCATAAACATTCATTAGAAAGATAAATATATTTCCTATATAATTATATTTTATTTATAATTTTTAGAGATTAAATAATTTAATTTATTTATGACACAATGATGATGCAGTAATTACCATAATAGTGAAAAATTAAAATAATTGATATTATAAATACCAAAATAAATATAATTGGAGACTTTTATTGAATTGCACTAATTTAATATGTTAATATTACATATTAGGATTGATTTAATTCGCTTTGTTCGAAGTAATCATTCTATTATGAGTTTCACATAAATCAATTATTGAATAGTGTCAAAATTGACATAAAATAGTTTTTAAATTAAATATTATATTATTAATTGATATTAAATTCCTAAAAATCAAAGGTTCGTCCAAGAGACTTATATCATTATAGGTGTATCATTAATGGACCACTCGGGTGGTCTCTTGGATGTATATAGAAAGGTTATTAGCCATATAATATAAAAATACAAAGAGACATTGTAAAAGTGAAACTAATTAACTAATAGTTAATACTTAAAGATAAGGTTAATATAGTAACCCAAACCTATCTAAATTCTATTTTCTGAGTGGTTTTAGACCCATCCCCACCTTAACCTTTAAATAATCTACTTTGTAGCCATTAGAAACCGAATATGAATTTTTTCTAAAATAATATTTCTAGCTTTTGCAAAGGTGCCCCTCACCCCTCTTATAAAAAGGAACTCATCCTTCTCATTAATTCACACCGTCAAAGCCTTTGGTTCGGCCAACCTCTGCCCAAATACTCTCTCAACTTCTCTCACTTAATCCTAGAGGCCTTCCTTTAGCCAGAAAGACAACTTATGGAGCCCTTTTGATCAAATCAAAAGGAAGAACCAGATGAAGAGGTAATGATTTCACCACCTTTTTTCAAGTTCCTTTCTTCTTCCACTTCTTCTTTTTTGTTATTACCATTATAAAATAATGAATCCAGTATATCCTATATACTGTAATATTAATATAAATATGGTACAACCATATTCAGTATTCTATGTAACGACCCGAAATTTTGAATAAATCTTGTTTCCTAATTTTATGTGTTATTTTATTTATTTTTTTTACTCAACAAAAAATTTGCATTTGATAACATGATTATAATTAAAATGAGACCATTGGGTTTTGACTGTTATATGAACATTGGCCAATATGACCGCTGAAAACTAAACGTTTTGATTATTGTCTCTAAATACAATTAATCTTGGTTAATTATTATAGAAAAAAGATTCGATGGCCTCACCCAGTAGTCTTGGACCGATCAAAGCCCATCTAACAGAACTTGAGAAGGAGGTAGCACCACTGGGCTTTGCTCTAGACCAAACCCAATCCGAACTTCATCATGTGAAGCTAGAATGGAATCGCCTTCGTGAGAAGTTCAATCTAACAGAAATTACTACTCGTGCTATATTGGTTGAGCCTCCCTTGGATTCTCTCACCTTAGCACACCTTACACTTAGGTCATATGCTGGTGTGATAAGGGGCAATATAAGGAGACAGTAACTGCCTTGTGTAATCCTTTGTTTTAAAAAAAAATAGGGATTTCTTCTTATGATGATGTTTATGACTTTTTAAATGTCCGAATAAATATAGTATGCATATTTTTGGTGAATTTTAGAGAAAGGGTATTTTAAAAAAATGTTATGTAAACCTTAAATAATTAAAAATGTGTAATGATTTTTAAAAAATGGTCTTCTACAATTATGTTCAGTACGAAATTTAGAGTCTAATAAGATCAACCTAATTTTTGATGAATAGTAAATTATGAATAGTGATTTTATGCTTAGGATTAGTAATGTGATCAAATGGATTAGTAATCTCACTTAAAGAAGGTATTAATATAATCTACGCACCTTGATTAAGTAATGTGATTCAATAAAATGGTTAAATAACGGGTTCATATATTATTATTCAAGTATTAGTTTTTTTGGGTGAACATTGTTTTTTAATTAAAAATTTAATTAAAAATATTTAGAAAATTATTTTTATAAATTGGATTTCATTTTTGAACTCAGAGCGTCGATATTATGTTATGGTCATTTTTGGGGATTTTTCTGAAAAAAATGAATTTTCAGTGAATTGTGTCTTTATTTGAAAATTAAATTAAAAATATTTAAAAAATTATTTTTATAAAATGGAGTTAATTTTTGAAATCCGAGCATTGATATTTGGTTATGGTGAAATTTTGGGATTTTTCTGAGAAAGTTGAATTTTCAGTGAATAGTAAAAATACAGTTTTAGGGTTTCGGTATGTTTAATGATCTCATAACTGTGTCATGATGATGTCATGAGATATTTTAAGGGATTGATGGCAAAAGTTGATTAATTATTGTATTGGGGGCCCCATGTGGCTTAACTCCATGGGAAGTACCATGGGAGGGCCCATGCTTTTGTGAAAACCACTTTTGAGGTGTCCCCTGGCCATTAATGCCATGTCCCCTCACTTACCCTATAAATACCAAGAAATACTCTCATCCTTTCGACTCCCCACTCTCCCCAAACGATTTTATGGTCTCATTACCTCCCATGGAGTCCTCCCAAGGTGCCCCCAAGCCCTCAAGGTCCCAACCTTTGAGTTTTAAGAGTTACGTTTTAAGGTAAGGGATCCGACCTCTCTCTTTCATTTCAAGTAATCTCTTTTATGTCATTCCTTTTATGCTCCATGTTATTATGTTGGAGGATGTTCTTGTATACTCCTATTACTGCCCTTTTCATGTTCATATAATGATAGATCCCCTCCAACTCTCATTATTTCGTTTTATGAAGTTTTAAGTGGTGTCGTTAGGCTGTCGAAATTTTTGTAACGGATTCTTTCTCCCTTCTCATTTTTCAAGATCTATTTTCATGAAAAGTATTTCAAGTTCCTTTTTATTATGGTGGGTTATGATATCTAAATTTATCATACTGATATTTTATGATCATATGATGAGAGACCCCATTTGATCTCTTCAATTCAGTATTTTGAAATATTAAGTGGCGCCGTTAGGCTGCCGAATTTTGAAGTGGTTCTTCACCCTTCTCGTTTTGAAGTTCTACTTTCTTGTCAATTCTTTCAAGTTCTATTTTGTTATGTTGGGGAATGATATCTATCTCTATCATACTGGACTCTTATGTTCATATGATGAGAGACCCCATTTTATCTCTTCAATTCAGTGTTTTGATGTTTTAAGTGGCACCGTTAGCTGCCGAATTTTTTAGGGGATTCTTTCACCCTTCTCATTTTCAAGTTCGATTTTCATGTCAAGTCTTTCAAGTTCCTTTTTATTATGTTCAGGTACGATCTATATATCTATAATACTGATCTCTTATTATCATATGATGAGATACCCTATTTGATCTTGTCAAATCATTTTTTTATTGAAGTTAAGTGACGTCGTTAGGCTGCCGAATTTTCATAAGAGATATCTTATTTTTATCTCACTTCCATGTTTTTCATTTCATATGGTATATCTTTCAAATTTCATTACCATGTTCTTAAATCCCTTATATTATGTCCCCCTACTGTTTTATCGATCATTTATGAGTGGGTGTCCCATGTCCCCTCTCTTTTCAATGTTTTCTAAAACCTTGTAACATAGTCGTTATGCTGCAGAATTTTCAAAATGCCTCTCTCTTTTCTCAAAATTAATTTATGTTATAAATTGAATACTCAAAGATCTTATTTATACAAGGGTATTCACATATATATCAAAATTTTCTATTTTAAATTCTGGTATTTACATACATGAGACCCACTTTCCCTTTCCGTGGGTTTAAAGTGACGTAAAGATCATGGCTTTAAATTAGTTTTTAAAACGTTATGATTATGAAATGAAACCCATTTATTTTATGCTATATGGGTTATTTATGAAATTTTTTATGATGATATATGTGGCTCACATGATAATAAAGGCAAATTTAAGGGTGCGCCCTGATAGCGCTCCAATGCATTGGGTAATGATGTAACCACTAGAGATTACAATTTTCATGATATCTTGGTGAATAACCTTGGTAATTTTCAAACGACTCCTTAGGGATGGACCTTGGTGATATGTTCATGATTGTCTTTGTTAAAGATGTAGCCACATCTTATAGTTATGAAAAATGTTATTTTTATTATGATATGCCACATGATTGTTTTTATCATGACTTAAAGTTCTTTTTCATGACATAGTTGATGTATCTCTAGTTCACATGTTAAATGTTTCCCTTGTTTCCCTTACTGGGCCTTCTGCTCACCCTTTCATTTGATGTATGTCCCCAGGTTATGAGATGCAGTAATGAACCTAGGATGAACATGAGAAGAAGCCTTTCAAGTGTTTAAGAAGAATGTTTTATGTTTTCATGTTTTAAGTTCCTGGTTTCCAAGACACTAAACCTTAAAGATCGTCAGTTTTGTATAATGTAATGAAAGTTTATGTGATAAAAAGGCGGGATGCTATAGTTGGTATCAAAGGATGGTTTAGTTATTTGTGGAAATTAGGATATGAAAACTTTATGAAGAATCCTATATAAAAGTTTATATATAGAAAATATTCCTGGTATTTTGGTGAGTATTCAGTAATGGGTTGCCAGGAAAATACATCCCTGTCTGGATACGAGTAGGTAGAGGTGGCTCTGGAACAGATGTACATAGGGGTAAAACCCGAAAACACCGCTTTGAGCTAGACTCAAACGGGAACTGGTACACGACAACGAGCCTTGCTGCACTCTTGGTGACGACACTCCCAGGGGATATGCCTTGGTAAATTCATAAGCTTAGTATGAACCATTGTTAAAGGAACAAAGATAAAATAAAATAAAGATTCCCATAAGAATATATGATCATGGATAACCTAGATGATAACCAAGGGGATCACAAGTTAGGGTATACTTTTCTTCTACAAGTTATCCTTATATTCTTTAAGTTCCTTTTCATGATTATTAGCTATGTATTTAAGCCCCTAATTATACTTTCTATTCTTAGTTAATGGTGGGAAATGGAAGAACATGTCCCAACAACCAATGTGATAGGAAATGCGACGATTGCCGTATTAATATGAAAAAGAGGATTAGGGGATTAAAAGATGATTATTATTTTGGAAGACGTTCACTATTTTAGGGACCCTATATGATCGAGGTAAATATATTACTAAGGTATTTTCATTGAGGAGTAAGGTTGAATTATATTTTTAAGAATCGATGACTTTAAGGTGGACTTATAGTAATTTAGGTTACTTATGGGAATGATTAACCTATCTTTGGTAAAATATGTTTAGGTTAGCTACTTTTGTTATAAGATGTTAGGAGTGGTTGATGTTGTTTGAATTTGAACAATGATGTTTATTTTGGAAGACTATGTTATCAAATCCTTCTTGTATTTGGTTTTCAATCTTAGTTTGGATTATTTTGAGGAATCTTAAGGACCGTTATTTATGGAATGGTCTATGATGAACTTTGGGTAGTACCATAGAACTTTGAAGATTTAAAAGTAGTTTCCATTCCTATGGGATTCTTTATTTTATTTTTTTGAAGAGTTGTTTTACCTTACCCTTTCTGTTTTTGGGATAATGTTTAAAGATAGAAGAAATAGATAGTTAATCTTTTGTGGATTATGAAGATGATTCTTTTGTTTTGATGAGACCAAGTAGTTTTGAATTCTCATAGCTTGGAGAAAAGATTATTTTTGGGTAGAAACTTATCAAAGGATGAAACTCTACATGAAGATAGGTATATTTTCTTATGTTTTTGTATTATGTTGTAAATGAATTCCTCAAAATTATAAAAAGGAATGTAAAACAAAAACGTTGTTGGTTTACGTTTCCTACTAGGTAATCAAAGACCGTTTACACACATCATAAGGTTGGGATTTTCTTATGGTTAACTTTCTCCTAATCGTGTTTTCTATCACTCTCCCTAAGAACTTGACCCTTTATTTTCTCCTCCATGTCCATGTTTTCCTACATGGAATCCTAGTGTGGGTTAACTCGGGTGACCTTTTTACTTCCCTTTATTTTTTTTAAAGTAATACTTTTGCTGACTCCTTTTCTGATGTGGGACTTTCAATGAAATTTCAAAACCCAATTTTAAAAATTTCGAGGATGCAATTTCTTAAGGGGGGAAGATTATAACGACCCGAAATTTTGAATAAATCTTGTTTCATAATTTTATGTGTTATTTTATTTATTTTTTTTACTCAACAAAAATGTTTCATTTGATAACATGATTATAATTAAAATGAGACCGTTGGGTTTTGACTGTTATATGACCATTGGTCAATATGACCGCTGGAAACTAAACGTTTTGATTATTGTCTCTAAATACAATTAATCTTGGTTAATTATTATAGAAAGAAGATTCGATGGCCTCACCCAGTAGTCTTGTACCGATCAAAGCCCATCTAACAGAACATGGGAAGGAGGTAGCACCACTGGGCTTTGCTCTGGACCAAACCCAAGCTGAACATCATCGTGTGAAGCTAGAACGGAATCGCCTTCGCGAGATGTTCAAACTAATAGAAATTACTATTCGTGCAATTTTGGTCGAGCCTCCCTTGGATTCTCTCACCTTAGCACACCTTACACTTAGGTACTATTGCTGGTGTGATAAGGGGCTATGTAAGGAGACCGTAACTGCCTTGTGTAATCCTATGTTTTAAATAAAAATTTGGATTTCTCTTTATAATGATGTTTATGACTTTTTAAATGTCCGGATAAATATAGTATGTATATTTTTGGTGAATTTTAGAGAAAGGATATTTAAAAAAATGTTTACGTAAACCTTAAATAATTAAAAATGTGTAATGATTTTCAAAAAATGGTCTTCTACAATTATGTTCAGTACGAAATATAGAGTCTAATAAGATCAACTTAATTTTTGATGAATAGTAAATTATGAACTATGATTTTATGCTTAAGATTAATAATGTGACCAAATGGATTAGTAATCTCACTTAAAGAAAATATTAATATAATCTAGGCACCTTGATTAAGTAATGTGATTCAATAAAATGGTTAAATAACGGTTTCATATATTATTATTCAAGTATTAGTTTTTTTGGGTGAATAGTGTTTTTAATTAAAAATTTAATTAAAAATATTTATAAAAATATTTTTATGAAATGGATTTCATTTTTGAACTCAGAGCGTCGATATTATGTTATGGTAATTTTTTGGGATTTTTCTGAAAAAAATGAATTTTCAGTGAATAGTGTATTTATTTAAAAATTAAATTAAAAATATTTAAAAAATTATTTTTATAAAATGGAGTTCATTTTGGAAATCAGAGCATTGATATTTGGTTAATGTGAAATTTTTGGATTTTTCTGAGAAAGTTGAATTTTCAGTGAATAATAAAAATACAGTTTTAGGGTTTCGGTATGTTTAATGATCTCGTAACTGTGTCATGATGATTTCATGAGATATTTTAATGGATTGCCGGCCAAAGGTGATGAATTATTGTATTGGGGGCCCCATGTGTCCAAACTCCATGGGAAGTACCATGGGAGGGCCCATGTTTTTGAGAAAACCACTTTTGAGGTGTCCCTTGGCCATTAATGCCTTGTCCCCTCACTTTCCATATAAATACCAAGCAATCCTCTCATCCTTTCGACTCCCCACTCTCTCCCAAAGAAGTTCTGGTCTCATTACCTCCCAAGGAGTCCTCCCAAGGTGCCCCCAAGACCTCAAGGTCCCAACCATTGAGTTTTAAGAGTTACGTTTTAAGGTAAGGGATCTGGCCTCTCTCTTTCATTTCAAGTAATCTCTTTTATGTCATTCCTTTTATTCTCCATGTTCTTATGTTGGAGGATTTTCTTTTATACTCGTATTACTTCCCTTTTCATGTTCATATAATGAGATATCCCCTCTTACTCTCATTATTTCGTTTTATGATGTTTTAAGTGTCGTCGTTAGGCTGCCGAAATTTTTTTAACGGATTCTTTCTCCCTTCTCATTTTTCAAGATCTATTTTCATGTAAAGTATTTCAAGTTCCTTTTTATTATGTTGGGGTATTATATGTAAATTTATCATACTGATAATTTATTATCATATGATGAGAGACCCCATTTGATCTCTTAAATTCAGTATTTTGATGTTTTAAGTGGCCCTGTTATGCTGCCGAATTTTGAAGTGGTTCTTCACCCTTCTTGTTTTGAAGTTCTACTTTCATGTCAATTCTTTCAAGTTCCTTTTTGTTATTTTGGGGTATGATCTCTATATCTTTCATACCAGACTCTTATGTTCATATGATTAGAGACCCCATTTGATCTCTTCAATTCTGTATTTTGATGTTTTAAGTGGCGCCGTTAGGCTGCCGAATTTTTTAGGGGATTCTTTCACCCTTCTCATTTTTCAAGTTCGATTTTCATGTCAAGTCTTTCATGTTCATTTTTATTATGTTGTGGTATGATCTATATATCTGTCATACTGATATCTTATGATCATATGATGAGAGACCCTATTTGATCTTGTCAAATCATTTTTTTATTGAAGTTAAGTGACGCCGTTAGGCTGCCGAATTTTCATAAGAGAAATCTTATTTTTATCTCACTTCCATGTTTTTCAATTCATATGGTATATCTTTCAAATTTCATAACCATGTTCTTAAATCCCTAATATTCTGTCCCCCTACTATTTTATGGATCATTTATGAGTGGGTGACCCATGTCCCCTCTCTTTTCAATGTTTTCTAAAACCTTGTAACATAGCCGTTATGCTGCATAATTTTCAAAATGCCTCTCTCTTTTCTCAAAATTATTTTATGTTATAAAGTTAATACTCAAAGATATTATTTCTAAAAGGATATTCACATATATATCAAAATTCTCTATTTTAAATTCTGGGATTGACATACATGAGACACGCTTTCCCTTTTCTTGGGTTTAAAGTGACGTAAAGATCATGTCTTTAAAGTAGTTTTTAAAACGTTATGATTATGAAATGAAACCCATTTATTTTATGCTATATGGGTTATTTATGAAATTTTTAGTGATGATATATATGGATCACATGATAATAAAGGCAAATTTAAGGGTGCACCCTGATAGCGCTCCAATGCATTGGGTAATGATGTAACCACTAGAGATTACAATTTTCATTATATCTTGGTGAATATCCTTCGTAATTTCCAAATGACACCTCGGGGATAGACCTTGGTGATATGTTCATGATTGTCTATGTTAAATGATGTAGCCACATCTTAATGTTATGAAAAATGTTATTTTTATTATGATATGCCACATGATTTTTTTTATCATGCCTTAAAGTTCTTTTTCATGACATGGTTGATGTATCTCAAGTTCACATGTTAAATGTTTCCCTTGTTTCCCTTACTGGGCCATCTGCTCACCCTTTCATTTGATGTATGTCCCCAGGTTATGAGATGCAGTAATGAACCTAGGATGAACATGAGGAGAAGCCTTTCAAGTGTTTAAGAAGAATGTTTTATGTTTTCATGTTTTAAGTTCCTAGTTTCCAAGACACTAAACCTTAAAGATCCTCAGTTTTTTATAATGTAATGAAATTTTATGTGATAAAAAGGCGGGATGCTATATTCTATCCATCCTTTGAATGACATGTCACCATACGTGCGTACATACGGATTACCATCTCCACAACACAATGAGATTTATTTCCAAGTTCACCAATCATTGATGATTATAAAAATATATAGTACTAATAATTATGTAATATATGAAATAATAATGATACTAGAGATCTATATATATATAAGGATTTATTTACTTACATATATCTTATTCATTCACTTCTGTTCAATACTATATGAAAACAGAAACAGTGTTTATGCGTACGTACAGACTACTGTCTCCATAAACGGTGTTTTCCATTTCATATATATGTCTATTATACATATTTATATTCTAAATATATATGAAATATTTATCATGTTTTATATTCTGGAAGTTTTTAAATCATGATCTAAGTGATACAACCCAGAGTGACAAGTTAAAACACGTACGATAAAGAAAGTTATTATTACCCAAAATGTTAACTTAACATGGAAATTATTATTAAATGGGGAATATAAAGTCATAAATGAATCAGGTATGATATCATAAATACTAATATTGTTCTGGTATAATTTAATAACATGCTATGATCTTCGTACAGGAGGCTAAACGTAACCTCTACTAAAGGAAAGTGCAAGGTAAGGGGTTTCCCTCTCACTCCTTATTCCCGTGAGATTCATGCTATATTGCCACTATTACCTTTTTTGTGGTGTATGTACTGACCATAATTGAATTCTATGTGTAATAAACATTAATTTATGTTTATTTACATATTCATTGTATGATACCTCTTTCATGGGTTGTTTGTTTCATAAGTAACCATATTGGTAAGGGTTTATTTCGCAATCTCTTCATTATCCTAGGTTGTTTATACGTAATAATCTACTGGTACTTCTTTATCATCCACATCCATGTTTCTTAAAAATTTATTTCAAAATATTATTAATATTTTACAGAATATGGGTTAAAGTAATTTATACCTTTGATTGACTTTTTATAAGAGGTTTATAAAAGAATCTTTCTGTCGTTTTCCAAATAAGGTGCTTTTAACCTTTTCAACAAAATTAAGGTAAGACTGTTTTTTTAACTTATACGGCGGGTGCGGATATTCTCCTCTATTATAAAATCGTTGTAGCTTCCCTTACAAGCTTATAAGAATATTTTCAAAGTAAATGTTTTATTTTATAATTATGTGACTTTAAATTATTTCAAAATGAATATTTTATGAATTTGTGAAAGGTACTCTTTATCAAGATCATAATTTTAAATGTTTTAAACATTTATCTTTTTAAATCTTTTAATTAATGTCCATGTTTTGTAAATGATTTTAAAGATTTTTATATGGACATGAATGTTTTGAAATGGTATTTCTTTTCAAAATTTCAAAGTGGTATGGGACACTTTGATTCAAAAATCTCTTCTAAATTACTTCCTTTATAAATGTGTGACTTTTCAATGATTTCAAGAAAAGAGATATTTCTCTCAAGTAGTTTGGATTTCATCAATGTCAACAACCTTTGATGGATTTTAAGCTTATTTGAAGTTGATTTATTATAAAAAAACTTTTGTATCGTATTAAAGGTTTTATGATATGTTTTACAGTGGATGTGTTATTTTTATACCATTCATGGTTTATGGAGAAAGTATTGACATTTAGTATGCTAGTTTTAATACGAATGTTTATGTAATGTTTAAAACTTTTCATATGGGAATGAATTGGACTTAGTAAGTGATGGGTGGAGCCAGATATAGCTCCTCGATTCATCGGTAGGTCTCATGAGACAAACTAGTGTCTTGGCACAAGGCCTTGAAAAAATCTTATTTTTAGTCTTGGAACGAAGCCTTGGCTATGTGGTTATGATAGTCTGGAATTATGCATTCCATCATTGTGAAGGTGGTTAGTGATATTGAATGTGATTATTCAATTAGTAGAATATCCATGTGAATAAGTAAATGGAATTATTTCATTTTATTTCTTCCATATTATGCTGAAGTTCAAGTTTAAAAGGCTTTTGTTTTAGTTTTATACATTGCCTTAAATGTTTATGCTTATTTTTTGAATGTTTCTGCTGTATTGCTTACCCTTACTGAGCATTTGAGGTCACCCCTTTCTATGTTTTATTTTTCCCAGGATTCCAAGAAGTGTAATGGGATTGATATGCATGGTTAAGCCAAGGAAATAATGGCATTCATAAAGATTATTTTTTTTTACGTCTTAAAGTGCAAATGTAACATTCATGTATGTGATCTACTTTTCCAAGACTGCTAAAATGATCGGTAATTTGGGACTTGATTCCTTGTAATCATGCCAATGTATTAAAATAATGCACCGACTCTGGGTAACTGGGGTCAGGGCGTTACATAAACTATATACTATTTTTACATACAGTGTTTACTTTGATAGTTATTTAATTAACTAGGGAAATATTGATAAATTTTTATCCTTTACGCAATATAGATATTTGACTATAAGGCACATTGTTTATGAATTGATTTGTTTATTTGATATAAAAGGACTGATTTGGACATGAAATACATGTGGTGGGGACAAATTAATGCAAGACCCTTGAAGCATTGGTAGTCTCATGAGAAAACATTAGTTGGCCACAAACCCTTCAAATTTGTAACTAAGAATTTTTAAAATGTCTAGATGATAGATCTTGATAATAAGTGTCTTGTGAAAGGTCATGAAACAAATCAGACTGGTGTTTACCCACCGTGTTGTAAACCATCTTGAGGATAGATCTTGATGGTAAATGTTTGACAACACTTGTCTTCATTACACATTAATTCAAGTTTTATTACAAAAGATTAAAAATAACATGGCATAGAAGATTGATAAGTCTAGTGTCTTTTTTAATTATGTAGATTACATAATAACTTAAATTAGGGGATATATTGTCCTTATTGAAAACTTCATTACCATAATCATATTATTCAATTGTTCTTAAAACATTATGGGATAACCTGAGGACATACATAAGAAAGGGGTGAGTTATAATGACTAGTAAAGGAAAAAGAAAATAATAACATGGAGAAGCAGTTTCATGTTAGATAATAGTCATATCAATGGGACATAAAAGGGTTGGAAATCACAAATATGAATAATAAGGCATGAAATATCATGATAACGGAAACACAACATGGGAATGTGGAAACAATCTTAAACATGACTTCATAAGAATATATCAAGTTTAACCACCAACAAAACAAAATATATTGATCTTAGGATACCCTATTTTTCACCATTCATGTCTTATCACGAGACTAAAATACTACCCAATGCATTGGAGTCCTATATGGGTGCACCCATCATAATTAATTCATGTACATGCATAAGTGTGCCACATAGATCATATAAATGAGAACATATTTCATCAAATTTAATCCCATGATTATTAAGTGTGGAATACATAAATATAATTTCCCAATAAAAGTACTATACGTTTGTAAAGGTGAATTATCATTATAGAAATGGGTATGGGTATTTAATACAGAATTGTCTGGCATGGAATATCGTAGTCAAATTTCATTAGTATAATGTCTGAACATAAATGTGCATGGGAGGTGTTAATAATATATAAAGGAATATATAATACTATAGTAACATAAGGGATGTATGGGGGATATTTAATAACATATCCCATCATTATTAATTAGAGAAGAAATGCATAAGATAATGAAGATGCCTAAATAAAGAGGAGAAGGAATGGATCCCTATCGTGAAAGGGTGGTTCAATAAGCTTATGAGAAGCTTCTTGAGTGCTTGGGGGAACCTTGGGGGGATTTTATAGAGGGTAGGTAATGATATTTACGTTCTCCAAGGTTTTTTAGTGAATAGTAATTTGAACTCATGTGTGTTTATATAAGATAATAGTGGGAGTTCTATATTATATCCCAAACCTAGGTTTTGGACTCTATATAATAAAGTAATCAAAATCATAGACCATCCCATGGTTTTTGAAGATGGTTTATAATAAATAGGATTAATTTCATTATTTTATAATAAAAATGGATGTATTTTAAATATATTACCCTAGGTTATGTTAATTTGATTCATGTTCTTAAAGAAATGATTTCAAAATCATGAAATATAACATAGGTTCTAGAGGATTCATACAGGATTTAAAAAACTAATAAAGTAACCTCAAAAAAAATTTAACTTAAAGGATAAAAATAAATCTGGTTTTGGATTCATTTTATATCATTTATTAAATCACTTTTTTCTAATTATGATCGCATGATACACACCGTATAATTATACAGTATTTAAATTTTACCTGAAAATTCGACTCACTCAGAAAATTATGAAAATATCACCATTAGATGATTTTGATATACTAATTCCAAAAATAATATTTTTTTATAAATATATTTTTCTAATTAAATAAGTTTTAAATTTTATAATATAATCAACATTTATTGATAAATGCTTGGTTTTTGTAAAATAAGAGTTTTTGAATCATTATAAAAATTATCTTTCACTTTATAAAAATTATATGATCATATATATTTAATAAAAATTATATAATAGTAATATTTTATTAAAATATTATTTACTTAAAAATTCCTTTAATTCATTAAAATAAATGTATTAATTGAAATTGAATATTACCCAAAATTACCATTTGGGTTTTATTGTATCAAAATAAAAATTGTTAATAAAAAAACAATAAGAAGAAAATATATTAATTATTATATTAAATAAATATATTTATATTATTATGGTTTTGATACATGTCCCTTTATTACACCAGAAAACTACTTAAGGGTAACGTGAAAGATGGTGATATTTTTTAGTGTTGTCCAGCTTGTATGGTTTGGGTGGACATCTCGATGAGCTTGAACTACTCCTGTAAATGGTTTCTCCCATTATTTATTTGTTGGATCTCATATTGGAATTGGTCAAGGGAAGAGCCTAGTGATATTATCTCCCATGGAAGCTCTAATATATGGGCTTCATAGGGAATTATCTTACTAGTTGAGGCCATTACATCCTTTTTATGTGTCAATTGAATTTATTAAAACCCTGTATTTATAATAATCAGATGATCATAGTTAAATGACTATAATATCAATGGTTATGATGATTAAATACCTTTTAAATATAATAGGATTTTATAAAACCAATGAAGTGATTGTTTTTTCAATATCCATAATATATATTAACACATTTAATTAAATCAATAGGGGGATTTTATTTATGAACATTCAGATCATTAAAAAATATATCATGGGCCTAGGGAATATGATGTCTAGTAATTAAGAATTACCTTAATTCATAATTCAATTATTATTACCCCTAATATTTTTTCTATTTTATAGTATGTGGATGAATTTCATTCTCAACTTACTGACTAAATGGAATGTGTACTTAGTTATTTACCTTTCCATTTTGATTCTGCCTTATCTTACCAAGATAGTAAAGTTATTTAAATTGTATGCCTATTTTATTATTTACTTTTCCGTATTGATTGTGATCATTTATTAATGATATATTTCCTTATAAATAACCCTCATTAACCATTTGATATCTCAATTATTTTTTTCACTTTCATAGTATTTTGTGAAGTTTACAATGATTGATATGAAAGGATATTCTATATAGAATAATTTTATTGAATAAAGAAAAAAAATTGTGTTTTAATTTTTATATTGAAATATAATTCAATCCTCAATTATATATCCAGTTTAAAAAGAAAACTATACTATTCAGTACTTCGAGATTTTTTCCCGTGTATATTATGCCAATGTAATGGTAGTAGAAACCAGTTATAAGCTTATTGGGTCCATGTTTATATATTTGAAATCAAAATATGTTTTTTTGTGACCATGGGAACTATATTTAAGAAAACATAGACTGAATAACACAACCCTATTATATATATTTTTGGAAAAGTACAAAAGATTATAAAAAAGTTTTGGTAAGATAAAATCATATATGTCTTCATTTAATTAAGAGTTATGGATACAAAACACCACGAATTCACTAGAATACTAGTACACGTCCCCAATAATAATCATCATAGTTTACTTAGGGTTGTAAGTATCAATCTTGATATGTGAAACTAAGGCCAAACTCCATAGATTCACAAGCATGCTAGTACACGTCCACCCACCTAGATACCCGGGTTTTCCCTTTGTGCTCAAAGAAGTTCAAAAAGTCAATGAATATACTTTTAACATGAAAATATCATTTCATTATCATAAATTCACCAAATATCCCACATGTATACAAAACAATTCACAAATGTCCACTTTTCATTCAAATTGATTTCGAAATCCGACTCACACCAAAATAGGCCACAACGTCTTTCACATTTCTTGAACACTTTGACAAATCCATTAAACATTTTTATAAAACCATTCCAATATATTAAAAATCACATATAATCCCACTCACTTATTACATAATACCCTTTTTACCATCAAAATCATTTTATCATCAAACATACATGAAATAGCCTACAAACAAGTTTCGCTCCAACATCACAATTTAATAAAACATTTCAGAAATTTAAAAAACATTATAAAATTTTTTTCATCATAAAACATCACTTCACCATTCAAAAACCCATATTGTGTGACCACACACACCAAAAAGTACATATTCTCCATTTTACCACATTTTTTAACAAAATAAAACATTTAAAATTTTCATAAAAAAGAACCCAAGTGGTGTAACCATGTCTTAAACACAAAACCCATTTCAAAACCCTCATTTAAGACCAAAACCATACCAATTCCTATAAAAAACAGAATTTTTATCCCTAGGGACATTTATAAAGCCACTTCCAAGTTTTATAAAATCACCTTGAATAATACCACAAGAGATACAAATGAAATACACATTTTCATACAATGCTCTCAAGAAGTATAACAATGTTTTAAACATAAAACCTATTCAAAACCACTATTTTTAGGAACAAATTACACTAATACATTACCATACCATAATTTTAAGTCCAAAAAATATTTAGTAAACCAATTCCATAAGATATAAAATACACCCAAACAATACCACATGAGTTACACATGAAAACACACAATTTCAAGTTAAAATACAACTATAAAATTAAACACTTAACCAAATTAATCATAAAATGTTTTTTCACCACACCAACATGTTAGGAATATGAAAAATGAATAAATACAACAATAAAACTCATCAATAATTTTTTACACATGGAACCACCTACCGAAAGCGTCGAATCCCTCAAAACATGGTGCAAAACATCAACCGCAACACCACTGCACCACAAAGAAGAGAAAGACAACCCTATACCACAATATTTGACCAAGTATACACCAAATAAAATCCTAGGTTAGAACGCTGACTTCTAGGAATTTTAGAACATAATGAAAGAGGGAGGAAACCCTAAGAAGAAGGGAGAAATTGAAGAGAGAAACACTTACTCAAAACAATCTTGAATAAAACAACCCAAAATCTACCAGTATCTCAATTTTAAAACATCCAAACATTCATGGGAGGTTAAAAAATGGATTAAGAGATAATTTAGGAACTAGAGTTAGGAAAAAAGAGTAAAAATAGAAGGAGTTATGAAATGATCAATTTAACTCTGCAAATCTGGGATATTTCTTGAAATCCAGAGATGTTTCGACCACTTTCGCGATTCTATAGGGCTCCAAATTGTGGGAGGAGGGAATGGGGGCTCGTCTATGGTACATGGGCTCGGGTGAGATTCTGAATCACCTACAGAACTCAAATATTGATGAATATATTAAATAATTAAAAATGATTTTTAATGAAGAAAATGAGCTTTCAGGCTTGCCAAATCACTTAAATAAAAACCCATATCCACCATTATTATGGATTCCTAAATGGTCCAAATCAATATGGTAGTGTTAATAGGTTAGGGGATGACAATTAATAATTAGAATGGATCAAAAATGTTTAAAAATGAAGAATTTATAAAGGGATCAAAATTTTATTTTTAAATCTGGAATTGGGCTCACTGTTTGGCTTAATTCATAAAAAATCCCCCATTCCTCCCTAAAAGCTTAGGAAACTATCAAAACAAACAATTAATGGAAATTAAATGGAATTTTACTTTAAAATAAGTCATGTATGTGACAATTCATGGTTTTCTAGAAGGTCCTTGTTGGTGAAGTCTTGTGGGGATGGCTTGAGGGAGGTGCCTCTTTCCATGTGGAGGTTCTTGGGCTATTCTTATTTGGTTTGGTAACTTTGTAATGGTCTTTAAAAATAGTTTTAACTTATGTAATTCAGTTCTGTAATTTTGTAAAAGAAGGTTTTATTTTAAAAATCCAGATTTATTTTATTGAGTTTGTTTGTTGTTTAATGTTTATAAAATCGGTTAAATCATCCCCAATTCTCATTATATGATACTCGGGCACTTGTGCCAGCCTGTGGGGATTGGGAACACCCTTCGAGCCTTGTCACAGGCTGGGTTTGGGGCCGGGTTTGGTGGCGACCAGATTCGGTTCGTGAAAAAATGGTATCAGAGGAGTTTCTGGTTAACTCTTTGGGTTATGTAATTTGGGGAAGAGTCAAGATAGTCTGGAGTTAGGATTGTTGGGACATGGAATTCTGGTTATGGGTAGTGTGACTGATCACCACACCTCATGATGGGATTCAAGTTTCCAGGAGAATTTAGGATTTATCGTAGTCCTTTGGTGTCCTTGGTTCGATAATGTTTAGGGGAAATGAAAATAGAGTTGGGTTAATGGTCTTAGTGAGCTCGCAGGGCCTGTCAAGCCATGTGGATCCAAGGATATTCCCTAGAACACTCTCTATGAAAGTGAAGTTTTTGTAATATGGCCTCTAGTTATATGTCTAATTCACCCATTGAAACTAGTTTCCTCTCACATTGTTTTGTTCATTAGTTTTGAAATCTTGGAACTTTGGTTTTAAGAAGCATGAAGTTTTTGTAAAATGATTATCAAATAAAGATGGAATGGTTTAATTTATGAAATGGTGGAACTGAACATTCAAAATTGTTTTGAAATAGAAAATAGTGTGGTTACACCTCTTTTGAAAGCAGGAGCTATATTGAAGTTGGTTTTGAAAATTGTTTCTAATAGTGTTTTCTAAACAATAAAGGGTGTTTTAATGTTATGAGATATTTCGAAATTGATGTGAACATCATGAAATTGAGTTATTTTTTAAATGGTTTTGTCTTTTATAAAAGTTTTGTAAGATTTGAATTGGGATTTTGATCTTGGGTTTAGCAGTTTTGAGAAAAAGGATGAGTTGGTTGACTGTTTTGGTTTTGAAAAGTGGAAAGAATTTTTTTGTTTTAACCATTGGTATCTTCTTAAGCAACCACATGTATGGGGTTATATGGGATGATGGATGGTTGATGGAATTACTGGAAATGTGTTGGAATGGATATGCATATGGTGCCCAGTGTGGCACAGAAACATGCATGTGTAAGGCCCATGGGGTACCATTGGTGGATACACTAACCGCTGAACCGTTTGTTTTCAAGAAATGTATTTAATGAAAAACATGATGTCTTGATGAATTATTTGGGATGGATTATATTATGTGTTTTTGGAAAATTTTGATTTTGTGGGATGTTTTGTGTCCAAGAACCCCTCCAGTTTGAACTGTGTTATGGGTTTATGTTTGGTCGGTAAGGTGGGTAGAAGGACCGATTAGTAGTCTCCTCTGAGATATGTTTCGGGACACCTTTATGGTAGTTACCTTGATGTGTTTGGATTTGTATTATGGATTTTTTGACTAATGTACCAGCTTGGTTGTGCCCTTGGGTTCTCTCATTGGATAAGGTACGCCCGCATTAAGGGTTAATGCATAACTGAAGTGCAACCCGGATTGTTTCTCCATTGGAAAATCCTCCAGTTGATCAATATAAGGAATATTTTATCGATATTTGTTGATTGATTATACACCCATTCCTGTCATTTATTTTTAGATCATCTTGTAGTGGGAGAGTGCTCATGGAAGGTTGAAAGAGACCTTAGTTTCTTAAGTTTCCAAATTCTTCGAAGATGTAAGTGGTCTAGGGTTGTTAGTGGGGATGAGTGTCTCGATGGTGTCTAAGAGGCCCTCTGGGTTCTTCAAAGATTCTTTGAAGCATGAATTCATGATAAACCACCTGTGTGGGAAATATGGCCACGATAGGATATTGTGGAAAATTTCTAGAATTTTTGGTTGTTTGGGGATGTTGTATAAGGTGCATCTACATGCAACGTTTATATCAGTCATAATGGTCATGTTCAGTGAAGCCTTATGATGTCATGTGCTCGATTGAACGTAAAGGTGATTGTTGGGCATACATCTGAGAGTCTCTATTATGTTGGGAGAATGTCTCCCTTGTAAAAACATAAAAATATTTTATTTTAGAGGAAGGTGAGTATAGGTGTTCTTTACATCTATTGTTTCTCACCCGAACAAACAAGGTGTGATATGTGTGCATCTTCTATGCCCTTGTTTCAGTGAAATATCGATTTAGGGTAAAGTGTGTTTAGAATGTGTTATGTATTGAAAAATTTATCAGGGATTGTGGTGTAGTTGTTGGTTTCACCGAAAGAATAATTCCCTTTTAGGGGATTTCCAAATCCAAACTACGAGGTCGAAGATGCTTTAATCATTTGATCTCCTGCCATAGGTCTCAGAGAAAAGATGGCTCGTAGATAGGGAAAATCACAGGGTCGTTTAAACCATTGTACAATGTATTATCCTTAGTATTAAATATAGGAAGAGTTTAAACCAATTGTGTCATAATATTTCTTCTGTTTTTCATGTTCGGAGGAAATAGGTGGATGGCTTTATACCCATGTCATCGCCCAATATTATTACCTCCCCCTTTGGTTTCCATTGAGTCATTGGAGAAAGGTTTGACATTTGGATAGACAGGTTGAGCACACGGTTTGCGCTTGGTTAGTAGTGACAATGCCCCAGAAAACCATGTAGATAGATGGATCCTCACTTTTAGTTCATGGTTTCCCAAACCGTGCAGACTAACCATGTGTTCGCCCCAACTCTTTAAATTTTGGGGTCTTTCTGTACCGGCCCTTGCGGGTCGGTTAAGATGGTTGGTTCTTATGGTGGGGAAACACTATATGAGTCTTATATAAGTTCTTTTGTAAATTTTTTATGAGTGTATACCCTTTTTACTGGGTATTCCATTTAGGCCTCCCCTGTTAGTGTCCTGATTCTTTCTCGGAAAAAAATATACATTGTCTCTTGTGGTGGGGAGCCTATTTTTGTTCCCCCATAACAATAACTCAGACTTATCAATGGTCTTGTATTGGTGGTAGGTAGTCTTGATTAGATATATCAAGCTACCTAAATCTTCCTTGGGTAAACATTGATATTGGAGAGTTTCCAATGGTTTAGTTATAGCATGGTAAGTGTAACCTTGTTCGATATTGTTGTTCGTTTGGGTGAATTTCTTGAGTCTTGTTTGGATAGTGTTTGAGGAGTTTTATTTTGGGATAAAGTATGAATGTGATTGATCATTTCATGAAATTAATTTATGTTTTGGTTGTGAAATTAATCATTCATTAATTGATCACTGGAGGTGTTTTGGCCTTTGGGGGTGAAACCTGACAAGGGAGTACCTCCTGGTTTCTCACTTGGGTTTTGTTGTTCCTTTAGCCTTGATGTGACTTTCTAGGGTGGAAAGTTTTCATAGTAGGGATAATTTTCACATAAATGACTTATTTTAAACTTCAATTCCATTTAATTTCCATTAATTCTTTGTTTTGATGGTTTCCTAAGATTTTATTGAGGAATGGATGAGTTTTCATGAATTGAGCCAAACCGTGAGCCCAATTCCATATTTAAAATTAAATTTAGATTCCATTATAACTCCTCCATTTTTCAACATTTTTCATCCATTCCAATTCATAATTGTCATACCAGGACCTATTAACAGTACCATATTAATTTGAACCATTTATAAATCTATAATCATGGTGGATATGGGTTTTTATTTAAGGGATTGGGTCTACCCGAAAGCCCATTTTCTGCATTAAAATAAATTTTAATTCATTAATATCTCCTTAAATATTTGTGTTTTGTCAGTGATTACAACTCTCACACAAGCCCACGTACATAAGTCGTGCCCCCATGCCCTCCTCAGACAATTTGGATCTAAATAGAATCACAAAAGTGGTCTAAATATCTCGGGATTTTAGAAATATCCGAGATTTGGAGGGGTAAATTGATCCTTTCATAACTCCTTATATTTTGACTCTTTTTCCCCCATTATAGAACCAACATGATCTCCTAATACTTTTTAGAACCTCACATTAATGGTTGGATGTTTTATAATTCAGATACTGATGGATTTTGGATCATTTTATTTAAGATTATTTTGAGTTAGTATTTCTGTCTTCAATTTCTCCCTTCTCATTAGGGTTTCCTCCCTCATTCATTATGTTATAAAATGTCCAGAAGTTAGGGTTCTAACCTATATTTTTTTTGGTGTATATTTGGTCAAATATTGTTGTCTAGGGATGGATTTATATTCCTTTTGGTGCGGTGGTGGTGCGGTTGATGTTTCACACCAAGTTTTGAGGGATTCGATACTTTTGATAGGTGGTTCCATGTGTAAACAATTATTGATGAGATATATTGTTGTATTTATTCATTTTTAATATTAAAAACATGTTGGGTGTGGTGAAAAAACTTTTTATGATTAATTTTGTTAAGTGTTTAATTTTATAGTTTCTTTTTAACTTGAAATTGGGTGATTTCATGTGTAACTAATGGGGTATTATTTGGGTGTATTCTATATCTTTTGTAATTGGTTTACTAAATCTTGTTTGAACATTAAATTATGGTATGGTAATGTATTATTTTCTTGTGGGCATAAAAATAGGGTTTAGGAATAGGTTTTATGTGTAAAACATTGTTATACTTCTTGAGAGAATTTTATGAAAATGTGTATTTCATTTGTATCTCTTGTTTTATTATTCAAGGCGATTTTATAAAACATAGAAGTGGTTTTATAATTGTCACTATTGATGAAAATTATGTTTTGGATAGTAATTGTTATGGTTTTGGTCTTATATGAGGGTTTTGAAATGGGTTTTGTGTGCAAGACATAGTTACACCACTTGGGTTCTTTTTATGAAAATTGTAAATGTTTTATTTTGTTAAACAAAGTGGGAAAAGGGCGCATATGTACTGTTTGGTGTGTGTGTACACATAACATGGGTTTTTGAGTGGTGAAGTGTTGTTTTAATATGTAAAACTTTTTTATAATGTTTTTTAAATTTCGGAAATGTTATATTAAATTGTGATGTTGGAGCGAAAATTGTTTGTGGGTTGTTTCGTGTAACATGGAGGATAAAATGATTTTGAAGGTAAAAAGGGTATTGTGTAACAAGTGAGTAAGATTTTATGAGATTTGTAATATATTGGAATGGTTTTATAAAATTTTTTAAAGTATTTTTTGACGTGTTAAGGAAATGTGAAAAGTGGTGGGGGTTATTTTGGTGTGAGTCGGATTTCAAAATCAATTTGAATGAAAAGTGGACTTTTGTGAATTTTGTTGTATACATGTGGGATGTTTGGTGAATTTATGATAATGAAATGATATTTTCATGTGAAAAGTATATTAATTGACTTTTTTAACTTCATTGAGCACAAAGGGAAAACCCGGGTATCTATGTGGGTGGACGTGTACTAGTATGCTAGTGAATCTGTGGGGTTTGGCCTTAGTTTCACTTAGCAAGATTGACGCATAAAACTCTATCTACACTATGATGATGGTGATTGGGGACCACTAGGTAATGGGTATGTTCCCTAATAGTGGATCATGCATGAGAACAAATATTTGTGATGGTTACTCTCACCGAGATATGAGGTACGTGGGACTGACAACTAGCTAGTGCCTAGGGGTTATTTCTCATTGCTTGTGCTCACTAGATATTTTATTCTTATCGTCATAATACAGTATGAGTGGATATAAAATTCAATTGCTTTGGTATTTATTTTAAAAAAATTTATTCTTTAAATTGGCCAACCCGGAAAACTTTTTTTATTTAATGTTTCATCCTTTAGAAATTGTAACTAGCATTTCATGTTTTTGAAAACTTGAATGCTTTTCATCTTTAAATGTTTATCACATGGAATATATTAGTGGTGGTATCCTACTAGGAATTGTATCACACCCTAAATACACCCTTGGGTGTATGTAGACTTGGTTATTTATGGTTTTCACTGGTTGGGTATAGTTTTTTGTGCTAGTGGTTCGGGTTTCTAGCAGGTCCTTGTTTGTGAAGTCTTGTGGGGATGGCTTGAGGGAGGTTCCTCTTTCCATGTGGAGGTTCTTGGGATGTTATTATTTGGTTTTGTAACTTTTAAATGGTCTTTAAACATAGTTTTAACTTATGTAATTCAGTTATGAAATTTTTTAAAAGACAGTTTAAGTTGAAAAATCCAGATTTTTTTATTTAGTTTTTTTTGTTGTTTAATGTTTATAAAATCGGGTATATCATTCCCAATTCAAATTATATGATACCCGGGCACTTGTGCCAGCCCATGGGGATTGGTAACTCCCCTGGGGCCTTGTCACAGGCACGGTTTGGGGCCGGGTTTGGAGGTGACCAAATTCGGTTCGTGACATAGTTTCATTGAGTAAGTTGTTAATAGGATATTTATCAACCCACAAACAAATGATGAAATTATTCTTATGAATTAGAAACATATCAACTAAGTATATTTCATTATTTTAATAGATAGTAAAATCATTCCTTCACATTAGTAAAATGATACTAAAATAAAAAAATTATCATATTACCTTCACATTTGATAAATAATATGGTCTTGTAAATCATCTTGTATTTATGGTTTTGATGACCTTAACATTCCATTGATCGTTCACTTTCTTGTATTCAATGACCTCAATCACTCTATATTATAATTTTTGATTTTACTCCATGTCCATATTTTCATTTGCGACCTATTTTCTATTACTTGGAAACCTAGTTATGTTTTATTCAAGATGACATTTTTAGTACCTACTCTCTCTCTCTTATTAAGAGGATGTTTTATTAACCCCTTTATGATGTGGGATTTTAAATAATGGCATTTCAAAATGAAAACCCCTTGACAACAAAGATAAAGTTTAAATTTAAAAGATTCAATTTATTTCTAGTGTTTATAATGTTATACCATAAAATTATATAATAAAAGCATTTTATTTGATATTGTATATGACACGCAACATTCTATTTAGCTTGTGTTACACACAAAAATGAATTTAAACCAGATGTGAGATATTATTGTAATGCTATTATAATCGTTATAAAAAATATGTTTAAATGTAAGGAATGAATAGTACAAATTTTTTTTTTCAAAATATGGTTATCTATTTATTAATAATAAAATAATCATCATTTATATGTAAAAGAAATTTTTTTGAGAAACAATATTTCTTTAAAATATGGTTTAGTCACATTTTGTGCACAAAATTTAAATAAATATTTAAAAATTATATAAAATTTATTAGACTAAAAAAATTATTTATTAAATTAGAACATAGAAATTATCTTAGAGTTTATTTCAATATTTTTCTAAGAAGTCTCATTTTTTATAAATAGTGAAAATATTGGATTTTAATTTAATGTTTCTTTTTCATATAAATAATTTATAACATTAAATTATTTTTTAAATTGGTTTTAAAGTGAAAATAGATCAATTATATATCTATAAACCAAATTCTGTTAAGTGGGGTCATTTTCTTCTTGAATTTTGATAAAAAAAATTACAATTTTTAACATTTTCAATTTAAAACACATTTTCTTTCCATATCCATATGAATAATTTTAAATTAAATTATTCTAAATATATAAGTTTAATTTGAAAAAATGGATTTGATATTTTGAATCATAATTATTTATAATATCATATAAATTAAAATTAATTTTTTACCATAATGGTTAGTAAAAATAGTTAAAATTAATTACAGTGATTGAGGTAAAAGTGAGTATACGCAGTGGTTAAACTTAGAATATGAGGTGTAAGAATGACCCAAAACATGTCAAAAACCAATTTTATAGACGTAATTATAGGAAATATCATATATTAATAAGAATTTACCATTATTGGGGTCTGATTTAATGTAACAAAACATGGGTGGGATTCACTCTTTCAAAAACGTTACAGGTGTGCTACTCTCCCCCTTATAAAAGGTCACCCCACTCCTCTCCACTTCACTCTTATAAACACATAGAATCAACGAAGAGAATACCAAGTAACATCAAAATTCCCTCTGATAATCATTTAAGCAATATTTTTGGAATAAATATAACTTTTTAAGGCTTTAGTGAAAACCCATGGAGGATTACCAAGGAAGAGGAAATGTTATTCAACGACCATTTTTTACCTCTTTCTCTACATCCTTCAATTTTTTTGTACCAAGATGATACAATGGCCTATGTATATTAAATATATATTTTTTATAATAATTTAATGATAAAAATAATCTCATATTTCATCTAATGGTTTATGAAATTATCATTTGTATGTACGGTGGACTAGTTCCTCACGAACTAATGTCATTCGTTTTTCAATTTCCACCTCTCAAGGTTGGGTATGATAATGGATGTAAAGTATATATATAGTATTTATAAAATATTTTTACATATTTATTCACTATATAATATGTAAATCTTTTGACCTTTCATTTTATATAAGATATGATAATGTCACATTGTGTACGACAGACTACCACCTCACGAAGTGATGTGAATCATCTTTCACTAACATGAAAAATGGAAGGTGATGATAATGATTTTAGGGATTATATGTGATATAAATGAAATAATTTTTATACTAATGAAATATTTATAATTATTTAATGATAAAATATATTTTTGTTTTCTTTCCTTTTCACTAATATAAAGATGAAAACATCGTTTGTGTACGTAGGGAATATCACCTTCACAAGGCAATGTGACCCTCTATTCGTCACCACACCAAATGTATGAAATATATAAGGATATAACATGGTATATATGATGTCATGATATTCCTTTATATTTAAAATCATACTTACCTCTTCTCCATAATAAGCAGTTAAAGATGGAAATGTTTCTCATTCCTACGTATGGCCTACCGTCTCCATGATCGTAACATACATCATTTTACATACCCATACTTAGTGATTGGTTTTAAAAATTAAATTTATGTGATTATATTACAATTATTCTATAATTATTATTATATATATGATAAAACTATATAATATGTGCTTGAATTGGATCCTTCATGACGAAAGACAAATGAGAAAACAATGCAATTAACACTTGCAACAATGAAAATATTGAAATATTATTAATTAATGGGTAAAATGACATTATAAAATGATAATATAAGATATCATAAATAGTTATATAATTCTATAATAATTTATTTTCTTTTTTAAACTAATATCTAATAATTTAATGAATTTTTAACCAAAACTAGTCAGAGGGTAATGGTTTTCATATTAATTTGATTTCTTTGAGGTGTATTGCCAGGTTATGTACCTAATTTATTTTATATGTTGTATATAATATCACTATGAAATTTAATATGGTGGGTAATTAATTATTCATGGTATTTTATGTTTTAATTTTATTTATTTATTCTTAGGGGATTTGAATTAAAATTAACCAAGAGGTATGGGATTTCATAACTCAATTTTGACTCATTGAGTTAAACTTCTTCATCATTGATTATATCATTCTAAGATTATGTGTTTAATTAATTTATATTGTCTTATGTTTTATTTAAACTTTTTTATGTGGATTTATAATATATACCTATAATATATTCAAGGATTAATTTTTATTTCAACATTACGATCATTTTAAGGGATTATTTCACAATCTCATTTTTGTCGAGCTGACTAATATTAAATATAAGTTGAGGGAAACTATTTTTTAATTTTTTAATAAAACCATTTCATCTTCCCATTTTTTGTTTATTCATGATGATTTTAAGTAACAATTCCATTTTTCCACTATTTGGTCTGTAAAATGTATTTGAAATTTTTTTCATGAAAATATTTACCTCATTTCTCTCTTTAGTCAGAAATATGTTTTCCTCAAAACATTGATTTCTAAAAAAGATTGCAGAAATTTTATTAACCCTTTAAAAATGATTTATAAAATTAATTATCACCCACTTTTAGTCATTAATTTTATTTTAAAGGAATCTTAGTCATTTCCATAATAATTTGCCTTTAGTTTTTACTGATAATGTGAATGGAATCTTTTTCCCATTTTTTTCACAAGCCACATTCATAACATTTTTTTAGTGAAAATAAAATGTTTTTTTATTTTATGGAATATATGGAATTACCCTCCATATTTACAATAATTTATTTTAAACATCAATTTCATGTTTATGATGATCTTTTTAATGATTTTTTAATGTTATTTTCAAAGAAAAGGATTTTCAAAACGAAATTCAAAATGAAAACAATATTTTACTCAAGATTTTTTTATGTTATTTTTATGGTATATCTATTGATAAATGAAAATAAAACTGTATTATTACTCTAATGGGTATATGTTGATACAATAATTTTTTTCCTCAAGATTGTTTATGATTATTTCGAATAAGGAAAGTAATGAAATTCACTTCCTTAGTTTATTTTTGTAGTAATTAACTCTTCCTTGAAATATTTACTTATCTATAGACATTAAATTTTTCTTGAATGTCAATATTATTTATCATTGATATTTTAAATTCCTAAATGATTTACCATTTCTAAATTCGGTGATTACATTGATAATTATTTGATTAACTAGTGAAATTTTGATAAATATATATCCATTACTCAATAAAGATATTTAATGATAAAGAACATTTTTTATTAATTTAATCGATTATTCAATATATAATAAATTCCTTGTAGTTGAAATAGATGGTATGAGGTTCATTTAATATAATCCCCTCGATGTATCGGTAGTTTAATGAGTCAAAATATCTAGTCCACAAACCCTTGATCTTTGAAACCATGAAGTTTTAGACCGTCTAGAGGACAGATATTGAAAGTTAGTGTCAAATGAATGGTCTTTCCACAAATCAGATCAGTTTTTACCTAGGATTTTCAAAACATATTGTGGATATATCTATTGGTGAAATTATAATGTGTTTGGGATACATGAGGTCTAGTAATTTAGAGTGCCTTTCATTCAGAATCTAGTTATTATTATCAATGATAATTTTTTTATATAATAATATATGGATGAATTTCACTATTAGAATATTTTTTAAATGGAATGTGTTTTTAGTTATTTAAATTTCCATATTTATTCTTCTTTCTTTTACCATTATAGAGAAGTTATTGAAATGGCATGGGTGTTCAGTAATTTACCTTCCCTTTTTTATTATGATTATATATTAATGATAGAGTCTATTGTACTTAGTCCTTACGAAACATTTGAGCTCACCATTATTTTGTTTCCTTTCTCCAAGATTCCATGAAGTTAATTATGACTGATATATAAGGATTTTATATATGGAATAACATTATCCTTGAATGAAAAAAATAGGTTTTAGCTTTTATATTCAAATGTAATACAATTCGCATGTATGTATCTAGTTTACCAGGACTACTAAGATAATTGATTATTTAGGATAATATTCCATGTGTTGTATTCCAATGTAATGGTAGAAAGAACTCGTTCTAGTATGCTGTGGTCCGGGTTTCTATGCTCAAAAAAATACCCTATTCATGATTTAGAATTTTCTGTTATAGTTCATGTATTCATATTTTGGAAGCACTAACTACTCAGTGAGATCTTCATATTTTTCATTGGTCAAAAATTCATAAAATACATCCTATGTAAAGGGTATTTAATCCTAAGGTAGAGTCATTGTGTAAGGTTCTTATATTCATTTGAATTGTATATTTAGTATGTTGTGGGTAAGAGTAATATTAATGTGTATGATCTCTGTAGTGATATCCCTATTCAAAAATTGGCATTGGAAAAGTACGAATGGAAATTGATATCACTGGTTATTGTAATCAAATTTTATTTAATCCATATAATATTGGACCCCAATTATACAACACTGAAATCAGATAATAAATTATTTATCATATCAAGGATGCTTAAATATTTGATTTTTATTATAATATTATTTGATAGAATCATGATGGAGGGAAGATCCCCAATGGTTGATTATAGGTTAATCATACATTTCATTAAATTCATGGAAGAATCATGGTCCACGTGAGAATAAATAAAGATATAATAAAGGGGTACTACTTTTCTAGATGTGTGATGTATCCAATGATCATCAAAAAGAATTATTATATTGATAATACTATTTTTTTCATGAATTTTTATTAACATAAATTTGTGAAAACATTAATACTTTTTACCTTCCTCTTTGAAATAAAATGTTTTATTTATTAGATGTAATGGAGTCAGTTAAGTTAAATAAATAAATATAGGAATAAAAGAATAATGTTATACCATGATTCACAATGACAAATGATTACTCAAGATGTAAGAGGTTTGAAGCCTGAGTTCAAAACATAAAGTGGGAAATAAGAAAAAAATAAGTTGGACAAATAGAATTCACACTATGACACCCATATTCATGGAATAAATGGAACTCTGATAAAAATCGGGAGATTATATGGAGAAAAAATAATTGTCAAGAGTGATATATGAAATTTCATGGAATTTAACAGTTTTTCATGCCTTGACGTTGGGTCAAAATAA
Organism: Viscum album; assembly: GCA_963277665.1. NCBI lineage: Eukaryota > Viridiplantae > Streptophyta > Magnoliopsida > Santalales > Viscaceae > Viscum > Viscum album. The sequence goes on along the minus strand of OY728129.1, from coordinate 38,753,483 downwards.
AATTTATATTCTAATTTCTCATAATCTTCACCAATTTTTTGTGTTGACTCAACTGATAGTATTTTTGAATTACTATGACACATAAATTAGATATTTTTTACTCTAAAATATGACCTTGGTGTTGGATATTTTCTTATAAATTTAATTGTTTGCATTACTGTAAATGGAGATGGATATCAGAGCCTAAGTTGAGATGTTTTTCTATGAAAGAGTCTTTTACTAGTCCATGTCCACAATTTTTATAGGGTTTTATTTTAAATATTTTCTCAACCTCTATTGGATATCATGAAGTGGTAATTTATTTATGTTAACTATGTAATGTGAATGTGACTTTTACTTAGTAACAGTTTGGTTCATGTTTATTTTATGTTGGGATTTTATTTTTTAGCATTGATTATTTCAATTATCTTTTTTATGTAATAAATGAAAATAGTATATCAATTTTATTGAGAAATAATTAATTTTTTTAATAAAACTAGGTGTCCCCAAGATCATTAGGTGACTCTAATTTTAAAATTTTAAATGGTTTTAGGTTAACTATTTTAATAATTTATGAAATTATCATAACTATTGGTGAAATGGGTGGTTAGTGAGAGAAATGTTTTTCAATCAGACCATGTGGATTACTTGGATTAAATTACAATAGAAATTTAAATGAATCATTGGCCCTCCCAATTTACTAATTACATGAATATATATGTTCTATAATTGTTACAATTTATTATTTCCTCCCACTATCTTTATAAATCCAAATTATAATTAGTGTAGATTTTATTTCAATATAAAATCATATTTTAGGTATTCATTATTGAATTATCATATTCTACTCTTCATCATCTTGGGATTTATCTCAGGTCTTGAAATATCCTATACTTCTTAATTGTAGATTTTGTGTGATTAAAATTCATGTTTTATTAATTTATAAATTTTCTATATTCATTGGAATTAACAACACTAATGGGGTAATCATGATTCTAGAATAATTATAAGTAATATGGTGTTTAGACCACATTAGTTTATCAATTTGGAAAAAATCATTCATAACATATTTTTGTTTACTAATTATAATATGGATTTTATTTTTTGTTTTTGTTTTCTTTTACTCCACTTTAGTATTTTTGGGTGTAATTGTAGGATTAAAATTTTGATTGGATGGGGAATATAAGTTCACCATTTACTAATGGACCTTCAACACCAATATAATGAACTCAAAGAAAAGGTTGTCAATCAATAAAAAAGGATACCAAAACTATACCAAGTAAGGATGGTGCAATAATTTATGTCCTGGAATCAAATTTTTAAAATGCATATCATGGGCTTGAATGCACGATCATTGATGTTGAGGTGATTTCAGCTTTGAAATATAATTTTCTATTAGAAAATATTCACTCACCATTTAATTTTGGAATGATAATTTGGAAAAAGAAATATATTTGTTTTCTCAAATAGACTGGTTTAATGAAACATTTAATGGAAATTATTAAGAACAAAAGAAGAATATATAATATCAAATACTTTTTTACATATATTCAATGTAAATATGGAATCATAGACAGAGGACGAGGAATTGAGTTATGCAAATGAATTACGCACTGACTATGAAGATGTTGAACAAGGATAAAGAGATTATGAATCAAAGGAAGAAAAAATTGAGGATATATATTTTGAACATGAATTGATCATTATAGTGTTTGAAAAATAACATCTAGTAGTTGAAGAAGAAGAAGAAGATATCCACAAAATCTAGGAAAATTAAAATTCCTTCTGAAAACATTCTAGTTATCCATATTTTTTTCACTTAGTTTCAATTCAATTCAAAAGAGGATGAGAAAAATTACACATATGTGAAACAAAATCAAAATTGGGTAAACCCAAGATGGTTACCTTTGTACCATTCTCAGATCATCTAATAATGGTAAAGGATGAACTAATTTACCCATAAAAATAGTAGCTTCTTGGAGGAAACCTAATATTCTAATTGATTTATAGGAATTAGTTTAGTTTATAGTTGTTGTTTTTTTCATTACACTTATATTTATAATATTTAATGATTATACCTTATTATTTTCTATGATATTTGACTTATTTAAGTTCATATAGATGGAATAAGGAAATAAGTAAGAGAATAGAGGAGTTATGACAAAATAGGTATCAAGAGATTCATGTCATGAAAGAAAAGTTCATGTTAATATCTATATAGAAAAAACCTTCTTAGACGAGTCATCAAAGTTCATAACTCTGAACCAAATCCACTATGAAAAAGGGGGTAATATTTTTTATTTTTTATTTTTTATGACTCCCCTACAATATTTTATTTTTTATTAAATTTTTAACTCAAAATTCATTCCCAACACTTGGGTTTTTGAAAATTCATTGATCTAGAGTTGAAAAAAACATTGGATGAACATTATGTTGCATTTTAGATTTTTTTGTTAGTAAGATTAAATGAGTGATATAAGGATTGAATTATTAACGAAAAAAATGATATTTCTTTTTACAAATCATGATATTTGGTAATTCATTTATTTTTATAAATTAGTTTTTTTATATTTTACATGTTCTGAATTGATGAGATTTATTTTAATTGATATGTTATTAGTGTTAATTTTAATTAGTCACTGACTCTATTTATATTATTCAATTCCTAGGATATTTATAATCTTAATGTTTCCATTCTTTTTTATATCATATTTCTTGAGAGTCTCTAGTATGCTTTCTTATGTAACTTTCTTTTCATTTTGTTGAATTTATAATTATAAAAATTCAAATTTAATATGATTGATGATTTTTTTAATCCCATTATCATTATATTATTCATGGTTTTTATTCTTCATTTATCCCATATAATCCATGAATATCATTGATAGGGAGGATCCAATTTTATTATTACCTATCCTAATCCTGTATTTTTATTGATATTAATAAATTTAAGTATATTGTAGGGGTTATCCGTTGTGGAAGGGATGTTTTACATTGAGGCTGGATATTAGATGATTTCATGGGATAATGGTTAAAATATTTATTATTATTATATATTTTTATTCACTGTTCCTTTCATTAAAAAGAAAATTGAAAATTAAAAATAGGGTTTTTTTAGAAGGTAATAAATAATCATTTCTTAACTAATGATCCGGGTCATTTGTGGTTGGGGGTGGATTTGAGACTTCTCCCAATCACCACCTCTAAAAAATTATTGAAAAAAAATCAAGATGGTGTATATCAGTCCGTATACATTGCTTCATCATGACCCTATTTTGAGTTTGGGGGGAATATGATATTACATTTCTAAAGGGTGTATCATCATTAAGCATCTTATGAGAATCAGGAAGAATTATATAGAGAATAATCTCTTTTTAATATTTAATTTTTTCAGATCAATTACATAATATCTCTAAATAATTAGGGTCATTTTATTGAAATCATAAATTTGTAAGGACTGTTTTTAATTTTCATCTTTATACGGCGGATATTTGAGATGCATTGAAATCCTATGGCAAGGATCATGATTTCAGGTATGTTATAAAATTCAGTGAATTTTATAGCTTAATTAATGAGTGAAAAGATGTAAAATAAAGCAAAATTTTATTTTGAATGCATATTAATGATGAAATGTGAAATATGAATAGAAGAAATGATATCCATAGTCATTTAAGAATAGAATTAAAATAAATTATTAATATTTTTCATTGAAAATTGAGGATTTGATGAAATTTTATCATTACATGCTTAAAATATTAGTTTTACATTGAAAATAATTTCATTTTGTAGATTTTAACATTTAAATATTAATAATATGGAATTCATTTATGATATGTGTTAAGATTTTATACATGAGGGAAATGATGAGGCTAAGTGTTGAGGGATTTTATAATAATATTTCGTGATTAAATTTTAAATAAATTAAATTTATAAATTATTTTAATTAATTGAAAAATTTTCCTTGTTATTTACTATTTTATTTTAATAATATAGGAGAAAAAATTTAGTTTATGTAATAAATAATAGATGAATCAAATAATATGGGTTGATCATGATCCAAGATGTGAATTCATTATTCACATTGTGATATGTTCAAAGAGTAAGTTCATAAATTGAAGAGGGAAGGAATTGAAAAAGAAAATTATTTTAGATCATTCATGTTGTGACATCCATATTCATGGAATGATCTGAATCACAATCTAACATCTTGAAATGTTTGGGATCAAATAAAAATTATAGGACTATAATACAAAATTTCATAAAAAGTAAATATGTTCCACCATATGACATCATCTCAATAAAAAAAATTAAAATCCAATTTCTTAGAATTTGTTGGGTACCAGGACTGCGTAGTGGAAGCCGGTGGGCCGGGATTTAAAAATTTTTCTGCTTCACCAGAGTGACAAAACCATATCAACTCTGGTGATATTGTCCCTTTTTGGTCCGAGGATCTCGCAAGGTTCTTTAGGAGCACAAAAAATAAACTTGAACATTTACCTTGGTTAGAATTGACGTGCAGGACGTCGGTGATCGTTGCTCGAAGACTCCGACGTCGAAGCCATCTTGATTGTCCACACACGCCTCGAAAATATGCTCCTGTGTCATTCGTCAAGATCTGGGTGCTAGCGCGGATCTTCGATGCACACTTTGATGCAGTGATGATCACTTCAAACTAGCGTCCTTGATCCGTGAAGGAGGAACTTGAAGAACTTGCTAGTTTGAGAGTGTCTCTCTAGAACTCAAGAGGAGGGAGAGGCTCTAAATTCCAACAGATGAATAGTGTATAGGGGAGATCCTCTCTCTTACTATATATAGGGAATATCTAAAATACGTTGTAAGTGTTCCCAGCCCCCGTGTATTAAACATTCTATATATATATATATATTATAAATAATTATTTATGAAAAATTAAATTATGCAATAAATAATATTTATTATTTTTCACTGAACTGAAATATATATACTAATATATATATTATGTGATAAACATGAGTCTAACTCGACTTGCACCTCCTGATAATATTAATCGAACCCAAGATATAAATATCTGTCCGATTAATGTTTATCAATGTATTTACATAATCACTCGTAAATACAAGTTATAAATAAATTCAGAGAATTATTCCAAACTTGAATAATAAAAGAATTTATTTATTACTTGGTGATCCATAGGACCTGGATAATACCCGGACCCCGTGGTAGGTCCCACAACGTCCTATAATCCTATTTCATCAGAATAGGGCAGATTCTCAAAGCGAGGATGTGTGTGACCCTCTAGTCCCTTATCTCAATAGTAGTGTATAATATTACCGACATAGAGTGGGGTCTAGAAACCCATCGAGGACCCTATAGAGATATGGAAAATTCAAAGCAACGACTGCCTTCCTACAAACACGGTCCGTGTAATCTAATCTCTTAGTCAATGATATCTCAATAAACCATAATACATAATTAGTGTCATCATTCTTTATTTTCTTTATTTTGTTTGTTGATTGGTCTGGATGGTCTTACCTTCCACTACCATGGCCATGGATTTAATGAAGGTGAAGCGATCCTAATCAACCAGGCCCGAGATAACTCTTCCTAAACTCGGAAGTGACAAAACCTTTCTCGATCATTCAATCAATGACATGCCATTAATGATGTACCCGATATAAACTACCTCACCATGAATTGTCTCCATGGTTTTCGCCTTACATCAAATGTACATAATTAAATGACATTCATTGATAATGATTTCATGTCAGGAGACCATTACACATGTCCGTAGATAGGAACAACCAATGACACCAGAAACATGTGGTGTTCCTATTAAGGGGGTCTTTCCTCATGATCTCAATAGCTAGAGATCATCAAGTGAGCACTTCATGAGATAAAGTCTCAATGCTTATGAGCCCCCAACACCTGATGGTCACACATCATCTGTGACCATTCAGAATGATGTAACTGGACCATAGGACGTTAATTTAAGATTACTATCATGGCATCTCAAGGTTCCCATTATAGTTTGGGACCTGCTATAAACATTTGATGTGACAGGTAATCTAAGGACATGGCCATTAATAAAGTGGATGAAAAAGTATCTACACTAACATGGCAAGGTAAACACACGTATAATAACAATCTGAATACATGTAATAGTAATCAAAGTACAAAACAAGTTGGTTCTAGGGCACTCACTTTCAACACTCCCACTTGCACTAGAGCCAACTGATAATAGGTTTCAATCCGCTAGTTCTCACATGTGAATCAGGCTTCAACTGAGAAATGGCTTTAGTTAGGGGGTCTGCCATGTTTTCCTCTGTGTCTACTCTGCAAACTATCACTTCACCTCTTTGAGTAAAATCCCTCAAAAGATGAAACTTCCGATGAATATGCTTTGTCCTCTGGTGAGACCAGGGCTCCTTGGCAAGCACCACTATAGCAGTATTATCACAATATACTGGAACAGGGTCTACACTGCTAGGTACCACACCAATGTCTGAGATAAAGCTACATATCCAGGCTGCTTCCTTTGCTGCATCACAAGCATCAATATATTCAGACTCTGATGTAGAATCAGCAACCACAACTTTCGTTGAGCTTCTCCAGCTCACTGCACCACCATTTAGGAAAAATATGTAGCATGACTGCGATTTCATATCATTATGATATGTCTGAAAACTAGCATCAGTGTATCCCCTTACAACTAGTTCCTCATCTCCTCCATATACAAGGAACATATACTTAGTACATCTCAAGTACTTAAGGATAGTTTTAACAGTTTTCCAGTGCAGCTTTCCTGGATTGTCTTGATATCTACCCACCATGCTTAAAGCAAAGGCAACAACAAACCTTGTACATAGTATGGAATAAATGATAGAACCCACTGCCAAAGCATAAGGGACTCTACTCATTCTGTCAATCTCCTCCTGTGTTTATGGACACATTTTCTTGGAGTGATTTACACCATGTGACATAGGTTACAATCCTCTCTTGGATTGTTCCATATTGTACATTTTGAGTACCTTTTCAATATATGCACTTTGACTTAGGCCAAGTATCCTTTGAGATCTATCTCGATAGATCTTGATCCCTGGAATTTAGGCTGCTTCACCTATGTCTTTCATGGAGAAGCATTCATTTTACCAAGTCTTAACTGGCTATACGACTTGCACCTCTTTCCCATGATTAATATGTCGTCAACATAAAAAACTATAAAAACGATAGCATTCCCTTCAACCTTTTTATAGACACAAGGATCTCTTTCATTTTTGACAAAACCAAAATCTATTATGGCCTCATCAAACCGTACATTCCATGATCTTGATGCCTGCTTCAATCCTTAAATGGAACTCTACAACTTGCTTAATTTATTGGTATTCTTTGACCTAATAAACCCTTCAGGTTGAGTCATATAGACATCTTCAACCAACTTCCCATTTAGAAAAGCAGTTTTGACATCCATTTTCTAAATTTCATAATCATGAAAGGCTGCTATTGCAAGCAATATTCTGATGGATTTAAGCATTACCACTGGTGAGAAGGTTTCATCATAGTCGATGCCTTGATGTTGTCTGAAACCATTTGCAACTAGTATTTCTTTAAAGGTATTAACCTTACCATCCATGTCCAGCTTTTTCGTGAATACCCATTCACAACTAATGAGATTTACATCAGTTGGAGGGTCTACCAAAATCCAAAATTGATTTCGGTACATGGACTCTATCTTAGAATTCATGGCTTCTTTCCATGTTGCGGCTTCATTGCCTTCTACTGCTTCCTTTTAGGTTAGAGGTTCATCATCCTCAAGGATTATTTTGTCACCTGACTCAGTGACAATAAAACCATTACACTCTGGTTTTCTAACCTCTCGCGTAGACCTACGCAGTATCTGTGTCTCAGGAATAATTTCTTCATCCACTTTCTCTTATGGAGATTGTTCCTCTACCAAATCTTGTGAATCTGGAGAATTAAATTCAACGAAGTCAATTATGCTCCCATGATTTCCAATAGAAATTTGATCCCTTTCTAGAAATGTGGGGTATCTTTCCACAATGACTTTTCTACCTAAAGGGTTATATAGGTAGTATCCTCTACTTTCCTTATTATAACCTATAAAATGCACTTAGTACTTCTTGATGCTAATTTGTCACTTGGTAAATTCTTGAAAAATGCCTCTCACCCCCACACATGAATTTGTGTCAGATTGGGTTTCTTTCCATACCATAACTGATATGGAATCCCATCTGTGGCTTTCGTTGGTACTCGGTTAATGGTATATGCTGTTGTCTGCAAGGCTTATCCCCAAAAGGTTAATAGAAGAGTTGTATGACTCATCATTGATATGACCATGTCAAGAAAGGTCATATTCCTACTTTCAATAACACCATTCCATTGTGGTGTATACAGAGGAGTGAGTTTTGATACTATCCCATAGCCCTTCAAGTGATCAATGAAATCCTGGTAAAGATATTCTCCACCTCGGTCTGAGGAAAGTTATTTTATCTTCTTACTAAGTTGGTTTTCTACGTCATTTTGATATTCCTTAATGAAATGAAAGGAATCTGACTTATACCGCATTAAGTATATATTGCCATACCTACTATAATCATCGGGAAAAGTAATGAAGTATAGAAAAACACCCCTTGCCTCTACTGGAAATGGACCACATACATCGGTATGTATTAATTCCAGCACTACACTGGCTCTTTGTACCTTTCCTGAGAAAGGTTCTTTGGTCATATTTCCTTGTAAAAAATCTTGACATACATCTAAGGGTTATAACTGTACTGAGTCTAGATACCCTTCTTGATGTAATCTTTTAAATCTCTTCTCGTCTACGTGACCAATACTGAAGTGCCATAGGCGGCTGTTATTTGAGTCATGTTGGTTGTTTTTGTCATTGATATCCATTACTGAGTTTTCTAGTTCTAGTATATATAAACCATTTCTAAGATGTAACATACCATAACATATATGTTATCCCTATAAAATAGACTACATTTATTTCCAAACTTTAAATAAAAACACATAGTGTCTAAACATGACACAGAGATAATGTTTCTGGTAACAGTCGGTACATAATAGCAATTGTTTAAAACAAGAACCAAACCAGTTGGTAAAGTCAAGTGATAGTCTCCCACTGCCAAGGCCGCCAGACTTGCACCATTTTCTACTCGGAGATCCACTTCACCTTTTTCAATCTTCTTAAACCTACTTGGTTCCTGTATATGAATAAAAATGTGTGAGCAACATGCCATATCTAATACCCAACATGTAGATAAAGATAGATTGCATTCAATGAAAAAAATACCTAAAGTATAAACTTCAGCTTTCTTCTTCTTCCCAGCTCTACAATTCTTCTTCCAGTGGCCTTTCTTTCCACATCCAAAGCAGACAGCTTCCTTCTCATTACATTTCCTCTAAATTTTTTGGCTTCTTCGCAGGACGATGTATTGGTGTCTTTGGCCTTGACAGAGCCTTAGACCCATTTTCCTTTCCCTTGCTTTTCATGTTCACAATAAGGAAATATGAATTGGGTTTTTTTCATGTCCTTATCAGCTTGGCGAACTAAAGCCAAAAGATCTGGGAATGACTTTTTCATATCATTCATATTATAATTGACAATAAAAGTCGAGAAGCATGATGGTAAAGAGGCAAGAATGAGATCCACTTCTAGTTCTTGGTTCATTTTGAACCCAAGGGATTCAACCCTTTCAATATACCCAATCGTCTTGAGTACGTGAGGACCAGCTTGGTGCCCTTCATCTAGCCTGCACTTATAAAGTGCACTTGAGATCTTATTCCTTTCTTTCCTAGCCCTCTCCTGATATAGTTCTTGGAGATGTGAAAGCATCTTGTAGGCGTCCTCTTCCTCATGCATTTTTTGCACTTGTCTAGACATGGATGACAACATGATGCATTATACATGAAGCACATCGTCTACATGATTTTTACACTTATCTTTTTCCTTCTTGCTTTCTCCCTGAGGAGGCTCTGCAAGAATTGGGGATTCCAGCACATCTAACATCCTTTCTTGGCGTAGAACTATGTGAAAGTGCCTATACCACTCCTGGAGGTTATTTCCAGTCAAGATATTTTCTTTATCCAAGATCGATTGCAGTGATAAAGTACTTGTGGTGTTGGTGATTTCCATTTTGAATCTATATCAGATAAAAATTTAGCAGTTAGTACTTTTTCTTGATTACCTTTTGACATTTTTCGGAATACTCTATCACTTGAGAATTCTAGTGGCAAGGATCCTTGAAACCCCCTTCGTAGTCTACAAGCTAGGGCTACGACACTACTAGGAGGGTTTCAAGGTAGGAACTATGCTGGCCAACCACTTGTTCTTGTGGTTCCTTGTGTAGTTGCGTAAAGTCCCAGCTTTTGGAATCTGAATTTGATTACCTAAACCACTTGCCTCTAAAGTGATAGCAAGTTATCTAAGGCTAATCCTTGACTTCTCACTTTAGTTAAGTCGACCCATTCCTCACATGGAAACTCCCCGGTAGTAAAAGGCACTCTCAACTGAGGCTGATGAGCACCCAAACAGCCGGTTTTGTTAAGATGTGAGAAATGGAAGGCATTTTTAATTATTATATATTTGAGGGTTTTTTAATAATAATTGAAGAATATAATTCTTTTCTATTTATTATGTTCAAAAAGGGTTGTCGCGCTCACAACTGAACATGAAATAGAAAAATTATTCGTCACAACTTTATGCATTTTTCTCTTTTTTACTATCCTATGTGATCATGTAATAATCATGTAGTCGCATAAAATAATAAATTGTGCATAAATTAAATCATGCATTCCGACTAGTCATGAGCATTCTATAATTATTGATCGATAACTGATAAATCATCACCTAGGGGCATCCATACCTGAGTCGATACATGACTCGTGTCGCTGTTGGCCCCAGTGCAAAGCGCCCAACTCATGTCTGGACTACCGCCTCAACTTGGCGGGGTCTACCTCTCGGATTGTCACAGAATAAATACAAATATACTCGCACGCAGGCAAGGGGGTATGGGGTACAAAATAAAAGTGGTGTGATGGACACGCAGGCCCTTATACATATTTTAATTAAAAGATGAGTCCCAGACCTTCATTTATCTAATTAAATATTACAATCATTGCACGCATTGAATAAATAATTAAATAAATGAATACATGCTAGACATACACAGGTTGGTCAATAGCTCAAGGCCAGTCGGGGTAAAAGCGCAATAAAATTAAATTGCAATAAATTTAAATTATGTGAGGGTGTTCTAATAAATTAAATGAATTTGATTAAATTCAGTTAATATATTTTTTTCGGTTCCATTTGTTTAATTTAATTTTAATTCAAAAAATAAATTTTAATTAAACCATTAATTTAATTCTAAATTTAAATTAAATTAATAATTTTCGGATTAAAATAATTTAAACCCCGAAATTAATTCCAATTAATTTAATTTAAAAAACTAAATTAATTAAAATTAATTCAGTGCAGGGTTACCTCTAACTAGAGAGGAGTCCGGCGGGATTGTGTATCGCTACGGGATGTCGTCCTGGAACCGCGGTGTGACAGTGGCGTGACCGCGGCATGATCGCGGCGTGACCGCGGTGTCCGACGATTCCGACGACGGCTGCATCTCTCGGAAGCCCGCAGCTCCGGTGAAGGTCCGGGGCGGCTGGACGGAGCAGGTCCGGCGTGGCCCAGAGGAAGTCTGACGAGGGATCGGGGAGTGGGCTGTGTGAATCGGTCTGACAGGGGAATCGCCGGCGTGGATGGCGGCTGCCGGCAGGAGCCGGTGCGATGTGGACCGCATCCGGCGAAGGGGAGGTCGACGTGAGGGTGGTCCGGGGAAGGGGAGGCCGCCGCGAGGGTGGTCCGGCGAAGGGGAGGCCACCGTGAGGGCGGTCCGGTGAAGGGGGGGTGGTGCCTGGACGGAGGTGGATCTGCTTGGGGTCGGGTCAGCCAACGCACACGGGGCGGAGGCGAGGAGGCCGGCGCAAGGGGTGGTCCGGCGAAGGCCGGCCGGCGGCGGCGCGCTGTGGAGCTGGACCGGCGGATGGGAAGAGGGAGGCCTAGGTTTTCGGCCTCCCTTGGTGCGCCGTGGAACAGAAGACCCGTAAGGGTCTTCCTCCCCCTTTTTTATTTTATTATTTTTTCCTTTAGACAAAAATGTCCAGCCACTATTTTTTTTAAACAAAAAGGAGAAGGCCCCATTTTGGGGACTTTCCACTCTCCTTTTTTTATTTAATTAAAAGGAGGAAGACCCCCATTTTGGGGTCTTGGTCTTCTTCCTAATATATATTTTATTATTATAAAATTATAATAAAATATTTATGATAAACACAATAAAATATTTATTATCAAATTTTATAATTAAAAATAAATTTATGATGTTAATTCTCAAATTGAGATAAACATCAAATGAACCGAAAACTTGCGACATCGATACGATAAAAATTTTTAAATGATCGTATCTTGATCATTCAAAATCGAAAAGACACACGGTCGAATTCGACTGAACCGTTTTAACACCCCGCAATTAATTTTATTGAATTTTAATGTTTTTGACTCAGAAAAACCTTGCGCTCCCTCTGATACCACTGTTGGGTACATGGACTGTGCAGCGGAAGCCGGTGGGCTGGGATTTTAAAATTTTTCTGCTTCACTAGAGTGACATAACCCCTCAACTCCGGTGATCTTCTCCGGGATTGGTCCGAGGATCTCGCAAGGTTCTTTAGGAGCACAAAAAATAAACTTTAACATCTACCTTGTTCAGAATTGACGTGCAGGACGCCGGTGACCGTTGCTCGAAGACTCTAGCGTCGAATCCCTCTGGATCGTCCACACACGCCACGCAAATCTGCTCGCGCACCTTTCATCAAGATCTAGGTTCTTGCACGGATCGTCGACGCACACTTCTATGCAGCGATGATCACCAAAAACTAGGATCTTCGATCCGTGAAGCCGGAACTTGAAGAAATTTCTAGTTTGAGAGAGTCTCTCTAGAACTCAGGAGGAGAGAGAGGCCGTCAATTCCAAAGGATGAATATTGTACATGGGAGAGCCTCTCTCGTACTATATATAGGGAATATCTAAAATACGTGGTAAGTGTTCCCGGCCCCTGTGTATTAAACATTCACTATATATATATATATTATGAAGAATTATTTATGAAAAATTAAATTATGCCATAAATAATATTTTTTTTATCACTGAACTGCAATATATATAATAACATATATATTACGTGATAAATATGAGTCTAACTCGACCCGCACCTCCTAAAAATATTAATCGAACCCAAGATATAAATATCTGTCTGATTAAAATTTATCTATGTGTTTACTTAATTACTCATAAATACATGTTATAAATAAATTCAGTGAATTATTCCAAACTTGAATAATAAAAGAATTTATTTATTACATGGTGATCCATAGAACATGGATAATACCCGGACCTCGTGGTAGGGCCCACCAAGTCCAATAATCCTATTTCATCAGAATAGGGCGGATTCTCGAAGCGCTATTATGTGTGACCCTCTAGGCCCTTATCTCAATAGTAGTGAATAATATCACCGACCTAGAGAGGGGTCTAGCAACCCATTGAGGCCCCTATAGAGATAAGGAAATCTCAAAGCAACGACTCCCTTCCTACGAACATGGTCTGTGCAATCTAATCTCTTTGTCAACGATATCTCAATAAAGAAGAATGCATACTCAGTGTCATCCTTATTTATTTTCTTTATTTTGTTTGTTGATTTGTTAGGATTGTCTTACCTTCCACTACCATGGCCATGGATTTAATGAAGGTGCAACCATCATAATCAACCAGGCCCGAGATATCTCTTCCTAAACTCAGAAGCGACAAAACCTTTCTCGATCATTCAATCAATGCCATGCCATTAATGACGTGCCCGATATAAACTACCTCACCATGACTTGTCTCCATGGTTATCACCTTATATCAAATGTACGTAATTAAATGAAATTCATTGATAATGATCTCAAGTCATGAGACCATTACACATGTCTGTAGATAGGAACGACCAATGACACCAGAAACATGCGATGTTCCTATTAAGTGGGTCTGTCCTCATGATCTCAATAGATAGAGATCATCAAGTGAGAACTTCATGAGATGAAGTTTCAATGATTATTAGCCCCCAGCACCTGATGGTCACAAATCATCTATGTCCTTTTAGAATGATGTAACTGGACCATAAGACGTTACTTTAAGATTACTGTCATGGCATCTCAAGGTTCTAATTATAGCCTAGGACCTACAATAACCATTTGATGTGACATGTAATCTAAGGACATTTCCATTAATAAAGTGGATGCAGAAGTATCTACACTAACATGGAAAGGTAAACACATGTATAATAAAAAACGGAATACATGTATCAGTAATCAAAGTACAAAACAAGATGGGTCCAGGGGACCCACTTTCAATAGAATCTACACCATATTTTCATATTGACCACACCAATGATATCTATACATGGATTGGATGTATTAAATATGATATTTGTTTATTGAAAATCTAAACCTACTGTTGGATATTTTCCTATAAATAGAAGGGAAGCCACTGTTTTTAAGGGAGAAAGAGAATGGATCCTAGGGTGAGGTGTTGCACTACCATAATATTCTTCACTGTTCCATCCCTATAATTTTTGTATGATTTTATTTTTATTCATTTCTCACCATCTCATTCTTATAATTAGGGGTGATTTCATTATTTTTTATGTATGATATAAGAGGAATTGTGCTTAATTAAAGGTTGGTTCATGTTTATTTTATTTTTGGTTTTCATTTTTTTCATTAATTCATCCAATTATATTTTTTTCATATTCAATCCAAGAAAATTTAAAATCAAATTAAGGGACATATAATTTAGAAATAATTACTAGAACTGTGTCTTCTCAAAGAATATTGCGTGGGCTATATTCTACATTTAAACATGTTTTTCTGTTACCAATTGAATTAATTAACCATATTATCATGAAAATTGGAGAAATAGATAGTTAGTGAGAGATTGAGAGAGAGAGGGTTTTCAATAAGACCTAGGTTCTTACATAGACTTAATTTTCATGAAAAATTATAGGAATCATAATCCCTCACACTATACCAATTACATGAACATAAATCTTATATGCATAGTGTGCTTTCTTTTCCTTATTTTCACCCACTCTCTATATCTCTCCAAATCTACTTGCTCAGTATCTTAGATTTTAATTCCACATTCAATCATATTATAGGCCTTCATTATTGAATCATCATATTATCCAGATTTTCCTTATGGGATAAACATAAGGAAAATAAATATTATAAACTATTTAATTATTAATTAATTGAATTTTAGTTTCATGTTTTATAATTTCTATATTTTTTTTCTGATTTTTAATTAATGACATCTACTTGTTAATTAAATATTCATATTTAGTTTGGCGGCATATCATAAATAAAGACACAACTATATTTCTTTTAATATTCCTTACATGTTAGAAGGTGAAGAAGGAGAATCCAAATATTATAGGTTCTCTTTAGTCACAACCTTTTCAGGCTGGAAAATGGGATGATATCATGGTGGATTTTGTGACTAATTTTCTGTAGCCCTCTAAATTTACAGTATTAGTTTGGGTATTTATGGATCATCTAAACAAGTCCAGCCACATTTCCCCACCATGGATAATACATTGGTTGATGACCTCAGTATGTTATATGTCATGGAAATTATGAACTAGCAAATAATACCTACCAGTATTGTCTCTTAGAGGTACCTAAGTATCTTGTCTATATTTTTTTAGGGGATTCAATAGGATTTTCTATTTTATGTAAAATTGATTATTAATTTACAATTTTAGACTAATGTATAATCTAAGTAAACAATCTATATACCAGATCATATGTTACATATTTGTATCCTGGACATAAGTAGATTATGTGAAGATTACATATCCTTAGTTTCATTCACTAATAAAAACAACTACTAATATTCTTTTCAAATGGAACTATTTGAGGATCTGTATGAGTGATTTTTTTGTTCTTCTATAGGTTGGAATAATATAATTTAAACATTAATAATCATTCCTAAAATTGCATAGGAGATGATAAAACAATTGAAATTTATCTAAAAATGTATTATGATGATTCAAAGCTATAAATAATTCCATAAAAGTAATAAAAAGTGTCCCTTGTAATTTAAAATGGGTGAGAATATCTTTATTTGGATATCTTAATGGATGGGTCACCAATGAATGGGAAAGCTGTGGAACCCCGCACTGAGATATATTAGAATATTTTAGATCTTGAGAAATTATAGATAAATATCTTTTCATTTGTCTCTATAACCAAAATGAAGCTCCATGAAAAATACTTTTCATGTGTTCCAACTAAGGATGTGTGTTCTTATCCCATCATATTTCATTTAGTATAATGATGTTAATATTCAATATTATAAATACTACATGGTTTATCCTAAAGTCATTATTTATTGAAGATTAAATATTTCATGGGGAAAGGTTATCCCTTTAGTTGGTGTTAGGTATAAACATGGAAAGCTCTAACATGAGACTTGAGAGTAAGAAAATTAAATTAAGATACAATGGTAGATCTTTTTTCCTTATGAATATGATTGATGCATCTTGATAATGAGAATCCCATTGTTGGGGATATTGTAAAGACCTTTACCTTCTAATTTAGTAAATTATCATTCATTTTAGTTTTTAATTTCATTAATTGATTATATTTAATATTAAGTATCAGTTAGAAGTAGATTAGAAGAATTTGGAGGGGGTGGGAAAGGATATGGTAACCCCTTGGGTCTGGGAACTATCGAGTACCCGATGGTCCTAGACTAGTTATGTGAGGGGGCCTTAGGTGGTCTGGTAGTTTTTTTTGAGCAATATTATACCTGGTTACTTAGTAACAAGCATTAGTTATACTCCTTTGAAAAATTCTATCAATAAAGGGAAAAATTTCTTATTTTTTACCCATAATTGAACCCTTTAATTTCCCTCTTACAAGATTTCACCTCAATTAGTTGTACTCTATTATCCATCAAGATATACCCCCCCAAATAAATTTTCCATGTGGTACCACCTTTCTTCCTTGAACCAATGTTCATTAATGGGTCACAAGAGTGACACTTTTTCAAAGTAGGGTCTTTTTTACCTCAATCTCATTTATTTTGTCAATTGATCAAATCAATGGGTAGATTCATTGCATCTTAAATAATAAATAAATTTATATCATTTTTATTATTCAAAAATATTAATATTTATTTGGATTTTTAGGTTATCTTGGTGACACTAATTTAATTCCCTGTTTCCCTCTTTGATCCTATATTTAATATCAAAAATATATAATCCCAAATTGTCTTTTCTTATCAGGTTCATATAAATATTCATTTAATCTCTTGATATTCCCCATTAACCCCAAAGAGGTACTCTAAAATTGATATTTAATGAAACCCCTTACATCTCTCATACTCATTGAGATTTGGGTTATAAGTGGATTATAATTGAGTGAATTCAGTTAAAAAAAATTCATTATACATTAATAATGATTTGTAAAATTATTTCAAGAAAGTTAAATATATTTTTTCACGATAAGATGTACTTAATTATTTACCTTCCATGTCATTTATTTCTTTACCTATGTCTATATTTAATTGTTCATAAAGAATGTATTGTAAATGAATGGAGATAAATACATAAGAACGTAGAATTTTTATTATACTTGAGTGTTATCCAACAAGATTAAACTCTATAGTAACATTAATTGTAGATGACGTAATATAGTTTTTTTATGATCTATAATGTATGTTGTATAGATATTTTAGGCTAGTAATTTGTGCATAAAATGTGGTATGTTATATTATTAAAGGAATGATTATCCGGTACACCTATGGTCATCTAACATGTTCAAGTAATGGGATAAGATAAATTTCATGATGATGTTATACCCATTTCCCCAACCTCAAATAGGTTTTTTGTAACTCCCCTAGATTTTATGAAATATTTTTTTCAAATAAATTTAGTTTCATTGATAGTTTGTGTTACACACAACAATGAGTTTAAACGAACCATGTTTTACTATTAAATTATAGTATCACCTAAACATTGGATTGGTATGTATAAATAAAAAAACTAAATTATGAAAAATATATGGTTATATATGCATAAATGAATTATTTGGGTATAAATTAATTATAAATAAAAATAAAAAACATTTCAATGAAGAAGGGTTATTCTTTTCGGAAAAACATTTTTTATATTGAAAAAGTATTTATATCTTAATAAATTAAATATATCTATATTGGTAAATGATTTTAATTATATACACATATTATCTATTAAATCAAATAATATAACATTCATTTAATATTTAAAGCAAAGGGATTTACAAAATGTCACCCAATTATTAAATGAATTTTATTTTTTAAATTATCACATTTTAATATAAATTAAATTGTTTAATAGATACTTTTCCATGAAAAAACCTATATAATATTTAAATAAAAGAGGGTTAAAAAATGTAACTCTCTTAGTTTTAAATATATTTTATGTATAAACGTAGGGAAAAATAATTTTATGAGCAATTATAAGTGTATAGTTTGATCATAATGAAATTATTTTTATGAATGAAATTTATATTTAATTTTTAGTAATCATATAATGAACATAAATTATGAGACAACACATATGAAATATTATTTCAATTAAGAGAAAAAATATAATAAATGGTTTTGAAAATATTAAATGTAATACAATTTGAGTGAGTAAAGGTGTTCCAAAAAAATTACATTAATATGAAATTTTATTGTTATGTTAAATAGTTATATTCTAATTTCAACTTTTTATTAATGTATTTTCAGTCAAATTGAATAAATATTGCCTAATTTGGAAATAATGATATTTTATGAAAATAATAAATTATTAAATTTGTTAAAAACAAAAAAATAATTAAAATAATAAAATAAGGTTGTTATATGGGCTATAATTTTATTCATTTACAATTTATATGATATTTGGAACCATTTTTCTTGAGAATGACTTTTATATATTTTTACATTCAAATAAATTCCAAGGGTGACCCACCCCTTAATTATAAAAGGGGACCTCTAGTTTTTCTTCATCATACCACTTTTATCATTTTAGATTGACCAAAATCAACCAAATTATCTTCAAAAATACTTTTTATACATTATAAAGGTTCTTGTATTCAAAAAAATATCAACCCTTGATCCCTTAATAGAATATCTAAAGGATTTATTTTCAAGAATTGGTATTCTCTTTAATCGTCACTTGATTTTTAAATTTTATTTTACCTCTTATTAAAAAATTATATTCATCATAAAATACTATGTTCAGTATCCTAGATATACAATAATATTATTATGATTATTAACAAACCTTTATTCACCCTCTTTACATCAAATCGGATGTGAAAATATCGATCGTCCGTAGGTACAACTTATTGTCTCCATCTATGGATGCAATTCATTTATCATCCCAATATTTTATTGATCAGTATTATTTTATATCTATTGTTTATATTTGATAATTATGAAATAATTATAATTCTAAAATGATAATATAATATCTTCCTTCTTACCTTCAAAATTGTTAGAAAATGATAACGTCGATCGTCTGTACATGTAGACTACCACCTCTATGATGTGGTGTGATTCATTTATTATTTATGATTTATTTGAATGGTAATAAGGACATATATATATTTAATATATATGATATATATGATATAATAACTATTCTTTAATGGTTATTTATTATTTAATTTTCTTTCATTACATCATTCAAAAAATGAGAACAGCATTCATGCATACAAACGGCCTACCATCTCCATGAATGGTGTAATTTAAATTTCTATCTATATTATTTATGAATGAATATAAAAATATATATAAATAATATATTTTATATTTATATAATTCTTAGAAAAATTATTTTATGTATCCATGATCACAATACATGTACCAAAACTACCAAACTAAAACATATATGAAGAACGAAGATGACATCACCCGAAACTTTTATTTTAGTAATGAAATTCTAACAAACAAGTGATAAAAGGTTATATGTAAATAATATATGGTATGATATATTTATGAATTATTATATAATATATTAATAATAAATATATATTTATTAAATAGTATGTTCCAATGTGCATAAAGGAAGTCGACCTAAGGTAAGAGATTTTCATCTCACTTTTATTTCTATAGGACGCATGACTTATGCACAAATCATTTCATTGTGTGGGCTATATACTACTAATGAATTTATTTTATGATTATTCTCATGAAAATTATTTGATATACATATCCCTATAAGGTTATTTATTTCCTGTGTCTTTTGATTCAAAATTTACAAAAGTGGTAAGTTTGATTTGTCACAATCTCATTTTTTATAGAGAATGTTTATGATTAAGTCTCTAATGATGAAATACTATGATATATATCTCAAGAGACTCATGAATTTTATTATAATCTATTTATTTCATTTTAATAAATGTTTTCATTTCATTTTCATCAGCTTAAGTAATCTAAATAATGAAAATATATTTTTTGGAAAATAGACATTATTTATCTCTTTGGAAAAAAACCCTTTTCTAGCATATTCATGTTATCAAAAAAATGTTATAAAGAAGGATTTTGTGATTATACATTGATTGTTTAATGTAAATTTCAACTAGATTTTAATTTTTAAAAATGGTTTAAAATTAATATTCATATCATTTTATGAATGATGTATTTTTTTGAATTTTTATAAAAGTATGAAAGGGATGTTTTTTAACTTATACTATAAGAATTATATTTTATTCTATAATTACCATTAAATTATTTGTGGTTTTCTTTAAAAGTTTCCATGTTTATTTTTATATAATAATTATTCCATAATATTTAAAAAAATTATCTTAATGAATTGATTTCAAAATGGGAAGGGTATTTTTGTCAAGATTGTTTAATGATATTTTAATGGTATTTCTATTCATCAAAGACAATAACCCTTAATTTTACTTATGATTCACTATGTAGATGATCTAATTATAAAATCCTTAATATTTCTATGGATTTTTTTTGTTTATTGTGTAATATTTTTATGAAATAAATTTTTTCCTATGGGTTATCCTAGGATGATATATTTATGAGGCCCATTTTTTCATGGGTTCTAGCATGATGAATGTTTTAATATCCCGCCACAGAAAAAATATTATCATATTTATGTGCTGATTGGGACCTATATCTTCCTCAAATTCATTGGGTAATTATAGATATCTCAAGATATAACCTGTAGTAGAATGGAGAGTGAACCTAGTTTCGTAAGAGAATTTATCCACTATGGTAGTTAGGGAATGAACCTTTACTACTATTATGGTTTGGAGAGTGAACTATTTCCACCATAATTTTCTTTGAAATGAGAATTCAATACTAAATAAATTATTTTATATGCTTTATGTATGCCACAATTCCGTGTCTTATATTAATGTTATACTTCTGTGGATTTTTTTCACTAATTCAATTATGATTCATGTCTTATGTACTACCAATATTTATTCCATGACACAATATTATGATTTATGATATACAGGGTGTGATTTTAAAATTTTATTCTCATGTTCTCATACCCTTATGTTAATTTTACTCCCAAGTTATCATTGATATATCCCTTGTTTACCCTTACTACTCATTTGAACTCAACCATTTTTATGTTTCCTCTCCCCATGCTTTGATGAAAGGTACTAAGTATGATATTCCTAATAATGGTTCAAGTTTTTTAGAAATTAGTGGGAGGTGAAGTAGAGCTTTTATGAACCTATTATTTTTGTTTCAATGTATCGAAGGTAACTAGAAATATACTGTAATGTCATATATCACTATGTCATATAATGAATATTTATCTACAATGATGTGACATCTATGTATAAAAAGTATAAATCTCTAATTTTTTATCACTGAAAGGTTTATTTAACCGTTGGAAACATGGATAAAAAACATTAATGATAGCATTGGGAATAACTCTACGTATAGGGTAACATCATAATGTGTTGGTAACAATTGTGAATGAACATGGTTAAACTTATTGTTTCATGGAACAAGGGGTCATAATTTAGAGATATTATATATTATTTTTCATGATTTTGTGGTTTTAAATAATAATCATTTATTTTTCCCACAATTATTTATGGTTGTAGTCAATGGTTGGAACCGAAAGAATAATGTTAATGCCGAATTCAATGGAAAATGAAATTATTTTCCTTTGGATCGACAAAAAATTTCGGGAGCTGGAATGAGAAATATTGTTTCTTTTATTATGAAAATTTCTCAATCTAGTAATCATGTTGTAATTCCAAATGAGATAATGAGTGAATAAGGTTTTTTTTTCTTTAATGAGGAAACATCCACATTCTTATAGTGGGTCAATTTAATTACAAGTTGCTATGAAAAGGATTAGTTCTATTGAAAATATATTTTCCATTATCTCGTGTTTGAAGCATGAAAACTTTATTTTATATTTTAATTATTTGGAGGGGAGTCAGATCAATGGTGGACTCTTATCATGAAAACAGGGATATATAAAATTGACTCTATATAGGGGGGTGAGCTTAGGATCTATCTTTTCAATAAATACATTCCTCGTTTTATTCAAATGAAAATAGAGATGGAATTACTTGAGTTTAAACATAAGGATGTTGAATTTTTGGTACCTATGTGTAAAATATTTTAATACTTGAAAGGAATAATTATGGTATTATTATCCAACATTAATGTAAGGTTGATTGATTATTCAGTGGATTAAATCCAAGTATAGGAATTCCATTATCTATAAGAGACTTTAATATTTTTAAATAAATATTTTTGAAATTCTATCAAGGTGGATATGGAGATTAGATCTACCCATCAACATAATTGTTTTGATAAGAAAAGGATCATGAAATTCAAGGAATTATAAAAACCATGGATAGAAGAAGATGAAATTTCCTTCCTGATCAAATTGTGCAAAGAAACATGAAGGAAATTATCATAAGGGAACTGTTGAATGTTACAAGATCATAAAGGATGTTCATTGAGTAATTGAATGCTTTATTGATGGGGAGAAGTTATCTAATGATTCTAATAGAGAAATAGCTCCGTAGAATGCACCACTTACACTCCAGTTTATTAAATTCAAGGAGTACGGTCAATATTAAAACTACTGATCAATTTTGAAAGTTAATGATGATGATCTACATAAAAAACCTCTTAATTATAGAAAAAAATGACAATCTCATGTGATCAATATTTCTGATGAGGGGTATGATAATGATAGAGTGAGAGGTACACTTACCAATGACAATCTCGTGTGATCATTTCATGCACTGTAATCGTTTACTTTTCTCATATGATTCATTTTGTATCTGTTGATGTTCTCAGTATTACTAGGAATCATTTGGTCCTGAGAAACAAAAGAATTGAATTTTATGTGGTTAAACCATTATTATATAAGTAAATATACCTTTTACATACATATTACATAAACCTGCTTCATTTACCCTAGCCCATGAATACTGGGTGCTCTGACTAATGTGTTGTAGCGATATAACCCGATAATGTTTAGGAAATTAGGTCATTGTCATTATAGTAATTATCAAAGGTAATTATCAAATTCTATCATAATCTTCATAACTATCATGGTATATTTTTAATATAATTAAAAATCAAAGAGTGTAAATGGTCCAATATATTTAATACAATAGTCCTAAATAAATAAGCATATTTTGTACCCTACTTTTGAATGATTAAAATAATTGTTTCTGTTTTCAAATTATTATTTTCATTCCTATTTTATCATTATATAATTATATATATGATATTAATGAACTATTAATGTTATATTCATTCAATAAATCAATGAATAATAATATCCATGAAAGGAATTAGAAAAAAACATAAATATTCACTTAAGTGGAAGAAACCCTCCATGGAATAGTAATGTATTTTAAAGAGTTTAAAAAAGAATGATTATAAATATTATAGTTTTATAAAAAATTGAGTATAAATATACTATTTTTGAACTTAATTTTAAATATTACTTTTATCATTGAAATAGTTTAGAGGAGAATTCAAATGACAAGACATTGATTTTTAAACTGTTATTTTAACATAATAAAATCATCTGAAACGTTTTTATTGGGATGGAATGGGTAATGTATCATAAACAAAAGGTAGAATGTAATTTAATAACATTTAGATATATGGAATAAATATTTTGGGATATTTATTGAAATCATTAAGATAAAATAATTACAAGTCAGAATGAAATTTAGACTTGGGAACTCTTACATTAACATAGAAAAGAATTATGGAAATGTGTTCGATGATAAGGAATGAGTGATCTCCCATCGATAATAACTATAAAATATTTGAATAGCATCTAATTATAGTAATGGAAGTTTGTAAATGAGATGTAAAAAATCATTTTAAAAAGATGAGTTCTAAAAGAAATGGAGAGGATGAGGAATACTTACCTTGGTTTTTTATATGACTTCTTTGGATTGTGTGTCCTTCCATTAGGGGAGGAACTTTTGGTAATACCAAGGCACTAGAAATGCATATAGAGGAGTTTAGAGATTTATCTATTTAATTTATTCTCAAAGTAATTTTTTAAAGTAATAGAAAAGGTGGGATGGTGTGGTGTTTATATAGTCAAAAGATTGGGGTATTTTAGAATAATGTTTTGATTGTTTTTTTATTTAGGATCAAGACTCTTCTTATTAATGATTCTTGTGATGTTAATTAGTTTATGATAAAAAAAATTTGGTATATATTATATTTTAACAGCCCAAAAATTGGGAATATTTTATAAAAATAAAAGAACCAAAGATATATTTTTATTAGAATAAAATTTAACATCAGTTTTGAAAATTAATTTATACGTCTATAAATTAAGTATATTATTTTTAATAAAATTATTTTAATCATTAAATACTATTTTTTTCTTTAAATTTTTAAATTAATTTTATATTAACAAAATCATGATTTCAAAAAAATTTGGTATTTATAGAAATAGTATTTTCAATAATCATAAAAAATTATACATTTCTAGAAAATAATAAAAAAATTCACCCTATGATAATTTTATAATGTTAATTGAAAAATTTAAGTATATTTTATCACAGAATTTTTTTAAATATTATATATATAACGTTAAATTATAATTATATATTCCATGGGAAAATATTTTTTCATGAAATAACTACTATTTCCTTTTTTTATTAGTTAAATTTCTATTTGTTATTATTTCATAATTATTATAATTGGTTATATATATATATGTCAAATATATAAATTTTCTTAAATTAATACTCTATTTAAGAGAAATTTATGTTTTAAATAAATATGTATGAAAAAAATTACTGATATGAACTTTATATATTAATGTTACAGCGTTATGTTAATGACCATATTACTTTTAAATTGATTACTTTATCATGATATAATATTAATTTTTTATAATAAAATAATATATAAGAGAAATTAAATATAAAATGAAAATAATAAATACTTTAAAGTATTATTTCAGCGGAAAAAACAATAATTTACCTTTTAAAACAATATTTTTAGTGTATCCATACATGCACATATCATATAATAACAATAATTAAATGAATTATTATTAAAATATTTTTTTTGTAGAAATATTATGAAACCATTTATATTTATCATATTATAAACATTAAATGTAACATGACATCATTCCATTTATTTCAATGGTTATATGTTCAAATTTTATCATTATAAAACCATGATTTTTACTATGTTAACAATTTACTTGTAATGGATTTATTGAAAGACCCCAAAACACCATGAGAGGGGAGGGGTCAATTACAATGTGAACTTCTTTTTAAACTGATGGATCTTATTCCCACATTGGTAGGAACCTGTTAAACCTGTATGAAGAGGAAGTGCAGAAAATAAACAATCGCATGGAAAGTAATGACACAAAAATTTTACTTGGTTCACCTTTAAGGGATACATCCAAAGAGCATATATCAATAGTGTGTTGATCATACCAACACCCACTAATATTCACATGTTATGGATTATATGAGTTTATCACAATCAATCTGTACCATGCACACTACCTTTACAAGGTTTTAGGTATAGTACATTGTGTCCCTTATATCACTTCTGTTTACTCCCCCTTGCTCACTACGTTGGAAGAATCTCACCCAGTTTATCAACCTGAAGGTAGCCTCAATGGTTTGGAATTTGAGCACACAAACTCAACATTAAATGGATTCACTTTTGATATCCTATAATCCCCAAAATATATAATTTATTTTCCCATACAATGATATGTAATGGAAATTAATTTCACAAATTTATTTGGTCAATATTTAGGATTCTGTGGGTGTTCCGCAAATTGATGTTGTTTTCGAGTACTATTGTTATTTCTATGTACTGCTACTGTTTTCACATACTGTGCAGCTCCCCTATGTACTACCTTGATCCTCATATAGCCCTACTCCATGTACTACTCCACTCTTTCGTATACCATCTTGCTCCATGTACTGCCTTTCTTGGCCACGTACTGCGAGAGATTCCTATGCGAACCACACTCTGTCCCATGGATTATTTTTCATACGCGAATGATCCTCTCCATGTATCGTCTTCTCTCCACAGACCACTTCACACTTCATCCAATTTCTTCCTTAAATTTTAATCTCCAATATTCTCCTTTAACAAAGTGGATTACTGGTCCTTAAATAGGCACATAACCCTATAAATTTTTCTTATATGAATTACACAAATTTTCATTGTGGGACAATATTCATTATAAATTTAACCCCATCTGTATACTGTTAGCCTCCACTTTGTACTTCTCTTGTTTCACGAACCACAGAAATCCCAAAAACCTTCAACATTATACGTAGCACACATCTTCATCATGTATCATTGCATTGAAAAATTTTCGACAAAATTTCATGTATGACACGCCTTCACCATGTACTGTCACTGCGAACCATTTTTGGTAGCATCCTGCATACCGCACGCCTTCACCGCATATCATCGCTGCGGACCATTTTTGGTTCTGTGAACCGCTCCGCGTACATCTCCCAGAACCGTTTTGTATGTGTCTATGAACAATCAGTAAACTTCTAATTTTGAGGCTCAAAAATATGGAAAAACTATGGGGAACTGTGCAACCTTCAATACTACTTTTAGTATCAAACATATGACCCCATTATTTGAAAACTCCCTTGTCATCCATGTATATAATGACAATAAACCCAAACCAAACTCCAATAGTATCTACAAATAGCCTTTGTTCTAACAATATCCTCTTTTGGGTTTTTTGGCGATATCTAGATAAATTCACGGATGCGCTATCCATTATTAAAACCTGGACCTTCAATAAACAACTTATTCATCACTCTAAGTCAACAAGAGCAGTGCTCGGTGTAGAAAAAAGAGAGAGGATAGGAATTGAGTTCTTATTATTTTATTTTATCCCATGTAGTTGTAGTTCTGGCTTCTTCTATTCTTGATCATCCCTATATCTATAAAATATAGATCATTATCCAATGAATTTATCCATTCTCCCCCATTGTTAATAAACCCAATGAATCAAATATTGACATATTGAGATAATAAACATGCTCCCCGTGGATCGTATCTCTCCTATAAACATGAATCACTTCCACAAACAGATTAAAATTTGTTTAAACTAATGGGGAGAGGGGACTCTCATAACCTCCTTATGCACTGGGAGGTGGTTGAACACTGAGGTTGAACAGATGTTTCTCAAAAACAACTACTGACAGTGTCTTAGACATAATGTTAGCCGCTTTCTCATTAGTTCCCACATTGTCCATTTTTATCACGCCATGTTCAAATTTTTCCTTGATGATATGATATCTAATCTCAATATGTTTTGTAAAGAATGCTAATCATTATTCTTCATAAGATAAATTGCACTCTTGTTATCACAGTAAATCACCATTGGTTGTTTCACCTCATCACCTATGTCAATCAGTTGCTACTTCATCCAAAGTAACTAATTTCATGCCTTGGTAGAAGATATATATTCAGATTCAGCAATAATAGGTGACGTACTTTCATGTTTATTGCTTAACCATCCCACACATTTCATTCCAATATCGAATGCTCCGCCACTGGTAGACATTTTTTCCACTACATCTCCAGCCTTTCCAGTATCACGAAATGTAAATAGTTCACTATCTCTACTTGTAGAAACATATAGCCCGTAATTCGGTGTACCTTGAATGTATCTCATTATTCTTTTCACTGTCTCCATATGTTCTTTAGTCAGATTACTCTAAATGTAGACCACAAGTATATTTGTAAAGACAATATCTTGTCGTGTAGTCGTTATGTACAATAGGCTTCTAATGTTTCTTATATATGGTGGGATCCATATAAGTTCTGTCCTCATGCTTCTCGAGATTCTTTCCAACTGAAATCAAAGTCAAAATTGTTTTGAGTCATGCATATTGAATTTCTTCATCATCTATCTAGCATAATTGCCTTAAGAAATCAAAGTGTAATCCTTCTTCTCAATCACCTACAACCCAAAATAGTATATGAGTTCACCAGTCATGGACATTTCAAATTTTGATTTCGTGTGATTGTAAAATTAATCCATTGATTTATTCCTACTTCCATTGAAAATAATATCATCGAATACACCAATACCATGACTTATTATTTTGAGAACTCTTCATATAGAGATTTTGATCCACTACTATTTTAATTTTAATCATTCTTATACAAGAGTCTAATAGAGAGTATCGTGCACATTGTGCATGTTTCAGGCCATAGGTAGAATTCTTTAATTTTCAAACCTTCATTTCATCATTTCAAGAAATAACCCCATAGGTTGTTCAATGTAGACTTCTTCTTCAAATAATCCATTTAAGAATGATGTCTTGACATCCATTTGACACACTTTATAACCTCTTTGGATTTCCATGGTAAGAAATAGTCTGATTGACTCTAGTCTCTCTACTGGAGAAAATTTCAGTTTAACATCAACAACTTCGATTTTTGAATATCCCTTATAGACCAAGCAGGCCTAATTTCTGATCCCATTTCCATGCCAGTCATGTTTGTTCTTGAAAATCCACTTCGTACCAATCACATTGTGACCTTTAGTCCTTTTGACAAGATCCCAAGTCTGATTTTTTTCAATATGATCTAACTCTTTATTCATTGCTTTTACCATGACTCATCATTTGTAGCCTCTTCAAATGTGTATGGTTCCAAAACTGATAAAAATGCATATTTTTCATTATTCCTAATTCTCCTTGCCTGTGTAGGTGAATTTCGATCTCCGATAAATTTGGACTAGTCAATCTCTCCTCTTCGATTTCGCCTTTGGGGTTCAACCAAATTCTCTCTAGCTATGGATTCCTCTTCTGATTATTCTTTTGAGTGAACATCATTATGTGACTCTTGAGAGTTTTTCAAATCATCCTCTACCTCTGTATTACCATTTTCCATGTTCACATTCTTCCTCATATTCTATCACATCATCATAATAATTCCTTGAAGCATTTGTGTTTTTCTCTTCAATGATATTTACAACACTACTTTACACAATTCTTCCCAAGCACTTATTGACACACTTGTAGGAATTTTTTTTCATTGATTATACAATAAATATTCCTTAATAATCATTGTCTCCATACTTCAATTGATTTCATTCTTTGTTTCAGATAAATCATTTTCTTCTAAAAACCTGAAAATATTTAGAAGAGGGATTCCTTCTATTCCACAAGTCATATGGCCTCTTTGTCTCACCCATATATAGCCCTGTTCGATTTTGAATATACACTATAGCATGTACTACATTTTTCTAGTAATGTCGATGAATACGACTCTCAATCGGCATAGTTCTGATCATGTTGTTTATCAATTGATTCTTATGCTCAACCACTCTATTTTTCTATAGAGTTCACACAGCTTCCACCTCATGATGTATCCCATGATTCCCCAGATAATTTTCAAATTCAATGGACGTGTATTCCCCACCATTGTCAGACTTCATGACTTTGATCTTCTATCCAGTATCATTCTCGGAAATTCAATGGTAGGTTTTCATGAAATCAAGAACTTTTCACATCATTTGTATAATGATCATACAAAGAATTCTACTATAATCATCAATGAAAAGAAAAAAGTACATTTACCCATGTGTTACAGAAACATTTTATCAGGCCAAAAACATTTGTATGGATGAGGTCAAAGAGATTTGAATCTCTTTTATTCTTTGTCTGTTGGAAATGCAGACCAGTTTCCCTCGCATGCAAGCATTATAGGACTTTTCTCATGTATGTATAAGATTAGGAATATCAATGACTATCTTCATATTATATATATTTTCCATGTATTGATTATTTATGTGCCCCAATATCATATTCCATAAGTTCTTTTCCTCTTCAATTGTTAGGTAAAAATGTTCTATTTGTTGTCAACATGATATAAGTTGTCAATTATTCTGAAGCCTTTCATGAGATAATTCCCAAACATTCCTCTTATAGTACAACCATTTTGATTGAATGTTATAATAAGAGATGAGTCATAGAGTTGACTCACACTAAGAATATTGTTACATAAACCATCTACAAAAAGGACTTTAGCTTTATTCATCTCACTATTAGCTCGCTTAGTACTTCAAAAACCTTTTATTTTCAAAGCACCATTGTTACTGAACCTCACTGTTCCATCGACATATTTCTTGACATTAATTAATAGGTACTCATTACCTATCATGTGGGATGATCATCTGCTATCAATAATACATGTAATAATGGTTTTTTATAGCTTTGATGGATACTTCTGCAAAATTGGATTTTTCAATTTTCCACTTTTCCTTCCATGAGATATGGGATTGAGCATAGGAAACTGATGGTAATTCAATTTTCTCTTCAATGTACATGGGTTCTTCATATTAAAATTCATCTTCTAGAGGATCAAACCTTTTTGAAATAGAAAAATTTTCTGGTTGACGTGTATTGTCTCATCTTTTAGCATTGAATGAATTTATCATGTCATACCTCTGCATGCAATACAATGATTTATGGAAAACGTTAGAAATACTGAAAATATATATATATATATTATTTATTCTATAAGATGTAGGATTTGAATATTTTATCTTTTTTTGAACTCTTAATCCCTCCTTATTCATATAGCTCCTTGCCTCTTTTCATTATGACTTGGTATGGCCCATATTACCACAAAACTAACACTTCATGAAATATAATGTCTTCTCACTTATATTTCTCTTCATTCCTTCTTCCTCGGGAAAATAGTGTGACTCTAAATCATTCCTAGAAATATGAGGATAATCTTCAGTTATTCATTCTATTTGATTTAAGGGTTTCGTTTTCCACACTTCTGGTGGATTTTTAATTGATCAACATTCAACTTGCCTTTATTTTGGCTCACTTTATTTAGAGAATTTGATGCTTCAGTGTCACAACCAATTACACTATTTCCCATGCATGATAGTCTTTAATCACTCAAGATATTTTCAACTCCCTTCGAACCATTTTTGTTTCTCTCTCTAGCAGTTTAGCATCAGATAACCTTCCAAATTGTATTTTCTTCATTGCTTAATTTGAAATTGATTCAATTTCCACTTCTAGCTGATCAATATATTCTAAATAGTCACTACTAGAAAAAGAGTTTTTCCAAATGTTTTTATACCAACGGTTTGATGAAAATATTGGTATACTATAAAAAAGGCATCATTTCCCAATTGTTTTCTCAAAAGTGTTGGGAAGGTGTTATAATAATTATGATTTCCCAATGGTTTGACTAAACCATTGGGAAAACTGTAATTTATCTAATATATACCGACATTTTTCATAAACCACTGGTAAAGAGAATCTTCTCCAATGGATTCAAAAAACTGTTGGGAATGTTTTCCCCAAATACACAGCAGCCCAACTCCCACTCCGCCTGTTTGCAAACCCTAATCTAAAGATCCTCTATCAGGTCTCTCTTAATCGTAGGCCTCTGGAATCCTTTCACCAATAGATCCATCTTCAATCAAGAATTTTTTTGTTTCTATATATAAAATTAGTATGTCTTACCTTATTTTTAATTTCTACATCTATTATTTTCTATTTTCTATTTTGATTTGGGCTAAATCAGAGTTCCTTCAGTCCGTGGCATACTGATCACTTTGATTTGTTTTTTTTTCTACACTTAAATGATGTTTGAGGGTTTGTTTAATCACTTTTGGGGTAGTGGTTTTGGTGGTTTTCTATTTTTTAGTGGGGTGATATGGTCGTTTCTATGGACTTTAGATTAGTTAAAAAATTTATTTGGATTTGGTATTTATAGTTTATGTTCAAGGAATAATGGTGAGTGTATTGATATTGAAGATGAATTGGCCATTTTTTGGGTGATGGATTGGAATTGTGATGTTGGTTGGATTGGGTATAGGTAATTTCTAAGGTATTATATGGGTATTGGGGTGGGTTTTCCTGGTTGGGGAGGGGGGTGTGGGCAGTCCGGGGGGTGTATTGTCAAGGTGGTGGTGGGGGTGGGCTGTCCAAGTGGGGAGTGTCAATTTGAGTGTGGGGGTGGGTTTCCCAGGTGGGGGAGGGGGTGTGGGACATCCGAGGGGGTGAGTAGTCTAGGTGGGGTTGGGGGCTATCCATTTGAGAGATAAGATGATTTTTTGTTTTTCAACCAATGGGGTGATGTGTTTTAGAGGTTTATCTAATAAAATTCGTAGTATAAGAAAAACCGTAAAATTAATGTTTTATAATAAAAGAATTAATATAAAAATGAAGAATATAAAATATAGAAATTTTTTACTATAAAAATAACCTTCGTTTACTCTTCAACACAGTATGCTGGATGGGAGTGTATTAAATTCTTAAGGTATTATATGGGTATTAGGGGTGGGCTGTCGAGGTGGGGGGTGTGGGCTGTCCGGGTGGGGGAGGGGTGTGGGTTGTTCGGGGGGTGGACTGTCCATGTGGGGTTGAGGGAGGGTTGTCCAGGTGGGGGTGGGGGCTTTCCAGGTGGGGTGGGGGTGCGCTGTCCAGGTGGGGTGGGGGTATCTAGTTTGGGGTGGTGGTGGGTGTTGTCCAGGTGGGGGTGTCCAGGGGACTTTAGGGGTTAGGGGCTATAAGGGAGGGTGTGTGGGCTGTCTAGGGAGGGGGTCGGCTGTCCAAGGGGTAGTGGGTGGGCTATCCAGGTGGGGGAGGGGTGTGGGATGTCAAGGGGGGCTGTCCAGGGGGGTTGGGGTGGGCTGTCCAGGTGGGGGATGGGGTGTGGGTTTTCCAGAGACGAGGGAGTGGGCTATCTAGGTGGGGGCTATCTAGGTGTGGTTGGTGGCTATCCAGGTGGGGGCTGTAGGGGGTAGGGGGCTGCAGGTGTGTTGGGGGTGTGGGTTGTCCAAGGAGGGGTGCTTCATCCACTCTGATACTCTATAAAAAAATTTGAATCACATATAACCAATGTATAGTTGCGTATACCTGTTAATAATTTTCTTGAAGTTCTATACCAACACTAAATATTACCCTTCCAAGAAAAAGTTATCTCTATAAAGAAATCTCACTCAGGTTCTTATCCACCATCCATATTTATCACATAAAAATTTAACATTTGCACAACTCCATATCACCTAATGATAAAACAAGGCTCATACACCCATGTGTAGTTTCCCATCAAAACTTCACTCATATTCCTAAACAACATACATAGGATCAAATTTGACACACACACAAAATTTTGTAAACATACACCTTGTATCACAACCTGGAATTACCTCTTAGCTAGCCTCTTAAGGCATTAATATGCAACATACATAGCTCAAAATTTGGAGGTGTGTTTACAATTAGGTGTCTTTACATAGAATTCATGTATGATATTTAGAGTGGAAGATAAAATCTGATCCAAATATTTGGAGGTGTGTTTACAATTTGGTGTGTTGTGATTTATATGTATGATACTCATGGTTTTCACCAACAGTCTTCTAGGTCATCTATACTAGGCTTGAAATCATGCTACAATTGGATAGAGATTGGATTCTACGACCTTAGTTTGGGGTTTGACACCACCACACCCTTGGACCCCCCCCCCCCCCGGACACCCCCTGGACACCCAGCCACCCCAAAGACAGACTCACATTCCCTTGGATAGCCCCCATCTCCCAAGAACACCACCCCCTCCCCCCCACACACACCCCCTGGACCCCACCCCACCCCTTGGACACCCCCACCCCTGGACACGCTGTCACCCTCAAGGACATCCCCCCATCCCCCTAGATAGCCCCAGCCTCCCCTAGACACCCCCACCCACGCCTTGGACAACCCCCCTGGACACGACCCCACCCCCTGGACACCCCCCCCCTGAAACCCCCACCCACACTGGGCATCTTTCGGATAGCCCCACCCCCTTGGACAGCCGCCACCCCCCTAGACAACCCATACCCCCTTGGACAACCCCTGGACACAACCCCACCCCTGGATACCCCTCGTCCCCCTTGGATACCACCCACCCCTGGACATCACCCACCCCCTAAGATAGCCCCCCCCCCCACCCCCTAAACCCCCTGGAAACCCCCCAACCCCTTGGGCAGTGTATGAGATCACTCAAATAATTTACTAAAATATAAAATTTCTTCAATCTAAAATTTACCTACCTCATGAATAATTCTCCCCGAAATGCGTACATGATCATATAAACTCATATATAGTTCTTCAAAGATATTTTGTTATAAATATTTTATTTTTTTGTCTTTTATATTATTATTCTCATATAGAGTAGTGTGTCAGTTATGGATTCATATAAAGTGAAAAATTCTTTTTTATTTAAATATATTTTCGATGGAACATCAATCTTATTGAATTGGGTTTGACAAAATGATTTATAAAAAAATTTACAGAATGGATAGAAGTTGGATGTATGAAACCAATCAGATCTCAAGATATTTTCAAATCAATTTGGAGATCTTTTTAAATTTTTCTTTTCATTATACTTCTAATAGTGGTCACATACACTTCCCCTGTAACAATTCTGTCGGAAGTCCTTGGTTGATCCGTGAAGAATTCAACTACCACAAAACCAAATATGGTTTTCTAGAAAAATACTCTATATGTCATCAAAATGGAAATAAAATGAAATCTAAAATTTATTATGGTCCAAATGAGAGGACTGGATTATAGAATTTGTTATTTGATTGTTTTGCATTTATTCAACATCATAAAAAATAAAGTATTTTAACCCAAGAAGACTTAGATATGAGAACACATGATGTTTCTATTGAAACTGATGATGTTTTGTGGGTGAAAAAATTGAATGATGCTGCCATGACTCTAGGATATCGACAATGCGGTAAAATGAAAAGGCTGGTATTTTTAATCCTATTGTTTCATGGGAAAACTAAGTGTGGGATTTCTAATATTGCCATCAATTACATTCTTACCTTATTGATGGAATTACATCCAGATGATGCAGATATACCCTCAAACCACTATATGGTATAGAAGGTAGTTGAGGAACATGGATTTTTAAGAAACAAAATTCATACTTGCCCAAAATATTACAATTTCTTCTGGGAGGAAATGGCTGAACAGAATGATTTTATAAAATGTGGCACATCCCACTGGAATCCAAAAGCTGATGGAACACCATCTTGTGTTCCACAAAAAGTATTGTGGCACATTCCATTGATCCCCAGACTCCAGAATATTTTCTGTCTAATGAAATATCAATAAAAATGTGATGGAATGATACTAAGAGAAACAAGACTAATGAAGAGTTGGTTTACCTAGGATATGGATTTGCATAGAAGAGATTTCATGCTCGATATCCTGATTTTTCAGCTAACATGCGTAATGTGAGGCTGGGTATTTCATGTGATGGTTTTAATATTTTTGGGAAAATGATTACTTTGCACAACAAATGTCTAGTTTTTATAAGAATTTATAACCTTCCCCCATGGTTGTGTATGAAAAAACCTTTCACTTTCATGAGTATACTCATATCTGGCCCTTCTGATCCTGGTAATGATATAGACATATAAATGTAACCTTTAATAAAAGAGTTGAAACATCTTTGGGATGTGGGTGTGCACACATACGATGCATATTTGAAAGATATATTTTAGATGTATGTTGCGGTTATGTGGATGATCAATGATTTTTCTTCTTATGCAAAGATGTCTGGATGGAGCAAGAAGGAAAAACTATCATGTCTAGTTTTTATAAATAATACATGATCCAAAAGACTGAAACATCGTCGTAGTTTTAGTTTTATGGGACATAGGTGATTCTTTCCAATGGATTATTCATATAGAAATAATATTAGAAGATTTGAAAATACCATGGAGACCAATGATCCACCTCATCGTATGAATGAAACTGATGTGGCTAATGAGTTGAAAGATTTCAGTTTTTCATTCGGGAAGGGAAAAATGAAATCTGGAAAGAGAAAGATTGTATCCACTAAATCATTTTACAAATGGAATAAGAGAAGTATCTTATTTGATTTTCCTTATTGTTAAACCAATATGTTACTTCATTACTTAGACGTAATTCACGTTGAAAAATATATATATTAAATGTTGCTTCTGATTCTTCTAAATGTTAAGGGGAATACAAAAGACGATTTACGGTCTCCGTGTGATTTAGTGGATTAGGGAATCAAACCAGAATTGAATCCTATGTGTATAAGTGAAAATAAATGGCAATTTCCATGTTATTCTTATGTGATGACACCTACAGAAAAAAAAATTTCTGGAAGTACTAGAGACTATTAGAATTTTTTATGGATATTCAAGAAACATATCTAAACAGGTCAATAGAAGAGAGTTGAAGCTAAAATATTTGAAGACTCGTGATTATCACATTATTCTGTATGAGTTGATTCTAATATAACTCCATCATCATTTTTTCAATAATGTAAGGGTGGATGTTATTCGGTTGCTCCAATTTTTTAGAGATCTTTGTGCTAAGAAGTTATCCATGTCTTTCTTGCAAAAAATGTTGGCAGATTCCCCATTAATTTTATGTGAGTTAGAGAAAATATTTCCTCCTTAATTTTTCATATTCATGTTGCATCTGAATGTTTATATTTCAACTAACATACTTCTCAGAGTACCTACCTATTTTCGTTGGGTGTATCCAACTGAAAAAAATATATACACATTAATGTATTATGTCCAAAATAAAAATCATTGTGACGGTTCTATCATGAATGGTTAATTAGCTCAAGAATGTATGGATTTCAACTCTATGTATTTTTCTGATCAAACTACATGAATGAATAGACCAATGAAAAATGAAGAATAAAAATAGTAGAAAATTGAACCCAGTTTTCCATCACTTCTTCAAATAGGAGGAATTCTGGGATCATATACATTGACGACATTAAGCCTTGAAGAGCGGCAGATGACACATTGCACAGTTTTGTTCAACTATGATTTGTTCGATGGCTACATCTTTTAAGTAAATTGAATATTTATGTCTTATATATATATATATGATAAAATATTCCTATTTTTATATATAAGGAACATAAAGTGATGATAAATAGAAATAATTGTTCTTTATCTTTGATAAAGAGGGAGACATTGTATAGAAAAGTGTTTTCTACTTAGTTAAAATTTAAGGTAATAATATTGCTGTTAAAAATAATTAAAACAATATTTAATTGAGTTTAATATTCATTTATATTTCAGGTATTGAGTTTTCCTGCTCACTCTGAGAAAATAAGAACTTTATCTTTTGGTCATAATACTGTGGTTCGTGACTGTAAATCAATTGTTATCAATGGGTACATATTTATTATCACGGAATGAGGAAAGAAAATGAGAAAACAACATGATGGTGTTATAGTTACAGCCAAAATAGACTATTTTTTCCATCAATTAGATTGTATATTGTGATATAAAAATGTAGGTTATTATGGAGTCGTTCAAAAAATAATAATATTGGATTATAACTCTCATGGACGACTCACGATGATGAAATTATAGTGGTTTTATTCAATGACAAGGCAGGGGAAATTTATTGATTATTGTGGATTTTTATTAATTGATATCACTCACACGCTTTCTACCGATGAACCATATATATTGGCATCAATGGCGAAACCAGTTTTTTATGTTAAAGACCATCTTCGACCTGAATTTGGTGTCATTATTGAAGTAATTCCAAGACATATTTTTGATGATGGTGATGATGGAATTGACACCATCCCTACATCCACTAGAAACAATCCATTTATTACTTTTGATGACTCAAATAGCTCAATTATTAGAGTTGACTGTGAACATGAATTTATGGTCAGAAATATATATAATTATCCATCTATGTTCTCAATTATTTTGGTTTTGCTCGACATGGGTTTTTAATGTTAGAACTATTCAAATTGATTTAATATTGATTAAAACTATGTTTTATCCAACCAGAACATTATGTGATTTTTCAATGTTTATTGGTTTCAATTATATTTGAATGGTGTTATTTTTATTTTGGAATTTATTTATATTCAACCATAAGAAACCAACATTTCTAACATGGTGGTCATTTCAATGCTTTATTGACCGTGTATATAATTATTATAACTCTAAGACCCTCCTTTAACATTTCACTAGATCATGAACTTGATGGTTTGTTTTCTTTCATAAAACATGTATAGAGACCTGCATTATCTGCCTGGGCTAAAGAAATTAAATTTTTCCTTAATTTTGTTAAGTGTTTTATCCCTAATGAATCTGGTAGATATCTTATCCTTGTTCATATGTTTATATCATCATTCCCAAATATCTTAAGGGTATAATCATTCATAATATATATACTGATGACACATTGTAAATAATTATCCTACTCAAAAGTAATTTTTTTATTACATCTTGTATGATTTATTGAATCCATTATATATCCGTTCAATCTCACCTAAAACAATCGATAGTTAAATTATCCATGAATATCCCTATTCACTCTCATATATTTTGTTTTTTGGGTTACACATTAGTTATCCCTTTCTAATTACTTCCATATTTGTTTTCAAATCCAGGAAATGAAACCAATTGAAGAGAGGCAATGGAAAAAGATGATGAAAAACAATTGTCACATGGCTGAGATAGGCATTCCACCACTAGTTCCTGTAGTGAGTATTTTATTTCAAATATATATATATATATTCATATAATTTCATGTGATTAATTTCTTTTAATCATTTTTGAATGATCAATCTATTATGCAACAATTATTTGATGAGCAGCCTTGTAGTGATCTTAGTACTCAAGGTGTTCGTATGAGGGGGTGGTATGAGAGCTAGATGATCTAGTAGGCATATCCAAATAGACCATGCCCCTACCACTAACATACCATTTATCCAACATTCTAATACAAGTGTGTTATTAGGGACACACAGGATATTTAGTCCTCCCTTGTTTTCACCACCTTTTACATATGATCCTCCTCACCTGTCTTTACCATATCTGATTGTGATTTACACTCCCCATCTAGCATTCGGCCAGCCATCTGTGTCTGCTTCATTTACCCATGCTTCCTTCTCTCTGAGATTTTATATTCCATATTCTTCGACTCCTGCTCAACCAGAGTCTATCCCTAAGGATCATACATTGGGACCCACTCCACCTGTACAGGGTGTTCCTTCAGTTTCTGTAGATCCAGCGGTGCCCATCGATCAGACTACCGCATGTATATTTATAAAAAAACTAACAAATTTTCACACCATTATTTACTTTAATTATAAAATGTATTGATAAAAAATTTGTTTTTCTTTAATAACAGATACATGTACTGTTAAGAGGGAGGGGCGGGGGCATACACGCATGAGTGCAGTGTGGAACCACCGCACGCAGTTGATGGTGGACTACAATGAAGACAGTCAAATGATTGAAAAAACGAGGTAGCAATGTCGGAGTTTTTTGTCGACACTTTCCAAATACTCTGACATCCCGATCTCATGGAGAAATTTTCCAAATGAAGTAAATTATAATTCTTGGGTAGAGATATGTGTAATAAAATGTGTTGTATTTAATGATATATATAATTTTTTTTATTTATATGAATTAATATTTGGGTGTGAGCTTCGGTTTAATTTCCCCGATGGTGAGGGTCCATTGCTAGCATGTCTAAAAGATTTAGGTGAGCTTTGGAGAGCCTATAAGAACAATTTTTATATTGGATGACATGCTAGGGTTGGCACAGAGTTAGAGGTGGTTCTTGTAATTGATGGTTGTCTGTTTGAATAGTATCAGCAGATGATTACTCATTGGACGAATACCTAGTTTAATTTATTAATCACATTTGAGGAATTTAAATGAAAATTTTCATGTTTTGAATTAATACTATATTTTTTATTATTGAATTTTATTTAGGAATCATCCGGGAGAAATAAAAAAATATTGATTCTAAAAAATACCTCCACACATTGGGACGTACTACGATGCCAGATCATGAGAGGAAGCTTGTATGATAGTTGTTTATATAATATTAGTTATAAAATTAATAATTGGTAACCAATTTTTAATTATGGTTTCCTATATTAAATGTCATTGTAGGGGAAAACATTGAATATTAAAGGATGTGTGGATCGAGAAAAACTGTTTTGCTCGAGTAGAAGGAAGAATGATGGAAGTACGGTTAATGGACTAACTCAGCCGGAGATTTTATGTTTTAATTTTTTGATTTCCAATTTTAATATCTATTTTGAAACATAATAATCAATTTATATTTGTATCCGGCTTCTTTAGAGGCCCTTGATGCCTAGGAACCTGACAATTTTTAGCCATATGATCATTTACATCAGGTGTTGGGAGATGAGCACCCTAGAAGAGTATGTTGCTGACCTGGGAAGAGTATATCTGTGGTGAGGTATTGTCCCTCCTCATTTACAATTTGTAGTGACACTGAGTTCCCACAGGTTACGGAACATATGAAATAGGCTGAAAAAGTGCTATAGAGATGGCAGAACAGTATGCTAAGAAAAACACTACATTTATGAAACTGATGGAAGTTATACATTCAAAACATCCAATAAAGGCCATCAGAGATTTTGATGAATATATGTCATTGATGTGTTATGTATATGGTGCAATAGGTGGCATTTCTAGAAGTGTTCAAGACGATGGAGAGGAGGAGCCCAAGGTGGAAGAGGAGAAGGGATATTAAGAGGTCGAGGCGGAGGGGGAGGGAGAGGAGGAGGATGAGGGCATTGAGGAGGGTAGGGATGATGATGTGGATGACAACGAGGATGGGGGTGAGGCTTATGATGACAGTGATGATAGTGATGGTGATGATGGAACGATTTATATGTTACATTTTTGAATAATATTACTAACATTTTGATGTTTAATGATTGTTGTAACTAAATGAATGTGTGATAAGGTATGTTACATTATCTTTATTTCTTTATCTATAAATAATAAAACCTGACTTGATGATTTGATGTGACTAATTCACCACTCCTCTGGACACCCCCAACCCACACCATGACACCC
The DNA here is from genome assembly GCA_963277665.1 of Viscum album. Taxonomy (NCBI): domain Eukaryota; kingdom Viridiplantae; phylum Streptophyta; class Magnoliopsida; order Santalales; family Viscaceae; genus Viscum; species Viscum album. The sequence goes on along the minus strand of OY728129.1, from coordinate 38,711,985 downwards.
CCACCCATCCAAGACACCGCCACCCCCTTGGACAGTCCCCACACCCCCTTGGAAAGCCCCTGACCCCCCTAGACACTCCCACCCACTGGACACCACCTTCCCCCCTTGGAAAACTCCCTCCAACCGCCCTAGAGCCCCCCCCACCCCACATACATCCCCCCTCCCACCCCCGGGACACCCCTACCCCTTGGACACCCCCACCACCCTAGAACACCCCCACCCCCATCGACACCCCCCCCAAACCACCCTAGACACCCCCCCATACACCACCTCCTCCCTTGGACAGCTTGGAAACCCCCACCCCCTAGACAGCCCCACCCATAGACATCCCCCACCCCCCGGACACCCCATACCCCCTTGTACAGCCCCCCCAACCCCCTGTACAACCCCCCTGGACAACCCCTACCGCCTGGATACCCCCGCGCCCTGTACACCCCCCACCCCCCACAGACACCCCCACCCCCTGAATATCCGCTACCCCATTCAACATCCCCACACCCCCGTGGATAGTCCCCCCCTACCTGGACACCCCCACCCCTAGAAACCCCCCACCCCCTGGACACCCCCTTGCACATCCCCCACCCCCTAGACACCGCCCCACCCCTGGACACCCCTTACCCCCTTGGACATCACCCCAACCCCATGGATAGCAGCTCCATACCCCCCTGGGAACCACCCCACCCCTGGACACCCCCCACTTGCAAGCCCCCCCCCCCACCCCAGACACCCCTACCCCCTTGGATAGCCCCCAACCCCTTGGACTACCCCTCCATCCCCCCTGGGCACCACCCCATACTCATAGACACCCCCCACCACCCCCTGGACACCCCCACCCCCAGGGATACCCCCCAGACACCCCCTACCACCATGGAAATCCCCCCCAACCCCATGGATACCCCCCACCACCCATGGAAACCCCCACCACATGGACAACCACCACCCCGCAGACACCCCTACCCCCTTGGACAGCCCCCCCCCAACCCCACGGATAGCCCCTCCATCCCCCCTTGACACAACCCAACTCCCTAGACACCCCCCCCCCACCCCTAACACCCCCACCCCCATGGAAATCCCCCCCCCCCCAGACAACCCCTACCCCCTGGACACCCCTACCCCCTTAGACAAGCCCCCTAACCCCCTAGACACCCCCATGTCGCCTTACCCCTTACTACACCACGACATACCAAATTATACAAAAATTAAAATCTCATCTGAATTCACCCATGCCTATGATCAAAAATTCCATATTCAAAAACCTAAAACTTGATTTTCTTATGTAGGGGTTATTAAATACTAAATTCTGAATTCAATTCTATATGTGTTATAAAGAATTCAATATTGTATGAATTCAATTCAGAGTTCTGTATTGCATAGGTTAATTGACTCGTGAATTATTAATTTAATTGTCTATGTGTTAATTGTTAATTGACATATGAATTATCAATAATGTGTGTGTGTGTGTGTGTAATTAAATACAAAATTGGAGTTATTGAGAATTATGCATTGTATGAATTTCATATGAATTCATACAGAATTCAATATTTATTCTACAGGTTTTGAGAATTCTGTATGAAGGCAGAACTGCTGGTGGTAGTGCTATAGGTGTACAAGGGGGGAGGCAAAGCCTATACCAACAGTTGTAAACTGTTGGCATATATGTCTAAAAAGAACATATACCAATAGTTTACATGAAATAATTGGTAAAAGTATATACCAATATTTTATATACCATTGGTATAAAACATTTTAGTTTACTTTTACCAACGTTTTGTGGGTAACCGTTGGAAAAAGTCTATCCCAATGGTTTTGAAACCATTGGTATATACATTATGTTCGATATTTCTAGTGCTTTAAAACCATTGGTAAAGATTTATACAAACAGTTACATGAAACTGTTGGTAAATAATCCGTTTTCTTTCCATATCTCAGTGGTTTTCATATAACCGTTGGGATATATTTAACCCCATGGCTCCACAGCCAACGGTTTGGATAACCATTGGTAGAGTTTATACCAATGGTTTCAAATCGTTGGTAAAGGATAAGTTTCTATTACTGATTCCTCTAACATTTAATTCCACCTATTTCATCTCTTACATTTATTCTCAATATTACCAAAATAATCCTTCATTTTCAACTTGGGATAGACATTTATTTCTATTAAAATTAACATATAAAACTATAAATAAGATGAATGTAATGACAAAATATAACAATATGGCTAAAACGGATCATTAATTCATTAATATATATTTTATAAAATCATTTTCGATAAAAAAATATTACACATAAAATTCAATTATGAACCATATATTATAAATTCTTGATTTTGATTTATTCAATAATATATTAATAGTATAAATATATGGATATATTATTATATTTATGAAAATAATATATAAAAATGAGAAATAATTTTTAAAATGATACTTTTGGTGTAAGAAATTGACAATTAATTGTTATTTCGAAAATCTAATTACTATCAATTGTTTAATAATTATATAAATAAATTCTAGGTTCATATCACTAAAATTAAACTCATTTTACATGTATAATTTAAGGAAACAATTATATAAAAATATTCATTAGAAATTTGGTATATTATAATTGTGAATCCAATCCCCTAGTTAAATGGAAACTCTACAAGATCATTCCTTTATCAATCCATAAAATAAGCACTATATTGTTTGTTCCTCCACTAAGTATGATACTAATGACTTTTATTGAATAAAAAATTTTGAAAACTCTACCTTGAGATCAACATGAATCTAAGAGGCCTCTAGTAGTGAAATTTAAATATCGTACTTTTCATGTGGGTAGTCTCATCCTACATAGTGGTAACTACCATCTACCCCAAAAGTGTAGAATAATTTCTCTACACAAGGGGTGGATAACATTCCATCTACTCATGGGGTGGATAAATATCCAATTTTGATCACTAAAAGGATGCATCAACCGTGAACTGATTAATGAATTGAGTCTATGGAACTATCAAGTCCTCATTACGAATATTCTTCTAACTCTGAGTTTCTTGTCAATGGTGTGGTGCCTTGTGTACAAAAAAGATAAACCCCAAGTTTTTAATGAATATATCGTTAGAAAAATCAATTAAGATATGGGAAAATAATAACTTCCATGCTACATTATGCATAAGCAATCAATTTTACTTTACAAATGGATCAATAGAGTTTTGATTTTATTAACAGATTTTCAAATACTATGAAAAAGGATATTATATATGTATGTACATCTGATGGATTTTTTGGAAATATAAACAAAAAAATACCTTGCCACATTTTTCCTATATTTCCTAAACCAAACCTCATAATACTTATTAGTATGAACTCTATCCCCAAGACATATATGCTTGGCTACAACTCTGACCTTAGTCAATCCATACGGACCCAACCTGAGACAGATATTGTGTCAATTGTGCCCCCCCAAACCTACCTCCATTAGTCATAGGGCTGGTGACTATCACTAAGAATGTATATCACATATATGAGAGTCCTTAAAATAATTATAACCTTTAACAAACTACATTTCTTTAGTGTAATTTAATATAACCATTAATAGAAATGTAACATGAAATAACTTCCAAACTATGGTATAATCTTCATGTATATGAAACTATCTAAGAAAAAAATTCCATATATACAATCTATAAAGGAAAATAATATATATGAATAACATATTAGAGTGAAACAGACCAATAAAAAGGGGGAAATCTCTCCACTAATATATATCTAGAAACAATATCCAATATAAACTATCATAACCGAGAACCACTTGTCCCTATATTCATAATATCTATGTCCACCAAATTCTCCTTCAACTATCCATTATCTGTGTAGTCACAACAAATGTGAGAATGATTTCATTTTAAGGAGTAATTAGAACAATACATATTTAAATTCCCTGAAAACAAAAGGGTTGATTGGGATAAAAATCATCCCAATACCAAATTCAGTGAAAACATAATAAGTGGCCTAGTAAACGATACCATAAAGAAAACCCAAGTAAATAACCAAGTTGTATATTTTATTTAAAAGGGAAATATGACTTCTTGATGTACTAAAAGAACCATAACACATGAACTACCTGGATTAAAAATCTTTTATGTTGCCTTTCTGAAATCATAATGAGCAACCGTCACCTCCTCGAGGAACTCATATCAGTTGAGGGAGTAACTTCTCCTACAGAGGAATGACACCTTATCAAGGGGAAACGTTTTAATCAAGCGAGTATAGAATCTAATGGATGGAGGACCTACACTTCATAATTTAAGTCAATACTAACTCTAGAAACTGAGGACTAATGACATATATTTTAGGGACGTACTAACTCATTCAATCATACATGGGACTCCTTCTTTATCGGGGTCTAGGAAGTACCGACCCAATCCCTAGAATGTAGTATTCATGAAATAGATCTGTGAGGTATTACTATATCTTATATACATTTGGGGACCCATTCCTAGTCATCAAGATTTCATCAGAGGATTACTGGTCTCAATAGAGATAAGATTCCCAAACTACATGAAGTGCCACCTAAATTACCTCAGATTTTATGAAGTATCGTATAATCACATTGTACATGTAAGGATTGTCAAAATGTATTATTATATAGTTTGATATTGATAATGGGTTGAAAAATTATGAAAAACCCAAAAAAACGTACATATCATGTACTCCCTTGGAAAGAACATATAAGCATCGGGTAGTAGGTGGTCTTTTACTATCATTGTCTAGCCATATAAACTTAACAAACATGGAATTTCCCTTAGGTGACATGGTGTGTGGGAATATCAGGTTAAACATTCATGTATCATGAAGACTCAAAGGTATACTGTCTATAGATATTGAGTGTCTTATAGAATACAGAGTGTGTATGGAAGGGGAATAGTTTATCATGTACTTCGATGTAACATATAACATATAGCTAAGTGAAACATGATATTTTTTTTGAAACATTATGCCAGGTGATATTTATCATGACTCTAGAAAATAAAGACATCAATTGATGTGACACACAACTTGTAGATCAAAGACCATACATTGTATGATTGATAAATAAAATTTTATAAACCCTAGAAACCTAAGACCCCCATCACTATAACATTTTCCACCACTTACTATGCTCAATGCTCTAACTACAATGTGTTTATGTTGTTTTATTTCCTCTATCAAATGTACAAACATACATATATCGTCATTATTGCCTCTAGTGTTATCCTCTATGAAATCCTCTATTTGACACCATGTTTGGCAACACCAGATCTCACTATATCACCTCAATGAACCATCATTGTCGCTACCTCAACCATCTGTCAACCAAATCACTATTACTAACCATGACCCAATTTCCCCATCATTGTTATTTCTCCCATAAAACATCCAAATTTTCACATCAATCACAATATTCCCATCATAACCACCACTAGACATTGCAAAGGACATACTTTTTTTGGACCACTTAATGGTGGTTATAGGGAAAGGGAAAATTTGATAGATGATGATAAGAGAGGATAAGTGTCTAATTTAACTATGGACACCCAGATATTCATTTACAAGATATTCTTCAAATATGGGTCAAATAAGTAGAATCCTTGATAAATGATTATCAAACGTCCACAAAATATTTAGAAAAAAAATTAAACAAAGAATACATTAATAATAATATATGATAAATTTAATTATTTAATAACATGAATTCAAAATCAAATAACAAAAATAATAGAAAAAATATAGAAAAATGTCTCATAAATGACTACTGATTTTTTTTGTTCTTAAAATATTAACTCTCAATATGGGGGCTCATTAGTTTCATGCAAAATGATTCTCCAAATCTCTAATAACTAACTCACTTGTTGTTTAAATATTCTAAAGATGGATGGAATTCTAATTACAGTATAATAAATTTTATTTATAGGTCTTGGTGAATAAATAATCAGCTAAAAATATAAGGATCTGAAATCGGATAGTCTGGGGCCTAAAAACTGCATAATATTTTACCTCTCCTTGTTGAAACCCCCAATTCTAGAAACCACTAGAGTGTTATATTTTTTTATAGCTAACCATTTTTGAGATATTAATTTTTAACCTCACTTAATCTTAGTGGGTTCAAAAACAATTTTTTTTACATTATATATTATTTTGAGCCCTTGTGATTCAATAAAGGGAAAAAACCCTTTTGAGCACATTAATAAATATTTTTTGAATTTTTCAATGGAATTATGGTAAAAACTAAAATCATTATAAATATCATGATCTACATAGAAGGAATAAAAGTGATAAAATTCTACTAGATCTCCCTTGAATAAGACTAATCAAAAAATTTATCCCTTTACTCGTCATCTGGAATATGATTTGGATAATAATAGAGTATATTTATAATACGTTTTATAAATTCTCTAACATTATATTTCCTATACAAATGTTTGAGAAAATCATATAATAAGGAAATCTTTAATGTAAATAATTAAAAATAATCCATGAATAATCTCTAAAACGGTTCCCACATCACCTCTAACTCATAAAATTCAGTAAGATAAAAGATTCAAAACTATCGGGAAACATATATTTATAATATAACAACTAAAGGATTCAATTTCTTATTTCTCATTAGAATAAAACCATGGTATATGTCGTATATTATCACCCTGACTAAATCATTATATTAGATATGGTACCATCATACTTCATCAAACACTGACACTAAAACTCGTGCAAAGTCTTCCTCCATAAATCATCCTCCTTAGAATCAACCTTCTTATGATTTGTCAAAACATATTATTGCACTACAATAACTTAAACCAAATTATCTCTGTATCCTCTAGTTATCTATAAAAATGAAAAAAGGTATTAATCCTATGATAATGATTTCATTTAATATAATTTACATAAAATAATATTTGGTTTCCAAAACATCATCACTGTTTCAAACAAATATTCCAACAAGCATGATTCAGATTAAAATCATAGTGAACTACCATGTAAATTGTAAAATATCACATTAATATGTTAAATAATCTATTAAATGTTCTTTAATTCGATCACCAGGGCCCATTCAATATCTTAGCCAATATATATATCCTATATCACTTTCTATAATAAAAAAATATCGTTTCCCCATTAAAAAGTCATTTTTCACCAATTCCCAACACCAAACTTCATCCAACTCGTGATCAAAGAACTAATACCACTATTTGATAACCCAAAACCACAGGATGCCCTCTTATGGGGTAGTGAATATAAAAATGACCCTCAAATTCAACCTCAAATGGGTTACAGGTTTATGAAAACCACCAATGCTATATCACACATTATATAAGAGGAATTTCCTTCACGAACTCATCGAATGATAAAATAACAATGAATCAACACAAAATACAGACATTAGAAAAACCTAAATCACATCCGTAATGTAAATATACATGTTATTCCATTCAATAAAATGGGACATTATCTAAATATAAGACTAAAAAATATTCAACGTAATGTAAAAATTGAAACGCCTACAGATCACCATGCTATGAGCTAGTAATTTGCTGCCCGATCACACACTCAACCATAAAAATATAAAAATTGAAAATTGATTTAAAATTGATCATATAAGTACACTCTGTATAATCTTCTCCAAAATATCTCCTTAAAATACAGAAGAATCATTCTAAATACATTGAAAATAAATAGTAAAATTTATTTATTTTTAATCCTAGTTCAACTACTAATCCTACCTCACCAAATCTAACTCACTAAATCCACATACAGGTAAAACTATTATTGTAAGAATTAAAATATATCAAAAAAAATTTCTAATGAATAATTTTTTATTGATTTAGTCTATCTTATATCTTAATTAACAACATTTTTAGCTTTCATCCCTTCCATACCTACACATGAAAACCACATGCCAAATTTTTATATCACATTATCTTTCTATATATATATATATATATATCACAACCACATACTATATAACGACTATTTTATTTCCACATATGTATAACCATTTCCTCATTCATAGTTTGATATTGTTTATTTATACCACAAAATCATAGTATATCATGAAGAGTGGGGTTGTAGTATTCTATTTTTATCACTAACACCCATGATATCGGGGTACAACAGGAACCCTAAACCTTGTTGGAGAATTATTCTGGTCACCAGAGTTGGTTAGTGGTACATATGAAATAAGTGAACAAGATAAGATATATAATAAAATAAAATCCATACCTATGGTTCACTACCCATCAACCAACCTCTGCAAACACAACCAATCATTATACCATGACCAACCTAAAAGAACAACTACTATAACCTCTAGATAAACCAAGACTATAGCCACACAATAACTACACAACATCCTATTTATTTAAATAACCACATAACTTAACTAACCACAATAAATTTTAGTTTCTATTATTTCATATAAACTATTATACAATTTTAATTTTATTCATTTATTGTCATTCATTTTACATATAATTATTCCACCACATAAATTATTTTTATTTAAAATTCCTCAGCCCAGAAGACCCATTATTATTATGCATTATTTAATTCATTAAATTATTCCAATATGTTTCTATAACCATGGAATATACTATACACTACCCTTACTAACAACATCAATAACAAAATTCCTTAAAAAAAATTATTCTCATCAATACGTATTTCTCAAAGAAAACATTCAGAACACACCAAACTCCATTCCACTACTAAGAAAATTTTTGAATCATGGTAAGACTACAATAGATTTAAAAATTTAATTTAACTTCCTCATCTATTCTATTCAAATTACTGTTTCATGATCATTATATTAATTTATACTAATTTTATTTTTACAACTTATTACTTTCATTACCGTATTGTATTTAATAATTTATAAATTAATATCCACATATAAATAATAACTGGGAATAGTATCATTTTTATAATATCAATTAGAAGAATACATATAATGACAGTAAAGGGAAAAATATAAAACATATTATACACACATCCCTCATGAAATAATACTAGTTATTTTTATTTAATAACTATGAACTCATGTAAAAATCTAAAGCGAAACTAATGCTTGTTTAAACCATACCAATAGTAGTAAGTAGAAAATATGATCTGAATCAACTACTTTGAATGAAATATAAAACAATATAACCCTACTAAACTTGGAGAAATAGATAACTAAAAACGCATCACCTTGTAAAGACCATCTACCAAACCTATAACACCTCAATCCTTTATCAATAATTACTCAAAAATCCATAAAAACCATGAAAAACCCTCATCTATAGTTCCTTATAAAGTAAACAAGAATTATTAAATAGTTGATTGGTGCAACATAAACTATAAAAATAAATTCATGGAATCAAGGGCTTGAGAATCTAGTTAGGGCATCCAAGGTCACAAAACTAGAGAATCTAATATGTCTAAGGCTTGATGAAGGAAGACTTAATTTAATGGAAGAAATCGGTTCCTTGAATTTTCAGTACAAACAATAGGGACCATGCTATGGTCTAGAGAACCTCAATCACAACATGGTTTATCATATTCAATGGCATTTTTGAAAACCACAATCCTTCAAAACACATAATCCCCTTAGTCCCACTAGAAATTTTACTTTATAGAATCAAATTACTAACTAAGATATCAAGGATCCATATCAAACCATGAAATGTTATTTACACCCTTACATTAAACCACATAAAATCTATGGCATGTTGCTCACCAAAACATGGTATTTTTTCATGATGAAAAAAACATGTGCTTACCTCCTCCCTATTCCAAATAGGGATTTAACCAAAACATGAACCAAAACGATAATAATAAAGATTGGTGGCATCAATATCATTGTTTTAAAACATGTTGTAATCCAACCCCAAAGAATCTACAATCAACCAAAGCTCCTCTTTCCTAGAAACACTAGCTACACCCCAATAACCAAAATTATAATTATGAGAATCCCATACACACCATTATGTGGTTATACATTGACTATGGAATAGTTCACTAAAAACTTAAAAACCTAATTTGTTCATCAGGATTTTACCCCAGAAAACACCTCTTCATCCTCATGTAGCTACAAAACACAAATTCTATTACCAAGAAAATAAATTTATCTACACTCTAGACTTTTTTTATTCTTTTTATGGAAAAACCATTATACTTTCCTTTTCATGCCACCATCATGGAACATTATATTGCATATAATTGACAACATTAATATATTAATAAGATAATGTAAATCTCTTTTATACTCATTTATGGTATAATTAACAATGAATTGAAATATTTTATCCATCAATGATAATTGGATATAATTTTCATATAAATCTGGCATAATCAATGATCCCATCAATAAAAAATCAATTACATGACCAATGATATCGGCTGAATGAGAATAAAACAAGTATCCTTGGTAATTTTATATTGTATTATACATTATAAAAATTATATATCTCATTTATAACTTCTTCTACATAGTCCTTTTTCAGTTTTCTTATCAGCCCATAAGCATCTATATTTTTATGTTTTCTTGTAATTTGGGATCTAAAAAACTATAATAAACATGTATATTTAAAAAAAAAATTCATATTATTATAAAAATTTATTTTATCATTACTATTATCATTTATTAGTGCTTCAAGAAGTTATTTTTATAAAATTGTGAAATTTTTTATTTGTGAATTTTTTTATTTGTGAAATATTCTCAAGTTTTCATAGAAATCAAGGACAATGATAGAATTTACCCATTAATTTAACAAAATAAATATCAAAATAAAACATTTAGGTTGTATTAATAATTAATTTATCTAAATAATAATAATATTCTCGATGAGTATCATGTTAAAAATATATTCAACAACAATTTTTATTGCATATATACCCACTAAAATAATAACCAATTTTATGTTATATTTATGTGTGGTCTGAGATCTATATTTAACTATTAATTTATTTGGTAGTAGTATTAATCCTATTTTATAAAATTTACGCATGCCATCATGTCAATTTTGAGAATACCCAACAGTATCAATGTATCACTGAGAGGGGAGGGGGTGCATTAGTGATATCATTTTCTTTCAAGTTCCATTTCATTTGAAACAAATTTATCCTACTGTTAAAGAGATGTTACCTTGATAAAAGAAAAACCAATCAAACATCCATAGGTATACATGAATTTACAAGTTTTACTACTAAATAAGTTTATCTATTTCCCTGATATGTTTTAAAAACAATCAAATAACACACACTCCACTAGAGAACAAACCATTTGTGTGGAATATAACAGGTAGGATATTTCCTTACACTCATGTAGCACTATATTCAATACAATAGTGTATGTTCTTCAATTATCATGAGATAATGTAATAAAATTTTTGTAACCAACAAGTTACAATTATTATTGATCAAATTTTTACAAATAAGCTTTTCAAAAACAATTCCTTTCTACATTACTGAGAAGCTGACATGAACTTTCCTAGACATCATAATGATACTCATTATGATTTCCCAGTCTGATTCTCCATTTATAATTATCAATTTAATAATAGTTCTATTTTATAATACTACTGATAAAATCCTAAAATTATTCTACATCAGTCTAGAAATACATGTCTGATAGCTCAGTCTAAATCTGTAAACTCTGATTGTGATCTTGTCCCTTATCATTTCTTCTTCCGTTCGGTAAAATCCCTTATGAAAGAAAAATCCATAAACATTATCTTCCTAGAAATTAAGAGTTTATCTATATTTCTTAATGCATAGTAAAAGTGTGAGGAAATTAAAAAAGTACATCCACTATTTGTGGGAGACCAAAAAAAGGTTTGGGTAAGATTCTGAAAATCATTCCTACTCAACCAAATTTTTCAACTCATCAAATTTCCCTTAAATCTCTGCTACATATTTGACTTATTGAATGCTTCTCAACTCTTCTTGAAACTTCTTGAATCTTCAAAACATCAACTCGCTTTAACATTTGATAATAATATTTGGTCATATTCTGAATTCCCATTCTGATTTTCTCATTATGATGAAACACATGTGTTCAATATAAAATTCTTCATTAGGTTTCTCCAAACCAAATGAAAAATTTATGTATGTCTTCTCATTACAATTCTCATAACCCAATGGTCATTCGGATTTTTTCATTATAATGAATAAAAAAGATTCTTCATTACATTTCTCTGCACCAAATGATACATATTGAAACCATGAATTCTCAATATGATTCTCCATACCAACCGATCAATATAAATTAAACCAAACACTTATGATCAACTATTCTATCTTTTTTCTCAGCTATGATCCCCTTGATAACACATTTTCAATATTCAAGAAATTATCATTATATTCTTTCCCAAACCAATGATCTTTATCTAATAATGTTAATAGTGTTAGGTTTCATCTAAAAATAGGTCTCTGATTAACTCTGATGAATTAGTGTCTCCTCCTGTCTGATTGGTCTTCTGCAAAACAGAAAAAAATCACCAACCAATCTTAATGAAAATGGTTGACTACATTATTGATCTTAATCAAGATGACCAGTCTCTGAATTTCTGGCATGGGTCCCAAAAAACGTTATTTTTTTCCGTTTTTCATTGGTCCCAAAAACATCTCAATGAATGTTATTCTACCTCTGATGATCATTGGCACACTGCATTTGATGGACCAATTACTAAATCTTTTACTTTATTAACTTCTTATCTTTTTTTAAATACGATACCAATGAACATTATGCACTCACCTTCATCTCTTGATATTTGAATCTTTTGGGTTATTAGTTATACCAAAAACTATCATCTTCATCTTCACGCATGTTTTTGTCAACCTACATAGTCATTAAACAAAATTGCTTCATGTGATCTTATTCTGATGAGTTGAGATAAAAAATCTTCAACCTCTGAAATTTAGTTATTTCATAAAATTTATCTAATATCATGAATTCCTCATGAATTTGAATAATTTTGGGATTGACATAGCATCGTCTGACTTTTGTTGGGAAGTATTGTATATTTAATCCTTTCTAGTGTTTTATTTCTCTCTAAAGCTCAATATAATTGGAATCACAAAGAATTTATTTCATAAGGCTTTTATAACAAGTTTGAAAATAAAAAATGACTTTTTTGAAATACAAAATAGAAAATAATCATCATGTTTTTATCATCTTCATTCAGACTATGATCATCATTATAATCAAAATACATCCCATAACCAAGGTGTGTCCAATTAACCATTTCTTTCTGAAAATATCTTCCCAGTATGATGAACTTTCTTAAGCATTGTATGTCTGATTATCAGAATACACTTGTCAGTTCATTTTTCAACTATTATAAAGTGAATTTATTTCTTTCTTATTTATCAAAAAAATACAACACTTATAATACAAACTTCTTCCATCTTCCAAAAACCATATCTAATAAACTTGGTCCCAACTATATCTCCCTTTGGATTTTAATTTGAACCAAGATTTAAAAATCACTAAACTTTGTACCCTTAAGATATGTATTACTTATCAAAAATATAAACTAATGTGAGCTAACTCATTATATGAAATAAGAATTATTTATAGAAAAATATTATTGTCCAAAAGTAGTTACTCGTGATTCCTTTTCAGGTTTTCTTTTCATCTTTCTTCACTTATTCAACATTACTATAAAATTTTTTTCCCTACAACCAATCCAAAAAACATTTTGAATAGTTCACAAACTTACATGGTAAAATCATAGTAGACCCACAAATCCCCCTATAAACATGCTTTCTAAAAATGATTGTTGCATATTCAATGAATATATTTAGGAAACAATTATGCTATTTGACAACACTATACAAAGATTATATGAGAGAGGGGTCAGATAAACATTCCTCAACCTTGATGAGAAGAAGGTTGGATTACCATGTTCAACCTCTACTTTTGAAACAGTTATTTCAGTAAATGTTTATTGAAAAAAAATTCAACTTTCCCCTATATTGGAACATACTACAACTTTAATTAATTATTCTCTATATGATCATTGATGAAATTATATTTGATATCAATATGTTTTGAATGATAATTTTGTAATGTATTTCTGGTCAGGTTGATTACACTTTTATTATCGCCACCTAAGTGAAATGATAACTTCACTTGAGTAATAATATCTTTCAACTGAGTCTTTATCCATATAAGTTGAGTAGCAAAATGAGTGGAAATAATATAATCCTATTAATCCATGCTAATAGATACTAAATTTTATTTCATTATATTGTAACTAACACAAATATTCCCTAAAATAAAACTCTACTATTAGTGGATATTCTATCATCAACATCTTTTTCCTAGTCAGTATCAGAATACCCAAAAAAGTCAATACATTAGGGTCCTTCATACCTGAGACTGAAGTTTATTATGCCTCTGATATATTTGATAATTATTTTTCCAAAAAAATCTATTTGTGACTTTTTGAGAACTATTAAAGCATTCATATAAGGTACTATCATAAAAAATGTTGGGTCTTCAGGGATTCAAAAACAAATTTCTTCATATCATCTTACGATAAAATTTATAATCCACTTTATTCCCTTATTCATCATTAGACAACATGGTTCCTACTAAAAGTAGTTTGGAAATTGTTTTTGAATTTTCTACGATAAACCTCTTAATAAGTTCCTTAGTATAATTTCATTGATAAAGAAAAATGCATCTCTTCTTTTGTATTATTTGTAAGCCAAAAACTATTTCATTTCTCTTATCATGGACATATCAACAAAATTTCATTTTTTCGAAAAATCCATCACAAGTTATTTCATCATTCCCTGTAAAGATAATGTCTTCAACATAAATTTTTATGATGAGGGATAAATCCTTATTTCCCTTGAAGTAAATATTATTATTAACTCTTCCTTTATAAAATGTCATCTTACATAATCAATTATCCAATTTGAAATATCGTACCCTCGGTGCATATTTTAGCCAATATGAGGATTTATTTAGCTTGCACACATAACATTCAAATTTCGTAACGACAAATCCACATGGTTATTCAATGTAAACATCCTCATAAAGATCTCCATTCAAAAATGATGATTTCACATCGATTGGAAAAAAAATTAACTTTTTTATGCATCAATAAATAGAACGATTCTGATTGATTATAACCTTTACATAGGAGTAAATGTTTCATCAAATTAAATATCTTCAATTTAAGATTGACCTTTCTACACTGATATTGCATTATTTAGTATAACTTTACCTTATTCATTCATCTTGTTCCAAAAACCGCACTTTGTAAAAATAACATTTTTGACATTAGGATTGGGTAAACCTTTCCATGTATCATTATTTTCTATTTTATCTAGCTATTCATTCATAGCCTGACCACATTCTAGATTCTAAAAATCATTATTCACACCTTTGCCCCTACTTTTGAATTCAACGAAGTATGAGTAATAGTTGTTGAATCTCTTCTTGTTTTATCCATTTTATATTGACCAGAAATAATTTTTTGAGCTTCCACATGCTTCCACAGCCTAGGATGAGATATTTTAGAATCATCCTCATCACTAGATAGAGCTAAATCTGATTCTTATCCTTGATTATCATTACTATTTTTAATATCAATATTTTAACATTAACAAAAATTTCTTTATTCTTTTTATCTTCTTTATCATCATGATTTTATTTTTTTCCGTAGATTTTTCTATAACCTTCATATCAATAGATTCAACCAATATTCCAACCTCTTTGTTGAAACATATGTATCCTATTTATTTGGGATCATAAATAGTATAAATTCAATCGTTACCTCTCGTCTCAAACTTTCCATGTTTTCCACCATCTTTCTTTATTATGCATGGAATCCCAAATACAATGAAGTGTTAAAAACTTGAATTTTTTTCCATAAAACATTTCATTTGGAGTCAAATCTAAACTATCCTATAGAAACATTTGTTTTGAATATACACTATAGTGTTTTTGGATTGTCTCCAAAATTAATGATAGAGATTATGTTCAAGTAACATAGTTTGGACCATTTCCACTAAATTTCTATTTTTACTCTCAACAATACCATTTTTTGAGGAGTTTAAGGTGTGTTGAACTCATTTCTATACTTCTATAGATAGCTTCTAAATTATTATTTTTATTCCCAACCAATATAAGTTATAAAATTATTCACTGAATACTCACATTCCTTCTTGTCTTTCCTCATGAAACTTAAAACATTTTCATGGAATTTGACTTCTGTTTCATATACATAACACAAGTAATGCGAGTAAAGTCATCAATGAAAGTGATGAAATAATTATCGTCGTTTGTTGATTATTTTATCATTTACCAATATATATTGGAATGAATATGTTATAGGGGACATTTTGAAAAAATTTCAAAATTATTATGCACATAATTAGTAATCATTCATTTCTAAAAAATTGTGCCGCGTCAATCTCTTCT
Source organism: Viscum album (assembly GCA_963277665.1). Taxonomy (NCBI): domain Eukaryota; kingdom Viridiplantae; phylum Streptophyta; class Magnoliopsida; order Santalales; family Viscaceae; genus Viscum; species Viscum album. The sequence goes on along the minus strand of OY728129.1, from coordinate 38,695,554 downwards.
TCATGAAATATAAAGAATTCCATGGACACTGTATCCGTGTGATAATTTACTTAGGTTTCTTTGACATGCATGTCCCATTCTTATATGTCATAATTAATTCTCTTTCACCATGACTAAGTAACAAGAGAATTATATTCACCAACCTAGAATAAGATTCCTTTTGTACATTGTCCTCTTTTAACTATCTTTTTGCCTTCATCACTTTTCACAACAAACACATATTTTCTAAAAATAAATTTGTTTCCTTCATAAAAACATTTTAAAACACTTAACAGGTTGTGTTTCAACACATCATCATAAAAGTATTTCTTAGACTTCAACTTTTATTTCCTGAACACAGTAAATCCAATACCTTTGATTCTGAGGGATTCATCATTTCCAAATGTCACTATTCATTATTTGAAGTCCTTCACATTTTTTTATCAATTTTGTGTATCCTATCGTATGAAAAGAACACCCATAAGCCAGGATCAAAGATAATTCTCCATTTATTTCATTGAGATTATTTTCTATAAAAATAGATTTTTCTTTCCCTTTATCCATATTAACATCCAGGTTATGAGAATTGTTAACAAACTTTTTTTGTTCTTGTAAAAAAATAAGATATCAATTTTCAGTTTGTTCACATATCTCAAAAACAGATTCCATAGTTTGGAATATATTTTTAATTTTTACATTAACCTACTTATAATTATTTAGAACATCCTTCTCATAATTCTTCATTTTTAGACATTTACTACCCACAAAATGTTTCCTTATGTAATTTGTAGAGTAATTTCGATTTTATTGATTAAACCAACACATATTTTTTTGTGAATCCACCAAAATACCAGAAATATCAATAGAAATAATATTTGGCTTTGAATCTTTCATACTATCTAGAGTTTTACACATGTTCCTCATCAACCATATCATCATTCTTATCAGAACATTGTTGTCTACTAACAATTCTATATTCAACAAGATTCTATTTTCTGATCTCTGTTTTCATGTTAGCCTTATCAAAAAAATAAGTAGTATAAAATATTTAGGACTTATTTTTAGAAACTATTAAATTCTCAACATTTTTTACCTTGTCCACATACATAAATTTATCTACATTCTTCTCAAACTTTAAAGGTAAATTTATCTTAGTCATGTTTACCATTTCCATAGCTTTCATTAAATTCAGAGAAATAATTACTGAAACATTTGACCAATTTTTTAGCATTAGAAAGTTCATATTGGAAGAGTTCCAAATATTATTGTTTTTCTTCAATTTTACCTCAATTTTTTCATTACAATTTTATTCTTTCTTAATATATTATTTAAAATAATCAATCTCTTTCAGCAGCTTTACTTTCTCATCAAAAAAATGCCTAATTTTTTGATGAAGTGTCTTCACTTTTCAGCTTATGAATTTCTTTCTAAAGCCTCCAAATATTACTCAAACATTATTTCAATTGTTCTTTCAGATGGAATTCTAATTTAGTTTCTCCTTTTTTAGAATTGTTTATTAAGAACTCTTCATTTTTTACTGTTACAATGAATTTATTTTCTATATACTTCTCAAATGAACTTTCCGATTCAGCCTCACTATCTTCTCATTAATAGTATTTAGATACTAAATTTTTTCTTTTTTATTTGAATAAATTTTTATCTATATCTTTGGAATAATATTTATCTTTGTCACCCTATAATATCCATGATCCTCTCTACCTTCTATCATCTTCCTCACAATATTTTTCATTATTTCTTTAAGTAAAGTTATCCTTAAAGTGACCAATGGATCAGTATTAAAAAAAATTCAATGTATTTTAATTTATATTTACATGTACATCTACTCACATTTTTAGAAAACAAGGATAAAATTCATCAAAATTATTACATGCCTCGTTTTCAGAATCAGAATCACCAAATTCTTCTTTAATAAGAATCTCATTTGAATTATATTTCATGGTAGCTTTGAATGGAATTTATCTATCAATATTTTTCATTATTTTCTTAGATTTATCCCTTATCATTTCATAAATGATGATAATAATCTTATTTGAATTCTATTTCTTGGTAGCATTGAAAGCCATTTATCTGTCAATTTTTTTTATTTTCACAGATTTATCCCTTATCATTTCATAAGTGATGATAGTTTTATAGAAATAATCTAGTTATAATGTTTTATGATCTCAATCTTCCAATTATAGAACATTATCTTCAAAATTTTCAAAAATAATTCTCAATATCTTTTCGATAATAATAGATTCTTCTAACTTTTCACAAAAACGAATGATAGTTCTAACAATGTCATATAACCTAGTAAAGAAGTCACCAATAGATTCATACTCACCTATCTTGAGATCTATATACATCAGCATCTATATTTGTGACTTATCATTCTTTACTTTTGTATTCCATTTATAAATGTTTTTCAGTTTATCCCAGATACCTTTATCAATGGAACCACCTTTCACTCCTGAAAAATAAATTTCTTAAAGTGATGATAGTAATAAATTATTAGCTCTTCCGTCATTCTTAGTAATCTTCCTTTAAATAATTGTAAGGGGAAATTTATCATCAAAGGGAGGAAATCCATCTATTACAGTATAAAGAACATCATACCCATGAGACATAAGATAAGGTAACATTAAATATTTCTATATTTTATTTTTCATACCATCAAAAAATAAAATACATTTATTTTTCACACAATCAGAATTATCAATCACAAATTATCTTTCAAAAAATAATTGAAGATTAAATGAAGTGATACATTGTCTTTGATACCAATTGAGAATGCCCTTCATGATCAGTGTATCACTGAGTACGGGAGGGGATGAATCAGTGATATATTTTTCTATTATATTTCCATTATTTTTAATCAACCTTAACTACTTGTTAAAATGTTGTTAACTTACATAAAAAACCAATCACACATCAATAATAACACATAAATTTTCAAGGTTCTCTACTCAAATAGAGTAGCTACATCCTATTTATGTTTTGAAAACAATCCAATACAACAAAATCCACTGGAAAAAAACTTTTTATGTAGAATATAATGACTAAAATATTCCCTTGCACTTGTGTAGAACTATGTTCAATCGAACGGTTCATGTCCTTCAAGTAGCATAAATTATGTAATACAACTTGTGTAAAAAATATATGGTGATGCTTGTTAAACCATTCACAATTTAGATTTTCAAAAAAAAAATCTTCAATTCTTTACCCAGGGGCAAGCAAAAACATCACTAGACATCGAAATGATACTCGGTCTGATTTCCCAGTCCAATTATTCAGCATGATATCTCAAAAAGATAATATTTCTTAGGTAGAATACTGCTAAAAAATCCTAATCTTTTTGTACTTTAGTCATGAAAACTGATTCTGATTGCTCTGTATAATTCCAAAAACTATGATTATGATCTCCTCTCTTCACATTTCTTCTTCTGTCCAGAAAACTTCATTAAGAAAGCAAATTTTTAAAACATATTCTCTATAGAAAATTGAATCTTGTCTCTCTTTATTCATGCATTGTTCTTGTTTCAAGAAAGTGAAAATTACTTACTCTATTTATAGGTGACCAAAAATTGGTTTTTTCAGGATTCTGAAAATATTTCCCGCTCAACCAAATTTCAAGAATCATCAAATTTTCCTTAAATCATAGATACATATTTGAATTTTTCAACGCTTCTCATATATTCTCTAATATTAACAAATCCATTTCACCTTAAACTTAAATAACAATATTCTGTCTGATTTTGATTTTCCATTTTGATTTTGACATTATGATGAAAACATATATTCAGTAAAAAATTATCCATTACGTTTCTCTTAAAACCAATATATATATTCTAATTAAGATTCTAAAAAGCCTATTCTCATTTTGATTTCATCATTATGATGAAGGCAATAGATTCTCAAATTACATTTCTCTACACCAAATAAAACATTTGGAAACCCTTTCTTTTCATTACGATGCTCCATACTAAATGATCAATACACTTTAAACAAACAACTTCTAATCAACTCTTCCAACATCAAGATCTTCTATGATCCCCTTGATAACACATTGAAAAGATTCAAGATATTCAATTTTTATTCTTTTCCCATACTGATGATCTTGTATTTGATAAAGTTATCGGTGTTGGGTTTTATCTTACTATAAGTCTTGGCTTCACTCTGATTAATCAGTGTCTCCATTAGTTTGAAGTCTCTTGTTCCAAATGAAATATAATCACCAAATTATCGTGATTAAAATCCTTGACTATATTGTTGATCTTCAAAACTATTATCATTATCCGACTTTCATGCATCAGTTCAAAAAAACATTATCTTTTTTCCTTTTCATTGGTCCCAATAACACCTCAATGAAATCAATTCTAGCTCCGATGATCAATGGCACACCGCATCTGATAGATCGGTTCTTATAGATTCAACTTTAGAAACTTCTTCTCTTTTCTGAATATGATAGAAATTAACTTCCATCACTCAACTTATTTCATTGAATATTTAGATCTCCTGGATTATTGTTTTGACTGAAAACTATTATCTTTATCTTGACGCATGTTCTGATCAACCTTCTCATCATTCAAATAAAATTGTGTCTGGTGATCTCATTTTGAAAGACTGAGACCAGAAAGAATTAACCTCAAAAAGTACTTTATTTCCAAAACAATTTCTAATATCATGACATCCACCTAATATTGAATATGGTTAATATTGGAATAACATTATTTTAATGGTATTGGTAAGTATTCTAACCACCAATACATTCAATCATATTATTTCTTTCCAAACCCTAATAAGATTAGTAACACTCCCAATTTCATTTATAAGTCTCTCAACACAAGTTTATTAGACCACATATAAATTTTTTGAAATTCAAAACATCAAAGATTCATCAAATTTTTGTTGTAGTCATTCAGACTCTAATCATAATTTTGTTCAAAATACTTCCCCAAACCCATGGTGAGTCTGATGAAACTTTTAATTCAAAAAAAAAATCTTCCCAATCTGATAAACATTCTTAAACATTGTGAGTTTAATTTTCTGAATATGTTGGTCAGTCTGATAGTAAACACTTACAAAGTGAATTTATTTTTTTTCTTCTTTAACAAGAAAATAAAACAATCATTATAAAAACATATTCAATCTTCCAAAAAAATCTCCTTTTAACTTGGTCCCAAAACATGTTATCATATTTTACCCATAAATAGTTCAGAAAATAGAGATACCCCTAATATATTTTATAGTTTATCCTAACACCATTATTCTATAAACATATAACATTAAACCTATCCAACTAATTATATATTAAATATTACAAAAAAATATTTGAAACTATATATTAAGGTCACATGTTTTAAATATTATGGATCCCATGATCTTTCATGTGATCCTAAATTTTAGATTTAATTATATTTAACAATTGATGTATTTTACAATTATTAATGTTAGATGGAATGAAGAACATAGTATCATTAATGAATTTATTTTATCTCCTAATCACTCTATTTTTCATGTATATTTCATCATATTCTTTCCGTGTGTGTGTGTTTTATTTAATTTTAAATTATAAATAAAAATATTAAAACACAAAAAATTAAATATATATGTGTGTGTGTTTTTTTCCTTAAATTATTTGATTAAACTCTTTTATGTAAATGACTAAAATCATATGAAATATAAATACAACTAAAGAGCCTGTATAGTGTGATAGGTATCCAAACCTACCATTACATAAATAATATCAATGTACTTTAAGTCTAGCCTAAGGCCTTACTATCAATATATCTACAGCGACTAATAGTTTCAATAATGTTTTAATTCCAAATATTTATGAAGAATTATAGAAAATTATTTACACTGGCATTATAACCATCAAATTGCTAAACTCTATTGAGATATATTCAATTTTCTATTATACCTAAGCATAAAACTTTCTAAATGCATAGGACTGCGTTTTATATAGGTGTTTAAAAAAAATACAATAAAGCCATTCGTAAGACATAAATCTATATTTATGATTAAAGGAATAAATAATTGAAAAATCATATATTAACACATGAGATATAATGAATTTTTATATACTCATGTATCAAAAATATTTATATTCCATTAATAAATAGTAAGTATTTTTCATATAATATAAATACAAATATTTACATATTTATATCCAAAATTTGAACCCTTCATATTTTTTATTTATATAGAAAAAATATGAAAACCATCGAATTTAAAATACTCGATTTAGTATAATGTATTATTATCATATTTTATAATATATATGTAATGTTCAGACTAATAATCTAAAAACTTTTTATAATTTAAAAGTATATATTTTTTATTTATTCAAACCTTGATCCCATCCGCCAAAATCATCTTTCCTGGATTAAAAAAATCAATATAATACATTTAATATGAACACATACATTATTTTTTAGAAAATTTCATTAAATTAGTATAAAAAAATTATATATACCTTATTTTAATAACTTATAGACACATTTTTTATCAATTAATAATTATAGCATAGACACATTACATTTTAAACATATATTTTATATCATATATATTCAAGGAATATAAAATTAGAAATTAATTTAAAAACATTTATTTTTGTTAAATATTTTGTAAAAAATTATTAAATACTTGTAAAAATATTAAAAATTTATAATTAAATTATATACTATTAATTAATTAATTAAATGTTTCTATATTCATTTCTTATAATTTATACACATGTTATAAATTATTTAATCATTTTATTAATGTAAAAATTTATACTACATGTGGTTATACACTCTTATCAATGTGAAAAATATATGCATACTTAAATCACTAGTGAACTATGTGTTCTGTTAAACTTATATCTCTATTATTATTTCATGTTTTGATATCCTTATATCATGTACCATGATAAAGTAGAATAAAGTTATCTCACACTTATCCCTCCCCATGATAAAAGTAACATTTCATGATATATATGTGAAACATCACATTTCACCAAAAATATGTATTTTGAACTTATCCATAGAATATCATATCCATTATTTTAGACACATTATGATACTATATTTTTTGAACATGTGATTATGGTCAATCAATGACAATGATATAACATATTTATATATATAATGAACTTTCCTTGTTTGATCTTTGTTACCTGATATACATGCAAACATTATAATTCTAGATAAAATTTTATCACTTTTTTATCATGTTTATGATTTTGTGTTTTGGTATTTGGGATTATTTGGGTTGAAACTTATCCCTCCGAAAGTGGTTTTTAAGAAAGTTACATAAAAAAATTAAGGATACGTGTATATATATATTATATAATATATGACTCTATTTTTTCACATATAACATCCATATATCTTGTATAGTTATATAGACATGTCATTTCTTATAATATGCATGTTTAAAAAAAATTAAACTCAAAAACGTCTTTAAAATATCATAGAAATGTGTTAGCAAAATCCATACTCTGTTTATGGATTATAATTGTTGAAAACTATAGTTTAAAATCCTATAAAAGAAATATTATATTATTAATAATATATAATTGGATTTGATGATATTATTTGTGGTTGTTTGGTGAGGAATTATTTTATACTTTGATAGAATATAAAGTCTATTTCATGGTTATGAAAATTACATCGTGGTCGAAACCATGTTTTGTTATAATTTCTAGAACATATGAAATGGTTATCGTGGTTCTTTTAAAGGATATGAAATGTGGGAGATGGATTTTGTACACTATATTGAATCACGTGGGGTGTCAATGTGTGTTATAATATTTGATATGAAATGGGATTCATGTTAAAAAATACACATGTTTCATGGTTTTGTTCTTGAAAATGAACAGAGAGATCATAGATCAAAGAGTATCCATAATTATGGTTTAGATATGATTTTATAAAACCTATTTATATCTTCGAGAGGAAAAAAATAAATGCTATGGTCATTAGGGTTTGATGAAAAACTATGAAGAAATTAATTCCATGGTTTTTTGGTTGGGAATTTTACCTTGAGATACACCAAAGATAAAAACATATCATAGTTTCAATGGAACTGCATCATAGTTTGTTTTAGATATGTTTCCGTAGGAGGAAAATAGCTTGATTTTATAGATGTATTGAACTGGATATATATGGTGTGTATAGTAAAACGTATAACCAAACACAACCATGTCTTTGTGAGATGAAAACATGTCATGGCCTATCTAGTGTTATGTAAAACTCAATTTCCAGTGTTTATCTAAAGGAGGGATATTCAATATCTTAATTACATGATTTTCAATTTGTTTTGGATATTTTTTTAATTATTCTCAAATAAAAGTGAATAATTTTATAAAGGGAAAGTTTGATATTTATTATTGAATAAGAAAAATAATTTTCCTATAAAGAGGAGATAAACAAGAGGTTAAATAGAGAGAATTGATCCAATTAAGAAAAAAAATTAGGAGGTATTTCTTGCATGAAATCATAGTAAATCATCATGTTGATAGATATTGATAAAATTACCACACCAGTATAGGTGTAAAAACTTTTTTTAATTCATAATGATTGAATTTGTTCATATGAGAGAGAAGTGAGTTCTTTTGAGTGAGGGAGAAGTGAGTTACCATACATTTGACTAATTGTAAACTAAAATAGAGAGTAAATACACTATTTATTTTTAAACAAGTATTTAAATTTATTAAATTTATTAAATTTATGTACACTATCACACTTCCAAGTGTATATTCCTTTGATGAAGCATAGTTTTGGTGAAAAATGTAATCTTTTTTGTTTATCTTTGAGTTTAATTGTTTTTATACATTGTGATTGATAGATTTTAGTTCCATCTAACTAAAAAAATATTTTTATAAGGGTTCATTATTAATAATCATATCATGATTCACCTCACCCCCCAATATTCTATAAGTAGTAATAATTATAGATCGATCTAAATCAATGTAATATGTCTATTTTTGATCATTTATATTTGTTTATGGAATTTTTCTCTTTTGTTGTAAATGAAAGAGGTTATAGAACTTATAATGATCAGCAATCAAGTATGGGATGAATTTAATGATTTTTTCAAATATTTTTTTTTTCTTTTACCTACATTAAATTTTTGGTGTTATCTAGAACCATATTTTAGAGAGTTATATTGACGGAAAAATGATGTTTTTGGAATGAGTTCGTATATCTAGAGTATGGGTGTCAAATGGATAGTGAGTAATCAAATCACTAGAGGAAAACTCTTCTTCTCTTTTCATTAGTTCTGGGATTTAATTAGAGTTTTATTAATGTGAAAAAAAAGTTAAAAAAAATTATTTGTTCTAGTCAGATAATGGAGTGTAATTAATATGGTAAAATTAGATATCATTAGAAATTTTTCTAGAAGGTGTCTCAGATCAGTAGAGGTCAGGATTTAGCTTCCACATTGGCATGCCATGCATTATCTAGTATACTATAGTAATTTTCTCATTATATATCATCTATAAATTCTCCATATAGGGGTGTTATTCCTTATTATGAATTATTTTAGTGGCAGATTCAATGTAAGGAAGTTAAGAGACATAGAATAATGTTTGAGGTAGAAATTCTAGTCAATTGTTTATATAATGAAAGTAAATGTGGATCCCTATGAGGGATTTTCTATGGTTAGAGGTGTGATGTAGGTTATCTCTACCTTGGATAGAATATTAGTTGAGACTATAGATTCTCATTATGTTATATCTTTCAGTTTTGTATATGGACTAGATTTGGATTTTGAGATTATGCCTAGTGTTTTATTTATTAAAACTTTATTGTAAATGATGGAGGAGTCCAATGGAATATTCCCATCATGTTAATTTATTTTTAATATATTTATACATCATTATAACTTCTAATTTATATTTATAAAAGCCTTTAAAATTATAATTATATTATATTTTTGACACTTTTCTTCCAACATATCTCTGTTCACTATAGAATAGTGAATTTTTATCCTTCTTACAAAAAATCATATATTTTATATGAGAGAGGGACTATTATAAAAGATAATATTGCTTTGATTTAGTGTAGTATAAGATGATCACATATAACATATTAGGGATAATTGTTTGATCTATTGAGGGTGTTTTAAAAGATACTTTTATTCCTATGGAAGATTGGTATTGGGATGTGTTTATTAAATATCTTATTTGATCTATAGTAGATACATAGGTTTTGTTCTTGATTGAATTGGTATTAGGTATGAATCATATCTCTATACCTACTTATCTTATGGATCCAATTGAGCGTAAAGAATTTAAATCAATATTGGAGGATATTTTATCTGAAGCATTAATAAGGTAAATTGTATCCCCATGGGGTTCTTTGGTACTTTTTCCCAAGATGGTGGATGGATTTTTACACTAGTGCATTGATAATTATAATTTGAATCAAGATATGATTAATAATTGATATTAGTTTCCATAAATTGACAATTTATTTGATTATTGAAGTGGATATTAATAGTTTTAAAAGAATAATATTGGATTTTTTATTATCTATGGATATTGTGAGGTGAAGATGTATCAAAGATATTATTTTTAACAAGATATGTATTTTTGAATTCTTCAAAATGTTGATCAACATAAGAAACATGTTGTTGTGATTATAGATTTGATGAATCATTATTTCCATCCCTATATGAATGAAATCAGGATTGTATTTTCGATGATAAATTTATATAATTATAATCCTATTAACATCATAGGAAACATTTGTTCATTTAATTAGGTGTGTTTGAAAGATCATTGATTTAATTCTAATATTTCAAAGAGTAATTTTACAATGTAATAGGTGATGTTCCGTGAGAATTTTATCTCTAAATATATAATATTTGTAACAACCCAAACTTTTATTAATGAAAATTCCACTTTATCTAATTAAATCTCTTATTAGGTAAAATGGTTATATAACATATAATCTTACTTGGATTTATATTTTCATATTTTAAAATACTGTTAAAAATTATTACCTTTGATAATATTGCCATTTAATAGTGATGACATGGTTAGTATAAATTTTTGGATTTATCAAATCCAATTTACACAGATAAAGGATGTGATGGCCTCATCCAGTAGAATTTCTACATACGAATCCTATTTTTTGGAGATCATAAAGGAGGTGGCATCACTGGGCTTCACTCTTGACCAAACACAATCTAAACTTCAACACGTTAAGCTTGAATGGAACCCCCAATAGGAGAGGTGGAAGTTTAGAGAGATTACCACATGAGGGATGTTATCTGATCCACACCAAGAGTCTATCTCCATTACACTCCTTACCCTTATGTATTATGTAGGTGTTTTAAGGGGTTTTGTAACAATACCCTAGAATTATTAATATATGCATTATTTTTTATAGAGAATATACATTCATTTTTTTATTATTACATTGTAAATGGCTTTAAAGAACAAATATTATTTTTTGTTAATTTTCAATTAAGCAATAAAATTTGATGAATTAATGGATTTTTTAATTAAATATTATTTTAATAAAATATTATTACTAAATCACTATTTATTTTACATAAATGATCATATGATTTCAATGAATACTATTGTAATTTTTATTAATGTTTGAAAGCAATTTTATCAAAACCCATGAATTTTAGATAATTGACAATTTTTATTTTAAAAGTAAAAATTCAAATATTGTTAAAATTATTTAGATAAAATGAATATTATTTTTGTATTCAAGAAATGAAAATTATCTAATGTTGATTTTTTCATATTTTTCTAAGACAGTCAAATATTTGGGTAAAAATTAAATACCCTTTAAATATATAATATGTTTTATGACATCATAATGACCCAATAGTGATGTAATCAAATACTATAAAAAGAATTTTCGACCAATATATGTTTTACTCTTAAAATAATTTGATTTTGGATTTGTTTGATTAATTTTATGGTTTCTTTGTTGACCCTCCAAGACATATAAAACATTTTAACATTGAAAATGATTTCTTTGAGAGTGTGACTCACCTCCACCTAATCAAGCCTAATATTTTAAGAACCGTGGACATTGGCCTTACAAAATAATTTTTTACACTCCCATTTGGAAAAAACCATGGTAAAAATCATGGTTTGGTTTGTGGTTTTAAATATTTAATTACATAGATTCAAAAACCTATGTTTGTGAAATATTAAAGAATTCCCCTCTCTATTCCTATATAATCCCACTCAAGCTCCCACTTCTCTTCACCAAAAACCAATGGATCTCATCCCTAATCTTCCCTACTTTTTATGTTATCCTATCAAGGAACCCCAAGCTCCCAAGAAGCATATCTCAAGCCTCTCCCAAGCCTTGGGATCACACATCCAAGTAAAAGATTTCTTCCTTTCTTGTTTTTTCCCATGTTTCTTTATGTTGTTATACACATTTATTTTCAACTAAAAATTTTGGGGTATGATTTATCACATCGATTATAATTACCTCTTTATTTTTTAATGATGATAGACCCCATTCTCTATCATTAATGCCTCCCATGTACACATGTTACCATGCCAAAATTCCATAAGGGTTTTCTCTCTCCTCATTTACATTCAAGAAAATATTTCATATTATGAATTTAAATTACATTACACATGTTGGGATATTATATTAAATGACTCCATTACTGTACATTTTATTTATAAATGATGATATACCTCTTTTTCTCTCATCAACCAATTTTACTGTTTTTATTTTCCATCGGTATGATGTCGAAGTTACACCAAAATTTCCATGCCAAAAACATCATGTAAGTGAATACCATACCCATTTCTCTATCAAGGGTATTAAACTTTATTCACATGTATTTTTTGATTGAGTACATAAATTTACGTATTCCACATCTTTTATTCATTGAATAAATTATGAAGTTTAATGAATCCATGTTGCATGATCAATGTGGCACACTTATGCCTGAAATGAAATGATTATGAAGGGTGTGCCCTGATAGCGGTCTAACACATTGGGTAAAGATTAGTATCCTAATAAATCAAGTGAAATGAGGTTTTAATAATTCTAATTCAAGTTCAATGATGGTTTACTCATGCTCCATGTGCAATGATCCTTGGTTTATGCTAATATCATATAAAATGTTGATGCCACATTTCTATGTTATGATAATCACGATATATCATGCCTTTATGTTCATGTTTATCCTATGATCCATTGATATTCCTATAGCCTAAAATATATTGTATTCTTCATATTATTCCTTGTTTACTCCCTTACTAGGATTTATATATCACTCTTTTATTATGAATGTCCTCATGTTATCCAATGAAATTCTATGTACGAAGGAATGTGTGTGGCCATGTAAAAAAAGTTTTCAATAAAGAAGTATATTTCATGTTTTAAGTTGTTGTGTAATGTTCCTAATCCCCTAAGACACTAGACCTATCGGTCATCTATGTTGTATCAAGTTAATATTTAATGTAATAAATAATGATTATGAGTGAAATAAAGAGTAGGGTTTCTATAGTTGGTATCAGAGGATAGGTTTAGTTATTTTTGGTATTATGATTAGAAACCCCTAGTAAAAGACGTAGGGATAATACTAAGTATAATAAATGAGTCCCTAAATTTTTTGGAGTATTTAAAAGGTGGTTTATCAATAAAATAAATCTCTCTCTAGATACATTCAGGTATAGGTGGATTTGGAATAGATGTATCTAGGGGTAAAACCTAAAGACACTTCTTTGAGCTAGACATGAACGGGAACTGGGGCACAACAATGGGCCATGCTGCACTCTTGGTTATGAAACTCCCTATAGATGTGCTTTGGTAAATTCATTAGCATAGTATGAACCATTATAAATTGAATTAAAAAAATTCCCCTAATAATATATGTTGGAAAGTAGATCATGGATAACATAGATTGAAGCCTATAAAATTAGAAGTTAAGGAAATAAATTTAATTTATATGTTATCATTTTTTGTCTTTGGATTCCCCTTTATGTGTTACCCCTAACTATCCTTTTATTCCAGTAAATGGATGGTAATAGGAGGTATCACACTAACAACTAATGTGAAGATCAATGTGGAAACTATTCTAATGAAATGTCCAATCCGATGGGAGTGGGAATCACAACCTTTGTCCCGATACTCTCTCAGTTAGCTCAAGTTTTGAATAGAAACATGCGTCAAGAAGAACGTTCATCCCACCTAAGAAATAACTATCCTTAATAGATTTCTTCATGAGACAAAGGTCTCCAACTTTTAATAGTTTTTTGATCCCTCATTTTTTGATCAATGGATCAAATCCACTGAAAATATCTTCTCCATCCTTCAATGTTCTGGACTAGAGAAGGTACTTTTGGCAGCTTATCATATGGAGGGTGAAGCTAATCAATTGTGTACATTGATCATAAATATGAATCCTGAGAAGTAGATCAAGGCTTTTTAATGGATGGATTTCTAGAAAAAAATTGATAAATATTTTCCTCACACCCTCCAACTTAAGATGGAAAGGGACTTTCTTCCCCTCAAGAAAAAAAGACGACAAATCCATTAGAGCATATGATTGAAACATCACTAGGCTTTCACGATACTCCATCAGCTTTATCGATACCCCTCAATTAAAGTTTTACTTCTTCTTTGGTGGAATAAAACCTAGCATGTGGAATGCCCTAGTGATTCGTGACTTCTAGATCTATGATAAAATTGTCTGATGTGCCCTCAAGGGTGAAATGGAGATCAAATAATCTTAGGGGTATCTTGTGGATAAGAATAATAAGGATGATTTAAATTCTAGAAGTCTGATGGATAAATCCAATAGTTCTAAGAAAATAAAACCCCCCACTTTCCAAAGGTGCAGAAATAAGAACCCTGTAAATTGCCTGAAGGGGATGGGGAAATGCTTTTGGTGTGGAAGAGAAGGGTACCTGGCAATTAAATGCCGACAAGAAAAATGTGTGGCCTTGACATAGGAGAGGAAATCTCTGTTCGACCCTCAATTCTTTGTTCATTGCTTTAACTATATATAACTGGGGCACATTGAAAACTAGTTCCCTAAGCCAAGGGCTCTCGGAGGCAACCAATAATATCTAATGCAGAAAGGGTGAGCTTTTGCCATAGCTACCGCCAAAGTGAACCCCGATGATGAAGTGTTGACAGGTATGCTAGTTATTCATTCAATAATAGAGAATGTACTTTTTGATTCTGGTTCTATACATTCTTTTATATCTCAAAGGTTTAGTAGAACAATCCCAACACCACCACAAATCATGGATGTAAATATGTCGGCGAGAACAAGAAATGGGGAATCATTTCATCCCATGAATACAACTCCTCCCCTATCATAATTTTTGGATTGAACTTCTCGGAGAACCTTGTAATACTCTCTCTGGTAGATTTGATGAAATTCTTGGCATGGAATGGCTTTCTATATATAGAGCCAACATAAATTACTGTGAGAGGGAAATCACTCTCTATATGGCCAATCGACCCCCAATTATGTACAAGTTCAAGGAAAATGATGAATCTTCTTTAGCAACATCTTCTCAAGCGTGGATATTCCTGCCCTATGAGCACATGTATCTTGCTCAACTGATTGATTCTAAGGAAGTAACCCCCCTTGAAGTCATGCCTATATTGTGGGATTTGTTGGAGTGTTTCCTAAAGAATATCATGGTCTTCTACCTAGAAGCTATTTTCAATTCTCAATTGATATTATACCTGGGGCTTTTCTAATATCTAAGAATCTATATAGAATGGATGTTTTGGAGCTTGAGGATATAAAGAAATAACAACAAGAGAATTTGGGTAAAGGGTTTATACTCCCTTGTGCTTCATCATGGGGTGCACTAGTCTTCTTCATCATGAAGAAGGATGGTTCAATGAACCTTTGCATTGATTATCATAAGCTCAACAAAATTAGGATAAATAACATGTATCATCTAATAAAAATTGATGACTTGTTAAATCAGTAACGTGGAGCACAATACTTCACCAAGGTGGATTTTCAATTATGATATTACCAAGGGTTAAAAATGAGGATATCCCCAAGACTGTGTTTGGTACAAGATACATGCACTATGAATTCATAGTAATTCTTTTCAGACTCAGTAATTCTCTTGAAATTTTCATGGACTTGATGAATAGATTCTTTAGAAATTACCTCATCAAATTCGTGGTAGTCACTATAGATGATATTGAAATATACTCTAAAACTAATGAGAGCATGAGGAGCATATAATCACTATACTAGAGACGTTTCAAAAGGAGGATCTCTATGAAAAGTACAGAAAGTGTGAGTTATAGTTGGAGGAGGTATCATTCTTGGGTCATATCATCACATACAATGGGATATCTGTGGATCCCTCTAAGAAATCTTCAATTGAGGGATGGACGAGCCCAACGTCGGTAATTAAAATCTGTAGCTTCCTGGGGTTAGCTGGATATTATTGCCAATTTGTGAGAAATTTATCATGATTGTCTAACCCTCTAACCAAGATAACATGGAAGGGAGTAACGTTTTCTTGGAGTGATTAATGTGAAGAGAGCATCATGTTGTTGAAAATAAGTCTTATCACTACACTCATGCTCACACTACCCAAAAGTGTGGAAATTTATTGGTATTCAGTGTTTCATTGAAGAAGGTCATGGGCCGTGTGTTGAAGAAAAATGACAAATTCATTGCCTATGCTTCATGTAAATTGAAATTTCATGTGTAAAACTATCGAAAACATGATCTGGATTTGGCTTCAGTAATCATTTCTTTAAAAAATTGGCAACATTACCTCTTTTGAGAAAAGTGTAAAATAAATAAGGATCACAAAATCCTCAAGTATATATTAACACTAAAATAGTTGAACATGTTCTAACGAATATGGTTAGACCTGATCATAGACTATGACTGCACAATCCATTACCACCCTGGGAAAGCAAATAAGGTGGCGGATGCTCTATGTAGAAATGAACCAGTGATTCTATCACTGTTGAGAATTGAAAAGAATCCAATCATCATATATTTGATGAAGATGGAAATGGTTTTCATAAATAAGGTAATTTCATCAATCCTTTCACAAATTATTGCTCAACTGTCTCTTTTGGAAAGGATAAATAATAATCAAAAGGATGATGTGGGAATTCAAAACAATGTGGAAACTATCATAAAATGGAAATCCACGGATTTTAATGTTAATGAAGAATGAATTGTGAGATTTGGGACAATAATATGTGTTCCATAAAATCTGGAGTTAAACAATGAAATTTTGGAAGATGCACATAGTTAAAATTTCTCCATTCACCCAGGAAACACAAAGATGTATTGGTATCTTAGAGATCATTTTTGGTGGGATAACATGAAGAAAGATATTGATGAGTATTCATCAAAGTGTCTGGTATATCAGCAGGTGAAGGGTGAGAGATAGAATTCTAATAGGATAATGCCACCATTACCCATACCAACATTGAAATGGGAGAACATCATCATGGAATTCATTACCGTACTACCGAATACATCCCAAGAAAACAACGCTCTCTGGGTTGTTGTGGATCATCTTACAAAGACTGCATACTTCAGTGAAATTAGAGAGGAGTTGTCCTTAGATCAACTAGGACAGATATACATCATAGAAGTGGTAAGTCTGTATGGAGTACCACTATCAATTATATCTGATCGAGATCAATGATTCACCTCTATGTTATGGAAGAGTCTCTGAAACACTCTGAATACTGAGCTGAACATCAGTACGACTTTTATTCCTCAAACTAATGGCCAATTGAAGTAGACTATTCATACACTTAAGGACATGTTGAGAGAATTCTCAATTGACTTCAAAGGAGTATTGGATCAAAATATTCCTCTAGTTGAGTTCTCTTACAACAATAGTTTCCACTAAAGCATCCAAATGGCTCCTTATGAATCATGTCATGACCCGTCCTCAGGACCCGTGTCGTGACTACCCCAAGCCCGCCTTCCATTGGCCAGGGGCTGGCGACTAGCACCAAAGGCATAAATCCCAAAAAAAGGGAAGGCATTGCCTTTATAAAAGTAAACAACACAACAGAGTGCAAGAAGAAGCTAACACTAAGTAAAGCAGTAAACAAGCGTGCTGAAAGTACAAGGGGCCAGAAATACAAGGCCAAAAGAAAGGTACAGCTACAATTGAATGTAAATTACAACTCAAGGACAACAACTGAAAGGCGATAAGCAGCTCCTGGATCGTCCTCCGGGTTCCTACCTCAAGGGTAGGTACAGATGTCTTCCTCAGCACTCCACGTCCATCCCTTTCCTCCGGGTAACGAATCATCGTGAAATCCACCTCCAGGTACCAACTCATCCGGAGATCCACCTCTGGGTACTGGCTCGTCATGGGATCCACCTTCGGGTACCGTCTAGCTCTGCAAGCCCCAACCACGATCAGAGATGTATGTCGTCTTCAACCAACACAATGAGGTGCGGGCAAAGCCGGTGCTGGGGTGAGTATATGATACTCAGTAGGGACCCTGAGACCCTCAAGGTCTCACTAAATCCAACAAGGATAATCACAATGAAAGTTCTCAACAGATAACCCTTACTTAGGTATAAGCCCATACTTATACCTAAGATACCATGTAACCAATCTCAGCCATGAGGTATCACACAGATATGAAGTGGACGGATAACCACTACTTAGTTATATGCCCATACATATAAATAAGTTATGCAGTAACCCATATCGATCATGAAGAAAACACAAAGTCAATGACTCACCTCAAACCAATATTTTCATTATCGAAACTGTAACTGCTGAAGAGCTCCATCTCTGACGAGTAGAGTGATCCTGTCACGACTCTGAGGTACTACTCACTAACCTAAGACAGCGAAGGTACTCCTCCTGTCGAGTACCGCGGGTCTTCCACCTCACAAAGTAGTGCTCCTCTGCCATGGGTCTGCCACCTCACACCGTAGTGCTCCTCCTCATAGCCTACAGAGGTACTCCTCCTAACGAGTACCATGGGTCTGCCACCTCACAAATTAGTGCTCCTCTACCATGGGTCTGCCACCGCACAAATTAGTGCTCCCCACTGGGCTATGAAAGTCACTCCGAATCGAATCGGACAAGCAGTCATCAGGTCTCAGCCAGCTACATGGTCTCTGTACTCTGTACGATCATCTCCGTGAGGGTCTGCTCCACGAGCTATAGGTCTATACTCCAAGTATCACAAATTCCAAAGAAGAAGTATCTCAAAGGATCGCCTCTTCATAGGGGTCTCAATGCAAAAGACGATGTTTCAATCGGGCTCCCGGTCTGTGAGTTATTATCCTTTTCGTCCCAGGGGCCCGGTTGGTTTCATGTGAGAACCAACCAGACCGTATCTCAACTGTACCCCGAACTCGCATAGGTTATACTCATAGGGACTTTTTCACAACGTGATCACCAACTCCGCTGACGGTTCGTCAAACGGACGTCCGGTCTGAAAGTTATCGGATTTTCCGTTCCAGGGGCCTGGTTGGATTTCGAGTACAGTCCAACCTGGACATACTCCAGCAATGTCCAAACCTAAAGCAGAGTAATCCAAATGGTTCGTCTCACTAAGTGGAATCCAACAATGTTGACGGCACGTCAATCGGACGTCTGGAGCTCAAGTTATAGGCGTTTTCGCTCCGAGGGCCCGGTTAATTTCATGTTCGAACCAACCCAGCTCTACCAAAGGTTCTCTGAAACCTTGAGTTTAATATACCAAAACGACCGCCTCGATCCAAGGATAGCACCGCAACTAACAGTATGCCGATCGGAGGTCCGTAGCCCACGTTATAGTCGTTTGAACGAACCTATCTGTTTTAGGGGGTTTTGGATCCGGACCGACCCAGCCCGAGACCCCCTAGGTCGGACCTAACCGTGTCGACCCGACCCAGGTCCGGGTCCAGCCCACTAGGGCATGGCCCGGCCCCGCCGGCGTGGGGGTCTGGCCCTGTTAGCCAGTCCGCATGGTGCGGAGCCTGCGTGCGGAGCGCACACAGTAGGGGGGGGCCCTGCCCCCTGGTCTCGAAATGGTGGCCACCCACGTAGAGGAGGCCCGCCCAGCCTGTCGCTGGGGGACACAACCCCCGGCCTCCCCACCGAACGGTCGGCCTGGTTGGTCAGCCGGTTCCGCCGCCGCAGGACCCCCTCACGGGTCCCGTCTCCCTTGAACGCAGGCGGCCAGCAGTTCCAGCCGGCGCTCCCTGCACCGCCCCAGCCTTGTCCGACCGGCGCGGCGCGACGGAGTCGCGCCCCTCCTCCATGGCCCTGCTCAGGACATGTCCTCTTCGTGGTTCTCCGGCACGGTGCGACAGCGCCGCGCTACTTTTCCGCGTTCCTCCTCATTCCCGCGCGGTGTCGTGGCACCGCGCTGCCTTTGTTCGAGCCGCAAAGAGTACATCAACAAATGGGGGAAAGGTCAGCCGTGTTCGTGCAGTCCGGCCCCCTCCCATTAATTCGATATCAAGCAGCTAAAGAATTTGATGTTGGACGGCAAGAAATATTCACCAACAAAATCAAACCCATACCTTGAAGAAGTCGTCGAACGAGGATTATCGCGAGAAAATGACGTCGCAGAAGACAGTGTCGCGGAACGAGGCTCCATAAGCGTCGTCGGTGTTCGCGCGATGAAGGATGTGGTGCATTGTCGTTCTCCAAAGAAGGTGTCTCTCACCGACTGCAGAGAGGAGAGGAGACGGCACGACGATTCCCTTGCAGTGATGGAGTTTTTCATCATAGACTCAGCGTTCTTCGTGAAGCAGATGAAGTTCTCCAAGACCAGAGTTCTCTCCTTCTTTCCACACAACGCATTTCCCCAATCAAATAAGACCTTCTCTTATTTTATTCACACACACACACATTCCAACATTAATTTGAAAATAAAAATACATCATTCAATAAATTTACTTAATTGAAGAGAGTTTAATAATCAAATTAATTTTGAGGGTTGACTTGTCCTTAAATTTGGGGTGTAGGTGACTTACAGATTAATGGGGGGTTTTCCAACTTAATGGGAGGATTGAGTAAATTGAAAAGGTGGGCCTCGTGTGGAGCCCACCTC
Organism: Viscum album; assembly: GCA_963277665.1. Taxonomy (NCBI): domain Eukaryota; kingdom Viridiplantae; phylum Streptophyta; class Magnoliopsida; order Santalales; family Viscaceae; genus Viscum; species Viscum album. The sequence continues at coordinate 38,674,549 of OY728129.1, read as the reverse complement.
ACTAATATCCTATCAAGAGGAGTTAGGATTTAGTGGGTCCCACCTAAACTTCCAAACGAATGTTATAATTACACAGAGAAGAAATAAAATTGCAGCACGTATTTTATTTCATTCTTTAATTAAACCACTTTATTTTTAACATCACCTCCCGAGAAAACACAACTCTAGAGAAAGTGTTCCTAAGAAATTACTGGCGCTATAGTTCCATCGGTGCCTTCGGATTTTTATTCCGAGCACTGGTTCAAAAGTTAGGAAAACCCGCTCGTTTGTTCACTGAACGTACCCGGGCTAAACTTCGGAAATTGATTCCGGGCACACCGAGCCTCGGAATCAGGTTCCGTCAGAAACCACAGACTCGAAAAATTCCAAAGAAATTAAGAAAAAAAATTCCTTGAAATTTACGAGTCTTTACATTGCTCCCACCTTAGGGTTTACGTCCCTGTAAAGCTGTAACAAAAACTAGAGAAACAAAATTGGTACAGAGCACGCATCAAAGCCTTCCGCTCCCATGTGCTCTCTTGGAGGTTCCCATGCTGCCAGTGAAAGCGTACCTGGGGAATCGACCATCCACGTAGGACCCACTCCTATCGATCCTATTTCTCTACTAGAACCTCTGTGAAAGTCACCCTGTCATCGACGCCCAACCCCTCGTGGTCAATGATGTGTGAAGGATCATGCACGTATCTCCTCAGCTGAGGTACGTGGATGATATCATGCACCCGGTGCTACTGTGGTGGAACGGTCAAGTGGTAAACCACCTCACCTACCTTTCTGAGGACCTAGAGAGGTCTATTGAACCATGGAGATAATTTGTCGCCTCAGCCACATCTCCGCAAACCTCGTCGAGGTGAGAACCGTATAAGAACTTGGTCGCCATCCTCGAACTCTAGAGGCCTCCATTCCCTGATTAGAACTGAAACTCAAAACTCCTACAGCCATGAGGGTAGGGTTGGCCGACCAAAGAGTGATCGGCTACACCCTCATATGCATGAGTTTATCATGTGCTGCCGGGGGTTTCCTTTTCACCGACCAAGGAAAACCCATCCCATTGTAATAGATAGACCACAACCCTTTTTCCTAATACCATAAATTTGTGTATGAACTATGATTGCCCAGTCCATACTCAAACTAACGTCGTAAGGCCTCGACGCCGCAACCAAGAGGTTCCAACCGAAACTCTTGCCTCAAGGGACAGATCACACCATCGGCGTAGGTGTGATTATCGAGTCTCCTCCCAAAGGTATCTCCAAACGTGAGGGTCAAGTCAACGTCTTAACCGGAAACTCTAGGTTTGGGACAAGATTCATGGAAGGGATGATTCGTATCATTGTATTGATGATACGGAAGCTAGTAGAAGACACAGTCCGTACTTCGAATCATCCTTAGAGCCTTTCTGTCACACTCCTTGACCGTAAGAAGCTACTCTTTCCCCCGCCCTCCAGATCCCTGAGCCTAGAGGGGATTACAAAGGCGGGTGGTTGCAACATTTCAAAATGTTCACCACCCCATGCTGCGCTCCTAGCTCTGCTTCCACGTCTAATACTTTGCAGATTCATATGTCCTTTTTTACTTCCTCTAATTGAAATATTTCACACGCCCAAATCTAAGAGACTGGTGCCAGTTTCCTGCAATCCCTCTGCTAACCTTTACTGATTGCATCCATTCAGCAAAAGAATTCTCAACCACAAAGGTTCTTTCTAGCACCCTGGTATAAGTAGGAATGCATATAGAAAAGGTTCTAGCTCGGGTGTCCTTAAATATACCGCGCTCGGAAGTCTGAGCCCTAAAGCACCAATCTCATCGTATTCAACGTGTACTAGGAATAGTATGGTATGCCCAGATGAATTCTCAGCTACTGAAATGTCATCCTGCCAATGCTTTATAAGCTCTAGAAAACTCTCTACCACCTCCTCAAGCCAGTCCTCAGCCGCCTGTCATTCGGGCTTTCCTCAGAACTCGATGGATATCTGGTGTTGTAACATAAGTAAAGCACTAAGATTTTAAGTATTCTCTACTGGTACCGCCGGTAGTGTCTGCTGACCAACAGGTAGTGATATAGCTGGATCACTACTCGATGGTACTATCTCAGGCATAGGTCTACGTACCGAAGCCCCATCACTATACGGACCAACCTCATGGTCTTCCACTGGAAAACACAAGTAGCTAAGATCTACATCCACTCTACCAGTGTCTAAACTAGGTGTAGAACTCTAGAAATCACCTCCATCCAGTCCACTACTACCTAGGAATCTATCTCACCTCGTAACCTCGGAGGCCTCTCCTGTTGGAACTCGTGAAACGCGCTCTGTCAAAGTGAACCGCCCACTAGTACAACTGGTGGCAACTGCTTCCTAACAGGTGGTGGTGCTTCTAGTACACCACCCGAAGGTGCCAATATAGAAAGAGGGCCCTGCACCAAAGCCTCATCATTCGGTGGGCCGTCATCGTGCACTATCTCAGAACTCCAACTGTCTGTCTACGTGGAGACATCCTGAACAGATGCCACATGGTCAATGATTTATACCTAGTGAGATGACCTGGTTTGAGCTGACTTTAAAACTCTTGGAAACATACACACAATCAGTGTTTTCATGCACAAAGTCGGAAATCAGTAGTCAGGGTCCTGGTGTATGGATACGTTTGTCGTCGCACCAACACTGGACTCCCTAAACTGATTACCACACTCAGTACCCTTAACACTATTGCTTCACAGAAATGAAAGATCAGAGTCCTGAGTTTTGCAGTAGAACCAACTCCTCTGATACCAATTTGTCACAACCCATCCTCGGGACCCGTTTCGTGACTACCCCAAGCTCGCCTTCCATAGGCTAGAGGTTGTCGACAAGCACCAGAGGCATAAATCCAAAAAAAATAGGGAACGCATTGCCTTTATAAAAGTAAACAACACAACAGAGTACAAGAGGAAGCTAACACTATGTAAAGCAGTAAACAAGTGTGCTGAAAGTAAAAGGTTCCAGAAATACAAGCCCAAAATAAAGGTACACCTACAACTGAAAGTAAAGTACAACTCATTGAAAACAGATGAAAGGCGACGAGCAGCTCCTGGATCGTCCTCCGGGTTCCTACATGAATGGTAGGTACAGATGTCTTCCTCATCACTCCACGACCGTACGTCTCCTCTGGGTGCTGAATCGTCATGAAATCCACCTCCAGCTACCGACTCTTCGTGAGATCCACCTCCGGGTACTAGCTCGTCGTGGGATCCACCTCCGGGTACCATCCAGCTCTACAAGCCTCAACCAAGATTAGTGATGTCCGTCGTCTGCAACCAACACAATGAGGTGCGGGAAAAGCCCATGCACGGTTGAGTATATGATACTCAGTAGGGACCCTGATACCCTCAAGGTCTCACTAAATCCATCAAGGATAATCACAATGAAAGTTCTCAACAGTTAACACTTACTTAGGTATAAGCCCATAATTATACCTAAGTTACCAAGTAACCCATCTCAGCCACGAGGTATCACACAGATATGAAGTCGACGTATAACCACTACATATGTATATGACCAAACATATACGTTAGTTATCTAGTAACACATCTCAATCATGAAGAAAACACAAAGGTCAATGACTCAGCTCAAACCATTATTTCCATTATCGAAACTGTAACTGCTGAAGAGCTCCGTCTCTGATGAGTACAGTGATCCTATCATGACTCCAAGGTACTTCTCACTAACCTAAGACTGCTGAGGTACTCCTCCTGTCAAGTATTGTGGGTCTGCCACCTCTCAAAGTAGTGCTCCTCCGCCATGGGCCTACCACCTCACACAGTAGTGCTCCCCCTCATAGCCTACAGAGGTACTCCTCCTGTCGAGTATCGTGGGTCTGCCACCTCACAAAGTAGTGCCCCTCCTCCATGGGTTTTCCACCACACAATGTAGTGCTCCCCACTGGGCTATGCAAGTCACTCTGAATCGAATCGGACAAGTAGTCATCACGTCTCAACCAGCTACACGGTCTCCGTACTCCGTACGCTTGTCTCTGGGAGGGTCCGCTCCACGAGCTACTGGTCGATACTCCAATTATCACAGAGTCCCATGAAGAAGTATCATAAAGGATCTCCTCGTCATAGGGGTCTCAACGCAACAAACGGCGCGTCAATCGGACGCCCTGTCTGTGAGTTATTAGCCTTTTCGTCCCAGGGGCCCGGTTGGTTTCGAGTGCCAACCAACCTGACCATATCTCAAATGTACCCCGAACTCGCATAGGTTATACTCATAGGGACCATTTCTCAACGTGATCACCAACGCCACTGACGGTTCGTCAAACGGACGTCCGATCTGAAAGTTATCGTCTTTTCCGTTCCAGGAGCCCGATTGGATTTCGGGTACATTCTAACCCGACCATACTCTAATTGCATCCAAACCTCGAGCAGAGTAAGCCAAAATATTCGTCTCACTAATAGGAATACAAAAAAGTTGATGAAATCTCAATCGGATGTCTGGAGCACTAGTTATAGGCGTTTCCGCTCCGAGGGCCTGGTTGGTTTTGTGTTCAAACCAACCCGGCCGTACACAAGGTTCTCCAAAACCTTGAGTGTAATATACCAAAATGACTGTATCGATCCAAGGATAGCATCTCAACTGAAGGTTCATCGATCGAAGGTTCGTAGCCCATGCTACGGGCGTTTGAACGAACCTATCCGTTTTTAGGGGGTTTTGGGCCCGGACCGACCCAGCCCAAGACCCCCTGGGTCGGTCCGAAACGGGTCGACCCGACCCGGGTCCAGGTCAGGCCCACTAGGGCGCGGCCCGGCCTGGCGTGGCCCGGCCCAACCGGTGTGGCCCGGCCGGGCGCGGGGGTCCGGACTAGTGCGTTGGTCCACGCAGTGCGGCGCCCGCGTGCGGAGCTCACGTGGGAAGGTGGGGGGGGGGGGCTGTCCCTTTAGTCTTGAAACGGCGGCCCTCCATGTGGAGGGGGCCCGCCCAGCCTGCCGTCGGGGGTGACGACCCCCGGCCTCCCTGCCGAACGGTCGACCCCGTTTCCCGGCCGGTGTCGCCGCCGCAGGACCCCCTCGCGGGTCTCGTCTCCCTTGAGCGTCGGCGGCCGGCGGTTCCTGCTGGCACTCCCTAAACCGTCGTGGCCTTGTCCGACCGGAGCGGTGCGACAGCGCCGCTCCCCATGATTGCGGCCCCACTCCGGCCGCGTCCTCTTCGTGGTTCTCTGGCACGGCGCAACGGCACCACGCTCCTTTGCCGCATTCCTCCTCGTTCCCGCTCTGGGCCGTTGCACCGCGCCACCTTCGTTCGAGCAACAACGAGTACATTAACAGAGGGGGAGGAAGGTCGGCCGTGTTCGTACGGTCCAGCCCCCTCCCATTAATTTGATATCAAGCAGATAAACAATTTAACGTTGGACGGAAAGGAATATTCATGAACAATATCAAACCCCTACCTTGAATAAGTCGTCGAACGAGGATCGTCGTGGAAAAAAGACGTTGTGGAAGACGGCGTCGCGGAACGAGGCTCTGTAAGCATCGTCGGTGTTCACCCGATGAAGGATGTGGTGCGTCGTCGTTCTCCAAAGAAGGAATCTCTCACCGGCTACAGAGAGGATAGGAGACGACACAGCAATTCCCTTGCGGTGATGGAGTTCTTCATCGTAGACTCGGCGTTCATCGCGAAGGAGATGAAGTTCTCCAAGACCGTAGTTCTCTCCTCCTTTCCACACAACGCATTTCCCCAATAAAATAAGCCCTTCTCTTATTTTATTCACACACACACCCATGCCAACATTAATTTGAAAATAAAAAGATCACATTCAATTAATTGACTTAATTAAAGAGCGTTTAATAATCAAATTAATTTTGGGGGTTGACTTGTCATTATATTTGGGGTATGGGTGAGTTACAAATTAATGGGGGGTTTGCCACCTTAATGGGAGTTTTGAGGAAATTGAAAAGGTGGGGCTCGTGTGGGGCCGACCTCACTAATATCCTATCAAGAGGAGTTAGGATTTAGTGGGTCCTACCTCAACATCCAAACGTAGGTTATAATTACACATAGATGAAATAAAATTGTAGCACGTATTTTATTTCACTCTTTAATTAAACCACATTATTTTTAACATCACCTCCCGAGCATACGCAACTCCAGAGAAAGTGTTCCTAAGAAATTATCGGCGCTACGGTTCCATCGATGCCCTCAGATTTTGATTCCGAGCACCGGTTCAAAAATTAGGAAAACCCGCCCGTTCGTTCACTGAACGTACCCAAGTTAAACTTCAGAAATTGATTCCGGTCACACCGGGCCTCAGAATCAGGTGTCGTCAGAAACCACAAACTCGTAAAATTCTAAAGAAATTAAGAAAAAAATTTCCTTGAAATTTCTGTGTCTTTTCAAATCTGTTTATGGGAAGAGGTGAAAACACCATCATGTTGGGATGAAGTTGGTGAGAGAAAACTCCTTGGTTCAGAAATGGTCGAAGAAATAGGGGAGAATGTTAAGACCACCCCGTAGCACATTAAAGCTACTTAGAGTCGACAAATGAGCTATGCTGATAATCATTAACGAGACGTAGAGTTTGATGTTAGATGTAACATCCTAGGTAAATAAAGAATATAACATTTTCATATTTATTAATATTTTTGAATAAAAGGTTAATATTACTTTAATGGGAATTCTATGTTCTATGGCGTACCCAGTATGCAACAACCGGTTTCATTGAAATCTTACATTGCACAATAATAATATAATAATATTATTTTAAATGGTAGTTAACGCCTAGTCATTATAAAGGAGAGAATGAACAGAACTAACTAAAAAATGGTTATATATGTTTGATAAATATTTTTTCATTTATCCAATAAAAGTTTGAGGCTTAAAATAAGAAAATAATTCGATTTTAAGCAAAAATGTTCTAATGTTCTTTAAAAGGTCGATTAACCACCTTTTGATGGAGAACCCTTTTTAAAACTATGTTTTGTCAACATTATATGTTATATTTGACAAAATAAAATCCTTCATTAGAATCAGGACATCAAAATTTACTTTGTGTAAATTTTTCTTATTTTTCCGATAAAGATCATTTTTTAATGAACAGTGAAAATGTTGTATTTTAATTCAAAAACCTCTTTTAATATAATTTATTTATATGGTTATATTATAATTTTAATTGAATTTAATGTTTATTTGAAATATGTTTTCACCATTTAATCCAATGGTGGTTATTTTAATTAATTTCACTTTGAAATTTGACATAAACAAGTGTTAATCTTTTGATAGATATTGTTTCATAAAAACACGCTATTTGTTTTGATAGCGGGAAATAATTATAAAAATAATTAATGAAACTTATATATTTTTAATTTGGTAAAATGGAAAGAATTTTTCTATTTGGAATATCAAATTTAATTTGGATAAATTTTTGGTATTTTTCTGACAAATGTTCATTTTTAATGAATAGTGAAAATAATGCATTTTACTTCAAACTGCTTTTTCATCTAATTTAATTATATTGTTAGATGGTCCTTTTCATTGGTTTTAAAGTTTTATTGAATTATTTTTTTATCACATAATACAATTTTGTTCATTGGAAGTAATTTCAATTTTCAATTGGATGTAAAAACAAGTCAATATTTTGATAAATTTTTACTTCTTAAAAACTCGTCTTCTGTTTTGACAATAGGAATTATTTATAAATTTATTACTGAAATTTCTGTGTTTGTAATTTGGTAAAATGGATTCCATATTTGAATCAGAAGATCCAAATTATGTAATTAAAACTCTATTGTTTTTGGGCATTATGAATAGTAACAACAGTAATTATCTTAAATTATCGTGATTAATTATTTATCGTGTAGTCAAGGGTAATAAAATAATATCATAATAATATAAAATTACCCTAACATGTGTCCAAATCCTTTGGTTTGAGTCATGGATGACCATTGAAAGCATTGTACCGAACATCAGGGCCCATGGAGTCACATGGGTGTAATAGTGACATTTATGACATTATTTTTTTTAAAGATGATAAATATAACAAATGTTTGTATATCCCAAGTAAAACAATATTAATTTTGATTACATAACTAATATATTAAAATATAAATAATCACTGTAAATCTAAAAATATTTCCTACATCATGGTATATTTATATAATTTTTAGACATTAAATAAATAAATTTATTTATGACACCATGATGATGTAGTGATTGCCTCATTAATGAAAGATTTAAGTAAAATGAAATGATAAGGTAAAATATAAGCCTTACACCTATCTAAAACCTATTGGATGAGGGAATTTTTAACCCTTATCACCTTATCCTCGAAATATATAATTTTGGGACCTTTAAAATCCAGAAACCATTTTATAATAAAGTAGCATTTCATGACTCTCCAAAAGTGACACTCCTACCTCTTATAAAAGGCCCCCACCTCTAAACCCTTACCCTCACCTCTAAATCCCTTGACTCATCCAAACTATTCTCATATTATCTCTCCACATCCCTCTATTACTCATAAAATCCTCACTTTGGGCAGAAGTATTTCCAACGAATCCTTTGGCTCAAATCCAAAAAAGTTACCCGATTTAGAGGTAATGTCTTCTCTCGAGTTTCATTCTTTTATTTTCCTTCTTCACTCGCCACTATATTCTTATTATTTTATCCCATAATGACACCATTATCCTAAATATACTATCATGTTGTTATGATGATGATTATACCTACACTTACACACACCTCCGTCTAATGGTTAAAGAACATACTGTTTCTATCGGTGGCGAATTACTGCCTCATGAAACGATGATTGTTCAATATACTTTTAACACCTTTCATGGTGGTCATTATGTTGTCACTGTATTTATATATTATATATATGGTATTTATCTGTTTTATATTCTTCTGAATTTTATTTTTAAATCACATCTTTATGCATTTAATGTTTTGGAACGGCGATAATTTCATTGAGGAAGTGTGGACTACCACTATCTCAAGTGATGTGACTCGTTCATTCCAAGCATGGAATTTATAAAGAATGTAATTAATGAACATATGTTTCCTATATAAAATATATATTATACTGGAATTAAAATATATATATGTCTCATTGAGTTTTAATTCCTTTAATATGACAAATAAATGAAAGTAGCATTCAGGCGTACGTACGGCCTACCGTCTTCATGAACGGTGCATTTCATTTTTGTCTCCAAATGTAATGGAATAGTATAATATGAATATATACTGGATATATATGATATTTAAGTCATTAATACCATTCTAGAGATGATGTACTTATAACTACGTGGGAAATTCATATCAAATAAGTTCATCTTTGACTCATGTACCGAACATCGACAAAACGTATGATATGAACTCACATAATTAACTAATTATTATAACATGATAACATGTGATATTAATTTAATAATAAAATTTAAAGTAATTAATTATGAAATTATAAATTTATATAAGATTAATATTTAGGAATATAATGAAATGAACAAGACAAGTCGGACTTGAGGTAAGGGGATTTCTTATCTCACTTTTAATTTCGTGAGATTTTTATTGTTCGCCAATTATTTATTGCATGATGTGTATTGTGTAGTTCCATTTGATATATATTATCATTATTATATTTATATTCATGGTATTATGTGATTCATTTGGTTCTTATTATCTTTTAGTCATATGACTCGATTTATTACAATGATGTAAGGGGTTTTTATCTCACTATTTATTCTCGTGAGATTCATACTATATATGTCACTATCTCCTTTGAGTGGTGTATGTACTGGCCATTATTCTACTCATTGTTTAATATAATTTATTTTATGGGTATTTACATCAACTTTTTATAGTCCTTATTTTATGGGTTGTACGTTTTGAATGTTACCCAAGTCGGTAAGGGAACCTTTCACCCTCCTCTTTTTAAAAGACTTATTTTTCTTAGGTCTTTTAATTTACATCTTCTTAATGTTGGGATATGTTCTTATATATCCTTATTGCTATAAATTGTATGTCCAAGTTATGAAATATCCTTTCTATCTATCATAAACTCATTTTCTGAATTTTAAAGTGACGTCGTTAGGATGTCGAATTTCTGTAAGGGAACTTCTTAACCCAATTTCAATTTTTGGGTTAAACCTCTACCTCTTGATTATGTCATACTATGAAAATTTTTGGATGACCTCTGATTGTTTTACACTTAATATCCACTTATATTGGGTGTATTTATATTTTCACAAGTAAATATGTAATTTATTTATCCTTAATCTAAGGATATCATCTTTGTACGGGACTTTGTCTCAATCTCCTTTCAATGAGGCATACTTCAATTTATATACGACCTTATTTTATTAGTTGTAAAATAAACCCTTTTTCCATTTAATTTCATTAAAAAGGAAAATTTTTACATGAATTGTTTTATTAAACGAAAAAAAGAATGTTTTTGTCTTACATATGCGGCGACAATGACTTCTCCAACGCCGTGACCATTATTTGAGTTTCAGCTTCCTCTACAATCCATAAATTTTTTTAGGAGAAAAATAACTACCATGTTTTACTTTTCTTTTATTTTGGTATTGAAAATGGTTTTTATAATGTTTTGATTATATCAATGTGTTTTATTGATATCTTGTGATTGAAATGTGGAAATGTTATATTCCCTTTATGCATGTTCTGTGTGATACGAATATGTTATGGTTCTTGGGAATTGTTTAGGAAGTCGGGTGGTTCTGTGATAAACTAAGGGTGGGTGAGCCCAAGATATCTCTCTAATGAATTGGGTAACATGATGGAGTTAATCTCTATGTTTTCTCCAAAGAGATTTAGGGAATATACTGTGATGGGTATTCCAAATGTAACCATGAGGGTTACTCCCTACGTAAGAATGTTAGGAATTCCTCAAGTTAACTTTATGTTTTATGATTTCTATGTGTATTTCACAAATCATATGATTTCATGGGATATGTTAAAAAGGTTATGATATGTATATATTAAATATATAATGTTTTCATTCTTTGTGTATCACTTAATGAGATATTCATGCTCATCCTAAGTTTTGGAAAAGTTTTTCACATGACATAAAGTGGAATACAATCAATGATGGGATCAAGGAAATGTCATGTTGTCTAAAACATGGAACTAGACATGACACTTTTGTTCAAGAGTTTTTATTTTGTGAAAAAATGGAAACTAAGTAGATGTGTCTACTTTGTAATCATTGAGATGTAATAGTTATGTCCTAATTCTCAAAAAAATTTAAACCTGGAAAGATCTTCAATGTGATTATTCATTTAATTCAAGATTATGTAATGTTTTAAGACTGGTTCCTTATAGTTGGTAACAGATGTCAGTTTAGATAATTTTAAAGGTCAGGGTATTTTTTAAGCACAACGGACATTACCATAATGATTAGGATTTCAGAAAGAGTGATAGTTTTAGATAAAGTGAATGAGTTTAAGATAACAAGAATAATTATACCTTAGTATTATATGATGATTTTACTGATATACTCACACTGACCTTTTTGGTTTTTGTAAAAGGATTGATCTAACAGGAACCAAAGTAACAGTGGATGTGAAGAAAACAGTGATGGTTTTCTGAACGAGCAACTGAATGATATGGGAGCTACAATGAGAACTCTTGTGGTTATTCTCAACCCACTATCTGGAGTCATGATTGACCACCTAAACCTTAGTTATTTTTATAAGGCTTCATATATGCGAGAAAAAAATTCCTATGGATGTTCAGGTAATAATCATAAATGTAAGTGTCTTCAAAAATCTATGTCTCAAAGATGTGGAATGAAAACCCTAGGAAAATCTTTCAAAGGGACAAAAAGATGATATAGACATGGAAATGAAATTCATAAATCAAGAACCATCAATGGAAAAAGTAAGAATCATGTTGACTCTAGGAAAGGGAAAGAATTTCTTTTTGATGGATCAATTGAATGTTTTAAATGTGGTGTGCATGGTCATTATGCAAACACATGTCCAAGAAAGATGTTTCGGGAATGGTATCAACAGAACCGTACCAATATTTGTTTACCAATACCTAATTCCATTCCGATTGAGGATGAAGAAACTGATAATGACTAATGAAAGGTATCGATTATTTCTTAACATATGTTTTCCTATTATTGAATCTTAGGATATGATTCATGATTTTGTTTGTAGGAAAGAAGTATTTCAGAATATGTTGGAAAGGAATGGTTAATGGATCATGAATAATGTTTAATGAGTAAGAAGTAAAAATATAAGGGATTCAAGAGTTATGGTAGATTTTAGGATGGTGAAATTCATAAAATTATTAAGGCTCTTTTGATTATGAGATTACATTAGAATACTTTTTATAGTATGTGTAACCCTGATGTTTGATATAAGTAAAAAAATCATGGAATAATTATCTTTTCTTTTGTGGTTGTATTTATAAAGAACCATTTTGGTTTATGTGATCCTTGAATTTGATGTAATTACTGGTTTATACATTTTGGGATGCAAAAATAAAGTTATTAGATAACCTTGGTGGTTAAAATATGTTATGGTTATTTTTAATGATTTTATCTATTTTTGGGAATATTATAAAAGTATGTAGTTTTTAAAAAGGGACAACAGGCAAACCCTGTTACAGCCCATCGCGTCGGACGAAGCTGCAGGAATCGAACCCACAACCAAAGTACGACTAGTATTTATCGCCTACCACTGGACTACATGAAGTCCCTGGTCATTATGACTAATTATTTTTAGTTAGATGATCATATGAATCAGGAATAAGTTAGTTTTTGGGAAATTATTAACCTATCATGGAGGATATATGATTCAGGTAATTACTTTTCAGTATGAGACTTTAAGAGTAACAGATGTTATTTGGAGATAAATGTTAATATTTATCTTGGAAGACTATGTGATTAAATAATTCAGAGATTTGGGTTTCAATCTTAATTTTGATTACATTGAACAATTTTATGGATAGCTATTTATTTAATAGTTTTTCTTGAACCTTTGGTTTTTTTGTTGAATTTTGGAGATTAAGAGTAGTTTCTCATTTTGTAAAAGATTATCCTTTTGGGGATTATCGAATATTGTCCTAACAATTTTGGTTTTGGTTAAGTTCTAAAGACATGGGAAATATATAGTTCATCATTTGTGGATTATGTGATTTCAATAAGTTGATTATAGCGCTCTTAATGTGATCAAGTCATCCTAAATACATATCATTTGGAGAAAATATGAGTTTGTGTAAGAAATCCAGTAAGACATGAAAGTCTACATGACAATTAAGTATGTTTCCCTGTGATTTAGTAAAGCTCATAAATAAATTCCTCAATTAAAAGTAACTTAAAATATTAATGTTGTCTCTTATCTATTCTTACTACGGAATCAAATACCGTTTAACCCATCACAAGTTTGTGATTTTCTGGTGGTTAACTTTCTCTTAAACATGTTTTCTATAACTCCCCATCAGAACATGACCCTTTGTTTTCTCTTCCATATCCATGTTTTCAGGGAATCATAGTATCTTTTGTCTCATGTGACCTTTGTGCTTTTCTTTCTTTATTTTAAATTGATAGTTTAATTTACTCCTTTTCTGATGTGGTTCTTTCAATGAAGTTTCGGAGCCCAATTTTAAAATTGCGAGGACACAATTCCCAAAAAGGGGGGAAGGATGTAACATCCAGGGTAAATAAAGAATATGAAATTTTCATATTTATTAATATATGTGAATAAAATTGTTAATATTACTTTAAAGGGAATGCTATGTTTGATGGCGCACCCAGTACACAACAACGAGTTTCTTTGAAATCTTACGTCGTACACTAATAATATAATAATATTATTTTAAATGATAGTTAACGCCTAACCGTTGTAATGATGGGAATAAATAGAACTAACTAAAAAATAATTATATATGTTTGTTAAATATTTTTACATTTATCCAATAAAAGTTAGAGGCTTAAAAAAATAATAGAATTTGAATTTATGCATAAATATTCTAATATTCTTTAAAAGGCCGATTAGACGCCTTTTGATGGTGAACCCTTTTTAAAACTACTTTTTTGAAATTTTATATGTTATATTTGACAAAATATAATCCTTATTTAGAATTGGGACATCAAAATTGACTTTGTGTATGTTTTTGTTATTTTTCCGATAATGTACATTTTTTAATGAATATTGAAAATGTTGTATTTTAATTCAAACCCTCCTTTTAATATAATTTATTTATAAGGTTAGATTATCTTTTTAATTGGGTTAAAGGTTTATTTGAAATATATTTTTACCATTTAATCCAATGGTGGTCAATGGAATTAATTTCACTTTAAAATTGGACATAAACAAGTGTCAATCTTTTGATAGATATTGTTTCATAAAAACACACTATTTGATTTTACAATGGAAATTAATTATAAAATTAATTAATGAATCTTATATGTTTTGAATTTTTTAAAATGGACATCATTTTTTAATTTGTAATATCAAATTTACTTTGGATAAATTTTTGGTATTTTTCTGACAAATGATTATTTTTAATGAATAGTGAAAAATACTGCATTTTACTTCAAAACTACTTTTTCATATAATTTAATTATATAGTTCTATGGTCCTTTTAATTGGTTTTAAAGTGTAATTGAATAATTTTTTTATAACCATATACAATTTTGTTCATTGTAAGTAATTTCACTTCTCAAGTGGATGTAAAAACAAGTCAATCTTTTGATAAATTTTTATTTCTTAAACACTTGTCTTTGGTTGTGACAACCGGAATTATTTTTAAATTAATTACTTCATTTTTTATTTTTGGAATTTGGTAAAATGGATTCCATGTTTGGAATCATATGGTCTATATTATGTAATTAAAACTCTTTTGTTTTTTGGACATTATGAATAGTAATGACGGTAATTATCGTTAATTATCGTGATTAATTAGTAATCGGGTAGTAAAGGGTAATAAAATTATATAATAATAATATAAAATGACCCCAACATGTGTCCAAATCGTCTTTTATGAGTCATGGACGACCATGGGAAGCTTTTTACCAAACTTGAGGGCCCATGAAGTCACATGGGTGTAATAGTGACAAATATGACATTATTTTTTTCAAAGAAGAGAAATATAACAAAGGTTTGTATATCCTAAGTAAAACAATTTTAATTTTGTTTAAATAAATTATCTCTTAAGCTATAAACATTAATTGGAAAGATAAAAATATTTCCTATATCATGGTATTTTTTTTATAATTTTTAGACATTAAATAAAAAAATTTATTTATGACACCATGATGATGTAGTGATTACCTCATTAATGAACGATCTAAATAAAATGAAAAGATAAGGTAACATCTAAGAGATAAAATTGTCTAAAACCTATTTTATGGGTGGATTTCAAACCCGTATGACATTATCCTCGAAATATATCATTATGGGACCTTTAAAATCCGAAATCCATTTTATAATACAGTAACATTTCAAGACATTCCAAAAGTGACCCTCCTCCCTCTTATAAAAGGCCCCCACCTCTACCCCTTTCCCACACCTATAAAGCACTTGAATCGTCCAAAATATGCTCATATTATCTATCCAAATCCGTCTCTTACTCCTAGAAGACTCACATTGGCCAGAAGTCTTTCGACAGAAGCCTTTGTCTCAAATCAAAAAGAGTTACCCGATTTAGAGGTAATGTCTTCTGTAAAGATTCTTTCTTTTATTTTCCCTCTTCTATCACCACTATCTTATAATTATTTGATCACATAATTACACCAGTATCCTAAATATACTAATATTTTTTCATGACAAGGATTATACCTACACTTACACACACCTCCGTCTAATGGTTATGGAACCTATTGTTTCTGTGGGTGGCGAATTACTGCCTCACGAAACGATGATTATTCAATCTTCTTTTAACACCTTTAATGGTGGCCATTATGATTTCACTATATTTATATATGATATATGGGGTATTTATTATTTCTATATTCTTCTGAATTTTATTTTTAAATCACATCTGTATGCTTTTCAGGTTGTGGAACTGCGATAATTTCATATGTGGAATTGTGGACTAACGCCCCCTCATGTGATGTGACTTGTTCAAGATAAACATGGAATTTATAAAGAAAGTAATTAGTGAAATTATTTTTCATATATAAAAAATATATTATAATGTAATTATAATATATATATGTCTCATTTAGTTTTAATTCCTTTAATATGACAAAGAAATGAAAGTAGCGTTCAAGCGTACGTACGACCAACCGTCTCCATTAACGGTGCGTTTCATTTTTTATCTACAAATGTTATGGAATAGTAAAAAATGAATATATACTAGATATATATGATATTTAAATCATTTATACCATTCTGGAGATGATGTACTTATAACTACATGGGAAATTCTTTTCTAACAAATTCATTTTTGACTCATATACCAAACATCGACAAAATGTATGATATGAACTCACATAATTAACTAATATAACATGATAATATGTGATATGAATTGAATAATAAACTTTAAAGGAATTACTTAAGAAATTATAAATTTACCTATGATTATTATTCACAAATATAACGGAATGAACAAGACAATTCAGAGTTGAGGTAAGGGGATTTCTTATCTCACTTTTAATTCTGTGAGATTTCCATTGTTCGCCAATTATTTATTTATTGTGGTGTATTTTGTACATAAATTTGATATATATTATCATGATTCTATTTATATTCATGTTATTATGTGATTCATTTGGTTTTTATTATCTTTTGGTCATACGAATCGATTTATTACAATAAGGTAAGGGGTTTTTATCTCGCTATTTATTTCTGTGAGATTCATGCTATATATGTCACTATCTCCATTGAGTGGTGTATGTACATCCCATTATTCTACTATTTGTGTAACATAATTTCTTTTATGGTTATTTACATCAAAGTTTTATAGTTCTTCATTAATGGGGTCTACATTTCGTAAGTTACTCATATCGGTAAGGGAACCTTTCACCCTCCTCTTTTTAAAAGACTTCTTTTTGTTGGGTCTTTTAATTTGCATCTTTTTAATGTTGGGATATGTTATTCTATATCCTTATTGTTGTAAATTATATGTCCAAATGATGAAATACCCCTTCTATCTCTCATCAACTCATTACTTGAATTTTAAAGTGACACCTTTAGGCTATCGAATTTCTGTAACAGAACTTCTTAACCCAATTTAAATTCTTTGGGTTAAACCTATAATTATTGATTATGTCTTACTATGAATATGTTTGGATGACCTATGATTTTTTGAAACTTTATATCCACTTATATTGTGTGGATTTATATTTGTCACACATAATTATGTAATTGATTTATCCTTAATCTAAGTATATCGTCTTTGTACAGGACTTCGTCTCAATCTCCTTTCGTTGAGGCATACTTCAATTTATATACGACCTTCTTTTATTAGTTTCATAATAAACCCTTTTTTACTTTTAATTTCAATAAAAATGAATCTTTTTACATGAATCGTTTTACTAAACGAAAAAGAAATATTTTTGTCTTACGTATGCGGCGACAATGACTTCTCAGCCGCCGTGACCATTATTTGAGTTTCGGCTTCCTCTACAAGACATAACTTTTTAAAAAGAAAAATAAATACCATGTTTTAATTTTCTTTTATTTTGGTATTGAAAATGGTTTTGATAATATTTTGATTATATCAATGTGTTGTAATGATATTTTGTGATTGAAATGTGCAAATGTTATGTTTCTTTTATGCATTTTTTATGTGATACGATTATGTTATGGTTCTTGGGATTTTTTTATGAAGTCGGGTGGTTTCGTGATAAATTAAGTGCGGGTGATCCCGAGATAGCTCTCCAATTCATTGGGTAATGCGAAGGAGTTAAACGCTAATATTTCTTCGAAGATATTTAGGGAATATACTGTGATGGGTATTCCAAATGTAACCATGAGGGTAACTACCTACGTAATAATGTTATTAATGCCTCAAGTTACATTTATATTTTATGATTTATATGTGTATTTCAAAAATCTTATGATTTCCTGGGATATGTTGAAAGGCTTATGTTATGTATATATTGATGATCTAATTTTTTTCTTTCTTTGTGTATCCCTTACTGAGATTTTTATGCTCATCCCATGTTTTTCAAATGTTTCTCACAGGATATAAACTGGAATATGGTCATGGATGGGATCAAGGAAATGTCATGATATATAAAACATGGAACTAGACATGACTCTTTTTTTCAAGAGTTTTTATTTTGTGAAAAAATGGAAACTTAGTAGATGTGGCTACTTTGAAATCATTGAGATGTAATAGTTATGTTCTAATTCTCTAAAACTCTAAACCTGGAAAGATACTCAATGTCAATTATTCATTTAATTCAATATTATGTAATGTTTTAAGGCAGGGTCCTTATAGTTGGTATCAAAGGTCTATTTTGATAACTTTAGAGGTTAGTGTATTCTTTAAGCACAAGTGACATTACCATAATGGTTAGGATTTCATAAAGAGTCATTGTTTTAGATAAAGTGAATGAATTTAAGATAAGATGAATAATTAAACATTAGTATTATATGATTATTTTATTGATACACTGACACTGACCTTTTTGTATTTAGTAAATGTCTAGATATAGCAGGCACCAAAGTAGTAGTGGATGTGAAGAAAACTATGACAGTTTCCTGAACGAGCAACTGAATTATTTGGGAGCTAAAATGAGAACTCTTGTGGTTATTCTCAACCAACTATCTGGAGTCATGATTGACCACCTAAACCTTAGTGACTTTTATACGGCATCATATATGCGAGAAACAAATCCCTATGGAAGTTCAAGTAATCATCATAACAATATGTGTGTTCAAAAACCTATGTGTCAAAGATGTGGAAAGAGACACCTAGGAAAATATTTCAAAGGGACAGAATGATGTTATAGATGTCGAAATTAAGGTCATAAAGCAAGAACCTACCATTGAAAAAGGAAGCATCAATTTGACTCTAGGAAAGGGAAATAAGTTATTTCTGAAGGATCAATTGAATGTTTTAAATGTGGTGTGCATGGTCATTATGCAAACACATGTCCTATGAATAAGTTTTGGGAATGGGATCACTAGGATCGTACAAATATTTTTTTACCAATACCTAATTCCATTCCAATTGAGGATGAAGAAACATATAATGACTAATGAAAGGTATGGATTATTTCTTACCATATGTTTTCCTATAATTGAATCTTAGTATATGATTCCGGATTTTGTTTGTAAGAAATAAGTATTTCAGAATAAGTTGGAAAGGAATGGTTAATAGATCATGAATAATTTTGAATGAGTAAGAAGTCAACATATAAGGGATTCAATAGTTATGGTGAATTTTAGGATGGGGAAATTCTTAAAAGTATTAAGCCTCTTTTGATGATGAGATTACATTATAAGACTTTTTATATTACGTGTAACCCTGATGTTTGATATATGAAAATTTTATTCAAGTAATAATTATCTTTTATTTTGTGGATATAGTTCTAATGAACCATTTTGGTTTATATGATCCTTTAATTTGAGGTAATTACCAGTTAATACATTTTGGGATGAAAAACGAAAGATATTAGATAACCTTTATTGTTAAAATATGGTATCGTTATTTTTAATGAATTTATCTCTTTTTGGGAATTTTATAAAATTATCTTGTTTTTAAAAAGGCACAACACGCAAACCATGTGGCAACCCGTCGCGTCGGACGAAGCTGCGGGAATCGAATCCACAATTAAAGTGTGACTAATATTTATCACCTAACACTGGACAACATGAAGTCCCTGGTTAGTATGACTAATTATTTTTAGTTATATGATCTTATGAATTAGGAATAAGTTGGTTTTTGGGAAATGATTAACCTATCATAGAGGATATGTGATTAGGTTAATTACTTTTCAGTATGAGACTTTAAGAATAACTAATGTTATTTGGAGATAAATTTTAAGATTTACCTTGGAAGACTATGTGATTAAATCCTTCAGAGATTTTGGTTTCAATCTTAGTTTTGATTACATTGAATAATTTTATGTATATCTATTTATTTAATGGTCTTTCTTGAACCTTGGGTTATTTTTTTTTTATTTTGGAGATTAAGGGAAGTTTTTCTTTTTGTAAAATACTATCCTTTTGGGGATTATCTTATCTTTTACTAACAATTTTGGTTTTGGTTAAGGACTAAAGACATGGGAAATAAATAGTTCATCTTTTGTGGATTGCGTGATTCTCAAGAAGTTGATTTTAACGCTCTTAATGTGAACAAGTCATCATAAATACTCATATTTTGGAGAAATATGAGTTTTCGTAAGAAATCTAATAAGAGATGAAAGTCTACATGACAAGTAAGTATGTTTCCTTATGATTTAGTTAATCTCATATATATATTCCTCAATTAAAAACTACTTAAAACAAAAACGTATTCTATTAACTTGTCCTACTAGGTAATCAAATACCGTTTAACCCATCAGAAGTTTGTGAGTCTCTAGTGGTTAACTTTCTCTTAAACATAATTTTTATCACTCTCCATCAGAACCTGACCCTTTTTTTTCTCTTCGATGTCCTTTTTTTCAGGGAATCCTAGTATCTGTTATCTTGGGCGACCTTCGTACTTTTCTTTATTTCTTTTAAAGTGATAGTTTAATGTACTACCTTTTTGATGTGGGGCTTTCAATGATGTTTTCGAGCCCAATTTTAAAATTGTGAGGACGCAATTCCCAAAAATGGGGGGAGGATGTAACATCCCAGATAAATAATGAATATTACATTTTCATATTTATGAATATTTTTGAATAAAATGTTAATATTACTTTAAAGGGAATGCTATGTTCGATGGCGTACCCAGTACGCAACAACGAGTTTCTTTGAAATCTTTTGTTGACACTAATAATATAATAATATTATTTTAAATGGTAGTTAATGGCTAGTCGTTGTAATGGAGGGAATGAATAGAACTAAATGAAAAATGATTATATATGTCTGTTAAATATTTTTACATTTATCCAGTAAAATTTAGATGCTTAAAATAAGAAAAAAATTTGATTTTAAGCATAAATATTCTAATGTTCTTTAAAAGGACGATTAACCACCATTTTAAAAAAATAATTTTCCTATTTTATATGTTATATTTGACAAAATAAAATCCGTTTTTATAATCCGGACATCAAAATTTACTTTGGGTAAATTTTTGTTATTTTTCCTATAAAGTTCAATTTTTAGGAATAATGAAAATGTTGTATTTTAATTCAAAACCTCATTTTAATCTAATTCATTTATATGGTTAGATTATATTTTTAATTGGGTTTAAATTTTAGTTGAAATATATTTTTACCCTTTAATCCAATGGTGGTCATTGTAATTAATTTCACTCTGAAATTGGACATAAACAAGTGTAAATATTTTGAATGATATTGTTTCATAAAAACACGCTATTTGTTTTGACAGTGGGAATTAATAATAAAATTAATTAATGAAACTTATATGTTTTTAATTTGGTAAAATGGATATCATTTTTTAATTTGGAATATAAAATTTATTTTGGATAAATTTTTGGTATTTTTCTGACAAATGATCATTTTTAATGAATTGTGAAAAATACTGCATTTTACTTCAAAACTGCTTTTTCATCAAATTTAATTATATATATAGAGGGTCCTTTTAATTGGTTTTAAAGTTTAATTGAATTATCTTTTTATCACTTAATACAATTTTGTTCATTGGAAGTAATTTCACTTTTCAATTGGATGTAAAAACAAGTCAATCTTATGATAAATTTTTACTTCTTAAAAACTCGTCTTTGGTTGTGACAACGAAAATTATTTTTTAATTAATTACTGCAATTTCTGTGTTTGGAATTTGGTAAAATGGATTCCATATTCAGAATGAGAAGGTCCAAATTATGTAATTAATAATCTTTTATTTTTGGACCTTATGAATAGTAACGACGATAATTATATTTAATTATCATGATTAATTAGTAATCGGGTAGTTAAGGGTAATAAAATAATATCATAATAATATAAAATTACCCCCAAAATGTTTCCAAATCATCTTTTTTGAGTCATTTCCTGCAATGGGAGGATTTTTACCGAACTTGTGGGCCCATGGAGTCACATGGGTGTAATATTGACATTTATGACATTATTATTTTAAAAGAAGAGAAATATAAAAAATGTTTTGTATATCCAAAGTAAAAAAAATTAATTTTTTTTATATAAATGATCCCTTTGTCTATAAATATTAATTGGAATGATAAAAATATTTCCTACATCATGGAATTTGTTTTATAATTTTTATACATAATATAAATTAATTTATTTATGACACCATGATGATGCAGTGATTACCTCATTAATGAACAATTTAAATAAAATGAAAAGATAAGGTAAAATCTAAGAGTTATACAATTGAAAAACCTATTGGAAGGGTGTATTTATAACCCTTGTCTCCTTATCCTAGAAATAGTTTATGTAGGACCTTTAAAATCTAGAAACCATTTTATAGTAAAGTAACATTTCAAGACTTTCCAAAAGTGACCCTCCTCCCCCTTATAAAAGGCACCCACCTCTACCCCCTTACCCACACCTTTCAAGCCCTTTGATCATCCAAAATCTGGTCATATTATCTCTACATACCCCTCTCTTACTTCTAGAAGCCTCACTTTTGGATGAAGTCTTTCCAATGAAGCCTTTGGCTCAAACCAAAAAGAGTTACCTGATTTAGAGGTAATGTCTTCTCTCGAGTTTATTTCTTTTATTTTCCTTCTTCACTCACCGCTATCTTATTATTATTTGATCCCATAATAACAATAGTATACTCAATATACTAGTATTTTTTTATGATAATTATTATACTTACACTTACACACGCCTACGTCTAATGGTTAAAGACCATACTGTTCTTGTGGGTGGTGAATTACTGCCTCATGGAACGATGATTGTTCAATCTACTTTAAACAACTTTAATGGTGGAAATTATGATGTCACTATATTTATATATTTTATATATGGTATTTATATTTTTATATTCCTATGATTTTTATTTTCAAATCACATCGTTATGCTTTTCATGTTGTGGAACTACGATAATTTCATCTGAGGAAGTGTGGACTACCGCCCCCTCAAGTGATGTGACTCGTTCATGAGAAACATGGAATTTATAAATAATGTAGTTTATGAACTTATGTTACCTATATAACATATATATTATACTGTAATTATAATATATATATATATATATATATATGTCTCATTTAGTTTTAATTCCTTTAAGATGACAAAGAAATGAAAGTAGCCATCATGCGTACGTACGGCCGACCGTCTCCATTGACGGAGAATTTAATTTTTAATCTAAAAATGTTATGGAATAGTATAAAATTAATATATACTGGATATATATGATATTTAAATCATTAATTCCATTCTGGAGATGATGTTCTTATAACTACATGGGAAATTCTTTTCAAACAAGTGCATTTTTGACTCATGTACCGAACATCGACAAAAAATATGATAAGAACTGACATAATTAACTAATTTTTATAACATGATAATATGTGATATGAATTCAATAATAAACTTTAAATATTGTCATTAAGCAATTATAAATTGACCTAGGTTTATTATTAAGGAATATAAAGAAATGAACAAGACAAGTCAGACTTGAGGTAAGGGGATTTCTTATCTCACATTTAATTCCGTTAGATTTCTATTGTTCGCCAATTATTTATTTCATGTGGTGTATTGTGTACTTCCATTTGATATATATTATCGTGATTCTATTTATATTCATGGTATTATGTGATTTATTTGGTTCTTATTATCTTTTGGTCATACGACTCGATTTATTAATATGAGGTTAGGGGTTTCTATCTCACTATTTATTCTCGTGATATTCATGATATATATGTCACTATCTACTATGAGTGGTGTCTGTACTTCCCATTACTCTAATATTTGTGAAATATAATTTCATTTATGTGTATTTACATCAACTTTGTATTGTCCTTCTTTCATGGGGTGTAAGTTTCGAAAGTTACCCCGATTGGTAAGGGAACCTTTCACCCTCCACTTTTTAAAATACTTAATTTTGTTAGGTCTTTTAATATACATATTATTAATGTTGGGATATGTTCTTATATATCCTTATTTATTTAAATTTTATTTCCATGTGACGAGATACCCTCTTTATCTCTCATCACCTCATTTTCTGAATTTTAAAGTGATGCTGTTAGGTTGTCAAATTTCTGTAAGAGAACTTCTTAACCCAATTTAAATTCTTTAGGTTAAACCTCTACTTATTGATTATGTCATACTATAAATATCTGTGGATGACCTCTGATTGTTTTACACTTAATATCCATTTATATTGGGTGTTTTTATATTTTTTAGACATAATTATGTAATTGATTTTTCCTTAATCTAAGGATCCCATCTTTGTACGGGACTTCGTCTCAATCTACTTTCGTTAAGGCATACTTCAATTTATATATTACCTTCTTGTAGTAGTTGTATAATAAACCCTTTTGAATTTTAAATTCCTTCAAAATGAATCTTTTCACATGAATCGTTTACTAAATGAAAAAAGGAATGTTTTTGCCTTATTTATGTGGCAACAACAACTTCTCCGCCGTCGTGACCATTATTTGAGTTTTGGGTTCCTCTACAAGCCACAACATTTTTTTAAAGAAAAATAAATACCATGTTTTAATTTTCTTTTATTTTGGTATTTAAAATGGTTTTGATAATGTTTTGACTATATCAATGTGTTGTGTTGATATCTTGTGATTTAAATGTGGAAATGTTATGTTTCCATTATGCATGTTTTATGTGATATGATTATGTTATGGTTCATGGGAATTGTTTCTAAATTTGGGTGGTCCTGTGATAAACTAAGGGTGGGTGAGCCCAAGATAGCTCTATAATGCATTCGTTAATGTGAAGGAGTTAAACTCTAAGGTTTTTATGAAGGGATTTAGAGAATATACTGTGATTGGAATTCCAAACGTAACCATGAGGGTTACTTCCAACGTAAGAATGTTATGAATGCCTCAATTTACCTTTATTTTTTATGATTTATATGTGTATTTCACAAATATTATGACTTCATGGGATATGTTAAAAATCTTATGTTATGTATATATTGATGATCTAATGTTTTCTTTCTTTGTGTATCCCTTAATATGCTTTTTATGCTTATCCCATGTTTTGGAAATTTTTTTCACAGGACATAAAGTGGAATAGGCTAAAGGATGGGATCAAGGAAATGTCATACTGTCTAAAAATGGAACTAGACATGGCTCTTTTTTTCAAGAGTTTTAATTTTGTGAAAAAATGGAAACTGAGTAGATGTTTCTACTTTGTAATCATTGAGATGTAATAGTTATGTCTTAATTCTTTAGAACTCTAAACCTGAAAAGATCCTCATTGTGAAGTATTCATTTAATTCATGATTATGTAATTTTTTAAGGCCAAGTCCTTATATCAGATACATGGTATTCCTTCACATATCATCGAGGAATAGAGTTTTGAGATTTTGGAAGAAGGGAAATCTTATTCCAAGGTACATCGACCATTTTGAAATCCTTGATCACATTGGAGTAGTGACCTATCGACTAGCACTCCCACCAAACCTATCTCAAGTACATGATTTATTCCATGTATCACTCTTGAGGAAGTACATACCTGACCCAATGCATGTAATCAATCTAGAGGTTGCACGATTGCAAAATGACCTCTCTTATGAAGATAAGTTGATGAAGATCTTAGATCATAGGGAAATAGTTCTACGAATTAAGACAATGCCTGTTGTCAAGGTATTGTGGTGAAACAACAAGTTTGAAGAAGAAATGTGGGAATCAGTGTAAGTGATAAAGGGGAGTTGCATTCATCTATTTTTGTGTGTGAAAAGGAAATTTCGAGGGTGAAATTTATTAAGGGGGGAAGATTGTAACGACACAAAGTTTTATTAATGAAAATTCTTATTGATCAAAATAAATGTATTATTTTGTAAAATTTTTATATAACATATGAGATTACTTGGCTTTGTATCACTGGATTTTAAAATATCGTTATAAATTGTTTCCATTGCTAAAATAGTTGTTGAATAGTGATCACATGATTTGTATAAATATAGGTATTTAACAAATACATTTTACTCAGACAAAGGAAGTGATGGCCTCATCCAGTAGAATTGCACCGTACAAATCCAATTTGTCGGAGCATGGAAAGGAGGTGGTGCCACTAGGCCCCTCTCTTAACCAAGCCAAATCTGAGCAGCAATGTGTTAATCTTGAATAGAATTCCCTACAGGAGACATGGATGTTAATAGAGACTACCACCTGAGTGATGTTATACAAGCCACCCCAAAAGTATGTCACCATCTCACACCATACCCTTATTTCTTATGCGAGTGCCAAAAGGGGTTATTTAACGAGAACCTAGAACTTTGATTATGTTAATTATTTCTGTATAGAAAATATACATTTATTATATTATTATTACGTTATAAATGGTTTTTAAAGCACAAATTGTATTTTTAGATAATATTCAATTAAGAAGTCTATTTTAATAAATTAATGGATTTTTTAATTAAATAATATTTTAATAAAATAGTATTACTAAATCACTTTTTATTAAATATAAATGATAATATAAGTTTTATGAATACAATTGTAATTTTTATTGAGGTTTGAAATACATTTTTATTAGAACCCATGAATTTTTGATAAATGCCAGTTTTTATTTAAAAAGTAAAAATTCACCTATTTAGAAAATTATTTACATAAAAGGAATAGTATTTTTCTATTAATGATGTCAAAATTATCTAACAGTGAGTTTTTCATAATTTTTTGAGACAGTCGAATTTTTGGGTAAGAATTAAATATCGTTTAAATATATAATGTGTTTTATGACATAATAATGACCTGATAGTGATGTAATAAAATACTATACATGTATTTTCTTTCAATATAAGTTTTAAATTTAAAATAATGTGATATTGTATTTTTTTGATTAATTTTATGGTGCCTTACAGGACCCTCCAAGACATATAGAACATTTTAACTTTTAAAATGATTTCCTTGAGATTATGAATCACATCCAAATAAGCAAGCCTAATATTTTAAGAATTTCGACCATTGTCCATATAAAATAATGTTTTCCAATACCCTTTCGAAAAAACCATGGGTTTTGTTTTGATTTTAAATATTTAGTTATATACATTCCAAAACCTAAGTCTGTGAAATATTAAAGAATTCCCCTCTCTTTTCCTATATAAACCCTCCCAATCTCTCACTTCTCTGCACTCAAAACCCTTAGATCATGTCCCTACTCTATACTCCTATATCTATTATCCTCTAAAGGCACCCTAATCTCCCATGAAGACTCTCTCAAGCCTCTCCAAAGTCTTTTGATCACACGTCCATGTAAGAGATTTCTTCCATTCTCATTTTTCCAAGTTTCTTTATGTTATTATACCCATTTATTTTCAATTACAATTGTTGGAGTATGATTTTTCACCTCCCCCATACTGTGCTAATTATTTTTAAATTATGAGAGACCTATTTATCTATCATTAATGCCTCCTATGTACACCTGTTACAATGCTAAAATTCTGTAAAGGTTTTCTCTCTTCTTATTTGCATTAAAAAAAATATTTTATATTATGCATCTAAATTCAATTAAACAAGTTGTGATTTTATTTTCAATGAACCCATTACTATTCATTTCATGTATAAATGATTATATACCCATTTCTCTCTAATCAACAAGTTTTACGATTTCAATTTAACGTCGTTATGCTACCGAAGTTACACTGAACTTTACATGCCAAAATCATCATATAAGTAAATACCATACCCATTTATCTATCAAGGGTATTCACCTTTATAAACATGTATTTTTTGATTGAGTACATACATTTTTTTATTCCTCCACTCTTATTATTGGAATAAATTATGAATTTTATTGAATCAATGTTGTATGATCTATGACATACACTTATGCATGAAATGAAATGATTAAGAAGGGTGCACCCTAATAGCTCTCCAATGTATTGGGTAAAGGCTATAATCATGATAAATGAAGTGAAATGAGGGTTTACTCATGATAATTCAAGTGCAGTGAGGGTTTACTAATGATCCATCTGCAATGATCCTTGGATCATTCTAATATCTTGTTATATTTTGATGCCACATTTCCATGTTATAATAATCCTTCTATATCTTGCCTTTATGTTCATGTTTCTCTTATTATCAATTGATATGCCTATATACTAACATGTATTGTATTATTCATTTTATTCCATGTTTACTCCCTTACTGAGCTTTATATCTCCCCCTTTTCATATGAATATCCTCAGTTTATCCCATGCAATGTTAAGTGTGAAGGAATGTGTGTGGTCATGTAAAAGAAGTTTACAATAAAGATTTGTATTTCTTATTTTAAGTTGTTATGTAATGTTCCTCAGAAAAAAATACACTAGGATTCTTGATATTTTATGTTTTATCAAGTGAATATTTTATGTAATAAATTATGTTAAAGTGTGAAATAAATAATAGGGTTATTATAATATTAGTGGATCTTAAGAAAGTGTCAGTTGTTATGTTTTATGAGAATTACATGATTAAAATTGAGATCTTCAATTACTTAGTCATTATTGGTTGTTATCATCAATTCATTAATGAATTACCTTTCCAATTATTATTTATGATGGTGTTGAATATAAAAATATTGATGTTTTAATGGGATAATATGAGAGATGTTACTTTTTTTGGGATAAATATGAGATTCACCTCAACACCTATTATCATTCAACCATAGCCAAGGAAATGCTAAGTGTTTTATTACAATTATTTCATAATGGTTTTTGGTTGTTCATTTATATATGATGGATGGGTGGTGGCATATAGTTATCGGTATTTTAGGAAGCATGAGAAGAATCACACTATTCGTCATATTAATTTATTCATTATTGTTTGTTCACTTAAGTATGTGAATTTTTATTTTTTAGTAATAAATTTTTTTATAAACCACCATAGAAGTTCAGAATATATATTTTCTAGTTGGTATTTAAAATTATATCTGATGATATGGGTCATATGTCTTCTATAATTTTATTTTAAAATGATATATACATTGGAAAAATGAAATATTATTACTGATGATTTATACATGAAGTCTTCGGTGGATTTAGGTCATGAATTTAAGGATGAGTGAAAACTTATATCACTATTCCTTGAGTTAAACATGGTTTACCAGATGAAGAAGGTTATGGATTTAGTTCATGAATTGAAGGATGAGTGATAACTTATATCACAATTCACTTAGTTAATATATTGTGTACCATATGAGGAAGGTTATATTTCCTTTTTACCATTAACCATCACATCATATTTTATAGAGTTAGTGAAATAGAATTTGTGATAAGATTTTGAGTGCTAGGTTTTTCATGAAAGAATACATAGTAGGGAGTATATGCTCAGATCATCTCTTGATAGTGATTAGCTCTTATTTATCCATGGGTAAATTTATATTTTATAGAGTTTATGAGTAGAATTGATGATGTTTTTTACTATTTCATTGTGTGAATTTTATCCTAGTATATTGGTGATGTACCATGGTTTATTATGATGCTTTTAGTTTCTTGGTATGAAATGAGACATGTTTATATTAATTTAATGATTTATTATCTATCAAAGTGTAAATTTTGAACATCATGAACCCATGAGAATGATGTAGTCATTAGATATTATAGATTTTAATTTTTTCATGTTGGATTTCCCAATAGCATTAAAAGTAAAGGGTTTGTTATTATTGATTATTTTACCTATGTTTTATTTTTTCCTCTAATTAGAGAGACTTGTCAAGTTAATGAACTTAAGAGGCATTAGGTTTAAGAAATAGAGAGTCTTCATTCCATAAATAATAGTATTATATTTAATCATTATATTTTTTTCACATATATATTTTGGAATATATTTTAAAAAAGCACTGGTAATCAGGTGATGTTAAACAAGACTTATCATCCAAATATAGATGAACAATAGAAAAACACTATTCTAATTCTTGAAGATATACTTCATGTCTATAACCTTCATTTTGGGGGTTTTTGGGAAGGCCATGTATTTTTAATAAAAAAATTATTATTAGATTCAAAGAATTTATTTAGATGAATCTATTTGGGGAATTATATGGGAGGTTGTATTGATCGCCCTTACATTGGATTTAATTAAGAGAAGCATCTTTCTTTGTGCTGAGAATTGCAAAAGAGAATTATAAATAGGAAGATATTATTATGAAAAGTTTTTATACCCTCCATAGTAATATTAAGTCATATTATGACTAACGGTGTAAACCACTTGAGCATTATGATCAAGATTATATCATTCTTCATGTCTTTTCATGATTGGTACATCGATGATTGGGCACAAAATATAATTTTTTCACATTTTTTCATCCATTTCAAATTATAGAGAGTATGAGAGATTATTATATTCCATTTGTTATTACATTTGAATATATTATAATACTTGATTTAATTCATATATCATGGATGATGAAGTACAAAATTGGATCTATATTATATTCTTCTTATTATGATATAGAGTTTGAGTCGGATTTTATTTTATAAAGATACTAGTGAATATTGTTTATCCTGATGAGAATATATTTTTAGGAAAATTCATAACACTTATATGTCTTATATGGTATTGCAGACATGTACAAGAAGGTACTTGGGAGTGATAAGAAAAAACAATATCCCAATGGTTAGAGTTTTTTATTAGAGATTCTTTATGATAGTTCTTGCGAATGAGAAGACCAATATTGTAGAGTTATAATACCATTAATAATGAGGTATGTGTAAAATTTTAATCTTTTTTTCAATTTATGATTTTATTTGGTCTATTTTGAAATTAATTTTACTAATTTTAGTTGAAATTAGTTTAATATAGGGAAGGTATTGAGGTATATTTGTTAAAATATTTTCTTAAGGGCTACTAGGTACCTAGTGCTATTGTACCAGGTACCTATAAGAATAATCAGAGAAATATAATTGTTAGATCAATCCTCAAGTGACTAGTGGGTAGAATATATGTTGCTTATGTCTAGGAATAGAGTGGTTTATGGATACTAGGTGGTCAATGGATTGTCATATGGTACCCAATAGGCTCATAGGGTATTTTTTTAATTGTAGTATTTAGGAATTTTTTATCATGTATTTTTGGATTTAATCCAAATATTTCCATTTATGGGGAAAACTTTTGATGGAGTACTTCTATATAATCTCTCAATTTTCCTCCCTGTCTTCTTAGAGTGATTGAGCCTTCAATTTTTGGAATATTTTTAATCTATTGGTGTTATTTTACTAATATTGATAAGAGATCTGAAAGCTTGATCATTTTTTGTGAATTCGTCATGGATTGATGTTTCCACATTATAAACTTCTTATGTTCTTCTATTTTAGAAAATTTAGAGATTTATTATAATATAATAAGGATTAATACTTTTTGGTTAGTGTGATTCATTTTATAAGTGTGAATTAGGTGGCCTATTTTATTATTTTTAAATTTATTGTTCGATTAGATATGAAATGTAAATTTCTTCTGCAATTTATTTTGTGTGTGTGTTTGGTATCATGATAAATTAGTTCAACATATTTAGAATGTTTTTTATGTTTTATGAAGACTTATAAATATTTTATAGATATATTATAATTCTATAAATATAAAATTATAAAGGTAAAAAATGATAAAGTGGGTGAAACATTGAATTGATTTTTAAAATTTATGACACCATTATTCTAGGATTAAATATTGATTTTTTTAATTGAAATATTTGTTTTTGTGGTGTTATTTTGTGTTAAAATTTTATTTTAAAAGACATTAATTCAGACTATTATTATAATAATTAATGTGAATAAATATGATTAGATTTATTGACATTATTGGTGTTTAATTGTTTTTAGAATTGTAAATAGCTTTTTACAAGATAATGGTTATTTTTTTGGCTAAGAATCATTTAAATGTGCTAGGGAAATTACTATTGGGATTTATGGGATTTGATTTGAAAATATTTGTGTTGTAATACAATTTATAAATGCATTAAATTACTTTTATACATGTGTAATGGGCTGATCAAGGAGATAATATATAGTTAATTGTGATTAATTACAAAATTTAAACATACGGGGTGAAAATTTTTGACTTTTAGATAAGATATTCTTACTAGAATTTTTATATTGACACTTAAAATGTTTACATTGGAATTCAGTGTCTGATCAAGTAACTAAAATATAAATGAGTTCATTTTTTAAGTTAATTATGGAGAATATTATGGATTTTTGTGAATTTAACCCATTTTTGGGGATTTATGATATCCCTTTTTTGTTATGAAATGTCCATGTGTAGCATTAAGTAATCCTATAACTGTTGATAAAGGAATGTGATTCATGGGTTTAAGATGAGCCTAATTCTCATCTCATGGTTTATTATATACTATGTTTTGGTATAAATCTTATATGTATTTGGATAAATTATTCTATGATTGAAATCAGGGGTTCATTATACATTAGTCAGACCAAGTATAAGGTTACATAGGTGACATAGTAAGCATCTAGTAATTTAATTTTCATGCAATAAATTTTATTTATAATTATTAATATCTTTTTATCTTTAATATATGATCATATTAAACTAAAATGTATGTTTGGGGTTTTTTGTGATTCTATTTAGAATTTATTTCTATCCCCCTATATGTAAACTCCTTCTCTGTGTGTGTGTATTATATGCATGATGTTTCATCTAAAGGAAATAGGGCTTAGAAGCTTGAATATTTTGTTTGGAGACATCATAGAGCTATTTTTCATATACATTTACAGTTATGACGAGGGTCTATAAACATCTTAAATAACTACTTATTTAAATTGTATTGTTAATTTTGTGGTACTTAATATTTATTTTTCAGTCTAGTTTTGAGGTATGATACATATTTAAAATTATAGGATGTTATCTTTAATTCATTGAGAAATTAATGATTTATTTCTTACTAATTATTAAAATTATAAAATTATTATTTTTATTTTTATTTATAATGGACCATTATAGGGTAAATTTCTTCCTACGTGATATTTATAAAACCTTGATTCGTGTTACTAACCTCTATTAATCAAGGAGTGAACTTGAGGTCATGTAACACTTTACCTTTAGGGAATAGTTACTCCAAGG
Source organism: Viscum album (assembly GCA_963277665.1). Taxonomy (NCBI): domain Eukaryota; kingdom Viridiplantae; phylum Streptophyta; class Magnoliopsida; order Santalales; family Viscaceae; genus Viscum; species Viscum album. The sequence goes on along the minus strand of OY728129.1, from coordinate 38,641,340 downwards.
TGGGATGTTACAATAATTTTCATCATCATTAGTGGAATTCATGTATCCATAGCTCAATTAATTTTCATATATTAGGATCATCATCATGACCACCATCCTTGAGGCAATTGATACATCACATAACATGAAAAAATAGGAATATCAATCAAAATAACAATAAATGTTGTTCAAATTCCAAATAATAACCCTTGATAATAAGTGTATTGCAACTCATGTGTAATAAATCATGATGTATGTATGTACTAGGCCTTTAAGTTATAACATCCCATTATTATGATATGTATCACTTGATATATCTCTTATCACCAACCACATGGAACTCTACCCCTAGGATCGTTAACGTTCATCATTTAAATATATAATTTATTAACCTATATAATTTAATCAATTTCCATCACATAATCCACCCCTAGTATGGTAACTTATCCATGTGACTCATCACTAACTCTTCTTATATACTATTATAAAGGTGAAATGGCCCTAAACCAATCAAATCACTAACACACCATTGGAGGGACTCCATTAATATGTATTCTGGGACCATGAGGCTATTCAGGATCAACCCAATTAAATACCATAGGTTATTGATCTTATAAACATCATATCCTATACTGTTTCTTGAGAAATCCCAGATTAGATCACTATAAGCCCAACAGACTTATCAATGCACTATATCACCTCATACAAGTTGTCAGTATGAAACTAGAGTATTTTTATAATAATAGACACCCAATATGTAATCTATTTCCACTTACCCATTCTTTCTAGGTACTCAAAGTCATAGAGCTACTACACCCTCAAGAGAACATGTGTGGGACCACTCCAATGGTTATACTGGATCAAACCTATTTACCTTTTACCCTCTTAATCCCATTTTTTAAAACATGAGTTGACCATTCCAATTAACCAAAAATTGAACATCAGATAATACAATAAATTTCATATAAATAAGTTAAAATTATGAACCATCTACTATGTACTAGAGCTTTCAATTATCACAATGATTTCTCCAACACTAGCCAGACTCATTCAACCATCATCCTTGTTCCCAAGACAATAACTCTTCCAAATGATCAAAAATTAATTATTGAACATTTATACCTAATATAAAATTTAATTAATAATTAGTTTAAGTAGATATATATAGTAAAACACACCAAACAACATACACACATTTAAATACCTTACATCAAAAGGTTGACAATTCCTATTATGCACCATAGCCTATGACATTGAAAATATTAAATTTCACAAGATACTTTATTAACTAATTTCATTTTAAGCTTGTAAAAATATAGGTATAAATAATATTGTCACATACCCCCACTAAACATGAATGAAATCATGTGAAAATTTCATTTTAAAACCTCCTCTATGAATCATAAGAAAAAGATCCATCATATCACTACAATTCCAACAATATATGGTGGAATTATGGACTAAATCCTCAATTGTTTACCCTTTAATATGAAAAAATGAGTTAGAGAAAGATATAAGGGTTCAATAGGGTAGATCACTATTTGAAATTTCCTTAGAAACTCATCCAGATTCACCCCCATAAAAGGAACGAAAAGGGTGGAAGGGGTATGTGAATAGCTGGATGAATGGACCTACCTAAATACCCCCTTGATTTCTTAAATTTTAAATGGATAACCATTAAATTATATTTTTTACTTCTATTTATAAAAAGATATCTAGTATTTCTGGGTACCTAATACACCCTCATTGTGTACCAACTAGACACCATGGGATCTCCCTTGTTCTAGATACCCCACTAATTACTCGGTACACTACCACCAAATATCTAGTAGTAGATAAAATTATTTTAACACCCACCTAGTCACTTAAGTTTCTTAATAAACCACCATTGTGTACCTAGTGGTATTATTTCAACATTATTCAATATATAATTCCTTGGATTTATTAATCAAACCCTAAAAAACATCACCAATACACCTAGTATATACAGAATCACATTTTAAATGATAAACAATACTTTAAATCCCCTTTGAATTCATAAATTCTAAAAACACCCTTTATAATAGTGCAAATGAATTATTGTTTATCTCTATTTTCACTAATAGACAATGGTGAGGGTTATAATATCCTATATCATTATTTTTTAGAAAATATATGGTATTATAGACTAGTTTAAACATCCCCATAATATTATTATGGATAGTTTGATGAATTTTAATAAAATTATTACTCTTCTATAATATCCAAGATTTATTCAATATATTATTACATTCTTTTAATGTTATAAGTATCATAATGTTTGACCCATTTGGTAAATGGTTTCTTGACCTATGACAAAGAGATATAATAACTAACGTATACCTACACCTCTCATCACAAAAAATGGTAGCCTTGTATCACCTATATGTTGATCTTATAGGATCATAAGAGTAATTGGTTTTCTACAAGTGGGAATGAGTTTTAGTTTATAAAGTAGAACCTACTATTTTCACTATCTTCCATAGGTAGATTTATCAGATGATGATCCAATCTAATTTAGAGTTTAAAAAAGGTTATAATCAATGATTTAAACTGTCTTTATCATGCATAGTGGAAATATAAACCTATAAAACAAGTCAGGTAAAAATTTTAAAGTGGGAAAGGAAAAACTACATAACCATATGAAAAAATATATATGATTTAAACTTTATAATTAATAGATTTATAACATATACTTTATGTATCCACTTTTTTATCCAAAATATAATGTCAACTCTTCCATGAAGAAGGAATCCATTAATACAATGATCAAAAGAACGTCTATTTCCCAAGCCTTGGGAACCCACAATATGAAATATTATAACAACCTCTACCTTTCTATCCATTGAATCCATAAATTAAACATAATATTGGATAGATTATTAAAAACACAATAGATCTTATGGTACTTACATTTATCTCAGTTATTCCTTAATATAAAAAGTCTCTAATGATTACAGTGGAGTGTATGAGTTACAAGACATTACAAAATATTTGAAGTATCTTTAGATATATAGTGAGCAAAAAACCTTCCTCCTAAAATTTTTATTTTATTTATAAGAATTTCTTCAATTGATATATTCTGAATTTCTTGAAATTGGTTGTAATGATTTCTAATGAACTCAATGTTTTCATAAAAGGTTCAGGGTATCTTCTTCTAATGGTAGTCTCGGTGACACTATTAAAATGATTATTAATTTTTTTAGAGATAATTATCCTCATCCATTCTATGGAATAAATTTTCTTTTTTGGAAAAATAGAATTTTTTGATATATTTTATTGATATTCATTAAAAAAGCAAAATTTCATTTTTATGATGTTTTTGGGTTGTATTTTTACAAATTTTTCTGATAAAATTTGTTATACTTCAAAAAATAAAATTTTAAAAATATTAGTCTGATGTAGTTTGTAATCATATTTATAAAATTTATACATCCTATTATATAAACACTATGTATTGTAAATAAATGTTTCAATATTTGGTAAAATGATTTTTCTAAAAGACATTCTAAAACTATGGAACTATAAATGTCAGTAAAATAAATCATTTGAGAATATTTATTTGGATTTTTAAATCTAATGTTACAAAGTGTTTAATGGGAACTTTCCAATTAATAATATCCCCATTTTTTAAAAGAAAAAACAAAAAGGTTTAATGATACAACTGATGTTGAAACATAATATACATACACCCCATGTCTCGTATAATTTTCCTTTTTACCTATCTAGTTATTTTTTCATTCTCCCCCTTTTTATTAGTTTTTAGTATCTTCTATCAAGACCTTTCCAAAGATTTAGAAATTATATTCAAAATTTCTCAACCTTTCTCACCCTTTGTGATTTTTAAAAATAAGTATTTATAGGATTTAAACACTCTACCAAAAATGTTAGGGAAATAAATTCTTTAAGAAATAAAGAAAATAATTTCATTCAAAAAAATGTAAGATATATATTCAACCATATGTATTCGAAGAAAATTTAAACAAATTAATTAGAAACATCGATCCTAAAATATTGAGGAGATAATATTTCATATAATATGTTTGAGTTATTACAAAGAAATCAAAAGTTTAAAGAAGAGTATAAATCCTTCTTTATAAGGTTTTTGGTGATCATCTTCATTTTATTCAAATCCTATTGATACTTTTATGAATTGGATAAGGCTTACTTCATAATTGAAACGTCTTCTTCTATTACCAGAAACTTCCTGATTTAATTCTTAGGATTGGATACATCTTATTTAAAATATTAAACTTTTCCACAATCACTCTGGTTATCTTAAAGAAAGATACAATTTTATTAAGATTTAAAACTTCTTCTTCTAAAGCTAGATCATTGCTACTTTGACCATGGTTCAAATAAAATATTGATTTCTGTTTTTATTTTTAAATTCATCTAGAAATTATTCAATATTTTTTCCTTGTTTTTATATTCATTGTCTTGATTCATAACAAATAATTTTATAAAATCTATTACTTTAATGGTGTTAGAGGCATCATCACTGATACTACATGAAATAATTTTCACTGAATTATTTATTGTTTAAATAACATGAATATATTAATCATAATATTTAAGATCTCCTTCAGTTTTTCTGATCTGGAGGACATGTTCCTTAATGTTTTCTGAATTTTATTTTGATCTCACATTGAAATATTTAAATTCTACTTCATTCTTTAAAAATATAGAAATATATTTCAAATTAAATTAATATTAATGTAGATAAATTGTAACACCCCAAGTAAATAAAGAATATGTCATCTTTATATTTATCCATATCTGTGAATCAAATATTAATATTACTTTAAAGGGGATGCTATGCTCGATGGCGTACCCAACACGCAACAATGAGTTTCTTGGGAATCTTACGTTGCACTCTAATAATAAAATAATATTATTTTAAATGGTAGTTAACATGTAGCCGTTGTATTGGCGGGAATGTACATAAATAACTAAAATATGATTATATATGTTTTTAAATGTTTTTACATTTATCCAATAAAAGATAAAGGTTTAAAATACAGAAAGAATTCAATTTTAGGCGTATATGCCCTAGTTTTCACTAAAGGTTCACTTATCGCCTTTTGATGGCGAATTGTCATTAAATATAGTTTTGATAACTCTTATACATTCTTTTGGACCAAATAAAACTCCTCTTTAGAATTGGGACATTAAATTTTACTTTGTGTAAATTTTTGGTTTTTTTGGATAAAGTTCATTTTTTAATGAATAGTGTAAAATGTTGTATTTTAATTCAAAACCTCTTTTTAATATAATTTATTTATATGATTAGATTATCTTTTGAATTGGTTTAAAAGTTAAATTATAAAATATTTTTACCATTAAATCCAATAGTGGTCATTGGAATTAATTTCACTTTGAAATCGGACTTAAACTAGTGTCAATCTTTTGATACTTATTGTTTCATAAAAACACGCTATTTGCTCGGACAACGGGAATTAATTATTAAATTAATTAATGTGACTTATATGTTTTTAATTTTGTAAAATAGACTTCATTTTTGAATTCGGAATATCAAATATATCTTAGAGTGAATTTTTGGTAATTTTCTGAAAAACTTCAATTTTTGATGAATAGTGAAACCACTAAGTGGTACTTATAAAAACTGATTTTCCGTTTAAATGAAATTTTGCCATCATTGTGTTTTGAATTTCAAAAATCCGACATACATGGTTGTCATTAAGAAGTAAAATGTGGTTCAATGGGATAAAAATAATTTTTGGTGAATAGTAACTTATTAAGTTCTTAATCGCGATTAGTGGTAATTAGGGTAGTTTAAGGTATAAATAATGCTTTAATAATATGAAATGACCTATACACATGTCCCAACCTTATTGGTTGTGTCATGGCCGACCAAGACAATCCATGGGTCAACTTGGGGACCCCATGGAGACACTTTGGTTGGGAAATGACATAAATAACTTTTTATTTAATGTAAAAGTAAAAATGACACAAACATTATATGTTTAACTAAAACAATTTTTAAATGGGGTTATACAAGTCATATTTTTTATTATAAATTGTCATTGTAAAGATAAAAAGAGTTCCTACATCATAGTATTTTTTTTATAATTTTTATACATTAAATATATTACATTATTAATGACATAATAATGATGCAGCGATGACATCATTATTTGACGATTTAAATAAAATTGAAAGATAATGTGAAATCTATGAACTATACATGTCCAAAACTTATTGTATGGGTGGATTTAGAACCCTTATCACCTTATCCACGAATTAAATCAATGTGGGACCTTTTAAAACCGAAACACATTTTCCAATAAAGTAATATCTCTTTACTTTCTAAAAGTGCCCCTCCTCTCCTCTTATAAAAGGCCCCCACCTCTACCTCATTTCACACACTCCTCAAGACATTGGCTCGGCCAACCCCTGCCCATTTACTATCTCCACATCCCTCTCCTCATCCTAGAGGATTCCCTTTGGGAAGAATCCTTTCAAAGGAAGCCTTTAGCCTCAAATCAAAAGGAGTTACACTTTTAAAGGTAATTCATTCTCTCTTGTTCATTTGTTTTATTTTGCTTCTCCAACCCTCTAAACTCTTTTTATTTACTTCTTTTGTAACAAAACCAGTATCTTCAATATACTAGGTTGTTGTTATATGATTTATTCGAGCTACACTCTCACACAACTACATCAAATGGTTAAAGAACATACGGTTTCCGTGGATGGCGAAATTCTGCCTCCCGAAACGATGATTGTTCAATACTCATTTAACACCTTCAAAGGTGGCCATTATGATGTCACTATTTTTATATATGATATATAATATGTTTATTTTTTCTTTAAGCTTCTGTCTTTTTCATTTTGGGAATACCTTTATGGTTTCCATTGTGGGTAAACACGATATCTTCATTTAAGGAAGTGCGGACTACCGCCCCCTCAAAGTGATGTGATTCGTTAATGCCATATGTGGGACGTGTAAAGGATGGATTTAAAGTTATTATATATGATGTTATACTAGAATTATGATATACCTCTATATCATTATTATTTCTTTCCATTAAAGTATGAGATATAAATGAAAGTAGCGTTCATGCGTACGTACGGCTTACCGTCCTCATGAACGGTGCATTTCATTTCTTATCCCCAAATGTAATGTACTATTAAAATTATATGTATATAATGGATATATATAATTAATGATACATCTAAATGATGAATATAATTCTGGAATTAAAATATACATACTTCTCATTTAATTTTAATTCCATTAATATGAGAAATAAATGAAAGTAGCGTTCATGCGTACGTACGGCTTACCGTCTCCAGGAACGGTGCATTTCATTTCTTACCTCTAAATGATTATGTAATATTATAAATACATGTATATGCTGGATAGATATTATATATATGATATCCAAATCAGGAATGTCATTCTGGATATAAAGAACCTTTGACCACACGAACAACATGTAATTGTAAGAAGTCCACTTTCGACTTAAGAACCAAATATCGACAAAACAAACATTATTAACTTAACTGGTTACATAATGTTTATAACATGGAAATAAGTGATATAAAAGGAACAATGAACTCTAAAAAGGTTCTTAATAAAGTATAAATTAACTCAATTTTATTATTCAGGATGTTAAAGAACGATCGAGTCAAGTCGGACCCAAGGTAAGGGACTTCGTCTCAATCTCCTTTCTTTGAGGCATATTTCGTTTTATACACAACTTTCTTTTATATGGTGTATAAACCCCTTTGAATTTACTTTTATACAAAAGGAATCTTTTTCTATGAAGCGTTTTACAAAACGACAAAAAGGAATGTTTCTTTTAACGTACGCGGCGAAAACGACCTTTTCCGCCACCGCGAGTATTATTTGGTCTTTGGCTTCCTCAACAAGCCGTAATGTTTTTAGAATAAAATAAATACCATATACTCTTTTATGTATTTTGGTATTGAAAATGGTTTTGAAAAAGGATTCTATTATGTCAATATATTTATGATATATTGTGATTGAAATGTGGAAATGTTATCATTCCTTTATATTGGTTTTATGTTTTATGATTTTATATTGGTACTTGGACATTTTAACGGGTGGTTACATTATAAACCATATGACGGGTGGTGCCGTGAATACCAGGACGGGTGGTTACGTTATAACCTCCAATGCATTGGGTATGGAAGTTGGCCGTATGTCTATTCCATTAAGTATGTATGGAAATTGGCCGTATGGCTATTCCATTAAGTGATATGTGTGGGAGTCGACCGTATGGTTATTCCACTTAAGTATGTTTATGTCCCAAGTTACCTTTATATATGTTATGTGTTCTTTATATGGGTTTTATGGTAATACTTTGGTTACAAAAAGGTATGTAATGATATATAATTCATGAATAGTTTTTACTACTTCATAAAGGTGAAAAGTATTACCTTGATAAAGTATACATGGTTTACTTTTTGTTTTGATAAACTAACAGTTTTTATTCTTTGTGTATCCCTTACTGAGTTTGTATGCTCATCCCAAGTTTTTGAAATGTTTTTCACAGGACTTAGCATGGAATAGGGTCAAGGATGGGATCAAGGGAAAGTCATGCTACCTAAAACATGAAACTAGACATGTTTCTTTTTAAGAATTTTTATTTTATGGAAATTTAGTAGAAGTGACTACTTTGTAATCTTTTGAGATGTAATAGTTATGTCCTAATTCTCTAAAACTCTAAACCTGAAAAGATCCTCAATGTGAATTATTCATTTAATTCAATTTTAAGTAAGGTTTAAGGCTGGGGCCTTATAGTTGGTATCAGAGGTCGGTTTAGACAACTTTAGGGATTAGGGGTTCTTGTGAGACAGATGATTAGTCCCTATATCTATTATTTCAGTTAAATACTTGTTTTAAAACATTTTTTTCAGGTCAAGTAATGTCGGTTACAAATGGAAGGAGAAGGATTTCAAACGACATTCCTATCTCTTCCTGATGACATGCTTGTAATAATTATTGCAAAGTCATCTTCGGATGATTGTGAAACTTTTTCTAGCATACAACTCACTTGCAAGCAGTTGTTTGAGATATCAAACACCTCCACTATACCTCGTTATCATCGCGGATCATGGGTTTTTTTTAGACAAATACTATTTTCACAATATTCTCATATTTTCAAGAAAGGTAAATATTATCAAGGTATTTTCAAATATTTTACCTTATCACAAGAATTTGAAGCATATTATGATTTTAAAAAGGGTTCTGAGGAAGGAGACCCTTGCGCAACCTATTTATATTTGCTTTTACAATATAGTCTCACATCACATAATTATGGTATTTTAAAAGGACCAATAATAGAAAGTTTCAACTCAATTTCGGTCCGACTATTTTATAGAAATCATGTTTTATCAGATGTTTTAGAATTATATGTCATACATGATTATTTTCCAAAACTGTTTTTCTGTGAACACCCATATGACCCATGTTGTACGAGGTGTATTTGGATGGAGGAAGAAAATGATTTTGAAGGATCTCTAAATCATTGTTGTAATGCATGGGACTTATACCTACGTGAACAAGATGACGATGAAACCAAGTGGACGCCATGATCAAGGTATGCTATTATGAGTTTGTGTAAGAAACCTAGAAAGAGTTTAAAGTAAACATGACAAGTAAGTATGTTTCCTTAAGATCAAAAATAAATTCCTCAATAAAAAGTAACTTAAAACAAAAATGTTGTTTATTAACTTTTCTTACTGGGGAATCGAATACCGTTTAACCCATCACAAGTTTGTGATTCTCTCATGGTTAACTTTCTCCTAAACATGTTTTCTATCACTCTCCATCAGAACATGACCCTTTGTTTTCTCCTCCATGTCCATGTTTTCATACTTGGAATCCTAGTATGGGTTAACTTAGGTGACCTTTGTACTTATCTTTCTTTATTTTAAAGTGATTGTTTTACCGATCCTTGTTCCGATGTGGGACTCTCAAGGATGTTTCCAAGCCCAATTTTAAAATTGCGAGGACGCAATTCCCAAAAGGGGGGAAGGATGTAACAACCCAGGTAAATAAAGAATATGTCATCTTTATATTTATCCATATCTGTGAATCAAATATTAATATTACTTTAAAGGGGATGCTATGCTCGATGGCGTACCCAACACGCAACAATGAGTTTCTTGGGAATCTTACGTTGCACTCTAATAATAAAATAGTATTATTTTAAATGGTAGTTAACATGTAGCCGTTGTATTGGTGGGAATGGACATAAATAACTAAAATATGATTGTATATGTTTTTATATGTTTTTACATTTATCCAATAAAAGATAAAGGCTTAAAATACAGAAAGAATTCAATTTTAGGCGTATATGCCCTAGTTTTCACTAAAGGTTCACTTATCGCCTTTTGATGGCGAACTGTCATTAAATATAGTTTTGATAACTCTTATACATTATTTTGGACCAAATAAAACTCCTCTTTAGAATCGGGACATTAAATTTTACTTTGTGTAAATTTTTGGTTTTTTTGGATAAAGTTCATTTTTTAATGAATAGTGTAAAATGTTGTATTTTAATTCAAAACCTCTTTTTAATATAATTTATTAATATGATTAGATTATCTTTTGAATTTGTTTTAAAGTGAAATTAGAAAATATTTTTACCATTAAATCCAATAGTGGTCGTTGGAATTAATTTCACTTTGAAATCAGACTTAAACTAGTGTCAATCTTTTGATACTTATTGTTTCATAAAAACATGCTATTTGCTCTGACAGCGGAAATTAATTATTAAATTAATTAATGTGAATTATATGTTTTGAATTTTGTAAAATAGACTTCATTTGTAAATTCGTAATATAAAATATAGCTTAGGGTGAATTTTTGGTAATTTTCTGAAAAACATCAATTTTTGATGAATAGTGAAACCACTAAGTGGTACTTATAAAAACTGATTTTCCGTTTAAATGAAATTTTTCCATCATTGTGTTTTGAATTTCAAAAATCCGACATACATGGTTGTCATTAAGAAGTAAAATGTGGTTCAATGGGATAAAAATAATTTTTGGTGAATAGCAACTTATTAAGTTCTTAATCGCGATTAGTGGTAATTAGGGTAGTTTAAGGTATAAATAATGCTTTAATAATATGAAATGACCTAGACACATGTCCCAACCTTATTGGTTGTGTCATGGCCGACCATGACAAGCCATGGGTCAACTTGGGGACCCCATGGAGACACTTTGGTTGGGAAATGACATAAATAAATTTTTATTTAATGTAAAAGTAAAAATGACACAAACATGATATGTTTAACTAAAACAATTTTTAAATGGGGTTATACAAGTCAGATTTTTGATGATAAATAGTCATTGGAAATATAAAACGATTTCCTACATCATAGTAGATTTTTTATAATTTTTAGACATTAAATATATTACATTATTTATGACATAATAATGATGCAGCGATGACATCATTATTTGACGATTTAAATAAAATGGAAAGATAATGTGAAATCTATGAACTACACATGTCCAAAACTTATTGGATGGGTGGATTTCGAACCCTTATCACCTTATCCACGAATTATATCATTGTGGGACCTTTTAAAACCGAAACACATTTTCCAATAAAGTAATATCTCTTTACTTTCCAAAAGTGCCCCTCCTCTCCTCTTATAAAAGGCCCCCACCTCTACCTCATTTCACACACTCCTCAAGCCTTTGGCTCGGCCAAACCCTGCCCATTTACTCTCTCCACATCCCTCTCCTCATCCTAGAGGATTCCCTTTGGGAATAATCCTTTCAAAGGAAGCCTTTAGGCTCAAATCAAAATGAGTTACACTTTTAAAGATAATTCATTCTCTCTTGTTCATTTGTATTATTTTGCTTCTCCAACCCTCTAAACTCTTTTTATTTACTTCTTTTGTAACAACACCAGTATCTTCAATAGACTAGGATGTTTTTATAAGATTTATTCGAGCTACACTCTCACAAAACTACATCAAATGGTTAAAGAACATACGGTTTCCATGGATGGCGAAATTTTGCCTCCCGAAACGATGATTGTTCAATACTCATTTAACACCTTAAAAGGTGGCCATTATGATGTCACTATTTTTGTATATGATATATAATATGTTTATGTTTTTATTAAGCTTATGTATTTTTCATTTTGGGCATACCTTTATGGTTTCCATTGTGGGTAAACACGATATCTTCATTTAAGGAAGTGCGGACTACCGCCCCCGCAAAGTGATGTGATTCGTTAATGCCATATGTGGGACGTGTAAAGGATGGATTTAAAGTTATTATATATGATGTTATACTGGAATTATAATATACCTCTATATCATTATTATTTCTTTCCATTAAAGTATGAGATAGAAATGAAAGTAGCGTTCATGCGTACGTACGGCTTACCGTCCTCATGAACGGTGCATTTCATTTCTTATCCCCAAATGTAATGTACTATTAAAAGTATATGTATATAATGGATATATATAATGAATGATACATATAAATGATGAATATAATTCTGGAATTAAAATATACATACCTCTCATTTAATTTTAATTCCATTAATATGAGAAATAAATGAAAGTAGCGTTCATGCGTACGTACGGCTTACCGTCTCCATGAACGGTGCATTTCATTTCTTACCTCTAAATGATTATGTAATATTATAAATACATGTATATGCTGGATATATATGATATATATGATATCCAAATCAGGAATGTCATTCTGGATATAAAGAACCTTTTACCACACGAACAACATGTAATTGTAAGAAGTCTACTTTCGACTTAAGAACCAAATTTCGACAAAACAAATATTATTAACTTAACTGGTTACATAATGTTTATAGCATGGAAATAAGTGATATAAAAGGAATAATGAACTCTTAAAAGGTTCTTAATCAAGTAGAAATTAACTCAAGTTTATTATTCAGGACGTTAAAAAACGATTGAGTCAAGTCGGACCCGAGGTAAGGGACTTCGTCTCAATCTCCTTTCATTGAGGCATATTTCGTTTTATACACAACTTTCTTTTATACGGTGTATAAACCCCTTTGAATTTACTTTTATACAAAAGGAATCTTTTTCTATGAAGCGTTTTAAAAAACAACAAAAAGGAATGCTTTTTTTAACGTACGCGGCGAAAACGACCTTTTCCGCCACCGCGAGTATTATTTGGTCTTTGGCTTCCTCAACAAGCCGTAATGTTTTTAGAATAAAATAAATACCATATACTCCTTTATGTATTTTGTTATTGAAAATGGTTTTGAAAAAGGATTCTATTATGTCAATATATTTATGATATATTGTGATTGAAATGTGTAAATTGTATCATTCCTTTATATTGGTTTTATGTTTTATGATTTTATATTGGTACATGGACATTTTAACGGGTGGTTACGTTATAAACCATATGACGGGTGGTGCCGTGAATACCAGGACGGGTGGTTAAGTTATAACCTCCAATGCATTGGGTATGGAAGTTGGCCGTATGGCTATTCCATTAAGTATGTATGGAAATTGGCCGTATGGCTATTCCATTAAGTGATATGTGTGGGAGTTGACCGTATGGTTATTCCACTTAAGTATGTTTATGTCCCAAGTTACCTTTATATATGTTATGTGTTCTTTATATGGGTTTTCTGGTAATACTTTGGTTACAAAAAGGTAAGTAATGATATATAATTCATGAACAGTTTTTACTACTTCATAAAGGTGAAAAGTATTACCTTGATAAAGTATACATGGTTTACTTTTTGTTTTGATAAACTAACAGTTTTTATTCTTCGTGTATCCCTTACTGAGTTTGTATGCTCATCCCAAGTTTTTGAAATGTTTTTCACAGGACTTAGCATGGAATAGGGTCAAGGATGGGATCAAGGGAAAGTCATGCTACCTAAAACATGAAACTAGACATGTTTCTTTTTAAGAATTTTTATTTTATGGAAATTTAGTAGAAGAGACTACTTTGTTATCTTTTGAGATGTAATAGTTATGTCCTAATTCTCTAAAACTCTAAACCTGAAAAGATCCTCAATGTGAATTATTCATTTAATTCAATTTTAAGTAAGGTTTAAGGATGGGGCCTTATATAAATCATCCCATGTACATAATTACACATTTCATGAATTTCATAAAAATGTTCCATAATTTAATCCTACCAATGAATTAATTCATTGAGATAATTTATTTTTATATCTAAACGTTCAACATTATTTCTTAATGAATAATTCATGGAATATCTTGAAGCACTGGGAATTGAAGTCCCTCGTGGCATCTAAGGTCTTCCTTAATCTCTTCCATTATATTAAGAATTATAAATTTTTGTGAAATTTCCATCACCGCCATCAGATAGAAGATTGTATAATGCTTAGACTTTTGATTGTTGTTCATTTTCTTCTATAGAAACTTACTTATCCAGGTTACTCAATGAAATACTCTTCATATATTTAAAAAATAATTATTTTGAGTAAACTTATAATATTTATTCAAAATACTAATGAAATTTTATGACTTTATTTAATTTTGACTTCTCCTTTATTAATTTATTTCATAAAAGAAGATTTAATTTTTTTCTATTGAAATGATTGATCAATCCCTTACTATTATTTTTTATCTTGTTCTGGAACATCAAGTTTTACAACTTGAACCACATATTTCTTTTGTTTGATTTTATAAATTTATAAAGGATGAAATAAAATTGGAAACGATTTTCCTTTAGTTTGTTCTGAAAAAAATTCTTTTGATAGATCAGATGAAAAATGATCCGTTTGGGTTTCAATTTCCACCCTTGAATTCATTTTATCAAAACAGTTGTAGATATATTTATCAAATTTTTTCTTATCTTTCCTGTTAAACCTTTCCCTCCTTCTTTTCATCCTCTAATTATTTTGAAATAATTTTTATTTAAATCTAAGCCCTAATCATTATCCATCCGAAAGGAAGGATCATCATGTTTCTTGTATTTATTATTTTCCAAAAATTCAATGAAGGATTTATTACAAAAGTTATTTATATTTTTTATTTGTAAATTATATTATTTTTTAACATATTTTATTTTTTCAACTTTCTATTTGAGTTTTTAAACATCAATCACCATTGTAGACTTGTACATTTTTTTTCAAACAGTTTTCCTTCTATCATCTTTTTCAACCTCATTTTGTTATTTTCTCTATTTTTCAACAAACATTATCTAAAATGAATTGAAAATCATCCTCATGTAGTTTATAATTTCCTCCCCAATAATGTAAACATTTTATATCACAGTTTTAGCTTCATTTTTTATATTTTGAACTTCCATGAATTTTAACAAAAGATTATTTAAAAAAATTGGGTATATAAGAATCTTAAACTTTATAAACCCATGTTTCACTACACCAATGACATTGAACATGTACTTCACCTATTTGAATATTCGTATATTACATTGAAAATACAAAAAATACACATTATGTAATTTTAGTGTATCTCTATCTCATTTTCTGGGAAATAGAAAATTTTAAACCCAAATTCTTACTATTCAAGAATCATATGAAAGATGAAAATATTTACTATATTTTTATTTGATTAAAATCGATAAGTTTATATATAAAACTTCTCAAAATATCTAAGTTTTTTAGGTAGCTTATAATTTGAAAAATCTGTTTCTTCTTCCATGGTAATTTTAATGATATAATTTATTTACAAGAAGTTAAATTTTTACAATTTTACAAAAAAACACAAAAGATATATCTTTTAACACATATTTCTTAGTTAATTCTACTAAAATATATATCTCACTTACTAACTCGTGATAATATAAATAAAATTGTTCCTTCTCAAAACCGAGAGACTCCCATCCTTGGAAAATGATAATCAATTTTAATAAAGATACGTTCTTTTTATACAAAGATTTATCTTTTGACATTACTTTGACTACAATCCTATTTGAGAAGTCACTTGAGGAAGCCATATATTTTATCATTCATTCTAAAGAATCATATAAACCATAAAAGATCAAATAGAGGAAAACTGTGGGTCATGATATCTTCATAGAATAATGCAATGATGAATGAGTGGTGAGCCACTAGTCCTTTTATAGGATGAATAAAGTCAATGATTCATCTTCCTCAAATCGACTAATTCTAATTTCATTTACAGAAATGGTTTGAAAAATTCCTAGAATAAATTATAATAAAAATTATAAACTTATTAAACAAAATTTAATACTTATTATAAAATTTTTATCAGTAAATGATTTTGTTTGATGAAAATGTAAAGTTTTTTGTATATTTAATAGGAATAAAGAGCATAAAAATTGAAACAGTTGACATTGTTAAAAAATTTAGTATCTACCATTTCTAGGATATAATTTTTAATTTCTATTTAAAATTTTTATTGTAATATAAACTTCATGTATTTTTTGAAAATTAAATTCAAAATTAACTTGTTTTATAAATTTTTAATAAATTATTTGAAACGTTTATTAAAAAAAACCTCCTGATGGTTTTTTATAAAACCAATTATCTAAATATTCTCTATGGAAAATTTTATCTCAAGAATATAGGGAAAAAGGAAGAAAATTGTTTAGAAAAATTTCAAAGAAGAAATTTTCAAAGCATAAGTAAAATGTGCTCCCCCGTTTTTTTAAAGATTATATTACTATAAGGAGAATGATAAAAAAAAATAGTATATTGAATTTTCATTTTATATTTACCATTCCAAGATTCTGGTTAATATATTTACATCTATCATTATTGATAAGTTTTGTAAAAATATCATGAATTTGTTCTTCCACTATGATAAATTTTAAAATTATATCTACTTTTTATGTTTTATATTGAAGGAAAATGTGTATTTTATCTATGTACTTATATTGGAAGTGAGTTTATGGGTTTTTAATTAATGTTATTTAAATTTTGTTAAAATATATAATTAGAGGTTTCAAAAAAAATAATTCCTAAATTACTGAGTGTGTGTTTCATCCACAACACATGAGCATAAAAACTTTTAGCTACTATATATACATATTCTACAGTGTAAAGTTATAATAATTTTTGTTTCATACATGACCATCAAACTTAAACTGCGCCTTTGAAATTATTATTTCCAAATGTACATTTTATTTTTATTTTTTAACTAGAAAAATTACAATATGAAAAAAAAATTAAATCAAAATCATTTTAAGAAGTATAAAATATAAAAACCTCCATATTTCCCTTAAGATAATGAAAATTTTATTTTAAATGTATAAGATGGGAATCTTTTTTATTTTATTGAAATATCATCAATAAGTATTCAGAAAACATTAAATTGGTCAACCAGCTATAACATATAAGCAACTTGAAATCATTCATCTGAAATTCTTTTGACCAAATGGTTAACTGGATTCATAAAGATAAATAGTTATTTAGGTCTCAATAGGATTACTAATACCTTTATTATTATCAAAAACAAAAAATTTAAGTTAATATATTATATAATTTTTTTGAGATATATACTCTCCTTCTTCTTTCTGACAAATTTAAAAAACAAGGAAAATCATAGATATCCCATCATGGAAATTTCAAACTTAGATTTCATAGCACAAACAAAAGAATTATTATGATATTTTTTAGTCGATCCAAATACAATTTCCTTAATATAAATTCCAACAATGATTTTATCTTTATAAAACATTTTAATAAAAATATTTGGATTGTAAACACCCTGAAAAAACAATTTAACAAAAAACCAGGTAAACTATCATACCAGGCTCATGGGGCCTATTTAAGTCTATTAACATCCTTTATATGTCTAAAAAAATTATCTAGATATTTTTTATTTCCAAAACTACGAGGTTTATATATAAACTTCTTCTTGTATATATCAAAAAATAAATCACACTTCAGATCCATTTTAAAAATACTAAAATTCAGAAATATCAAATATTCTAGAAGTATAATAATAGCTTCAAGTCTGGATATTAGAGGTTAATTTTCTACATATTTTATGCCTTATTTCTGATTATAACCATTTATAAATTGTAAACATTTATTTCTATCCATTATTCTATTTTTATTACAATAATTATGAAAACCCCATTTTACTCCAATTATAGTAATATCTTTGGGACATTCAACTAAAGTCCAATCTTGATTCCTATTTAATTCATTGAGTTTGTCCGATATTTATTTTTTTCCAATATGAATCACCAAAAACCTAATTAAGAGTATTTGGTTTAAATTGTGATAAAAATGCACAATTTTCACATTCATTTATTAAAGAATATTTATATTTAACTGGTTTTCTTATATAAAAAATTATATTATCACATTTATAGTTCCTAATGATATTTCAAATTCATAGGTTTGTAAAATTCAATCCTTTAGTGACAGGTTCAATTTATTTAGGGGTTACAACTTCAGAAAAAATTTGATAATTTGTTCTCTTATGAAAATAATTTTCCAACACGGGTTGAACATAAATTTTTGGAAAAACATCTGATGATGTGGTTTTAGGTTTTTTAAAAAATAAAATTATCAGTTTCATTAAACATTACATCCATTGTTTCTTCAATAATACTTTTCTTTTTATTGAAAACTCTATATTATTCAATATTTATAGAATAACCATGAAAAACTATTTTTCAAATTTTGGATAAAATTTTTTTAAATTTTTTTTAGTATTCAAACTGAACATTTTGTGTCCAAAACGTTGATTCTAGAGAGTTTTGGAATTCTTATTTTCCAATACTCATAACTATTTTTATTAATAAAAGTTCTAAGTAAAAAAATTTTATAGTATAGTAGTATGTAGTAATAGCATCATGCTAAAAATGTTTAACAATTGAGTATTCTCTCAACATTGTTTTAGTAATATCCTAGAGAAATCTATTTCAACTTTTGACTATTTTATTTTACTTATGTGTTCTTGGTGCTGAAATGTCATTTATTATAATTTTTTTTAATAAAAAAGCCTCAAATTTAAAATTTAAAAATTTTCTACCATGATCACTATAAATACTAAATGAAGGTAGTTTTCTATCATTTTTTACAAGGGATACAATGTTTTCAAAACAGAAAAAGTATTTTTAATTTTTACCAAAAAAATATACCCATGTTTATTTAGTGTAATAATCAACTAAAATTTATTCATAATATTTTCCACCAATAATTTCCCTTTTTGTGAGACAAAAAAAATACATGTACACCAATTTTCAAATATCATAAGTTGAAAATTCATTAACATATTTAAAACATGCCATATGTTTATTTCAAAATTGATAAGGATCCCAAACATTAAAATAATTAAACCTAAGAAATGGTAGATATATAATAAGTCCTTTCTTATAATTTTTGGATAAATTTATAACATTACAATGTCCTAATATTCTATTCCAAAATTGAGATTGATCATCTATTACACTAAGGAAAGGTTAATCATGTCTTATTAAGTATTATATGTTTAGTGTGAATACATTCTCATGCTTATTGACAAAAAACATTTACCTTATGAACTCTGAATATTAAATTTTTCATTCCTAATGTTTATAATGTATCCTACATCATATAATTTTCTTATTGTTATAAGTTTGTGTCAGGGCTATCAAAAATAATATATTTTAAATTAATGTATTTCCAAGAAGAACAATATTACCTATACAAAATATTTCTCTTTGAACATTATAACCAAAGGAAACCTTTACACCACTCATTGTTATGTTCTAATAAAAGAATAGTGTATTTCCCATAATATTATGTGATCAAAAACTATCCATGTATCAAATATTATTGTTTTTTTTAATTTTATTTTTTTCTTAAAAATAGAAAACATTATGTTTTTTGATCTTGGGCTTTCTTGGTTCCATCATTATTAGAAAATAATTTTTTGGGAATCCAAATCTATTCAACTCTCTAATGTTGTACAGTTATTAATTCTTTATAAAAATACACTTTATGAATACTTAAGGATTATACATTATTTAAAGAGAAATTAATTTTCAAATTTCCACCACTTTGACATTTTGTATAAAAAGTTCCCTCTTATGAAAAAATATTTTTTAAAAAAATGATTTTTTCTTGAGTAAAATCTATCCAAGAAGTATTTCAACAGTGATTTATTTTTCTATAAATTAGGTCAAAATTGTCCTTTCCATAATTAAATATTAATAAATTCTTATTTATAATAAACTTATCATAATTTATTTTTTGTAACTAAATCCTAATCATCACTAAGTGTATTAGAATTAGATTTATTTATAATCTTAATGTACTATTTAAAATATCTAAAGTAGGTATTTATGTTCTTGAATTTTACTTGGGATTTTTTACCTTAGTATCTTCATGGATTTTAGAAACTATAGAATTTTCTTAAACAAATTTTAACTTCTAGAATCACATTCATAGCTATGTAAGGAATCATATTCTTCATATGAACTATATTATTCTTCTTTTGAAGAATTAGAGTCACATTAATCCTTGGAATCAGGTTAATTTTCATTTAAAGTTAAATTAATAAGGGATTCAGCAGATACCTGAGCCATGTAGAATTAATTTTCATCAGAATACCATCATAAAATCCTAAAATATTTTAATTATAATCACTATTGTAGGAAGAAATATCAATAGAAATATCTCCTCAACTTTCACTCTAGGTTTCAAAATAGGTCAAAATTTTATATCCTTTTACTTAGAAGAATATTTCTTCTCATTTATATGTTTTGAATATTTATTTTACTGGTTTCTAAAATATTCAATTCCTATAATATTTTTAATTCTCTTTAGAATATTTGTAAGTTCATTCATACATTGCTCAGAAGAACTAATTTCTTACTCAAATTTGAATTTATTATTATTAAACTATATTCAAATCTTATTAGCTTATCATTCATTCATAGCATCTATATATGTATAGCTAAAAGTTGCACCATAATTTTTCTTCTTGCCTTTTTCATCATTCCTTTTTAATATTCCCTTATACTACATAAAAGTTACAATCAAATCATCTTGGATAAGATTTATAATATTTCTATTATCAACAATAGTTTTACATTTTTATCCCCATTACCTAGGCATAATATTAATAATTTTCTATAACAAATATTCATCAGTTAAATATTTATCTCTTAGAGGTTTTAAACTATTTAAAACTATCTGGAATCTCTCTTAAAACATTGAAGAAAAATATCCAAGTAAAAAAAAGGCTAATAGTCATCTCTTTACATAGATATTTTTTAATGATATTGGTTGTTTTAAAATGTGTAAATTAAAATTTATTCCAAATAATATTAGCTTTATAACAACGCAAGATTTGAATATAAATATTCATTGTGAATGAACATAAAAAAGTATGAACAACTTTGTAATTCGGTTGATAATCATTTTCCTCATCCTTATAGAAATTAGAAACATATTGATCTAGAATAAAATAATTTCCATTCATCACCAAAAAATTGGTAAATTCTTTTTTTTATTAAAAGACATTATTATATATCTTCATTATTAATAGTCAACACCGTAAATAATTCATGGTCTGCTAGGATTGAGATTCTCATGTTTCCCAACTTTTAAACATTCCATATTTAAAAACCAACATAATCTTTAATATAATACATGTTAGTGTAATAGTTTACAACAAATTAAAAAGTAAAAAAATAATCTCTAATACCACATGTAAGATCATAAGAGTAATTAGTTTACTAAAATAGGGGTTGAAATGTAGTTTAAAAAATAAAAAATATCTTTTCTCTAACCTCCTAATGTAATTTTATCAGATGAAGATTCTATCTTATTCCATGTTTAAAAAATTTTACAATTAGTGATATAAACTTTCTTTATCGTTCACAGGGGAAATATAAAATATTAAAAATTCATAAATAGTTTTTTTTAAATTGTTTATAAAAACTTATAGGAACTTATAACAAACATAAACACATTAAAAATTAGTGTTAAGGAAGTATATAAACAAGAATTTAGGTATCCATAGTTTTTACCAAGAATTAATGGTCTCTCTTTCTTAGAAAAGAAATCCATTGATATAAAAATTGGAACAACGTTTGTTTCCCTAAGGTTTTGAACCCTCGATCAGAAAAATCATAATAACCATTGTATGTTTATCCCCAATATCCCTTGATCAAACACAAAATAAAATAGAAAAGTATTGTCACAAAATATCACATGGAATTTATAATCTTCAAAAAGAATCCATAAGAAAAAAAATCTATAAAGATTACAACAGAGTGCATGAGTTATAAGATTTTACAAGAAGGGTTTTTGTGGAGATTCCTTCTCTCTTGATGATTCCCTAAACCTAATGCCTCATAGCCATGATCTACCCTCTAGATTAGAGGGGGGAGATCCATGATCTCAATATCATAGAAGGTTTAACGTCTTCTTGTCATTCAACAATCCCAAATATCTTCCTTCCTTCCTTAGAATACAGATCTCCCAAAAAGTCACTGTCTACTTCCAGGGAGTTCCTAAACTCCTTATTTCTTCGACGGAGCTCAATGGTGCCACAGATCTATGAAATATTATGCCAGTGGCTCAATTTCATCTTCATAACCCTTTGGAAAATTAGTTTGACCGGTTTGTTTTCAATTCATGTGATCATAAAGAGTGTGTGGTAGTCAGCTTAATTGATAGGAGGCATTTGATTATTCAATTTGAGATGGAAGTTGGCTTGATTATCGCATAGTCTAGATCCCCTAAAAGATGCAATGGAGATCCTTTTTACCTATTTCGATAGAGTCTCAATTTTCACATGTGGCCTAACCCCTTGAAAATTACGACATGGTTGAGTCTCCCTGGTCTTCTACTCTTTTTTCAAAATGCATCCATTTTGTGTTCCATTGGAAACATGATAGGTTAGTATCTGTGCACTGATCATCGGACAAAGGTGTTTTGTCACCCCATATTTCCACGGATTTATGTGGAGATTGATGATGTGAGGCCGCCTATGAACTGGGATTAGATCATAGATGTGAAGGAGTATTGGTGGAAGCAGGATGTCAGATTTGAATCATGGATGCTCTATTGTGTTGGTTGTGGATGATATGGGCATGCAGAAACGGTTTTTCGCACCAAAGTCTTGGATGGGGTTTCACCGGGGGTATTGAGAATGGGTATTGGTGCCTATGATACATCTGGTTCATCTTTTCCATTGATAAATGATTCACTTAGGATTACTTTTCCATAGTGTGATCCTACTGAAGGCTCTCAAGAGCATGCGACTTCCACTGGACATGCAATGGATGATGAGAAATCTCAGGCTGTTGTGGTGTGGGATGCGAAGCATATTGGTCCTGAAATCACATTGCATGGCAATTTATAGAAGGAGATGAAATGAAGGCCCTAGAAACCGATGATTAGGTAGGTTTTTATCACTTAAAGCATGATCTTGGTATTCAAAAGGCAATTACAGTGGAGAATTTTGTGGCATTCTGTTCCTAGCAGCAGAAGCCTATGACTGAGCAGTATTTGGATTTAGTTGTTTCTGACATGGGGGTTTTGGATGCATGTGCTAAAGAGTTTCAAGGGCAGGATAATGATGCTGGAGGTATGATAATCATGGGCTCCATTGGTAATCTCTTTCAAGAACTGCATTATGAGAAGAACTCTCATGCAGAGGAGGATGCTATAAGGAAGGAAGGTGGCAGCTTCCATCCTAATTTCTATTCCCAGTGTAACACCCCAAGATTTCATAGTGTGTTATTTCTTCAAAATAATTCAATAACTTTCACTACACGCAACACCGAGTTAAAGCACACCATGACTTACCAAACAAGCCGTTCAAAAGAGGTTATGAATAGTATTAACTAAATTTTAAACACTATATAATCCTTATAATTTTAGAATCCATATTATGAGTTTCTTAGATATAATGCAAGAACAAATTATTTTTTTTCAGATAAAAGAAGTATTTTTCAAAAATGCACTTTTACGAACTTTAATAGTGATTCCTTTTAAAATCCAATATTTTAAAATTTTATATATTCAATTTGACTAAATAAATTTATTCATTAGAATGGGAACATAAAAAAAATTACAATGTAACACCCTAAGATTCTACGGTACGCTTCTCTTTGAATAATGCGATAGAGTGTGTTGTACGCAACATCGAGTTCTAACACACCACAACCAATCAAACTAGCCGTTATGAATAGTAATACATAATTTTTGAAATTTTATAAATTCTATCTCTCAAAATGGACTTCATTTTTTTATTCGTAATATCGAAATTATCCTTGGGTGAAATTTTGGTACTTTTCGGATAACTTTCATATTTTGATGAATAGTGAAAATTACAAAATTTTAATTAAATAACTACTTTTTAATCCAAATAATTAATATTTATAAATTATGAATTTGAGTGTTTTTAAAGTATATTTAGAATAGATTTTTACCATTTAATTCAATGTTTTTCATTGGACATAATTTCACAATTAAACCAGACATAAACAAGTGTCAATCTTTTGATAGTTATTATCTCTTAAAGACACGCTTTTTGTTTTAACAACGGGAATTAATTTTAAATTAATTTCTGCCACTTCTGTGTTTTGAATTTGGAAAAATGGATTACATATTTGGAATCAGGATTTTCATATTGTGTAAATAGGTAACTTTTATTTTTATACATTTTGAATAATTATTTCGGTAAATATTTTATTTACCATGGTTAAAGGGTAAATCCGGTATATAAGGGTTAAAAAGTAATATTATAATAATAAAAAATTACCCTAAAACGTGTCCTAACCTTATTGGTTGATACATGTCCGTCCATGGAAATCTTTGGGTCTATTTTTGGACCCCATGGAGCCACTTGTAAGTGATAATGACCCTTTATATTAATTAAGTTAAAATGAATACAAAAATGACACACTCATATATCTTTTAGAAAAACAATTTTTACATAGGGTTATATATGTTGGATTTTCGACTATAAAAATTCATTATAAATATAAATATAATTCCTACATAATGATATTTTATTTATAATTTTTAGACATTAAATAATTTAATATATTTATGGCACAATGATGATGCAGTAATTACCATAATAGTGAAAAATTAAAATAATTGATGTTATAAATATCCAAATAAATATAATTGGAGACTTTTACTGAATTAAACTAATTTTATTTGTTAATATGACATATTAGGATTTATTTAATTGTCTTTCTTTGAAGTAATCATTATGTTATGAGTTTCACAAAAATCAATTATTGAATAGTGTCAAAATTGACATAAAAGATTTTTAAAACAAATATTATATTATTAATTGATATTAAATTCCTAAAAATATAAGGTTCGTCCAAGAGACTTATATCATGATATTTGTATCATTAATGGGCCCCTTTGGGGTCGCTTGGATGTATATATTAAGATTATTAACCATATAATATGAAAATACAAAGAGACATTGTAAAAGTGAAACTAATTAACTAAGAGTTAATACTTAAAGATAAGGTTAATATAGTAACCCAAACCTATCTAAATTATACTGGTTGAGTGATTTTCGACCCATACCCACATTAACCTATAAATAATCCACTTTTTAGCCCTTATAAACCGAATATGAATTTATTATAAAATAATATTTCTGGCTTTTCCAAAGGTTCCCCTCACCCATCTTATAAAAGGTCACTCATCCTTATCATTAATTCACACCTTCAAAGGCTTTTGGTTCATCCATAATCTGCCCAAATACTCTCTCAAATTCCCTCACTTCATCCTATAGTCCTTCCTTTAGCCATAAAGACAACTTAAGGAGCCCTTTTGATCAAATCAAAATAAAGAACCTGAAGAAAAGGTAATGATTTCACCACCCTTTTTCAAGTTCCTTTCTTCTTCCACTTCTTCTTTATTTGTTATTACCATTATAAATTAATGAATCCAGTATCTCCTATATACTGTAATATTATTATAAATATGGCACAACCATATTCAGTATTCGATCCATCTTTTGAATGACATTTCACTAAACGTGCGTACGTACGGCTTACCGTCACCACGTCGTGGTGTAATTGTTATTCAATATATTATTATTTGAATGGGTATAATAATGATTTTTAATTCATGTAAATAATAAATATAACATGATAATGATTCCTTATATATGATATACCATCCAATTATATATTTTTTTAATATCAAAAGAATGATATTTTCGCTCGTGCGTACGTACGGATTACCGTCTCCACGACGCGATGAGATTCATTTCCAAGTTCACAACTCATAGACGATTATAAAAATATATATTACTAATAAGTATGTAATATATGAAATTATAATGCTACTGGAGATATATATATATATATATGGATTTATTTACTTAAATATATCTTATTCATTTATTTCCGTTCAATACTATATGAAAACAGAAACAACGTTTATGCGTACGTACGGACTACTATCTCCATAAACTGTGTTTTCCATTTCATATATATGTCTATTATATATATTTATATTCTAAATATATATGAAATTTTTATCATGTTTTATATTCTGTAAGTATTTAAATCATGATCTAATTGATACAACCATGAGTGACAAGTTAAAACACATACGATAAAGAAAGTGATTATTATCCAAAATGTTAACTTAACATGGAAATTATTATTAAATGGGAAATATAAAGTCATAAATGAATCATGTATGATATCATAAATATTAATATGGTTCTGGTATAATTTAATAACATACTACGATCTTCATACAAGAGGTTAAACGTACCCTCAACTAAAGGAAAGTACAAGGTAAGGGGTTTTCATCTCACTCCTTATTCCTGTGAGATTCATGCCATATTGCCACTATTACCTTTTGTGTGGTGTATGTACAGCCCATAATTTTATTCTTTGTGTAATACACTTTAATTTATGTGTATTTACATATTAATTTTATGATACCTCTTTCATGGGTTGTATGTTTCGTATGTTACCAAATTGGTAAGGGTTATTTCGCAATCTCTTCATTTTCTGAGGTTGTATATACGTAATAATATATTGGGATATCTTTATCATTCACATCCATGTTTCTTAAAAATGTATTTCAAAACATTTTTACTATTTACAAGAATACGGTTTAAAGACATTTATACCCTTGTTTGAATTTTTATAAGAGTTTTATAATGGAATCTTTCCGTCGTTTTCCAAACAAGGTCCTTTTTAACCTATTTGACAAAATTAAGGTAAGAATGTCTTTTTTTAACTTACACGGCGGGTGCGGTTATTCTCTACCGTTGTTATACCAATGAATCTTCCTTCACAAGCTTATAAAGATATTTTCAAAATAATGGTTTTCTCTATAATTATGCGACTTTTAAATGATTTCAAGAAAAGAGATATTTCTCTCAAATAGTATTGATTTCATCTACGTCAACATCCTTTGATAAATTTTAAACTTGTTTCAAGTTGATTTATTGTGATACAAATCATCCATATTGTATTTAAGGTTTTGCGATATTTTTGACTATGGATGAGTTATTTTTATGCCATTAATGGTTTATGATTAAAGTTTTGACATTTTGTATGTTAGTTTTAATATGAATGTTTATGTTATATTTCATCCTCTTCTTAAGATGAATGTGTTGGACTAGTATGTTCCATGTTGGGGACTGGTAAAAGTAAGCCCTCCGGGTTGGTGTCCGGTTATTAGAGGCACTCCGGGTTGGTGTCCAGTTATTAGAGGCACTACAGGTTGGTGTCCGATTATTAGAGGCACTCCGGGTTGGTGTTTGGTTATTGGAGGCACTCCGGGATGAAGTCCGGTTACAGAGGCTCCCCGGGTTGGGTTCCGGTTACAGTTATCCCTTAGGTCTTGGCATGAGGCCACGACACAGAAATTAAAGTTCGGCATCATGCATTCAATCATTATGAAAGTGGTTAGTGATATTGCATGTGATTATTCGATTAGTAGAATATCCATGTGAATAAGTAAATGGCATTATTTCATTTTATTTATGCCATATTATGCTGATGTTAAAGTTTAAAAGTCTGTTGTCTTAGTTTTATAAATTGACTTAAATGTTTATGCTTATTTTTGAAAGTTTCCACTGTATTACTTACCCTTACGGAGCATTTGAGCTCACCCCTTTCTATGTATTATTTTTCCCAGGATTCCAATAAGTGTAATGTGATTGATATGCAGGGTTAAGCCAAGGGAATAATGGCGTTCATAAAGATTATTTACGTTGTTTTTTTATGTCTAAAAGTGAAAATGTAACATTCATGTATGTGATCTATTTTTCCAAGACTGATAAACTGATCTATCCTTCGGGACTTGATTCCTTGTAATCATGCCAATGTATTAAAATAATGCACCGACTTTGGGTAACTGGGGTCGGGGAGTTACAGTTGGTATCAGAGGAAGTTTAGCAATAACCTTGGATACTAGATTTAGATAAACTCTGATTAGAGCACATAGCCCTAAAATAGACTTTGAGGATTAGTATAGAATAACTTCCTAGAATTTTGGTATTGTAAAGATTTTGTGAGTTTTCCAAGCAATGCATCTCTGTCTGGATAAGAGCAGGTAGAGGCAGCTCTGGCACAGATGTACCTAGGGGTAAAACCCAAAAACACTACTTTGAGCTAGACTAGAACGGGAACTGGTGCATGACAACGGGCCTTGTTTCACTCTTGGTTAAGACACTCCCGGGGGATATGCTTAGGATAATTCTCATTTTATTTACAAACCATTATGAAGGGCTCATGAGTATATACTTACTCAAAGAAAACATTTTTTATGATTATGGGTTATATCCATAAACTATTCAATTTGCATTAGGAATTATTTATTGCAATTCATAAACTGACCAAGTTTATGCTATTGTATAGAAATGGCGCCCAGTAGAAGTAATGTGAACTCCAGTAATACGTATGATCCAAAGAGTAAGAAGGATCGTATCTTTTATGGTATTAAGACATCATTTAGAAGGGAAATAGTCTCCCACGTATTATCCTCATATGAATAAATAGTATCATGTGTGGATAAGATAACTAAAGAGTTTACTGAGTTCTGTGGCTTTGAAGGGAAGCAAGAGAAGGAAAGGATGGAAGAGAGAAAGATGGATAAAGGGAAGAGGGAAAAGAAGAATATCCCCATATGTGATAATTGTGGGAAGAAACACCCTGGAACTTGCCTGAAAGGAATGGGAGTTTGTTATAAGTGTGGAGAAAAAGGGCACAAAGTACATGACTGCAAGGTTAAGAAAATGGTTATAAATGTACAATGCTTCATTTTCAAGGAGTTTGGACACTATACGAACCTATGTCCCAGTCATCATACTATGCCGCAAATGATGCTATTGGATAATAATCAAGTTATGATACTACCAAAGATAAAGAGGAATGATTAGAGTTCTTATGTTGATTATGTCATTCGAGTGTTGTATCCACAATGTACGTGTTATAATAATTATGGAGTGTATAAGGATTGTTCTGCAGTACTATTTCATTAAGGACTTGAGATTGTGTGGATCAAAGAAAAGTGACTCTATAGTAGGATAAATTTTTTAAAAATATATGGTTGAGAGAATGATAAACCATAATATAGTTCTGATACCAAGGTAGTGATTTTGGAATAATACATGATTGATTTGGATAAATTATATTGGATATTCTTGACTACCTTAAAACTGATTAATGAATTGTATATTTCAACATTGTTGGGGTGTACAACATTTTTGTATTGAAGGAGTATATCCATTATTATTTAACGAATAAGGGATCATGAATGTAATCAATAAGGTTTTATGGTAATTAAGGATGATGCAGTGTTTTAAAAGAATACATGATGAAGGTGTTCGCATGTTATTACACAGAAAAAAGGATCTTCATTTTTGGACTAAAGCATTTTTGATAGTTCTAGTTTGGATTATTTTTGGATTTCCATAAAAGGACAACCTAGAGGTTGGGCGGAAACCCGTCACGTCCGGAAAGGCCACGAGACTTGAACCCAAAACCGAAGGGCGACAAGGGTGTATCACCTACCACGGGCCCACGTAATGTCCGAGATTAAATAATGTAGTTTATTTAAAAGATCGGGTAGATGAATTATAAATTCGTTTTTTTGAACCCTATATGAATAGGATAAATAGAATATATTTTTTACGTTCTATTATCTTTTAGAGTGAAAGATGAGTTTTTGGTAGAAATTAGTTAAAGGATGGAACTCTACTTGTCAATAATATATTTTTCTTCTTCTCTTATTCTATGACGAAATTAATTCTTATACTTTATTTAAGGAATCCTAAATCCAAAAATTTGATATCCTAATACCCTATGTTTTGTGGAACCGATGTTATTTCAAATCATTATAGATTAATGAATTTAAGGACCTAAATTTTACACTTGTTTGTGATTGATTACCTCAATCACTACCTATAAATATTTACATTTTTCCTCCAATTATATGTCTCTAATTTCCACCAATGTTCTCCTAATTGATATCATAATTTGGTGGTGACCCTTTCATTTCTCTTTTCCTCATATTAAGACTAAATTTTAGTAACCCAATTTCCGATGTGGGTTTTCCCACAAAGATATATTCTATTTTCAAACTTTCATTTTTGAAGAACAATTTCAATTTGCGAGGACGCAATTTATTGAAGGAGGGGAGAATATAACACCCCAAGATTTAATAGTGTGTTATTTCTTCAAAATAATTCAGTATCTTGCACTACATGCAACACCGAGTTAAAGCACACCATGACTTACCAAACAAGCCGTTCAAAAGAGGTTATGAATAGTATTAACTAAATTTTGAACTTTATATAATCCTTATAATTTTAGAATCCATATTATGAGTATCATTGACATAATGTAAGAACAAATTCTTTTTTCGGATAAAAGAAGTATTTTTCAAAAATGCACTTTTACCAACTTTAATAGTGATTCCTTTTTGAATCCAATATTTTAAACTTCTATATATTAAATTTGACTAAATAAATTTATTCTTTAAAATGGGGACATAAAAAAAATTTACAATGTAACACCCCAAGCTTCTACGGTATGCTTCTCTTTGAATAATGTGATAGCGTGTGTTGTACGCAACAACGAGTTCTAACACACCACAACCAATCAAACTAGCAGTTATGAATAGTAATATGTAATTTTTGAAATTTTATAAATTATATCTCTCAAAATGGACTTCATTTTTGGATTCAAAATATCAAAATTAGCCTAGGGTTAAATTTTGGTACTTTTCAGATAACTTTTATATTTTGATAAATGGTGAAAATTACTACATTTTAATTAAAAACTACTTTTTAATCGAAAAATTTAATATTGATAAATTATTAATTTGAATGTTTTTAAAGTATATTTTGAATATATTTTTACCATTTAATTCAATTTTTGTCATTGGACTTAATTTCACAATTAAACCAGACATAAACAAGTGTCAATCTTTTGATAGTTATTATCTCTTAAAAACACGCTTTTTGTTTTAACAACGGGAATTAATTTTAGATTAATTCCTGCCACTTATGTGTTTTGAATTTGGAAAAATGGATTCCATATTTGGAATCAGGATTTTCAAATTGTGTAAATATGTAACTTTTATTTTTAGACATTATGAATAATTACTTCGGTAAATATTTTATTTACCATGGTTAAAGGGTAAATCCGGTAAATAAAGGTTAAAAAGTAATTTTATAATAATAACAAATTACCCTAAACCATGGCATAACCTTATTGGATGATAAATTTCAGACCATGGGCATCTTTGGGTCGATTTTTGGACCCCATGGAGCTACTGATAAGTGATAATGACACTTTATGTTAATTAAGTTAAAATGAATACAAAAATGACAAAAGCATATATCTTTTAGGAAAACAATTTTTACATAGGGTTATTTATGTTGGATGTTAGACTATTAATATTCATTAGAAAGATAAATAGATTTCATAAATAATTCTATTTTATTTAGAATTTTTAGACATTAAATAATTTAATTTATTTATGACACAATGATGATGCAGTAATTACCATAATAGTGAAAAATTAAAATAATTGATATTATAAATACCCAAATAAATATAATTGGAGACTTTTATTTAATTACACTAATTTTATATGTTAATATTACATATTAGGTTTTATTAATTGTCTTTGTTCGAAGTAATCATTATGTTATGAGTTTCACAAAAATCAATTATTGAATAGTGTCAAAATTGACATAAAAGTGTTTTTAAAACAAATATTATATTATTAATTGATATTAAATTCATAAAAATCTAAGGGTCATCCAAGAGACTTATATCATGATAGGTGTATCATTAATGGACCACTTTGGGGTCTCTTGGATGTATTTAGTAAGTTTATTAACCATATAATAAAAAAATACACAGATACATTGTAAAAGTGAAACTAATTAACTAAGAGTTAATACTTAAAGATAAAGTTAATATAGTAACCCAAACCTGTCTAAATTATATTGTTTGAGTGGTTTTAGACCCATCCCCACATTCACCTTTAAATATTTCACTTTTTAGCCACTGGAAACCGAATATGAATTTATTATAAAATAATATTTCTAGCTTTTCCAAAGGTGCCCCTCACCCCTCTTATAAAAGGGCACTCCTCCTTCTCATTAATTCACTCCTTCAAAGCCTTTTGGTTCGGCCAAACTCTGCCCAAATACTCTCTAAACTACCCTCACATCATTCTAGAGGAATTCCTTTAGCAATAAAGCCAACTTAAGGGGCCCTTTTGATCAAATCAAAGGAAGAACCCGAAGAAGAGGTAATGATTTCACCACCCTTTTTCAAGTTCCTTTCTTCTTCCACATCTTCTTTCTTTGTTATTACCATTCTAAAATAATGAATCCAGTATCTCCTAAAGGCTGTAATATTATTATAAATATGGTACAACCATATTCAGTATTCTATCCATCCTTTGAATGACATGTCACCATACGTGCATACGTACGGCTTACCGTCTCCACGTCGTGGTGTAATTGTTATTCAATATATTATTATTTGGATGGATATAATAATGATTTTTAGTTCATGTAAATAATAAATATAACATGATAATTAATCTGTATATATGATATACAATCCAATTATATATTATTTAAATATCAAAAGAATGACATTTTCGCTCGTGCGTATGTACGGATTACCATCTCCACGACGCGATGAGATTCATTTCCAAGTTCACCATTCATCGACGATTATAAAAAAATATATTACTAATAAGTATGTAATATATGACATAATAATGATACTGGAGATATATATATATATATAAGGATTTATGTACTTACATATATCTTATTCATTTACTTCCGTTCAATACTATATGAAAATAGAAACAACGTTTATGCGTACGTATGGACTACCGTCTCCACGAACGGTGTTTTCTATTTCATATATATGTCTATTATACATATTTATATTCTAAATATATATGAAATATTTATCATTTTTTTATTCTTGATGTATTTAAATCATGATCTAAGTGATACAACCAGGAGTGACAAATTAAAACACGTACGATAAAGAAAGTGATTATTACCCAAAATGTTAACTTAACGTGAAAATTATTATTAAATGGGTTATATAAAGCCATAAATGAATCAGGTATGATATGAAAAATATTAATATGGTCTGGTATAATTTAATAACATACTACGATCTTCGTACAGGAGGTTAAATGTACCCTTGACTAAAGGAAAGTGCAAGTTAAGGGGTTTTCATCTCACTCTTTATTCCCGTGAGATTCATGCCATATTGCCACTATTACCTTTTGTGTGGTGTATGTACTTCCCATAATTGTATTCTTTGTGTAATACACTTTAATTTATGTGTATTTACATATTCATTTTATGATACCTCATTCATGGGTTGTATGTTTCGTAAGTTACCAAATTGTTAAGGGTTATTTCGCAATCTCTTCATTATCTGAGGTTGTATATACGTAATAATCTACTGGGATCTCTTTATCATCCACATCCATGTGTCTTAAAAATGTATTTCAAAACATTATTACTATTTACAAGAATATGGGTTAAAGACATTTATACCCTTGTTTGACTTTTTATAAGAGGTTTATAAAGGAATCTTTCCGTCGTTTTCCAAACAAGGTCGTTTTTAACCTTTTTGACAAAATTAAGGTAAGAATGACTTTTTTTAACTTATATGGCGGGTGCGGTTATTCTCCACCGTTATTAAACCTGTAAAGCTTCCTTCACAAGCTTATAAAAATATTTTCAAAATAATGGTTTTCTCTATAATTATGCGACTTTTAAATGATTTCAAAAAAAGAGATATTTCTCTCAAATAGTATTGATTTTATCTATGTCAACATCCTTTGATAAATTTTAAAGTTGTTTCAAGTTGATTTATTATGATACAAATCATCCATATTGTATTTAAGGTTTTGTGATATTTTTGACTATGGATGAGTTATTTTTATGCCATTAATGGTTTATGATTAAAGTTTTGACATTTTGTATGTTAGTTTTAATATGAATGTTTATGTTATATTTCATCCTCTTCTTAAGATGAATGTGTTGGACTAGTATGTTCCGGGTTGGGGACCGGTAAAAGTAAGCCATTCGGGTTGGTGTCTGGTTATTAGAGGAACTCCGGGTTCGTGTCTGGTTATTCGAGGCACTCCGGGTTGGTGTCCGGTTATTAGAGGCACTCCGGGTTGGTGTCCTGTTATTAGAGGTACTCCGGGATGGAGTCCGGTTAAAGAGGCTCTCCGGGATGGGTTCCGGTTATAGTTATCCCTTAGGTCTTGGCATGAGGCCTCGACACAGAAATTAAAATTTGGAATCATGCATTCCATCATTATGAAAGTGGTTAGTGATATTGCATGTGATTATTCGATTAGTAGAATATCCATGTGAATAAGTAAATGGATTTATTTCATTTTATTTCTGCCATATTATGCTGAAGATCAAGTTTAAAAGGATTTTGTTTTAATTTTATACATTGCCATAAATGTTTATGCTTATTTTTGAAAGTTTCCGCTGTATTCCTTACCCTTACTGAGCATTTGATCTCACCCCTTTCTATGTTTTATTTTCCCCAGGATTCTAAGAAGTGTAATGTGATTGATATGCAGGGTTAAGCCAAGGGAATAATGGTGTTCATAAAGATTATTTATGTTGTTTTTTTACGTCTTAAAGTGAAAATGTAACATTCATGTATGTGATCTATTTTTCCAAGACTGCTAAACTGATCGGTCCTTCGGGACTTGATTCCTTGTAATCATGCCAATGTATTAAAATAATGCACTGACTTTGGGTAACTGGGGTCGGGGCGTTACACTCAGGATGTTGCAATTGGAGAAGGTTTTATGAAAAATCTTATAGAGAAGCCACATTGTCTCGCCATGAGTGACTCTAATAGTAAATTATAGTAGTAAGGTGGAGTTAATGAGGGTTACCAAGAGGTTCACATCCCTATAAAGTGGGGATACATCTCGGATAGTGACAAGGAAAATGATAGTGGTGTGGTCCGGCCTTCCTACAGTGTTGTTGTTCAAGGTGGGAAGATGAAGGTGCATAGTAATGAGGATGAAATGAAAACCCCACCATGACGATGACCGAGAAAAGACTATTCTTATCTTCAGAAGACAGTTTCTACCATGTGACACCCCAAGCTTCAATGGTATGTTTTCCTTTGAATAATTCAATATCTTTTGATGTACGCAACTTTGAGTTCTAACACAACATGATCAATCAAACTAGTCGTTTTAAAAGAAGTTATGAATATTAATACCCACTTTTTGAAATTTTATAAATTTTATTTTTCAAAATGGAATTCTTTTTTTGGATTCAGAATATCAAATTTTTCTTAGGGTTAATTGTTTGTATTTTTCTGAAAACTTTCAATTTTTAATGAATAGTGAAAAAACCTGTGATAATATTTAAAACTGATTTTTTTATTTAAATAACAATTTATTTTATTTAAATTTATTTTAGGTCAAAATATACAGACAATATGTATATATGTTCCATGTAATTCATTGGAGTGATTTTATAATAATATTATATATAAAAAAATTTATTGAACTTTTTACCGTCTTTTACTCACCTTCTAAGAGCATTTGTAAATTTGTAAAAAACACTATTTTACAAATTTTGTGAGTTAAATTTAAAAAATCATAGAGACATGGTTGATATAAGTACGTAAAATGTTGTTCAATGAGATGAAAAAAAATCGATGAATAGTAACTTTTGGTTTTTATTTACCACGGTTAAAAATAATTAGGGTAACTGAAGGTAAAAAAGATATTATAGTTACCCTAATACATGTCCTAAGTATATAAGATAAGTGTATTTTGACCAAAATAAACCTTAGGAATAAAATATGATCCTCTTTGTTCCACTTGTATTAGATTAAGACATTTATTATTATTCAATTTAAAGAAATGTTAAAAGTGGTGAATTCAAGTTTTCATAACTAAAACATTATTAATATAGGGTTATAAATAAGATAAATTCTACTATAAATATTCATTAGAAAGATAAAACAATTTTATACATAATTATAGTTTTTTTATAATTTTTAGACATTAAATAATTAAATTTATTTATGGCACAATAATGATGCAGTAATTACCTTATTAATGAAAGATTAAAAATATTGATATTATAATATCCAAATAAATGTATTTTGAGACTTTTTATGAATTCCACAAATTTTATAGGTTAATATGACATTTTAAGGTTGATTTAATGAATATTTTTCGATGTAATAATACTTTTATGACTTTAACAAAAACAAAATTTCAAATAGTGTCGAAATTGACATAAAAAAGATTTTAAAATAAATATTATATAATTAAATGATATAATATTCCTAAAAATATAACGTTAGGAAAAAATAATTATATAATGATATATATGTCATTAATGAACTACTTGGGGTTCTCTTGGAATTTAATATCATGTTTATTAACCGTTTATTATAATAATACAAGAAGACATGGTAAAAGTTATACTATTTAACTAAGAGTAAAAACCAAAAGATAATGTTAATATTGTGACATAAACCTATCTAAAACCTATTGTTTGAGAGGATTTAGACCCATATCTATGTTATACCTGAAATATATCCTTTTGGATATATTATAAACTGAAAATGATTTTATTATAAAATAATATTTCAATCATTTCCTAAGGTGCCCCTCACCTCTCTTATAAAAGGGCACTTCTCCTTCTCTCTAATTCACTCCTCCAAAGCCATTTTGTTTGGCCAAACCCTACCCAAATATCCTCCCAACTTCCATAACTTAATCCTAGAGGTATTAGTTTGATTATAAATCCATCCTACGGGTCCCTTTTTATCAACTCAAAAGAAATCACCTGAAGAAGTGGTAAATATTTCATCACCTCTTTCAAAGTTCTTTTCTTCTTCCACTACATCTTTCCTTGTTATTTACATACCAAAATAATAAATCCAGTACCTTATAAATAATTCAAAATTATTATAAATATGGTACAGACATATTCATTATTCTATCAATCCTCTGAATGACAAGTCACCATACGTGTGTACGTACGGCTTACTGTCTCCACTTCGTGGTGTAGTTTGTTATTCAAATAGTTTGTTATTTGGATGGGTATAATAATTAGTATAACTAATGTAAATAATAAATATAACCTATTAATGATTTTCTATATATGATATAACATCCAATTAAATATGATTTCACCATCAATATAATGATATTTTCACTTGTGCGTACATAAGGATTACCGTCTCCACGAACGAGATGAGATTCATTCCCCATCATAATCATTCAAGAATAATTTTTATTTTATGTTTAAGTATAATTGTTTTGAAATTAATACAAATCTGGATATTAATCAAATACATCCTATCCTTAACAAACATGGCTTACGAAACCAAGCATATAAAGGAAACCGATTCATTTAACACCCAAAACATTGATATTACTAAAATATTATTAACAAAGCAATATTAGAAGATCATATATGATGTCATACTTTTGTATATGGTTCATGTATTATTTAATAACAATTATTTAACTATTATACAGGAGTTTAATGTACCCTCGACCATGTAAATGTATAAGGTAAGGGTTAATTCCTCATTCTCATTATTATCTGAGATTATTTATGTGTAAGTATTTACTATGACATATTTATCATCAATGTCCATATTTCAGAAAAATGTTTTCAAAAAGAATATTTTATGTTTTTATGAAAGGGACACTTAAACTAGATCATCATTTTAAATGGTTTAGATATTTGTTCTTCTAAATCATTTTCATTAATGTCCATGTTTTCAAAATGGTTTTATGGATTTATTTATATAGACAATAATGTTTTCAAAATGTTAATTCCTTTCAAAAGTTTCAAGGCGGTATGGGACACTTTTATTCCAAAATGTCTTTAAATGTCTTCTTTTCTAAATTGTGTATATTTTAAATTTTTTCATGAAAATAAGATATTTCTCTTAGAGAGTTTTACAAATCATTTTCATCTATGTCAACATCCTTTGATGGATTTTAAACTTTTTTGAAGTTGATTTATTATGATAAAAATATTCTATATTGTATTGAAGGTTTTGTGATTTTTTTACTGTGGATGTGTTATTTTTATACCATTAATTGTTTATGGACAAGGCATTGACATTTCGTAGGCTATTTTTAATATGAATGTTTATGTCATGTTTAAACCATTTCATATGAGGAATGAATTCGACTTAGTAAGTGACGGCTGGAGCCCGCTATAGCTCCTCGATGCATCGGTAGGTCTCATGAGAAAATTGATGTCTTGTAATAAGGCCTTGACAAAATATTATTTTTGGTCTTGGCACAAGGCCTTGACTATGTGGTCATGATGTCTGGCATTATGCATTCTATCATTATGAAATTGGGTATTGATATTGCATGTGATTATTCGACTAGTAGAATATCCATGTTAATATGTAAATAAAATTATTTTGATTTATATTTGTCAGATTATGATGAAGTTTATGTTTAAAATGATTTTGTTTTAGTCTTATACATTTCCTTAAATTTGTAAGATTATTTTTGAAAGTTCCCAATATATTGTTATCCTTACTAAGCATCTGAGGTCACCCCTTTCTATGTTCTATTTTTCCCAGGATTTGATGAATTATATTATTACTAAGCTGGAGGGATAGTCTATGGGAAATTAATGTGGTCAAAGGAGACAATGTTGTTATTTTTTTCATTTTATAGTGTACTGTAAAACTTATGTATGTATCTAGTACGTCCAAGGCTACTAAACTGATCGGTCTTTCAGGATTTTCTCCCTTATGATCATGATAATGTTATGAAGTAATGCACCGCCTCTAGGTTACTAGGGTCGGGGCATTATAGTTGGTATCAAATGAAATTTAGTAAAACCCTTACAAACTATATTTAGATAAACTCTAATTAGAGAACATTAACCTAAGATATACTTTGATGATTAGT
This sequence comes from Viscum album, assembly GCA_963277665.1. Classification (NCBI taxonomy): domain Eukaryota; kingdom Viridiplantae; phylum Streptophyta; class Magnoliopsida; order Santalales; family Viscaceae; genus Viscum; species Viscum album. Next base: position 38,601,952 of record OY728129.1, on the reverse strand, counting down.
ATAGAATAACTTCCTAGAATTTTGGTAATGTAGAGATTTTGTGTATTTTCCAAACAATAAATCTCTGTCTGGATATGAGTAGGTAGATTCAGCTCTGGTACAGATGTACCTAAGAGTGAAAACTCTGACAAGGAGTTTTGAGCATGACCTGGGGTATCCTAGTACACGACAACTGGCCTTGTTTCACACTTGGTTACGACACTCCTGGGGGATATGCTTAGGATAATTCACCTTTTTTTACAAAACATTATGAAGAATTTATGAGTAAATACCTCCTCAAATAAAACATTTTTATGATTATGGATTATATCCATAAAATATTCAATTTATGTGATGTGTTTTAATAGTTTTAAAATATGTATTCTGATTCATAAACTAATATAGTGTATTCCATTGTTTAGAAATGGAGCCCAGTGGAAGGAATGGAAACTGTATTAGAACACGTAATCCATATAGGGATGGTCCTCATACTCAAGAAAATTATAGTGGAGTTGGTGATGCAAGTGTTGAAGATCATATTATCACCGTATTAGGACAACTCACTCAGGTTATGAATAATAACCTTACCCATATGGAGCACCCTGATCCACAATGCGGAGGATCAAGGCTTGACCGCTTTATGAGGCAATAGCTAACAACATTCAATGAGACTATAAATAAATTTGTATCTGAGCAATGGATTTGTTCCATAGAGAAAATATTTCATGCTTTGGGGAGTAGAAAAAGGGAAAAAGTTTTCATGGTAGTTTATCGCCTCACATGAGATGCAGATCAATGGTTGTGATTGATCCAAAACACAAATAAAGATGATGAAGTATAAAATATGGAATAGAGTGAGTTTAAACATATTTTCATAGAAAAATAATTTCCTCGTGACCATCAAGCAGATATATAAAGACAATTTCTAAGCCTGAGGCAAAAGGAGGATGAGAATGTTCCAAAGTACGAGGCTGACTTTACAAGGATAGCAAGAAATGTTGTAAATTATATATGTAACCCATGGAGTAAGATTGATTGATTTTTTGATGGGTTAAAACTATTTCTCGATTGAGTATTAGTCTCCAAATACTTCTCATCGTACCGAGATATTGTCTCATGTGCTATCATGGTAGAAAAGGAATTCTCGAAGTCATACAAATTTAAAGAAAATCTAGAGAAGAAGAGATCTGCAGAACAATCTAGAAATGAAAATAAGGGGAATAAGGGAAAAGTTGAATATCCATCATGTAGTAAATGTGGGATGAAACACCCCGGTACCAGCCTAAAGGGAATGGTAGTCTATTACAAGTGTGGTCAAAAAGGCCACCATGCTCATGATTGAAAAGCGAAGAAAGAGGCTATCAATGTTGAATGTTATAGTTGTAAAGAAATGGGAAATAATGTAAATGAATGTATTAAGCATCAGGTAAATTTACCTCAGAAAAGGAAATGGGAGAAAGTACAAGATTATGTGATCACTACTGCTGAGGTTGAAGCTCCGAAATACGTGGTGGCAGGTAATTTATTTGATTCCTCATGTTTAGCCGATGCTTTATTTTGTTATGGATCATTTCATTTCTTCATATCTTCCCAGTTTTCTATGATAATTAGATATTTCCAATTTGATTTACCAAGGGATTTGTTAGTTAAAACTCACAAGGGAAGTATCATTTCAATAAATTTTTTTCAATAAGTTCCCATTAAGGCATGTAAATGTTATTTATCTTCTAGTATCATCATCATACCCATGAATTAATTTGATATAATCCCTGGTATGGATTAGATTTCAAACCATGATGTGAAAATTTATTGTTAGAAGAAGGAGGTTACAATTTTTGATGACGATAAGGAGTACCATATTTATAGATCACAAATGTCACCATCTGATTCTTATCTAGATGCACCCTGAGTATCTCTACTAAATTCAATTATTTGGGACGAAGATAATTAAATAATTATGGGTGAGTAAAGGAATGTTAAAATTGAGTACATACATATTATTCAAGAATATGTTTATGTGTTTCTAGAGGATTTACATGGACATCCTCTGGAATGAGAAATTGAGTTTTCCATTGATTTAATTCCTGGTTCAAGGCCTATATCAAAGACCCCATATAGAATGGCCACTGTGGAATTAGTGGAACTAAAGAAAAAAATAGATGAGTTGACTAATAAAGGATTTATTCACAATATTGTTTCTCCATGGGGACCCCCTGTTCTTTTTGTTAAGAAGAAATATGGATCTATGAGGTTGTGCATTGACTACAAGGAGATCAATGTTATAACTACAAAAATTTAGTATCCCCTACCTCGCATTGATGATTTATTTGATCAACTTCATGGAGCTCAATATTTTTCAAATATTGATCTTCGATATGGATATCATTAGTTGTGCATGAAGAAGGAATACATTCAAAATGTAGCATTTAGAACTAGGTATGGGAATTAAAATTTTACAGTAATGCCTTTTGGACTGACGGATGCACCCTTTGATTTCATGGATCTATTGAACAGAGTTTTCAAGGAATATCTTGACGACATTGTAGTGGTATTTATTTATGATATCTTGGTATACTCCACATGAAAAAAAGATCATGAAAATAACTTGGACATTATCCTAAAGACTCTTATAAAAATGAATTATATGGGATGTTTAGCAAATGTGAATTCTGGATTCCGGATATTTCTTTTCTTGGCCATATTGTCTCTAGGATGGAATCTATGTTGATCCTTCTAAGACAAGAGAAACCCAATATTGGCTAATACTGACAAGTATAACTGAGGTATGTAGTTTAATTTTTTTAGAAGGTTATTATTGACGTTTCATCCAGAATTTTTTCCAATTGGAAAACCCATTAACCAAGATCACACGTAAAGGGGTTAAATTTGATTGGACAAAATAGTGTGAATAATGATTTTAAGAACTAAATATAATATTAGTCAATGATCTTATCTTGACTCTACCATCGAGTAATGATGGGTTCGTTATTTATATTGATGCTTCAACTAAAGGACTTGGTTGTTTCCGTATGCAAAATGATAGAGTAATAGCATATGCATCCTGATAGCTAAAAATTTCTTAAAAAAACTATCCCACTCATGATCTTGAGTTAGAAGCTATAATATTTTCTTTAATGATATGGAGACATTATCTATTTGGTGAAAATCTTGAGATTTATACTGATCAAAAGAGTTTGAAGTATATTTTCTCACAAAATGAACTCAACATAAGGAAAAGGAGATGGATTGAACTACTCAAGGATTATGATTGAACCATAAACAACCACCCATTGATGTAAAATAAGGTGGAAGATGCTTTGAGAAGAAAAGATCGTTGTGTTTTGAACAAGATGGGAGTTGAAAGGGGTCCTATGTTCATGGATCTAGTAAATATGGATATGGGAATAATTACGTAAGGTGAAACAACAATAATTTTTTAAAGAGTTTCCAAACCATATTTACTAGAAAGTATAAAATTTCTCAAACTAATGATGAGGAGTTTCAAAAGAAAATTAAATCTATGAACGATGGGACATTGATCGACTTTGCATATGAGGATTAGATTTTGACATTTTGGAAGAGACTTTGTGTTCCTAACATACCTAATCTAAATTGAGAGTTGTTGGATGATGCCCATTGCTATGATTTGTCTATATAGCATGGTAGAAATAAGATGTATAGAGATCTGAAGGAACATTTTTGGTGGGACAACATAAAGAGAGATATTGATGATTATGTATCAAGATGTATGGTATGTTTTCTTTTTAAAAGTTAGGGCCGAAGCCTCATTTTTATTATTGAAACAATGCAAATACCTCTTTAACTGGGTAGAGGGAGACCCATTACATAGCTCGAAGGCCCAATGGGAATTTATCCCATTATATAGCCCATAGGCCCAATTTTTTGGCCAAAAGACCATTCTGTGAATAATACTGCTACAGTACCTGCACTGCTACAGTACCCGCCACTACTATAGTACCCATGCCGCCGCTACAATACCCCTTCCGCCGCTACAGTGCCGCCGTTGAAACAGTATCTCGGCTGCTACAGTAGCGCTATAGTGCTGCTATAGTAACCTGCGCCCAATGGGTTTTGAACCCCCATTTTCCATGTAGAATTATGGGGTGATTACCACTAAGCCAAACCCCAACTACAGATGTATGGTATGTCAACATGTGAAATCTAGAAGACAACATCCTAGAGGAGTCATGTAACCTCTTACCATACCTCAGTGGAAATGGGATTCTATTACGATGGACTTTGTCATGGGACTACCAAATACTCCTAGAAGGAATAATTCAATAAGTGTCATTATTGATCGTCTTACCAAGTCAGCTCATTTTCTTGCTATAAGAGAATATTTACCACTTGAACGTCTTGCAAGACTATATATTGATGATGTTGTAAGACTTCATGGTGTACCCCTATCGATTGAATCTAATCATGATCCCCATTTTACATCAAGATTCCGGAAAAGTCTTCAGAAGGCCATTGATACTGAACTTCATTTGAGCACTCCCGACCACCCTCAAACTGATGGAAAATCATAATGAACTATTCAAACCATAGAATACATGTGGAGATCTTTATCACATTACTTTCAAGGTATATATGATCAATATTTACCTCTGGTAAAATTTTTCTATAACAATATCTTCAATTAAAGTATTCATTTGGCACAATATGAAGCATTATATGGAAAGATATATCACACACCAACTTTTTGGGATAATATTGGTGAAAGAAAACTCATACGTCGAGAACATATTGAAGAAAAAATAGAAAAGGTGTAGATTATCCAAACCCACATCAAAGAAGCTCAAAGTACTCAAAAGAGCTATGCCAAAAACCGAAGGAAGGATTTGGGATTTCAGTTAGGTGATCATGTTTTGAAGAAGGTATCTCCTAGGAAAGGGGTTATACGATTCAGTAAGAAGGGTAAATTAAGTCCCAGGTATATCTAACCTTTTGAAATTCTAGAACGAATTGGGGTTGTAGCTTACCGCTTGGAAATGCCGCCAAGTCACTCCAAAGTTCATGGTGTGTTCCACATATCACTGTTGAGAAAATTCATTCCAGACCCAGTGCAAGTACTCCCATATAAAGAAAAAGAAATTGATCTCGACCTGTCTTATTGTGAAGAGACTATCAAAATTCTTGATACCAGAGAACAAGTGTTGAGAAACCGGATGACTCTTCTGGAGAACGTTATGTGGAGAAACCATAATATGGAAGAGGCAATGTGGGAACCCGAGGAACTTATGATAAAGAACCACCTGAATCTTTTTATGCAATAATATCCTATAAATTTTGAGGAAGAAATTATTTTTAAGGAGGGTAGAATGTAACACCCCCAAACTTCCACGGTACGTTTCCCTTTTAATAATGCAATAGCTTTCACTATACACAACATCAAGTTCTAACACAACATGAAAAATCAAACTAGCCATTTTCAAAGCAGTTATGAATAGTAATACCCTCTTTTTGAAATTTTATAAATTTTATTTTTCAAAATGGACTTCTTTTTTTGGATTCATAATATCAAATTTTTTAGGGTGATTTTTTGGTATTTTTCTGAAAACTTTAAATTTTTAATGAATAATGAAAAACACTACGTTAATGTTTAAAAATGAATTTTTTATTTAAATAATTATTTATTTCATTTATATTTATTTTAGGCCAAAATAGTTACATAATACTCATATTTTTTCAATGTAATTCATTGGAGTCATTTTATAATAATATTAAATTTAAAAAAAATTATTGAACTTTTTACCATTTTTTACCCACCTTCTAGAAGCATTTGTAAATTTGCATAAAACATAATTTTACCACTTATGTGAGTTGAATTTCAAAAATCCAAGAGACACGGTTGATTTTAGTAACTATAATGTGTTTCAATGGGATGAATTTTCTTGGTGAATAGTAACATTTGAATTTTATTTACCATTGTTAAAAGTAAATAGGGTAATTAAAGGTAAAAAAGATATTATAGTTACCCTAACACATGTCATAATTCTATTGGATAAGGTTATTTCGACCAAAATCAACCTTAGGAATAAAATATTATCCTCTTTAGTCCACATGGATTAGATTAAGATATTTTTTATTATTTAATTTAAGAAGAGTTAAACGTCTCAAATTCAAGTTTTCATAACTAACACATTTTTAATATAGGGTTATACATAATATAAATTGAACTATAAATATTAATTAGAAAGATAATAATATTTCTTATGTAATGGTATTTTATTTATAATTTTTGGACCTTATGTAATTAAATTTATTTATGACACTATAATGTTGAAGTAATAACCTTATTAATGAAATATTAAAATAATTCATATTATAAATATCCAAATAAATGTATTTTGAGACTTTATATGAATTAAACTAATTTTCTAGGTTACTATGACATGTTAGAGTTTATTAAAAGATTTTTTTTGGAGTAACCATGCCTTTATGACTTTAACAAAAACAAAATACCAAATAGTGTCAAAATTGGCATAAAAGGGTTCTTAAAACAAATACTATATTATTAAATGACATAATATTCCGAAAAATATAAGTTTTAGAAAAAATACTTATATAATGATATATATGTCATTAATTAACCACTTGGGGTTCTCTTGTCATTTTATAGAAGATTATTAACCATTTATTATAATAATAAATGAAGACATGGTAAAAGTTATATTATTTAACTAAGAGTTAAAACCAAAAGATAAGTTTAATATAGTGACCGAAACTAGTCTGAAACCTGTTGGTTGAGAGGATTTCGACCCATACCCACCTTATCCATGAAATAAATTCTTTTTGAGCCATTATAAACCGAAAATTATTTTATTATAAAATAATATTTCAATATTTCTCTAAGGTGCCCCTTAACTCTCTTATAAAAGGGAACTTACCCTTCTCTCCAATTCACTCCTCCAAATCCATTTGGCTCGGCCAAACCCGACCCAAATATCTTCCCAAATTCCCTCCCTTCAACCTATATCCATTATTTTTATCAGATATCCAACCTATGGAGCCCTTTTGATCAACCCAGAAGGAATCACCCGAAGAAGAGGTAAATGTTTCATCACTTATTTCAATGTTATTTTCTTCATCCACTTCCTATTTATTTGTTATTTCCTTAAAAAATAATAAATCCAATACCCTATACATACTGTGATGTTATTATAAATATTTTACAACCATATTTATTATTCTATTCATCCTATGAATGACAAGTCTCCATACGTGCGTGCGTATGACTTACCGTATCCACGTCGTGGAGTAATTTGTTATTCAAAAACATTGTTATTTGGATGGGTATAATAAAGAGTATAAATATTGTATATAATAAATATAACATGTTATTTATTCTTTATATATGATATATCATCCGATTACAAATTATTTCACCATAAATATAATGATATTGCCACTCGTGCGTACGTACGGATTACTGTCTGCACGAACGAGATAAGATTCATTCCCCATCATAATCATTCAAGAATAATTTTCATTTTATGATTAAAAATAATGTTTATTAACTTAATATAATTATATATATTAATAAAATACATCATATCCTTAATAAACACGGCTTACGTAACTAATCATGTAAAGGAAACTTAATCATTTGACACCCAAAATGAGGATACTACTAAAATATTATTAACAAAGCAATATTAAAAGATCATATATGATATCATATTTAGTTATATGGTTCTTGTATAATTTAATAAAAATTATTTAACTATTATACAGGAGGATACCATACCCTCAACCAAAGAAAATTACAAGGTAATGGTTAATTCCTAAATCTCATTGTTATCCAAGATTGATTATGAGTAAGTATTTACTGGGACATATTTATCATCAATGTCCATATTTCATAAAAATGTTTTCAAAAGGAATATTTTATGGTTTTATATAAGGGACTCTTTAACTAGATCATCATTTTTAATTGTATAAATATTTGTTCTTCTAAATCACTCTCATTAATATCCATGTTTTCAAAATGGTTTTTAAGGATTTATTTATATGAGCATGAATGTTTTTAAAATGTTAATTCCTTTCAAAAGTTTCAATGTGGTATGGGACACTTTGATTCCAAAATGTCTTTAAATGTCTTTCGTTCAAAATTGTGTAACTTTTAAATGTTTTCATGAAAAATCGATATTTCTCTAAAAGATTTTAACAAATCATTTTCATTTATGTCAACATCGTTTTATTAATTTTAAACATGTTTGAATTTGATTTAGTATGATACAAATCATCCATATTGTATTGAAGTTTTTGTGATATTTTTGACTGTGGATATGTTATTTTTATACCATTCTTGGTTTATGGATAAAGTATTGAAATTTCATATGCTAGTTTTAATATGAATGATTAGTACATGTTTAAATCATTTTATATGAGGAATTCATTGGAATTAGTAAGTGATGGGTGGAGCTTTCTATAGCTCATTGATGCATCAGTTGGTCTCACAAGACAAACTATTGTCTTGGTACAAGTTCTTGACAAAATAATATTATTAGTCTTAGAACAAAGCCTTGACTATGTGGTTATAAAGTCTGGCATTATGCATTCCATCATTATGAAATTTTATATTGATATTTCATGTGATTATTCAACAAGTAGAATATTCATGTGAGTATGTAAATGCCATTATTTTGATTTATATTTTCCATATTATGATATAGTTTATGTTTAAAAGGATTTTTTTAGCCTTATTCATTGCCTTAAATATTTAAGCTTATTTATGAAAGTTTTCTATATATTGGTATCCTTACTGATCATTTGAGATAACCCCTTTCTATGTTTTATTTTTATCCGGATGTGAAGAAGTATATTATGACTGACCTGCAGGGATAGTCTAAGGGAAATGAATGTGGTCAATGGAGACAATTTTGATGTTGTTTTTTCATTTTATAATGTAATGTGAAACATAAGTATGTATCTAATACTTCTAAAGATACTAAACTGATCAATCATTCGGGGTTTGATCCCTTGTGATCATGCCAATGTTATGTAATATTGCACCGACACTAGGTAACTAGGGTAGGGGCGTTACATACTAGGTCTTCTATCGAAAAGGAATGTTGGGCTATTCTGTCCTTGAAGGAGTTTCTATATTTGGAGAAGCTAAATCTTATAAGGACATATGCCAATATTCTTAAGCACTATGAATCCTCAGAGTGGGAATCAGCTACTACAGAGGAAGAAATCTATAATGGATGTGGTGACAGGTATTATTTTTACAATTTGTAGTAGTATTTTCTACATTGTAGTACTTTCTTGATGAAATTTCTTTTATATTAATAAATGGTCGTAGGCTTGCCTCTGTAGAAGATTTTATTGTATAAGATGTTAAAAAATATTCAAGGTAACATTATATAGTCAGTGTTATAAAAAAGATTCCTCCTCCTTGAGTATTGCTTCTATTTAAAAGCATTTCTTCAATGGTTATATTCCACATTTATAATTGGTGCTTTTAATGACTTTTGATAAACACAATATTTTCTTGAAAGGATCAATGTAGCTTCATCTTATTTTATCCTTGGTACCAGCCTTAAAATGATGTAAAATTCCATCAAATATAAATCAATTCATTCATTAAATGGAATTATAAATTTACATTTGGAATATTCATTTAATATATTTTGTGGATGTTTATCATAAAATCATGTATTCCTCTGTCTATTGATGTTTTTATATTAGTCTTTATAAAAAAAATTGATGGAATTTGTTATACTTTGACTTCTTGAATTTTATAAATCTTCATCTAATGAAGTTTATAATCATCTATCTGATATAGGTGTGTCTAATTGCAAAAATTACCCATCCAATAAACAAAATTTTCAACATCTGGAAAAATTATTTTCCTATAAAACATATTAAAACTTAGTTAAGTATAAAATATAGTAAAATAAATCATTAAAGGAAGTGTGTTTTTATTTTAAAAATTATGCTTACAATGTTTTAAAATTACACATCTTACTCAATAGAAAAAAATATCTATGTGGATGTTTTTGAAAATAGAGGAAGATTATTGAGATAAGATGTTCACCCTAGGATATGAAAATTTTATAGATGATTTATTTTGGGGAATTTTGATTTAGATATGATTTAGTTTGTCGTATTTTATTGTCAATGTGTAAATAATATTAAAAATGACATTATATAATGATTGGTGAATTTATTAGGGTGGATTGATGTTATTTTATAGCTCTGGAGTTTTTTGGAATGTTTTAGAAGAAATATAGTATTTGGAGGTAAAACTAGAAAAATTTCTATGTACAAGTTTCACATAAGCTGATTCCACTGAAGGGGATTCAACATAAATTATTTGAATGTATATAAATGGGTTCACACATGATATTTATATAAGGATATTAAAAACCATGTATATGAATTTGGGTAAATGGATTTACATTTGATCTAGATTTAATGAAATCTATAACTAGATATACAGATCGATGTAATGGGATTTGTATCATATAAGGGGATCTAGTTCATGTATAGAGTGCAATGTAAGAGTGGTCATTGACATATCTGAATTCATGTAAGGGTGAGGCTTGAACTAAAGGGATTGAAGAAATTTTCATTGATGTAAGGGATTCTAATATATTTAGATCAATGTAAGGTGATCCATGTAATAGGATTGTTTTTTATTATGTGTAATACCTGAACCCTACGATAGATAGTAAACACCATATCTTGGACTATCACGTAATCCGCCCCTTAAAGTGCCTATATTCCAGAATTTATTTAGTAGATTGATTAAAAAAATTAAATTGAAAAAAATAAATTTATTTTTCAAGTCATCATACAAAAATTATCAAATAATGAAGTTTTGAGTTTTTTTTAAACCATTTTTAGTAAAAAAAGTAATTGTTTTCATGAAACTTGTAATTAGTATGATTTTCCCATTATATAAGAATGAATACAGAATTTATAAATAAATTTACGTTAATAAAATATTAATTTAAGGAATAAAACTATAAAACATAAAATATTCTTTAAACTATGAAAACTTAAGGAAAACATTTTTAGAATTAATCAAAATGTCACTTTAATAAAATCATTGTTTTCAGACTTTTCATTAAATCAATTAAATTTAAGGGAGATTTGGCTTTTTTCATTACATGAAATCATAATATCCTTTATTAATATTAAAATAAATCAATTTAGTTCATTAAAATTAGTATGCAAAATTATTTTACATTGTGTATATATATAGAGCACAAAAAGGTGATTTCTCTAAAAATGGTTCTTACTCGATTAAGTGTACATATTTTAAAATTAAAATTTCACACCTTAATAAAAAATATTGATATAATTATTTTAAAATTTAAAATTATAAGTATGAAATTATTATAAAATTAAATCTTAATATTTTTCATTAAAATTAACTACTAATGTTGGAAATTAATTACAAAGATAAAAATAAATTAGGGTAAATGATAAAAGCTAAAAACCTCATAAAAATATTTTTTTTTTCGAAAATAAGTGTTTAAGGTAGTTTTTGACCCAAAATAATTTTCCTCTCCTATTTTTTTCATTTTTTCTCCTTCAATGCATGAAAAATAATCATACATTATTGTAAATGTAATGGTTACTCCCAAAATATCCCTTTCATTCACCAATAAACAGGTAACACCTTAACAAATTTAGAACTCACTTATCATTATAATTTAATAGTTAAAATATATATTTTTACTCTCCTTATGGACTTCTTCCATTAAAATAATCCCCTAGTCACTCATAGTCATCCTAATCCTTCCAAATTCAAGGATACTTCTATGGAAAATTCAACTCCCCAACGTGAGTATTATCAACTAATTAGTTTTCTCCTTATTTAATTCTTTAAAATTTATTATATCCAAACTAATATAATTATTATAGTATAATTTATATACTCTAATATTACTATATTAATGGTATCATCATTATTTATTCATATACCCCATCCATTAAGTAATAAAATTATGTTTGTTCCTTGTGCAGACTACCACCTACACGATGTAATGTGTTTCATTTTCCTTCACCATCATACAATGTTGGATATAAGGATGGTTTTAAAGTAAAAAATATGTTTTTATGCTTTTATTAATGTTTTGGTATGATTAATGAAAGAACTTCGTAATTATATTTACAACAAAAAATCATCGATTATTTAATCGTTTAAAATAATTGTACTAAGATGATAATTGTTTATTCAAATTGTGTAATGATTTAATATCCATTAATTATTATTAAAATTTCATAAAATTACGGTAAAAATTAATTAAAATCCGTAAATAAGATAATTATTCTTATTTCAAAATGATATTATAACAAATCCACCACACAATCATTCATTAAATCAGGGTATGTTCATGTTTGGGTTAGTTTAACAACCTACTTGAACAATACTATGAATTTATATCAAGTATATATATGAAAATTAATTTTACTGGTATAATATTATATAAATGTTTAAAAAAATCTTTTTTTTAATTTTGGATATATTATATGAATATATAATTCATTAATTAAAGAAATGTCCTTCATTCATCAAAAATCACTAAAACATGCTTATTATTGACTTCATCTTCATTGATAATGTATAAAAACTCATAAAACAAACATGAAACAATATTAAATAATATAAATCATAAATATAAGTAACTTAAGTGAATTGTTAATAATGGAATTTGGAATAAGAATGAATAAAAACAATAATATTATGAAAGTATTATAAATGATCAAAATTATAATCACTGGTGGGAAAAATTAGATGAATTCATTTAGATAATGGATATATAAGAAGGGTATGAATGAGAATATATATGAATAATATTATTTTTTAATTTAGTAATTTATATATGTATATGAAACATGAGGTTAAAGTATATTCATGGGATTTGGGATAAGTGGAAAGGTGTTATTATCTCAAATCCCACTCTTTGAGCATATTTTATATTATGCACCTAATTTCCCTTATATGGTGTATATACTGACTAATTTAGATTTTATATCATGAAATAACATTATTCGTGGTATTTTAAGATCATTCTTATGTTCTATATTTAAATATATTATGATTTAATTTCTACCTGATCTATAAGTTGGGTTATTTTGCCTCAATTTTAATTATTTGGGACTTATATTGTAATCCACTCTTATTTTATTTTGGGTAGTGTATAAATTGACATGGAATATTTTTTCCCTTTTTACTCATGAAATTTAAGGGATTTAAAACCCTATATTATTATCCATATATCATATTATTTTGATCTAAGATTTACCTTTTTCAAGGTGGAAAACTCCTCCTATGTTTTGGTAAAGTAAATGTGTGTGTAATTTCCTAGAAAATGAATCCATGTCTGGATACTGTAAAGTGGATGTGGTTGTTTTATCATTACACCTATGGGTAATCACCCTGAAAACGGTTGGTTTATCATTGAATCAATCATCACCTTGATGCACGATGAGTGGGTATGAAACTACACACCTAGAAAGACACTCTCAAGGGATATACATTTGAATATTCACATGCTCTTAATGAAGCATCCTGAATGATTTTTTCTACCATTTACTTTGTCTCCTAGAAACGAAAACTATTAACCCCAAATACTATATTTCATGGATGACCCATAATTGTTAAGGTACCCTCTAACCTATATTTCATTGATAAATGTACCATAGATTCCTTTAATGATACCCTGCAACTTTCATGTTTATTAAGGGATGTCCACCTAGACATATGAATTATTCTAATGAATGGTGAAGTATTTGATGTCCATATTTCTAAATATATGGATAACCAAGTTTTATATAGAAATAGGTTCCTCATGGAATGTTATAAAAATTTGGTTACTCTTATTGTGAATTCATTGGAATTATACAAGTTATGGGTGAGGCCATACATTAAATAGCCCCTAGATGAATCAACAAGTCTCACGACACAATATAGGTTGTAATTGTGTTTATGTATCTTCCCATAATATTAATATGTCTTTGAATAAGGCCTTTATAAAAAAATATTCATGGTATTATGTATTCCACATGTACGAGATCAAATATTAACGGTATCCATGCTTTAATTTATTTTCATTGAGAGAATGACCTCATTTTTTGTTGATTATTGATTCTTATAATTCATTTTTTATCTCCATAACACATATTCCATGATTATGTTATGTAAGATTAGTTTATATTCTACCCCTTAATGGGAATTTAATATTAACCTTATTTATTTTCCATTCCTCTAAATTCTTAATGGAGGAATATGTGTAATTTTTAGGGATATTACAGAAGGTATAATCATGTTGTCACTCTATGTTCATGTTATCTTATATTTTCTAATGTATTTTATTTATATATTTGGTCATCAAATACTACTAAAATTTTCAATCCATTCAAAACTATTGTCTATTTTACAAATAATATAATATAACTACTTGTTCTGGTTTCTAGAGTATGGGATATTACATTACGTATGCACTAAAATTTTATGATTTAATTATTTGGAAAAAATAATTACTCAGAAAATTATCAATATATTTGATCACAAATAAAACATCACAACATGGATATTGTGATTTAATACAATGGATAAATAGTTTTTCATGATGAAGATGGTTTTCTTCAGTGGAGAAGAAGTAGGTGTTGTTATAAAAGCTTAGTAGCACTACACCCAGAGTCGCGATGATGTAGTGACTTGGAAATGAGTTTGAAAAAATAATAAATGGGAGGTAAGAAAGTGAATAAGTTTAAAATTATTTTAGAAGTGGTTATTCATTTGAATTTTAAAATTCAATCCCAAATGGGATCAGATTATTCTATGTATGAGATAAAAAAGGTTGGTCTTTCATGAAAGTTTTTGGGATGAGTGAAGGAGTGTTATGTGATTAAATGAACATAAATATTACAATAATGAATAAAATACTAATCAAAAAGGATTATAATATATATAGTTTAGAGTGGTGATTATTTTTTTATATAGAATATAAAAATATAGATTATTATAGAAGAGAGTTTTGTGGAGTGAATTTTATAAATTGAAATAGAAAAAGTAGAAGAGAATGAGATAATATGAAGAGTCCTTGCAAGAAATGAGGGTATAAGAAAAATTACAGAAATATCACACTAGTTTATGTATGTTATCATCACAATACAGACGTGTGGTAGAGAACAATAGAGTTAGGTAACACCTATTATAACTATAAAAAATAAGTGAGGAAACATATTATATTATTGGGAGACAATCATCAGAGGTAAAAGATAATCCATACCTCGGTAATAAAATATAACATTTAATATTTTCAACAGACCTATTAGGAGAAAAAAGTATTGATTTTTCTTGTATAATGGTTTTTTGATATTCATAACTCATTGTATCCATGATTTATATTGTAGTGGATCATATGGTCTTGGGTGAGTCTAGATCATTCTACGAATTTGACTTATCATTTTGAAAGGTGAACATTGTGCATAAAGTTTCCCTATTTATTTATTTCCTAAATGTTTGTGAGTTTTATAGTGATATTATTATACCTAAAAATTAATGGAGGTAGATTTCATAAGAAATCATAAAATGGGTAAATACATATTTTACACTGATTCACCGGTGAACCTTCCTTGCTTAGGCCCACTTCAATTGGTATTATAGACCCCGTGTTTCCCTCTAAAGATGATGAATTTTAGTATTCAATTGATTGAATTATTTATTATCTTAGTTTTTATTTGAGATCATTAAATAAATTATTTCTCTAATTAATTATTAGTTACTTATTACTAAAGATAACATTATTTCAATCAGTAAAAGGGGATTCCAACTTTTTAGGGACACAATTTCTATATTTGTAATGTTTAGATGATGAGTTATCTTTTTTCTATAAATTTTAATGTTTTATAGGATACCACCAAAATATTTATTCATCATGATAAAGGTACTTCTATGATAGTATTAGATAAATAAAATTTAGAGAATGATGGTCATGTTAAGAATTCCATACAATTATCCTTATCAGAGAAAAATAATCTAAAATTAATGTCTATAAATAGAGGAAATAGAATTTGGGATAATTTGTAACGCATTTATAGTGGTAATGAAACATTTATGAAAAAGAAGTTGTGGTATTAATATTTGAAGTTCTAATGATTCAAGATCATGAAATAGAAGATAATTTATTCATACAAGTAAATGTGATTTTGATCACAATCATATTTTTTGGTGATATGTTGGAATATAATATAGTTTTTAAGAAGATCATAGGTATCCTTCCCAGCATATTTGACATTAAAGTCTCATAAATTGAGGATATAGATCTGAAAAAGTACTTTTACATGATTTACACAATATTCTTATAACATTTGAGATGAAGAAAGATATTTTTTCATGAATACATCCATGCCTAAAAATTAATACCCTTAAAATATTTTAAGAAAAGGTATAGTAAGAAATAAGATAATGACAGTGTTGAAAGTTCAAACTCTGTTAATGAGGTTGAAGATAAATTTTATAATTTATTGTATTTTATTTCAATATGTGTGATAAGTGTTAGAGGTATATATCATGGTAAGCTTCATTTTAGGTGTTTCATAATTGGGGGTATTAGACATTTACAATAAATTGTCCAAATCAAGAATAAAGCGATGAATAAAGTGAAGATTATGTATAGGATCCAATTTATTCCTGAATAAAAAATTAACAAAATATTATTATAAAGGTAAAGGTAATAATTTCTCTAAATTAAAAAAAAATTATATATAAGATTAATGATAGTAATTTCTATGAGGATGATGAAGAATAAGTATTGTCCCATAAAAAAGGTGAAAGGTTATTTATTACAATGGTTAATAAAGATTAATTCACATGTTATGACTGAAACAATTATGAAAGTGGGAAAAATAAATATTTATATTCTATTATAAAGAATCAATCCTAAAGAATATATCTTTAATATTTCTCAATAAGATAAGGAGATAAGTAATACAAAGAAGTAATTTCATGTCTCTCATTCAAAAATATATTTTATCATTCTAAAAATGAATCAGTTTTGACACATCATATCGATAGATGAAAGATTATTTTAGAATAAGAAAATAACAATAACGATGAAATGAAAATAATATTTTATAAAAATAATAATGATCTTGATGATGTCCAATAAAAACTTATAAAGGATGAAAATGAATTGAACAATTTCAAACCCAATTTTTAGAATTCTATTCATGAATTTGGAGAAATATCAAGGAATAATTCTGATAAATAAGTAGATGTCTCCCAATAAAGACCATATTCAATGGATGAAAAAAAATTTACAAATATTTTAAAATTATATGATAAATAAGTAATTAAGACCATGATAGTGGAAAAATCTAGTGAACTAGAATAATCAGTATCTTTTGGTATCTTTAACTTAGACTAAAAAACTAACACATTAGGTGAATACAAATGGGCTAAAAATACTTTTTCATGAAAATTAAGGACTCGTGAGTTGAAAAAAAAATGGCTCAAAAAAATAATCCAATATTGATAGTAAGATAATGAATAAAGATTAAGTTCAGAAATCTGTACAACATGATGTTTACAAATGTAAGTATCGTTTCTATAGATTAATTGGGTACTTTAGAGGCTAACGTAACATGGACATTATTTGTTGGTTTAATTACCAATATCATTGAATTACATGGAGGTATGGGATGTAAGTTCTGAGGGGAAGTCAGTCCTTTCAAATAAATAATGTTTAGAAATTGATTTCAAATTCTGGATAGAATAATATTATATATTTAAAGTTCGTAAGGAAATATTTATAACATGGGACCTACTAGGTTACCATGATGAAAAATGTATTAAATAACTATATTCCTAGATGAGAATGAATTATGATACTTATAATTCTCAATATAAAAATAAAGGGAATTATAATTCTTTGATTGTTGAAGTTACATAGTAAAACATCATGAAAATAATGTCCTTGAATCTTTTACATGGTATTATCCTGAAATATGATAAGAAATATATAGTTCTTGAAGAATTTTTAAAAGTTAAATAAATCAATAAACACATATGATAATGGTTTATAACTAAAAAACATAAGTATTGGTTCATAAATCATAGATTAAGTCAATTTTGAATTGAATAAAACATTATTTTTAATGGGTAAAAACCCAATTTAATATGTATGTATCTACTTAATGATGAAGCACATGAATTTGTATATCATAATAATGAATGTGTTATGAATAATTTGAAACATTTATGTGTTACAATGAGAGGAAAAATTACTCAATAGAACTTGTATCTTGTTGGTGAAACATTGATGAAGAAGATTCCTTTTAGTAAGAACATGGAAATTGATGTGAATTTTTTAGATATTTTTTTCTATAAAATTGTTGGAAAACCTTTCTACCCAAAAAAAGATTGAAAAGTTGATTAAAAAATAATGGTTTTGATAAATAAAGAAGTATTTGTTGTTAGCCTTTTAATATAGTAAGATAAATATTCTAAAAAAGAAATATTTAAGAGAAGTAAGAATAAAGAAGCAGCATCATTACATGCGGTTAAAGTTAAGAAGATGTTGTTTACTTTTAATCTAATATGAAAGTTGAAGAAGAACATGGATGACCAATGTTGTTTCTATTTAAAGGGGGAGTATATTACCAATTTATGGATGTTTATGAAAAATTCATAACCATTCGTTAAGGGAAAAGGTATGAAAATATAGTCCAATCTCTCGTATTATTATTTTGATTATTGTTCATAGTGGATAAAAAATTAGAAATATAATTCAATTGAAAATTTTTACTCTCAAAATTTGTTCATAAAGTGGGAGAGAAAATATATAGGGGGAGTTATCCATTAATCTATATTTAACCAACTATGGATTAATATCTTAAGCGGTAGTATATTTTTAGAGTTATTATATGGTTTTAGATGTGATTTCGACACTGTATATATGTGAACTATTTTAATAGTTTGGTGAAGTAAATGTATGAATTTGTATATTACAAATCTGATAGAGGTATTCATCAAGATAAAAGATGTTATGATGTGATTATGATGTATTGATTGAAGTAAAAGTGATCAACATTTTTCAAGTAAAAGAACGATATAAGTTTATTATGAATTATTGATTGATGAATCAATGATATGTTCATAGATAATTTCTCATGTGGTATCCCTTCAACAAAATAAATAAAAAGTATCGGGTATAAAAAAGATATGAATATATATAAATCTCTATTTTATGGATATAATGATATTGTTATTCAATTATCTTATTTCTTATACTGATATTTCTCAAGTAGGCTTAGAATTATTTAATGATTAATCATTGTTAAGTCAGTTGAGTTTAAATGTAATTTATGTTAATTGGTTAAAAAAATCCAAAGGAGGATATTATTAATCCAAATATGCATTTTGAATTTTTTTAACACTTGGGGAGATTTTTTAGTAATAAATATCAATCTAGAATATTTAAATTATCTAGATAAGAAGTTAGGGAGAAGTTCAAATTAGATATTTTTATTATCTTCTTTTTTTTCAATGCATAAATTATATAAAACATCACATGTTATAATGTGAGGTAAG
This sequence comes from Viscum album, assembly GCA_963277665.1. NCBI lineage: Eukaryota > Viridiplantae > Streptophyta > Magnoliopsida > Santalales > Viscaceae > Viscum > Viscum album. The sequence continues at coordinate 38,582,391 of OY728129.1, read as the reverse complement.
ATTTTTGGATTTTTGTAAGTGTATTTTATAACTCTAGTGGTTTTTGCGAATGAACTATAGGGAATATATAATTTGAATCTAAAAATGACAAATTCATAAGTCCAAATTTCACATACGGGGATTCCATGTAAAGAAATTCAACACCATGTATATGAATATATTTAAATTAATTGACATAGTATCTTAGAAAAATGTAATTTAACACCACATATGTGAATATATGTAAAGGTTTTAACATTTTAGATCAACGTAAAGTAATATTTCATCATTTATACAAAATGATTTTAGAGGATTTATATCACAAATGGGATCCCAGGAACATATGAACATATCCATAATAGTGGTGGCTAAAAATATATATCCATATAAGGATTAATATTGATGTAAAGGGATCCAATCCAGAGTCATTTACATAAGTTTTTCGATGTATGGATGGAAACCTAATGTGATCTTTGTGAGGGGATTATTTTCTCTTAAGTTTGTACTGAAACGATCATATTTAATTATTTCAAAGAAATATTTATTCAAAAGATTATAAAGATGTTCGGTAATTGAAAAAACATAATAAAATATATATTATTTGATAAAATTCAAGGGAGAAGGATCACAGGACAAAGTTGGAAGTTCTATTTATAGAGAAGAAGGATTTATGGTTGTAACTGATTGGTTTTCTGTACCTAGGTCTACGATGAAAAAGTGACTCAGAACTAAGTTTCAAAATAAGAATAAAGAAGTAAGAATAAATAGAAGAAGTTAAGAACCAATTGATAAGAGGTTATTTATTTGAATTTGAATTCCAAATTCAAACTCAAATGAAATTTTCTGCTACTTCTTTTGAGAAAAAAAATACGGTCTTGTATACATGTGTGTGGGATGAATAAAGGATTGTTGTGCGATTTATTAAAAAAACGTTTTTAGCAATGATTATGAGAATTATTGAAAGGGATATTATATAAATAGATAATAGTGGATCCTATGATATTGAATAGATCATCAAAATGTTGTACAGTATATAAGGGAATAGTGTACGGTGTAGTTTGCATAATGGAAGGGAAGATGAATAAGAGAAATAGAGGAGAGGAAGAGAGTACTTGCAAGCCATAAAAGTATTAAAAAATAGAGAGAGCACACAAATGTGTGTATGTTATCATCACAATAGTGATGTATGGTAAATAATAATACATTGAAGTCACATATGTTCTAATTATAAAGAATTATTATATGAGAGAATTATACTTTTTGGGATAAAATAATCATAGGTGAGGTATAATCCTTAACTATACAATACAAGTAATATTTTCATTTTGTAGGGAAACTTTTGGGAGAATTTAGTGATGATTATTCTTGTATCATGTCTTTAGGATATTCCATACTCATTGTATCCATGATGGTTTTTATATTGGATCTCATGGTCTTAGGTAAATAAAAATCATGGAATGGATTAGACTCATTATTTTTATAGGTGAATCGTGTACATCAATTTCCCCAATTTCATTATTTTCTCAATGTGTTTAGTTTGTATAGTTACATCATTCACTCGAAGAATTGGCATAGGTTTATTTCATAATAAATCATAAAAGTAAAGAAAAATAATATTTTTTATGGATTCACCCCTCTAAACGTATCATTCCAGTTCCACCTCACTCTCGAAATATTTACATTATTCAATGTTGACACCACCACTATAACTGAGTAAAACATTGTTTCACTCAACCACTATTTTTAAATATAAATATAATAAATACATTAAACACATCAAAACACGATATATGGTAGTACTATTGATAATAATATGGATTTTTAGAAAAAATGGATAAGATTGTTATTTTAGTAAAATTTAATGATAAGTTGGTTGGTATATAATATAACGAGTAAATTTCACTATTTAATCTACTTTAATACTTTAGAATATTGATTTCTTATATATAGAATATTTATTTTAATATTTAGTTAACGTAATTTATGAATAAATGTTTAAATAATTTTATTCCAATTTTTTTTATTAACATCCCCTTATTTTCATTACTATCATCTTCCAAGTTTTTTTATAAATTTTTAAAAAGTTATTTATAGTTTAAAATTTTACTTAGAATATTTATATAATTACCTCATCACATTATGTTTATAAAATGATTTTAGAAGAATGAAATTTGGACGAAATATTTATAGGATCTTAAAGAACCCTGAGAGGTGAGGGGTAAATTAAGGTGTCAAATTTTTCTTTTAATGTGATGAATCTTGCTCCCACATTGGTAATAAATAAGTTAGACTTAAATGTCGGAATATTTCAAAAGTAAATAATTCATCTGCAAAGATAAAACACTTTGGGTTTACTTGGTTCACCACTATGGGAGAGTCCAAGGAGCATACGCTGGTAGTGTGTCAGTCATACCAAAATCCACTAATCTGTAATAGTTGAGGAATAAAAAATTTCAGACACAATCACTATACGCCAGCCACACTACCATTAAATGTTTTTTGGAATAGGACACAATATCCCTCTAAACACTTCCATTGACTCCCCCTAGCTCACTGCCTTGGGTAAATTCATACTAAATTTCTCGACTTAAAGGTCTCTTCAATAGATCTATATTAAAATCATTGTCTTTATCCATCATAATACTCTTCATGCATCGGAGTCTTGAATTTATTCAGTTGTAAGAACTGATCAAACAAATCAGATATTCAAAACATTAATGAATCACACACTGGCACTTTCACGAAACACCTTCTCTTATGCACATTATTTGGGATTTTCATATAAGATGAATTTGGCACAACCCTTATTTTTTTGTAACCCTGATCCTTTACGCAACTACACCATAAGATTCACTTGGTCTTTTGAGGATAAAGGAACACTTTTCATGAATGATTTTTCTTCCTTCAATATTTTGTGTGAAACTATTTCACATGGAAGAGGAACCCAATATTCATTGAAAAATTTATAAGTGCTTAGTGGTGGTAGCCCCTATTTATATTCCTAAATAACCCTATATTGATGTTCCTACCTCAGATTCATCTATGCGCATAAAAGTTTCTCCAAGCATGCAAAACCACATTTGACGTTGAATTGCCTGCGTACATCTCTTCCATGAATCCTCATCTTTCACTCACATTTTAAATCATTCACACACTTTGTTCCTACTCCAAATTTTTAAGTGATGATCCCTAAACATGCCTTGTGGGATAGTTTACAAACCATCAATAATCTTGTACGCAACTTCATTTTCCCAAAACGCATTTCTCTATTATCCGATTTTTGGACCCAAAACTTTAGAAAACACTAGGAAGCAACTCTAGCTTAAAATTCTTATTGGTTGGAACTCTATGATCACATTCCTTGAAAAATCCCTGATCTTACATGTTATTATTGAAAACAAATATAAACCCCATTCCATTTTGAGCAAATAACATCCTCGGTTTCAATAGTATTTTCTAAAAAAATATTTCCAATAATATTTTAATATTTTATTTTTAGGAAAATGATATTATTTAATTTATTCTATAAAAACATCTATGATTAGTTGATTTTCATAGATTATTTAAAATTATTTTGAAATAGTTTAATAAGGGGATTAAATATTTCATTGAATTTAAGATTAATAAAATATGCTAGTATTTATTCCAATGAAATATAGTCTATTAATGGGCATTTAAATTATTTTATCACAGATGGTATAAAGGGAAGTGATACTCCATTGAGTATTAAATATAAAATTTAGTAGGAAAGAGATAGAAGACTAGTTGAAAAATAACTTTATAGAAGTATAATTTAGAATCTATTTTTCCTTATATCCAATTAACCATATATTTTTTTCAATGCTTATATCAGTATTAGATTTCAAGAAAATCCAAAACAATATCAGTTGGATGAAATTAAATTAATTTTTAAATAGATTAATTTTCTTTAATCATTAAATTATTTTACTCTAAAAGAAAAAATTATTGGTCCAGTCAGTTATTCAGCATTGTTTTAGGGTGTTTATAATCAAGATAGAAAGAAAATATATTGAGTAATTATTTTCTAAGGGTAGTACATAGTATCACATGTTGGTAAAAAAGTAAAATTTTATAAAACTATATATTTGTTAAGATAAATACAATTATATGGATATTTATTGTTCTAAAATATTATAATTAATGGAAACATTTCATGTAAGGGTTTATATTCTCCTAATTCATTTATTTTTTATTCATGGATTTCATGTGGTACAGAAGAAATTACATAATTCTTGAATTTTTTTTACAATTATTTTTTAATATACAAAGTGTTTTTAAAGTGTTTCTACTAATTATATGAGTAATTCAAAATTTATTTATGAAATTAATTTAGATGTTTTTACAGTGACTATAATTTCTTAGAAGTATTTTATGGGATTTTGGCTGTGTTAATAAACCTATTATTAATTATTTATAAGTTAGTTTAATTAAAAATGTAATATTTTCAATAAAGTATTTACCCTTACACATTATATCGGAGTTTTGTAAGTGTATGTATTATTTTCAAAAGGATTTTTAAGGGTGAGTAACACTTTCCTTATGTTGTGAAAGGGTATGTTTGAAATTTTGGAGTTTTGTAAGGGTATTTTTATGATCCCAAATGCTTGGTAAATGTACCTACATAATTATTTAAGGGTAACCCGTGAGTTCTAAAGCTCACATAAAGGTAATCTGAAGCTCTTATAAGGGTACCCTAACTCACGTAAAGGTTAACATTACCTACACAAGGGTACTAATACATTTCCAATTCCTAAAAAAGGGTAACCTTTATTTTCTATCTATTTTATAACATAATATGTAGTTACCTTTATACATAGGTGGAATGTCACCTATGAGTAATGATACTTTCCTAGTTTTTTAGAATTCCTTCTTCATCAACCTATAAGAACATTATTCAATTTTAATTAAAAAACCATGTAAATAAATACTTTTGAATCTTTTAAAATAATATATAATAGTTTAAAATGTATAAATGGATCACAAATAATTTTTTAGTTAAAAGATAATTAAATGATGAATAAATAGAAATTTTATGGAGTTTTTATAATATTCACGGGGTTATATCAGTGAGTAAAAAAATTGTTTCCTTTTCCAATTTGAGTCTCTCTGTTTTTCTATATAGTTACCATGATCCAAATACCTAATGTTCAATATTATCAAGCAATCCTTCTATGAAAACACCCAATGATTCTCCTAATTCCATATATATATTTTCTAGGATAAATAAATATTCCTCTTTGCATTATTTTTTTGATATAGAAACTTGCAAATGGAATATCCAAGTAGGTGATCTGTGAGTTATCCATTATATTATATGAAAATTTAAACTATCCAAGATTTATATTATTTTCTTAAATAGATGTCGTAACCCATAATCCAGAAACAAAAATATAGTAAGTAGTCACATAAATAATGAATATGTAATAATATGGAAAGAGAAGGATAAAAATATTTATTTTTAATTCTTCTAATGAAAATGAAATAATATATACTCCATAACTTTACATCAAATACAAATTTATGTAGTAGAGTTTTTTCTTCTAATAATAATTGAATTTAATGGATTAGATTTTATTTATAAATAATATTTCAAGCAATGAAATAAAAGTTTACAACATACATAAAATGGATAAATTTTTATTATTTAATTTCCACTAATTTTTTTGAAATAATATTTCATGCCAAGGATAAATAATTTCATCTCATAATCAAGAAATTTCTTATTAGAATGAATATTGTTGAAAATAATTTCAAAAGTGGAGTTTAATGATTTATCACATGCAGCAGATAATAATATTTTATAATCTGTATGTTTTTTGAAAGAAAAGGGAAATAAATAATTGCATATTGTAGAATAATGATAATTATTTTTGAAATTAACCAAAAGAGAGAAAGTGATAAATGCATTTTTTGTCAAAATGTTTGATAAAATAAAAATGATAGCATTCCATGTTGTTAAAATTCCAAAATAATGTTGATGATCTATATTTAACATTTCTCTATATTAGGAAATTTAAATAGATAATGTCGCACGTGCTATTCTTATTATTCATTTTATAAATTATATTTTTACATTCATAGAACATTAATAATGATTTTATATGATTATCACGTTATTGTAGTAAAATTTTCAAAAATAAATATTATCAAATATGAAAATAATACAATTCATGTTTGATTATTTTGAGATGTGTTATAACATGATTTTGAGATATATAGGTATGTTTCTCCAATGATTTAGTATATAGTAGGTTATCTATTGTTAATTTTTTTAAGAATTAATGATATGATTAGGTATTAATTAAAAACATCAATTTGGGAATTTTTGAATATAATAAAAGAGGCATGTTGAAATAATTATTTTTGATACTATTGTCATATAAAGAACTAGATTAAGAAAGAAATAAAAATTCAATGAATATTATTTATACATAGAAATTTAAAGGCTAGGGTTTCGGAGTTTTATTCAATATTAATTGGTTAACTAAATATGGTAATTATAAATTTATTATTTCTTAAATCATTTCATTGAGGATGAGTGAGCCCAGTATTTTTTAATAATGGAAGGGAAATCTTGTTTGTCTTGGGTATATTTTCCTCAATATTATATGTGGAATAATACATTTAGTATGTATTTATGCTCTATTGATTTAGATCCTATATGATAATATTGAATAATAACCTTATGCAGTTGGCATATTGGGTGGAGTAGCCTAAGGCTGTGATGGTGGGATGGGGTTATGGTTATGGTAATTATATGGTAGGGGAGTCTTAAGTCTATGATGGTTGTATGGGGTGAATGTTATGATGATTATTGTGATATTGAAATGGTATGATAATTGTTTTTATTATATATAGAATTGACCATAGTGGAAATTGGACTGATATAATGGGTTGAAGATGGTCTTGCATATTTTTTTATCCTAGATTCTTGGATTCTTTCTTGATAATGAATTTTATTTTTTGATGTCCTAATGGATATATGTTTTTATATAACCAGGTTATAATCATGGGAAGTATTTTTAGACTATTAACTATGAGCTGAACATTTATATAGAATCTTGGGATGATTCCTAGAGTACCTCCTAATTTTATGAAATGATAAATGAATTAATAAAAGAAAGGGGTTAGTTCTTGATTCTTTCTTATGATGATGAGATACTTGTGAATACAAGAAAATAATTAATAGTGGTATTTTCACCTGGCTTAGAAGATTTATAATTTTTATCTTATAAATGATAATTTTAATAATTAATTAATATTTAATTCATTAATTCATTTAAATAATGTTTGATACTAAAATGATTATTTCATTCCTTGGCCATAGCAATGGTAGTAAGAGGTTTTGTGTGATGTTTGCGTAAGTTGAGTCTAAGGATATGTAGGTTACCATAGTTTGTTCATTAGATTTATTTATATAATATATTATTTTTTATTTCATATGACACACCACACATTTCGGTGGGAAAACTGGCATCAAGTGGACTCTTAGAGGGTGATTTCCCTAACATTTAGGTTAGTGAGGAACAGATGGTTGACTACCCTATCTGACTCAACTCTCTTATCCTATTATATTATGTGATGGTGTACATGGTGGTTATCTTTACCTGTATGTGTATAGGTATTTAATGGGTTTTAGTTATTTTATAAATATTAATCTCCAAAAATAGTATCAAAATGTGTATAATACATACGTTTTGTAATGGATGTGATGGATTAAGGTATAATACACAACGTACATGTCGTGGTGTCTCCTAGAAACTACTAAGATACTATCTAGATGTATGGATCGGATTATGGGATGATGTAATTCATGGGTTGAATGATATATTAATGAATACTTGATTTCATCAGGTTGGTCTACTTTAGCCTAGGTTTCGTTAGGTTGGCTTGTTTTTGGAGTAATATAGCTCAGAATTTGAAAAGTTTGAGCAAAGTGGAAAACCAATGGGAAAGTGGTAACGAGGTATCTTCATTTGATGTTATGTTGGATATTATTTTATAACATGTACTGAATACTTAGTGAATGTATAAGGCCCCATCCTTAAACCTTACTTAAAATTGAATTAAATGAATAATTCACATTGAGAATCTTTTCAGGTTTAGAGTTTTAGAGAATTAGGACATAACTATTACATCTCAAAAGATTACAAAGTAGTCTATTCTTATAAATTTCCATAAAATAAAAACTCTTAAAAAGAAACATGTCTAGTTTCATGTTTTAGGTAGCATGACTTTCCCTTGATCCCATCCTTGACCCTATTCCACGCTAGGTCCTGTGAAAAACATTTCAAAAACATGGGATGAGCATAAAAACTCAGTAAGGGTTACACAAAGAATAAAAACTGTTAGTTTATCAAAACAAAATGTAAACCATGTATACTTTATCAAAGTAATACTTTTCACCTTTATGAAGTAGTAAAAACTCTTCACTGAATAAAATATCATTACTTACCTCTTTGTAACCAAAGGATTACCATAAAACCCATATAAACAACACATAACATATATAAAGGTAACTTGGGACATAAACATACTTAAGTGGAACAACCATACGGTCGAATCCCACACATATCACTTAATGAAATAGCCATGTGTCCAATTTCCATACATACTTAATGGAATATCCATACGGCAGACTTCCATACCCAATGCATTGGAGGTTATAACATAACCACCCATCCTGGTATTCACGGCACCACCCATCATAAATGTCCAATTACCATTATAGAATATTGAAAATATAAACATTTCAATAACAACATTTCATTTGCAATCACAATAAGTAATTCCCCGATATTGAATTAATCAATCCATTTTCAAAAACCATTTAAAAGAGATTTTTGAATCAAAGTGTCCCATACCACTTTGAAGCTTTTAATGGAATTATAATTTTAAAACATTAATGTACATATAAATAAATACTGAAAACCATTTTTAGAACACAGACATTAAAGATAAATATTTAGAATAATAAATCTTTAAAACATTTAAAACGATATTTTTGTTAAAGAGTTTTTAACAAAATGAGAGACTCTTGAATACAAATAATTGCGGAATAACATTTAATCCGAACTTTATAATATCATGAGAATAAAGGGATTCATGATATAATATGTCAAAGGATAGTATACACACCATATAATAGTGAATTGGTGCATAACAACAACGAAGTCTCAAAATAAATGTAAAATGAGATGAAATCCATTATAAAGAAGGTATCCTTAAATTACGGATAAATCAATCTCATAATTATGTGTGACAAACGAATACACAAAATATAAGTGGATATTATGTGTAAAATAATCATAGGTTATTCACACATATTCATAGAACGACATATTCAATGAGTACAAGTTTATCCCAAAGAGTCAAATTTGGGCAAAGAAGTTCCCTTTCAATAATTTGACAGCCTAACGGCGCCACTTCAAAAAAAATCAGAAAATGAGTTGATGAGAGATAAAAAGGGAATATCATCACTTGTACATAATATTTACATCAATCAGGATATTGAATAACAAATCCCAACATAATAGTATGTGTATTAAAAGACATAACAAATGAAGTCTTTTAAAAAGAGGAGGGTGAAAGGTCCCCTTACCGAGTTGGGTAACTTTCGAAGCGTACACCCCATGGAAGAAGGGTCATACAATGAAGATGTGAATACCCATAAATGAAATTATACTAAAAAAAATGTATAATAATGTGCAGTACATACACCACTCAAAAGAAATTGTGGCAAATGTAGCATAAATCTCATGGGAATAAAAGTGAGATGAAAATTCCCTTACGAAAACTCGGCAGCCTAACGGCGCCACATAAAACATACAAAAATGGATTGATGAGATAAAATAGGGTATCTCATCATATTAACATAATGTTTATAGAAATAGGAATATAAAATAACATCCCCCAACATAACAAATATGAGCTTAAAAGAATTGACATAAATGAGAGTACTAAAAAAGAAAGAGAGAGGTTGGATCTCTTACGAAAAATTCGGCAGCCTAACGGCGCCACTCAAAACATCCAAAATGGATTGATGAGAGAGAATAGGGTCTCTCATCATATGAAAATAAAAATTACAGTAAGAGTAATAAAAATAATATCCCAATAACAAGAAATGTGATCTTTAAAAGGAATGACATAAAATAATGTACTTAAAAAGAAAGAGAGTTGTAGGATCCCTTACCTCGGGTCCGACTTGACTCGATCGTTCTTTAATGTCCTGAATAATAAACTTGAGTTAATTTATACTTGCTTAAGAACCCTTTTTCAAGTTCATTATTCCATTTATATCGCTTATTACCATGTCATGAACACTATGTAATTATTTAAGTTAATAACGGTCGTTTTAACGATCATTGGTACTTGAGTAAAAAATAATCCCTTTATAATTATATGTTGTTCATGTATCCATTATATCCAGAATTGTATTCATGATGTTTATATCATATATTTCATATATATCCAGTACATTAATGCATTTATAATATTACATAATCATTTAGAGCTAAGAAATGAAATGCACCGTTCATGGAGACGGTAAGCCGTACGTACGCATGAACGCTACTTTCATTTCTATTTCATTTTTATAGAATGGAATTATAATGATATAAAAGCATATTATAATTCCAGTATAATATCATATATAATATCATATTTACATCCTTTATATGTCCCACATATGGTATTTAACGAATCAACTCACTTTAAGGGGGCGGTAGTCCGCCCTTCCTTAAATGAAGATATCGCGTTTACCCATAATGGAAACCATAAATGTATGACCAAAATGAAAAATACAGAAGCTTAAGGAAAACATAAACATATTATATATCATATATAAATATATTGACATCTTAATGTCCACCTTTTAAGGTGTTAAAAGAATGTTGAACAATCATCGTTTCGGGAGGCATAAATTCACCATCCACAGAAACAGTATGTTCGTTAACCATTATATGTAGATTTGTGTAAGTGTAGCTCGAATCCTTTTTATATCAACATCCTAGTATATTTAGGATACTGGAGTTGTTACAAAAGAAAAGAATAAAAATATTTTATGGGGTTGGAGAATCAAAATAAAACAAAAGGACTCAAAAGAAGACATTACCTTAAAATCGGGTAACTCCATTTGGTTTGAGCTCAAAGGCTTCCTTGGGAAGACTTCATCCCAAATTGAGGCTTCAAGGAGTAAGATAGGGATGTGGAGAGACAAAATGGTCAGGGGTTGGCCGATCCAAAGGCTTCGGGTGTGTGGGTAAGGAGGTTGAGGTGGGGGCCTTTTATAAGAGGAGAGGAGGGGCACTCTAGGAAAGTAAAGATAAGTTACTTTATTTTAAAAAGCGTTTCGGATTCAAAAGGTCCCACATTGATGTATTTCAAGGATAAGGTGATAAGGGTTCGAAATACACTCATCTAATAGGTTTTGAACATGTTTAGGTCTTATATATTACATTATATTTCCATTTTATTTAAATCATTAAATAATGAGGTCATCGCTGCATCATCATGATGTCATAAATAATTTAATTTATTTAATGTCTAAAAATTATAAAAAAAATACTATGATTTAGAAAATCTTTGTATTTTTCCAATGACTATTTATAATCAAAAATATGACTTGTGTAACCCCATGTAAAAATTGTTTTAGTAAAACATCTTATGTGTGTGTCATTTTTACTTTAACATTAAATAAGAAGTTATTTATGTCATTTCCCAAACAAAGTGGCTCCATGGGGACCCCAAGTTGACCCATGGCTTGTCTTTGTCACCCATGACACATCCAATGAGGTTAGGACATGTGTCAAGTTCATCTCATATTATTAAAACATTATTTTTACCTTAAACTACACTAATTACCTCTAATCGCGATTAAAAACTTAATAAGTTACTATTCACCAAAAAATTATTTTAATCCCATTGAACCACATTTTAGCTATTAATGACAACCATGTATGTCGTATTTTTTAAATTCAAAACACAAAGGTGGCAAAATTTCATTTAAACAGAAAATCAGTTTTTATAAGTACCACTTAGTGGTTTCACTGTTCATCAAAAATTAAAGTTTTTCAGAAAAATCCCAAAAATTCACCCTAAGCTATATTTGATATTCTGAATTCAAAAATTAATTCTATTTTAAAAAATTCAAAACATATAAGTCACATTAATTAATTTAAAAATTAATTCCCGCTGTCAGATCAAATAGCGTGTTTTTATGAAACAATAAGTATCAAAAGATTGACACTAGTTTAAGTCTGATTTCAAAGTGAAATTAATTCCAACAACCACTATTGGATTTAATGGTAAAAATATATTCTAATTTCAATTTAAAACTAATTAAAAAGATAATATAATCATATAAATAAATTATATTAAAAAGAGGTTTTGAATTTAAATACAACATTTTACACTATTCATTAAAAAATGAACTTTATCGGAAAGATGCCAAAAATTTACACAAAGTAAATTTTTATGTCCCAATTCTTAAGAAGAGTTTTATTTAGTCCAAAATAATGTATAAGAGTGAACAAAACTATATTTAATGGCGTTTCTCCATCAAAAGGCGATAAGTGAACCTTTAGTGAAAACTAGGGCATATACGCCTAATATCGAATTATTTCCGTATTTTATGCCTTTATCTTTTATTGGATAAATTTAAGAACATTAAAAAACATATATAATCATATTTTAGTTATTTCTATCCATTCCTGCCAATACAATGGCTACATGTTAACTACCATTTAAAATAATATTATTTTATTATTAGAGTGCAACGTATGTTTCCCAAGAAACTCGTTGTTGCGTGTTGGGTACGCCATCGAGCATAGCGTCCCCTTTAAAGTCATATTAATACATTATTCACAAATATGGATATGTTTGAAAATGTCATATTCTTTATTTACCTGGGGTGTTACATCCTTCCCCCCTTTTGGGAATTGCGTCCTCGCAATTTTAAAATTGCGCTTGGAAACATCCTTGAAAGTCCCACATCGGAACAAGAGTCGGTAAAACAATCACTTTAAAATAAAGAAAGATAAGTACAAAGGTCACCCGAGTTAACCCATACTAGGATTCCAAGTATGAAAATATGGACATGGAGGAGAAAACATAGGGTCATGTTCTGATGAAGAGTGATAGAAAACATGTTTAGGACAAAGTTAACAATAATAAAATCACAAACTTGTGATGGGTTAAACGGTGTTGGGTTCCCCAGTAGGAAAAGTTAATAGACAACATTTTTGTTTTAAGTTACTTTTTATTGAAGAATTTATTCTTGAGCTTAACTAAAACATAAGGAAACATACTTACTTATCATGTTGACTTTCAACTTTTACTAGATTTCTTACACAGACTCATATTTTCTCCAAAAGACGAGTATTTAGGATGACTTGTTCACATCAAGAGTACTATAAAAAACTTCTAGAGGAGCACCTAATCCACAAAAAAAAGAACTATACATTTCCCATGTCTTTAGACTTTAACCAAAACCAAAACCAAAAAGGCTAGTGCAAGATCAGATAATCCAGAAAAGGATAACCTTTTATAAAAAGAAAATCTATGCGTAATCTCCAAAATTTTTCCAACAAAACCCACAGTTCAACGAGGTCCATTAGATAAACAATTTGTCCATACAATTCTTCAAAGTAAACCAAACTAATATCAAAACCCAAATATTTGAAGGATTTAGTCACATAGTCTTCCAAGTTAAATCGTAACATTTATCACCAAACAACATCTGTTGCTCGTAAAGTCTCGTATTGAAAAGTAATTAACCTAATCACATATCCTCCATGATAGGTTAATCATTTTCATAAATAACCCAAAATCAACTTACTCTTAATTCATAAAATTATATAACTAGAAATAATCAGTCAAACTAACCAGGGACTTCACGTAGTCCGGTGGTAGGCGATAAATACCGGTCGCACTTTGGTTGTGGGTTCGATTCCCGCGACTTTGTCCGACGCGACGGGTTGTCACATGGTCTGCGTGTTGTCATTTTTCCAAAACTATATAATTCTTAAAACATTCCCCAAAATGAGATAAAATCTTCAAAAATAATCATAACATATTTTAACCTCAAGTTTATCTCATGCCATTCATTTTCCGTCATATCATATAAGAACCCATAATTACCTCAAAAGTAAGGATCATATAAACTCTAATGGTTACCTTTATAATTATTACCTGAACTTCCACATCGATTGGTCATCTCATACATGATGCATCACAGAACATACCAAGGATCAAGTGGTTGATCATGACTCCTTGATAGTTGGTTTAGAACAACCATGAGATTCCTCATTGAATCCCCCATTTTATCTAGTATCTTAATCAGAGAACCGCCACAGTTTCCTTCAAACCTGTTGTATCTCTGGTGCCTGCTAGATCCAGCCATTTACTAAAACCAAAAAGGTCAGTGTGAGTATATCAACAAAACCATCTTGTAATAATGAGGAAGTTAAACACTAAGATATACTTACTGATTCACTTTATCTAAAACTAGGACTCTTTCTGAAATCCTAACCATTATGGTAATGTCACTTATGCTTCAAGAATTCCCTAACCTATAAAGTTATCTAAACCAACCTCTAATACCAACTATAAGGCCCCAGCCTTAAACCTTACTTAAAATTGAATTAAATGAATAATTCACATTGAGTATCTTTTCAGGTTTAGAGTTTTAGAGAATTAGGACATAACTATTACATCTCAAAAGATTACAAAGTAGTCTATTCTTCTAAATTTCCATAAAATAAAAACTCTTAAAAAGAAACATGTCTAGTTTCATGTTTTAGGTAGCATGACTTTCCCTTGATCCCATCCTTGACCCTATTCCACGCTAAGACCTGTGAAAATCATTTAAAAAACTTGGGATTGGCATAAAAACTCAGTAAGGGATACACAAAGAATAAAAACTGTTATTTTATCAAAACAAAAAGTAAACCTTGTATACTTTATCAAAGTAATACTTTTCACCTTTATGAAGTAGTAAAAACTCTTCACTGAATAAAATATCATTACATACCTTTTTGTAACCAAAGGATTACCATAAAACCCATATAAACAACACATAACATATATAAAGGTAACTTGAGACATAAACATACTTATGTGGAACAACCATACGGTGGACTCCCACACATATCACTTAATGGAAGAGCCATACGGCCAATTTCCATACATACTTAATGGAATAGCCATACGGCCGACTTCCATACCCAATGCATTGGAGGTTATAACGTAACCACCTGTCCTGGTATTCACGGAACCACACATCATAAATGTCCAAGTAACATGATAAAATATTGAAAATATAATCATTTCAATAACAACATTTCATTTTCAATCACAATAAGTAATTCCCGATATTGAATTAATCAATCCATTTTCAAAAACCATTTAAAAGAGATTTTTGAATCAAAGTGTCCCATACCACTTTGAATATTTTAATGGAATTATAATTTTAAAACATTAATGTCCATATAAATAAATACTGAAAACCATTTTTAGAACACAGACATTAAAGATATATATTTAGAATAATAAATATTTAAAACATTTAAAACGATATTTTTGTTAAAGAGTTTTTAACAAAATGAGAGACTTTTGAATACAAATAATTGAGGAATAACATTTAATCCGAACTTTATAATATCATGAGAATAAAGGGATTCATGATATAATATGTCAAAGGTCATTATACACACTGTATAAGAGTGAATTGGTGCATAACAACAACGAAGTCTCGAAATAAATGTAAAATGATATTAAATCCATTATAAAGAAGGTATCCTTAAATTAAGGATAAATAAATCTCATAATTATGTGTGAAAAACTAATACACCAAATATAAGTGGATATTAAGTGTAAAACAATCAGAGGATATTCACACATATTCATAGAACGACATATTCAAGGAGTACAAGTTTATCCCAAAGAATCAAATTTGGGCTAAGAAGTTCCCTTGCAAAAATTTGACAGCCTAACGGCATGACTTCAAAAAAATCATAAAATGAGTTGATGAGAGATAAAAAGGGAATCTCATCACTTGGACATAAAATTTACATCAATCAGGATATAGAAGAACATATACCAACATAATAGTATGTGTATTAAAATACATAAAAAATGAATTCTTTAAAAAAGAGGAGGGTGAAAGGTCCCCTTACCGAGTTGGGTAACTTTCGAAACGTACACCCCATCGAAGAAGGGTCATACAATGAAGATGTGAATACCCATAAATGAAATTATACTAGAAAAAGTGTATAATAATGGGCAGTACATACACCACTCAAAGGAAATTGTGGCAAATGTAGCATAAATCTCATGGGAATAAAAGTGAGATGAAAAATCCCTTACGAAAACTCGGCAGCCTAACGGCGCCACATAAAACATACAAAAATGGATTGATGAGATCAAATAGGTTATCTCATCATATTAACATAAAGTTTATTGAAAGAGGAATATAAAATAACATCCCCCAACATAACAAAGATGAGCTTAAAAGAAGTGACATAAAGGAGAGTACTAAAAAAGAAAGAGAGGTTGGATCTCTTACGAAAAATTCGGCAGCCTAACGGCGCCACTCAAAACTTCCAAAATGGACTGATGAGAGAGAATAGGGTCTCTCATCATATGAACATAAAAATTACAGTAAGAGTAATAAAAATAATATCCCAATAACAAGAAATATGATCTTTAAAAGGAATGACATAAAAGAATGTACTTAAAAAGAAAGAGAGGTGTAGGATCCCTTACCTCGGGTCCGACTTGACTCGATCATTATTTAATGTCCTGAATAATAAACTTGTGTTAATTTATACTTCCTTAAGAAACCTTTTTCAAGTTCATTTTTCCTTTTATATCACTTATTACCATGTCATGAACACTATGAAATTATTTAAGTTAATAACGGTCGTTTTAACGATAATTAGTACTTGAGTAAAAAATAAGCCCTTTATAATTATATGTTGTTCATGTATACATTATATCCAGAATGGTATTAATGATTTAGATATCATATATGTCATATATATCCAGTACAAGCATGCATTTATAATATTACATAATCATTTAGAGGTAAGAAATGAAATGCACCGTTCATGGAGACGGTAAGCCGTACGTACGCATGAACGCTACTTTCATTTCTATTTCATATTTTATAGAATGGAATCATAATTATATAAAGGTATATTATAATTCCAGTATAATATAATATATAATATCATAGTTCCATCCTTTATATGTCCCACATATGGTATTTAACGAATCAACTCACTTTAAGGGGGCGGTAGTCCGCACTTCCTTAAATGAAGATATCGCGTTTACCCATAATGGAAACCATAAAGGTATGACCAAAATTAAAGATACAGAAGCTTAAGTAAAACATAAACATATTATATATCATATATAAATATAGTGACATCTTAATGGCCACCTTTGAAGGTGTTAAAATAATGTTGAACAATCATCATTTCGGGAGGCATTAATTCACCATCCATGGAAACAGTATGTTCGTTAAACATTATATGTAGATGTGTGTAAGTGTAGCTCGAATCATTCTTATAACAACATCCTAGTATATTTTGGATACTGGATTTGTTACAAAAGAAAAAAATAAAAAAGAGTTTAGGGGGCTGGAGAAGAAAAATAAAACAAAAGGACTCAAAAGAAGACATTACCTTAAAATCGGGTAACTCCCTTTGGTTTGAGCTCAAAGGCTTCCTTGGGAAGACTTATGCCAAAATGGAGGCTTCAAGGAGTAATATAGGGATGTAGAGAGCCAAAATGTTTAGGTTTTGGCCGATCCAAAGGCTTTCGGAGTGTGGGTAAGGAGGTTGAGGTGGGGGCCTTTTATAAGAGGAGAGGAGGGGCACTCTTGGAAAGTAAAGATAAGTTACTTTATTTTAAAAAGCATTTCGGATTCAAAAGGTCCTACATTGATGTATTTCGAGGATAAGGTGATAAGGGTTCTAAATCCACTCATCCAATTGGTTTTGGACATGTTTAGGTCTTAGATATTATATTATCATTCCATTTTATTTAAATCGTTAAATAATGAGGTCATCGATGCATCATCATGATGTCATAAATAATTTAATTTATTTAATATCTAAAAATTATTAAAAAAAATATATGATGTAGAAACTCTTTTTATCTTTCCAATGAATATTTATAACCAAAAATCTGACTTGTATAACCCCATGTAAAAATTGTTTTAGTAAAACATCTCATGTGTGTGTCATTTTTACTTTAACATTAAATAAAAAGTTATTTATGTCATTTCCCAACCAAAGTGGATACATGGGGTCCCCAAGTTGACCCATGGCTTGTCTTGGTCGGTAATGATACATCCAATGAGGTTAGGACATGTTTCAAGTTCATTTCATATTATTAAAACATTATTTTTACCTTAAACTACACTTATTACCTCTAATCGCGATTAAAAACATAATAAGTTACTATTCACCAAAAAATTAGTTTAATCCCATTAAACAACATTTTACTTCTTAATGACAACCATGTATGTAGGATTTTTAAAATTCAAAACACAAAGGTGGCAAAATTTCATTTAAACGGAAAATCAGTTTTTATAAGTACCACTTAGTGGTTTCACTATTCATCAAAAATTGAAGTTTTTCAGAAAAATCCAAAAAATTCAACCTAAGCTATATTTGATATTCCGAATTAAAAAATGAAGTCTATCTTACAAAATTCAAAACATATACGTCACATTAATTAATTTAATAATTAATTCCCGTTGTCAGATCAAATAGCGTGTTTTTATGAAACAATAAGTATCAAAAGATTGACACTAGTTTAAGTCTGATTTCAAAGTGAAATTAATTCCAACAACCACTATTGGATTTAATTGTAAAAATATATTCTAATTTCACTTTAAAAATAATTCAAAAGTTAATCTAATCATATAAATAAATTAGATTAAAAAGAGGTTTTGAATTAAAATACAACATTTTACACTATTCATTAAAAAATGAACTTTATCAGAAAGATACCAAAAATTTACACAAAGTAAATTTTGATGTCCCAATTCTTAAGAAGAGTTTTATTTAGTTCAAAAGGATGTATAAGAGTGAACAAAACTATATTTAATGATAGTTCTCCATCAAAAGGCGATAAGTGAACCTTTAGTGAAAACTAGGGCATATACGCCTAAAATCGAATTATTTCCGTATTTTATGCCTTTATCATTTATTGGATAAATGTAAAAACATTTAAAAACATATATAATCATATTTTAGTTATTTCTATCCATTCCGGCCAATACAACGGCTACATGTTAAATACCATTTAAAATAATATTATTTTATTATTAGAGTGCAACGTAAGATTCCCAAGAAACTCGTTGTTGCGTGTTGGGTACGCCTTCGAGCATAGCATCCCCTTTAAAGTCATATTAATACTTTATTCACAAATATGGATAAATATGAAAATGTCATATTCTTTATTTACCTGGGGTGTTACAGAATGATCCAGAGTGAGAATGGGATAATAATAATAAACATGTTTTGGTGATTATTTAATTCAATTTGTTTACTCAATAAGCTTTAGAATGATTCTTTCACATCTTTCACAAGAGGTTGCATGGAATTTTATATTTATTTAACATTTTATGCTCACCCTATGCATATATAAACTATTTTTTGGTTAGTAATATTTATTTGGTGATCGAGATTGAATGTTCCTTTTTTTGGATCTGGTCAGAAGTTGTTAGAGCAGCAAGGTAACTAATGAGGATATGTTTTAGTGTTTTCAGTGATTTCATTTATATGTCATTATATTCATTTATTGGGATTTATTTGTTATTTATTATGAGTATGATTTGTTTGGTGACTTTTCTAATCTTATTTCTTACCTCTAAAATATTTAAAATAAAAATTCATCCCATGATTGTTATCAGATACCGTCAGTTCTATTCACCGACTTGTAGCCTGTTAGAGGTGGAATTTGGGTGACATTATCACTCATCTTTAATTACCATCCTAGGATAGTTACCTTGGGTGGAGGGGTCATGAAAGAGTGGTATTAAATGTGATGTATGAGATATAGGATGAATTTTGGGGTTAGGAACTGGTAAGGGTGCATGGGTTGGTAGGTAAATAGTATTTGATAGTCTTATTACATACTCTAAAAAAAGAAAACTAGTTAAGATGTACAATTTTAGGTTCCCCTATGATCCAATGTAAGAACCTTAACGTTTACTAGATATGCTAAATTAATTGATATTGTTTATATGGTATATACCTTGGAAATGATATTGAATCATCTTTGTATTCATCTGTATTTGGAATTGGTATACATTGAGAAATTTTTTAAAAATCAATATAAAATAATTTTTTTATATAATATATATCACGAGTTATGTGTCCATGAAATTTTTTATTTTATAGGATTTTTTCCATGTCAATTTCCCTTTTAGGTTAATGCTCAATACATTCAAAATGATGTGTTATAAAATCACTAAATATTGGAGGATAAAAAAGAAAATTCTCAAAGGAGGACGCTATGAGTGCTCCTATTCTAGAGTCTATAGACATCCTAGGTATCCATTTTGGATCATTGGATTGAGTTTTTGTTAGAATTTTCATTGATATGCTTCCTTTGAATCATTCTTAGAGAGATCATTGGGTTCCTTTTACTATGATAATATTGTGTGGATCAAGTCGAATGTAGTGGTTTATTACCCTTAGAGTTAATGAGTAGTAATCTATTTTATTGGGGGATGTTCTAAGAACATTTTTTGGATGAGTTTCTTTATTAAATCGTATGGTTTATGCTTCTTGGTTGGTGATACTTTACCTCTATTATTTGATTTCTGATCTCTGATCTTGAAGTGTTGTGTGCCCTCCATATTTCCATGTTGAGACTACAACCCTTTGATTATTTTCCCGTTAAATCAAAAGACCAGTTTTATTATCTTTCAACAATTCCAAGATCTTTATAATGAGTATAGTTAAACCTACTCGTTCACTTGAATAAAACATGCATAATAAATATTCAATCCATGATAATTTTTTTCACTTCATACTTTAGTTTACAACACACTACTATCATCCTTGAGATATGGTAAGAATGACTCATTCTTCAGACCTGGTGTTGAGATAAAAATGTGGTCTAAGGAAAGGGTTTCTCTAAAAATGTTCATATCATTCTTTTACTCTCCTATTAGTCCCTTTTTTTTCTAGGCCTGCAAACCATTTTTTTTTATTTTCTAATGGCTGGTTTGGGGGTAGCCGGTTCCCCTGAAACCAGTTAAGGGTTTGTCGGTACCCGAAACACTACAAATCCACATCACCACATCAGGAAATTCAAAATTCAAACGAAATACTTCAAAAACTTAAAAAACACCTCCTTCAACGCCTCGAGCCATGCACCGCCTCGGGCTTCGTCGAATCACGTGATCACCTTCTCTAGAATGTATTATTTATTTTAAATAATTTACTACTCACTTTTTCCATGTGATATAGGCCCTAGTTCAGGGAAAATATATTTTTGAAATTTTTCCATTAATTTTTTTGCCTAATTTTTTATTAATTACTCTTTATATTGTGAATTAAATACTTTTATGTTGTGGATTTTGATTGTGAAATTTTTTATGATGTAACTATGGCCTAGTGATCTTATATTCCTTGAAGGGATTTATATCATTCTATTATAGCCGCAATTATATTAAGATATAGGACTCCTCACTCACCATGATGTGTTATATAATGATTGGATTTAAAATAGTGTATGTGATTCGGTGAAATGCAATTTTGACAATATCATGGATCAGTTGAGGTGTTTATTTAATTTGTATTCTTTTGGAAGCTCTATTGTGATAATTGAAGTGTTTGGGTTAGTTAAGTAATGTTATGTGTTGTTATGTTAATACACATAAAATTAATGAGATAAATAAGAGGTAAATGGGAATTGAAACATTATATACTTTGTATCTTTTATTAGAGTGTGGCCCTGGATTGTAATGTCTGTTAAGAAACATGGAAAAAACTCAAAGTTGGTTAATGTAGATTGTTTCAACCTCATGTTTTGTTTTAAAATTCATATCATATGTTAACTTTTTGTTCTCAAAGTTTTTATGAAATATGTACTACTATAAACATGGTAATAATCATGGTAGAACTATGTGTGTAGAATAAAATGAATTTGATAAAAACATATTTTAAAAAATTTTCTCATAATTATCAATTAGTTAACATGAAACAAGTTTTAAATTCTGGTGGTGGGTGGATAAATTTTATTTTGTATTTAAAATTAATTGAATTGAATAATTTATTGACTAGTTTGATTTTTATGATAACTAATGAAAAGAATTTGTCAAAAAAAAAAAATTTGAAACATGTTTTCATAAATAAAAAATTATATTTTCCAATGAAACATTCATTTATCTTAAAGGTAGTTTTACAAAATATAATGGTAGTTTTTCGACATTAAGTTTTTTAAAAATACCATGTTGGGAAGAAGGATAAAAAATTAATGTTTTCATTTAATGTTTTTCTAACCTATTGGATTTTTAATAAATGATATTTAGTAAAAAAAATTATTAACTTAATTTTTAATTTAAAATGTTTTAATGTAAAATATTATGATACATGTCTAGAAAAAAAGAAATATTTTGAAAATCAAGTCTATTTTTTTAAGACCTTAACCTATATTAGTTAATGAATTATTATAGGTATCATATTTATGAATACCAATAAATTTTTATGCAATCATTCTAATATACTCTTTCTTATGACATGTTAAACAATATATATTCTCAATATTATGAATTAAATTTTCTAGTGTTATAAATGAAAATAAAGAATGTATCTATTATCATTTAATGGATTCCCTAAGTAAAATTTGTTAATGTACTGGATATAATTATGTTTTATCCCAAAATAGAGTTTTCTGCCTATTAGTTTAAATAATTGTGAATTTAGTATTTATGAATGTATTTCCTTCATTGGTGTTATTTTATGGTAATTGTTTTTTGATATGAATTACTTAATGTTTGTTTTCTATCAGTTTGGCCTTTGAAGTGATTATGTGATCATACATTGGAACAAGAGTCATGAATTGATTCTCAATATTCCAATGTTTTTTAATTATTGATTTTGTAGGTATTAATTATCTTATCTCATATTGATATATGATATTTATTCTCCTCTTGTTTCAGTGTATTATTAACATCCTTTTTCATGTTTCAAATGTATATTCTGTGTGAGATTGTTTTGAAACTATATTAACATTTTTTAGTTGTACAATTATTCCCTTAAGATGTTTTTTGTGTTCTATATTTAGTAATATCCTTGAGAGGTTTCAAACATAGTGGTTGATTTATTCCCTTATCTTTTTCCCACCATTTCCATGTATTATTTTAACACTAAAGAAAAATATTTTTTGAGTTGTATCTAATATAAGGTTCCATATTTTCCGGAGCCCTTCATTTCACATTCATGGATTTCATATGGTTTAGGATAAATTTCATGAATTTGGATGTTATTTTAAAATGATTTTGTAATTTACAACGTAGTTTTAATGTTATTTTAAAAATAATGGGAGTACTTTAAAAGTGTTAAAAGGTTATTTGTGATGTTAGTTGGGATGTTTGTAAAGTTATTATAATTTTGTAGAAGTTATTTTGGGTTTTGGAAGTTATAATGAACCCATTTATTAATTATTTAGAATATAGTTTAAATATATATATATAATATTTTCAATGAAATATTTACCTTTACACATGAAATTAAAATTATGTATGGGTAAGTCTTGTTTTTTAAAGGGATTTTAAGGGAAAGTACTAATTTCATTATGTTTCCAAAGGATAGGATTAATATATTATAGTTGTTTATGGGTAATCCATGAATACCATCTGCTAGGTAAAGGTACCTTCATAGTTTTATAAGGGTAACCAATGAGTAAAGGTAATTTGAACCATGCATATGGTTACCCCATTCTTGTGTAATGTTTATCCTTACTTATGTTAGGGTATAAGGGAATTTCTAATACCTTATTAAGGGAAACATTTATTTTTTAGCCATTGTGTATAGGTAAATTAAGTATCCTTTTTGAAGAGGTGATCTGACATGTAAGGGTATATATTTTTACCCAGTTTTCAAATTTCATTCTTCTCCTACTGGTAAATGTGTTTTATCATATTTAAATGACAAAAAAACATTGAATTAAATGATTTGGACTTATTTAAAATTATATCTAAGTCTTTTAAATATTTTAAATGGATTATAATTATGTTTTGAGTTAAAAGTAAATTAAATTATGAATAAATAGAAATTTCATAGAGTTTATTTAATACCTATAGAAGAGTGTCAGTGCATAATAAAAATGGGTTTTCTTTTCCTATTTAATTCTCACATTGTTTCTCTAGAGTTATTACGATTCACAAACCTGATGTTCAATATTTTTAGGAAATTATTCTATAAAATAATATATGTCTTCTCATACTTCCATACCTATATTTTTCAACCTATATAAGTCATTCTCTCTCAACAGTTTTGGATATAGTGAATTGAAAATTAAATAAATAAGTGCATGTTATAGATTAATTATAATTATTATGGAGATTATCCAAGAGATAGAAAGAGATAAATTCAAGTCGATGTATAAATAGTTGATAAAATATAAATGATAGCATATCATGGCGTTAAACTACCTAAATAATGTTAATGAAAATTATTCAATAATTAAGCATGATAGAAAATTTAAATGGAGAATGTTTCATGTGTTATTGTTATTATTATTTTTCTAATGAATATTATTTCATGTATGGAACATTAATCATCCATAAATATGATTATCATATGATTGTAATAAATTCATCAAATGGGAATGTTATTATATGTGTAAATATTTTTATTCATGTATGAATATTTTTTTGATGTACGATCACAAGCTATTAATATATATAGTTTTGTTTCATCTAAGATTTACAAAATAGTATGTTATCTTACGTATTGTTTTTTGAAAGGTTGATACAATTTTATATTAAATAACAACCTAAATCTGGTAATTATTTCTTAATAATACAATAGGAATGTAGAAATAATTATCATTGAGATTTCTGTTATATTAAGAAGCTACTTAAGGAGGAACACAAAATAAAATAAATACTATTTGACTTGATTAATTTTATGTCTAGTGATGCTAGGGTTTTTAATTATTAATTTTTTAATTAAATTTTCAAATGAGAAGCTAATTATAACTTAAATTACTGTTTTGGGTCCAAGTGAGCCTATAATTATTTGATAAAGATTGTAATGACTTGTTTTTTATTGTTTCCTTAAAATTATATTTGGGATAATTCATTTAATATGCATTTATACTCAATGGATTTAGTGTAACACCCTATGATTTTTTGAAATATATTTTTTGAATTAATTTAACCTTTTAGATATTTTTTATTTCACACTGTACTAAAATAAATTCTGTTGTATAAAAAATAATTTATTTGACTTGTGTTATACACAAAAAAAAGTTGATATTTCACTACATGCAAAACATTGATTAGATTTTATTTTACAAAACACTATTCTTTCCATGTTTTTCACACAATGCCTAGTTCTTTTGAGTGTTTTCATAACACGAAACACCAAGTTTTATATAACTATAGTATATTATTAATATATTATTATTTAATATAACAACATATAACCTTACCTTTAAATTATAGGTTATGAATATTATTAAATTATAAAAATATAAGTTTTATAATATGAATTCATAGATTTCTAATTAATTTAAAATTAAAATATATAGCAATTGATTATAATGGAAACAGTTTTATTTTATTCTCCCAAAGTCATTTCGTCTTAATAAATTAATTTACATATATTTAGTGAATGATATTATTGAAATATATATTTTATATATTCAATAATAAAATTATATTCATCCAATATATTTTATATGCATAGGATAAGAACAAATCCAATTTTACGCATTAAACCTTATATTTTTCAAATGGCTAATTTAATCGCCTTTTAAATGAAAACCAATTTTAAAATCTAATTTTCTGTTATTTTAGAATTTTTATATGACAAAATAAACTTAATCTTTGAAATAGGTATATCTAAACTTAATTTGGATTAATGTTTGGTATTTTTTCCATAAGTCTCAGTTTTTGATGAATAGTAAAAAAATACTAAATTTTAATTTAAAACGTATTTTTCTTGAAAATAATTTATAGTGTTTAATTATATATATTATTATGTTGATAGTATAATTAGATAAATTTTATATGATTTAATCCAGTTTAGGTCATTGTAATTAATTTCATATTGAATTTTTATATAAAAAAAGTCAATCTTTTGGATGTTTTCACTTTAAAAACTCGTTTTCTTGTTCTTTCACTGAAGTTAATTTTAAATTACATTTATGAATTTATGTGTTTTGAATTATGAGAAATATATTTCATATTTTTAATCATAAGGATAAATTTTTTTAAATATTTAGATTTTATTTTTTTTAAATATGAATAGTGTCTTTAGTAATTTGTAATACCACGGTAAAGGGTAAAACGGGTAATTTTGGATAAAAATAGTACTATAAATATTATAAAAATACACTAAAACTTTTAAAAAAATTTATTGTATTAAATTAATTAAACCTTTAACATATAAGGATATAATTTTAATTATATACTGGACAATGTTCCATGAAAATTACTTATATTCAATTAAACTCAAAGGGAGTGAAAAATGTCACATTATTAATTTTAATATGCATAATATTTTTAATATGGGATTAAATAGAAGATATGCTTGGATATATATATATATTATAAAATATAAAAATTTATTTACATGATAGTAATGTATTATTAAATTTTAATGAATAAATAATTATCATAAATAATTACAAAATGATGATGCATTAATTACTCAATTAATGAAATAATCTATTAAATGATATTAAAAATAATAAGGGAAATATAATTTGAATTAATTATGGTGATCTAAAAAATTTATTAGTGAATATGAAATTTTAGAGGTTCAATGTTATCTTGTTGAGTTTATTTTCTTAATGACAATATTAATATTTGTGTCAAAATTGACACTTATGATATTTTATAAAAATAGAATATTATTAAATTATATAAAAATATTAAAAATATTATTTAATGAAAATGGGATTTTATATGGTCTAAAATACACAATTTATTCATTTATGGTCCAATTGACACTTTTATGTAAAAAATTACAACCTCTTAGTAAAGAAATATCGGTTGCCATGGTTAAAATTAGAAGGGTTAAATAAGTGCTAAAGAAAAAATATTAGGATTAAAAATTGTAAAAAGGTGTCTAAATTTACTTGGATGAATGGATTTACACCCAAAAACATCCTATTATAGAAATTAATAATTTTTTATCCATTTGGATTATATTATTAATTTATATTAATTTGTTAATTTGAATAATTCCAAGAGTACTCATCTCCTCTCCTATAAAAGAGAACTAATAATTCTCCTTTAATCAAACCTAAGTACCTATTTGGTTCATACTATATCAAAAAAAACACATTCCTATGATACCTACCCAAATTATTTAATCCTTATTTAAGGTATAATACCCTCCTTAGATGTGTTATGGTGTAAATCAAAGGAGCAGTTTCAAAGAAGAGGTAATCACTCACTTTTTTTATTCTTTTATACCACCTCTAAATATATTTTATATATAATAAAATAATAACTTCATCATACTAAATATTATATAATATTATTAAAATTATTAATCCATCACTATGCATCCCCTTTCCCATCAAAAAAATAAAAGTATCACTTGTGCATATTCACGGCTTATCGTCTCTACGTAGCGATACAATTAATTTTACATCACCATATTTTATGAGTGAAAATTATTATGGGTTTAATATTTTTATTTTATATTTATGGTATAATTATAATTATGGAATGATTATATCATTTCTAACATTTTTTAATTTATCTAATACTTTTGTAAAATGATAATGTCGCTCGTGTGTACGTATAGTTTACCATCTCCACGGTATGATGTGCTTCGTTATTCACCTATAAATCACATGGATGGTAATAAGGATGACCATTATGAATATATGTGTAATATATGATATAAAAATTATTCTGGAATGATAATTTATCACATAATTTGATTTTGTTTAACCCGCCATGAAAATGAAAATAGCTTTCATGCCTACATACGGTCTACCATTTCCATGAATGGTGTATTTTATTTTCTATCTATAACTTTTATGAATAACTATGATTACATATATAATGATTATATATATTATATTTATATAATTATTATCATTCATGATATGATGATATCATGATCTATGTAAAAGGACCAAGGATAACACGACAAAATAAGAATGAAAAACAAAGCGAATATTACCTCAAGCGTAACATTAACATTGAATTATTAATTGAAGAGTCATATTAAGTCATAATTAAATCATATATATAATATATGTACAACTATGATTATGTGGAAGATTTATAACAAACTTGTATTTTTTATACATGAGGTTTTAACCTGTGTGAAGGAAGTCAAGACTTAAGGTAAGGGAATTTTATCATAGTATTTATTTATGTGAAATACATGACATAATCACCACTCTCTTATTTTTTCTGGGGTATATACTAAACTATGGAAATTTGTATCATTAATATAATTTATTTAGTTAAATTAAAATATTTAATTTATTATATTATTTTATGGGGTTTGGGATTCTAAATTTACTCAAATAGTAAGGTATTTCTGCCTCGCTTTTATTTTCCATGGGATACAAGACATATTCACAACCTATTTATTATATGTGGTGTATTTACTAACCATAAATGTATTATATGATTATTATCCCAAATTTTATTGTTATTTACATAGCCATTTTATTATCTATCTTTCATGGGGTTAATGGTTCAAAAGTTACCAAATTGATAAACTAAGGTTGTCTCAATTTACCTTCTTAGAGTCACATATTATGTTATGAATCTATATTATTTTATGAGGTGTATATACTTCCCTTTATTTGTATCAGGAATATCTTATTTATGTTATTATATGTTTCATGTAATTTTATTCTCTCTTTGGTCCAAAATTGGTGTTCCTTGAAAAGAATGTTTTCAAAAAGTTTTTTAAAAGTTTTTTAAAAGTGTTTTAAAATATCTTTTAAGAATTTTTAAGGAAAAATGGTTTCAAAGATGTTTAAAGTGGGTTTTAAAATATTCCGTCATATTATTTTAAAGTTATTTTCAATGGAAAAGTTTTTCAAAATGTTTTATGGTTTAAAAGGTGAATTTCAAGATGGATGGGATGTTTTCTTCAATAATTATTTCAAGTGATCTTTCAAAATTATTTCTAATCTAAGATAATGTTATTTGATGTTACTTATATTTTTCTAGGGATATCATCCAATGACGCCATTATTTTTCTTTCTATGAAATGTTTATATTTAAGATAGAATGATATTTATGAAACCTATTTCTTTTCCATGAGTTATGTTATGTTGAAGTGTTTATGAAACTAATTTATTTACAAGTTCTTGGATATGATGATTGATTTATGTTCTTTTGGTTCACATATGTATGGTTTTCCTTATATAATGGGTGTGGATTTATTTCCCTCTAATGAATTGGGTAATGATAAATGATTTATGAGATCCATAGGGTATAAGGGAGGAAATTCCATGCCTAAAACAAGATGCAATTTCAATACCTAAACAAGAGGTTACACAAGACAACATCCCAATCCTGAAACAAGAGTGAATATTAATCCCAACAGAAGGGCGTATATGGGAGGGAATCCAAATCCCAAAACAAGTGGTCACAACGGAGGGAATCCCAATCCCAAAGCATGTACATGGGTTATTATCCCAAGAATGACATGTTATCAAGGTCCTGGTAGGTAGCCTTAAAATAGAATTTTCTAGGTTTATCTATATGCCACAATTTCCATGTCTTATTCCTTCAGGGATCAATCTTTTTTTCTTCATTTTGAGTCATGAATAATGAATTTCTAATATTTATTCCATGATTCATGTTTATGATCTTTGATATGCATGGTATAATCATCTAATGCTATGACCACCTTCTCATCCTCTTATGATCATGTTTATTCTTAAATATCTCCATTGTTTACCCTTATTGAGCATCTAATATCACCCATTTTTATGTTTCCTTCCCCATGTTATGATGATATATTTTATATAAGATATTTCTAAGAAGTGTGATAATCTTGGAGAACCTAGTGGTAGATAATGTATCTCACTCATATACCGGTGTTTATATTTCCATGTTTCCAATGGTACTAAACTAATATGGTATTTGGGCATCTGTTTGTGTAATGTTTTAAGTACTCGACAAAAATGATATAATGTCTATGAATGTTAAGACTGCGTTGTAATAATTTGTATCAGAGAAAAGGTTTATACAACCTTTAGAAGCTCAGATGAGAAAACATTACTGGGATCTCTGGGGTTGTTTCAAAAGATATGTCTAGGGATGTCTCTATATATATGTATACAGATGAGTTAATGTTTAGGATAATATCTTGGAATTTTTTTAAAGGATTGAGTGAGTGATTTCCGAGAATTACATCCATGTATAGATACTAAAATTGGATGTTTCTTTGACATAAATGTACCTAAGGGTAATAACTCTTAAAAGGTGTGTCAGATTTTATTTGAGCGTAACCTAGTACACAACAACGGGCCTTTCTTCACACATAGTTCGACACTCTTAGGTGATATTCTTTTAGAATTAAAAAACTCTTCATAAAGAAATATAAAGGATTTAAATATATGTTTTATATGAATAATAGAGAAAAAATATAATGTGTCCTTTATTAAAAACTTTGTGTTATGTTTTAGACATCCTATAAGTAATTTTCATGATTATGTGGTTTTCTTCTATGATATGTGTTTCTCGCCCAATGATTTATATTTTTAGTGAATGTCCAAAAATAGAAGGAACATGGTTTACATTGAATTTATTTGATTTGGAAGGTATGGTAATTATGAAAACTGATTTCCCATGTGGAAATATCATAAAGATAATCAATAAGGTGGTATGGGTATTGGTTATACTACTGAAGATATAGGGACCCTGAATGACATGTCAAAGTTATGGGATTTTCTTACAGTATTATTTTCATTAAATATAATAATCATTATTAGATTTAGGTTGAGTAACCACAACACATGATTAATATTTCACATTCTAGAAAAGAGTTGTTAAGTAATAAGATGACGAAGCCTAAGTAATTGATTAAGAAAAAAGATGGATGATGGAAGTGTATATATTTTTTAATTTAAATATTATGTAATATGAATCATGAAATATATAATTAATTTTATTATAATTTATCCATAAAATATTGAAAATGATACATTTAATGGTGATGAAGAATTAGGAAAGTGATATTTTGATTAAGGGAAGTAAACCCTTAACGTGATCAAGATGTTGGGAAAGTTTTGTTAAGCTTAGATAGAGAGATGATTGATGTGAATAAAGTAAATTAGATCGTATCGATGACCTTATAACCACTTATGTATCTTTTTGAAAAATTATTATATGTCATCATGGATGAATATTAAAACTACTTGGATTTAAGAAATATATTCAGTAATATTAAGAATATGGAAACATTCATGTTTTAGAAATGGAGTTGAGATAATTCAGGTTATTACCATGTTGCAAGATCATATAAATTATGGTATTCACATGTTAGGAATGTGACAACCAATGGAAACTTTATGATGTATAGGGGATAAATATTAATCTGATTTCATGGAATTATTTCTAATGTTTTTTATTTTCATCTTCTAAAATAGTTACAAGGTTAACCATTTATAGAAGGGAGTAAGTTAAACTTTAGATATAGTTTGTGAGATTAAAGTAGTATCTCGCCATATAAAGATTTATTCATGTTGGATAACATGTGTTGACCATTTTGATGTGATTTTAACTAAAGGTATATAGAATGAATTATCATTCTATTTATGGATCTCATGATCTTTTTGTTCATCAGAAATGAAAAATTAACCATCATTCTCAAAAGAAATAGTATAAGTGGGAAATGATCAAGGCATAACAAAGGGTAACATTGTGTTGAAATAAAGTTTTTATTTCTCCTTCTGAAAATTATTCGACTCTAGGAATTGGTCTTGAAATTAAAAAAAATTCCTAGTATCATCAATTCTGATGATTCCAATGACCTTTTCTCAAGCCTCTTTTGGGTTATGACATTGATTGTTACCTTTATCATAACCATGTTCTCTATCACTATCTATAATAACATGATTTTTGGATTTATCATCCATGTTAATGATTTCACTTTCTAACTATGTTCTCCTATGTGGAGACCTAGTTATGTGTTACTTTGGGTAACCATTATGTTCCCATATTTTTTAAGGATGTTTTAGTTTTCATTTTCACGATGTTGGTTTCTAGGAAAGGAACTCTCAATTATTGAACCTTTAATAAACCCGATGAATTTTGAGAGTTTAGTTAATCTCAAAGTTGGTATAATTAAAAACACATATATTTTTTGAAATGTAACTTTTTAAAATTAATCTTACCATTTTATATTTTTCATTTCACACAATACTGAATATAGATTTTTTATATAAAAAATATTATGTTCTTCTTGTTTTAGATGCAAAATAAATTTGATATTGCGCTACACACAACTCTTGGATTATCTTGTGGTATATGCAATAATATTATTGCCTTTTGTTACACACAATGCTGATTTCTTTTGACAGTTTTTATTACACACAAGACCGCGTTTCACTTAACTATATTATTTTATTAAAATATTATTATTTAGTATAATAACATATAATCTATCCATTAAATTATAGGTTATGAATATTATTATCTTACTAATAAAAATATACTTTTTATAAAATGAATTCATTGGTTACCAGTTAACTATAAATGAAAATAGATACTAATAGATTATATAGAAAATAGTTTTATTTTTATGATCCTCAAGACATATTGTCTTAAAAATTAAATTAATTATATTTAGTTAATAATACTAAATAAATATATATTATATATATTAAATAAACTATTTTTATATTCATCCAATAGGTTTTATAGGAATAATATAAAAAACCCCAATTTTATGCATAAAACCATATATTTTTAAAAAGCATAATTTTACCACCTTTTAATGGGAATCCCATTTTAAATCTAATATTTGATAATTTTAGAATTTTATATGAAATAATAAACATCTTATTTGAAATCAGGAAATCAAAATTTACATTGGTTGAATTTTTGATATTTTTCTTATAAGTTTCAGGCTTTGATAAATTATGAAAAATAATGAATTTTAATAGAAAACTTATTTTTCATCAAAATAATTTATTTTATTTAATAATATATTTAATTGGTTTTAAAGTTTAATTACATAAAAAAAATATAATTTAACATAATTTATATCATATCAATCATATTCACATTTAACATAGATATAAAAACATGCCAATCTTTTGGATGTTTTTCACTTTAAAAACATGTTTTCTTGTTTTTTCAAGGGGATTAATTTTTAATTAAATTTAGAATTTTATGTTTTTTAAATTATGGAAAATGTAATTCATATTTGAAGTCAGAATGTAAATTTTTTTAAATATTACCCTTTTATTTTTGGATAATATGAATAGTAACTTTAGTGAATTTTAATACCACAGTTATGGGTGAATCAGGTAATTAAGGATTAAAAAATATTATAAATATTAGAACACCACCATAACACTTATAAAAATGTTTTTGGATGAATATAATTCCACAATTCATATATTAGAATGGAAATTGAATAATTTAATCGACAAATGTCCATACAAATGACTTCAATACTATTAAACTCAAAGGGAGTGAAAAAATTTCACTCTTTCTTTTAATATGTATAATATTTTTAATATGAGATCAAAGAGAAGATACAATTTTCTATATAGATTATTATTTGAAATAAAATATTTATATGCATTATATAAATTTATATTTTATTTTTAGTGAAGAAAAAATTATCCTAAATAATTACATAATGATGATGCAGTAATTACCCAATTAATGAAATAATAAATTAAATGATATTATAAATATTAAAAAATATAATTTTACTTAATTAATGTTATACACTATTTTTTGGGTCAATATGACATTTTATGGGTGTTTTATGTACATTGGTTTGAAGTAGTTTGTTTTGTGTATTTTTTTAAATCAAAGTTATGAATAGTGTCAAAATTGAAACTTACGATATTTTATGAAAATAATATTTAATTGAATTATTTGAAAACTGTAAATATATTAACATAGAAAAATATGGTCATATGTGGTTTACAATATCATTAATTGTTCATTTATAGTCTAATTCACACTTTATAAGTAAAAATTACATCCTCGTAGTATAAATATATTGGTTAGCATTTTTAAAATTAAAAAGATTAAATATTGGTTAAAGATAAAAGATAAGGATTAAAAATAGTAAAAAATTAACTAAATTTTATTATATAAATTAATTTAGACACCAAATCATCCTATATTCAAAAATATTAATTTTTGAGACATTTGGATTATAAAAATAATATATATTAATTTAATAATTTGAAGAATTCTAAGAGTACCCATCCCCTCTTTTATAAACGGGTACTCATTATTCTCCTATAATAAAACTTAAATAACTATTATTTTCATCCAATATCTTCCCAAATCTCTTATTAGAATCCCTCCCCACATTATATAGGCCTTAGTTTTGGTAGAACACCCTCCATATAGGTATTAAGTTGTTAATCAAAAGATGAGTATCGAAGAAGAGGTAATCACTCTAACTGATCACTCACTTTTTCTATTCTTTTATACCTGCTCTAATTCTGTGATATATATAATAAAATAATAAATTAATTATCCTAGATATTCTAAAATGTTATTATGATTTTGAACTCACCATTATACATCCCCTTTATCATCAAATAAAAATTGAAAGAATCACCCGACCGTACATACGGCTTACAATCTCCATGTTGAAATACAATTAATTTCTTATCACCATCAGTTATGAGAGAAAATTATAATGGGTTTAATATTTATATATTAAATTTCTGCCAAAATTATACTTCTATAATGATAATATCATGTCTACCTTTTTCCCTCCATATAATATTTTGGGGAAATTATAACATCTCTTTTGTGTACGTATGGCTTATTATCTCCTTGAAACTATATGATTTATTATTCACTTATATTTAATATTTGTGGTAATAAAGATGAATTTTATGAATATATATGTTACATATGATATAAAAAATGATTCAATACTGATAATATATAATATACATTCCGTTAATATAACCAGAAAAAAATGAAAACAATGTTCAATGGTACGTACGACCTACTATATCCATGAACAGTGTATTTTATTTTCTATATCTAACTTTTATAAATCACTATGATTAAATATATTATGATTATATATATATATATATATTATTTATAGAATTATTATCATTCTTTATATGACTAAATCATTATCTGTGTAAGAGGACCAAGGATGACAACTCAAAACATGAATAAAAACAAAGTGGATATTACCTGAAGTGTAACCTTAACCAAGAATTATAAATAAAAGGAAAATATTAATTAATATGTAAATAATATATGTAATATACATATATATAACTATGATTATTTTTATATTTTATAATAAACGTATATTTTTTATACTGGAGGTTTTAATGTGTGCGAAATAAGTCAAGACTTAAGGTAAAAAAATTTCATCTCACTTTTTATTTCCATGCGATACATGCCATATTCACCACTCACTTAATTTTTTTGGTGTATATACTCACTTATGAAATGATATATAACTAAATGTAATTATTTAATGATATAAAATTATTTAATTTATGTTATTATAATATGGGGTTCACAATTCTAATGTTACTCAAGTTGTAAGGGATTTCTGTATCACTTTTATTTTCCATGAGATACAAGACATGTCCCCCAAATATTTATTTTATGTGGTATATATAAAAACCATGAATTTATTCTATTATTATTATCCTTAATTCATGGTTATTTAAATATCAATTTGATGATATCTCTTTCAATGGGTTTACAGTTCAAAAGTTACCAAAATGATAAAATAATTTATCTCAATTTGCCTTCTTTGAGACTCATGTTATGTTTTGCAAATATATTATTTTATCAAAAGTATATAATAACCTATTTCATGTTGTATAATTAATATATATTTTTATGATATTATATAAATTATGTAATGTTATTCTCTCT
The DNA here is from genome assembly GCA_963277665.1 of Viscum album. Lineage (NCBI taxonomy): Eukaryota > Viridiplantae > Streptophyta > Magnoliopsida > Santalales > Viscaceae > Viscum > Viscum album. The sequence continues at coordinate 38,546,084 of OY728129.1, read as the reverse complement.
TCGGACAGAAGTCTTTGTTCCTTCAAAATAATGTTTTTTTAAAATGTTTTAAAATGGTTTTAAAATATATTTTTAGAAATTTTTAGGAAAAGGGATTTAAAATATGTTTAAAATGGTTTTGAATGATTCCATCACATGATTAAAATTTTATTTTCATGGAAAAGATTTTATAAATGTTTTATGTTTTAAAAAGTTCTTTTTTTAAATGGAAATGATATTTTCCTCATCAATTATTTCCAGTGATCTTTCAAAATTATTTTTTATACAATATAATGTTATTTGATGTTACTTATGTTTTTATAGTGATATTATTTAATTATACCATTCTTTTTCATTCTATAAATGGTTTATATTTTAAAAGTAATGATATTTATAAAACTTATTTGTTTTCCATGAGTTATGTTGTGATGAAGTGTTTAAGAAACACATTTCCTTGAAAAGGGATTTGATATGATGAATGATTTATGTTATTTTATAACACATATGTATAATTTTCTTTATGTGACTGGTTAGACCTATATCTCCTTCCAATTTATTCTGTGATGATAAACGTTTTATGAGATCAAGAGGGTACACAGAAGAGAATATCAAGCCTCAAACAACAAACAATTTCATGCCTCAAACAAGAGTGTGCAAGGGAGGTCATCCCAAGCCTCAAACTAGAGTGCATCTTAAGCCCAAAATTAGAGGGTACACTAGAGTTCATCCTAATCCCAAAACAAGGGGGTACCAAAGAGGGAATCTCAATCCGAATGTAGGTATAGAGGTTATTATCCTAATACTAACATGTTATGAATGCATTAGTAGGTAGTAGTGACATAGGATTTTTTTATGTTTATGTTTTTCCCACAAGTTCTATGTCTTATTCTTTTATGGGTCATACTATTTTTCCCTTATTATTCATGAATTATGAACTTATAAAATTTTTCCGTGATTCATGTTTATGATCTTTAATATGTAGGGTATTATATTTAATGATATGATCACACTCTCATACCCTTATTCTCATGTTTATGCTTACATATCTCCCTGGTTTACCATTACTAAGCATCTAAGATATTCCATTTTTATATTTCATTCCCCGAGTTATGAAGATATATTTTATATATGATAAGTCTAAGAAGGGTGATATTTTGGAGAAACTAGAAGAAGGTAATTTATCCCACTCATGTACCCGTTTTTATGTTTTTATATTTCCAAATGAACTAAAATGATATGGTTTTGGGTGTCTGTTTTTGTATTATTTTAATTATACCTCAAAAATAATATAATTTCTATAAATGTTATGTCTTGGTAGTTATATTTAGATAATTGATGATATTATTGAATATTAACCTTGTGTGGGTGGGATAATAGTTAGGGATTCTTAAAGATGTTATAGTGGCACAAGGTTCTTTCTGTGGGGATGATATGGTTTGGGATACATGAGCCTGCGATGGTGGCATGGGGTGCTGATTATGGTGATGATATGGGAAGGTATTTCCAAGGATCTGATGGTGTAATGAGGATATTTTTATGATGATAATTATACTATAATGGGATGTGAGATGTGATATTTTGTTTAGTGGTTTCGGCGATGGCACTAGGACTAATTGAATGGGATGATACTGGTATTTCCTTTTGTTATTGCACCATAATTTGGATACTTTCTTGATAATTAATCTTCTTATTTAATTATTGGAAATTTTTATATAATCGGTTTATAACCAGGATAATTAGTTTGATATTATTCACTATGATTTCATCTTTTATGTTGTAACGTGGGTTGAGTTCTGTAGTACTCAAAATTTTATGAAATGATAAATGAATTAATAAAATAAAAGGGTTAGTTATTGATTCATTCTTATGATAACAACATACTTATGAATGAAGGAAAATAATTAATAGTTTCATTGGAACATTTTTTGAAAGATTGAAATTTTAATCTTGTAAATGATAATGGTAATGATTAATTAATGATTAATTAATGATTAATTAATTAATTAAAATTATGATTAATGAATGTTTACTTATTTTTTACCTAGACATTAGAAGTAGTAGTCGATAGACATGTGAAATGTTAGTGCTATATGATTCTAATACTGTGTAGTTTCCCATAGTGTGGTTCTATGATTTATTTATATTATATATGTTTTTTTATTTCATACACTACCCCACCTATGTTGGTAGGGAAACCATTACCCGGTGGGCATTGGTATGGTATTCTCAAAATATCCAATTATGAAAGGAAAGAATGGATTACTACCCCCTATAACCCCACTATCTTATCATAATATATTATGTGCTTATATACACAATGACAGTCTTTCCCAGTAAATGTTTCTTTAGGGATTTAATGGATTGTAGTTATTTCACCCACTTATATCTCTAGATATAGTATCATAATGGTTACGATGGTTATGTTTTGTATGGTTCGTGATTGATTAAGGTATAATACATGACGTACGAGGTGTGGTGGATCTCATAAACTAATTGATTATTATATAAAGATGTAGATGGCATTCTAGGAAGATGAGATGAACGTGGTGCATGATATATTTCTTTTAATTAGGTGTCTTCAGGTTTTCCTTCTTTATCCCAAGTCTCTTCACGTTGGATTACCTTTGGATAGATATGGATCATGACTTGTAATTTTTGGGAAGAGTATAAAACCAGTTCAGAAGTGGTAATAGTGTACCTTCAGTTAATATTTTGTTTCATATATTATTATTAGTAGTATGTGACCCTTAGTGAGTGATCCACGGTGAGGATGGGGAAAAGATAAGTAATTTTTTAGGTTAAATGATAGATTCAATTTTTTCACTAGGATTTAGTAAGATTATTTAAAATATTTCATAATAGTTTGTAGGGAGGATCCTATTGAGTATAAACCTTATACTCACCTGATGTATATATAAACTACTTTTCAGCTGATAAAGATATTGTTGGTGATTTTTCTAGAATTTTCTAGTTTATGGAGTTGTTCAGGAGTTGTTGGAGCTTTGAGATCACTTTTGACGATCTTGTTTAGTGTTTTCAACTGTTTCAATTGTTTTTCATTCCATTCTTGTATTTTTATTTCTTAATTATTTATTATGATAGTTATTTTTTTTGTTTTTATTATCATCATATCTCTTACTTATCAAATCATTAAAAGTATAATCCCTCCCATGAGTTTTATCGCATACCCTCGAGGATAGTCACTAACCCAAAGAATATTAGAGGATGTTTTCAAGCTTCATTATCTCTCCCTGTTCATTATCAGTGTAGAAGTTGTATATTTAGGGGGAGTGGGACATGAAAATGAAAAACATTGGATTTAATATATAAAAAATTGCCAATAAAATATAGAAACACAAATGCTATTAACTTTTTATTAATATTATATCACATTTTATAAGGACTCGTCCTTAAGAAATTCATAATATTCAGTTATCAAGCCAAGAAATCATTCTATTACATTGGAGGATCTCTTCAGGTTTAATGTTTTAAAAAATTAGAAAAAAATATTAAATAGTAAATCCATTCATGTAATGTTAAAAATTCTATATATTATCCATTTTTTCCATAAAAAAGTATTTACAATTAAACATGATTTATTTCCGTAACCGACCTTCACAACATTTATCTTGTCTTATTCATTTATATTACCCATCATTAAACCCTTTGAAAAACAATTTAACACTTCGTATGTGTACAATTATCTTAGTAAAATACTTAAAAAGAATGAAATAAATCGTTAGTCCATGAAGACTTATAAACACATGAAGTAATATTCACATAGATATACTTCTCACCCATAAGATAAAAATATATATTAATTTATGAAAACATTAGATTTACATAAAAATAGAAATCATAAATAAACTAATTAGTTAACTTGGGGTTTCATTTCTTATCATAATTACCTAAGATTCTAACTCTCATGGCTACCATATAATTTGTAACCCTCATGGCTACCACAAAATATCACTCACGGTTATACTTGAATGTAACCATCGCAGTTAAACCTGGAATACCCATCACGGTTAACATCCAACATACCCAATTCATTAGAGGGATATCAAATACCAACCGATAATAGGTTTATAATAGAACCACCCATCATCATAAATAATTCCCTTAAATTAAAAAATAATCATAAAACATGAATACTTACATCATAAAAACTATTCCTTGAGGAAAAGCACTTATTTTAAAAGAATATTGTACACAAAAAAAAGGGGAAAACAATATTTGAAAATAACCATGTAATATTATGAAGTAGGATTAAAAACATTAATGTTACATAAAAGTAGGAAAATCCTTTCATGTTGTATAAATATTTTTTTGAATATTGTAAAAAGATACATTAATGATGATTTTAATGGAAATCTTATTACCTTAGGTATGAATGTGTTCTACACTTGAAATTAATGTCCATGATAATCAAATTTTATTTATTAATTACTTAATTCAAAACCTACACCACCTATGATTTATTTATTATAATTTTATTAAGTTCATTTATAGCTATTTTGATGAGTTATAAAGATCAATTTCACTATTACTAGAGAGATCATTTCATGGTTTCATGGTTGGTTAACTTGTGTTTATTTTAAAAAAATGGAATATTACTCCATAAGAGATATTATATGGTATTTATGAACCTCGGTATATTTAATTGGTCCCATATATCATTTGTATTTATTACATTAAGATGACTCATTTGATAAAACTTTGATGATAATTCTTTAGTTTATTATGGCGGTTTTTCCATCCATCAAAAATTAGGTTCATTTTATTTAATATAATGTCTATATTTGAGTTATAGAACATGTAATAAGTTATACTATACTTATAAGAATATGATTTGAACATAATTATAATTTTATGACCATACATGAAGGTGGTAATAGAAAATGGAAACTCAATATCCATAGAGATGGTTAACCGCCATAATTTGGACAACAGTTTTCTTTTATTTAAATAAGAGGTAATGAAAAAAAAGTATAGATTAAATATATTACATAATAAGTATAATGTTCTAGTATATACATGATAATGGAGTTATTATTACTATATGAATAAATGAGGTAAGGAGAAGGTAGAAGAAGGAAAGAAATTAAGAGATGTGGTATAAGGAAATTCTCACTTGAATATCACCTCCTTGAAGATCCCTTAAGTAACCTCAAATTTCACTTTTGGTAATACTAGCACCACTAGAATATGTATAAGAAAGTGTAAAATATAATTTGAAAGATTATTTTCGAGATATAAGTCTCAATGTGATGAAGTTAAGTGAAGGAATGGGTGCCTTTTAGGATTGAGGAGAGGGAACTTTAGGAATATAAAAAAATATTAAAATATAATAAGGAGATTTTAGGGGAAAAGAATTCCAAATGTCCTTTAAATACATAGGGATTACATTTTTTACAAAAAAGTACCCCTTTTATCCTTACATTAAATTTTTTTGATTTTTTAATAATTTATTAAAATATTGCATTCATGGAATATAATTAATGTCAAATTTAATACTACTCATTTCTATGATTTTAGACACAATTAACTAATATTAATATTAAATCCAACTATATTATTATTTGATATACATGTCATGTTTATTTATTTATTTTTTGGATCACCTTGAAAATCTCAAATTATATTAATTTTTAATATTTCTAATATCATTTATTTTATTGTACTATTAACATTAATAAATATTTCATCATCATTCTAAAAGCATTTATGGTATTTAATTATTAACTAAAATTAAAAATAAAATATAATAATTAAGATAAATCCTATATCTTTTTAAATACTATTTATGGTTGAACATCTTTTCTGAAAACCATATATTGATATTTTATACTAATTACAAATAATAGTGTGAACTATTTGAATTTATTTTAAATGAAATATTATAATGGACTTAATAAAAACTAAGTGGGTCCAAAAGGACCAAAATTCAAAACAAGTATGATTATGATCAACAATTTCTCTTCCCAATAGATTTATTTAAATTGTTTCATTTAATGGTTCTTATAATTTTAATTAAAATGGATTTATTTATTTTTCTCGTGCTTTCATAGGCATTGCATTATAATTTCATAAGAATTAAAAACAATTATTTTATATATATAAATTATAATTAAAATAATGTCATAAAAAATTAATTAGTTTCATGTTAATATTTTATATTCATTATTTTTTTTATATTTACTAATATCTATGTCATGAAAACTAATTTAATGTTTAATTGGTCATTTCTGTATTGTGGAAGCATTGCACAATCATTTAGATAAGATTCATGTTATATAACATAAAGGTTTAAAACTATAAATAAAATTCATATTTTATAAATAATAATTAATTAAAAATTAATTCAAAAACTTTTGATCACTCAATTATTATCTATAAGGCACCAAATTGGACTTTTCCAAATCTGTGTAGGCAATGCATTGACAGTGAAAATATTTTTTAGATTTTTCATGCAATAATTTATTATTTACATGTTCTATATTTTTTTTTACATTATTTATATAATAATATCATACATTAGTCATTTCATAGGTTTAATAAACTCTATATGATATTTATGCTTTGACGACATCAAAAAATATACTATATTTTTAAAAAAACATTCATTTTACTATTCACCAAATATTTAACTTTTTCAAAAAATTCTCAAAAATTATTCCAAAGATAATTTATAAACTATGAATTAAAAAATGAAATTAGTTTTTCTTAATTAAAATTCTATAATTTTATAATTAATCTTTTAAATTTAACCACATAATAAATTATTTTAATAAAACTATTCATTTTAATAATTACTTAACATCATGAATTTGACTATTTTATTCAAAAATAATAATAAATATGATAAAAATTATTCTATGATTACCTGGGTTGTTACACCCCCCCCCCACACTTTCTAAATTTTTTCCCCACAATATATTCACTTATTAAACAAATGGGGATGCCTTTCCCTAATATCATTTTATGATTCTCATGTTGCTTCTTCAACCACATGGTTTCTCCACACACAAAAATAACCTTGTGAAATACCTTTTTCCATAATACTTTTTCTCTATAATAGATAATATAAATATAACTTTCCTCATATGAATGGATATTTTCTAACTAAACTACCGTAGGTCTCAAAACAAGACATGAATCTGGCACATACTTTCTTAAAATTGATTCATGAAAAACATTGTGTACCTGAGGTAAACTCAGACACAAGGATACTCAAAAAGAAATTGGCCCAACATTCTCTTAGATTTCATAAGGTCCAGTGGACCGCAGAATTAAATTTCAATTCTTACTAAAATGTAAGACACTTTTATATAAATATGTTTTAAAAGAAACATGATCACCTACCTCAAAATAATGGTCTTTCCTTCTGTTATCTGTATAAATTATATGTCTAATCTGAGTTTCCCTCATATGTCATCGAATCATTTTATCCTTCTTGGACACTAAATCTATCAATTATGGTCCCATTAACATCATTTCACCCACTTAATCCCAAAATTCTTGAGGTTGACACCTATTTCAATATAATGCCTCAAAAGGTTCTATTTGTATACTGGAATGAAAATTGTTATTATATGAAAACTAAACTAATGAATGATCTTGATCCCAATTTCCCTGGTAATCCATTTATCAAGAATATATCATATCTTCTAAGGTCTAAATTGTTTTTTTTAATATCTATCATACTAAGGATGAAAGTTCCTACTGAAATTTAATTCAGTGACCAACGAATTCAAATGGAATTTCCAAAAGATATAAGTGAGCCTCAGACCATGATCAGATACAATATTGTTAGGAATTCCATGTAACCTGACTATCTCTTAAAGATTCATTTCATAAAGTTGATCTAAATAATGAATACCCTTAATAGGAATGAAATGTGTATATTTAGTTAGTTGGTCAATAATAACCCAAATTTCATTATTACCATGAGATTTATTTGGTAGTCCCACTAATAAATCCATGGATATATTTTCCTATTTCTTCTCAGCCATTGCAAAAGGATGAATCATCCCCTTAGGTAATTTTCATTCTTCTTTAACCCACTGACATGTCAAACATTTCATGGTTACATTAGTAATATATATTTTCATTCCATCCCACTAGTAATACTTCTGAACATCTCTGTACATCTTTGTACTTCTAGAATTAATGGAAAACATAGAGCTATGAGCTTCACCTACAAATTATTACTTTAGTTTTGAATCATGTGGGATAGATAATCTCTTTCTAAATCTCAATAAACCGTCTTTATCAATATTAAATCTAGGCAACATAACCTTTATAACAAATTCTATCTTTTTTTATAACTCACATTATTCTATATGATCATTTTTAATTCTATCTTCCAGACTTGATTACACTAACACCAAAAATAAAATAGTGGAATTTCCTACACCCACAACTTCCAGCCCAAAATTTATTAAACAATTAATCATAAGTTCATGTTCCAAACATAAGTTGGTTAATGATGTATAAAGTTTTCAAATTAGGTAATCTTCAACTTTGTTTACTTTTCTAGGATGGAAATTGGTCATGAATTAAAAATCATTAATTAGTTTCCTCCATCTTCTCTTCCTCACGTTTAATTCATTCAGAGTAAATATATATTATAAATTTTAGTGATCAGTATATACTTCAAACTTATCTCTATATAAATGATGTCTCTAAAATCCTAAAAAAAGAAAATCATAGAAGATAAATCCAAATCATGTGAAGGATAATTTAACTCATGAGGTTTTAGTTGTCTTGAAGCATACGTAGTTACCAAATCATTCTACATCAAAACACCCCCAAGTCTCTTCAATGATTCATCACTATAAATGAAAAAATCACCATTTGTTGAGGGAAAGGCCAAAAATATATCATTGACCAATATTCTTTTTTAATTACTGAAAATAATCATCAAAATATGTTTTCTTTCTTAATTTAACACATTTTCGAGTTAACTTAGTTAGTGGGACAGATAACCGTGAAATGTTTTCAAAAACCCATTAGAAATAGCCTACAAATCCAAATAAAACATAAAATATTATTATCATTTATTGGTATTTTACATTAATTAACCACATTCTTTCATGGGATCACCACTTATTCTATATTTATTGAAAATGTTCTAAAGGAAATAAATCCTTTGTAACAAAAATCACATTTGAAAAAATTTCCTTATAACTTTTTTTCATTTAATGTTTTTGTAAAAATCCTTAGACGTTTTTCATGACCCTCATAATTTTTTAAAAAATGGAATATCATAAAAAAACAACCACACAATTATCCAAATATTCAAAAAATATTCTATTTATAAGATCTATAAATACAGTAATTTGTCAAACAAATTTGTATAAAAACTCATAATGCACATAACTAGTACATATTTCTATTTTCAGAATGTAATCTTCCTTCACCTTCAGATAATGGTACCCGTATCTCAAATCAATATTATGAAAATGTTGAGCTCCCTTGAGATAATCAAAAATTCATCGATATGCAAAAATGGATACTTATTCGTAATAGTAATGTTATTGAAAGCTATATAATCAATGAATAGTCCCATGTAACCATTTTTATTTTGAACAAATAAAATAAGAACACCCCATGCTGATGTTCAAGGATAAATGAAACATTTATCAAAAAACTAAAGCATTTAATTTTTCAATTCTATAATATCATTTGAACCATTAGATAATGGGGTTTTGAAATTGGATTATCACTAGGAACTAATTCAATAGTAAATTTGACCTCTTAGTTATGTATAACATAGGGAATCTCATTAGGAAAAACATCTAGGTATTCATTTACCACTAACACTTCATTAATCTAAATAGTTACCTTGTTTTTAATAATATGTGTAAGATAACTTTCATTTCAATATTTTAATATTTTCTCATATTCCTGATATGTTATAAATGGTATGGGTTCATTCTTGTATACAATATGAAACTCTTTCTGAATAACAGCTACTTTAGCTATATAATCTGTCTTTTCATGGTAAACAGAAATCCATTCCATACATAGAATAACATAAAACTCTACTATGAGAAAAAAAATAAGCTTCATTGGTAATTTATTACCACATACAACAACAATAAGATTATTATAATTAATTTTTCCTTAATATTTCATCCTTGTGTTTTTACGAAAATTTCTAGTTCTATTTTTTGAGCGGATATTTTAAATTTACCATAACATTTTTTAGAAATAAAGGAATGTGTACACCATGTATCAATAATGACATTAGAATAATCTGATTAAACAGATAATAAACATGATACAACATCATTGGATGGCCCAAAATTTACTAAAGTAGTAACAAAGGTTTTTAATACACATTTCTTTATATAGAATAGCTTCTTCCCATAATTCGTATCCTTTATTGGGCAGGTATGTACATAATTCCCCATATCACCACATTATAAACAATTTAAGGTCTTCTTATCATAATTAAACATACCAACAATAATATATTTTTCTTTTTAATAATGGTATATATTTCAAAACATACTATATTGGAATAAGTTTCCAAATTTGTTAATGAATTCCCCAAGGAATTTTTACCACACTTTCCACAAACTGGAAATTGGATTTTCATAACAAAAATTTTATTTGTTTGGTGCTTACCCATTGCCTTCCACCTGGAACGTTTCTTCTTCTCATTGTCATGAAATATATGATCTTTAGAAAAATCCATTTCTACCCTCTTAGAACATCAACAAAATTTCTCATAAATTTTGAATTCACGGGAATCCAATTCCATTTGATATCTTGTCTTCAATCCTAAGTAAAAATAATTGTATTTACTATCATGATCTTGGTTAAAATTTGGAGTGTACCTTGAAAATCATGTGATTTTTACTTTCTACATAGACAGTATATGTTCATCCTTTTATTTAAATTCCGAGGATTTATTTTCCATCCTATTTAAAACAACCATAGGAAAATATTTTTTATGGACAATATTTCTTAATTCATTATATTTCAAGGCATCAATATTTTATCTTTCCCCAATATTCTTGACCATTGGCCACCACTAGTCATATTCACCATCAAAATGATAAATAGAAAAACTAAACATTTAATTACATGAACACCTAATGACATTGAATATCATTTCAAGGGATTTAATTAACCCTTAAGATACAAGGATCTACAGAAATATTGAGGGTGTCACCTCATAAAATGTTCCACTATCATTATGTTCCTCTGTGGTAGATCATGTTGTCCAGTTTCATAGATTCCACTTCCATTTATATTCTATTTCAACTAATCCATTATTATCACAAACTAATCAGTTCCAATACACACTATTTCTAGTTTAAAATTCAGAAGGATATCATCTTCTTGGTGCCTTTTAACTTCATATTCTGTGTTTCTTCTACAGAAAACAATTCTAAACTAACATAATTTAGACTCAATAATATGGTAATATTAAAATTATATATCATTTCATCTTAACCATAAATTTAAAATCATTTATTGGTATCATATTCACATTATACTATCCCCTATAATTATTTAAACCATCCGATGATACCGACTATAAGGATCCAGCCTTATTTATTACATAATCTTGAGTTTTTAAGTGAATAAATCATTCTATTACATTTTTTGATCTTTTAGGTCTATTGTTTTAGATAATTAGGAAAAACTCTTACATTTTAAGTTAATTCATTATAAATTGAAACCTTTACATAGAATCTATTTTTCCCATAAAACAAAAGCCATTGAAATAAAACATGATTTATTTTCATGATAAATCTTCACAGCATTCAGATCACCTTCATATTTTCTGTTACTCATCCTTACACATTGTGAAAAAAAATTTAAACATAGAATGAGAACAAAATTATTGTTATGGGACATAAATATAAGTAAACAAACCCTTATTCCATGAATAATTTGAAAAACATAAATTCATTTTCATAAAAATATAATTACTACCCTTAAGATTAACATTTACCTTACTTTGTGAAAATTTGAGATTTCCATAAAACATAGAAAGCATAAATAAACAGTTTAGGTAGCATGGGGAATCATTTATTATCATACTTAATTATTATTTAAACCCTCATAGATACCATATAATTTTTAACTATTACATCCTTCTTTTTCTCATTGTCTTAAGAAGGTGATGGAGTGCTACTTAGCCTTAAGAGATATCCCCAAGATTCCAAAGGCTGACAACAAATTCCAAAGGGCTTCAATACAAGTGGGGTGACTTTCCCTTTAAGAATAAAAAAACTAACTAATCAATACATAACCAAAAATAACCACTATATGATTCATGATAACAATGAAGTAAAACTCAACATTTCATTTATCAAAATCAAACTACAACTAAGTACCACATTGGAAGTCTATAATATCCAAGTAAGTAGTGGTAGTCTAAAATAACAACAATAGATAAATAGAAATAATGACAACTCCAAGATCCAAACATGATGTATGATCCATCTCTGAAAAACAACCCAAGTAACAAGAACTGCTAAATATGTGTGAAACATTAACTTTTCACATTTATCGATATAAAACATCTAAAAAAGAACCAATGTTACAAAGTAGGGGTGAGTAATGAAACTCGGTAGATTTCCCCAAATGATGTCCCTGCTCAAGCCACTAGGATAGAAAAAGTTAGAACATTCATATAAAATATATTATATAAAAAATTCTAAAATAGTTTATATCAAAATATAAAAAATTCCCACATCAATTTTTTTTCCAAAAAATAATTTTTTTCAAAGAAAGAAACGAAACAATGCTTAAAACCAATTTAGAAGTCCCATTTTGGCATAATAATTCCATTCCACAAATCCACACATCCGACCATGCATGTAACCTGGACCTCTCTATACTCATGAGTGGTGAGTCACCCATTCACTAAAATTTCACTTAATTAACAAATTTTATGAGGTAGAGACCAATCCCTTATATATCCCACTAATTATTGGGGATAATCCTTACCCTTACCTATCTCTAATGCACATGGACCCACACACCCATTATGCCAAAACCAAATTCCAATATAACCATTTCAATAAAACCATAATTTAATTGAAAATCATTCAAACAATCCATTCGAATAAAAACAAATCATTTTATTGAAATCTCTTTTCCATACAACAAAACCAACCAATCAATTAAAAATCACCATTTTAAAATTAAGTTACAAATTTATCATTCCACATAAATTTTTAATTTCCACAATTATCTAAATAATCACTAAAGAGGGCTTACAATAAGAAATTTACATTAATTTCATAACCAAATTCCATTAAAACAATCAATTTGATACTATGAATTTATAGTCTAAATATATAAGTCGAGAGTGAATCCAACTACTTAATGTTTTTTGATGAAGATGGAGAATGGAACAAAAACGCCAATGAAAATAGGTTAAAACTCTAAAAAACATCCTTAGATCACTTACCTAATCCTCAAAAAGAACAAATATATTCATATTTGGCATCAACTATCTTATATATATCCACAACAGACATATATCAAAGAAAAAAAGAGAGATAGATAAGTTGATCAAAGGAAAACCACCAAAAACCAACAAGAACGATGAGTTACTGAGGGAATCATGTTTCAATACAATAAATAACACCTTCGTATTGATTCCAAATCGATGGGGTGAGGTTCTCAAACCTTTTAGGGGTAAAACTCTCAGGTTAGGGCTATTTTGGGGTTATAACGAGGCATTAAAGGCTAATCTAAACTAGATGCACAATTTGTGGATCCAGTTATTAAATTGTGAATTGATAGTCACATGGTTAGTTAAACTATTTGATAACCATGTACTACCTACTTTCTCAAGGGTTGAACCTCACATGGTTGGCCCACATGGCTAAAAAACTCTACACCAACTATGAAAAATCCCACTATATCGAGTATCATTTTTTCTCCTAGGATTTCTCATTGGTTATACAAACCATGCGTAGCCGACACACCTTCCCCTTAGCCTCTGTCTCACTATTCTTGGTTTCCTATTGGATTTTCACAGTTTTCCCAAACCGTTATCAAGCCATTAACCTATATAGAATCACCAAAAACATTCCAAAATTTACCTAAACCTTCCCAAACATAACACAAATACTTTATGAACTTCAAATAATAAATAAATTGTTAGATACATGAACTATGGGGTGATATATTCTCCCCATCATTAGCCTTTCCATCGCTAGAAAGTAGAAAACCATCACTGTCTAAAAAAAATTGGGCATTGCATGATCATTTACTTCTTCCATTCCCAAGTCACTTCCTAAATCAGGCAATGATTCCATAAATATCACAATTGACAGATACTTTTTCTATGTAATACATTTTATTTCATATCAACAATCTTCATCGAGATATGTACCAATGATACAAATGGATCTAGTTCAACATGATCACAACAAATCCCATGGTTATGATCAGGATGACACTTTCAACTAAGATACGTGAGACACATTATGCATTATACTAAACTACGATGTCAATTCCAAGTGATATGAAATCTCACCAGACCATTAAAATATCTCAAAAGATAATATGCTTCAAGGAATTAACATTCTATACTTCCCAAAATGATTATGTTCATGCCTTGGAGGGATCTTCAAGAACACATGAGCATTCACCTCGAATGACAGTCGTTGTTGACGATGATCCGTATATTATTTCTTATGACTTTGAGCTATCCCCATCTATTTCCCCATCAACTAAATGTTTTTCATTGTTTCTTGGACATGGTTTGTCCCAACTAGTGAATTCTTGCTAGTTTCCATCCAACAAGGTGGATAATGAAAAGGACACCCATACAAAGATTCAAACAGAGTCATCTGTATCGATTCCTGATAAATTTTGTTATATGATAACTCCATTGATGGTATGTTCTCTTCCCATGAGCCACCAAAATCCATTACACAATCCCAAAACATGCCCTACAATGTTTGTATCATCCGTTTGGATTATCTATCCAACTGAGGATGATACGTTGTACTCATCTTCACCGAGTCCCAAGTGATTTTTATAGGTATTTCTAGAAATGAGATTCAACCCTCAGATCTCTGTCTGACATGATCAAAACTAGTATAAAATGCATATTTACCAAATCTCGGATATGTATTTTTGTCATTACCTCCACCGTATAAGATTCAAAAATAGGGATGAAATGATATGACTTTAGGAACCAATCTACTATTAATAATAAAGAATCATGTTTCTAAACCATTCTTGGGAGTCCTGTTACAATATCCATAGTTATCTACTCCCACTTTCAAGTAGTAATAGGTAAATATTGCAAAATAATTGTTGGTTGTTGTTGTTTTTTTAACCTGCTAATAAGTTTATTATCTCGAAACATACTCATTTCTCCTTCCTTTTCATACTGACCCAACATAAATGTTCTTTCAATTCCTTATAAATCTTTTGTATTCCTGGATGAACAAAAAAACTTGAATGGTGGTATGCAACAAGATTTTGATCCAAAAAATCCATAAGTATGAACATCCAATTTTGGAAACACAACAATGAACTCACATCCATTTTATGTCGATGAATGTTATCCCCGCCATTGAGTTTTAACCTCAATGACACGCATTTATAATAATACATTTGTGCCTCTATAATCATCTCCACTAAATAAAGAATAAACAGACCATGAAAGAAAGACACAACTTCTCCTCAGTATTCACATTCAAACTGCATATCGGCTAGAACTTCCATCAATTACCTCTCTTCAAAAGCTTCCTTTTCCAACTAAGCATGAGACATTATATTTAATGCATCAGCTATCAAATTTCTTTTAGCTGGTGTATACATCAAGTAAAAGTAAAACGTTTGGAAGTACTATATCCATATTCTTTGTATCAGGTTCTAATTCATTTGTAAAAAAAATATGTTTGAAGCTCTTATGATCCATAAACATAGTAAATTTTTCACTGATGAGTTAATGATGCCATGTATTCAAATCAAGGACTACGAAATCTATCTTTAAATCATGTGTTGGTTAGTTATTCCCATTAAACTATAACTTCCTTGATCCATGAGCCACAAAATGATATCCTTGAATGAGAACAGACCCCAAATCTGATCCTGAATCATCATAATACACCACATAACCCTATCCTGATTCTAGAAATATCAATATAGGTTTTGATGAAAGGGGAACCTTAATCTCTTGAAAATACTTCAGGAATTCATCATCTCCATGGAACTGAACATTATTTAATTTCAAAGTTTTTATATGTGAGGGTATTTATGAAAAATCATGAACAAAGCATCGATAATAACTATCTATACCAGGGAAAGTCCATATCACAAATACATTCTTTGGTGGCTTCCATAAGACAATAGATTTTATCAATTCTGGATCTACAGAAAAATCCCTTTTAGAGATTTCATGAACATGGAAACATACATATTGTATCCAAAAAACATTAATAGTTTGGCATACAAATATTTATCTCTCGAGATTCCCAACAATATCTCTATGTGTTTCTCTTGCTCATCCCTTACCCTTGAATACACATGTATGTCATCTACAATCACCACCACAAATGAATCAATATATCGATAAAATATTCGATTCAACAATTCCATAAAGACTGAGGGTGAATTTATAAGACCGAAAGGAACTACCACATATTCATAATATCCATATCTACTTCTCAAAGCTATCTTTGGAATATCCTCCTTCTGCACTTGCAATTGTTGATATCCTGATCACAAGTCAATCTTAAATAACCATTAAGCTCTCCCTAGTTTATCGAACATATCATCAATGAATGGAATTGGATACATGTTCTTTATCATAACTTAGTTAATTATATTATAAACCAAACACATTACTAAAGTTCCATCCACCTTTTTCTCAAAACAAGACTAGTGCTGCCTATGGAGACAGGGTAAGCCGATTGATCCCTTTTCTTTATATCTCCTTATAATGCACCTTTACATACAGTAATTCTATTTGTACCATTAAATATGATGGAAGGTAAATAGGAATAGTCACTATAAAGAGATCAATTTTAAACTCCATTTATCGTATTGGTGGTAACCCTAAGAATGTTTTCGGAAACACATATTGAAAAAGATGCACCTCTACTGGAAGACTATTCTTCTCAATATCATCTGCTGATTCCAAATACAACACTGCTAAATAGTATGACATTGTTCGAATTTTTTGTTCCAACAATATAGTTTCACCTGCCTCTACATACTTCTCTCCTAAAAAAGATGCTCGAGGCCATATTTAGTTTTAAAAATAACCATTCTAGTATACTAGTTGATATAATCCTTCAACATTGTCAACCAATCCATACCCATGTTTTTATCAAAAACATACATCTCAACCACAGTGAAATCCCTGTTTATCTATACATTATCAACCACTATGGAACATTCTATACACTCAAAGGCTCTACATTCACTTTGACCAAGAATGTTTTGATGTTTTATCATAGAACGAATCATTTCAAGTTTTAAAATCAGTAAATAAATAGCATAAGAAGGAATAATGGAGTGGGACACACCTATATCAAACAATACTATCATAAGGTTAAAATTCAAAAGAATCATACCTCACACTGTATATGTTCATGGAAGATGATCCACAATAAATTTTTCAACTCTATATAATTTCATTATCTTTGTACATTACTAAGTGTTTCCCATTTGATATTTCACTACCTGATGACTCATAGTATTCATGGAATCAACAAGGCTAGATCTTTTCTACTGGAAAGATTGATTTTTCTGCCATCGTCCAATTGAAGCATATGATATCTTTTACACCTAAAAAATTTCCCAAACACCCAACCTCAGATTACTATGCCAATATCAGTAAAGATACCCCATACGACTGAAATTATGGAATGCTCTAGGTGGTTCAATACACTGTTTCTTCTTGTGGTCAAAAAACACATTGAAAACTTCTAGGCTATCTTTTTGATTTGGGAGGAATGTTGACTGATCCATCTGTTTGATTCTTATTTGGGCCCCCACCTTGAAAATAGATTTCCCTCCACTTAGTCCTCCCATCATTCAAGTTATGACCATTTCCCATGGGTATCATCATACTTCATCCTCCCATAGCTCCTAAGATATACCTTTTAACTATCATCTATCTACTGACTATCTCTTTAAAATCTGTAATATAGAGCATAAAAATCTTTGATTGAATCTCTAAAATCATCCCCAATTCAAATATGTGTGCCTTAAAAGATGAATTAGATGTAACCTCAGGTGAAAAGTTCACTAAATTCATGAATTTATCCACGTACTCCACGATAGAAATATTTTTCTACTTAAAGATGAAGAAATATGTTGTTCTTTGAATTATGGACGTGTGAGGATAAAAAATTTTGTTAAAAATTTTCAAAAAAATATTCCCATACCAAGTCATAGTCTAATTTATCTCGAACCACTAAATCCCACTTCTAGCTTGCGAGAACTTCCAGCATATATGTCACCATCTTGACTATCAACTCTACTGGTGTACCTACAAAATCAAAGATATGATTCACCTTTTTCATCCAAACCACAACTTTATATGGTTCAAAATCACCCCAAACAATGGGTGGATTCTATTTTTGGAATTAGACAGAATGACCAACATACCTTGGCTCATCCCTCTAGTTCCTGTTATCCACATCCTGAAACACTTGGACTACAATATGAAGCAGTTTTTGGTTCACCTGTGGATTATGTCCTACCACATTCTCGGGAGCTTCTTCCTATTTGTTTCTATGACGCCTATCTGGTAAATTTTCTATACAAACAAAAAACACCATAATTATCTCTCTTTATTAACTGAAGGATTAGAATTTCATATTCTTCCACATCATTCTATAACAACATTGCATTAAAATATTTAATATTTTCTCATATGAATCCATCTTTGAAAAATTCACAACTATTTTAAAAATAAAACATTTTTAAAAAACCTATTTTATACCTTTTCAAAATTTTACATTTGAAAACAATTGTAAAAAATTTCAAAAATCAACACGATTACACCAATTCATAAATCATTACTCAAAATGATAAATTCACTCCTAGTGGGAATTAATTACACTAATGTATTTCATGATCTTATCATTTGATAAACTTATGATAATGATATTTAAATTCCTAAAGTGTCCCAAAAATATTTATGTACCCCACTCCCTAGTAACTTGGAGTTCAGCATAACAAGGTTACCTATGCATTTTTATGATATTCAATTCATGTCCCTAAAATCCCACTCTTTTCGAGGATCCCAACTCAAGGAATAGAACGAAATTATTTCAACTCCAAGACCAACAACTAATATCAATTCAAAGACCATTTTTACTAAAAATGGAAGGATCAAGTTGATACCACTTTTCTCAAACAAATTTTCAATCAAAAAAAACTGATACCACTTTTAACATCCCTCATTTTCTCATTGTATTGAGAAGACGGTGGATTTCTAGTTGGCCTTAAGTTTCATCACTAAGATTCCAAAGGCTGGAATTAAATTTTTATGGGATTCAATACACAAGGGGGATAATATTCCCTTTAAGAATAAAACATCTAACTAAACAAGCCCTAAAAATCATCCCACTATATGAATCGTGATTACAATGAAAGAAAACTAAAAATTTCATTTATTAAAATCAAACTAAAACCAAATACCATTATGGAAGTCTATAATGTCAAAGTAAAAAAATCATAAGACTACAAGACCAAAAAAATTAAATGACGATGAATGAAAACTCCAAGATCCAAACATGCTCCATGATCCCTATCCATAAAACTACCCAAGTATCACATTGTACTTCTAAATAGGTGTGATACTTTACCTTTTATCATGTCTCTATAAATAAAATATTCAAAAGAACTAATGTTCCAAAGAAGGGGTGAGTAATGAAACTCATCAGATTTTCCCCAATGACCTCCCTAATCGCACCACTATGACAGAAAAAGTTATCACATTTATATAAAATAGATAATATAAAACAAATTCTAAAACAGATTATTTCAAAATATAAATAATTTCGATATCAAATATTTTCCCAACAAAATCTATTTTGAATAGAAAGAAACCAAAAAAATGATTATAACCTCTTACATGTCCCATTTGTTCATAAATATTCCATTCCACATATCCACACATCCAACCATTCATGTAACCTAGACCGCCCTATACTCATGAGTGGTGAGTCATCCTTTCACTATGATGTTCCTTAATAAACCAATTTGTTTGGGGAGATCCCTAACCCTTATTTATCCCACTAATTATGGGGGAGGCACATTATCCTTATATACCCCAATTTTACATGAACACACACACCATTATGCCAAAACCAAATTCCAAAGAAACCATTTAAAAAACAATACTTTTATTGAAGACATTTCAAACAACCCATTTTAATAAAAACAAACCATTTTATTGAAAAACATTACCATGAAACAAAACCAAAAAATCAATTAAAAACACCATTTTAAAGTCATGTTATAAATTTTACTTTCTAAAAAAATACTCAATTTCCAGAATTCTATAAAATATAACTAAAGAGGGTTTCAAACAAGAAATTCACATAAATTTCATACCCAAATTCGATCACAACAATCAATTTAAATCTAAGGCTTAAATTTATAAATAGTGGAGTTGATAGTGAAGTTATTAGCCTCAGGTTTTATGATAAAGATGAAGAAAATAATGAAAACACTAAGGAAAACAGGTCTAAACTCCATAACCATGCCATAAATCACTTCACCTATCACCTACAAGACCAAATCTAATCATATATAGCATAAAAAAATCATAGATCTATACATAGAGGACATAGATCTATGAAAATGAGATACATAGAGAATTAAATCTAAGAAAAACCACCAAAAACCATTAATAAGTTGAACTTACCATTAGAATCATTCTTCAACAGACCATGAAATGCCTTCAGGTTGCTTCCAAATTGATGGGGATAGGTTCTCTAACCTTTGAGGGGGAAAACCCTATGTTAGGTCCATTTTGGGGAAAATGAGTCATTAATGGATTAATTCAAAATGATGTATAATTATTGGATATTTTTTAAAACTTTGCAAGGTTAGTCACATAGTTAGTCAAACCGTACGCTAATCGTGTGTCAGCAACTGTCTCAAGGGTCGAACATTGCATGGTTGGCTCAGACAGTTTCCAATATATGGGCAAACCATGGAAAATCCCACTATCTCGAGTATCAATGTTTCACCTAAGTTCTTTCATGGGTTGGAAAAAAACATATTTAGCTCATGTTCCTTACCCTTAGACTTTGTCTCAATATGCACGGTCTCTTGTAGGAGTTTCATGGTTTTCCCCAACTGTTCTCAAACTATGTACCTATAGAAAATCCTAAAACACATTCCAAAATTTCAGAAAACCTTCTAAAAATTAGACCAAAAACTTTATAAACAAAATAATCATAAATAAATGGTTACATAAATTAAAACAAGGGTTTTTTAGTAACCCTCATGGCTACCATAAATTAACTTTCATGGATATAATTGAATATAACCATCACATTTACACAAGGAACAAACATCATGGTCAACTTCAAAAATACCATATGTATTGAAGGGATATCACAGAATTACCAATATTTGGTTTATAAAAAAAACTCCATTAATCATAACTAGTTCCTAGGAACCAAAACATAATTATAAAACATGAATACATGCATCATAGAAATAATTACTTGAGGAAAATTACTTATTTTAAAATAATAATGCACACATGAAAAAGGAAATCATTTTCATTGAAAATAAAAATGTAATCATACTAAAAAAGACATAAAAATATTAAATTTTCATGAAATTGTGAAAATATTTTCATTATGTATAAAAAAGAGACTTTTTTAATTTTTGTAAAAAGAGACATTAAATATCAGTTTTAAAACAGAAGTCCCTTACATTATGTCTAAATTAATTCTTCACTTAAACTTCACATCCTGGATAATAAAATTATATTAAATAATTACATAATTAATAACCTCGTCCATATATATTTTATTTATTATAATTTTATTACGTTCATTTATGGTTATTTCCACAAGTTATAAAGATCAATTTCATCATTCTCGGAGCGTTCATTTCATGGTTTCATGGTTGGATAACTTTTGAATATTTCTTTTCAAATGGTAATAAATACTCAAAAAGTGAGATTATATGGTATTCATGAACCCTCATAAGTTTAAATGTTCCCATATATGATTTTTAATTATGGAATTATGATGATTAATTTGATAAAACTATGTTGATAATTGTATAGTTTATTATGGCAGTTTTTCTGACAATTGTAAATTTGTTTAATTTTGTGTAATATCATGTCTATATTTGAGTTAAAAAATTAAATAAGTTATAATACTCTTATTAAAATATTATTTAATCATAATAATAGTTTCATATCCAACCATGAAGGTGGTAATAGAAAATGAAAACTCATTATACATGGATATGGTTTACTATTATAATTTACACAATTGTCTTCTTTTCATTAAATAAAAAGCGATGAAAAATAATGATGGACTAAAGATATTCCATTAGAAATATAAAATTATAATATATAAATGATACTGGAATTATTATTACTATATGGATGAATGAGGTTATGATAAGGTAAGATAATAAAAGAAATTAAGAGATGTGGTTTAAAGAAGTACCCTCATGAATATCACCTCAATGCAGATCCATTAAGGGATTTGGAATTGGTATATTGGTAAGAATATAACCTCTAGAATATGCATATGGTAGTGTATAAGAGAATTTTTTTCATATTTAGTTTGATATATAAGACTCATGGTGATTAAATTAAGTGAAGGAATGGGTGCCTTTTTTATAATTGAGGTGAGGGGTACTTTAAGAATTCGTAAAATATTAAAATGTAAAAAGTCTATTTTATGGGGAAATACTTACAAAAAACATTTAAATACATAAGGGATTACGTTTTTGACAAAATATTATCCCATTTTTACTTATTTTACCTTTTTTATGAGTTTTAAATAATTTACTAAAATATTATATTCATTAAATATCAAAATTGTCAAATTTGATACTATTCACTACTATGACTTTAAAAACATTAAAAAAATTAATATTCAAAAAAAAATATTTTCTATAAATTTTTTTTACTATAGTGTTCTTGTATCTCCTTCAAAAATCTCAAATTATATTTATTTTTTTATTTTTAATAACATTTATTTGATTTTTCATTTAATTTAATAATTATAGTATCACCTTTGTGAATGCATTTAAGGTGTTTAGTTCTTCTCAAAAATTAAAAATTAATTACCATGATTAATATAATCCTTTTATATTACCAAATAATATTAATGGTAGAACTTCTCTTCTATAAAACCATATATTAAGAATTTACACTAATTATATACTATATTGTGAACGGTTTGACTTTCATTTAAATAAAATACTATAAAGGACATAATCACAACTAAGTGGCTAAAAAAGGATGAAAATTTGAACCAAGGATTATTATGGTAAAAAATTACTCATAAAAATATATTAATGAAAAATTATAGTCTATTTAGTGGTTCTTATAATTTTAATTAAATTCATTTAATTGATTTTTCTTCTTCATTCACAATCTCTGCGTCAGTGTTCCATAAACACTAATTGTAACTATTTAATATAGAAAAATTAAAAATAAATTACTATAATAAAAATAAATTAAATAGTTTCAAGATTATTTTTTATATTCATTCATTATTTATATTTACTCATCTCCATGTCATGAAAAATAATTTAATTTGATAATTTTTCTTTTAATGCCTAGTGAAAACATTGCACAATCACTTAGATAAGATTCATGTTATATAACTATAAAATTAGAAACTATTAGTAAAAATAATCTTTAATACACAATAATTAGTAAATAAAAGTTGTTAAAAGACTTTCTAGGACCCAATTATTATTTATAAGGCACCAAATTTTACTTTTCCAACAAAGTTCAAGCATTGTGTCAGCATTAAGAATAATTTTTTTATTTATCATGAAATAATTTATAATTAATATGTAATGGATTATTTTTGTAAAATATTTATATTTTAATATCATGAACTATTCATTAAATAAGTTTAATAAATTTTATATCATAATCATGTATTGACGTCATCAAAAAATATATATTATTTTAAAATAGATATATATTTACCTATTCACACCAAATTTATCATTTTCAAAAAACTATCAAAAATTCATCTTAAGATTATTTGGAAATACTCAATTAAAAAATGAAATTGTTTTTGTCATCTTAAAATTCTATAGTTTTGAAATTATTCTTTTAAATAAAACTATATAAGAAATTAGTTTAATAAAACTTTTTTTTAAGAATTACTTAACATAATGAATTTAACTATTTAATTATAGAATACTGAAAAATATGATAAAAACATTATTCTTCTGGTACCTGTGTTGTTACACATTTTAGGACTAAACTTATTTATATTTAATAATAATTTTTTAAGAGATCATCGTCAAAATGTTGATATCACTCTCGAATTCAATGGAATTAAGATTAATTATTCTGATATTTTTTCTAAGCCTTTGAATGTTGAAGGTATTAGTTATATTCAACAAAAACATTCAATGAACCATTATTTAGTGTTTCAGGGTTTATATGATTACTTTACTATTTATCTATTACTATTTTTATTTTATTAATTATTAATGAGATTAATTCGTATTACTATTGAATAATTATATCATTATATCAAGATATTATTGAATCCTATGAATTATTTATATCATAAATCAGTTAATTGTTTTTATAGATGAACAAATCATGTTATAATTCATTGTAGGTTTTGATCAGTTAGATTAATTATATAGAATAACATGGTTTAATATGACTATAAAATAAGCGGAATTTAGGTTTTTTTTATTTAGATTTCTTGAATGCATTGATTTGTTAATTGTGACTACTTATTATTTTTCATACTATTACACCCAAAAAATATTGGAATTCATGAATCATTCATATAAAAAATTGTAATTGTAACACTCCTACTAAAATTATCTTACACATATTTTCCCTTAACACATTTGTAACTTTACTTATTTTCAAATATTTCTTACTCATTTACAAACAATGTTCTAATTCATCCTCTTGATTTATAACTCTCGATGGTGGTTTAATTGACATGCAATGATTATTTTAACTAAAATTAGAATAAAATACCTTCAAAAGAGTTTTTAACAACTATCTTTACATCAACTAGAATTTCAAATTCTCATTTAAAATAGAATTTATTTAAACCAAACATGATATATAAGAAGAAATTTTTATCATTAATAAAATATGTAATTTTAAGTGTTGAATGATAAAAAAGTAGATTCAAATGTTAAGTGGAAATTTATTTTATCACTTTATTATCTAGGTATATTATTAAAGTAACTAGTTTATCAAAAATTAATTAGGATAATATAAATTGAATGTGGATGGTAAAATTTTTAATCTAGAATTAATATAATATGAAAAATATAATACCATATTAGGGAGAGTTTAAGTAGTTCACAAACTGTATTCATATTATAAGTGATAATTTGATTTTAGATGAGGATTTGATATTTTTGACATAAATTGAGCAGCCAAGAATGTAACTATATTTAAGTTATATGGAGAGACTAATATTATATTCAAGATACAGTAGAATTTTATTTTCCCTAGATAAGATGAGTTATTTAATATAACTCTCCTAAAAATGGTTTTTAACCTTAATAAAAACTATCAAAAAATCAATTCATACATGTTTTTTCAATATTAGGAGGAAGTATACCAAACCACATCAAAGGTGACTACATTCAAATATATTTGGCTTATCTCATGTAAAATGAAATCTAGGGGACTAAATATCCAAAGTGAGTTATACTTTAGCTATTCATATGGATTTTATCTATAGTATATCATTTCCAATAGAATTTTGTTTTAATCCTTGGAGGATATTTTTTGGGGGATAAAGAAAATTTATATCAATAATTTAAACCAATGGTTCATCCTGCACCACTTGATGGTATGACTAATAAAGGTATTGAGTGTGATGAGTAAATTAAAAATTGAGAGGAACGCTTACCCATTAATGATCATGATATAGAAACTCATGATGAGGGTGTAAAAGAATAAGATTAAGAATTGAGGATGATGAAGAAAAACAATTCCATTAAATGATATTATTAATCTAACCACTAATATTGAGTTTGGTGATTATCAGCATGATCTTATAGATGAATAGTTACCATACTAAATGGGGAATTTCTATAAGGATCCACATAGACATTTATTAAAGATTAAATGTGAACATATTAGGGTAGAGATGTCTCAAACATTTCCCACTCTTGGTTTACATTATAAATCGTCTAATTTGAGATATCCCCCATGTCATGGTGAATTTTCAAATTCAATTATACCAATTACTGTTAAAACTTCTATAACTCAAGATAATGAGATAATTATTTTTGGGGATCTCATATAAATTGTAAATTGTGAAGTTATTATCGAGCCTTATCTTATCTGTTTAAGTTATTAGTTAGAATGTGAATTAGAATATTCTCTTAATTTATATAGGGGATAATATACTTGTACCACATTTTTTTATTAAACAAAATAAATGTATATAGTGATTAAGTAGACATAGAATATTTTAATTAATATATAGTTGAGGAAATTTTTTATACTGAATCATTTATTGAGATTATATCTAATTTTGAGATAAAACACAAGGAAATGCACGATGTAGTGAAATATGATAATAATAATATTTAATATCATCTAATGACTTTATGGTTTTATCCTATATTAGATAACTTCATTCTTATTGATTTGACTATTTTTTCATCAACTTTTGTTCATCATTTGAATTTAAATTAGATTATTTTTGGAGCTCATGCTAGTGGGGATAGGCAAAAATAAATTGGTGGAAACACCTCTTATTACTAGAAACGAATTAAAATAATTTAAAAATACGTTTTTAAAATTTTTTATTATATTTATTTAAACACATAAGAATTCTATGTTATAAGGGTTAATTTTTTATGATAACTCAATAGTATTATAATTACAACAAATAAATTTAGAAAAATTTAATTTTCCAAAATTTAAGTTATATGATACAAGAAGAAAGGTTAATTATATAAATATGTAGTTAGAAACTATCCATACTACTTCTATTATTGTTACCCATTTTGATATTATATATTTTTATAGGAATATTACTCAAGAATCGAGAGAGAGGATTATATAGATTCAATATCTTGAATTATTATATGATATGAATAGTTTGATAATATATATAATAGAAATAATTAGTGACTACATTTTTTTAATTTGTATTATCCATTATAGTATCTAGAGCACAAGAATCTATTATTTTAGAAACTAATTTATTTTGAGAATAGTTTTCTTAGGTTTTCATTGAAGAGTTTAGTCTAGTATTATATATTATGTTCATTAATAGTATATACCGAGAGGAATTTAAATTAATAGTAAAATGGAATACCACATATATGAATATCGATATGAGAAACCACACCACCCATGTAAATATTTTGATTTCATGATTTTTAGATATTGTTCTGACTTGTTTAGACATTCATTATAGTTAAAAGGGTCGTATGATAATGACTATATATGATATAAGTTACATGAATTAAACTAGGACCAATATAAAAAACTAAATTGACTCTTTCATAAGGATTTAAGTAATCCCAAAGTTACATCAACATTTAAACCATAGACTACCGATATGGATGAGGTTGTTAGAACTTTACAGAAATAAATAATAACCAAAACTATGTTTTAAAAATTAATTATTGATCTTTCTAAATTCTTTAAAAACTGCATGGTATTTCTAGGTATGTTTGTTTATAAATTAAATTAAAACTATATTATTAAGTTGTTTTCTTTTATTCCTATTTATGATCTTTTATTGAACTTATTCATACCTACTTCTTATATTTAGAATCCTACTATCGCCATACCGTCTTTGTATTCTGAATCTTACCAAACTATTAGTGAGAAATAAAATGATTTAAATGAGGACTCCACATATGAATTGATTCTTAATTTAGAATTGGGATTATTTTTATTTTTAAAAAATAAGGACATGGTTTTTTAATTTTTAATTATCTCTCACACTATTTATGTAAGTTTCATATTTACAATACATTAATATGAAGGGATTTTAATTTTTACTTTTTTATATCATGCAAATTTATCTCAAATAAATTATTCAAAAATATATTTTATATATGATTCACATAGACCATGATCATAATCACATGATGTCATTTTATTTTTTTTATTAGATAATTAGAATAATCATAATAATCAACATTAATTTTTTTATTATCTTCTTGTTTGAGCTATATTTTGATTATATTATTCAGTTATCTCCTTTGTGCTCAATATTTAGGTTCAATATCATTTTATTTTTTATATGTACAATTATAATTCTTATATACTAGTTAATTGTTAATATTGTTTATCATAGTTTAATATACATTGTTAATTTATTTTTTATTTAATGGTCATTTATTTTTTATAATCAAAACTAAAAATATGTTTGGTCTATTTCAAGAAATTACATATTTTTTGCTCAAATATAATCTTTATTATGTGATTAATGAGTTTATTTTACATAAATGTTTAATTTGACATGTACAAACATTATTAATAGTGTTTATAAACATACTTAAATTTTTTTTATTAGTCTTTGTATGGATCTCTATGATGATAGAAATGGTATATCCTGAAAAATAATTTACATTTTTATGCATTCCATTGAATTTTTTAGAAAATATTCAGTTTTTCTTATGAATTTTAGACATGTTTAACACGTAAATGAAACAAAGTGACAATAAAATAAATTGTGTAATTTAAAAGGGTCATATATTATCATTTATAATATTTATGTTATTGTTATATTGATTTTAGTATTTCATTAATTTTCCCAAAGAACGAAAGTGTCCAAGTAATTGAAGTAAGATTTATATAAAAGATTCCATGTATGGAACCAAAAATCTCATCATAAAGGTTTTAATTTAGTTGTTATCAAGTCACAATCAAGATTATGTAAGCGAGCATGTATAATACTCATAAATAATTCAATTTATTATATCTAATGCTTGTTGACTCCATATTTAATTATCTTAATAGTTATGATTAGATGAGAAGATTGTGCTACCTAATATATAAACCAAAGGTAGCATTTGATTCTTATTTTTAAATTGATGTTTTCAAAATAATTTTTGGATAACATTAGACATCAATTTAAATTAAATTAAATGATAATGAATCTTCTAAAAATATAATATTATTTATAATCACTATCTTAAATACTTCATTATACTATCTTCCATTAAAAGTAATAATATTAAATTTATGAAATTTGGAGGAAAATTATAAAGTGAACTATTTGATCTATCTATGTCTGTAAATCCTGAAATTTTAAATTTTATATCATGATGAATAAATGATACTATCTTATATTTTTATACAATAGTCAGAGGATGATACAATTTTTTAAATTTACTTTTTAATTTTCTCGTTTAACATAATTCAGTATATTCTAGAATAATATATGTTGTTTCTATATTATTTTATTTAATACATTATATCAATTTTTAATACCAAAAATTTATATATTTTGGAAGTAAAAACCTTTTGTATTTTAATTTAATTAATATATGTTAATGAGAGATGATTTAAAGACATAAATACATAATCTTGCGTATATAACAAAGAACAAAAATGGTTTCAATCGCTAATATCTGATCTAAGGTCAATATCAATCATTTTTTTAGTACATGGATAATTGAATTACAAATTATCAGAAGTTTAGTTGACTATCAGTCAAAAGTAGTCTATAAAAAATTCATATGGATTTGAGTTAAATTTTATCTTTTATATATAACTTCTCTCTTACTTTTTTTAAAGAAGTTTCTTTGGTCAAAAGACTAAAGCACTGAGATATATAATGATAAAAAAGTTATAGTAGTCTAAAATAGGGGATTTTATTACAATCATTTTTCTATAGGGGAGTGAACTCATCTAGAAGGTTCTCCAAGAATGTTCTATAACTGTAGACACCCTTATTAGAAAGACCATCTTCCACCTTGTTCACCTCTCTATAAGCATGAGTGATAATATGATTGAGATCTGAGAGGTGTTGGAGGCAGGTGATCCATTTAGCCGTGAGGGTCCACATAAGGTAAATCATACCATTCCTAAGATCCTAGAAGATGGTATTTGAATCACATTCAATACAGACATTCTTCCATCCTCTTTGCCTAATCAAATCAACAACAGTGATGACACTACACATTTCTGCTTCTAGGGAGGATACATGACCACCGAAACCAAAGAAACATCCAAGTATGTCACCGTTCTTATTTTTGAAAATGATACCATAGCCTGTAGGTCGTGGATTTTCTTTTGAAGAACCGTCCACATTGATTTTGATCCATCTAATAAGAGGATAATGCCATAAAACTTCTAGAAATCCTTTCGGCGGGTTGTATCTTATTTTAGTCCATATCTGTCATAGGACAGCAAAATATTTAACTGAGTTGTGACAGGTCCTTGTTTGTATGATTCCATCATCCTTGACCATAGTATATAACGTTATTTTAGCTGTACAGAAACTGAAAGTATTGTTTTTATTCATAATAGAATTCCTTTAAAACCAAATAAGAAGTATCAGTTCTGTCACAACGATAGTGAAAAGTTGAGTAATTTGAGGAGAGGTATCCATAGTAGTTCATCTATGATGTTGTAGACCAATAGAGCTCAAACCTATCCATATATAATCAAAAATATAAAAAATATATTTCTATAGAGAAAAAGTAGTTGTAAAAGATAAAAATAGATGATTAGAATCCTCTTGGTGTTGGTGACATATGCAACATTTAGAACATAGCTGAATAACACACATCTAAATATTGCAATCTGTGGGGATTCTATGATGAGAAACTCTCCACACTAGGGTGAGTCGGGGGGGTTTAATCAAACATTTGTTTATGTTCATTACCCAGTTGAAATCATTATTGTTCAGATTTACAATATAGTTATAGTATAGTTTAGAGGTTAGAATACCATTATAAGTAGGTTTCTAAACTAAAAAATTATCGGTGTTGATAAAGGTATAGCTGTTAATAATAGAATAGATTTCATCAGGTAAAGTGTTATCAGTGGAGTTTAAGTATTCATTAATAGATATTCTTAAATTTGTGGGTAATTGTATGGTTTCAATCATGTTACAAAGTAGTATGCCCTTCCAGTTGTCCAACCAAAATTTCAGCGAGGAGTTTCTATTAACTATCCATCTAGATCATGACATGGTTTTTTGAAAGGTGTGTTTGGTGGAAGGCCATATAAAGGATTCCATATATAAGTGATTTTCTTTTCTAAGGTTATTGTAAAATCTACCACGTAGGAAATCATGAGCATGTGAGTGTTTGTTCACAATATTCCAAGTATGTTTGTCTTGAAGGGATTCATTAAAATTCTTGAGATTATTGATACCAAGTCCACAATTTTCAATATGAGTGTAGCATGTTTTCCAAGAAACAGTGAAAAGCTTCTGTTCAAGAGTGTTTCCACTCTAAACAAATTTATTAATTTTTTTTTTATCTTTTTGAGAATATCAGCAGGCTATTAATACACCATCATAGAGTAAACTAGTTTAGAAACAATGGTGTATTTTACAAGTGATATCTGCCCTACCATTGACAGATTTTTTCCTTTCCAGCTGGAAAGTTGTCTACTAATCTGATCCAAATTTTTCAAAAATAAGTATATTTTGGGTCTTCCAAAAAAATGGGGACCCCAATATATGTAAAGGGGAAAGGTCCATATTTTATTCCCAAATAATTCTCAATAACATCTTTCCTGTTGATTAGGAAACATCTACCAAATAAAATGGAGGATTTACTCCGGTTTATGGATTAACCAGATACATCTTCATAGTGGGAGAGGACATCTTTAAGAATTTTTATATTTTTCTTATCTACTTGTAGGAAAAGAATTATATCATCCATGTACAAAATATGTGAGGGAACATTTATATCTCTAGAGGAAAAGATGGGCTTAAGATCACCCATGATGATCGAATTAGTATTAAGTCTGTTGAAGTAGTCCTCAGTAATCACAAACGGGATGGCAGAAAGGGGGTCCCCCTGTCTAACACCCTTTGTACAAGTGGAATACCCTTTTGGAGAACAATTGATCAAAACAAAGATATAGGAAGAGTTAAAAAGTGGTTTTATTTTTCTTATCAGGATGTGATTAAATCCATAACTATAATGAATTTTGAAAATGAAACTCTAATAAATAGTATCAAAATATTTTCTAATGTCATGTTTGATGGCAATTCTTCCCCATCATGGTTATTTTTAAGCATGTTGATACTTTCAGAGGAAAGAAAAATGCAGTCTTGGATATTCCTTCCTTTTAAGAATCCCAATTGGTTCCAGGAGACAAGTTCGCTTGTAATTGGTGCCAATCTCATATCCAAAGGCTTAGAAATAGTTTTATACACAGTATTAATTAAGTAAATATGCCAAAAAATTTGTATTTCTGAAGCATTACCCACTTTAGAAATGAGGGTGAGAAATTTTGCATTAATGTCATAAGAGAGGTAGCTATTGGTGAAGAAGGATTTGACTAGGTGACAGACATCATTGCAAACAATGTCCCAATGATTCTGTAAAAAATCATTGCGATGGCCATCAGGACCAGGGGCACTATCCAAATTTAGAATAAAAACCCCTTCTTTAATTTCATGATCCAGAGGAATAATATTTAAGAGGTTATTATTATTTTCCCCAACTAGGAGTGGAATGATATCGGGTTTGATGTCCTTATTTAGAGTTGGTCAATTAAAGATATTACTAAAGTAGGAGGTGACATGATTAGAAAGTCTATCCTCATTAACAAGGATATTATCCCCATTTTAAAGTAATGAAAGAGGTCTACTAGCTTTTATAATTATTTGCAGAGCATTGAAGAATTTGGTGTTTCTCTATCCATCCATGAGCTAGTTGATTCTAAGGGCTTGTTTCCTAAGATTGTCTCTTAATGCGATAAGAGAGTTGAATTTATTTCTTATGTCAACTTTCTGTTTTGGGTCAGCAGTAAAGTCACTATGTTTTGAGTCTTTTTAAATTTGATTAATAGAATTCTCATAGGATTTAATTTCATTATCAATTTTTTGAGTTCTATCTCTGCACAAAACATTTAGTTTTTTCTTTATAAGCTTTAGTTTTATAATGTAGACAAAGGAATCATTCGAATTGATAGAATTTGAAGTGTCTTTTAAAATTTTATTACAATCCTCCATAGTGTTCTAGAAATTATTTAATCTAAAAGGAAGAATAGGTTTGTTGTCTCTAGTATTGAGGCTCACCAAAATTGGATGATGATCATAATTAATCCTAGGAAAATTAATAATAGAGATGGTATTCTAGATATCGGGAGCATTAAATTTTGTGAAATCTCTATCAAGTTTAGTTTACTAAAATTCTATTGTGTTTCCTTTTATAATAGGTAAACTTAGCCCCAACCAGATTAATCTCAACAAATTTATTATCATCAATATAGTTATTAAATTCTTTAATGGAAGTGTTTGAGTGCAAGGGCCCTAGATTTTCAATAGTTCCAAGGATAGCATTGAAATCACCGATAATGACCCAAGGCACTTGAATAGTGTTTTTAATGGAGGATATATTGTGCCACAAGGTTCTTCTATCATTATATTTATAGCAAGAATACACAAAATGAAAACAGAAAGTATTATCACGCAAGTTTATTTTCACATGTCAAAGACTAAGAATCAGTATTAACAATATGAATTTTATCTATAGAGATATGTGCAAAGACCCACAAAAATTCACATTTTTTATTAAAGTAAGTTGCAACTATAAAAGTATAACTATATTTTTCAAGACTATTAAATCAATAATTAAAAGTGATTTTTGGTTCTAAGATATAAAAATGCATCGGTTTATGAGTAAAAATAAAAAAAATTAAGTTTTCATGGTGTCGGGGTTAGCAATTCCATGACTGTTCCAATATAAAATATACATTTATATATACATTTGGGGCTACTCCCCTTGTTTTTTTACCACCAGAATTATTTCTGTGATTGTATTTTCGTAATTTCTTGGTAGAATTCTCTTAGTTTTAGCTGCATATTTTCCTTAGAAAGTCCTTGAAGGGTTTGGAGAGATATGATTATTTTTCATACTTGTTGAGACCTCTTCATGGTGCATTTTATTGGTCTCAATTTCCTTCTATACCAATATCCATTCTGTTTATGGTTTCATGTGATCAGATTTCCTAGATTGGTCACCCAGTTTTTGAGTGGTGAATTCAGCCATAGCAGGGGTTTGGTTGTATGTGTCTATTGTAGTTCCATACCATTGTCATCATCTTGCATGTGTTGTGTTTTTATAATATCATCCATCTTCATATTGAAAACTAGATTCTAAACTAATACATTTTTTATCATCTCATCAATGTGTGAAGGTGAAGAGAGATGATTTTTTAATATTATAACCCCCCCCCCCCAAGATCACCATACATTTTTATATCCATTATAATTATATTTCTAATTTTAAATTTTATAGTAAGTAAAATAAATAAAATTAAAACATATTGAAAACTATCAAAATTTTATTAAAAATTATAAACTCAAAGAAATAAGGTACTATATAGTGTATTAGAGGGGTTGGGTGATATCATGATCAATTATTCTATTCTAGTATGGATGAAACTATAAATACATTATAGGTGGGGAAATCCATATTTACCATATGATACTTGTAATGTATTTTTAATGAATTTTGATAATTTCTTGATGAATTATATAGATGGTAGTGACAATAATAATTTTTTAATGGTTAATATAGTTCTATATCAAGTTTCAATTGGTTAAAACCCATAGAATATATTTGTTTTAGTCATTTAATATTGTTTTGATTTAGATAGTAGATAAATAATTATAAAGACTCTAGTTTCCCTTTTCATTTCTTGGGCCAGTCTTTCCTTTCTTGAGTTTTATGTTGATTCTAAATGATTGAAATTTTTTTGAGAGGTATTGAGTGGAATGGAAAAAATATTTTTTGGGTAATTTTTATGTGTTTTTAATATTGATCTTCAAATTCATATTTCATAGTTTTTCAAATTTTATAAAATTTATTTTAATTAATTATTTTAGTTAATTCTATAAATTTATGGCTTCAAATTTAGTTTCAATTGTTTGATTAGGTGTGATATATTACACATTGACTATAAATATATAATGTTTGTGAGTCTATTAAAATACATGAGTTGTGTTGAATTCATATGGGACAAATCAAATGACACAAAATTACATATAGTTAAGTGGGATGTAAGTATTTAATGTCAACTTTAAGATTAAAAATATTTATAATAATAATAACAATAAATAATTTAGAAAATTATTTTGAAGAAGAACATTCAAGGACCCCTTCACCTAGACCAAATAAGGTCCTGAGAGAAGAGTATGATGGTGAACTGAATTTAGTAATTTACAACCCCACCCCCGAGACCAAATAATCATCGTTGGACCCGAGGAGTGTGTTTGGACTTACCATAATCTCAAGGGTTTTTCCGAGGTAGTAAAATTATTGATGGAGTGACACAAGATGTATTGAATTATGGTATGTAGTGTGTGGGTTTTACTGGAGGATAATGAGGATATCTCCCATCTCTCATTTCAAAAGGCTATTAAGGGAAAGTGATTGAAGATAATTCCCAACACTCAATTCTATGGTGTGAAAATAGATGGACATGAAGAATATTGAGAATATAGAAATTATATACATATCAGGAAATTTTATTAGAGAATATAAAAAAATGGACAGAAACCCATTACCTCACTTTTCAGTCACAACAGAGGAGAGAAATGTAATTCACAAGGCCTGGTGTAGAGCCCATTATGGGTCATTCCACTTATGGAAAGATAAAGGATGGAGTATTCATAAATTTTAACACATTAGGGAAGACTCATGATGAGTGAAGATTCAATTGTAGGTCTTTTAGGTTTTGAATGATTTTGAATGGAAATAAAAGGGAATTTTTTTATGTGTTTTATGAACAATATTTTTTAAAAAAATACAGTTTAACATTTTTTTAAAACATTATATGAAATGTGGTAGGGGCCTACCGCCTTTAAAGCCCCGTTTTGCCTTTTCCCCAGATCTGTGACATGGAAAAGGAAGTTGGGGGGTCACACTTTTTTCCTATGTTATAGTTCAAGCCACGCCCCCCCCCCCCCGCCCCTGGCCGCCTTTCGGTTAGCTCCTATAAAAGGGAAGCCCCCACCCCCATTCTCTTCACATCAAAATCCAACCTTCTCTCTACATTCCAGAATCTCTCTCTCTAAAAGAATTATTCTTCTTGTATGCTGAATATAGTGACCTAAATAAGATCCTATTTTTCTGCGAAGCATCATTTAGAGGTATTTTTCTTATTTAATTTAATGTTATTTATTTATTTATTTTAACTAATTTTAGTTAGTTTGAAATACTTTATTTATTAAGTAGTTTAGTTATTTATATATAGTTTATAAATAATAGTTATTATTAGTGATGATTAAGTTTAGATTAACTAATGAATACATTATCATTAGAAAATGATTACATATAATGATTAGCTAATTATAGTTTACGAATGAGTGACAAATGATAAAATTTTTATTAAGTCATAATTAATTAAAAATTAAGTAATTTTTAACTAATGATTATATAATTTTTAAATAATAATTTTGTAATGACTAGATAATGATTATGTATTGATTAAATTTTGATTTTGTAATAAATAAAGATTGACTAAGGAATTAATAAAGAATTAATTATTAACTATTAAATAATTAATGATTTTATATTAATTAAGTTATGATTAAAGAATAATTAATTAATGATTAAATAAGGATTAATTAATGGTTGAATAATAATGAAGTTGTGATTAATGAATAATTAAGGGATGATTAAATAGTTATTAATGGATGATTAAAGAATAATTAAGGAATGATTAACCAATGTTTAACTAATGGTTAAGAAATTATTAATCAATGACTAACAAATGATGAACTAATAGTTAACTAATGATTAACTAATGGTTAACTAATAATTAGTATCATATTTTAGTATATAAGAAAATTCATTATTTTTTTAGCATAACGGTTATATGGTTATTAAAGAAATAAAATCCCTTTATGGATACAATCAAGTGGATGTGGCTCTTGCACTTATGTACCTATGAGTAATAACTCTGAAAAGGTGTCCCAAGCCTGACTCGGGGTAACCTGATACTCGATAATGGGTCTCGTTCCACACCTGGTTTGACACTCAAAGGGAATATGCTTTTGAATATTCATATTTTCTTTAAAAACTACTAAAATAATTTTAGGATGATAAAAAACTATACTATAAAACATTAGTACCATATTTTGAGATATTTGAATATGTTCTAAATTTTTAGTATCATAAATATTATTTTCTCAACCCTTATCATCAATAGTATTCACCAAATGTTTTGCAAATCGAGGTAAAAATAAGGGAAAAAATCAATTAAATTTATTTATCAATGATAAAATGAAAATTGTGATCATATAAACTTAAATAGGGAAGGAAAAAGACAATAAATTACACATAAAAGTTTTACAACGGACATGAAATACCCAAACATTTTTTAAAACAACTGAGTTTTGATGAGATGAGTTTAATCTCGAAACTGAGGTAAAATCAACCTTATTTTTAATTGGAATATTAATAACATATTTTTAAGGTATGTAATTAACATATGAATATTCAAAAAAATCATCCATAAAATGACATATAATATTATATCTAATATATTTCATTAGAAGGCTAAAAACATTTTAAATTTCATAAGTTAAGTAAAACACTTTAAAAGATGTTATTAAGCTAACAATTAAAAATAAGATTTATTTTACCTCATTTTAGAAGTTACACCCATCTCATCCAAAATCAATTGTCTTCAAAACTTTGGGGTTATTTCAAGTCTATTGTAAATAATTCAAGTGTTATTTAAAGCCGTTTCCCTTCTCTATTTCACTTTAAATGATAGTAATTGTCATTTTATCATGGATGAAGAAACTGATTTGATATTTTCACTTCTTTTTCCTCGGTTTCCAAAACATTCTATGACATAAATTCTAATAAAAAATAATATAACAAACCATTAGTATCATAAAGATTATATGGTCAAACCCCCTTTTCAATATTACTCATAGAATTTATTTCAATTCTAGGTAAAAACAATAGAAAACACCAAATATTTCTATTTATCATTGATAACATGAAAATTGTGATCCTATAAAGTGAAATGGAGAATAAAAAAGACATTAAATAACACATAAATTTTTTAAAACATACAATAAATTCCATTATATTTTTTGATAGAACATGGTTTGGATAAGATCATCCTATATTCAAAAGTGAGGTAAAATCTAGCATATTTTCAAGTGGTAGCTTCATCACATTTTTACAGGGTTATACTTAACATTTGAATTTTGAAAACATTTTTTCTTTATATTGAAATCTGAGATATTTTATTGTATGTATGAAATATTTTAAAAATTCAGAAGTTAATTACATCCTTTTGGAAGATTTCAATAAGATACCGCTTGCAAATAAGCTCGATTTTACCTCACTTCTGAAGTCTGGCACATCTCATACAAAATATATTGTTTGAAAAATGTCAAGGTATTTATTATATGTTTTATTGGATTCATGTGTTATTTAATGTTTTTTCCTTGTCTATTTCACTTAATATGATCATAATTTGTATCTTATCGATGATAAATAGACTATTTTGGTGGTTTCTCTTCTTTTTACCTCAGTTTCCAAAACATTATATGACTTATATTCTCATAAAATTTAATATAATGAATCATTACAATCATATTTTACATTATAAAAAGACATTATAATTTTTTGTTTATTAAAGAATATATGGTCGACTATCATTGTCAATATTAGTTACACAATCATAATATGGATCAAAAAAATGACATAGAGAGTCATGTTTTCTTGTTTGTACTGCTACGGGGAGGTTATTAAAACTATGAAATGAGCTTATTATAGTACACAACCAAAAATAGGGGTTAGTAGAACAAGTTTTGTAGCCCTAACTAAAATTCAAGATAAAATTCATGGTTCCTTAAATCTAGGGACTTGATCAAGAGATCTAGTCTATGAACTATAGACATTTTAAACTCCTAGATAAATTTTCCATCTAGCTTTTCCATTTGATGCTAATGTGTATTGGTTTCAAGCAAAAAAATTATTTTCATAGTAGTCGGATGGTACCATGATGGAATTATATGTTGATGATTCTACTGCACAATAACAATTTCTAATTGTATAAAGGTGTATACTTATATTAGTGGTTGAAGAAGGTACACCCTATGAAATTGAGGCTATTCCTTATGATGAAAAAGATTACAACCTTGATGACATCTCATATATACATGTAAATCTGACTTCTGATGAGGATTTTTGGAATGATGGAACATATGGTAACAAAAATTCTATTGAGGAGGGAGCACCTAACGTTGGGGATGAAGTTTCTAGATATCCATTATTTGTACAATAGCCTCAAACCATAATAAATCCTCCACCAATCTTTTCATCTTGGTCAAAATCAATGACACGTGTGCCTGAATTCAACTCCAATGTTCTCACACCCACAACTAAGTTTCCCAAAATTGTACCATATAGGTTTAGTGAGATGGATAAACCGTATATGTTGGAATGTATTTTCCAAGTAAACATGAATTAAAAAAAGGATAAATATATTTCACATTGAGTGGAACTGTAGATATATAGTTTTGGAATCAGTCCATTAAAAATACCACATACGGTGTGACAAGTATGGGTATGATTGTAGATTCTACATTAGGTTGATTCTAGAAATTGCATTTAGAGGTTGGATAATCTAGAAGATTTATGCGTCTCATACTTGTACTCATCCAAACTTGATACAAGATCATATCTCATTGGATTCTAAATTTTTGTCATCCATTATCATCAAGCTGATTTGGACATTATAGGATATTCCTATATTTGTTGTGCAAGAGAGGATACAACAAATTTTTTGTTGTAATATTTCCAATAATAAGGCATGGATGGATAAATAGAAGGCAATTGTGAAGGTTTATGGTGATTCGGATGACTCATATTAGGTTTTGTTGTAATTACTAGCCATACTGAGACAAAGAAACCAATATTTATTACATATTCATTTGAAAAAACATGTTTCTATAGATAATTGACTTGATCCATCTCATTTCAATTTCATCAGTTCTTCTGGGCATTAATCCCATGTATCATCGCATTTCATTTCATCAAACACTTCACACAGATTGACGGAACATTTCTATATGGAAAATAAAAGGGTGTATTGTTGATTTCTTCATCCCAAAATTGAAACTGTTCACCTCTTCATCATTCCTTTTCTATTTTGCAGAAAGAAAAATATGATTCATGGAGTTGGTTTTTAAATGTATCAACAACAATTTCACCCAAATTTGGGGTTTTTAATATATGATTGGAATCTGGAAATCAATGATGTAATAAATGCATACCTTGATATATGGAGAACCTCACATGCACATCATCGATACTACATAATACACATTTATAGCAATATTCCACAAACATTCTATAATGAAACTATGAATAAGGAAATCACGAAGCGTGGTGTGCTTTGTATTTGTCATTTTTTACTATTTCAATGCATATATTAAATCAATTTATGTGAAATATGATCACTTTTTTTTATCATATGAGCCAGATTAATAGAGGTTTGAGGAACGTTTCGAACAAATCTGCAAGTCTAATCAAGAAGTGTATGATTATATGATGAATATTCCAAAACAAAAATGGAAATTGGAATATGATGGGGGTAAGAGGTATGTAAACATGATCACAAACATTGTGGAGTGTAAAAATGGTGTCTTTAAGGGCTTCACAATTTACCTATAACTTCCATAGTTCAGGGGACATTTTATCGGTGTGTGAAGTGATTAATTGATAGAAAAAAAATAGCCTCATACAGAATTCAACATGGGATAAGGTACGAAAGGCACGTTGAATAATATATTGGAAAGATCATTGAAGAGGCTTCGGGTTATCATGTATTTATTTTCCACCGAGAAGACTCTTAATTTTAATTTCAATGGTGTTCGGACCCGATGACAAATTGCATCGGTGAAAAAGGTGGTATTACTAGAAGCGATACAATATCAATATAGAATCTTTTAGGCATTAAGGTTTCCATGAACACATGCCATCGTAGCATGTGCCTCTATGAACATACCATGGGAAGCATATGTTGATCCAGTGTACCAGCTAGATACCATTATTAACTATTATGTTCCACCATTGATGCCTATTGAGGTATTTTGATATTTCTCAATGCTCGAAGGCTAGTCGATTGTGATACCAAAAATCAAAAGGTTGCGTAAACATGGGAGGCTGAAGTTTAGGAGGATGTATACTGAGAAGAACTGGCCTTAAGAACAAAGGAAAATTTTTAGATGCACGATATGTCATCAAGAAGTTCGTAACTGGAAATAATTCCCTATCATTATTGGATTGAGTTCACACTCTCATACACAATGACGTATTTTCTCTAATGTGATCTTGTCATATTCTTAATTATGTTGTGTTAATGTAATATCTTTTATTTTAAAGAATTGTATAATATCTCAAAATACTTTTAATGTCAAATAACAATAAATAATTCATATTAACATTAAAAGGAATATAAAAATATAATTTTAGCTGACTTTAATGCATAACTATTTTGTCTTTTGCTAAACCATAAATTAAGCATGTGATAAAATAATCATGAAACATACCATCATGTGGGAAACCATTCTTAAATTACATAGCACAAAATTTGATAAATTGAAATGGACAAGGGGAAAGACATTAAATAATTATAGTTATTATTAGTAATTGAATTCTTTTTAGTTAGTTTTAAATATATATTTTACTAAGTAGTTTAGTTTGTTATATATAGTTTAGAAATAATATTTTTGTATTAGTAATGCTTATCTATATATTAATTAATGATTAAATTTGTATTAAAAAATGATTACATATAATGATTAGATAATAGTACTTAACTAATGAATATTCTATTATAAATGATTGATTACGTATTGATTAAGTATTGACTAAAGAACTATTAACTGATGAATAACTTTGGATATGATTTAGATTATTCATATTCTATTTATAAACAACTAAATTACCTAATAAGCAAAAACATAAAATTAATATATTAATCAATGATAAAAAACAATTATGATTATATAAAGTGAAATAGGCATGAAAAAATACATTAAATTACACATGAATGCCGTAAAACAAACAATAAATACCGTAACATTATATCTACATTTTACTTTTACAACTTATTTCATTTTTTTACATTTAGATGGAGGATACTACACTAATAAATTCATAGGTTATGCATGTTTTATAGGCCATGTTATAGGTTGGTGAGGTTCATTGGATTAGGTTGCGTCGAGCATACCATTTTCATCGTAGGCCACCTCCACCAGCCATTATACCATACCTACATCGTGTTGTCTTTGATGGCATTATAGTATCTAATTTCACATTTTTTGACCATCACCAGCTAGTTTCCCTCCTAGAGAGGTGGAAAATAGATACACACACATTCCACATACCTGAGGAAGAGATTACCATCACCCTCAATGATGTAGCAGTCTTTATCGGACTTCCCATCTAGGGCAGGATGTGATTAGACCCACCAAAAAATATTGTCCTATCCTTGTTCAAATATTGTTAAGCATTGATATTTCGGTCGACCCAACTACTATATATGGAATATCAATATATATGTGTTGTCTTGAGGAACAGTTTTCGTCATTACCTGTGGATGCTAATGACCAGACTATCATGTGTCATGCCCATGCATATATATTAGGGATCATTGGACGGACCATGTGTATTGATCAGTTAGGGAAATATGTGCACATGACGTATCTAGGTATACTAGAGCACATTGATCAGGAAGGGATTTGTAGTAGGGGATCTCCCTACTTCACTTAAACATAGAGGGAATTTTGCACAGAATGCCTCACAGACCACAAGGATCTCAGTTGATACAACATCCTTCTTCAGATGTGGGATTGGGTGTGCATCCCCTCACTCCTCCCCGAGCTTGCTAGTCAGCCACTGCCTATAAAGGTGTTTCATGACACTCTATTTGGATATTGTTATGATCACTCTTATCTATTGGTTTTTGATTCTAGTAGGAGTTATTGAATTTAATTTCTTATTATTTATCACTTTCAATGTTTTATTTTAAAGGTAGATTCTGAAACACAACTTTTTGTGAATTCTGAAACACTATATGGGTTTATATCCTCTCATGTTTGAAAACCTCCTACTTGAAGATGTATGTATATAAAATATATCATTTTATAACAAATTTAACAATAGAATAAATTTTTCTTTTAACAAGGAACCATTTTGAAAAATATCACTTGTC
This sequence comes from Viscum album, assembly GCA_963277665.1. Taxonomy (NCBI): domain Eukaryota; kingdom Viridiplantae; phylum Streptophyta; class Magnoliopsida; order Santalales; family Viscaceae; genus Viscum; species Viscum album. The sequence goes on along the minus strand of OY728129.1, from coordinate 38,502,517 downwards.
ATTTCAGATTTCATGGATGCCATATTGGGTTTAATTGGACCAATTTCCTACTACACTATTGGACTTCATGATGCTATGGATGTAGTGTCACTCATTCACATTAATATTAGTGAGTGTAACTAGAATGATTAAGTCATGTACTTGTTTGGATGTGTTCACCCCATTCCACTTCCACCAAGACAGAAATGGGAGGTTCATAACTTGAAGTTGACAGGGAGGTAGGATGAGGACTAGTACCGATAATATGTCGTGTATATTGACCTCTGAGGAAGGCAAGTAAAGAATCTTATCCAAGGTGTACCAATGATGTGATTCCATCTTTCAAACCTGGACGAGACTGATCCATGGTATAGACTGAATTATATAGTGTATCTCGCTTATCATGGTGGTGTATTCATGATATTTTAAGTCAATAAATTTCTATTAGTTTTTTATTGTACTATTTCTTAATTAATTTTTAATATCATTTTAGAATAGTGGAGTAAAGAAGATTATTTTCATGTTTGATCTAGAGGAGGGGGGTCGCTAGCCCAGCAGTGATCCAGGCTGAAAAACGGGGGCTGATGCAAGATTATGATGTGATCCACAAGACCATCTTCAATATTTCAACCTAGAGAGTGGAGGTTACTGCTCAGCAACCTCCTCCAACTGATGTTAATGCTGAGGAGATATGATGACGATGTATACCGCATCATGTTGCACATGATCCCTCACATGATCCATAAGAAGAGGTCAGCCCTCTATCAGTCCATCCTCAACTGATTGAGGGTCTGCATCAGGAGGCATGTGATCTATCATTCTTGACAGGATATCCATAGTTTTCTCCAAATTGGGGTCTAGATCTGTTGCATCCCATATGGTTCCCCATTGCGATAATGGTGGGTCCTTCTACTACCCTTATGGGAGAAAGATCGGGAGTGTATTATGATTTCCAGTTGACACCTCCTCCAACTAACACACAGGTGGATCATATGGTGTTCAGAATTCTAGTGCCAAAGGATCATCCCTCTCTAGGTCATTAGACTTCATCCCAGCATGGAGCTCGACGACCTTGATACGAGCATCAGATTCACACACCAATGTGTGGCATGAAACCTCTCCATAGGCATTGACTGTACTAGATCATGAATTTTTATGTTTTTTTGGTATTTCTAACCTTTTTAATGAATATAGTTTGTATTTTTAGGAGTTTTTGATTAGGCACAATTATGAAACTTATGAAAATTATAAATTGTTTTAGAATTAATTACATAATCAATTGGGTTAAGTTATTAAGATTCACTAATAAAATTGAGGTGTTGAATACATGATCTAGGAATTCACTAATCATTTGATATGTTGTGGAGTTTTTTCACAACTCACTACTCATGGAAACCCATAGTTAAATAGTGTGTCTAAGATAATGAATCATTTCTGACTGGACATGGTTCATTCAATGATGTGTTACTGTTATCTTATTATTTCCTTATGGGGGTATATTATGAAAATAGTTTCATTTGTACTAACTATTTTCTATCTAATGAGGTCATAAAGACAATATATGATATATTCAATGGTAAATTTCCAAAAATATATTTTATTAATATTTGGGGTTGTGAAGCACTCGTATTAAAAAAATTTATAATAAACATAACCCTAAATTAGTGAAATGATTATTTGTTCTCCATCTCAAGGAAAATATGGGATATTATATCTATAATATAACAGAACATAATGTGTTTTGTGATGAAACTAATATATTATTGGAGAATGAATTTATTAATTGAGGAGCCAGTGGGGTGAGAGTTGATATTAGAGAAGTTAAGGACTAATAAAAGGGAAGTTCTTCTGATATTGACGTTGAGTGAGTTCCATAAAGAGTTGTAGAAGATGAACCAACTCAAGTTACAAAATTACCTCAATTCTCAAGTATGATTTATCAAGAGCCTAAGATATATGAATTAATTATTTAAAATGTTGATGAATTATTTTTCATAGTTAATAAACATACTACCTATTGAGAGTAAATTGAGAGTTCTCATTCTAAGAAATGGTTAAAATCGATAGAATCAGAAATGGAATCCATATACATATACAAAAGTTGGAACATGGTTGATGCACATGAAGGTGTGAGACCCATTGGTTTTAAGTGTGTTTTTCACAAGAAAAATAATATTGATAGCATGGTGTCTGCCTATAAATAACACTTGGTGGAAAATGTTGAAAAAAATTAATGGTATTGAATATGAAGAAACATTTTCACTTGTTGTGATAATAAAGTCTATTGAAATATTTCTTATGATTAACTAGATCTCATATACATATCATTACATCAAATTTATCATAAATATCTATATAATACTCCCAAATATATATAGGTATAAAATATTTGGGAATTGGGTACATGATAAAAACAATAACATTGTCTTTTATTCCCATCTCCATACTTTCTCCTAGACCTCACCTTACTCTTACTACAATGAATATCTTGGGGACATTAATAAAAGAAAGGGTGAGCCATAAATCCCATTAAAGCTTTCATAGGATAAAATTGAATAATATATCATGAGAATCAATAATAATAAAATGGAAACAAAAAGGGAATGATTATAAAGATTCACTTGAAAACATTGCATAAGAGTCAAATATCATTAGAGCGTGGTAACATAAGAGAGCATAAAGTGTGGCCCAAACATAAGACATTTCATCATAATGTATATATTTATAATGAATAATAATATTATAGTTATCTAATAATAACAAAAAATTACCTTTTATATAAATGAAATAATTAATAAAACCCTAGATAATTGATTTCTAACAATATACATATAAATCATAATATAAAAACCAATATATTTAAAAATATAAAAACACATATAAATAAAAAAAATTGTTGAAAGGCGGAAGGACCCCTACAGCCTTTCATACACATTTTAATAAAATTGACAGACACATTCTTTAAAAAAATTCCGAAAACAAATAAAAACTCACATTTCAAATATGACATAATGCATGTATTGTTTCATTGCCTAGCGTGGAAGTATTCAACATTAAAATCCATCCATTATAGGCATGATATTTTTTTTAAATCATTATATTAAAATCCCTTAATTATTTATTTTTATTTACGTGGGAGAAATGTTCATGTTGTTCATAACTTCATATATTCATTACAAATTTTCTTTATGTTATTAAAATATTCATTATTATTACCATATAAAATATTTATTTTAAAATCATAATTATTTTATTTTTCAACAATTTTAATTATACACACAAAATCTCCCCTTTCTAAATCATTCAAAAATTATACTACATGAAATGGGGAGGATCTACTGTACATGTCTTATTTTTAAAGGTTTTACTATTATTTTCTTCTATTTATAAGGTTTTTTATGTTTTTTCTGAGAAAAATATTTTTTAAATATCTATGTCAACAAAATTAAAAAATATGCCTGAAATGCGGGAGGCCCCCTGCTGCCCTTTAGCTAAAAAAATTACATATTTTAAATATAATTTATATATATTTAAACTTTTATTTTTTGTTCTGATTCTTTTATATATATATATATATATATATATAATGAAACAAAAAAATTAGCAAAATTTCTCTACAATTTAATATCCATCATTACTATTATTAAAGTAGTATGGAATTATAAGAGAAACTCTCACCTAGGGATCCCTTTTATAAGAGGATTTTCCTTGGAATCGTTTTGTATTTTAAATGTGAGATTTAGGTTCTCCCTTTCCTACACAGAATTAATAAAACATTACTATTAATCAATTTTAATCTATTAATTTATAAATATTAATTACAAATAAATAATAATTAACTATTTGAGTTTAATAATAAATAATAATAATTTACCTAATTTATATTAATAATATTTTAAACAATATTAATTATTACTATTAATTAGTATTTAATAGTATTTTTTAAAAAATTAATTTTTAAATAGTTTATAATAAATAATATTTTTTAGTTAATATTATTTAGTAATTAATATTAATTACCAATAGATATTTAATTAAATAATAATATTTTTATAATAATAATGTAATCATTGCTATTTAATAATTTAATTGTTACTAATAATATTTAGTTACAAAATAATATTTTTAAATATTTATTAGTGATTGGATAATAATTACTAATAATTAATAATTATTATTAATTTATAATTAATTATTTAGTTAATATTTAATTAATATTTTCTAGTAAGTAATTACATATTGTATAATTTCTAATTAATTAATAACTAATAATTATATTACTATTTTTAATAATTAGTTACTGAATAATAATTTTAAAAATTTATTAGTAATAAACATTAGTTAGTAGTTTGTATTAATGAGAAATTAATATTACTAAATATTATATCATATTATTTAATTAATCATTATTAGTAATTTTTATTTATTAGCACCAATTAAAAAATTAATTTATATTGATATAATAACAATTAATTAACAATTATTCATTTAATAATTATTATTAATATTGAGTAACTAAATGATAATTTTAAACAGTTTTTAGTAATTGGATAATGAATTTTATTAATATCTATCAATAAATTAATAATTACTTAATAATTAATTACTTATTTAGTAAGTACTATTTTATATAAGTAATTAATTATTGTTTAATTACTAATTAAATAATAATTAAATATTAAATTGTTTTTTTATAAATAAAATTATTATTTTAAATATTTATTAGTAATTATTATTAACTAGTAATTAATATTTATTAGAAATTAATACTATTGATTTATAAGTCGTAATATTTAATTAATTAGTTAATAATAGTTAATTAGTTATTAATTACTAATTATTTAATATTAATTAATTAGTTATAAGTGAGTATTATTTAATTATATATTTGGTGGTAATTAATATTAATTATTATATAATATTAATTTAAAAATATTATTTACTATTTAAACATATAATTTTCTCATAAACATTAATTACTAATAAATATTTAAAATTAGTATTTATTTAATGTTTAATAATTATTATTATTATACATTATCTTTTTATTATTTATTATTTAGTTAGTATAAAGATTATTTTTTATTAATTATATATAATTTAATTCTTAATTAATTAAAACCTATCATTTATTATTAACTATTTAGAAATTAATTACTGGTTTAATGACATTATTAATACTAATTAATAATTTTAATTCATCGATTAAAAATTACTAATATTACTATATTATTAATTCAATGCATGAAAAAGAGAACATAAATCCTACATCAGAAATGCAGAATGATTTCTAGGGCAAAGCCTCCTACAAAAGGGAGCCCTGGGTGAGGGTTGATATCAGAATTATAGAATACTTTAACGGCAGTAATACTGGATATTAAATAGCAGATAAATTCTACCAAAACAATATGTTATATATATATAAACCAAACAAAACAAAAATAAAAAATTTAAATAAAAAAATTACATTTGAATTAAGTAAGAAAATTGACCGAGACATTTTAATAAAAATTTAGAAAACAAAAAAACTCCCCATTCAAATCCCATGCTACACCTGATGTCATTTTAACCACTTTTAAAATCAAATTCCATGTTTTCTTTTTTCCATGAGAATCATAACGCACGTTTTGATTCATTTAAATAAATGAAATTATATTATGGGTTTTTCAATAAATAAAACCCTAAATTTCTTCTTCAATCATACTCCATTATCCTTTTAATTAATATACATTTCCATTTATTTCAATTGTAAATTTTTAAACATCTCTTTCTAACAGTTTTTTCAATGATTAAATTTAAAAAATTATTTTTTTTTACTTTTAGTCACATGATACTTTTAGATTGTTTTAAAAATATTAATATGATATATATATATATATATATATTAATGGGTCAATCCTTTTACTTTTTATTTCAAAAAAACATCACAATGATTTATTATTAAAATATATCAATTAAATTTCTAAAAATTTGGCTTAATACCAATTAGAATATAGGTTTCTCATTACTTAATTCATTTCATATGATTTTTAATTAATAAATAATAATTTAATTATAAAATTAAATTTTAGTTTAAAATAGAAAATTATTTTCAACTTACATACAATTTATTCTTTTAAATAAACACGTTTTACATTTTTATTTTTTAAACTATTTAATTCATTTGAGTCGTCAATTTTTTTTTGACTATTTAACTCGTTTTTAAACGACACTTTTTTCACTCACATTAATTCACACATTTTTTCTCTCCAATCTATCCCTAATTCATCCATTCTCCATCTCTCACATTTGTCATGCCGTGTTTTAATTATTTTTTTATCCTATAAATTTTGAAAATTCATTTTAATAAATTTTCTCATTTAAAACAAAAAAAGTGAAAATGTTAACAACCAAAAAATAATAAAATTATAACCTAAAAATTAAAATATAACACAATAAACTATCAATGAGGGTATCTGTTACGTGAGTGTGAGGCATTACCCTTATAATTTCTGAAAAATATTTTACACAAACCACTAATCAACTCCATATATATATATATATATAATAAATAAGTGAATATTCCTATTTAATAAAAATGATACTTGATAATAAAATAGAATATAAATTATGAGAATGCAATAAGTCCTCCTAATATCCATTATAGCGTCCTGAATAGCAGTATATTCAATTTCCATCATTTTTTCCTACAAAATAATTGAAGAACGTTGTATAGGGGTGATAACTTTGGAGTACTTAATAGGATCATATTTCGAATAAATTCTTTATCTCTACAAAATATATCTATTGGGATAGAATTTTTTGAAACAACTAAAAAAGATAAAAATATGGCTTAACCTCATAATCAATGTAATAATTTATATTTTTATCATCTTTAACTGCATCAGCTACAGATTTCATATCATATTAACCAATGAATTATCACAAGTAAGCAGTGGGGATTCAAATTTCCATGAACTTATATTAATATGGAGAAAGATCATAATTACAAAACAATAATAGAAAATAATATTAAATTATATATACTACCATAATACCATATACACCAAACTATTTTAGAAAATAGGTAAGCCTGATAGCCAACTTGTGCCAATCATCATCCTCACAACACCCTGAAAAACAAAAAAAACTCATCTCTCAAACTATGCCAATCATCTCATCATCATCACATATTCATAACCAGAAATACCAGGTAGGAAACTATGTTAACCATCCCAACATCGATTATATTTCTACATCATCACCCCCATGACCCGTTTTCTAACCTAAGGAAATTATAGCCCAAAACGAGACATGGAATTTAATCCCTCATAGCTTGGGGAAAATTTTCATTTTATACCTTAATCCATTACAACATATGATAGATCTACGTGTCAAAATTGTAATCCATTATATACCATGACAATAATATCAAACAAACACAAATAATTAAGTGGATAAAAAAATAATCACATAAGAAAAAAACCAAAAAAACACATACAACAAATTAAATTCAAAAGCAGAAATATAATAATAAATAATGAAAATAAAATAGCTAGTGAATTTACCATAACATATTATAATATTAAATATCACTATACCATGTATGAAAATAATACAAACTATTACTACAAAATCATAGCAACACCAAACATACAATTAATTATTTGGTAACACTATTCCAGTTAATTACTTAATTAATTATTTTCACTATCTGAACAGGATTATTTAAGTGAAACTATACTCTAACCATGACCTCTTATAGTATTTAGTTATATATATTTAATGAAATCATCCCTATTATTTTACAAACTATTGAAACAATATTTAATTAGAATAACCTTATTGATAAACATAACAAACTAAATAAATATTTTTATAGTTCATATACACCTAAATTACATCTATTAAAAATTACTCACAATCCTTAATATTCACTCATTATTGCCTTCTAATTAATTTTTATTCACTAGATACTTAAAATAATATATATTTTCATTATATAGTTACATAATATCACTATCAACAAAAGGCAATAACAAATTCACATATAATAATATCATCTTCTATGTATGACATCATATATAAAAATATGAATAATTATATTATAAATAAAAGAAATATTTATGCTTTCATAATGAATAATGGTCTTATATCATGGAATTATATTAGTTTTTCATATTTTCATTGTCAATCTATATTCTAATTTTTTTATTTCATTATCAAACCATCTCCGACTTCTCTTGGAAAATCACATTGTTTCATCGGTGTGGAAACTAAATCTTTGTTGCAAAATGAAGTAGTAAATAAATTAACCTGAAGACGAATTTGTAAAAGAAAAAAATGAATGAAAAGAAAACATGACAAGGTAAAAATAAACAATTCAAAAAAAATAAATAGAAGAAAAATCTTCAAGGTCCCCTTCCCCAAGAAAAAATAAGGGCCCAGGAGAAGAGTGTTATAGTAAAATTTATTGATTAAATTGCAAACCCTCCTCATAGGAAAAATAAATCCCACATATCCTGGAGATATATTTTTGACTTACCATCATCTCTATGGTTTTTCAACAGAGTAAAATTATTTTTAAAGTAACATAAAAATCTATTCTTATTGGAGGTAGTGGGTGGGTTTTAATGAAGGTGAATAAGATTGTATCAGACCTCTCATTTAAAAATTACATTTTCTTTTAAGCTAGAAAATTATTTTCTTCCTGTCAAACATTTATTTAATTTAATTAACATTTTTTACTTTTTAAAAAAATAAAATTTCCCCCCCCCATTGAATCAACCCACATTTGATTACTATTTATCATGTTTTTATACACCTCATTTTCACTGCGAATTAGTCCACACATTTTATCTCTTCAATCTAGACCTCATTAATCCATTCATCATCTCCCATATTATTATACTATTTTTTTAATTAATTTTTTACTCCATATATATTATAATTCCATATTAATAAATTTTCACATTTAAAACATAAATAATTTATATCATTAAACACATTAACAACTTCAAATTAATTAAATTTTTCCAAAAATTTTAATGTGAAATATACATCTAAAAATGTGCTACATATATATTTTAGAAAATAATTTTTGTTTATTTATTTACTTATTTATTTTATTATTATTATTATTATTATTATTATGGAATCTAATGTGTCACACTGCATCCCATTTGACTTCTTATAACTTTTTATTTCATTCTTTAAATATGAATTCCATACACCATCCATCCTTTAACAGATTCTCATACACAATATATTTTTAGGCAATTCTGAATATATTTCACTTAAAATTTTTAAAAAGTAATTTTTATCCAAAAAATTATTGAATTAACTAAAATAATTATTAAGATTGAAATTATTAAAATTCAATAAATTGTGATTTTTGAATTTTAGGTTACATATAAAATGTGTGAGGTAATGGTTCAGAAGTGTACAAGTTATTAAAATAATATTAGATACAAATAATCAATATAATTTAAATAAAAACTAAATTATAGGAATTTTGGTCATACAAATGAAAATTTTATTGATGAAGTGTTTCCCTTGAATTAATTAAAATATTCTTGAAGTAAATCATGTAAAATGTTCAAAATGATCAATTATTTCCAAAAACAACACTAAAATGAGATTGAATATATGGAATTCTAGGAATTTTATATTTGTTTATCGTTATTCAATGATATAGAATCGGGTGGAGATCTCCTCTAAATCAGGTAAATCATTATTTCCCTTATTTTAGATTTCACGAATACCGACCTTGTGTGCATTGTTATTTAGATCCAATCTATTTTTAATAAGTTCTTAGGATACCTTAGGTTGACCTTTGTGGTTAAAACTTGTTGGTGTGTTGATTTTACTTAATTGATATTTTATTACATATTATTCATTACATTTTCAATAAATATGAAAAATATTACATAATACATGAGATTACCTTATTATATTTTTTTACTCAACCATGTTTGGTCATTTGTGATGTAAAAATATTTATTAATATAAGTATTCTAAAAAACCATTATTATTAATTAAATTATTTAAATTATTTTTCTATGATTTAAATAAAACCCCATTTAATTCATAGTCATAATAAAATATCTTAATTTTTATATTTACTTCAGTGGAACTCTCAAATCATTGTACCCTTCAAAATATTTTCTATTATTTCTTCCTATAATCATCCTAGAAATAATTTCAAATCATATAGTCGAATTCATTAACCTTCTCTTTATTTCATTATTCAAAATATCACTATTGACCATTTCTATGGTAATTTCATAACTAAGAGATAAAAGAGAAAAATTAATTTTGAATGCCATAATAAATTCCATTGATGAAATTGGCTAGCAAAAGTCATTGTAGACACCATGAAATATGTTCCTTGCACATTCTTTCTAAACTGATGATGTGAGCCTTACTTAGACAGCAAATGCTATGTTTGATTATAATATGTCTTTATGGAGGAAGGGGGAGATTGGATTTCCATGTGTTGCAACCCAAAATGTCCTCGACCGGAATCGAAATGTTTGTGGTGTAGCTCTTTATTTTTCATGGGGGTATCTGACGATAATGAAGTCATCGACCCAAAGGGTCAGGACTACAAACTAGTACTGATCCTGAGGAGGGGTGCAAGGTGAAACCCCCATGGTTTGGAGAAGTAGGTTTTCAAAGGTATTTTGATCATTCCCCCTACACGATACACCAACATCGAGAAACTATGCATACCACCTACTTACCAAGAAGACGGTGCAAGCCCTGCCCATGCATTCAAGAAATAAAATCCACTACATTGAGGGCCTACACAGCTCAATGATTTTTCCACCCCTGTAAGAGACACATATGTTTTGGACCTACACTGAGGACCTGCGTCGGCAACTTCTTCCAACCACGTCTACTCTTTTCCTATAAATAGTACCCTTGGTATCCTTATTTAAAGGACTAAAAAATGGAAGAACCTCTGAAGCTCTCATTGCACAACACCTTCACCGAGGTCCCCTGAATTTTCAAAGGTAACTCTCTTAAACACAAGAGAATAGATAATTAAAGGGGGTAAGTGAAATAAAAGTTCCATCATTGTCTAAAATACAATATTCCTATTCTAGGAAACTTCTTACATAAGAATAAGTCACCTCTGTGAGGCTCTTTCCATAAATAAGGACATGCGCAGAACTCTTCCAAAGACACTAGATGAGACTTTTGGTACCTAGGTTAAAGCCTTACCTAAGTTTTGCTTCCCAGATAGTCCATTGAATAAGTAAAATCAAGCCTGCATAGGTTTATGATCCCTATTCTAAGCACTTTCAGTTCTTCCTAGGACCTTCCTGTCACACCTACGCGGCATACCTACATCAGGAACCTACGCCTAGGACCTACGCAAGCCATCGTTTAATCACTTCTCAAAGCCATCCATGTAAGGGCCTCTCATTCCTCAGATCCCTTCTCTAATAGGGACAAATTTCAAACCTCTACCAAGACCACATTATTTACAATACCTTAGAAAAGGTCACATCAATGTGTCTCCCATTTTGATTTGGATTTCTTTAGTCAAAGGCTTCCCAAAATTTCCCCACTGTAGGGTAAGGATACTTAATAAATTTTTAGATTTTGATATCTATGGTCACTTGGATCCTTACCCTAGGAATAGTGTTGAGGAGTTCCCTGGACAAGGATTATAGGGATGAGACTCTGTCCTCCGCTTCTCATCTCTAAGACTCGGAGCCTCCAGTTCTCATTAGGGAGGGTAAGGATCACACTTGTATTTCCCTTCAATAACTAATGAGGTCCTCCTCTAGCTGTGGAACCAATTTTAAGTAACTCTTCTTGAGTTAATCCCCTACCCTTTCATGTAAAAGTTTGTCATATTTATCCTCTATATATCCTTCACATTTAATCACCCTTTTCTTTGGACTCATATCCAATGTAAATTGAATTGAGAGAGGATCATAGCTCTGACCTCTTCCGCCAGTAGAGGAGGACAAGTGTGTGGTTCTTTGAATCTTTCACATACTCTTGTTTCTCACAACGAGCATGACTCATGTGAGCTTAGAGGATTTTTTATGATCAAAACACCCACACAATACACCCTGAGGATTGAACTATGAGAACTTGTATTCCCAATCAAACCCCCAAACCACTATGATTCAAGACATTACTCATGGCCCCTTACATAGTTCATCCCCTTTAATAATAAGTCCTAACTCATTTCCCTCAAAAGACCATGCTCTCCTACAATACTTACCAAACTATGTGGGCTCTGATTCACATCCAATTTGGATATGTAGGAAGCCTCTCTATGGTTCAAAACCAACACCTCAAATAAACCCTATCCTTTCTAGGACATATCCCGATAGGGTTTAATTTTACTTGAAAACTCATATTCCTCTCTAGGTTTCTTGGGATGATTCAGCATATGTCCGACACAAAACATGGCCTAGTCAACTTTCACCTAGAATTCATTTCCACACGATGGTAAAATATACTATTAGGTCCTTGTCACGTGATCTTCAAAGGTATGATGTGTCCCATTAAGAGGAACGAAACTACATGTGTTCTGATTAATTTTAAAAGGATACATAGGTATCTCATCTATGGGTTCAATCCCAATATTAAAACAACTTATGTCTTCCTAGATGATGATAAATTATAGAGTGACTTTACTCTACCTGGATGATTGTAATTTAAAAAGTTCCCCAATATGTGGATATCAAACTAAAATCTTCAAAATAATGATCAAATAATATCTAAGTAGTATATAAGAGGATACCACCAATGGATAACCTCGAATACATACAGATGTCTATATTTTTGAAGAACCTCAGATACATACAGATGATTCAAAATTTCAAACAATGAAATAATTTATTTCTAATTTCAACAAAATACTATGTTATACTTGTGGAATTAATAAAGGATTCATGAAAATATATTAAATTTGTAAGAGATTCCCATAGTAGGAAACAATTCTCCCTAAAAGGGTGCGATAATCCCAACCTCCCATCCACTTGACTCATATGTGTTCTCAAGAATCATCAGCCAATCCTTCTGATGAACACCTACCTTTGGAAATTAGGTCCCTATGGATACAGAACCATTTTGTGTTTCTGGTTCCATGAATAATCCTATTGGAAAACGTTTGGGAATATTGATTTTTAACAAACTCTTATTTCTGATGGAAAGAAAAAATGGTGAACCCAACATGAATCCTCAACCAAGATGATAGTGTTACCCATATGTCAGACCCCTATCAATTGATAAAAGAGGACCAAACAATGAAATCAATCATGCATGTTTTCATCCTAAAATTTGTTTATTTAATAGGGTTTTCATGATTGTGTACATCATATATTATTAGAAACTCTTTTTCAGAACTCCCATCGATCCAAAAGGATTCCTTAAAGTTTTCACTAATGAACAACCCAACCGCTACCATGGATAGATCCTCATCTACACAAAGAATTCCATCACCAATGTAGTATCTTCAACACCAGGTCTCTAATGCATTGGTTCAGGATTATTGTTAGAGTGATACCATCCTAACCATGGAGACTGCCTGAAATTCCCTCCAGATCAACAACCACCCCCGATCATTTGATCAGTGATGACTGGTGGTCCAGAAGCAGATTACACCGACCATCTAATTCATCTATTTCGGGAGACTATTCCCATAAATCAAAAACCAATCCATCACATACTTCAGGGAGGTGGGTCAAGAATCCACCTATTACCTCACTCTAAAGACACAGGGGTCCCTACCAAGGGCTCTTGCCCATAATCACCACTACCAAAACCAGATGCCGGTGAACCCTCAACATGATGAGGGTGTCTCAATTGACTATCTAGACCAGATCCCTCATACTCGTACATACTAGAAGGTCCAACAGGAACAAGAACTGTACAATAAAGATCAACTTCACACAGTTTCCACCACCATAGAATCCCACTAACCCAGTTCGGTGGTATGTAGTGAGCAGGCACAAACACCCATTCGCCTCCATTCAGCTATCCAGCAGACTCGTCTGGCGTTATTCAAAGAATCCCACCAACAAAATGGAGCTGAATCTTGTAAGAAGGAACATACACCTACCTGCACCCACCAAACCTTTCAACAGCCTCATCTAGAAGCACTCAAGGAATTCTTACAATCACATTCTGTTGAAAATAGCTAGTAAGCACACACACCTGCCAACACTCAACATGTCTTCCAAATGCCTCATTTAGAATCACCTAGAGATGCCAATAAAAAATCTATGATGAAAAGCGAGTGAAGAATCAAATCTATGCACCCACGCATGAGTGCTATCATTATCCAATGGCATGAAAGGGAGTATAGGGTAATGCACATACACATACTGCAGATATAGAATGAATGTATAATCCTATTTCTGTTATGGAGGTTACCAAACATATTCAAGAAATGGTGAACAGGTAGACAAAAATCCTTACACATCTTCAATAAACTTTCCAAAATATCATAACGATAGTGAAATAAGTACCCGAGGGGTGGACACATTAATATATCCCCATTCCTTGGGTGGCTCATCAACATGTCATCCGAGAGTAGTTATATACCTCTTCTCCCATCCAGTATGTTCATGGGGAAAACTCCCCCATATCATATAGAAAACTGGGCTACGAACATAAAACCTCACTAATTGGAGATAATCAGCCAATCCTAAGGGCCACTCAAAGGTAGGCACATAAACCTTCCCGTGATAACCACTTCTCCCATCAAGTGGCCCCAACTATTTGCAATAAGGTGCCCAAAAATATGTCTTATCAAAAAATGTTGAAGAATCAAGAGCTGATCTATGATTTTGATCTACTTAATGTTGATGGTCTTGAAGCCCTCAGACATTTATCTATTGCTTCTCAAGATCATACCCTCTTGTTACCAAATTATAGGAGTAGTATAAGTAATTCTAAATTTCCTCATTGGGAACTTCTTTATGAAGGATTTATTCATGACAATCCAGTCAATCTTGAGAACCAATCTCTTAATGAGAGACAAGGAAACCCTCCATATGGATCAAAGGCCAAAGAGAAATAGGGTTTACCCCTTGGTATAATCCTCCATTATAGTTTATCCCATGATGGAATTTTCTGTGAAAGTTCTCTCCATAGTATTGATTCTCATTGTTAAGAAAAATCATAAATGGACAATGTAGTAATGAGAAATACCTCTTATCTTGAGCCACCTGAAAACCCAAGGCTAGTCATTTCTGATTCCTTGTCACTACAATGTGAAATCCTTTATCATCCAGAAGATATTCGGAGATGATGGTAATTCTCTAAACCAACCTTGGGAAGCTTACCTTCTATCATAGCAGAGTAAATCCTAACCAATACCATTTTTTTTGGTGAAATAACTAGTAAGATTACACTCTGGTCAGACTAGGTCAAGGAACCTCTAGAAAAAGATAAAAATGATGTGTTAAACATGAGAAAACAACTAGCTAAAGATGAAATACCAGTCATGTTCTATCCATTGTCCACCTCTTAATACGACATTCTAGAGATATTGGAGTAAGATTGATTGCTTGACATCGAGCTCAACATATGGAAACCTCTTCATCAACTAAAAGAAAAATTATTACTTTATGAAAAATTTCAAATTAATGACAATTTAACAGAAGGGTTTTATCACCAAATTGACTTCGCATCTCTCGTGGTTTCTTGAAATCCAAAAATCATAAAAACATCAAGGATCTCTTAAACATGCACGCCTCAATGAACTAATGAGGATGTGATGACTAATCACAGATACCCCATCTAGTGTTAATTTCAGTGGATGGGGTGCACATGGAGTTTTGTATTTCACTACACTCTCTAGATATAAAATCCCACCAAAATTGGTGTCATGAAATGTTATTTTCTAAGGTCGTCTACAACAAATGAATTTTATGCATGATGAATGATACGCTCAACAAAAAAAATCCTCGACTAAGTCTTAGAAAAGTTAGGCCCATAGAGATCAAGTTGTTGAAAAGCATTATCATTAAGTAAGTGAGAAAATTGAGGTGGCCTCTTATTTAGAGGATGTCAACTGACAGATTGCATAGGTGTCTGAAATAGCACAATAGTATTCCTAAACTGGTGATTTATGTGAGTGTTGGATAATGCACCCAACCCATGTTTAGTAAAAAAATCCATAAAATCAAAATAGAAGTGGAGGTTATATTAGCCAAAGTAGTTCAAGATTCACCCTCGCCCATAGGGCTGGAGGATTTTTTAACCCAAACCTCGAAGCTGGTAGACTAATTCTGAAGGGTTAGGAAGGATGAAAATGAATAGCCTCAGCCCTCAGGGCTGGGGGATTTTTCACGTCAATAATCCCCTCCTTTGTGGGAATCAGTTTTCTTCTGATTAGGGAAGAAGGTAAAGAATGAATCCTTCCATTTCATGCCATTATGTGATTCAATTCCATTACTTGGAACATGAACAACATAACTATTATTGGATACCCTTAAAGTTACTATCTTCTGAAAAATTCTTATGGAATTAACAAATAAGAGAAAAAAATATATCATAGGGGATGTAGAAGAAGATCATCTCATAGATATAGTGACATAATTCCCTCAATTTATTATGCATTGTTTAAAATCATCAATGTTCTCATAAAACATACTCAAGAACATGATTCCAATTTAGAGTAATTAGAAGAGGAATTTATTAATATTTTTTTGAAATGTTTAGGGCATTTATCTATTTATAAAATAAAATCAAGGAGCCATTTTTAACTGGGAGAGGGTAACCCATTACATGCCCGAAGGCCAGAGGCAAACAACCATAGGTTCAAGAAAGAAAAGTCCAAAAATACATGATTCAAACAAAAAAAACCAGAAAATCAATTCCAAAAGGCCATGTCCCAAAAAGACAAATACCATAGTGAAACCCTAGCCTCCACCGTCAAGGGTCACCATGATCCACCGTTTCTCACAGCTGCCACCAAGCCAATAGCCGGAGAATTTATCACCGCTGTAGGACGAAACCGAAGCTACAACAGAAGTCGTGACCACCACTTGCGCCACATCCCGAATCGCACATCCACGCAAGAAGTACACCGATCGCATCTAGGACCCAAGGAAACCGTCGGCCACATCCTGATCCAAAGCCCGTCGCCACCATTGAAAACCGCTAGTGGAGTCGTCCAACCCAAATTGCCCGCAGCCGAACAGTGTGAAGGAAACCCTTAACAAACAGAAGAAGACCTGATCTAGTCTTGACCGAGGGAAACCCAGCACCGTGAAATGGCTGAGCCAACGCCAGAAGGCCAAATCACATCAACGCCCAGTGAGGAGGGTCATCGCACGCCGCCTGCTAAGAACCAGGGGAAGGAGAACTGACAAACCAGGAGCGAAAAATGGAGATGGTGAGAGGAATTTATTATTCATTATGTGGTCCACACTGAAATAATTTATGGTGGTGTACATATCTGGAACCAGATTCTTTCCCAAAATCAAGGCATACCCTCTAAAAATGCACCTCCACCTCCTCAAAATACAACTAACAGGGAAAAAGGTCAGTGTCTGGCTATGTCTCACCTTCCCCCTAGATAATGTCAATACCTTTTATTAGAGGAATGGTTTTCTCAGTAGGAGGAAGAAATGAATGAGTTGAGAAGACTCAATGTAAATTTACTCTGAGGCATTTTTCTTACCATATATGTTTCGCAAGAAGATCCACGAGTGGACCTTCCTTTTGGAACACTTCAATCAAGAGGATTTTTCATTACAACTGAGGCAGATAAAGAATTCACTCTATTTTAGGCACAACCAAAAATGGGTTAGGGGAATCCTTACTAGTATGTCCTTATGGGTTACCCACAAAAACATTCAGCAGTGCCATCACCAATTGTCCTACCAATTACTGAACCCATTTAGGCCCCAGCCGCTGCATCTGTTCAGGTCCTGGCTTAGCCAGATGTTTCTCAAAATTTTATGAACACAATTGAGTTATTAGAAGCTCAATTGGAATCTATGGAAGAATGGAATGCACTGGTACAACCATAAATGAAGGCTTACATCAAATGGGTAGATCTAACTCCTCCCCCTATAGACTTTGGGAATCCCACATTTCTAATCTTCAACGGATAAGGAGATATAGAGTATCACTTGAATCATTTCATCTCTCGATGTGATCCCATTATAGGGGACTGTGAGTAGTAAGAGTTAGTGAAACTCATATACTTTCTACAACCAATACAGGGGACATCCCTTGTATGGTACAAAATATTATAGTCTCAATCAATCACTGGATGGGAATATCTCCATCATAAGTTCCTTTTCGAGGTCAACTCAAGGCTAAATAAGAAAAAAGTTTACGATCTCACAAAATACAAGAAAAGGGATAATAAAAGAGTCTCATATTTCATTTCTTGGTGAAAGGATTAAAATATTCTATAAACTTACAACTCCCTCAACAATATTTTTTTCCTATCTATGTGGATAGTCTCTGTGATATGTTTCACACACCATTCATTCCTTTGAAAAACAAAGGAGGGTGTTAGGAACTTTCCCCAATTTCTAAACAGATTGAAAACTCTCTCACATACACTAAAGTTATGTCTAGTGTAATCTCATCAGCTCTGAGAAGAAGAGTATGAAAAGAAAAGGCTTCTATAGTTTCAATTAATCATGTACCTATACCCTCTCCTACTTCAAATATTCCATCATACTGTATGGACCAACCTCCCAAGAATCTTTATAAATGGCTACCTCTTCAACATAATCAAAGAAATCAGAGCTAGATACAATTTGAGGAGTTTAAAAACAAGGTCTATACTTTTCAGAATAAACATGTTTCTAGCTAATTCATCTTCGATTTGGAAAACAACCTAGTCTAATTTCCAAATCCCAATACAATAAATAGATATGGTGATAATTATCTACCAAAATACATACCCATCCATCAAATATTGGTTCACCCTATCTAGGTGTTTTTTGTTTTAAAAGATCCCCAACAAAAAATAGTGGACTTTGGGCAAGTGAAATTTAAAGGTTCACAAGCCCGGGTAGCATCTATTACTACTACTGATATAGAGGGGGAAAGTGAGTGGTAGGAAGTTAAAATAAATAATTCATATATATTCTATGACTGCATAGTTAGGAAAAAAATAAACTAAACTCATCCCATTTTATGAACATAGTTTAAACAGCTAACTATTCCCCCTGGTGCTTCTACTAAAGCAAAACCAACTTCATCGAAAGCTCGGTCCTCTAATGTCCAATCCTTAAAGATGTGAAATGTTTAGAAGGATAAGGATCAATCAAAATAATATAATATCATGTCAAGGACAATTTTTTCCTTGACCTTATCATATTTCATGCCATTCATCTCAAAATAATGGGCACCACCCCTCCATATGGAAGAATAAGAGTCGACCTATCAGGAAAAAATCTTCCGCAGGTGAAGAGTTGATCTTTGGTTCCATTAATGTTATTCACTTAATGTACCCCTTTTGAAATTATGATTATTATAATGAATATTATTTATTCTATACTTGATTTGGGATTGTAAGGATATAGTCTTCGAGGTCGATAATATAGGAGAAGACGTGGTCATTCTAGAAGTCACTACTTCAACCACACCCCTGCTTGAACTATTTATGTGTAGAAACTCATGGGAGACCCCTCCAATGGGCTTAGAAGGAACAAGGGAAATCCAAAAAAAATGATAGGATCTTCCCTGATATGATCATATTGGAAGATTAGTTAGGGGTTACTCCATTACTTTCTTAGTGGGTGGGAAGACCTGGCCAACCAAATCCACCAAGAGCAGAAAATAGTTCTAACTCATACCCGAAAGGATGGTTCGTCCACATCAGGGACATCATCTCCCAGGGAACCTTAAAAAGAGAATATCCATGACAAAAATTGTAGTCATACGGATCAAAAATATGATGTGTTGAAGAAACTGGCCCATGTACTAGCTATGTTTTCAATCCTGGATGTCTTGAATCTATCAAAGGATCTCGAGGATACACTCATTGAAGCTCAATCAAGCCCTCAAGGGTTTGAATTTGATTTTTCTGTCAAGGAGGTTTACAGTATAAATAATAATCTGGAATAATTCCACGTGTTCATATCTTTCATCAACAAGGATGAGGATATTATCATAAAAGGACATATCAAGCCCATATACCCGTCTGGTAAGATTAGTGACACTAATGTCAGATGATCCTTCATAAACAATGGATCGGGTTTCAATATCATTCGAATTATATCTATTTTTTGATTGATTCCCACCAAAGCCCACTTGTCTCCCTCCACTCTAATGTTACAAGGATTTAAAAAGAATGAACAAGACCCAGTCCTTGATATTATTCTAAGAACATAGTTCAGGTATCTCATATCTGATTCAGAGTTCATGTTTTTTCGGTAGGATATATCTTTTAACTTTTTATTGGGGATACCATGGATATATTTTCATGTGGCCATTCCTTGACCATACCACCATTGTCTCAAATATTTCATCAATGGTCAAATTGGGGAATTTCATGGTGATAAGGCCCCATTAAAAACTTGAAAATCTTAGTACATTAATGAAAATTTCTGTTACACAAGGAGAAATGATCCATGTAAAATGATGTAATAAGAATAAATGCCATGAATGGTCTGTAGAAGATCCTAGCTAACCCATTCAAGTATAACAATGTATATTATGTGTTTCCCATCAATCAAATTAAATGTGTAGACCCATATTGAATAACTCATTCAGTGGATTCCATAATTTCAATTGTGTCAACTGAACCTGATGGGGCATGAGAAGTCATTAAATCTATAATCAGTGATGAAATCCTAGATAAAAATGGATCAATTATATCCTGTGATCTTTAAGAATTATATGCTTCATCAACCAGGTGGGAAGTAGTTGTTACACTTATAGAAAAAAGATAGGTATTTTGATTCTCAACCAATCATATTCCCTTCAGAGCTTCAGGAAGACCTTGAATCATTAGATGGGTCATAGATGGTTGCCTCTTCTTCATGATGTCCAAATATTGATTCCTCAAAAAGCTCTAAAATCTTGCTTCACCACAAACCATCCAAGAAGATGTAGAAGAAACAAATCCTTAGGAAGAAAAAGAAGATGAATACCTCAGGGATGCCCCTCCATCATTTTTAAGGAAGGTGTCTCCACTACCATTGATAAAATAATAGAGAAAATTCTGGGAACATAGGAAGAACCATTGTTCACTCTGATTAGTTCGGTCATGACTCATGAAGATCAAGTGGTGTATACAAAATTTCTAAATAAACATCAGGATGTGTATTCTTAGAATTACATTGAAATTCCAAGCCTTGACCCTAAGGTGGCCACCCATAATTTGGGATTTCCAGAAGAGAATTGGGGATACAATCAGGCATCAAGAAGAATACACCTGACTCATGCCTCCAAAATTTAAGTTGAGGTTGACAATCTCATCAAGTCTGACATCATCTAAGAGATTCAATATCCAAAATGGCCGGAAAATATTGTCCAAGTGAAGAATAAGAATGGGAAAATTAGGGTTTTCATTGATTTTAGATATCTCAACTAGAATTTTCCCAAATATGAATGCTCATTTGAAATCATGGAACTCTTGATTGATGTACTAGCTGGCTAAGAGGATCGATTCTTCATGGACGGAAACTCTAGGTATAGCCAAATATGGATGACCCCATAATATAAATAATCCATGGCCTTTAGAGCCCCTCAAGTTGGATTTTTATATCGAGTAATTCCCTTTGGCTTGAAGAATGATGGTTCCGAATACCAATATGAAATGCATCACATTTTCAAACCCTTTCAGTTGAAAATTTTCAAACTCTATGTTGAGGATCTATTAGTTAAATATAGAAAATGTTATAATCAACTATCTGACCTAGAGACCATATTCAGCAATCTTTGACAACATAATTTAAATATGAACCCCTTGAAATGTTCTTTCTCAGTAACCTCATGAACAATTATTGTCTTCATTATATACCATCACAACATCGAAGTTAATCCTGGGAATACAAAAGCTATCCTTGGGATTTCACCGCCTCAACACTTCCAAGATTTGAGAGGACTTAATGGAAAGTTGTCCTGAATTTGAAGCTTCATATTTAATCTCATAGGTAGGTGTTTACCCTTCACCAAATTGATGAAGATGGGGGTTACATATCAATGAACCAATCACTATTAATGGGAATTTGATACCCTCAATAAATACCTCTTGATCTCACATGTATTGATTCCACCTATTAAAGGAAAGACACTCAACCTTTAGGTGATATACTTGGAGTGATCACTAATTGCCTTCATTGCACAAAAGAATGGTTTTAGGGATAGAAATACCCTTTATTATCTCAGTGGAACCATGACTGATGTAGAGACTCGATATTTAGACATTGAGAAGAGCTGGTTGGCGTTAATATTTGTTGTTATGAAGATGAGGCACTATTTACAGCATCATGAGGTCAACTTGGTTTCTCATAATGACCCCTTCAAATTTATCCTCATTCATCCTATGCTCACAAGATGTCTATTATGGTGGAAAGTTATTATGAAATTGTATGATATAAATTGTGTGCCTCAGAATGCAGTGAAAGGCCTGGCCTTGGATGATTTCCTTGTTGAGCACCCATATGTGGAAGAAATGACATTAAATGCTGAACTTCCTAATGAATAAATTTTCTCTATTCAGGACATCCCTAAAACATGGGAAATGTATTTTGATGGTTCTTTCTAGAGTCCAATGGGGATGATAATGGATGTTCCTAACTGAACAAAGTTGGGTTAGGAATTGTGTTTATCTCCCCAAAGAAGGCATTGTTTTCGTACTCCATCATGTTATAGAAAGGTGGTACCAACAAAAAGGTATAATATCAAGCTCTCATTATAGGCCTAGAATTTTTACTCCATGTACCAGTGGATCACCTAGAGTAAAAGGTTGATTCAGAATTAATAATCAAGTAGATCAACAGGGATTACATAATCCGAAATAAAGAGCTGATTACCCCGTGTGATTATGTCTGAAGATTAATGGTATAATTTCCCTCTGATCCAATATTTTCCTATGTCCTATTGATGCTATTAATAGTTTCATGACTTATTATATACTCCCCTTATATATTTTATATAAAATGTGCTGAATTTGTGTGAAATATTAATGTTTTAATACTAAGTATAATTTTTGAGCATTTTTTGAAGTAGTCCAATTGAGTCAATTTACTATTTTATTTATAACTCTCAAACTAATGATCAAAATTGTGTGGTTATAGTTTTGTAGGATTCTTTATTCAATTTCCCACATATCATTAGAATGAAACATTGGCTCATTCTTCCATTTGAATGGTCATATGGACCATACAAGAAGACCCACAAAATATGTGAAGAAACTGGACCATCCATGAATATTTAATTTCTGGGCTCCATCAGGAAGTCAAATGTAACACCCCAAGCTTCCATGGAACTTTTCCCTTTGAATAATGTAATAGCTAGCATTGTATGAAACTTCAAGATTCGAACACACTGTGACCAATCAAACTAGTCGTTAAGAATAGTAATACCCACATTTTCAAATTTTATAAATGTTATCTTTCAAAATGTACATCATTTTTGGATTTAGAATATGGAAATTAGCATAGGGTGAATTTTTGGTATTTTTCTGAAAACATTCAATTTTTGATGAATAGTGAAAAACAAGAGTTATAGTTTAAAACTGAATTTTTATTTAAATACTTATTTATTTTATTTAAATTTATTTTAGGTCAAAATAGATATATAACACCTATATAATTTCAATGTAATTCATTGGAGTCATTTTATAATAATTTTAGATATATAAAAAATTTATTGAACTTTTTAACCATCTTATACCGACCTCTTAGGAGAATTTGAAAATTCACATAAAACATAATTCTACCGCTTCAGTGAGTGGCATTTCAACAATCTGAGATACACAGTTGAAATTAGTAATTAAAATATGGTTCAATAAGATACAATTAGTTATTGGTGAATAGTAACTTTTGACTTTTATTTACCACTGTTAAAATTAAATAGGGTAATTCAAGGTAAAAATGATATTATTATTACCCTAACACAAGTCCTAATTCTATTTGATAAGTGTAATTCGACCAAAAACAACCTTAGGAATAAAATATAATCCTTTTGGTCCACTTTTATTAGATTAGGACAATTATTATTATTATATTTAAAGAAGAGTTAAAAGAGTTCAAATCAATGTTTAATAACTAAAACATATTTAATATAGGGTTATATATAAGATAAATTAGAGTATAAATATTCATTAGAAATCTAAAAATATTTCCTACATAATGGTATACTATTTAAATTTTTTACATTTAATAATTTAATTTATTTATGACACAATGATGATGAAGTAATTACCTAATTAATAAAATACTAAAATAATTGAAATTATAAATATCCAAATAAATGTAATTTGAGACTTTTTATGAATTAAACTAATTTTATAGGTTACTATGACATATTACGGTTGGTTAAAAGAATTTTTTGAAGAAATAATGCTGTCATAAATTTAGAAAAAACAAAATACTAAATAGTTTCTAATTTTACATAAAAGAGTTTTAAAAACAAATATTATATTTTTAATTGATATTCTATTCCAAAAAATCTAAGTTTAGGTCAAATGACTTATATAATTATATTTGTATCATTAATGAACCACTTTGGGTTCTCTTGTAAGTATATAGTAAGTTTATTAACTATATAATATAAAAATACAAAGAGACATGGTAAATGTCAAACTATTTAACTAAGAGTTAAATCTAAAAGATAAAGTTAATATAGTGACCCAAACCTATCTAAAACCTGTTAAATGGGTGTTTTTATACCCATACTCACCTTATAATTTATATAATCCATTTTTGATCCATTAGAAACCGAAAATTATTATATTATAAAAAAATATTTCTATCTTTTCCTAAGGAGCCCCTCACCCCTCTTATAAAAGGGCACTCCCTCTTCCATATAATTCACACCTTCAAAGACAATTGTATCGGCCAAAATCTACCCAAATACCCTATAAACTATCCTAAATTCATCCTATAGGCCTTCCTTTAGTCAGAAATCTATCCTATGTAGCCCTTTCGATCAAATCAAAAGGATTAATCCAAGAAGAGGTAAATATTTCCTCACCTCTTTCAAGTTCCTTCCTTCTTTCACTTCCTCTTTCTTTGTTATTTCCATTATAAAATAATAGCTTCAGTATCTTTTATATACTATGATGTTATTATAAATATGTTAAATCCATATTCATTATTCTATCCATCCATTTAATGACATATCACCATACGTGCGTACGTACGGCTTACCGTCTCCATGTCGTGGTGTAACTGTTATTCAATACATTATTATTTCGATTGATATAATAATGATGTGTAACTGATGTAAATAATAAATATAACATTATAATTATTCTGTATATATGATATACCATCTAATTATATATTATTTTAATATCAAAATAATGATATTTTCACTCGTGCGTACGTACAGATTACCGTGTCCACGAACGCGATGAGATTCATTCCCCATCGTATACATTAAAAAATAATTTTCATTTGATGATTAAAAATAATTTTTATAGACTTGATATCATTCTGGTTATTAATAAGATACATACCATCCATAAAAAATATGACACACATAACAAAGAATATAAACGAAAATGAATCTTTTAACACCCGAAACGACGATAATACTAAGATATTATTAACAAAGAAATGTTAAAAATCATATATGATATAATATTAATGTATATGATTCTTGTAAAATTAAAAAAAAAATCACAATTATACAAGAGTTTAACCTACCCTCATCCAATGAAAAGTACAAAGTAAGGGGTTTCTTATCTCACTTTTAATTCCATGAGATTTCGATTATTCACCACTTATTTATTGCATGAGGTGTATTATGTACTTAAAATTGATATATATATTATCACGATTCTATTTATATTCATGGTATTCTGAAATTAATTTGGTGGTTATTAACTTTTTTTCATACGACTCGATTGATTAGAAAGAATTAATGGTTTTTCATCTTACTTTTATTCCTGGGAGATTCGTGCTATATTGGCCACTATCTCTTTTTGTGTGGAGTATGTACTGCCCCTGATTGTATTCCTTATGTAATATACTTTAATATATGGGTATTTAAATATTCATTTTATAATACTTATTTCATGGGTGTATGTTTTGTATGCAACCAAATAGGTAAGGGAATTTCAAATTTCAACTTCCACTAATTCGGTTTTACACAAACTTCATTGATTACTTTACTCCAAGATTATGTGTGAAATCGCTATTTATTTACTTATTTAGCAATTTCCACTCCCCTTTCAGTGGGTATACTTTTGAGACACATAATAATTCCATTGATAAGTCCTCAAGTCATCAATATGAACTTGATAAGAGTAATTTTAACACAATTTCCATTCATTGAGTTAAACATCCAATTCATTGGTGTTGTTTTTACCAGAATATGTGTGAATGTCCTATGATTTATTTACACTTAATATTCAATCATATTGAGTGTATTTATATTTTTCACACATAACTATGTCATTGATTTATCCTTAACCTAAGGATACAGTCTTTATAAGGGATTTCATCTCAACTTACATTACATTGGGTCTTCTTTATTATTATGTGCCAACTCACTTTTGTTTGGTGTATATATATATTGTACCTTGACATAGTATATCATGAATCCCTTTATTATCATGATATTATAAGGTTTTTATTACCTCAATTATTTTTATTCAAGTGTCTCTTTTTTGGTTAGGAACTTTATCTAAAATATCATTTCAAATGTTTTAATGATTTATTATTCTAAAACATCCTCATTAATGTCCATGTTTTAAAAATGGTTTTAAGGATTTATCTATATGGACATTAAAGTGTTAAAATTAAAATTACTTTTAAATGTTTCAAAGTGTTTTGGGACACGTTGATTCGAAAATCTATTTTTAAACAACTTCTTGACAAATAGTGTACTTTTAACTGTTTTTAAGCAAAAAGGGGAAATTTCCCTCAAATAGTTTTTATGATTATTTTCATCTATGTCAACATCCTTCATTATTTTCGATTGAGGATAGTCAGTTACAATAAAATCTTATATATTGTATTGAATGAGTTATGTTTGACTATGGATGTGCTATTTTTCATACCATTCATGGTTTCTGGATAAAGTATTGACATTTCGTATGCAAGTTTTAATAAAAATGTTTATGTTACGTTTCAAACCATTCATATGAGGAATGAATTGGACTAAGTTTGTGATAGGTGGAGCCCTCTAGATCTCCTTTATGCATCGATAGGTCTCATGAGACAACTAGTTTCTTAGAAAAAGGCCTTGACAAAATCTTATTTGTAGTCTTGGAACAAGGCCTTGACTATGTGGTTATGAAAGTCTGGAATTATGCATTCCATCATTATCAAAGTGGCTATTGATATTTCATGTGATTATTAGAATAGTTGAATATCCATGGGAATAAGTAAATGGAATGATTTGATTTTATCTTTGCCATATTATGCTGAAGTTCAAGTTTAAAAGGCTTTTGTTTTAGTCTTGTACATTGCCTTAAATGTTTATGCTTATTTATGAACTTTTATGCTATATGGTTATCCTTACTGAGCATCTGAGCTCACCCCTTTCTATGTTTTATTTTTACCAGGATGTGAAGAGGTATATTATGACTGACCTATAGGGATATTCTATGGGATATCAGTGTTTTCTATGGAAACAATGTTGTTTTAGTTTTCCATTTTATGATGTAATGTAAAACTTATTAATGTATCTAGTACTTCCAAGTGTACAAAACTAATCGGTCTTTCAAGACTTGATCTTTTTTTATCATGCCAATGATACGTAATAATGCATGGACTCTAGGATTCTGGGGTCGAGTCATTACATCAAAATTTATTTATTATCCTCCAAAGTTTGGGGGGGTAAATGTAAGGAGTCTTGGATAAAAATTTCAAGGCCCAACTCCAAAGATTTGAGACCCAAATGATTCATTTAAACTCAGCCCACCATTCTTGACGGGAAATGAAATCAATACAGTATTAATGAAATATCTCATGATTTAATTATCCAATAAAGATGATATTTTTCATTGTGAAATAGGAGATATAGGCATCAGACTTAATGGAAGAAAGTGTTTGGATTTGATGGCATCTTCCTATTGATAAACCCATTCATATTTTGGCCTTCTAAAAATTATGGATTTAAATGGAAAGTTTAACATTGTTTAACCAAACTGCCATAACATTGGATACATAAGTATAAATGCCTCCAAATTTTGATAGTATTAGTAAAACCATATGATCTAAAACATTAAGAATAAAATATCTCATGATTAGGCTGTCTGGATATCCAAAACTTCGAACCAAGTGGGGGGACAAATTGGGAATGAAAACAGTCCACTTCCTTGGGCTATAAATACAACCCCTTCTTCTCCTTCAAAGGGGATGGGATTTCAGAAGAGAGAAGCATCAATTGGAACGAAAAATGTCTTTCAAAAGGCTTGGGAGGACCTTCCATACTCATGTTTTTACTTGAGAGACCTTTCCTCCTCTCTTTGTTTCCTTTTACTTTTGTGTTCTTCTTTGTTTTAATCTTGTATGTCTTGGTTTTTGTAATTCTATTTTAATGAAAGTTTCTTCTCCTTAATCTATTATTCTCATCCAGCTTCCATTAAATATTTTTAGTGGTCTTAAGATAGTTTAAATACAGTTGAATCACCTTCCCTTATTATGCTTTCTCATTCAATCTAAAATTAGTATTTAATTCCCTTCACTATTTGTGTGTGTGTGTGTTCGACACACAACCCTTTTCTTATCCCTTTATTTTTCTTATATTTATAATTCATAATCATAAACATTACAATAATTTTATTAAACAAAACAATGGCTAAGTAAATCTTCCATTGGGGTGAGTTATAATTTAGGGATGTTAATAGATTGAGAGCATTTTCTCGATGGATATTCATTAAATTAACAGTGTGTATGTTAAACATAGAATGTTGTGGATTGATGACATGATTTGTTTAACATGTGGTTTCCATGGATTATTGGAACTGTAAATAAACTACCATAAACAAGCTATAATTGAAATTATAACCCTACGATAATTTAAGTCTTGGATTAAAGCCTTAACATTTAATAATTCCAATCAAAATTATCTTGTGAAGTGGGTGTTAATTTAAATTCAATATAAACCAAAGATCAAGGATATCACAAGATTAACTGCCTATTGATGAAATCACCTTAATATTTATCAATTTGTTAAATCAAACATCATCTATAAATTATTTCATAAGCTCTGCAAACAAACCCCCTAATCATACTACAATTATCTAAAAACAACTGACTATTAAAAAGAATCATCATCGAGGATTCGACCCGAGTGATAATATACACATTAGCAGAGCACCAGAACCTTGACAGGATGATAAGCCAAAATCGGACACTCTTTCAAATGGTTTCGTTTCCAAGGATGGTGCTTTATATAGTCATTATTTTTTGCTTATTTTAAAAACCAAACAAAAAAAATTAAAAAAAATTGGAAAAAACACAATGAAAAACCCACCTTTCTCATAAAAATCATAAACAGAAAACACAAAAAGAAAAACCCATCTTACTCTTTCTTCCAACATCTCTCTGAATGCCTGGTAGCCTCCCAAACAATCCCTCGGATTTTTTTAACCCTAAAATTGAGCGAACACTTCGCCAACTTAGGAGGAAAATAAGAGATAATCAACTTATTCAAGAACCTATCCTTGTCCAACCTGTTGAATTAGAAATGACCAATCCTAGAGAACAAAAACGTAATAAACTTTCTTCCCCTAATTTTAATTACCAACCTCTTGGTATTCAATATCCAAATATAGAGGCTAAATTTGAACTCAAATTGGATTTGATTCATCTTCTCCCTCATTTCCATGGGCTAGCTGGTGAGGATCCACATCTCCACCTAAAAGAGTTCCAAGTTGTGTGCTCTACCATGAAGCCTCAAGGGGTTTCGGAGGAAAAAATAAAACTTCGAGCATTCCCTTTCTCCCTAGCTAACACTACTAAGTCATGGTTCTACTACCTTCCTCCATGTTCCATAACCACATAGAATGAAATGAAGCGACTCTTCTTAGAGAAATTCTTTCCTTCCTCTCATACTGCATCTATACGAAAGGAAATTAGTGGTATCCATCAATTTCCCAATGAATAACTATATGAATACTTGGAGAGGTTCAAAAAGCTTGTTACATATTTCTCACACCACCAACTCGAGATCCAATACTTCTATGAGGGGATATTGGCTATGGAGAGAACTCTCATTGATGCCACAAGTGGTGCTGCTCTTGTTGATAAAACTGGCACAGCTACAAAAGATCTCATAGGCAACATGGATGAAAACACACAACAATTCCATACTCAAGCACATGATCAAGTCAAATAATCCTAAGATAATTAATCAATAGAGCCGAAAAAGATGAAAGATTGGATGAGTGAACTTACTAGTCTTGTGAGAAAACTAGTTGTGGCATCCAAATCCCCAACCTCATCTTCTCTACAATCAATGTTTCATGGACCTGTCAAAAATTCTGGAATCTCCAACTCACCATCTCATCCAATGGACACATGTACACAACTTCAAGAGGATCAATCTGATTCATTCGAACCAAGGGAGATCAATGCAGCATATGCTCAGTAGAACACCAACCCTCCACTATCAGGTCAGTTTGTTAGAAACTTCAACCAACCTTACTTTGAGCCCTTCTCTTCTTCCTATAACCAAGCCCTGAGGTATGGTAATCCTGTCTCTCATCCCCCTCAATTCCCTCCTCAAAACCCAAACATGTTTCAAAACGGTCAAGGTGTTGATAGCTTCCAAAAGCCTTATCCTTTTTTTCCTCAACAAAAAATGAGAAATCCTTGTACTGCTTCTCCAGGATTCCACTATCCTAATGAGCCTTCCCAATTCCCAAACCAATACAATAGCTTTCCAAAGAACCAAAAACAAGGTAATCCAAATCTGGGATAAGCCTCTTCTTCCAAGCAACCATGGGAAAGTGCAGTGGAATATCTTGCCTCATTCACTCGTTCCAGTATCAAAAATATTGAAACCCAAATCAATCAACTTGCATCTCACATAAGCCAGCAACAACAATCAAATTCTTCCCAACTCCAATCTCAACCATTACCCAACCCCAAGGGTAATGTAAGTGTAATTTCACTTATATGAGGAAAGAAAATTGCTATACCTCAAGATAAGTCCTCCAACCCACTTTAAATGTTGACCTAGAAAATGAAAAGAAAAAGAAACATGAAAAGGAATCTGAAGACACTCCCTCACCTCCTTCCATTCCGCTTAGGAACCCAATTCCTTTTCATCGAGCAGTTTCTAAGCCAATGAAGTCCTTTGAACCCGATCCTGAAATACTTTACATGTTTAGACGTGTTGAAGTGAACATTCCCCTTTTAGATTCCATTAATAAAATTCCTAAGAATTCCAGGTTTCTCAAGGAGTTTTGTACCCATAAGAGGCAACTTATGACCTTTAAAAATGTTTCAACCCAATATTCCATACCCATTAAGTGCGAATATCCTAGAACCTTTATGGTTCCATGCCAAAATTGAAGTTCCAAATTCGATGATGCACTCATAGACCTAGGAGAATCAATTAATGTCATTCCCAAATCCATCTTCTCTAACCGTGGTCTAGGTCCCTTACATCCAATGGGTTTTTTCATTCAATTAGCCAATCCAAGCACTACTAGTCCTGAGGGTATAATTTAGGATTTCTTAGTCTGATTCAATGATCATATCTTCCCGGTTGACTTATATGTCCTTGACATTGAAGGTGAGATAGATTCTTGCCAATCTCCACTGATTTTAAGAAGACCATTCCTCATGACATCTAAAACCAAAATTTATGTCCATGCTAGCATCTTATCTAGGGAATTTGGTTATAAACTAGTCACGTTCAGTATTTTTCAATCCATGAAATACCTATCAGAGAATCAATATAAATTCTTTATCCATGCTTCCAAAAGTCTCTCTGATAGTGTCTTGAATCTTTATCCATCATGTTACTCATGTTCTACTAATATAGGAGTTTGTGAATATTACATCCTCGTCAACTAAATCATAAATGGAGAAGTTGATGTTGACATTACAAATGCAAACTCCGTTGCTCTAAAGGATCTTGAAAAATCATTAAAATATCATCTTGTCTATGACCTTCACTTCTCCAGCTTGGATGATAATGAGGAAAATGAACTAGAATGCTCATTTGTTGATTCAGATCAGTTTATCCAACATTCATCATTTCTTATCCATGATTTTGAAAATTCTATTATATGTGAAGTTAATCCTGAACCAATGTGTTTTTATTGTCCCAATGGGAGTGAAGGTTGTGATATTTGTTCCATAATTAATAAAGTGATCACTAGTGATATTAAAATCGACCATTCTCTGGTGAAAAATATTGATATAGAGGATATTGAAAAATTAATTCAGTCTTATGACTCTACTTATCCTCATTACCCTACATTAGTAAGTGATGAAATAAATGAGTCTAAAATAATTGGGATCTCATACTCTGGCTTCATGTTATTTTAACCATACAATAATGAACCATCATAATTGAGACATCTTCATGAATTTCCAAGAATAGAAAACAATAAATTTGTGGATAAAATCATTCCTAATATTGAAGACCAAAGGGATGATAGTAATATTCTCTTTCCAACCATGTTGAATTGCAAGTGAAACAACCAGGAAGGGATGAAATTATCCAATGAATCATAGAGCCTCCCAAAGGAAAAAATTTTCTGGAATCACACTGGAGTTGATAAAATACGATGGCCATCGTCAGACTATGGGTACTCTACTGCAACTGTCCAGCTATAGACAAATAAATCCAGTGCTTCTTTGGAGGCAACCCATGTTTTCTTTTACTTTTTTGAAATTTTAATTTTATTTTAGTTTTTTATTTGATGAATAATAATATTTATTTTGTAGGTAACATCACAAAATCCTTGAACCACAATAACTTCCATTGAATCCCCAACTTCTGCAGTCATCCAACCACTGGATAGAGATGGAAACCCACCAAATCCAAATCAGGGGGCACCTCTTTCCCATTAACTCCACTACTCTCTCTCTCTATCTCTTCCTCTCTATACCTCTTTCTTTTTACTCCTCTATATTTCATTTTTTTACCACTTTCTTCTTCAAATCCTTTCTTTTTCTCTTTCTCTTTTGTGTGGGTGTGTACCATAAAAAAAATAATAACTAAAAAAATAACCAAAAAAAGAAAAAAAAGATTCATACTTACTCACCATAAAATATTAAAATTTTTTGCATTCATTTTAGTGAGTCAAAAAGACATGTTTTCATCTCAGAAATATTTTATTTTCATCATGACTATGGATAAAGAATTTTTTGTTAACAATATTACATTTTGAATGCTCAGTTATT
Organism: Viscum album; assembly: GCA_963277665.1. Classification (NCBI taxonomy): domain Eukaryota; kingdom Viridiplantae; phylum Streptophyta; class Magnoliopsida; order Santalales; family Viscaceae; genus Viscum; species Viscum album. Next base: position 38,469,056 of record OY728129.1, on the reverse strand, counting down.
GATTTGGAAACTGATTTTCCCCAACTGTGAGGAACAAAATTAGCTTTCTTGCCAAGGCCACCTATATCGATCTTTTCAAAATGAGTGTTTTTCACCCCCATTTTTGGATCTTGAGTTTTTGGACCTTCGAGATGAATTTCTTACTTTAGTGTACATTAAAATGATAGAGGAATTTTCTGAACCATATGAGAATCACAATAACCAAATTGCCTCTCATTTCACTTACATTAATACTACTTTTAAAATACCCTTCAAGTATATGAAAACATTTTCTTTGATAGAGACATTACAAGACCAATACCTTATCCCACCTATTATCAACATGTATTTTCATTGCATAATTTTTTTAAATTTACATGTGTGGTGGAATGGATTTCATTGTTCAGGTGCCCTTTTATTGATTTTCAATGACTTATCATCTGCTTGAGGGAAAGAATCCATTTTAGTGTGGGGGGAGGTTTTCCTTAATTGGGGTTTGGTAATGCATATATTATTATGACATATTGTTCAAATTTTAATGACAAGTGTTCAAAATTATTAATTAAAAAATGAAGAAAAAACTCAAAATAAATTCAAAAAAAATTTGGTTCTGTCTTGGGTTGGTTAAAAATTACTATTTCTCAGCCTTTGATCTTTTCATAACTATTAAAATTAATGTATTGAGGAGATAAATCATGGGTTCAGATATGAGTGTGAGGTCTATTTAATGTTCAACTTTTGAAAAGAAGAAAAAAAAGCAAAAAAGAACACTTGCATTATATTCTTATGTCATTGGGAGAAGTTTTGTGTTTTGTAAATATTCTATATTCTCATTAACTTTATATTTCCTTCCACTTTTGTGTCTTATTTCACATTTTAATTCCCTCGTAAATATGTGTTTCTATTTCCTTTCATGTCTCATTTCAAAAAAAAATGTGCATTGCTTTTTCCATGTTGGTGTTTTACCCCTCTTCTTCTCTCTCTTGGACATTATATTCCTATCATTACAAACCCAAATAAAAACCCCTTAAAAAGACCTCTAGATTCTTGTGCACTTTAGATAGGGAGTGGAATCTCAAATCTCTTAAAAACTCTATGATTTTTACTCTTGGTTGGTTAATTATTGAAGCTCCATAAATTAATTTTATCATCATGAGAGGAGTATGTTTTCTGTGCCACCATTTTCCATTTATAAATTTGAGCATGAAAATATGAGTTGTTTTTTAAAAATTGTTCTTAACAAATTGTGGTGGAATTCAATATGGATGAGTGATATTGTTTAAACCTCCCTGATTGGGGAAAACAAAATTTTAATATTTAATGGTGAGTGAAAATGGTTTTTGTCATGTTTTTATATTTTTTGAACATTAGTACATGCACAAGGCTAATTGTGGGAGAGTTTATATTATTAATAGTTTCATGACTTATTATATACTCTCCTTAAAGATTTTATATGAAATGTGCATAATTTGTGTGAAATATTAATATTTTAATACAAAGTAAATTTTTTTATCATTATTAGAAATAGTTCAGTTGAGTCTGTTTACTATTTTATTTATAAATATTGAACTATTGATCCAAATTGTGTGGTTATTATTTTTTAGGATTTCTTATTAAATTACCCACATATAATTGGAAGGAATCATTGGTTCATTCTACCTTCTGTATGGTCATATGGACCACACAAGAAGACCCACAAAATATGTGATGAAACTGGCCCATCCATGAAGATTTAATTTCTGGGCTCCATCAGGTAGTCAAAATTATTTTATTCTCCTGAAAATTATGGGGGACAATGTAACGAGTCTTGGATTAAAATTTCAAGTCACAACTCCAAAGACAAGGGGCCCAAATGATTCATCTAAACTCCTCCCACCATTTTATCTAGGAAATAAAATCAATACAGTATTAATGACATATCTCATAATGTAATCATCTAATAAAGCTCATATTTTTCATTGTGAAAGAAGATATATATTAGGAGGACTTTGTAGAAGAAATTTTTAGGATTTGAAGGCATATTTTTTTATAAAACCATTCACATTTCAAACTTCTAAAAAGTATGGATTGAAATGGACAGTTTAACTTTTTTAATAAAACTATCATAAATTTGGATCCATAAGTCCAAATGACTCCAAATTTTTAGAGTAGTCGGAAAAAAATTATTATATACAACTTTTAAGAAAGAGATATCTCGAGATTTTGTTGTATGGATGTCCAAATACTCAAGCCAAGTGGAGGGATAGATTGGGAATGCAAACAGTCCACTTCTATGGGATATAAATACATCCCCATCCTCTCCTTCAAAGGGGTTGGAATTTCAGAAGAGAAGAGAATTAATTGGTACGACCTAAGACTTTAGAAGGGCTTGGGAGGACCTGCCATAATCATGTTTTTACTTTAGATACCTTTCCTCCTCTCTTTGTTTCCTTTTACCTTTGTGTTCTTCTTTGTTTTAATCTTATAAGTCTTGGTTTTTGTAATTATATTTTCATGAAATTTTCTTCTTATTCATCTAATATTATCATCCACCTTCTGTTATAAATTATTAGTGGTATTAAAATAGTTTAAAGATAGTTTAATCATCTTCCCTTATTATTCTTTCTCATTCAATCTAAATTAAATATTTAATTCCCTTCACTGTTTGTGTGTGTGTCTTCGACGCATAACTCTTTTCCTATCCCTTTCATTTTCTTCTATTTATAATTCATAATAATAAACATGACAACCATATTATTAACCAAAATAATTTTTGAGTAAATCTACTATTGGGGTGAGTTATAATTTAGGGATGTTAAGCGATTGAGAGCATTTTCTCGATGGATATTCGCTAAATTTACATTGCGTATGATAAAATTATAATATCATGGATTAATGGCATGATTTGTTTAAAGTGTGGATTCCATGGATTATTGGAACCATAAATACACTACCATCAACAACATCTAATTGATATTAGAACCCTAAAATTAAGTTAAGTCTTGGATTAAATCCTTAACACTTTGGAATTCCAATCAACATTATCTTGTGAAGTGGGTTTTAATTTAAATTCAATATAAAACAAGGCGCAAGAATATCACAAGCTTAACTACCTAATGATGAAGTATCCCCAATATTTATCAATTTTTTAAACCAAAAGTCATCCGTAAATTATTTCATAATCTCTGTAAACAAAACCCCCCAATCAGAATACAATTAACTAAAACCAATTGACTATTAGAAAGTATCATCGCTGAGAATTCGAACCGAGTGCTATTATGCACATTATCAGAGCACCGGAAACTTGACCGGTAGATAAGCGGCAATCGGCCGCGCTTTCAAATGGCACCGTTGTTGGGTATGGTGCCTTATTTAGTCATTACTTTCTGGTTATTGTAAAAAAACAAAAAAAAATTTTAAAAAATTGAAAAAAAAACACAAAGAAAACCTCTCCTTCCTCATTAAAATCATAAACAGAAAACACAAAAAGAAAAACCCATTTTCCTCTTTCTTCCAACAACTCTTTGAATGCTCTGTAGCCTCCCAAAAAATCCCTTAGATTTGTTTGACCCTAAAATTGACCGAACACTTCTCCAACTTAGGAGGAACATAAGAGATAATCAACTTATTCAAGATCATGTCCTCGTCCAAAAAGATGAATTAGAAATGGTCAATCCATGGGAAAAACACTTAAAGAACTTATTTCCCATGATATGAATTTCCAACCTTTTGGTATTAAATATCGAAATATAGAGGCTAACTTCGAACTCAAATCGGGTTTGATTCATCTTCTCCCTCATTTCCATGGGATAGCCGGTGAGGATCCACATCTCCACCTTAAAGAGTTCGAAGTTGTGTGATCTACCATGAAGCCTAAAGGGGTTTCTAAGGAACAAATCAAACTTCGAGAATTCCCTTTATCCCTATCTAACACTGCTAATTCATGGATCTACTACCTTCCTCCTGGTTCCATAACCTCATGGAATGACATGAAGCGACTCTTCTTAGAGAAATTCTTTCCTGATTCTCGTACAGCTTATATATGAAAAGAAATTAGTGGTATCCATAAATTCCCTAATGAATCACTCCATGAATACTGGGAGAGGTTCAAAAAGCTATTTTAAACCTTCCCACACCACCAAATACCTGACCAAATCTTGATCTAATACTTCTATGAGGGGTTATTGGCTATGGAGAGAACTCTCATTGATGTCGCAAGTGGTGGTGCTCTTGTTGATAAAACTCTCGCAGCTGCAAGAGATATCATAAGCAACATGGCTGAAAACACACAACAATTCCATACTCGAGAACATTCTCAAGTCAAAAAAGCCCAAGATAATCAATCAATAGATCCAAACAAGATGACAGAGTTGAGGAGTGAACTTACAAGTCTTTTTTGACAACAAGTTGTGGCATCCAAATCCCCAACCTCATCTTCTCCGCAATCAATGTTTCTTGGACATGTCAAAAATTATGGAATCTGCAACTCTTCATCTCATCCAACAGACACATGTACACAACCTCAATAGGATCAATCCGAATAATCTGAAACAATGGACCTCAATGCAGCATATGCTCAGAAAAACACTAAACCTCAACTATCAGGTCAATTTGTTAGAAACATCAACCAACCTCACTCTGATCCCTTATCTTCATCCTATAACCAAGGCCGGAGGTATGGTAATCCTATCTCTCATCCCCCTCAATTCTCTCCTCAAAACCCAAACCAGTTTCAATACAGTCAAAGTGTTCGTAACTTCCAACAACATTATTCTTTTGTTCCTCAACAACAATAGATAAATCCTCGTCCTACTCCTCCAGGCTTTCCACTATCCTAATGAGCCTTCCCAATTCCCAATCCAATACAATCGCTTTTCCAAGAACTAAAATAAAGGTAATCCCAATTTGGTAAAAGCCTCTTCTTCCAATAAACCATGGGAATGTGTAGTGGAAGATCTTTCCTCATTCACATGATCTATCCTCAAAAATATTGAACCCCAAATCGGTCAACTTTCATCCCACCAATGCCAGCAACAACAATCAAATTCTTTCCAACTCCCAACTCAACCATTACCCAAGCCCAAGGGTAATGTAAGTGAAATTGAACATAGATCGAGAAATCAAATTGATATGCCTCAAGATAAGTCCTTCAACCCCCCTTTAAATGTTGACATAGAAAATGAAAAAAAAGAAACATGAAAATAAATATGAATCCATTCCCTTATCTCCTTTCATTCCACTAAGGAACCCAATTACTTTTCCTCAAGTTGTTTCTATGCCCAAGAATTCCTTTGAACTCGATCCTAAAATGCTTGGCATGTTTAGACGTTTTGAAGTGAACATTCCTCTCTTAGATTCCATTAAAAAAAATTCCTAAGTATGCCTAGTTTCTCAAGGAGTTGTGTACACATAATAGTCAACTCAGGACCTCTAAAAATGTTCCAACCCAAGATTCCATACCCATTAAGTGCCAAGATCTTGGAACCTTTACCGTTCCATGCCAAATTGGAATTTCCAACGTCGATGATGCACTCATAGACCTTGGATCTCCAATTAATTTCATGTCCAAATCCTTCTTCTCCAACCTTTGTCTAGGTACCTTACACCCAACGGGTGTTTTCATTCAATTAGCCAATCAAAGCACTGCTAGTCCTAATGGTATAATTGAGGATTTCCTTGTCTAAGTCAATGATCTTATCTTCCTAGATGAATTCTATGTCCTTGACAAAGAAGGTGAGACAACTTCTTACCAATCTCCTCTGATTTTAGGAAGACCTTTCCTCATGGCATCTAAAACCAAAATTGATGTCCATGTTGGCATCTTGGCCATGGAATTTGGTGACCAACTGGTCATGTTCAGTATTTTTCAATCCATGCGATACCCATCATAGAATAAATATATATTCATTATCCATGCTTCTGAATGTCTCTCTGAGAGTGTCTTCAATCCCAATCCATCATGTTCTTCATGTTCTACTAATAGAGGAGTTTGTGAATATTTCATCCTCATTAACCAAGTAATAAATGGAGGAGTTTATGTTGGCATTACAAATGAAAACTCCATTGCTCTATAGGATATTAAAAAATCTTTATAATCTCATCTTGCCTATGACCTCTACTTCTCCAGCTTGAATGATAATGAGTAAAATGAACTAGAATGCTCATTTTTTTATTCAGATCAGTTTATCCAATATTCATCATTTCTTATCCATGATTCTGAAAATTCTATTATATGTGATGTTAACCCTGAACCAATGTGTTTATATTTTCCCGATGTGAGTGAAGGTTATGAGATTTGTTCCATAATTAATAAATTGATCACTTATGATATTGAAATTGACAATTATTTTAACAACAACATTGATTTAATGGATATTGAAAAATTTATTCAGTATTATTACTCTACTGATCCTCATTACTCTACATTGGTAAGTGATTAAATAAATGAGTCAAAAACAATTGGGATCTCATACTCTGGTTTTATGTTATTTGAACCATACATAAATAAACCATTAGAATTAATAAATCTTCTTGAATTTACAAGCATTGAAAACCAAAATTTTTTGGATAAAATCATTCCTCGTGTTGAATACCAAAGGGAGGATAGTCATATTCTCTTTCCAATCCCATTAAATTAAAATATAAACAACAAGGAAGGGATGAAATTTTTCAATGAATCATCCATCCTCCCAAAGGAAACATTTTTTTGGAAGCACAATAGAGTTGAGAAAATACGATGGCCACTATCAGACTATGGTTAGTCCACTGCAACTTTCCAGCTGCAGAAAAATAAATGTAGTGCATCTTGGGATGCAACCCATGAGTTTTTTTACTTTTATTAAATTTTAATTTCTTTTTAGTTTTTCATTAGATTAATAATAATTTTTCTTTTTTAGGTAGCATCCCACAATCCTGGAACCACATTTACTTCCATTGAATCCCCAACTTCTGTAGTCGACCCACCACTAGATGTAGATGGTAACCCACCAAATCCAAACCATGGGGCACCTCTTTCCCTTTAAATCCACTACTCTCTCTATATCTTTCCCTATCTCTACATAATTTTTCTTCTTCCTCTCTATTTCATTTTTTTTACCACTTTCTTCATCAAACCCTTTATTTTTATCTTTCTCTTTTGTGTTGTTGTGTACTACAGAAACACTAAAAACTAAAAAAATAACAAAAAAATGAGAAAAATAGTCATGCTTACTCACCATCAAATTTATAAATTTTGTCCAACCATTTTGGAGATTCAACAAGACAAGTCTTTATCTCAAATAATTTATTATTTTCATCATGACTTTGGATAATGAATTTTGTGTCAAGAATAATACATCCCAAATGATCAGTTATTGATTTGGAAACTGATTTTCCCCAACCATGAGGAAGAAAATTAACTTTCGTGTCATGGACACCTATGATCATCTTTTCAAAATGAGTGTTTTTTTCACCTCCATTTGTGAATCATGAGTTTTTGGTACTTCAAGCTGAATTTCTTACTTTTGTGTGCATTAAAATGATAGAGGTATTTTCTGAACCATATGAGAATCATAATAGCCAAATAGCCTCTCATTTCCCTTACATTAATCCTCATTTTGAAAGCCCCTTCAAGCCTATGAAAACCTTTTCTTTGATATCCACATTACAATCCCAATAACATATTCCACCCATTATCATCATGTATTTTCATTGCATAATTTTTTGAAATTTATGTGGGGGGGAATGGGTTTCATTGTTTGCTTTCCTTTTTATTGATTTTCAACGAGTTATCATCTGCTTTAGGGAAATCATCCATTTTAGTTAGGGGGAGAGGTTGTCTTTCAGTGGGTTTTGGGAATTTATATATTCTTATGACATATTCTTCAAATTTTAATGACATGTGTTCAAAAAAATTAATTAAAAAAATGAAGAAAAAACTCAAAAAAAAATTGGGTTGTGTATTGCGTAGGTCAAAAGTAACTATTTCTTAGCCTTTGATCTTGTTATAACTATTAAAATTATTGTCATGAGGAGATCAATAATGGGTTGGTATATGATTGTGAGATATGTTTCAAGTTCAACTTTTGAAAATTAAAAAGAAAAGAAAAAAAATAACACCTGAATTATATTTTTATGTCATTTGGTGAAGTTATGTGTTTTGTAAATATTTTATCTTCTCATTACATTCATATTTAATTCTAATTTTTTGTCTTATTTTAAATTTTCAATTCCTCATAAATATGTGTTTCCATTTCCTTTCATGTATCGTTTCAGAAAAATGTGCATTGCTTTTTCCATGTTGGTGTTTTATCCCTCTTATTCTCTCTCTTGGACATTATATTAATATGATTCCATAGCCATAGAAAAACCCCTTCAAAAGACATATTGATTTTTTTGCACTTTGGGTAGGGAGTGTAAGATGAGAGATCTTATAAACACTAATATTTTCACACTTGTTTGGTGAATGAGTGAAGATTCATAAATTAATTTTATCATCTGGAGAGGAGTAAGTTTTTTTTGCCACCATTTTCCATCTCTAAATTTGATCAGGAAAAATGAATTATTTTTGTAACATTGTTTCTATAAAAACATTTTTTGGAATTAAATATGGATGAGTGATATTGTCTAAACCTCCATGATTGGGGAAAACATAATTTTAATATTTGATGGTGAGTGAAAATGGTTTTTGTCATGTTTTTATATTTGTTGCACATGAGAAAATGCACAAGACTAAGTGTGGGGGTGTTGATTTTATTAATAGTTTATTAACTTATTATATACTCCCCTTACAAATTTTATATGAAATTTGCATAATTTGTGTGAAATATTAATGTTTTAATACTAAGTATAATTTTTGTGCATTTTTATAAGTAGTCCAATTGATTCATTTTACAATTTTATTTATAACACTAAAACTACTAATCCATATTGTGTGGTTATTATTTTTTATGATTACTTATTCAATTTTACACATATCATTAGAAGGAATAATTGGCACATTCTACCATTTGAATGTCATATGGACCACACAAGAAGACCCACAAAATCTGTGAAGAAGCTAGCCCTTCCATGAAGATTAGATTTCTGGGATCCATCAGGAAGTAAAAATTCTTTTATTATACTTTAAATTTCGGGGTTCATTGTAAGGAGTCTTGGATAAAATTTTCACAGCCCAAATCCAAAGACAGTGGGCCCAAATGATTCATTTAACTCAGCCCACCATTCTGAATGGGAAATAAAAGCTGTATAATATTAATGACATGTATCATGATGTAATCATCCAATCAATCTGATATTTTTCAATATGAAAGAGGATATATATCTGGTCGACTTTGTGGAAGAAAGTGTTCGGATTTGAAGGCATATTCCTATTGATAAACTCATTCACATTTCGTCCTTCTAAAAAGAATGGATTGAAATGGACAGTTTAACTTTTTTTAATCAAACCACCATAAATTTGGTTCAATAAGTTTAAATTCCTAGATGTTTTGACAGTAGTCGTCCAAAATTAGTATCTAAAACATTGAATAAGGATATATCTAATGATTTGTCTGTCTGGATGTCTAAATCTTCAAGCCAAATGGTGGGATATATTGGGAATGCAAACAGTCCACTTCCTTGGGCTTTAAAGACATCCCCCTCCTCTCCTTCAAAGGGGTTGGCATTTAATAAGATAGGAGCATCAATTGGAAAGAAAAAATCCTTGAAAAATTCTTGGTATGACCTTCCATACTCAAGTTTTTACTTTAGATACTTTTCCTCCTCTCTTTGTTTCCTTTTACTTTTGTGTTCTTCTTTGTTGTAATCTTGTAAGTCTTGGTTTTTTTTAATTCTGTTTTATTGGATGTTTCTTCTTCTTAATCTATTATTATCATCCAGATTATGTTAAATATTATTCTTGGTCTTAAAATACTTTAAATATTGTTGAATCACCTTCCCTTATTTTGTTTTCTCATTCAATCTAATGTCAGTATTTAATTCCCTTCACTGTGTATGTGTGTGTGTTCAACGCACAACTCTTTTATTATCCCTTACATTTTCTTCTATTTATAATTAATAATCATAAACATTAAAACCATATTATCAACCAAAACAATGGATGAGTAAATCTACCATTGGGGTGAGTTATAATTTATGGATTCCAAGCGATTGATATCATTTTCTCTATGGATATTCATTAAATTATCATTGTGTATGTTGAACTTAGAATATCATGGATTAATGACACGATTCATTTAACATGTGGTTTCAATGGATTATTGGAACCATAAATACACTACCCTAAACAAGATCTAATTTAGATTAGAACCCTAATATATGTTAAGTCTTGGATTAAATCCTTAAAACATAGGAATTCCAATCAATGTTATCTTGTGAAGTGGGTGTTAATTTAAATGCAATATAAAGCAAGGCTCAAGGATATCACAAGATTAACTCCTAATGATGAACTCACCCAAATATTTATCAATTTGTTAAATAAAAAATCATCCATAAATTATTTCATAAGCTCTGTAAACAAAACCCCCAATCAGAATACAATTAACTAAAAACAACCGACTATTAAAATGTATCATCACCGAGGATTCGACCCGAGTGCTGCTATACACATTTACAGAGCACTGAAACCACGACCAGTCGATAGGTGAAAATTGGTGGCTTTTTCAACCATTATCAAAATAATTCCAAGATAATGCATTGAAAAATGTATCCATGGTCGTGGAAGATTCAAATATAGACCTAACACTAATCCTCGTTGCCCATCATCATGTAGTTTCACCTTTTTTTCAAAAAAATTATAAGAAGTCAATGAAATCTGTCCCATTTTTGATACATATGGTCCTACCCTGGGATAGATGAAACTCATCCTAGAATACATCTAAAATGGGGTACTTCTACCAGATAAATCTATAAAAGAGAAAATGTGATAACGAGTGGTCAGTTTCACTCTTTAAGACGACCCGATTCACCTGAAGATCCTCTAAATATGAGGCTTCGATGAAATCCTCCTGAAATGTGTCATTGGGGATGATATTGGTGTTGTCATTAAAGAATAAAATACAAGAGTATGTGGGGCCCAACAATCTTGGTATATGATTTTTTTATCAAATATGATGTTTTGGATACTTATAGCCTTTTATGACAGAGGATGACATAGATGTCACTAGGATGTGTCATATGTGCCAAGTTCATGCCAACTTCATCCATCAATCCCTAGAGTTTCTATAAATAACTAAATACTCCTAGCCATTTTTAACATGGGGAATTGATGTAGTGGGACCTTATTCTACAACTATGGCTAAGAAGTTCATGTATATCCTTACTGCTACTGATTTCTTCTCCAAAACAGGTTGACAAAATACCTCTCAAAGAATTCGGGTAAAAATAATTTTTAGCTTCGTCAAAGCTAATAACATTGCCAGATTTGGTGTCCCTCATACCATATTGATGGAAAATGACAAAAATTTCTTTTCTTATGAGGTTGGGAAGCTATATAAGGATAACACTATCAAATCCAACCATTGATCCTACTATCATGCAACAGCAAATGAATAGATAAAGGATTTTAACAAGTCTCTATCAAACATACTTGGATAAAGATAAAACGTCTTCACCAAAGAAGATCTTTCATTCCTTGTGGTCCTACCAGTATATTACCCATAATGCAACACGAACAACCCCATACTCATTGGGGGTATAAAATAGAAGCATTATTTCCCATTGAGGTTTAGTTTTCATTACTCTGAGTTTCCATTTGTGATCATTCGTCCATATATGAGCAATCTCAGAATCTACTAGATGAGTTGGAATGACTAAATGAAAAGAGATATCATAACTTTCATTACTTGTAATTCTATGAGAACAAGATATCACAATCTTTAAACAATAATGTTTTCCTCTGTTCATCCCTCTAAGCAGAATGGGTATTAGTCTTTAGGGCTCCAATTATACTAGGGAAGAAACCTACAAAGAATGAGCCAAATTGGGAAAGGCCTTACTCCATACATAAGGTCCTCTATAATGTATCTTATTCATTAATCTCAATTGATGGAGAACTCACTAAAACTCCAACTAATGCAAGGTTCCTAAAGAAGTACTTTTTTTAATCATAGAAGGATTTTCTTAGATGTAAGATGTTAAACTAAATAGCACCACATACGTCCATGATACATGATGTTAAAGTGCATATCATATTCTTCCTTATTATGTGATGTTAAACTGCACTGCATGAGGTCCTAGTCACCTGGCTTGAAACTGCAAAAAATATTTTTTCCCCACCACATGACATTAAACTATACGGATAACATATCCTTCTTTTAATGTTAAGAAATTCCCCCAAAATACCATGATTATAAACTCCATTTTTTCTCTCAAAAGATGAGTATATTTCATTTGAATGCGTAATTCACACCATTGGTACTCCTTAGTGGCATGTGAGCCCCATTTCCCCTAATTTTGAATCATATCTGCATGGGGACCCTTTTCAAGAATTACATGTGGCTTGATTCTGACCCCCAACAAGATAGGTACTAACACCTGGGTCCTATTCCCTAGTCCAGCTGTAATGTTTCTTTCACCTCTGCTAACTCATGTCCTCACCGCATGATGATAAACTACGCTAATCTTCAAAGGAATATGAATAGATTGATTCTTAGTCTAATGAGATATCTAGGGATTCCCATATTTCTAATCTTGGGCCCATACATGACCATACATAAATAATTTCCCCTTTTCCTGTGTGTGAACTAAACTTATACAGAGAACTCTTCCAGAACGCATGGCTTCATTCTCATACCATCTTATATCTTGGGCTCAACAATTATCCAAGAAGTTATTAAATCTCCTTTCCCACATCAAACCCCAGTTGGTGTGGGGAATCATCTTCAAGAACTATGTGTGTCTTGATTCTCATCCTAATGAGATATGTAGTGATGCCAATATTTCCAATCTTGGGTTCAACCATAAGGAAAAAAATATCTCTTTCCCACATAAAAACTCAATTGGTTTAGGGAAACATTTAAATAACTATGTGTTGCTTGATTCCCACCCTTATGAGATATGTAGTGAAACCCAGATCTCCAATCATGGTCCAACTGCAATTTTTGGAAATTATCAAAAGCCCATTTTTCTCTACAACCAAATCTAATTGATGTAAGAAACCATTTTTCAATAACTATGTGTGGATTGATTCCTTCCATAGAAAGATATGTAGTAATGATTCAGTCCTTCACCTTGGCTCAACCACCATATAATCATCATACTAATATCCTTTACTTTTGTTACATTAGTGTTGTATAAGAAAATTTTACCACTCTTTATTTCTCACACTGATCACAGATCATGTGGGATTTGGAATTTAGTAGAGATGTTTTCTGCATGAACAAGGTGTCTCAATTTCCATTATGGTTATCAATGGTCTTAGTGATAAGACCTTCAAAGACGCAATATTCCTTGTCACATCGAAATCACATAATGTATTTTCTACATGACTTTAAACTGCTTGGTACCTTATATAATTACATGTGGATTGACTCTCACCCATATGAGATATGTAGTGATGTCCAAATATTCAATCCTGTGCCCAGCCACACCACATCATGAAAAGTATTCTATTCTATCATGTACGAATTAGATCTATATAAGGAGATCTAGTATGAGATCTCATTTATGTTATAAACATGTATATGTTATAACAATGTGTGGATTGATTTGTGATCAACTAAGAAACATAGTGATGCTTGGGTCCTATTCTCTAGTCTCGTCTCAATATTTCATTTCTCTTCACTTCAAGATCCCATAATGTCTTTGCTGGATGAATTAAAACTACACAGCAAAATGTCCTTTCTGTACGACATAAAACTACACAGTACCTAGTGAACTATGTGTGGGTTGGTTCGCACCCCATTTGAGATACATAGTGAATATTAAGTCTTAAATATTATTCCCAACCAAAAGTTAAAGGAAACAAGAGATCTCCCCTTTATACATATGAGTCAGATCTATGAAAGGGACTCTAAACTCATGGCCATTATTAGTCCTAACATTTCATTTATGCATTGAATATTTCCCTTATCACATGTAATAATTCTAATATTGAATACTTTTAGATCCTTATAACCTTTCTTCAACTTCTTGTGGAAGAATGTCTAATACTTGAGAGCTCATTTTCCTAAATATGCAATAAGAGACCTAGTTGGCCTTACATCAGTCACCCGCATAACGAACATTTCAGTCAAAGGATGTCATTGTTTAGCTATGCATTATGTACCATAAATGGAATTGTATAAAACATCCCCCATAATGGGTTTGTAAAAATAGTGGTAACATCATTCTTGAAAGAAGCCTTTTCTATCCATTTAATATTTGATAACGGTATGTAGGAACCCACAATTTAAAGCGGACATCCTTTTAATTTTTTTTCCCATATCATTTCTCTGACCTAAAAGTATCCAAGACCATGGTTTAATATTTTCCCCTTTATTTGTTCAAATCATATTTGAATACATTTTATTCTCTTGACCACATTTCATCCTTTGTTTCTATGATGTCATATGGTCTCTATAGTATGACCTAAGACTACAGGCAGCATAATTCCTTTATTTGGGCTTACCTTCGTTGGGAACCTATTCTAATGATTCTTCAATAATTAATACTTGAAATCTTCAAACTGTATTTAGGATCTTTTCTCCATAAACCAAACTTAGTGTTTTTGTAAATATGAATATCCATAAAACATTCATCGGATTTTAGCGAATGAATATTAAAATCCATGAGAGCTCCATGACATGACTATGCAGCATCTTCCCCAGTTGACCTTGTACAAAATCTCTCACATAATGGGCATGTTCGCCTAAGGATATCACTACTTGATTATTAAGTATGTGCCTCAGTTGGCCTTGAATAAAATAACCCCCAGAATAGGTTTCTCATGCAGTGGTAACCTTTTTCTTGAAAGAGACATCCTCTATTGTCATTATCCCCTTCTCCCATATCACTCTGCAGATTCAGAAATCTTCAAATCACGGTTTAAATATATTTCCTTCCAACCTAAATATGGTATAGATTTTCTAGAAAAATTACCTATAATTATATAATCCTTAATAATTTTAGTCAAATCTAAATATTATAAATTATAGCTCCTATAATTTCCTTGCTGCATGAATTTAAACTGTATGGAATAATGTCTTTATTGTGTGACTTGAAACTGCATTGCATAGTGTCCTTGCTTAATGTAATTAAACTACATGGTAGCCTCATCCTTTATTAGAAAATATCCTTCTCCCATGGAATCATTTATTTAACCAAAATTACCCTACTTCAGACACGAAATTCATATTGGAGTTTTTTTCCATTCAATGTATGTGTCGGCACAGATAAACCCTTTATTCTCAGATATCTTTCCTTGGAAAACCCACCCAATGTTGTATTGGGACATCCAATATTAATCTTACTTTATTTATTAGTATTAGAATTTCAGAGTTACTAAGAACTCATTTACCGGACCATTAATTACTTTCCCCAGCTAGCCTTGCATATTCTTTCCACACAATAGTTCTATCACCCTAAGGATATCACTATTTGATTACGCAGTACGCACCCTAGTTGGTCTTGCATAGAAAATCCACCTTATTGGTTTTTTTAACTAGTGTTAAGATTTTACACAGAAGAAATATCATCTATTGCTATATATATCATGTTTTAGATTTATAACCCATAAAAATCATGACTGATGATTCCCCTTGGAAATATCGGAAGAATATTGGGACCTTCTCAACCATCAAGCCTTGTTAAGAGTATCATTTAAAAATTCATGATCAGGGTTTTTAAAACGAAAACACAGGACATTTTAGTCTGATTTGAATGAATTTAATCTTTCCACAAAAATATAAGTATTACTCACTATATTGAAAACTCGTAAAGGGAACCTTAGGAAACAGTTGAGTCTTAGCTCGCTAGACCTGGACTCTATACGGTCTACGAAATAATGAGCAATAAAAAGTTAAATGACACAAATTTTTTATGCTTTTTCATATAAACCTAGAAATAGCCAAACTATGCTCACTATGACCAAAGGATTAGGAAAAAATTAGAGCACCCTTCCAAACTTGATGTAGCTCTGAAACTCACTTGGTGGTTTTGGAATGTGTCAAAGTGCCCTAAAATTTCCATAGAACCATATTTTTTCATTCCAAATGAATCTAATTATAATGGGGGGATTTTGTAGACGCCATAAAATGTGTTCCAGTAAAATTTCCATAGAATTAAAGATACAAACCTTACATATATAGCAAATTCTATGTTTGAGTAAAATACCTCTTTATGGATGAATGATCATTTTTGATTTCCATGTGCAGCGACCCAAAATGTACTTGACCAGACTCATAAACTTCATGGTGTGACTCTACATTTTTCATGAGGGTCAGTGACAGTAGATAAGTCCCTAGACCGAAGGGTCGAGACTACATCCCGACATCGATCCCAATAAGGGGTGTGGGGGCCCAACCCATGTGGTTTACAGAATTAGGTTTGCAAAGGTAGTTCGACCAGCCCCCCCCCCCACCCATGGTTCACCTATATCAACCACTTATGCATACCACTTATGCACTAAGAATCCAACGTTGGCCCTACCTGCGTAGTCCACAAGGCACATCCCCCAGCGATGAGGACCTACGTAACTCAATGATTTTTCAACCCTTGTGTGAGACACCTACATCAAGGACCTATACCGAGGACTTTTATCGACAACTTATTTTGACTAGGTCCCCGTTTTTCCTATAAATAGGACCCTCGGGCTCCACATTTCATCGAATGAAAATTTTGACGAACCTCTGGAGCTCTCATTCCATAGAACCTTCACCCATGTCCGAAGAATTTTCTCAGGTAACTCTCTTAAACACATGATAATATATAATTGAAGGGGATAATTAAGTTCAAAGTCCCTTTAGGGTCTAAAATACAAGATACCCATTTGAGGACCCTTCTTCTATAAGATGAATTCGCCTATGTGTGGGCCTTTACATAAATAAGTACTTGTACAAAACTATTCCAAAGACAGTAGAGGAGACCTAGGGTGACTAGGTGAATGCCCCACCCAAGTATATATGCATTGGTAATCCATTGCCTAAGGAATATTAAGAATGCACAGGTTTATTTTCCTTATGCTAAGAACATTTAGTTCCTCATAGGACCTACATGTAACACTTGGGGAACATACCTAAGTGAGGTACTTATTCATATGATCTATTTGAGCCACCTTTTAAGCCCTCCTCAAAGCCACCCATGATAGGGCATCTCCTTCCTTAGATCCCATGTATGAAAGAGACCAATTTTAAACATACACCAAGATATCCTAATTTACAAAACCGTGGTTAAAGGCACGTCAATGTGTCTCCCATTTGGATTTTGGTTTCTATGGTCAGATGTTTCCCACACATGTCCTATGAGAGGGTAAAGATCCTCAGTACGTTTGTTTATTTTAATATTAATGGTCATGTGGATACTTATTCTGGGGACAATGTTGAGTAGTTATTGGTCTTGGATTCCATGGATAGGAATCTTCCTCCCCTTCTTGTCTCTAAGACATGGATCTATCATTTCTCAATATGGAGGGTAATGATAACACTTTCTTTTCCCTTCAATAAATGAGACCATCCTCTAACTGTGAAACCAATTTTAGGGAACTACTCCTAAGGTAAGCCCCTAGCCTTTCTTGTAGGAGGATTTCATATTTATCCTATCTATTGGACTTTTTTCTAATATAAATTGAAGAGTGGGAAGGCTCATAGCTCTGTCCTCTTTTATCGTAGCCTTGCTCTCTTACACCAGTGGAGGAGGAAAAGTGTTTGGTTTGTTGAATCATTTGCATCCTCCTATTTCTCAGGATGATCATGACTCACATTGAATTATAGGTTTTTTATGATCACAACACCCACACAATCTACCTCAAGGATTTAACAATGAGAACTCTAAGTATTGATCTAACCAGGATACATAGGATGATTGTATTAAGCCCGAGATCAGGGTAAATTCTCCTCTAAAGTTACCCCTAATTAGAACCCCAAAACACTATGACTCAAGGCATTAATTATGGAACCTTGTATAGTAAATCATCTTCAAGAATAATACCTAACTCATTTCTCTAAAAGGAAAATACTCTCCTATGTGACTTACCAAACTATGTGGGATTTGATTCCCATCCAAATGGTATATGTAAGAGGCCACCCGGAGGTTCAAACCCAACACCCCAAATCAACCTTATAATTTCTAATATATATCCCCATCAGGTTCTAACTTAAATTGGAAACTCATATCACTTACAGGTTCCTTGGGATTCATTAGAACAATTCCTACACTAATGTTTTTCTAGGCACATTCCACCTAGACTTCCTTCGCACATGACCTCGAACTGTACAGTTAGATCTTTATCACATGAACTTAAAAGGTATGATGTGTCTTATTAAGAAGAAACAAACTACATGGGTTCTGATTACATTTAAATGGATACATAGGAAGCCCATGTATGGGTTCAATCCCTACACCGAAACCACTTCCTGCTTCTTGAATGATGATAAATTCCAGAGTGACTTTAGTCTACCTAGATGACAAAAAATTACATAGTGCCCCACTACATAGTTATAAAACTAACATCATCGTCATAACGGAAAAATAATCTCTATGTAGTACATAAAAGGATTCCATCGATGGAGAATCTCTAATATATAATTTTTTTTCTATTGATGAAGAACCTCATATAAAAATAGATGATTTTGAATTTCATACATGCTATAAATTGATTTCTAATTTCAAGGAAAACCTATGTTATACTTGTAGAATTAAAAAAGGATTCATGAACATATCTTAACTCTATAAGAGAGTCCTGTAGTATGAAATAATTCTCCCCAAAAGGGTTCAATGAGCATGACCCCTCATACTCTCGACCAATTCCCAAACTTTTTTTATTTTCCAAAAGAATCACTTTCTGGAAAACTGAGAACTGAACGAGAAAAACAAGATATGTCAGCTTGCCTAAGGGGATACACCATTGGAGGAATGAGCCAGACCAACCCAAATAAACACAAAAATCATAAGAAGCAATAAGAAAATATGCACAGGATACATCGAATAAGGATGACCGATGGTGAGGGCTTCATCGATAGAGCTCTGAAGTGAGGAACCATGACACCGCTAAGCCGCCATAGATGGTGCAACCAACCAAAAGAGCACCCTAAAAGTTAGACCTTCACCAAATCCACCAGAAACATCCAAAACCTCATGGAATCCATCCAACTTGAACCAAATGGGGTCATGCATGAAATATCATGATGAAATGGTAGAGGGAACCAAGAAAAGATAGAATAATCCTGATTGAGAAACCCAACCATTGCATGTTCTCAAAAATCATCGGTCACACCTTATAACGAATGTCTAACTTTGGTAAGTATGTCCCTATAAATACATAACCACTAAGTGTTTCTAGTTCTATGAACAAACTTCTTGGAAACCATTTGGGAATATTGATTTCAAAAAAAGTCCCATTTCTGATAGAAACTGTCATGAACCTTATCTTTAAACATAATACTGATTAAACACATTTCACAAACAACTCACTTCAATGTATTAAATTTATATTTCATAAGAGTGAGAAAATCACACTTAAAATAAATCAACTTTTATATTATGTACAACTTATTATTATAAGTATTTTTATAACAAAACTACTCAAGAAAAAGTTAAATCATGTGTTACGTTACACCTATCTATATAGATTGAACAATATCTTTAATAAATTTTCTATTATCTGCATATACCAATTAATATTCTAGTTTTAATTTAATATCAAATTAAACTATTGGATTATATATAGAAAATATTGCTTGATAAAATTGTTTCACATATATAAGACCAACATTTTTTCTTTCTACACGTGGAAAATCACTTAAACTAACTTTTATTCCCCAAAAAAAATAAAACATAAAACATTCATTTTTTATCACTTGTTATTGTAAAAAGACATAACATTATTATTTGTATAATATTTTATAATAAATTTATAAATATATTATTTAAGTAATATAATTTTATAATAATAAATCCAAAATATATAAATAAAATGAAAAAAATATTTTTTTTTTGATTTAATATAAAACAATGGGAAAATTCTAAAAAATAAGTAAAAATAATGACATTTTAAAAAATCAATTTTATTCATAATATTTAGTTATATTAAATTATACACCCCAACACCATGATTTTATTAGAATAAATGTATACCAAAAAAATTTATATCAAACCAAAAAATTTATAGAATAAATGTATGTGAAGTCAATTTCCAAAAAATACTCTTCCAATATAAATTATATATATATTCCTATATACAACATTACACCATAAAAATAAATATCTCAAATTATTATTTCATCTCTCCATTGAATTATATTATCAATCACAAATAACCACATATAGATCCTTAGTATTTAGTTTTATGAGGAATATATAAACATCATCATAGAGAACAACACCTTGTGGCCAATAGAAACCCAAAAAATTCTTGAAACTTATTTTTCTAAATTTTTTATGTTAAAAGATAATTTTAGTTATTTAATAAATTGAGGGAACATGATAATTTTATCATTTTATAAAATTAAAATTAAACTTCTAATGACATCTATGGTCTTAAAATACAGATTTTTCCTTAGGGTGAAACTCTCATGTCTTTTCATAATATATGATTTTTGTGCCACAAAGTTTGATATAAGATAGTTTGTTGATGCTCCTTTCGTCGCAGAATCTAAAGATCGGAAAAGGGGAATATCTGAGCATAAAGTGATTCATCCTTTGAAGAAAACATCATAAATCGACAAAGGCCGGAAGAAAGGATCAACAGCAACTCCACCGCGCAAGTTATATCACTGTCGCGCAAGTACACTTGCGCGACGCTCTTGGTCGCGCAAGTGACTTGCGCGACCTAAGTGGTAACCGCCCGGTAACCGTCCGAGGTCTTCTCCTACATATAAATAGACCCTGTGGGCCCCCCATTTGAGAGTATCTTTTTTCAGAAACTCGGAATGAAGCTCCCGATGCCCAAGTCTCTTCTCAAAGCTTCCGGAACACTTCTAAGGTAATTTCATACCTAGAATGGAAGATCTAAAGAGAGGGAGGAAGGACTAAGTGTTGAAACTCATAAACACTTGCGTACCTGAATGGCCAGCCTTTAAAAGAACTGGTCACACTTGTGCGCCGCCTTATTCCTTCAATAGAATTTGCGCGTCCCTTATCTGGAAGAACCTCAAGGGGATTCTAAAGGGTTTAATAAATATTCGCTCAAGTATTTCAATTCTGATTGAAAATCGCGCAAGTACACCATGTGTCACATAAGGTATACCTGTGCGACCAATACTTGCGTTCCCACGCAAGACTTGCGCGCCTTTCAAGACTTGTGCGCCCCTACATTTCTGGGTGCCCATCTTGCCCATTTTTTCCCTCTTAAGCCATTTCACCTTTCTTATTCAAGATTCAGTCTTCAAGATACACTTCAAAGCCATTTATGACACGATTTCTTGATTTGACTTCCTTATCTGAAAGGAATTCGGTGGAATATCTCTCAAAACCTAGTGATTTATACATATTTATGTCACCAAAGATTGAGAGTTCGTTCATTCAACCTCATCCTTTAAGATGGGAGAATCCCTAAACTGGGTCTCCTTTTCAGGAATAATCCCCAGTTATAAGTCCTTTAGATTGGGCATCCTCCTCAGGAGTAAGCCCCAAACCTTAATTCCTTAACTTGGGCATCCTCCTCAGGAGTAAGCCCCAATCATAATCCTTTAATATGGGCATCCTTATTAGGAGTAAGCCCCAAGTCCTCTAATTTTGGGAATCCTCCTCAGGAGTAAGCCCCAAACCTTAATTCCTAACCTGGGCCTCCTTTTTAGGAGTAAGTCCCAGTCATAATATTGGACTTCATTTTCAGGAGTAAGCCCCAAGTCCCCTAATATGGGCCTCCTTTTTAGGAGTAAGTCCCAGTCATAATCGTGGGTTTCCTTTTCAGGAGTAAAACCCAAGTCCCTTAATTTCTCTTAACCAGTCCTAAATTACGTTTGATATGGGGTTCCTTCTCAGGAGTAAAACCCAATTATCAATCCTCTCCTAATTTGGGTTTCCTTTTCAGGAATAAGTCCCAAGTTAGAGTATTCAAATCTCCATAAAGCACATATACCTTTATGGACCATGTTCCTGGATTTTCTCTCTAAAAGTAAATCCTAAACCTTCATCTATTTGGGCAGTCATACATACATAAGCCCCAAACAATTTCTTATGATTGCATCTTTCATGGCACAATTGTCTAATTTTTACCAATACCTCTTGTTTCTCACACCGAGCATGACTCACGTGAGCTTAGAGTGTAAAAGTAATTATGACATTCTTCTTTGAGCCATCAATCATAAACATCATACTCCATTACTCGAACTATGTGGGTTCTGATTCCTTTTCCAAAACAAAGGATACGTAGGTAGCCCATTTATGGGTTCGATCCCAACTTTGAAATAATCCTTGTCCTTCTGAATGACAATAAACTTCAAGTGCCCCACTGAGTGGCTTTAAAACCAGCCTGGTCATCATAATGACCAAGAGACTTTTATATAAATGTTTCGAAGGATACCATTGACCAAGAATCTATAAACAGATATAGATGATTCTCTATTGGTGAAGAACCTCGAATACATATAAAAGATTCTCTAAATTTCTTGAATATTTAATCATTGATTGTTAAAAATAAAGGAAATCTCATTTTATACTTGGTAATGTAATAAGGATTCACGAACATAACTTAAATCTATAAAGAGAGTCCCGGAGTAGACAATAATTCCCCTCAAAAAGGTGTGATGAGTCCGACCTCCCATCCTCTCGACCAATGCAAATTCCTAAAGCCTCATTAGTCCACAAACTAATGAGCGCCTACCTTTGGAAAGTAGGTCCAAATGGATGTGGAATCATTAGATGTTTTTGGTTCTACGAACAAACCCGCTAGAAACTGATCGGAACGTTTGAATCTACCGTCCAGGAGGTCATCCCCGAAATCCTTTCGAAACAAAAAATGGTGAACCCGACGTGAATCCTTAACCAAGTTAAAGTGATGTTCTTCTTATTTGTTAGGCCCATTGGGCCAACAAATCAATCATTGACATGTGCTCATCCAAAAGATGCAGTGCACGGATTCATCTTGATTATGTCTGTTATATAGAATAGGCACTCTTTTCTCAAGATCTTCTGCAAAATGGCTTTCCTTAAATTCACCCCTGTGAATACTGCTGCTATGAACACCTCTATTGTGAGGTCTGCTGCTGTGAAAACCAATGCTGCTACTCCTACTGGAACGTCGTCCGCTCTAAGGATGACATCACCAACTCAGCATCTTCAACGCTGGGTTTCTAATGTACTGGTTAAGGAGTACCGTCGCAACGGTACTATCCCAACTCTGGAGGCCACTTGTCAAGCCCTCCAATTTAACAACTCTACCTGGTCATCCGGACAACGGCGGCCAGCGATCAAGAAGCAGGCGGTGCTGACTACCGTCTCCAACCGTTTCGGGTCGTTATCCCCAGAACGCAATTTCCATTCACTCCCTTACTCTGAGGAAGTGTATGAGCTGGTCCCTCTGGGCCTTAATTCAAAAAGACAAGAGTCCTTCTCAAGGGCTCCCATCAACAATCGCCGCCAGACTCGTGCAGTAGTGCACCCTCAACATGATGAGGGTACCGACTCCAGGAATTCAGCTCAGGTTCCTCGAACCCGAGAAGGCAAGATGAACCGCCAGAGATGGAATCCGGTTAACAATGGGCAGGTTTTCATCCCTGCCATCTCCGGAGAAGTCCACCAACCTAACTTGGTGGAAAATAACGAGCATGCACAATCACCTGTCCGTTTTAATTCCGCTGTCCAGCAGACTCGTCTGGCAGCATCACGCCAATCCCACCAGGCAATTCCGGCGGAGTACCATAGGCAGGATCATGCACCTGCTTATACATCACCAATTAGTCAGTAGGCTCTTCTGACTACATATGATGGATCTCGTCAACCGCGTTTGGCGAAGTGTAATCAGCAGCCACATACACCTGCTAATACTAATCAAACCTACCAATAGTCTCGCTTGGTAGCGCATGGAGAAGTCAGTCGGAAAGCCCCGACGACAAACAGGAGGCAAAATCAACTCTCTACCTCCACACTTGAGTACTGTCAGGATTCATTGACAGGAAAAGGAGGATAGGAGAAGGCACATACACCTACTCTAAGCCCAGAATGGACGTATATCCCCATTCCAGCGGCTGAAGTCACCAAACATATTTTGTCAATGGTGAAAGAGCAGAAGCAAATTCCTGCTCATATTCTGGATGCTTTCCAGGATATCATAACAGCTTCAGCATCATCACAGGGACAGACATATAAATCTATCCCTAGTAGTGGAGTGACACATCAACGATTCACTCCGGAACAGACACACCCATTTGTTCCAGTCTAAGAGGGTTATGGGGCATACTCCCCCATATCATACGGACAACCAAGTTAGGAACATACACTTGATTTGAGTGGAGATCGTCAGCCTAACCTGACCATATTTCCTGATCAGGCACATACACCTGCTCAGAGTAACCACTTTCGTCAACAAGTGGTTTCTAAAGTGAGTAAGAAGGCATCTAGGAAAAAGATCTGTCCAGCACGGTCAGGAGATCAAAGGCCAATCTGCAACAAGGCCTTGCTCTATGTTGGAGTTCTTGAAGCTCTAAGACATTTATCTGTCGAAATTCAAGATTCTACTCCCTCAGTTCCCAATAATGGGAACATTAATTTTGAAGGTCTTCAACAGACACTTCCTCATGAAGGCTTGCTTCATGAAAGTTCGGTCAATCATGAAGTTTCTTCTTCAGATGAGAGCCACAGGAACCCTCTGTGTGGTCAGAAGACCAAGGAGCAAGAGATTTCATCTTTTGCTGTAACCCATCATGACGGTCCTCCTCATGGTGATGAACTTCACTGCGAAAGTCCTCTCTGCAGTAGTGATTCGCGTTGTCTCGAAAATTCTTCAGAAGGAAATGTAGTGACGAGAAATCCCTCCTATCTCGAGGCACTTGCAAACGTAAAGCCAGTCATGTCTGATGCTTTACTATCGGTAGGTGAAACTCTTTCTCCATCAGAGGATAGCCTGGGGTTCAGGTTATTCTCCGAACCATCCCTAGGTCATTTATCTTCCAGCATGAATAGCAGACTCTCTACCAACCTTGTCGAACCTAATGAAGCAACAAGGAAGCACCAGCTCTGGTCCAAACAGGTAGAAGAATCTTCATTTAATGATAAAGAGGAAATGATGAACATGAGGAAAAAACTGGCAAAAGGTGAAGTACCAGTCATGTTTTGGCCTTTGGCTGACTCCCAGTACGACATTCCCAAGATGTTGACGGATGATGGAATCCATGATATTCGTCTCAACATATGGAAGACTCTTTGTCAATTGAAAAAGAAAGTATTATCTTATGGTGATTATGAAAATCATATTAAGATAATAGAAGGGTTACAATGCCAGATTGATTTGGCATCTCTATCAGTCTCTCGGTATCCGAAGGCTGAAAAGCAACAGAGAACCCTTCAACGTTCATGCCTTGGCGCACTAAGAAAATTACGTCAGTTAATTTCCAATACTCCATCTGATGTTCATATCAGAGGATGGGGTGTTCACGGAGCACTACATTTCACAGTGCTTTCCAGTCAGCAAAGCCCGCCGAAAATGGTCTCATGCAATGTTATTGCCCATGGACGGCCACAGTCAATGGGCTTTGTTCATAATCAAAATCTTGCTCAAGAACAGGTTTCAACTAGTTCCTCTAAAAATCAAGTATATAGAGAACAAGTTGTTGAATTGCTCCTATATCAAGCAGTCGAGAATTTTGCAGAAGCCTCTCGTCTGGAGAAAACACGTCATCAAATGACAGAAGTTTCGGAAATCATCCAACGTCCTGTTGAACCAGGTGATAAAATTGGATACAGGTTAATGCATCCAGCTAATTTTCGAACTACGATTCGCAAGATCAAGAGAGATTTTAAGAAGATCTCAGACATAGCATGTCAAGAGACACCCCAGCTTGTCAGACTTGGGACTTCTCTAACCCAACCCTCAGAGTCAACAAATGGGATTCGAGGAGTTGAGCGGAAGCAGCAGGAACATCCCCAGTCCACCGGACTGGGGACTTTTTCAAATCCTCAAATCCCTCCCTCAGAGAAAGTCTGTATTCTCTCGATTAGGGAATAAGCCTCAAGAGGAACGAAGAGCCAAGCTATCAGGAGATTCTCTCCAAGTGACCGTTATCCAAGAAGTTCCTGAGGGATCAAGTCAACGGAATTCCATGTCACATCATGGACATGGAAGAAGACAATATCACAGAAATGCTGATAGAAAGGATTTCATGCAATATACATCCATTAATGTCATCAATGCCGTTGCTGCTGATTCACCAGATGAGGCTCAATCAGAGGGATCAGACGAAGAGGTTCCTGCTCAAGAAGTTGTGCACACAGACCTAAATGAAGAAGGTGTGTGCACACGTAATCAAAGGCTTACCCAAAATCTGGGTATTCCTTCAAGTAACCCACTTCCCCCTCTCCGAAAAGGATCCAATAAGGGGAAAGGAAAGAATCAGGTTACTTCTCACCATTCCTCTGAAGGAGTTCAATCGCTCTCATTAGAGCAAAGGTTTGCACAACAGGAGGAAGAAATGAAAGAATTAAGAAAGTTGAATGCAGAACTACTTCAGAGTAGTCTTCTTCTTAAGAATGCTGAAGTCCGACAGCCGAAGGAATTTGTTGTAACTACTGAGATGGATCAGGAATATCCTCCTTTATCAGTACACCCTCAAAGGTCTAATCCTACGGGTCAAACGCAACAACGGTTGGCAGCACTACCATCAGTTGCAGCACCAACCACCACGTCTGTCCAAGCTCCATTCATTGCACCTACCCAAAACCAATTTCAACCTGATGTTTCTCAAAAGTTAATAACTACTATTGAGTCATTAACAGCTCGGTTAGAAACTATGGAAGGGAAACGGGCGCAAGTTCAACCTGAAAGGAAAGTTTACCCTAAATGGGTAGATTCAATTTCTCCTCCATCCAGTTTTGGAAACCCTGTTTTCCCTACATTCAATGGATCAGGCGACCCTGAACAACATTTGACGCATTACGTGTCTTGTTGTGATCCTATGATGGGAACTTCAGAGCAGCAAGAAGCAGTGAAACTCAGATGCTTCGTGTGAACCTTGCAAGGACCAGCTTTTGTCTGGTATACAAGCTTGCAATCCCGGTCAGTCATTGGATGGGAGGATCTTCGTCAAAAATTCCTTCTTCAGTTTAGCTCAACTTTGCCAAAAACGACAGTTTTCGATCTTACAAACTGCAAGCAATGGGAGAATGAAAGAGTCTCTGATTTCATTGCTCGTTAAAAGGTATTAACGTATTCCCTGAGTTTAGCACACCCTCAGGAGGAATTGTTGCCAATCTGTGTGGAAAATTTGCATGATGAATTATGCACGCCATTGATCCCTATGAAATACACAAGAGGGTTTCGAGACCTTACTTCAATCGCTCAACAGATTGAAGATTCCCTTATACAGGCTAATGTTAAATCTCGTATAATTCCATCAGCTCCAGGAAGGAGAATGGGTAAAGCGGAAACTGCTACAGTTATGCTTAAACAAGAACCTGTACCTATTTCTACTTCAAAACCTTCATCTTCTCAAAGGGCTCCACCTCCTGAATGCCAACAACAAAGGCTGTTTCGTCCAAATGATCAAAGAGATCAACGACGAAAACAATTTGAGGATTTGAAGAGTAAAAAATACTCTTTCCGAAGTGAGCAAGTTCTTGGTTACATCATTTCAGCTCCGGAAAATAATTTGGTTCAATTACCAGTGCCCAAGAGGCCAAACAAGGAAGGAGATGAAGACCGTCCCAATTATTGTCCCTTTCATCAAATGTTGGGGCATTCCTTCCAAGAGTGTTTTGTCTTTAAAGACCTCCTACAAAAGATGGTCGACTTGCGACAAGTCAAATTGAAGGGTTCTTCAGCTCATGTAGCATGTATTACCGCTATAGATCCAGACGAAGGAGGCGAGTGGCAGGAAGTCAAAAGCAAAACTGCGAAAAAATATGATGATTGGATTGTCAGAAAGACAATAAATCGGACCCATTCCATTTTGCGAACAAAATTGAAGAAGCCAATTGTGTCTCCTACAAAAGCTGCAGTAAAGCCTCCATCAAAAGACAAATCCTCAAAAGGGCAGCACAATTCAAAGAAGAAAGAGGAATCAAGAGAAGATGAGTATGTATCAAAGCCTAAATTGTCTTTGACTCTGGCAGATTTCATGCCATCTACTTCAGATCCACGAGCACCGTCCCACCAAACGGCACAGCCTAAACAGGCTAACCAGGCAGAGTCTTTATCAGACGAAGAGTTAATCTTTGGTTCTGTTAATATGATTCAATTAACAGATCCATATTCCAATCTTAATGAGCCTGAATTCCCTGTATCAAATAAGGGAATCCGAGGAAGTTCTAGAGGTTCAGGATACAGGGGAAGACGTGGATATTTCTGAAGCCACTACTCTAATTTTACCCCTGCTAGCACTGTATATGCAGCAGAAACTCGTGGTAGAGCCCTTCAGCGAGCTCAAAAAGAACAAGCAAGTTCTTTTGCCAACGGCCAACTCAGTTTTGGCACAGTTATTTTGGAAGACCGATTAAAGGTTCCATCTTCTTTATCTCAGCAAGTAAATTGATCTAATCAGTCTAATCTTCCAAAACCAAGGATGTTGCCAACTTCAATACAAGATGCATCAGCTTCCAAAGCATCTGCTTCCAAGGTACCTGCTAAACCGCATATTCCTATTGGGAAACGCAGACCTCTAGATCAAAAGTATGATATATTGAAACACTTGGCCCAAGTACCAGCCAAGTTATCAATTTTGGATGCTTTGAATCTGCCAAAAGATATTCGGGAAGCACTCATCGAAGCTTTGTCAAGTCCTCAGGAGTTTGAAGCTGAAATTGCTGTAGCTGAAATCTATCACATAGAGAATAATCCTGCAGAATTCCATGCAGTGATATCTTTTACTGATAAAGATGAAGATGATGTTGTGCATGGGCACATAAAACCTTTGTACTTATCTAGAAAAGTCAATGGTGTAGATGTTCGAAGAGCTTTTATTTACAATGGTTCAGGAGTCAACCTCATGCCCATTCGTACACTTCGTCGATTGGGCCTCACGGAATCTGATTTATCTCCTTCTACCATGATGTTACAAGGATATGATAAAAATGAACAAGAACCACTGGGAGAAGTTACACTCAGAACTCAGTTTGGAGATCTTGTATCCAATTCGGATTTCATGATTGTTGATCAAGACTCAGCTTTCAATATCTTGCTTGGAAGACCCTGGCTACATCAGCATGCAGCTATTTCTTCATCATACCATCAATGTCTCAAATACTGTTTCGATGGTCAAGTTGGAACATTGTATGGTGATAAGGCCCCGTTCAAGACATGTGAGTCTCAATACATTGAGGCGGAATTTTATCACATGAAGGGAAGAGAAAAATCTACAATGAAGGAAATTACCAAAGTTAATGCTCCATATGGTTTGGAGAAAATTCCAATAAATCCATTTTTATATGTGAGTACAGATTATGTGTTACCTATCAGTCAAATTAACAAAAAAGGCCCAAATCAAAATACTCTTATGGAAAGATCCATAATGTCAATTACGGCGATCGAGCCAGACAACATGGCAGAAATTGGTAACCTACCAAGCAGTGATGAAAGTATAAGTGGTGACGTTTTCATTTCATCTGCTGAAGTCCAACAAGTCTATACTTCTCTAATCAGGCCAAAAGAAGTTATAGCAACACTAGAGGTGAATAATGATGTCGATTCTCAATCCATCATCTCCTCTTTATTTCTCAAAGAAGACCCTTTATCATTAATAGGGTCGGAAATGGAAGCTTCTTCTTCAAAATGTGAAAATTTTGACATCTCTTATGATCATGAGAATTTCGTTTTTTCATCTACTTTGCAAGTAGAAATGGAAGAAATAACACAGGATGAAGAGGAAGAGGAAGATCTTAGAGATGCTCCTCTAGCATTTGAAGAGGGTATCTCTACCACTGTGGATGAACTCAGAGAAGTAAATCTGGGTACAGAGAAAGATCCACGCTCCACTTTAATTAGTGCGGCCATGACCCTTGAAGAGCAAGAGATCAATATTTCTTTTCTAAAGCAAAATAAAGATATTTTTGCTTGGAATTATACAGAAATGCCTGGGCTTGATCCTGATGTTTCTACTCATCATTTGGGTTTACCAAAAGAACATCGAGGTTTTAAGCAAGCCGCGAGAAGAACACACCCAACCTATGCTTCCAAAATTGAAGCTGAAGTGGATAAGCTGATCAAAGCCAACTTCGTCAGAGAAGTTCAATATCCCAAGTGGTTGGAAAATATTGTCCCTGTAATGAAGAAGAACGGACAAATTAGGGTTTGCATCGATTTCAGAGATCTTAATCGGTATTGTCCTAAAGATGATTTCCCAGTTCTGATTACAGAACTCTTAATTGATGCGACGGCTGGCTATGAAGTACTTTCTTTCATGAATGGATATTCCGGATATAGTCAGATCCGAATGGGCCCAGAAGATGAGGAATATACAGCCTTCAGAGCTCCTCAAGGTGTGTTTTGTTACCGGGTGATGCCCTTTGGTTTAAAGAATGCAGGTGCAACATATCAACGCGCCATGCATCGTATCTTCAAACCTCTTTTAGGTAAGTTTGTTGAATGCTATGTAGATGATTTGGTGGTTAAATCCAAACAACATTCCAATCACTTGGATGATTTGGAAGTCATATTCCAGAAGCTTCGACAACATAATTTGAAGATGAACCCCTTAAAATGTGCTTTTGGGGTAACCTCAGGAAAATTCCTCGGCTTTTTTGTACGCCATCGTGGTATTGAAGTCGATCCTGAGAAGACCAAATCAATCCTTGGTATGTCACCTCCTCAGAATTTGAAAGAATTAAGAGGACTTCAAGGACACTTAGCCTATATTCGGCGTTTCATCTCCAATTTAGCAGGCAAAAGTTTACCCTTTACCAAATTATTGAAGAAAGGAGTCACTTACCAGTGGACTGAAGAATGTCAAGAAGCATTTGATGTTCTCAAGAAATACCTCTTGAGTCCACCAGTACTCATGCCACCTGTTGAGGGTAGACCGCTTATCCTCTATGTGACAGCTTTAGAGTGATCATTGGGTGCCTTTCTCGCTCAAAAGAATGATGCTGGGAATGAAAATAGTCTCTACTATCTCAGTAGAACTATGCTTG
The DNA here is from genome assembly GCA_963277665.1 of Viscum album. Lineage (NCBI taxonomy): Eukaryota > Viridiplantae > Streptophyta > Magnoliopsida > Santalales > Viscaceae > Viscum > Viscum album. The sequence goes on along the minus strand of OY728129.1, from coordinate 38,437,709 downwards.
AAGCAGAAACCCGGTATTCAAGTATTGAAAAGTGCTGTCTAGCATTAATCTTTGCAGTTCAGAAACTGAGACACTACCTGCAACATCATGAGGTCCAATTGGTATCTCATAATAATCCGCTCAAATTCATCCTTAGTCATCCAATGCTTACAGGACGTCTGGCAAGGTGGGCGGTTATTCTACAGTAGTTCGACATTCAGTATGTGTCTCAAAAGGCAATTAAGGGCCAAGTTCTGGCTGATTTCCTGGCTGAACATCCTTCAGTGGAAGACACGTATTCAGATATCGAACTCCCTGATGAGGAAGTTTTCTCTATTCAAGAGAGTCCTCAAACATGGGAAATGTATTTTGATGGTGCTTCTAGAAGTCCAACAGGGAAGAAAATGGAAAATCCTAAATTCAACAAAGTTGGTTTAGGAATTGTGCTCATTTCTCCAGATAAGGCAGTGTTACCTTATTACTTTTTGTTATGGGAAGGTGGTACCAATAATGAAGCTGAATACCAAGCTCTCATTACAGGCTTGGAGTTAGCACTTCAAGCACAAGTGAATCACTAAAAGGTGAAAGGTGATTCAGACCTAGTAATCAAACAAGTCAATGGGGATTATGCCATTAGAAAAGAAGAATTAATCCCTTTGTATGATTACGTCAGAGATTTAATGTCAGAATTCCCTTCAGAACCGAAATTTTCTTATGTCCCAAGATCACAAAATGCTCAAGCTGATGCACTGGCTAATATAGCCACAGCTTTAGCAGATCCAAATCGGGACAAGACAACCATCTGTATTGCCCACCGTCGTGCAATTTCACCTTATGTTCAAGTCAGAACAGAGGAAATTAATGAAATTAGTCCCATTCCCGAACCATATGGTCATACTACAGGATGGATGTCACCTATCAGGGAATACCTTCAAAATGGAACATTTCCACCTGATAGGACCGAGAAAGAACAAATCTGGCGACGTGTGGTCAATTTTACTCTTTATGATAGCCCAAACCACCTCGAGAAAATTCTCTACAAACTTGGTTTTGATGGAGTTCTCTTCAGATGTATTTATGGTGAAGAGACAATGGTTGTCATAAAAGAAGTGCATGCAGGAGTCTGTGGTGCCCACCAGTCTGGACATAGACTGTCTGATCAAATTCGAAGGCTTGGATACTTTTGGCCTTCAATGATACAAGATTGTGGTAATTTCACAAAGAAGTGTCATTCATGCCATGTATATTCCAACTTCATTCATAAACCTACAGAGTTGCTTCATACAGCTAAATACTCATGGACATTTTCCACATGGGGAATGGATGTGGTGGGACCTTACCCTTCAGGTACGGCCAAGCAGTTTAAGTACATTCATACTGCTACTGATTTCTTTTCCAAATGGGCAGAGGCAGTACCTCTCAAAGAAGTTAGTTCTAAATGCATTGTTAGCTTCATCAAGCCTAACATCATTACTAGATTTGGTGTCCCTCATACCATATTGATGGACAACGGCACCAACTTCTGTTATTCTGAGGTAAAGAAATTGTATCAAGAATACAACATTAAGTCCAACCATTCATCTCGATGTCATGCGGCGGCTAATGGCCAGATAGAAGCCTTCAACAAGACTCTTTCAAATATACTGCAAAAGATGGTGGATAAAGATAAGAGGTCATGGCCTGATAAACTCTTTCATGCTTTATGGGCTTATAGGACTACCACTCGCAATGCAACGCGGTCAACTCCATATTCATTGGTATATGGAACAGAAGCAGTCTTGCCAATTAAAGTTCAATTTCCATCACTCAGAATAGCCATTTGTGATCAGTTATCTACAGATGAGCAATCCCAAAAGCGGTTGAATGAATTGGAACAGTTAGATGAGAAAAGATTGTGCACTTTTCACCACTTGGAAATCTATCAGAATTGAATAGCACGAGCTTTTAACAAAAAAGTTCGTCTTTATTCATTCATTCAGGGAGAATTGGTATTGGTTCTCAGAGCACCAATGATACCAGGAAAGAAGCCTCCCAAGCATGAACCAAAATGGGAAGGACCTTATTCAATACATAAGGTCTACTCCAATGGAGTGTATTCTCTAATCTCAATGGATGGGGAACACATCATGACTCCAACTAATGCCAGATTTCTGAAGAAGTATTTTGTATAAACACAAAATATTATTCCCAGAGCCAAAACAGTCACATTGGTTCATATTATGTCCTACATGACACTAAACTGTATTATGTTCTATCTACATGACGTTAAACTGTACAGAAGTTCATATATTTTGTTCGAGATGACATTAAACTATATTTTGTCCGAGATGACATTAAACTATATTGTGTCCTAGCAACATGACATTAAACTGTGTGGCACTTCCAACGTCCAGCATGACGATAAACTGTAAAAAGTCCCCAGAACTGATATCCTCGTATTGGTTCACCTTAGTCCTAGCTACATGACTTTAAACTGTACAGCACCAGTTCGTCCTTACTATATGACGTTAAACTATACAGAAATGGTCCAGTATGACTTTAAACTGCAACTTCATCCCACACGACATTAAACTATGAAAAAGTTCCCTAAACCGTCCAGCATGACCTTAAACTGCATCATCCCTGGTCCATGTATATGACCATAATCTATTTGCAAATCCCTTATGTCCAGCAAGACGTTAAACTGTGACGTCCTAACTACATGATGCTAAACTGTATAAAAGTCCCTCACGTCCAGAAAGATGTTAAACTATATAATCATCAAAGGTCCATCATGACATTAAACTGCACCATCCACGGTCCGTGCATATGACCTTAAACGATTCGCACTTTTGTCCAACATGACATAAATGGTGTGTTATTTTGTCCCTACTACATGACACTAAACTGTGCAGCACCAATAGTCCTAACTGCAAGACTTTAAACTGCATATTCCTTTTATATGTCCTACATGACATTAAACTGTGCATCGTTAAGGTTATTGTTACCTCTTGTTTCTCACACCGAGTATGACTCACGTGAGCTTAGAGCAAACATCAACCATAACACTCCCTTTGGGCCACTAACCATGTGTAAGTCCCAACAACATTTTAATTAGATCATTATCCCCAAGAACAACTTTATCATTAATTAATTCTTTAATTGAACTACACGGACTTTGATCCTTGCCCTCCAGGTAGGGTATGTAGGCAACCTCCCAGGGTTCAAGCCCAAAAACAATCTCTTCACATCGGTTCACCACCATCTCATATGATGTTGATTCGTGAAACCGCCCCTGGAATCAATATCTTTACATAGATTCACTTTCGTCCTTGTTATATGACGTTAAACTATACAACACTTTTGTCCGGTACGACAATAAACTACAATATTCTTTGATTTCCTCATTTGATAAGGAACCATTATTGACATTGATTTTTTCAATCATGTTTCATTTCAAAAGACTACGTGCATACATGGTAATGCCTAATCTTTTTATCTCAGGTTAAACCATCATTTCACTAATGTCCCCTTTCACCCTTCACATGTACGAACCAAATTTGTACAAAGGGTATTTCTAAAACTACGTGGACTTGATTCCCATCCCTATGGGATACGTAGGAACATTCGAGTATCCCTCGAATCCAGTCCCAAGTATTTTGGGCCTAACCCCAAATTTCACTTTCAGTCCCTTGGCTGAAAAGTCCTCATGAAAACACACACTGTGTATTCATTATTATGGTCCGAATTCTATGACCCTAAACTAAGAACACTCATACTTTCGTCCTGCACGACGTTAAACTGCATTTCAAGAACTACGTATGGCTTGATTCTCATTCTTATGAGATACATAGTGAAGTCCAAAATTTCAATTCAGGACCAAGCCACAACGTGATTATGGTTATCATTGACCTATGTATCTCTATATACATTGGACAATACCCATCTTTATGTGTTATAATCCTAACCTTAAATATTTTCATATCTTCATAACCCTTTTCATGACTTCTAATCACAAAAATGTCAAACTTCTGAGAATTCTTTTGCCTAACTATGCAGCACGTGCCCATAGGTGGCCTTGCATAAACAGTCCACATAACAGACTTGTTAGCCGAAAGATGCTATTTATTTGACCATGCAGCCAATGCCCTTAGGTGGCCCTGCATATTTCAACCCCCTAACGGGTTTTGTTAAATAATAGTAACTTCATTCTTGGGAAGAATGCCTCTTTTGTACTTATTTGTCTTAAACGACAGTATGTAGGGATCCGCAAAAAATAGCCATCCTTAACATATTTGTCCCATATCCTTTTTCGTGATCTGAAAGTATTCAAGTCTATGGTTTATTCATCTTCCCTACGTTTGGGTCAGACCATCGTAGGAGTGATATTCATCCAGTTCTTCGATATTCTTGTTCGGAAATATCTTCTCCATATCCAAGTACCACTTTCCATACAACAAACTCTATACTTTAGAAAATTTGAATCTCCATCAACTTTCACTGGCTTTTAGCACTAGGAAATTAAATTTCTGGGAGTTCTTTTGCCTGACTATGCAGCACGTGCCCATAGGTGGCCTTGCATAAACAGTCCACATAACAGACTTGTCAGCCGAAAGATTCTATTTATTTAACCATGCAGCCAATGCCCTTAGGTGGCCCTGCATATTTCAACCCCCTAACAGGTTTTGTTAAATAATAGTAACTTCATTCTTGGAAACTACTTCTTCTAATGCCTTTTAGCTCTTTTTCATATCATTCCTCAGATTCAAATATTCTTAAGCCATAGTTTACATATTTTCCCTCATACTTGAGTATGGTAGTATGTTTTCAGATGAACTTTCAAGGAATTGTGTCAATTCTAATCCATTTTTGGTCAAAGCTATTTCGACCTTAATCATTAGCCCCTTTATGTCTGACATGCATGACTTTAAACTGCCCACAAAAGACAAAGGAACTCTGAATAAAAGTCAAGTTCCAGCACACTTGCGCGCTGCCTTCTGCGCACTGAAGACTTGCACACCACCTTTTTCATTTGGATGTCTTTGATTTCCTCAGAGTCAAATCCTCATTTCTCTCCGGATCCAACTCTGAGGGGGGACTTTTGTTGACGCTCCTTTCGTCACAGAATCTAAAGATCGGAAAAGGGGAATATCTGAGCATAAAGTGATTCATCCTTTGAAGAAAACATCAAAAATCGACAAAGGCAGGAAGAAAGGATCAACAGGAACTGCACCGCGCAAGTTATATCACTGTCACGCAAGTACACTTGTGCGATGCTCTTGGTCGCGCAAGTGACTTGCGCGACCTAAGTGGTAACCGCCCGGTAACCGCCCGGGGTCTTCTCCTGCCTATAAATAGACCCTGTGGGCCCCCCATTCGAGAGGATCTTTCTTCAGAAACTCGGATTGAAGCTCCCAACGCCCAAGTCATCTTATCAAAGCTTCTGGAACACTTCTAAGGTAATTTCTTACCTAGAACGGGAGATCTAAAGAGAGGGAGGAAGGCCTAAGTGTTGAAACTCATCAACACTTGCGCGCCTGAATGGCCAGCCTTTAAGGGAACTGGTCACACTTGCGCGCCACCTTATTCCTTCAATAGAATTTGCACGTCCCTTATCTGGAAGAACCTCAAGGGGATTCTAAAGGGTTTAATAAAGAGTCGCTCAAGTATTTCAATTCTGATTGAAAATCGCGCAAGTACACCATGTGTCGCACAAGGTATACCCGCGCGACCAATACTTGCGCGCCCAGGAAAGACTTGCGCGCCTTTCAAGACTTGCGCGCCCCTACCTTTCGGGGTGCCCATCTTGGCCATTTTTCCCTCTTAATCAATTTCACCTTTCTTATTCCATATTCAGTCTTCAAGATACTCTTCAAAGCCATTTATGACATGATTTCTTGATTTGACTTCCTTATCTGAAAGGAATTCGGTGGAATATCTCTCAAAACCTAGTGATTTATACATATTTATGTCACCAAAGATTGAGAGTTCGTTCATTCAACCTCATCCTTTAAGATGAGAGAATCCCTAACCTGGGTCTCCTTTTCAAGAATAATCCCCAGTTATAAGTCCTTTAGATTGGGCATCCTCCTCAGGAGTAAGCCCCAAACCTTAATTCCCTAACTTGGGCATCCTCCTCAGGAGTAAGCCCCAATCATAATACTTTAATATGGGCATCCTTCTTATGAGTAAGCCCCAAGTCCTCTAATTTTGGGCATCCTCTTCAGGAGTAAGCCCCAAACCTTAATTCCTAACCTGGGCCTCCTTCTTAGGAGTAAGTCCCAGTCATAATCTTGGACTTCCTTTTCAGGATTAATGTAACACCCCAGGTAAATAAAGAATATGACATTTTCATATTTATCCATATTTGTGAATAAAATATTAATATGACTTTAAAAGGGGACTCTATGCTCGATGGCGTACCCAACACGCAACAACGAGTTTCTTGGGAATCTTACGTTGCACTCTAATAATAAAATAATATTATTTTAAATGGTAGTTAACATGTAGCCGTTGTATTGGCGGGAATGGATAGAAATAACTAAAATATGATTTCATATGTTTTTAATTGTTTTTACATTTATCCAATAAAGAATAGAGGCTTAAAATACGGAAAGAATTCAATTTTAGGCGTATATGCCCTAGTTTTCACTAAAGGTTCACTTATCACCTTTTGATGTTGAACCATCATTAAATATAGTTTTGTTCACTCTTAAACATTCTTTTGGACCAAATAAAACTCTTATTAAGAATCGGGACATCAAAATTTACTTTGTGTAAATTTTTGGTATCTTTCCGATAAAGTTCATTTTTTTAAGGAATAGTGTAAAATGTTGTATTTTAATTCAAAACCACTTTTTAATCTAATTTATTTATATGATTAGATTTTCTTTTGAATTGGTTTTAAAGTGAAATTAGGAAATATTTTTACCATTTAATCCAATAGTGGTGGTTGGAATTAATTTCACTTTGAAATCGGACTTAAACTGGTGTCAATCTTTTGATACTTATTGTTTTATAAAAACACGCTATTTGCTCTGACAGCGGGAATTAATTATTAAATTAATTAATGTGACTAATATGTTTTGAATTTTGTAAAACGGACTTCATTTTTGAATTCAGAATATCAAATATAGCTTAGGGTGAATTTTTGGTAATTTTCTGAAAAACTTCAATTTTTGATGAATAGTGAAACCACTAAGTGATAATCAAGCAAACTGATTTTTCAGTTAAATGAAAGTTTACCACTAATGTGTATTGAATTTTGAAAATCCGACATACATGGTTGTCATTAAGAAGTAAAATGTGGTTCAATGAGATTATAATAATTTTTTGGTGAATAGTAACTTATTAAGTTTTTAATCGCGATTAGTGATAATTAGTGTAGTTTAAGGTATAAATAATACTTTAAAAAAAATGAAATGACCTAGACACATGTCACAACCCTATTGGTTGTGTCATGGCCGACCAAGACAAGCCATGGCCTAACTTGGGGACCCCATGGATCCACTTTTGTTGGGAAATAACATAAAATACTTTTTATTTAATGTTAAAGTGAAAATGACACTAACATAGTATGTTTTACTAAAACAATTTTTAAGTGGGGTTATACAAGTCCAAATTTTGATTATAAATAGTCATTGGAAAGATAAAAAGATTTCCTATATCATAGAATTTTTTTTTATAATTTTTAGACATTAAAGAAATTAAATTATTTATGACATAATAATGATGCAGCGATGACATCATTATTTGACAATTTAATTAAAATGGAAAGATAATGAAAAATCTACAATATACACATGGACAAAACCAATTGGATGAGTGGATTTCGATGCCTTATCACCTTATCCACGAATTCTACCAATGTGGGACCCTTTAAAACCGAAAAGCATTTTCAAATAAAGTAATATTTCTTTGCTTTCCAAAAGTGCCCCTCCTCTTCTCTTATAAAAGGCCCCCACCTCCACCTTATTTCACACACTTCAAAAGCCTTTGGCTCGGCCAACCCCTGCCCATTTGCTCTCTCCACATCCCTCTCCTCATCCTAGAGGATTTACCTTGGGCAGAATCCTTTCAAAGGAAGACTTTAGGCTCAAATCAAAAAGAGTTACACTTTTAAAGGTAATTGTTTCTCTCATATTCATTTGTTTTATTTTGCTTCTCCAACCCCCTAATCTCTTTTTATTTACTTCTTTTGTAACAACAACAGTATCTTAAATATACTAGGATGTTGTTATAATATTTATTTGAGCTACACTCTCACACAACTACATCAAATGGTTAAAGAACATACGGTTTCCGTGGATGGTGAAATTCTGCCTCCCGAAACGATGATTGTTCAATACTCATTTAACACCTTCAAAGGTGGCCATTATGATGTCACTATTTTTATATATGATATATAGTATGTTTATGTTTTCCTTAAGATTCTGTTTTTTTACATTTTGGTCAAACCTTTATGGTTCCCATTATGGGTAAACACGATATCTTCATTTAAGGAAGCGCGGACTACCGCCCCCTCAAAGTGATTTGATTCGTTAAATACCATATGTGGGACATATAAAGGATGTAACTATGATATTAAATATGATATTATACTGGAATTATAATATACCTTTATATCATTATTATTCCATTCTATAAAATACGAATAGAAATGAAAGTAGCGTTCATGCGTACGTACGGCTTACCGTCTCCATGAACGGTGCATTTCATTTCTTACCTCTAAATGATTATGTAATGTTATAAATGCATGAATGTACTGGATATATATGACATATATTATAACTACAACATGAATACAATTCTTGATATAATAAACATTTGGCCACATGAACAACATGTAATTGTAAGAAGTCCACTTTCGACTTAAGAACCAAATACCGACAAAATGAACATTATTAACTTAAATGATTACATAATGTTCACAACATGTCAATAATTGATATAAAAGGAATAATGAACTTGGAAAAGGTTCTTAAGAAAATAGAAATTAACTCAAGTTTATTATTCAGGACGTTAAAGAACGATCGAGTCAAGTCGGACCCGAGTTAAGGGATCCTGCAACTCTCTTTCTCTTTAAGTACACTCTTTTATGTCATTTCTTTTAAGCTCATCTTTCTGATGATTGGGATGTTATTTTATATTAATCCTACTATAATTTTTATGTTCATGTGATGAGAGACCCTATTCTCTCTCATCAATCCATTTTGGAAGTTTTATGTGGCGCCGTTAGGCTGCCGAGTTCTTGTAAGGGATTTCTCATCTCACTTTTATTCCCATGAGATTTATGCTACATTTGCCACAAATTCCATTGAGTGGTGTAAGTACTTCCCATTATTCTACTCTTTGTGTAATATACTTTCGTTTATGAGTATTTACATCAAAGATCTATTGTCCTTCTCTCATGGGGTGTATGTTTTGAAAGATACCCAAGTCGGTAAGGGAACCTTTCACCCCCCTCTTTTTAAAAGACTTCTTTTATTGGGTCTTTTAATTTACATATTGTTACATTGGGATATGTTCTCATGTATCCTTAATGATGTAAATTTTGTGTCCAAGTGATGAGATACTCTTTTTATCTCTCATCAACTCATTTTGATGTGACGCCGTTAGGCTGTCAAGGGAACTTCTTAACCCAATTTCGATTTCTTTGGGTTCGACATGTAGTCATTGAATATGTCATCCATTCAATATGTGTGAATGACATTTTATTGTTTTACACTTAATATCCACTTATATTGGGTGTATTTATATTCTTCACACATATTTTTGAGATTGATTTGTCCTTAATTTAAGGATACCTTCTTTATAAGGGATTTCATCACATTTGACATTTCTATTGAGGGCTCATTGTTGTTATGCACCAATTCACTCTTATATGGTGTATATACTGTCCTTTGGAGTATTATATCATGAATCCTTTTATTCTCATGATATTATAAAATTCTGACTAAATGTTATTCCTCGATTATTGTATTCAAGTGTCTCTAATTTTGGTAAAACCCCTTTAACCAAAATATCATTTTAAATGTTTTAATTATTTGTTCTTATTAATATCCATGTTTTAAAAATGGTTTTAAGGATTTATTTATATGGATATTAATGGTTTAAAATGTTAAAAGCTTCAAGGTGGTATGGGACACTTTGATTCAAAAATCTCTTTATTAAATGTTTTAAATGGTTTTGGAAATGGTTTCTTTTTGAATGGATTCATTATTTCAATATCCTAAAATTTTATATTGTGATTGAAATGTGGAAATGTTATGTTTCCTTATTCATGTTTATGTGATACGATTATGTTATGGTTCTTGGGCATTGTTATGAAGAACGGGTGGTTCCGTGATAAACTAAGGGCGGGTGAGCCCGATATAGCTCTCCAATGCATTGGGTAACGCGAAGGAGTGAAACGTTAAGGTTTCTCCGAAGAGATTTTAGGGAATATACTGTGATGGGTATTCCAAACGTAACCAAGAGGGTTACTCCCTACGTAAGAATGTTATGAATGCCTCAAGTTACCTTTATGTCTTATGATTTCTATGATTTATTCATGTTTTGAGGAGTTAGGATAAAGTGCCTATGTTTTATGGGTAAATTATGATTTCATCTTTATGTATACATGAACTCATGTTTCCTTTCCATATTTTTATAACTCTTACTGAGCTTTTTATGCTCATCCCAAGTTTTTGAAATGTTTTTCACAGGTCAAGGGAAAGGTACATGATGTGATGATAGTGTCAAGGATGTTTCAAGAAAGAATCCGTGTTATATTTTAAATATGTTTCCGCTGATGGGAAGAATGAATACTCTCTTTTATGTAACCACTTTGTTTAAATGTGGAATGTAATTCAAGTTTCATGATCTAATTCTCTAAAACTCTAAACCTGAAAAGATCCTCAATGGGTAATCTTGTAATAACTCAAGATTAAGTAAGGTTCAAGGCTGGGGCCTTATAGTTGGTATCAAAGGTCGGTTTAGATAACTTTAGAGGTTAGGGTATTCCTTAAGCATAAGTGACATTACCATAATGGTTAGGATTTAAGAAAGAGTCCTAGTTTTAGATAAAGTGAATGAGTGAGTGTATCTTAGTGTTTATCTTCCTCATTAGTACATAATGGTTTTGTTGATATACTCACACTGACCTTTTTGGTTTTAGTAAATGGCTGGATCTAGCAGGCACCAAAGTAACAGTGGATGTGAAGGAAACTTTGATAGTTCTTTGAGCAAGCAACTGAATGATATGGGAGCTGCAATGAGATCTCTTCTGATTATCCTCAACCAACTATCTGGAGTCATGATTGACCACCTAAACCTTGGAGTTTTCTCTAAGGCATCATATATGCAAGAAACAAATCCCTACGGAAGTGCAGGTAATAATCATAAAGGTATGTGTGTTCAAAAACCTATGTGTCAGAGATGTGGAAAGAAACACCTAGGAAAATGTTTCAAAGGGACAGAAATATGCTATAGATGTGGAAATGAAGGTCATAAAGCAAGAACCTGCAATGGAAAAAGGAAGCATCCCGTTGACTCGAGGAAAGGGAAAGAAGTTCTTTCTGAGGGATCAATTGAATGTTTTAAATGTGGTATGCATGGTCATTATGCAAACACATGTTCTATGAAGAAGTATCGTGAATGGGGTCACCAAGAGCGTACAAATGTTCGTCTACCAATACCTAATGCCATTCCTATTGAGGATGAAGGAACTGACAATGACCAATCAAAGGTATGTACTATTTCATGACTGTTGTTTTCCTATTTTGAAATCTTAGGATATGATTCATGATTTTGTTTGTAGGAAAGAGGTATTTCGGAATAGGTTGGAAAGGAATGGATAATGGATCATGAAGAATGTTGAATGAGTAAGATGTCAACATATAAGGGCTTCAAGAGTTATGGTGAAATTCTTAAGAGTATTATGTCTCTTTTGATGATGGGGTTACATTAGAAGACTTTTTATATTATGTGTAACCCTGATGATTAATATAGGCAAATTTTATCCAAGGAATAGTTACCTTTTCTTTTGTGGACATAGTTATAAAGAACCACTTGGGTTTATATGATCCTTACTTTTGAGGTAATTATGGGTTACTAAAGGTTATGATTGAAGTGGAGGGCATGAGATGAAATTGAGGTTAAAATGTGTTATGATTATTTTGAAGATTTTATCTCGTTTTGGGGAATGTTTTAAGAATTATATAGTTTTGGAAAAAGGACAACACGCAGACCGTGTGACATCCCGTCGCGTCGGACAAAGCTGCGGGAATCGAACCCACAACCAAAGTGCGACTGGTATTTATCGCCTACCACTGGACTACGTGAAGTCCCTGGTTAGTTTGACTGATTCTTTTGGTTATATGATTCTATGAATTAAGAGTAAGTTGATTTTGGGTTATTTATTAAAATGATTACCCTATCATGGAGGATATGTGATTGGGATAATTACTTTTCAATGCGTGACTTTAGGAGCAACTGATGTTGTTTGGAGATAAATGTTACGATTTAACTTGGAAGACTATGTGACTAAATCTTTCAAATATTTGGGTTTCGATCTTATATTGGTTTACTTTGAAGAATTTTATGGACAAATTGTTTATCGAATGATCCTTGTTGAACATTGGGTTTTGTTTGACAAATTTTGGATGTTAAGAATAGATTTTATTTTTATAAAGGGTTATCCTTTTCTGGATTATCCGATCTTGTACTAGCCTTTTTGGTTTTGTTTTTGGATAAAGTCTAAAGACATGGGAAGTATATAGCTCTCTTTTGTGGATTAGGTGATTCTCTAGAAGTTGATTATGGTACTCTGAATGCGAACAAGTCTCCCTAAATACTCGTCTTTTGAAAAAAATATGAGTTTGATTAAGGAATCTAGTAAAAGTTGAAGGTCAACATGATAAGTGATTATGTTTCCTTATGAATAAAATTCCTCAATAAAAAGTAACTTAAAACAAAAATGTTGTCTATTAACTTTTCCTACTAGGGAATCGAATACCGTTTAACCCATCACAAGTTTGTGATTTTCTCGTGGTTAACTTTCTCCTAAACATGTTTTCTAACACTCTCCATCAGAACATGACCCTTTGTTTTTTTCCTCCATGTCCATATTTTCATACTTGGAGTCCTAGTATGGGTTAACTCGGGTGACCTTTGTACTTATCTTTCTTTATTTTAAAGTGATTGTTTTACCGACTCTTGTTCCGATGTGGGACTTTCAAGGATGTTTCCAAGCGCAATTTTAAAATTGCGAGGACGCAATTCCCAAAAGGGGGGAAGGATGTAACACCCCAGGTAAATAAAGAATATGACATTTTCATATTTATCCATATTTGTGAATAAAATATTAATATGACTTTAAAAGGGGACTCTATGCTCGATGGCGTACCCAACACGCAACAACGAGTTTCTTGGGAATCTTACGTTGCACTCTAATAATAAAATAATATTATTTTAAATGGTAGTTAACATGTAGCCGTTGTATTGGCGGGAATGGATAGAAATAACTAAAATATGATTTCATATGTTTTTAATTGTTTTTACATTTATCCAATAAAGAATAGAGGCTTAAAATACGGAAAGAATTCAATTTTAGGCGTATATGCCCTAGTTTTCACTAAAGGTTCACTTATCACCTTTTGATGTTGAACCATCATTAAATATAGTTTTGTTCACTCTTAAACATTCTTTTGGACCAAATAAAACTCTTATTAAGAATCGGGACATCAAAATTTACTTTGTGTAAATTTTTGGTATCTTTCCGATAAAGTTCATTTTTTTAAGGAATAGTGTAAAATGTTGTATTTTAATTCAAAACCACTTTTTAATCTAATTTATTTATATGATTAGATTTTCTTTTGAATTGGTTTTAAAGTGAAATTAGGAAATATTTTTACCATTTAATCCAATAGTGGTGGTTGGAATTAATTTCACTTTGAAATCGGACTTAAACTGGTGTCAATCTTTTGATACTTATTGTTTTATAAAAACACGCTATTTACTCTGACAGCGGGAATTAATTATTAAATTAATTAATGTGACTAATATGTTTTGAATTTTGTAAAACGGACTTCATTTTTGAATTCAGAATATCAAATATAGCTTAGGGTGAATTTTTGGTAATTTTCTGAAAAACTTCAATTTTTGATGAATAGTGAAACCACTAAGTGATAATCAAGCAAACTGATTTTTCAGTTAAATGAAAGTTTACCACTAATGTGTATTGAATTTTGAAAATCCGACATACATGGTTGTCATTAAGAAGTAAAATGTGGTTCAATGAGATTATAATAATTTTTTGGTGAATAGTAACTTATTAAGTTTTTAATCGCGATTAGTGATAATTAGTGTAGTTTAAGGTATAAATAATACTTTAAAAAAAATGAAATGACCTAGACACATGTCACAACCCTATTGGTTGTGTCATGGCCGACCAAGACAAGCCATGGCCTAACTTGGGGACCCCATGGATCCACTTTTGTTGGGAAATAACATAAAATACTTTTTATTTAATGTTAAAGTGAAAATGACACTAACATAGTATGTTTTACTAAAACAATTTTTAAGTGGGGTTATACAAGTCCAAATTTTGATTATAAATAGTCATTGGAAAGATAAAAAGATTTCCTATATCATAGTATTTTTTTTTATAATTTTTAGACATTAAAGAAATTAAATTATTTATGACATAATAATGATGCAGCGATGACATCATTATTTGACAATTTAATTAAAATGGAAAGATAATGAAAAATCTACAATATACACATGGACAAAACCAATTGGATGAGTGGATTTCGATGCCTTATCACCTTATCCACGAATTCTACCAATGTGGGACCCTTTAAAACCGAAAAGCATTTTCAAATAAAGTAATATTTCTTTGCTTTCCAAAAGTGCCCCTCCTCTTCTCTTATAAAAGGCCCCCACCTCCACCTTATTTCACACACATCAAAAGCCTTTGGCTCGGCCAACCCCTGCCCATTTGCTCTCTCCACATCCCTCTCCTCATCCTAGAGGATTTACCTTGGGCAGAATCCTTTCAAAGGAAGACTTTAGGCTCAAATCAAAAAGAGTTACACTTTTAAAGGTAATTGTTTCTCTCATATTCATTTGTTTTATTTTGCTTCTCCAACCCCCTAATCTCTTTTTATTTACTTCTTTTGTAACAACAACAGTATCTTAAATATACTAGGATGTTGTTATAATATTTATTTGAGCTACACTCTCACACAACTACATCAAATGGTTAAAGAACATACGGTTTCCGTGGATGGTGAAATTCTGCCTCCCGAAACGATGATTGTTCAATACTCATTTAACACCTTCAAAGGTGGCCATTATGATGTCACTATTTTTATATATGATATATAGTATGTTTATGTTTTCCTTAAGATTCTGTTTTTTTACATTTTGGTCAAACCTTTATGGTTCCCATTATGGGTAAACACGATATCTTCATTTAAGGAAGCGCGGACTACCGCCCCCTCAAAGTGATTTGATTCGTTAAATACCATATGTGGGACATATAAAGGATGTAACTATGATATTAAATATGATATTATACTGGAATTATAATATACCTTTATATCATTATTATTCCATTCTATAAAATACGAATAGAAATGAAAGTAGCGTTCATGCGTACGTACGGCTTACCGTCTCCATGAACGGTGCATTTCATTTCTTACCTCTAAATGATTATGTAATGTTATAAATGCATGAATGTACTGGATATATATGACATATATTATAACTACAACATGAATACAATTCTTGATATAATAAACATTTGGCCACATGAACAACATGTAATTGTAAGAAGTCCACTTTCGACTTAAGAACCAAATACCGACAAAATGAACATTATTAACTTAAATGATTACATAATGTTCACAACATGTCAATAATTGATATAAAAGGAATAATGAACTTGGAAAAGGTTCTTAAGAAAATAGAAATTAACTCAAGTTTATTATTCTGGACGTTAAAGAACGATCGAGTCAAGTCGGACCCGAGGTAAGGGATCCTGCAACTCTCTTTCTCTTTAAGTACACTCTTTTATGTCATTTCTTTTAAGCTCATCTTTCTGATGATTGGGATGTTATTTTATATTAATCCTACTATAATTTTTATGTTCATGTGATGAGAGACCCTATTCTCTCTCATCAATCCATTTTGGAAGTTTTATGTGGCGCCGTTAGGCTGCCGAGTTCTTGTAAGGGATTTCTCATCTCACTTTTATTCCCATGAGATTTATGCTACATTTGCCACAAATTCCATTGAGTGGTGTAAGTACTTCCCATTATTCTACTCTTTGTGTAATATACTTTCGTTTATGAGTATTTACATCAAAGATCTATTGTCCTTCTCTCATGGGGTGTATGTTTTGAAAGATACCCAAGTCGGTAAGGGAACCTTTCACCCCCCTCTTTTTAAAAGACTTCTTTTATTGGGTCTTTTAATTTACATATTGTTACATTGGGATATGTTCTCATGTATCCTTAATGATGTAAATTTTGTGTCCAAGTGATGAGATACTCTTTTTATCTCTCATCAACTCATTTTGATGTGACGCCGTTAGGCTGTCAAGGGAACTTCTTAACCCAATTTCGATTTCTTTGGGTTCGACATGTAGTCATTGAATATGTCATCCATTCAATATGTGTGAATGACATTTTATTGTTTTACACTTAATATCCACTTATATTGGGTGTATTTATATTCTTCACACATATTTTTGAGATTGATTTGTCCTTAATTTAAGGATACCTTCTTTATAAGGGATTTCATCACATTTGACATTTCTATTGAGGGCTCATTGTTGTTATGCACCAATTCACTCTTATATGGTGTATATACTGTCCTTTGGAGTATTATATCATGAATCCTTTTATTCTCATGATATTATAAAATTCTGACTAAATGTTATTCCTCGATTATTGTATTCAAGTGTCTCTAATTTTGGTAAAACCCCTTTAACCAAAATATCATTTTAAATGTTTTAATTATTTGTTCTTATTAATATCCATGTTTTCAAAATGGTTTTAAGGATTTATTTATATGGATATTAATGGTTTAAAATGTTAAAAGCTTCAAGGTGGTATGGGACACTTTGATTCAAAAATCTCTTTATTAAATGTTTTAAATGGTTTTGGAAATGGTTTCTTTTTGAATGGATTCATTATTTCAATATCCTAAAATTTTATATTGTGATTGAAATGTGGAAATGTTATGTTTCCTTATTCATGTTTATGTGATACGATTATGTTATGGTTCTTGGGCATTGTTATGAAGAACGGGTGGTTCCGTGATAAACTAAGGGCGGGTGAGCCCGATATAGCTCTCCAATGCATTGGGTAACGCGAAGGAGTGAAACGTTAAGGTTTCTCCGAAGAGATTTTAGGGAATATACTGTGATGGGTATTCCAAACGTAACCAAGAGGGTTACTCCCTACGTAAGAATGTTATGAATGCCTCAAGTTACCTTTATGTCTTATGATTTCTATGATTTATTCATGTTTTGAGGAGTTAGGATAAAGTGCCTATGTTTTATGGGTAAATTATGATTTCATCTTTATGTATACATGAACTCATGTTTCCTTTCCATATTTTTATAACTCTTACTGAGCTTTTTATGCTCATCCCAAGTTTTTGAAATGTTTTTCACAGGTCAAGGGAAAGGTACATGATGTGATGATAGTGTCAAGGATGTTTCAAGAAAGAATCCGTGTTATATTTTAAATATGTTTCCGCTGATGGGAAGAATGAATACTCTCTTTTATGTAACCACTTTGTTTAAATGTGGAATGTAATTCAAGTTTCATGATCTAATTCTCTAAAACTCTAAACCTGAAAAGATCCTCAATGGGTAATCTTGTAATAACTCAAGATTAAGTAAGGTTCAAGGCTGGGGCCTTATAGTTGGTATCAAAGGTCGGTTTAGATAACTTTAGAGGTTAGGGTATTCCTTAAGCATAAGTGACATTACCATAATGGTTAGGATTTAAGAAAGAGTCCTAGTTTTAGATAAAGTGAATGAGTGAGTGTATCTTAGTGTTTATCTTCCTCATTAGTACATAATGGTTTTGTTGATATACTCACACTGACCTTTTTGGTTTTAGTAAATGGCTGGATCTAGCAGGCACCAAAGTAACAGTGGATGTGAAGGAAACTTTGATAGTTCTTTGAGCAAGCAACTGAATGATATGGGAGCTGCAATGAGATCTCTTCTGATTATCCTCAACCAACTATCTGGAGTCATGATTGACCACCTAAACCTTGGAGTTTTCTCTAAGGCATCATATATGCAAGAAACAAATCCCTACGGAAGTGCAGGTAATAATCATAAAGGTATGTGTGTTCAAAAACCTATGTGTCAGAGATGTGGAAAGAAACACCTAGGAAAATGTTTCAAAGGGACAGAAATATGCTATAGATGTGGAAATGAAGGTCATAAAGCAAGAACCTGCAATGGAAAAAGGAAGCATCCCGTTGACTCGAGGAAAGGGAAAGAAGTTCTTTCTGAGGGATCAATTGAATGTTTTAAATGTGGTATGCATGGTCATTATGCAAACACATGTTCTATGAAGAAGTATCGTGAATGGGGTCACCAAGAGCGTACAAATGTTCGTCTACCAATACCTAATGCCATTCCTATTGAGGATGAAGGAACTGACAATGACCAATCAAAGGTATGTACTATTTCATGACTGTTGTTTTCCTATTTTGAAATCTTAGGATATGATTCATGATTTTGTTTGTAGGAAAGAGGTATTTCGGAATAGGTTGGAAAGGAATGGATAATGGATCATGAAGAATGTTGAATGAGTAAGATGTCAACATATAAGGGCTTCAAGAGTTATGGTGAAATTCTTAAGAGTATTATGTCTCTTTTGATGATGGGGTTACATTAGAAGACTTTTTATATTATGTGTAACCCTGATGATTAATATAGGCAAATTTTATCCAAGGAATAGTTACCTTTTCTTTTGTGGACATAGTTATAAAGAACCACTTGGGTTTATATGATCCTTACTTTTGAGGTAATTATGGGTTACTAAAGGTTATGATTGAAGTGGAGGGCATGAGATGAAATTGAGGTTAAAATGTGTTATGATTATTTTGAAGATTTTATCTCGTTTTGGGGAATGTTTTAAGAATTATATAGTTTTGGAAAAAGGACAACACGCAGACCGTGTGACATCCCGTCGCGTCGGACAAAGCTGCGGGAATCGAACCCACAACCAAAGTGCGACTGGTATTTATCGCCTACCACTGGACTACGTGAAGTCCCTGGTTAGTTTGACTGATTCTTTTGGTTATATGATTTTATGAATTAAGAGTAAGTTGATTTTGGGTTATTTATTAAAATGATTACCCTATCATGGAGGATATGTGATTGGGATAATTACTTTTCAATGCGTGACTTTAGGAGCAACTGATGTTGTTTGGAGATAAATGTTACGATTTAACTTGGAAGACTATGTGACTAAATCTTTCAAATATTTGGGTTTCGATCTTATATTGGTTTACTTTGAAGAATTTTATGGACAAATTGTTTATCGAATGATCCTTGTTGAACATTGGGTTTTGTTTGACAAATTTTGGATGTTAAGAATAGATTTTATTTTTATAAAGGGTTATCCTTTTCTGGATTATCCGATCTTGTACTAGCCTTTTTGGTTTTGTTTTTGGATAAAGTCTAAAGACATGGGAAGTATATAGCTCTCTTTTGTGGATTAGGTGATTCTCTAGAAGTTGATTATGGTACTCTGAATGCGAACAAGTCTCCCTAAATACTCGTCTTTTGAAAAAAATATGAGTTTGATTAAGGAATCTAGTAAAAGTTGAAGGTCAACATGATAAGTGATTATGTTTCCTTATGAATAAAATTCCTCAATAAAAAGTAACTTAAAACAAAAATGTTGTCTATTAACTTTTCCTACTAGGGAATCGAATACCGTTTAACCCATCACAAGTTTGTGATTTTCTCGTGGTTAACTTTCTCCTAAACATGTTTTCTAACACTCTCCATCAGAACATGACCCTTTGTTTTTTTCCTCCATGTCCATATTTTCATACTTGGAGTCCTAGTATGGGTTAACTCGGGTGACCTTTGTACTTATCTTTCTTTATTTTAAAGTGATTGTTTTACCGACTCTTGTTCCGATGTGGGACTTTCAAGGATGTTTCCAAGCGCAATTTTAAAATTGCGAGGACGCAATTCCCAAAAGGGGGGAAGGATGTAACACCCCAGGTAAATAAAGAATATGACATTTTCATATTTATCCATATTTGTGAATAAAATATTAATATGACTTTAAAAGGGGACTCTATGCTCGATGGCGTACCCAACACGCAACAACGAGTTTCTTGGGAATCTTACGTTGCACTCTAATAATAAAATAATATTATTTTAAATGGTAGTTAACATGTAGCCGTTGTATTGGCGGGAATGGATAGAAATAACTAAAATATGATTTCATATGTTTTTAATTGTTTTTACATTTATCCAATAAAGAATAGAGGCTTAAAATACGGAAAGAATTCAATTTTAGGCGTATATGCCCTAGTTTTCACTAAAGGTTCACTTATCACCTTTTGATGTTGAACCATCATTAAATATAGTTTTGTTCACTCTTAAACATTCTTTTGGACCAAATAAAACTCTTATTAAGAATCGGGACATCAAAATTTACTTTGTGTAAATTTTTGGTATCTTTCCGATAAAGTTCATTTTTTTAAGGAATAGTGTAAAATGTTGTATTTTAATTCAAAACCACTTTTTAATCTAATTTATTTATATGATTAGATTTTCTTTTGAATTGGTTTTAAAGTGAAATTAGGAAATATTTTTACCATTTAATCCAATAGTGGTGGTTGGAATTAATTTCACTTTGAAATCGGACTTAAACTGGTGTCAATCTTTTGATACTTATTGTTTTATAAAAACACGCTATTTACTCTGACAGCGGGAATTAATTATTAAATTAATTAATGTGACTAATATGTTTTGAATTTTGTAAAACGGACTTCATTTTTGAATTCAGAATATCAAATATAGCTTAGGGTGAATTTTTGGTAATTTTCTGAAAAACTTCAATTTTTGATGAATAGTGAAACCACTAAGTGATAATCAAGCAAACTGATTTTTCAGTTAAATGAAAGTTTACCACTAATGTGTATTGAATTTTGAAAATCCGACATACATGGTTGTCATTAAGAAGTAAAATGTGGTTCAATGAGATTATAATAATTTTTTGGTGAATAGTAACTTATTAAGTTTTTAATCGCGATTAGTGATAATTAGTGTAGTTTAAGGTATAAATAATACTTTAAAAAAAATGAAATGACCTAGACACATGTCACAACCCTATTGGTTGTGTCATGGCCGACCAAGACAAGCCATGGCCTAACTTGGGGACCCCATGGATCCACTTTTGTTGGGAAATAACATAAAATACTTTTTATTTAATGTTAAAGTGAAAATGACACTAACATAGGTATGTTTTACTAAAACAATTTTTAAGTGGGGTTATACAAGTCCAAATTTTGATTATAAATAGTCATTGGAAAGATAAAAAGATTTCCTATATCATAGTATTTTTTTTTTATAATTTTTAGACATTAAAGAAATTAAATTATTTATGACATAATAATGATGCAGCGATGACATCATTATTTGACAATTTAATTAAAATGGAAAGATAATGAAAAATCTACAATATACACATGGACAAAACCAATTGGATGAGTGGATTTCGATGCCTTATCACCTTATCCACGAATTCTACCAATGTGGGACCCTTTAAAACCGAAAAGCATTTTCAAATAAAGTAATATTTCTTTGCTTTCCAAAAGTGCCCCCTCCTCTTCTCTTATAAAAGGCCCCCACCTCCACCTTATTTCACACACATCAAAAGCCTTTGGCTCGGCCAACCCCTGCCCATTTGCTCTCTCCACATCCCTCTCCTCATCCTAGAGGATTTACCTTGGGCAGAATCCTTTCAAAGGAAGACTTTAGGCTCAAATCAAAAAGAGTTACACTTTTAAAGGTAATTGTTTCTCTCATATTCATTTGTTTTATTTTGCTTCTCCAACCCCCTAATCTCTTTTTATTTACTTCTTTTGTAACAACAACAGTATCTTAAATATACTAGGATGTTGTTATAATATTTATTTGAGCTACACTCTCACACAACTACATCAAATGGTTAAAGAACATACGGTTTCCGTGGATGGTGAAATTCTGCCTCCCGAAACGATGATTGTTCAATACTCATTTAACACCTTCAAAGGTGGCCATTATGATGTCACTATTTTTATATATGATATATAGTATGTTTATGTTTTCCTTAAGATTCTGTTTTTTTACATTTTGGTCAAACCTTTATGGTTCCCATTATGGGTAAACACGATATCTTCATTTAAGGAAGCGCGGACTACCGCCCCCTCAAAGTGATTTGATTCGTTAAATACCATATGTGGGACATATAAAGGATGTAACTATGATATTAAATATGATATTATACTGGAATTATAATATACCTTTATATCATTATTATTCCATTCTATAAAATACGAATAGAAATGAAAGTAGCGTTCATGCGTACGTACGGCTTACCGTCTCCATGAACGGTGCATTTCATTTCTTACCTCTAAATGATTATGTAATGTTATAAATGCATGAATGTACTGGATATATATGACATATATTATAACTACAACATGAATACAATTCTTGATATAATAAACATTTGGCCACATGAACAACATGTAATTGTAAGAAGTCCACTTTCGACTTAAGAACCAAATACCGACAAAATGAACATTATTAACTTAAATGATTACATAATGTTCACAACATGTCAATAATTGATATAAAAGGAATAATGAACTTGGAAAAGGTTCTTAAGAAAATAGAAATTAACTCAAGTTTATTATTCTGGACGTTAAAGAACGATCGAGTCAAGTCGGACCCGAGGTAAGGGATCCTGCAACTCTCTTTCTCTTTAAGTACACTCTTTTATGTCATTTCTTTTAAGCTCATCTTTCTGATGATTGGGATGTTATTTTATATTAATCCTACTATAATTTTTATGTTCATGTGATGAGAGACCCTATTCTCTCTCATCAATCCATTTTGGAAGTTTTATGTGGCGCCGTTAGGCTGCCGAGTTCTTGTAAGGGATTTCTCATCTCACTTTTATTCCCATGAGATTTATGCTACATTTGCCACAAATTCCATTGAGTGGTGTAAGTACTTCCCATTATTCTACTCTTTGTGTAATATACTTTCGTTTATGAGTATTTACATCAAAGATCTATTGTCCTTCTCTCATGGGGTGTATGTTTTGAAAGATACCCAAGTCGGTAAGGGAACCTTTCACCCCCCTCTTTTTAAAAGACTTCTTTTATTGGGTCTTTTAATTTACATATTGTTACATTGGGATATGTTCTCATGTATCCTTAATGATGTAAATTTTGTGTCCAAGTGATGAGATACTCTTTTTATCTCTCATCAACTCATTTTGATGTGACGCCGTTAGGCTGTCAAGGGAACTTCTTAACCCAATTTCGATTTCTTTGGGTTCGACATGTAGTCATTGAATATGTCATCCATTCAATATGTGTGAATGACATTTTATTGTTTTACACTTAATATCCACTTATATTGGGTGTATTTATATTCTTCACACATATTTTTGAGATTGATTTGTCCTTAATTTAAGGATACCTTCTTTATAAGGGATTTCATCACATTTGACATTTCTATTGAGGGCTCATTGTTGTTATGCACCAATTCACTCTTATATGGTGTATATACTGTCCTTTGGAGTATTATATCATGAATCCTTTTATTCTCATGATATTATAAAATTCTGACTAAATGTTATTCCTCGATTATTGTATTCAAGTGTCTCTAATTTTGGTAAAACCCCTTTAACCAAAATATCATTTTAAATGTTTTAATTATTTGTTCTTATTAATATCCATGTTTTCAAAATGGTTTTAAGGATTTATTTATATGGATATTAATGGTTTAAAATGTTAAAAGCTTCAAGGTGGTATGGGACACTTTGATTCAAAAATCTCTTTATTAAATGTTTTAAATGGTTTTGGAAATGGTTTCTTTTTGAATGGATTCATTATTTCAATATCCTAAAATTTTATATTGTGATTGAAATGTGGAAATGTTATGTTTCCTTATTCATGTTTATGTGATACGATTATGTTATGGTTCTTGGGCATTGTTATGAAGAACGGGTGGTTCCGTGATAAACTAAGGGCGGGTGAGCCCGATATAGCTCTCCAATGCATTGGGTAACGCGAAGGAGTGAAACGTTAAGGTTTCTCCGAAGAGATTTTAGGGAATATACTGTGATGGGTATTCCAAACGTAACCAAGAGGGTTACTCCCTACGTAAGAATGTTATGAATGCCTCAAGTTACCTTTATGTCTTATGATTTCTATGATTTATTCATGTTTTGAGGAGTTAGGATAAAGTGCCTATGTTTTATGGGTAAATTATGATTTCATCTTTATGTATACATGAACTCATGTTTCCTTTCCATATTTTTATAACTCTTACTGAGCTTTTTATGCTCATCCCAAGTTTTTGAAATGTTTTTCACAGGTCAAGGGAAAGGTACATGATGTGATGATAGTGTCAAGGATGTTTCAAGAAAGAATCCGTGTTATATTTTAAATATGTTTCCGCTGATGGGAAGAATGAATACTCTCTTTTATGTAACCACTTTGTTTAAATGTGGAATGTAATTCAAGTTTCATGATCTAATTCTCTAAAACTCTAAACCTGAAAAGATCCTCAATGGGTAATCTTGTAATAACTCAAGATTAAGTAAGGTTCAAGGCTGGGGCCTTATAGTTGGTATCAAAGGTCGGTTTAGATAACTTTAGAGGTTAGGGTATTCCTTAAGCATAAGTGACATTACCATAATGGTTAGGATTTAAGAAAGAGTCCTAGTTTTAGATAAAGTGAATGAGTGAGTGTATCTTAGTGTTTATCTTCCTCATTAGTACATAATGGTTTTGTTGATATACTCACACTGACCTTTTTGGTTTTAGTAAATGGCTGGATCTAGCAGGCACCAAAGTAACAGTGGATGTGAAGGAAACTTTGATAGTTCTTTGAGCAAGCAACTGAATGATATGGGAGCTGCAATGAGATCTCTTCTGATTATCCTCAACCAACTATCTGGAGTCATGATTGACCACCTAAACCTTGGAGTTTTCTCTAAGGCATCATATATGCAAGAAACAAATCCCTACGGAAGTGCAGGTAATAATCATAAAGGTATGTGTGTTCAAAAACCTATGTGTCAGAGATGTGGAAAGAAACACCTAGGAAAATGTTTCAAAGGGACAGAAATATGCTATAGATGTGGAAATGAAGGTCATAAAGCAAGAACCTGCAATGGAAAAAGGAAGCATCCCGTTGACTCGAGGAAAGGGAAAGAAGTTCTTTCTGAGGGATCAATTGAATGTTTTAAATGTGGTATGCATGGTCATTATGCAAACACATGTTCTATGAAGAAGTATCGTGAATGGGGTCACCAAGAGCGTACAAATGTTCGTCTACCAATACCTAATGCCATTCCTATTGAGGATGAAGGAACTGACAATGACCAATCAAAGGTATGTACTATTTCATGACTGTTGTTTTCCTATTTTGAAATCTTAGGATATGATTCATGATTTTGTTTGTAGGAAAGAGGTATTTCGGAATAGGTTGGAAAGGAATGGATAATGGATCATGAAGAATGTTGAATGAGTAAGATGTCAACATATAAGGGCTTCAAGAGTTATGGTGAAATTCTTAAGAGTATTATGTCTCTTTTGATGATGGGGTTACATTAGAAGACTTTTTATATTATGTGTAACCCTGATGATTAATATAGGCAAATTTTATCCAAGGAATAGTTACCTTTTCTTTTGTGGACATAGTTATAAAGAACCACTTGGGTTTATATGATCCTTACTTTTGAGGTAATTATGGGTTACTAAAGGTTATGATTGAAGTGGAGGGCATGAGATGAAATTGAGGTTAAAATGTGTTATGATTATTTTGAAGATTTTATCTCGTTTTGGGGAATGTTTTAAGAATTATATAGTTTTGGAAAAAGGACAACACGCAGACCGTGTGACATCCCGTCGCGTCGGACAAAGCTGCGGGAATCGAACCCACAACCAAAGTGCGACTGGTATTTATCGCCTACCACTGGACTACGTGAAGTCCCTGGTTAGTTTGACTGATTCTTTTGGTTATATGATTTTATGAATTAAGAGTAAGTTGATTTTGGGTTATTTATTAAAATGATTACCCTATCATGGAGGATATGTGATTGGGATAATTACTTTTCAATGCGTGACTTTAGGAGCAACTGATGTTGTTTGGAGATAAATGTTACGATTTAACTTGGAAGACTATGTGACTAAATCTTTCAAATATTTGGGTTTCGATCTTATATTGGTTTACTTTGAAGAATTTTATGGACAAATTGTTTATCGAATGATCCTTGTTGAACATTGGGTTTTGTTTGACAAATTTTGGATGTTAAGAATAGATTTTATTTTTATAAAGGGTTATCCTTTTCTGGATTATCCGATCTTGTACTAGCCTTTTTGGTTTTGTTTTTGGATAAAGTCTAAAGACATGGGAAGTATATAGCTCTCTTTTGTGGATTAGGTGATTCTCTAGAAGTTGATTATGGTACTCTGAATGCGAACAAGTCTCCCTAAATACTCGTCTTTTGAAAAAAATATGAGTTTGATTAAGGAATCTAGTAAAAGTTGAAGGTCAACATGATAAGTGATTATGTTTCCTTATGAATAAAATTCCTCAATAAAAAGTAACTTAAAACAAAAATGTTGTCTATTAACTTTTCCTACTAGGGAATCGAATACCGTTTAACCCATCACAAGTTTGTGATTTTCTCGTGGTTAACTTTCTCCTAAACATGTTTTCTAACACTCTCCATCAGAACATGACCCTTTGTTTTTTTCCTCCATGTCCATATTTTCATACTTGGAGTCCTAGTATGGGTTAACTCGGGTGACCTTTGTACTTATCTTTCTTTATTTTAAAGTGATTGTTTTACCGACTCTTGTTCCGATGTGGGACTTTCAAGGATGTTTCCAAGCGCAATTTTAAAATTGCGAGGACGCAATTCCCAAAAGGGGGGAAGGATGTAACACCCCAGGTAAATAAAGAATATGACATTTTCATATTTATCCATATTTGTGAATAAAATATTAATATGACTTTAAAAGGGGACTCTATGCTCGATGGCGTACCCAACACGCAACAACGAGTTTCTTGGGAATCTTACGTTGCACTCTAATAATAAAATAATATTATTTTAAATGGTAGTTAACATGTAGCCGTTGTATTGGCGGGAATGGATAGAAATAACTAAAATATGATTTCATATGTTTTTAATTGTTTTTACATTTATCCAATAAAGAATAGAGGCTTAAAATACGGAAAGAATTCAATTTTAGGCGTATATGCCCTAGTTTTCACTAAAGGTTCACTTATCACCTTTTGATGTTGAACCATCATTAAATATAGTTTTGTTCACTCTTAAACATTCTTTTGGACCAAATAAAACTCTTATTAAGAATCGGGACATCAAAATTTACTTTGTGTAAATTTTTGGTATCTTTCCGATAAAGTTCATTTTTTTAAGGAATAGTGTAAAATGTTGTATTTTAATTCAAAACCACTTTTTAATCTAATTTATTTATATGATTAGATTTTCTTTTGAATTGGTTTTAAAGTGAAATTAGGAAATATTTTTACCATTTAATCCAATAGTGGTGGTTGGAATTAATTTCACTTTGAAATCGGACTTAAACTGGTGTCAATCTTTTGATACTTATTGTTTTATAAAAACACGCTATTTACTCTGACAGCGGGAATTAATTATTAAATTAATTAATGTGACTAATATGTTTTGAATTTTGTAAAACGGACTTCATTTTTGAATTCAGAATATCAAATATAGCTTAGGGTGAATTTTTGGTAATTTTCTGAAAAACTTCAATTTTTGATGAATAGTGAAACCACTAAGTGATAATCAAGCAAACTGATTTTTCAGTTAAATGAAAGTTTACCACTAATGTGTATTGAATTTTGAAAATCCGACATACATGGTTGTCATTAAGAAGTAAAATGTGGTTCAATGAGATTATAATAATTTTTTGGTGAATAGTAACTTATTAAGTTTTTAATCGCGATTAGTGATAATTAGTGTAGTTTAAGGTATAAATAATACTTTAAAAAAAATGAAATGACCTAGACACATGTCACAACCCTATTGGTTGTGTCATGGCCGACCAAGACAAGCCATGGCCTAACTTGGGGACCCCATGGATCCACTTTTGTTGGGAAATAACATAAAATACTTTTTATTTAATGTTAAAGTGAAAATGACACTAACATAGTATGTTTTACTAAAACAATTTTTAAGTGGGGTTATACAAGTCCAAATTTTGATTATAAATAGTCATTGGAAAGATAAAAAGATTTCCTATATCATAGTATTTTTTTTTATAATTTTTAGACATTAAAGAAATTAAATTATTTATGACATAATAATGATGCAGCGATGACATCATTATTTGACAATTTAATTAAAATGGAAAGATAATGAAAAATCTACAATATACACATGGACAAAACCAATTGGATGAGTGGATTTCGATGCCTTATCACCTTATCCACGAATTCTACCAATGTGGGACCCTTTAAAACCGAAAAGCATTTTCAAATAAAGTAATATTTCTTTGCTTTCCAAAAGTGCCCCTCCTCTTCTCTTATAAAAGGCCCCCACCTCCACCTTATTTCACACACATCAAAAGCCTTTGGCTCGGCCAACCCCTGCCCATTTGCTCTCTCCACATCCCTCTCCTCATCCTAGAGGATTTACCTTGGGCAGAATCCTTTCAAAGGAAGACTTTAGGCTCAAATCAAAAAGAGTTACACTTTTAAAGGTAATTGTTTCTCTCATATTCATTTGTTTTATTTTGCTTCTCCAACCCCCTAATCTCTTTTTATTTACTTCTTTTGTAACAACAACAGTATCTTAAATATACTAGGATGTTGTTATAATATTTATTTGAGCTACACTCTCACACAACTACATCAAATGGTTAAAGAACATACGGTTTCCGTGGATGGTGAAATTCTGCCTCCCGAAACGATGATTGTTCAATACTCATTTAACACCTTCAAAGGTGGCCATTATGATGTCACTATTTTTATATATGATATATAGTATGTTTATGTTTTCCTTAAGATTCTGTTTTTTTACATTTTGGTCAAACCTTTATGGTTCCCATTATGGGTAAACACGATATCTTCATTTAAGGAAGCGCGGACTACCGCCCCCTCAAAGTGATTTGATTCGTTAAATACCATATGTGGGACATATAAAGGATGTAACTATGATATTAAATATGATATTATACTGGAATTATAATATACCTTTATATCATTATTATTCCATTCTATAAAATACGAATAGAAATGAAAGTAGCGTTCATGCGTACGTACGGCTTACCGTCTCCATGAACGGTGCATTTCATTTCTTACCTCTAAATGATTATGTAATGTTATAAATGCATGAATGTACTGGATATATATGACATATATTATAACTACAACATGAATACAATTCTGGATATAATAAACATTTGGCCACATGAACAACATGTAATTGTAAGAAGTCCACTTTCGACTTAAGAACCAAATACCGACAAAATGAACATTATTAACTTAAATGATTACATAATGTTCACAACATGTCAATAATTGATATAAAAGGAATAATGAACTTGGAAAAGGTTCTTAAGAAAATAGAAATTAACTCAAGTTTATTATTCAGGACGTTAAAGAACGATCGAGTCAAGTCGGACCCGAGGTAAGGGATCCTGCAACTCTCTTTCTCTTTAAGTACACTCTTTTATGTCATTTCTTTTAAGCTCATCTTTCTGATTATTGGGATGTTATTTTATATTAATCCTACTATAATTTTTATGTTCATGTGATGAGAGACCCTATTCTCTCTCATCAATCCATTTTGGAAGTTTTATGTGGCGCCGTTAGGCTGCCGAGTTCTCGTAAGGGATTTCTCATCTCACTTTTATTCCCATGAGATTTATGCTACATTTGCCACAAATTCCATTGAGTGGTGTAAGTACTTCCCATTATTCTACTCTTTGTGTAATATACTTTCGTTTATGAGTATTTACATCAAAGATCTATTGTCCTTCTCTCATGGGGTGTATGTTTTGAAAGATACCCAAGTCGGTAAGGGAACCTTTCACCCCCCTCTTTTTAAAAGACTTCTTTTATTGGGTCTTTTAATTTACATATTGTTACATTGGGATATGTTCTCATGTATCCTTAATGATGTAAATTTTGTGTCCAAGTGATGAGATACTCTTTTTATCTCTCATCAACTCATTTTGATGTGACGCCGTTAGGCTGTCAAGGGAACTTCTTAACCCAATTTCGATTTCTTTGGGTTCGACATGTAGTCATTGAATATGTCATCCATTCAATATGTGTGAATGACATTTTATTGTTTTACACTTAATATCCACTTATATTGGGTGTATTTATATTCTTCACACATATTTTTGAGATTGATTTGTCCTTAATTTAAGGATACCTTCTTTATAAGGGATTTCATCACATTTGACATTTCTATTGAGGGCTCATTGTTGTTATGCACCAATTCACTCTTATATGGTGTATATACTGTCCTTTGGAGTATTATATCATGAATCCTTTTATTCTCATGATATTATAAAATTCTGACTAAATGTTATTCCTCGATTATTGTATTCAAGTGTCTCTAATTTTGGTAAAACCCCTTTAACCAAAATATCATTTTAAATGTTTTAATTATTTGTTCTTATTAATATCCATGTTTTCAAAATGGTTTTAAGGATTTATTTATATGGATATTAATGGTTTAAAATGTTAAAAGCTTCAAGGTGGTATGGGACACTTTGATTCAAAAATCTCTTTATTAAATGGTTTAAATGGTTTTGGAAATGGTTTCTTTTTGAATGGATTCATTATTTCAATATCCTAAAATTTTATATTGTGATTGAAATGTGGAAATGTTATGTTTCCTTATTCATGTTTATGTGATACGATTATGTTATGGTTCTTGGGCATTGTTATGAAGAACGGGTGGTTCCGTGATAAACTAAGGGCGGGTGAGCCCGATATAGCTCTCCAATGCATTGGGTAACGCGAAGGAGTGAAACGTTAAGGTTTCTCCGAAGAGATTTTAGGGAATATACTGTGATGGGTATTCCAAACGTAACCAAGAGGGTTACTCCCTACGTAAGAATGTTATGAATGCCTCAAGTTACCTTTATGTCTTATGATTTCTATGATTTATTCATGTTTTGAGGAGTTAGGATAAAGTGCCTATGTTTTATGGGTAAATTATGATTTCATCTTTATGTATACATGAACTCATGTTTCCTTTCCATATTTTTATAACTCTTACTGAGCTTTTTATGCTCATCCCAAGTTTTTGAAATGTTTTTCACAGGTCAAGGGAAAGGTACATGATGTGATGATAGTGTCAAGGATGTTTCAAGAAAGAATCTGTGTTATATTTTAAATATGTTTCCGCTGATGGGAAGAATGAATACTCTCTTTTATGTAACCACTTTGTTTAAATGTGGAATGTAATTCAAGTTTCATGATCTAATTCTCTAAAACTCTAAACCTGAAAAGATCCTCAATGGGTAATCTTGTAATAACTCAAGATTAAGTAAGGTTCAAGGCTGGGGCCTTATAATTAATCCCCAACTCCCCTAATATGGCCCTCCTTTTTAGGAGTAAGTCTCAGTCATAATCTTGGGTTTCCTTTTCTGGAGTAAACCCCAAGTCCCTTAATTTCTCTTAACCAGTCCTAAATTACGTTTGATATGGGGTTCCTTCTCAGGATTAAAACCCAATTATCAATCCTCTTCTAATTTGGGTTTCCTTTTCAGGAATAAGTCCCAAGTTAGAGTATTCAAATCTCCATAAAGCACATATACCTTTATGGACCCTATTCCTAGATTTTCTCTCTAAAAGTAAATCATAAACCTTCATCTATTTGGGCAGTCATACATACATAAGCCCCAAACAATTTCTTGTGATTGCATCTTTCATGGCACAATTGTCTAATTTTTACCAATACCTCTTGTTTCTCACACCGAGCCTGACTCACGTGAGCTTAGAGTGTATAAGTAATTATGACATTCTTCTTTGAGCCATCAATCATAAACATCATATTCCATTAATCGAACTACGTGGGTTCTGATTCTTTTTCCAAAACAAAGGATACGTAGGTAGCCCATTTATGGGTTCGATCCCAACTTTGAAATAATCCATGTCCTTCTGAATGGCGATAAACTTCAAGTGCCCCACTGAGTGGCTTTAAAACCATCCTGGTCATCATAATGACCAAGAGACTTTTATATAAATGTTTTGAAGGATACCATTGACTAAGAATCTCTAAACAGATATAGATGATTCTCTATTGATGAAGAACCTCGAATACATAAAAAAGATTCTCTAAATTTCTTGCATATTTAATCATTGATTGTTAAAAATAAAGGAAATCTCATTTTATACTTGGTAATGTAATAAGGATTCACGAACATAACTTAAATCTATAAAGAGAGTCCCGGAGTAGACAGTAATTCCCCTCAAAAAGGTGTGACGAGTCCAACCTACCATCCTCTCGACCAATGCAAATACCTAAAACCTCATTATTCCACAAACTAATGAGCGCATACCTTTGGAAAGTAGGTCCAAACGGATGTGGAATCATTGGATGTTTCCGGTTCTACGAACAAACCCGCTAGAAACCGATCGGGACGTTTGAATCTCCCGTCCAGGAGGTCATCCCCGAAATCCGTGCGAAACATAGTCATATTAATATTATTGTAATTTCATCATTAAACCTAAACCATTACCAAGTTTCATCCTAATAATTGTAAATAATCATTACCAATCCCCTAATATAAATTTCCTCATTTCAAAAATGATCGTAATAATATGAAGCACAATTAAAGTTTGGGATTTTTTATTATCTTCTTATTATTATTATTTATCTCATATTATTTCTATGTGATGTGTTTATATTATAAATTAATTAATTATATGTGTTGTAATTAATTTATTTTGATCTATAAATCTTTATTTTAATTTTAGTTATCTTTAAAGTGTATAAAATTGAAGAACCCATTAACATGGAGGAATTATTAAAGCCTTTTTAATTATTATATTTGTTGCCAACCAATCCATTGAAGTGATTTCGTGGTGATTTATAGTGTTTGGGATGTTTCTAATGTTTTTGGAAGTGGTTTTGAACTTAAGTGATGATTTAATATTTTTTTACTTCAATCACAATTTGGCTAAGTCTGGACTACATAATGATGATTCCTTGTCCTTCATAACCATCATCTTATTTCTATATAAGTATCATATATATTATTTATCCATAAATTGTAATCTATGTAAACATGATATGAATATTACAAGCATAAATTAGTCTATGTAAATATCAAATATATATAGTCATCAAACTAGGTGATGTAAGAGATATTCTTCAATGATAAAAACATAACATTTAAAATGTGATTCAAAAAATATGAATAATTTTTTATCCCCACATCATGAGGATAATAATTTTCAACTACTATAGAAGAATGAAGTAGATATCAATGAATCTGAAATTTATTTATTTTATTCCCATGAATAATATAGGTTTTTATTGGGATAATTGTTTTACGATATTTGTGGTCATAATCACTTGAAAACGTTATAGTGATTGATGATGATTTATTTTTTATTATATAAAAAATATTTAATTATGGTTTGAAAAACAAGTTGAGTTGTGTGAGTATATGGTTTTTGGGTCTTAGACAATCAAAAATAAAATATTCATTTTTTTAGTCATGTAGAGTTTGAATGAGATATAGAAGTTTAAAGCTAATTATTTGGGAAAAAAATGAGTAGAAATGTAGTTTTGGAAAATAATAGATGCAAAGTAGATGCACATTATGTATTTGGTGATAAATCCATGAAAAATCATGGGGAGCCAAAAATAACATTTCAACAATTATGCTTTTAGCTGGGGGACATAAAAGTATTCTAAACATAATATTTTTGAATATTGAGAATGAAAGGAGTAATAAAATGATATTAGTTAAAGAGACATATAAACATTAACATTGTTGAAAATTTTAGAGATGTAAAAAGATAAAACATTGAATATTATTGTCATATATAGGGGAATTAAATGAGATTTTGTGTCAAAAAAATTAAAAAATATAGTTCCTAGCTCTAAGGTTGTGTATGATATGTAATAAATGTGTACCCATGTAATGTCCCAAACATTTATAAATGAAATTCCATTTTGTAATGAAAAATTATTTATTAAGAAATGGTTTTATAAAAAATTCATCCACTACTTTGGTTATTTTGGACAATTATATAATCTTTAAAATGTAAAATTCCATTATGAATCATAACCATTGATAGTATAACCATCATATAGTGATTCTAGGATTACTATATATATTTGGGCACGATAAATCCAACTAAATTAGACAACATAAGTTATGGCCTCACCCATTAGTATCATATCGTATGAATCCCATTTATCAAAGATTCTAAGGTAGATATTTTCACTGGGATTTCCTCTTGATAAATCCCAAGATGAGATAAAATATCTAAATAATTAGTGAAACAATTTATAGGATAAGTTTAACCTCATTGAAATAATGGCTCAAAGCATGTATGTTTAACCACCCCAACAAATTCCCACCCTCACACACATTACCCTTAGAGAATTCATTGATGTAGTGAAGGGTTATCCATCTTGACCCTAAGAGTATGAATTTTTATATTTTTCTTTTTAACAAAAAATTATTATATTTATTCATTTTTATTATTAATTTTTAAATAATTAGATAGTTAGATTGATAAAAATAAGATTTTTATATGATGAAACACAAGTTGTATTTTGGGAAATATATAGTTTCAATCAAGATATCTTTTTATGAATTTAATATTTTTGGAAATAAATTATAATTTAATATTATTATTAAATAACAATTATAAATTATAAGATAATTTTACAAATAAAAGGTAATTTTTAAAATAGTCAGAAAATTGTTAGACTAAAACTTACCTTTTTTTTATCAAAACACTTTTGAGAAAAAAGTGAAAAACCACAAGTCCCATACTATACATCCATATGAAGTAAATATCATTCTGTGTAAATGATACTATTTCTAGAATTATTTTGATGAAATAAATGCCATTTTTTGAATAATCATGTCAATATTATCCAATAGTTATTTATTTATAATTTTTTGAGATAGTCAAATTTTCATGAAAAATGTTATTTAATATAAAAATATGGTATGCATTATGAAATAATAGTAACCCAAAAGTGATGTAATATATTATCTAAATGGTGTCCATGAAAAAATATAAATTTCACCTTTAGAATAATTTTTTGAGGTAATTTTATTATTTTTATAACCTATTTATGATTCCTCAAAAACATATATTATAATTTGAGGTTTTAAAATTAATTCATTCTAAACAAAAGTCACATCCACATCACCAAGGGTATTATTTTAATAATTTAGATGATTAAAAATGTTAAATAATTAAAAACACCCCATTTTATTAGAAAAATGGTCATTAATCATGTGATTATTTATGGTTTGAATTACTATATCATATAGAGTCCAAAACCTATGTTTCGAAATTAATAAAGATTTATCATTCCATATGCTATATAAACCAACCCAAAATTTCATTACTTCTCACTATAAAACCATAGATAAAAAAATTACTATGTCTTTTCCTCTATATATTTCTCCTATAGTTCCCCCGTGCTCTTAAAAATCTCTAACCAAGATTTTAGAATCATATTCTCAAGGTCAGGGATCCTCTCCTTCTTCTCATTATTCAAGAACATCCTTTTTATTATGCCCATTAATTTATATTTTTCATATGAGATTATGTTATTATATATCCCTTATACTAGTCTCATTATTTCTATATTATAAGTCACCCATTTCACTCTCATTAATTCCTTATATGATTCTTTACATTCCATTATTATGCTGACAAAATTATCTTATGATTTTTCATGCAAAAAAATTTTGTATTGAATAACCATCCCCATTTCCACTCATGGTATTCACCTGGATGTAAATATACCTCATTTATTATGGAATTATATGTATGTATCTCAAAAACCTAAATTATTGGATTAAAAGTAATGAAAAAACCCTTATTTATTATGATCAATGTGTCACACTTATGTATGTACTTGATATGAAATCGGCAGGTGGTCCTAGAATTATATAGCCCTCTAATGTATTTTTTAATTTTTTTTAATCACATGATATTCCATGAATTTTTTATGAAAGGTTATCCTAATTATGCTATGTTATTTTTTATTATAAATTATCCTTGATTTATGTTTATTATGTCATGTTTTATATTGTTTACAAATTTCTATGCTTCTATTATGTAATCATGTTATATAACGACGCATTTATCAACATTATGATTATCACAAATCTTATGTTACATTGATATAACTCTTATTTCACATGTACTAATTTACCATATGCTATGATTTTAGTAATACATTATTGGTCTTTATGTCTCACCCATTTCTTATATAAGTACCTAGGTTATTCCATACACTTTTAGAAGAATGAATGGAATTTTTGGATCATGTTATGGATGTTTTTAATAAAGTAATTATATTTATGTTTCATGTTGTTATGATATATACCTAATTTCCCATAGATTCTAGGATTCATGGTCTATTGGTATTTTTTTATGTGTGAGTTATTCCCAAGAAAATGCATAATTGTCTGGATATAAAAGTTGATATGACTCTAGAATAGAGCTACCTAGGGGTAATAAACATGAAAAAGGTTCATTGACCTAGACTCAATCATCAACCAATTGATAACAACGAGCCCTGATTTACACCTAGTTTGACACTCTATGGGAATATTCTTTGGAAAATTCACAAGTTATTTATGAACCATTATGAAGGGACCAAAAAATCCCATGATATTTTATATTTAGAAATAGATCATGGATAACTTATAATAAAACCAATAAGTTCATAAGTTAAAGAGTATATGTTATTTATTATTTATCCCATTAATTTTCCTAGTTTCACATTTATGTTTTTAGTAGTTTTAAAATTATTATCAAAAATCTATTTTGGATGTGATAAATGATTAGAAATAGAATCAAAATGTGAAAGGTGGTCTTATCATCTATTCATGAACATTACAAGTCTTATGTGACTATGGTTTTATGCATTATTTAATATCATGATTGTTTAGTACAACTATTCAAGAACCGCCTCCAAACATGGAAGTCGAGTTCTTGGTAAAGACATAAAATGGAGAAATTGTTGCATCCCAAGAATAAAACTCTTCCCATATGAAAATTTATGGGTTGAAATTAAAATAAAACCATATGATATTTTTTAGAGGAATTTGATGCAATTATGTGAATAGATTGGATTTTTTTATATAGAGCCAACATAAATTTCCAAGATAAGGAAATCATTCTTCATATATTGAATCATCCTCTGATTCTATATAAGTGCAAGGAGGAGGATGAATATTCTTTGGTACCAAAATATCAATAATGGATATTATTTTCATGAAAGGAAGCATATCTAGCTCAAATGATTAAGAATAGAGAAAATATCATCTTAGATCACATTCCAAATGAAAGGGAATTCGTTGATGTATTTCATGAACCAAATTTGGGTCTTCCTTCTATCCATGATATTGAGTTCTTAATCAAGACCATACCAAAATCTTTTCCAATATCCAACAATCCATATATAATTGTAGTTTTAACATGAGGTGTTAAAGAAACAATTTTAATATAATATTAATAAATGGTTTATATACCTATGTGCCTCACTATAGAGTGCATGAGTCTTTTTTTTCAAGAAAAAAGGATGGGTTAATGTGCCTATAAATTCATTATAAAAGTATTCATAAGATCATGATAAAGAACAACTATCATCTACAATTAATTGATTACTTATTTGATAAACTATGTGTATCTTGATACTTATATATGTTGGATATTAATTCAAGATATTATCAAGAACAGTTTGAGGAGGATATCCCCATTACTACATTTCATATAAGTTACACGCACTATGAGTTCATAATAATTTCATTTAGGCTTAATAATTTTCTATAAATATTCATGGACTTGAAAATTATAATTTTTATGCATTACCTTAATAAATGTTTTGTAGTAATAATGAGTTTTTGATAGAGAAAGTGACCTACTTGGGGAATGTTATACAAAAAAAGGGATATTTGTTGATATTTAAAAAACTAATGTAATTAAAGGATGGAAAAGAGAAAAATATGTGATGGAAATCCATAGTTTTTATGGATTACCTGGGTACTATCGTAGATTTGTGAGAAACGTTTCATTATTTTCATACCCACTAACCCTGGTAACATGGAAGGGTGTTAAATTTTTCTAGAATTATGAATGTGTAGAGATCATTAAAGAGTTGAAGAATATGCTAATAACTATAGTTCTGCTCACATTACCCATC
Organism: Viscum album; assembly: GCA_963277665.1. Classification (NCBI taxonomy): domain Eukaryota; kingdom Viridiplantae; phylum Streptophyta; class Magnoliopsida; order Santalales; family Viscaceae; genus Viscum; species Viscum album. The sequence continues at coordinate 38,399,055 of OY728129.1, read as the reverse complement.
ATTGGGGAAGGATTTGTGATCTACAATGATGCATCCAAAAAGGTATTAGGGTTTTTTCTCATGCATGGTGAAAAAGTACTAGCCAATGTCTTCCACTAATTAAATATCAATAAGAAGAACTACCCAATGCATGATCTAGGTTTGGATACATTGATATATTCTCTAAATATCTTGCAACATTATTTCTATACGGAGAATTGTGGCCTATACACGTACCATAAAAGCCTCAAATATTTATTCACGTAAAAGGATCTTAATATGTTCCAATATATGTGGTTAGAGATGGTCAAGGATTATGATTGTTCAATACATTACCATAATAAGAAAAAAAACAAAATAGTTAATGCTCTGAGTAGAAAGGTTTTTATAACCCTATACATGATAAGGATTAAAAGGGATCCAACCTTCTTGGACATATAAATGATATACATGGAAATATTAAATGATATTTATCTTACCTTTCTAAAATAACTATTCAACCATCTATTCATGAGAGGATCAAGGAGGCCAAGAAAGATGATGAGATATTATATAAAAAGGTAGTGAATATTACAGAGTTCAACTTTGTTTAAGATGGATATATAAGGTTTGGAACTCACATATGTGTCCTATCAAAACTAGAATTGAATGGGGAACTTCAAGATTATGTTTATATCGTATCCTTCTCTATTCATCCATGAGTAACTAATATGTATAAATATTTGAAGAAATAACTCTCTAGGGTCAACATGAGGAGTGAGATTGTAGAGTTTGCATCAGAATGGTTATTATGAAAACAAGTCAAAGTGGAATGACATATGTCTAAGGGTATGATTCAACCATTAACCATAATAGTATATGAATGGGAAAACATAACCATAGATTTCATAATAGAAATACCTAGGACCCCTAAAGGGAATAACACAATCTTGGTGTTAGTAGATCTCCTTACCAATTAATCTCATTTCACTTCTATCAAGAAATATTTTAGTCTTGACTAACTCACCAAGATATACTTAATGGTAGTGGTAAGATAGCATGGAGTTCAACAATATATTGTATTATGCCGAGATCCTATGTTTACCTTATGGTTTTGGAGAATACTTCAGCAAGAATTGGATACAAAACTGAGATTCAACACTACGTATCACCCTCATATGGATGGTTAGTCTAAAATAACCATTTAGTCTCTATATGATATGCTGAGATTTGTTCTATGGATTTCCATGTATATTGGGGTCAACACTGTAATACCAAGATATTATAAAAGAGTAACATAATGTTGGATAGTGTATATGACACAAAACAACAAGATTATAAGAGAATGTAACACCCTGATACTTTATGATATATTTATTTTTAAATAAATTTATTTTCTTTGATAACTTACGATGCACACAACATTGATTTTAAGAAAAATGTGATATTTTAAAAAAATATTATTATTTAAACAAGGTCATTATACCATAGATTTCAAGTTGGACGGTATGAATAAGATTAACTAAATTATGAAAATTATATGGTTTACACATGTATAAAATTAATGAAATTATTATATATTTATTGGAAATAAAAAACTTATTTTAATGAAAAAGGAAATGTCTTTTGAAAATATGTATTTTTATAAAAAGTGGTTTTATCGTGCTTTGAAAAAAGAAATATTAAATTAATTTTAACTACTCTTACAAAATTTATTTTAAAAAATTAATTCATTTTATAATTCATAATATCAAAAAAATTTAGGGTAAATTATTGCTATTTTTTGAAAAGTTTGTTTTTTGTCGAATAGTGAAAAAATACCAATTTTTATTAAAAAAATATCCTTTTATTTAAATAATTTACAATCCGTATTTTATTTTAATGTGTTTTGAAAAGTAAAATTACTAAAATTATAAATTATTTTATCCAAATTAGGTCATTATATTCAATTTCATAATAAATTTTGATATGAAAACTTTTTAAAATTTTGAAAGTTTTTCTTTTGGAAAATTGTATTCTTGATACTTATACATGTTTAATTTTAAAATAAATTATGAGACCTATGTGATTTTAATTTGTAAAAATGTATTAAAAATACAGAATAATTATAAGTTATATTATAAAATAATATCGACTTAGTTTCATACCATAATAAATAGTGAAACTAGTAAAAATTGTTTATCGTGGTTTAGGTAAAAACGGGTTACTAGGGGGTAAAACTTAAAATATAATAGTTAAAAATGAAACAAAACTTTTCTAATTAAAATTTTATGGTAATATTTAGACACTATCTTATAAGGTTAAAAATGGTCCATTTTTTGTCTTTTTTCATGAGAAATCATGTGTTTAATTCTTTCTTTTAAAAAATACCAATTGTATCCTCTCCCCCACTTATAAAAGGCCTCTCACTCACCTATACATTCCAAGAATCCAAAACAATTTGTTTCAGATAGTACAAGACCAAATCACTTCCTTTATTTCTTAACCTTGTTCCATAATAATTGTTTTTTTCATAAATCCAACCTATGAATGATTTTGGTTCAAACAAAATTAAGTAGTCTGAAGAAAAGGTAACATCTTTAACCAATATTTTCTTTTATTTTTTCTTCCACCTCCGAAAAATATTATTAACATTATTATATAATATACTTATTATATTTCTTATAAATGGATGTTTCTATATTAATGTAATGACTAAAAATTTTCTCCTCCAACCTTAAATAGGAAACAAAAACGTTGATCATATGTATAGCGGACTATCACCTCGTGAACAAACATAATTCTCCTTCTATCACTACTTCTCATGGATGGATATAATTATGTATTTAATGTCTATGTATGATATTTATGATATAATTATACAATTTTAATTTCAATAAAACAAATAACCTCTTACTTTTCATTCTATAGAGAATACAATAACGTCACTTGTGTGTACGGAGGACTACTGCCTCCTGAACCGATATGATACATTTTTCATTAAATTTTTACCTGTATAAAATATAAAGGATAAATTTAATTATTATATTTGATATATTTGAAATGATTTTTATTCTATAAAATTAATACATAATTCACTTCTTTACCCTTTCACCCATTAATGAAATTATAATGTCACTTGTGTGTATGTATGACTTATCATATCCATGAAGTCATGAGATTCATTCTCCATGTTCAAAATTAAATAATGATTCTAATGATGTATCAAATGAAAAAAATGATATTTATAATATTAATATCATTATGGATATTATGGAACTATAACCTATGTTTAATATCTAAATCTTTTATAATGAAATTTCTTGGAGAAAACAAGGTAATTAACACCTAAAACAATAGTGATAATGTATGATTATTAAACAATGTGTAATAAGATGTTATAGAAGGATCATATATGATATTATAAATAATATTATTGTTTTGGTATAAGTAATTAACATTTTTAAAACCACTATATACAAGGTTATATATTGATCAACTAAAGGGAACCGGTGGGTGATGGGTTTATAAAATCAATTTCTATTTGTTGGATTATACATATACTTCAGTGATTATATTATACAGTGATTATATGTGAAATTAATTTTTATATATTTGTGTTTTATTTACATTTTTATTTGTGTTTATATACATTTTCTTCACATAATTACCCCATTTATTAACTCTAAACTCAATGATATGAACTTTGAAAGGGGTTTGTCTCAAACTTCCTTCTTTAAGACATGTGTTCTTTTATGCACCTTTTTTTGAATGGTGCATATACTGACCCTTTACATACTAAATCATAAATCCTTCCTAAATAATTATATTATAATCTAAATTTTATATAATTCGTTAATGTGATTTTATGATTCAAATGTCACTAAATTGGTAAGGGTTTATGTTTCAATCTTCTTTTAATCGAGATTGTTTATGCTTGAATTTCCATTAAACAATATTATTTGGTCATCGTCTAAAAGAATCCATTTCATTCTTATTCTCAATATTTTATACATAAATATTAAATTTGAATTTTCCATTTTTCATCTCTTTGTTACTTAAACGGATTTAAGAAAAAAAATTAAGAAAACTTGACTTCATTTATCTCTTTGGTCAAAAAATGTTTTCATTAAAAATACATGTTTTCTAAAAAAAATTAAAAAAAAATCACTATGATTGTTTAAAGCCTATTTTAACCTTTATTTTATTTTTAAACAAATTATTAAATAGAATATTCCTATTGTTTTCTGAACAAGGTACTTTTTGACTATTCTTATGAAAATTTGAAAGGAATCTTTTCTCTTTTTAACGCATTTGACAAGAATGTAACTCTTCCCCTATCATAACCACTCAATGTTTTAAATATTCCTTTTTAATTTTAAATTTAAATTTTTTTTGAAAAAAAACATTATTGTTTTATAAAGTTTTAGATTTTAAATAATTTTTTAAAAATAAAATGGATGTTTTCCTCAAGAAATTTTCAAATTGATATTTTAAAATCATTTTCCATTCAAGATGGAATCCTTTGGTGTTACTCAAAGTGGAAATATTATTTTCTTCAAGAATGTTTTTAATATTCTTAAAATAGTTTTCATAAATTATGGTGACCATTTATTTTATGGATTTCTTATAAATTATATGTATATGTTTCTCACATATATACCTATTTATTCTACCTTTTTTTGACAAGGTAATACATGCATTATGATCTTTTCTAAAATGCCTTAATTAGGAAATTTCCTTTTAATATGATGTGAATAAATATTATTCATAACATTTTCTTTCCCTAGGTAATTCTTATATTGTTCTATATGATTGATTTATTTTATATAAAATAAATATTTCATGAACATGTTATGATGGGTGTGACTAGAAAGTTCTCAAATGCATTGGGTAATGTTGTAGTCTCATGAGACGTTAAGTATGGGAATGAGGACTAAACCTAATACATTATGGGTGTTTTTCCTTCATGTGATATTATCTAGGATGTTATATTTGAATCATTTTTTTGTCATGTTATATGTTTCTTCGACGTCTATTATTCCACCATGATCGTATAATACCATGTTATATATGTTATGATTCCATGTGATTACTCATGAGCCTTATATTTTTGATGTCATGTTATACATTTGACTCACATATTTTGTTTCTTTATCATGTTTGTTTCACTGATGGGATGTTTGGATCATCCCTTTTTCTATGTATTCCCCAGGTTATCCCATACAGTTTAGGAGCTCTAAAGTATTAAGAACCTATTTATAGAGAGCATAATAAAAATTTCTATTTTTAGTCTCACTTTGATGTATTATGATCCTAGTCTTTTAAAGAGACCAGGTTTTTATGATCCTTGTGTAATATTAATGGATATTTATATTTATGAACCCATTTAATAATATTTTTTAATGGTTTGTTCCATCATAGTTGGTATCAGAGCAAAGTTTTAGTTATCTTTTAGAAACTAGGATGAAAAAACTTTAGTGATAAATCTGGGATAAGTCTAAGGATAATACTAAGTATAGAAAAATTTCCTAGAATCTTGGTGAACTATATAGAGATTGGTTTTCATGAAATTACATATCTTTTTTGATACTATAAGTAGTTTTTGTTTTTTCACATATGCACCTAGGAGTAATAACTCTGAAAAAGGAAATACAGGCTTGACTTGAGTGTTACCTAATACATGATAAATGTCCTTACTCTTCCCCAGTTTTATAATCATCGGGGATATGTTTTGGATATTTATAAAATATTTACAAACCATAATGAAGTATATGATTAGATGATGATCATGGATGAAAAAGTCTAAACCTACGTTTTATTAGATATAAATTATGACATCATGATTTGGAAATACTATAAATTATTTTTTATGATTATGTTGTTTACCAATATTAGTATTTTTTATGATGCTGTGATTTATGGAATTATTCCATGGTGGGAACCAAAAGGAATTGGGTTAATGTTGATTATGAGAGAAAATGTGTTGAAAAGAAACCAAAAGGGATAATGACTAGAGTAAAGGATTTTGTGATTATTCCTAATCATTTATCATGATATATGATTAATAGCATGAACCTTAACTAACTCTCTAACTCACCAATGAAGATAACTATAGAGTTCCCAGAGAGTTCGGGGTGGTAGAGACTGTAGAAGAAAGAGGTTTAACTTTCATATATATTGAGAATTTGGGAATAATTACTCAAGGAAATATCTCAAAAGAATGAGAAGAAGTTTTACATGTAGATAATAAATTCACAAATTAAGTAATTGCTGATGAATATGGAAATTTTAGTAAATTCAATGGATGAGAACAATGGTTTCCCTAAGGAATCATCAGTAGTTGAATGTTTTAAATGTAAAAGGAATGGGAATTATGAAAATTAATTTATTAGGGTTATAGCTAAAGAAAATGATCAATAAGATTGTATAAGTAATGGTTTTTCTATTGATGATGAAGAGACTAAAAATGACATATAAAAGTAAGGAGGTATTAAGGTATAAGATAATAAATCCGGGTATACATTTTAAGAATAAAGTGAAATGGTTGAAATGTTTATGTAATGGAATTAAATATTTATATGAATTGTGAAATATATATATTTATAATGATTTTTATATAGAAGTTTTGAATTGATTATTTACATATAATATGTTGAATGGTAATAATAACCTAGATATGTGATTTAATAGTGAGGTGATACTCTATATAAAAACCATATAATTAAAGAAAATATAATCTCATAGATATTCATGAAGATAAGGTAATTAGTTGATTTTTTAGAAAAGAATGAGTTTTACAGAAAATCCTAGTGGTTAAAAAAGTTATTCGATGAATATTTATTTTTCTAAAGATGATCATAATATTATTGATAATTTTACAGGATTATAGTGAATTATGAATATGATCATCACTTAAGTTTTTCTATAATTTTAGAAAAAGAAAACATGTATGCCCAATGATGACCCATCGCATCTGAAATGGTCATGGGTCTTTAACCCATTGCTAAAGGGTGATAAGGGTGTAGCACCTACCATTGACCTATGTGAATTACTAGTTGTTGTAAAAAAAATTCACTTATATGGTTTGAATACTAAATATTAATTTTATTATGGGAAACATATTATTAGATCAAGTCATTTTATTTTGGGGTGACTAATTATATTTTAGGAGATGTTTTATTGTGTTAAAGTATATTTAAAATTTTTATATAAAAAAATATTATATAGTAATAATTATATTATGTTTTTAGGTTTATAAGTTGAAAGGGTATGATATAACCATTGTTATTAAAACCTTCTTGAAGGTTGAGGTTATTGAGGTTCTTTGGGATATAGGGTCATTTATTTAATGAATTTTCAATGACAAACCATTGGTTTCATTTTTTATTTTTATATGTTAATATATTAATATCCATTTTGGATATTATGATACTTTTTTATGTATTTTTATTTTGTTAACGATATGAGGAATAACTTATTACTCTGTTATGGATCTTACGATCCATTAAAAGATAATTTTAGTGATTAAAGCATAGGTAATTTATTTTTTTAATATTAATTTAATGGTTTAGGAGATGAAATAGAAATTGAACAAAGAAAAACCAAAGGATGAAATTGTGATTATGAAATAGAATGATATAAATCAATTATATTTCCTTATATTCTTGGATAGTAAAAGAAGTCATCAACATTAGGAAAGGGATCTTGAATCAAAAAATTATCATATTACCTTTATATCCAATGAATAAAATGGTCTTTTAAATCATCATGTATTTATGGTTTTAAGGTCATTAAGTTTTCATTTATTGTTCACTTTATTATGATTAATGATATCTATCACTCTATAATTATTTAAACTTTTATTTCGTATACATATCTTCGCATTCCACCAATGTTCTCTTAAATGGAAATATAATTAATTGTTATTTTGGATGACCTCCATATATCCATTTCTCTCTTATCAAGAGGAATTGTTGTTAAACCATTTTTTATGTGGGTTTCCAATATGGGTATTTCAATTATCAAACCCTTGATTAGAAAGATCAATATTAAATTTCAATAATCTAATTTATTGAAGGGGGTAAAATTTAACACAATGAGATTTTTAAAGAGGAACATCATGTTGGGTAACATATATAAAATGAATAGTGAAGTTAGAAAATAATTTAACACATTGATAATTTATATTTATTTTTAAATAAATTGAATATATTTAATAGCTTGTTATTTACACAACTCTGGGATTAAATGAAACATGATACTTATTTAAAATATTACTATTTAAAATTGGTCATTGTATCTTAGATGTTAAGTTGATGGTTATGAGTAGGACTAACTAAATTATGAAAAATATATGGTTGACAGATTTATAAGATAAATTCAATTATTATATTTTTATTTTAAATAAATTCATGATCATTTGAATAAATAATAAGTGTTTTCTAAAAAGTTTTATTTTTCTAAAAAATGATTTCATCCCACTTTGTGGTAATGTGTTTAAAATTAATGTTTACTAATATAAGAAATTTTATTTTAAAAAATTAACTTAATTTGTATAATAAAAATATAAAAATTACCTTAATTTTAATCAGTTTGGTATTTTATTGAAAATTTTCATTTTTTGATGAATATTTAAAAAATACTAATTTTTATTAAAGGCTTCCTTTTAATTAAAAGAATTTACATGAATAATTTTATTTTAATGATGTTTTAAAAGTAAAATTTTTTCTATTAAATATTAATTAATCAAAATTATTTCATTGGAATCAATTTTATATTGAATTTTGATATAAAACTTCTCAATATTTGAAAAAATATTCTAGAAAACTGTTTTTTTTTTCAAGACATCTATCGGTTTAATTTTATATAAAATTATGAAACATATTTGATGTTAATTTGGAAAAAAATATATTCAATATTTTTAATCATCATTGTTTATATTATATTATAATTTTAACTTAGTTTTTTACCCTGTTTAATAGTGATAACTATAGAAATTATTTACTATAATTAAGGTAAAAACTGGTTTATGGGGAAGTTAAAATTAAATAATAAGGGTTAAAAATAAAATAAAACTAGTATAATTTTTATTTTATGAGAATATTTAAAAATTATCACTTATAATGTCAGAAAAATGGTTCATTTTGGAGCCTTTTGTGTGAGAAAAATGGGTTTAATTCTTTCCTTTCAAAAATACCAAGTGTTACATATCCCTGCATATAAAAGGCCACCCTCTCTCCTCTCCTTTACATACAAAAAAAATTAGTTTCAGACAAGACCTACCCTAATAACATCCATATGTCTCCCGAATAAACCTAGTATCAATGGTTTTGTAAGAAATTCAACCTAGGAAGGATTTTTTATAAAACCAAAAAAGTTGTATGTCCTGACGCCGTGAAAAACTAAAGTAAGAACCTTGTATTTGATAACATATATGACACGTGACAACAAGTTTGTAAGTTAATATAATATCCAAATAATTTACAATTTATTTAATTTTTATAATAGATTATATATTTTTCAATTCATGCAACACTGAGTTAGCCTATGTTACATGTAAGAGCGACCTTCCTCGAACGATTTCAGTGTACACAACACCAAGTTTCAACCAAAAAAAATATATTATTAAAATATTATTATTTAATATAATGAGACATAAACTATCTAGTATGAATAGTAATAACTACCTTATAAAAATATATGGTTTATATACATATATAAAATGAATTGATGGGAAACCAATTTATGATAAATGAAAATAATCATCAATCGGATATAAAAAGAAATACTATTATTTTTATCATTCCAAAAAAGTGTAATCATGATAAAAATAATTATTTAAAATTATAAAATTACATTAATTAAATATTTATTTTATATAATAAACCAATTTATGTATTGATATCTATTAGGTTTGATATGCATAATAAAAGAACAAACCTTATTTTATACATAAAAATCTATATTTTGATAAAGGTAATTTTACCATCTTTTAATGGATAACCTATTTAAAATACAAATTTTAACACCTTTATACATTATTTTTGACATAATAAACTTATTATTTGAATTTGGGAAATCATAATTCACTTTGGTTTAATTTCGGTATTTTTATGATAAAATTTATTTTCTGATGAAGAGTAAAACAATATAGCATTTTAATTCAAAATTTTCTTTTCATTTAACATATTTATATAATTATATTGTCATTTTAAATAATTTTAATGGATAATTATATTAATATTTTATCAATTAATCTAATTTCATTTATTATAAGTAATTTCAGATTGAAATTTGATATAAACACGTGCCAATATTTTGATGGTTTTTACATTTTAAAAAACTTGTTTTCTCATTTTGATAATGAGGATCAATTTTAAATTAATTAATGAAACTTATATTTGTTGAATTTTGTAAAATGGATTCCATATTTGTAATTATAAGGTCCACATTATGTAAATAGGTCCCTTTTATTTTTGGACATTATGAATAGTAACATTGGTAATTATTTTTATTTAACTAGATTAAAGGGTAAATCATGTAAATAAGTGTAAAAAATTATATTATAATAATATAAATCTACCCTAACACTTGTAATAATATTATTGGATGAGTTATGGATGATATATACAATCCTTGGTCTGAAATATGGGCCTTTGGAAGCCACTTGGTGTGATAAATAAATTTATAACATTTAATTTTAAGTAAAGGCAAAAATATCATAAACATGTATATTATCAATATAACAATTTTTATATGGGGATATATAAGTGATATATTAAAATATAAATAGTCATTCAAAAGATAAAAATATTACCTATATCATGGTATTTTATTTATAATTTTTTAAATATTAAATAATTAATTTTATTTATGACACAATGATGATGCAATAATAGATATATTAATGATAGAATCAAATAAAAGATATTATAAATACTAAAATAAATATTATTTGAAATATTTTATGCCATCCACAAATTTTATGGATTACTGTTACATTTCAATATTTTTTTAATGTATTTTTTTCTAAGGAATAATGTTATGCTTTTTTTAAAAGTCAAGTATGAATTGTGTCAAAAATTGACATAATTCATAACATAAAATATAAAATAGTTTATTAATTGTTATAAAATTACTAAAAATGTAATATTCAACCAAATTTTTATGATAAGTCTCAATGTGGCCTAAATAACACTTCTAATGGACGTTTTATATGTTATGGTAATTACATTAAAACACAAAGTGTAAATAACATGATATCACGGTAAGATAAAAAATGGTAAAATAAGTGTTAACCTAAAAAGATAAGGATTTAAAAAAAATATTCAAAACATGGATAATTTTAATTAGATTGTATTGATTCTACCGAAAATCAATTTATATTATAAATTAATTAATTTTTGACCATTTGGAAATGAAATTGAATTTATATTAATTTAATATTTTAAGAGTTTCCAAGGGTGCCCCTCCCCTCTCCAATAAAAAGGTACACGCTCTTCTCTAATACTCACACATCAAGAACCATTTTGATTGGACAAGCTCTACTCAAACCTCTTTCTAAAATCAATCCCTTAATCCTATAATCCTCCCTTGGGTAAGAAATCCTTCTTAATGAATCATTTTGGTATAAACCAAAAGAAATTACCTAATTAAGAGGTAACTCCTTTTATCATGATTTTTAATCCCATTTTCATTCTACACTCCCTATACTCATCTTAATATAAGATTACATAACAACACTGGTATCCTGAATATTCTATTTTTTTGTTATGATATTATTTTGATCTATACTGACACACACCTTAATCTAGTGGGTTACAAACATACAGTTTCTATGTACAATGAACTACTGCCTCACGAAATGATGACTGTTCAATTTTCCCCTACCACCTCTTATGGTGGAAATTATGATGAAAATATATATTTATATATGATATATATTTATATATTATGTTTATATTTTCTCTGTTCTTCTATAATTTTAATTTGAACTTACATGTATTATTTCCATGTTGTGTAAATACAATAATTTCGTTTGAGGAAGTGTGGACTACCGCCCCCTTAAAGTGATGTAACTCGTTCATGGCATACATAGAATGTATAAAGGATGGTGTTAATAAACCAATGAAACATATATAACATATATATTATATTGTAATTATAATATAAATTGGTATCATTTATTTTTCATTCTTTTAATCCAATAATGAAATGAATGTAGCATTCATGTGAATGTACGGCATACCATCTACATGAACTGTGCACTTAATTTCTAATCTCAAAATATTATGGAAAATTATAAATACATATTTATTGAGTATATAAGATAATTATGTAATGATTTTTATTCTTTAGATATTATATACTGGCCCATTTGACCATATTTGACCTAACAATGTTTATTTGGATACATTAACTAAATCTGGTTAAAACATCTGACGTAAAATTAATTGTTTAAGTAACATTCCAAAATATGGTAATAATTGAAATAAAAATAATTATAAAAATGAAAAAGGTACTAAATCAAGTATCAAATTAACATGGTTTTATTATACATGAAGTTAAATGGTATTCACCCGAAAGGAAACTCTAGGTAAGGATTCTCATCTCACTTTTTACATTCATGATATAAATGTCATAATCACCACTTACTCCTATTATGTTGGGTAAATACTACCTATATTGATTATTATATCCTCAATTAATTTATATTCATGTTATTTAGATGTTTTATTTCATTATTATCACTTTTGGATCTTTCGATTCATGTGTATTGGATTTCATCTCAATTTCATTTCATGGAGGCTTATTGTATTCTTATGCACTTAGTTTATTTTATATAATGTATATATTTCCATTTAAATAATATATCTTGAATCTCATTACTCTCATGATATTGTAACCTTAATTCTATATTCCTCATTCATGAGGTTATGATTTAAATTTTTTTCAAAGTGGTATGGGACACTTTGGGATATTTAAATATTATTTTCCTCAAGACTAATCTTAATGATATCTCAATGGAATTTCCATTTGAGGGAATTATATAACCATTGATCAATAAACCCTTTCATAATTATTGGGTTATTTATGACCATTTTAAAATATCAGTACCATTTTAACTCTTTGGTACTCAATGTGTTTTATAAAATGTTTTTAAGAAAATCCAAATTTATTTCTCTCCTTATTCGGAGAACCTATTTTCTTCTACAAACCTTTTTTTATTAAAATATATTCAAAATTTAATTTAAAATTATTTGTTAAATATATTTTTTCAATTTTTTTCTTTTACCAAAGTTTTCAATGGAATCTTCTTGTCTCTTTCTGAACAAGGCATTTTTCTTACCTTCTATCGTACAAAAGGAATATTCTTTTTAGCTCGTATGACATGTATATATTTATCCACCATCATTCTTTTGAAGTCACCTTTTCAAGTTTAAATGGATTATTTTTAAAAGAATTTTTTTTAAAAGTAATTTTCAATGAAAAATATTTTCAAAAGTTTTTTTAAAATTAAATGATATTTTCATAAAGAGTAGTTCTAAAAATTAATTCATTTATTTTATAAAGGACAACAACACGATATTTTACCTCACATGGTTTTTATTGTCTTAGTACCATCCTTATTATTCCTCTGGATGATTTATTATTGATTTAGATGAGAATAATATTCACATTAATTTATTTGATTTATTTTTTAGTACACTTGACATATTTAATCTCATGTGACTATAGATCATTGAATTTCCCTTATTTTCCATTTCTTTTTTCATAGATATTACTATTGCCTAAACCATATACCGTTTTACATACAGTGCCTACTTTGACAGTTTTTTGATTAATTGGGGATTATTGATAGATACATATTACTCATTAGATATGGTTATTTGATAAGGCATATTCTTTATTTTGGTTATTCAATATGAGAAATGATTTAGACTGGAAATGACAGGTGTAGCTCAAACTTTATATATCTCCTCAATGCATTGACACGTTCTCATGAGACCAATAATTACGCAAATGGGTTCTTACTATTAAATTTAATCCATCTTGGGAATGGTCTTGATGGTAGTAGGTCCTCATGTTCCTTAGACATGACGTCCATTAATAAAGCATTACCCTCATAGTAGTTTCAATTATTATTCATTTATGAGATTTTGCATCGACAAATCTATGGATACATTTCATTTAAATTCATTAATTAATGGAATATGTCTTAGTTTCATACCTTTCCAAATTTATTTTTCATAATATAGTTATATAAATGTAATGTATTTCCAATTATTAACAATCCATATTTTTTATCTAAATACTTGAAAACTTGTTGATTACATGGTATGTGTGTTCAGTTATTTACTATGCCACAATTATTACTCTCGTTGATTCCTTATTTCTTCGACAATATTTTTCCTTTATTGAGTATTTGAGATCATCTTTATAATGTTTCTTTTCCAAGGAATCCAAGAAACATACAATGAATGATATGCAGGTGTATACTAAACGGATTAGAGATTATCCTTAAAGATGTTTATTTAGAATAAATAAAAACTATGTTTTAATTAGTATAGTCATTTATAATATAAGTCTCATTTATGTATCTCGTTTACCAAGACCAATAAACTGATCGGTTTTTTAGGGCTTCATTCCTTATAATCATGCCAATGTATTTAGTAGTAGAAATCGACTCTGGGCTATTTGGGGTCAAGTTCCTATAGTTGGTATCAAAGGATGTTTAGTAGAGACATTGGGAAATATATTTAGGAAAACATAGATTAGATAATATAACTCTATGATAGAATTTGGGGATAATTATAGAAGAACACCCTAGTATTTTGGTAAAATATAGATTATGTGTGTCTTCCTAGCAATACATCCTTGTCTTGATACTATAAGTGGATGATATTCTGGCACAGATGTTCCTAGGCGTAATAATTCTGAAAAGGTGATCCATACCTGACTCAAGGTAACCTGGTACACAAAAATGGGTCTTATTATGCACCTAGTATGACACTTTTGGGGGTTATTATTTAGGATAATACAATTTTTATTTAAAAATCATGAAGATGAATTTGAATAGATAATGATGATGAATATCCTAGGATAAACCTAAAAAGTTTTAAATTAGAGATATTGTTTTATGATTATAAATTGTATAAATGATATTATGGATAATCTTTAGACCAATGAAGGACCAATGTTGAAATAAAATAGATTAAGTATTGATGTTGTATTTAAAACCGTAATTAAAATTCTATTTAGATATTAAACTAATTTCTAGGATTCCATCATATTTATTTTGGAAATTAAATTAATTTGGTTTTAGAAAAAAAACGTGTAGGCTGGGTGAAAACCAATCAAATCTGGAAAGACCATGGGTCTTGAACCCATGATTAAAGAATGATAATGGTTTCAAGCAAACAACGGACCTACACAATGCCCTTATTAATTTTTCATTGTTTTTAGCTAAACAATTTGATGATTAAATGTTAATCATGAACTAGCTGTATCACTTTTTAGGATTTGGTATTAATTTTTTAACAACATTATTTTTGGAATTAGTTAAGGAAAAATAGTTAAACTTTCCACTCTTACGATCCATTAAAATTTTATTTCAGTGCTTCAAGCATAAAAAACAAAACAAAATTTTTTATTGGTAATTAATTTCTGGAAGTGAAAAGATCAATTATAATTTTATTGAAGCACAACCAAAAGTTAGGATTGGTCAAATGAAATTTAAACCTATCAAGTAAAAATATTTTTATATATTCTTGATCAGTAAAATAATTACTCAATACTAATAAAATGATAAAAAAACGTTTTTCCAAAAAACCTTAATTTCTGCTGAACCGATGGTCTTATAAGTTGTCTTATATTTATGGATATGAGGACCTCAAATTTCCATTGACAAATAAATTTTTTGTGATTGATCACCTAATTAACTACTTATAAATATTTAATATTTTACTCCAAGTATATATCCCTACTTTCCACTAATGTTCTCCAACATATAGACCTAATTACATGGTAGCCCATGTGAGTTTTGTACTTTCCATACTCTTGTTTATAGATGATGTTTTATGAACTCTTCTACCTATGTGGGATTTTAATATAGGATGTATCAAAAAAATCTATTTCCAAGATCAAGTTTAAATTGCAAGGATGAAATTTAATTAATGTTGGGAGAATATGACGCCCTGCAAAACTAAAGTAAGAACCCTATATTGGATAGCTTGTATGACACATGACAAAAACCACATAAGGTAATATAATATTTATATACTTTATAATATATCTACTAGTTAAAATAAATTTTCTATATTTCAATGAATGCAACACTAAGATAACATGTGTTACACACAAAAACAACCTCCCTCGATAGCTTGTGTTGTACGCAAAACCGAGTTTCCCCAAACAATGATATATTATTAAAATATTATTATTTAATATAATGAGATATAAACTAGCTGTTATGAATATTATAAACTAAATTATGAAAATATATGGTTTATATGAATATAAAATGAATTCATGCGTATCCAATTTATGATAATGAAAATAAGAATCAATTGGATATAAAAAAGAAATATTATTATTTTTATGATTCCAAAGGATTTTTATCTTTATAAAAAGAATTAATTAAAATTAGTAAATGATTATAATTAAATATATATTTTATATACAACACCAAGTATTTTTTACATTCATACCTTATGTTTTAAATGCATAAGATAACAACAAACCCTATTTTGCACATAAAAACCTATATTTTCATATAGGTAATTTTACCACCTTTTAATGGAGAACATATTTTAAATTTAATTTTTTATACTATTATAAGTAATTTTTTACAAGATAAAATTATTATTTATAATAATAAAATTAAAATTCACTTTGGTTTAATTTTTGTTTTTTTATGATAAAATTCATCTTTTTAATGAATAGTAAAAAAAATACTGCATTTTAATTCAAAACTATCTTTTCATCAAACTTATTCATATAATAATATTATCATTTTAATTGATTTTAAAGTATAACTAAATTAATATTTTATCATTTAATCCAATTTTTCCATTAGAATCAATTTTATAGTGAAATTTGATATAAACACATGCCAATCTTCTGATTGTTTTTACATTTAAAATACCTATTTTCTCATTTTGACAACGAGGATTAATTTTTAATTAATTAATGAAACTTATGAGTATTGAAGTTGAAAAAATTGATTCCATATTTGGAATAAAAATATATAAATTATGTAAATAGATTCCTTTTATTTTTGGGCATTATAAATAGTAACTTTGGTAATTATTTTTATTTACCACAGTTAAAGGGTAAATCTGGTAAATAAGGGTAAAAAAATAAAATTATAATAATATAAAACCACCCTAAAACATGTCTTAAACTTATTTTATAAGTAATTTATTGCCAATAAAATCCTTGTTCTGAACGTTTTTCCATTGGAAGCCACTTTGGTGTGATAAATACATTTGTAACATTTAATTTTAAGTAAAGACAAAAATATCATAAACATGTCTATTATTAATAAAAAAAATATGTGGATATATATGTGATATATTAGAATATAAATAGTAATTATAAATTTAAAAATAATAACTAAATCATGGTTTTCTATTTATAATTTTTAAATATTAAATTGTAAAATTTATTTATGACCAATGATGATGAAATAATAAATTTATTAATGACGGAATCAAATAAATGATATTATAAATATTAAAATAAATATTATATGAAATAATTGATTCCATAAATGAATTTTCTGTATGAATATGACATGTTAGTATTGATTTAATGTATTTTTTAAAAGGAATTAAGTTTTTATGAATTTTAAAAAAAAGTTAATTATGAATAGTGTCAAAAATTGAAATAAATCATAACATAAAATATAAAATAGTTTTTTAATTGTTATAAAATTTATAAAATTACCAAATTCAACAAAATGTTTAGGATAAGTCCTAATATGGCATAAATTACACTTTTATGGACCATTGACAATTTATGGTAATTTCATTAACACCCAAATTTTAGATAACATGATATCAAAGTAAGATTAAAAAGGGTAAAATAAGGGTTAAACAAAAAAGAAAAGGATTAAAAATAAATTAAAAACTTTTATAATTTTAATTTAATTATTTTTATTCAACCCAAAAGAATCTTATATTCAAAATATATTAGTTTGGTACCATTTAGAATCTAAATTGAATTTATATTAATTTAATATTTTAAGAGTTTCCAAGGGTGCCCCTCCCCGCTCCTATAACAAGGTACACACTCTTCTCTAATACTCAAACTTCAAGAAACATTTTATTCAGCCAATATCTACTCAAAATTATTCCTAAAATACATACCATCATCCTAGAATCATCTATTTGGGCATAAATCCTCTCAAGAAATCCTTTTGGTATAAACCAAAAGAAGTTTCCTCGTTTAGAGGTAATGCCTTCTATCATTATTTTTAGTTCCATTTCAATTATCTACTCTCATTACTCTTTTTATTATAAGGTTACCTAACAACAAAAGTATCCTCAATATAATATTTTTTTTTATTATATTGTTTCCGTATGCACTTACATATACCTCCACCTAATGGGTATTGAACATACGGTTTCTCTGTATAGTGAACTACTACCGCACGAAACAATGATTGTTCAATTTTTCTCCTACCACCTCTGATGGTGGACATTATGATAGAAAATATAATTATATATAATATGTATTATATTTATACTTTCTCTATTCTTGTATAAATTTTATTTATAACATACCTTTATTCTTTCTGTGTTTTTTAAATATGATAATTTCATTTGAGGAAATATGGACTACCACCCCCTCAAAGTGATATGACTCGTTTATGACATACATGGAACGTATAAAGGATAATGTTAATAATAATATTTAACATATATAACATAGAAATTAATATATAATTATAATATAAATATGTATCATTTAGTTTTCATTCATTTAATGCAACAATGAAATGAAAATAGCGTGCATGTGAAGGTACGACATACCGTCTCCATGAACGGTGCACTTCATTTCTGATCTCCAAATATTATGGACTTTTCTAAATACATATATAGTGAGTATATATGATAATTATTTCATGATTACTATTGTTAATATATTAAATAATGACCCATTTGACCATATTTGAGCTAGAAATGTCGATTCTCATACATTAACCGAATTTGGTTGAAACACACGATGTAAAATTAATTGTTTAAGTAGTTGTAAAAAATATGTCGATAAGTGAAATAAAATTATTTATAAACATTAAAATGGTTCTAAATTACGTATTAAATTAACATAAGTTTATTATACTAGAATTTAAATGATGTTCGCTCGAAAGGAATCTCCAGGTAAGAATTCTCATCTCACTTGTTACCTTCGTGAGATAAATGTCATAATCACCACTTACTTATTTTTTGTTGTGTACCTACTACCAATTTTTATATATTATATCATGAATTAATTTATATTCATGTTATTTATATGCTTTACTTTATTATTATCACTTTTGGATCTTTTGATTCATGTGTAAGGGATTTGGTCTCAATTTCATTTCAATGAGGCAAATTGTGTTATTATGCAACTAGTTTCTTTTATATGGTTTATATATTTTCATTCACATTATATATCACGAATCTCATCACAATCATGATTTTATAAATTTTATTCAATATTACACCTTCATGAGGTTATGATTTAAAATGTTTCAAATTGGTATGGGATACTTTGGTATGTTTGACAATTATTTTCCTCAGGAACAATCCTAATGATCTCTCAATATAATTTCTATTTGAGGAAAATATGTAACCATTTTTTTAATAAATGAAATAATAATTATCTAGTTATTCATAACCATTTTAATGTATTGTTAACATCTTCACTCTTTGGTACTCAAATTGTTTTTGAAAATGTTTTTATGAGAACCCGACTTTATTGTTCTCTTTAGTCAGAGACCCTGTTTTCTTCTACAAACCTTTCTCTGAAAATATTTTTAAAAATGATCATAAAATGATTTGGTAAATAATGTTTTCCCTTTTTGACTTTTAACAAATTATTAAATGGAATATTCCCATCTCTTTCTAAACAAGTCATTTTCTTACCTTTTTATCGTAAAAAATGAATATTCTTTTTAGCTCATAAGATGTGTACAGATTTATCCATCGTTATTCTTTTGAAGCCACCTTTTCATGTTTAAAAGGTTTATTTTTAAAATCAAAGGTTTTTTAAAGGAATTTTAAATGAAAAATATTTTACAAAATTTTATGAAAATAAAATTATATTCTCCTTAAGAATAATTTAAAAATTTATTCATTTATTTCATCAATGACAACAACAGTCTATTTTAACCCACTTGGGATTTATTGTATTGATTCCATTCTTATTACGCCTCTGGATGGTTTATTATTTATTTTTACAAGGATAGTATTCACATTCATTTCTTTGATTTATTTTTTAGTCTACTTGAAATATTTAATCTCATATGACCATTGAACATTGAATTCCCTTTATTATCCATTTCATTTTTCATTGATATTACTATTTCCTAAACCATATACAATTTTACAAACGGTGTCTAATTTGATAGTTATTTAATTAATTGTGTAATTATTGATAGATCTATATTAATCATTCGATATGGTTATTTTATAATACATATTATTTATTTTGGTTATGCAATATGAGAAATGCTTGGGAGTGGAAATGATGGGTGGAGCCCGGACTTTATATAGCTCTTAGATGCATCGACAGGTTGTCATGTGACAAATAATTATGAAAATGGGGTTTTACCCTTAGTTTAAAACCATCTTTTGAAATGTCTTTATGGTAATATGTTCTTATGGGAGATATACATGGTTTCCATTAAGAAATAATTTCCCTCATAGTAGTTTCAGTTATTATTCATCTATGAGGTTTTGTGTCCACAAATCTACGGATATATTTCATTTCAGTTCATTGATTAATGGAATGTGTTTTAGTTTCATAACCTGACAAATTTATTTTTCCTAATATATTTATTTCAATGTAATTTATTTCTAGTTATTACCTCTCCATATTGTTTATCTAGATACTTGACAGTTTTCTGATTATATGGAATGTGCGTTCAGTTATTTACTATGCCATAATTATTAGTCTCATTGGTTTATTATTGCTTCTGCTATATTTTACCCTTACTGATCATTTGAGCTCACCCTTATTATTTTTTTCCCTAGGAATCCATGAACTATACTATGAGAGATATGAAAGAATATACTATATGGATTAGAGATTATCCTTGAAGCTGTTTATTTAGATGAAAAAAAATTGTGTTGTAATTAGTATAGTCATTTTTAATAGAAGTCTCATTTATTTATCTTGTTTACCAAGACTACTAAACTGATTTTACATTTGGTTCTTGAATAATTTTAATCATTCTAATATATTTAGTAGTAGACACTGGCTTCAGGCTATCTGGGGTCGGGTCGCTACATCTGATGAAGAGGTAACATCCTTAACCAAGTATTTTATTTTATTTCTCATTCAAAATCCCTAAAACATTTCTGAAAAAATATTATATAATAACATTAGTATATTACATATTCTGATATATTATTATATTAATTTTATGATATAAAACCATCTCCACCTCCCACAAATGGTAATAGAAACTGTTGATCGTGTGTATAGTAGACTACCGCCTCGCGAACCAACGCAATTCATTTTCAATAACCACTTCTCCTGGATGGATATAACGATGTATTTAATGTTTATATAGAAAATTTATGATATAATTATACAATTATAGTTATTATATCATATCATATATACCTTCTTACATTGCATTCCATAGAGAACGCGATAATGTTTCTTCTTTGTATGGTTGACTACCACTTCGCGAAGCGATGTTATTTTTTCTCACTAAATATTTACATGGAAGGCAATAAATGATAACTTTAATGAATATATGTGATATATATGACCTGAAATATGTTATTTAATATTAACACACAATCCACTTACCTTCCCTTTTGTACATTAAATAAATGATAACGTCACTCGTGCGTATGTACTGCATATCATCTCCACGATGTGATGTTATTCGTTGTCAATGTTCAAAATTAAATAATGATTCAAAAGATATATCTAATAAAAATGATATTTATAAAGTTAAACAATTTTTTATATTATGGAACTATAACCTATGTTCAAAATCTGGATCTTTCATGATGAAACATGCAGGATAAAACATTATAATTAACACCTAAAACAATACTTCTATTCTAAGATTATTAACGAATGAGTAATAAAATGTTTTAAAAGAATTATATATGATATTATAAATAATAATATTATTCTTTTACTAGTTAATAAAATGTTTAAAACTATTATAAATTAGTTCAAAGAGTACTTAACTAAATGGAAGCATGAGGTAAGGGGTTTCTTTACTGAATTTTCATTCAATGGGTTATACATCAACTTTATTGATTTTTTATGCCATGATTATTTGTGAAATAAATTTTGATGAAATTGTGTTTTATTTAGACTTTAATTTTTTGGATACACATTTGTTACACATAATCACCCCATTTATTAACTCTCACATCAATGATAAAAACTTTGTAAGGGTTTCATTTCAAAGTTCATTTTTGGAGACACATGTTCTTTTATGTACCTAATTTATTTTTAATGGTGTGTATAATTACCCTTTACATACTAAATCATGAATCCTTACTAAATACTATGATTTTAAGTTACAATTAATCTACTTCATTAATAGTAAGTTATTATTCAAATCTTACTAAAGTGGTAATTATTTATATTTCAATATCATTTTAGTCGAGATTGTTTATGTTTAAATTTCCATTGAAGTAAATTCTTTGATAATTTTCAAGTAAATCTATGTAATTTTTCTTATCCTCAAGTTACTCTTGAATTTTTCATATAACAGTCCCATTCTTTATTTCTTTGGTACAGAAACTTATTTAAGAATAATATTTAAGGAAGTTTGACTTGATTTATCTCTTCGGCCGAAAATCCTTTTCCTTTTAAATCCATTTTTTCAAAAAAAATGTTTTAAAAATGTATAATAATGATTGTTTAAAGTAATTTTTACCCTTAATTGTATTTTTTTAAAAAATCAATGGAGTATTACTATAATTTTCCATTAAATGTGGTTTTTAAATTTTGTTACAAAAATGTGAAAGGAATATTTTTTTTAATACATTTATCATGAATGGAAAGCATCCACCATCATAAACACTCGATGTTTTAAAGATTAATTTTTAATTATCAAATTTAATTTTCAAAAAAACCATTAATTTTTAGAAAAATAATATTTTAAATAAGTTTTTGCAAAATTTTAAGGATTTTTTCCTCAATAAATGTTCAATGTGATCTTTCAAAATCATTTTACATCTAATATGAAATCCTTTGAAATTACTCAAAGAGAAAATATTATTTTCCTAAAAATGTTTTAACTATTTTTAGAAGTATTTTCATCAATTACAATAACCTTTAATATTATGGATTGCCTCTAAATTATTTATATATGTCTCTCACATTTATACCTAGTAATTCTACCTTCTTTTTATAGGGTAATACATGCCTTATTATTATTTCTCAAATTCCTTCATTATGAAATTTAATTTCAATACGATGTCAAGAAATATTATGTAACCCATTTTATTTCAAAGTTTATTTCTTTTGTTATTTATTATTATTGATTTCATTTATTGGGCACACATAGATCATAAACATGTTATGATGGGTGTGTCTTGATAGAACTCTAATGCATCTGGTAATGTTATAATCTCATGAGAGTTTATGTATGAGATTAGGGAGTAAACCTATTCCATTATGGAACTTTGTGAACCATTTAATATTGTCTAGATAGTTATTGTTGACTCATGTTTATGCCATGTTATATGTTGTTTCCATATTTACTATGCTGCAATTATTTTATGATACCATGTTTATTATATTATGCTTTCACATGACTACTGATAAGCCTTATCCTTATGATGTCATCTTATGATTTTTACTCATGTTTTATGTTTCTTTATCATGTTTATTATCTTAATGGCCTTTTTAGATCACCCATTTTGTTTATGTATTTTCCAAGATATCCCATATAGTTTAGGAGATTAAAAGTGTTTAGTATCTCACTAAGGAGAATAAAATGAAAAGATTTATTTTAGTATAACTTTGATGTATTATAAACCTAGGATTCTAAATTAACTAGAAATTTATGATCCTTATATTTTATTAATGGATATTTATGTTTATAAATCTTGTAATAATATATGTAAACGGTTTGTGCCATCTTAAGAAACATCCCCTATTGTATTTCTTATATAATAACAGTTTCCATTATTGCATTCAACTGGAACCTTAATTGTATTTTTATGGGAAGAGGTGTCAAAATAAGATATATTAGGATGAAGTTTGAGATCTGAGATGATGAGATTAGACCATGTCTATGAAATGATAGAAAAGGTTCAAACCATGTAGGGCCATATCAAATCTACACAAATTCTATAGAAATTATATGCATAAAATCATTAATGAGACTTAGAGTTTGAGGTTAGAGATAAATTTTTTTTTATATATAGTTTTGGAAGAAATTAATGATGTTTTGGAAGAAGGTAAATCTTATTCCTAGATACATCATCCTCTTTGGGATCCTTGATCACATCAGAGTAGTGTCATATCGACCAGCACTCTAACCAAACCTATCTCAAGTACGTGATGTGTTCTATGTATCCCTCTTTATGGACTACATATCATACACCTCACCTATACTAAATAGAGAGGTGGTACCATTAGAGAATTATATTTTATATGAGGATCATCTAGTGGAGATATTAGATCATAGAGACAAGGTTCACAGAAACAATAAAACACACCTAGTCAAAGTGTTCTTTTAAAACCACATGTTTGAGGAAGTGACATGAGAACTGGAAGAGGTGATAAAACAAATTCCCTCATATATTTTAGTTTATGAAATAAAAATTTTGAGGTGAAATTTTCTAAGGGGGGAAAAATTTAATGACACAAAATTTTATAAATAAAATTCCCTTTTTTAATGAATAAATTCTTTATTATGAAATGATGTTATAAAAAACACAAGCACTACTTTGGTTATTTTGGGAAATTATATGGGATACAAAATTTAAAATACAATTAAGAATCATAACCATTGATATTATATCTATTATATGATGATCGTATGATTAGTATATATATTAGATTACGATAAATCCAATTGACATAGATAGAGGAAGTGATGGCCTCAACCAGTAGGAGTCTACCATAAGAATTCCGTTTTTGGGAGCTCTTGAGGGAGGTATAACCTCTGGGCCTTTCCCTTGATCAATCCCAATCCAAGTTAAAAAAAACTAAAGCATGAGAAAAATAAATTATAGTGGAAGTTTAATATCATTGAGATCAGGGCCCAAACCATTTACGTCAAACCACCCCAAAAAAGTCACACCATCTCACACCTTACCCTTAGGGAATTCTATAATGTAATAAAGGTTTATATATCTATCCCCAAATATTATTCATTTTTATACTTTTCTTTCTAATAAAATAATGATTATATGTCATCTTTTTTATTATTTATTTTTAAATTATTAGATAATGAGTTTGAAAAAAAAGTTTTTGATATGATGAAACAAAAGCTGTATTTTTAGAAAAATTATAGTTTCATTAAAGACATTATTTTGATGAATTTGAGAATTTTTAAATTAAATTATATTTTAATAATATTATTAGATAATATTTATTAAACTGAGTTATAATATATTTTTATAATGTCAACTTTAATTTTTATAAGGGTTAAAATACTATTAGTATAAAATATAACCAATATTTTCTATAAATGGGGATTTTTTAAAGGTTAAATTATATTATTTACAGTATTATTGTTATAAAATAAATATCTATTTTTTAATATGAACATTGAAATTATCTAATGGTGAATTTTTCATAACATTTTGTGATAGTCAAGTTTTCAGGTAAAAATTAAATATGCTATAAATATACAATACTTATTGTGACATAATAATGACACAAAATTGATGTAATATATTCCCAAAAATATATACGTGACCAAATATAAATTTTACCTTTAAAATAATGTTTTTATTTTATTTTATTGTTTTTATAACATATTTTTGAATCCACCAAAGCCTATATTATATTTTACAGTTTTAAAATCGATTCTTTTTTAACATGTCTCACTTCCACATCACCAAGGGTGTTTTTTAATGATATCAATTATAAAACATTTAAAATATTTAAACGCACTTCACTTTGGAAAAATCCATAGAAAACCCCATTGGATAGTTTGTGGTTTGGATTACTTTTCTTTATAGTGTCTGAAACCTTAGTTTGGAAATTAATAAATAATTCTCTTATCATTTTCTATATAGACCCACCAAAAATCACATTCCCCATTACTAAAAACATTGGGAGCATGAAATTATTTTTTCATTTCCAATCTGGAGTCGTCCTAATGTTCTTTAATAACTTAATAATCCCCTCCCAAGATTTTATAATCATTCTTTCAAGGTAATGGATCCTCTCCTCCTCGTCTTTATTCAAGAACCTTCTATACAATATTCCCTTTAATTTCTAATTTTTCAATTAGGGTTATGTTATTACATATCCCTCATACTTCCATTATTATTTTAAAATTATGAGATACCCATTTCACTCTCATTAATATATTATGTTAATCTTTACATACTGCCATTAGGCTTCTGAAATTATCCGGAATTTTTTCATTCCATACAATGATGTAGTTAACACCCATACCCATTTACACTCAAGGATTTTCTCCTAGATATAACTATACTTCATTTATCTTGGGATTATATGTATGATTATCACACTCTTTAATCATGGTATTAAAATTTATTATAAACATCCTTGTGTTTTATGGTCTATGTGAAACACATATGCATATAAATGATATGAAAGTGATAGTTGGGCCCATAATTTTGTATCCCTTAAATGCATTGGGTAATGTTTTGATCTCATGATATTATATGTATAGTTCATGGGAGGTTATCCTAATTACATTATGTTATGTTTCATGGTGGTTATCGTTGAAATACGTTTATGATGTCATGTTTTATGTTATTTCCACATTCATATGTTACCTCTATGTTAGAATGTTATATCATTTCTCATTTTCCAAGATTATTATTATGGACCCATTTATGTTACCCTAATATAAAACTTGGATTATATTTAATTCATTACAATGTGTTATGATTTTTTTATTCAATTATTGGACTCTATAGATCGCCCATTTCTTATGTATATCCTTGGGTTATACCATGTAGTTTTAGAAGAATGATGGAATTTTAGAAGTATGATAAGGAAGTTTTAAATAATTTCATTATATTCATGTTTCAAGTTGGTATTCTATGCAACTAATTTTCTAAAGAAACTAGGATTAACAATCTTTTAGAATTATATTATGTGTAACTTTATGTAATAAATCATCAAATAATGTGTATGAAAATATGGGTTATCATCACCTAAGATATCATAGGTGACAAAGATAAGGAAAAAATAATATATCCTATATCTGAGGTAAAATTAATCTAAAAATAGGTTTTCTTGTTCTTACAGTGCTAATTCTGAGTGAATATAAGAACTAGATCCATTAATATTTCTATATTTTTTGAGTTAATAAGACCAATATCATCAATGTTTATTCACTAGGTAAATTATAATGTGGTTTTTCTTGATTAAGAGTGAGTTAGGCTTCTTGGATATTATCTTACTATCTTAATGGAGGGGATCAGACATCTATTTTTCAAGAAATCTACAATCAAAAGAATACTTCTTTTATCTGGTGTTTTTTTTATTTCTTTTTAATTATTTTGTCACAATGGAATCTATGGGAAAAATTTTATGTGGTGGTAATAATGGGATCAAGATAATAACTAACCCAACCACTTATATTTATAATAAGATATCAGTGGAAAAACTATAGCATGGGATGATAATTGGGTAATGTAAAGAGTATTCTCACACATTCTGGTTAAATATTATAAAAATTATTATCTTCCATTATCTTTTTTACATTAATATAATTCAATTGAGAATAATTTTAATCCAATTGATTTGTTTATACCCTAACTGGTCATAGATATTTATTTAAAAGAAACTAATTGTAAAAAAGAGAGTTACACCGATTAGCCCCCCCTCCCCCCACTTTGTGTATCTATTCAGACCATTAGGAATTTTAAGTAGTATTAGAGAAAATTTTTATTTTATTAGACTATCTCTTATAATAATGGACAACATAAACTTTGTGAAAAGTATTTTTTTGACTAAATTTCAAGGAAATAATTTCCTTGATTGGAAAAGTAGATTTTTTTCCATATTTGTTTTCTTTGTGACATGAAGTTCATGATGTAGCCATAATGGGATTTCAATTAATTAAAATGGGTGATAAAATGATTAGATTTAATAAAATAGACCATGATATTGGTAGAAAATTTAGGAATAACAATTTTATGTATCCTTCTAAGAAGTTTTTTACTGATGTGATTGGATTACAAACTGCTAATAAGGATTGGGATAAACATCAATGAAGTTATGATGGAAATTTCAAAGGGAATAAAGTCAAGATAAAAATTTTGATAAATAGGATTTAATATATAAATAAGAATAAGGATAAATATAGTACTAATTACATTACTATAGTGAATGAGATAGTGAGTAACATTAGAGGTTTTGGTGAAAAACAAGATCACTCTATTATTGTAAACAAACCATGGAGAAATTTTCATGGGAAATTTAAACTAAAAATTTAAACTCTTATAGAGAATTAATATATCTCTTTATATATAAGTCCCCAGCCTTTAAACTTACTTAATCTTGAGTTATTACAAGATTACACATTGAGGATCTTTTCGGGTTTAGAGTTTTAAAGAATTAGATCATACAACTTGCATTACATTCCACATATAAACAAAGTGGTTACATAAAGATAGTATTCTTCTTTCCCATTAATGGAAACATATTTAAAATAAAACATGGATTCTTTCTTTACACTTCCTTGACACTATCATCATATCATGTTCCTTTCCCTTGACCTTTGATAAACATTTCAAAAAACTTGGGATGAGCATAAAAAGCTCAGTAAGGGATATAAAAATATGGAAAGGAAACATGGGTACATATATACATAAGAATGAAATCATACTTTACCCATAAAACATAAGCACTTTAACATACCTCATCAAATCATGAATAAATCATAGAAATCATAAGACATAAAGGTAACTTGAGGCATTTATAACATTCTTACGTAGGGAGTAACCCTCTTGGTTACGTTTGGAAGACCCATCACAGTATATTCCTTAAATCTCTTCGGAAAAACCTTAACGTTTCACTCCTTTGCGTTACCCAATGCATTGGAGAGCTATATCGGGCTCACCCGCCCTTAGTCTATCACGGAACCACCCATCTTCATAATAATTCCCAAGAAACTCAACATAATTGTATCACATAAAACATGCATAAAGGAAACATAACATTTCCACCTTTCAATCACAATATATCGATACAACACATTGATATAAAAACATTATGAAAACAATTTTCAATACCAAAATAAAAGAAAAGTAAAACATGGTATTTATTTTTCTTTTTAAAAAAAAGGTATGGCTTGTAGAGGAAGCCGAAACTCAAATAATGGTCACGGCGGCAGAGAAGTCATTGTCGCCGCATACGTATGACAAAAACATTCCCTTTTGTCGTTTAGTAAACGCTTCATATAAAAAAGATTCCTTTTGCATAAACGTAAAAGTAAAAGCGGTTTATACACTGTATAAAAGAAGGTTGTGTATAAAATAATATATGCCTCAATGAAAGGAGATTGAGACGAAGTCCCATACCTCGGGTCCGACTTGACTCTATCGTTCTTTAATCTCCTTAAAATCAGTTAACTCCCTTTGGTTTGAGCTCAAAGGCTTCCTTGGGAAGACTTCTACCCAAAGTGAGGATTCAAGGAGTAATAGAGGGAAGTGGAGAGACAAAATGGGTAGGGGTTGGCCGAGCCAATGGCTTTGGGAGTGTGGGTAAGGAGGTAGAGGTGGGGGCCTTTTATAAGAGGAGAGGAGAGGCACTCTAGGAAAGTAAAGAAAAGTCACTTTATTTTAAAATAGTATTCAGATTTAAGAGGTACCAGATTGATATAATTAGAGGATAAGGTGATAAGGGTCCTAAATACACTCATCCAATAGGTTTTGGACATGTATAGTTCATAGATTTTACATTATCATTTCATTTTATTTAAATCCTTTATTAATGAGGTAATCGCTGCATCATCATGATGTCATAAATAATTTAATTTATTTAAAGTCTAAAAATTATAAAAAAAATACTATGATGTAGGAAATCTTTTTAGATTTCCAATTACTATTTATAATCAAAAATCTGACTTGTACAACCCCATGTAAAAATAGTTTTAGTAAAACATCTCTTGTTTGTGTCATTTTTTCTTTAACATTAAATAAAAGGTATTTATGTCATTTTCCAACCAAAGTGGCTTCATGGGGTCCCCAAGATGACCCATGGATTGCCTTGGTCTTCCATGACACATCCAATGGGGGTAGTACATGTTTCTAGGTCATTTCATTTTATTAAAACATTATTCTTACCTTAAACTACACTCATTACCTCTAATCGCGATTAAAAACCTAAAAGTTACTATTCACCAAAAAAAAATATTTTAATCTCATTGAACCAGATTTTACTACTTAATGACAAACATGTATTTCATATTTTTGAAAATCAAATCACAGAAGTGGCAAAGTTTCATTTAAACGAAAAATCAGTTTCTTTAACTACCACTTAGTGGTTTCACTATTCATCAAAAATTGAAGTTTTTCAGAAAGATACCAAAACTTCACCCTAAGCTATATTTGATATTCCGAATTCAAAAATGATGTCTATTTTAAAAAATTCAAACCATGTAGGTTTCATTAATTAATTTAATAACTAATTCCCGCTGTCATGAAAAATAGCATGTTTTTATGAAACAATAAGTATCAAAAGATTGACACTATTTTAAGTCCAATTTCAAAGTGAAATTGATTCCAATGACCACCATTGGCTAAAATGGTAAAAATATATTCTTATTTCACTTCAAAAACAATTCAAAATATAATCTAATCATATAAATAAATTATATTAAAAAGAGGTTTTGAATTAAAATACAACATTTTTCACTATTCATTAAAAAATGAACTTTATCGGAAAAGTACCAAAAATTCACACAAAGTAAATTTTGATGTCCCAATCATAAACAATAAGTTTATTTTGACAAACATAGCTTATAAAATTGTCAAAAGATAGATTTAAAAATGGTTTTCCATCAAAAGGCAGTAAAACAATCTTTTAAGAATATTAGTGTATTCCATGCATAAGATTGTATTTATTTTCATTTTAAGCCTCTAAAACACTATCTTAATCATTAATAGACATAGATAAAAATATCAATTATTCATTACTTACATGGGATGTTACATCCTTTCCCCTTTAGAAAATTGCGTCCCCACAATTTATTTACATATCGAATAAATGGGGGTACTTATCCCTCATTGCATTTTCAGATTCCCATGTTGCCTCTTCCATCATGTGGTTTTTCCACTAAACCTTTACCTGATTAATCACCTTATTTCGTAACACTTTCTCCCTGTGGTCAAGAATCTGGACCGGTTGTTCCTTATAATATAGGTTCTCTTCCAGCTGAACTACCTCTGGACTCAAAACATGAGATGGATCTGGCATATACTTTCTCAACATCGAAACATGAAAAACATTATGTACCTGAGATAAACACGGAGGTAAAGCCACTCAGTGTGCAACTGATCCAACTCTCTCCAGAATTTCATATGGTCCAATGAACCTTGGACTCAACTTTCCTTTCTTACCAAATTGCATCACACTTTTCCATGGGGAAACCTTGAGAAAAACATGATCACCTACCTCAAAAGATAGATCCTTCCTCCTGTTGTCCGCATAACTCTTCTGCCTACTCTGAGCTATTCTCATGTGTTTCAGAATCAGCTGAACATTTTATTCCATCTCTTCTACCAATTCTGGTCCCATCAACTTCCTTTCACCCACTTCATCCCAGAAAGCTGGAGTTCGACACCGCTTCCCATATAATGCCTGAAATGGTGCCATCTGTATACTGGAATGAAAACTATTATTATATGAAAATTCAACCAAAGAAAGATATTGGTCCCAACTTCCTTGATAATCCATCGAACAAGCTCGTAGCATATACTCCAAGGTCTGAATTGTTCGTTCTGACTACCCATCTAATTGAGGATGAAAAGCTGTACTAAAATTTAATTCAGTACCCAACAACTTCTGAAGGCCTTTCCAAAAGTTAGAAGTGAACCTGGGATCACAGTCAGATACAATGGAGAGGGGAACTCCATGTAACCTGACTATCTCTTTAAGATAGAAACGGGAAAGTTGATCTAGGGAATAACTATCTCGTATAGAAATGAAATGAGCAGATTTGGTCAAGCGATCAACAATAACCCATATTGCATTATTACCTCGAGATGTCTTCGGTAATCCCACAAAAAAGTCCATGGATATATTCTCCCATTTCCACTCTGGCACTGGTAAAGGCTGAAGCATCCCTTTTGGTAACATCCACTCTGCTTTAACCTACTGACAAGTCAAACACTTCACAGTAAAATCAGCAATATCCTTTTTCATTCCATCCCACCAGTAATACTCCCGAAGATCTCTGTACATCTTAGTACTACCAGGATGAACTGAAAACGGAGAACTATGAGCTTCACATAACAACTCTCTCTTCAACTGTAAATCACAAGGCACACACAATCTCTTCCCAAATCTCAAAACACAATCACTATCAATGTTGAATTCAGGCAACTTACCTTTCTGAACTAGCTCTACCTTTTTTTGCAACTCACTGTCTTGCTTCTGTGCTTTCTTGATTCTATCTAATAGAGAAGATCTCACTGATACCTGCAACAAAATAGAATAACTTCCTACACCAACAACTTCTATGCAAAAGTTCATCAAATCCTTAACCAAAGGATCACGTTCCAAACGCAACATTTCTAATGAAGCATTACTTTTTCGACTCAAAGCATCAAGCACTTTATTTGCTTTTCCCGGATGGTAATGAATTGTACAATCATAATCCTTGATTAATTCCAGCCATCTCCTCTATCTTGTGTTTAATTCTTTCTGAGTGAATATATACTTTAAACTTTTTTGATCAGTATATATTTCACACTTTACTCCATACAAATGATGCCTCCAAATTTTTAAAGTGAAAACAATAGTAGCTAATTCCAAATCATGTGTAGGGTAATTTACCTCATGAGTTTTCAACTGTCGTGAAGCATAATCCATTACCTGATCATTCTGCATTAGGATGCAACCAAGTCCCTTCAATGAAGCATCACTGTATATAACAAACTCACCATTCCTGGAAGGTAGTTCCAAAACTGGAGCATTCACCAATCTTCTTTTCAATTCCTGAAAACAATCATCACATACTTTTGTCCAGATAAACTTAACACCCTTCCGAGTTAGCTTAGTCATTGGACTAGATAACCGTGAAAAATTTCTAACAAACCTTTGGTAAATCCTGCCAAACCAAGGAAGCTACGAATATCAGTTACATTTGTGGGTCTTGGCCAGTCTTCCACAACTTTTGTTTTTGCAGGATCAATAGTTATCCCATCTTTAGAAACAATGTGACCAAGGAAAGAAATTTGTTGCAACCAAAACTCACACTTGCAGAATTTTCCATACAGTTTCTTTTCTTTCAAGGTTTGAAAAATAACCCTTAAATGTCTTTCATGTTCTTCTTTACTTTTAGAAAACACCAAAATATCATCAATGAAAACAACCACAAACTTATCCAAGAACTCATGGAAAATTCTATTCATTAATTTCATGAATACAGCAGGTGCATTGGTTAGCCCAAAAGGCATTACTAAAAATTCATAATGGCCATATATTGTATGGAACGTGGTCTTCAGAACATCTGCTTCCTTTACCTTAAGCTGATGGTACCCCGATCTCAAGTCAATCTTTGAAAAATATTGAGCTCCCTGGAGCTGATCAATCAAATCATCGATATGAGGCAAAGGATATTTGTTCTTAATAGTGATGTTATTCAAGGCTCTATAATCAATGCAAAGTCTCATTGAACCATCTTTCTTTTCAACAAATAAAATAGGAGCACCCCATGGTGATGTGCTAGGTCGAATGAAACCTTTCTCTAATAAATCTTGCAATTTCTCCTTCAACTCTAAAAGTTCAATTTGAGCCATTCGATAAGGGGGTTTTGAAATTGGCTTAGCATCAGGAACTAAGTCAACAGTAAATTCAACTTCCCGATCTGGTATTATTCCAGGAAACTCATCAGGAAAAACATCAGGATACTCATTTACCACTGGCACATCATTAATCTGAACAGTCCCTTTATTTTCAACGATGTGTGCAAGGTAACATTCATTTCCATCTTTTACAAGTTTCTTGGCCTCTTGATAAGATATCAACAGTAAGGGTTCATTCTTGTACACAAACAAAAGTCTATCTGAAAAGAAACTTCTTTAGCTCTACAGTCACTCTTAGCATGGTAAATAGAGAGCCAATCCATACCCAAGATAACATCAAACTCTACTAGAGGTAGAACAATAAGGTTTTCAAGTAGGTTCTTTCCACAGATAAGGATAGGAAGATTCTTATAAATTCTTTTTGCCTCAACATTTCCCCCAGGTGTTTTTACCAAAAGTTCAGGAGTCATTTCTTGAGATGGTCTTCCCATTTTACTAGAAATGTTTTCAGAGATGAAAGAATGTGTAGACCCCGAATCAAACAACACACTGGCATAATCTGAAAAAACAAACAAAGTACCTAATATAACTTCATTTGACGGCCCGACATCTGCTGAAGTAGTTTCAAAGGATTTCACCACCCCTTTCTTCTTGTAGTCTAACTGCTTCCCATCACTCAATCTCTTTGTTGGACACTCATTTTCATAGTGACCCATCTCATTGCACTTATAACATTTCACTAACTGTAAATCAAATTTGGTCTTACCTTCACCTTGATCCTTTTCAGGGAAATCACGAGCCTTATGTCCCATCTTACCACATCGGTAGCACTTTCCAGAATTCAAAAGACATTCCCCAGCATGCCTTTTGCCACATTTATCACAAACTGGAAACTTAGTTTTCTTACCATCAGACTTTTTTGAAGAATTCATACCTTTCTCCTGCCACCTTGGTCTCTTCTTCTGTTGGTTGTTATAGAACACTTGATCATCGGAAAACTCCATTTCCACCTTCTCAGCACATCGAACAAGCTTTTCATAACTTTTAAACTCACAAGAAGCTAATGCCCTTCGATATTTTGGCTTTAATCCTGAGTAAAAACGATTGATTTTACTATCAAGGTCTCGGATAAAATTTGGAGCATACCTTTCCAATCGAGTGAACCTTTCTTCTTAGGTAGCCACTGATTCTTCCTCTTGCCTCAATTCTAAGAATTGTTTTTCCATCCTAAGTCGAACATCCTTAGGAAAATACTTCTCAAGAAACATACCTTTGAATTCATCCCAGTCAAGAGCATTAATCTCATCGGTGTCCCTGATATTTTTAACGATAGACCACCACTGATCTGCCTCACCCTCCAAACGGTAAATAGCAGGACTAACCTTTTGATTTTCTGAACACCCCATGACATTGAAAATCTTCTCCAGTGGTTTAATCCACCCTTTAGCTAGCACAGGGTCAGATGATCCTCTGAATGATGGGGGATATTGCCTCATGAAATGTTCCACCACTGACATGTTCCTCTGTGGTTGATCTGGCTGATCTCGTGCATGGATACCACCACCATTTATCGCTTGAGTCAAATGCGCCATTACTGCAACAAACTGTTCAGTTCCAATTCCGACAATCTCAGGATGCTGATTCGGAAGGTTATTTCCTTCTGCATTCCTTCCTAGAACTGCTTCCATGTTTCCTCTACGGAAAACCATTCTGAAAAAACATGTCTTAGATGAAGTAACATGGTAATCTTCAAATGCTATATCATTTTTTAAAAAAAATATATTTTTCGATAATCATTTAATAGAATTCTAACTCCTAAAGTTATCTAAACCGACCTTTGATACCAACTATAAGGCCCCAGCCTTAAACCTTACTTAATATTGAGTTGTTACAAGATTACACATTGAGGATCTTTTCGGGTTTAGAGTTTTAGAGAATTAGATCATACAACTTGCATTACATTCCACATATAAACAAAGTGGTTACATAAAGATAGTATTCTTCTTTCCCATTAATGGAAACATATTTAAAATAAAACATGTATTCTTTCTTGACACTTCCTTGAAAATATCATCATATCATGTACCTTTCCCTTGACCTGTGAAAAACATTTCAAAAAACTTGGGATGAGCATAAAAAGCTCAGTAAGGGATATAAAAATATGGAAAGGAAACATGGGTACATATATACATAAGAATGGAATCATACTTTACCCATAAAACATAAGCACTTTAACATACCTCATCAAATCATGAATAAATCATAGAAATCATAAGAAATAAAGGTAACATGAGGCATTCATAACATTCTTACGTAGGGAGTAACCCTCTTGGTTACGTTTGGAATACCCATCACAGTATATTCCATAAATCTCTTCGGAGAAACCTTAAAGTTTCACTCCTTCGCGTTACCCAATGCATTGGAGAGCTATATCGGGCTCACCCGCCCTTAGTCTATCACGGAACCACCCATCTTCATAATAATGCCCAAGAACCTCAACATAATCGTATCACATAAAACATGCATAAAGGAAACAAAACATTTCCACCTTTCAATCACAATATATCAATACAACACATTGATATAAAAACATTATGAAAACAATTTTCAATACCAAAATAAAAGAAAAGTAAAACATGGTATTTATTTTTCTTTTTTAAAAAAAGGTATGGCTTGTAGAGGAAGCCGAAACTCAAATAATGGTCACGGCGGCAGAGAATTCGTTGTCGCCGCATACGTACGACAAAAACATTCCCTTTTGTCGTTTAGTAAACGCTTATTATAAAAAAGATTCCTTTTTCATAAACGTAAAAGTAAAAGGGGTTTATACACCATATAAAAGAAGGTTGTGTATAAAATAAAATATGCCTCAATGAAAGGAGATTGAGACGAAGTCCCATACCTCGGGTCCGACTTGACTCGGTCGTTCTTTAATCTCCTTAAAATTGGGAAACTCCCTTTGGTTTGAGCTCAAAGGCTTCCTTTGGAAGACTTATACCCAAAGTGAGGCTTCAAGGAGTAAGAGTGGGAAGTGGAGAGACAAAATGGGCAGGGGTTGGCCGAGCCAAAGGCTTTGGGAGTGTGGGTAAGGAGGTAGAGGTGGGGGCCTTTTATAAGAGGAGAGGATGGGCACTCTTGGAAAGTAAAGAAAAGTCACATTATTTTAAAATGGTATTCGAATTTAAGAGGTCCCACATTGATATAATTTGAGGATAAGGTGATAAGGGTTCGAAATCCACTCATCCAATAGGTTTTGGTCATTTTTAGTTCATAGATTTTACATTATCGTTTCATTTTATTTAAATCCTTTATTAATGAGGTAATCGTTGCATCATCATGATGTCGTAAATAATTTAATTTATTTAAAGTCTAAAAATTATAAAAAAAATACTATGATGTAGGAAATATTTTTATATTTCCAATGAATATTTATAATCAAAAATCTTACTTGTATAACCCCATGTAAAAATTGTTTTAGTAAAACATTTCTTGTTTGTGTCATTTTTACTTTAACATTAAATAAAAGGTATTTATGTCATTTTCCAACCAAAGTGGCTTCATGGGGTCCCCAAGTTGACCCATGGATTATCTTGGTCGGCCATGACACATCCAATGAGGGTAGGACATGTGTCTAGGTCATTTCATTTTATTAAAACATTATTCTTACCTTAAACTACACTAATTACCTCTAATCGCGATTAAAAACATAAAAGTTACTATTCACAAAAAAATTACTTTAATCTCATTGAACCACATTTTACTTCTTAATGACAACCATTTATGTCGCATTTTTGAAAATCAAATCACAGAAGTGGCAAAGTTTCATTTAAACGAAAAATCAGTTACTTTAACTACGACTTAGTGGTTTCACTATTCATCAAAAATTGAAGTTTTCCAGAAAGATACCAAAACTTCACCCTAAGCTGTATTTGATATTCCGAATTCAAAAATGATGTCTATTTTACAAAATTCATAACATGTAATTTTCATTAATTAATTTAATAACTAATTCCCGATGTCATGACAAATAGCGTGTTTTTATGAAACAATAAGTATCAAAAGATTAACACTAGTTTAAGTCCAATTTCAAAGTGAAATTGATTACAATGACCACCATTGGATAAAAAGGTAAAAATTTATTCTAATTTCACATCAAAACCAATTCAAAAGATAATCTAATCATATAAATAAATTAGATTAAAAAGAGGTTTTGAATTAAAATACAATATTTTTAACTATTCATTAAAAATGAACTTTATCGGAAAAATACCAAAAATTCACACAAAGTAAATTTTGATGTCCCAATCATAAAAAATAAGTTTATTTTGAAAAACATAGCTTATAAAATTGTCAAAAGATAGATTTAAAAATGGTTTGCCATCAAAAGGCAGTAAAACAATCTTTTAAGAATATTAGTGTATTCCATGCATAAGATTGTATTTATTTTCATTTTAAGCCTCTAAAACACTATCTTAATCATTAATAGACATAGATAAAAATATATATTATTCATTACTTACTTGGGATGTTACATTATATGAGTTATAGAGTATAATCATTGAATGTGAAATTAAGAAGATATCTTTATTTAAGAAGAAAGTCAAATATGAGATATCTCATAAAGACATTTGAAGAATGAAGTTTAAGGTTCAAGAACCTGAACCTTTTAGTGAGTATTATGATGATTATGATGATGATGATGATATAGATTATGATTAAAAGATAGTAATGTCTCTTATTTTCAAAAATTTCAAAAAAAAATTAATGGTAGGTAAAATGGGAAACTGAACTTGAATTTATTCTAATGTAGTGGCATTAAAAAATTTATAGTCAACTATCAAAAGAAGAAAAACTGTGAGTTTGATTTTGATGCCCAAAAACAAAACCCCAAAAAGAATAAATTGGGAAAGGGGTCTAAATTAATGAACAAGAAAAGAGAATGTAAGTTAAGATTTAAAGTAAAAAAAATAAGGTAATCCTGATGATAAAACAAGAAGAGTAAGACTCATCATTTTGTATCCAATCAGAAGATGAGTTTCTTAAAATGGTCAAAAACTTTATGTATCATAACGAATACCAAGAAAACTCCTCAAATAATAATTAGGAAGTTAGTAAAAGAACTTACATAGAGTATATTACTATATCTAAGTTAGAATATTGTAATGATAAAAATATTATGTTAATGAAGCTTATTAAAACCCTGGAGAAAGTGAATGGAAATAAAATTGAAGAAAATAAATAATCATTCAAAATAGATACTAAACTCAGGAAATAGATAATGAAATTAATGATGATGGCTACAGAGAAATAAATGAAAAATAAGGATCTTGAATGGAAACTCTATTTAAAATAAAAAAATGATAATTTTGTAATTTATGTTTAAAAGGGTGAAATAATAATTCAAAAAAAATTAATACAAGGCTCAATTATTTATAATATCTGAGATTTATAGTACATAAATTATATTAAAATATATTTATGAATCTTCCTTGAATGTTGATTTTTTTTCATCCAATAATTGTTGGTCCTTTTAAAAATTATATACTAGTATAGAGTAAAAAATTATATAAGTACTCTTATACATGTATTGAAAAAATAAGAATGAGAAAAATAAATATACTTTGATAATGAGAAAAATTATGCTAGATCTAGAAAACAATGTCAAAATCAAGAATGAAACTTTCTTAATAACATTATAGATTTCATGAAAGATTTAGATTCAATGGATATTAATATTTTAATGGAATTTTCATCCACAAGGATTACACATATTGGTATAATATTTCTTTACATAGAAGAATTAATGAATTAGGGTGTGGTTTTGAAGTGAAAAATAATGTGTCTCTAAAGAATATGATTGTAAACAAAATATTTATAAGTTTATATACTAATACCAAGTTTGAAATTATGAAGGAATTCTAGGGAAGATGTGAGGGACTAGGGAGTTTTTCTGGTCAGTAAATAAATAATCTCCCTAGATAGTTCTCATATAATAAAAATGGAAAAGAATTTGAGAACAAAAGTCAATAAGATAAATCATTCATAGTTGAAGTAGTAATAGAAGTGAGAAAGAGAGTAAGAAAATAGTTCCTTAATAGTGGATTTGGTTCATGCTTGACTTGATACACCATAATATTTAATGATATGGAATATCATAAAGGAGTATTAGTTGCTTTTAGAAATTATATATCCTTGATAATCAAAGGTATTGGGAATACAAAGATTGAGTTAAAAGGACTCAAATACAACAATGTGTTATTTATGTGACTACTAAAACAATATTTTTTTAGTCTAAAAAAATTATGAAATAAATGAGGATGTTTTCCAAAATAACTCATGCATTGTCAAGAGCTTAAAATATGGAAGATTTGTTAAAAGAGGTGAAAGAATAAGTGGAAACTTGTTTCAAATTGGTGACCCATGAAACTTATGTTATATGAGGGACAAAGATGATAATGATTTATGGAATAGAATAAATGACCATATTTGATAGAAAATCATGTTTAATATTACCAAATTTGATTTTTTAAGAAAATCCCGCAAGTTAAAAAGGGATAGAAAATCATCTTGTGAGATGTTATTAAAAGAGGAGATAGTGTGAGGAACACACTAGAAAGTGAATATTCAACCCAGTAGACCATTGAAACTCATATATTCATATGTGTGTGGTCCCATGAGAAAAAATTTGAAGAAGGGTGATATTTATTTCATTTTCTTAATTTATAAATATACTC
The DNA here is from genome assembly GCA_963277665.1 of Viscum album. Taxonomy (NCBI): domain Eukaryota; kingdom Viridiplantae; phylum Streptophyta; class Magnoliopsida; order Santalales; family Viscaceae; genus Viscum; species Viscum album. Next base: position 38,357,996 of record OY728129.1, on the reverse strand, counting down.
AGATGAATAATCTTTACTTTATGAAATGCTAAAAAGTAGGTTTTTGGATGATTAATTTTTTTTCAATACAAGCTGAGAAAGATCTTGGTGCTTATATCAAGAATGTGAGGCTTGGTAATGGAAAGGAGTACACACCCAATGAATTTTAGTTATATCTATAAAATCATGGAATAATGTATAAATATATTACACCATACCCTCTATACAAAAATTGTGTGGCTGTGAAGAAAATAAGGAACATTCTAGATATGATGATAACTATGTTGGCTGAAAATACTATTTCATATTTCTTTTAGAGATAAGTAGTTAGCATTAATATACTCATTCATAATACATATATTTTGAGATATTAGGGTCACATGACTCATTGTGTTATGTGGTACCGTATAAATATAATTATCAAATAAATTAAAATATTTGGAAGCCCTTGTTATATGAATATTAAAAACAAAATGCGGGAAAGTTAGATGAAATAGCTAAAGAATGAACCGTTTTAGGTTATCTTTATAATGTAAGTGGGTATAAATTTTGGAGAAAAAATAAACATAAGCTATTAGAGAGTTTAAAATTCATAATTATTGAAAATAATCACAGAAAAAATATATAAATGGGATAAAGTTTAATAGTCTGGTATTGGAAACTTATAGATTCTAGAAAAATAGGTTGTGGAACAAGATAGAAATGAGAAGGTTGTATATAATATTGACTCAAATAGTACCAGTGATAAATAAGTAGTAGGATGTCAGAGGTAAAGTAATAAAATTCATGTTTATTTTGAAAATATTATTATCCAAAATAATGCACCTATAAATACCAGAAGAAGATTAATGTTTGAAAAAAAACTTTTTTTGTTTCAAAAGTAAAACGTCAAACTATTTATAAATAAATTAATCATGAATAATTGATTAATTATATAAATGAGGAACTTGATTAAATAGAACATAAATTCAATTTTTAACATGTATCAATACTTGATAACAAAAAACAACATTATCACCCAGTGGTTTGTTCATAAATAAGTTATATGATTAAGATAAAGTCAAAAAAGATAAAGAAATGCTGGTTCGCAAGAGGTATTCTTATATGAAATGAGTTTAATTTACGGATACCATTAATCTAGAGATAATAATTGATACCATTAAGATTCATTGAGTATTATTGAATCAAAATAATATACTATTTATCAAATGGATGTGAAATTTTTCTTCAGAAATGGTGATGTTTAAGAAATTATTTTCATTGAACATCCTGAGTATTTTCTGCTTAATAAATATTGGAGCATGGTATATAAGATTAAGAATGGTCTATAAATATTAAATAATTCTCCAAGATATTGATATTCCATGATTAATAGATACTTGAGAAGAATGAATTTTTTAAAAGAAAATGTATATAGTAATCTCTATATAAAGGAGTTTCCCACTGGAACTATGATTTTTATAGTATATGTGGATGATATAATTTATTTGGTGACAATGTTCATATTTGAGAGGAGCATTCTTAAGAAATTAAAAGGCATTTTGATATGTCTATGTCGGGTGATATCTCATATTTTTTGGTATTTCAACTCTTTCAAAGGGCTTATCATAATTTTCTATCGCAAGAAAATTACTATAGAGAATTGTTGAAGAGGATTGAAATAGAATAATAGATTGTAATTTTTAATCATATAGTTATTGCAATAAGTTAATAAAATATGAGGCTAGAACAAGTGTTAATCAAAGGGATTATAGAAAACCAATTTCTATACTTTTCTACGTAATATCCCCCATACAAAAAAATATGTAGTGACATTGTTTTATTAATTTTAAAGTGATCCCAAAGAATCACAAATATTGGAATCCTAGATTATTCTAAGATATCTCAAATGTACATTGAGTTTCATCCTTCTATATTGTAATGACCTGAACCTAAAAAGCTACTTGAATAGTGCTAAACTTGTTGGGTGTTACCACCTTAGGCACACCTCCCCAAATTCCAAAGGCTATCGACTAATAGTGAGGGTGAAAATAGGTATAGTGGGGAGGCTATACCCTCTCGGAGGAAAATAAGGTACTGGTCCAAGTATAATATAAACTAAGAGGCACTGTAGACTCTAACTAGACCTGCAAAGAGGAAGAAAAATCAATAAAAGGTAAACCATTAGAAGCAATATAGAAACAAGTACAAAAGAATTTAAGTAAAATAGCATGATGAACACCACTTATACCATCTATTGAATCAACAAAACATGCATCCACAACAGGTCATACACAGCATTAAAAAATGGTTCCCATAGATAACCAATAATAGCTACAAAATAAATTAAGCATGCTAATACATAATGAAATCTAAAACAAAGTAAACTCCAGCTAGGCATGACATATAGGCCCATACCATCTCTATGAAACAGCTAATATGATCCATCTCTTGAAGCTGATCTCTTTCCATCATGTAAATCCAAAAATTCTACACGCATCCCGAAGGGCCTGTGTAGGGTGTAAGATGAATCCCATTAGGATACCACCCAATAGTGTGTACCTATTATATGTGTTTAAGTATACATGCATGTATAAAGAAATTAAATAGTACAATGAAAAATGCAAACACAACTTCCACTGTTGATCAGTAGCCACCATAGAGTGTCACCAACTTCGGCCAATGCCGGAATCTCAGTCATATAACTCAGAACCATGTCCCTCTTGATAGCTCGTGTCTGAAGTGATAATGTCTTGATGGAACACCTAAAAAATAGTAACGGATTCTCAAAATCTCACATCTTCCCATGTCACAACAACCGGAGTAACATCGATGTCTTTCCTCAAATAATAATTGGAGGAACAATGATGTCTGTCCTCAAATAATAATTAGAGGAATAATGATGTCTGACCTCTAATAAAGAACCGGAGGAAACGGTGATATCTACCCCCAATATCATAACCTGGTAGCTTCATAGCTACCAACTGAAGGCTTCCCACCTTCTGCATGGCTTCCAATGACAAGCACCCCAAACCAATAGTACTTAAACCGCAACTATCTTTGGAATCTACCCACATGATTGGTCAAACCCACCTCATCATAGAGTCAACCTATGTGGACACGACTCAATTCATGGGTGAGCAGTAATCACCAAATAATGAACTCAAGCCACGACATCTCTGACACCTCGTGTCCCTACGACCATGTCGCTCAAATATGATGGTCTTGTCATCCAAGCAACCAGGGTCATACCAACCTGACAGTCATATTGCCTCAATTTTATATCTATGATTCCCAATCTTATGGTCAAACCACTCAATTAATCTAGGTCAAGCCCATCATATGATCAACATCACTCAAGAATATTCAGGCCATTCATAACACACCCCAAAGGCTCCAGCATATGCAATTCACGCATTTCATATGTATCACATTTTAAAAAATCACATAAATAGGAAAAAATATATATACAGTTGAATTGAACTAGCACAATGGCAATCACATAGCAGCATTTAGGTCTTGAATTCCTCTAACAAGCCTAATAATGTTTTACAAAATTAAATTAGGAGTTTAAAAACAATGAATGCCAATTAGAACAATTTTTCCACCTTGGTCCATAGTGACCCAATGAGTGTCATACTCTAGCCTGACCATGCTCAAGAAATTTAGGAAATAGGGAATTCCCAAAGTCATCTCATTGGTCTAACAATTAATTCAATATGCAATAGTAGGTAAAACATGTCCCACTCAAAAATACCTGAAGCCGAGCCAAAGGCTGCACCAAACAAATGTCCACAAAAACACAAAAATAAAGGTATGCACCACCTACCTTGTACTCATACGATGATCCTCATCCAGTAACAGTCTCTAATTAAGTCTAAAATACTGTAGATCCACAAAAATAGAAATAATTCTCAAACCCCTAAAACTCGATTTAGAATAAAAATCAATACAAAAGGCTTATGAGGAATCAAAACCATATTGAGGGGGTTTCAATGGATCTGAAGACATTCTAATCCTTCTTTGAACAAAATATCAAGAAGGGATTGAAGCTCCAGAGACTTGGTTCATGAAACCCAACGGCTCTCTATGCCCTCTTCCTCAAAACAATGCTACTACTTGTTTTAAGTGAAAAAAAGAAAATACACAGCATGAATATACGAGTATACATTTTGTGTATCATTTTACTATTCCTAAGACGATTGAAAATTCACTAAGGACTTTCCAACATTACTAGATGGCATGTACGAGGTCGTACAAGGCGTGTCCTTGGTTTTTCCCCTTTAACTTGCTGACATGCTCACACGCTATGTATATCCCCCATACACGGCTAGACTACACGGCACGTACTAGGAGTACAAGGAATGTCCTTGGATAAATATCTATATTCGCCCAACACACCTACACCCCATGTATGGCCTTCTCACATGGAAGGGGTACATGACATGTACTAGGAATTACATGGTGTGTAACTTAGATATTTCCAGAACTACCAAGTTTTCCCCTATTATTTCAAAAACAACTCAAAACTAGAACAAAAAAAGAAACTTGTATCTTAAAGTGATAACTGGGATATTAAAAAAATCCCCCCTTAATGAAATTTTTCCCCAAATTTCCTTACCAAGATAAAAACATCCCAAAATAAAATCAAACAAAGGTCCAAAAACCTATTTCCAGACTCATGGTCCTCCCATGATGTCTCGTCACCCATAAACCTCATCAGGTTCTCATGTGTCATTCCCGACACCCAAACGTATCCCATACTGCATCGGTGTCTGCCTCTACGAGGTCCTCTAACCCATGGATGCTCAAAACAAAACTGGTTTCCATGCTTACCTGCATTCTTGATGCCCGAATGCCCACAGCACCTCAACCAAACTACATCCTCGATGCCCTGATTCCCATGACACCTCATGTAACCTGCATCCTCAATGCCCCTGATGCCATGCATATCATAAACATAAATAAATATATCACACACTCAAAATGGTTCCAATAACACTTACCAGTATCTAGCCAGTCCAAATAAATCATGTTCACCTCATGTACTAAAACAACATGCCTCGACAGGCCATGCTAAAAATAAAACAAGAGAATCATGGTCATGCCCGCAGTGTACCTCTAACCATCATCAGCTCACCAGCCTGCTCAGCCTTTTGTAGCTCGATGGCATGCAGTTGGACTGAAGTATAACTTCCTGATGTCTGAGCTACATGCAGTGCTGCTCCAGTCACATGCCACTGACCCCTCAACTGGGTCCCACTATCTCTGCCACGTTCTCTACATACAACTGAACCTCTTCTACCCTCAACTGTACTAATCCCGAATCGACCCCAGATGCCACCGTCTGTCCTGGTCCCTACCTGCCAACTTTCTGAGAAGGCTTCCTACATAACCTCTCCCAATGTTAGACCTAGCATATGTTTGTAACTCCTTTGGAGTGCTATTGCACTGAGTCCATACATTCCCTGGTTTCCCACAATTAAATAAAACAATTGGTGAACTTTTATGAGGTGTCATAGCTAAGTTCTTAGTCCGACTTCCCCTCTGGAACACCACCCAACCTCTCTTTCTGCTATCTGAACCATCACTTGATGTCTTTGATCAGCTTAGATGGGTTGTTTCCATTAAGTTTCCTCGAATATGAGCACCTGATTCACTGCCTCCAAGAACAAGGTCAACCTAAAGATGTTTTCTTGTACCATAATGGTGTTTCGTAAGCCATCCTAGAAACGCCTCACCCTTGAGGTATCATCGCTTACTATAACTGTTGTAAAGCGAGACAGATCAGTGAAGGTAGTTGTATAGTCTATGATGGACATTTCACCCTATTGGAGGCTTAAGAAATACAAATCTCTCTCTACCCGCAACGTCTTTGGAAATAAGTGCTTAAAAAACATGTCCTTGAAGTCCTCTCAAGATAGTATTTCGTGTCTGGGAGCCTGCACCTGCACGTCCCACCAATGCTTCACCAATCCTCTTAGCATGTATGTCTCCAACTTGACCCTCCACCCTGGATGCATCTCAAGCTGCTCGAAGATCATTTTCATGCTCTCTATCCAGTTTTCAGCCACCTGTGGACCACCCTCACACTAGAAAAGTGGCGGGTGCTGCCTCTAGAACTCCCTCATCAGATATTCCATAGAGGGCTTTGTACCTTGTGGTTATCTATCAATCCCATGTTAGACACGTACTAGACTATACCGGAGTTGCTCGTCGAACCATGGCCCGAACACTACCAAACTCGGCTACTACTCTGCCTACACTAGATCCTGAACCTGATCCTATCCCTGATCCTATACCTGCAACTCATGCTCTTTCTGTCCCTCAGCATGCTTAATAACACTTATAACATCTACTGAAACAACAAAACATGCATCCATAGAAGGTCATACATATCAATAAACAATGGAACCCATGGCTATCCAATAATAGCTATGAAATAATGTAAGTAGTTTGATACATAATGAAAGATAAAACAAAGTAAACACCAACTAGGCCTGACCTCAATGTCTATACCACCTCCATTAAACAGCTAATACGGTCCATCTCATTAAGCTGATCTCTTTCCTGCACATAAATCCATAAATTCTACATGAATCCCGAAGGGCCCGTGTAGGATGTGAGATGAATATCAGTAGGATACCACCCAATGGTACATACCTAGTAGGTAAACGGTATGATGCACAATGTAAACACAACATCCACTAGTGCTCAGCAGCATCCAAGGAGTGTCACTTGCTTCGGCCAGTGTGAGAATCTCATTCATATAACTTAGCACCACGTACATCATGAAAGATCATGTCTCAAGTACTGATGCCCTTATGGCACTCCCAAACAACAGTAAACCATTCTCTAAATCTCATTTCGTCCCATGGCACAACAACCGGAGGAACAGTGATGCTTTTCATCAAATAATAATCAGAGGAACAACGATGTCTGTCCTCAAATAATAATCATAGGAACAAGGATTCCTTCCCTCAAATAAATAACCAGATGAAATAGTGATGTATGCCCTCAATCTCATAACTTTGTAGCCTCATTGCTACCAACCGAAGGCTACTCACCTTCCACATGGGTTCCTATGGAAAGTACCCCCAAACCAATAGTACCTAAACTACAACTATCGGGGCCCTCTACCCACACGAGTGGTGAAAACCACCTCATCACATAGTCAACCTATGTGCACAAAACTCAAGTCACAAGTGAGAAGTAATCACCAAAAAAACCCAAGACACAACATATCTGACACCTCATATCCCTGCAACCAAGTCTCTCAAATCTGATGGCCTTTTCATCCAAGTAACTCGGGCCATGCCCAACCTGATAGTCCCACTACATCAATCCGACTTCCATGGCACCCAATCTTGTGGTCAAACCACTCAAGTAATATGGGCCAGGACCAACCTATAATAAAAATTACACAAGAATATTCAGGCTATGCCCAACACAACACGAAGTTTTCAACATATGCAATTCATCAATTACATATTTATCACATTTAAACAAATCACAAAAATAGGAAAAAAAATCTAAATAGTTTAATTTCACTAGCCCAACGGCTATCACACAGCAGCACTAAGATCTTGAATTCCTTTAAAAATCCATATCATGATTTACCAAATTAATCATACCTATTTAAAAACAAAGAAAAACAATTATAACCATTTTGGAACCCCATGCCAAAATGGCTCAATGATCGTCGGCCTCTCACCCAGCCTTTCTCAAGAAATTTATGCAATATGGTATGCCTAAATTCATCCCATGGGTCTAACAATTAATTCAATATTCAATAGAAAGTAAAATATTCCCCGCTCAAAAATACCCAAAGATGCACCAAAGGCCACACCACCCAAATGTCCATGAAAACAAAAAAACCATGTATGCACCACCTATCTCATACTCGTATGATGATCCTCGTCTGGTAACATCCCTTAATCCGGTCTAAAACAAGGTAGATCTACAAAACAAGAAATAATTCTCCAACCCCTATAACTCGGTTTAGAATAGAAATCAATACTAAAGGCTCAAAATGAATCAAGGCCTTTCTGAGGGGGTTCCAATGGATCTTACAATGTTTGAACCTGACTTCGAATGAAGGACCGGGAAGGGATTGAAGCTCTGGTTGCATAGTCCATGAAACTCAACTACTCCCTATGACCTCTGCCTCAAAATGAGGCTACTGCCCATTTTAAGCAGAAAAAATAAAATACACGGAGTGTATATATGAGTACACTTAGTGTGTATCATTTTACTATTCCTAAGACGACTGAAAATTCTCTACGGACATTCAGATATGACTACATGTTGTATACGAGGTTGTACATAGCGTTCCCTTGGTTTTTTCCCTCTAACTCGTCGACATACCCACACTCCATGTATATCCCCCATATATAGCTTGACTACATAGTGTGTACTAGGAGTACATAGAGTTTACTTGGTTAAATATCTCTATTCGGACAACACGCATACACGCCATGTATGACCTTCTCACACAGAAAGGGTACATGGCATGTACTGGTAAGTACAGGGTGTGTAACCTGGAAATTTCCAAAAATGCACAGATTTCCTCTGTTATCTCAATAACAACTCAAAAACAGAAAAAAAAACCTCATACCTTAAAGTATGAACTGGGTTCTTGTATATATAAATCTAGTTCAGATTAGATCTTTTAAGTTTTTACAGATATTTATTGGGCTATGGATTGTGTTGATAATAAGTCCACTTCATGTGACACATTCTTTTTTGGTGAGATTTATTTGGAATATAAGATATTGAAGAAAATTTTGGTGGAATTGAGTATATTTTAAGTTGAGTACATAGAATCCACACATGATTGTACTCAAATGATATGGATATAGGTTCAACTAGTAGACTTGATAATTATGGTTGAGAAATCACTATGCATTATCTATGATAATAAAAGTTATATAGATATTTATAATAATTTGGATTAACACTCTATATCTAACCATATTGATCTTATATATCATTTCATTAAAGTTATGGTGGCCTAATATGATGTAAAACATGATTTTGTGGTCACCAAGGAAAAATTTTTATATGTTCACACTAAATCATTACCAAAGGATAGGTCCTATAAAACTTCATGTTCACCATTTTCCTCTCACTTAATAAATTTGTAGAGGGACCCCCCAAAAGTATTTGGATTGTGTGGTAAAAAGGGGAAGAAAAGTGACACAACTCTTAACTAGTTGTTTTCCATGGGGTGAATATTGTAAAAGTACATAGTGAAGTTAATAGTTATAAAATGTTTTATTTATTGAAAAAAGAGATAATTTTGAGATGTATTTAAGGATAAACTCGTTTGAATTACTTATCTAAACTTTTATTATCATTGAGGGATGGTATTTTCATAATAACATCACACTATCCTATGGTGTAGTATCAAGATGCATCTCACTTGATGAAGGATATGATTTATTGATTCGTGCGTGAGTTTATTAAAATTTCTGATTATTTTGAGTATCTTGATAAAGGTTTTAAAAACGGTTGACAAAAAATCCAAAGGGGGGATTGGAGAACCCCATGGCTTGAAGGAATTGTTGAAGAATTTGTATTTGTTTTATTTATTTTCAACCAAGTCATTAGTGTGTTTTTAGGTTTTTTATAGTGTTTTAGATGTTACTAGAGCACTTTGAAATAGTTCTAAACTTAAAATAATAATTCTAGATTTTGTGAGATAAAGCATAAACTAGCTAAGTATGACCTAAGTAAGAATTATTATTTGATCTACATAACCATCATCTTACTGTTGTGTAAGTATCAACTATATTATGTATGCATGAAGTATGATCTGTGTACACATGATCCAAATCTTGTAAGCATAAACCATTATATATAAACATAAACTACTTGTCTATATGAACATCAAACTAGTATACATAAACATTGATTTATTTTCTACGTAAACATGAATTGTCTGATGAGTAAGCATGAGAACAATTTGGGTAAGCATCTAACCTTCCTAGATAAACATCATGTGCACTATATAACTATCATTCCAACTATGTAAGTATCAATACATAGATAATTTTTATGAGTTTCAGTTTTAATCTGTTATCAGTTGTAGAATTATTTTTTGTGAGATATATCCAAGAACTAATTATGAAAAAATTAGTTTGAGATTATTTGAATATATGATGATGAATACTATTGATAATGTTAATTTTTTTTATAGAAAATTGACCTAATTATTATCTATGTATTTCTATATTTTGGGTTTGTTTAAGATCCATTTGAAATATCTCAAGGTGAAAATGACACTAAGAGATGGGTTATTTGATTCATTCAATGTAAAAATTTTGTTGGGGTTAAGGATAATGATACATTATTTCCAACTATAATCATAGTGAGGTGAGACCTAATATAAAATATGTAATAAAAAATAATTTTATCAATGGAATTTTACTTCCTATAGTTATGTCATATTTATTAATGTAGTATAATTTTCATGCACCACATGATAAAACCAAATTGTTTTTATTATATTAATTTAGGCATTACATATAGAGAATAAACATTTTACTAATAATTTAAATAATTACAAGTGGATAAAAATATAAAATAAGATAACTAAAATTTGAAAATTTTGATATTTATGTCCCACCAGAAATACAGCACTCATGAAGAATGTTGTAGAAATAAAAAAAAATTAGTAACGAAATATTAATCATGAAAATGAAAATATATATAACATTTAGATAAATAGAATTGAATGGGTAATTAGTTAAATATGATTTATTTATAGAAATTAATGATCCCATATGACTGAAACAAATCTAAGGTTGGAATAGAAGTTTGACCGTTGGAATGGCAACCTGATCATTGGAATAGTAATCTGACCATTCGGGATAGCAACCTAACTATTATAATATTATCCGCAGATATGCCAGTTTAGAATAATATTTATTTATCCGATTAAATGAAAACATGATATATTTAAACCATGGTACAAGTAAATAAATGTTTTGATGTTGATAAATCAAGTGCTTTTATTTTTATAAGCCATTAATTTTTTAATTAAAATTTTAAAATACAAATATTTATTTAAAAATTATATTTCCATAAAATGGATTTATAAATTAATATTTTATTTTATATTAATGATAATATAATATTATGATACCTTAAGTAATTTTTTAAACGTTTTGAAAAATGATCATAATAATAATAATAGTATTTTTCAAATAAATGAAGATTATATTTAAATATTAAATTTATTACATATAGAAAATAGTTTTAATAAAATGTATTTAATTTTTTGAGTCTACATCTCAAAAATTGGTTAGTGATAATTCTTGGTATTTCTCTAAAATAGTTGACTTTTATGTGAATAGTGAAATATAGTAAATTAAGGTATTTAACATTATAAGATAAATGCATGAATTTTTTAGTCATTGATGATATAAAAGCCTATTATTTTGAAAATCACATGAATAAGTTACTATATATTGTCACAATAATCAATAATATTGATAGTCTTGATCAAAAATAATAAACTAATCAATATAATAATAAAAACACCGCTCTTTCCCATTATAAATACCACCCCTCATAACCCCTTATCATCACTCCTTATAATCCTTTAATATTACCACAATTCTACACAAATATCTTCCCAATACTCTCCCCCGTTTCCTATTTATGTTGGTCTCATTCAAGAACCATTTGATGGATTCATAAGGGGTGTCCTAAGAGGGGACACCCAAAAGAATAGGTAACATTCTTGACTAATCTATTTCAATTTTATTATTCTTTTAACTCCCCCATATGATACCTATACATATAAACACAGTAAAATAATTATCTTAAATATACCAATATGTTGTTTTTATGGTGTAATATTCATCTTCTACACTCCCTTCTTTTTTTTTATTAAACAAATGTGTTGTTTACAATATGGTTGCTTCACCGCCCCCATAAATAACATTCTTCATTTTTTCTCCACCACCTTCATGTATGGTCATGAAAAAGAATATTATCGTGAAATAATTTGATAATAAGTATATTATAACTTATTTAAAATTATTATATGAATATATATCCATAATAATAAACATAGAAAAACTATTTTTTGATGTCCAGTAAAACTGCCTAAATGAAGTAACCATGTAATGTTTACATTTTCACTAAAAGAATCATCCCTATGTTTGAAAAAATATGGGTATTTTTAAAAAATATAGTTTTGGGAAGTATATTAATACCATTTCATTTTACTTATATATTTTTAGTCTCATTTTACATGAACACCAATATTTATCCACAAGTGGTCCGACCATGGAACCATAAAATGAATACCCATAGAAAAGTAAAATTGAAAATTATATCTCATTGAGATGATTATAAATGAACATAATAAAATTAAAATAAGTAAAATATAGATGTATAAGGTTATTATTTAATTATTTAGTTAATATAATTTGATTATCCATGACGTTAAGGGAATGTGTAGAGAAATTCTTGTACATAAGGTAAGAGATCTTTCTAAGCCACAATTTTTCTTAGTGTTATGTCCACTATCTCTCTAAATCAATTTATTTCTATCACAAATGTTTTTTAATGATTATAAATTACATATATATTTCTATCACATATATACCTATAATATTATCCCTTCCTTTAATGTTTTATTACATTCCTTGTGTTTGTTTCTCAAATGCTTACTTTATGAAATATCATTTGACTATGATATGTGGAAGGATTATGTAACCCATTTCATTATCGGGGAAATTCTTATATTTATGTATTATGATTGATTAACTTTGTATCACACATAATCATGTACATTTTATGATGGTTTCACATAGATAGCACTCCAATGCATTGGGTAATTTCTTTTCCTCGTGAGATGTCGTGTATGGGATTAGAGAGTAAACCTAAACAGTGATGGGACTATTTCCATCATGTGATGTTATCTTAGTGGTTAGCCTTGAATTATTTTTATTTCATGTTTTATGTTTCTTATACATTACTATAATTCATTTATCTTATGACTCCATTTATTGATGTTATGCCTCCATATGATTATTCATGAGCCTTTTCTTTTATGTTATCATGTTATGCCTTCTAGCTCATATGTTATGCTTCATTACAATGTCAATTCCCTTAATAGGATTTATAGATTACCCATTTCTTTTACGTATTCCCCAAGTTATCCAATGTGGTTTTAGGAGCTAAAATAGATTTAGGATCTCATTGTGGAGATTAAAATAAAGACATTTTATATTTGGTTTATGTTGATGTTTTATGTACCTAGTCTTCCAAATACACTAGGCATCTTGATCCTTTGGTTCTATTTAATGGAATGTTTATGTAAAAAATAATCTAATAATTTTTGTAAGAGTATTGGGTCACTATAAATTGTATCAAAGGATGGTATTGTTATCTTTGGGGATTGGGACTAAAATACTTCTGTAAGAACCCTAGGAATATGTCTTAGTACAGAAAAATATCCAAATATTTTATGAAGTATAGAGTAAATGGTTTAGAGGAAATTATATAACTATTTGGATATTATAAGTTGATATGTATCTATCAAAGTTGTACTTAGTGGTAAAAACCCGAAAAAGTTCCCATTGGGTATTAACTTGATTGTAACATGGTGCATGATAAAGGGGTCTTACTACACACATAGTTTGATACTCTTGAGGGATATTATTTTGAAAATTAAAAAACTACTTAAAACCCATTATAAAATACAAGAATAGATTGTTATGTTAGGAAACCCAGTAGAAAACATTATCATTTATAACCATGATTTAAACTTATAGGCTCATAAGTTAGGATTTACAGGTCATTTATATGTTATTCTTTCTATGTCTAATGTTTTAATTTTAAATATTTATTACTTTAAGTATTCTCATTCCTGTGTTTTTTTTATATAGTAAATGACTAGAAATAGAATAAAATAGTTATTATTGTGATCATTATCTATACATGAGCCTATATGATTATAGTTCTATATATTCTTTCAAATCATTAAAGTTTAGTAGAACTATTAAAACACCATGTCAAAACATGGAGGTTGAATTATCTATAAGAATAGTGAATGGGGAAATTAGTACATCCAAAGTATATAACTCCTCCTTGGTCAATGTTTTTGGACTGAACCTCCAAAAAATCTTTTCATTCTTCCTTTAATGGATTTTGATGCTATATTGGGAAAAGTTTGGCTATCTTTATAAAAATATAACATAACTATCAGGAGAGATGGATCACTCTCCACATCCTAACTCATCCTCTGATTATATACTAGTGTAATGAGGATGATGAATCTCATTTGGAATATTCTTATTAATTATGGATAGTATTTCCTTATGAGTAATCATATCTATTTCAAATGATTGAGACAAAGGAAAAAATAATTCTAAAATATATGCCCATTGTGAAGAATTTTACTGATGTATTCCCTTAATAATTTCTTGGCCTTCCTCCTAATCAAAAGGTTGAGAAATCAATCAATCTTATACCAGGATATCTACCCATATCCAATAATCCTTAAAGAATAGACACCATTCAGTTGGAATAACTGAAAAAGTAGTTATAAGAGAATTTGGAAAAGGGTTTTATATTCCTGAGTGCTTCACCTTTTGTTGTTATGGTCCTCTTCAAAAAAAAAGAAGGATGGGTTAGTGCGTCTATTCATTGATTATAGTGAACTCAATAAAATCATGATAAATAACTAGTATCCCAACCAAATATAGATAAATTTCTCGATCAACTACATGGATTCTAATACCTCTCTAAGATGGAACATCGATCTGGATATCACCACTTAAAGGTGAAGAAGGAATATGTTCCGAATACTTTCATTCGAACAAGTTATGGACACTATGAGTTCATAGTGATTCCCTTCAGACTCACTAATTTTCTAAAAATATTTATGTACATAATGAATAGATTCTTTAGAGATTACCTCAAAAAAATAGTAGCCTTTATAGATGATATTCTGATATACTCCAAATTCAAGGAAGATCATGTGGATAATTATAATAATATGTTGAAGACTTTTTGAAAGGATAATATTTATGAAAAATATAGAAAATGTGATTTTGATATGGAGGAAGTATCATTATTAATTCATTTTATCACTAACAAAGGGATATTTGTGCATCCTTTAGAGATAAATTCAATTCAGGAGTAGACCAGACCAAAATACATAATAGATATCCATAGTTTTTATAGACTATACTGGTACTAAAAATTATTTTTGGGAAACTTCTCAGGATTTTAAAACTTTCTAAGGAATCCAACTTATAAGGGGTAAAGTTTTTTTAGAAAAATGAGTGAAAATAGAGCTTCGAGAAACTAAAAAATAGGTTTATCACTACACCATTACTTACAATACCCACTTTTGAGGAACTTGTTTTGGTTAACAGAGATGCTTAAAAAAGGTATTAGGTTATGTAATAATAAAAAATGATAAATTGATAGCATATTACTCAAGTAACTTTAATGTTCATGAACAAAATTATCTAATTCATGATCTATAGTTGTTTGTAGTGATCTTCGCATTAAAAATATGGTGGAATTATCTCTATAGGGAGAAGTGTGAAATATATTTATATTATAAGAGACTAAAATATATATTTATATAGAAGGAGAATAATATACACCCATGAATATGGTTATAGTTGATCAAAGACTATAACTACTCAATCAACTACTATAATGGGAAAAAATAAAGTGGAAGAAGATCTATGTAGAAAGTATCTAAAAACCTTGTGAATAATGAAAATTGAGAAGGACCAAATTTTTTTAGACTTGTAATGTTTTGACATGGGAATCATAAATAAAGTAAAATCATCATTACTTTATAACATAATTTCTCAACCATATTTTCTAGAAAAGATAAAGGATGCTCAAAGAGATGATGTCGAAATACAGAAGAAGGTAGAAGCTATAAGAAAAGAAAAATCATGAGAGTTAAAAATTGATGGAGTGAATTTTATGATTTGGGTCATGAATATATATACCATAAAATCATGAGATAAATATGGAATTTCTAAATGATGCACAGAGCTCATCCTTTTCCATCCTCCTAGGGAGAATGAATATTTATTGAGATCTCTAAGAGCACTATAGGTGGGACAATATGATGAACCAAAATCATATAATATACATAAGAGTTCTTGGTATGTAATAAGTAAATCTTGGATGGAAAACTTATACAAGGATGATGAAACCATTTCCCATAAATACATGGAAATTAGAAAACATCACCATGGGCTTTATAACTAGTCTTCTGAATACAACCATAGAAAACAATTCTATATGCGTTGTGGTAGATCTTCTTACAAAAACTAATAATTTGATTGAAATTTAATAGTAATTATCACTTGACCAACTTGTAAGGATATATATCATGAAAATAAATATCCAATATGGAATACCATTATTTATTATATTAAATTGAGATCTAAGATTTACATCAATGTTTTGGAACAGTCTCTAATATTCTCTAAAAATTGATTTAAACTTCAGTATGGATTATTACCCCGCCCAAACTGCAGTACAATCTGAGTATACTATCCAGAAACTTCAGTAAATGTTTAAAGCATATTTGAAGAACATAAAAGGAGAATTAATTCATCATATTCCCCTGGTTTAATTCTCATAAAATAATTTCTTTCACTCAAGGATCCAACGTTCTCTATATGAAGCCTTTTTATAGAAAAAAAGAGTAGAGAACCTGTGTACTGGAATAAAGTTGGTGAATGCAAGATATTGTAACCTATAATGGTCGAAAAAATTATAGAAAAGGTCAAGACTATTCGGCAGCACATCACCATTTCTAAAAGTCAAAAGAGGAGCAATGTTATTAATAATCAATAAGACCTAGAGCTTCAGGTTTGAGATATTGTATTCCTCTTTATATCTCCATGTAAGAGTGTCATGAGATTTTGGAATAATGTTAAGATAAATCTCAATTACATCATCCACTTCGAGATTATCGATCACATCATATATGTGGAATGTCAACTAGCACTCTCACAAACCCTTTCATAAGTACATTATATATTCCACATATCCCTATTGAGGAAGTACATATAAGATCTATCACACATTCTAAAATCATAAGTGTTATAACAATAATGTGATATCTCCTATAAGGACCATCTGATGAAGATCTTGGACCATGGATTTAAAATTCTATGAAACAAGACAACTCACCCAGTCAAAGTACTATGGAGAAACCATATGTACGAGGAGGAGACTTGGGAACTGAAGGAAGTGGCGATGTAGAAGTACCCTCTCTTGTTTTCACCTTAGTTTATAAAAATAAATTTCAAGAGTGAAATTTATTAAGGGGAAAGAATGTAACAAATTGTAATTTTATCAATGTAATTTTATTTTTATAGTTGTTTCATATTTTGTAATGTAGAATAATGCACACACACCACATAATAAAACCAACAGCTTTTTATTATATTAATTTCAAAATTATATTTAGAGATTGAAAATTTCCATATGAATTTAAAATATTACAAGGGGATTAAACATTAAAATAAGATAACTAAAATATGAAAATTGGTACTTTCTTGATTCACCAGAATAATCGCACTCATAAAAAATGATGTAGAAATAAATAAAATTATCAGTAAATAAATATTAATCTTAAAAATGAAAATATAGATAACCTTGAGAGAAATATAATTTAATGAGTACTGAATAAAATATGAGTTATTTATATAAATTAGGGATCTCATATGATCATTAAAATATGACCATCAGAATAGTATTATGACTATTGGAATGGTAACCAAACTGTTGGAATAGTAATCTAACTGTCGAGAATAGTAACATGACCGTTTGAATTGTATCCTCAACTATGAAAGTGTAAAATAATATTTATGTATCCTATAGAATCAAAATATGATATATTTAAACCATGGTACAAGTAAATAAACATTTTAAAATTGATAAATTAATTGTTTGCTTTTTTTTTAAACATAGATTTTTTATTTAAAATTTATAATAAAAATATTAATTTAAAAAATCATAAATAGGTTTATAAATAAATATTATATTTTATTATAATGATAATATAATTTTATGATACCTTAAGTAAATTTTCAAGGGGTCATAAAATTGATCATAATATTAAAATTAGAATATTTTAAATAAACAAGGATTTTATTTTAAATTAAATTTACCATATTAGAAAATAATTATCATAAAATGGGATTCATTTTTGGATTATACATGTCAAATAATTGTAAGGGTGATATTTTCGTTTTTTTCTAAAATGGTTGATTTTTTGGTGAAAAGTGAAATATAGTAAATTGCAATATTTAACATTATAAAGTAAATAACTGAACTTTTGAGTCATGGATAACATAATAACCCATCAGTTCAAATTAACATGAATCAATTACTATATATAGAAAAAACAATCAATAATATTGAAATTATTGATCCAAAATAATAAACAAATGAATATAATAATAAGAAATACCCTTATCCTCCCCTTATAAATACCATCCCTCACAACCCAATCTCCTCACACCATATAATCCTTTGATATTTCCAAATTTCTACCCAAATATATTTCCAATCCCATCCCCCATGTCCTAGTTCTGAAAGTATCATCTAATTACCATTTCAAAGAGCCTTAAGGGGTTTCCTTAGTGGAGATATCTAAAGGAAGAGGTAAGATTCTCCACTAATATCTTTTAATTTTATTATTCTTCTACATATCCCATATGATCTCCATTAACCTAAGAATTGTAACATTAGTATCTTAAATATAATTATATTTTATAATTATTTTAGAATATTCACCTTCTAACCTCTCTTCTTTTTTTCTTAAACGAAATTGTTGTTTACAATATGGTTGGTTCACCACCGCCATGAAAATTGTACTTCATTTTTCACTACAGCAATCAAGGTCAGTCATAAAAATAATATCATGGTCAAATAAGATGGTTATAAGTATCTTATAAACTATTTCACATTAGGTAATGAATATATATCCATAATATTAAATATAATGAATCTAGTTCATGATGGTCGGTAAAACTACCTAAATGAACTAACCATTTAACGTTAACATTTTTATTAAAATAATCATCCCTATATCGAAACACATATGGGTATTTGGAAATATTATAATTTTTGGAAGTACATTAATACCATTTCATTTCACATATTTATTTTTAGTTCCATTTTACACAAATATCAATAATTATCCACAAGTGGTCTGACCATGGAACCACAAAATGAACACCCTCAGAAAAGTAAGATTTAAAATTATATCTCATTATCATGATTATGAATGAAAATAATTAAATTATAATAAATTAAATATAGATATAAAATATTCTTAATTAATTAATTAATGGATCTAATTTTATTGTTCATAATGTTAATTGTAAGTGCAAAGTTATTCTATAATTTAAGGTAAGGGATATCTATGAACAACCTTTTTTCTTTAGGTTACGACCTTTCTCTATCTAAATCACTTTAAATCTCTATTTAGAGTAATTTAATGATTCTAAATTATGTATATATGTCTCTTACATATATACATTTATTATTTTCCCTTTCTTTTATGGGTTAATACAATATTTATGTTCATTTCTCAAATACCTACTTTATGAAATCTTTTTTTATTAATATATGTGGAAATATTGTGAAACCCATTTCTTTTCATGGGTAATTCTTATGTTTATGACTTATGATTGATTTAACTTGTGGAAAATATAAGAATAAACATGTTATGAGGTGTGTTCTAATATATCACTTTGATGCATTGGATAACGTTTTTATCACATCATACATCATGTATGAGATTTAGGAGTAAACTTAATCAATTATGGGACTACATCTACCATTTGATATTGTATTATTGATTAGCCTTGAATTATGCTTATATAATGTTTTTTGTTGATTACACATTCTAATGATTTCATGATCTTATGATTACATGTTATTTATGTTATGCATCCTTATGATTATTCATGAGCCTGGTCGTTAATGTTATTAAGTTATTCATTCTTGCTCATATAAAATGCTTTATTACCATGTTTATTCCATTAAAATGATTTATAGATCACCCCATTTTTATATATTACCCAAGTTACCTTGTTTATTTATAATATCTTAAAGGTATCTAGGAGATAATTATGGATATTAAAATAAATTTTCTTAATTTTAAATTTATGTTGATGTTTTATGTACCTATTATTCTGAATACACTTGGTCTCTCAATCCTTTAGTTGTATTTAATGCTATATTTATGTTAAAAATCATGTATTAATATATTTAAAAGGCATGGGTCACTATAAATATGTGAGTGCGTCCCTAATATGGATAGTTTAATAGTGTTTATCCCCTCCTTTTGTATTGTTTATAATAAGGGAATGAGTTTTAACCATAGGATATAAGTGAATAGCTTAAAGTAATTTTATATAGAGGATAGTTTCATACACTTCATATCTGGTTATATTATCCTATTAAAATTTATATTGCTTATTTGATGTGGGAGTTTATGTTCTTTGATATAGGGTGTGTGGATATTGTGAATGGTCCAATTTTAAGACACTGATTGAAATGAATATGTGTACTCCACTAGTAATCAATGTTTTAAATGTATATTTGGAGTGTAAAATATAATAATATTATAATATATGGTTTTTGATGCATTTTATATGATGGTGGAGAGACTTATTACAAGGATCTATTTGAATCTCAAGACTTATACATTACCCTAATATTGGTTTATTTTTGTTTTATTGAATTTAATAATCATGTATATACATACAAAATTATTTACCTTTACTAATTCAATATCTATTTGAGATGATAATTTTTAGTTGAAATATTTTCCTCGTGTGGGGACACTTTAGTACCATATTATTTTATTTTAAAGCTTTCTATTTTTGAGTTAAAATTAATTTTATTATTTTGGGAGTTTTATTTGGATCTTTTTGGAGGTGTGGATTGTATTTTGATAAAGAAAGGGGTTGAATAGGTTTTTCATATTCTTGTATTCCTTAAGTTTTGTAATGGGGGTTTTCTCATGTATTATACTAGTTTTTACTATGTATTTAATATTAGTTTATTTAAAAACATGAATTCTATATTTGATATCATTATACATATTCAATGATTTTGTTTTTTGGAATATATAATTTTGGTTTTCATGTGGAAGTGTATATTTTATATTTCACTTATAGGGTAATGGATTTCATATTTTTGACTTATACCCTCAATGATACTCATGAATACCTGGCCTATTGTAGGCAGAATTAGGGAGGCATGTACCAAATATTATCTTTGACATGATCAAATCATGTGAAATCAAAACCAAAGTAAGAGTATAATAATGATTTACAGTATGCACATGTCTGGATTGTTTTAGGATATTAAGAAAGACTTATATTTGAACCTAGGAGGGTAAACCATAGAAACATAGTATAAATGTAGATGTACATTATGATCTTGTGTGTGAATTACCTTGATTATCTATAGATTATACCAAGGGGATGAGTATATTTTATAAAAAATAATTTTATATGTATGAGATCATGAATCATGGTTTTTTCATATATGTTCTGATGATCTTTTTCTACATTTACATTATTTATTATTTTTATAGTTTTGAACCATGAGATAAATTATTCCTATATCTATATCCATTAATAAATTCTTATCAAGATCTATTTATTTTAGTTTTTTTTCTTTCATTATAAAATTAGATTTTCATTTAGTAAGAGGTCTGATTTATTTCATTGATTTGCCATCAAAAGATAGTGTTTAAGTGGAATAATGGGTATATTAGACACCAATTTTAGTGTTTCTAAGGTTCAAGGATATTGTGTTAGTAAAACATGAATCTTGGGATGAAATAATATCACATTTTTAGTGGTTGAGTATAACCTGATACCAAGATAGCATCTTAGAAATGCTGATCTAGTTGTAAATTGGAGAGATAATGGTTTATTTTAGGATGATACATAACCCACTTTTTTTGTTTCTCTAAAAGTGGTTTTACTTTATGTTTGACTGTTTTTATGAAGACAAAAGGTATGTGGATAATAGGATGATTTTTCATGTACTTGGACAAAATTATATGATTATTATAAACATTAAATCCCATTAATGACACTAATAGTGGATAACTAAGAAAATGTTATGAAAAATCTATAGGAAAATACTTGTATACATGAGTTTATTACATATTCTACTAGTTTGGTAAGGTATTAAACTGATATCATAATAGATGAAGAGTTGTGAATTAAATATTTTGAGGTACCTCAATGACTGGAGATTTTATATCATGATTATAATCACAAATTGAGTAATATTATCAATTTCATATAGAGAACAATTTCTATAGACATATTTTTGACTTTGTCAATTTATCATCAAGAGTCAAAGAAATGAATCTATGATTAGGGATAAACTCCATTAAATGGTTAAATTTCTCATTTTTTTAAAAAGATAGTGTAACATTATGATTGTGGTCCTCTGTTGGTAAAGTGTTCAAAGGTATCCTAAGTTGGTAATTTATGACTATCATGTGGAAAATTAAAAAAAATTTATGATTTAATGGATTTAATCTTGTTGAATCATATTGTTATCAGAAAAACCTTATAAGGATTTTTTCGGTTTTGTTTTTGGAAAATCATGTAGAAGGATGCTTCTCATGAAGTTTAAGGAATAAGTTCATTTTTTGTTTAAGAAGGTATTTAAGATTTCCATGAATATTCTCGGTTCAGTAGGAATTATTTATATTAAAAAGGTTCTAAGAATGAAACACCGATATTAGAGGGTGTGTTGATAATAATAATTCACAAAATGCTCACATGGATAGGGACTATTCCAATAGTGTTCCTCATTGTGGTGTTTTAGTGAACCTTTCCAAAATTTCTATAATAAGATGATTTTAAATATGGTAAATGAAGTCTCAGCCGATAGGTGAGGTTTAAAGACAACATTACTAGGCTGATCATGGTTCATCGCATGGTTCTTAGTGTGTTCTATAAAAATAAAAAATATTTTAACACCAATCCATGAAGAGGAAGTCATGGTAGAGATTGGTATACCCTATGATCCCTAGGGAGTAAATTATGGATATTGATCAAGGAATTCAGGTCTTGGAGTTTACCTATGAAAAATGGATTCTACATGAGTCCATTCTAGTGTAGATCGGCATATTGAAGGTAAAATGTACAAGGTTTGTGAACCACATCAAGGAGAATGTTTTCTCAGCATATGAATTTAAATATCTTTAAAAATGAATTATGAATTTACTTTGGAATTAATGGAAGTTGTAACTAAAACTTAATGAGTGGTTTCAAGTTGATTTTTGGATTTCATAATTCAATCATTCATTAAAATTTAGGATATACATAAAGTGAGATATTTAAGAAAATGACTCAGACTTAGGCTCGTTACTATAGAGAGATCTAAAGAACATCTTGGAAGATTAAAAATGGTATAAAGATCATAGTTTTATTCTATATGTCATCTAGATTGAAGAAAGTGTTATTCCATGAGTTATATTCTATTATTAGAATTTCAATAATTCATCTTATAGTAATAAACACCATTCTCAATGAAGATTTCACTTATCATTGGGTGAATAAGAAATAATTAAATATATGAAACAATGAGTTCCTTGGTGAAATAGAGTAGCGAGTTCTCCATATATTCGTAGTATTATACCTAGAGGTTTAGTGTGACCACTCCAAACAAAATTTTTACTTGTAAAAATAGTGAGATTTTAGTGATTTAGGTGTAGAGGAACATTTTCATGAATATTCCTTGGATGTATCCCAGTGTGGGTGAACAAAGTAAAATCCCTCATGTAATTTACTGTACCCAACACTCATTGGGAGTAAATAGAGATATAAATTTAAGTGGTCATCAAAGTGGTAGAACAATATTTATAATTAGGACATACTCATTGTAAACTTATATACCCTGATTCCCCCCCCCCTCATGGTATAACATTCCATAAGAGAATTAAAAGTTGTGTCGAAGGGGTGATTTTTTTTTCTTTTTGGGAAGGATGATGAGGATTATCAACCAAACAGGTATTCCCATATTTGTAGGAGGTAATTCCCTATTATATAAATTCAATTTCAACTTTATTCCATGTATTTGGTTATGGAAGAATATAAAAAATCCATTTATTTAATCACAGCTAACATAGAGAGTGGGGCCATGATTGGAAGAGTTCATTGAGAATTGTTTATAGATCTAAAGTCTATAAATTCCTTCACATATATTATATCCAATCATATTTTCAAAAAATTAACTTCATGAAAAACCTCACATGTAATGTATGAAAATCATTTAAATATTTGTGAAGTAGATTGGAATGTTTTACATGAAATGATAGAATTTATATAGAAGAAACAAAAAGATTTGATAATAAATTGAAATGAGATATATGATACCTTTTTTTGATTTAAAAAATGTTCTTGTTCAATATATGTGAAGCCTTAGTGAAGATCTCAAAGATGATAAGATCATGAAGTGTATTATGAGAATAATACCTCCTCATTTCAATTAAAAAGTTCCAGTTCTAGAAGATAAGGACCCAATGGAAATATAATTTCATAGTTTTTATAGTACTATCATGGTTTATGAGATGTAAATGAGGAAAACAAGTCAAGAACAAAGAAGAGTACCCAAGATGAATCTTTTAATTGAATTAATCATTTCCCAATCAATGTAAATCCATATGTTGATGAAGTTTATGAGGTTTTTTCATTTTGGTCTTCTAATATTAAAATAGGAAGAGGAAAGTTGATGGTAAATTTCCCCCTTTCTTACTTAATATATGGAAAGGTGGGACATCTTATGACTAAATGTCCTAAGACCTATCATGAAAATGATGTTGAAGAGAAGAATCATAAGAACGAAACAAGATATGTGGAATGTAAAAAATAATTCCAATAGAGATGATTTAAAATGAGAAATTATCTTTTTAAAGAAGAAGATTATTCTGTAGAATGTAGAATAGATGATTTCAAATATTTTAAGGATAAAGATGTGTTTTTATATATTTAAAATAATCCAAAATATGATTATAGTGATGATGAGAATGAAGAAGTTGTGGGTATAGTTATTAAATAAAAACTAGATGAAACACTTAAAGAAATTGATGTTTAGAGCATAAAGACTAATAATTCCAATCTAGTGATGCAAGATCACAATAGTTACATGAAAAAATTAAGAAGAAAAGGAAAACATAGATCTGATATTGAAAATCTCAAACCTTTCATTTTTATAAATTCAATAATGGAAGATGAAGTGGATCTTAAACTAGATGAAAAAAACATGAATCATTGATGATTTAGACAAAACCACGAATTATATAGTTAAAAGGATTGATCATATCAAATAAGAAGTTGTGATTTAGTGTTTAGGGTGTGAATACTAAAAAATAATATTGTTTCCCGTAATAATGATAGAAAATTCCACGAAAACATTATCAAATCAAGTCAATGGAATTTCTAAGGAAGAGAATATACCTATTTCTCAAGTATGAAGATTTAATGATAAAATCTAGGAAATTATAAAGTGATATAATGATAATAAGATAGTAATGGTTGTTTCAAAACCATAATCATCAACTCTTAGGAGTAATATTTATATCCATAACACTACAAAGACTAAAAAACATATGGCCAAGGAAGATACAAGTACATCAAAAGTTAGATGTTTTTTCTATATAATGTTGTGAAACACTTTCAATATGTTATCTATTGATAGAGAATTTTTTTAGATCAATGCTAATTTAAATAGATAATTATAATTTCAATTCATTATTTTTATTTTAATGTATAATATTTTTTATTTAAGTATTTAGTAAAAAAATTATTCTTTAAAAGGGAATGAATGAAAACTTAGAATGTCTCAAATTGGAAGAAAGAAAAATTTGGAATCTTCATCCAAATAAATAGATACTCAAAAAAATTATTAAAATTATAATAAGTGTTCATAGAGTTTGGTATTTAGGAGACACAGTCATCACTAACATGGGTAAATAAAGTAATTATAGAAAACTATAATGTTTCCAAAATTTACTTGAGGGAAATGGACACGTCAATATCATAGTTCTTAGACAGTGGTTTTAAATCACACATGATAAAAAATAAATACCTCAATTATAATATCAATCAAAACAATGATGGTTTTTCTGTAATGATGAGTGTGTTAAAATTAGTGGTTGTGAAAAAACCAAAATTAATGGTAGAGATATCAGGAAAGTTTCTATTCTCTTAGTTGAATGGATAAGTCATGATCTTCTTATTGTTTTTT
Organism: Viscum album; assembly: GCA_963277665.1. Classification (NCBI taxonomy): domain Eukaryota; kingdom Viridiplantae; phylum Streptophyta; class Magnoliopsida; order Santalales; family Viscaceae; genus Viscum; species Viscum album. The sequence goes on along the minus strand of OY728129.1, from coordinate 38,331,734 downwards.
AATTATGTTTCTTAACGTATGAAGTGTATTTCAACAAAAAGGTTTTTATTGATAAATATTAAGATTTTTCACATATTATATAGGGAATAAGAACCAATGAAAATATATACCTTTTTTAGATGAAATTTTTTTTATGTTCTCTATAGAGGAGGGAAACAAGATATGTCATAGGCAATTTGGAAATTTTATCCAAACATATTTTAGTAATTTGGAAAAGATTTTTGGGGAACATGATATTCCACATCTCACATATGATCACACACACATGTGTTATTCATGACAAAAATTGAAGTTCATTCTAAATACTTACACACCCTTAATGGTAAATAAATCATGGTTTCATCATCCAGTGAATAAGGATTCATGTGTGACAATCTCACCCCAATACACATATATAAAAATCTATTATGTTTTGTTTTTTTATTTCAGTAGTATAGAATGGATTATGTCTATCACACATTAGCATGACATATAAATATGTATCACTAATTATTGGAGGGGATATGAAAAGATACTCGGTGTGAATATTCAAAAGGTACAAACTGAAATTGGAAAAAATTTATAAATTATAAAGTCCAGGAATATTTATATAATCATAGAATTTGAAATCATGTTTTAGTAGTTAGATTACCCCAAAAAATGGGGTAGTGGAAAGAATAAATCATATAATCAATAATATGGCCCAAACCATTCTTATAAAGAAATACCTTCCAAAAAAGGTATAAAGATGATTTTATTATATATTTTTACATATTAAATATAGTATTTCTAGGTCCAAATAAATTGATAAATCCATATGAAATCCGGTATGAAAAGAATTATTCACTCAAGTACTTTTGGGAATTTAGAACTAAATGTTTTATTCTTAACAAGGATAAGAGAAAAAAGTTTTAATATTAGGGTTTTGGAGGAATATTGCTACTATATTAATCAAAAATAAAATCTTATAAATTATATGATAAGAAAAATCAGAAAATAATTGAGATAAATGACATTATGGTGGTTATAGGTAACCAAATTACAGCCTCACGTGAGTAGATTTCACATAATAACCAACCAATTTTTAAATAGGAATGTGGTGAGGAAGTACATAACTCAAGAGTGGTTTTAAAGACTAATGGAAATTATAACAATAACTCTAATAGTGAATAATACATATATATATATATATATGTATGTATATATATATATATATATATTATAGAAGGTTTAAAAAGATGAATGAAAAGGGATGATATCATTGAAGGGACCATTATTAGAGTCTAGATATCCATTATTCAAACAAGAAGAATGAAGGATCGGGATCAAGTATATTTATTATATTTTTTGGAACCAAAATAATTAAAGTAATATGAAAATGATTATAGTTGGGTCAAGGATATGAATAAAGATCTTGATAAAGTAGAGAACAATGATCCATGGGAAGTTGTTCAAAGACAAGTGACAAAAATTTTATCAGAACTAAGTGGGTTTTCTAAAATAAGATTAAAAAATATGGAAAGGTGATTCAAAATGAATCATGTCTTATTTTCATTGGGTAATCCCAAATTTAAGAATTTGATGTTGATGAGACATTTGAACTAATATCATGAAATGAAACCATTCAGTTATTCTTAGACATAGAAGTTTAAAAGGGTTTCATGTTATATCAAATGGATGTAAAATCTAGTTTCTTGAATGGAGTCCTTGAAGTGGAAGTGTACATTGAACAAATGAACATGTTTTTCATTTACTAAGATGAAGGTAAATTATGCCTTTTGAAGTAGGATTTTTATGGTATTAAAAATCACTAAGATCATGGTATTGTTGGTTAGATCAATGTCTAAAGAAGCTCATTTTTTCTAGAAGAGGGGTTGATCATAAACTCTAGAAGAATAAGAACAATAATTAATGATTGATAATGCTTATCAATTTTTATGAAATTTTTTTTTGACGATTGGATGACAAAACAATCCAAACATATTTTAAATATCATGATTTGTGAATTTGATATGTCCTTAACTGTTGAATTGTCATTTCTTCCTATCTTTTTGGTAATTCAAATAAAAGATGGGATATTTATATCTCAAACTAAATATGAAAATGAGATTTAAAAAAATTATATGTAGGATTTAAGGCCTATGTAAACTTTGATAGAGATTAGAATTAAATTGATAAAATACGAAGCTAGAAACATGCTCTATGTGACTTATTATCATTAAATCATTAAGAGTTTACTTACTTTTATTTACAAATGTCCATTCATTTTATATTCCACTTTCCAGGACACTTTTTTTTCAAAGTGGTCCCAAATAAATCCACATAAAATATTTGAAAATAATTTAATTATATATCTATAAAATAATAATCTATGGGTTATTCTATCACACAGATTAGTGGAATAATGTTTTTTGATTTACTAATATTAATTGGGGTGGTTCATATGATGACTAAAATTCTACTTTAGGTGGTGAATTTTGTCTTGAAATTTCATATATATTATGGAAAAGTAAGAAGTAATATTTCATATCCATGCGCACTATGGTGGAAGAATCAATTTATTCCACTCATGTGTTTACTAAATTTCTATGGATGAAGAAACAACATAATTATAATGTTTTAAACATGATTTATCTTATTCCAATCATGTGAAACAACTCAAGTGTGATCTATCTCAGAAAAAATCACATTCACCATTTATAGACCAGGCACATTGAAATAAAATATCATTTTATAATGTAGAAGGTAGAGTAAGGAATTTTTGATATTAGAGTATGTGTTAACTCAAGATCAAGTAATTGACATCATGAAAAAGGAACTACCCAAAGTGGTGTTTTATAAGTATCAGTTGGATTTTGGATTCTAACCAAATATATACACTTAACTGGTTCTTGGATGTAACTCTCACTCCCATTAGTATCTATCATGATCATGGTATGTTTTTTCACCTCTAATTATTGGATTAATTATCCTCTCTTGTGAATGTTTTATAGAAGTGATCTCTTAGGGTTCATTTTGAAATAGGGGATGTCAAAAGTGTCTTTTAATGGGGTATAAGTTAAAAGGGGAGATTATGTCAATGAAATATCGTGGTGATAGATGTATAATTATTGAAATAATTAAAGGTTTAAAGAATTCAGGTCATATGATCATGAAAAACTTTTCATTCAATTCCTGTTTCTCACTACAAGCTTGGCTCACCTAAGAATAGAATTGATGATTGGTGGCTCCTTGATACACATCTTAAAACTTTTTTTTCAATAGAGGATGAATTAGTTATTAGAGTGTTTGCAGTGTCTTTAAAAGACACAAATTGGGTGATTGTTAGCAAAAATCCCTCATAATGATTTTTGAGTTGTGTTTGTTGAACATATTGTCAAATTATGCTTTTAAAGAAGTTGAAAAAAGGATTTAATTGTGTTTGGTGAAGTGGGTATTTAAAATGGAAAATACCATGACCTTGTCAGTGGGTATAGTGAAGATTAATAAGGTTCTAGTATGGCCACACCCATGGTATAGTGTGTGTTCATGAGAATAAGGACCAAAATGTGAAGATGGATAGAGAGTATTCCCAATGTGGTCCCCTTGGTGGTGTTTCAATTCAACTATCCAATACAACCATAGTAGGATGACCATAACTATGGTAGAAGATGTTTTGGTTGAAAGGTGAAGTTTCAAGCCAACACGGTCAGGCTTACCATGGTGCATCTCATTATTTATTGTGTGTTGAGGGAAAACATCCAATATTTTTACACCAAGTTATATAGGAAGTCATGGTGTATGTTAGTTCTCCCTATGACTCATTGGAAGTTGGCTATGGTCATGAATCGAGGTGTGTGGTGATGTTGTTCACTTATTCAAAATAAATTTAACTCGATTCGATGCCCATAGTTCTTGGCATGTTGAAAGGTAAATGGACATGTTTTTCCAACATGATATGATGCATTCCATTTCAGTCTAAATTTATAGATCTATGAAAATGGGTTTCAAATTACCATGGAATTAATGGGAGTTATTACCAACACATATTAGTGGTTTCAAGTTGATTTTTGAAGGCCGCAATTTATGCATTCATTAGAATTGAGGAATATAAATAAAGGATGATATTTAATAAGAGGAATATTACTGTGGATGGTGATTAGAAATTTATTTTTATAACATCATTGAATATTCAAAATGGGTATATCATCGGAGGGTTTATCTAGATCTCATATGGAAGGTTGAACGTCAAAAAAGTGTAATTCCTGGAATTTCATTTTGACACTAGAAATTTGACATCTCATGTGATGAAGATAAAAAATATTCTTGGGGAATATTTCCTTTATATTTAGGTGGAGAAGCGATATTTCATCATATGTAGTAGTTAGTTCCTTGATGAAAGAGAGAAGTGGGTTCCCTATTTATTTCATAGTAGTGAACCGTGAGGATTAGTGAGACTTCTCCAAATCTGTACGTGTAAAAGTAGTGAGATTTTAATGATTTTAATGATCAGGCACATTATCATGCATTCTATTTATATGTAACCTAGTTCGAGTGAACCAAGTAAAATCCATCAATTTATTTACTACTTTCATCTCTTATTGATAGGAATGTGAGATAGAAAAAAAATTCCTCAATGGGAGAGAATAAGATCCATAATATCGAATGCTACATTATCTCCATTCTTTTCAAACTTATGTGGCATAAATTATTTCATTATAGTTGTTTATCATGGTGTAGCAGTTATATTATCACTCTTTGAAATTAAAAAAAATACGGCATGAAAAACACTATTATTTAATGATTTTCTCTATAATCATTAAATAAGTTACCATACTTCCCTAAACATCACCAAATTTTATCTATGATTTTACAATTATGTAATATATCTTATGTGAACTATTTATAACAAACAAAAATATCTTCAGATCATACTTTAATAATCATATATTTTTATCTATTATTTTCCTCTTGAATAACCTATGCTCCAACCTTATCCCCCTTTGAGTTTATTAACACTAGAATGGAAAATTTATGATTCTTTAAATGTAAGAAATTCCAAATCACAAAAGAAAATTTTATCTATCATTTTAATTATACATGATAAATTATTGATGTATAAAACAAGAGTTCTAGAGATAATTTTATGCATAACTTAAACATATATCTATATTCAACCACTTTATATCTTTACTTTATTATTATTCCCCATGAATTATACCTTATACTACTTTTTATACCATAAAATCCACCTCAAGAGTATACATGTTATGCATTGTATAATATTTCCTCTCTACTTCAAGTTATTAACATAAAAAAAAATGATAATTATTTTTCCTAATTGCACCAATTTCTCCCCAACAAACAATAAACCCATGGGGTAGAATCCTATCATACATTAATATTTATGATAATGAAATAATTCCTATGAGGATATGGGATATTCTAAACATCCTTTATCATTATAGGTGATTCAACATCGAGATTCAACTAAGGCTTCTCAAATTATAGAGTGAGAAACGGTTTCATAAAAGTATATTCCACTGATTAATTCATTCCAATGTGCACTACCTTGACAATTACATCTTCTATATTCAGTTTGATAATTTATTACATTATTTAAATGTTTTTCAATCATTAATGTTTCACTATATTATTTGTAAGCACAATAGAACTTTTTTAAAACAACATTACCATACGTGATTTTAATTGTTGTCCTAGATCTTCTAATTATTGCTTTATCCATATCAATTAAGTGCATTACTTTTTATTTTAAGTATACTCAAAATTCACTATTCTATGTAAAGTAAATTATTTTTTATTATAATTGGGTAAATATATTTAATTATAATGAATAATAATCCTCCAATAATTGATTTTTTATCTAACACCTCTCCAACTCAATCCGAAAATTACATTAAATATTTAAATTTTCCTACAAAAAAGTCCAATTCATAATCATGGGTACAATTAAAATACCTCAATATTATTTTTACTATAGTGATATGATCTTAATTCGGATTAAATTGAAAACTCATATCCAAGAATATTGAATAAATGATGTTTAGACTTGTTGTATTCAAGTATTGAAGGTATCCAATAATTATTTGATAAAAAGTTGGATCTACCTCATTTCTATCCCCAAGATTCTCGAGTTTAGTACTAATGGTGATTAGTGTCGAATTCAATTTGGAATCACACATCTTAAAACTTTTTACAAAATATTTTTTTATGAATTTCTAGAGAAATAAACACATACTCACCCTTTTGATTGACTTGAAGCCCAATAAAATAAGTTATATCAACTATAATTGACATATCAACCTTTTAACATATAAATTTTTAAACTATGACACTAATTCCTTCATGTTTCCACTAAATATAACATCATTAATATACAAAGGTATTATAAACTACTATTCCTTATATTACTTCTCATAATAGATGTGAGAAACACCACCTCTCATAAATTCCAGATTCTTAAAGTATGAATCCAAACAAGCAAACCAAATTTTTCAATCACTTAGAATAGTCATATCAAATCAAGTATATACACAAGGGTATACATGTTTTCTATATCTATTCCTTTCATTTGATTATATCGGTTTCATAATAACCTATATTTTTTTTAGATCACACTTCTAGGTTGGTCATATTTATTCTTGAACACCCATATTATTCAAATGGTGTTGTGATCATTTAGCCTCATAAGAATATCCCATGTTTATTTTTTTTACTATTTTATCTAGATCTTCCTTCATGAATTTAAACCACAATTCATCCTTTTTTTCCTTATAAAATGATATTGTTTATACCAGTGTTAATAGAGCAATGTTATCAATACTGCAAATTATTTTAGTTTTTTTAGTATATTTATCACTGATAACATTAGCCTTATCACCAATAATATTTGATGCTTTTAAGTATATGATTGACTCACTTTAACATAAGTTTTATCTTTTAATTCAGCCTCAAAATCCATAGCATTTATTGATTTTTGAGATCATATATAATTTTTATTAAAATATATTTATCCATCACAAGTTTCTTCTAAGTTTGAATTTTCAAATTTGAATACAAATTTTTATTCAATCAGTTAGATATCTTTTAATTAAATATTTTTTTAGATTATTATTGAAACCCATATATCCTTTACTCTTTTTCAAGTAGATAAGAAATGCTCCTTCATCAGGTACATTAAAAAAATTTTCTTTGATTCCTTTCTAGTTTGGAATAAATAATTGACACTTAAATAATCTGAACTATATTAAAGCCATATGTTCTACATCTCATATGTTGTTATTATAAAATAGGATCTTAATGAATCATTGTTTTTTGTGTACACCACAACTTCTACTATATTTTTCCAATAGTATAGTGAGATTATACTATTAATTAGCAGTGTATTATTTATTTTATTCACTATGAGACTCTATATTTTAATGAATCTATTTTTTTGTACTAATGATGAAACATCATGTTTTAGTCTATTTTTATTCTAATAAATTTTGACATTGATGGAAGTATAATCTACATCATTAAATAATCAAACAAGTTTCATCTTCCACCCGTTTTCATCCATTTGAAGCCTCTAAAACCTTTTAAACCACTCCATAACTTCATTTTTAGTTTTTATAAACATAATTTTACCCATTATATTATTTTTATACAAAAATAATATAAAATATTTTTCTCTGACTATTTCATCATGTATAATAGGACCACACACATCAATGTAAACCAAATTGAGTTAGTGGTAAATTTTATTCTTTTTAAACTATAAGAATTTCATACCAAATTACCTATAATTAATGCATTGGATGTATTTTCCATATCTATTTTTATATTAGTATTATTAATATTAGATTTGAGCATTGAAATTATCCAAATATTTTGTTGATTAATGTGAATGTTTAATCAATTCAATAATCTATTTTCCTCTTCCATATTTGAAAATACGAATTATATTTTTTTCCCCTAGATAAATGTTTTCATTTAACCACCATCCATGATTATATGATTTTCCATATTTCCCTTTTGTTAAGTATATCATTTATTTGAATGTTAAAATGAGTCTTGAGTCACAATACTGACTTAAACTTAATATTTTATGTCAATTACCATCAACATAAAGATCCTTTTAATTCAATAGATTATTTCCAACAAGCCTCATTTTACTTATTCCCTTAATTTTAAATGATTTTAAAATTACAAAGTAAACCATTATATCCTCATGTTCCTTCACATTCTTAAATCAAATATTACTCATGATATGGGATGAATACCCACAGTCAAGGTTCAATGTTCCCCTATTATTTTTTAACTAAAGAGATATTAACCAATATTGGTTTATAATTCTTCTTATTTTTCATCCATGTAATATTGGGTTGTGTAGGGATAATTCTAGTTCCGATCTAGTCTCTTTCATTTCCATCATTATAGTAATATTCTTGTTATTTTAAAGAACTGAATTAATTTCCCAATGAAATTCAGTTACATAGTACCTTTCAAATATCCTTATTCTACCAATATATTTATTTTTATTTCTAATTTACCTATAATTATAATAATTATGACTAATTTTAGAGATATGAAAATAATTTCCATAGAAATAATTTTCTCTTGGAGGTTTGGGATATGTTTTCAATCTATTTTGTGGGATTCTAGTGCATGAACTTGAAAATAAATCATATATATATATCTATATAGTTCATGGTGTCACCCATGTAACCATAATATTGGTACATTATCAGGGGAAACTTCTATCACCTTTACTCATCATGTTTAAAGCCTCTAAATAGCATTTTAGTTTTTTTTAAAACCATTATGATTGAGAGTTATCTTCAACCAAATACTTTCCAGTATTATTTATGCATACTTTATAAGATTTTATATAATTAACCGTTAAATAAAATTCTAATATTTCATGTATTATTATCTAATAGATCATTCATGTAATTCTCAAAACTCATTTTACATATTTCAGTTTGTTTTTTTACTTCTTCATTATAAACATTCCCAAAATATAATTTCTTTGGGGAACCTAAGAAATTCAATTTATTTTCTATATTTATCCTTGAGGTAGCCACCATTTATTTATGGTATTTATTATTTTATCCTTATTCCTTAAAATTATCAACAATTTAATTGATCACTATATCTTGATCCTCAATTGAGAGCATAAAATCAATATATTTTCTTGGTATTTTCTATAAAGTGGGTTTTTTTCATAACCTTCTCTAAATAATTGAATTTAGATTTTAGTTGATCATAATATTCTTATGAAACCTTTAATTATAAATAAATCTGCACATTTATCATTATATGAATATCTAAATCTAATTTTCAAGATCAACATTGAGATCCACTAAATCCTCAAGTTTATTTTATTTATCATTTTCATAGTTTTATTATAAAACCTTTTTAATCATAAAATCCTCTGAATCTAATTTGTATTTGGGTTTTTCTTCTTTAATAAAAATATTCTAATTTTCTTCTTTTTTAAAAGCTAAACTCTACCATTGAAATTTATTCTAAGAAATATTTCTAAATTTATTATTACATCTAGAGGATACATTATATTATATATTTGTGAGTAATAAAGCTCATAATCACCATCTTCCTTACTTCTTGGATATATTCCTAATATATTCCCAACTATTCTACACCCAAATAATGTTAATGGATTTGTTTTTCTATATATTAATTTGCCTCACTTGAACATTCTAGAAAAACGTGAGAGAAATTCATCACTCACCTTATATTATACATTTTTACATGCTTGTTTTCATGTTCATTTATATATTTAAATTTCATCTCTTTGATGAATAAATAATTATAAATTCTGGTTTTACATCCATTTTAAATGTAACTAAACCACTTTTTAGTAATTAAGAGAAATATCATCCATGTTTTTTTATTCTAGTTCCAAAACCTTCAAATTTTTTAATAGTTGAAATATCATTTGGATATTCTTCATAATCTTAATATATTTTACTTTATAATCATGTCTAAAAATTGATCCAATAACCTCAATAAATCGGTTTAATATCCTTGTTACCAAAAATCCCTCAAAAGCATTTTTTGTTTTTGTTTATTAACAAGTATGATAAAGGATTCATCATGGGGTGTTTAAGGAATGTGTTTCTTTTATAGAGAAGGAAAAAAACAACCATTAACACACCTTGGTGGTCCTCGTAGTGACTTGATAGTGTACTTATATGAAACAAGAAAGACCAAAAATGGGTGTGCTAGTTTTGTTTGATTTTTGTGGCCGATAGTAGAAGCGAAAAGCTAAAACGGCCAAATGTTTGTGGTTCCAAAAACTTTACATTTTATAGTGAAGGTAAACACCCAATGTTTGTAGACCATACCATAGACATAATTTTTTTGTTCAGAAAACTAGTGATACCTAGTTTTCTAATATGGAATGGTGATGTTTGGTTCCCTCTATGAGCCGCGGGTTGTCCCTTATGGGTGTGGAGTACGGTGTTGAATTCTCAGGGATCATATGTGATCCACTACAAGTTCACTATATGTATATATATGGGTGTAGAGGTTGTAGAATTCACCTATGAAAAATGTATTTAGAAGGAGTCTATGCTCATGAATCTCGACTTGTGGAAGATAAAATAGCTAATGTATCTACACTACATTGTGGTTCATTCAATTTCAAAATTCAAATTTTCATTTCTAAAAAACACATTATTGTGACTCATTGAATTTATAGTAGTTGTAACCAACACTTAATGAGTGGTTTCACAACACTTTTTTAATACCATAATTCATAAATTCATTATCATTGAGGAATAAAAATGGAATAGAATATTTAATAAGATCACTCATCCTTCTACTATAATATGGAAAGAATTGTAGAATGAATTTGAATATTCAAAAGTACATAAGTGTATAGTTTTATTCTAGATCACATCTATAAGGTTAAATATTTAAGTAGGTGTTATTATAAGACCTTTATTCTCTCACTGGATGTTTGAAAACTCATGCACTAAAGAGAAAGATCATTATTGGTAAAGATTCTTATTATCTTTGGGTAAAAAATTAAGATTCCATGAAGTAGAGAAATGAATTATTTTTTGAAGGAGAGTAGAGATATTTCCAAAAATTCATGTTAGTGAACTCGGAGGGTCAGTAAGACTGGTCAAAATTTATACTTGTAAAGAAATGATCTTTTAGTGATTATAGTGAATAGTCACATTATCCTGCATGCTCCTTAGATGTATTATACTATGGGGGATCTAAGTAAAATGCCTCATTTAATTTATTACTTTCATCACTAATTGTGTGGAAAGAAAGTGAAAAAATAATGTTTTATTTTAGGTGAAAGAACAATACCATAATCAAGTGAGAATCATTTTTATCTTCCATACCCTGATTCACCACCCCCTACTCCACCCCTTTTGGGGTGTAGTAATCGATTCCAATATTTTAAGGAAATAATTTACAATTGTGGAAAATATGGATCTGACACTATTTTTTTCCTTTAGTCATGAACATCTACACAGAAACCATTTTTGGAACCCCTACTAACATAGAGTATAGTCTTGATAGAAATAGATCGTTGAGAATTTGATAAAGATTCCAAATCCATAAATTCCATGGGAAGTTCTCTAGAAATCGTATTTTCACAATGTTAATTTCATGAAAAACCACTCATGTTATATGGGAAAATATTCTAAATATTTATGAAGTATATTTGAAGGTTTGAGAGGTGAAAATTTAGGCTCTAGGGAAAAAATATAAATATTTGACAATGAATTCAAAATAAATGGATAATGAATTTTTGGATCATCTAAATGTGCTTATTGAAGATATGTGAGGCCTAAATAAAGATCTCAAAGATTATAATATCATGAAGAGGATTATAATAATAATCCCTCCTTGTTTCAATGTAAAAGTTTCTATCCTAGAAGACATGGACCAAAAAGAAATATCACTAGATAGTTGTCATAGTAATCTTCTAGATTGTGAGATGTGTAATTAATAAAAAAAGCCATGAATTAAGGAGAGTACCCAATAGGTGTCCTTTAAATAAATAAAAAAATTATAAATAAAGTCGAATCAAAATAATTAATAAATTAATGATATTATGTAACTTTTTTCCTCTAATATTAGGATAGGAATGTAAAATTTCTAGGGTAAGCTTCTGCACTCTTGATTAAAATGTGAAAATGTTGGAAGTTTTGCAGATAAATGTCCCAAAAACAATCAAAAATACAATTATAAATATAATAATCCCAAGAAGGTAACAATATATGTGTAAGGTACAAATACCTTCCAATATATATCCATCAAAAGGGGAAGTTTTCTTTCTAAATAAGAATATTTTTTTAGAGAAATTAAAATAGATGAAGTAGACTATTATAAGGATGATGTTTTGTTTATAGATATTTTAAATAACAGAACTTATGATGGTAGCGATTATGAGAATAGAGGAGTTGTGGGAAGATTTTATCTTCAAGTATAAGTTGAGGAATCCATTGAAGAAATTGATATTTGGAGGGTAAAGGCTAAGAATTCCAACCTAGTAGTTCATGATTCCAATATTTACATGATTTAAAAAGAAGAAGAAAATATTGAGTTAATATTTAATATTAAAAAATAAAATCAAGAATTTCTAGAAATATGGGAATAGAATTTTAAGTGAAGCTTAATGTGGATGAACAAAGATGATTCATTGATGGTTTGGAAAAAAATATCAAAGATAGTGTTATAAGTATTGAGTATCTCAAATAAGAAGTTGTGAGTCGGTGTTAGAAGTGTGAAGATCAAGAAATACCTTTAACACCTGGCATGATGATAGGTAATTTTATTTATTCATCATAAATTCTTACCAAATGGATTTTTGAGGAAGAGCATATACCTATTCATTAAGTATGATAATTCACTTATAAGGGAAAATCAGTGGTGTGTCATGATGAAGTGAATAATCGAGTAGTGGTTATTTATAAACCACAAACATCTACTCCCTAGAAGAAGTTAGATACGTATTAAAGGTTATAAATCATGTGATCAATTTATATATTAGCACATATAGGTTCAGATGTTTTTTCAATATAAATTTGGAACACACTAACTATGTGTTCTCTAGATTCGGGTGATTTTTTCAGGGGAAAATCCAATCCAAATTAGAAAGTATAATTTCCAGTCATTCTTTTCTACTTAAATAGATATTGTCTTTTTGTGAAGGATTTTTTCATAATTCAATCAATTTTTCTTCAAATGGGAAATAATAGGAATATTATAATGTCTCAAATTGGAAGAAATAAAAATATGGAACCTTTATTCGAAGAATACAAACTCAAAACAAATTTTCTATATTTCAAGAGGAAGGAGAGTTCATGGATCCAGATGTTGAGGAGAGATACTCATCACCAATATGGTTAAACAAATGAAGTTCAAGGAAGTATAATATTACAAATATTTCCATGAGGTAAATGGAAAATTTGATTTCATCGGTCTTGTATAGTGGTTTTATATCACACATGACCTGAAATGAAGACCACATTCTAAATATCAAGAATAAAAAAGATTGTGTATTTAATTTCTAGAATGATGAGGGTCTTAAAATTACTGATTATGTTAATGTAAAAAATGTTTTAAAATATCTTAAGTGAGTTGATGTTCTCCAAATTAAAGTTCAAAGACACAATATTCATAGTATTATCTAATTATGTGACTTTGGGCTTGTGGTCACACCTTTAAAAAAAGGAATGTACTATTAAATCTAAATATATTTCACTAATTCTATTGGTAAGAATAACCAAAGGAAATGTAATCCTAGTTAGAGAGTAAAATTTGTATATGTTGTCCAAAGTAGGAGAAAATAGGCTATGTCATAGACCACATGTCCATTTGAGATAGACATATTTGTAGAATTTTGGAAAGAGTGGTGGAATATGTGACATTTACCATATCACATATAATCACATACACATGTGTGATTCATGTAAAAATGGAAGACCATTCAAAATAATTGCATGCCAAAGAAGGTGAAGTCATCAAGGTCAGTTGATCTAGTATACATGGATGTATATGGGAAATTCTCACCCAAATAATTAGACATAAAATTATATTATGTTGATTTATGATTTCAATAGGATGTAATGGATTTTTCCTATCACACACAAGATCTAGGTTTACAGATATATTATTCATTCTCAGACCAGATGAAAAAAAAATATGTCTAGTGATTACATTCATAAGTTCTGGACTAAAAATAGAAAAAAAATTATTAATCATCAATTAGGGAAATATTTGGATAATCATGTAATTCGACATAAAGTTTTAGTATTTTAACACCCTAATAATATGGGAAGTGGAAAAAAGAAATAAAATAATCAAAAAAATAAGATAATTCTTATAGATAATTTCTTTTTAAAAAGGAATTGGAACGAATATATTCTTGTGGTAATGTATATCTCAAATATATATTTACTATGTAAAAATAAATACATAAACCTTTATGAAATATTGTATGGAAATAATCCTTCACTCAAGTACTTTTAGGAGTTTTGGAATTTATGTTTTTATTCTGAACAAGGAGAAGATAAGAAAATTTGAATATGAGGATGACGATGGTGTTGTTCTTAAACAATCATCAAAGAGAAAATACTATAAATTATAAAATAATAAACATGGAAAATGATTAATATAAATGATTTTTTATGGTTAAAATTGAGTAAATTACACCTTCACATGAGAGGATATATCATAACAACCACCTAATTTTAAAATCAAAAATCAATGAATAAACACATGAATCGGGGGGAACGTCAAGGCCTAATGAAAATTATGAAAACGAATATGATAGTAAAAATGGTACATAAATTATATAAGGTATAAAAATACAAATGAGAAGGGATAAAATCACGTATGGGAACATTTTTTGAGACTATATAGGCACAGTTCAAACAAGAATGAATGCTTAGCGATTGGCACCTTTATTATCGTTATTGGAAATAAAATCATTTAATTATTCTGAAAATGAAGAGATTTAGGTCAATGATAAGAATGAATATATTAATAAAATATAGAATAACGAAACATGGGAATTTGTTATGAGGAAAAGTGATAATAATTTATCATAACCAAATGACTATTCTGAAATAATCTTAATAATGATGGTAAGGTGGTTTGGAAAAAAGCATAGCTTGTGTGCATGGGGTATTTTCAAATTGATGGAATTGATGTTGATTAGGTATTATCACTATTATAATGACTTTCAACTATTCATTTGTTATTATCCATCGTGGTTAGAAAGGTTTTCAAAGTATATATATTAAATATCAAATCTTCTTTCTTGAATAGAGTACTTGAAAAGTAATAATATATTAAACAACCAAAATGGTTTGTCATTGATAATGATGAAGGAAAAGTGTTTTAATTGAATAAGGATTTATATACCCTTAAAAAAGCAACAAGGTCATGTTATTCTATGTTATATCAATGTCTAAATGAGATATATTTTTATAGAGGAGGGGTTGATCATAACATATACATCGTGAAGGAGATTGGGTTGCAGTTGATGGTGATTATCCATGTAGACAACATAATTTTTGGATTCTTGGATGACAACAACACAATATGTTTTTAGATCTAATGGGGTGAGAATTCATGATATCTATAATTGGTGAATTGTCATTTTTAATAAGCTTATAGGTGATTCAAATAATGTTTAGCATATTTATCTTCCAAACTAATTATACCATGGAGGTTTTAATATGATTTAAGATAGAGAATTAAAGTCCTATGGAAAATCTGGTGGATACAAGAATGAAATTGAAAAAAAATAAACAGGTAACTAAGGTCGATGTGACTTCTTTTTTGTAAATAATTTGGAGTTCTCTTTATTTGACTACCACATGACCAAAATATTTATTTTCCACATATCAATTCATTCATTTTCCAAGTGATCCTAGAGAAATACTCATGAAAATTCTAAAATTAATTCTTTGATACATCCATCAGATAATGGACTATGTGTTGTTTTATCATAGTGATTAATGGAATATTTTATTGGGATTTACTGATTCCGATTTGGATAGTTCAGTCAATGAAAAAAAATCATTCTCAAATGGTTCATTATATATTTGGATTTTATGCAAATCCTGGAAAAATAATAATCATTGTAACACCGTGATACTTTAAAATAAAACTATGTTTGATAGCATACACAACACGCAACAATGAGCTTAAATGAACCACGTAACATTATTTTTTAAATATGACCATTATAAGATATCCGTTTAATTAGAGAGTGTGAATAGTATTAAAAAAATTATGAAGTATATATAAATGAAATACTCAATAAAAATTCACTTATTAATTTTTATGTAATAATTAATTAATTTTCAATAAAGTTATTTTATATTTTAGAAATACATTTGCTTCAAAAATGATTTTTATTTATTTTGGTGAAAAAATATTATAATAAATTTATATAAATTATATAAAAAAAATTTCAAATAAAATCATTTTTTAAATAAGCGTATTAAAATTATATTCAGTTGAAATTTTCATATTTTTTTGGAAAAGACAGATTTTTTAGTGAATAGTGAAAAATACAAGTTTTTACAGAAAAATATATTTTTATTTTAAGAATTTAAAAAGTTAAATTATGTTTTAAAATGATTTAAAACTAAAAATTGTTTTATTATATTATTAATAATTCAATTAATTTCATTTGAATCAATTTTATGATTTAATTTGGTATTAAAACATTTTTATACATAAAAAGGCTTTTTGGGGAAATGTTTTTGTTTTATTTTGGGTGTTGAATTAAAATTAATCATCACCACTTATATAATTTGAATATTTAAAAATTAATTCCTTATTTGGAATCATGAGGATCATATTTTTAAATATGCCCCTTTTATTTTTTTAATTACTAGTAATTATAGTAAATAATTATCACCATAATGAAGATAAATCAGGTAATTAAGGTTAAAGTAATATGATAAGGGCTAGAAAATGACCCTAACACTTAACATAATTTTATTTCATGAGTATATATCATAAAAACATCTAAATGTAGAATATATGAACTTTATTTACATTTTTCATGATATTTACTATTATCCAAACTAGGTAAAATACCCTAAGAGGGGTGAATTAGGGTATGATAGATTAGAATGACTTCCCCTATAGATCTTGTTTTGTTATTAAATAAAACAATATTCTCTCTCTATCATGCAGCGATGTATTAAATATTTCATGAGACAAAAAAATTAATTGGTTCACCCTCATTTGGCTATGTCCAAGGAGCATACAACGACAATATGTCAAGGTACAAAATCAACAAAAAACATATAGTTGTTTTCAATGTTTAGAGTGAATCCACTATCCCTCCTATTTTATAACCAATCATAATATTAAAGATCAATAATCTCTTAACTAAAGTGTTATCACTTATTCTTCATAATATAATCCTTTTATCACTTGAACCAATGTGTTTTACACCTCATTTAGTGCATCATTAAGTTCCAATTTCATCTAAATAATGAATACCACTTTACCAATGGTTTACTTGGAAATCCCTTATTTAACACATTTGTGATTCTCACTTCCTTTGCAAAGCACAAATATCCTTCATGAAGATCCTTCTGTCGTGAAGCTCAAATATCCTTCATGAAGCAACCACATTTCATGAATCTCACTTCTTTCATAAACTCAATCTATCCTTCATGAAGCTCACAAGTTTCATTAGGCTTTTTATAGCCTTTGCAAATTCCTTTATTTTGAAATGCTCAAAACATTTGGTTGGGTGTTATAGAATTGACAAAATTTCACACCAAAACCACCTTCTCAAACCACATTCATGAATCTAGATATATAGAATTTTCATTGAGACTCGATATATTTTTGAAGGGTTAAAGACCTATTTATAGGCATTTACACCGATTCCAGAAGCTTTTGTCTATATCATCGCCATTTTATGATGCTCCCTCGTTTTTTATGTAATGAGCCCTTTTTCATGAATCTCTACTCAAATTTATCATTTTCAATACTTGTCATAATCTTGAAGACTTACATAAAAAACCTTTATTTCATTCGTGATGCTTATCTTAATTTTGGAACTTTGCGTCAAAACATTCACACCTTTATAAACCCAATATTCACAAAACTCAAGAATTTTCCATATTTTCATTTGTCCTTCAAGTAAATTTAGCTTTCATGATGCAACATGAAAATTATCTATTCGGGAAGCTCTTAATAATCTTGGAGATCACCATAAACTTATTTGCATGTTCTCGATGCTCATTCGTGATGACCTATTTTCTTTGTGAACTGAATTTCATGAAATGTAATATTCTTGAAACTCATGCCTTTTACATATTTTTATTAGATCTTCATGGAAATCTATATTTCTCAATTATGTCCAAAATCAAAATTTTGGACCCCCAAAAATTTGGCAAACCTTGGGAAACGGCATGACCTTGTGAATGTAATTCTTTGTACCACTTCCAGGGTATCCATTCATTTGTCTTGGATATTTTTTTTTACATATCATGTAAAAAATTTCCCTATACACCAAAACATTCCTTAAAACACCACTTTTTCATAAAACACAATCAACCCAAAAATTATTAAATGTTACCTTTATAATATTTTATATAAAGAAAAGTAAAAAATGACATTCTTTTTATTTCATTTGCATTGAATTTTTGGTATAGTGATAAAATATAAGGTATGTTAGGTTATAAAAAGTAATTTTAAAGATAAATTATTTTCATTTGTTATGTTAAATTATTTATAATTTTTTGTGTTGAAATAATTACCTTAAATTCTTATGTAACCCCTACACAATATTTATTCAATTAATAGAAAAATAAAATAAATAGTTTTAAAAAACATAAATGTGATATAATTTTTTTGAGTTAATGTGTCCCATGAATTTTATAGATATATATGACATGTTATTGAAGTTTTAAAGGATTATATTCTAATTCCATCTTTGTATTAATGTATTTAAAGTCATATTAAATGAATAGTGTTACAATGGAATTTATTATATTTTATAATACATAATATTTTATTAAATGATTTAAAATTCATAAAAAACATAGGTTATTAAAAAGTAATTAGATATTATTGAAAAAATAAACTATTTACCATTTATGGGCCATTTTTACTTTTATGGTAACATTCTTAACCCTTAAATGGTAGAAATCCTTAATATTATGATAATTGTCAAAAGGGATATTGGGGGTTAAAACAAAAAGATGAGGGTGAGAATAACCAAAAAAAGTTAAAATATTATTTTATGAGATGATTTAGAATAATACTCATCTTAGATTTTTATTATATGTATTTGGATCCATTTTTACGTTAAAAAAATATATTAATTTAAAATTTTAAGAAATTCATAGATTTCTCCTCCCCTCACTTATAAAAGGAAACCACTTCTCTCAATTCATCACACCACATTAATCCATATATATTGAACAATAATTTCTAATTTCTCTTATAAATTCCCTTATCCTTGTTTTAGAGGGTTTTCTCATTCTAAAATACCAACCCTAAGTCCATTAAAAGGATATCTAAAGTAAGTCTACTGAAAATTAGGTAATCATCTTTATCAAGTATTTAAAGATTATTTATTATTATAACTCTTATTAATATTTTGTAAAAATAATAAAATAATAAATATAGTATGATCAATATATATATATATGTTATTATGATTATGGTATAGGCATTTTTCATCTCTTTTTCATCCTACGAAAAGCAAAATCATCACTTGTGCATAAGTATGACTTAACGTCTCCATGTAGTGTTGTAATTCATTTTTCAACACCTTTTCACTTGAATGGTTATAAAGATAGAGATTATGTTTATATATGATATTTATGAAATAATTATTCTTCTGTAATTATAATATCACATACATTCTAGTCATTTGGAAAACGATAATGTCACTCATGTGTATGTGTGGACTACCACCTCCACGAAATGATGTGTATCATTTTTGATATACACATTACATGGATAGTAATAAAGATATATTTATTTCATATTATATATATATATCATAAGGATGATTCTATAATATTTAATTATTATTTACCTTTCTTTTATTTCATCTATCAATAAATTAAAACAATATTCGAGCATATGTATGACCTACCGTCTCCATGAACAGTGTAATTCGGTTTTCTATTACTATATTTTATGGATGATTATAAATATTTATATATTGAATATATATGATATTTATATATTTAATAAAGTTATGGAGATAATGTAACCATGATAAATATTAAAGGACCAAGTCTACTAAATCAAAACAAACTTGAATAACAAAGCATCTAACACCTGAAGTAATGATAATAATAAAACATTTTTAATGGGAGGGTAAAAAAATGTTATAAATGGATCATATATGATAGAATATATATAAATTTGTTTCTTTTATGTATGTATAATAAATGGATATTTATTATAAAGGATATTAGAGCACCTGTGAGGCATGTTGAAATTGAGGTGAGAGATTTGTATCAATTTCCACTCCATTAATACATATTTGGTATTATGAACTAATTTACATTTATGTGGTCTATATACTCACACATTAATGTATTTATAATGAATATATATTTATTAATTATGTTATTATTTAATTAAAGTTACTCTTTCAAGTGAAATTTAAAAAATATAATTCGATATAATTCCTTGTCTTGATCAGGTGTATTTTTCATCCATATCCACATTATTAAAAAAATTATGAAGATACTCTTTATTTACAAAAATGATTTATAAAGGATATTTTAAGTTATCCTTTTATTTTACATGGTATGAAAATAATATTTTAAATGTTTTCCTAGAAGGGTTCATTTTCAACTTTCTTTACAATAAAATCAAAAGGAATGTTTTTTTAACATATACGGCATTAACAAACTTTCATGCCACAATAACCATTTTACACTTCTTAACTTATTCTTCAAGATTTAAAAGGGTTTATAAATAAATCTCTTTTACGAAATTGTATTTTAATATTTCTCATACATATTTTTAAAAATATTTAAATTTATTTTAAAAACTATATTTCATGTGAATTGAAGGTTTTATTGTAATGAAATAACCTAGGTTGAACTAACCCATTAAATTATTTGGCTCACCACATGGCCTAATGAACATTAAAAATCACCATGGTCTAGAGAAAATAACATAGCATAATTATTTATTACTTGGGAACAATTTTTTCAAAAGTAAACCAGAATAAACCTTCCATAAAAAGAGATGTCCAAACCAATAACATTAGTGTTAGAAGCAACAGATAAACATTTATCATACACCATACATATAACAAAAAGAGCATTTCATAACAAGAAATATTTATGGTGTCTCAAAATAAACAACCCAAGTAAAAAAGGGAAGGTGGAAGAATCCAACCAAGGCCAATGTACAACCTTAAAGGGTATAAAATACCAAAAATAGCTCAACATGAGTCCATACCTATGAGACCACATCTCCCCAACTAAACCCTAGATGCAGGTAGTTAAGAAGAGCCACCTGGGAACATGGTTTCTAGGCCTTAACCTCTGTCCTACAAAATGAAATCTGAAAAACCCCAAATAACAAACAAGTAGGGTGTGAATTACTAAGACGGTTAAGATAAAACCATGAATCTATTTAAGTATTTTACCCATTAAACCAATAAACAAGTTTAAAAACCATTTCAAAATGAAATCACCTTGGAAATATACTTTTTCTACATTATCCTTTATAATCCATTTCGTTTTCCATTTTAAAACAAACTATAGTTTTTCAAAACACTTTCCAAGAATTGAATAAATAGATAAATCACCCAAATGTAACAATATTCTCAACATCACCAATATTTAATAAATAAGGGTAAGTATAACATCAACGTCATATAACCATATAAAAGGAAACAAACAAGTGCTGATAAATCCATGCCATCACAATAGTGACACAAATAAAATTTAAAACATATATAAACTAAACTGGCATGAGTTAGTGAACCTAGGGGTTCTGACCATAAGGCCTAACATGAGTGGGGACTCGTTTAATATCTAGTTAAGAAATGGAATCTCACACGGTCTTACCCGATCCCAATTCCAAGAGCGTACACAGTCTCTTGGAAGTCACTATGGAATATCACATTGTCTTCCAACCCAAAGGCGTACATGGTCCCTTGGAAACAAATAGAGGCTCACACTGTCCTCCCTCCATGGATCATATGGTATCTCAGGCAACCACCTCACTCACACCCTAATTAACCCACATGTTACTCCTTGGAAACACGTCACAAGAATGTCCCCACATCAATCATGCTATAACGTGAGCCATTTAAATAATCGAACATGCCCAGTTTAAAGAAACACCCTTAAAAAGTAAATATATTTCTAAAACCACTGTATAAATCCACTTCAAGGAAGAAAACCTCTTTGATCCATTTTATCAAACACCTGGTGTTTATACAAGCCACACCCATTTGAAACCCCCCCCCCCTTAAATTAATATTTTTCCAAAAAAACCATGGAACACATAAAATAAAGAATACTCAAAGATGATAAGTCATTTTAATAGAAAATTAGACAATAATAAACATGGGAAACTATATGTTTAAATGTATGACTTGGAAAAAACCCTTATATAGTGACACCTATATCAACATTGGTCCAATTTCTTTCACCCCCAACAACTACCCAGAAGAGGTAAAATAAAAACTCACACACATATTCCACAATAAATCAAACCAAAACCCCCATCAATAACCCCATATTCAGAAAACACCACCCCTATGGTTCCTCAACTTCATAGAAAAGAAATAAAAAAACTTATCAAATCAAAATGAAGAATACAACTCAAGAATACAACTCACCTCAAGAAAAAACACCTTGATATCTAATGAAAATAAACCAAGAAGAAGGGGATGAGATCAACCCCTATGGGAGGATGGATACACATTATAGAGGAGGAAAAAGAAACCCCAAAACATAAAAACCAAATTAGAGAGAAAGTAATATTCACAATTTTTACTGAGCTGCATAAGATCGCATGGTATGGTTGCATGGTTTGTAAAACCATGTGCCAACCGTGTGGGTTCCACAATCCACCCAAAATAGGATGCATAGTTTTTTTCAGGGACTGTCCCAGAGGGTTTTGTGTCATGACTACCACAATCCTACATCCAATAGTCTAGGGGATGGTGACTATCACTAAGTAGTCATTTCCCACAAATTAGAGGAATTAGCCTAAGTACTTGGATGCACTCACATATTTCCAAGACACAAAATGATGAAATATAAAAACACTAAGTAAAAAATGAATGAAAACCATTATATCCTACATGATTACAATAGTGAAAGTGCTTGAAAGTAAACAGGTCCAAATACAAGCACACCAAAAAGAGTTTTTAACCATAAGTCCAACCTGTAATAAAAGAGTAACTAGGACTAATGTATGAATTACCGGAATACAGCTCATCTATCCATCCTCGCTAAGAACCGCCTGGTCCTGGTCTACTTAGGGCATCATCAAAGGGTCGATCATCTTCACAATACATGACAGATGTAGAAAAAGCCTATGTAAGGTTGAGTATAACAATACTAAGTATGACACCCCAAAACCAGTAAGGAAGCACCATGAAGGAAAATACCATGAAGGAAATACCAGTCAGCTCTACACATGTATATGTCAATATCACATAAAACAATAATATCAAGATATAATTAATAGAGAAATATATAGATATTCTATTCCATTAAGAGATCATAACCAACTTCCATCCATATAATTTTGCTCGAGTCATGCTCATTCTAATATAACTCACTCCTCGATACATGATATCATTAGAGACACTCACAAAGAGGTCTAGGTCATTTATCCCCTACCCAAATGAGAACTTATTGTTCAGGAATATGATGCAAAGAGAGAGGATACTACCCCAAAAATAACACTAACCCAGCCTAGATCAATATGCAATGTAGGGGATCCTTCTTATAGAATACCACTAACCCTATTGTTACATATCATAATGTAGGGGATCTTAATCATAGAATAACACAAACCCTACTGATGTGGCCTGCTAGATGGGGGACCAATTTCCAACTATTAAAGGTTGAATCAATTCAAAAAAACCCAATAGTGGTGAGAGGGGATCCTTCTCTATTCCCCTGGAGGAATACCATAACTCTATCTGGGACTCGGCCTCTAGAGGGTAATACAATCCAATAATGTGGATATAATGTTGTACCGAACCCATGAAGATATGACCAAAGAAAACTCTCTCAATCTATACATGTCCAAAATAAAAACTAACCACTTATTCCAAAACTTATGTCTCGTCTCTAGGGTCACAACACCATAAAAATCTCATCAAACGGACACACATTTTCAATGTTATGGTAGTTTGAAGATTCAGAAAAAAATGGGGTCACTAGGACATGGACCGACCGCAAAATCGGTCCACCAACCCTAGTGGTCAACTGACCCATGGTCGACAGTGAGACCACCCCAAGGTTGACCAAAGTCTAAATTGTGGTCCAATCCAAATCCATCCTGGTCAGTTGGGTCTAGCCTAACCCGCTAGGTCCGACTCGACCAGCTGGGTCCGACCCGGTCCACTGGGCCCGACCTAGTCAACGTCGTAACGAGCCGCATCCCATGAGGCCACTAATTATGTCACATTGACCGCTCCACTACATATCACATGGCCTCACATCACTCCATATTCACGTCCCAATCTCCAGTGCCTCTATGTACTCGACACACCACTGTCGTCATCCTCCATGATCGTTGTCGGAGCTGCCGCCTCTGGTCACCACATTGCTACCGCCTCACCTAACCTCCATGTTGGTGGTCCCTTTATCAGACCACTGAGGAACTTATAATGCCCTAAATTTACAGTGGTCACATATTTAGGCTCTTTAGGTCTCGATATACATATATTAGTCCATTTTTGTCAGTTTTCCACTAATTCGGGGGTCTGATCGCGTCCGGAGCCACCCGACAAGTCGAAACGTGGTCACAGGGGTCCAACTGCAAAGAATGAAAAGAACGGGGGGAGAGAAAAGAAAAAAAATAATATAGAAAAATCACAAAAAAAAACAACCACCCTAACTTGATTTGGACCATTCACTGATGAAGGATCATTGTGTCATTGGTGGCGGCGACGAGGTTCCTCTGAATTGGATGTACATCAAACGTCGATCCACGATCCGTCACCATTTTTTGAGAGAGTTATTCCCCACATATTAGAGGAATTATAGTGTTATGTTGATAACCATGAATTTCCTAAAAAATTCACATTAAATGGAAAGTGTCACTACATTGAATAAAATATTTTATATTAAATTATTTTATCCTTGTTATGTGCCATGATAACTGTTTCATAATCGACCCGCACTGATTAAAGTTAAGTCAAACCTAGGGTAAATCCACCATTTTGAGCTCAACGGTTACCTTGGATTTTAGTTCTTGACACCTGTGTATGAGTTATTCCACTTTTTTATTAAAATCATTTTCTCGTGATATTAAAAGTTTAATGTTTTTTCAAACATTTTTTCCCAGGAAAACTAGGCCTCGGAATCACATGTCGTCTTGGAACCTGGTCTTGAAATTAATCCATATAATTCCTAAAAATAATACATGAGAAAATATGAGTCATTACATTCTCCCCACCTTGGGGGTTTATGTCCTCGAAATCCAAAAGAAGGTTACTCAAACAGATGAGGGTATTGAGAATGAATCTAAGACTCCCGCTCCCTTGTTCTCTCCTAGGGATTCGTGTTCTTCCTCTAGACACACACCAAAAGAATATACCACCCATCTAGTATCCTATCTTATCAGTCCACAATCTCCACTGCGTACTTCATAAAATTATCCCAATCCTCAATGCCCAGATCTCCCCAATCGATGACGTGTGATTGGGGATGCACATACCTCATCAGCTGCGACATGTGGAAGGCATCATGTACCCAATCTAACTGTGGTGGTAGATCCAAGAGGTACTCCACCTTCCCAACTCTATATAGTATCTTTAAAGGGTTGGTGAACCTTGTAGATAGATCATCGCCCTGTCCTAATCATTGTAACCCATGTTGAGGTGAAACCTGAAGGAACACATGGTCTCCTTCCATGAACTCCAAAGCCTTCCGTCGCCTGTCAGCATAAGACTTCTGATGGATATGTGCAGTCTTTATCTTATCCTAGATGATCTTCAACTTATCTGTGGTAGCTCACACCAAATATGGGCCCATGTGTGTTAACTCTCTTAGGTCAGTCCAATAAACTGTTAACCTGCATGATCACTCATACAAGGCCTCGAATAGTGCCCTACCAATGGTGGAATTATAGTTGTTTTTGTATGAAAACTACACCAGTGGTAGGTGATCCTCCCAACTATGGAAAAATTATAAAATGCATTCCTGTATCATGTCCTCCAAAACGTAAATGGTCTGCTCAGTCTGGAAATCCTTCTGGGGGTAAAATGTTGTACTCAAGCCCAACTAAGTCCCAAATTCCTCCTGCAATCACTTCCACAACTGATATGTAAATCAAGAATAATGATCTAAAACTATTATCAATGTAACTCCCTGGAGTCGAGCTATCTCTTCTATGTAGATGTGTCTTAATATATCTACTAAACTCTTCTCTCTGATATCCAAGAAGTTGGACGACCTAGTGATTTGATCAATGATCACCTAGATTGAATCATGTATCATGTATGTACATGGTAAACCTATCATAATTTCCATCGATATCTCATCCCAATTTCATTCTAGAACCTCAAGGGGTTGAGTTAAACCAGCAAAAACTTGTTGCTCTGCCTTCACTTGCTGACAAGTGATGAATCAAGGGACAGACTCAACAACTCTTTTATTCATCTCAGGATACCAAAACTAATGTAGGAGGTCTAGGTACATCTTTTCTATACCTGGATGTACCGAAAAATGGGATGTATAGAACTCCCTCAAAACCTTCTCCCACAATGACACTGGTATACTTGTGTTTCCACTGAAAAGAACAATGTTCTACCCACCATTTGAGTATCCATTAGGTGAATGCCCTGTGGAAAACTGAACACATAGGGTCTCATAGTTAGTATCCCCATAAAGTGCCTCCCATAATCTTTGTAAGAGTGGAGGGGTGATAACCATAGACTGTAGGTGAGCTGATCCATCTACAACTACAAAATATATTTGCAATGACACCACCTGCTCTAACGTCTCATTTTTTAATTGAAAACTAGATCTCATTCTGGGAGAATCTACCACCAAGTTCACCTTCCCAAGAATATAGAAAATCACAAATTCATAGTTGTAGATGAACTATAGATGTAACCTCTGTCTCAAGTTTAGATCCTTTTGAGAGAAGACATACTTGAGACTCTTCTGATCGGAGTAGAAGATAAATTGGTCACCCATCAGGTAGTGTCACCACATCTTCAATGTGAATACTAACACTACTAACTTACTATCATGGGTTTCATAATTCTACTCATGTGGTCTCAATTGAAATGAACCATAGTTAATCATGGATTTCTTATGCATCAAGACAAAACCAAACCTCATTCCGGATACATCGCAGAAAAATCCACTACAACTCTGAACTTTGAAATAACATGTCCCAGAAAAAGGACCTCTCGAATCAATAAATAACACTTTGATAGCTTCCCATAGAGTTGGTTCTCTCAGATTGTTCCTAGAACCATCCTCAAGTGTCTCGTGTGATCCTCCTTGGATGTTGAATACACAAGGATTTCATTGATGAATACCACCACGAACTGGTCAAAGTAAGGAT
Organism: Viscum album; assembly: GCA_963277665.1. NCBI lineage: Eukaryota > Viridiplantae > Streptophyta > Magnoliopsida > Santalales > Viscaceae > Viscum > Viscum album. The sequence goes on along the minus strand of OY728129.1, from coordinate 38,303,987 downwards.
GAAAGATCTAGTTCATGAGTCTCATGAACAGTATCAGGGCATTTTTTATGCCAAACGCCATCACCAAGTACTCATAGTGACCTTAATAAAACCTAAAGTCCTTCTTCGATATATCCTTATCTCGTACCCAAAACTAGTGATAGACCCATTTTAGGTTGATCTTAGAGAACCATCGCACCCCTTTAAACTGATCGAAGAGGTCATCGATCCTCAGTTGTAGATACTTATTCTTCACAGTCACATTGTTCAAGGACTGATAACCCACACATAATCTCAGGCTCCCATCTACCTTATTGGAAAAAAATGGGGGCTTCCCATGGTGAAACATTGGGTCTCATGAAGCCCTTCCTCTGTAATTCCTCCAACTATACCCTCAGATCACAAAGCCCTACAAGAACCATATGATATACAGGTGTATATATTAGTGTCTTCCTAGGGTGTTGAAAAATATAAGAGTCCATATCTTTATGGGGAGGTAAACATGGAACATCTTCAAGAAAGATGTCATCATATTTCTCCACCATTGTAGGAAACTGAAGACTCATATCATCCACTACATTCAGGTTCCGGATAGCCAACTTATGAGTAATCGGCTACACCCTTCTATGTGTGATTACATCCTACACTGCATGCATTTATTTTTTCACCAACAAAGGAAAACATGGTTCCATCACTACAGACACACTGCACTCTGTGCCTAAAACAGTCAATATGAGCATAAACTAGGGATAACCAGTCCATACCAAGAATGAAGGTGTAAGGCCTCAACGTCGTAACCAAGGGATCACAACTAAAACTAGTTTCTCCAAGAGTGAGACCACACTATAATCACCAGTGTGTGATCATTTAATTTCATCATGTAGGAGTCTCTAAGAATAAGGGTTGAGTCAGAGGTTCAATCAAAATCTCCGAGCCATAAACAATGTTCATGGAAATAAAGGAATGACTGAAATTCATATCTATAAAAACCGAATCTAAGGTGGAAAATACCCAAATAATATCTAATATCATCCTTGGATGCCTAGGGTTATAATCCTTCGTCGCCTACAACTGGCCTCATCCATGTCCACTAACTCCCTGAGCTTGGAATGGACCACCTGGGGGTGGTGGTGGTAACATATCGAGACGTTAACCACCTCCTCTTACTATCCCATCTCCTCTTCCACATTTTCCACCCTATGGATCTATCTGCTCATGTTGTTGTATCTTCCTCAATGGTCTATCAACAATCTCCCTATAAACAGTATAGTGGGTTGGACAATCTATGGTGAGATGTCACCTACCCCCCACATGAATAACACCATCTATCCCTTGGCTAATTTGGGCTACCCTGGGATTGCATACTGAATAACCTGACATGGTTGGATCCCTATAAATGTCATCGACTAACTTTTATTGAGGCCTCTTATCCTGATTTCCCATTGCTGACTACCACTAGTTGTAACTATTTTTCCAAGTAACTTTCAACCACTAAAGATTTATTAATCACCCCGGCATAAGTAGTAATTCTTATATGTTTAACATAGGCTTGGATGTCCCTATTTAGACATCGCTTGAAGGTACAAGCCCTGATGTAATAATCATATATCATAAAAATTGAGAACTTGAAGAGGTTGGTATGCCTCGATAAATACTTAGATAACGGTATATCACCTTTCTAGAGTTATAGAAGCTTATTTGATATGAATATCCCTTAGATTATAAGGTGATAACTTTTCTCTGAAAATGATCTCAAAATCTATCAATGGGAGAGTCTCTATCATAAGATCGAGTAACTAAACCCTATCATTGCTCTACTGAGCCATGAGTAGGCTCATTACTAGGACCACATTATAATCTACTCGCATCCTGAAAATATGGAAACTCTTGTCTCCACCTCAATCTAGTTTCTAGCCCCTTGTGTGTCGGGATCACCTCAGAACCTAAGGGTTATCTCTAACTGGAACTCGTGAAGTGCACTCAGCATGTGCACCTCGTTTTCTGATACTGTGGTTACTTTGTGCAGTACTATAGGTGGTGATATGGCTAGTGCACCACCTGGAGGTTCTATCTATGGAACAAATCCTTTTAGCTACACCTCGCCACTAGGAAGATTAACCTTGTGATCACAAAGTGGAATCTTGGCTGGATGTCTTCGTGGAGACATCTTGAAATAAAACAAGATGTATCACAGTCAATTGAGTATATCTAGAGAGATGACTCGAGAAGGATATGAAAACCCCAACCATTACTACATGATGGATGTGCCATTTTTCCTTGGAACCAATTTTTTCATGTACCCAGTGGAAAAGTAAGTATTTAGAGTTCTGGTGTATGGATACATCATCCACTGCACCAACAATGGAGTCCTTTTCCTGAAATCTGAACTCGAAACATTTAACATTTTTTCCCCAAACCAACCTCAGAGACAAGTAGTCTTAAAATATAATTGCTTTTCTCTCATAAAAAACTTTCAAGACCCATCCGAGACAGTCCCATTCCATGACTACCCCAATCCCACCTTCAATATGCCAGGGGATAGTGAATAGCACCAAGTAGGCATATCCCAAAAATGGGATTCATTAGCTTACGTACCTATACACACCCAAACATCTCCAAGCCACAGAATTCTGAAATTTAAAAATACTACATAAACAATTCATGAAAGCCACTATATCCCACAACTATAGTACTACAATGAAGTACTAGAAATTAAACAGGTCCAAATACAAGTACACTAAAAATAATCTATAACCACGTGTACAACCTATTAGAAAAGAGGTACGGGGACTACTGTATGAACCATTTGAACACACCTCATCTATCCGGCCTTGATAAGCATTGGTTGGTCCTAGTCTACCTAGGACTCTATCAAAGGGTCGATCGTCTGCATAAAACATGAAACATGTGGGAAAATCCTATGCAAGGGTGAGTATAAAAATACTAAGTAGGACACCCCAACACCACAAAGGAAGTACCATAAAGAAAAATAACAATACAGAAATACCATTCAACTCCACATAGATATATGTCAACATCACATATAAAAATAATATCTAGATATAATCAAGGGAGAGAGAGAGATTCCACTCCATCAGGTTATCATAACCAACTTCTAGCGAGTGGATTCTTCTCGAGGCATGCTCATTCTAGGAGAACTCACTCTTCAAGCCATAATATCCTTAGAGACACTAATGGGGAGGTCTAGCTTATTTGGGACCTTCCCAAATGGGAACATATTAGTCAAGACTAAGATGCACTGAGAGAGGATCCTTCTCAAATAATACCACTAACCCAAACTTGATTAATTCACAATATATGTGATCATTCCCAAATAATACCCTTAATACTACTGATGTGGTTCATAATGTAGGGGACCCTACTCAGAGAATACCACTAAATCAATTAATGAATCTCACTAGATAGAAGAACAACACCCTACTCTTATAGGATATTTTTATTCCACAAAATTATACTAGGGGAGATATAGGATCCTTCTACAGACCCACATAAAAATACCATAACTCTATCTGGGACTTAACCTATAGAGGGGACTACAATCCAGTAATCTCAATGTAATGTCATACTAAAACCTCAATGATAGGACAAAGGTATTCACTATCAACCAATACTAGTACAGACTAAAAACTCACCACTTATGCCAAACCATCAGTCTAATGTCTAGGTTCCAAATGTCATTGACGGATCATGAAACAGATTCACTATTAGAAAGTTATTGTAGTTTAAACATTCAAAAAAAAGGGGCTCACTAGGCCATTGACCAGCCATGGTGATCAACCATGTGACCACCCCATGGTCAACCATGAGACATCCCTATAGTCGACCGTGCTGTGGAAGCTTGAGCTACCATGGAATTCTACCTCCACGGTCGACCATGCGACCGCCCCAGGTCGACCTGAGGTATGACCCGGGTTCGAACCGACCCATTGGGCCTGACCCGTTTACTTAGAATGACCGATAAAAATGGTATGTAACACCCCAAGCTTCCATGGTATGTTTCCCTTTGAATAATGCAACAACTTGCATTGTACGCAACTTCGAGGTTCTAACACACCACAACCAATCAAACATGCCATTATGAATATTAATACCCACTTTTTTAAATTTTATGAAATTTGTCTTTCAAAATGGAATTCATTTTTGGATTCAGAATTTTGAAATTAGCTTAGGGTAAATTTTTTGTATTTTTCTGAAAACTTTCAATTTTTGATGAATAGTGAAAAACACTAAGTAATGGTTTAAAACCGAATTTTTATTTAAATAATTATTTATTTTATTTAAATTTATTTTATTCCGAAATATTTATATAATACCTAAATAAGTTCAATTTAATTCATTGAAGTCATTTTATATTAATTTTAGATATATAGAAATTTTATTGAACTTTTTACCGTCTTGTACCCACCTCCTAGGAGCTTTTACAAATTTAAATAAATCATAATTTTACCGCTTCTGTGAATTGAATTTTAAAAATCCGTGAGACACGGTTGATATCAGTAAGTAAAATTTGGATCAATGAGGTGAAAATAATTTTTGGTGAATAGTAACTTTTCACTTTTACTTACCACTGTTGAAAGTAAACTGGTTAATTAAAGGTAAAAATGATATTGTTTTTACCCTAAAACATGCCCAATTCTTATGGGATAAGTGTAATTCGACGAAAAACAAACTTAAGAATAAAATATAATCCTTTAGGTCCACATGGATTAGATTAGTACATTTATTATTATTTAATTCAAATAAGAGTTAAAAGTGTTAAATTCAATGTTTAATAACTAAACCATTTTTTATATAAGGTTACACATAAGATAAATTTGACTAAAAATATTCATTAGAAATATAAAAAGATTTCCTACATAATGGTATTTTATTTATAATTTTTAATCATTAAATAATTTAATTTATTCATGACACAATGATGATGCAGTAATTACCTTAATAATGAAATATTAACATAATGGATATTATAAATATCCAAATAAATGTAATTTGAGACTTTTCATAAATTCCACTAATTTTATAAGTTACTATGACATTTTAGGGTTGATTGAATGAATTTTATTTTAAGTAATAATTTGGTTATTAATTTAACAAAAATAAAATAGCAAATAGTGTCAATATTGACATAAAAGAGTTTTTAAAACAAATATTACATTATTAATTGATATAATATTTCTAAAAATCTAAGGTTTAGCAAAAAAAACTTATATAATGATATTTGTATAATTAATTAACCACTTGGGGTTCTCTTGTAAGTTTATAGTATGTTTATTAACAATATAATATAAAAATACAAAGAGACATGGTAAATGTCAAACTATTTAACTAAGAGTTAAATATAAAAGATAATGTTAATATAGTGACCCAAACCTGTCTAAAACCTATTGGTTGAGTTGTTTTTGACCCATACCCACCCTAGAGTCGACATAAGTCACTTATGATCCATTATAAACCGAATATAAATTTTTTCTAAAATAATATTTTAAGTTTTTCCTAAGGTGCCTCGCACCCCTCTTATAAAAGGGTAATTCCCCTTATCTCAAATTCACACTATAAAATCTATTTTTTATGGGCCAACCCCTGCCCAAATATCCTCCCAACTTCCCTCACTTCATCCTAGAGGCCTTCCTTTAGTCGGAATACCAACCTATGGAGCTATTTTGATCAAATCAAAAGGAAGAACCTGAAGAAGAGGTAAATATTTCATCACCTCTTTCACGTTCTTTTCTTCTTCCACTTCCTATTTATTGATTATTTCCTTTCTAAAATAATAACTCTAGTATATTATATATACTGTCATGTTATTATAAATATGACACAACTATATTCGTTATTCTATCCATCCTATGAATGATAATGTCACCATGCGTGCATACGTACGGCTTACCATCTCCACGTCGTGGTGTAATTTATTATTCAACACTATGTTATTTGGATGGATATAATGATGATTAATATGTATATAAATAATGAAAATAACATAATAATTTCTCTGTAAAATTAATATACCATCAAATTCCACACCTTTTAATCATTAATTAAATGATATTATCGCTCGTGCATACGTACGCTTTACCATCTCCACGGCGTGAGGAGATTCATTTCCACGTTCACCATTCATCGATGATTTTAAAAATATATATTTTTAATAAGTATGTAATATATGACATAATAATGCTAGTAGATATATATATATATATATATATATATATATCTTTGTGTGTGTGTATGTATGTACGTTTGTACTTACATATATCTTATTCACTTACTTCCGTTCAATACGATATGAAAACTGAAACAGCGTTTATGCGTACGTACGGCCTACCGTCTCCATTAATGGTTTTTTCCATTTAAAATATCTATCTACTATAAATATTTATATTCTAAATATATATTATATATAAATCATGTTTTATATTTTGGAAGTATTTAAATCATGATTTAAATGATACGATCAAGAATAAAAAGTTAAAACACGTATGATAAAGAAAGCAATTATTACCCAAAATGTTAATTTAACATGGAAATCATTATTAAATGGGTAGTATAAAGTCATGAATGAATCTTGTATAATAAATATAAATATGGTTCTGGTATATTTTACTAACATATTGTGGTCATTATACGGGAGGATAAACGTACCCTCGACCAAAGGAAAGTGCAAAATAAGGGATTTCTTATCTCACCTTCAATTCCATGAGATTTCCATTGTTCGCCACTTATTTATTGCATGTGGTGTATTTTTTACTTCCATTTTATATATATTATCATGATTGTATTTATAATCATGGCATTTTTTGATTCATTCAGTTTTTATTAACTTTTGGTCAAATGACTCGATTGATTACAACATGGTAAGGGGTTTTTATCTCACTCCTTATTCCCATGAGATTCTTTCTATATTGCCACTATTTCCTTTTGTGTGGTGTATGTGCTGACCATAATTTTATTCTTTGTTTAATTCACTTTAATTTATGTGTATTTACATCTTCATTGTATTATACTTATTTCATGGGGTATATGTTTCATAATTTACCAAATTGGTAAGGGTTAATTCCTCAATATCATTATTATCCAAGATTGTTTATGTGTAAGTATTTAATGGGAAATTTTTATCATCCATGTCCATTTTTCATAAAAATGATTTCAAAATGAATATTTTAAGGATTTTTAAAAGTTACTCTTTATCAAGATCATAATTTTTAATGATTTAAACACTTATCTTTCTAAATCTTTTAATTAATATCAATGTTTTCAAAATGGTTTTAAGTATTTATTTATATAGACATGAATGTTTTGAAATAATATTTATTTTCAAAAGTTTCAAAGTGGTATGGGACACTTTGATTCAAAAATGTCTTTAAATGTCTTCCTTTTTAAATTGTGTGACTTTTAAATGTTTTCATGAAAAAGAGATATTTCTCTCGAAGAGTTTTACAAATCATTTCTATCTATGTCAACGTCCTTTGAAGGATTTTAAACATGTTTGAAGTTGAATTATTATGATACAAATCTTCTATATTGTATTGAAGTATTTGTGATATATTTGACTGTGGATGTGTTATTTTTATACCATTAATGGATTATGAATAAAGTATTGACATTTTGTATGCTAATTTTAATATGAATGTTTATGTTATGTTTCAACATTTTCATATGAGGAATAAAGTGGACTTAGTATGTGACGGGTTGACCCGCTATAGCTCCTCGATGCATCAGTAGGTCTCATGAGACAAACTAGTGTCTTGGCATAAGGTCTTGACAAAAAATTTATTCATAGTATTGACACGAGGCCATGAATATGTGGTGATGATGTCTGGCGTTAGGCATTCCCTCATTATGAAATTAGTTATTACATTTGATTATTCGACTATTAGAATATCCATGTGCATGTTAGTATGGTAATGTTTGATTTATTTTTTCCATATTATGTTAAAGTTTACTTTTAAAAGGATTTTTTTATTATAAATCCTTCCTTAAAATTTTATAACTTCCACTAAATTATTTACCCTTACTAAGCATCTGAGCTCACCCCTTTCTTATGTTTTATTTTCCCAGGATTTATGAGAAGTGTATTATGATTTTTTATGTAGGGTTAAGCTAAAGGGAACAATGGAATTTTCAAAGGATTATTTATGTTGTGTTGTAGGTTATAAAGTGTAATGTAATGTTCATGTATGTAATCTTTTTTCCAAGACTGCTAAACTGATCGGTCCTTCAAGACTTGATTCCTTGTAATCATACCAATGTATTAAAATAATGCACCGAATCTGGGTAACTTGGGTCGGGGCATTACAGTTGGTATCAGAGGAAGTTTAGTACAAACCTTGGAAACTATATTTAGATAAACACTGATTAGAGAACATTACCCAATGATATACTTTGAGTATTAGTATAGAAGAAATTCCTGGAATTTTGGTAATGTATATATTTTGTGAGTTTTCCAAGCAATGCATCTATATCTATATACGAACAGGTAAAGATGGCTCTAGAATAGATATACCTAGGAGTGAAAACTCCGACAAGGAGTTTCGGGCCTAACACGGGGTATCCTGGTACATGACAACAGGCCTTGCTGCACTCTTGGTTACGACACTCCCGGGGGATATGCTTAGGATAATTCACATTTTCATTACAAACCATTATGAAGTATTTATGAGTATATACCTCCTCAAAGAAAACATTATTATGATTATGTATTATATCCATATACTATTTAATTTATGTTAAGTGCTTTAAAAGTTTTGAATTATGTATTGTGATTGATAAACTAATATAGTGTATGCCATGGTTTAGAAATGGCGCCCAATAGAAGGAATTAGAACTACAGTAATAGACATGATCAAAAGATTAATAAGGATCATATATTTCATGGTATTAATCCAACATTTAGAAGGGAAATAGTCTCCCACATATTCTCATCATATAAATAAATTGTATCTTCTGTTAATAAGAAAAGTAAAGAATTCTCTGAGTCCTATGGATTTGAAGGGAAGCAATAGAAGCAATGGATGGAAGAGAGAAATATGGATAAAGGGAAGAGGGGAAAGAATAATGTTCCAATATGTGATAACTATGGGAAGAAACCCCTTAGAATTTTCCTAAAGGGAATGGGAGTTTGTTATATGTGTGGAGAAAAAGGACACTAAGTATGTGACTGAAAGTGTAAGAAAAGGGTTTCAAATGTACAATGCTTCATCTGAAATGAGTTGGAACACTACGTAAACCAATGTCCAAATCATCAGAGTATGCCACAAATTATGCTATTGGATAATAATAATCAAGTTATGATACTATAATAGATGAAGAGGAATGATTATTATTCTTATGTTATTATTAAAGAATTATTTCATTTCAGTGTTGTATCGATGATGTACTAGTTATATGAATTATGGAAATAAATAAGGAATATACTACAGTACTATTTCATTGAGGATTTGAGATTATATGGTACTATGAAAAGTGACTCAATAGAAAGTTATCCTTTTTGGATAATGCATGGTTAGAGGAAAGATAAACCTTAATATGGTCCTGATACTGAGATAGTAATTTTAGAATAAGAGATGGTTGATTTGGATAAATTATATTCGATATTCTTGACCACTTTGAAACTAATTAATTGTTTGTTTATTCCATTTTTGTTGGAGTATACAACATTTTTCGATATAAGGCGTATATCCGGTATTCTATAATAAATAAGGGAGAATGAATGTAATCAATAAGTTTTTATGGTAATTCAAGGTGTTACCATGCTTTAAAATAACACATGATGAAGGTGTTCACATGTTATTGCGTGGCAAAAAGGACCTTCATTGTGTTTAACTTCCTTATATATTTCGGACTGTGAGTTTGGATAGAAGTATTTTGGATAATTCTAAAGGTTGGAATGGATTAAGTTTGAAATTGGATACTATTTTTAAGGTTATTTTTTTGATTTTTTAAAAAGGACAATGTAACACCCCAAGATTTCATAGTGTGCTATTTCTTCAAAATAATTCAATAACTTGCACTACACGCAACACCGAGTTAAAGCGCACCATGACTTACCAAACAAGCCGTTCAAAAGAGGTTATGAATAGTATTAACTAAATTTTAAACTTTATATAATCCTTATAATTTTAGAATCCATATTATGAGTTTCTTAGAAATAATGTAAGAACAAATTCTTTTTTTTTAGATAAAAGAAGTATTTTTCAAAAATGCACTTTTACCAACTTTAATAGTGATTCCTTTTTAAATCCAATATATTAAACTTTTATATATTCAATTTGACTAAATAAATTTATTCTTCAGAATGGGGACATAAAAAAATTTACAATGTAACACCCCAAGCTTCTACGGTACGCTTCTCTATGAATAATGTCATAGCGTGTGTTGTACGCAACATCGAGTTCTAACACACCACAACCAATCAAACTAGCCGTTATGAATTGTAATACCTAATTTTTAAAATATAATAAATTCTATCTCTCAAAATTGACTTCATTTTTGGATTCATAATATCTAAATTAACCTAGGGTGAAATTTTGGTACTTTTCGGATAACTTTCATATTTTGATGAATAGTGAAAATTAGTAAATTTTAATTAAAAACTACTTTTTAATCGAAATAATTAATATTGATAAATTATTAATTTGAGTGTTTTTGGAGTATATTTATAATATATTATTAACATTTAATTCAATGTTTGTCATTGGACATAATTTCATAATTAAACCTTACATAAACAAGTGTCAATCTTTTGATAGTTATTCTCTCTTAAAAACACACTTTTTGTTTTAACAACAGGAATTAATTTTAAATTAATTTCTGCCACTTATGTGTTTTGAATTTGGAAAAATGGATTCCATATTTGTAATCAGGATGTTCAAATTGGGTAAAGAGGTAACTTTTATTTTTAGACATTTTGAATAATTACTTCGGTAAATATTTTATTTATCATGGTTAAAGGGTAAATCCTGTAAATAAGGGTTAAAAAGTAATATTATAATAATAAAAAATTACCCTAAAACGTGTCCTAACCTTATTGGTTGTTACATTTAATACCATGGGCATATTTGGGTTGATTTTTGGACCACATGGAGCCACTTTTAAGTGATAATGACACTTTATATTAATTAAGTTAAAATGAATACTAAAATGACACAAGCATATATCGTTTAGAAAAACAATTTTTACATAGGGTAATATATGTTGGATTTTCGACTATAAATATTCATTAGAAAGATCAATATATTTCCTACATAATGATATTTTGTTTATAATTTTTAGACATTAAATAATTTAACTAATTTAGGACACAATTATGATGCAGTAATTACCATAATAGTGAATAATTAAACTAATTGATATTATAAATACCCAAATAAATATAATTGGAGACTTTTATTGAATTACACTAATTTTATATATTAATATGACATATTAGGATTTATTTAATTGTATTTTTTAGAATTAATAATTCTGTTATGAGTTTCACAAAAATCAATTATTGAATAGTGTCAAAATTGACATAAAAGAGTTTTTAAAACAAATATTATATTATTAATTGATATTAAATTCCTAAAAAATATAAGGATCGTCCAAGAGACTTATATCATGATATTTGTAACATTAAGGGACCACTTTGGGGTCTCTTGGATTTATATAGTATGTTTATTAACCATATAATATAAAAATACAAAGAGACATTGTAAAAGTGAAACTAATTAACTAAGAGTTAATACTTAAAGATAAGGTTAATATAGTAACAAAAACCTGTCTAAATTATATTGGTTGAGTGGTTTTAGACCCATACCCACCTTAAACTATAAATAATCCACTTTTTATCCCTTAGAAACCAAATATGAATTTATTATAAAATAATATTTCTAGCATTTCCAAAGGTGCCCCTCACGCCTCTTATAAAAGGGCACTCCACCTTCTCATTAATTCACACCTTAAAAGCATTTTGGTTAGGCCAAACTCTTCCCAAATACTCTCTCAACTTCCCTAAATTCATCCTAGAGGCCTTCCTTTAGCCATAAATCCAACTTAAGGATCCCTTTTGATCAAATCAAAAGGAAGAACCCGAAGAAGAGGTAATGATTTCACCACCCTTTTTCAAGTTCCTTTCTTCTTCCACTTATTCTTTCTTTGTTATTAACATTCTAAAATAATGAATCCAGTGTATCCTATATACTGTAATATTATTATAAATATGGTACAACCATATTCAGCATTCTATCCATCCTTTGAATGACATGTCACCATATGTGCGTACGTACGGCTTACCGTCTCCACGTCGTGGTGTAATTGTTATTCAATATATTATTATTTGGATGAGTATAATAATGATTTTTAATTCATGTAACTAATAAATATAAAATGATAATTATTCTTTATATATGATATACCATCAAATTATATATTATTTTAATATCACAAGAATGATATTTTCGCTCGTGCGTACGTACGGATTACTGTCTCCACGACGCGATGAGATTTGTTTCCAAGTTCACCATTCATCGACGATTATAAAAATATATATTACTAATAAGTATGTAATATATGAAATAATAATTCTACTAAAGATATATATATATATATATATATAAGGATTTATGTACTTACATATATCTTATTCATTTACTTCCGTTCAATACTATATGAAAACAGAAACAACGTTTATGCGTACGTACGGACTACCGTCTCCATAAACGGTGTTTTCCATTTCATATATATGTCTATTATACATATTTATATTCTAAATATATATGAAATATTTATCATGTTTTATATTCTGGAAGTATTTAAATCATAATCTAAGTGATACAACCAAGAGTGACAAGTTAAAACACGTACGATAAAGAAAGTGATTATTACCCAAAATGTTAACTTAACATGGAAATTATTTTTAAATGGGTAATATAAAGTCATAAATGAATTAGGTATGATATCATAAATATTAATAAGGTTATGGTATAATTTAATAACATACTATGATCTTCGTACAGGAGGTTAAACGTACCCTCGACTAAAGGAAAGTGCAAGGTAAGGGGTTTTCCTCTCACTCCTTATTCTCGTGAGATTCAAGCTATATTGCCACTATTACCTTTTGTGTGGTGTATGTACTGACCATAATTGTATTATTTGTGTAATACACTTTAATTTATGTGTATTTACATATTCATTGTATGATACCTCTTTCATGGGTTGTATGTTTCGTAAGTAACCAAATTGGTAAGGGTTTATTTCGCAATCTCTTCATTATCCGAGGTTGTTTATACCTAATAATCTACTGGGACTTTTTTATCATCCACATCCATGTTTCTTAAAAATGTATTTCAAAACATTATTACTATTTTATAGAATATGTGTTAAAGTCATTTATACCATTGTTTGACTTTTTATAATGGGTTTATAAAAGAATCTTTCCATCATTTTCCAAACAAGGTGCTTTTAACCTTTTCGACAAAATTAAGGTAAGAATGTTTTTTTAACTTATACGGCGGGTGCGGCTATTCTCCGCCATTATAAAATCATTGAATCTTCACTTACAATATTATAAAAATATTTTCAAAGTAAATGTTTTATTTTATAATTATGTGACTTTAAATTATTTCAAAATGAATATTTTAAGAATTTGAGAAAGGTACTCTTTATCAAGATCATAATTTTAAATGTTTTAAAGATTTATCTTTTTTAATCTTTTAATTAATTTCCATTATTTCAAAATGATTTTAAGGATTTATTTATATGTACATGAATGTTTTGAAATGATATTTCTTTTCAAAAGTTTCAAAGTGGTATGGGACACTTTGATTCAAAAATCTCTTTTTAATTACTTCCTTTATAAATGTGTGACTTTTTAATGATTTCAAGAAAAGAGATATTTCTCTCAAGTAGTGTTGATTTCATCTATGTCAACATCCTTCGATGGATTTTAATCTTATTTGAAGATGATTTATTATAAAAAAAACTTTTTTATTGTATTGAAGGTTTTTGGATATGTTTTATTGTGGATGGGTTATTTTTATACCATTCATGGTTTATGGAGAAAGTATTGACATTTTGTATGCTAGTTTTAATACGAATGTTTATGTTATGTTTAAACCTTTTCATATGGGAATGCATTGGACTTATTAAGTGACGGGTGGAGACCGCTATAGCTCCTTGATGCATCGGTTGGTCTCATGAGACAAACTAGTGTCTTGGTACAAGGCCTTGAAAATATCTTATTTGTAGTCTTGGCATGAGGCCTTGGCTATGTGGTTATGATAGTATGGCATTATGCATTCCATCATTATGAAAGTGGTTAGTGATATTGCATGTGATTATTTGATTAGTAGAATATACATGTGAATAAGTAAATGGAATTATTTCATTTTATTTCTTCCATATTATGTTGAAGTTCATGTTTAAAAGGCTTTTGTTTTAGTTTTATACATTGCCTTAAATGTTTATGCTTCTTTTTGAAAGTTTCTGTTGTATTTATTACCCTTACTGAGCATTTGAGCTCACCCCTTTCTATATTTTATTTTTCCTAGGATTCCAAGAAGTGTAATGTGATTGATATGCAGGGTTAAGCCAAGGGAATAATGGAGTTCATAAAGATTATTTATGTTGTTTTTTTACGTCTTAAAGTGAAAATGTAACATTCATGTATGTGATCTATTTTTTCAAGACTGCTAAAGTGATCGTTCCTTCAGGACTTGATTCCTTGTAATCATGCCGATGTTTTAAAATAATGCACAGACTCTGGGTAACTGGGTTCGGGGTGTTACAGTTGGTATCAGATGAAGTTTAGAAATAACCTTGGAAACTAGATTTAGATAAACTCTGATTAGAGCACATAGCCCTAAAATAGGCATTGAGGATTAGTATAGAAGAACTTCCTAGAATTTTGGTATTGAAGAGATTTTTTTAGTTTTCCGAGCAATACATCCCTCTCTGGATACGAGCAGGTAGAGGCGGCTCTGGCACAGATGTACCTAGGGGTAAAACCCAGAAACACCGCTTTGAGCTAGACTCGAATGGGAACTGGTGCACGACCACGGGCCTTGCTGCACTCTTTGTTACGACACTCCCGGGGGATATGCTTAGGATAATTCTCATTTTATTTACAAACCATTATGAAGGGCACATGAGTATATACTTACTCAAAGAAAACATTTTTTATGATTATGGATTATATCCATAAACTGTTCAATTTGCATTAGGAATTATTTATTGCAATTCATAGACTGACCTAGTTTATGCTATTGTATAGAAATGGTGCCCAGTAAAAGGATTGTGAACTCCAGTAATACGTATGATCCAAAGAGTAAGAAGGATCGTATCTTTCATGGTATTAAGACATCATTTAGAATTGAAATAGTCTCCCACGTATTATCATCATATGAAGAAATCGTATCATTTGTGGATAAGATAACTAAAGAGTTTACTAAGTCCTATGGCTTTGAAGGGAAGAAAGAGAAGAAAAGGATGGTAGAGAGAAATATGGATAAAGGGAAGAGGGAAAAGAAGAATTTCCCCACATGTGATAATTGTGGGAAGAAGCACCCTGGAACTTGCCTGAAAGGAATAAGAGTTTGTTATAAGTGTGGAGAAAAAGGGCACAAAGTATGTGACTGCAAGGTTAAGAAAATGGTTTCAAATGTACAATGCTTCATTTGCAAGGAGTTTTGACACTATGCGAACCTATGTCCCAGTCATCAGACTATGCCGCAAATGATGCTATTGGATAATAATCAAGTTATGATACTACTACAGATGAAGAGGAATGATTAGAGTTCTTATGTTGATTAGGGTATTTGAGTGTTGTATCAACAATGTACTTGTTATAATTATTATGGAGTATATAAGGATTGTACTGCAGTACTATTTCTTTAAGGACTTGAGATTGTGTGGAACAAAGAAAAGTGACTCAATAGAAGGGTAAATTTTTGAAAAATATATGGTTGAGAGAATGATAAACCATAATATAGTTCTGATACCGAGGTAGTGATTTTGGAATAATACATGATTGATTTGGATAAATTATATTGGATATTCTTGAATACCTTGAAACTGATTATTGATTTGTATATTCCATCATTGTTGGGGTTTATAACATTTTTGGATTGAAGGAGTATATCAATTATTATTTAAGGAATACGGGATCATGAATGTAATCAATAAGGTTTTATGGTAATTCAGGATGTTGCAGTGTTTTAAAAGAATACATGATGAAGGTGCTCACATGTTATTACGCAGAAAAAATGATCTTCAGTTTTGGACTAAAGAATTTTTGATAGTTCTAGTTTGGATTATTTTTGGATTTCCATAAAAGGACAACCCAGAGGTTGGGCGGCATCCCTTTGTGTCCGGAAAGGCCGCGAGACTTGAACCCACAACTGAAGGGCGACAAGGGTGTATCACCTACCACTGGCCCACGTAATGTCCGGGATTAAATAATGTAGTTTTTTTTAAAGATCTGGTAGATGAATTATAAATTCGTTTTTTTACCCTATACGAATAGGATAAGTAGAATATATTGTTTACGTTCTATTGTCTTTTAGAGTGAAAGATGAGTTTGTAGTAGAAATTAGTTAAAGGATGGAACTCTACTTGTCAAGAATATATTTTTCTTCTTCTCTTATTCTATGAAGAAATTAATTCTTATACATTATTTAAGGAATCCTAAAACCAAAAATGTGTTATCCTAATACCCTATTTTTTGTTGATCCGATGGTATTTCAAATCATCATAGATTGAATATTTTAAGGACCTCAATTTTACACTTATTTGTGATTGATGACCTCAATCACTACCTATAAATATTTATGTTTTTCCTCCAATTATATGTCTCTAATTTCCACCAATGTTCTCCTAATTGAGATCATAATTTTGTGGTGACCCTTTCATTTCTCTTTTCCTCATATTAAGACTAAATTTTAGTAACCCAGTTTCTGATGTGGGTTTTCCCACAAAGATATTTTCTATTTTCAACCTTTTATTTTTGATGAACAATTTAAAATTTTGAGGACACAATTTATTGAAGGAGGGGAGAATGTAACACCCCAAGATTTCATAGTGTGTTATTTCTTCAAAATAATTCAATAACTTTCACTACGCGCAACACCGAGTTAAAGCACACCCTGACTTACCAAACAAGCCGTTCAAAAGAGGTTATGAATAGTATTAACTAAATATTAAACTTTATATAATCCTTATAATTTTAGAATCCATATTATGAGTTTCTTAGACATAATGTAAGAACAAATTCTTTTTTTTTTCAGATAAAAGAAGTATTTTTCAAAAATGCACTTTTACCAACTTTAATAGTGATTCCTTTTTAAATCCAATATTTCAAAATTTTATATATTCAATTTGACTAAATAAATTTATTCTTTAGAATGGGGACATAAAAAAAATTACAATGTAACACCCCAAGCTTCTATGGTATGCTTCTCTTTGAATAATGTGACAGCGTGTGTTGTAGGCTATATCGAGTTCTAACACACCACAACCAATCAAACTAGCTGTTATGAATAGTAATACCTAATTTTTGAAATTTTATAAATTCTATCTCTCAAAATGGACATCATTTTTGGATTCGGAATATCAAAATTATCCTAGGGTGAAATTTTGGTACTTTTCGGATAACTTTCATATTTTGATGAATAGTGAAAATTACTATATTTTAATAAAAAACAATTTTTTAATAGAAATAATTAATATTGATAAATTTTGAATTTTAGGGTTTTTAAAGTATATCTAGAATATATTTTTACCATTTAATTCAATGTTTGTCATTGAACATAATTTCACAATTAAACCAGACATAACCAAGTGTCAATCTTTTGATAGTTATTATCTCTTAAAAACACGCTTTTTGTTTTAACAACGGGAATTAATTTTAAATTAATTTCTGCCACTTCTGTGTTTTGAATTTGGAAAAATGGATTCCATATTTGTAATCAGGATGTTAAAATTTTGTAAATAGGTAACTTTTATTTTTAGACATTTTGAATTATTAATTCGGTAAATATTTTATTTACCATGGTTAAAGGGTAAATCTGGTAATAACGGTTAAAAACTAATATTATAATAATAAAAATTTACCCTTAAACGTGTCCTAATCTTATTGGTTGATACATTTCCGAGCATGGGAATCTTTTGGTCTATTTGGGGACCCCATGGAGCCACTTGTAAGTTATAATGACACTTTATAATAATTAAGTTAAAATTAATACAAAATTGACACAAGCATATATCTTTTAGAAAAACAATTTTTACATAGGGTTATATATGTTGGATCTTCTACTATAAATATTCATTAGAAATATAAATAGATTTAATACATAATGAGAATTTATTTATAATTTTTAGACAGTAAATAATTAATTTTATTTATGACACAATGATGATGCAGTAATTACCATAATAGTTAAAAATTAAAAATAATGGATATTATAAATACCCAAATAAATATAATTGGAGACTTTTATTTAATTAAACTAATTTTATATGTTAATATGAAATATTAGGATTGATTTAATTGGATTTTTTCGAAGTAATCATTCTGTTATGAGTTTCACAAAAATCAGTTATTGAATAGTGTCAAAATTGACATAAAAGAGTTTTTAAAACAAATATTATATTATTAATTGATATTAAATTCCTAAAAATATAAGATTCCTCCAAAATACTTATATCTTGATAGTTTTATCATTAATGGACCACTTGTGGGTCTCCTGGATGTATATAGTAAGTTTATTAATCATATAATATAAAAATGCAATGAGACATTGTAAAAGTGAAACTAATTAACTAAGAGTTAATACTTAAAGATAAGGTTAATATAGTAACCCAAACCTATCTAAATTATATTGGTGGAGTTTTTTTCGACCCATCCCCACCTTAAACTTTAAATAATACACTTCGTATCCATTATAAACCGAATATTAATTTATTATAAAATAATATTTCTAGCTTTTCCAAAGGTGCCCTTCACCCCTCTTATAAAAGGGAACTCCTCCTTCTCATTAATTCACACCTTCAAAGTCTATTGGTTCGGCCAAACTCTGCCCAAATACTCTCTAAACTTCCCTCAATTCATCCTAGAGGCCTTCCTTTATCCAGAAAACCAACTTAAGGATCCCTTTTGATCAAATCAAAAGGAAGAACCCGAAGAAGAGGTAATGATTTCACCACCCTTTTTCAAGTTCCTTTCTTCTTCCACTTCTTCTTTCTTTGTTATTACCATTCTAAAATAATGAATCCAGTATCTCCTATATACTGTAATATTATTATAAATATGGTACAACCATATTCAGTATTCTATCCATCCTTTGAATGACATGTCACCATACGTGCGTACGTACGGCTTACCGTCTCCACATCGTGGTGTAATTGTTATTCAATATATTATTATTTGGATGGGTATAATAATGATTTTTAATTCATGTAAATAATAAATATAACATGATAATGATTCTGTATATATGATATACCATCCAATTATATATTATTTTAATATGAAAAGAATGATATTTTCGCTCGTGCGTACGTACGGATTACCGTCTCCACGACGCGATGAGATCCATTTCCAAGTTCACCATTCATCGACGATTATAAAAATATATATTACTAATAAGTATATAATATATGACATAATAATTCTACTGGAGATATATATATATATATAAGGATTTATGTACTTACATATATCTTATTCATTTACTTCTGTTCAATACTATATGAAAACAGAAACAGCGTTTATGCGTACGTACGGACTACCGTCTCTATAAACGGTGTTTTCAATTTCATATATATGTCTATTATACATATTTATATTCTAAATATATATCAAATATTTATCATGTTCTATATTCTGGATGTATTTAAATCATGATCTAAGTGATACAACCAAGAGTGACAAGTTAAAACACGTACGATAAAGAAAGTGATTATTACCCAAAATGTTAACTTAAAATGGAAATTATTATTAAATGGGTAATATAAAGTCATAAATGAATCAGGTATGATATCATAAATATTAATATTGTTATGGTATAATTTAATAACATACTACTATCTTCGTACAGGAGGATAAACGTACCCTCGACTAAAGGAAAGTGCAAGGTAAGGGGTTTTCCTCTCACTCCTTATTCCCGTGAGATTCATGCTATATTTCCACTATTACCTTTTTTGTGGTGTATGTACAGCCCATAATTGTATTCTTTGTGTAATAAACTTTAATTTATGTGTATTTACATATTCATTGTATGATACCTCTTTCATGGGTTGTTTGTTTCGTAAGTATCCAAATTGGTAAGGGTTTATTTTGCAATCTCTTTATTATCCGAGGTTGTTTATACGTAATAATCTACTGGGACTTCTTTGTCATCCACGTCCATTTTTCTTAAAAATGTATTTCAAAACATTATTACTATTTTACAAAATATGGGTTAAAGTCATTTATACCCTTGTTTTACTTTTTATAAGAGGTTTATAAAAGAATCTTTCCATCGTTTTCCAAACAAGGTGCTTTTAGCCTTTTCGACAAAATTAAGGTAAGAATGTTTTTTTTAACTTATACGGTGGGTGCGGCTATTCTCTGCCGTTAAAAATCATTGAAGCTTCCCTTAAAAGCTTATAAGAATATTTTAAAAGTAAATGTTTTATTTTATAATTATGTGACTTTAAATTATTTCAAAATGAATATTTTAATAATTTGTGAAAGGTACCCTTTATCAAGATCATAATTTTAAATGTTTTAAAGATTTATCTTTTTAAATCTTTTAATTAATGTCCATGTTTTCAAAATGATTTTAAGGATTTATTTATATGGACATGAATGTTTTGAAATGATACTTCTTTTCAAAAGTTTCAAAGTGGTATGGGACACTTTGATTTAAAAATCTCTTTTAAATTACTTCATTTATAAATGTGTGACTTTTAAATGATTTCAAGAAAAGAGATATTTCTCTCCAGTAGTTTTGATTTCATCTATGTCAACATCCTTTGATGGATTTTAAGCTTATTTGAGGTTGATTTATTATAAAAAAACTTTTTTATTGTATTGAAGGTTTTGTGATATGTTTTACTGTGGATGTGTTATTTTTATACCATTCATGGTTTATGGAGAAAGTATTGACATTTTGTATGCTAGTTTTAATATGAATGTTTATGTTATGTTTAAACCTTTTCATATGGGAATGCATTGGACTTAGTAAGTGACGGGTGGAGCCCGCTATAGCTCCTTGATGCATCGGTAGGTCTCATGAGACAAACTACTGTCTTGGCACAAGGCCTTGACAAAATCTTATTTGTAGTCTTGGCATGAGGCCTTGGCTATGTGGTTATGATAGTCTGGCATTATGCATTCCATCGTTATGAAAGAGGTTAGTGATATTGCATGTGATTATTCGATTAGTAGAATATCCATGTGAATAATTAAATGGAATTATTTCATTTTATTTCTTCTATATTATGCTGAAGTTCATGTTTAAAAGTCTTTTGTTTTAGTTTTATGCATTGCCTTAAATGTTTATGCTTATTTTTGAAAGTTTCCGCTGTATTGCTTACCCTTACTGAGCATTTTAACTCACCCATTTCTATGTTTTATTTTTTTCAGGATTCCAATAACTGTAATGTGACTGATATGCAGGGTTAAGCCAAGGGAATAATGGCGTTCATAAAGATTATTTGTGTTTTTTTTTACATCTTAAAGTGCAAATGTAACATTCATGTATACGATCTATTTTTCCAAGACTGCTAAACTGATCGGTCCTTTAGGACTTGATTCCTTATAATCATGCCAATGTATTAAAAAAATTCCCCGAATCTGGGTAACTGGGGTTGGGGCGTTACAGACAACACGCAAACCGTGTGAAAACTCATCGTGTCGGACAAAGCTGCGGGAATCGAACCCACAAACATAGTGCGATTCGGATTTATCACCTACCAATGCACTACGTGAAGTCCCTAGATTGTATAGTGTAGTTATTTTTTTAAAAGGTTCTTATAGGTGAATTATAAATTCATAATTTTTGGAATGCTATACGATTAGGTTAAATATAATATTTTTGAATTCTATTATCTTTGGAGTGAAAGATGAATTTGTGGTAGAAATTTATTAAAGGATGAATCTATACATAAAAAGTAAGTATATATCATTATGTTCTTAGTCAAGTCTCATAAATAAATTCTTCATCTTTATGAAAAGAAACTTAAAACAAAAACATTGTCCATTTAGTTTTCATACTGGAGAATCAAATACTTTTTAACCCATCAAAAGTTTATGGTTTTTAGATCGTTTACTTTCTCCTAATAATATTCTCTATCACTCTCCATCAGAACATGATGGTTAGTTTTCTCTTCCATATCCATGTTTTCCTACATGGAACCCTAGTATGTGTTATTTCTGGTAACCCTCATGCTTAACATTCTTTATTTTAAAATAGAGCCCCTTTAATCCATTTTTCGATGTGGGATTTCAACTAAGATATTTTAAAATGTCAATTCCCTATTTTTCAACCCCAAGTTTAAATTATTAGGACACAATTTATTGAAGGGGGAATAATGTAACACCCCAAGATTCCATGGTACGTTTCCCTTTGAATAATGCAATGGCTTGCATTGTACGCAACTTCGAGGTTCTAACACACCACAACCAATCAAACTCGCCGTTATGAATAGTAATACCCACTTTTTGAAATTTTATGAATATTATCTTTCAAAATGGAATTAAATTTTTTATTCAAAATATCAAAATTAGCTTAGGGTGAATTTTTGGTATTTTTCTGAAAACTTTCAATTATTTATGAATAGTGAAAAACTCTGAGTTATGGTTTAAAACCGAATTTTTTTAAATAATTATTTATTTTATTTAAATTTATTTTAGTTCAAAATAGATACATAATACCTAAATAAGTTCAATGTAATTCATTGGTGTCATTTTATAATAATTTTAGATATATAGAAATTTTATTGAACTTTTTACCGTCTTTTACCCACCTCCAAGGAGCATTTGCAAATTTACATAAAACATAATTTCACCGCTTCTGTGAATTGAATTTCAAAAATAAGAGATACATGGTTGATATCAGTATGTAATATGTTGTTCAATGAGATGAAAATAATTTTTGGTGAATAGTAACTTTTTACTTTTATTTACCACAGTTAAAAGTAAATAGGGTAATTAAAGGTAAAAATGATATTATTTTTACCGTGACATGTGTCCTAATTCTATTGTATAAGTGTAATTAGACCAAAAAAACCTTAGGAATAAAATTTGAACCTTTAGGACCATTTGGATTAGACTAGGACATTTATTATTATTTAATTCAAAGAAAAGTTAAAAGTGTTAAATTCAATGTTTAATAACTAAACCATTTTTAATATAGGGTTAGACATAAGATAAATTTGACTAAAATTATTCATTAGAAATATATACAAGATTTCCTACATAATGGTATTTTATTTATAATTTTTAGAAATTAAATAATTTATTTTATTTATGACACAATGATGATGTAGTAATTACCTTAATAATGAAATATTAAAATAATTGATATTATAAATACCCAAATAAATGTAATTTGAGATTTTTTATGAATTAAAATAATTTTATAGGTTAATATGACATGTTAGGGTTGATTAAATGAATTTTTTTTATAAGTCATAATTTTTTATCAATTTAGAAAAAACAAAATAGAAAATAGTGTCAAAATTGACTTAAAAGAGTTTTTAAAACAAATATTATATTATTAAATGATATAATATTATTAAAAATCTAAGGATCATCCAAAAGTATTATATATTGATATTTTTATAATTAATTAACCACTTTGGATTCTTTTTGAAGTTTATTGAAAGTTTATTAACCATATAATATAAAAATACAAAGAGACATGGTAAATGTCAAACTATTTAACTAAGAGTTAAATATAAAAGATAAACTTAATATACTCACCCAAACCTATCTAAATGATATTGGTTGAGTGGTTTCTGACCCATGCCCACCATAGTGTCGAAATAAGTCACTTAGGAGCCATTATAAACCGAATATGAATTTATTATAAAATAGTATTTTAAGTTTTTCTTATGGTGCCCCTCACCCCTCTTATAAAAGGGGACTTCCCCTTCTCTCAAATTCACACCTTAAATGCCTTTTGGATTTGCAAAACCCTACCAAAATATCCTCCCAACTTCCCTCACTTCATCCTATTGGCCTTCCATCAGTCATAAATCCATCCTAAGGAGCCATTTTGATCAAATCAAAAGAAAGAACCCGAAGAAGAGGAAAATATTTCATCACCTCTTCCAAGTTCTTTTCTTTTTCCATTTCCTCTTTCTTTATTGTTTCCTTTATAAAATAATAAATACAGTATATTATTTATAATTTGATGTTATTATAAATATTTCACAACCATATTCATTATTTTATCCATCCTATGAATGATAATGTCACCATGTGTGCGTACGTACGGCTTACCGTCTCTACACTATGGTGTAATTTATTATTCAACACTATGTTATTTGGATGGATATAATGATGAGTAATATGTATATAAATAATGAAAATAACATGATAATTTCCCTATAAAATTAATATACCATCCAATTCCACACCTTTTAATCATTAAGGAAATGATATTATCACTCATGAGTACGTACGGATTACCGTCTCCACGACGCGATGAGATTCATTTCCACGTTCACCATCCATCGATGATTATAAAAATTCATATTATTATTTAGTATGTAATATATGAAATAATAATGCTACTGGAGATATATATATATATATATATATACTTACAATATTCACTTACATTCGTTCAATACGATATGAAAACAGAAACAACGTTTATGCGTACGTACGGCCTACCGTCTCCATAAACAGTTTTTTCGATTTAATATATCCATATAATATACATATTTATATTCTAAATATATATTATATATAAATTGTGTTTTATATTCTGGAAGTATTTAAATCATGATCTAAATGATACAATCAATAATAACAATTTAAAACATGTACGATAAAGAAAGTGATTATTACCCAAAATATTAATTTAAAATGGAAATAAATATTAAATGGGTAGTATAAAGTCATAAATTGATCATGTATAATAAATATGAATATGGTTCTGGTATAATTTAATAACTTACTATGGTTATTATACAGGAGGTTAAATGTACCCTCAACCAAAGGAAAGTGTAAGGTAAGGGATTTCTTTTCTCACTTTTAATTCCATGAGATTTCTATTGTTCGCCACTTATTTATTGCATGTATTGTATTGTGTAATGAAATTTGATATATATTATCATTATTGTCTTTATAATCATGGTATTCTCTAATTAATTTGGTTTTTATTAACTTTTGGTCAAATTACTTGATTGATTACAACATGGTAAGGGGTTTTCATATCACTCCTTATTCCCGTGAGATTCGTGATATATTGCCACTATTTCCTTTTATGTGGTGTATGTACTGCCCATAACTATATTCTTTGTGTAATAAAATTTAATTTATGTTTATTTACATCTTCGTTGTATTATAATTTTTTCATGGAGTGTATGTTTCATAAGTTACCAAATTGGTAAGGGTTAATTCCTCAATCTCATTATTATCTGAGATTATTTATGTGTAAATATTTACTGGGATGTTTTTATCATCCATATCAATTTTTCATAAAAATGATTTCAAAATGAATATTTTAAGTATTTTTGAAAGTTACAATTTATCAATATCAAAATTTTAAATGTTTTAAATACTTATCATTGTAAATCTTTTAATTAATGTCCATGTTTTCAAAATGGTTATAAGTATTTATTTATATGGACATGAATGTTTTGAAATAATAATTATTTTGAAAATTTTCAAAGTGGTATGGGAAACTTTGATTCAAAAATGTCTTTAAATGTTTTCCTTTTTAAATTGTGTGACTTTTAAATGTTTTCATGAAAAAGAGATATTTCTCTCAAAGAGTTTTATAAATCATTTTCATCTATGTCAACATCCTTTGAAGTATTTTAAACTTGTTTGAAGTTGAATTATTATGATACAAATCTTCCATATTGTATTGAAGGATTTGTGATATGTTTGAATTTGGATGTGTTATTTTTATACCATTCATGGATTATGGATAATGTATTGACTTTTCGTATGGTATTTTTAATATGAAAGTTTATGTTATGTTTCAACCTTTTCATATGAGGAATGCATTAGACTTAGTAAGTGACCGGTGGTTCCCGATATAGATTCTAGAAGCATCGGTAGGTCTTATGAGACAAAATAGTTTCTTGGTACAAGTCCTTGATAAAAATTTTATTTGTAGTCTTGGAACAAGGCCTTGACTATGTAGTAATGATGTCTGGCATTAGGCATTCCCTCATTATGAAATTAGTCATTACATGTGATTATTCGACTAGTAGAATATCCATGTGCATGTTAATATGGTAATGTTTGGTTTATTTTTTCCATATTATGTTCAAGTTTATGTTTAAAAGGATTTTTTTATTATAAATATTTCCATAAAAGTTTATAACTTCTGCTAAATTATTTACCCTTACTGAGCATCTAAGCTCACCCCTTTCTTATGTTTTATTTTCCCAGGATTTCCAAGAAGTGTATTATTATTTGCTTTTTAGGGTTAAGCTAAAGGGAACAATGGAGTTGTCAAAGGATTATTTTTGCTATGTTGTACGCTAGAAAGTGTAATGTAATGTTCATGTATGTAATCTATTTACCAAGGCTGCTAAACTAATCGGTCCTTCAGGACTTGATTCCTTGTAATCATACCAATGTATTAAAATAATGCACTGACTCTGGGTAACTGGGATCGGGGCGTTACACAGTCGTCGACCACATCCCATGCAGCCATTATCACCACTTGGTTTCACATCCTATGGCCCACTCCACCGCTTCCCACACAGCTCCGCATTGTTCCACCTCCATATCCTCATCTCTTCCACCTCCACATCCTCTGCCCACCGTCACCACCACCGTCCTCCGTGGTGCCACTATGGATGCCACCTCTGGTCATCATACCTCCATGCTTGTGGTCCCTTCCACAGACACCCATGTATATATTTCAAATTTATAGGCGGAACTGAATTTCCTGAAAATGATTATTAAAAGGAAACTGTCATTGTTTCTAGAAAAATAATTTTTATTAAATTATTGTATCCCTATTACGACCCACGTCAACTTTTTCATGGTCAACCTATGCCGATTAAAGTTTATTTATGCCTAGGGTAAAGATTCCATTTCTAGCTCCAAGGTATCCTCATATTTTGGATCCAAGCACCCATTTTAGTGTTATTATACATTTTTAGTAAAATCGTTCACACATGCTATTAAAATTTTAATGTTTTTTCAAACATTTGTTCCAAGAAAATCAGGAATCAAAATCACATATCGTCTAAGTGCATGATCTTGAAATTAATCCATATAATTACTAAAAATAATACATCAAAAAATATAAGATGTTAAATTTTTCACTAGTGTGTTGTACATTTTAAAAAACCGTGCTCAAACTGTGCGAAATCACACTCTCAGAACTACATCACCCCTCGCACAGTTGCCACACGGTTTGGGAAAAGCTTGTGATAATCATGCACTATAGTCTTCCTCCCCAAATGCTCTCATTTTAGACTCCCAACACCCAAGAACTCAAAATCTAATATATAATATAAAATAAACTCAAAAGTAAACATACTAATGAACTAGAGGGTGTCACGTATCTTTTATCACATATTAACTTTCTCTTGAAACATTAACTTTATTGTGATAATTAAACTTTAAATTTCCCTAAAATATCAATCATGGATATGATTATTTCTTAAATCAAATATAATTGATGCATATAGTGTTTTACATGGAATGTTATTTGATTAATTGGGGAAATATTTATATTTCATATTATTTACTCAATATGGATATTTGTTAATAATGAATATTATTCACTAATTAAATTAATCATTTGATATATGAGGAATGAATTGCACATGAAGTTATGGGTGGGTCCTAGAATTATATATCCTTTTGGTGTATCGACAGGTCTCGTGAGACAGATCGTTAAGATAACATTAAAAGGTTTTCTACTGTATTCTTATCCATAGTTTAAAATTTTCTTGGTACAAGGAATTGATGGTAGAGATATCATGATATTGGAGGTTATGAAATCCAATATTAAGAATTTGATTCATTGAGAATTCAGTTATTATTATTATCCATTAGATTAATTCATTGATATTATCTATGTATTAATTTCTTACTCAAATTATTGACTAAATTTCATGTGTTTTTATTTATTTACCTTTCCATATTTATTATACTGCATTGATTCATTATATATTCTATTATACATAACCCTTACTGATCATCTGATCTCCCCTTTTTATTTTTTTTCTTGTCACTTGGATATGAATAAGTATATTTTTAATAATATCAAGGATACAAGAATGATTTTATGCTATGAAATTTATATTTTCAATATAATAATGGAATCATGATTGTATATGGTTCTTAAAAACATCTAAATTATTTGGTCCTTTGGGATGTGATTACTTTTATTTCGTGACAATGTAATAAATAAGTCTATATCTTTGGGTTACTAAGATTCGGTTTGTTAAAAGAATTATTCTATATCCTTGATCCCCATGCAGGTTGAATGCGTAAATGACACTCAATCGTACACTCAATTCTTATGGATAAATTAATAGCTTAATGATTGGGTGTAGATATGATTTCTCGCATTCCAATCTTTTGTAACAACTCAAGTGTGATCAATATCAGTAAACATTCCATTCAAAATTTATGTACTAATCACATAGAGATCAAACATC
Source organism: Viscum album (assembly GCA_963277665.1). Taxonomy (NCBI): domain Eukaryota; kingdom Viridiplantae; phylum Streptophyta; class Magnoliopsida; order Santalales; family Viscaceae; genus Viscum; species Viscum album. The sequence continues at coordinate 38,275,157 of OY728129.1, read as the reverse complement.
ATTTCATAAAGGAGAAGGTGGAGCAAGTAATTATATTATAGGAGTATGTGTCAACATAAGATCAATTTTCATATATCATGAAAAACAAACTTCTCAAAGTGGTGTTTGAGAAACATTGGTTGGATCTTGGGATCTAACCATATCCATCCACTTAATTTTTTTAGGTCGGAACCCCCACTCGATGTATTTTCTCCCATGAGAAAGGTATGCATTCTCACATATATTTTTTTGGATTTCTAGACCTCTCTTATGAACTTTTCAGATAATTTTTCTCTTTGCTACATTTCCAAAGGGGGAGAAATGTCTAAGTGTGTTTGAAAGGGGATAAGTGTAATAGAGGGAGTATTTAAAGTAAACATTAGTGGTATAGGTGTGTGTTTGTTGAAAGAATTCAAGGTGTGTGGTAATGAAAAACTTTTCATTCAATTATTTATTCTCACACCTAGCATGGCTCACGTGAGCATTGAATTGGTGATTAGAGGGTCATTCATCCACATCTTGTATGTTGTGCTTTCAAAGGAAGATAAATTAGTTCATGAACTATTATGAATTTTTTTAACAAACCAAAAGAGGTATGTTGTTAGAAAAAATCCATTGTAAGGATCTTTTTGTTGTTTTTACTGATAATTTTGATAAAGTATGAGTCATATTAAGTTGAAGAAAGAATTTTATTATGTTTTTTGAAGAAGGACCTCAAAATATACATGATCGGGCCCTGGTAATCCCCATGGTGGCAAGATAGTGCACTTTTTTAAAATGGGAAAACCAAAAATGGGTGTGGTGGTTCCCTTTGGTGGTCATGGTTGATAAGAGAAGTGACAAGCCAAAATGGTCAGATGATGATGGTTCCTATCATGTTTTATGTTATAGTAGAAGAGAAATACACAATTTTTTCAGCAGATAGTAGAGATACCTATTTGATCAAGAACATTGGTGAGACCATTCGTGTCACTAGGAATGGTGAAGTTTGGTTCTACCTTTGAGCCACAGGCTGGCCCCTTAGGGCATGGAGATGTGTTTGGCATTCTGGGTGATCACCAGTGAGACACGAGCGATTATCTACTGATGTGGATAAGATAATGGTGGTCTCTAGTTTCACATGTTCAAAAAAATTTCATAATATGGATATTCTCATAAAGATCTACATGTTGAATAGAAAATGGTCAATGTTTCTGCACCACACTAATGTGTATGCTGTTTCAAAATTTTAAATTATAGATATAAAAAACATGTTTTGGAATCTTATACTTTATGGAATTTGTAGCCATCACATAATGAGATATTTCATGTCAGTTTTTGATTTCTATAATTCATGCATACTTTTCAATTAAAGAATCCACATGGAAGAGGAAATTTTGAAAGGAGGACTCAACCTTATATTGGAACATAGAGAGATCTTCAAAACCACTTTGAAGATTCAAAAGGGCATATGTTTAGAGGATTGAATTACATATAATATAGAATATTGAAGTTCAAAGTATATTTTATTCCAAGAGCTTCATTCACTCACTGTAATTTAAATAACTCATGTTTTGAAGAGAAACCCAATTCTTAGTAAATATTTCTATAATCTTAAGGTGAATAAAAAATATATAATCAAGAAACTCAATGAGGTACCTAATTTGGGATATTAGTGAACTTTTTAAATGTTCATTTTAAAGAACTAGGTGTTTCATTAAGACCACTCTAAATTTTTACTATTAAAATTAGTGAGCTCGTAGTGATTTTATTGCCCAATCACATTATCATGCATGCTCCTTTGATGTATCCTAGTAGGAATGAACTATGTAAAATACCTCATGTCATTTACTACTTTCATCATTCATTTAGATGAATAGAATAGAGAAATTTATGTTTTCTTCAAGGTGAGATAATATGATCCATAATCAAGGAATAATCGTTTTTAACTTATGTATCATAATTCACCCTTATCCCCCCCCCCCAACACCTTGGGGTGTAATCATCAACTTGGGTCTTATAAAAGTTATATTGTTTTCATTTTTTTATATCCTAAAATCATTTAACTTATTTATTAATAATTTTTTACTTATCCTTATTGACCTCATTTCCCCATTATAGATATTAGAAAACTTTTCACATACATATTTATAATATTTTAAACATATTACTTCATAAAAATTTGATTTTATAGAGCTCCAGATAAGTATCTCTCTACCGTTTTATCTCCCATGGGAAGTTTCTTGACATATTCATTCAAGGAAATATTCCTTGGAACATTTACTTTAATTAAATTTATTGAAGATGAGAAAATATTGAGTCGAAGTTATTATACTTTCCATCTTATTTAGTTTTATAGATCTAATAATTAAATTCATATAAGAAAGAAAATACCTTAGAATTAATATTATTTTCCATATAAAAAATGAAAATGATACAAATTCTCCAAGATTTAACATTTAATATATAATACCACTTATTGAAACCATAATTCCTAAAACACACTAAGAGGGGGTTAATTAAGTTTTTTAATTTATTTCATCAATCAAATATTTACAATATTTGTATTAGAATTTCTTGAACCTATTTATAACTATTAAACATCAACTATATTTAAATATGAAAATTAAATTTGATGATAAGAATATTTTACATGGTACACCACTAAGAACTACATCCAAGGATCATACACCAGTTATATGTTAATGTACATATGAAAAAATAACATGCACTTGTGATTAAAATGTTTTTAGTTCAAGTCACTACCAAGAATGTGAAACAGTTACTCTTTCAACCTATCCACTCTTGGCATCAGGACATAGTCACCAAAAAAAATTGGAATAAAGTTCACTCACAATGAATATAGAATGAATATCTTAAACACCATTCAATTATGGGTAATTTAAATCCATTTCACATCATTTAGAAATAACAATCATCAAGAATTTTTTTCATTGTAGTAGCTCTCAATGTCTCTAAATGTGCAATGGTAATACTAATATGTTATTTTTTTACATGATATATTACTCATTTTTTCATTATTCATCATCCTACTTTAATCTATACAAATTTTCCTTTGAAAATTTTTATTCTTCATATTCTACATGTAAAATCTTTATTTATCTTTAAAAACATCCTCCTTAATCAAACATAATCACCAAATATCCCACAAAATCATCTCATATTTGAAAAAATATAAAACTCCAATATTTTTTAGTTATTTATAGAATCATAGAATAATTTTTATCATTTTGGTTTAACAATAGATGCAAATTATTCCAAAAATATAAGGGTGCATCAATCTCCCAAATTAAATTAGTTGTCAACCAAGAAAACTCTTTCTCAATATCATCTCAAACCTCATATTCTAATATAAGAAACCCCCAATCATAGACCTTGTCAATAGATAAACATTATAGTAACATTCCATAAGTTAGAGTACAATTTTTGATAAATTTCCATCTCCTAATTTCAAAAATAAATTAGGTTAAGTGATAAAGTGATCTCCCCCTCAATTAATCCACTCGCCTCTTTAATCATCTCCCCTCTTAACAATAAACACAACCATATAAAAATAACAAATAATGAAATAAAGATAATTTTTAATAAAAATAGTTTTGTTCCTTTTATCCCCCTTTGAAAACATAATCCATGGATTAGAGGGGGTACCTCCCAACTCAAATTAATGTTGTATGAAGGGATGTCCACCCATTTCAGCCACAAAAACTCAAATATATCCTTGGGGTTATCCTTGATGAAAATATCATCTGATATATCTTGATTGGGAATAAATTACAACTTTATGTCTCAAGTTACCACATTCTCTTTACTGAAATTATATATGATATCAATACTCTTTTACCTTGAGTGTTACATCAGGTTTTTAAAGATTTATATACAACTTTGATTCTCAATACTAATTATGAGTGGTTTTTCCACTTTCACTATAAAATAATCTAGTTTCTCCTTTATCAAAATCATTTGAGTAAAATCATTGGTAGCATAAATATATTCACCCTCATTAGTACTCAGTGTGACTGAGTTATGTTTCATAAAATTTCAACACACATAGTTTTCTCACAAGAGGAAAATTACACCTAAAGTTGACCATATATCATAATATCTACCTAACCAATCAGCATCTATAAATATGAATAGTTTAAAATTATTTCCCATCTTCTAAAATATAATATATCTTATGTTCATTTGATATATCTGAGAACTCTTTTTGTAAACAGTGATATCTATCACAGAGAGTCACTGCATATACAATATCTAGTCATTATGTTGTAAGAAAAATTAGACTCCAAATAATTATTTTGAATTTTATTTGATTTTCATGCTCACCTTCAGTGTCCTTAGACAATTTTAGTACCAATTTAATGGGTGTAAACACTGGATTTGACTCTTCTATCTTAAACTTATTCAACAACTCCCAATAATAATTCTCTTGGGATAAGAAAATAAAAATTTATTTTTACATCACTTGTAGTCGCAAGATGCATCTTAGCTCACCAAGAATGGACATCGCAAATTTCAACTTCATTTGATAATAAAAATATTTAAAATCATTCGTATAACCACCTATAAAAATGATATTATCAATATAGAAAATTAATATAAATATATATGTCTTAATTTATTTAATATAATTTTTTTTACATTTACTTGATGGATTTTAACTCCTTATAGAATATTTTTATCCTTGAATACAAATTCACTTAGGGCCTGTTTTAATCTATAAAGACCTTTTTTCAAATAAAAAACTCTTTTAACATCATTATTTATCATAAAACTGTCAAGTTTCTCATTATATACTTCTCCTTCAATATCATTATTTAAGAAAGATTATTTGACATCCATTTCATAAAATTTATACTTTTTATAATCTTTTAGGATAATAAATATCCAAATATCCTTTAATATTACTATAGGTGAATAATTATTTTAAAATTCAATTACCTTAAAGTGGGAATAAACCTTGAAAATATTTCTAGCCTTATTATTTTTAAATTAAACTTTTTCATTTAACTTGTTTATAAATACCCACTAATTAGAACTGAAATTTTTCTCAACAGGTCTTGGAACATGTTCTCAAGTAGCATAACTATCATTCTGGTTTATATTCTCATCCATAACCTAATTCCACTCTTTATTTTTAAAAGACTTTGTCCCTGATTGAGGTACAACCTAAGAAATAAGTGAGCTATAACTCTCAAACTATAGACTTATTCTAGTTAATTATATTATTGGTTCATCATATCTTATCTTCTTTTTTGTTTTATAGGACAATATTGTTCTCTGATGATATTTTTTATCTTTATATGATTCCTAAACCTTTTAAACTTATGATTCCTATTCTCATAAACCTCTTATTCCTTATCAATTTGGTTAAAATCCACTAAAAACTGTTTGTTGATCCCAATATGTTTATTATTCATTATTCTATCAAGAAATTTGAATGCTGGATTTATTACTTTCTTCATAAATTTCTACATCGAGAACCCTATTTATGAGTCAATTTTCAAAAAAAATTGAAATCCTAAAAATCAACCACCTTATGAAGTCTTTTATTCTTGAATCTATAACCTTTTCTATTAGATAAGTACCCAATAAAGATACCATCTTTATCTATTTCATCAAATTTTACTTCCTTCAAGTATTTTATTTTGATAAATAAAGGAATTTCAAAGACATTTAAGTATCTCACTATTGTATTATTGTTATACCACATCTCATATGAGGTTATATTTGATATTGGTCTAAAAAATCACAAATATTGAATGTGTACAACAATGAAAACATCCTCTCACCAAAAATTAATATTTTAAAATTGGTAATAATTGTTCTCTCTATTTCCATAATGGTTTTGTTCATTCTAACATCAATTATATTAAGTTGGTGTTTTTAGGGGTTTTATATTAATTTTTCACCCCATAATTTATATGGTAATATTCAAATTTAGTTCTAGTGTACTTCTTCCAGTTATTAGTTCTCAATTTCATAATATTAATGTCAATATTTCTGTCAACATCTCTTCAATAAATCATGAACATATCCATTTTCTATGACTTGTACTTCATGAATGGAACTCTTGAAATTATTTTATAGTCATCAATGAATGTGGTAAAATATAAGTCACCTCTTTATTATTTTTTCCTCATAGGTCCACACAAATTGGAGTGGATTAATTAAAGAGGTATTGATGATTAAGTCTCCAGACTTTTGTGTTTACCTTTGATTATTCTTTCTCTTGAATTTTTATACAAACATGATCTCTATCTTAGATCAATTAGGTTAGGTATCTTAGCACATTTCATTTAAATATATTAACCAAATCATTATTACCAGTGTTTCTAAGTATTATATTCTATATATTTTTATCTTATATAGAATTGAGATATAAGGCATTACTAGGATCTCCAATCTGAAAGAAATTCCTTCCATTTCATTCTCCTCTTAAAACAGTACGACCATCATCAATTATTTTTATGAAATAGATGTTCTTATTGATGATTACCTCATTTCCTCCCTCATAAAATTTATTAATACTCAACTGGTTATGTTTGAGCCCAATAACAAATAAAATATCTGGTTAATTATGTCTGGAATGTTCAATTTCAATAGAACCAATCCCATTATTTTAAAATATATAACATTTAAAAAATTGATCGCACCTACATTATTTTCCTCAAAAAAGTTTAGGATATTGGTGTCCCTTATCATATGTAAGGAGAATCTATTCTCGATAATCTTAGGTATGATCCTTTTCTGGCCGTTAAAGAAACCTCTATAATAAATGATCTTCCAGCCTAGATTCCATATTGAATATTATTATATTTATAAATTTATTTTTTTTACCTATAATCATGATCAAAACATTTCTCCAAATGGAAGAATTGATGGTCACCAATTCAATTAAATGGTATGTACTATTAATTTTAAATATGATTCACTTATTCTATAAGGAAGAATAACCAAGGGAAATCTATACCTTCTTGGAGAGAAAATTTTGTTTAGGTTGTCTGAAGTGGAGGAAAATAGGATTTCACATATACTACTTGGAAATTTAAGCCAAAAAAATTTAGATAATTTGGGAAATATTGGTTGGTCATGTGACATTCTCCATCTCACATATGATCACACACACATGTGTAATTCATGTCAAAACAGAAGATCGTTCAAAAGAATTACATACCAAAGAAGGTGAATTCATAATGGTTGATTGAGCTAGTACACATGGATTTATGTGGGCCAATATCACCAACAAAACATAGAAATAAAATATATTATGTTTTTATGATGATTTTAGCAGGATTGCATGGATTATTCCTATCACACATAAGGATGGTATCTACAAATGTATAAATCATTATCATGGGGGATACAAAAATATTTTTGTTGTAAAGATTCAAATGTTCTGGAATAACAATGGAAAAGTTTTCTAATCATTAAGTATAGAAATATTTTTGGAAACATAAAATTCAATATCAAGTTTCTATTATTAGAAAACCCAAAAAATTGGGTATTGGATAGTTGAAATGTAAAGACCCAGACCCTAGTTTCCCGGAGTCTGTGCTCAAAATATGTTGTGTAAAATTTTAATAAAAATAACAGAATATTTAAACACCATACTTCATAACATAAAATAGTTTACCTACCTAGGTTTTACATAATTATAAATCTTGTAATACATTCAAATACAAAATTACAAATCATAGAAATAATTAAATAAAAAATCATCAGTGCACCACCCCACTTTAGAAATTTATCATAGAACAACCAATAAACTTTTAAGAATCATTTAAATACATGGGTTGAAAAAAACAATTCCCAGTAAGGGGTTTTTCAAAACAAATAATAAAATTATTTTAGGACATATCTTAAACAATATACTTAAAATAGTATTTCATAAATGTCTTTAGGGAACCATCGATAAACTAAAATAATGAAAAATTAAAATTTCATTGGGGATTACTCTTTGAAAATAATATTTTTTTGTGGTTTATTAATGGTACTTTAAAGACCATGTCTAAAAATCCATACATAAGGTCACCAGTCAATTCTTAGACTTATGAGTTCACTCCCCACAATGTCACATATTTCACTAGTACCAAATGCTTTGAAAAAAATTTCCCATGAACCTTCATTTCCCATATTTGTCCTAAAACATATCAAAAAATACATACATACTATTAATTTCTACAAGAGAGTGTCATCGACATATTTGAACATAAGAATCAAAAATCGTTTAGAGATAATCCATTGCTTGAAAACCCTTTATCAATTTGGAACCGTAATTGCTATAAACATGTATTAAATGAATGCATGGTTACATAATGATGATAATGACATGAATGAACTAGGTTATGCAAAAAAACTATTCATTCACAACATGGAAGATGATGCAGATGTAAGTCTGAACATGAAATGGTAACTTATTTTATAATTTTACATAAAATGATAAATTTTATTTGATAAAACAAGGTTTCCATAAGAATTTAATTTCATTAATAATTATACACCATTTATAAATTTTAAAAAAAATGAGATGGTTTAATTAAACATATTTTTTTAAACCTATATTTTTGTATATATATATAACTATATATATACAACAATATATGGTTATATAAAAAAGATTTAAAACCATGATAATTCCAAATAAAAATAGGTTTTTAGAAATATGATTCAAGGATAAAAGAACCCTTATCATGTTTATAGATACTATGAGTATTGAACTATAAATGTGTGTATATATTTACGTATATACAAACATGTAATACTTGTTTAAAAATCATTACTTGACAATCAAAATCATACACTTTTAACTATAAGATTTTAGAGAAAGATCATTTAAAACAATAAGAGCTATCATATATGCAATTTGGATTTAGAAGATATGATTTGAAATATATATATATAGATATGTATATATATACATTTATGAAATCAAACAAAAATAATAAAATTCCCTTATTTGATTCAGTTTAGGAGAGGTTGAGTATTTCTCGAATAGGGAGAGAAAGAGAGAGCTTGGAAGATATAATTTTAGGGTAGTACTTGGGTGTGCAATTTGTGATTTTTAAAAAAACAAAGTTTTCAATTGTTGTCCTAGATTGACCATAGCTAACCCAAAAAACATTAATTAGAACAAATCAACATGAAATATGTTTATTAACACCCTAAAATACGAAATTCTAGTAGTGAAGTGGATTCGCGTTAGGGATGGGGATGTTTGGGTTAAAATAACACCACATTTCGAAATAAAACAAAGGGGCTGAGACTAATGGAAATTTCCTATAAAAGAAAGATAGAATCACAAGAAAGAGGGGATGGAGAGGGGTTAGTGGATACAAAGTTAGATGGGGAATGGTGTAGATCCATGAGGAATAAGAAGTCATAAAGGAAGGACGGCTCATATCAAATCTGATCTAACCCAAGGGTTAAAATTAACCCTAAAATATGAAGGGGATGGATGGCTATGGAAACAGATAGCTAGGATGAATCTATTGGTCTGATCAAACAGCCGATAATGATCCACACATTTTAATTGGGACGAAAAGTGGAGATTATATAGGGGTAGGATCGGACAGCTGATGTTGATCCATGTTTTTAAACATTTGTGTAGTCTAGATCTAACGCGGTCAGAACGAATGGTTGAGAAAAAAAAGGTGAAGGAATATGGTGGTGGGGGTTCGAACAGAGGATTAGCATGGATGGATAGGATCTTTCATGGAGAGATATTATGTCTGAGATATTGCACTTTGAAAAATCCCACATCCTACCTAGAAACCTCACTGGTTTCGAGATGACCATATAAGGCTCTACGTGCAGTGCTATCTCTCGATGACACAAACACACACACAAGGGATCTTTATACACAGGACCCCACTACAATAGCTAATCCCACCCTCTACCTGCACATTAATAGGGCCCTATACATGGGTATGTGCATGAATTTCCTCTACTATGCTCACCTGGTTTTCCAACCTGCTGCTCGAGCCTCTTTGGGCCATGGGTAGATTCCAACTTGCTAGGGTTGACCGAGTCCCCCAACATAGTTGAGGTGTCCCCAGCCTAGGGTTGGTTCCGAAAAATTTAAATACTTAAGATTTATAATATTTTTACATAATAAATTATTTTTTAACATTTTTTTCATATTAAAATCTTCAATCAACATTACTAGTTAATTAAACAATCTTTAAATTGTAACAAAGTCATTTTAATTAGAAAAAATAAAAAACTCTTTCTTAATTATATTACCCTTGTTATATCAAACCATTATATTGATTCAAGACATTTAAAATTGTTAACATAACTAAACACATAAAATACTAATGTTTATGCCCAAATTAATTAAAATACATAATTTTATTTAACGGAATATACTTTTTTAACACACCAAATGGCTATAAAACCCAATGGTCACTTTAAAACCCCAACAACTACTTATAAAGGTTATTTTAAGCTATATAAATACCCATTAGAGGTATTAAAAAATTATTTCTTATTTTTAAGAGAATGTTTCTCTACATTAATTTGATGCTTAGAATTTTTATCTATAATGATTTATATAACATTTTTTGTTACGACTGGTCCAAGTGATGTCAACTACACCATCGACCTTATTTTCATGCTTGGTAGTCTTCTTTTTATTCTATTGGATCTTGCAATGAGTTTTTATTAGTAGTTGTATTCTCTCGTAACCATTTGATAAATTATTTTTTCTTTGAATAAAATATTTCTCTTTATCTTTAGTGTATTTGAAATAAAACACACCAATTCTCATTACACCCAAAATAATAATAATATAAATAAAAATATAACTATTACAGTTATAATTAAGTTCAGGGCATTACATGAAATCACATAATCAACAACATGAATGAGTTAATTCTTAAAAATAAGTCCCTTATAGACAGGTATTATAATAATATATTCTTATAGTCATGTATATATAAAATATATATTTACAATGTCCAAATAAATGGAGAAATCCCTATGAAATCTTGTATAGAAAAAAATCCTTCACTCAAGTACTTTTTGGAGTTTTAAAGAAAATATTTTATTATAAACAAGGAAAAGATAATAATGTTTGATGATTGGGATGATAAAGGTATATTTCATGGATATTCATCAAAGATAAAATCATATAAATACTAAATTAATGAAACTTGAAAAAAAATTTAGATAAATGATATTGTTGTTGTAAAAAGTGAGAAAATGGCAGCCACACATGAGAGAATTTATTATAACAATTAATCAGTTTTCAAAGCATAAAGTGATGAGGAAACACATTGATCATGGAGTTTCATGGCCTAATGAAAATTATGAAAATAAATTTAATAGTGAGAAAGGTATTTCCATTTTAAATAGTTCAAAAATACTAATGATATCGACATAAATCATTAATGGGAACATTGTTGGAGACCCAAAAAACATGGTATAACCTAGAATTAAGTCTTAGAAGTAGTGTCATTTATTACCTTTTGTGGAATTAAAATCATTCAAATAAGTTGAAAATGATGATAGTTTGGTCAATACTGTGAATAAATATCTTGATCAAATAGATTAGAATGATACATGAGATGTTTTTTAAGGAAAAGTGACAAAGCTATTATCAGAACCAAGTGGGTATCCTAAACAAATATTAATAATTATGGTATGGTGATATGAAACAAATCATATCATGTGTGATAGGGGTATTACCAAATTGAAGGAATTGATTTTTATGATACATTAGAATCGCTATAATGACATAAAAACATTCAGTTATTCTTCTCTATAGTGATTCAAAAGGGCTTCAAAGTATATCAAATAGACATAAAATTGGGTTTTTTGAATGGATTCCTTGTAGAGGAATAATAAATTGAACAACCGAATGGGATTATCATTGATAAAGAGATATAAATAGTGTTTAAGGCATTATATTTCTTTAAATAATAACAACATTTATGGTATTCTATGTTATATCAATGTATGAAGAATATTATTTTCATAATTGAGGGTTTGATCATAACCTCTAAATTAAGAACGAGAATGAGCAGTGATTGATTGTATTTATCTATGTTGACAACATAATTTTTTGAGGCTAGGATTAAAAAAAATGCATGAATATTTTAGATCTCATTAGGTGTGAATCAAGATATCCTTAATTAGTGTATTGTAATTTTTCATTATCATATAGGTTGTTCAAATAATGCATGGGATATTTATCTCCAAAACTAAATATTCTAATGACGTTTTAAGGAGATTTAAAGTGGATAATTCAAGTCCATTGGAAACTCCAGTTGATATAAGAACGAAGTTGAAAAAATATTTAGAGGGAAACAAGGTTGATGGAACTGCTTTTTTTACAAATATTCCGGAGTTTTCTTTATTTTACTACCACTCAAACATATATTTTATTTTCCACTTGTCAAGTAATTCATTTTCAGACTATTCTGAGTTAATACCGCCTGAAATATATGAAAATTATTATTCGATACATCCATCACATGGTGGAATATGTGTTGTTTTGTTATCCCAACTAGGTTAAATACCATAAGAGGGGATGAATTAGGGTATAATAGATTAAAACCACAACCCCTTTAGATCTTTTTTATCATTAAGAAAAACATTCTTCCATACATTTCTTATACAAATGTATGAGTATAATTGAAATAATTCATGAGACACAATAATTTTACTTTTTCACCTACATCGGGCTACATCAAAGTAGAATACATAGGCAATGTTCCTATATACCAAATCCAATAAAGCCTACTAATTTTACAACATTTAGAGTAGACTTTAAATCCCTTCTAGTTTATAACCAATCATAATTTAAAAGATCACTGCACTTTGAAATGATGTTTTGTTATTGATCCTTCAGAAGGATATTCTTTTGATCACATGAATCAATATGTTTTACACATAATTTAGTGCATCATTAAGTCCCACTTTCATCCACTTGGTGAATACCAATTTACCACATATTTTCTGGTAAATCCATTCTGGTTTATATAATATTTACTTTTGTGAAAAACCCTTTTTCCAACCATTATGAAACATCAAAATTATTCACAAAACATTCTGTTTCTGTAAACCCGAAAACATTCATGAAGCTCACTCCTTTAATGATGCTCACAATCTTCACGATGCTCACAAATTTTTTGATTTCTAGATATACTTCATGATTCTGACTAATTTCACAAATCTTTGATAGACTTAAAGAAACATAATTTCTCCATGAATCGGATGATGTATTGAAAACCTTAATGCAAGGAAAATCCTACGTGAATTACCTTTGTGAATTCAGAGCTATTGGATTTTTTTAAGTCTTTATCTTTCCAAATGAGTGGGGTAGAGTCCTATTTAAAGATATTTCTTCCAATTTACGAAGCTTTCAACCTCACCAATGCCTTTTTATGAAGCTCTCCAATCATGTTCATGAACCTACCTATCTTTATTAAGCTTCAGAAGAATTATCCCATTCATGGATATCCATGAATTCATTTACCTTACTATCTTTCCTTCATGCTCATCCATTTTTCTTTAAGCTCCAAATCATTATAAAACTTTGAACCTTCACAAAGCATCAAACCTTCATAAAACACCAAAACTTCATAAATTCCATGAATTTTATATATTTTTATGAGGTATACTTGGAAATGAAACTTTCATGAAATGTGAGTCATCCTTTATATTTTAGACCCCAAAAATTTGGTAAACACTGGGAAATGGCGCCACCTTGTATAGACAGTTTTTTAAACTACATCCAGAGTATTCATTCCTTTATCTTAGATCTTTGTAAACATAAATTTTCAATAATATCTCTATAAATATGTAACTAAACCTATAAAAATTATTTTTCATCAACCATAATCAACCCAAAAAACACTGTGAAGTTACTTTGATGGATTTGTTCCCAACATGTCATGTCATAAGGATTCAAATACAAAATTATTAGAATTTACTAATAAAGATTAGGTTGGTTCAGTAAATGACTAAAAATCTACTTAAAATGTTGAATTATATCATGGGACTTTATATATATCATGGAAAATAATAATCATTCTAAAACCATGATATTTTAAAATAACACTATGTTCGATAGCGTATACAAAATGAAACATCAAGATTAAACGAACCACGAAATATTATTTTTTAAATATGACCATTATAACCTAGTCATTGAATTGGTGTCTATGAATATTATTAACCAAATTATTAAATATATATAAAGGAGAAAATCAATAAAAATTCAGTTATTAATTATTAGGAAATAAGTACTCAATTTTCAGTAAAGTTATTTTAGGCTTTAGAAATACATTTTCATCCAAAAGGATTTTCATATTTTTTTTTGAGAAAATGTTATAATTAATTTCTATAAATTATTTAAATTTTATTTTAAATAAAATAATTTTTTAAATAATCATATAGAAATCATCTTAGGTTGAAATTTTAATATTTTTCTAAAAAGACTGATTTTTGAGTGAAAATTTATTAATTTTTAATGAAAAATATATTTTATTTTTAGAATTTACAAAGTTTGATTTTATTTTAAAATTATTTAAAAATTAAATTATTTATATAATATTATTAATATTTCATTTAATTTCATTGGAAGCAATTTTATGATTTAAGTTTGTATAAAAAGATTTATATATATAAAAAGCATTTTCTTGGAAACTATTTTTCATTGTGTTTTCCATTTTTAATTCAAATTAATTAGCACTAATTATAGAAATTGAATCTTTAAAAATAGATAAAAATTTTAGAATTATGATGTGAAATTTTTTTAAATACGATCCTTTTATTTTTTTTCATTATGAATTGTAAACATATTTAATAATTATCCCCATGGTAAGGATAAATCGGGTAATTAAGGTTAAAATAACATGAGAAGGACTAGAAAATAACCTTAACACTTGACTTGATTTTACTATATGAGTATATATCATCAAAAAATATACAAATGTATAATATAACACCTTTTGTTTCTATTTTTTCAGGAATTTCACCATTATAATATTTTATGTAATGAAAAGTCAAAAATCACATTCTCTTTGTCTCATTAACTTTAACTTTTTTGCATATGGAAACAAAAGAATGAAAGTTCGGTTATAAATAGTAATTTGAAAGATAAATTATTTTTATTTTTTATTTTGAGGTATTTATAATTTTTAGTGATGGCATAATTTCCATAAATGCTTAAGCAACACCTACATAGTATTAATTCAATTGATAAATGAATAAAATAAATGATTTTAAAAATATTAATAGTGGTATAATTTAAATGATTTAACTTGTCCCATAAATTTTATAGATATATGTGACATGTTAAGTATGTTTTGAAGGATTATATTCAAATTATTTCTTTGAATTAATGTATTTGAAGTCATATAAAATGAATAGTGTTAAAAATTACATTAATGATATTTTATAATAAATAATATTTTATTAAGTGATTTTAATTTCATAAAAATATTTGTTTTGGACAAAGGAGCTGGATATGGTTCAAATAATAAATCATGGTCTATTTATGGGTCTTTTTTACTCTTATGGTAACATTATTAACCCCTAAATGGAAGAAAAATTTAATATTATGATAATTATCAAAAGGGTTATGGGGGGGTTGAAACAAAAATTTAAGGGTGAAAACATAAAAAAAAACTTGTTTAAATATTACTTAATGAGTTTATTTAGGCTCATACTCATCTTATATTTAAATTATATCCATTTATCCATTTTTACACAAAAAATAATAATTTACATTAATTTAAGAAATTTCCAAAATTCCCCTCCCCACACTTATAAAAGGACACCCCTTATCTCAATTCTTTACACCATGTTGAGCCATCTAGATTGACCAACCCTATACAATTTTTCTTATTAACAACCTTATAATTGTTTTAGAGGTTTTCACATTTCAAAATACCAATCCTAAGTCCCTTAAGAGGAGATCTAAGTCTACTGAAGAAGAGGTAATCGTCTTTATCGAGTGTTTCAAGTTTCTTTCTTCTTTTTATTCCTCTTAGTATGTTTTTCACATGAAAAAATAATAAATATTGTATCATAAATATATTTATATATTATTATGATTATGGTTCATCTATTTTCCATCTATTTTCTATCCTATAAAAAGAGAAAACGTCACTCGTGCATACGTACGGCTTACCGTCTCCAGGCAGTGGTGTAATTCTTGTTTCACCACAATTTCAATTGGATGGTTATAAAGATATAAATTGTTTTTATATATGATATTTATAACATAAATATTCTTATATAATTATAATATAACATACCTTATAATCTTTTGTAAAATGATAATATCTCTCATGCCTACGTGTGGACTACCACCTCCTCTAAGTGATGTGAACTGTTTTTCATTAAAACTTTACATGGATAGTAATAAGGATAGATTTAATGGATATATATGATATATATGACATAATAATTATTCTTTCAATTTTAGTTTTATTTTCCTTTATTTTGTTTTATCCATCAAAAAATGAAAACAGAGTTCATGTGTACGGACGACCTACCGTCTCCATGAATGATGTAATTCATTTTCTATATAGATAATTTATGGATGATTTTAAGTATCTATATATTGAATATATATGATATTTATATATTATATATATTTATGGAGACTATTTAACCATGAGAATGATGAAATGACCAAGATGACTAAATCAAAACATACTTGAAAAACAAAGAAGTTAACATCCAAACTAATGATAATAATTAAACTTTGTTAAAAAATGAGTGAACAATGTTATAAATGGTCATATATGATATTATAGATATAAATATGGATTCTTTATGTAATTATAATAATTTTAAATTATTTATAAATAATATTAGAGAACCTATGATGCCATTCAAACTTCAGGTAATGGATTCTATCTCAATTTCCACTCTATTGAGTCATATTTGGTATTTTGAACATATTTACTTTTATGTGGTGTATATACTGACACTTTAATGTATTTAACATGAATATATATTTATTAGTTGTGATAATTATTTAATTCATGTTACTCATTCAAGTGTACAGTTTAAAATAAAGGTCGATCTAATTTCTGTTCTTGATCGGGTATATTATTCTTCCATATCCAAAAATATTTAGAATTGTTTTACAAAGATCCTTTTTATTTATATAAATTATTTATAAATTATATTATAAGTGATAATTTTATTTTTACTTTGTATGAAATTAATATTTCTAATGTTTTCCCCAAAGGGTTAATTTTCAACTTTCTTTATAAAAAATAAAAATGAATGTTTTTTTGACTTATACAGTTTTAGAAGACCTTCTTGTCACCATAACCATGTACACTATTTATCTTATACTAAAAAATTATTAAGGTTTTATAAATAAAACACTTTTTATAAATTTAATTTTAATATTTCTCATCCATTTTTTAAAAGACATAAATTTATTTTAAAACCAATATATCTAGTGAATTGAACGTCGTCTTCTCTCTTATTAACCATCTCTGGAAACATTCACTTTCTTTTGATCACTAAACATTAAATTTACCTTAAATATCCATTATGGATATGATTATTTCTTAAAACACATATAATTTATATACATTTTGTTTTAATTTTTATTTTTATTCCATTAAATAGGGAAATATTTATATTTTATATTATTTACTCAATATGGATATTTATTAGTAATTTAAATTTTTTATTAATTAAATAGACCATTATACAAATGAGGAATACATTGGACATGTGGTGATAGGTGGGTCATAGAATTATATATCCCCTTTATGCATAAACATGTCACATGATCCAAATCAGTAATCAAGTATTGAATGGGTTTCTGATGTATACATACCAATAGTTTTAAAATATCTTGGCACAAGGGTTTGATAGTAAAGATATCATGATATCCGATATCATGAAATCCAATATTAAGCATTTCCTTTATTGATAATTCACTTATTATTATTATCCATGATATTAATTTATTAATATTATCCATGTATGAATTTATTGCTCAAATTATTAATTAAATGTAATGTTTTTTTAGTTATTTAAATTTCTATATTGATTATTCCATATTGATTCATAATAGCTTCCACTGTATGTAACCCTTACAGATCATCTAAGCTCCCCATTTTATTTTTTTTATTTTCTGTAGGATATGAACAAGGATATTTTGAAAAAAAAATGAATACAAGTGTGATCAATCTCTTAAAAAATACCATAAATCAGTCATGAACTAAGAATAAAGAGAATAAATATAATTTCATAAAGGATAAGGTGGATCAAGGAATTTTGATATTAGAGTATGTATCAACACAATATAAATTAATTGATATCATGACAAAGGTGCTTCCCAAATTGGTTAAGAATCATCGATTGGATCTTGGTGTCTAACCATATCCATCCACTTAATTGTTTTTTATGGAATTACCAATCTTATTGGTTTCTATCATGATAAAAGTATGTTTTTTCACCTCTATTTTTTTGATTTATAACCCTCTCATGTGAAAATTTCAAAGAAGTGTTCTGTTTGGTATTTATCTTAAGGGGGAGAAATGTGCTAGTGTGTTTGAATGGGTAAAAATGTAAAAGGGGTAGTGCTTTAATGAAAAATTATAGGGAGAGATGTGTGGTTGTTGAATGAATTCCAGGTATGTGGTTAGGAAAAAAATTTCACCCAGTTCATATTTTTCCCACACATAATGGATCATGTGAGTATAGAATTGGTGATTGGTGGTTAATTCATACACATATTGTAAGTGGTGTTTTAAAAGGAAGATAAATCAGATAATGAAGTGTTTTGAATTTTTTAATAAACCTAAAGGGGTATATTTTTTTCAAAAATCCATCATGGGTATTTTTCGATTGTTTTTGCAGAACATTTTGATGAAGGATGAGTCATGAAAAGTTGAAGGAAGAAGTATCTTAAGTTTTTTAAATATGTAACTCAAAATAGCCATGAACATGACCTAGTCATACCCATAGTGGCTTGATGTTTAACTTGTGTTAAACAGTAAATCCCAAAATGAGCGTAGTGGTTCCCTTTAGTGGTCACTATTGACATGAGAAATAGAAATCCAAAATGGCTAGATGATTGTGGTTCCAACTAGGTTATATGTCATGGTGGAGGAAAAATTTCCAATGATTTTTCACCAAGCCATAGATATAAATATATGGTTGAGACCACTGGTGATACCATGTCATATTACTTGTCTTGGTGAATTTTCGCTCTCCATATGAGCCATGGATTTTCCCCTATGGGCGTGGAAGAGGGTGTGGTGTTCTGGGTGATCACCAGGGAGCCACAAGAAATTCTCTATTGAAGTGGAGAATGGCATGGTGGTATCAGTATTCTCTTACTAAAAAAACTTTATTGGTATTCTATTACCATATACATCAACATGTTTGAGGTAAAATAGTCAATGTTTACATACCACACTATGGTGCATACTATTTCAACATTTGAATTTATAGATTTGGAAAAACATTTTTCTATGAATATTGGTGTTTATAGAAGTTGAAACCTCCCCTTAATGAGTAGTTTAAAGTTAGTTTTTGATATCTATAATTCATTTATACAATAACATTAAGGATTTCTCATGGAAGAATATTTTTAGGAACATGACTCAGCCTTATGTTAGATCATGTAGATATCTACAGAACAACTATGAAGATTCAAAAGGACATAACTATAGAAGAATATTCTAGATGTCATCTTGAATAATAAAGGTCAAAGTAGGTTTTAATTGAAGAGCTTAATTCTCTCACTAGATATTTAAAAACTCATGTGTTAAAGAGAAACACCAGTCTTATTGAGGATTTATATTGTCTTCGGGTGAAGAAGAAAGATGTAATTAAGAAAATAAGTGATTTTCTTAATATGGGAGAGTAGTGATATTTCCAAATTTCCATGGTAGTGAACTAGTAGGGTTAGTGAGACCACTCCAAATTTTTACATTCAAAATCAGTGATCTTTTAGGGATTTCAGTGAACAATCACATTATCCTGCATTCTCCTTGGATGTATCCTAATATATGTGAAGCAAGTAATATCCCTCATGTCATTTACTGAGTTCATATCTCATTGTCATGAATGAAATATACAAATTTATGTTTTACTTAAGAAGAGATAATAAGATATATAATCATGGAATTATCATTTTAAATTTCTATACCTTTTGAACCTAGATTCACCCCCCGCACTAGCGTGTAATCATAAATTAAGGTCTTTTAAAACTATAAATTTTTCAATTGGGATATATCCTCAATTAATTTAACATATTGAGTAGTAATTGTAACTTATCATTATTGAAATATTGTCTCCATTAAGTATATTAGAAAAGTTTTCCCATACAGATTTAGAAAATGTGAAACACATTACTTCATATTAATTTCATTTTATAGAGCACTACATAAGGGTTTCTCTAACTTTTTATCTCCAATAAGAAGTTTCTGGTCTTCTCCATTCAAGGACATCTTCCTTTTACAACATAATTTAATATCATATATTGAAAATAAGAAACTTTTTAGTCCAAGTGATTTTAGATGCCATATTATATAGTTCTTCTAGATCTAATAATTAAATCCATCAATGAAAGTAAATCCCTCAGAATTTCTGGTATTTCCCATATCTAAAAGAAACATGAGACAATTTCTCTAATATTTAACCTTAAATCTATAATACCACTTATTTCAATTATAAGGCCCAAAACACCCTAATAAGGGGTTAAGTAAGGTATTTAATTTGTTTCAAATAGAATTTATTTTATATGTGTTTAAAATAATAACTTAAATTTGTTAATACATATAAAACATTAACTATAATTAAATATGAAAAATTAATTTGATGATAGGAATATTTTACTTAGTTCACCACTAAGGACTATATACATTGATCATACACCAATGATGTGTCATTGTACTTTGAAAAAAAACACAAACACGAACATATGATTATAATTTTTTTTTAACTCACATTCAAGAACCAGGAACACTCCATCTTTGTACCTATCCACTCACTGCATCGAGACATAGTCATAGAAACAAAAAAAGTTGTCATGAAGTTCACTTTCAATGAATATATAAATAATACACAAACATCATTCCATTGTGGGTGGTTTAATACAATTTCACATCAACTACTAATACCAATATTCTATAATTTTTTATACTATAGTTTTTCTCATGATATCTAAATAAGAAATGGTTATATTGATATGTTATTTTTTTATTACATGATGTGTTATTCCTTTTTTCATTGTTCAATCTTCCATATTTAATCTCTAAAAAATTACCTTCTAATATTTTTATTCTTCATATGATAAATGTAAACTCTTTATTGATCTTTAAAAACATCCTCCATAGTCAAAGAAAATCACCAAATATCCCAAAAAATAATCTCATATTTGAAAAAGAATCAATCTCCATGATTTTTCAGTTATTTATAGAATCAAAGAATATTGTGTATTATTTTGGGTTGACAATATGGACAAAATATTCAAAAAATATATAAGGTAACTTCAATATCCCCATTTAGATTGGTTTTCATCCCAAGAAACTCTCTCTCAAAATCATCTCAACACTTATCTTCTCATACAATAAACCCCAAATCATAGCCTTTGTTAATAAAAAAACATTTTGACACCACACTATAGGTTAGAGTAGTTTTGTGGGTGATTTCCATCTCCTAATGTCAGGAATAATTTTAGACAAGTGATAAAGTGATCTCCCATTCAATTCATACACTCACATCTTCAAACAAATCTAAATTTCATAATAAATACAACCACTTAATAAATAACAGATATAGAAAGAAAGGTACTTTTTAAGAAAATATTTTTGTTCATTTTTTACCACTTTTACAACATAATCCATGGATAAGTGGGGTTCCTCCCAAATCTAATTAATGATGTGGGAGACACTAAACACCCATTTTTAGAAAAAAAAAACTAAAATATATATTAGGTAAGGCCTTGAAGAAAATATCAACTAACTAATATTGAGGGGGAATAGATTCTGACTTGATGACTCTAGTTACCACATTCTCTTTGATGAAATGATATCTGATATCATAACCCTTTAACCATGAGTGTTAGATAATATTTTTATAGAGTTTTATATAACTTGTATTGTCAAAATAAATTTTGAGTGGTTTTTTTACCTTCACCATCAAATCATATAGTTTCTCCTTTATCCAAACCATTTGAGTATTGTAATACCATGATATTTTATGAGAAGTATTTTGTTTTTCTGTCTTACGTTATACGCAACATCAAAGGAATCTTTCATTACACACAACACTATCTTGGATTGCATTATACGCAAGCGCAGCCTTCCTCGATAGCGTGTGTTGTACGAAATATCGAGTTTCACTATACAACGATATGTTATTAGAATATTATATAAACTAGCCGTTATGAATAGTAATACCCAATTTTTGAAATTTTATAAATGTTATCTCTCAAAATGGACTTCATTTTTGGATTCGTAATATCAAAATTAGCCTACGGTGAAATTTTGATATTTTTCTGAAAACTTTCAATTTATGATGAATAGTGAAAAGACTTGGTTACTATTTAAAAATTGCCTTTTATTTAAATAATTATTTAAATTTATTTAAATTTATTTTAGATAAAAATTGATACATAATACCTATATAATTTCAATGTAATACATTGGAGTCATTTTATAATAATTTTAGATATATAAAAATTCTATTGAACTTTTCACCGTCTTTTACCCACCTCCTAGGAGAATTTGCAAATGTACATAAAACGTAATTTTACCGCTTCTGTGAGTAGAATTTCGAAAATCCGAGAGACACGGTTAATATCAAGGATTAAAATGTGGTTCAATAAGAAAAAAATAATTTTTGGTGAATAGTAACTTTTTACTTTTATTTTCCACGGTTAAAAGTAAATAGGGTAAAAATGATATTATTATTACCCTAACACATGTCCTAATTCTATTAGATAAGTTTATATCGACCAAAAACAACCTTAGGAATAAAATATTACCCTTTAGGTCCACTTGGATTAGATTAGGACATTTATTATTATTTTATTTAAAGAAGTGTTAAAATAGTAAAAATCAAAGTTTAATAACTAAAAACATTTTTAATGTAGGGTAATACATAAGATAAACTCGACTATAAATATTTCTTAGAAAGATAAAAATATTTCCTACATAATAGTATTTAATTTATAATTTTTAGACATTAAATAATTTAATTTATTTATGACACAATGATGATGTAGTAATTACCTTATTTCTGAATTATTAACATAATTGATATTATAAATACGAAAATAAATGTAATATGACACTTTTTATGAATCAAACTAATTTTATAGGTTACTATGACATGTTAGTATTGATATAATTAACGTTTTTCGAACTAATCACGCTGTTATGTTTTTCAAAAAAAATCAATTACCAAATAGTGTCAAAATTGACATAAAATAGTTTTTAAAACAAATATTATATTATTAATTGTTATTCTATTCCTAAAAATATAAGGTTCGAAAAAATGACTTATATAATGAAATATATATTAATAATTAACCACTTGGGGTTCGTTTGACTTTTTATAGTAAGTTTATTAAGCATATAGTGTAAGAAAACAAGAAGACACGGTAAAAGTTAAAATATTTAACTTAGGGTTAAATCTAAATGATAAGGTTAAAATAGTAACCTAAACTTGTATAAAACCTATTGTTTGAGATTATTTCGACCCATACCCACTTTATCTTCGAAATAAATCAATTTTGAGCTATTATAAACCGAATATTACTTTATTATAAAATAATATTTTCAGTTTTTTCTAAGGTGCCCCTCTCCTCCCTTATAAAAGGGAACCTCCTCCCTCTCCTCCTCGCACCATTTTGAGCCTTCAATCTCAGAAAACCCCTTACCATTTCCCTTATAAACTTCCCTAGAAACATACTAGAGGTCATGGTCTTCTTCAAAGACCAATTTTAGTTCCCTAAGAGGAGGTTTCATAGAGGCGGGTTGAAGAAGAGGTAATATTCGTTACCGATTCTTTCAAATTTATTTCTTCTTCTACTTCATGTTATTTAGTTGCTTCATTATGAAGTAATAACATCAGTATCACTCATATACTGATATGTTATTATAAATATGAATCAACCATATTTCACCTTCTAACCATCCGACGGAAAACGAAATCACCGCGCGTGCGTACGTACGGAATACCGTCTCCACGCCGTGGTGTAATCTGTTTTCCACCACCACCTTACATGGATGGGTATAATGGTGTAAAGAATAACTATATATAATTATTATAAATTTATATTTATTCTGAAATAGTATACATACAATTCAATACAATTCCACGATCATGGGAACGATATCATCGCTCGTGCGTACGTACGGCCAACCGTCTCCACGATGTGATGCAACTCGTTCTACATGATATTCACTGAATAATGATTATATCAATGAATTGATTGAATAAATATGATATATATTACACTAATACCATTATGGAAATGATTTATCTATAAAATAAAAATAAGAATAAGAATTTATTCGACAAAACATGCATAAAAACATAAAGCAATGAACACCCAAATAACTAGTGGCAATGAAATATTACTAATAAGAAGATAAGAATATGACCATATGTGATATCATAACAATGAATATGATTCTGTAATAAGTCAATGACATTATTTAAATCATTATGCAGGAGGTTCAGATACGTATGAAGCAAATCGGACCTAAGGTAAGGGAAGATCTCACAATCTCATTTTTTTATGAGATTGTTTATACTTCAGAATATACTGGGGAATATTTATCATCCACATCCATGTTTCCTCAATATGTAACATTATTTCTATCCTCCTAAAATTGTTTAAATCCAATTTTACCTATTGGTGAATTTTTTAGTAAAAGATATGAAAGGAATATTTTTTTCGTTTTCAGTATGAGATACTTTTTGACTTTTCCGGCCAAAGTATGAGAAGAATGTTTTTTAACTTATACAGCATAAATGGATTTTTATGATTCCATAGAACATTATTTCCATGAATATTCCTTTAAAATTTTTAAAGTTTATTTTTTTTATTTACTTCTTTTAGTTTAAAATTTTATGACATGATTAAGAAAGGAAAAATGTTTTTGAAGTAGAAAGGATATTTTCCTCAAGAATGGAGTTCAAGTGTTTTATAAAAATTATTTTCCATCTAAGATAATATAGGGTTATATTACTATCCCTATTGTTACATTGATTTGATTATGTTATGATGGAATTATTTTTATGAAGTCCTTTTATGGATTATTTTATGATGGCATGATGTTTATGAATCCCATTTTTATTACATGTGTTATGCTATGATGTATGATTAATGATTTTGTGGAACACATAAGAATGGTTTCATTGTGTGATGTGTGGGACCTATATCTCCCTCCAATGCATTGAGTAAAGATTTATATCTCATGATATAGACATGTCTGAAACAGCAAGCTAATCTTGTTCAGTGATACAGGACTGGAACGAGGAGTGAACTCAGTTCAGTAATGGACTTTGTCTGGTATGATAGTCTTGGAAATGAGACTTGACTAATATGAAATGATTTTATATGATTATGTGTGTATGACACAATGTTTCATGTTTTAAGTTATGATTATTGGGATTACCTTTAATTACTATGATTTATCTCATGTTATGATATTATGATCTCTTTTACAGGTTAAGATTTTCAAAATGTTATGTTCTTATGAATATGATATGATTGATATTTCTTTTGGTTACCCTTACTAAGCATTTGAGCTCACCCTTTTGTATGTTTTATTTTCCCCAGGTCAGGAAGAAGGGTATTAAGTAGGATATGCCAAAAGGGACTCTAGATATGATGAAATAAATGGGAGACAATATAAGTGATTTATGAACCAGTTGTTTTTGTTTCCCAGTTTCTAAAGACACTATACCTATACGTTCCTATCATGGTTTTGTTATATGTTTTGATAATTATGATTCAATTCTGATGTAATAACCATGTATATAAATTATGGGTCGTTATAGTTGGTATCAGAGGAAAGGTATAGTCATCCTTTGGAAACTAGGATGTGAAAGCCTTAATAAGAACCCTAAGGATATGTCTAAGCATAGAACACAATATTAGTGTTTTAGAAATGGTCATGAACAACCTATGATAAGACCTAAAGTGTGAAATTTTATTCTTGATTATGTGGTTTTCCTATTATTATTTTTGTTTCTCACACTATGCTTCTTGGTTTTAGTCAATGGATAGAACCCTAATGAACAGTGTTAATGCTGAATGCGACAGGAAATGCAATGATTATCCTGCTGAGCAACCAAATGTTATGGGAGATGGAATGAAAAATCTTGTAGCCATGCTCACACAACTTTCTCAAGCTATGAATCATGCAGGACTTACAAACAAGAAAATGAAGGAGCAACATTCTGTTGAATCCTTCATGATGCAGCGTCCACCTTCATTCAGCGGGTCTTCTAATTAATTAGTGGCTGAACAATGGATCAGTACCACTGAAAAGATATTTTCAGTTCTACAATGTTCTGAACATGATAAAGTCATCTTAGCAGTATATCATTTGGAAGGTGAAGCTGATCAATGGTGGAATCTTATTAAGAATACGAGGAAAATGGATGAAATTGAGTCCATGGAATGGGACGAGTTCAAGAACTTATTTTTCAATAAGTACTTCCCACGTGTTCTTAGAAAAAATATGGAGAATGAGTTTCTTGAACTGGAGCAAAAGGATGATGAATCGGTTGGTACCTATGAACAAAATTTTACAAGACTTTCAAGGTACACTTCTGGAATTATTATCCAACCTGAGAATAAGATCGATCGATTCTTTAGTGTCTCAAAACCAAGTCTTCGAAGGGTGTTAGCCATAAGGGACTTCGATAGATACGAGGAAATTTTTCGATGTGCTCTCAAGGTTGAGATGGAGATTGGAGTAAGCCATCAGTCATATGGGATTGATAAGAAGAGGAAAATGGAATTCAAGGGAAAATCTAAAGACCACACTGAAAAAAAGATGAGTTTTACCTTATGCTCAAAGTGTGGAAAGAAACCTGGAGAGAATTGTCTTAAAGGGATAGGTAAATGTTTTAAGTGCGGAAAAGAAGGTCATCGGGTAGTTGAATGTTGAAATAATGGGAAGAAGATGTCTAATGATGTGAACAAAAAAGCGATACACAGAATACACCTCCTACACTTCAATGTTTTAAGTGCAAGGAAATGGGGCATTATGCCAATCAATGCCCTAATCTAGGGGTTGATGATGATGATCAACGTCAACAAACTCTTAAGGCCAAAGACAAAGGAAAGTCACATGAAATTTCTATCAGCGATGTGGAGTTTGATAACGAAGTGGTGAAAGGTACACTTACCATCCACTCTAAAGTATCAAATGTTTTATTTGATTCTGGATCCACCGACTCTTTTATTTCTGGAGAATTTTCTAAGGGTATTGCCATATTACCTCAGTAGTTAGATATTGAGTTAGTTGTGAAAACCCCTAATGGCACAACAGTCGCATCAAACGTTTTCAATTATTCTCTGATTGAAGTTTGTGGGAATGTGATTTCTGCAAATCTTGTGATCCTTCATATACTGGAATTTGATGTGATTCTTGCCATGGATTGGCTTTCTTTATACGGAGCTCATATCAATTTCCAAATAAGGGAAATCACATTTAATATTCCCGATCAATCTACTATCATCTATCAATGCAAGGATGAATATAACCTTCCAGTGGAAATTTCTTCCATCTTATGGGTCTTGATTCCAATAAATGAAGGTTATTTATCTCAAATTGTTGGAGAGTAACTCACAATTACGAATATGCCCATTGTACGGGAGTTTTATGATGTCTTTC
This sequence comes from Viscum album, assembly GCA_963277665.1. Classification (NCBI taxonomy): domain Eukaryota; kingdom Viridiplantae; phylum Streptophyta; class Magnoliopsida; order Santalales; family Viscaceae; genus Viscum; species Viscum album. The sequence continues at coordinate 38,247,315 of OY728129.1, read as the reverse complement.
CGGAGGAATTGTCAGGTCTTCCCCCAAATCGTGAAGTTGAGTTTTCAGTAGAACTCATACCGGGTGTTATGCTTATTTCAAATACACTATATAGAATGACCCCAATTGAGTTGCAGGAATTGAAGAAGCAACTCCAAGAGAATCTTGATAAAGGATTCATACGCCCTAGTGCGTCACCTTGGGGAGCACCAGTTCTGTTTGTTAAGAAGAAAGATGGATCAATGAGACTCTGCATTGATTATCGAGAACTTAACAAGATCAATATCAAGAACAAATATCCTCTCCCACACATTGATGACTTATTTGACCTATTACGTAGAGCTCAATACTTTTCCAAGATTGATCTTCATTTAGGGTATCATCAACTAAGGGTCAAAAGGTAGGATATACCAAAGACAGCATTTCGTACAAGGTGTGGACACTATGAATTTATAGTGATGTCATTTGGTCTTACTAATTCCCCTGCTATCTTCATGGATCTGATGAATAGAGTCTTTAGAGACTATCTTGATCAGTTTTTTGTAGTCTTTATAGATGATAATCTTGTCTATTAAAAGAGTAAGGAAGAAAATGAAGATCACTTGAGAATTGTATTAAAGACCCTAATAAAGAAGAAGCTTTATGCCAAATTTACCAAGTGTGAATTTTGGCATCAAAAAGTTTCATTTTTGGGTCACATAATCTCAAAAGAGGGGATATCTTTGGATCCAGCAAAAACAGAGGTTATTGAAATATGGTCGAGACCAACAATAGTAACTAAGATCCGAATTTCTCTTGGTCTGGCTGGATATTATCGACATTTTGTGAAATATTTTTCACGATTATCTAATCACTCACCAGGTTAACTCGAAAAGGAGTTAAGTTCATGTGGACGAAGCAGTGTGAAAAGAATTTCAAGTAGTTAAATAGAAGGTTATCCAGTGCACCTATGCTTACACTGCCTTGCAGTGGAGAAAGGTTTGTGATCTACAGTGATGCATCCAAGAAGGGATTGCGGTGTGTTCTCATGAAAAAAAATATGGTGATAGCTTATTCCTTGCGATAGTTGAAAATCCATGAGAAAAATTACCCAACCCATGTTTTGGAGTTAGCCTCTGTAATCTTTGCATTAAAAATATGGAGGCATTATCTTTATGGTGAAAGGTGTGATATTTATACTGATCATAAAAGTTTAAAGTATATTTTCACACAAAAGGAGATGAATATGCACCAAAGAAGATGGTTGGAGTTTATTAAAGACTATGACTGCTCAATTCATTATCACCCTAGGAAAGCAAACAAGGTGGCAGATGCATTAAGCCGACAAGACCATGCTAGCTTATCCATGATAAGGATCACAAAAGATCCAATATTAATGGATTTACAAAGGATGGATCTTGGAATTATAATGGAAGGGGAAAATCTTATCTTTCTCAAATGAATGTTCAACCATCAATACATGTGAAGATTAAAGAGGCACAAAAAGAAGATTTAGAGTTATAAAAGAAGGTGAGAAATGTTCCTGAATTCAACCTTGATTGTGATGAGATAATATGGTTCAGGAATCGGGTTTGTGTTCTTCCCAACCATGAATTAAAGAAGGAGATACTGGATGAGGCTCATAGTTCTTCATTCTCTATTCATACTGGAAGCACGAAGATGTATAGGGACCTGAAAGAGTACTTCTGGTGGGATGGAATGAAAAGAGATGTTGCTGAATATGTCTCTCGATGCTTGGTTTTTCAGCAAGTTAAAGCTGAGAGACAGAAGTATAAGGGGATATTACAACCATTACCCATACCCGAATGGAAATTGGAAAACATCACTATAGACATTATCACCGGACATCCTAAAACATCCAAAGGCAATAATGCTATCTGGGCCGTATTTGATCTTCTTATGAAGTCGGCACACTTCATTGCTATTAGAGAATATTTCTCTCCAGATCATCTTGCCAGGATATATCTAAAAAAAGTGGTAAGATTTCATGGAGTACCACTTTCCATCATATCTGATCCGGATCTGAGGTTTACCTCGATGTTTTGGCGAAGTCTTCAGTATACTCTAGATAGAGAGTTGAGTTTCAGCACTACTTATCATCCCTAGACAGATGGTCAATCTGAGAGGACAATTCAAGCTCTATAAGACATGTTGAGAGCTTTCTCTATGGATTTAAAAGGTGGTTGAGATCAACACCTACCTTTGGTGGAATTTTCTCATAATAATAGCTTTCACTCCAGTATTAAGATGGATCCTTATGAAGCTCTCCTTGGAAAGAAATGCAGGACTCCAACTTGCTGGGATGAAGTTGGGGAAAGAAAGCTATTAGGACCTAATCTTGTTGATGAGATGGCAGAAAAGGTCAGATATATTCAACAACACATAAGAGCAGCTCAGAGTCGACAAAAACATTATTCCGAAAACCGAAGAAAAGACCTGGAGTTTGAAGTGGGTGATAAAGTGTTCTTACGAATATCTCCTTGGAAGAGAGTAATGAGATTTGGAAAGAAGGGAAAGATGAGCCCTAGGTATATCGGTCCTTTCGAAATACTGGACCGTGTTGGGAAGGTAGCTTGCCGATTGGAACTTCCACCAAATCTCTCTCAAGTTCACGATGTGTTCCATGTATCTCTCCTGAGAATGTACATACCTAATCCTTCACATGTACTAATCTCAGAAGTTGTACCGTTGGAGAAAGATATTTCTTATGAAGAATAGCCGATTGAGATTCTGGATCGTAATGAAAAAGTTCTATGGAACAAGACCACTCGCTTGGTGAAAGTTTTATGGAGGAACCACTAATTAGAACAAGTTACATGGGATCTTGAGGATATTATGAGAGAGAGGTATCCTCATCTGTTTGTTATTAAGTGACAAATTTTGATGGAAAAATTCATTTTAAGGGGGGTAGAAAGTAACACCCTGATATTTTATGAGAAGTAAATTTTTTTCTATCTTATGTTATACACAACATCAAAGGAATCTTTCATTACACACAACACTAGTTTGTCTTGAGTGATACGCAAGCGCAACCTTCCTGGATAGGGTGTGTTGTACACAATATCGAGTTTAACTAAACAATGATATGTTATTAAAATATTATATAAACTAGCCGTTATGAATAGTAATACCCACTTTTTAAAATTTTATAAATTTTATATCTCAAAATGGACTTCATTTTTGGATTTGGAATATCGAAATTAGCCTAGGGTGAAATTTTGGTATTTTTCTAAAAACATTAATTTTTTGATGAATAGTGAAAACACTGGGTTACTATTTAAAAACTGACTTTTTATTTAAATAATTATTTATTTTATTTAAATTTATTTTAGGTCAAAATTGAAACATAATACCTATATAAGTTCAATTTCATTCATTGTAGTCATTTTATAAAAATTTTAGATATATAAAAATTTTATTGAACTTTTCACCGTCTTTTACCCACCTCCTAGGAGAATTTGCAAATGTACATAAAACATAATTTTACCACTTCTGTGAGTGGAGTTTTGAAATTCTGAGAGACATGGTTAGTATCAAGGAGTAAAATTTGGTTCAATAAGATAAAAATAATTTATGGTGAATATTAACTTTTTACTTTTATTTACAACAGTTAAAAGTAAATAGGCTAATTAAGGGTAAAAATGATATTATTATTACCCTAACACATGTCATAATTATATTGGATAAGTTTAATTCAACCAAAAAAAACCTTAGGAATAAAATATTACCCTTTAGGTCCACTTGTATTAGATTAGGACATTTGTTATTATTTTATTTAAAGTAGTGTTAAAATAGTTAAAATCAAGGTTTAATAACTAAGAAAATTTTTAATGTAGGGTTATACATAAGATAAATTAGACTATAAATATTAATTAGAAAGGTAAAAATATTTCATACATAATAGTATTTTATTTATAATTTTAAGACATTAAATAATTTATTTTATTTATGACACAATGATGATGTAGTAATTACCTTAGTTGTGAAATATTAACATAATTGATATTATAAATACCCAAATAAATGTAGTTTGAGACTTTTTATGAATTAAACTAATTATATAGGTTAATATGAAATGTTAGTATTGATCTAATTATCTTTTTTCGAACTAATCATGTTGTAATTAGTTTCACAAAAAATCAATTACCAAATACTGTCAAAATTGACATAAAATAGTTTTTAAAACAAATATTATATTATTAATTGTTATTCTATTCCTAAAAATATAAGTTTCGGCCAAATGACTTAGATAAGGTAATATATATTAATAATTATCCACTTGGGGTTTGTTTTTCTTGTTATAGTAAGTTTATTAACCATATAGTGTAAGAAAACAAGAAGACAGGGTAAAAGTTAAAATATTTAACTTTGGGTTAAATCTAAATGATAAGGTCAAAATAGTAACCTATACTTGTATAAAACCTTTTGGTTGAGAGGATTTATACCCATACCGACTTCAACTTCTAAATAAATCAATTTGGAGCTATTATAAACCGAATATGACTTTATTATAAAATAATAGTTTATGTTTTTCCTAAGGTTCCCCTCTCCTCCCTTATAAAAGGGCACCTCCTCTCTCTCCTCCTCACACCATTTTTAGCCTTCAAACTCGGCCACACCTTACCCATTTATCTTCTCAACTTCCCTAGAAACATTCTATAGGTCATGGTCTTCTTCAAAGTCAAATTTTATTTCCCTAAGAGGAGGTTTCAAAGAGGCGTGTCGAAGAAGAGGTAATATTCGTTACCGATTCTTTCAAATTTATTTCTTCTTCTACTTCCTCTTCTTTAGTTGTTTCATTATGAAGTAATAACATCAGTATCACTAATATACTGATATTTTATTATAAATATGAAACAACCATATTTCACCTTCTAACCATCCTACGGAAAATGAAATCACCGCGCGTGTGTACATACGGAATATCGTCTCCACGTCGTGGTGTAATCTGTTTTCCACCACCACCTTACTTGGATGGGTATAATGGTGTAAAGAATAACTATATATGATTATTTTAAAGTGATATTTATTCATAAATAGTATACATACACTTCAATACAATTCCACGATCATGGGAACGATGTCATCGCTCGTGTGTACGTACGGCCTAGCGTCTTCGCGATGTGATGTGACTTGTTCTACATGATCTTCATTGAATAATGATTATATAATTGAATTCAATAAGTAAATATGATATATATTTTACTAATACCATTCTGGAAATAAGTTATCTATAACCTAAAAAGAAGAATAAGAATTTATTTTACAAAACATGCATAAGAACATAAAGCAATGAACACCCGAATAACAAGTAGAAATGAAATATTACTAATAAAAAGATAAGAATATGACCATATATGATATCATAAAAATGAATATGATTCTGTAATAAGTCAATGACATTATTTAAATCATTATACAGTAGGTTCAGATATGTACATATAAAATCGAACCTAAGGTAAGGGAAGATCTCACAATCTCATTTTTATCCGAGATTGTTTATACTTCATAGTTTACTAGGAAATATTTATCATCTACATCCATGTTTCCTCAATATGTATTATTATTTATATCCTCCTAAAATTGTTTAAATCCAATTTTACCTATTGGTGAATTTTTTAGTAAAAGATATGAAAGGAATCTTTTGTTGTTTTCAGTACGAGATATTTTTTGACTTTTTCGGCCAAAGTACGAGAAGAATGTTTTTTTAACTTATACGGCATAAATGGATTTTTATGATTCCATAGAACATTATTTCCATGAATCTTACTTTAAAAGTTTACAAGTTTATTTTTTTTCTTTACTTCTTTTAGTTTAGAATTTTATGACATGATTAAGAAAGGAAAAATGTTTTTGAAATAGAAAGGATGTTTGCCTCAAGAATGGAGTTCAAGTGTTTTATAAAAATTATTTTCCATATAAGAAAATATAGGGTTCTGTTTTGATCCCTATTATTACATTTATTTGATTATGTTATAATGGAATTATTTTTATGAAGTCCTTTTATGGATTATGTTATGATGGCATGATGTTTATGAATCCCATTTTTATTACATGGGTTATGCTATGATGTATGATTAATGATTTTGTGGAACACATAAGAATGGTTTCATTATGAGATGGGTGGGACCTATATCTCCCTACAATTCATTGGGTAAAGATTTATATCTCATGATATAGACATAACAGGAATGGAAAGTTAATCTGGTTCAGTGATACAGGACTGGAACGAGGAGTGAACTCGGTTCAGTAATGGACTTTGTCTGCTATGATGGTCTTGGAAATGAGCCTTGACTAATATGAAATGATTTTCTATAATTATGTGTGTATGAAAAAAAGTTTCATGTTTTATGTTATGATTATAGGGATTACCTTTCACTACTATGATTTATCCCATGTTATGATATTATGATCTCTTTTGCAGGATAAGATTTTCAAAATGTTATGTTCTTATGAATATGATATGATTGATATTTCTTTTGTTTACCCTTACTGAACATTTGAGCTCACCCTTTTGTATGTTTTCTTTTCCCCAGGTCAGGAAAAAGGGTATTAAGTAGGATATGCCAAAAGAGATTCTAGATATTATGAAATAAATGGGAGGTAATGTAGATGATTTATGAACCAGTTGTTTATGTTTCCCAGTTTCTAAAGACACTATACGTATACGGTCCTATCATGGTTTTGTTATATGTTGTAATAAGTATTCTTAAATTCTGAAGTAATAACCATGTTTGTAAAGTATGTTTCGTTATAAGTATAATCACTAGAAGAGGAAACATATTCATCTTATTTATTACTCAGTGTGACTGGGTTCTATTTCTTACAATTCCAACACACACAACTTTCTCACAAAAGGAAAATTCCACATAAGGTGGACCATATATCATCTTATCCACCTACCCAATTAGTATCTATGAATACTAATATATTCAAATTATTTACATTCTTATGAAACATATTATATATTATAGTCCATTTGATATATTTGAAAACTCTTTTGGAAGCCATAATATTTGAATATTTTGGGTAACTATGATATCTAGCATAGAGACTCTCTATATATATAATATTACATCCGTATGATGTTATATAAATTATAATCCTAATAATTATTCTAAATTAACATTGATTTAAACACTAACCTTCAGTATCTTCCGATAATTTTAGTCCAACTTGGATGGTGTAAACACTGAATTTGACTCATCTATCTTGAATTTCATCAACAAAATCCTAGAAAACTTCTCTTGAGAAAAGAAAAGAAAATTTTATTTTTTGTATCACTTATAGTCCAAAGAAGTATCATAGCTCACCAAGAATTGAAATTAAAAATTGATACTTCTTTGGATTTGAAAGGTTTTTTAAATAATTTTCATGACCATATAAAAAATGATATTATCAATATAGAAAATTAAAATAAATATACATGTCTTCGTTTACTTGATATAAAAATTCTTATGAACTTTTCCATTTATTAATTTTAACTCTTTCAAGTATATGTCCAGACTTGAATACCATGAACTTGGGGGTTATTTTAAGTCATAAAGGCCCTTATTTAACTAGAGATATCTTTTTACGTCATTATTAAGAACAAAACCTTCAAGTTTTGCATTATGTACTTCTTATTGAATCTCACAATTTAATAAGGCATATTTGACATACATTTGATAAATTTTATATTTTCTATAAGAATAAATGATGAGGAACATTATGATAGCCTCTATTCATAGTACAAGTGAACTAGTATATTCAAATTCAATTCCATTAACTTGAGAATAAAACTTGAAAACAAGTCTATCCTTATACTGTTTCACTTTACCATTTTTATTTAACTTGTTTATAAATACCCACTTGGTACTAATGAAATTTTTTCAATGGTTCATGGAATAAGTTCTCAAGTAGAATACCTCTCAATCTGATTTATCTCCTAATCCATAGCTTAATCCACTCTTTATGTTTAATATTATTTTTCAATGATTGAGTTATTTCCTATAAGGTATGATTCGCAAACCATAGTATTCTTCTAGTTAATTATATTATAAGTTTATCATATCTCAGCTTTTTTCAAGTTTGTATAGAAGATTAATATTCTCATAGGATATTCTCAATCATTATATGCTTACTTATCCTTTGAAACATCTAATTTAAATTCTCATAAACCTAATATTCATTATCAATTTGGTCAAAATCATCCCAAACTGTTTGTGGAACTAACTCTGTATATTTTTCATTGTTCTATATGAAAATATGGTTATTGGAATCATTTATTTCTTCACAAATTTCTACATAGGAAACCCTATCTATTATTCAGGTTTCAAGGATTTTAAAGCCCTTACAATCAAACAACTTATAATGTCTTTATTCTAGAATATTTCGCCTTTTAAATTAGATTAGTAAAAAATAAAGATACCTTCTTTAGTTATTTCATCAAATATTACTTCATTTAATTATTTTATTTTGATAAAGAAAGGAATTAAAAAGAACTTGAAGTTAATCTCTTTTGGATTCTTGTTATACCACTTCTCATATGAAGTTATATTTGAGATCGGTCTCATAAATCCTAAATTTTTAATGTTTGCAGCTATGAAAACATCCTCACTCCTAAAGTAAATATTTCAAATTTTTTAAGCATTATTCTCCGCATTTCAAAAATATTTGTGTTCATTCTCACATGAATTACATTAGTTGAGGTGTCTATGGGTGTTAGATTGATTTTTAACCCCATAATTTATAAGGTAATATTCAAAATCATTTCTAGTTTACTCCATCCCATTATAAGTTTACAATTACTTACCAGAATGTCAAGATTTTTTCAACCTCTCTTTAATAAATCTTAAACATATCCACTTTCAATGACTTGTATGTCATGAATAAAACTCTTTTCATCATTTTATCATCATCAATTAATGTGATGAAATATAAGTTTCCTATTGTATATTTTTTCCTCATAGTTCAACAAAAATATGAGTGGATTAATTGAAGAGGTATTGATGATTGAGTCTCTACTCTTTTGTGTTTCCATTTGGATATTTTTTCCCTTTGGGCATGTACAAATGTGATCTCTATCATGGATAAATTAGGTTAGGTATCTAACCACATATAATTTATATATATTACCTATATCATTTTGACCAATATGTGAATGTATTATATTCTATATATTTTTATCATCTCTAGAATTAAGATTGAATGAATTACTAAGATATCTTATCTGAAATAAATTCTCACTTGTTATTTCTCCTCATGTAAAAATACTTCCATCATCAGTTATTTTAATGAGATATTTTTTCTTCTTGAATATTACCTCATTTCCTTAGTCACATAATTTACTAACAGAAAACTATTTATGTTTGATCCCATTAACAAATAAATTTTCTTGTGAGTCCAGACATTATGGTTCAATTTCAACAGAACCAGCCCCCTTGTTTTTAAAGATCAATCATTTTAAAAAGTGACAACACCTCCATCATAGTCCTCAAAATTTTTTAGGATATTGGTATCTCCTATAATATGTGAAGATAAACCACTATAATGAATCTTGGGTATGGTAATTTTTCTAGACTTTAAAGAAAACTCTATAATTAATGATCTTCTAGTCTAGGTTCCCTATTGAATCTTATTATCTTTATAAATTTATTATTTTTACCAAAAATCATGTTTAAACATTACTCATCATGGTTTTTTAATGGTCACACTATCCAAAAATCTCCTCGAGCTATTAAAAGATATTTTTGATAGGCATCACATATGAGTTTTCATATTCTATTTTTCTTTTCATAAATTTTTTTCATCTATTATCTAAGTAAATTCCCCTATACTCTAGCCTTCTTTATTTCCAATGGAGATAGACGTTTTACTTGAAAACATAGGATTTATTTCTATAGGATCTAGATCACAAATAATAGACTCTAAAACTCATTATATTAAGAAATTTTTTATTATTCCCCATAAATATTCTTTTTATCTTATCATAAAATTAATCTTAATTTTCTTAGTCTTTGAGAATACTTTATTCTTATGATATTTATCAACTCCCTTTGATGTAGAAGATTCACTATCAAGATTTTACTCTCCCCAGGTTTTACTAGTTTAGAATTTATTACATACACTATTTTCCAAGATATATTTAATGCTTTCATAAATTATAGATGTATATTTTTCCTCAGTTACTATACAAGGATTCTCAATTTTTGGTAATGACTCGATTCTGGCTTCATCACCTTTTTCATAGTCAACTTTCTTTTTTAAAGGTTATTTTCATCCTTGAGAAAACATGATTCAAAATTATTAGGTTCTTCCTATTGAGTAGATATATTTTTTAATTATGATTTTACACCTATTTATTGATTATCTCACCTTGAGACATTTTATCTCCTCAATATATTAATTTTCATTATTTTGAAACTAGTCATTAACATTCTTCATCCAGCCAACTTTCTTCATGAATTTTTTGACTTCCCTTTTGAGCCCATTATTCTTTTCAATATAAACTTCAAGTTTTTAACTAAATGTGTGAATCATATATTCTTCATCTTATTCATATTCTTCTTGAATACTATCTATATATCCTCTAATTGAAACATATTTCATAATTTTTTTGCCTCTTCCCACACAACCTTCCTCCAATTCACTGCTTAAAGAAAAGTTTCCTTCTTCATCATTCCTAAGCATATTTTTTCATTTTCTTTGAAATTTTTCCTCTACCCTCGTAAAATTTCTTATATCCATTATGCAATTTACTTTAAAACATTAATTTAAATATCTATTTACTTTATTCATACTCATATTCCTTATTCTTTTTTCCCTTATACAATTTATATTAAATTGGTCAATTTTTCCACACTCAAAACATTTAAGTGGATTATTTACGTTAAATATTTTTCCCTTTATTGAGGATTTTAGATAAAAGAGTCATGGATTTACTTTGTTTTTAATCACTCTCATAATCTACATCCAAATTACTTGAGGACTCCTCTTCCTTGATCATGAATTTATTTATGGATTTAATATTCATATCTTTTTTTGATTTTTTCCTAAAATTTGGTTCTTTTCTAATATCATAATTTAGTAGTGTATTGTGTAAATCATCAGGGGATATTTCATGATCTTTTTACAAAGATGGTATTTTTTGTTCAAATCTAAAAAGAAAATTCCTCATAAATTTTTGAACATATCTGAATCATATATCCAATTCCAGAAGCCTCTGATATGACTGATTATCTCATTCAACCTTATGAAATGGTCATCGAAATTCTCAACTTCATCCATTCTTATATCTTCAAATTCTTTCCTCTATTTTTAAAATTTTTCTTCTTTTATCTTAATTATTACCTCATACATGTTCTCAAGATCATCCCATATTTCTTTATCTTTTTTCAGAACCATCACCTTGTTACACTATTCATCAGAAAAAGAATATAATATTTTATTTCTTTCTTTCCTATCTATCTCAATATTTATCTTATCTATAAATTCTATAGAAACATCCTTTGGAATCAATTTATATCTCGTAATAACAATATCACTCACTTCAATACCTTTTGAAAATATAAATGGTAGCATTTTATTATTCTGCCAATGAAAATGCTTTCCATTAAAGAATTTAACTCCTCTATTATTCACAGTATTCATATTCTCTATGATAAAATTTTAAAGAGTAGAATCTCATGGGAGAACATGTACCTGATACCACTTATAGTTCTCAAATCAAATAGTTTACCACTAAGAGGAGGGGTGAATCAGTAATAATTTTTAAAAAATTCATTCCATTTTAAAATTAAACCCATGTTACTTTTTAGATTCATGATTTAATCTTACAATCACCTCGTCACCCATATTCATGAATAAAAGAAAATAAATATCACATAAGAATTTTTATAAGATTCAGCCTTGATGTGAGTGCCCACACATAATACTTTTTGAACTTTTATTGAGTAAATATATTTTCCTATTAATATAAAATTTTAGTGAATACAAATGCCTAAAATTGTCACACACAGTTTGAGTTTCTCTATAGAGGTACGTACCACCCACTTTTAGCAGCTTGAATTCTTAGAATTATTTAGACAGGAACCATTAATTATTCATGGTTTTTCCATATCATTAGAATTAATTAGATCTTAAATATGCATCGGGATAATTTTGTATAAGATAAAATAACTTCCTCAAGAAGATCCTTGACTACCAAAACAAATAGAGTAAAAAAAAGAAAATTGTCCTTCCTTTCACTAGATTAGAATGAACAACTCATGCATGAGACCATACACACATGAGATGATCTTTTTCCTTATATTATGTCACATTCTAGATAGGTGGAAGCATAAATATATATCCTTTAAATTTGTAAAAAAAATAATGTATCACAAGTCGATGTTCCTCAAATTCTCTTTCTTCGATATAATATCGTATCATCCTCTCTCAAAAATCTTGAAACAATTTTTCTTCTTCATTTTTTCCTTATATTATTATTATTATTAATTTAACAATGATATTTTAATTAATATTTTTGTAAACCCCTATGATTCTTGAATACATAAATAATCCTTAAATAATAGTAGCTTTGACCATGAAAGATAATGTCAAATATTGAATTTAAAATCAATTGTAAATCACCCACAATCATTTTCAATTAATCTCATTTAAACTCTCATGAATCTCAACTTGAGTCATGGATTTAACTAAACCTGGATATTTTATAAATACATGAACAAAAATCATCATCATATTAACATTTTTATTTTTTCAAAAGTAAAAATTCTGGAAAACCGGCATTTTCAATTTATCGTATGACTTTGAAAGTCATATGATTAGTGTAGACATAGGCTTAGACTATGGAAAACTCTTATTTATATGAATTTAATGACATAAATTCTCTAAGTATTATAATAGGTAAAGGTTATATATCCAAGATAAATTCATATGATTAAGTCATAAAATTCCTTTTAAGTCATTCAATCGACTCAGAGACTTATTGTGTAGTTATACGATCTAGCCAAGTCACATGTTGAAGTATTAATAAGAACTCTAATGCTCTATCATGAAGTCATTCACTCATGAATTTTTCATTTCCCTACCTTAGATAAAATTCATACACTAACCCAAATATGTTCAATGAAGTCTTATGATCTAGAAAAAGTAATATGATCACTCGTGAAGTCTATGATGAAGTATTACAGTTAGTAAGATAAAAAATGTAAACAAGGACTTTGGTATTTGTTTGATTAAACTCAATAATTCAAAACTTATTCTAATTAACCTCATCTTCCTCAAACCAATTACATTACATCTAAAACTATTTAAAAGGCTTCTCTAGATACCTTATATATTTCTCAAGTAGTTATGAAAACAAATAAAATTTCTTCAACAAATATAAGGGCACTTTAAAGTTTATGAGTGGTGGATATTGAAGAAGTCCCTCAGAAAATGAATTGACAAAGGGGGAGTTGTGAGTTGATATCGAATAAGACATGATAAATATGGAATTAATATAACACCAAAATCAGTATTACTCTAAAAAAATATATTTTATCTAATGGTGTGTTGTTTGAATTACCTTCACATTTGAGGCATGTTATGACTTGTTTCTTGAGGAAATTCATTCATGAGTTAAGATGGTGAATACATATTTTATTTATTCAGAACATGTTAATGGTTAATTGAGAATCCATTAAGAAATGATTTTAATGTAAATAAATAAAGAAATATTAGGGATAAACTATCCAAGTTGTGTTGTCTATGAAAATGGAAATTTTGATATGACCAAAATGACTTAATGTTTTTATGTGTAAATAATATTTCAGAAACTCTTTCATATTAGAAATAATGGACCCCACGAATTGAAAAATAATCAAAATCTCTTATAAGAAGGCTTTATTATATGAAACACTAGTGGTAGTCCATGGGGAGGCCTAAAATTATTGTTTCAAATTTTATAGTCAAACATGGAAATTCTCATGGTGACTATTGGTGTGGTGACTGGGTTTCCACATGGCAGACTCTATAGGAGATATAAAAATTCACCACAAGTAGTCCTTTTGAAAATGAGTATTTTGGATCCCATTATATAATGAAGAATAACTATGTGAAACATCTTGAATAAAAAGTCATAATGGTTAATTATATTAGTAGATATATTAGACAATCACAGTTATGAACAGGCATAAAGAATTTATAGTGAACCTGGTATTTAGAAGGAGTTTCATAGGTGGGATATATGAAGTGAAATAGACATAGTGATGGAAATTTTGAGTTGAGGTTATATCTAAAATATAATGAGATGGTAGTGAGATATATAGGAGAACTGATTTCAAATATGAAATATATCATCATCAAATTGGTGTGGGGGAGGCCCTCATGTCATGGTGATGCACTATCTATAAATAAATGATGATCCTTATATTTCAAAGTATGTGTCAGTAAAAATAAAACACTATCTAAGATAATTAGATACCCAATCCGAGAGGATTTTAGTTGGTACTAAGGGAATTAATAATGGTGAACAATTCTATTATTTATTCTTATTGATATTAAAATAGGACCATGGATGGAGGGATTACAACCATTGTTCCTTGGGGATTTGATACTTAATGAAAAGAGAAATTGAAAATTGTATTCACCCTTATACCATGAATACTCTTTATAACTCTATCTCTTATCACCACATTATCTCCATAGATATCGAAAAACCATAACAAGAGAAAATAATTACATTAATTAATACTTGATATGTTTATAAATCACTACTTTGTCCCCCTCTCAGAAGGGGTATACTCTTCTCTAGTCCGATCAGTTGGTATTTGAGAATTCTTGAAGTTGTTCTAGGTAACATTCCAATAGATCAAAATTTTATTTTATTTCTAACATCATTGATCAATGAGATCTATGGATTCAATGAACATCATCAAAAAAATTATTTAATAAGTTCAATGGAAAGGGGTTCCATTTATAAAAGAAGATGATGGTTTTGTATCTTCTATATTTCTTTTGGAAACTCTTGAGTATTCTACCATATTTTTTAATTAAAATGAATCAAGAGGGGGTTAATTTAGTTCCTGAATTTGACCTTATAAAAACTTTTTAGCATCCATATTTAATTATTTATTTAAGATTTTCCTTTTCTTTAATCAAATAAATAGTGGAATAATGTAAATAAAATAAATTACCACCTATAATAAATTCTTAAATTGTTTTTTATTTTTATAGAAACATGATCTACTCCACTCCACCAATACATAATGTATGTATGTTGATTTTATTCTCATACTTTTACTAAGGATATCATAGTAGAGTGTGAGTAGTTGACACATAGTCTGTTTAAATATTACAAGACATTTTCCAAGGCTCTAAAATAAAAGTTTTTCAAAAGACCTCATTACCCAAAGAACAAGTAGTGTATACTCTCAAAAATAGAAAAATATAGAAAATTTGGTAAAAAATCGTATTACATAATTGTGTAGAAAAACAACTGATAGGTGATGAATCTTCTCAGGAAAAAATATAAATCCAAAGTATGGATTTTCTAATGTTGACTCTTAGATATAAACTTATCTTCAATAATACAAAGAAACAATATAAATTTCACCTTTTTATTATTCTTTTATTTCATTCATAAATTATATAGATTAATAATATAAAAATTTAAAATAATCATAATAACAACAACAGATGTATAGTTCATGTAAATTCAATAAAAGATATATGTTTATTCATGCATATGTATGTCACCAATATTTTACATTAGTCATTATAAAAATATATATAATAATTCAAAATTAATTTTTCAAAAATGTTCTCTTATTATTCTCCCTCTGAATAGGTAACCCCTACCTATTAGATATAGATTTGACCTTCAATAAAAAGTAGCCTCAAAATATATCCAATCAAACCATAATAAAATCATGCCTTTGTTAACAAAATATTTTAAAGTTAAATAAATATATCATATAAATAATTATCTAAGAATCTCTCAAAAGTATATTTAAATTTTGAATATGTAATAATAATCTATTCACATCATACATAAGAATAAATGTTTCCTTATAAACCATGACTAAGAATAATTTATTCCCTTAAAATAAAAGAATAACTTTTGATAATACATATATACAAACTTGAAATATAACTCAATACATATTAAATCATACATTATTTAATTATGATATGTAATAATAATGTTCAATATATAATAAATATATAAGAAACAAATTTTTTAAATTCTTTAATACATAATTTTAATTTCTATATTTTTATTATATATATAAGTTACATATTTATACATAATATTATGTAATTAGAAAACTTTCTCCCACATAAACATTACAAAATAAGAACATAAATTCACATTGAGAAACTATTTAATGCATCAATAAATAACATTAAACTCACTGAGATTTAATTAATTATTAAAACAAATAAGGGATTTTATGAGCATCAAAACGTAGTTTATTACTAATTATGTTGGAGAATAACTACATAGTTCAAAAATCTCTCTATTTTTAATAACCAAAAAATAAATAAAATTTAAAAATAAAATTTTACAAATTTAGAATCTAAACAAATAATTAATAAACATGAAACTCATTAAGTAAAATATTATATTATTATCATTTTCCCCATTTATATGATACCCTTTTTCTATTAAAGGTCATGTACATTAAGGATATTATGAAATGTGTGTGTGTTATATAATATTTCTAAAAAAACAATCACATAAATCTCCTTGGAAGTTATGAGTTTTCTTTCATCCATCTGACAACATTCTATTATTTGCATGTACCACTTTTTCCCACATCCACTTTCATGTTCATCCATCCAATTGAGATTTTTATATGGTTGTGTAGATAAGTTCCAAAAGAATAGAATTAGAAACCTCAATGATTTATTTAAATGAATATTTATGTTCATTTCCCTTTTTGAATCCTTCATATAACTTATTTTCATCAAATTTTTGTTTTAGAAAATCATAAATCAAATTTTTCTTAAACAACTTATTTGATGAATAAACATTACAATGTCCAAATATTCTATGATAAATACATGATTCATTTATCTCATTATTAAAACAATTTCTATTATCTCTACATTAATAATCGATATCTAAAGTATAGTTATTTTCATATCTTGGTTCTTTAAATATAATATTTTTATCCTTATAAATATATTAGGCATTTTTATTAAAATCACCTACATTATCATAATCAAAAATTTGAGAGATACTTATAATATTTCTCATTAATAATTTTACATATTGTATTTTTTTGATAAGTATAGAATCTATATTTCCAAAAATAAACCACCTCAAATAGTATTTTTTCATTATCTCTAAAAGTGATATGGTCACCACCGATCATTGATAAAGAATAGAAATTATAATTTTCTATACTCATATGTTTTTAACAGCTACTATTCATATATAATTTAACATTACTATTTTTATGGTTAATTCACTAAAAACACATCAACCAAGTAGTTATTTTAGTACCCACATGATTTTAGGTCTATCTATATTAGCAATTAAACATTTTGAAATCCATGTATGCTTAATTTGATGAGGGATTTCATCCTTTATAATAGTTATTTATTTAGAAATATAGGCATTCTTAACACCACAAATTTGAGGAAAAGTTAGACTATAATCATTTGAATAATTTAAAAAAATTACATAATTAAAAAATAGATGTTAGGAATGATTTTCATTTATAACTAGGAACAAAATAAAATCTACAATGCTTTGATTTTTTGGTTATTTCCATTAATTCAATGTTTATCCTTTTCATACTTTTGACTGCCAGGGATCTTCTCTCTAATCATTTTTTTATTATGGAAATAACTTTTATATGTTTAGTGGGATCCTATAAAAAATTAAAAAAGATAAGAAATAATAAATAAACATATAAAATATGTGATCAAGAAGGTTTAGACATATATTTCTAAGATAATTATTTGATATCATGGTCAGGAAGGAGTTTTGAATTTTGTTCAATAGTATCAGTTCTAAACCATAAGACTATAAAGAAAACATAAATAGAGGAATAATTAAATAATTATAGAAAATTCGCATTTTGATATGAGCCAAACTATTTCATAATATCATTTTTGAGGATATGGTTAAGTCCCTCCCTCTTTACTTTAGTATCCCCATTATATGATAAGTAAATATTGATGTATTTGGAATTGTTTCATTCTTCCTCTAATTCCTTACCAAAATTTTAATACATGGGCTTCATAATTTTAGAGTGTGAAGGATAAATGAATTTCTAATGGCCATGGGATTCTGGTCCCACACCCATGACATTAAATCTTGGATCTTTATGGTCTAGTTTCATAGGATTCTCTTAGACCATAGATTCTAAGGTTCCTACCTTAATTCCATGATAAGGTTATTCAAATTCTATATCCTAGGAAAATATAATAGTTTCTCCCCCAAACTTATTTGGGATAGTGTTCCTACTACCCAATAATTTCCTCGTTATTTTGGAATTATTTGAATAATATTAGTGGTGTTTGGTTTATTTTCCTCTATATACTGAATAATTTCATGACTCAATGCCATCATTCTTCTCTTTCCTCACACTTAATAATGAAAAAAAATGTTCTTTAAACTTTACTTATTCATTGTATACTGATGAAGCCAGAGTAGTCACATGAGTGTCTTTGTTAACATCATTAGAAACATCAATTTCCATTACTATCGAATCCTAAGTTTCTTGATCAAGATCTGAACATATAGCCAATAAGATCCTTATTTCTCTTAAACCCAATAAGTTGACATCCATAATTTTCATTCTCTAGGGAGACCTCCTTCGAATCATCAAACTAATTTTGGTTATTAAAACCAATGTGAGTAGCCTGTTCTAAATTCTGTGTATTGGTTTTCCCATTAGAAAATGGCATGGATTACAAATTTATGTAAACTAAGAACTCATATCTTTGACTAATCTATGCATCAAGAGTATTCATGGGAATTAATAATTTTTTTCATATAGTTGAAAATATTTTTTAAATTAGAAACATCCAATACTAAATCATTAATTATATTACCATGTACAACACAACAGGATTCAAATTTATCAAATTTAAACATTAAATCTAATTATGTTTAGATAAATATTTCTTTTTAGAAAAATTAGAATCATAATATTTTCAAAGTGAAATATTCTCTTTATTTAAATAATCATATATAACCTAAATCGTATCACAATATTCATTAATCTCTTCAATAGAAAAATCATCAAATTAAAGTATTGGTGGGAAAAAGGATGTACATTTTTAGTTTGATCCATAAAAAAAATATTTTCTTATTGATTTTATTGATCGACCTAAGATTCAGATTTATAAATACCATTGAAGAATTCAGAGGCAATCCAAGTATCTTTCATACCTTTCTTCCTTTATTTCTAAATTAATCATTTTAATTACTTTTCATATTTCATTTTTTCATTAAGTTAAGTTAAATTAAGCTTTATTTGGCCAGGATTGTTTCTATCATGGAATATAAATTCTTTTAAACATCCATTATTATTTTTTAACTTGTTAAATATCTTTCTAAATCCCTTTATTCTTTTATAATACTTATCAATCCTTCTTTATAATTGATCCAGTTCATCATTAGATTATAAACTAATAAAATCTTCTTTATGATGTAAATCATAAAATATATATTTTACTTCATTTTAATCTTTTTTATGTAGTATATTTAAGATTATAATTCTACTTTCAAAATAATTTATGATCGTCAGCCTATTTTTTCATTTTATAATTCTATATCATGAGAGTACCAATCATATTTATAATTTCAAAATATTTAACAAGTGTGGAATATGAAATTGCAGAAGATATACAACTCTATCATACATGTAACTATATTAAGACTTTTTATTCTTCATCAAACTCTAGTATAATAGCTCTCAATGGATCAACATTTCTTACAATCTCCTTAAGTCTTCTTTAATTTGGGTGATTATATCTCTATGAAATATTTTGATAGTATAAAACCTTAATGTAGAAGTTTTATATCTTAATTATCTCTCATTATCAGTACCTTATTATGTAATAGCATTTTTTCCAACATCTTTTCACAAACCTACAAACTCGCCTCTAAATTGGGCACTCGATCCAACCGATAACATACCTAAGGCATGTTCCAGATTTCCATGGAAACTAGTGATAGGGTCTCAAATAATAACTATTGGGAATGATTTTATCCTCTAAATGAAATATGTCTCAATAAAACAAAAAAAATACTAATATAGTACATAGAAATAATATGTAAATAAAATCATGCACTAAACAAAAGGAAGAAAAATCACAAAAATTGAACAATAATAATAATAAACCTCAATGATAGAAGCGAATCAATAAAGAAAAAAAAATAAAACTATTATTCACCACCTCTATGTGACTACTCAATTACACTCCACATCCGAAAAAAACCATCACCTCAAAAAACTAACCTATGGAAGACCGAAGCTAAGCACCTGAGAGAAACCATAAACTTTTCATGCATTGAATGGTGTATGGAGGTTGTAGACAAAACAAATCCTAGTAGTATTTCACTGAAGAGTTTTTATAGTTCCTTTAAAAAGTAATTTCATTTTATTTTATTTTGAAATAAAATTATAACATATGTTTTTTATACATAAGAACATAAAATAAAATATCATTTCTATAAAGATATTATAAAATTTCATTTTTATTTCTTTTAAATGAAAACAATCACATTGAATAAATTTCCATAGATGAGTCCTCCTTTTTCTAAAATTTTTACATAAAATAAATTTTCTAAAAAGAATTTATAACTAAATTTTAATTTTCAAGAACCTAAATATACATTTTAATAAAATAATATCAATATTATAATGATAAAACAAAACTCTAAGGCATTGTATATCTAATAAAATAAAAAGTTGGGGTGCCATATAGGCTAATTGAAATAGGTAATAAAAACAAAATTCCACTATTGAGTCATATAGTATCATGTGAAACATGCTAGGTACTATGGTTAGGTAATCTTAGATCCTACCAAATGAGGATCAAATATCGCCTTATATTGCATCAGTATGACAATCCACCCAACTAGCCTACACCAAGAATAGAACTGCGGGAACTCTCCCCTAGTTGTAACACATAACTATGGAAACAGTTATTTTGATACTATCTAGTATAGGAAAAATCTAGACCCATCACTCAATTCTTAGTGGTCTTGTGAAAGAATGAAATGGTAGGTGACAAATTAAACCATAAAATAAACAAAAGAAAAGAAAAACATATATCTCACCTCAACTTCAACTCCCTAAAAAGAAACATCCCCACACACATAATCAATATCTCATGAGATATAAATAACTCCACTTGATCCATAATCCATATCAAACACAATCAATCCCGGACTCAAGAGGGTCCCACACACCCACATCATTCAAAAAAATTTCAAAAGCGATAAACATGCCTTCAACAAAGTATACTTATAAGGAAAAATCATTTCTCATCATTTGAAATTTAATTATAAAAGACTCATTAAGATAAATCCATTAAATTAAAATTTATATCACATATTTACATCAAATCATTATAAACCACAGAAAAAAATATTTTTGAAATATTTAATTCATCCATTTTAACCACTTGAGAAGAGAAAATAATTTTCTTTTTTTTAATAAATTCCATATAAATCACCCTAAACCAAGGGAATGACCCAAATAAAGTTAAATAAATTTCAAGAACATAATTCCATTTCAAAAAAACATTTAATATTTTTCACAATGACTTGGATCAAAAAATCTATTTTTAAACTCATAAAACCATTTAATATCTATGATGCTAAGTGAGAAAAAATTACAAAACATTTTTAAAATACATTCGTCTATTTTATATAAATATAATATATTGAATTTAAATAATTAAAAATTTCAAGAATCGATGAAATATTGAATTCAAGGGAGTTCATAAAAACACCAACCTTGATTCACAAAAATCAAGATAGAAGAGGTTGCCGAATATAGAGAATTCCCCCAATAAGTAATAAGATTCACCTTCAAGACCTAGAAACAAAAACACCTAAAAATAATTTACTTCAAATAATAAATAAAACCGTAGTAGCCCCTAGGGTTTGTGGGATAGTAAGAAACTAAAGGAGGAATGAAGAGGGGAATAAAAAAGGAAGAAAAAAGGAGTAAGGAAGGTATTAACTTAAGAAATACATGTGGAATAAAGGTGGAAGATCTGTAAATAAGAACACCCTTAACCACACCCTAGGGTTATTTGAATAGGATTATGATAGTAATGGGTGAAACCACTTAAATTTTAGCAAGGGAAAAAATGGAAACTCACTTTTTCTAAACACCTCGATAGTCCAAACAGTTAAGATGCAATTCTTGATAACTAGTGTGCCAACTCTGTGGAAGCACTAGACACCCACTTGAAAATTTCATAGCTTCATAGTATAATTTACCAAAAACGGAACTGAAAATTAAAAACCAAAATGAAAAAATGAATTTCATTATCGCATGATTTTTATAACCATGTTCAATTTGTGTACTAGACAACTACCAAGAAAAGGTAAGTCTTGTGGTTTCTACTATGAATCACATAGTCCAAACCAAGTTTTCAACTATCTGTGTAGATCAAACTATACATATTCAAATTGAACTAGAAATGGATCTATATAAGGATAATCACATGGTTTGAACTAAATCAAGAACAATGAACCATGAACAAAAGAATTACCAACTATGGTTCATATATATAGTTAGTTTAATCATTTTGTGACCATTCCAAAACCATGTACATAATAAAAACATTTAAAATTTAAAATATAATGCCCAAAAGGTTAAAAAAATTAAAATTCCACAAAATTAATTAATTTAAATGTAACTATAGTGACACAATGTTTTTCAATCTCCCCACTATGCCACTTTATACCCCCAGAAAGTCCTTATTAAAATATGAAGTGTCGGGATACAAGCCTGAACAACACCCTATGAAAAAATGGAGTATGGGTAAAGAATCATTGAGAAGAAATCCTAATGAGGAAAACCACTATGAAACATGATTCCTCTAAACCATTAGATCATATACATAAATTGTAGAGCATATCTAATCATAAGGAAACTAAAATAACTTGATACAAGACCTAGAAAGTGATAGAAAATTTTCACAAGTCTACCTATAATTTATAATTCCTCTAAAATGGTGAAACAAGGGAGGGACATATGATCAGTCACTATGAAACTAGATATAACTCCCAAAGAAAAGAAAAAACCAAAAAAGATATCAATATCCACAACATGAGATCTATCACATATCTTAACAACACATCTCGACCATGAAATCCAGGAAGAATAACTCACAATCCTTCCATGATAAGAAATAGCATAGGTACCAGACGTAGTTTATAATACTAAAGTGGGTAAACTGGGACCTAAATCCTAGAAAAATGTCTAATGGAGATACTGAAAAATCTATCACCATAAAGTGCTCAACATATTTATGGAAATGTTCACCCCAATTACCCAAGTACTAAAACCCATGGTTTTCTTCGATCAAACCATCAATAAACCAAGCCTTGAGGCACCCACAACACTACATACACCCCAAGGAACTCTCCCCATGCCATAAGAAACACACAGAACTATAATATAACACATGTCACGACCCGACCATACCAGTCTCGAGCCACAACTACCCCAAGCCCACCTCCACAGGCCAGGGGCTGGCGAAAAGCGCTGAAGGCATTACAATCACGGGGAGGCCTTTGCCTAAGTACCTGTACACACACACATCCCACTCAATGCAGAAATGTAGAGTAAAAAGGTAACCAATGTCCAAAAAAATATAACGCACCCACAGTCATGCATCAACCTCTAAATAGGAAAAAGTAAAGTGCTGACAAGGTGCTAAACATAAAAGGGGAAAAACACGCACCCAACAAAAAAAGTTCCCCAACTCGGCAACAGGTAAATGAAAGTAAACAACTAGTGGTCCTCACACTTGAAATTATTACTATGTCCAATGAACACAACCTGAGATTTTGTGTCCTATATGCTCCTCTGTAGTCTCGATCGACCTGTTCATCGTCTGCAAGGGCACACCAAGTGCGGGAAAAGCCCAAGAAGGGGTGAGTATGAGGATACTCAATATTATTACTTGAAAGATATAGGGAGAAACAAAGGAGGTACTAAACGGTAAACGATAGACAGATCAAAGTAAGAGTACAATAGAGAGAGTGCATCTCAACCCAACAAAAGAAAGGAAGTAGACTCGTCTCAACCAAGAGGATCCAGACACTGAAAGCACGTGGCATACCCCACGTGTCTTCGCCCCTTTTATAAGGAGAGTAACTATACCCAAGGAGTGGGAACACAAGTAGGGTGTATATATATATATGATCAACAAGAAACTCGAACAAGTGTGTAAGGGGATCTCCATCTCTATGCTTAGCCTAGGATAAGTTACCGACAGTTCTAAGGGTATCCATCACTGATGCCCAACAGTCTCGCACGCCAAAGCCACCTCATTTCTAAGTCATACCACTAATAGTACCACTTTGGTAATCACGGAGAAAAGGTACTGACTAGCCTCATCGAAAGGGGAGGAGTTGGAAAGAAGTTGTCAGGTAACCCACTGCCTAGCCCAACTGGAGGGTAAACCCCAAAAGGTCATCGGGTGACCCACTGCCCAGCCCTGCTGGAGGGTAAACCCTAAAAGTTCCTCGGGTAACCCACTTCCCATAAAAACTGGAGGTTAAAACCTAAAGTCAATGGGTAACCCACATCCAAGCACCGCTGGAGGGTAAACTCTAAGGTCAATGGGTAACCCACTGCCTGACCCTACTGGAGGGTAAACCCAAAACTGGTCTGATAACTCTGTGATGATCGCGCCATCACTGGGTGTCGCTAACATCGTGACTGTGCGTTGGGTCAGAGTGCATCAAAGAAACCTCTGAACAACTCCCTTTCATGTTTCCACATTTAATGATATATCTAAAGAGGCTCTGCTCACCCGAACAGATTACATCGTTGTAATCCTCACGGAAAAACATGCGAGATAGTCTACTTACTCGCTAAAAAAGGACTCCATGAGAAACAGTTATTCAACGCTACTTTATGCCCATACGGTGTCTCATGGGGCCCACACCTCGGTCCCAAAATAGGTCAGGCGAATTGTGCCATCACGATTATCTCGGAAAAACACGCCAAAACGACTACTCATTCACCCCGAATGGACATCTGATTAAAAAGTTGCAAAATGATGTACACAGCTTAAAAGACGGCCCATGGAGCCCACGCATCCACTCTAGCTTCAACACCTGAAACCACCCTAGATCACTTCTTCTTAACGTCAGGGTCACAACGCTGTTGAAGGTGCCTTAAACGGACTCTGAATGTGTTCGTACCACCCGGAGGAAGAATCTTGGTGTAGTACTTATTGAGTGTGATGCGCCACCGAGCCCCCCATCTGGGGAATTAAATTTCCCAAGAACATCTCAAAAGCATTGCCTCGATCTGAGGATTGCACTTCTGTAGAAAGCATGCAAAACAGACATGCGTAGTGGAAGTTACGTGTGTCTGAAGTCGAGGGGACGAACCCCTTTGGGATGGACCGGCCCGGTCCGGCCGCAGACCACGTCCAATGTGCCGACCGGCCCTCATGGTCGGTCGCTGGTCCGCGTAGAGACCCACCAATGGTGGGTCTCAGTCTCCATGGGGATGCGTGCCACGACCCCCTGTCACGCCCGCAATGGCGAGTTCGCCCGCCGCCGCTGGGAGCCCCGCGCCGCATGGGTCAGCCATGAGCCGCCTGGGTCCGCCGCGCCACCTGGGTCTGCCGCTGCGCCACTATCTCAGAACCTGCCGCTGCCATTGGGAGCCTGCCAGACTGTCGCGCTTACTACCGGACCGCCCCTGTAACTGCCGGAAAAAGGAGAAAATGGCCAGAAAACTTCCCGGGGTCACCCTGGACACCCCGAAACTCGAAAATTCAGTCCGAAAAGGGATTCGGAAAGCTCGAATATATCCCTACACATCTGTGGTATTTGCTCAACAATTGAACAGAAATTAGATGGAAGAAATTCAATTTATGTATGATGCAGAAATCAAAAATGAAAAAAAAAACGAAACCTCCTACCTCGTTGGGAATAGCCCGAAGCTTCAAGAATGGTCTGTCGGAGTCGTTGCACCGTGTCGGAGAGGTGGCGGGGAGGAGAGGATCTTTTTGTGAGGAAACCTCCAAGGATATGATAAGGGGAAGATCAATGGGGAGAAGAGGGTGTGGGTGGTGTATTTAAATAGAAAACACTTAAACCCCCCGCCTGTAGGCCCCGTACCCGAACTTTCAGCGAGGTCGAGGTTAAGTCGCCCCTAGGGTAAAATCCACGTTCTAATCACAATGACTATCTCGGAATTTTAATTTGAGCCTCCATTCAAAAGTTAAAAAGTACACGCCCAGGGCCGCCAAATTATGAAAATGCCCCTGGTGGCGTTTTCCACCAAAGGGTCGCGCCGACAGAAGGTACACCCCTACAAGGGTAAACAGCACTGTCCGGACTCAATATTGCCCTCGGTTTTTATATCCAAGCAACCGTTTAGGATTTATTCTGTTTATTTGGAGTGTCTAGTGTGAACGCACTTAAATTTTAATTCTGGTCGCACCTGGGCTCAGAATAACACGCTCTCTAAACACCCTGCTCAGAAATATCATTAATAAAATTTCAAAGTCTTACAGGCTCAAAACACAGGTTTCTATATCTTTACCTCCATCAATTTTTTCGTCTCCAAAAAACAAAACTACAAAAACAACTCGGGATACAGAGCCTGCATCCAGCTCTCTCATTCCTAGGTGCTCTCCTGCACTCTCCCCTACTACCACAACACACGAACCAAAGGAATGGTCCATCCACGCAGTGTCTGCTTCTGTCGGTCCTCAATCGCCACTGGGTACTCTCCAAAGGTGGCTCCATCCTCAATGTCCAGATCTCCCCAGTCAATAACGTGCATGGAGTCGTGCAGTTATTTCCTCATCTACGACATGTGGAAGATGTCTTGCACCCTCTCCAACTATGGGGGTAGAGGAAGACGGTAGGCCAATTCACCGACCATGCGCACGATCTTAAAGGGTCTGATGAACCTCGGGGAGAGCTTTCCTCCCCAGCTGAACCTCCTTGTCCCACGCCGCGGAGAGACTCTCAAAAAGACAATGTCCCCCTGCTCGAACTCCAAAGGCCTGCGAAGATGATCTGCGCAGTACTTCTATCTGCTCTGAGTCGTCCTCATCCACTCACGAATGACCTGCACCTTCTCCATCATCGCATGCACCAACTCTAGGCCCACAAGGGAGGGCTCCCCAAACTCTGTCCAGCACAACGGTGACCTACAGGGTCTCCCATAAAGGGCCTCAAAAGGTTCCATGCTGATAGTAGAGTGGTGAATATTTTTGTACAGGAACTCCACTAAGGGTAGGTGATCCTCCCAACTCAGGACAAAATCTAACTCGCACGCCCTAAGTATATCCTTCAACACCTAGATAGTGCACTCAATCTTCCCATATATATGGGGGTGAAAAGTTGTACTCATCTACAGTTGGGTCCCAAATGCCTCTAGAAGGCCTCACCATAATCGCAACGTAAACCGCACATCATGATCGGAGACGATCGTCGAGGGTAATCCATGAAGGCGGATGATCTTTCAAACGTACAGCCACCCCAAAATCTCCACCGAGCTCTACTCCCTGATGGCAAGGAAGTGTGCCGACTTCGTGAGTCGGTCCATTATCACCCAAATGGAATCGTGGCCCTTCGTTGTGTGTGGAAGCCCTGTGATGAAGTCCATATATATGCCATCCAACTTCCACTCCGGGATATCAAGGGGATTCAACAACCCTACTGGAACCTGATTCTCTACCTTCACCTACTGACAGGTAAGACATCGAGAAACGAACTCAGCTACACTCTGATTCATGCCAAACCACCAAAACTGGCACTGAAGGTCTCTATACATCTTCCCCACACCGGGATGTACAACCATGGGAGAAGTGTGGAACTCCTGCATCACCTC
This sequence comes from Viscum album, assembly GCA_963277665.1. Lineage (NCBI taxonomy): Eukaryota > Viridiplantae > Streptophyta > Magnoliopsida > Santalales > Viscaceae > Viscum > Viscum album. The sequence goes on along the minus strand of OY728129.1, from coordinate 38,219,290 downwards.
CTCCCACACCTCCACTGGTACTACAGATCTCCCCCGGAACATGATCTCGTGATTCCCTCCTTCAGAATACCCATCGGGTGCATTGCCCGTGGATATCTGATCACACAGTACCTCACTGTCAACATCCCACCGCTATGACTCTCTCATACGGTCAAGGAGCGAAGGAGTCAACTCCATCGACTGCAGAAATAAGTTGTACCCTCCTGCTCCACCAAGGTTAGTCATAGGAAAGCCAACTTCTCTGAAGCTTCCCGCACTAAATCAGCCTGGGACTTCCTAATAAGGGCATCTACTACTACGTTTCCCTTACTTGGAGTGTAGACTATCTCAAAATCATAGTCCTGTAGAAACTCCAGACAGTTCCACTGCCTCAGATTCAGATCCGTCTGAGTGAATATGTACTTGAGGCTCTAGTGTCCTGAGTAGACTACAAAACGCTCACCCAGATGGTAGTGTCTCCATAGCCTCAAGGAAAAGCCCACTAATGCCAGTTCCAAATCGTGAGTCACATAATTCTGCTTATGGGGCCACAACCACCTTGACCCATATGCAATCACTACCCACTGCTACATCAGCACGCACCCGAGCCTAGCTCCTAAAGTGTCCCAATACACTATGAACTCAACGCCCTCCTCTGAAAGCCTCAACACTGGAGCACTAGTCATCCTCTGTCTCAACTCCTCAAAGGCCTTCTGGCACTGATCATTCCAGGTGAACGGTCATCCCTTTCATTCTAATATGGTCAAAGGGGTAGCAATCCTGGAGAAATATTCCACAAATATCCTATAGTACCCTTCCAAACCAAGGAATCTATGCACCTATGATTCATTCTTGGGTGTCTTCCAAGAAATAACTGCCTCTATCTTGGTGGGATATATGGCCAATCCATGCTCCGTAATGGCATGCCCCAGAAAATGAACCTCATGAATCCAGAACTGACACTTCGAGAGCTTCCCGTACAGTTGGTTCTCTCGGAGTAAGTCTAGGACCATCCTAAAATGCTTCGTGGGCTCCTCCTCCATCACAGAGTAGATGAGTATGTCATCAATAAAGACAACAAAAAATCAGTCCAAGTAGAGCTAGAAGATCTGGTTCATCAAATCCATGAAAATAGCAGGGGAATTTGTCACGCCAAAGGGCATCACAAGAAACTCGTAATGCCCATAACAACAACAGAAATCCATCTACGGGATGTCAGTCTCACGAACCCACAACTGGTGGTAGCCGGATCGAAGATCAATCATGGAGAACCACTTCACACCTCTCAGATGGTCGAAGATGTCATCGATCCTTGGAAAACGGTACTTGTTCTTTATCGTGGCCTGATTCAGGCGATGATAATCCACACAAAGCCAAATAATCCCATATTCCTTTTTCACAAACAAAATCGGAGCTGACCGGGGGGACACACTAGGCCTGATGAATCCCTTCTCACAAAAATCATCCAGCTGAACTCGTAGCTCCTGAAGCTCTGTGGGTGTCATCCAATAAGCCTAACCTGATATCAGGGCAGTCCTCGGCTGCAAGTCAATGCAGAACTCCATCTCTTGCCTCGGAGGTAGTCCCATAACATCCTCGGGAGAGCGTCCATGTAGTCCTCTACAACGGTATAGATCCAGGTGCATGTAACATCTGCTGCTCCGAGATCCATGCTCACCAACATGTGTGAAAATGGTCGGGGTCTCCTTCTCAGAGTACCCATCTGCTCTGCCACAAGGTCTCATTCACCAAGCATGGTGAACCTCATCCCATCAGAAAAAATGCCTCTGAATCGTCTGTGATGACAGTCGATCTGGCCATGAAATATAGAAAGCCAATCCATGCCCAGGATGACATCGTACAGTTCCATCATGATGAAAAGAAGGTCCCACATGAAACTCCCTCCTCCGAACGACAGTTCGCACTATCTGCAGATAAAGGTCACTAACAAGGCACTTCCTGTAGGAACCTCGAGGCTAAGTGCATGTGTTAGCGCCTCTACTGGAAGCTCCAATTCCCATACCAACAGCAGTGATATAATGCAGTGGATGGAACCTATTTCATCTAGTACCGAATCAAGCGTAGAGTAAACAAAAAGCGTACCTCATACCATCTCGTGTGTTGGGGGGTCACGAATGCCCATGGCCTAAAGCTACCCACGGCCCCTACCGCCAGCTCCCAAAGTCTAGCGTGGGCCGCCCGGTGGTGGCGGTGGAAGGACCTAGAAACGTCGTCCTGGACTTCCTGGTCTTGCCGCTCTACCTATGCCGCCTCCCTGAGGACCACCCTTTCCTCGCCTGGGGGATCCCTGGTCAAGGTGCTACCTCTACCACTACAGTGCGCCCGCTGCCTGCCACGGCTGCTCGGTACGCCTGGTGGGGCATTCCCATTCTAGGTGACCTCATCCATCACAGGGATAGAACCGGCTCTCTCCTGGATGCCCTAGTGCTCCACGATACCACTGCGGTGTATGACCCTACCCCTGAGTCTGGTCACAGAAAGGCATCCTCGACCGAGGCTCTGCTCTCTACCGCCTGCCTATCACCGAAGGCTATCCTCTGAAGCGGCCACCGCTAGGCCCTGTCAGTTGGTGTCCCTCAGCCAAGAAGATCTCCATCACGAGTTCCCACTCTAGCACCCTGACATAAGTAGGTATGAACAATGGCACTACACTATCACGGATCTCCATGCGAATACCCTTCTCAAACTTCTGAGCCCGAAAGTAACTCTCGCGGATCATATCCTGTGAGAAGCATGTAAAATCAGTAAACCGGGACGAGTACTGCGCCATAGTCATCCCCCCCTACTCCACCTCTAGAAGCTCCTGAATCTGAATGGAGTGTAAGAAAGAGGGGGATTACTCCTCCCGGAAGAGCTGCTGGAAGCTATCCCACGTGAGAGATGACTCGTCATGGGTCTGTGTAACCAACCCCCACCAATGCCCAGCCATCCCGAGGAAAAGGCTAGTAGCTAGGGCTACCATCTGGTTTGTCGGTGTCCATACTAGCCTAAAAATTTGGTCCATGGACTCTAGGAAATCTTCCACTGCCTGGGGATCCGGGTCTCCGTGGAACTCCTGCGATCGCTAACACTGAAAGTCTCGAAGTGCACTCCATCTTCACTCAACCTCAGCCTCTGATGTCAGTAACAACTTCCTCTCTCCAGGTGGAGGGTCCACTTCTAAAGCACTGGGCAGAAGGGGATCATGTGAGGGTCCCCAAACTGACACCTCGTTGCTCTCCAGGTCATCATCACGAACTGGAGAGGGTAACCTGGCTGGCTGTTGTCGTTGGGGCATCCTGAAAAATATCAAGGAATACTGCGATCAGATGTGTATATATATTTATCATAGTAATCACAAAGGGGAGATGACTCAAGAAGGATAGTGAAAGAATCAATCCTACCGGATACATGTTCCAAAGTTACCTGCAACAAGTGTCTCAGCGTGCCGAGTCGACAAGTGGGTTATCAGGGTCCTGGTGAATGGATACGTCAGCCACCAGTACCATCACTGGACTCACTGGCCTGAGAGCTTATCTTGAGACACGTCAACACTATTTCCCTGAATCCCAACCAATTCCTTTTTAGGGACGTTCGAACAACACCCCAAGGAACGAACCACCTCTGATACCACTTTTTCATGACCCGACCCTACTGATCTCGAGCCGCAACTACCCCAAGCTCACCTCCATAGGCCAGGGGCTAGCGACAAGCACCAAAGTCGTAACAATCATGGGGAGGAATTTGACTAAGTACTTGTACACAATAACACATCCCACTGAATGCAGAAATGCAGAGTAAAAAATGAAACCAAAGGACAAATAACTATAACCCAACCACAGTCATGCATCAACCTCTAAATAGGAAAAATTAAAGTGTTGAGAAGGTGTTAAATAGAAAAGGGGAAAAACACGCACCAAAAAAAATGTTCCACAACCCGGAAATAGGTAAATGAAAGTAAACAACTGGTGGGCCTCACATCTGAAAGTCTTACTACGTCCATTGAATGCAGCTCGAGCTCTTGTGTCCTCTACGCTCCTCCGTAGTCTCGATCGACTTGTCCGTCATCTGCAAGGGCACTCCAAATGTGGGAAAATCCCAAGCAGGTGTGAGTATAAAGATACTCAGTAGGATTCCCCGAAAGATTGAGGGATCAACAAAAGAGGTACTAAATGTTAAACGATAGATAGAACAAATTTAGAGTATAATAGAGAGAGTGCATCTCATCCCAACAAAAGAAAGGAAGTAGACCCATCCCAACCAAGAGGAGCTAGACATAGAAAGCACATGGCATACCCCGTGTGTATTCGCCCCTCCTAGAAGGAGAGTAACTAGACCCAAGGAGTGGGAAAAAAGTAGGGTGTATATATATATATATATGTGCTCAATAAGAATCCTAAATGAGTGAGTAATGGTATCTTCATCTCCAAGCTCAACTCAGGATAAGTCACGAACAGTTCTAAGGGTAGCCATCACTGATGCCCAATAGTCCTACACGCCAAAGCCGCCTCATCCCTAAGTCGTACTAACAAAAGTCCCGCTCAGGTAATCACAAAGCAAAGGTACTGACTAGCCTCATCGAAAGGGGTGGAGTCTAAAAGAAGTCTTCGGGTAACCCACTGTCTAGCTTAACTGGAGGGTAAACCCCAAAAGGTCGTCGGGTGACCCACTGCCCAGCCCAACTAGATGGTAAACCCTAATGTCAATGGGTAACCCACTGCCCAGCCCCACTGGAGGGTAAAACCTAAGGTCAACGGGTCACCTACTGCCTAGCCCTACTAGAGGGTAAACTCAGAACTGGTCCGATAACTCTGTGATGCACGCACCATCACTAGGTGTTGCTAACATCACGATCGTGTGTTGGGTCGGAGTTCATCAAAGAAACCTCTGACCAACGCCCTTTCATGTTTCTACATTTAATGAGATCTCAAAAGAGGCTCCACTCACCCAAACAGATTACACAATTGTAATCCTCGCAAAAAAACATGTGAGATAGACTACTTACTCCCTGAAAATGGACTCCTGAAAAAAAAGGTATTCAACATTGCTTTATGCCCATACGAAGTCTCTTGGGGGCCACACCTCAGTCCCAAAAGAGGTCGGGCGAACGGTTCCATCATGATGCTCTCAGAACAACATGCCAAAACGACTACTCATTCGCCCCGAACAGACGTCTAAAGAAAAAGGTCCAAAATGTTGCACACGGCTTAAAAGACAGCCCATGGGGCCCACGCATCAACTCCAGCTTCAATGACTGAAACCCCCCTGGATCACTTCGTCTTGATTCCAGGGTCACATTGCCGCTGACAACGCCTTAAACGGACACTAGATGTGTTCACGCCACCCAAAGGAAGAATCCTGGCGTAGTACTTAACGAGTGTGACGCGCCACCGAGCCCCCCCATATCTGGAATTAAAATTTCCTGACACCATCTCAAAATATTTCTCTCGAGCTGAGGCTTGCACTTCCACAGACAGAATTCAAAAAGGACACCCTTAGTGGAAGTTACGGGTGTCCGAAGTCGAGGGGACGAACCCCATTGGGTTGGACCGGCCCGGTCCGGCCGGTCCTCCCGGCCTGGGCTGGCCCGCGCCGGCCGTCCCGGCCACAGACCCCGGTCCACTATGCTAACTGTCCCTTGTGTCTGGTCGTTGGTCCACACGGAGACCCGCCAAAGGAGGATCTCGGTCTCGATGGGGTCACGTGTCACGACCCCTTGTCACGCTCGCACCAGCGAGCTCGCCCGCCGCCGCTGGGAGCCTCGTGTCGCCTGGGTCCACCGTGCGCTACCTGAGTCCACCGCGCCACCTGGTTCTATCATCGCGCCGCCATCCCAGAACCCGCCACCACTATTGGGAGCCTGTCGGACCGCTGCGCTGACCGCCGAACTGCCCCTGGAACTGCCGGAAAAAGGAGAAAACTGCCGGAAAACTTCCCGGGGTCACCCCAGACACCCTGGGACTCGAAAATTCAATCTGAAAAGGGCATCGTAAATCCAGGATCTATCCCTGCACATCTATGGTCTTCGCTCAACAATTGGACAACAATTAGACATAAGAAATTCAATCTATAGATGATACATAAATCAAAAACAAAAGGAAAATGAAACATCCTACCTCATTGGGCGTAGCCTGAAGCTTCATGAATGGTCCGTTGGAGTCGTCGCGCCTTGCCGGAGAGGTGGAGGGGAAGAGATGATCTTGTTGAGATGAAATAGTGAAGGATATTCTAAGGGGGAGATCAAGGGGGAGAAGAGGGTGGGGTGGTGTGTTTAAATAGAAAACACTTAAACCCCCCGCCCGTAGGCCTGGTACCCGAACTTTCAGCGGGGTCAGGGGTTAAGCCGCCCCTAGGGTAAAATCCACGTTCTGAGCACTACGGTGGTCTCATAATTTTAATTTGAGCCTCTATTCAAAATTTACAAAGTATGTGCCCGGGGCCTCCAAATTACAAAAACGCCCCTGGTGGCTTTTTCCACAGAAGGGTCGCACAGGCGAAAGGTACACCCCTCCTTGGGTAAACGGCACACTCCGGACTCAACGGTGCCCTCAATTTTCCCATCCGAGCAACCGTTTTAGAGTTATTTTTTTATATGTCATGTCCAGTGTGAACACACTTAATGTTTAATTCCAGCCGCACCAGGGCTCGGAACCCCAGGCCGTCTGAATGCCCTGCTTTGGAATAACATTAAGAAAATATCAAAGTCTTACTGGCACAAAACATGGGTTCTTAAAATACAAAAAATCCATATCAAGAAACTCTACACATTATAAACCTTAATAACTTATAATAGGACAACCCATGAAATCCTTATATGTAAGATCCCCCGAGGGGATTCTCAGAAGACTCACCATCAAAGCTCCAATCCAAAATGAACTCTCCAAAAGGTATTCCTAGTACTTTTTAACCAATCAACCACATTAGAATAAATTAGATCACTATAAAGAGGAGGACAATACTAATCTAAGAATTATTAGAGCTCAAAATTAGACTTGGATCCACCACTCTAATTAAATATTGGGCAGAGTCAATAATGGGTTATTATCAATTCTAGTAAGTGTAAAATACATTGAAATAACTATTCGTAAGGATAAACACCCTATCTTTCATTAATACCATTTTTTAGGCATATAGAAACTAACACAAGACATCAACCTATTTGATCATTCTCCATAACAAAGTCAAATGGTCTCATAACTGAAGGGACAAACCAAATCACCCATTTAGAAAAGTAAACACACCACAAAATATCCTATTTTCCAAAAACCCTCATGCTATAAAATGAGCCAACCATTTAAATATTTCATCCAATTTTAAAATTTTTAAAATACCCCATTTCAAAACTAAATAATTATTAAAATTTTAATCATAATACCAAAACCTTTTTTAGAATTTATCACTCATGTAAAAATATTTTCCAAAATTCATTTTAAAATAAAACCCCCTTTAAAAAACTACATAAGAGTATAAACAAGTCATGAAATCCTTTTTTAACCCCATAAGAAATTCATAATTTAATTTTGAAATTTTTTAACTTTGAATTCAATGAAAATAAAAAATTTAAAACATCCCATGAAATTAGAAAATTTCAGCACACAATTCATGAAATCCATTTTTACCTACCATGAACTAGATTTTTAAATAATAAAAAACATTCCAAAAAGGAAAAATAAATATAAACCCATAAAAATTATCCAAAAATTACCTCCAATAACATCAATTCTATAAATAAAACTCACTCAATTACTATCGAACCAATGACACACAAAATTAGGATCATTTAAAATGGTTAGAGAGGGAAAAAACATTTTCACGAAAGAAAAAGAATTTTTCAATGTTTAGCCACATAAGATGGTAAACCATATTCTGACCATACAAAAATCTATATAATGGTTGAAAATCCATTCTATATAGTCAGTGCATAGTTTACCAAACTATGATAGATAACCATGAAACCATGTTTTGTTCGCCATTTTCACCTATAAAACCCAAAATAAACCTCAAAATCACTAATACATTAATTATATACTAAATTATCATCACACTATATCAAATTCCATCACAAATACTCAATTAAAAATAAAAATCAAGAATCAAGTCCTGACAACCCATATAAACACAAGGTTCGATGCAAAGAATAGATGGACAAGCACTTCCATACGCTCTCTACCCAAGTCACAATGATGATCCTAGTTTCAATACTACCAAGACACACCACAAATATAAAGAGGTATATCAAATACCATTTTTTCAATGAACTAACCTAGGTCACCTCTGAATCGAGCACCTGAGCAAACATGTTGTATACCAGAGGCATATTCTCAATCACCCCGAGCTGGAAACTAGTGTTGGGGTATCAAAGCATAAACAATAGTAATGATATAAATTAAATGAATCTCAATAAAATAAAACATCCAAATACAATATGGATTAATAATATGTAAATAAACTCATACAACGAAAAATTTTATCTAGTGTCAAATAAACTTCACAATAATAGTAATAAACCTCATAGATAAAAGGGAATCCTAAAAGTAAAAAAACTATCACATACTACCTCTATGTGACTCCAAGATCCCTCTATAAATGCCAATAAAACAATAAATCTGAAAAACCAACATGAGGAATATCAAATTCATGCACCCGATAAAATCATTAAGAGTTTCATATATCTAATGCTTTATACAGTGTGTGATAAAAAATATCATTTATATTTCACCAAAGAGACTATTAAATTACTTTAAAAATACATTTCATTTTATTCTATTTTGAAATAAAATTTAAATATAGGATTATTTATACATTATGAAATAAAATCATATATCACTTTCATGACCATTTTATAAAATTTAATTTTTATTTACATTAAATTAAAACAAAAATTTTGAAAACATTTCCTTGATTGGAGCCTCTTTTACTAAAACATTCAGTTAAAATCCACTTTCCAAAAACCCTTTATAAATACATTTTTATTTTTAATAAAATAATAACACACTTTAATAAATCAAGACAAATATTAGAATAATAAAACAAAACACGCAGGCACTGCATCTCTAATGAAATCAAAATTTGTGGTGCTATAAATTTCAATAAAATTATGGAAAATAAACTAACTTCCATTAGAGATTCAACTAGTATCATGGTAATCACAATAGTTACTAAGGTGATATGTTCATAGGACATACCAAATAAGTTTTATCTTCTATTTCTAGTTTCATTCGTAATACATAACACCTAAATAGCCTACAAAAATCCTATAAATGGGGGCACTCCACACTAGACATAACACAAAAATATGTGAAATTAGTAGTGTGAAACTGTCTAGTGTAGTATCAATATATAACACTCACTCAATTCCTATTAATCTCATGAAATTAAGAAATATTAAGAGATAAATAAATAATCCATATCAATAATAAGAAATAAAAACATAAACATCACATCACCTCCAACTCCTTTCCAAGAAACAGCCTCAACCAGATCATTCAAATATCATGAAATATAAATCATTTCTTTTGGACCATAATCCATATCAATCACAATAAAAAAGTGTCTCAATAGGGTCACACACACCCATATCATTTAAAAATAATTCAAAATATCTAAACAAGACTTCATTAAAACAAAATCTAAATTCCAAGTCATTTCTCATGGTTTTAAATTTTATTTTTAATGATTCTTTAAATAAATCCCTTGAAATTTATTTTAAATCACTTCTTCAAAAAAATCATCATGACTCACTAAAAAATATTTTTAAAACATTTAATCCATCCATTTAAACCACTTTAAGATAGAAAAACATTTAATTTTATTTAAAATAATCTATGGAAACCAGCCTTTATGGAGGGAGTAACCCAAATGGGGTCAAATACCTTTCCATATAATCAATTCCATTTAAAATATATCATTTAATCATTTTCGAAAACACTTGGCATTCTAACACACTTTTTAAAACTATAAAAGTATTTAATGCCTTTTATGCTATGTGAGAACCCAATTTCAAAATATTTATAAAATCCATTGATTAATTTAATATAAATAAATTATTATAAATTTAAATAATTAAAAACAAAAAGTAGGAATTACATACTGAATTTAAGGGAGTTCACAAAAACACCAGCCTCGGTTCAATTAAAATCAAGTTGGATGTCACCAACAATGATAACAAAGACTCCATCAATAAACAACGGTCCTCTTAAAGACCGAGAAAAAAAACTCCCTAGAATAAGCCACCTAGAACCCTAAATTTGACCACGGTAGCATCTATGGTTTGTATGAGTTGAAGAAAATAATGGTGAAAGGAATATGGGAATATTTAAGGAAGAAATTAGGATTACGGAATGTATTACCTAAATAAATACACTTGGATCTAAAGTGGAGGAGCTTAAAATCATCTAAGGAGGATTGGAGGAATGCCCTTGGTTATTCCCTAGGGGTTTTCAAATAAAAGAAAGAAAACTAAGTTTGAAATCCCTTCAATTTAATCAAGGTAAAAAAGGGAAACTTGGATTTTTAAACACTGGTATAGTTTCCAAGGTTAGACTACACATTTTGATAAATTGTATTCCAATCATATGGTAACACTAGACACCCACAGGACACTCACACATTTTGGATGCATGGTTTACCAAACCATTCACTAATAATGAAAAATTTCACTAGAGAATTGGTGTCCCGTGTCACATGGTTTTTCTAACCATGGACAAGTCATGTGGTAGAAAACTCTCATAGAAAAGTAAGTCACACAATTTCTACTAGGATTCAAATAGTCCAAACCAAACGATGTGATTTCTATGTGGAACAAACCATGTACATTCAAAATGAATTCAAAATTACTCTATATAATGTTACTCATATGGTTTTAACTAATCGGTTTTCACTAAATTATGTGCCATAAAAGTATCATGTTAGGGTAATTTTCATAGTCAGTTTAACAATAAAATGACAATGAAAAAACCATGTATAGAAGGAAAATCTCTACAAAACTAAAATCTAAAGTCCAAAACACTCTAGAAAATGTTAAATACCCCAAAATTAATTAATATAAATATGACTACAATTTCATGGGGTGTTTCACAATCATATGAATTAGTATAATGAGAAACATAGTTAAATTTATAAGTTATTAAACCATAGATAATAACATTCATAAATTTGTGATTAGTATCATATTTATCTTCTTGTTCAGAACTATAAAGTATAGGTTCACTAGCATGAAATTTATAAGTGTTCATCACCTTCATGAAGGCCTTCAAACCTTTTTTCTTATGATAGATAATCATTATTGTCTTTTAAAAATCATAATTCTCTTTATTGAAGTAATATTCTCAAACCATAGTCATACCTCCTCTTCTATTATTCATTAAATCAACAAAGGTAAAATACTTAAGCTTTAACTAATCATTTTAGATAACTCAAAATATATTATTTATTACCAAGTGTTGTAATGAATTTTTTAAGTATAATGAATCAACAAGGGGTTGAATTAATTATTTAATTTCACATTTTAAAAAATTAGGATTTCCTATTCAATTAATTATTTAAATTTATTATTTTATTTAAACAAGTAAGAAATGGAATAATGTAAACAAAATAAAGGACATTACATATTAAGTTTTTGTAGGAAGACATTTTTTTTAAATAAACCTCCCCTACTCCACTCCACAAACACTCAATGCAGGTTTGGTGATTTTATTCAAATCATTTAGTAGGGTCTTACATCTGAGTTAATGTATCTTAAACTTAGTTTTTTAATATATTGTATGATATTTTTGTAGGATACTAAATACAATTATTTCATAAGGCCACACCAAACTAAGAAAAAAAGATAGAATTCTATGAAATAAAAAAATATAGAATTTGTTGATAGTAATAGTACATAGTTGTGTATAAATACAACTGATATATGTTGAATCTTCTCTAGAAAAAATATTTCTCCAAAGTTAATCTTTAAAAAATTTGACTATTATCCATAAATTGATCTTCAAGAACATATAGTGTTAATAAGACATTCTTATTCTTCTTCTCTTTTTATTTTAATCATAATATATATGGAATAAGAATAACATAATTATATAAAATCACAATGTTAGAGTAAGAAGATAAATAAATTATATATATTAAATAACATTTATATGTATGTTCATTCATATGTGTGTCACTAATATTTCAACATTTTCACGATGAAAATATATTTAACAATTCAAAATTAATTCAGTCATAATATTTCTTCAATAAAATCCTTGTAAAGGGGTAACAATTATCCATTCAAAATAAATCCTAATTTCCACAGAAAACCCTCAAAATAATCTCAGTAAAACCATCTAAAAATCATTCATTTTTTAACAAACAGTTTCAAAGTTGAATAAATATATCATATAAATTAGTATCTAAAAATATCTTGAAAAATATATTAGATTTTTTAATACTTAAGAATAAGTCACTCACTTTATATATAAGAGTAAATTTATTATTACAAATAATATGTAAGAATAATTTCTACCCTGAATACATAATATTAACTTATGATGATACATAAGAAAAAACATTGAATATGGATCAATATGTAATATCTTATACTTTTTAAAATTTTGACATGTAAGAAGATATTTCACTCTACACTTAATATGTAAGAAAAAATAATTTAAAACACATTCATACGTAAATTTAATTTCAAAAAATTCACTAAATATATAAGATTAATTTCTCTATACATAATATTTTATACTTATAAAACGTTCTCCAACTAAAACATGGGAAAACTAGAAATATATATTCATATTTAGAAAATCTTTAATAAATAAAAAAATAATCAAAGCTCACACATAGAAAATCCTTTATAAAATAATCAAGGGATTTTGTGAGCATAAAAATATTGGATATTACAAAGTATTTTGGAGAAAAAATGATATTCTAACATTGAAATAACTAAGAATAGTGTATATCTTCATAAATTTTAGATATTCTATACATTACTAGACAAGAATAATATTAAAAATGATGGGAGAGGGAGTAAAAAATTACTTTTATCCCTATCAGAGAAGAAGATGACATAATACATGGGATTTAAGATAATGCATAGAATTTAGAATAAACTCCATGATAACTATAAGTGATACAGGAAAGTGAAGGACCCATTTTTACAGACATGTTGGGATCAATATAAGTATATAAGAATGGGAGAATATGAAAAAGTGGATTAATTATTCATCTTGGTGAGAAAAATTATTAGATAAATTCAAATATAGGTATAAATTCATAGAGATTTACCATGGTAAAGAAATTCATGAGAATAATCCTAGATAAATTTAATATGAAGTTTTATACATTTAAAGGTGAAGACTCATAAGAGTGGAACGTTGATAAAATTTAGAATGTTTTGGTTTCTTATGATATGGGAAGAAGGTAAGCCTTAAGGAGAAAAGAAAAATATTATAAGGATACCATATTAAAAGCTCATAAATACTTGAAACATCTTGATTATAAGAAGTATCACATGGAGGAAACTTATGTTTTGGATGATTCCATGGATTTCATTGATTTTACCCCACTATTTTATAAAGGAATGAAATGGGGAAAAATAAAATACAAGGATTATATTCTATTCAAGTGTTTTAATTATGGAATTATTAGATTATTTTCATTTCATTTCCCAAGGAAACAATATAATGGTGAGGAATATGATCAATCACAAAGATCTTGAAAAAGGAGAAACAATGTGTCAAGTAGTCATAATGTAGAAAATTATTTGAAAGGAAAGTGAAAGTCCAACATAACAAGGAATGATATTTTTCTCTCAAAGAATAATGTCATGATTTGTGATAAGTAAAGTGAAATAGAGATAAAATAAATAAATGATGAAAATTCATCATCTGTAATGGATAAATCAAACCATCCCAAATATCCCTTGAGTGAATGAGGTGAAGGGAGAGGTGGAGGGGAAGAAAGAGATGATAAGGAAACATAAAAGGAGTTGTAACAAAGGATGGGGATTTTGGTGTTATTAAAGTAAAAAAATAAGCTTGATAGAGAAAATAAAATTTTCAAATATGAGAAGGATTCATTGAGAAGATCTCTTGGTGATTCAAAATCAAAATACATTTTCAAGATTTTGGTGGAGTTCACATGAAAAAATGAGAGATCATAAAATAATAATTTAATATAGGGATAATATTCTTTATATTACCAAATAAAATCTCATTTCTATGAATGAATAAGTAAAATATCTTAAATCATGGTTTGTTGATGCTAAAAATCCTTGAATATTACTCACCTCGAATTTCTAAAAAAATCAATAAAGTAAGTGTAATATCAAAGGAAGTAGAATAAGTTACTAATGCTACCAAGAAACATAAATATTTTACAATGGATATATGAACTATAATTTTGGAAAAATGCAATATATGTGGTGGAGGTGGTGAAAATAAATAGAAAAAGATTGTTACATCACCACGGAAGTAAAATATAAATATTCTAAATTCAGTGGTAATTATAAAAAAAATAATAAATGTAGTACCCCAAACATTTTATGTTATCTTTCTCTATTCATCACTGAGTTACATTCTATTAATTCACAGTGTTACTTTCAAACAACACTAGGTTATTTAGTATATAGTTAAAACCTAGCCATTAAACATAAATTTCTCACTTCTATGTTTTGAATTTCAAAAAATGGTCAATTAGAGTTGTGTTCAGTAAGTCATTTGGAGTCTGATAGAACAAACTTGATTTTTGGTGAATAGTAACATACCCATATGAATAGTAATATGAATAGTAGCATACCCTTATTAATAGTAAATAAAATTAATATTTTATTTTCTTAAGGCAATTATATAATGATATCTTAATTAGTTTTTCAAAGAGAAATAATACTAGTTTCAATTTAAGATTGTTATTTTTCAAATTAACTAATATATTATTTAAAAACTAAATTAATAATATTTAGAAAATTATTTTTGAAAAATGGACTTCACTTTTGAAATCTACACGTCGATAAATGGTTAGGGTGAATTTTGGGAATTTTTCTGAACCAATTGATTTTTCCATGAATAGTAAAAAAATACAGTTTTTGGTTTCGGTGTGTTAATGACATAATTAATGATATACTAATGATGTCATAAATCTGGTCGACTTGTGTATAGTTAAATAGGATGTGAGGTTTTCCAATTGTCTTATACCATGGTAAAATACCATGAGAAAGCCCATGGTTTTGCAAAAAACCACTCATGAGGTGTCCCTTGAAAATTATTAAAATAATCCTTCACTTTTCCTATAAATACCAACTATTACCTTCATTGAATTCATTCCTGATTCTCACTCAAAGAAGTTCTGGCCTCCTTACCTTCATATTAGTCCTCTCAAGGTTTTCTCAAGCCCCCAAGGTCCCAACCTTCATGTTCTAGGGGTTATTCTATAAGGTAAGAAAATTCTCAATTTCTTTCTTTTTCCCTTCAAGTTCTCTTTTATGTGATATATCTTTCAAGTTTCCATACCATGTTATTATTTTTCTTCTTATTCTTGATCTACTCTATATATTATTAATTTCTATAATGGTTTACCCTTTTCTCGTCTCTTTTTAAGATTTTCAAAAACAATGTTACGTAGTCGTTAGGCTGCTGAATTTTTGTAAGCGATTTCAAAATTATTCTTTTATTTTAGTTCTTTAATTATTATTTCTCCATATCTTCATAAAAAAGAGGAATGAAATATCTAGAATCATGTATATACTATATGTTCTAATTTTCATGAAAAAATCATCATCAAACTTCTTCTTTTCCCCACTTGTTCAAAGGAATTAAAAACATTGTCTGTGATGTGTCAAATTACCGACATCGTGGACGATGTGGTTTAAATTTGCAATAATTATTTCATGTCTGGCCATGAAACCATTTATATGGTTGAAAAAGGTTATAATATATTTTTTATAACTCACCCATGGTTCTGGAATTTATTTTCACTCATGTTTCTAATTTATAGGACAAAATGAGGTTGTTATTATCAAATAACCAATAAAATGATCTAAACAAACATCATTAATGTTTTAACTAATGAATCATCATCATAGTATATAACTCAAAATCATTATAAGATCATTTATATCTCCATTATTTCATTAATAATATGTATTAACAATTCTGGATGTTTAACCATGTTTCAAATGAACTTCCATTCATTGAAACAAGTAAATGAACCATGAAAACCAAGTAAGAAATGCTTCCAAAACAACAAGATTTAATCTCTTAAAACCATCAAAGACACCATTAATGAACTTAATAAGGTTATATAATATAAATTACATGTTTATTAGGTTATTTAATTATTAATTAATGAATTTAAATTTGATTATTCAGGTCATTAAGAACAATCAAGAACACACTAGAGAAAAAGGTAAGGGGTTTCTCATTTCACTTTCATTTCGGTGAGAGTTTCATTGTTCGCCACTTATTTCTTGTATGTGGTATATTTTTTCTTACATTTGATATAATAACATGATTCGTTTTATATTCATTTTATTCAATGATTCATTTGATGCTCATTAAGTTCTGGTCATACCATTCGACTGGTTACATTGTGGTAAGGGAATTCGTCTCAACTACCTTTTCGTTGTGACTAACTTTGTATTGTGCACCTAAAAATCCCAATGTGGTGTACCTACTTCCCATTTGAGATTACTTTTCATTTTAAATTGTATTTATATTAAATATCCATAATTTCATTCCATTTATAGGTTTGTTGTCTAAACCGTATACCATTTTACATATGGTGTTTATTTGGAAGGTTATTTTAATTATGGAAATTTTGATGAATCAGTATACTCTACTCTATATGGATATTGAAAGGGAATATTGATATTTATTGAATCAAATTATAAATAATGCATTGGACATGCAGTCGAGGGTGGGTCCCTCTATATCTCATCGATGCATTGGTAGGTCCCATGAGACAAAATAGTTTGGCGACAAACCCTTCGAGTTTGTTTCCAAAAATCAGACGGGTTTCTACCCATAGAACTAAACCGTTTTTATGGTATTATGGTTTCATATTCCAGATACATGATGTCCAATTAATAAGAATTCTATTTATTCATTATCAGTTATTATAATTATCTATGAGGTTTTCACTATGACAAAATCTATGGATGCAGTTTCATTTTCAGTTTATTAATGGCATTAGTTATCCATTTATTCACTATGACATATTGATTATGTCAGATTGATTATGATTCACTTATTATTTTACTCTTGATTCTACTATTTGTAACCCTTACTGAGCATTTGAGATCACCCCTTTCATTTTTACCTTCAACAGGTGATGAAAAGAAGGTCTTTTATTGAGTTCGCGTGGTTGCAGTTTTTAGTTTTGTTATGTATTGTATCTTGTAACCTTTTTCAATGTAATTTGTGTTGCATATATGTATCTAGTTTCTTTAAGACTACTAAACTGTTCTTTCATTCAGGACTTTCTTTCCTTTTAACCATGCTAATATCACAAGTAATGCACTGGCTCCGGTCTAGAGGGGTCAGGGTGTTACAGTTGGTATCAAAGGAAGTTTAGTATAACACTTGGAAAGTAGACTAGGAAATTTATAGTAGGTAACAAAGCCCTAAGGTAGTATTTGAGGATAAACATACAAGGAAATCTTGTTATTTTTGGTAAGGAATAGATTATGTGGATTTTTCAACCAATACATCCCTGTCTGGATACGAGTGGGTAAAGGCGGATCTGGCACAGATGTATCTAGGGGTAAAACCCGAAAACACCACTTTGAGCTAGACTCGAATGGGAATTGGTGCACGAAAACAGGCCTTTCTGCACTCTTGGTTATGACACTCCTAGGGGATATGCTTAGGAGAATTCATGTTTTCTTTACAATCCATTATGAAGGAGTTAATGTAAATTTTTCCATAGTAGAACCATGTTTATAAGATTAGCTATGCATAGAATGTCAATCTATGTTGATTGCTTTTCTATTTGAGATTCCTAAACTAATATAGTGTATCCCATTATTTAGAAATGGCGTCTAATGGAAGAAGAGGAATCAATAATCGTGGGTATGGTAGGGATCTCCCTACTGAGCAAGTCAACACCGTCAACGTTGGAGCAGATCAGATCATGACCATATTGGGAAAACTTACTCAAGTTGTAACAAATAACCATTCAACACCTGTATTGGATCATTTCATACAGCAGAAGCCCCCATCTTTCAGTGGTACTACTAATCCAGTGGTTGCTGAGAAATGGATCAAGTCCCTTGAAAATATATTCATGGCGTTAAGATGCATTGAAAATTAAAAGGTAGTACTGGCTGCATATTGTATCAATGGTGACACTGATCAATGGTGGTCTCTGATTCAAAATACCACGGAGGAAGAAGAGATAGAGGATATGGAATGGAAGAATTTTAAGGAAATATTCTTTGAAAAATATTTCCCTCATGAGAAACAAACTAAAATAAATATGAAATTCTGTGGATTGAAACAAAGGGAAGAAGACAGTGTTGTGGAGTATGAGGCTACCTTCACAAGGCTATCCAGGTATGTTGTGGATTAGGTACGTGACTCGGTAGACATTATTGATCACTTCTTTGAAGGTCTTATTCCAAGTCTTCGAAGGGCACATGCTTCTCAATCATTTTCATCATATGATGAATGTAACGCCCCGACCCCAGCTACCCAGAGTCGGTGCATTATTACATAACATTGGCATGATCACAAGAAAGATCAAATCCCGAAAGACCGATTAGTTTAGTAGCCTTGGAAACACTAGATATATTCATAAGTTTTACATTACATCATAAAATGAAAAACTACTACAACAACATAATGTTTCCAACGTCCACACTATAAACCCATAATATCCCTGCAAGTCAATCATAATTTACTTCTTCACTACCTGGGAAAAATAAAACATAAAAAAGGGGTGAGCTCAAATGCCCAGTAAGGATAACAATATAGCGGAACATTCAAAATAAGCATAAACATTTAAGGCAATGAATTACTAAAACAAAAGCCTTTTAAAATTGAACTTCAACATAGTATGGCAAAAGTAAAATGAAATAATGCCATTTACTTGTTCACATGGATATTCTACTAATCGAATAATCACATGCAATATCAATAACCACTTTCATAATGTTGGAATGAATAATGCCAGACTATCATAACCACATAGCCAAGGCCTCGTGCCAAGACTACAAATAAGATTTTCTCAAGGCCTTGTGCCAAGACACTAGTTTGTCTCATGAGACCTACCGATGCATCGAGGAGCTATAGCGGGCTCCACCCGTCACTTATTAAGTCCAATGCATTCCCATATGAAAAGGTTTAAACATAACATAAACATTCGTATTAAAACTAGCATACGAAATGTCAATAATTTCACCATAAACTATGAATGGTATAAAAATAGCACATCCACAGTCAAACATATCACAAAACCTTCAATACAATATAGAAGTTTTGTATCATAATAAATCAACTTCAAATAATCTTAAAATCCATCAAAGGATGTTGACATAGATGAAATCAAAATTCTTTTTAAAGAAATATCACCTTTTATTTTGAAATCATTTAAGATCCATATAAAATAAAACATTTTCTTTGAAAATATTCTTATAAGCTTGTAAGGGAAGTTTTGATGATTTTATAACGGCGTAAAATAACCGCACCCGCCGTATAAGTTAAAAAAAACATTCTTACCTCAATTCTGTCGAAAAGGTTAAAAAGGACATTGTTTTGAAAACGACGGAAAGATTCCTTTATAAACCTCTTATAAAAAGTAAAACAAGGGTATAAATGACTTTAACCCATATTTTTGTAAATAGTAAAAATGTTTTGAAATACATTTTTAAGAAAACATGGATGTGGATGATAAAGAGATCCCAGTAGATTATTACGTATATACAACCTCGGATAATGAAGAGATTGTGAAATAACCCTTACCTTGTACTTTTCCTTGGTTGGGGTAGGTTAACCTCCTGTATAATGGTGAAATAATTGTTATTAAATTATACAAGAATCATATATATTAATATGATATCATATATGATCTTTTAACATTGATTTATTAATAATATCTTAGAATTATCATCGTTTCGGGTGTTAACTTACTCATTTTCTTTTATATGTTTTGTTACATAAGCCATGTTTGTTGTATCTTATTCATATCCAGAATGATATTAACATTATTTTTAACCCCAAAATGAGAATAAGACTTGAATGGATATGATGGAGAATGAATCTTATCGCGTTCGTGGAGACGGTAGTCCGTACGTACGCACGGACGCTACTTCCATTTAATTTTTATTTTAAAAGAATCAAATCCAAATGATACATTGGTATATTACTATTCCAGTATAATATAATATTTTATATATGTTACTTATGTTCATTAACACCGTCCTTTATACGTTCCATGTGTGGTATGAACGAGTCATATCATTTTAAGGGGGCGGTAGTCCGCACTTCCTCAAATGAAATTATCGTATGTATATACATCATGAAACGAATAATGGAATGAAATAAAATGTAATTACAGAAGCTTATATATAAAATATATATCATTAATATCATATTTAATTACAGTGCCATCATAATGGCCACCATGAGAGGTGGTAAGATGTATTTGAACAATCATCGTTTCGTGAGGCGTTAGTTTTCCATTCACAGAAACATTATGTTCATCATCCATTAGATGGAGTTGTGTGTATGTGTAGTTTGAATCCTTCTTATAAAAACATCCTAGTATATTGAGGATACTGGTGTTGTTATAAAAGAAAGGAAATAAAAAGATTTTGGGGGTTGGAGAAGCAAAATAAATGAAAATACTTTAAGAGAAAATGTTACCTTTAATTTAGGTAACTCACTTTGGTTGGAACCAAAGGACTTCTTGAAATGCTTTCTGCCTAAGGGGAAGCTTCAAGGAGGAGGAGAGGGATGTGGGGAGCTTAGTTGGGCAGAGTTTGGACGAGCCAAGTGGCTTGAGAGGTGTGAAGAAATGAGAAGGAGGAGTGCCCTTTTATAAGAGGGGTGAGGGGCACCTTTGGAAAAGCTAGAAATATTAATTTATAATAAATTCATATTCGGTTTCTAATGGCTCCAAAGTTGACTATTCAAAGGTTAAGGTGGGGATAGGTCGAAAACCACTCAACCAATAGAATTTAGACAGGTTTGGGTACTTATATTAACCTTATCTTTAAGTATTAACTCTAAGTTAATTAGTTTCACTTTTACAATGTCTCTTTGTATTTTTATATAATATGGTTAATAAACTTACTATATACATCCAAGAGACCCCCAAGTGGTCCATTAATGAGGAACCTATCATAATATAAGTCTCTTGGCCGAACCTTAGATTTTTAGGAATTTAATATCAATTAATAATATAATATTTGTTTTAAGAACTCTTTTATGTCAATTTTGACACTATTCAATAGTTGATTTTTGTGAAACTCCTAACAGATTGATTACTTAGAAAAAAGTCAATTAAATCAATCCTAATATATCATATTATCATATAAAATTAGTTTAATTCATTAAAAGTTTCATATTATAATTATTTGGGTATTTATAAGATCAATTATGTTTATTTTTCACTATTTTAGTAATTACTGCATCATCATTGTGTCATAAATAAAATAAATTATTTAATGTCTAAAAATTATAAATAAAATATAATTATGTAGGAAATCTTTTTATCTTTCTAATGAATATTTATAATAGAAAATCCAACATGTATAACCCTATGTAAAAATTGTTCTTCTAAAAGATGTAAGCTTATGCCATTTTTATTTTTATTTTAACTTTATTAATATAATGTGTCATTATCACCTACAAGTGGATCCATGGGGTCCCAAAATTGACACAAAGATGCCCATGGTCGACCATGTATCAACCAATAGGGTTAAGACACGTTTTAGGGTAATTTAGTATTATTATAATATTATTTTTTAACCCTTATTTACCGGATTTACCCTTAACCATGGTAAATAAAATATTTACCGCAGTAATTATTCAAAATGTCTAAAAATAAAAGTTACCTATTTACACAATTTGAACATCCTGATTCCAAATATGGAATCCATTTTCCTAAATTCAAAACATAGAAGTGGCAGAAATTAATTTAAAATTAATTCCCGCTGTCAAAACAAAAAGCGTGTTTTTAAGAGATAATAACTATCAAAAGATTGACACTTGTTTATGTTCGGTTTAATTGTAAAATTATGTCCAATGACCAACATTATATTAAATAGTAAAAATATATTCTAGATATACTTTATAACCACTCAAATTCATAATTTATTACTATTAATTATTTTGATTAAAAAAGTTGTTTTTAATTAAAATTTAGTAATTTTCACTATTCATCAAAATATGAAAGTTATCCGAAAAGTACCAAACTTTCACCTTAGGCTAAATTTGATATTCCGAATCCAAAAATGAATTCCATTTTAAAATATAAAATATATATAACTTCAAAAAGTAGGTATTACTATTCATAACAGCTAGTTTGATTGGTTACGGTGTGTTAGAACTCGAAGTTGCGTACAACACACGCTACTGTTTTATTCAAAGGAAAGCGTACCGTGGAAGCTTGGGATGTTTCATTTTAAATTTTTTGATGTCTATATTTAGTCAAAAAGTTTACAATATTGTATTTAAAAAGGTTTCACTATCAAAAGTTGATAAAAGTGAAATACTGAAAATGAATCTGTTCTTGCATTATGACTAAGAAACTCATAATATGGATTCTAAAATTATAAGGATTATATAAAGTTTAAAATTTAGTTAATACTATTCATGACCTCTTTTAATGGCTTTTTTTTTGTAAGTCATGGTGCAATTGAACTCAGTGTTGCGTGTAGTGCAAGTTATTGAATTATTTTGAAGAAATAACACACTATGAAATCTTGGGGTGTTACATTCTCCCCTCCTTCAATAAATTGCGTCCTCGCAATTTGAAATTGTTCTTCAAAAATAAAAGGTTGAAAGTAGAAAATATATTTGTGGGAAAACCCACATCGGAAATTGGGTTACTAAAATTTAGTCTTAATATGAGGAAAAGAGAAATCAAAGGGTCACCACCAAATTATGATCTCGATTAGGAGAACATTGGTGGAAATTAGAGACATATAATCGGAGGAAAAACGTAAATATTTATAGGTAGTGATTGAGGTCATCAATCACAAACAAGTGTATAATTGAGGTCCTTAAATTCATCAATCTATGATGATTTGAAATACCATCGGTTCAACAAAACATAGGGTATTAGGATAACACATTTTTGACGTTTCAAAATATCTTAGTTGAAATCCCACATCGAAAAATGAATTAATGAGGCCTCTATTTAAAATAAAGAGTGGAAAGTATGAAGATTACCGAAAATAACACATACTAGGGTTCCATGTAAGAAAATATGGATATGGAAGAAAAATCTAGCCATCAATTATCTGATGGAGAGTGGTAGAGAACATGGCTATGAAAAGGCCAACAATCCCAAAGCCATAAATTAGTGATGATTTAAGGTACCATCTAGGAAAACATTTTTGTTCTAAGTTGATTTTCTTAATGTTGAGGAATTTATTTATGATATTGGCTAAGATCATAAGGAGATACACTTACTTTATAATTAGAGTTTTATCCATTAATAAATTTCTACCACAAACTCATCTTTCACTCTAAAAGATAATAGAATGTAAAAAAAAATTCTATTTACACTATTCGTATAGGGTTCCAAAATAAACGAATTTATAATTCATCTACATGATATTTTAATAAAAACTAAATTATTTAATCCAGGACATCTCATGGTCCAGTGGTAGGTGATACACCCTTGTCGCCCTTCGGTTGCGGGTTCAAGTCTCGTAGCCTTGCCGGACGCGACGGGTTGCCGCCCGACCTCCGGGTTGTCCTTTTATGGCAATCCAAAATAATCCAAACTAGAACTATCCAAAATACTTCTTTCAAAACTCACAGTCCAACATTTATAAGGAAGGTAAGCATAATGTAGATCCTTTTTACCCCGTAATAGCATATGAATACCTTCATCATGTATTCTTTTAATACACTGAAACATCCTGAATTATCATATTCCTTATTGATTACATTCATTCTCCCTTATTCCATATAGAATGCTGGATATACTTCATCAATCCAAAAATGTTTTAAACCCCAAAAAAATGATGGAATATACAAATCATTAATCAGTTCCAGGGTAGTCAAGAATATCCAATATAATTTATCCAAAACAATCACATATTATTCCAAAATCACTACCTCAGTATCAGAACTATATATCAACCATATATTTTCCAAAAATTTATCCTGCTATTGAGTCACTTTTCTTTGTTCCACACAATCTCAAGTCCTTAATGAAATAGTACTGCAGTACAATCCTTATATACTCCATAATCATTATAACAAGTACATTGTTGATACAACACTCAATTGACATAATCAACATAAGAACTCTAATCATTCCTCTTCATCTGTGGTAGTATCATAACTTGATTATTATCCAATAGCATCATTTGTGGCATAGTCTGATGACTGGGGCATAGGTTCGCGTAGTGTCCAAACTCCTTGCAAATGAAGCATTGTACATTTGAAACCATTTTCTCACCCTTGCAGTCACGTACTTTGTGCCCTTTTCCTCCACACTTATAACAAACTCCCATTCCTTTCAGGCAAGTTCCAGGGTGTTTCTTCCCACAGTTACCACATATGGGAAAATTCTTCTTTTCCATCTTCCCTTTATCCATTTTTCTCTCTTCCATCCTTTTCTTCTCTTGCTTCCCTTCAAAGCCATAAGAATCAGTAAACTCTTTACTTATCTTATCAACACATGATATTATTTCTTCATATGATGATAATACATGGGAGACTATTTCTCTTATCAATTCTAGCTTAAGACCATGAAAGATATGATCCTTCCTTCTCTTTGGATCATGTGCATTTCTGGAGTTCTCATTCCTTATACTGGGCGCCATTTCTAAACAATGGCATAAACTAGATCAGTTTATGAATCAAAATACATAATACCATACTTATAAAACACTTAACATAAATTGAACTATTTATGGATATAATCCATAATCATAAGAATGTTTTCTTTGAGGAAGTATATACTCATAATCCCTTAAAAATGATTTGTAAAGAAAATGAGAGTTATCCTAAGCATATCCCCCGGGAGTGTCGTAACCAAGAGTGCCGCAAGGCCCGTTGTCGTGCACCAGTTCCCGTTCGAGTCTAGCTCAAAGCGGTGTTTTCGGGTTTTACCCCTAGGTACATCTGTGCCAGATCCGCCTCTACCTGCTCGTATCCAGACAGGGATGTATTTCTCGGAAAACTCACAAAATCTCTACAATACCAAAATTCTAGGAAGTTCTTCTACACTAATCCTCAAAGTTCATCTTAGGTCTACGTGTTCTAATCAGAGTTTATCTAAATCTAGCTTCCAAGGTTTGTACTAAACTTCCTCTGATACCAACTGTAACGCCCCGACCCCAGCTACCCAGAGTCGGTGCATTACTTCGTAACATTGGCATGATCACAAGAAAGATCAAATCCCGAAAGACCGATTAGTTTAGTAGCCTTGGAAACTCTAGATATATTCATAAGTTTTACATTACATCATAAAATGAAAAACTACTACAACAACATAATGTTTCCAACGTCCACACTATAAACCCATAATATCCCTGCAAGTCAATCATAATTTACTTCTTCACTACCTGGGAAAAATAAAACATAAAAAAGGGGTGAGCTCAAATGCCTAGTAAGGATAACAATATAGCGGAACATTCAAAATAAGCATAAACATTTAAGGCAATGAATTACTAAAACAAAAGCCTTTTAAAATTGAACTTCAACATAGTATGGCAAAAGTAAAATGAAATAATTCCATTTACTTGTTCACATGGATATTCTACTAATCGAATAATCACATGCAATATCAATAACCACTTTCATAATGTTGGAATGCATAATGCCAGACTATCATAACCACATAGCCAAGGCCTCGTGCCAAGACTACAAATAAGATTTTGTCAAGGCCTTGTGCCAAGACACTAGTTTGTCTCATGAGACCTACCGATGCATCGAGGAGCTATAGCGGGCTCCACCCGTCACTTATTAAGTCCAATGCATTCCCATATGAAAAGGTTTAAACATAACATAAACATTCGTATTAAAACTAGCATACGAAATGTCAATAATTTCACCATAAACTATGAATGGTATAAAAATAGCACATCCACAGTCAAACATATCACAAAACCTTCAATACAATATAGAAGTTTTGTATCATAATAAATCAACTTCAAATAATCTTAAAATCCATCAAAGGATGTTGACATAGATGAAATCAAAATTCTTTTTAAAGAAATATCACCTTTTATTTGGAAATCATTTAAGATCCATATAAAATAAAACATTTTCTTTGAAAATATTCTTATAAGCTTGTAAGGGAAGTTTTGATGATTTTATAACGGCGGAAAATAACCGCACCCGCCGTATAAGTTAAAAAAAACATTCTTACCTCAATTCTGTCGAAAAGGTTAAAAAGGACATTGTTTTGAAAACGACGGAAAGATTCCTTTATAAACCTCTTATAAAAAGTAAAACAAGGGTATAAATGACTTTAACCCATATTTTTGTAAATAGTAAAAATGTTTTGAAATACATTTTTAAGAAAACATGGATGTGGATGATAAAGAGATCCCAGTAGATTATTACGTATATACAACCTCGGATAATGAAGAGATTGTGAAATAACCCTTACCTTGTACTTTTCCTTGGTTGGGGTAGGTTAACCTCCTGTATAATGGTGAAATAATTGTTATTAAATTATACAAGAATCATATATATTAATATGATATCATATATGATCTTTTAACATTGATTTATTAATAATATCTTAGAATTATCATCGTTTCGGGTGTTAACTTACTCATTTTCTTTTATATGTTTTGTTACATAAGCCATGTTTGTTGTATCTTATTCATATCCAGAATGATATTAACATTATTTTTAACCCCAAAATGAGAATAAGACTTGAATGGATATGATGGAGAATGAATCTTATCGCGTTCGTGGAGACGGTAGTCCGTACGTACGCACGGACGCTACTTCCATTTAATTTTTATTTTAAAAGAATCAAATCCAAATGATACATAGGT
This sequence comes from Viscum album, assembly GCA_963277665.1. NCBI lineage: Eukaryota > Viridiplantae > Streptophyta > Magnoliopsida > Santalales > Viscaceae > Viscum > Viscum album. The sequence continues at coordinate 38,192,136 of OY728129.1, read as the reverse complement.
ATATTACTATTCCAGTATAATATAATATTTTATATATGTTACTTATGTTCATTAACACCATCCTTTATACGTTCCATGTGTGGTATGAACGAGTCATATCATTTTAAGGGGGCGGTAGTCCGCACTTCCTCAAATGAAATTATCGTATGTATATACATCATGAAACGAATAATGGAATGAAATAAAATGTAATTACAGAAGATTATATATAAAATATATATCATTAATATCATATTTAATTACAGTGCCATCATAATGGCCACCATGAGAGGTGGTAAGATGTATTTGAACAATCATCGTTTCGTGAGGCGTTAGTTTTCCATTCACAGAAACATTATGTTCATCATCCATTAGATGGAGTTGTGTGTATGTGTAGTTTGAATCCTTCTTATAACAACATCCTAGTATATTGAGGATACTGGTGTTGTTATAAAAGAAAGGAAATAAAAAGATTTTGGGGGTTGGAGAAGCAAAATAAATGAAAATACTTTAAGAGAAAATGTTACCTTTAATTTAGGTAACTCACTTTGGTTGGAACCAAAGGACTTCTTGAAATGCTTTCTGCCTAAGGGGAAGCTTCAAGGAGGAGGAGAGGGATGTGGGGAGCTTAGTTGGGCAGAGTTTGGACGAGCCAAGTGGCTTGAGAGGTGTGAAGAAATGAGAAGGAGTGCCCTTTTATAAGAGGGGTGAGGGGCACCTTTGGAAAAGCTAGAAATATTAATTTATAATAAATTCATATTCGGTTTCTAATGGCTCCAAAGTTGACTATTCAAAGGTTAAGGTGGGGATAGGTCGAAAACCACTCAACCAATAGAATTTAGATAGGTTTGGGTACTTATATTAACCTTATCTTTAAGTATTAACTCTAAGTTAATTAGTTTCACTTTTACAATGTCTCTTTGTATTTTTATATAATATGGTTAATAAACTTACTATATACATCCAAGCGACCCCCAAGTGGTCCATTAATGAGGAACCTATCATAATATAAGTCTCTTGGCCGAACCTTAGATTTTTAGGAATTTAATATCAATTAATAATATAATATTTGTTTTAAGAACTCTTTTATGTCAATTTTGACACTATTCAATAGTTGATTTTTGTGAAACTCCTAACAGATTGATTACTTAGAAAAAAGTCAATTAAATCAATCCTAATATATCATATTATCATATAAAATTAGTTTAATTCATTAAAAGTTTCATATTATAATTATTTGGGTATTTATAAGATCAATTATTTTTATTTTTCACTATTTTAGTAATTACTGCATCATCATTGTGTCATAAATAAAATAAATTATTTAATGTCTACAAATTATAAATAAAATATAATTATGTAGGAAATATTTTTATCTTTCTAATGAATATTTATAATCGAAAATCCAACATGTATAACCCTATGTAAAAATTGTTCTTCTAAAAGATGTAAGCTTATGCCATTTTTATTTTTATTTTAACTTTATTAATATAATGTGTCATTATCACCTACAAGTGGATCCATGGGGTCCCAAAATTGACACAAAGATGCCCATGGTCGACCATGTATCAAAAAATAGGGTTAAGACACGTTTTAGGGTAATTTAGTATTATTATAATATTATTTTTTAACCCTTATTTACCGGATTTACCCTTAACCATGGTAAATAAAATATTTACCGCAGTAATTATTCAAAATGTCTAAAAATAAAAGTTACCTATTTACACAATTTGAACATCCTGATTCCAAATATGGAATCCATTTTCCTAAATTCAAAACACAGAAGTGGCAGAAATTAATTTAAAATTAATTCCCGCTGTCAAAACAAAAAGCGTGTTTTTAAGAGATAATAACTATCAAAAGATTGACACTTGTTTATGTTCGGTTTAATTGTAAAATTATGTCCAATGACCAACATTATATTAAATAGTAAAAATATATTCTAGATATACTTTAAAACCACTCAAATTCATAATTTATTACTATTAATTATTTTGATTAAAAAAGTTGTTTTTAATTAAAATTTAGTAATTTTCACTATTCATCAAAATATGAAAGTTATCCGAAAAGTACCAAAATTTCACCTTAGGCTAAATTTGATATTCCGAATCCAAAAATGAAGTCCATTTTAAAATATAAAATATATATAACTTCAAAAAGTAGGTATTACTATTCATAACAGCTAGTTTGATTGGTTACGGTGTGTTAGAACTCGAAGTTGCGTACAACACACGCTACTGTTTTATTCAAAGGAAAGCGTACCGTGGAAGCTTGGGATGTTTCATTTTAAATTTTTTGATGTCTCTATTTAGTCAAAAAGTTTACAATATTGTATTTAAAAAGGTTTCACTATCAAAAGTTGATAAAAGTGAAATACTGAAAATGAATCTGTTCTTGCATTATGACTAAGAAACTCATAATATGGATTCTAAAATTATAAGGATTATATAAAGTTTAAAATTTAGTTAATACTATTCATGACCTCTTTTAATGGCTTTTTTTTTGTAAGTCATGGTGCAATTGAACTCAGTGTTGCGTGTAGTGCAAGTTATTGAATTATTTTGAAGAAATAACACACTATGAAATCTTGGGGTGTTACAATGAAATTGTATCAAGTGTCATCAAAACCGAGAAGGAATTTGCTAGATTAAATTTTTTCAAAGGAAACTAGGATAAGAAGCCGTATTATGATAACAAAGGAAAAGGAGAGGCATCAAAGAAGAGCAAGGGAATGAATAGTTTTCCATTACTCTAGAACAGTGGAAAGAATCATCTCGGGAAATCCTTGAAAGGAATGAGAGTCTACTATAACTTCATAGAAAAGGGTCATCGATCTGATGAATGCAAGGGGAAGAAACAATTCAATGACGTTTAATGCTAAAATATTAGAGAGATGGGACACTATGAAAATGAGTGTCCTGAGTGCCAAGGAAACATGCCTCAGAAAAAGCCAAGAGAGAAAGGGGGAGCTTATGTGATTACAACTGCGTAGGTTGATGTTTCTAGTGACGTGGCGGCAGGTACTTTAATTGTTTCCTCAAACTTAGCCAACACTTTATTTGATTCTGGATCATCGCATTTATTTATATCCTCTCAGTTTAGAAAGAAAATTATATATGTCCAATTCGATTTAAGAAAGGAGTTGTCTGTCAAAACTCTCATGGGATGTATCATTGCAACAAAGGCTTGTCGACTAGTCCCCCTCCAAACACCAAAATGTGCCTTAGTTTCTAGCCTTATCATCATATCCATGACTAAATTTGATATAATTCTCGGTATGCATTGGATATAAAATTATGATGCGAGTATTTATTGCAAGAAAAAGAAAGTTACAATTTTTGGAAATGGTGTAGAATCCCTTGTCTTTAGGGAAGAAACTTCACCACCTGATTTTTATCTAGAACCACCCCCAGTAGCTCTATTGAGTGAAATACTTGGAGAGGAAGATAAAACAATATATATGGTAGAGGAAAGAAATATTCAAATTATATATGTGCACATAGTGAAAGAGTACATTGATGTATTTCCAAAGGATTTACCTGGACATCCTCTAGATCAGGAAATTGAGTTTTCCATTGACTTAATTCCTGGTGAAAGACCTATATCAAAGACCCCATATAGAATGGCCACTATGGAGCTAGTGGAGCGGAAGAAACAACTAGAAGAGTTGAGTGACAAAGGATTTATTTGACCTAGTGTTTCTCCATGGGGATCCCCAGTCTTGTTCGTAAAGAAGAAAGATGGATCCATGAGGCTATGCATTCATTATAGAGAAATCAATTCTATTATAATAAAGAATAAGTATCCTATACCTCGGATTGATGATTTATTTTACCAACTTCATGGATCTCAATACTTTTCTAAGATTTACCTTCGGTCTGGATATCATCAACTGATTGTGAGGAAGGAAGATATTCCGAAGATAGGATTTTGAACCAGGTATGGGAATTACGAGTTTACAGTGATTCCTTTTGGACTGATGAATGCACCATATGTTTAAATGGATTTAATGAATATAGTTTTCAAGGAATATATTGATAACTTTGTTGTGATATTCATCGATGATATCCTTGTATACTCAAAAAGCTATGAAGACCATGAGAGTCACTTGTGAGTTATTCTGGGAACTCTAAGAAGAAATCAATTATATGGGAAGTTTAGCAAGTGTGAATTTTGGCATTAGTCTGTTTATTTTTTTGGCCATATTGTCTTGAAGGATAAAATCCTAGTTGATCCTGTGAAGAAAAACGCAATTCAAGAATGTCCCACGCCAACAAACATAACTGAGGTACGCAGTTTTATTGGCTAGGCAGGTTATTATCAGTGTTTCGTGTAGAATTTTGCCTGACTGGCTAACCCGCTAACGAAGCTCACACGTAAAGGGGTTAAATTTTTTTGGACAAAAGATTGTGAATAATGTTTCAAATAACTGAAGAGAAGATTAGTCAATTCTCCTATATTGACTCTACCATTGGGGAATGATGAGTTTGTTATTTATAGTGATGCTTCCAAGAAAGGATTGGGTTGTGTCCTTATGTAAAATGATAGGGTTATTTCTTATGCATCACGATAGCTAAAAGTTCATGAAAAAAACTATCCTACTCATGATCTTGAGTTAGCTACTGTAATATTTTCTTTGAAGATATGGAGACATTATCTCTATGGTGAAAAATGTGAGATTTATACCGATCACAAGAGTTTGAAGTATATTTTCTCACAGAAATAACTCAACGTGAGGTAAAGGAGATGGATTGAACTACTCAAGGATTATGATTTCATGATACACTACCACTCGGGGAAGGCAAATAAGGTGGCAGATGCTTTGAGCAGAAAGGATCATGGAGTTTTGAACAAGATGAGAGTTTAAAGGGATCCTATTTTCATGGATCTAATAAAGATATATGTGAGAATAACCATGGAATGTGAAACATCAATGCTTTTTCAAATGATTTCCAAACTATCTTTACTAGAAAGGATAAAAATTTCTCAAGATGATGATGAAGAGTTTCAAAAGAAGATTAAATCTATGAATGATGGGAGATTGAGTGACTTCCTATATGAAGATGGAATTTTGAGATTTGGGAAGAGACTTTGTGTTCCCAATGTACCTGGTCTAAAAAGGGAATTGTTGGATGATGCTCATAGTTCCAATATCCCTATACACCCTGGTAGCAATAAGATGTATAGATATTTGAAGGAACATTTTTGGTGGGACAACATGAAGAGAGAGATTTCTGATTTTGTGTTAAGGTGTATGGTTTGTCAATAAGTGAAAGCTGGAAGGCAACATCCTGGAGGATTATTTTAACCTCTTCCCATGCCTAAGTGGAAATGGAATAATATCATGATGGACTTTGTCATGGGACTACCAAAGACTCCAAGAAGGAACGATGCAATATGGGTCATTGTTGATCGTCTAACCAATTCATCACATTTTCTTTCTATAAAAGAAGATCTACCACTTGAACGTCTAGCAAGACTATGTATTAATGATGTTTTGAGACTTCATGGAGTACCCCTATGGATTGTTTCTGATCGTGATCCACGTTTTACATCATGATTCTGGAAAAGTCTTCAGAAGGCCATAGATACTGATCTTCATTTAATCACTGTCTACCACCCACAAACTGATGGACAATCAGAATGGACTATTCAAACATTGGAAGAAATGTTGTGGTCTTGTTCACATGATTTTCAAGTCATGTGGGATCAGTATTTACCTCTCTTAGAATTTTCCTACAACTATAGCTTCCATTCATGTATTCATATGGCACCCTATGAAGCATTGTATGGGAGGAGATGGCGTACACCAACTTGCTGGGATGATGTCGGTGAAAGAAAGCTCATGGGCCCAGAACTTGTTGAAGAAACAACAGAGAAGGTGAAGAATATCCAGAACAATATCAAAATAGCTCCAAGTAGGCAAAAGAGCTATGCAGATAACTGAAGGAAGTATTTAGAGTTTCAAGAAGGTGATCACGTTTTCTTAAAGGTATCTCCTTGGAAGGGTATTATACGTTTCGGTAAGAAGGGAAAGGTAATCCCAGGTACATCGGATCTTTTGAAATTCTGGACCGAATTGGAGCTATATATTACCATTTTGAAATGCCGCCAAGTCTCTCTAAGGTTCACAATGTGTTCCACGTGTCAATGTTAAGAAAGTACATGCTAGACCCAACACATGTACTCACTTATGAAGAAGTAGAACTTGAGCCAGATCTATCTTATTGTGAAGAGCCTATCATGATTCTTGATACTAGAGAACAAGTATTGAGAAATCGGACAACTCGTCTGGTAAAGGTTCTATGGAGGAACCATAAGATGAAGGGAGCAATATTAGAGCCTGAGGAGCTTATGTTAAAGACATACCTGAATCATTTTAGGTAATATTTTGTAAATTTCGAGGATGAAATTTTCCGAAGGAGGGAATAATGTAGTACCCCAAACATTTTATGTTATGTTTCTCTATTCATCATTGAGTTACATTCTATTCATTCATTGTGTTCCTTTGAAACAACACTAGGTTATTTAAGAGATAGTTAAAACCTAACCATTAAACATAAATTTCCCACTTCTATGTTTTGAATTTCGAAAAATGGTCATCTAGAGTTGTGTTTAGTAAGTCATTTGGAGTCTGATAGAACAAACTTGATTTTTGGTGAATAGTAACATACCCATATGAATAGTAATATGAATAGTAACATACCCTTATTAATGGTAAATAATATTATTATTCTATTTTTTTAAGGCAATAAGATAATGATATCTTAATTATTTTTTCAATGAGAAATAGAACTAGTTGCACTTTAAGATTGTTATTTTTCGAACTAAATATGACCTTATTTAAAAATGAAATTAATAATATTGAGAAAATTATTTTGAAAAATGGATTTCTCTTTTGAAATCTACACATCGATAAATGGTTAGGTTGAATTTTGGGAATTTTTTTGAAACAGTTGATTTTTCATTGAATAGTAAAAAATACAGTTTTTGGTTTCGGTGAGTTAATGACATCATTAATGATATAATAATGATGTCATAAATCTTGTCGACTTTTTTATAGTAAATTAATATGTGAGGTGTCCCAAGTGGCTTATACCATGGGCAAATACCATGGGCAAGCCCATGGTTTTGCAAAAAACCACTCATGAGGTGTCCCTTGAAAATTATTAAAATAATCCCTCACTTTTCCTATAAATACCAACTCTTCCCTTCATTGAATTCATTACAAATTCTCCCTCAAATAAGTTCTGGCCTCCTTACCTCCATATTATTCCTCCCAAGGTTTCCTAAAGCCTCCAAGGTCCCACGTTCTAAGGGTTATTCTACAAGGTAAGAAAATTCTCAATTTCTTTCTTTTTTTCCTTTCAAGTTCTTTTTTATGTGGTATATCATTCAAGTTTCCATACCATGTTATTATTTTTATTCTTATTCCTGGTCTAATCTATATTATGATTCATTTCTGGAATGGGTGACCCTTTTCCCCTCTCTTTTTAATATTTTCTAAAACCATGTTACGTAGTCGTTAGGCTGCCGAATTTTTGTAAGCGATTTCAAAATTATTCTTTTATTTTAAGTTTTTTATTTATTCTTTATTAATTTCTTCTTAACCAAGAGGAATAAAATCTCTAGAATATTGAATATACTGTATTTTCTCATGTTGAAGAAAAATTCATCATCATTATTCTTCTTTTCCCCACTTCTTCAATGGAATTAAAAACATTGTCTATGATGTGTCGAATTACCGACATCATGGATGATGTGATTTCAAATTGCAATAATTCTTTCATTTCTGGTCATGAAACCATTTATATTGTTGAAACAGGTTATAATATATGTTTTATTACTCACCCATGGTTCTGGAATTCATTTTCACTCATGGTTCTAATTTATAAGACAAAATGACGTTGTTATTATTAAAGAACCAACAAAATGATCTAAACAAACATCATTAATGTTTTAACTAATGAATAATCATCATGGTATATAACACAAAATCATTATAAGATAATTCTAATATCCATTATTTCATTAATAATATGTATTAACAATTCTATATGTTTAACCATGTTTCAAATGAACTTCCATTCATGGAAACAAGTAAACGAACGATGAAAACCAAGTAAGAAAATGCTTCTAAAACAATAATATTTAATCTCTTAAAACAATAAAAGAGACTATTAATGAACTTAATAAGGTTATATCATATCAATTAAATGTTTATTAGGTTTTGTAATTATTAATTAATGAATCTAAATTTGATTATTTAGGTCATTAAGAATAATCAAGAACACACTAGAGAAAAAGGTAAGGGGTTTCTCATCTCACTTTTATTTCTGTGAGAGTTTCATTGTTCGCTACTTATTTCTTGTATGTGGTATATGTGTACTGAAATTTGATATATAATAACATGATTATATTTATATTCATGTTATTCAATGATTCATTTGATTCTCATTATGTTCTGGTCATATGATTCGACTGGTTACATTGTGGTAAGGGACTTCGTCTCAACTACCTTTTCGTTGTGACTAACTTTGTATTGTGCACTAAATAATCCCTATGGGGTGTACCTACTTCCCATTTGAGATAACTTTTCAATTTAAATTGTATTTATATTAAATATCCATAATTTCATTCCATGTATAGGTTTTTTGTCTAAACTGCATACCATTTTACATACAGTGTTTATTTGGAAAGTTATTTTAATTATGGAAATTTTGATGAATTCGTATACTCTAATCTATACGGATTTTGAAAAGACATATTGATATTATATTGAATCTATGTATAAATAATGATTTGTATATGAAATGGAGTGTGGGGCCCGCTATAGCCCCTCAATGCATCGGTAAGTCTCATGAAATAAAATAGTTTGGCGACAAACCCTTCGAGTTTGTTTCCAAAAATTAGACGGGTTTCTACCCATAGAACTAAACTATTTTTACAATATTATGGGTTCATGTGCCAGATAAATTATCTCCAATTAATAAGCATTCTCTTTATTCATTATCAGTTGTTATTATTATCCATGAGGTTTTCACTATGTCAAAATCTATGGATGCAGTTTCATTTTTAGTTTATTAATGGCATTAGTTATTCATTTATTCACTATGCCATATTGATTATGTCAGATTGATTGTGATTCACTTATAATTGTACTCATGCTTCCACTATTTGTAACCCTGGCGGAGTGTTTGAGATCACCCCTTTCATTGTTTACCTTCAACAGGTGATGAAGAGAAGGTCTTTTATTGAGTTCGCGTGGTTGCAGTTTTTAGTTTTGTTATGTATTATATCTTGTAACCTTTTTCAATGTAATTTTTGTTACATATATGTATCTTGTTTCTTCTAGACTACTAAACTGTTCATTCCTTCGGGACTTTCATTCCTTCTAACCATGCCAATATCACAAGTAATGCACCAGCTCCGGTCTAGATGGGTTGGGGTGTTACAATAAATGAGGTGTGGGAGAAGAAAAATATTAAGTATGAGACTAAGGTGAAGGACAAGGTAAAGTATAAATCTCTAAAGCATGAGAAATTAGAAAATGAGTAGCATATTTCAAAATAGATGGTAAAATCATTACCATATTTTGAGGAATATATTTACTATTTGAGGATATTTTGGTTTAAAGAAAGGTATTGGTATTGTGGAGTGTTTGAGAACAATTATTATCTATTTTGGTATAATTTATCACTTCACTAGTCAATTAAAGGGTTTTAATTGATGGGAATTCAACCTAAAATTCCCAGATTTTATCCAAGTTAACATCCGAAGATGAAGGTAAAATTTAATAACTCAGATAATTCTATTAAGGAAACTTATGGAAAGTGTAATCAATCTAGAAACACTACCAATAAGTGTGTCCCTGTGATACTAGAGAAATTGAAGTAGAAGGCTAATTATAAATCTATCAAGAGGATGAATAATCAAGAGAAATAAATGGTGTTTGAGGTTTCTTCCAAAGCTGTAGAAGGAGAGAATCCTTGGATAGTCCATATTGGTTTCTTTTTATAAATGACTGAGAAAAAAAATATCTTGAAATACATCTAAAGGTATGATGGATGAGTTATTACTTTCAGAAATGATGGATCGCTAATATGAAACTATTTAGATTCACTAAATCGGTGAGAAGAAATCCAATGATGTTCTCCTTATTGATGGGATGAGACATAATCACCTGAGTGTCTCTTAGATTTATGTGTCATTCCTGACTTTTAAATTTAAATTGATTTTATTATTTCTTATCTCTGGGTTCTCGTGCCAAGGTTCGGGTTGGGTTTTAGTTTAATGTTTTTTGACATTTAATGTTTTTGGTGGGTTTCAGACTGGTGAATGGGCACCACATGGTTAGAAGTAACCGTGTGGTCACTCCAGGTGCTTGTGTGGGTGGCCAAGTAGTCTGGGTTGTGGCTCACAACTTAAGCATGGTTTATTAAGACGTGTGACGAGTGTGCAGTTACCCGGTTTCCAGAAAAAGATAAATAAATGGATTAAAATTTAAAAATAAAGTTTCATAATAAGGAAAATATTATGTTTTTATTTTTATTATTACTATGATTATTATGAAAAATATTAATATTATTAATGATTTTATTATTATTGTTATAGTTTTTAAGAAAAATAATTAAAAGGTATTATTAAAATTATTAGTATTATATTAATGGTATTTTTATTGTTGTTATTGTATTATTTTTTTTATTTTTTTATTGTTATTAATTTATTATTATAATAATAAAAAATAGGCTAACCCTAGACTACCCACACCCCCCCTTCATTTCATGTTCTCCGCACCGGGACCATGCACCCAAGCCCCCAGCCGCTCCGGCCTCACACTACCCCTCGCTTCCCAGCTTTAACCCTCATTCTCCCCAACGTCACCCCTCCTTCACATGGCACTCCCAACCCACATGCCCCCAACAGCCGATGTAACACCCCAACATTTCATAGTATGTTATTTCTTCAAAGAAATTCAATACCTTTCACTACACACAACACCGAGTTCGAGCGCACCACAAGATTACCAAACTAGCCGTTCAAAAGTGGTTATGAATATTATTAACTGAATATTTAACTATATATAATCCTTATAATTTTAGAATCCATATTATGAGTTTCTTAGACATAATGTAAGAACAAATTCATTTTTTTCAGATAAAAGAAGTATTTATTTCAAAAAATGCACTTTTACCACCTTTTAATGATGAACCCTTTTTAAATCCAACATTTGAAGCTTTTATATATTATATTTGAAAAAATAAACTTCTTCTTCAGAATCGAGACATAAGAATTTAGTTTCAATAAAATTTTGGTGCTTTTCTGATAACTTTCATATTTGCGTGAATAGTGAAAAATACTATATTTTAACTGAAAACAACTTTTTTAATCAAAATAATTTATAGTGTTAAATTATACATTTTAATGGTTTGTAAGTATAAATAGATTATATTTTTACCATTTAATCCAATGCTGGTCATTGTGAGTAATTTCACTTTAATATTGGACAAAAATAAGTGTCAATCTTTTGATAGATATTGTTTCTTAAAAATACACCTTTTGGTTTTGACAATGGGAATTAATTTTAAATTAATAAATGAAACATTTATGTTTTTAATTTGGAAAAATAGATTTCATTTTTTAATTCGGAATATCAAAATTAGCTTAGGGTAAATTTTTGGTATTTTTCTGAAAACATTTAGTTTTTGATAAATAGTGAAAAATACTAAATTTTAATTAAAAACAATTTTTTTAATCAAAATAATTTATAGTAATAAATTATACTATTGAGTGGTTTTAAAGTATAATTATATTATATTTTTACCATTTAATACAATTTTGGTTGTTGGAAGTAATTTCACATTTAAACTGGACATAAGCAACTGTCAATATTTTGATAGGTATTACTTCTTAAAAACACGCTTTTTGTTTTGACAACAGGAATTAATTTTAAATTAATTTCTGCCACTTATGAGTTTTGAATATATAAAAATTTATTCCATATTTAGAATCCGGAGGTCCAAATTTTTTAAATAGGCAACTTTTATTTTTAGACATTTTGAATACTTTGGTAAATATTTTATTTATCATGGTTAAAGGGTAAATCCGGTAAATAAGGGTAAAAATAATATTATAATAATATTAAATTACCCTAACACATGTCCTAACCCTATTTGATGATACATGTCCAACAATGTTCATATTTGGGTCTATTTGTGGACCCCATGGAGCCACTTGTAAGTGATAATGACACTTTATATTAATTAATTTAATGTAAAGACAAAAATGGCATAAGCATATATCTTTTATTAAAACAATTTTTACATAGGGTTATATATGTTATCTTTTCGACCATAAAGATTCATTAGAAATATAAAAAGATTTCCTACATAATGGTATTTTATTTATAATTTTTATACATTGAATAATTAAATTTATTTATGAGACAATGATGATGCAGTGTTTTCCTTATTAATGAAAGAATTAAATAAATGGTATTATAAATGTTAAAATAAATATAATTTAATATTTTGATGCTATACACGAATTTTATATGTTATTATTTCATGTTAGGATTGATTAAATAAATTTATTTTGAATTAATGATGTTTTTATGACTTTGACAAAAATCAATTATTAAAGTGTCAAAATTGACATAAAAGTGTTTTTAAAACAAATATTATATTATTAATTGATATAATATTCCTAAAAATCTAATGTTTGGAAAAGGTGCTTATATGATGATATTTATGTCTCTAAGGAACCAATGGGGGTTCTCTTGGTAGTTTATAGTAATTTTATTAACCAAATAATATAAAAATACAAAGAGACATGGTAAATGTCAAACTAATTATCTAAGAGTTATATCTAAAAGATAAGGTTAATATAGTGAAACAAACCATTCTAAAACCTATTGTTTGAGTGTAATTATAACCATCATTACCTTAACTTCTAAATAAATCAGTTTTTATCCTTTATAAACCGAATATGAATTTATTATAAAATAATATTTTGTTTTTTTCCTAAGGTGCCTCTCACCCCACATATAAAAGGGCACCGCCCCTTCTCTAAAATTAATACCTTAAAAGCCTTTTGGTTCATCCAAACCTTGACAAAATATCCTCTAAACTTCCCTAAATTCATCCTAGAAGCCTTACTTTAGTCCGAAATCCAACCTAAGGATCCCTTATGATCAAATCAAAAGGAAGAACCCGAAGAAGAGGTAATAATTTCACCCCCCTCTTTCATGTTCCATTATTCTTCCACTTCCTTTATCTTTGTTGTTTCCATTCTAAAATAATAACTCTAGTGTCTTCTATATAATATTATGTTATTATAAATATGGTACAACTATATTCATTATTCTATCCATCCTTTGAATGACATGTCACCATACGTGCGTACGTACGACTTACCGTCTCCATGTCGTGGTGTAATTGTTATTCAATACATTATTTTTCGAATGGGTATAATAATGATGTGTAATTGATGTAAATGATAAATATAACATGATAATGATTCTTTATATATGATATAACATCCAATTATATATTATTTTAATATCAAAATAATGATATTGTCGCTCGTGCGTACGTACGAATTACCGTCTCCACGAACGCGATGAGATTCATTCCCCATCGTATCCATTCAAGACTAATTTTCATTTGATAATTAAAAATAATGTTTAAATACTTGATTTAATTTTGGATATTAATAATATACAACCTATCCATAACAAACATATCTTATGTAACAAAACATATAAAAGAAAACGTTTTAGTGAACACCCGAAATGACGATAATGCAAAAATATTATTAACAAAGAAATATTAAAAGATCATATATGATATCATATTAATGTATATGATTATTTTATAATTTAATAATAATTATTTCACCATTATACAAGAGGTTAACCTACCCTCAATCCATGAACAATACAAGATAAGGGTTTATTTTACAATCTCTTTATTATCCGAGGTTGTTTATACGTAATTATCTACTCGGACCTCTTTATTATCCACATCCATGTTTCTCAAAAAATTATTTCAAAACATTATTACTATTTTATAAACTATGGGTAAAATTTATTTATATTATTTTTTGACTTTTTATAAGATGTTTATAAAGGAATATTTTTTTCGTTTTCCAAACAAGGTCCTTTTTTACCTTCTCGACAAAATTAAGGTAATAGTGTATTTTTTTAACTTATATAGCAGGTGCAGCAATTTTCCACCGTTATAAAATCTTAGAAGATTCTCTTATAATCTTATAAGAATATTTTCCAAGAAAATGTTTTCTTTTATAATTATTTTACTTTTAAATGATTTCAAAAAATAGATATTTCTCTTAAATAGTTTTGATTTCATCTATGTCAACATCCTTTGATGGATTTTAAGTCTGTTTGAAGTTGATTTATTATGATACAAAAATTCAATATTGTATTGAAGGTTTTGTGATATGTTTGACTGTGGATTTTTTATTTCATACTATTCATGGTTTATGGATAAATTATTAACATTTCATATGATAGTTTTAATACGAATGTTTATGTTATGTTTAAACCTTTTCATATGGGAATGCATTGGACTTAGTAAGTGAAGGGTGGAGCCCGGTATAGCTCCTCGATGCATCGGTAGGTCTCATGAGACAAACTATTGTCTTGTCACAAGGCCTTTACAAAATCTTATTTGTATTCTTGGCACAATTCCTTGGCTATGTGGTTATGATAGTATGACATTATGCATTACTTCATTATGAAAGTGGTTGTTGATATTGCATGGGATTATTCGACTAGTAGAATATCCATGTGAATAAGTAAATGGCGTTATTTCATTTAATTTTTTAAAAATTATGCTAAAGTTAAAGTTTGAAAGTATTTTTTTTTAGTTATACATTGCCTCAGATTTTTTTGCTTCTTTATGAAAGTTTCCGCTATATTTTTATCCTTACTAAGCATCTGAGCTCACCCCTTTCTATGTTTTATTTTTTCCAGGATGTGAAGAATTATATTATGACTGACCTACAGGGATAGTCTAAGGGGATATAGTGTGAACTATGGATACTATGTTGTTTTATTTTTTCACTTTATGATGTATTGTAAGACTTATGAATGTATCTAGTGTTTCCAAGGCTACTAAACTAATTGGTCTTTCAAGACTTGATCTTTTGTGATCATGCCAATGTTATGTAATAATGCACTAACTCTGGGTAACTGGGGTCGGTGCGTTACAGTTGGTATCAGAGGAAGTTTAGTATAAACCGTGGAAGCTATATTTAGATAAACTCTGATTAGATCACATTACCCTAAGATAGACTTTGAGGATTAGTATTGAAGAACTTCCTAGAATTTTGGTAATGTAGAGATTTTGTGAGTTTTTAGAGCAATACAGCCCTGTCTGGATATGAGCAGGTAGAGGCGGCTCTGGAACAGATGTACCTAGGGGTAAAATACAAAAACACTACTTTGAGCTAGACTCGAACGGGAACTGGTGCAGGACAAAGGGCATTGCTGCACTCTTGGTTACGACACTCCTGGGAGATATGCTTAGGATAATTTTCATTTTCTTTAGAAACTATTATGAAGGGTTTATAAGTATATACTTCCTCAATTAAAACATTTTTATGATTATGGATTATATCCATAAACTGTTTAATCTACATTAGGTATTTTACAAGTTTGGAATTATTCATTGCAATTCATAAAATGACCTAGTGTATGCCATTGTATAGAAATGGCTCCTAGTATAAGGAATATAAACTCCAGCAATACGTATGATCCAAAGAGTAAGAATAATCATATATTTCACAGTATTAAGCCAACATTTAGAAGGGAAATTGTATCCCATGTATTCTCAATATATGAAGAAATAGTATCATGTGTTAAAAAGATAAGTAATGAATTCTATGAGTCTTATGGCTTTGAAGGGAAGCAAGAGAATAAACGGATGGAATAGAGAAAGATGGATACAACAAAGAGAGAAAAGAAGAATTTTCCTATATGTGATAACTATGGGATGAAATACCCTGGAACTTACCTGAAGGGAATTGGAGTTTGTTATAAGTGTGGAGAAAAAGGACACCACGTACGTGACTGCAAGGGTAAGAAAAAGGTTTCAAATGTACAATGCTTCATCTACAAGGAGTTGGGACACTATGCGAACCAAAGTAAAAATCATCAGAGTATGCCCCAAATGATGTTATTGGATAATAATCAAGTTATGATACTACCACAGATGAGGAGGAATGATTAGAGTTCTTATGTTGTTATTAAATAATTAGGTCATTTGAGTGTTGTATCAACGATGTACTGGTTATAATAATTATGGAGTATATAAGGATTGTACTGTATTATTATTTCATTAAGGACTTGAGATTGTGTGGAACCAAGAAAAGTGACTCAATAGCAGGTTAAATCTTTGGAAAATATATGGTTGAGAGAAATATAAACAATAATATGGTTCTGATATTGAGGTAGTGATATTGTAATAATACATGTTTGATTTAGATAAATTATATTGGATATTCTTGACTACCTTGAAACTGATTAATGATTTGTATATTCCATCATTGTTTGAGTTTACAAAATTTTTGGATAGAAGGAGTATATCTAATATTCTATAATGAATAAGGGAGCATGAATGTAATCAATAAGTTTTTATTGTAATTCAGGATGTTTCATTGTTTTAAAAGAATATATGATGAAGGTGTTCACATGTTATTACGTGGAAAAAAGGATCTTCATTGTGTTTAACATTCCTATAAATTTTGGACTGTGAGTTTTGAAAGAAGTATTTTGGATAAGTCTAGTTTGAGATTATTTTTGGATTTCCATAAAAAGGACAACCCAGAGGTCAGGCGGCAACCCGTCGCGTCCGACAAGGCTACGAGACTTGAACCCGCAACCCAAGGGCAACAAGGGTGTATCGCCTACCACTGACCCACATGATGTTCTGGATTTAATAATGTAGTTTTTTTAAAGGGTCTTGTAGATGAAATATATATTTTTTATAACCTTATACTAATAGGATAAATTGAATATTTTTTTTAGTTCTATTTTCATTTAGAGTGAAAGATGAGTTTGTGGTAGAAATTAGTTAAAGGATGAAACTCTACTTGTCAAGTATATATTTTTCTTCTCTTATTCTATAAAGAAATTAATTCTTAAACATTAGGTAAGAAATATTAATACTAAAAATGTGTTATCCTAATAACTTATGTTTGGTGGAACCAATGATATTTTAAATCATCATAGATTGATGGCTTTGAGGGCCTCAATTCTATAATTGTTTGTGACTGATTACCTCAATCACTCCCTATAAATATTTACATTTTTCCTCTAGTTATGTGTCTCTAATTTTCACCAATGTTCTATTAATTGAGATCATAATTTGGTGGTTACTTTTTCATTCCCCTTTCCTCTTATTAAGACTAAATTTTATTAACCCAATTTTCGATGTGGGTTTTCCCACAAAGGTATTTTCTATTTTCAAACTTTTATTTTCGAAAAACAATTTCAAATTGTGAGGACACAATTTATTAAAGGAGGGAATAATGTAACACCCCAATATTTCATAGTACTTTATTTCTTCAAAAAAAATCAATAACTTTCACTACATGCAACACCAAGTTTGAGCGCACCACAAGATTACAAAATTAGCCGTTCAAAAAGCGGTTATGAATATTATTAACTGAATATTAAACTATATATAATACTTATAATTTTATAATCCATATTATTAGTTTCTTAGACATAATGTAAGAACAAATTCATTTTTTCAGATAAAGGAAGTATTTATTTCAAAAAATGCACTTTTATTGCCTTTTAATGATGAACCCTTTTTAAATCCCATATTTGAAACTTTTATATATTATATTTGAAAAAATAAACCTCTTCTTTATAATCGGGACATAATAATTTAGTTTCAATAAAATTTTGGTGCTTTTCTGATAACTTTCATATTTGGGTGAATAGTGAAAAATACTATATTTTAACTGAAAACAACTTTTTTAATCAAAATAATTTATAGTGTTAAATTATAAATTTTAATGGTTTTAAAGTATAAATATATTATATTTTTACCATTTAATCCATCTCTGGTCATTGTGAGTAATTTTACTTTGAGATTGGACATAAACAAGTTTCACTCTTTTGATAGATATTGTTTCTTAAAAATACGCCTTTTGGTTTTGACAATGAGAATTAATTTTAAATTAATAAATGAAACATCTATGTTTTGATTTTGGTAAAATAGATTTCATTTTTAAATTTGGAATATCAAAATTATCTTATAGTAAATTTTTTGTATTTTTCTGAAAACATTCAGTTTTTTATGAATAGTGAAAAATACTAAATTTTAAATTAAAAAACCTTTTTTACTAAAAATAATTTATAGTGATAAACTATACTATTTAATGGTTTTAAAGTGTAATTATATTATATTTTTACCATTTAATACAATTTTGGTCATTGGATATAATTTCACATTTAAACTGAACATAAGCAAGTGTCAATCTTTTGATAGTTATTACTTCTTAAAAACACGCTTTTTGTTTTAACAATGGGAATTAATTTTAAATTAATTTATGTCACTCATGTGTTTTGAATATAGAAAAATTTATTCCATATTTAGATTCAGGAGGTCCAAATTGTGTAAATAGGTAACTTTTATTTTTAGAAATTTTGAATACTTCGGTAAATATTTTATTTACCATGGTTGAAGGGTAAATCCGGTAAATAAGGGTAAAAAAATAATATTATAATAATATTAAATTACCCTAAAACGTTTCCTAACCCTATTTTATGATAAATTTCCAACCGAGGTCATATTGGGGTCAATTTTGGGATTTCATGGAGCCACTTTTAAGTGATAATGACACTTTATATTAATTAAGTTAAAGTAAATACAAAAATGGCATAAGCATGTATCTTTTAGTAAAACAATTTTTACATAGGGTTATATATGTTATATATTAGACCATAAATATTAATTATAAAGATAAAAATATTTCCTAGATAATGGAATTTTATTTACAATTTTTATACTTTTTATAATTAAATTTATTTATGACACAATGATGATGTAGTGTTTTTCTTATTAATGAAAGAATCAAATAAATGGTATTATAAATGATAAAATAAATATTATTTAAATATTTTGATACCATCCACGAATTTTCTCGGTTACTATAGATTTTTAGTATTGATAAAATAAATTTATTTTGAATTAATAAAGTTGTTATGACTTTAACAAAAATCAATTATTAAATAGTGTCAAAATTGACATAAAAGAATTTTTAAAACAAATATTATATTATTAACTGATAAAATATTCCAAAAAATATAAGGTTAAGAAAAAGGACTTATATTATGATATTTATTTCATTAGTGAACCACTTGGGGTTCTCTTGTAAGTTTATAGTAAGTTTTTTACCCAAATAATATAAAAATGTAAAGAGACATGGTAAATCTCAAACTAATTAACTAAGAGTTAAACCTAAAAGATAAGGTTGATATTGTGACTCAAATCTGTCTAAAACCTATTGGTTGAGTGTATTTACACCCATACCCACCTTATCCTCGAAATAAATTAGTTTTGAGCCATTAGAAACCTAATATTAATTTATTATAAAATAATATTTTAGGTTTTTTCTAAGCTGCCCCTCACCCCACTTATAAAAGGGAACCCCACCCCTTCTCTCAAATTCATACCTTCAAAGCCTTTTGGATGAGCCAAACCCTGCCCGAATATCCCCTAAAATTACCTCAATTCATCTTAGAGGCCTTTTTTTAGTCATAAAGACAACCTAAGGAGCCCTTTTGATCAAATCAAAAGGAAAAACCCGAAAAAGAGGTAATAATTTCACCACCCTCTTTCAAGTTCCTTTCTTCTTCCACTTACTTTATCTTTGTTGTTTCCATTCTAAAATAATAACTCCAGTATCTTCTATATACTTTTATGTTATTATAAATATGTTACAACCATATTCATTATTCTATCCATCCTATTAATGACATGTCACTATATGTGTGTACGTATGGCTTACCGTCTCCACGTCGTGGTGTAATTATTATTCAATACATTATTATTTGGATGGGTATAATAATGATGTGTAATTGATTTAAATGATAAATATAACATTATAATGATTCCTTATATATGATATAACATCCAATTATATATTATTTTATTATCAAAATAATGATATTATCGCTTGTTCATACGTATGAATTACCATCTCCACGAAAGCGATGAGATTCATTCCCCATCGTATCCATTCAAGACTAATTTTCATTTGATGAATAAAAATAATGTTTAAAGACTTTATGTCATTTTGTATATGAATAATATCCAACCTATCCATAACAAACATGGCTTATGTAACAAAACATATAAAAGAAAATGAGTAAGTGAACACCCAAAACGACGATGATACTAAAATATTATTAACAAAGCAATATTAGAAGATCATATATGATGTCATATTAATGTATATGATTCTTTTATAATTTAATAACAATTATTTAACCATTATACAGGAGTTTAACCTACCCTCAACTAAGGAAAAGTACAAGGTAAGGGTTTATTTCACAATCACTTCATTATCCGAGGTTGTTTATACGTAATTATCTACTGGGACCTCTTTATCATCCACATCCATGTTTCTTAAAAATGTATTTCAAAACATTCTTACTATTTTATAGACTATGGGTTAAATTCATTTATACCCTTGTTTGAATTTTTATAAGATTTTTATAAAGTAATCTTTCTGTCATTTTCCAAATAAGGCCCTTTTTCACCTTTTCGAAAAAATTAAGGTAAGAATGTATTTTTTTAACTTATACGGCAGGTACGGCTATTTTCTGCCATTATAAAATTGTAGAAGCTTCCCTTACAAGCTTATAAGAATATTTTCAAAGTAAATGTTTTCTTTTATAATTATGTGACTTTTAACTGATTTCAAAAAAGAGATATTTATCTCAAGTAGTTTTGATTTCATCTATGTCAACATCATTTGATGGATTTTAAGTCAGTTTGAAGGTCATTTATTATGATACAAAACTTCCATATTGTATTGAAGGTTTTGTGATTTGTTTGACTATGTATGTGTTATTTCATAAAATTCATGGTTTATAGATAAAGTATTGACATTTCATATGCTAGTTTTAATATGAATGTTTATGTTATGTTTAAACCTTTTCATATGGGAATGAATTGGACTTAGTAAGTGATGGGTGGAGCCCAGTATAGCTCCTCGATGCATCGGTAGGTCTCATGAGACAAACTAGTGTCTTGGTACAAGGCCTTGACTCTGTGGTTATGATAGTCTATCATTATGCATTCCTTCATTATGAAAGTGGTTTTTGATATTGCATGTGATTATTTGACTAGTAGAATATCCATTTGAATAAGTAAATGGAATTATTTCATTTTATTTTTGCCATATTATTCTAAAGTTAAATCTTTAAAGGCTTTTGTTTTAGTTATACATTGTCTCAAATTTTTATGCTTATTTATGAAATTTTCCGCTATATTGTTATCCTTACTGAGCATCTGAGCTCACCACTATCTAAGTTTTATTTTTCCCAGGATGTGAAGAAGTATTTTATGACTGACCTGCAGGGATAGTCTGAGGGGATATGAGTGTGGACTATGGAGACTATGTTTTTCTAGTTTTTTACTTTATGATGTAATGTAAGACTTATGAATGTATCTAGTGTTTCCAAGGCTACAAAACTAATCGTTCTTTCGAGACTTGATCTTTTGTGATCAAGCCAATGTTATGTAATAATGCACCGACTCTGGGTAACGAGGGTCAGGGCATTACAGTCAACTCACATCCTTTGCATGCGTCCTTCACCCCCTTACTTCCCTGCCTCTCCCTTGATGCATCACGACCCTCTGTGCTCGCCCCAGCCACGTCACCCCTTGCCCCCCTCGATGCACCAGGCAACCACCTCCAGCCCCTCCGCCTTAGCCCTCTCCCAACAGCTAACACCCGACCACCTGCCCAACCATTCCATCCAACTAGGCCACCTTCTCTAGCCTTCCGCACTCCAGTAAGGCCGCCTTTTCTTTATGTCGGCCTCACTGCACCATCATACCCCCCTCTATATCCCTTTTGTTCTGACTATCAGCGCGTCGAACCCCCTTACTCCAGTTTGTGTTTTTTTATTCCATCTTTAGTGTTTTATTTTTTTTGGATAAATCCTAATGCTGTGAGTTGTGTTTTGTGTGTTTTTCTTGTTGTATAGGGCATAAAATTGGTCCATTGGGTGTTGTTCTTCTTTCCATGAAAGCATCATTGTGTCCTCACTTTCTTTGAGGTAGGCGAATCCGCTTTTTCTTTTCAAATTAAGTCCACTTAATACAATAGTGTTTTTAATTAAATTTTGACTTACTTCACACCTTCACAGTACACTTAGTTAACTTTAGTGTTTTCGAGCTAGTTGGTTTTGTTATAAATAGTTTTGAAGTACTTTATCTTGTTATGTTTACATATACTTATAAAAGATGTATTCACTAGATGTTAAATGTTGTTTTGATAATGTTTTAAGCATGAAACACACCTTCAATATACTCGTCAATAGGTTGTGATAGTGTTTTCGGTTTGAATGAATTGTTTATAAATTATTTGATCTATTTATTAAATTGTTTAAAAATTGTTTCACATATTTATAAATATTTTTTATAAATTGTTGGGTTAGTTTTAAATTTGTTTATAAATAATTTGTTATGTTTATTAACTTTTTTGTAGATTGTTTCATCTGTTTGTAAAATTTTTAATAAACTGTTTGACATTGACATTGAAAAAGTGGTTTTTGTGTGATATTTTGGGTAATGTTTTTTTCTATGTAAAGATAATGGTCTGATTGGAAACACTTGTGTTTTCAAAAAATTGATTTGATTGTTTAAGTATTTGATGGCCCGTTTGGAACCCTCAACTCAAATGATGATGTTTGTATAAACTTTTAGAAATGATTGTGTTTAAAATCTATGTACCTACTTGAAAAACATATTGTTTGTGTTAATTGTTTTGGAAAGGTTTTATGATTATAAGGAAATGGTTTTTTGGTCATAATTTAATGATTTTGGTTTCCTAAACAATGTATTCTCTAAAGCATATTCATTTGCCTTTGAAATGTGTTTTGACGTGAGTTTGAAAATGATAAAGGTTGGTTTGGTCGTTATGAAATGACTTGGTGTGCATTTTGGAACTTAAGGTCCCGTTTGGATTTGTTAACACAAAACAATGTTCGTGTTATATTTTGGTAATGTTATAGTTACATCAAGGTTAAGTCACGTTTTGCACTTTCATCTTTAGTGTAATGTTTGTGTTGATTCTCTAAAAGGAAGACTTTTTTATCACTATATACCCATGTAACAAATTTAATATTTTGTAAAAAGTATTAAATGGTTTTAATGGTTTCATGGAATGATGGTCCGGTTGGCACCTTTGATGATATGATGTATATATAATTTTTGGGAACCTCTATAGGGGTGATATCCCTTATGGGTTATCATATGGAGTGTTTGTGTCTGGGGTAGTCAAGTGTGGTAAGATGAGTCATGTGTGCAAGGGCCTCCGACTTACATAGCATTATTGTAACCACCATGGGTTTCTGGGCATATTTTATATGATCAAGTGATGGTTACTAATCAACTACGATTAGATGGGTTGGTACACCCAGGATTGGTTGTTAGGCCAGGCAGGCTTTCCCATTGGATTGGTCAGTTTTTGGGTGGCCAGTTGGTTATAGACTTAGGAGATTCACCATACACCGAAAGGTGGTTCCAAAACTAATTACGTCCAGGGTTTTTCTAGGGATGTTTAGGATCACCCATGGTCACATGATTATTTTAATTTCTTTTTTATTTTTTTTCATACTAGTTTATTTTCAGCAGGCACTATTTACCAGTTCTGCTTTAGCCCAACTTTGGGATATTTTTTTGTTTTGGGTTTTATTTATAAAATGAAAAACGATTTTTTAAATGTTATGTAGAGTGTGTTGGATCTTTAAAATTGGAAAAACTGGTTTCTTATTTTAAAATGTGAAAACCCTAATTTTATATTTATATTTCAAACTTGTGTTAGTGGATTGTATTGGGAAAGGAGATGTTGGATTCTATGGTTGATCTTGGAAACACTACCGAACATTTTTAATGCTCTCAAAAATTTTATCATTCCAGTTGCATGTTCACTTTGTTTAGGTTCTCGTGGTTGAGTTTCTTATTATTAGAGCAAGGTTGGCCTTTGGTTGGGTGGTGACCTAGAAGGTCACGTGGAGTTATGTTTGATTTTACTTTCTTTCCACTGCTAGTTTTATTTTTATTGTAAGTTTTTATTTATCTATTTATCTTTTGTCTATGGGAAAAATTGTTCTGAATTGTTAATTTTTAATTCAAGGCTCTGGTTTCCAGCCTGTGGGGATCGGGAATACCCCTTAGGCCATACTGTGGACTGATTCAGGGTTGACCCATGTTGGTTCGTTACATTATGACAATGGGAATGAGGTGATATTTTGAAGGAATTGATGAGTCCTTGGGGGAGAAAGGGAGGAATAATTATTATGAAGGGGTAGAATACAATAGGAAGTCTATTTTAAATTTTTAATGATCAAGACACTTATTAAATAAGAATAGAGATGTAAAATTAGTTATTGAATAAAAGACTTAGATATTTAAGAAAAACATAGATAATACTATCAAGTACAAAGATTTGAGTAATCTATCAAAGTTGAATCGGGAAATGCTAAACAATTATGACACATTTCATAAAGGAGTAATAGGGTACAAGAGCCACATGAGAATTGAGATCAAGATAAAGAATCCTCTTAAGTTGATACACTGGGATGTCTATAGAGATATGAGATTCAAGTCATCCAATAGAGAAAGCACCTTCATTACTTTTATTGATGATTTTACTCATATGACTTATGCTTATTTTATTTCAAGTAAATGAAAAGATATTGATATATTTAAACCTTTTTATAGGAGTATAGAGAACCAATCAGGATGTTATATAAAAATATGTTAGCCTAATGTTGGATCTAAATACAAGAATGATAATTTCAACACATATCTTGAGAATCATGGAATAAGTCCTAAATATAGTGCCCCGTACATGCACAAAAAAATGGATTAGCTGGGTAGAACAATAAAAGTTTAGTGCATAAGGGAATAACCTTATTATCAAATCATGGAACCTTTTGGAGCCAATCTATAATAGTGTCCACTTAAATCTTGAAATAGTGTTTAATTAGATTAAATTTTCCTATGAGATATGGGTTTTTGTTAATCTCAGAGTGAAGGTATTAAAAAAACCTTATTGAATCAATATAAAAGGAAATAAGTTGGGAAAGTTTGGTAAGAGATCTGATGGTAGTGTATTTCTTGGATATACACTCAGTGAAAGGAGTGTGGATCAAAAGGGGTTCTAAAGGATTATTCATTGTCCCTTTTATTTAATGGTTTCTAGATTAGATTTCATATTTTTTGTTACTCTTTTTTGATGATTACAAAGTAATAATATTTTGAAATAGTGAAACTAATATTACATTATATCAAAGGGTCTCTAGATCTTGGTTTAACGTATAACATAAGTAAATTATTTTAGCTTTATTGGTATTCTCATGTGGTTTGGGAAAGAAATATTTGTTATTAAAATTCTAATTATGGAGGTGAATTATTTATGAAAGGAATATATTCTACTTGAAACTCCAAGAAGAAAAAAATTACACATTGTGTACAAAGGAAGATGAATATATTATAGCATCTCAAGCCACAACCCATATAATGCAAGTTAAGTATCAACATGAATACATGAGAGTAAATGTTTCATACCCTTTGATGATTTTCAATGATAATAAAAGAGAAATAAACTTTTCAAATAATATGGTAAAATATTCATGGTTGAAGCATATTGGTATCAAGTACCACTTCATCATGGAAAAGGTAGAACATGGTTATATTTCATTGGAGTTTTTATTAACCAATAAAAAATTTAAAGCTATCTTTACAAATCCATTAATATAGGATGCCTTCTAAAACTTAGGAGTTTTGTTGGTAATGTATTCTCTAAAAAATTCCTTATAAGTTTTTCTATTTATCTTCTCTCTTTCATTCATTCTCAATTGTTAACAAAGCTGTAGAATTCAAAAAGAGATTTTTCTATAAATGGAATTATTTATTTTACATGTGATATTCAAGTGGAATTATTGAAATTTTATTAACTAAAGTTTTTAGAATAGATATTTTATTAATTATCATATTGCAAACAAATACAAAGGGAGATATTAGAGACCCTTGGTGATTAGGTAGCTGATGAGTGTTAGAGATTGATGAATTATTTCAATAAGTGAACTGATAAGGGTGATCTATGAGTTGATACCAATTAATACATGAACAATATTGAATTTATATTTCATCAACACTTGGAGTAATTTCACAATCATCATTCTATAATATGATTTTGGATTTGAATTTCCTTCACATAAGTGGCAGGTTATGAATTATTTATTAAGGCATTTCATTTATGAGTTATGAAGCTGATTACCTATATTATTTGTTGGAAACATATTTATGCATGATTTTTAGACCATTTATAGATGAATTGAATGAAAAATAATGAATAATTATTTAGGAAATGTTTCCCATTCCATGGTGACTATAAAAATATAAGTTTTAATATTCTTAAAATTTATTATAAGGTTTATATCTTTAATAGTAGTTTTAGTAGACATTTTTGTTTTGAAATATTGGTACCATGACTTATATAAATGAAAAATCCCCATCAGATAAGAAGTTATCATATGAATCTCTGGTAGTACAATATTGGGAGACCCAAAATGGGTGTTTCAAATATTGTTTTCAACCATGGAAATTCCCATTTTATAGGCTTGGTGATTCAATTTCAACTTAAGAGACTTGATGGGAGAGATAAGATGTCACCATGGGAAACCTATTTTTAAATGGACATTTCAAATACTATTATGAAATGATGAAATCCAGAGGTAACATAGATTTAAATAAATAGCTATATTGGCTTGAATTTTTAGGAGAGAGATGAGATGGCCTTATCAAAAATAATACTAGTCACAATGTAGTGAAAATAGGATTCAGATAGAGTTTTTGAGGAAACCCATGAGGAGTTAATTTGGTATGGTAATGGAAATTTTCAGTTAAAGTTATATCTAAAACAACTTGAGATAATGGGAAGATATGAAAAAGAGATGTTAGCTAACTTTGGATCTGGATAATGTCAATTCCAAAAAGGGCATGGTAGACATATGTATACCACGATGATTCTCTGTCTATAAATAATCGATGAGTGTCACATATAAAATTTTGTGTTATGAAAAAGATACAATTTTTTGTGATAATTGACCATCCATTTCATGAGTATTTTGGATGTAATTGAGGATAAGAACAAGGTTTTACATGTGATCCGAATTTCATAAGCACTTATGTTTGTGGGAATTAAAAAATAAAATGAATTATTGGAATTTTTTATTATTTAGTGTAATCAGAATTCATAGTCATATTTATACTCTATTCCTTCTTCTTATGGATACTAAAATAGAAATGTGTATAGTATGATCACAACCACTATTCACTATGTATTATCCACTTTATGAAAAGATTTGATGAACCTTGCATTTATTCCCTTGCGTCATGTGTATTATTTATCACTCTATCTACCAACATTTTATCATCACTAGTGTGGTCCAATTGCACTAAACAGTGATTAGAATAATGAATATAGAGAGTTCTGATTTTCTATAACCACTGATTAACCTCCCCCCCCCCCACCCCACCCCTATCAATGGTGGTATACTCACCTATCATCCTATCATTATGTTCTAAAATATCCCATCTATTTTTACTTCCCTTTCCTTTGTTATATCCTCAAATGTGATTTAAGATATTAATTTCATTATTGATTTTCATTTTACATATTTTAAGGATGATAGAGCATGTTTTTACATTTTAGTTATTTTTTATAGAATTATATTATTTATTTTATCTTAATTTCCTTATAGATGTTAATTTGTGGATGTATTTATTTTAAATAAATGTGGCTAATCATTGCTTTAGTTCATCCTTATTTTTTTGATTCTTTCCTTGATTCCATTTATGAAATATGTGTTATTATTTTTCATTTATTTTCTATCATCTTTTATATTTTAAGATTTAATATTTTCTTGGGATAACATTACTAATGTTATGAAGATATAGATATTTTAAAAAAAATTGTATTTTC
The DNA here is from genome assembly GCA_963277665.1 of Viscum album. Lineage (NCBI taxonomy): Eukaryota > Viridiplantae > Streptophyta > Magnoliopsida > Santalales > Viscaceae > Viscum > Viscum album. The sequence continues at coordinate 38,163,894 of OY728129.1, read as the reverse complement.
TTTCAGAGATTCTAGGATATTTTATCATTTTGAACCTTGAGTAAAAATGATAATTTTTATTATTCTATCAAATTAGAATTGTAATTTTTATCATTACATTAACTCTTAATGGGGTTTTTAAATGTGATGTAAATATCTTTTTTTAGGCCAATTATGTTTATACCACTAATGAATATCCAAGATAGAAAGAATAATTTTCATATAAAATCATCATTAACCCAAAACCAACCCTTAATAAAATTATAATCAAATTTGTAATTTATCATTGGTTATATAAGATGTATCACATCTTTTTTATAGTAATCATCAATATTATAAGCATTATTCTGGTATTATATGTCACAACCAAACTTCTAGGGCCCTCAAATGTGACATTGATTTGTGCATAAGACCCAAGTATCTAAATAGATAGTTTCATATTTGGTATAATTATTAAAATAAATTAAATATTATATCAAAATAAACATCATTTTTAAGGAAAAAATTGATTATTTACAAGGTTATATAATAAAAATGGGTTAATCATTAGTGAGGGTACTGATGTGGTTTCATCATGACATTTTTTATTCATGTGTAATATATCTTAAAAACCTTCTTTACTCAATAATCATTTTTTGGATATTTAAATGCACTAAAATTCCACTAATATGTTTGAGTTCATCCTTCCACTTCTCTTAAACCTCCCCCTCATTTATTTCAAAACACATATTCATATTTTATAATAAAATTTTGATCCTAAAAATTAATGAAATTCAAATATGTATTTTAACCCCATATAAAACCTTAAAATAAATTCTATAATTTTTTATATAAATCATCTTATTTAATTATTTATTATGATTCACAAAGCTTATATTTTAATTTATTTGTTTCAATTGAATTTGAGGTCACATAGGTAGGTTTGAAGAGTACATTAATTATATGGTTCTATTAGGTCTTTCATTTATCCTTGTATGGTAATTCATTTACTTTATTTGGAATAAATTATAGTGATTCTACATGAACCCATAGAATTGATTTATTACGGGACAATAATAACTTGTAACAAATTTCTCTATAAATGATGAAATAACTATTTATAAATTAATGGATATCAAAATATTATATAATATTCAAAAATAACGATTTCTATAAAATAATTTTAGAATAAATCAACTTGGAGCGTTACAAGTTATTGTTTGTTGATGAGGATATTCAAGGATCTTCCAAAATATTTTACAAATCTACTAAGATGGTTAAAGGTGTTTTTGAAGGATCTAAGATCAGCTATAGTAGTTTTTTATATATTACATAAATCATGTCTTGATTCCCTTGGTCACTCTATGAGTAGGATATGCTATAATAATTTTTTTAGAGGTTGGTAGCATAGGGAATTGTTAACATCATGAAATTCGGTGTCACACTCTAAAGGAAGGCTAAAAATTTATAGAAAATGGTAAATTTAAATGTATAAGGGTTACCATTATATTAAGTACATAGGTTAGAGTAGTGTACATAAAAAATTACTTTATCACAAAAGTGAAAGAAATATGTAAAAAAAAGTCACTTTTTGGGAAGGATGGTCATGCTATGTGTTGGTTTAAGCGGATTCCACAATCTTCATATTTGAATATGTCCACATCATGAGAGAAGATGAATTTATAGATATTATGATTGGAAAATTTTTTATTCTTATAATCCATGATACCATGTTGTGATAAGATTTTTTTTCATGGTGTTCTAGTCAATATTTAATACTAATATATTCACCATGACATGTTTTGTAGAGTGTGAGTTATGAATTTTAGAGATCACTAGTTATATGCTATGAAAGATGGTGTTATGGCATATAGGTTATCATGAAGGAAATAAAATGGTATTGATGCTTCATAATAAGTGAAGACCATGTCGTGATGATTAGTGATCACATTGTGAAGAAGTTGAGTCAGCAGATTTTCATATACAATAATATTATCTTTCATGTTGAAGATTAAAGAATTAAATTGTTGACTTTGGAATAATTTTAATGGGTTTTTTAAAAAAAATCTTAATTAGGGTAAATTGATGATAAGTCAAAGGGTAAACATGTATATTCTATCAAGGATAAAGATATTTTTTCTAGTCAAAAGTATATTAAGGATCATAGATCAATACACACATACAGAAAGAGAATATTGTTATCTTAGATATCTGATGTATAGTTATAGGAATAAAATAAGGGAGATCTAGGAGGTTTTCTCATAAGTGGTTCATGGAGTTCATCACATTGATGAAGGTTTGGTCAGTTGATAAACCATCGTTGTTGTAATCACATTTGTGGATCATTAGGATCCTTGTGATAAAACTTATAGGATATATGAACTTTATGAGTGAGTAAGAGTTGTGAGTTCTCTGTATTGTGAAGGTTGTAAACCTATAGGGTCAGTGTAACCACTAAAAATTATAAAAAACAACTGGTGTTCATAGTGATTTCAGTATATTATCACATCAATATTTTATGATCTTTGGATTATCCCAGTTTAGGTGAACTAATTAAATTTTTTGTGCCCCAATTTTCTTTCTTTATAACTTAGTCTCTTGTATAATGGAGAGATTTTTTCTACTAATGGTGGAAAAATATTATTGGTGAGGGTTGTTTTAAATGACTGACATACCCTGATTCCCCCCCCCCCCCACTATGGTATTTACCTTGACTAGGACAAATAAATAGTATCAATGGAGAATATTATCATTAGAGTGTTCTCTCATTAAATCAATGATAGTAATCAATAACCACAGGGGAATTCTAATCTTAAATGGTAACAAATTTTAATTATGGAATGAATGTATGAAACACTATTTTAGGTGGATATCTACATAGCTTCTATACATGGGACCTCAAAAATCATATAAGATGGAAAATTATCACACACAAAAAGACCATAAAGATATTGATATTAAAGATAAGGGAGTCAACACATTAGAAGGATCCTTATCTAATGAAATATACATGAAGGTGGTTTCATTTAAATCTTCACATTCCAGATTGGAAAAATCTATCAACATATATAAAGGTGTTTCCAAGGTCTGTAGAGCTAAATTATCGGTCATTTTGAATAGGTATGAGGATTTGATGATATACCTGAATGAGTTTGGTGATGTGTTATTTGAACAATCGAATATTATTATGAAAGATATGAATAGAATCAAATAAATCATTTACGATATAAAAAACTTAATTAGGATCCTAATAAGACTTCCACCATGTTCCAATGTGAAGGTCTCAGTGCTAAAAGACAAATAACTGAAGATGGTGATGTTGGAAAGTCTTTATAGCACTCCTGTTACATATAAGATGAGGAACAATAGTAATAATCCCTTGGAAAAGGAAAATTATCTGGAAGACTCTTTCAAGATATGAATAAAATTAATTTAGAAGATGATCATATGGATAAAGAAGTTGATGAGGTAATTTGTTTCCTTTCCTAAAATCTCAAAATGGGAAAACAAAATCCAAAGGCAAGCTTCCACTTGCCTAATTTCAAAGTAGAAAAGTTGGTTATCTTGTTTCAAGGTGCCTGAATAAACTCAAAGAGGATTATAAAGATGAAGTACCCATAAATAAATCAAATAAGGTTGTGAAAGGAAAGTTAAGTTCATAGTATAATTTCTTTAAAAAGAATAAATTTCTTTCACAGGATGATATTAACATGGAAAAATGGAAGTGGAAGGAATCGAGGAATTTTAGGACCTGAATGAGGAATTCATTGTAGATGTCATAGGAAACCTGCAATTGGAAGATAGTTATAAGGAAATCCCTAAGCTTTAGGTAATAGTATACATCAAGTTTGAACTAGAAGTTGATCTTGAAGAAATTAATGTTTGGAGGGATAAAATGAAGAAATAAAATGGAGTGGTATGTGATTCCAAATTATATTTACACTTGAAAGAAGAATAAAAATATGAGTTAAAGGCTGAAATTGAATGACTCGAATCTGTAAATCCTAAAAAAACAAATAAGGAGATTGATATATAGACCAAAATTGAATATTAAGTCCATATTATCAAGGGTTTTACCAATTATGTGAATTATTATGTTAAAATTATTGAAGATCATGAAGGTGAAGTCATGTATATTTGATGGATTCTCGATAATGAAAAGAGACTACTAACTCCAGGTATGACATTGGGGAGTTAGAGTGTGCAGGTTTTTGAATTAGTTAAGAAGGGACATGGGTATTCAAAGGAAAAGTTAGATAATTTCCTATAAGTGAAGCATTCTCAAAATAAAGTCAAATCAATTTAGGGGCTTGATTATAAGAGAAAAATAGCAATGGTGGTTAACATGAAACCATAATCACTTATTCCCTACAAGTAGGATGATTTAGGTGACTTGCTAAATAACCAAAATTCCACAAGTGGAGTTTTTAGGGCATGAAATAATAAAATATAAATCAAGTGTTATTATTTTGAAAATATAGGACATACATAGTTTGTGTGTTCCATAGTAAAAAATGAATTTTAAGTTATAAGAAAAATAAAAGAAAGAAAATAAAAAATTTCTACACTCAGTATGTTTTTAAAAAATATTAATTTTTGTGTGAAGGTTAGGGATATAGATCCACGAATTTATCATCAAGAGTATGAAGAGATTTACCAAAGGATATCTGGAAGATAATATTTTTTTACCAAAAAGCGTCATTATTAAAGCTAAAAAATCATAATCAAATCAACATCCCTATAAAATGGGGATGATCCAAGGGAGTTGATGGTGGAAAAATCTCATTCCCCACCAAAGGAAGAGAATAAGAAAACATTGATCATGAATGAAAATGATGAGAAGTAAAATTTTAAAGAATTTTCTTTTAAATAAAGAGATCAAACTAGAGTGTGGGTTATTGAGAGTATATTAACTTCTCATATAATAGGAAACAATAATATTTTCATTAGGATAAAGTAAGATAAATTTGTTGTTCACTTTGGAAATGATGAAGGTCTTAAGATTATGGGCTCTATAAAATCCAAAATCAAAGGCAAAGACCAAAGTTGCTTGGATGTTTTGGTATTTGAAGGTCATGATCCCAAATTTCTAATAATAATTCAATTAAGTGACTTAGAGCATGCAATCAATTTCAAAAATAATTTTTCCATTATCAAAGTATGAGATGGTGTAATTGTGATGCAAGGAAATCACATAGAGGGGAATATTTATCTCATGAGTGGAGAAGAGGACATGTGTTAACTAACCAAGGAAGAAGAAAATAATTATAGCACAAAAGGCTTGTCAACTTGATCCAAACATCCTTGAAATATTTAGTGAACAATGAAGTAGATCGTGATATACCTAAACTCTTATATGATCACACTCACAAGTGTGATGCTTTTCAAAAGGGGGGAATCATTTAGAATATGTACAGGATGAAGGAAAATATGGTCAATGAGATTAATTGAGTTTGTTTACATTTATTTGTGTGGAATAATACCACCCCAAATACATATATATACTAAGTTACTTTATCATATTCATCAATAATTATAGAGGAATGGCATCACGGATGGTGATCTCTCGCAAATCTAAAGCATTCAAGCACATTACAAGTTATTAGATATTTTTCAGGGAATATTCAAGGAATGAAAATTAAAAAAATTATGGATTAATAATGTAATGTAATTCATTAAAAATAATGTATAAGAATATCTAAAGAATCATGGGATAAGGCGCCATGTTTTAGCAGTGTGGAATCCTCATTGGAATGATATCATTGATAGGAGAGTCTAGATCATCAACAATATGGCCCAAATAATACTCATTGGGAAATATATACTAGATATGTAATATAAAGAATTATTAATTACATAAATCTATATCTCCAATAGGGCATTGTGATTTCTGAGTGAATAAAAGGTGCCATATGAGTTATGGTATGGGAAAATCTAACATTAAAACATTTTCAAATTTTTAGAAGTAAGTGCTTTATTCTCTATAAGTAGGAGAGCCTTAAGTTAATATATTATGAAGATAAAGTTATTTTTTCATGGATAATCATCCAAAAGAAAGAAATACAAATGATATAATAAAAGGATTAGGAAAATCATGGAAAATCAAGACGTCGTTGTAGTGGAAAATGAGCATATTTTTCAATCTATTGAGAAGTTTTTATAGTAAAATAGTGATGAAATAACAGAGGTAAGTGATACTTAAGTGATAATCCTAGGGGGATAAAATAGGGATGAATAATATTTAAACAAATAATCTGATGATGTGGAAATATAAATATGTGTATTAATTTAAAATAAGGAAAGTAACTGGGAAATCAATGTAGAAAATATGATTAGTGATTCAAGAGCTCTGGTGAAAACATGATGGATGACGACTCTATAATAATGATTTCTCTTATATGAAATAGATCTTAATTTATTCTATAAAGATGTGAAATATGATAATTGGGTCAAATTGATGCCTAATGAGATTGTTTAAATTGAGTATAATCAAACATGGAAATTTTTTTAGAGGATGGAAGACAAAAATATCATCCAGACCAAGTGTGTGTTCCAAAAAACGCTCAATGAAGATGACAAAATTAATTCAAAACAATTCGTGTCTTTTTTAAAAGGTATATTCCTAGATTTAAGGTATTGATGTTGATGAAAAATTTCCCATGTATCCTAATCAGAAACTATATGTGTATTCTTGGTTGTGGTTGTGTAAAAAAATTCAAGGTGTTCTAAATAGATGTAAAATAAAAATTAATTAATTTATTCCTTGAGAAATAAGTGTAAATTCAGAAAATCAATGGTTTTATTATAGATTAATATGAGAGAAAAAGTATGTTAGATGAAGACTTTTTTATAGAATAAAGCAAGCACTAAGGTATTATAGGCTTCATCAACACTTGAAAAAACATGGATTTTAGTGAAGTAGAGTGGATAAAAATATCTACATAAATAATGATAATGGTCAATGGATGTTTGTTATTATTTATATTGATGAAAAAATTGAGGATTTTATGAATAAAAACTCAAGATATTTTAAAATTTTATGAGGTGTGAGTTCGGGATTCCTTTGATTGGTGAGTTGATGTTTTCCCTTAGTTTACAGGTGACTCATGGAAAGCATGGAAAATTTATTTCTCAATAAAAATATTCCAAATATATACTCAAGTAGTTTGAAGTGTAGGATTCCAAGGGGAAGAAATCACTAGTGGCTACCCAAATGAAGATGTTAAGAGTTGATGGGGGAAAAACAATGATTTAATAAAATATAGGTATATAATTGAAAACCTATTGTTCCTAATATTGACACAAATTTTCATTGTGTTCTCCACTTATTATGATGCATGGTACCAAATTTTTCCCAAAAAGATACACTTTCTTACAGTAAAGAGGATTCTTAATTTTATCAATATCACAGTGTATTTTAGACTATTTTATCATGAAACATAAGATAAGGAGTTGTTGGAATATGCAGATGTAGATTGAGATTATTTAGTATATTATATCAAGTCAACAATAGTAAGTTCATTCTTTCTTGTAAGTCTATGAATTTCATGAATAAGTAATAAATAAAAGACTATATTTCACTAAGGATTGTAGAATCTAATCATATTTATACTACTCAATATTGTACTCAGTTACTATGGATGAAACAAAAAACTTTAGGATATTGGATTTGATGTGAAATATCCATTGAGATAAACTTTGATAAGTCAAGTTTTTTCAATCTTAGAAAAAATCATATCCATAGTGGAGTTGGAATATATGTCAATAAAGAATTAGTTTGTGAACATCATGAAAAATGAGCTACCAAAATATGATTTTGAGAGGCATCATTTGGCTATTAGAGTCCACTCATCTCCCTCCAACTATATGGTTAGTATAAGGAACCCATAATCCCCTATGAAATTTTCTATTTATAGTAAGGTATGGAGATTCTATTGAATTAAATGTTTGTATTTTTGAACCTCTCTTATAAACATTCAGAGGAATTCTCTTTAGGTTTGATGTCAAAGGGGGAGATGTTATCTATGTTACTTGGGAGAATTTTTCCATGAATTGATATAAATATGGTTGGGATTTTTATTTTTTATTGGAAGGGGGAACTATACTATATTGGAATCTTTTAAAATAGAGAGAGTAATTGAATGTTTATTCAAGGGGAGAATCTTAGTTTATACGTGTTGATGATAATTAAGATCAAGGATGATTTTTCATGAGAAAAATTTCATTTAACTTTCATTTATCACAATGATTTTGATTCATATGGGTGGATATTTGATTGTTAAGGAATCACTGATGCACTATTATAAGGTTAGAGGTCTCATAATATATTGTTTACTATTTAAAAGAATATTTTTTGAATCAATTTTAAAGAAGTTTCTAATAAACCCAAAGTTTGGACTTGTTAAAAAAAACCTTTGTTAAATTTTTGGGTTATATTTTTGGAAAAGGTTTTTTAAGGAACTTACAAAGTGGAATTAAAAGTTATAAATAACGATTACTGATTTTTTGAAGGATATGGGAATAGTTATAGTAGTACTTTTTGTATCAGAAACATCAGTCCATGAAACCCTTAGTCATTTAATAATAAGGATATTCCAAAATAATATGTTATATTGGTTGGTATCATGGGAAGCAGTTCACAATATTAAATTCAATTCCACATTATAAGGGAATAATGATGATTTTAAGAAAATAGTAGAGTCCTATATATAAGGGTTACCCTTATATTGATTAATGGTATCAGGGTAGTATACATAAGAAATTTTACTTTATAATAGAATTTAAAAGCAATATGTAAGAAGAATTTATGTCATGGGAAGGTTGGACACACTGTGAAGACATTTAGGTGGATTTTAGTGGCTCTTATTATTTGAATATTTCCACACTATGAGAGAAGATAACTTCGTGGATATTCAATATTAAAAATATAGTATTCTTGGATTCTGTTAGACTATGATATGATAATAAGTGTTGTGAGAAGTTTTTTACTCAAAGTTGGATCCTCATATTTTTACAATGACATGTTTTTTAGAGTGCGAGCCATGAATTTGATTGGTTGTTGGTTATATGCCCTAGGGGATACTTTCTTATTATTGAGGTTCTCGTAAAGGTAGAAGCATGGGTTTGAGGTTTCAGAAGAAGTGAGGATCATTTTATGATGGTCATTGTTCAATCCATAAGGAATTCGAGTCAACATACTTCCATATTCAAAGATATTATCTTTTAGGAGGGAGATTGGGGAATTGAATGGGTGAATTTGAATTTATTTTGATAGATATTTTCAGATGAATTTTCCCTTCTTAATGAGGGTCGAGTGATGATCAATCAAAATAGAAATTTTGAGATTTTCTCAATATCATAGATATATATTTATCTTAAAAATTAGAATAACGATCATGGATCAACATACATATAGAGAAAGGGAGAAAAGGAATTCAATATTAATACTAGAAAGTTTGGGGGAAGAAAATAAGTGAGATTTAGGATACAATCTTTCTAGAGTTCCACATAGTTTGTCACATTGGTGATGGTGGTGTTGATTAATAAACTATTTTTTGTGTAATATCATTCTTGGATCATGGGTATCATGATGAGTACATTTAGAAGAGTAGTGAGCTTTCTAAGTGATTGAGAGGAGTGATTTATTTTTATTCTGAAGGTTGTAAACATGGAGGATCAGTTTGGTCACTCTAAATTTTAAGAAAAAAGTAGTGATCATATTAATTCGATTACATCAACATATCTTAGTGGTATACCCCTTAGATTATCCCAATTAGGGTCAAGAAATTAAATTTCTTATGTCCCTATTTGTAAGATTTTTTATTTAATATCTGGTGTGAGGGGTATAGGTGTTTCTACTCATGGTGGAACAAATTTTTGGTGAGGATTGTTTTAAGTGATCAACATACCTGGATTCACCCCTACCTCTCTTAAAGTATTCACTTTTATTTTCACCAATAAATAATAATTCCAATAATGTAATATTTTTTAATAATCCCCAAAAAATAATAATTCCTCCTATATAATAATTTCTATAATAATACATAGTAGTAACTATTCCATTGATATTATAACTTTTCTATAAATGACTAATATTAATTATTTTTTAAAAATAATAATTTTTTAATAATACAAACTTTCCAAAAATATTTAGACTTAACAGAATATTATTTATATTTATATAAAAAAAATCATTGATTATAAGTTTTATAAAATATTTTTTCATGATATCAATTCATTAATTTTAATAACTATTATTTTCTTTCAAATATCCTATAATAATGACATAAAAATTCATATTGTTTAGTAATATTAATTTATTATAAAATATTTAGTAATAATATAATAAAAACTCAACCAATTTAATGAAAAAAAATCATTACCAATAACATAGGTTATATGATAAATGATCCAATGAAAATTATGGAATATAAAAATAATAATTTCTTTCACATGAATAATAGATTAATAGTGACAACTATAATTATCTTATGATAATAGATTAATAAATCATAAAGTAAAATTGTATATATACAAATAGATAACACATAAATCATAAAATAATATTTATTCTAATAAGATATTATGAAGTAATAGAACAATAATTCCTTTGGTGTAATAAATTCTTCAGTGATAATAACTCTTAAAAAATTCTTAAAATAATCTAATGATATCTTTTATGTTTCAATAATAATCGTTTCTCATAAAAATATCCAAAGTATGACATATATTTTATTAATGGACTCTGATAACCAATAAAATAGATACCATTAAACTTCATCTGGATATATAGGTTATTTTTAAAAAAAAAATATAAGCAATTTAACTCATCCTGATGTGATACTGTAGCTAATACATAACCATTTGGCACCTAATTTTCCATTATAATAATTTCTCATTATCCTTCCATAAGAGATTGAAATCGTCCACATCCTCACCACCTTCAGATATTTTAGTTCTTTAAAAGAATCATTGGGAACTTAACCTAAAAACACATGGATCACACATATAAATATCATAGCATCAATTGATGAGAGACGATATCCCAACACTTTTCATTCCTCTTAAGTATTTGTCCAAAATGATATGAATGCCTTAAAATATTCTTAAAACAAACTTGTTTCAATTAATTACATAATAATAAAATTAAAATAAAATATAACCATAATAATTCATCACATACATAAGTCATAAGTCGCCTTTAACATGTCACAATGATTTATTACCTATAAAATAATTTACATATACAAGTAGCATACCATTATAGTAATATGGTTGAAAATTCAAAACATAATTTCATAACTAGAAACATGTTATGATATCAAAACATAGTCACCAGAGTCATTACAAAATCAAGAGACCACAACAACATAATATGATGTATTTATTACCACAAGAAAACTCCCAAAAATTAAAATATATATATATATATAGTATAAAAGTTTCCTAATAAAAATCAATAGGGTTGATAGAGCTATGATGTGGTTTCAAACTAAACCTCGCAAAAATTTAGAATTTACATAACTCATCTTAGCAGTAACTAATAAGTAATAGTAATGTGGAAGTAAGAGATTTAATCAACATGAAATATATTGGGAATCCTAGACACTGTCTCATTATAAATATTATATCCATTAAATAAAAATAAAAATCCAATTATTAGTACCCTAAAAAACTAAAAATCTATTTAAAATCTTAATAAAATCTAACATTTGATGTCCTATAAGATACATGAAATATCATTCACTTTTAAATTCATTGAAAATTATAATTGAAATATTATAAAAGTAATTACATTTTCATTATCAGATTAAAAAAATATTACATTAGTCATTCATATTATTTTGATTGATATAATTAATTTAATTCAAATGGAATTAAAGTCAAACATTAAATGAAAAATATTAACAAAAACAGATATATTGATTTTATTCACTATATCATGTTTTATTCCATATATTATTAGAAAAAATAATAATGTCATTATTTGAAATAAGATAAATCAAGTGTTCTCAAAATGAAACTATTAATTAAATTTTATTATAAAATTGAATTTGATTAAATGATTTATATATGCATCTTTTTTGAAAGGACTCATATTTCTAAAACCCTTTGTGTTTTCTTGAAGCTTATAGGTGATGAGGGAGTTCTCAGAGACTTTTACCCTTGTTAAATTTTAAGTTTATTTATGTTGTCACATTACTAACTGTACAGTAGTTAGTTTCTTGGTGTGGTCTATTAATTTAGAATATAGCCTAAGTTTTCTATTTCTGCCTCTTGATTTTTTTCTTTTAGTCTCTTTTTTGGTTATTGTGATCGCTTGGTTGTTCATGCAGTTAATCCTTCCTTTGGTTGTGAGGTCAATCATTTGGTCATGTGGTCGATTTGTGGTCATTCAGTCAATCTGTTGTCATTCAGTTGATCCAATGGTCATTCATTCAATAAATAGTCATGTGTTCTATCCTTTTCATTTTGTGATCGATTCTTTTTTTACTTCATGTAGTTGATCCCTTGAATATGTTGTCAATCTATAAAATCCAGTTGATATGTGAAGTTTCTTGTTTTGTTTATATGGTCAATCCTTTCAATAAATTAATCCCACATGGTCGATGTTTTTTTCGTGTGGTCTCTTTACATAGTTGACCCCGTCATCAGTCATCCCAATAAGTATAAAATTCCTAATTTTTTTATAATGGATTAAAATACCCTTTTAATGAAAATAACAAAATAAAAGGTAATTATTGCTTAAATTTAGGGTTTTAAAAACTAAATCAATAATTATGATTTATATCTTTGAATTACTTAATAATGTGATCTTTAAATGAGTTGTGTGGGGGGAATTGAATCTAAATCGAATTAATAATGAATTAAAATAAAATATTGTTTTCAATTTTGGAATCCTAATAGGATTTTATCTTAAAATTGTAAAATGATATTTTTATCTTTATTCAATTTTATTACTTTATCTTTAGTCTAGATGATCCAAAAACATTACTCTTGGAGTCTAAAACCCTTCTATAATCATTCAAGTTCTACCTATGAGATTCTAGAATGTTCACATCACTTTACTTCCTCATTTTTTGGTTTAATGAAATCATAAAAGATTTTTATGAGTTATGGGATCTTTGAACTCACTTTTGCTTTTTGTGAAAATTTTGATTTAATAATGCTTTAGTTTCTTTGGGAAAATATATATGATTAACTTTAAAAAGGATAATAATTTTCAAATTCAATGAATGATTATTGAATGATCTATAAATTGTTAAAATGAGAAATAGGGTAAAAAAACATATGTTATAGAAGGATCGTAATATATATTCTTATTAATATTTCAAGAATTGAAATGGGATATATATCACATGATTTTATTGATGAATATTAATTCATAATCTATGAATTACTGAAGAAAAGGGAAAAAAGACAATATTATGTTTTTTAGATAATGTTGATAATCTTAAAATAACATATAATAGGGTATGTTTAATATCTCTATTATTAATTCCAAATGAAAAAATATAGAGACAACATTAAATGTTGTTATTGTTGAAATTACCATATGTCATAGATAATTAATCTTTCATGATTTTGAGATTTAAAAAAGGTTGGAAAACTATGTTCACGTGAATTTTATTGTATTTTAAATGTTTCTTAATGATTTACTAGATAGTGTTATATATTTTATTATTTGGGTTGTTGTTTTTATATAGCATGACATATATGTTGGTAAAATGGTTGACAACTCTCTTATCAAGAAAAAAGTGTGTGATTTATTTTCAAAATTGTGTTCAATTTTATATTCGGAAACTCCATATTTATCTCTTCATGAGTTTAGGTAATAATCCCTATGAATTTTATTTTTTGAGGAGTATATCAATAGATAATCGATGGTTATAAAAAGATGAATACTTTAGGTGATTAATGGAAGAAGATTACTATTTAATTACTGATCTTCTTTGAGATTATGTTAACATGGAAATAATACTTGGAGCATGTTTAAGTTGATTTCTAGTTATTTTTACCTAAATACTATAGTTTTCTTTGGGGAAAAAACTTGTGTATAATAAACATGTTAATTCAATATGGTAATGAAAAACGTTTTTAGCTTAAGATAAATTGTTTGGGGATAGTAGTCTTTGTTGCGGGAAGCTTAGATGACTTGATTCATTATCCTTAGTTGTCTTTGTTTTATAAATAGAATGTAGTTAACATGTATGTTTGTTCTAGGATGATTAAATAATTGTTTTGACTTGATGTGATTGATTTAATACTTTATATGGTTGGGATTATTTATTGAGCAATGGGTTGGAGGTTGGGGATGTTGTGATTGTAGAAGTTAGTTATGGAGGAACAGATTATGTCATGCATAGTGGTTTAAGAATGGCACTGAGGAAGTCAAGAAAATTTTATAGTGGGGATTTCCTATCAATATATATTCTTGTTTAATGTTTTACATATTCGGTTGTCTATTTATTACCTATTTAGTTTCCAACTATTTGACATGGTTTTACTCTATGCACAGAAATTGAATCTTGATGTGGTATCATAGGATTAATCCTAGAGTACCCAGATAATAATGAAATGATAAATGTCTTAATAAATAAATAAGGATGATTTAATGTAATCTCATATTAATATGACATACTTGAGAATATATGTAAGAAAAATTTTGTGTCTAAAGGCACTTAGCTAGGAAAATTAAGGTATTAATCTTATAAATAAAATAGGAATAATATTAATTAAGGTTGATTAATTAATTAATATGGAAATTTTATGCTTTTATTCATGTTGATATATATACCTTAGCGGTGGAATACAATTGTCTTGTGTGATGATGGATGTCAATGAGCCTATGGATAGGTAGTTTCCCTTAGTGTTTTTGTGTGTGATATATTTTAAATTTTTTGTTTTCATATGCTTCACCACCCCTGTTGGTAGGGAAATCAACATCATGTTTTAGGGTTGTTTTACCCAACATCCTGGATAGTGAGGGAATGAATGGATGAATCACCCCCCCCCCACACACACACACTATCTCTTTGGCTATAGTTTATTTGTAGGCATATCCTGATCTGTAATGGCTCACAGTATAGGGTGTATTATTACCTGTTCTATGATGTATCCTCATTTTAATATATATTTATTTGGGTTTTATAACAACCTGAGGTATAGAACATACTTACATATGGTCATGGTGGTTATTTATTCTTATGGGTGTTTGTTCATGGGAAGTGATGGTTTGAGTTAGAATAAATTTACATAGGTTGTAGTTGCATCTAAAAAACACTTGGTTAATACTAGGGATGATGATTATGAGGTGTAAAGTTATATAGTATTTAGAATGGTTGTGATATGATTTCATGAGGTGTCAGATGACTTATGGAAGGGATCAGAATAGGAAATGAGTTAAGGAGTGAAAGTAACAAACCAATGGGGAAGTGGGAGTTGGGTACCTTAATTTATATATATGATTTTGATATAGAATGGTTTTCTATTGTTTATTACATAGTGAAAAATCCATGTTATGAAAAATAGTTATACATGATTCGGTGATGAGTTAGATTCCTGTATTTATTCGCTGGTATTTAATAAGATTCTTACGCATTTTTCATGAGAGGTTTTGGGGAGGACCCTTCTAAGTATACATATTATTCTTACCCAATGCATATATAAACTATTTTTTAGGTCCAAGTGAGTTGGTTGGTGATCAGACTGGTTGATACTAGCTTGAGCAGTTATTTAAGAGTTTTTGAAGCATAGTATTTGATTCCAAGGATTTACTTTTGGAATTTTTTATTTGTTCCAATTTCTGTATGGCATTACATGTATTGTGATTGTTTCTTTATTAGTACATGGTGTTAGTTGGTTGTTTTTTTTCTTATCTTTTGACCCTTGACCTTTATATGATGACAATTACTCTCATGTGTCTGATTGATGTGCCCCCAGTTCTAGTCACCAATTCATGGCCAATTAGAGGTTGGTTTCAAGGGGTTATTATCTTGCTTTCTTTATTTCCAGCCTAGGAGATGTAACTTTAAAGGGAGGGGGAATTAAAGAGTGGTATAAATATGATTATTGGAATATTGGATTGATTTTTGAGTTAATAACTAGTGAGGATTCATGTATTGTTAGGTAAATATAATGATTCATGATTAGTACATGTTGTAAATATAGGAGACAATCTAGGAAATGTAATTTTATGTCCCTATATGATTTGATGCTAGTACATCCAATTTTTCTAAATATCATAAGCAAATTTATGATTCTTATATCATAGAGATATAAGTAAGGATCATACATCATAATTATCTATGGATGTGCCTAAATTATATAGATAATGGAAATAAGTTAAAATTAATTAATTAATTAACATTAAAAGATCTTTTGAACCAGTTTTATGAGTTACTAAGATTTTTTAATTTGTAGATATGGAACCAGTTTGATGTCCACATCAAGTTAATTCTAAATAAATTTAGTAGTATATTCCAAAAGTTTGTTGCATGGTAGAGATTGATGGAAATGAAACATAGAGGTAGACACTCTAGGGTTTCATGTCAAGGGTCTACAAAAGTATGAGGAGATAGTTTTAGATTAAGAGATATAGAATTGGCTGGAGGGGGTGGAGATATGATTCAGTTCAATTCATGCTCAGAATGAACACTATTTTTCTTTAGTTTTGATAATGATTTGTGATTCAAATCTACATTAGTGGATTTTTTTCTTCATGGAAGGTAATGAATCGATTGTTGTGTGGGATAAATTATAATTTTAGTTTCAAGATGATTTTTTTATCTTTGAACTATAATGTGACTAGTCAGTATGAGATTCTCACCCTTGGTAAGGGTAGTTTTAGTGTGTGGGAGTTCAGTATATGGTATAATAATCCTCTACAGTATCTTGCAGGCCTTCTACCAGATGATGAGTCTAGGGTGATACGTTTCCATGAGGCTTTTCTCATAGATATCCAACAATGTGTTACCTCATTTTTGTTGAAGTAACATCTTAGGGTACTTGAGAATGTGGGGATCATTGAGAGGATATTGGATAATATTATATTGTCATGGGATGGGATTCATCCAGATTTTCCATGAAGATGATTTGTGACTGGGAGTTCTAATTTTTTGGTTAAAAGAATAAGTTTCAATCTATAGATAGTAGATTTCATCCATATTCAACTCGTTTCATTGGGTCTAGTAGTTATCAAACCCCTACCAATGGGTCAAGTGTGTTTTTGTTTTATTGTAGATGTCATGGCCATCATAAGAGAGAGTGGTGGACCTTTTTCATTAGTCTCCATGTGGATAGTTTACCTTTTAAGCTCAACCACTGTGGTAGTGTCATCCAAGGTAGCAATAGAAGAGTGATCCAGTTTATGATCAGAAGAGAAAGAATAGGGTGGGAAGATTATAGTCCTATGATATACCTTAACATTAGGGATAGTGAGTAGAGATTCATGGAGGTGGTAACCATCATGTCAATAGAGGTTGTATAACTAGATGTGGTTTGATTCATGCTTTATATTTGTTAGTGCCATATGATTTGGACATCGTGTGAGGTGTTATTTTCTAATTTTTCTACGTGTGTTTATTCCTTATTTAATTCAAGATCTACACATTCTTTTATTTCACCCTCTCTTATCCATACTTTGGGACTTGAGTTGGGGCAACTTCCAATGCCCTTGGCATTGAATACAGTATTTGGAGGTTGAGCTATCCTATTTTCTGTGAGTAGATATTGTGAGATTGTTTTGGGGTAGAACCACTCTTGGGGAGAATTCCAATGTTTATTAATACATCCATTTGACATCATCCTATACATATATTGGAAGTATTTAGTACAGCATATCATGGATTCCTTCAGTTTATGTGTCATATTCTATAATGTTGGTGGAAACCAAGTGATGTTTTTTGGTGAGTGAGACCCTTGGATGGTTCAATGATGTGTTGAGTCTCTGTATTCTTTGATGGTTGGGATGATGTTGAGTTCTATGTAGGATTAGATGATGGTTTTTCCTACGGTGGTAGAAGTGTACCCCAATGTATTTCTTGAATAGGTTGGGACATTACCCACTTGATAAGAGATCGAGTTTGGGGAAGATTTATAGTTAGGTTTTTCATTGATATTGATGACTTCGTATCAAATAGACCCTTCTTAGATGTGGTAGATGTAGTTTTATATTGATGTTCTTCTTTATATAGATTCATTTTACCATGTGTGACACCTTAGAGAGCTCTAGTTCGGTTTGAAAAGAATGAATATAGAATTATGTGGTTATGTGTCAATTATAGAAGTTTGAATCAGGTGATGGGGAATAATTTTTATCTCATTCCATGGATTAATCATTTATTTAATCAATTGAAGTGATTTAGTTGGTTCTAAAATATAAATTTGTTGCCTGGATATCATTATATGAGAGTAAATGATGATTATATACTGAATAATGATTATAGATGTTGTTATGGACATTATGAGATCATTGTGATGTGTTTAGAGTTACTCGTTCCCTTTATGTGTTCATGGGATTAATGAATTTAGTGTATTGTGAGTTTCTAGAATGGTTATTGGTGGTTTTTATTGATAAAATACTTATGTTTTTAGCATCTAGGGTAGATCATACAAAGCATTTGTGAGTCATGTTGGGAGTTCTTTATTTTCATCAATAATTTAGGATGCTATTTAAGTGTGAGATATAGGCTCAGGATGTCTGTTTCTTCGGTAATTTCATGTATCATTATGGAGTGGTTGTATATCCTTTGAATATTGAGGTGGTGGATTCTTGGGTAGCCCCTAAAAATGTTGTATAGTTATAGAGATTTCTTAGTCTCTCCAGTTATTATAGGAGGTTCATTCTTCAATTCTCCCAGATTACAAATCCTATGACAACATTCACTAGAAATAATATGGAATTCATGTGGAATAAATAGTTTCAAGATGATTTGAGGTATTTTAATAATAATTTTTTCAGTACTTTAGTTTTGGGTCTTCCAGAGTATGGCATTGTATTTGAGGTTTATCACAATGATTCGCATCTTGGATTGGGTTGTGTGTTTATGTAGTATAAGTATGTTATCTCTTATAGTTATCATTAGTTATTACCTCATAAATATCACTTTGAACCCCATGATATTAACATTTTTACGATTGTGTTTTCTAGAAATTTTTTATGGAATTATCCCATCAGTGGGTATTTTGTGATCTTCATGGATCACAAGAGTCTCATGTATATATTATTTCAGAATGAATTAAATTTATGATAGCTATAATAGATGGAGTTCCTATAGATATTTCGTTTACACCTATTAAAGGGAATTTTTTGGTAGATGTCTTGAGTTTGAGGTCGCATGGTGGTGTTATGCTTGAGTCTAGAGACTCTTTGAGAGAGATGTAATATTTGGATGTGATTCACCATAACATGGAAGTAATTGATGGAAAATTATGTATTTATCATATGACAGTGTCTTCATATTTGTTGTAGTGAGTGGAGGATTCCCAATAGGGAGTTTTCGAGGTAAAATTTCAGTGTCATCAAGTTGTTTTAAGTGATGATCCTGATGAATTTTCAGAGGATGGTCAATATCAGGTGTTGTTTTAGGGTAATATTTTCATTCATTTAGATATTATTTATGTGGCTATCTATGAGTTCCATATTTAACCCTTAGTGTTACATCCTAGGGCGGTAAATAAGTATTATGCTCTGAGAGTCCAAATTTAGTGGTCGGGTATAATGTGCTTAGTTATAGGGGTTTTTTCTCTATGTCTGGTTTTCTAGATGGTGAAGGTCGATCATTGTGTCCTTGATGGTGTTCTTCAGCCACTTGATGTTCCCCAATAGAAGTGGGAGGACATATCTATGGAATTTATCACTAGTTTACTCAGATATTAGGGTGGTTGTGATCTTTTATGGGTGAACATAGACCACTTGATACATTCATATCACTTATTAGTGATTAATAAGTCGATATCAGTGGATATTTTATCGAGATAAAATCTAGAGGAGGTGGTGAGGCTTCCTAAAGTTATAAATATGGTCATATCTGATCATGATCCACATTTTACTTTCAGGTTTTCGAGATGTCTTTAGTATTCCTTTGGCTCTTAGTTATTCCTTAGCATCGCCTGTCATCTATAAAAATATAAATATAATGGACTAATAAGATTTTAGATGACATTTCTTGAGCCTTAATTCTAGATTTTTGAGGTTCGTGGGTGAGTTTACTACCTTTGGTAGAGTTTTTTTACAATAATAGTTATCATTATACCATTGGTATGGAACCATTCGAAGCATTATATACTCATCCATGATAATATCCATTTTTGTTGGACTGAGGTTGGAGATTAAATTGCTCTTGGATTGGAATTGGTGTTGAGCACAACATATAAGGTATGTGTGATCTGTGAGTAAATGAAAGTGGAATAGAATAATCAAAAGACATATATTAGAGATAGGTTGAGGCCTCTATAGTTTGATGTCAGAGATCATATATTCTTGAAGGAATCTCCTCATTATGGTTATTAGATGGTCAATCGAGGGATTAATCTTTCTCCTAGGATTGTATGACCTTTTTAGGTGTTGGTGTGAATTGGAGTTATGGAATATTGATTAGAACAATCCCGAAGATGATATGGATTCATGAAATATTTCTGGTATTACAGCTTTGTTGATATTTCATGATGATTCCCACATCACTGACTGAGATGAGGTAGATGTTTAAGATGGTGTGAACCTTAAAGAATGGCATTTTGATGTTCAGGACTGTCAATAGAAGGTGTTTCATGGTTATTCTATTTCATTGGTTTTTGTCCTATGGAGGCATGGTGGCTTGGATGATATCACATGGAAGTGGGAGTCAAAAATGCATGCTCAATATCCTAATTTGTTTGAGGGTTTATCTTATTTATTAATATTCTTTGTTTCCTTTTTTTGAGCCAATGTGTTTGAATGTATGTGGTTTTATGAGATCATTTCTCTTTATCAATGTGATTTTGTTTATGTCATTTATCTTGTTTAAAAGGTTTCCCTTTTAGGAGTTTTTTTTTGTGGTTGGATGTTAATATTGAGTGGTGGTGTGCCTTGTTCCTCTGGTGGGATGGTTGTGTTCTTATTATACTTAAATCCTTGAGACGTATATCACGAGGTGGTTTTTTGGACCTCCTTATCTTTTTTTGGGTTTGTTTTAAATTCTCAAAGATAGGAATTGTCTAAGAGGTGTCTAAATTAAGGACCTAGATTTATAAAACCTTTCCTTTGTGTCAATAGAGTTCTCAATTCCTATTTTCCTTGTTAAATTGTATGTTTTTTCATGTGGTCATTTGACTAACCATGTGGTAATTAATTTGTTCATTCAATCACTTCACTAACTTTCCAGACTATGTTTGTTCTCGCGGTTTCTTGTTTTCTTCTTATGGTCACTTGGTATGTTCTTCTTGTCACTTGTTTCTTCATGTGGACAATCCATCCTTTGGTTGTGCAATAGATCCTTTGGTCGTGTGTTTTTTTCATGTGATTGATCCTTTGGTTGTTTGGCAGATATATGGTCATGTGATTTATTTTTTTCTTCATGGGTTTGACCTTTTTCTTAGTACAGTCAATCCCTTGTTCGTATGGTTAGTCCATGTGGTGTGGTTGATCTTTGTAGTAGATCGTATTGTTCATGCAGTTGATCCATGTGTCATGTTTGATCAGAACGGTTTATGGTTGGTTCAATTAGTCAATCCATGAAATAACTTCGCATGGCTAATCCTTAGGTTTGGTCATCCCCTTAAGTGTAAAATCCTGATTTTTTCCATAATGACATAAAATAACCATCTAAACAAAAATAAGGAAATAAAATGTAAACATAGAATAAATCATGGGTTTAAACCTCCAAATAAATAAATATAATTTATATCCTTGAATTCCTTTATATTATAATCTTTAAATGAGTCATGGAGAGGTAATTCAATTAAACCAAATTAATAATGAATTAAAAGGAATGTTTTTATGTGTTTTTTGAAACCTAAAAAATCATATCCTTTAATTTTAAAATGAGATTTATTTCATCTTGTTCAATAATATTTCTTTTTCTCAAGCATTCATGATCTAAAACCATCACTATTAGATTCTACAGCCCTTCTGCAATCATTCAAGTTCTTCTTACAAGATTTTATCATGTGTTCATCCCTTTCCTTTATCTATTTTGGGTGTAGTGAAATCATGAATTCTTCTCATGTGGTAGTGGATCTTTGATATCTATTTTGTTTTTTTAATTTATTTAATCATGCTTTAGTTTCTCTAGGTAAATAGAAGAGATTAACATTAAGAAATATAATAATCCAAAATTCTCATGAATGATTATTAAATGATATAGAAATTATTAAAAGGAGGATGAAAATAAAAATGCGTGTTATAGAATTGTCTTAATATATATTCTTATTAATTCTTCATGAATTTAAATAGAATATATATCACATATTTTAATTGATGAATATTAATTCCTAATATTTTAATTATCAAAGAAAGTGGAAAAAGTTTAATCAAATTTTATATATATATAATTGATAATCTAGAAACTACATGTAGGGGGATATGATTAATATTGTTATTAAAATTTATAATTAATAAATTGAGAGAGAACGTCAGATGTTGTTATTATTGAAATTATCACATGTATTGTAAAATTAATCTTTCATGATTTTGGAATTGAATGAATGGTTCAGAAACTATGTTCACATGAGTTTTATGATATTCTTGACATTTCCTCTTGATTTTATAGATATCTTGTAAACTTTTATTGGTTTTTTATTATTTTGGTGTACTAGGACTTATATTTTGGGAAATTATTTAACATTTTATGGTGATAATTTTAATTTATTAATGAAATAGGATTATAATTTAATTATTGATATTCCTTCAGATTGTTTGAACATGGGAATAATTATTGAAGTACGTTTATATTGATTTATAGCTATTTTTAGAAACGTCATATAGGTTTCTTATTGTGGAAAACCTATACATAATAAACTGGTTAATTCTTTATGGTAATTAAAATGGTTTTTTCCTAAAGATAAATGTTTTTTGGGTTTAATGAGTTGGCCTTTGTTACGGGAGTCTTGGATGCCTTGATTCTTTGGATTGAGTTTCCTTTGTTTTTTGCATTGAATAAATTTAATATGTTTATATTATATAGGATTATTATATTCTTTTTATGACATGATATAATTTATTGATAATTTCATATAGTTGGAAACATTGTATAATTAATGGGATGGAGGTCCAGGATGCAAGGATGGTCGATGTCAATGATAGGGGACAAATTATGCCATGAGAAATGATCTAGGAATGAAATTGAGGTGGTCAAGATGAGTTTAGAGTGTGGAATGATCATCGACATATATTATTACTTGAAGCTTTTAAATGGTCAGTTGGTCGAATATTACCTATTTGGTTTCGAACATCTTGGCGTAGTTTGACTCTATGCACAGAAAGTAAATCTATATGTGGTAGAATGGGATTAATCCTAGAGTTTCTGGATAATTTTGAAATTATAAATGAGTTAATAAATTAATTGGTAAATTTCATGTTAGTTTCATATGGTGATGATATACTTGAGGATATAAGAAAGGAAAATTATTGTGTTGAAGGAACTTGGATTTGAATATTAAAGTATTAATATTGGTAATAAAAATATAATAATATTAATTAATGGGTAATTAATTAATTAATATGGAACTTTTATTCTTTTATTCCTATTGATATATAGACCTTAGTGGTGGTGGTCGGGTGTCAAATGCAATGATAACTGTAAGTTAGTCTAATGCTAGGTAGTTTCTCTTGGTGTGGTTGTGTGTGATATATTTTATATTTTCTGATCTCATATGTTTCACCACGTGTGTTGGTATTACTACCAACACCCAAATTTTTTGATGGTGTTTTCCCCAATATATAATATTATGATGTAATGTATTCTTTACTTATCCCTCACTCTCTCTCTCTTCAGCTATAGTTTATGTGTAAGTGTATCCTTGGATATAACAACTTATGGTATAGAATTTGTTCCTACCTGGGTTTTGATGTCTCTCAACTCTACAATACATTTAGGTGTGGACTATAATGGCTTAAGTTATATCAAATTCTTGTATCTGATTAGGGTGGATATAGATTCCCATGGCTGTATGTGAACAGGCTATTATGAATTGAGTTAAAATGCATTTATGTGTGTAGTAGTGGATTCTAGTCATACACTTGATTACTACTGGGGATTATAATGATGAGGTTTTGGGAAATATAGGATGCAGAATGGTTATGATGCGAGTGTATGTGGTTTAATATGACTTATGGAAGGAAAGGGAATATGGCATGAGTCATTGGTGGGTGAGAGTGAAAACCCAAAGGGGAATTGGAAACGGGGTAACTTCATATATATATATATATATATGATTTTAATAAATAATATTTTACTTCTATGTGTTACTTGTTGAGTGAGTCGTCATGGGAAAGAAAAATAGTTTTACATGATTCGGTAATGAGTTAGTTCAATTTGTTTGTTCACTGAGATTTAATATGATTATTTCCATTTTTACAGGAGATTTTTCGGGGAGGATCCTACTGAGTATACATGTTATGATCACCGTACATATATATAAAATATTTTTATTTCCATGGGAGATATTTGGTGACAAATCTAGGTGCTACTATCTTCAAGAGTTGTTTATGAGCTATTAGAGTTTTGTGGCCAATGCCAAGGATTTACTTTTGAAATTTTTTAGTTGTTCTAGATTCAATATTCCATTACATGTATTGGTATTACTTCTGTATTTATGTATGGTTTTGGTTGGTGAATTTTTCAAATTATATCTTATTCCTTATACCTAATATGAGGGTCATTATATAAACCCAATCTAAACATGACATAAATAATGAACTAATATCATGATTTAAATAATACATCCCGCAAATAGTCACAAAACCCAAAGACCAAAAGTTCTAGTGTCTTGGAGATTAGCTACATAAACATATTATTTTACTACACTTATGAAAATTTATCTATAATCATGATACAATAGATCCTTTACTATATATATCACAAGATATATTCATCTTCATAACCTGGTAATTGTATACATAAGAAAGGGGTTATCACATATTCTTATAAGGGAAAAAATATATCATAACATAAAAGATAACATAAGGGATACATAAATATCATAATAAAAAATTGTAAGACCATAGATGATAATCATAAAACATGTTAATGAAATATAATGTCATAAAAAGATCATTAAGGAATCATAAAAGATATTACATGCCTCAAAACACATCTCAATAATCGTATAACATGTGATCATGAAAAAAAAAGTGAGAAAAACATTTAAAATAAGGCATAATCATGAAAATGTGTAAATTCATGGAAATGATATACAACCTGAAAATTTAGAATAACTTGATGAACAACTTGTAAATGTGTCCCAACCATAAGCATAGTAAAACCTATGTGATAAAAGTCATTATGTCCAAACTTATGTGGATAAACTCATTATGTCCATGCCTAAAAATGTGAGCAAACCCATCATGACAACTCTTGTGTGAACAAACTAATTATGTCAATGACTGATAATCTCATGAGATATATGCTTAAATCAATACATTGGACAGAGATATAGGACCCCACCTTTCATTATCCGTACATATGTGTGCCACTTACAAACAATCTTCATCATATCATAAATAACCATAAAAAATAATGGGTTCCTTAAACCTTCTAAAAAACATATCATGAACATGAGAAATTATAAGTTATAAAAAATTTCATTTTTCAAAATTAATCATATCATAAAACATATATAGGGTGATCAAAACATCACTTCATGAAAGATAACACTTATAGGGTAAATAAATGTTAAAACCCAAAATTTTCACAAAACCTTTTAAAACATTGAAGTATAAATTACTTTCTAAAATATTATTTGTAAAGAAAAAGGGAAAACATTTAAAATCCTTATTATAAATGGTTTCTTAAAAAGTTCCTTGAAAATACCTAAAGGTTTCAAAAAATATAAGTGAAAATACTTTAAAATTTTTTACTTTAAAAATAATATTTAATAATAGAGACTTGAAAAAGATATAAAAGTTATCAAAACTGATGATAAAAAGTTGAATTTAAAAAATAATATTTAACAATGGAACCTTGAAAATTTCATAAAAGTTATCAAAAGAAAATGCAAAGTGTATGATAAATATTTTTATTTTTAAAGGATGGAAAATCATTTTGAACATTTTTAAATAACCTTGTTGAAACCCCGCATCATAAAAATGTGAATTAAATTTTACTTTTGGATAAGGTAAAGATAATTATTGTAATCATAGAAAATAATCCATATTAGCTTTCTGGAAAATATAGTAGAGAATATGTAGGAAATAAAAACATTGATGTCGAAGAAAAATCCATTAAAAGTAATAGGAATTATCCTTAAAAAAAGAATTTTTACAAAACAGTAGAATAATCAAGGAAGAAGGATTTGATTTGAAACATGATTTTACATATAAAATAGGTTGTAAATAAAACATATATATTAGGTTCTTAGAGGTAAAATTACTTTAAACACACACACACACCACACACAGAAGCTGGAAAGGTAGTTCATAGTCCCTCCTAAGGGATAACCCACCCATCAAGCCTTATTTATTAATTTCATGACCTGAAGGCCTAGTGGGAATAAAGCCCATAACATATTCAAACGTCCCAACAACTATATCTAAGGCCCAATGTAGAATCATTCCTTTATCAAACTACCTAAGTTACCAAGAATGTGTCATTCTTGCATCACCACCTACCTATGTCATGTGTCATGCCTGCTTCACCGCCTGCCTGCGGAAATTCGCTCCCACCCAGATTTGAACCCAGGTCTGATATAGGATTATGGGGAGCCTTTACCACTCATTTAAGCCCCCAAATTCCAGTAAATAAAACATAACAAACTCGTAGTATATAATAAATAAATCGTGAAATATAATAGTAAAATAAGAGTGATTACAACCTAAGGAAAATATTTGAGTCATAAAAACCCCTTATCCTCCAATGACCCAAAGGCCTTTATTTTAATTGATTTTTGATAATCCACCTTTCACGGAGTGAGGTGGAACCCTTACAAGGCGCGTAGTTGTAAGTATTACATGGATTGTAGGACTTAGATGAATTCATTTCCCGTAGGCTTCAAATATTACATACAACCTATACTAACTACATGAAACTGCTCCTCCCCAACATCTTCATCGTGAAATCAGCTCTCATCCTTCGCATGGCTGTTCAGCTAGGCTTTCGTGTTCATTCACAGTCTTGTCCCAATTATAAGTTCCATACCCTCTCAATATTTCTATCTGTTTAGCTTCTTCTATAGTGAAATCTTCTTACTCATTATCCTTCTAGAGCTTGTTCCTTGTAGGTTGTCTGGTTTTCATCTACACTTAAGGTGGCATAAAGGCCTTGAGGTGGCCTGAAGGCCTTACTGACCCGAAGTCCTGGGTGGCCCGAAGGCCTTAAAGGACATAGGGGCTAAATCAATGGCCTGAATTCCGAAACGGGGGAATATTCCCTGCTGCTATAGTGCTGAATAGTACCTGCTACAATCCCGCTATAATACATACTACAGTACTACTACAATAACCGATAAATTATGCCTCTGCCTGGATTTGATCCCAGCTCACCTGAAATAATATGGTTTTATAAATCCCATGAATTAAATCATGGATTATTTTAAAATAAATTATTGGCAAGTTTATACATCATATAATTTATAAATTGGTTCATAACTTTAAAACATGAATCAATAAAGTTAATTTGAGATGAAAAACACTTACCTTGTTTCCATGATTAGTTGACAACACTCTCAATTCCTATAAGACTAAAATATCTACATTAATCATATATTTCATAACATTATTAATATTTTTTAGATTTTATATTCCCCATTGATAACTATTTATTATTGATATATTGGTTATTTATAGCTTATTTTCATCCATCGAGTGTTAATAACATTAACTATTTCTGCACATTCTATAATGTTGATATCATTTACAATTAATTTGTAACAAGTTAATAATTAATATATATTTAAATATAATTTAATATATAACTTATATATATTACTATTTATTTAATACCATTCCATAAGTGTTTTAGTTACGCGGCGTGAAAATGGAATCGTTGGCATATTTCAGTGATTTTGGTGAATAAAAATGATACTTTAATAATAAGTTAAATATTTAATATAATACATCCAGAACCATATAACAATAATTATTTTATTATTTTATTATAAAATTATTATATTTCATACTCTCATAGTCATTGATAATATATTTTCATATATTCGTTCATGTAGGTGGTTAAAACAACCCATACTTGAACAAGCTTTAACTCAATCGGTGAGTATGGTTAAAGAGGTGTTTATTTTGACATAATATCATTATAAAATAATAATAATTATATTGTTTTGATTTATTTATTATTTTGAACCTTTTTTTAACATTTTTGGATAAATAATAAAAAACTATAATAAAAAATGAAAAAACGATTCTTCGTGGAAGCAGTAGTCTGCATACATGCATGATTGACATTCCTTTGTTTTTTAAGTGGATGGAAATCAATAAATAAGGTTTGTATGAATAATATAAAATAATATAATTATACTAATGATACTAAATTCACCATATTATTATCTTTATATGACATTTTTAAGAATAATATTAAGAATCAAAACCTAAGAATGAGATAATACTTACGTTGTAGACTTGATCTTTCCTTAGAAGTCCCCTTGAAATTGAAGGGAATAGGAAAACTATAAGGGATCAGGGGATTATATTCATGGTATATGTTTATATGGATAGTAAAATGGAATATTTTAAATAATTAATTCTAAGGATTTGTGACTCTTGATGTGTTTTAAGTGTTACCTTTTTATAAAAGTGGAAAATGATAGTTTTAGAAACACCAATTAAATTTCAATAATTTAATTTTCTTATTATAAGGTCAAGGGATTCAAAAAGGTAAAATGAGTAAAGGTATGAGGTTTTTTAGAGACACACCTCAGCCATATATTTGTAAACATGTTTTTAGCTAATTTTATCCTTTCCACTTAGTAAAAGTATTTTTACTATTTTTATTTTTTACCGGGGTGACTAATTTTTAAACATAGTACTGAATTTAAATGAACAAAACTAAAATTAACATGATTATATAATTTTAACGTTATGGTTTAAAATTTGAAAATCATTTTAACAAATAAAATATCTATATTTATTAAAATTTAATTTTAAAATAAAAACACTTAAATATGTAAAATCATTTTTTTATATAATGTTATTAAAATTTTAAATTTATTTATGATAAAGTTATCATGGTTACTAATTTAATAGTATTAAATTGATTTATTAGGAATTTAATAATAGGTATAAGTCTTCCAATTCAAGTCAAAACCAAACATCTCCTTGAAAATATTTATTTTAAAGAGACGGCTGAAAAGTGTTTCTTTATATTAAAGGAACATTTTTCTTTAGTTCTAAAAATGTCTGTCATGGGATTTCATTGTAAAAAATATATTTAAAAATTCATAATTTTATTCCTTAGTTTCATATTTTATTTCTTTAATAGTTTTTAAGTGTTATAGTTTTTTATTACATAGTGATAAAATCATGGAAATTATAATTTTCATAAATCCCACATTTTTTTACTAAAAAAGAAACTTTTTTAGAAATTGTTCAAAAATTATCATTAACCTAACATATCTATGATAAATCCAAAAATGATATTAATTTTTTAAAATTCAAATAATAAAATTTAGAAATTTCATTTTTAATTAAGAACATAAAATGTCACAAAAATTGTTTTAATTAAAAAATGTATTTGATATATTAATAATATTTTTTATTAATTACTAATTAATATAGTCTTAATGTATCTTGTTATTGTTTAATAAAATTATACTTGGTTTCTTAAAATAAAATAATTTTCTTTAATAATACATTTCTTAATCGTAAATTTAATTTATCATAAATGAATTTTGAAATGTATATAAATCTATATATATAAAAATTTTATTACATTTTGATATCTTAATAATTTAAACTTAAATTACCTATTATTATCTCCACGTAATACCTAAGCATTAGTAAGATCTGGTTGTAGTTTTGGGTGAGGGTTCAGCTAGTATGGATCTGATAAAATATCTATATAATTTAACTTCTTTCAAATATGGTTTTTATCAAAAAATAATTGCTCAATTTAGTCTTGGTCATGATCAAGGTGAAACCCTAGAGAACCTACATACCATCTGATTTTAGAAAAATGGACTTCATAAGGAAAACTTATGATTATGTATGTCATTTATTTTTACTTACTTTTTTATTTTTATAATATGGTTACATTAATTTATACAAACAAATTTAGCAGAGAAGTTTTAATGGTCATATCTAATATTAAAAATATATCAAGGATTTATCTTTAGTTTGGTTTTGCATGTGAAATAAGCTATTAACAAAATATTTATATAACGATAATATATAGTGAAATCTTAGGTTGTTATAGTAATGTATCTCATGTGTGTGATTGATATACCATCGGTGCTAGTCAAAGACCCATGGCCTATTAGGGGAGGTTTTCAAAGATCATTATTTTACTTTCTTCATTATTGGGTGAGTAAGGATTCTTTTATATGAAGGTAGTTTTGAAATGTTAACATTAATTATCTAATAATTTAAGAAATTGTTCACCTCTGATAAATGATATATTAATCATACGGGTGTGAAAATTAAATCAAAAAAATAAATAAAAATTGTAAAACATAATTGATATATTGATTTGTTAAAAAATCATTTATTAACTTCAATTATTAAAATAACCAATGGATTAAGAAATAAAATCTCTAAAAATTCCTTGAAATTATGTTAAATAGATATCTTGAAAATAATATCATAATGGTATCTCTATAAATAAATAAAAGTCTTCAAAACATATTTATATCTCTAAAATTATAAAAATAAATATTTTATAAGAAACCGTGGGATGGGAATCACCATGGAGTGTTGATCATGCATATCATCTCTCTAAATTACTAGATTATATGAAAATCGCACAAAAAAATAATTTTTTCCGCCTCAAAAAAATATTCTTATCAAAATGGATTACAAACATTGAATGGTTCATTCGATTATCATTTATTAGGACATATAGATAATTGACATCTATTGGATAAATTATCTTAAAAACCTTTATCCACCACTTATATTAACATTATTTCCACTAATAAATCATCTAAGTTCAAACAAGTTTAATTTCATTATTCCATAACATGGTATCTACAAGAAAAAAAATCTATACTTGGATATTTTTTATAGTTATACACATATATGAAATATATTTCATTATATTCCTTGAAAATTCCATTTGAAAATTCATATTCACAAATAGAATTTTCATTTTTTTCATATAGTTGGTTTATCTTATATAATCTTCACTATGTCTTGTAGAATCCATGATGTTGTCATTCACTAGGTCATGGGTTTTTCAAAATTTATTAATTTGATTCATTATTCTTCAATATTTTAAAGTTACTATGTTACACCTAAATATATTAAAATTATAAAAAATTACATAGAACAAAGCCCAATTTTCATTAAAAAATTTGTTAAAAATATTCAAAATTCATGGTTATTAAACTCACCCAAAATTGGGATTTTTCTTTTCATCAAGAAAACAATATAAGAATTTATAAAATAATTCACAATTTTAATAGAAATCATACCCTTTCATGATAGTATACAAAGAATTATATCTATATTCTTTCAATGTTATATACTCAAACATCTCAAACTCCCACTTCTCAAAATAACTAAAATAATTGTGAAATTTACTCTTCCCAATTCCATACTTTGACAACTAACTTAAAAATAATAATTTCAATTATTCTTTTAATATCATATTTATTTTTATTTTTATTTTTATTATACTTAATCACAATTACATTATTTTTTATCATATGATAATTGTGATATAAACATTTCATAACACCCCTCAAAACCAAACCAAACTAACACCTTTAAAGCCACCATTAATCAACAATCATGAATATATGTTATATTTAATACTTGAATGGGTAAGGATTTTAATACCTAAGTTAATCTATTTCTATCCCATTTATGTTTCAACACTTTTCCTCTAAACACTTCCTATCATGTGATTAAGTATAAACTAAATATTAATTTCATTAAATTATTTCTTAAATTACAATAATTAACTCCTTATATCCAAAATTATGGATAAAAATGAATTTGAAATTTTATCCACTGCATAACCATCCTAATTTACTTAATTATTTGTTCATAACCATAATAAATTAGTAACTTTCCTAAAATAATCACTTATAACCTACTTAAAATTATTCTCATGAATTTCTTATTTTGAAAAATTCAAAAATTATGCCCCTCATAAAATATGTCTCCTAGATATGAAGATTAAAAAATGTCTAGGTAATTATATCATTAAACACACACTCATACTTGATCCAAACATTATTATCAGTTTTTGAATCAATGTGAAAAAATCTAGATGATATGAAAATTTTAATTATGAAAAGTACAATTCCAAAAGAAGTATAGTCAACGCCACCTATTTATGTAACATATTTTTCTTTGGTAATTTTTATTTTATAGGAAATTTTTATAATTCATTATTAATGTTCATGTAATGATTTTGAAAAGGGGAACTATGCCACTCAAAGGAAAAATCATAGGATTCTATAAAAAATATTCCCTACAGTTCAGTACATTAAAATTTTTAAAGGTTTTGAATGTTTTTTAAGTAAATAAATATTCAATAATATAATGAAAGAAACCATCTAGTTAAAATATTTTCAAAAAATTTAAAAACCGTTTTTACAATGAATACCATAATGATTTATAAGCAGCTAAAAATCAAATCATAAAAGTTAAAATAAAATTATAATAATATAAAATAAGAAATAAAAAACCAAAATAGAAAAAGAAAAGACAAAAAAATGTATTAAATTTTATTATAATGGCCAAATTCTCATATACTTCCCACCTCCACTTGAACTTATTTCTTTTTTGGTGAATTATGGTAATGAATTGGGTTGTTGGAGAAAATATTATATAAAAATTTCTATTTATTACTATCCAATATATTTAAATATTCCTCTTTTTTAGTTAGAATATATTATGGATAAGTATGGTGCATGATGAGAGGTAAGGGAGGTCTTTATATTAGAGTATAAATCAAAAGATAATAAAAAAATAATGTAGGATGACTTTATTAAGTTCATTTTGTTAATGTATGATTATTAATCTTCTACTACATGGATGGGTAAATAACCACATATTTCCTCTACTTAGTCATTGCCTTCTCTTCCCTCCTCTCCCCATTTATTAATCTCTATTTTTTCATTGTACATGTAAAAGGGATGGTGAATAGAGGATTTTTTGTGTATTTTCTTTTTTGGTGATGCATTATTTCTTACCTCCACATTCTACTCTTTTTCCATTTCAAATTTCACTACTTTTTACTCTACTTATACCACAATTTTAGGGTTATTAATCCACTAAGTGGAAAATATGTGTAGGAAAAATTAGATTATTTATTATCTATAGAGAAGGGGAATGATATTTTACTATAAACAATTCCTCCTTCACCATAGTATTAGGTTTATCCAAGGGTTTTGAAATTGTGGTTTATAGTCATAGGTTAAATGAAATTGTTGTTTAATCTTTGGTAATATATGAAGTTGCTTGCATATTATTAACATGCATTCATCAAACCAAACCAACTCTTATCTATTAATGTTTAACTTAGCTTTTAGATTATTTTGGGAAGGGTGGGATTAAAATATATAGAGGGAGAGAGAGTAAAATGTACCCCTATATTGAGAAGTTTCATCAGCCACCCATTGAAAAGTGGATTCTTTTGCATCATCATCCTACATATCATCATCTTTGATCACCAAAAAAAATATTTCCACACTTATCATCCCAATATTTTGAAGTGTCACCATATATAATTATGTGGGGTCCAATTGATTATTTTTGTATACTTAACTTATCATAAAGTCCCTAAAATAAATCCCTCTGTATAGATTGAATTTTTTAAGGGAGGTATCCCATCTCCTCCTTCCCATTTTAAATAAAACATTTTCTTCTATATATGAATATATATGAGTAACACAAACATGAGTTACCTAAATATATCTTCTTTAACATGAACAATATGGCCTATTGTAATGTCCCGACTTTTCTAAGAAGTACAGACATTTATGTTACTATTCAAAACATATCATTCTATGTTATTTATGTTCTCTTAAGGTAAATGAGTGGTTCAGGAGAGTTTGGGGATCATTTGGATTCTGGGGTGTAACCCCCCAAGTTTTTATGGTATGTTTATTTTTAAATTTAATCTCTTTTATATATTTTGTTTCACACACCACTAAGCTTAAACAAACCATGATATGCTATTAAATATTATTATTTTAATACTATCCATTAAGTTGGTGGTTTTGAATATTATTAACTAAATTATAAAAATATATTTTAAATATGTTTATAAAATTAATTCATTTATTACCAATTAATTGGAAATGAAAATAAAAACCAATTGAATATAAAGGATGTGTTTTTATTGAAAAACTATTTTTATGCCTATAATGGAATTTTATCATAATAAATTAAATAAATAACTATTATTGAAATATATTTATGAAATATATATATGTTATATATTCAAAAAAAAATTATTAAATTCATCTAATAAGTTGTATATTCATAAGATAAGAATAGAACCAATTTTAAGCAAATAAGGTATATTTTCCTAAAGGTAGTTTTGTTGCCTTTTGATGGCGCACTTGTTTTAAATATAGTTTTTTAAACTTTTATAATTTAAATTTAAAAAAATAAACTTATTATTTTAAATAGTAATAGAAAAATTTAATTTGGATGAGTTATTGGTATTTTTTTGATAAGTTTCAGGTTTTGATGAATAGTGATAAAATATTGCATTTTAATTGTAAACAGTTTTTTATTATAAATTATTTATCATGTTAAATTATATTTTTAATTGGTTTTAAAGAATAATTAAATCAATTTTATATCATTAAATCTATTTTATCTCATTTTAATAAATTTCATACTGAATTTGGATATAAAGAAATTTAAATATTTTGAATGTTTTTACTTTAAAAACTCATCTTCATGTTCCATCTATGAGATTAATTTTCAATTAATTTTATCAAATAATATATTTTGAATTTTGAAAAATATATTTCATATTTGGAATCAGAGGTTTAAAATTTATTAAATATGTCCCTTTTATTTTTGGATAATATGAGTGGTAACTTTTGTATTTTTTAATTAGCACATTTAAGGGTAAATCTGGGAATTATAGGTAAAAATAATATTATAAAGACTATAAAATTACCCTAAAACTTTCCTTTATTTTATTGGATGATTTATTATAGACCAAAATAATCCTTGGAACGATTTTATGGCCTCTTGGATCCACCTGGGCCACTTTAAGGTTTTTATTGTATTTTATTCTAAAGAAAGTCAAATATATCAAACTCATGTTTTTAATAAGTATTACAATTTTAATATGTGGTTATTCAGAATATATATTCGAATATAAATATTATATTTAAAGATAAAACTTTTATATTCATCATGGTAATTTATTATTCATTTTTAGTAAATAAATAATTACATTTAAGGCTTACACAATAATGATGTAATAATTGTTGAATTAATGAAAATATAAAATAAATGGTATTAAAAATATTAAAATAAATATAATTTTGGATAATTAATGTCAAAAATTAATTTTATAGATTAAATATACATATTTGGGTTATATTAAAAAAAATCTAATTTATCTTATTTTTATGATATTTTTAAAAGGTGAAGTAATGAATAGTATCAGAATTGACATTAATGATATTTTAAAATAAATATTATTTTATTAAATGATATAAAATTCATAAAAAACTAAACATCGGGAAAATAATGGAGATAATATTTTATATGTCATCCATGACTCATTTATGGTTCTTTTATAATTTTATATTAACTATATTAACCCTTAAATTGTAAAAATTCATATTGTCACGGTAAGAGTTAAAGGGTTTAACTAAGGGTTAAATCTAAAAGATAAGGGTAAAAATATGACCTAAACTTGGGTAAAAATTACTTTTTTTGGATTATTTATACATAAAATAATCTTATATTCTAAATAAATTACTTTGGATCCATTTTTAATTGAAAATTAATTTATATTAATTTAATATTTTAAGAGTATCTAAAAGTGTCTCTCACTTCAATTATAAAAGGGAACCTCCTCTCTCACTTCCTGACACCACATTGAGCATTCTAGATTCACCAAAACATGCCCATTTTTCTTCCCAACCTCCCTCTCTTCATCATATAATCCTTAATTTGAGCATAAATCCAACCAAATAAGCCTTATTGTTCAAATCAATAGGAGATACCCAAAGAATAGGTATAGTTCATTAATGAATATTTCTGTTTTATTTATTCCTTAAACCCATTCAATTATTTTTATTTCATGTTTATATAAAAATATAAGTATCCTAAATATAATTATATGTTTTTATATTAAATTTTCTACCTACACTCATGTAACGCCCCGACCCCAGAAGCCCAGAGTCGGTGCATTATTACGTATCACTAGAATGATCATAAAAGATCAAATCTCAGAAGACCGATTAGTTTAGTAGCCTTGGAAACACTAGATACATTCATAAGTCTTACATTACAAAATAAAATGGAAAACTAAAACAACATAGTCTCCATATAACACACTCATATCCCCTCATACTATCCCTGCAGGTCATTCATAAAATAATTCTTCACATCTTGGGAAAAATAAAACATAGAAAGGGGTGAGCTCAGATGCCCAGTAAGGATAAAAATATAGAAGAAACATTCATAATTAAGCATAAACATTTAAGGAAATGTATAACTAAAACAAAAGCCTTTTAGACTTGAACTTAAGCATAATATGGCAAAAATAAAATGAAATAATTCCATTTACATATTCACTTGGATATTCTACTAGTCGAATAATCACATGCAATATAAATAACCACTTTTATAATGATGGAATGCATAATGCCAGACTATTATAACCACATAGTCAAGGCCTTGTGCCAAGACTACAAATAAGATTTTGTCAAGGCCTTATTCCAAGACACTAGTTTGTCTCATGAGACCTACCGATGCATCAAGAAGCTATAGCAGGCTCCCCTCGTCACGTACTAAGTCCAATGCATTCCTCATATGAAGAGTTTGAAACATAATCATAAACATTCGTATTAAAACTAGCATATGAAATTTCAATACTTTATCCACAAACCATGAATGGTATAAAAATATCACATTCATATTCAAAACATTACTCATTAAATACAATATGGAAGATTGTATTGTAATAGATTAACCTCAATCGAGAATAATGAATGATATTGACATAGATGAAAATAATCATCAAAACTATTTGAGAGAAATATACCCCTTTTTCTTGAAAACATTTAAAAGACACACTATTTGTCAATAAGCTATTTAAAAATAGATTTTTGAATCAAAGTGTCCCATACCACTTTGAAACTTTTAAAAAGAATTTTAATTTTTAAAATTTAATTTCCATATAAATAAATCCTTAAAACCATTTGTAAAACATGGACATTAATGAGAAAGATTTAGAATAGTAAATCTTTAAAACATTTAAAATGATATTTTTGTTAGAGTTCTTAACCAAAATAGAGGCACTTAAATACAAATAATTGAGGTAATAAAAACATTATAATATCACGAGAATAATGGTATTCATGATATACTATGTAAAATTACATTATATACACCATATAAAAGTTAATTATTGTATAACAACAAATAAATCTCACTAGAATGTAAATTGAGATGAAATATCTTATAAAGACAGTATCCTTAGGTTAAGGATAAATGAACGACATAATTATGTGTGAAAAATATAAATACACTCAATATTATTGGATATTCAATGTAAATCAATCAGAGGACATTCACACATAATCTTGTAAAAACAAAACCAATGAATTGGATCATATGGGTAAGGCGTAACGATGTTGTTTTCCACCACAGGTATAAACCTCTTGAATTCTGGATAGATTGGGCCACCTCATGGATCGAGGGATGGAATCACCACAATGGAAATCAAATGCCCGATGCTCCCCCCTCCTGCCCCCTCCCCCCCCCCCCTCATTGGAACCCCCCAATAGAAGGTGTTCTTAAGATCAACGTGGACGCGTCTCTCCCAAAGGATGGACTTGTCTCCCTCGGTATCCTGGACCGAAATCATCTGGGGAAAAACATCGCAGAAAAGTATGAATCACATCATGCCTTTTGGGAACCTACTGTGGCTGAGGCTAATGCCATCCTTACAGCTTTGATCAGGGCATTGGAATGTGGATGTGTTGATATTTTCATTGAATCTGACTGCCTTATCGTGATCGATGTAATTAACCACAACAACGGAAGACTCCAGTCTTTTGGCCTCATTATCAAGAGAATTCTATCGCTTTTCCAATACTTTTCATTCTGCACCTTCTCATTTTCCAAAAGAGAATGCAACAATGCAGCCCACTAGTTGGAAACATCAGGCCCCTTCGAGGCCAACCAGCTATGGCTGGACAATTTTCCTTCGTGGCTTTGCATTTGAACGTCTGCTGATTTTTGTCATTAATGATATCTGTTTTTCCCAAAAAAAACTCAACAAATGGAGATTGAGTTAAAATTACTCTTATCAAGTTCATATCGATGACTTGAGAATTTATCAATGGATTAATTATGTGTATCAAAATTATATTCACAGAAAGGGGAGTGGAAATTATGACATAAGAAAATTAATAGTGATTCCACATATAATTGTGGAGTAAAATAATCAACGAAGTATGCGTAAAGCTGAATGAGTGGAAATTGAAATTTTCAATTCCCTATCCAATTTGGTAACTTTCAAAACATAAATCCCTAGAAATATGGATCATACAATGATGAAATCAATATCCATAAATTAAAGTATATTACACAATTAATACAATCATGGGCAGTACACACACCACATGCAATAAATAAGTGGTGAACAATGGAAATCTCACCGAATTAAAAGTGAGATAAGAAACCCCTTACCTTTTACTTTTTCTTGGTATATGGTAGGTTAACCTCCTTTATAATGTTTAAATAATTGTTATTAAATTATTAAAGAATTATATACATTAATATGATATCATATATGATCTTTTAACATTTCTTTGTTAATAATATCTTAGTATTATCGTCGTTTTGGGTGTTAACGGATTCGTTTTCCTTTATATTATTTGTTATGTGAGTCATATTTGTTATGGATGGAATGTATATTATTCATATCCAGAATTATATCAAGTCTATAAACATTATTTTTAATAATCAAATGAAAATTAGTCTTGAATGGATACGGTGGGGAATGATTCTCATCATGTTCATGGAGACGGTAAGCCGTACGTATGCACGAGCGAGAATATCATTATTTTGATATTAAAATAATATATAATTGGATGGTATATCATATATAAAGAATCATTATAATGTTATATTTATTATTTACTTCAATTACGCAACATTATCATACCCATCCAAATAATAATGTTTTGAATAACAATTACACCACGACGTGGAGACGGTAAGCCGTACGTACGCACGTATGGTGACATGTCAAAAAAAGGATGGTTAGAAAACTGAATATGGTTGTACCATATTTATAATAACATCACAGTATATAGAATATACTGGAGTTATTATTTTAGAATGTAAATAACAAAGAAAGAAGAAGTGGAAGAAGAAAGAAACTTGAAAGAGGTGGTGAGATTTTTACCTCTTCTTCGGGTTCTTCCTTTTTATTTGATCAAAAGGGCTCCATAAGTTGGATTTTTGAGTAAATTAATTAATCTAGGATTAATTGAGAAAAGTTGAGAGTATATTTGGGAAGGGGTTGGCCGAAAAAAAGGATTTGAATGTATGAAATTGAGAGAAGGGGGAGTGCCCTTTTATAAGAGGGGTGAGGGGAAACTTTGGAAAAGCTAAAAATATTATTTTATAATAAATTCATATTCGTTTTATAATGACTCCAAAGTGTATTATTTAATATTTAAGGTGGGATAGGTCGAAAAACACTCAAGAAATAGGTTTTAGACATGTATGGGTCACTATATTAACTTTTTCTTTTTTATTTAACTTTTAGTTAAATAGTTTGACATTTACCATGTCTCTTTGTAGTTATAAATTATATAGTCAATAAACATACTATATATTTCCAAGTGACACCCAAGTGGTCCATTAATGATACACCTATCATTATATAAGTCCTTTGGCCGAACCTTATATTTTTAGGAATATAATATCAATTAATAATATAATATTTGTTTTAAAAACTCCTTTATGTCAATTTTGAATCTATTTA
Organism: Viscum album; assembly: GCA_963277665.1. Lineage (NCBI taxonomy): Eukaryota > Viridiplantae > Streptophyta > Magnoliopsida > Santalales > Viscaceae > Viscum > Viscum album. The sequence goes on along the minus strand of OY728129.1, from coordinate 38,123,422 downwards.
ATAATTGATTTTGTTAAAGTCTTATTAACTATATTAATTGAAAATAAATTCATTTAAGTAATCCTAAAATGTCATATTAACCAATAAAATTTTTGGATGTCATAAAAACTTCCAAATTATATTTATTTTAGCATTTATAATACCAATTATTTGATTCTTTCATTTATAAGGAAAATACTGCATCATTATTGTGTCATAAATAAATTTTATTATTAAATTTATAAAAATTATAAATAAAATACCATTATGTATTAAATATTTTTTTCTTTATAATGAATATTTATAGTCTAAAATATAACATATATAACCCTATGTATAAATTTTTTTTCTAAAAGATATACGCTTATGCCATTTTTTTATTTACTTTAACTTAATTAATATAAAGTGTCATTATCACTTACATGTGGATCCATGGGGTCCCAAAATCTACCCAAAGATTCCCATGGTTGGAAATGTATCATCAAATAGGTTTATGACACGTTTTAGGGTAATTTAATATTATTATAATATTATTTGTTTACCCTTATTTACCGGATTTACCCTTTTAACCGTGGTAAATAAAATATTTACCGAAGTAATTATTAAAAATTTCTAAAAATAAAATTTAACTATTTAAAAAATTTGGACATCCTGATTCCAAATATTGAATCCATTTTTCTAAATTAAAAACACAAAAGTGTTAGATATTAATTTAAAATTCATTCTCGTTGTCAAAACAAAAAGCGTGTTTTTATGAAATAATAACTATCAAAAGATTGACCCTTACTTATGTCCGATTTAAATGTGAAATTATGTACAATGACCAAAATTAGATTAAATGGTAAAAATATAATCTAATTATACTTTAAAACCACTCAAGTGCATAATTTATCTTTATTAATTATTTTTATTAAAAAATTTGTTTTTAATTAAAATTTAGTAATTTTCACTATTCAGAAAATATGAAAGTTATCAGAAAAGTACCAAAAATTCACCCTAAGATAATTTTGATATACCAAATCCAAAAATGAAGTTCATTTTGAAAGATAAAATTTATAAAATTTCAAAAAGTGGGTATTACTATTCATAACGGCTAGTTTGGTAAGTCGTGGTGCGCTTGAACTCGAAGTTATGGGTAGTGTAAGTTATTGAAATCTTGGGGTGTTACATTCTTCCCTCCTTCAATAAATTGAATCCTCGAAATTTTTAAAATTGGTATTGGGAATATAATGGAAAGTCTCACATCAGAAAAGAGTCAATAAAACTATCACTTTAAAATAAAGAAAGAGAAGTACAAAGGTCACCCAAGATACCTTATACTAGGATTCCATGTATGAAAACATGGATATGGATAATAAACTAAGTGTCAAGTTCTGATGGAGAGGGATAGAAAACATCATCAGGAGAAATTTAAAAACAATAAAACCACAAACTTGTGAAGGGTCAAACGACAATTATTTTCCCAGTAGGAAAAGTAAACAGACAACATTTTTTTGTTTTAAGTTACATTTCATAAAGATGAAGAATTTATTTATAATATTGACTAAGAACATAAAGAGGTATAATTACTTTTTAAGTATAGTTTCATTATTTAATAAATTTCAACCACTAAATATTTTTTTAAACTATGAGTATTCAAGAAAACTTGGTCACACCGGAAGAGAGAGAATAAACTTCTAGGGAATCACATGATCTAGAAAGGACAAACTATATGTTTACCTTGTCTTTAGATATTAATCAAAACCAAAACGGTTAGTACAAGGTTTGAGGATCCCCCAAAAGGATATTCTTATAGAGAAATAAACACTAATCTTAATTTCTAAATTTAAACCAACAATACCCCAAAGTTAAATAAATATCATTCAATAAACAATTGTCCTTAAAATCCTTCAATATAATCCAAACTAATATTGAAACCCAAAACTTAGAAGAATTTGGTTATGTAGTCTTCCACGTAAAATTGTATCTCCAAATGACACCAACTACTCTTAAAGTCACATACTTAAAAGTAATTAAACTAATCACATATTCTCTATTATAGGTTAATCATTTCTATAAATAACCCAAATCACTAGAAATCCACAATAAAAACATAGATAAAAATCCACCATTACTCCTCAAATGAAATCCCATAGTATTTTATTTTCCTTGGGCATATAGTGTTCCCAACAAAGCAAATGTCTTATAAAATAACATTAAACACTTAATCACCAAATCATTTTCCTATTCTAAGGGTATTCATTTGATAAGAAATAAGATCCCAAATCAACTTATTATTGATCAATAAAATCATTTAACTAAAAATAATTAGTCACACTAACCAGGGACTTCACGTACTCTAGTGGTAGGCGATAAATCCCAATCGCACTCTGGTTGTGGGTTCAATTCCCACAGATTTTTCCGACGCGAAGAGTTGTCACACGGTCTGTGTGTTGTCCTTTTTCAAAAACCATATTTTATAACATTACCAAAATGAGATAAATTCTTCAAAATAACCATAACATAATTTAACCAAAAATGTTATCTCATACCTTTCATTTTCATCCCAAAATATAATAACTTGTAATTGCCTCAAACCCAGTGATTATATAAAACCAAATGGTAATTTATAACTATATCCACAAGAGAAAAGATAAGTCTTCCTCAAATATCACTTTCACATGACAAATTGCTGGGTTAAAAATACAAGAGAAAATTATTCCAATGTAATACCATCAACAAGGAGCACTAATACATTTAAACATTTCTCTAACCATTTATTTCCACATAGCTTCTTCTTTGACCAAGAAAATATCCTATAGAATAGGGCATTCAATCTGGTAATGGATAGGTCCCCTACATTTATGTAAAATGACTATAAATGGATTCCTGGGACCATTTTTATTTTCTTCCATAGTACTCTTCAATTTTCCTCAGCAATTCTTCACTTTATGTCCTTATTTCCCACATGTAAATCATTTCTTTGTTCCATTTAGACACTTTCCTGGGTGTATCTTTCCACATTTCCTACATGATGGAAATTGAGGATTCTTTTCTCCATGGTCTCCACTACTGGAGCTCTTATCATTCATCACTTTTCTATTCTTTGTTGTATCTGGGAGTTGGTTAATATATATGTTGTTGATCATATTTTTGGAAAACTGATTTGGCATGAACATGATATCTTTTACGCTTATCAACATTCCATTTTGTTGCTCATTTCCACCACCATTCCCACCTTGCACATCATTCTCAAAGTTTCTATGACTTCCTTGGAATCCATCCATTAACTAAAACCAGAAATCATTGTGTGAGTAACAGTAGTCATAAAATCATTTAGAGAATATCATGACACCATATTTTCAGTTTGAAACACCTTAGGATTAACAAGATCATTTATTATCATCTTATATTAAAATACCTCAAATAGGTTTGTAAAGAAAATTTAAATTATCCTAAGCATACCCCCCGACAGTGTTATAACCAAGTGTGCAGCAAGGCCCATTTTTGTGCATGAGTTCCCATTCGAGTCTAGCTCAAAGAGGTGTTTTCAAGTTTTACCCCTAGGTACATCTGTGCCAGAGCTGCCTCTACCTGCTCGTATCCAGATAGGGATGTATTACTTGGAAGACTCACAAAATCTCTACAATACAAATATTTTAGGAAGTTATTCTATACTAATTCTTAAAGTATATCTTAGGGCTATGTGCTCTAATCATATTTTATCTAAATATAGTTCCCAAGGTTTGTACTAAACTTCCTCTAATACCAACTGTAACGCCATGACCCTAGAAGCCCAGAGTTGGTACATTATTATGTATCATTGGAATTATCATAAAATATCAAGTCTCGAAAGACCGATTAGTTTAGTAGCCTTAGAAACTCTAGATATATTCATAAGTCTTACATTACATGATAAAATGGAAAACTACAACAACATAGTCTCCATAGACCACACTCATATCCCCTCATACTATCCCTGTAGTTCATTCATAAAATACTTCTTCACATCTTGGGAAAAATAAAACATAGAAAGGGGTGAGCTCAGATGCCCAGTAAGGATAACAATATATCGAAAACTTTCATAATTAAGCATAAACATTTAAGGCAATGTATAACTAAAACAAAAGCATTTTAAACTTTAACTTCATCATAATATGGAAAAAATAAAATTAAATAATTCCATTTACATATTCACATGGACATTCTACTAGTCGATTAATCACATGCAATATCAATAACCACTTTCATAATGATGGAATGCATAATTACAGACTATCATAACCACACAGTCAAGGCCTTGTGCCAAGACTACAAATAAGATTTTGTCAAGGCCTTGTTCCAAGACACTAGTTTGTCTCATGAGACCTACTGATGCATTAAGGAGCTATAGCAGGCTCCACCTGTCACTTACTAAGTCCAATGCATTCCTCATATGAAAAGTTTGAAACATAATCATAAACATTCGTATTAAAACTAGCAATCGAAATATCAATACTTTATCCACAAACCATGAATGGTATAAAAATAGAACATCCATAGTCAAACATAACTCATTCAATAAAATATGGAAGATTTTATTGTAACAGATTAACCTCAATCGAGTATAATTAATGATATTGACATAGATGAAAATAATCATCAAAACTATTTGAGAGAAATATCCCCCTTTTTCTTGTAAACATTTAAAAGACACACTATTTGTCAAGAAGCCGTTTAAAAATAGATTTTTGAATCAAAGTGTCCCATACCACTTTGAAACATTTAAAAGGAATTTTAATTTCTAAACGTTAATTTCCATATAAATAAATCCTTCAAACCATTTTTAAAACATGGACATTAATGAGAAAGATTTAGAATAATAAATATTTAAAACATTTAAAATGATATTTTAGTTAGAGTTCCTAACCAAAATAGATACTCTTGAATAAAAATATTTGAGGTAATCAAAACAATATAATATCATGAGAATAATGGTATTCATTATATACTATGTCAAAGTATATTATAGACACCATATAAAAGTGAATTGGTGTATAACAACAAATAACTCTTACTAGAATGTAAATTGAGATGAAATATCTTATAAAGACTGTATCCTTAGTTTAAGGATAAATCAATGACGTAATTATCTATGAAAAATAAAAATACACTCAATATGATTGAATATTCTGTGTAAATCAATCAGAGGACATTCACACATATTCTTGTAAAAACAATACCAATGAATTGGATATTTAACTCAAAAAATGGAGATTGAGTTAAAATTACTCTTATCAAGTTCATATAAATGACTTGAGAATTTATCAATGGAGTGATTATGTGTAAAAAAATTATATTCACAGAAAGGGGAGTGTAAATTATGATATAACCAAATTAATAGTGATTCCACACATAATCATGGAGTAAAATAATCAATTAAGTATGCATAAAGTTGAATGAGTGGAAATTGAAATTTGTAATTCCCTTACCAATTTGGTAACATACAAAACATACATCCCATGAAGTATGGATCATAAAATTATGATGTAAATATCCATAAATTAATGTATATTACACAATGAATATAATCAGGGGCAGTACACACACCACAAGCAATAAATAAGTGGTGAACAATGGAAATCTCACGGAATTCAAAGTGAGATAAGAAACCCCTTACCTTGTACTTTTCCTTGGTATATGGTATGTTAACGTCCTGTATAATGGTGAAATAATTCTTATTAAATTATACAAGAATTATATAAATTAATATGATATCATATATTATCTTTTAACATTGCTTTATTAATATTATCTTAGTATTATCGTTATTTTGGGTGTTAACGGATTCATTTTCTTTTATATTATTTGTTATGTGAGTTATATTTGTTATGGATGGAATGTTTATTATTTATATCCAGGATTATATAAATTCTCTAAAAATTATTTTTTATCATCAAATAAAAATTAGTCTTGAATGGATATGATGGGGAATGATTCTCATCACGTTCGTGGAGACGGTAAGCCGTACGTACGCACGAGTGACAATATCATTATTTTGATATTAAAATAAAATATAATTGGATGGTATATCATATATACAGAATAATTATAATTTTATTTTAAATATTTACTTCAATTACACAACATTATCATACCCATCCAAATAATAATGTTTTGAATAACAATTACACCACGATGTGGAGATGGTAAGCTGTACGTACGCACGTATGGTGACATGTCATTCAATGGATGGTTAGAATACTTAATATGGTTGTACCATATTTATAATAACATCACAGTATGTAGAAGATACTAGATTTATTATTTTAGAATTTAAATAACAATGAAAGAAGAAGTGGAAGAAGAAAGGAACTTGAAAGAGGTGGGGGGATTTTCACCTCTTCTCCGGGTTCTTCCTTTTGATTTGATCAAAAGGTCTCATTAAGTTGGATTTATGACTAAATGAAGGCCTCTAAGATGAAGTTATGGAAGTTTATAAGATATTTGGGTAGGATTTGGCCGATCCAAAAGGCTTTGAAGGTATGAAATTGAGAGAAGGGTGAGTGCCCTTTTATAAGAGGGGTGAGAGGCACCTTTGGAAAATCAAGAAATATTATTTTATAATAAATTAATATTCGGTTTAAAATGGATCCAAAGTGGATTATTTAATGTTTAAGGTAGGTATAGGTCAAAAACCACTCAAAAAATAGGTTTTATATAGGTTTGGGTCACTATATTATCTTTATCTTTTTTATTTAACTCTTAGTTAAATAGTTTGACATTTACCATGTCTCTTTGTATTTTTATATTATATAGTTAATAAACATACTATATACTTCCAAGATAACCAAAATTGGTCCATTAATGATAAAAATATCATTATATAAGTCCTTTGGCCTAACCTTAGATTTTTTGGAATAGAATATTAATTAATTATATAATATTTTTTTAACTCCTTTATATCAATTTTGACACTATTTAATAATTGATTTTTGTTAAAGTCTTAACAACTTTATTAATTAAAAAAAAATTCATTTAAGTAATACTAAGATGTAATATTAACCAATAAAATTTGTGTATGTCATCAAAACTTTCAAATTATATTTATTTTAACATTTATAATACCAATTATTTGATTCATTCGTGAATAAGGAAAATACTGCATCATTATTGTGTCATAAATAAATTTAATTATTAAATGACTAAAAATTATAAATAAAATCCCATTATGTAGTAAATATTTTTATATTTCTGATGAATATTTATAGTCTAAAATATAACATATATAACCCTATTTAAAAATTATTTTTCTAAAAGATATATGATTAGGTCATTTTTGTATTTACTTTAACTTAATTAATATAAAGTGTCATTATCACTTACAAGGGGCTCCATGGGGTCCCACAATAGACCCAAAGATGCCCATGGTCGGACATTTATCATACAATAGGGTTAGGACACATTTTAGGGAAATTTAATATTATTATAATATTTTTTTTTTACCCTTATTTACAGGATTTACCCTTTTAACCGTAGTAAATAAAATATTTACCGAAGTAATTATTCAAAATGTCTAAAAATAAAAGTTACCTATTTACACAATTTGAACATCCTGATTCCAAATATGGAATCTATTTTTGTAAATTCAAAATACATAATTGGCAGAAATTAATTTAAAATTAATTCCTGTTGTCAAAACAAAAAAGCTTGTTTTTAAGAAATAATAACTATCAAAAGATTGACACTTGCTTATGTCCAGTTTAAATGTGAAATTATGTCCAATGACCAACATTAGATTAAATGGTAAAAATATAATATAATTATACTTTAAAACCACTCAATTGCATAATTTATCACTACTAATTATTTCGATTAAAAAAGTTGTTTTTAGTTAAAATTTAGCAATTTTCACTATTCATCAAAATATGAAAGTTATCAGAAAAGTACCAAAAATTCACTCTAAGATAATTTTGATATCCCAAATCCAAAAATGGAGTTCATTTTGAAAGATAAAATGTATAAATTTTCAAAAAGTGGGTATTACTTTTCATAACGGCTAGTTTGGTAAGTTGTGGTGCGCTTGAACTCGAAGTTGCGGGTAGTGTAAGTTATTAAAATCTTGGGGTGTTACAACTCACACACACTTCCATAAAATGGGATACACAATCATCACTTGTGTGTACGATAAACTACCGCCTCACGAACTCATGTAATTCCTTCTTCCATAAACACTATTCATGGTTGGGAATAATTATGTAATTTATATTTTTATATAATATTTATGATATTTAGGATGAATTTATGCTTATATAATTATTATATAACACATACCTTCATGATTTTAATTTTTTTTAAATATGATAACTTCATTTGTGGACGTGTGGAGTACTGCCTCCTTAAAGCGATGTGATTCATTCTCACATAAAATGGAATGTATTAAGAATTGGTTTAGTGCATTTATATGATATATATGACATAATAATTATACTATAATTATATTAATTTCCTTATTTCTTTCAATGTGATAAGAAAATGGAAACATTGTTCATGTGTACATACGACCTACCATCTCCATGAATGGTGGATTTCATTTTCTATTACAATGTTTTATCTATTATGATAAATACATATATAATTAATATATATGATATATATTTCATGGGTATTATTTTGGAGTTGATGAAATCATGATATAATTAATAAGATCAAAAATATAACAAATCAAAACACATGTGAAAAACAAAGTGGTTATTACTCGAAACGTAACTTTAACATGGAATTATTAATAAATGAGTAATATAATGTCATAAGTAAATCATATATGATATAATAAAAATTAATATATTTCTTTAATATATTTATAATAAACCTAAATTTATTATATAGGATTTTAAATCATGTTCAACTTATAGAAGTGTAAGGTAAGGGACTTCATTTCAATCTCCATTCATTGAGGTATGGTTTGATGTTATACACCCACCTTATTTTATGAGGTGTATATACAGCCCCTTTGACTTATTATATCATTAATTAATTTATTATCAAGTTATTTAATGTTTTTTAAATGTTATTATTTCATGTGGATTATGATTTAAATGTTCAAAATGGTATGGGACACCTTGAATGATTAAAGATTAAATTGTCAAATATTTTTCTCCATGTCATTATTCTGGATATTATTTTATACATTTATTTATATAAAAGTATTATAAAGGAAATTATATGGTGATTTTTAATTTAATTAAAATTCAAAAATTAATCTTTTTATGTGTTTTATACTAAAAGTGTTGTCAAAATAAAAAATGAAAGTTCTATTCTTAATTTATATGGTGATAATGACTTTTCCACCACCATGGATACTATTTTATTTCTGTGTTCCTTTTCAATACTTCATGTTTCTTTAAATTAGAACACATATTTATCTTTTTTGGTATTTTGGTATTGAAAATATTTTTTCAAATAAAATGGTGTTTTGGTATTTAAAATGGGCTCTTAAAAGAAAAGGTTGTTTTTGTATGAAAGTGTTTTTATATGGGTTTAATAAGAGTTTTTCCTCAATAATTTTTCTGTGATATCATTTATTCTATTTTCATCTATGTCAACATCCTTTGTTTAATGTTGTTCTTGATTGTGTTTTATCTCTTATTATACCATCTTCCATACTTTAGTAAATTTTTTATGGTCAGTTTTACTAGGGAAGTATTGATATACCATATGACTAGTTATTGATTTTTTTAAGACATATTGATTCGGTTGTGTTATTTATTCTTATGAGGAATTCATTGGACATGAAAGAATGGTTGGATACCATATATAGAAAAAAAAACTTGATGCATTAGTAGTCTCTTGAGATGAGATCAATTGGAAATAAACCCTTTGTGTTTGTTTCCAAGCAGTTTTAAATTGTCAGGAGGATAGATCTTGACACAAAACAGACTGGTTTCTACCCACGGACTTAAGTTGTCTTGATGATAGATCTTGATAATAACAATCTTAAGGATGGATCTTGATATTGTAGTCATCCAACATTATTCATTCCATAATTATTATTATTCCATGTGATTGTTTTATGATTTTATTAGTTATAATATCCATGGTCAAGTCCTAATATCATGTGATTATTTATATGGAATTATTTGATCATATTTTATTCTTTCCATATTTATTATTCATTTTTAATTAAATTTATCTTCACTATACTTTACCTTTAATAGGAATTTAATATCACCCCTTTCGTATGTTTTATTTCTCCCTATGATTCCACTAAATTTATTATGAATAATATGTAGGGTTAATCTAGGAGAATAATGGTATTCTCAAAGAAAATACTTTTTATATTTTATCTTAAAATGTAATTTGAATTTTAAATATTTATCCAGTTTACCAAGACTGTTAAACTATTCAGTCCTTTGGGATGTGATATCTTGTATATTATGCCAATGTAATAAAGTAAGGCACCGGCTTCGAGATTCTGGGGTCAGGGAGTTATAGTTGGTATCAGCAAAATTTTAGTAGAAACATTGGGTAATAAATTTAGAAAATCATGGATTAGAAAACATAACCCTATGACTGACTTTGAGGAAAAGTATAAGTATAAGATATCATCCTATAGATTTTTTAATACCATGGATAAACAAGGTTAAACCTATGAACTTGTATATTGAGAAGAATAGGTTATGATTTAGATATCCTATAAAAGATTATTCATGACTATATCACTTTGATTCGTTTTTCTCACATTATGCTTTGGGTTTTGGTCAATGGTTATAATTATAAAAATTATAAAATTAATGGTTATACAACTAAAGATGAAGATACTACAATATAAAAATGAAAGGAATGAGGTATTAAGGAATAAGGTGGTAAATAATAGTTAATGTTTTTATAATGAAGTAAATTAATTAAAGTTATTGTGTTTTTGGATTTTGGAATTATTTCATCAATGGTAATCTGGTTATAATAATCATGATATATATAAGGTTTGTACTACAGTACATATTCTTTAATGATTTAGAAGAATGAATATTTTAATTAAGTTTTCTAAGGTGATCAAATTTTTTGTATGTGACAATATGATCTACATTATTTTGTTTGGGGAATCTGATGTTAAGTTGATTTTGGAAATTTAGAGACCGTTTTGGACTGTGAATTTGGATAGATGTATTTTGGATGAGTCTTAAGGTTGGAATGGATTAAGTTGAACATTGGATATTATTGTTTGAGTCTAAACTATTATTTATTGGATAATTTATTTCAATTTTTTTGGATTTAGTTAACATTTATAGAATGAAGGAAATTTTTGTGGACCTTTTGATTCATCAAAAGTGTATCAAGCATAAAAATTCATCTTGAATATCCATCTCCAGGTGTATGAAATTAAGTGATAATATGACAAAGCACAACTAAATGATGAAATTATGACATGGAAATAAATAAAGTAATTTTTATTGAGTACTTTACCTAGATAGTAAAATAATCCCTCAACTTTAGGAAAATTATTTTGTAATAAAAACACTATTTGTTTAATTTTCTTGCTATGAAATCAATAGTCTTTTAACCCATCATAGATTTATGGTTTTGTGATGGTAGACTTTTTGATGACCATGTTCTCTATCACTCTCCATCATAACTTGATACTTTGATCTATCTTCAATGTCTAAGTTTTTAATTCCCAATAATGTTATCCAATTATAAATCCTGATTTTATAATAACCTTTTCATTTCCCTTTCCCTCTTATTAAGAGGATGTTTTATTAACCCAATTTCTGATGTGGCTTTCCCACAAAAGAATTTTCAAGTATCAAAATTTGATTTTTTATTTTAAGTGAAATTTCAAATTGGGAGGACACTGTTTATTGAAGGAGGGGATTATGTAACACCCCAATATTTTAATGTATGTATCTTTTTAAATTTAATCACTTTGATAGCTTGCGTTTCACATAACACTGAACTTAAACAAACTGTGATATAAAATTAAATATTATTATTTTAACACTAGCCATTAAGTTAGTGGTTGTGAGTAGGATTAACTAAATTATAAAACTATATTATTCACATGTTTATAAAATTAATTCATTGATTAAAAATTAATTTGAAATGAAAATAAAAACTAATTGAATATAAAGGTTGTGTTTTTATTAAAATACTATTTTTATGTTTATAATGGGATTTTATCATAATAAATTAAATTAGTCATATTAATGAAATATATTAATGAAATATAAAAGTTATATATTCAAAAAAAAATGTTTCCAATTAGTTTTTTTGGATTAAGATAATAATAAATCCAATTTTAAGCATAAAAGCTTATATTTTTATAAACAAAATTTTGTTTTATTTTAAAGGTGCACTAGTTTTAAATATAGTTTTTGAAACTTTTATAATTTTTATTTGAAAAAATAAATGTATTATTTTAAATTGGAATATAAAATTTTACTTTGGTTGAATTTTTTGTATTTTTATGATAAGTTCCATGTTTTGATGAATAGTGATAAAATATTGCATTTTATTGAAAAATTCTTTTTCGTCTAAATAATTTATAATGTTAAATTATATTTTTAATTTTTTTAATTTATAATTAGATCTATTTTTATCATTTAATATAATTTATTTCATTGGAAACAATTTAAAATTTAATTTGGATATAAAAACATTTCAATATTTTGAACATTTTCATTTAAAAACATGTCTTTTCATTTTGTCTACGGGATTAATTTTAAATTCATTGTAGTCAATTATGTGTTATAAATTTTGAAAAATAGATTCCATATTTGTAATCATAGTTTTAAAATTAATTAAATAGGTCCCTTTTATTTTTAAACAATGTGAATAGTAACTTTAGTATTTTTTTAATTATCATTGTTAAGGATGAATCAGATAATTATGGGTAAAAATAATGTTATAAAGACCATAAAATTATCCTAACACTTGTATTAATTTTATTTTATGATTTATTTTCGACAAAATGCATCCTTGGGCCTATTTTATGGACTCTTGGAGCCACTTGGATGACTTTAAGGCATTTCTAGTATTTTATTCAAAGGAAAGTCAAATATGTCTAACTCATGTTTTTAATAAGTCGTACAGTTTTAATATGTGGTTATTCTGAATATATCTTTGACTATAAATGTTAATTTTAAATATAAAATATTTATATTCATCATGGTAATTTATTTCTAATTTTTAGGGAAAAATATTTACTTTAAATGCTTACACAATGATGATGGAGTAATTATTTAATTAATGAAAATATCAAATAAATGATATTAAAAATATTAAAATAAATATAATTTGGATAATTATTGTAATACAAGAATTTTCTAGATGAAATAGACATATTATTGGTATATTGAAGGTTTTTTTGAAGTTATATTGTTTTTATGATATGTTTAATAAGTCAAGTAATGAATAGTATCAAAATTAACATTAATGATGTTTTAAAATAAATAATATTTTATTATATTTTATAAAATTCATAAAAATATAAAATTATAAAAAATAATATTTATAAGGTTTCCAATGTCATTCATGACTCATTTATGGTTTGTTTGGTAATTTATAGTAAATATATTAACCCTTAAAGAGTAAAAAATCATGTTGTTATGATAAGAGTTAAAGGGTTTAATTAAGGGTTAAAACAAAAAGATGGGGATAATAATATGACCTAAACTTGTATAAAAAATATTTTTTGAGATTTATTAGAACCATACTCGTATTTTCTTTAAAATAACCCACTTTGGATCCATTTTTAATTGAAAATTAATTTATATTAATTTAATATGTTTGGAGTTTCCAAAAGTGCCTCTCACCTCAATTTTTAAAGGGAACAACCTCCCTCACTTAATTACACCACATTAAGCCTTATATATCGGCAAAAACATTCCCATTAATCCAAAAAAATTGTTCCATTCATCCCAAAATCCTTAATTTGCGACGAAATCTAACCAAAGAGTCCCTTTTATGCAAATCAAAAAAGAGATAGCCAAAGAAAATGTAATGTTCATCAATGAACGTTTTTGTTTTATTTATTACTTAAACCCATTAAATTATTTTTATTTAAAGTTTATATAATAACATAATTATACTAAATATACTTATATTTTTATATATTAATGGTTTTACCTACATTCACACACGCTTCTATCAAATGGGATATGCAATCATCATTCGTGTGTATGGCGGACTACCATCTTGTGAACTGATGTCATTCATTCTTCCATTACCACCTTTCATGGTTGGGAATAATGATTTAATTTCAATTTTTTGCATGATATATATGATATTTATGATTTATTTATTCTTTTTTAATTATTATATAACACATACATTCACAATTTCCATTTTTTGTAAATAAGATAACTTTATTTTTGGATGTGTGGACTATTTCCTCCTTAAAGAGATGTGATTCGTTCACACTTTACATGTAATGTATTAAATATGGTTTTATTGAAATTATATTATATATATGAAATAATAATTATAGTATAATTATATTAATTAATTCCTTTCATTCAATATGATTAGAAAATGGAAACGGTGTTCATGCGTATGTACGACTTGTTGTCTCCATGAAAGGTGTATTTCATTTTCTATTTCTATTTTTAATATATCATTATAAATAAATATATAATGAATATATATGATATTTATTTCATGGTTATAAATCTATATATTATGAAATTATGATATAAGTAAAATTATTAAAAATATTACAAATCAAAACACATGCAAAAAACAAAGCGATTATTAGCCTAAACGTAACTTTAATAAAGAATTATTAATAAATTGGTAATATAAAGTCATAAATAAATCATATATGGTGTTATATTAATTAATAATGTTATCTTATAGATGTATAATAATCCTACATTTATTATATTGGAGGTTATAAAATGTTCAACTAATGGAAGTGAGGTAAGGGACTTTATCTCAATCTCATTTCATTGAGGCATAGTTTGATGTTATACACTCGCCTTCTTTTATGAGGTTTATATACACACCTTTTGACTTATCATGTCATTAATTTTTTTTATTATCAATTTATTTAATTTTAAAAAAAAATTCTTTCTTGGGTGTTATGATTTAAATGATAAAAGTGGTATGGGACACCTTCAATGTTTAAAGATTTAATTATCAAATCTTTTTTCCCATGTCATTATTCTTGATATTATTTTATATACTTATTTATATATAGGTTTTATAAAAGAAATTTTATGTATATTTTAAATATCATTCTAATTTTTTCAAAAAGTAATATTTTGATTTTTTATATGGAATGTTTTAATAATTAACAAAAGTAATTTTCTATTCTTAACATATACAGTGACAATAAATTTTCCACCATCATCACCATTATTTTATTTTCATCTTAATTTTAAATATTTAATTTTTCCTTAAATGAAAATACATCTTTAAATTTTTTGGATATTTTGGTATTTAAAATGGGTTTTTCAAATAAAAGGTTGTTTTATTATTGAAAATGGGTTCTTAAACTAAAAGGTTATTTTTATACAAAAGTGTTTTCCATATGGGTTTAATAAGATTTTCTACTCAATAATTTTTATATGATATAATTTAATGTATTTTCATATATTTCAAACTACTTTGTAAAATCTTGTACTTCGTTGAGGTTTATCTCTTATGATAAAATCTTTCATACTTTAGTAAACGGTTTATGGTCATTTTTTCTGGGGAATTATTGATATACCATAAGACTAGTTATTTATTTTGTTAAGATATATTGATTAAGTGGTATTATTTTTTCATGTGAGAAATGCATTGGACATGAAAGAAAATGTGGTAACCATATATAAAAAACACCCTCAGTGCATTAGTAGTCTCTTGATATGAAATCAATTGGTGAAAAACCTTTCTTGTTTGTTTTGAAGTAGTTTTAAATTGTCAGGATGATAGATCTTGACACAAATTAGATCGGTTTCAACCCACAGACTTAAACTGTCTTGAGGATAGATCTTTACAGTAACTATCTTGAGAATAGGTCATGATAGTAAAGACTTACAACATTATGTATTATATCATTATTATTATTCCATGTGATTATTTGATTAGTTAGAATATCCATGTTTAAGTTTTAAGCTCGTGAGATTATTTATATGGCATTATTCGATCATCTTTTATTCTTTTGATATTTATTATTCATTATTAATTCAAGTTACATTCCACTATACTTTACCCTTATTAAGAATTTGAGCTCACCCCTTCCTTATGTTTTATTTTTCCCCAGGATTCCAATAAGTTTATTATGATTGATATACAAGGTTAATCTAGGAGAAAAATGGTATTCTCAAAGAAAATAATTTTTTTATTTTATGTTTAAAATGTAATATGAATTTTAGATATGTATCTAGTTTACCAAGACTACTAAACTATTTGGTTTTTTGGGATGAGATCTCTTGTATCTTATGACAATGTAATAAAGTAAGGTACTGTCTCTGGGATTCTAGGGTCGGGGTATTACACGGAGCTCTAGAATTTAAGAAGGTAGAATGATCTATATAATTATTGCATGGTTAGTGATAACCATGCGACTCGACCATGTGAGTCACCTAATGCATAGGAGATTCCACACAATTTTTCTAAAACTATATGAGACAATCCACACACCAATGTGAAATTAGACATTCTTGATAGTGAATTTGTTCATGGGTTGTGCACAGTTATCCAAATTGCGTGCCTTGCCCGTGTGAGCGGTATCCCTAGGTATTGAAAGGCATACAAATGGAACACAAATTGACCAATCAGGCAACCCATTTTTTAAGGGAGTATTTACTATTTTTCTTATGATAATTTTTAAACCCTCATTCTTTCTCCCTTCCTCCCCTAGTGGACAGCCCCTACTTGTGAAGATCCTCTTTACTCCTCTCTTAGGCTCTATGTTCATTCACACATCCGGACTATATTTTTATCACTGTCAGGTGAGTTGAATTCCTCTTGGTAATATCTACACTCATATTTCTTCTATTCCTAGTTTATAATCCCATCAATTTCCCTTTTTTGGCCTGAGATCATTTTCCCTTTTTTGAGGAATTTTAAGATTCTTCCAATTTCTTATGTTTTATCTCAATTAAAGGGCCAAAACTGGATGAGGGGAGTGTTATGAAGCTAAGGTAGGTGGTCTAGTTACTTTCCCTAATGTTTAGTTTCATTTATATTATGTTTAATTGTTTCATGAACCATACCTTTCCATCAACACCACATAAATGTTTAATAAATTAAATTGAATGGTTATACATGCCCAATACGATCCTTGCAAGCAGTGAATCAACACCTTGGTTGATTTCCTTGACGTGATCCACCCCTATGGTTGTGTCTTTCCTTATAAGACCAATTTCCCTTTATCATAAATTATCTAAACACATATGGAGGTGTTTTTTCCCTTGTAATAAATGATTTTTAAATAATAAATTGAATTAAGTGAATTTGTAGGCCATGAGTTAGGCCCCAACACTTTATTCCCTAATTTAATTGCTTAACTAAATGATTTGGATAATTTGATTAAAGTACATAAATGAAATGCCTTTCTAAATGAATTGAATTTTTCTTGTTAATCCATACTTCCATAATTATATTAGGTCAATACAACCGATTCCATTTATTGAAAACCTTTGATGAGTTCATCATGATTTATAATTAAAATTTGTATATGAATTGTATATATGCCAAGAGATATAATGGGTATGAACTGGATAGGCTCACCATGTGTTTTCTCTAACTCCATGTGAGTGATACCAGTTCTCTAGGGAAGACACCATACAGAAGTTTGGTGGATAGATGGTCATACCAGGACACGAGTGATACTTGGTCCCCTACATGAGATACCAGGGACAAACTCAGAGGTCTAGTCTTGTCTTTACACTATTTCAGGAGTGATACTTGGGATTCCATTTATGGTTATCCTTAGAAGGACTCTTATGAGATTGAGTGTCTATTATGCTCATGGTGTGATACTTTAGTTCTTGATATGGTTCTCCATTGATGGTCCTAGGATGCCGCATATTTAAATTCAATAGATGTTTTTTTATATAAATTCAAGAAAGTTAATTCCTTCAATAAAAGTATGTATCCACCAATAAAAATCACATTATCAAGCATGGTCCATATCTTGAAACTTTATTTATAATAGCTTATTACACCTTATATCAAACTTTCATAGATCACATTGGTTTAGAGACGTCCGGCTTAGGCTGAAGTAGGTAGATTTCATAGGGTATCCCATGAGGATCCTAGTCTGATATATTTATTTATTTATTTCCTTTAATTTATTCTTATTGGCACACTACTCATTTTATATGTTCTTGTCAAAATTGTTCTAGACACTGTAGGTGGTGGCCAACTGAGTATATCTCATACCCTTCTTAAGTCTCCCATGGTACCTGAGCACACTTCATGATTGTAAGTATAGATAAATGGAAGAGTTCAACTTCTGATTCTTGGTTTTCATTACTAGGATAGAGTATAGGAGTAGAGGACCAACACTATGCTCGTGATGCTAGTTGTAGAATATTTTTATCTATTTTGAATTTTTATGATGGCATGTGGTATATTACTTCTTACCCTGTATCTCATCTACTCATTGTTTTATAGATACATGGCTTGATCATCCTTATTTTTCATCTATTTATCATTAATCTTCCACCTATTTATTTATTATCTTGGATGATTATTTATTTCACCAATACTTGTTTATTATTAATTCCACTATTTCCATTTATCATTTACTATTGTGTTCCACTATGAATCATGAGGGAATAGTCTTCTCATGTACACATCCTAGTCCCTTGCTACTAATTGATAGCCACTAGCATATGGGTAGGTGTGCTTGAGGTCATGTGGCCAACCGCCTCGGGGAACCGTATAGTGGAATCTGGGGAGGGATGTTACAAAGTGGTATTCGAGGTTCTTTTCATCTTGTCTTACCTTTTGGGTATTAGAAAATAGATTAAGATTTGATGGAATTTGGTAATGATCCTATATCTAGGAGTAGTTAACTCATGTATAGGGGAACCCCAAATTACCTGGGATGGGATATTAATAGTCTAGTTTGTTCTTGTTACAATTTCATTGATTTCACCATTGGGTAACGCACATGTCTTTTGATATTATTAATGTTGATTTTATTATTAAAGATTTTATTTTCCTTGGCATGGTATGTAAAGGAGGTATTGTCTCATATAGCATACTATAAACTTGAGGATTCACATGTCACGCATTATGTCATTCTATATTTATATTACTATGTGATTTTTCAATATTTCATGTGATTTTTGTGAGTACATTAATTGTTATATACATAAATGTGATAACATATATTTCAGGGATAACATTATTATATTAATTAAAGTTCCAAAATAAATCTAAATGGTTTTTTCCTGTATATTTTTATGGTGACACCTTAATTATCCCAATTATGTTGTGGTTGAGCCAAGAAAAACCGGTTCTATGGGATGATATATTAGTTTATTTTATTAATGAATTCCAATTTTAATTTATGAAGTGAGTACTTCCATAAATTTTAAATGGTATTTCATTCAATAGAATCATTGTACATGACTTGTTACATACTTAAACCATACGTAAATGTCAGATCATAGTTACTTTATGTACCAATTCTGATTTATAAAGAGTATGGGCCTTTATAGGTTTGGACAAGTGATGCATTTAACTGGAATGAAATTTCTATATCTATATAAATCAGAATGAACTTCAATAAATTAAAGTTTTAAAATCAAATGGTTACCACTAAATGGGTATTCCAATTACAAAGTAGATGGTGTTTTCCTCTATACCTTATAATTAACAATCCATATATCAGAACCTATACTATGTTGTGTGAGACCTTAAACCTGACCCAAACTTAGTATCGGGTAGTACGCTATGTCTGTTATGGTATTTCATGATCTTCCTATCACCTAGACCTATATTAAGAAGCAAGAAGAAAGGTGTGACACATTTATAGGAAGGCCTTGTACCTACCCTTTCCTTCTTCCACTATTTTCTATCTTCTGAAAACATGATCTGAGGTGTGAGTTTAGAAATTGTAGACCTATTCCACCTCAACATACTTATGTCATATGCTAGGAGGGTGGCGATGACCATTCTATGGAGGTGGTGGGACCTAAGCCACCTATCAAAACAAAGGACTTCCATAGATGGAATCCAAGACTTATTTGGGTTTGTTTTTAATCTACACTGAGATAATAAGGTATTTTGAAATTAAATTGATCTTATAGTACAATATGGATACAAAATTTAAGGTGGAATAATTTTATAGTGTTTTCCAAATCTTTGTCCATAAAAACTAGGAGGAAGGAGCAAGCATCATGAAAGGTGGTTTTTTGTGATTGACTCTTTTTGAATATGATAAAAGCATAAGTTACTTAAAGGCTAGGTTTTGTGAAAGGTTTATATTCATGAAGGTATGGGTATTTAGGAATGCATGATGGAAAGAAAGTGTTTTTTGATACTATAAAAAGCATAGTGGGTGTGCGATGGGTTGACTGTGAATCTTCATAACTATGAGAAGCTTCATGAACAGGTTAAATTTAACTAGAACTTCATGAATATAAGAGCATCATGAACATGTTTTTAGAGGTTTGAGAAAAGGATGCTGGAGGTATGGGATATTCGAAAAGGGATGTTCCTATAAATATTCGGCTACCCCCACTTCACTTGACACGAAGAGAATTAGAGAAAATAATGAATCTCTTTGATTTATTAAAGGTGAAGAGCTTCATTAATCTAGTATTATATGTGAGTTTGAGCATTACGAGAAGACTGGTTATGTCTTAACTAATTCCAATTTTTTTGAGTTATGAGATTTTTGAAAAGATTGGGGTTTCGTGAAGACTGAGTGTTCCAAGAAGGTAGTGATCTTCAAGAAGGTAGTTTCTTCCACAAAAGGTGTGAGATTCCCAGAAGCAGGGAGATTTGGGAAGGTGTGTTGGTTTGTGAATGCATGAGTTTCTTTGAAACATAAAGGGGATTTCACAAAGGATGGGATCTTCATAAACAATAGTGTTAAACATCTGGTTTCAGTGAAAAGTGCTTTGAAGTGCATCAAATTAGAACTATGGTACAATAATAGTCTTTTTCTATGTCAATATACTGAAGCAACCTTCAACTCGTTAAAGTAAGACTTCACCCAAAGTAGTCATCTAGGTAGAGTCAATAGAAGTGTTCTGATGAAGGTAGTGTGTAGTGACTAAAATCTTGTAAATGCAGTGTTCCTAACATAGATTGACTATGTCTCAACTTATGTATTCCAAAATAAATAGTTAATATTAGTGGATGTATGACCAACAAGCTATTGGAATATGCTCTATGGACTATCTCTTAGTAGTGAACAAAGTAAAACTATTGTGTTGTCTCTATACATGTGAATGTTTAATTACTGCACAATTCCATCAAATATCTTTAACAAGATCATACCAACATGGGAACAAGAACATCACTATAACAGAAAATTTTGACACCCTGATTCACCCCTCCCCTCTGAGGGTATTTTGCGGTTCTACAAGTGGTATTAGAGCATATAAGTTTTTAGAGTTAAATTTTTCATCATATGTTCATGGAGAATACAATGAATGTTTGAGTAGTTTCCCTATTTGATTGAAGAAACTTCTATATTTTGAATAATGGGATGAGATATCATCTGAGATCCATTGGGATGGAAGTTATTTTTTCCACTACTTAGGGTATTTAGGTCACTAATGTGATAGGATTTTCTATTACTGAAAAAATAGGAAAATGTTTGATGTAGATTCCAAAACTCAAAACACTCTTAATGCAACACTTTCTAATCAAATCTATTTGAAGGTTATGAGTTTAACTACATCCAATTATATATGGGAGAAACTATAAAATATATACGAAGGTGATAACAAAGTAAATGAGTCCAAACTTCAAGAATTGCATAATGAGTTCAATGATATGAAAATGTATCCATATTAAAACATAGATAAATTATTTAATGTCATAAATAATGTTTTTGAATCTATTCGAGGACTTGGGGATGAAATTAGGGATATTAAAATTGTGATGAAAATCCTGAGAAGTTTTCCTTCTATGTATAGTCTAAAATTTTCATCCCTTGATGAAAGATATATGTGTGATATTTCTATTGATGATTTTCTAAGCATTCTAGTGGCTTATGAAATGAGTGTCAAACTAGAAGATAAAACAACTCAGATTAAAAAGGAAGTGGAATTCCAATCCATGGAAATAATTTAGATTTCCAGAGTTAGTAATAATTAGGAATAGGAAATTAATTCTCTATTTTATAAGAAATTCAAGAGAGAAAATAAATATTTTAAGGAAAGTTTTTTTTATTCTTTTTAGTGTGGTGTGGTTGGGAATATTTCCTATCGATGCCCAAGAAAACTTCATAATGTATAATTTTAATCTGAAATCATGCAGATGTATCAGAAGAGGTTATCTAACAAAGGATACTTCAAATTATGCAATAAATATCATAGAAAGATATTTTTCTGCAATGAAGAACAATATGATATTGAATTTTTTGAGGATGTAAAACCAGAGTTTAAATCTAGACCTGAATCATCCATGATGGCTACAATTGAAAATTAAAAACATAAAAAATATAAAGATAATCAGTTTCATGGTGTTTTTGAACTCAAGGTAGAACTTGAGGGTGAACATGATGAGATTTAAAATCAAATAAAGAGAAATATAAAGATTATAGTTGTGATGAAAGATTCATTAGAGCATGTTGATTGGATTTAATAAGAACTTGATTGATTGGAAGGAGATGACGGAGAGAATACAACAACTCTTGGAAGCATAGAAGAGGTTGTGGAATTTAAAATCAGTATTGAAGAGAAGTAAAAACTCGTCAATGACCTTACAGAAATAATGGATTAAAAGGGTATTATAGTTGACTTACTTGAAGAATAAGTTGTTACTCTAAGGACTAAACTATAAACTAAATCAAAATCCAAGGGAAAAAAGAAGAGATTACAGTTTTCAAAACTCTCAAATTCAGAGATTCTAGAAAGATATAAATATGGTTCTTAAGTATTAGAGAAGGACTTGAATAATTGGAGATCCAAAATTATGGGAAAAAAGTGGAATTGGATATGATGTTGAAACATTAAAGGATGGAAATAGCCCAATCCAAAATAAAGGGAAGTTGAAAGTTGGACATATCACAAAGGCACATGATATCCTAATAAAGAAATATTAAAATCAAATAGAAAGGATTGATGAAAATTATTCTAAATTTTCTAGAGAGTATCACTAGTAAAATTCATTACAAAATAAGGATACATGATGAGGAATAGAATTTATTAGACCTTTACACTTATGAAATTTCAATTTTGTGTCTTTTTGGGCCATACCATATCTTACTGTGAAGAGGCAAGGAGCTATATGAATGGGGAAGTGTTTGGAAGTCAATAAAAGAGAATGATACCATATCCTTAATAATATAGAAGAAATATTTTCTATGGATATTGTTTTCACTATTCTAAATATGGCCATAAATTTATTCATTGATTTTAGAGGAAAGGAAGGAACAATACCTACAGAACTCAGAGACAAGTCAATACCCACCAACCCAGAAGAGTTACTCTTGAAAATATGTATTTTTATTTGGATGAATAATATGAGTATGATGAACCCATGAATACTGAAATTATATTTGAAATAACATCAACCCAATCAAGTATCTCATGGAAGGAAAAGAAGAAA
Source organism: Viscum album (assembly GCA_963277665.1). Classification (NCBI taxonomy): domain Eukaryota; kingdom Viridiplantae; phylum Streptophyta; class Magnoliopsida; order Santalales; family Viscaceae; genus Viscum; species Viscum album. Next base: position 38,099,755 of record OY728129.1, on the reverse strand, counting down.
ATCGATAAATCCATCCTCGCATAAATAGCTCTTAAATCTACCAATAATAGTAGCACCTAGATTATTTATAGTTTATGATCATCCCACATGATGGGAAATTTATATTTATTGAATAATGTTATGAAACGTTTTGATGGAACTGTGAGATTTTTAAGTGACAGTGGTTTAAAGATCGATTGTAGTGGAAATTCAGAATTGGAAAATGATGAGATGAGGAAAATTGGAGGACTCTACATAAATGGTATGCATCAAAATCTCCTAAGTGTGAGTCAACTCTAGGACTCAAGAATAATAGTGACATTTAATCATAAGGGGTGAACTATCAAGGTCTATATAGATAATTCTATCATTAAAGGATGTAGAAAATATGGAAATTTATACAAGGTTGACAGTAAAGAGAACACCTATTACATAACAATTGAAGAAGAAAACAACTTGTGGAACCAGAGGTTGGGTCACATTATTAAATAGATCATGGAACAGATATCTAAGTTGAAATTTTTCATTTACATTCCCAATATGAACCATGAACGATAAAATACATGTTATGCTTGCATGAAAGGAAATATGGTCGGGAGTTCATATCAAACGAAGAATAAAATGGCATGAAATCTACTTGATCTAATCCACCTAGACATATGTAGTTCAATAAATGTGGATAGAACAAATAGAGAGATTTAATTATTTATTTTTATTGATGATTACAATATAATGGCTTGTGTAATGATTATGCATAGGAAATGGAAATTCATTGATTTCATGAAGATTTATTGTTGAATATTTGAGAATTAAACTAGCCAAAAATAAAGATTCTATAATCTGATAATGGAGGAGAATACACATCCATTGAATTTAAAAATTATCTCAAAAAACATGGGATAAAGGATGAGGTGTTTGTAGTGAGAACCCCTAAACAAAATGGGGTTTTTGAATGCATAAATTAATAGGTGAACAATATGGATTGAACTATGGTGATTGAGAGTTGTGTCTCTCATTATTACTGGAAAGATATTGTTCAAGTAGTTTTATACACTTAAAATCATACATGGACTTTTATAGGAGAAACCAATACACTATATAAGATATGGTATTAAAATAATCCATGTATGAAGTATTTTAATGTTTTTGAAAGTTAATTTTTCATCTGAAACAAAGAAGGCAATCAAGGAAAGTATTGAGATACTATAGATGAGGAAATATTCCTTGGATAATCAATGAAGAGTAAAGCCTACAAATGTTATAGAAATAATATTAGAAAGATTGTGGAAAGTAGTGATGTAAATATCATTGAGGATAAAACCATAAATTTCTTGAGGATATCATATGTTGATATGATTGAAGATGAAGAATAAAGTGGAAAAGTGAAGGATTTAAATGCAGAAAAAGTCAAAGGCTTGAAAAAAAATAAGGGATCATAAAAATTTGATGATTAATATGAAGAATAGAAAGTGGAAACCATTACTAAAGAAACTTCCTTAGAACCACACAAGAGAAACAGAAGAGAAAAAATTTCTCAATCCAACATCATTGTAGATTGGACCACACCCACATAGATAATGAGAATGAGGGATAAATCACATTCTACCTTCCAATAAATTATGGAACCAACTATATTTTAAGAAGTATAAAAGGATGAATCATGGGTTAAGACCATGAATTAAGAACTGGATAAGATTGAAAAGAACCAGAAATAGGATCTTTTTTAGAGACCTTAAAATCACAATGTGATTGGAATAGAGTGTATCTTTAAAAAAAATAATGATCATGGAAATGTGCTCAAAAACAATTCATGCTTAGTGTGTAAAGGTTATGCAAAAAATTAAGGCATTAGTGTTGAAGAAAAATTTCCTCTAGTATCTAGAATAGAGATGGTCGGGATTTTTCTTACGATGTAAATTTAAATAGAGTAAAATGTTTATCAGATGGATATCAAAACAAAATTCTTAAATGGAGTTCTTGAAAAAAATTATACCTTGAGAAACCAATGGTATTTTTTTATTATAAATAATAAGGCTAAATTTTAAAGATTAAAGAATTATTTTTATGGTCTAAAGAAAGAACCATGATCATGGTATTCTAGAATCGATTCTTATCTCAAGAATCTTGAGTTTAAAATAGGAGGTGTTAGCCATAATCTCTATGTAAGGAATTATCAGAAAGATCAATTTATGGTGATTTTTTATGATATTATTTTAGAAGAAAGTAGGTAGGTATCGGTGGAAGAATTTTCTAGTCACATGAAATTAGAATTCAAAATTTCTATGATTGGTGAACTCATATACTTATTAGGGTAGTGGGTGATTTAAAATAAGGATTAAACCTTTATTTCTCAGGGAAAATAAACAAGATATCTTCAAAAGAAATTCAACATGAATGACACTAAACTGATGTTAACCTTGATTGCATTTGGGAAAAATCTTGGGAAGCATGAGGATGTGACATCTATAGATCCCACCTTATATACGAGAATCAATGGATGCTTATTATACTTGACTGCAACGTGGATAGATATTGTCTTTGCAACATGATTAGTGCCACACTTTTAAATTAATCCGAATGAAGAGTATTTGGAAGTAGTTAAACGAATCCTGAGGTATATTTTTCCAAGATGATGATTGGATGAATAACTCAATAGGGGTTGAATTGATTTCTTAAAATTTCTTTTATTGAGAACCACCCTCTCCATGTATGATTGTTCAAAATATTTTCCTTAAAATAGTATTCCATGAAAATGAATGAATTTAAAGAAAACAGATTCCACACACAAGATTTATAGTGGTTTAGGGAATATAAATCCCCTAGTCCACTCTACCAATATTCTACTCCATGAGTTTGGTGATTTTCACTATAATATCCCATTTATTGGGGGATCCTAGTTGAGTGCAAGTATCTGTCACTTAATACAATGGTCCAATAGATTTCAACCAGGCTCTCCATTTACAAGACCTATCCATGGTCTTAAACACACTCTACACTTCGATCCACACCGGAAGCACACTGAGACCGTCGAACCGTGCTGAAGTCACTGAACCAACGTCAGATCCATTGTGGTCTTCTGAGGTGTCCTTCCACCAACTTCCAAGTGGTTTGGAGGGGGGAGGATTATCTCTTGCAGGTTTTCTGGTTGTTTTTCGAGTTGGTTTTGGATGTGTTTTGCGGCTTCACTTGCTAGTATCGATCCCTATTGGCCAAACGCGGTAGAGCTTAGTGGTATCTCTGGTGGAGGTGCAGATTCATGAAGGTTTCATGGTTGATTTGAAGGTTTTATACTTTATGGTGATGAAGTTCTGTCTTTTTGAAATGGTTTTTCTGTTGTGTTTTTTGTGGTCCTGCGGTTTGTGGTTTATGGACTTTGCAACCTTTTCATCTACTTGGGACCGCTCCAGATGAGTTTTAGAGTGATAGTTTTATCAAGTTATTTCTATATGGATTTGGATGTTCGAGAGGGTATGGATCTTCCATCAGTACCGGGCCCGTGAATTTTTTGCATGGGACAGCTATTCATGCAATGATGGGTTAGTGGAACTGGTCTTCATGTTTTTTATGATGGGTAGGGGATTTTCCCTGTAGTATTGAATGTTTTGTTTGGCTTTGAATTTTTTCTGTGGAGACATGATTGTTGTTATTGTATTTTATGTCATTTTGGGTTCCCCCTTACCCCTTAAAAGGAGATTATGATAATAAAAAAAAGTAATTTTCAGCAGATTAATATTCTTCTTAAGGAGATAATAGACTTCAAGATTTACCTCTATAAAATCATCAGTGAAACTGATAGAACTGATGATCATATCATGATGAATTTTTTTCAACTATTTATAGGTCTCCTTCATTTTTCTTTGTTGCTGTAAGAAATACAATAATTTGTCTCTCCTCTGTTATTTTTGTAGTGTTTAACTAATCTTTTTATATACTCTTTAAACTTGAGTGTAAGATAATTCTAAGGGTTATGTGAGCTTATATAGTGATCATGATGAGATAGGATATTAAGGATATGCATCCAAAATTTCCAAATATTGGAATTTATTTTGCAGTAGTGATGATTGAAATCTTCTAGTTCTTCGGATCATCCTATTCAAAGAAAGTCTTGTGACGACCAATATTTTCTTAAATGGATAATTTCATTTTGATGTGATCTAAAGGCATGAAGTGGCTTATCAAGAGATTAGAAAAGTAATCATGACATTATATAATACTATATCTTCATAAGATACCAACTGGAAGCACTTTTCTTCGTAATATAACTTTCTTAATATAAAGTAGCTCTTCCTCATAAGATAAGTTGACTTCAATATAGTATAAAATAACTCTCCAATGTAAGATATAAAATTTTACTATGATATAACACTTAGATTCTTCAACTTCTTATGGATATAAATATTTTTTTCAGAATATAATGGCCTTTCATATTTTTATTATAACTAAATAATTTTTCTTGAGAAACCCAATCATACTTCATAATATAAAGTCTTACTTAGTAGAAAAAACATCGGCACTTTCTGATTCTGAGTAATATAATATTTTGTTCAATTCACATAAGATAAAATTCTTATATATCATAAAATAAACACCTGGACACATAGAGTAAGATTAATATAATATAAAACAATTTAGATAAACTTGTTAGAATAAAATTAGGGATTATTTGAGTCATCAAAGCACATAACACGAAGGTAAATTTGAACAATATATACTTTCCAACAATCACACACTTTTTTATGATCACAAAACCCATGATATGGAAAAAAATAATCTACTAAGATTTAAAATTTCATAAATAAAGAATTTTTATTTTCTTCTCCTCTTTTTTGAAAAAAAAAATATTAAAAAAAATATTTTCATTTCCTTCTCCCCCTTTTTGAAATACAAAAGGAAATAATTTTTTGTATTTCCCTTTACTTAAATTTTTTTATCTCCCTTTCCATCTCCCTCATTTTACGATTTCAAAAAGAGGTAGAATGAGTAATACACTTTACATTTCACATAAATGTTAGTAAATAGTTAATGATGCTACTGATAAAGAGGACTTGGAATTAAATAGACTCCATAATGAAACATTAAAATAGTATAGCATAAAAGGATAACAAAACAATATATTGAGAAGAAATCATAAAACAAGAATAATGAATATGTATGAAAAAAGATAGGGGCATAGAAAAATTAATTATTTTAAAAATATAATTAAATGAATTAGATAATTAAGATCATTTAAAAATATGTTAATGTAAATAGATTCAAATTTTTGTAATAATTCCATAAAGTTGGCATGATTCAAATATTTTTAAGAGTTTCCATCCACTGGATAAACCATTCCAAGAACTGAAGAATGAGATTGTATCAACTTCTGCTCGTGAAACACCTTTTTTAAGGTGGATTCTTGAATTAAAAGGGTTCATTATGAGGTATAAAGGATTAAGGAAGAGGAGTGTTAGATTTTGTTCCAAAAATATCACCCAATTTCGTAAGGGATGATCCAATACCAGCTCGATCTTTGTGAGAAAAACTTACTAGTGTCGATTATATGTTGAGAGCATCTTGTTATTACATTGCTAAATCAAAGTTACCTAAGTATGTAAAGGCTAATTTAGATGATTGTTCAGGTAAGGATAAAGGCACTTCTTTAGAAAACCCGAGATTCTCCCTTTGATAGACCTCAAAAGGTTCAATAATTTCCATTAAGCACTGATAGGTGGAAATATTTTGATCAACAATTTGTGGTCCAAGAAATATTCTTCCTTGAATTTGAAATAGATATTTTTCACAGGCACCAAACCTTTTCATGATTTGATTTTTTCAATAGTGTCGAAGGGTTGTAAAACCATTCCACAAATGTTGAGTAAATTACCAATAAAGTTCTATATGTATCTGTTCTTAGTGCAATTTAATATGAAATTTTTCAACACTTAGAACTGGTTTTTGTCACACTAATGATAGAATCAATTTTGTTTTCTTGTGTAAACACTTTTCATTCTAAATCTTCTATAAATATTTCAGCTTCTACCTCATCATCTTCTGATAAATAAGTCTTTATACTATTAACAACTACTTCATGTTACTCTTCAACTTTATTTTTTATAACTTCAAAGTTGTTTTATAATGATCCAGTCATATTTTATAGTCCTGTGATAATGAATCTGACATACTACTTCACTTGAATTGAATTTTCTTGGACTTTTGGAAACTTATGTTTCAGTATATAAATAATTTCCTTTGTTGATTTATCAACAGATTCAACAAATTCCTTAGGAGGAACTAGTAACCTTCTAACTTCATCTACCACATTTTTTTGAAAATATTAAAATATATAACCTAAGATGAGTTCACACTATAGAGGCTCAATAATAGTAGAATTCATATCAACATATTGTGATAATTCCATTAGATTTGACTGTTGGTCAGAATCATTTGTCATTCCTGTAGTAGATTCTTTCAATAATATTTATATCATAGACTGAGCAAAAAAATTTACTTTCTGAATCTAATAATTTGATGACATATGATGATGAAGAGTTCTTACTTTCTAACTAGATTCAATGACTTGAGTTTTTATTAATTCCATTTCACACAACAACTTTGAGAAGATTTTTTTATCGCTTTTAGAAACACTTCTACTAATTTATGGTACTTATGCATTTCCACCTTCTTTAAGAACAAGGATAATTCATTTCTTGGTGTACTTATGTACTTTATTCTCCAACTGATTGTTTTTATGAAACATCAATTACTTCTTCCACATGATGTGATTCTTGTGATTTTTTTCTAACATCTCTTCTTTTATAAATATTTTCTCTTTCTTGAGAATGAGAATAGATTATGAGAGGATAAAATCTTAGTCTTACCAAAATGTTCTTGTCTTGACCAACTAAAAACATCTGAGTCATAGTCGAGGATATCCTTTCATTGTGAACTTGTACTAGTCCCAAAATAGGGGCAAGAGGGTTGCTCTCCTGACAACAATTTTGTTAGTATATTTGAATTTCAGATCATACTCTTCTTCACATTACTTTTAGAGTTTCTTCATTATCCTGAATTTTCTTATATAATTTTTATGAGAGGATCCTTCTACCAATACTAGAATCTATTTTAAATGATACAACTCCACCTGATTCAATATAATGTGCTATATTCACAGTTTTTTCTATCATAAATAGCTAGATCAAAGTGATATCTTCAAAAATAATTTTCTCAAACTCATTGTTTCTTTATTTATTCCTGACTAAATGAATTTCGTCAGCACTTTTCATTCAGGCTCTAAATTATTTTCTTGATTCTTATCAATTAATGATGTTCCAAAGAGAGACATCATTATCCATGGAAGTGTGACTCCATCCTTGGTAGCTAAGGAGGTTCAAAAAAACAAGTAGCCTTGATGAGGTCTTTTTAGGACTTCAGCTAACTAAACTAAGGTTATTGAGTGATTTTTATGGTTGACTATTGATGTAACCAAGTCCTCATCATCACCAAAATTAAATATTAATGATTCATAAAACTCACAAAATTCATTCTTGAATACTAACATGGTTTTCATTTCATTGAAGATTCCATCCCATCCTTGATGTTTGATGCCTTTCTTCAAAAGCACATCAATCTTTTCCAACCATTAAAAATCAATTGCTCTTCCACTTAATACATTCTCAGTGATCCTTTGTCTTAACATTCTAATAGAAAATGCACCTTGTTTATTTTCATTTTTTCTATTAACAAAGGGTTTGAAATTTTGGAATGTTAGGGTAATAAAGGTTTGGGAAGAGAGAGATAGAGACAAGGGTTCCAAAAAAATTCAAGGCATTTCATGCATAGAGTTGATACAAAATGTTTTTTTTCATCGTAATCGAGGGGGAACACAATGATGTGTAGGGTAATTATTACTAAAACTAAGTGACATGGCCTACTGAATATGACCAATACTCAAAACGAAGATACAAAAAATTAACTTAAATGAAGAAAATAACGTATTTACTTTGAATATGAGAAATATGTTATAAAATATTATTTAGTAAAATTAAACATACCCAATTATGAATTAATTAAATTGAATCTATCAGTATGAAAAGGTTTTATAAAAAAATTTACTAATTGATTTTCTATGAATATTAATTCTAAATAGATATCATTATTCTATGCATGATATCTCAATAAATGATGTCTTAAATCAATGTGCTTCATTTTGGAATAGTTTATCAGATTATTTAAGATGTTAATAACACTTGTGTTATCAAATATGATTGGAACATAGTTAAAATTAAATCTAAAATCCAATAAGTTGTGTTTCATCCACGACACTTGTGCACAATAACTTCCCATATAAATATATTCATCTTTATCATTTGATAGTGCTAAAGAGTGTTTATTCTTACTTGAACAAGACACTAGATATTTACCAAGAAAATGGAAGGTTCTTGAGGTTCTTTTTCTATCTAATCTACATCCATAAAAATCATTATTTGAGTGTGAAATTAAATTAAAATTAGAGGATTTTGTAAAAATAAGATACAGAGACATAATTCATTTTAGTTATCTTAAAATTATTTTCATGGAGTTAAAATTTGATTCTTTTGGATTAGATTGAAATCATTTAAAAATTCACACTAAAAACATAATGTATGTTCTACTTTTAGTAAGGTGCAACAATATTTCAATTATTCCTCTATATATCTTACTATCAACTAGTTTTCCAATTTCATCTGTGTCAAGTTTGATATTGGAACTCATAGAAGTTTAATAGGTCTTACATTTTTCAAGTCCAAACTTCTTATGTAAATCAACTTTTTATTTTATTTGATTTAAAACATTTCTAAAATATTTTTGATAAAATTGAAATACCAGAAAATAGTTTAATTCACCCCTCATTATCATTTCAAATTCTTTTTGCATAAGTTTTTAAAATTCATTGCACAATTTTTGGTTTGTGATCCAAAAATAACATCATCTATATATATTTGAACTAAAAAATTATCATAAAATGAAGTTTTCTTAAATAACATAGGATATTACATTCCTACTATAAAACCATTTGATAAAATAAAAATCATAACCTTTCATACCATTCCCTTGGAGCTTGTTTAAGTCCATATCGATTTTTGGTAAGTTTAAACACATAATTTTGAAAATGAAGATCATTAAAATGAGGTGGTTGTTCAATATAAAATTACTCAATTAAAAATCCATTTTTAAAAACAAATTTAACATCCATATGATATAATATAAAATTCTTATATGATGCATATGCTAGAAGAATTCTAATAGATTCTATTCTAGGTACAATATAAAATGTTTCTTTATAATCCATTCCTTCTTCTAAACAATATCCTTTGAAAACTAATCTAGATTAATTTATTGTTATTACTCCATTATCATCTTGTTTTTTATAAAAACCCATTTTTTACAATTATAGGATGGATCGATGGTGTTTTAACTAATTCCCATAGTTTATTTCTTTTGAATTTATTTAACTCTTCTGGCATAGCTAAGAACCAACTTTCATCTGATAAGGATTTTTCAACATATTTAGACTCTAGTTGAGAGAGAAAGATAGATACTTATACGAGATTTTCATTTTCTCTTCTAGTTCTAACTCCTCCATCTAGGTTTCCAATATCTGTTTATAAAGTATGATCCTTAAGGTTTCTAAGTATTCTAGGAAACACACTTTCTGGTTCTCTATCATCTATCCTTACTGGATTTGATTTAAATTAAAAAAGTTCCAAATCATCATCCGTTTATCATTAAATAGATGTTCAGGTCTCAAATTTTTGACTAAATCATTTTTATCATTAATTTTAATAATTTTTCAACCAAAGGGATCACTTTCATCAAACATCACATGAGTTGATTCTTCAACAATCTTCAATCTTTTATTGAAAACTCTATAAGCTTTGTAAGTAGTTTATTGACATAGGAATATACCTTCATTAGCATTTGGATAAAAATTTTCAATATTATCATTGGTATTCAAGATATAAACCTTGCATCTAAATACTTTGAAGTTTTCTAAATTGGTTGTTCTATTATTACATAACTTAGAGGGTGTTTTCTTTAAAATAGACCTTATTATAACTTTTTTAATGATATAACCTGTTGTGTTAACTACCTCAACCTAAAAATTAGTGGGCATGTTATATTCACATAACACAATCCTAAAAATTTCTTAAAAGCTCTTATTCCTCCTTTAAAAAACACCATTCTGTCGATGTGTCATGTGGGTAGAGAATGTATGTTAAATTCCTTTTCTCAAAGCAATAATAACTAAATTCAAGATTCTAAAATTTACCTCCATGATAACTTCTTAATGTCACAATTTTGACATCTTTTTCATTTTGGACACATTTAAAAAAATCAACAAAAATGTAGTACGCTTCACTTTTGAGTATTAAAAAGTAAACCAATGTAAATCTTAAAAAAAATACACTAGCACATAAATAAATGAATTACCATTAAGGATTTTTTTCTATTAGGTCTGAAAAGATCTATATGGATAATCTCAAGAGTTCTACAAGTATTAACTTATTTAATTGGTTTAAAAGTCGATTTGTGTTGCTTACTCATTTGGCATGTATCACATAGATTCTTTATATCCACTTTCAGATTGGGAAAGTCATAAATAAAAGTTCTTTTAGATAATTTTATCAAATAATGAATATTTTAGTGTCCAATAATTTTATTCTAAATCCATAATTCAAAAATCTCAGTATTTAAAAAGTTTTTATTCTGTCTACACAATGAATTAATATCTAGTGTGTAAACATTGTTTTTTTTTGTTATTTAAACTTGAGACACTTATCTTTAAAAACAAAATAGGAATTGTTAGAAAAATAAAAATAATATCCATCATCACAAATTTGAGGGATACTTATCAGGTTTTTCTTCAAGCCTTCAACATAATATAATTTTTTATGATAATTGACTTACGGTTTCCAACTGATCCAATGCCAACTATATTTTCTTTTTCTTTTTCACCAAACATGAAATATCCTCCATTTATTTTGGATAGAGATTGAAATTTGGATCCATCTCCACTCATATTATTTGAACAAACATTATCCATAGACTAATTTTCAATGTTTTTCATGCATCTAATTCTCTCATTTGATTGTGCCATAAAACATATGTTAGCCTTCAAATTTATAGTTTCAACTTTTGATTCTAAGTATTTCCATTCACTATAATATTTATAAGCACTACATGTGACCTTTATATATTTCTTAGATTTATTATATCTAGTCTTATTGAAGTATTTATTTTATGTTCTCTTGCCATCTTTAATTTTTAGACAGTTAGGCTTGATGTGTCCCAACTTTTTACACTCATAAAATTTCAACTATTTATAGTTTTCACCACACTTATTGTGATTGTTGAAGGATCTTATGAAACCTCACCTCTTGTATAGAACATTTTTAACATTTTAGAAAATTGAGTGAGCTCATCATTTGATTTAAATTTTCTTGAGAAAACTTCCTTGTTCAGATGCTTTAGATATTTGTATGTTTTCCTCTTTCTATCATCTATAGAAGTAGAAACCTTCAAGGTAATATTTTTCTTCTTGATCATCTTATGCTCTTTAGTTCTGATTTCCATTTCAATTTCATACATCATGAGAGTCTTGATGAGATCATTTATTTTGAAATTTTTTACATCTGTATATTGTATGATAGTAGCTAAGATTCCACTCCACTTAGGTGGTAATGCTCTGAGAACTTTCAATTCTAATTCAGGCTCTGTGATAGGAATTCCTAGAGCATCAATGTTGTTCACAATCATATTGATTCTTCTATTCATTTGAGTAATTATCTCTCTTTCATCCATTTTTAATGTGATAATCTTAAGTTTAGTTGTATCATATCTAATAGGTTTCACATTATTAGTTCCTTCATATGAAATTTCTATAGTGGTCCACATTTCATGTGCTGAATGAAATTGAGATATTATATTAAACTCATATGGTCCTAACCTAGAGATCATAGTGTTCATAGATTGGCAGTTCAGGTCTTAGTTTTCTTCAATTGTAGAACCCCATGTTTTAGTTTATACGTTAGGAATTTCATAGGGCCTAACTTCTTTAAGATAGACTTTATAACCATGATTCTTCAGATAGATTACCATATGATCTTTCCAGAAACTATATTTTTCACCATTTAAGTATGGATCTCTAAACATTGAAATAAATTCTCTGTTATCATTAGTATAATCCAATTGAAAAGATATTTGGACTTAAACCTTTGAAATTTTTGAACTAAAGAGTCATAAACTCAGATACCAATTGTTGTTCCAGATGATGACTAGTTGAATAACTCATGATGGGGGTCAATTGAGTTTGTAAAATTTCTTTTATAGAGAACCACCCTTTATAGGTATGATTATTCATAATATTTTCCTTAAAAGAGTATACAGTGGAAAATAAGGAATTTAAATGAAAGAGATTTCACACATGATATTTATAGTGTTTTTGGGAATAGAAATCCCCTAGTCTATTCCACCAACACTCTACTATACACATTTAGTGATTTTCACTATAATAGCTCTATTACTGGGGGATTCTAGCTGAGTAAAATCATTTATCACTTAATAAAAGTTTACAAGAGATTTCAACTAGGATCTCCCTTTATAAGACCTATCCAGGGTCTTAAACACACTGTACACTGACTGTAAACAAGATAAATTGAAACAAAACTTTTAGAGAAATGGATACAGTACATAGTTGTAAAAAGTAACTGATAAAAGATGACGATTAATCCTAAGGATATAATAATCTTCAAGATTTAGATCTGTAATATATTCAATGAAATTGATATATTTGATAAGCACAACCCAACCATTTTGTTTCCATTATTTACAGGTCTCTGGCATTTTTCTTTATTGTTGTAAGAAATGAAATCAAATGTCCCTCCTCTATTTTTTCAGTGGCTAACTTATCATTTTATATATTGTTTAAACTTGAGTGTGATATAATTATAATGGTCATGTGAGATTATAAAATGATCTTGATGAGATATTCCATTAATTATATTCATCCAAACTTTCCAAATATAAGAATTTCTTTTTTAGAAGTGATGATAAAAATCTTCTAGTTCTTAAGATTTCCCTATTCACATACATTATTGTGTAGACCAATATTTCCTTAAATGGATAATCTCATTTTGATGTTCTCTAAAAGAATAAATTGAATAATAAATGGATTATCAAATTTGTTGTGACATTCTGAAATACTATATCTCCATAAGATACCAACTAGAAGCATTGTTCATCATAATATAACTTTTATAACATAAAGTAGATCTCCCCCATAAGATAAGTTGAATTTAATGTATAATAAAATAATTCTATAGTATAATATATAAAATTTTATTTTGATGTAACACTTATATTATTCAACTTCTTCTAGCTACAAATATTATTTTAAGAAGATAATGGCCTTTCATATTTTTATTCCGAAAAAAGAATTTTTCTTGAGAAACTCAGCCATAATTTTTAAGAAAAGGTCTTTTGTAGTAGAAAAAACACTATAACTATTTGATTCTGAGAAACTCAAGTTTTTCTTCAATTATTGTAATATAAAATTCTTTCATATCATAAAATAAACACCAGGAAATAAAGATTAAGATAAATATAATCTAAAACACTTAGGATAGACTTGTTAGAATAAAAGTATGTATTTTTTGAGTCATAAAAACACATAACATGAAGGTATATTGGAATAACATATTCTTCCGAATAGTATATTCAAGGTACACTCAATTTTGTAATATAATTTTCATGAAGAAGAGATAATAAATTATCAGAATTTTATGATGTTGATTGGGTAGGAGATGTAGTGGACTGAAAGTCTACAAGTGGTGGTGCTTTCTTCATTGGAAACAAATGTGTGAGATGGTTGAGCAAGAAAAAAGAAAAAACTACTCTCAGTATAGATGAATTAGAGTGTATATCTACTATAATGTCTTGCATTCAACTATTATGGATTAATAAAAACAAACTGATATTGGTGATGAGGGTAAACATCCAATGTTGATTCATAGTGGTAGCAAGAGCATGGTTGATATTACAAAGAGTCTAGTTCATCACTCTCATAACAAACATACTGAGATCAGATATCACGTTATCAAAGAAAAAGTTGAACACATTCTGATTAAAATTAAGCATGTTGAAGTTGATTACCATGTAGATAACATTCTGACTAAACCATTGGTGGCACAAATATTCAAGAAACATAAGTTGAACCTCAGTGTTTAACCACCTCCAGGTGCATGATTAGGTTACGATTGATCATATCTCCCTATTTGTGTTAACTCTTTTAATATGGTTATGTAAGTGATGCATGTTTATGGGGGGATATGATCTAGGGGAGTTTTTTCTAGAAAAATAAGTAAAAAAATAGGTTCTTTTGGTTCATTTCCAAAGGGGGAGAAAAGTGAAATTCAATGAATTTTGACTTGTAGGTTTGGTCGGTGGTCTATGCCAACATGAAATTATCTATTAACACTCTTGTTTTTCACACAGATATTTGATCATGTAGACTTAGATTAATGGATGGTTTATTTCACATTTATCAGGTTTTTTATCATGGCTGGTGTTTTTATTGAATTTATCTTCATATTGACAATAAACCAAAAGGGGGATATTATTGGAACCATGGACTTCCACAGCCAGAAATGGAGTCTAGTTTTTTGTTTGTTGACGATACACACTGAGTTAATAAGGTATTTTTCAAGGAAATTGATCTTACAGTACAAGATGTCTATAGTGTTTAATATGGAATCATTTCCTAGTGTTTTCCAAAAAAATTGGTCATAAAATCAAGAGAAAGGAGCAATGTTCAGAAAAGGTGGTTTTCAGGGATTGACTCTTTTCAAATATGGTAAAAGAATGAGTTTTATGAAGACTGGGTTTTGAAAAATGATGATCTCTATAAAGGTTTGGAGATTCAAGAACACACGGTGAAAATAATTTGTTCTTCGCAACTATGAGAAGCATCTTGAGTACACGATGGGTTGACGATGAATCTTTGTGACAATGAGAAGCTTCACAAATGGGTTAAATTTCACTAAAGATTCATGAATAGAGGATATTTATGAACCAGTTTTTAAAGGTTCACAAAAAGGCATTTGGAGGTTCGAGATATTTAAAAAGGTTTGTTTATATAAATAGTTAGCTACCCCAATATCATTTGACATAAATAGAATTGGAGAAAATGATAAATCACTCTAATTTTGAGAAGTATAAGATAATTGTGAATATGGAATTCTTTGAGAGCTTGAGCATCGTGAAATAACTGGTTAAGTCTTAACTAATGCCAATGCTTTTGAGTTATGGGTGCTTCACAATGATTAGTAGTTTCATGAAGACTGAATGTTCTGAAAAGCTTGTGAGATTCGTGAAGTTAGTTTGTTTCACAAAGGATTTGAGATTTGCAAAGGTAGGGATATTTTTTAAGGTGTGTTGTAGTTTGAGTCCTGAAATTTCTTTAAAACATTAAGGGGGTTTCATAAAGGATAAGAACTTCACAAACAGTAGTGTTGAACATATGGTTTCAATGAAGAGTGATTTTAAGTGCATCAACTAAAGATTATGGTACAAGAAGAGTATTGTTTTAGTCAGGGATAAAGACTTAAATTTCAATCTACTGAAGTGGCGTTCAATTCATTAAACTGAGTAAGACTTCACCCAAAGTAGTGATCAAAGAGGATTCGATAGAAGTGTTCTATTGCTGACAGTGTTCAGTCCCTAAAATCTTGTAAATGTAGGGTACCTAAAAAAGTGTAATTGTGTCTGAACTTATATATTCCATAATAAATATTGAATGTTAATAGATTTAGGTATAACTGATACACTTCCGGTATATGATCCTTGGACTAGCCCTTAGTGGTGAACTAATTAAAACTGTTGTGTTGTCTCTCTGCATGTGAATATTTAATTATTGCATGATTCCATCAGATAGTTTTAACAATATCCTACTAGCATGGGAACAAGATCCATCACTTTAAACAAAAAATTTGACACCCTAATTCACCCCTACCATCTTAGGGTGTTTTGGTGTCTAACTAGTGGTATCATAGCATACAAGTTTTTTGATTTAAATCTATCACCATGTGTTCATGGAGAATACAGTGAATGTTAAATGATATCCCCTATTTGAGGGAAGAAACTTATATATTTGGAAGAATATGATGAGATATCAACTAAGATAACATGGGATGAAATTTATTTTTTTCACTTCTTAGGGTATTTAGGTCACTGATGCAATAGTATTGTCTATTACTCAAACAAATAAGAAAATGTTTGATGTAGATGACAAACCTCAAAATGCTCCTAATACAGCACTTTCTTATCAAATCTATTTTAAGGTAATTAGTTTCACTACATACAAGTCCTTATGGGAGAAAATATAATTTATATGTGAAGGTGATAACAAAGTAAAGGAGTACAAACTTATATTCTTTCACAATCAGTTCAATGACTTTAAAATTCATTCAAATAAAAATGCAGAGAGATTCGTTAATTTCATAACTGATGTTTTTGTTGGTATTGGAGGACTTAGGGAGGAAATTAACGATATTGAAATTATGAAGAAAATACTAAGAAGGTTCCCTCCTATTCATAATCCAAAATCATTAGCCTTTGAGGAAATAGATTTGTCTAAGATTTCTCTTGATAATCTAATAATCATTCTGGTGTCTTATGAAATGAGAGTCAACCCAGAAGATGAAAAAACTTGTATTGGCAAGGAAGTGGCATTCAAATCCATGGAAAACTTTAGATTTATATAGTTATTAATGAAGTTTAAGAAGAAATTATTTCTATATTTTACAAAATAAATAAAGAGAGTAAAGGTATATTTTAAGGCAAGGTTATGTTGCCTTATTTTTGGTGTGGTGAAGTAGGGAATATTTCCTCGTAATGCCCAAGGAAAATTTATAATATAGAAAGTGAGGAAGAAATCATGAAGAGGACTTAGAAGAGGTTATATAATAAAACAGAGTTCGAATCAGGAAATAAATTTTAGATAAAGAGATTTGTCTGCAAATAAGAACAAGATGATATTGAATTTTTGGAGGATGTAGAACCAGAGTTTAAATCTGGACTTGAAGCATCAATGATGGCTATAGTTTAAAAGGAAAACCCTAAAAAATATGAATATAATTAGTTTCTTGGTTTTTTTGACCTCGTGTTGGAACTTGAGGGTGTACTTGATGAGATTTAAAATCAAATAAAGATAAAAATAAAGATGAGAGTTGTGATGAAAGATTCATCAGAGTATGTTGATCGGCTTGAGGCAGAACTTGATCGACTGGAAGGAGAAGAATAAGAGTATATAACAACTCTTGGAATACTGTAAGAGGTTATGTAATTTAATCTCAGGATTGAATAGTAGTAAAAATGGATCAATGTCCTTACATAAATACTAAAGTAAAAGGGTGAGATAGTTGAGTTACATGAAGAAGAAGTTTTTACTATAAGGAGTAAACTATAAACTGAATCAAAATCCAGGGAATCAAATAAGAAATTATATTTGATAAAATTCTCAGATGCAAAGCTAATAGAAAGAGATAAACATGTTTCTGAAGTATTATAAATGGCCTTGAATAATTATATATTCACAATTATTTGAAAAATATTAATTGGATCTGATGCTGAAACATCAAAGGCTAGAAATAGACTGAGCCAAAATAAAGGGAGGTGGAAAGTTGTACATATCACAAAATCCCATGATGTACTAACAAAGAAATATTCAAATAAAATAGAGATGAGAGATGAAATGTATCCTCAATTTTCTAGAGAGGATCTCTAGTAAAATTCCTTTTCAAAATAAGGGGACATGAGGAATAATGGAAGTGAGAAGACATTTCCACTTATGAAATGTCAATTCTATAGATTTATGAGGCACTCCATGTCTTACTATGAAGAGGCCAAAATCCATCTGAATAGGCAAGCAGCTAAAAGTCAGCAAAGGATAATGAGATAATATCCTTCATAATATAGATCAAATAGTTTCTATGTATATTTTTTCACTATTCTAACTATACACATAAATCTATTCATTGTAGGTAGAGGAAAGACGAGAACAATACCTACAGAAATCAAAGACAAGTCAATACCCTCAAACCAAGCAGAGTTACTCTTGAAAATAGGTATTCTCCTCCATAATATAAATATGAGTATTATGAACCCACGAATACTAAAAATATATTGTAAATAATATATTTTTCCTCAAAAAAATCAAGTATCTCATGGAAAGAAAAGAAGAAAATCAAGAAATTCAACATTGCATAAATATCTATTAAAGCTACCAAGAAAAGTTGCACCTAGATTATTGATAGCGGATGATCATCCCACATGAAAAAAATGAATATTTTTTTAATAATGTTAAGAAAAATGTTGATGGAATATTGATATTTAGAAATTATGGTTATCTAAACATCAAAGTCAGTGGAAATACAAATTTGTAAAATGATGAGCTTGGGAAAACTGAAGTACTCTATGTAGACAGTTTGTGTTACAATCTCTAGAGTCTGAGTTAATTGTATGAATCAATACTAATAGTTAAATTTAATCAAATGGGTGCACTATCAAGGTTAAATTGGGTAATTATCTCATGAAAGGATGAAAAAGATATGGGAATTTATACCACATTAATAGTAAAGAGAACATTTTTACTTAATAGTTGAAGAAAAAAACAACTTGTGGAATCATATTTTGGGTCAAATTATTCAAAATATCATGGAATGGATATATAAGATAAAATTTTTCATTACCATTCCCAATTTGAAGAATTAATGATAAAAAAATGTGATTCTTTCATGTGAGGAAATATAGTTGGGAGTTCATATCAGCTGAAGAAAAAAACGGTATCAAATCTACTTGATCTCTTCCACACAGACATATGTGGTTCAATCAATATGGATGGCACAAATGGATAGAAGTAATTTATTCTTTTTATTGATGATTATAGAAAAATGGCTTATGTAATGACTATATAGAGGAAACTGCAAGTTCTTAATTGCATGAAGAGTTATCGTCAAATAGTTGAGAATTAAACTAGCCACACAATCAAGATTATATGATATTAAAATGGAGTAGAATACATGTCCATTTAATTTTAAAATTATCTTGAAAAGATATGGGATAAATAATTAGGTTTATGATATGAGAAGCTTCATGAACCAGTTAAATTTCACTATAGATTTACGAATAGAGGAGCTTCATGAAAATGTTTTTAGAGGTTCATAAAAAATCATCAGATGCATGGGATCTTCATGAAGGGTTGTTCCTATAAATATTCAGATACCCCCACTTCATTTGACACAAATAGAATTGGATAAAATGATGAATCTATCAGATTTCATGAAGTCTAAGATCTTCGTGAATTTTTAATTCTATACGATCTTGAGCATCATGAAATTACTAGTTAAGTCTTAACTAATGAAAATGATTTTGAGTTATATAAGTTTCATGAAAACTGGGAGTTTCATGAATACTTATTGTTCTGTGAAGGAAGTGATCTTCGTGAAGGCAATTTTTTCCATTAAGGTTTTGAGCCTCATAAAGGGAGGGAACTTCACAAAGGTGTATTGGTTCACTAGTGGTGGGATTTATTTTAAATGTGAAGGGGGTTTTTCAAAGGCTACTATATTCATGAACAGTATTTTTGAACATTTGGTTTTTGTGAAAATTTCATTCATGTCATCAACTCAGGACAATGGTGAAAGAAGAGTCCTGTAATAGTTGGGGAAAAACACTTAAATTCCAATCTATTGAAGCGACCATCAAGTCGTTAAACTGAGTAAGACTTCTCCCAAAATAGTGATCTAGGGGGATTTGATGGAAGTGTTCTAAGGGAGGCAGTGTGTTGTCCCTAAAATCTTGTAAAAGCAGTGTTCCTAACACAGAGTGATGGTGTCTAAACTTCTTTATTCAATCATAACTAGTGAATCTTAGTGGATTTAGGTATGACTAAAACATTTTTGTTGTATTCTCCATAGACTATCCCTTAGTGGTGAACCAAGTAAAATTGTTTCTTATTCCTATCTTCATTTGAATGTTTAACTACTATGAAATTCCATAAAAAAATTTAACAAGTTTCTACCAATGTGAGAAAAAGATCCATCACTTTAAAAGAAAACGTTGACACCCTGAATCACCCCTCCCCTCTTAGGTTGTTATGGTATCTTTATATTTTTTTATTTCAATACCCTAATTTTTTCCAAAGCTCAATAGGAAGGATAATTTGCAGGAATGACTTACATTTTGATTAGACTGCCCTTTTTTGGATTTTCAACCTAATAAGTTTTGTGTCTTTTATCTTTCAAATTCTTGATTTCTAACTAAACCATACGAAGTGTAGGTCTAGCGAGATGAGATTTCATTTTTATCAAGAATTCCCTTTGTGGGTTTTCAATCTAGCGAATATTTTGTCTCTTTTCATGGGTAGTTTAAATTCATGCAAGTTAGACTAAAAATTCTAGCATTTTAGGTCAAATAGATTAGACCATAAAGTTTTAAATATTGAACCAAATAAGGAATTTTAGTCAATAATGTTCTAGAATTCTTTGTATATACCCAAGGAGAATCTTGATACATAATTGTTTTTCTAAATCTAAAACATGGTATTCAGGAATAGAGGAGGTATCTACTAGGGATGAAGTTATAATTGGTTGATGAACCTGTTAGGATGGTTGTTTTATGCAAGGACAACTGGAGAATGTACTGAATAGTGAAATAGTAGAATCCTTAGGCTGGAAGACACATTATGTGGGAAACTTACGCAAGGTGAGTGGGGCGCATACTGTATAGTCAGGTAAAGGTGTTCTTTGGAATTATGACATTCTATTGTTGATGGTGGAAGGAAGATTCAGATTTCTCAAAACCAAAATGAGTGTTTTTTTTCAAAGGAAGTTGTCTGAGAATGAAGGGAATATTTTTATTGTTTATTTCCATGAATGGGAAACCACTCCTATATGAATTTGGCTCAATTGAAGGAGGGTACATTTTAGATGGTCAATTTCATGGGGGAAGGCCCTTTAATGATAAAGTTAAAATCATCATGCAATTTAATTTCATATGACCAGAACATTGGTCATTTATTATAATGTCTTATGGTGAGGATATTATTCCATGTAATTTAAAGTCATACAATAAGGATGTTATGCTATGAATTTTAAATTCATGCAGCAAAAAAATTATGCTATGCATTTTAATGTCATGTTGCAAAGACATTATTCTATGTGTTTTAAAGTCACGCAGCAAGGATATTATGATATGGATTTTAAATTCATGTAGTAAGTAAATTATTATATGAATTTTAAATTCATGATACAAAGTCATTATTCTATTCAATCTAAAGTCATGCAGCAAGGGCATTGTACTATATAGTTTAAAGTCATTCAACAGGGACATAGTCTGTGTAGTTTAACATAATATGGTGAGGATGATATTATATATAGTTTAAAGTCATGTAGCAAGGAAATTGGGGGATATAATTTAAGGTCTATAGATTTGACTAAAAGGTTTATGGTTCTCCCATTCTTCGTAATTTTTCTGGAAATGTGCTACCATATTCAGGTGCGAGAGGAGAAAATTGTAAGCTATGATTTGGCGATTTGTGGATACGAAGGTTGATATGGGGAAATTTCTTATGGAGATAGAGGAGGTATCTATCGAGGAAGAAGTTTCTGCTAATTTACACACCCATTTTCTATGCTATTTTATGCAAGTCCAAATAAGGTGTGTACTGTATAGTGAAATAGCGGAACCTATTGGATGAAAAACCCATTTTGTGGGATATTTAATGAAATGGAAACTCAGGAATATTATAGTATAGTCAGGCACAAAATTCCTCCATAATTTTTACAATCTATCACTAAAAGTTGATATAAGTTTATGGAGATTTGAATTTCATCGGGCAGAGAGTTTGGTTTGTAAGAGGAAAGTACCTGAACATGGAAAGGGAATTTCAAGTCAAAATTTTCAAAGAATCATGGGAATAGGTTCTTTATGTGGTTATGACCCATGTGTAGAATATATGGTGTCTGTATTTTTAGGTCATATGAATGTGATCGTAATATCATGGAAACAACCAGAGATATGTGTCATTATGAAACCAAGGTCTTTCCTACATACTTTGTACATGATGGTGAAAATTTTAAACCATGGTCTTGGAGGTTTTAATATTGGGGTAGAGGTCTTGGAAAAATACGAAAAGGATGACCGCTAACTTTGAATCAAGGTTTCCATTATATTGTCATCAAAACTAACAGGTATAGAAGAGGCTTCTCCCAAGTGTGAAGTTACCACTGATTGAAAAAACCCATTTTTGGGTTGTTTTATGCAAGGTCAACTAGGGTGCGTACTGAATAGTAAAATAGTGAAATCCTCTGGCTGAACAACCCGTTATGTGGGAAACTTATGCAAGGCTATTGGGGGAACATACTGTATATTTAGGAAAAAGATCTCTCATTTATCATAAATTCTTCCTCTAGAAGTCAAGTAAATATTATAAATATCTGAAAGTGTTCCAGATTTGGAGTATGAAATGAAAAAGGGGCATTGTAAAATGCACAAACAAAGTTTTTGGACTGATATTGGTCATAAGTTTGGAGTAAATTTCATATATCTAACTCATAAGTAGAAGGGGGGAATCTCTATTTCCTTGGTGGGCCCCTAAATGAGGGGACCCAAATAAAAACTCATGCATAGACCTTTTCTCCTTACATAGGAGAGGTGGAATATTTCTTTACCCTATGGCTAGGAATAGGATCTAGTTCATAGTCATCACTACATATCTTGTTAGGGAAATAATCGAGCCACACATAGTTCTAATAAAATCAAGGTCCTGATTACTGATTAAATCCAAGTGTGGAGGACATGGGGGGTTGAATGTGGGTTCATACAAAGTATGAGGGCTTGTATTAAATCCCATCATGTAGATCTGACTCATAAATTGAAGAATAGGGTCATTAATTGTATCATGTTGTGGGTGGGTCTAGGATTGAATCTTCAGATATCACTAAATATATCATAGGGATGAGAATCAAGCCACATGTAGTTATTGAAGTTCCATTCAATTTAAAATTGTGTGTAAAGGATATGGGTGATTTCGATGTGAAATGGAATATTTCGTTTGGACCAGGGTGTAGGACCTAGGAATCAATACATATCTTGTTGGGGAAATAATCAAGCCACAAGTAGTTCTCAATAATATTTAGTAGTTTATTTTTATACAATAAAGACATATGGTGTGTGTTTTAAGGTCTTATAGTCAAGACCATTGATAGAAACAATGGGAATTGATGCACCTTATTTATAAGAAGAAATCCTTTACCAAACTACTAAACCCATTTGATTTATGCTTGGTGTGATAAATAAAGAGTGGTAAAGGTTTCTTCTACAACACAAGGGTAACACAAGTGAAGGATAGGGACATTGAGACTCTATGGTGGATGGTCCTAAAGATATGATCTAGCTATCACTATGTATCTTATTAGGATGAGAATCAATCCATACATATTTCTTGATCTTCCATGTAGTTTGACATCATGCTGTATGGATGAAGATGAACTGACGTGAATGGATAGAAATGTTGTGGCTGGACCAAGGTGTAGGACCCCGGAGTCACTATGTATCTTGCTAGGGAAAGAATCAAGCCACATGTAGTTCTTGAAAATGTTCCCTATGTGGCTTAGATCCATACACTTAGGGAGTGAAGGGTATTTTTCTTTTTTTGTGGTCATGGCTAGACCCAAGATTGGTGATCTGGGTGTCACTATGTGTCTCATTGGAATGAGAATCAATCTTCATGTAGTTCTTGAAGATGGATCCCATCACCCACTGGGTTTTGATGTGGGGAAGGGGGCTTTAATATTTTCTTGAATAATGGTTGGGACCAAGACATGAGGTGGTATGAAAATCAATCCATATGTTCTAGAAGAGTTCCCTATATAGATTTGATTCATACACTGGGAAAGGGGAAATTCTTTCTTTTGTATCACAGTTGGGCCTAATATTGGAGATCTAGGCATCACTACATATCTCAGTGAAATGAGAATTAATCAATATGTAGTTCTTGAAAATAATACCTGTGCAGTTACGATTCAAACATAGTGAAAAGGGGTATTTCTTTGCGGTTGCGGCTAGACCTGATATTGGAGATCTGGGAATCACTACATATCTCATTGGAATGATAATCAAGCCACATATAGTTCGTGGAGAACCATGTAGTTTAAAAACATGTTCTAAGGTAACTATAATGTTGGGACTTATACTTACAAAGGGGGATCATATGCCACTATAGAGTGGCAATGATGTGAGTAAGGATTATGCATAGGAGATTCCCATATTTTAAGGGACCAAAAGGAGTGTCTTTTCATGGTATTTTGGTGGGTTTCGTAATGTCAAGTGAGGGGGATATTAATTGTACATTTAATTTCATTTGGTGAGGAAGAGTGGTGTTCCACAGCTTCATTTTTGGAAACTAGGAACTCATGTCATTCAGTTTATCATCATGCAAAAAGGAAAATGATGCTACGTAGTGTAACATCATGTAGAATGGACGTATATGGTGTTATGAAGTTTAATGTCTTCCAGCTAAGTCAAACTAAGTGTGATTACACAATGTACTTTTTAGTAACCCTGCATTGGTTGGAGTCATAATGAGTTCTCCATCCATTGATATCAAAGAATAAGCTCTGTTGGAGTGGACCTTGTGTATGGAGTAAGGTCCCTCGCACTTTGGCTCAAGCATTGGAGGCTTCTTTCCAAGTATCATTGGAGTCCTAAGGACCAGTAATAATTCACTTTTGAGGAATGAATAGAGGTGAACCTTCTTGTTAAAATATTGTACTATTTGATTCTTATTGACATCCATGTTATGCAAGGTATGAAATCTCTTTTCATCTAGTCACTCCAACTCATCCAATCATTTCTAGGATTTCTCCTATGTAGACAACTAATCACAGATAGAAAAAAGGAGCAACGATAACTGAAACTCAATGGGAAGGATAGCTTTTGTCCCATATACCAATGAATATAGGGTCTATGGAATAGAAGTACAGGTTGTAGTCTGATAATCCCATAAGGTATGTTTGATCTTGTCAAGACAAGAATTATTATCTTTATCTATCATCTTCTGTAGTATATTATATATGGTCTTGTTGAAAGCCTATATCTTTCCATTAGCTGCTACATGATAGCAGGATGAATAGTTGGATTTGATATTGTATTCTGGATATAGATTCTCTACCTTAGCAAAATAGAAATTGGTGTTGTTGTCTATTAGTATGATATTAGGGACAGAGAATTTGGAAATGATGTTGGCTTTGACAAAACTGACAATGGTTTTACCCCCGAATTCTTTGATAGGTATTTCCTTCGCCCATTTAGAGAAGTAATCGGTAGAAGTAAGGATATACTTGAATTCCTTGGTCTTATCTAGGTGATAAGGCTCCACTACATCCATTCCCCATGTGGAAAATAGATAGGATTATTTGGCTATATAGAGAAACTATGGGGGTTTATGAATGAATTTGGTATGCACTTCGCAGGGATAACACTTCTTGGTAAATTCTGTTAAATATTGTGTCATCAAAGGCCAAAAGTATATGATCCTTTAGATTTTATAATAAATCATATACCCTGCCTGGTGGTCACCATAGTCTATTGCATGTACTTCATCCATGATAGCTGCAGACTCTTCTCCATCGATGCATCTGATAAGGATTCCATATAATCCACAATTTTAAAAGACTTTTTGATGATTTGGGCTATCATAAAATGTAAAATTTACAATTCATCTTTAGATTTTCTCTTTCCTGGTTTTATATAGTGGAAGTACTTTATCATGGAGGTATTATATTATGGGTGTCATCCATCCCCTGGTAAGACCATATGGATCAGGAATGGGGCTCACTTTGTTAATATCTTCTATTATAATTTGATAAAAAGGTGATACCATGTGACAATGGGACATGTTGATGACTATTTCTTCCCAGTTTGGATCTTCCAGGGTTGTGGTTGTATTTTCCAATTCATCAGCCTGTTCTTTTTTTGATCATGATACATGATTCAATGTAGGATCTGAGAGAAATTCTTCCATTAACCCTTATAAATTACCACATAGGGGGACAAGATCCTCTTTTATTATAGTGTAATACCCATTGATATATTTTATTACCAACTCCGAGTCACCCTCCGCCTCTAAGTGGTTCACTGGTACTTGGAGTTGCAATTATAGGCTTGCAATGAGAGACTTGTATTTTATATCATTTTTGGTACATCCTTCTGATAACAGGTAGGAGTATGACAACACTATCTTATCTAGAAAGATAAGCACAATCCCTAACCCAACTTTTTTAAGATTGGGGTTTTCTATTCTCTTCCTCATTGGACTCCTGGACACACCATCAAAATTCATTTCCCACATTTAGGGGATTTACTAAATAGATAATATCTCTTTATCAGGCATTTCAGTATTTAATAATGTCTCTTTTTCATATGGGTGTTTAGTGATGAAATCTTCCAAGGCATGTCCTTCCACTTCTTTTTTAGGCATAAACTGTATATCGAACGGTCATAGAATAAATACCCACCATTCCAGATGTCTTGTCAGTATATGAAAAATGAGGATAAATTTGAGTGCATTATTGTGAGAAACCAAGTGGAACTCATGTTGTTGTTGATAGTGTCTTGTCTTGTGAACTGCAAAGAATAATGTTAGGCATATTTTCTAAATATCTAAATAATCTGTCTTAGCATAAATCATGGTTTGACTGAGATAATAAAGGTTGTTTTCATTCCCATAATCATTATTTTATATATGTAATTTACCTAGGTATTTCTCTAAGGTTGCCTCATAATGAATGAGTAGATTTCCCTCTATAAGTGGCATCAATACCAGTGGAATTAAGAGGTATTTATTAAGGGTATAAAATGATTTTTGAAAATCATTGGTCCACTAATATGTAACTCTCTTCTTCATTAGTTTGGTGATGGAAAAACAATTTCCTGTAAGGATGGATATGAAGCATCAGATGTAGGCAAAGTTTCCTTGAATTCCTCTTAATTAGTTTAGGTTTCAAGGATGTTCCAAGTCAAGTATAGTTTAGTAATCTCAGGATTATCTTCGATGTTGTGATGGAATACAATAATGAAAATAAATTTCCCTAAGGTTACCCTGAATGCACATTTCAAGGGGTTCCTCTTCAGGTCATGATGTCACATCTTGTTGAAGATAGTCTCCAAATCATCCGAGTTTTCAGAACATTTTCGGGATTTGACCACTAAATCATCAACATTGCATTGGAAAACATTACATGTGAATGGTTTTAAGATGTGATTCATGACATGTTGATATGTGGTGCCAACATTATTTAAGCCAAATGGAATTAACTAACAGCAGAATACTCCTTGGGGGATTTGAAGGATGTGGATTCTTCATCTTCTAGGCCCATAAAGATTTGGTTATACCAATAGTATCCATCCATTAAGTAGAGGTATAAATAACCATCCTTTGTATCAATTAAGAGTTATGTGATTGGAACTGGGAAGTCATCTTTGGGACAATATTGATTGAGATCTCTAAAATCAATACAAACTCTGATTTTTCCATTATTTTTTTTTACCAGAACAATATTGGATATCCATTTCAAATATTTCACTACTAAGATGAATTCATCCTTGATGAGCTTATCCACTTCAGACTCAATTTTGGAGGCATGATTTGGGTGTGTCCTTCTAGCTGTGTGTTTGTATCCCCAGTGTTATTCTGGAAAACCCGAGTGATGGGTGGCCACCTCAGGATTGAGGACTGGCATATCTATGTAATTACAGGAGAACACATCTCGGTGTTGCTTCAAAAAGGAATTATATGCCTCCTATTTTTCAGGATTCATGGCCTCACTAAACAGAGTGGATCGTGGATCCTCTTTTTTACCCATATTTATCTCTCTGAGTTCATACACAATAATGGAGATACCTTCTTAAAAGACCGAAGTAGCATCTATGAGGTCTTAATCTTCTTCATCTTTCTCAAATTTTACTTCTTATGCCTCTACTTAGAGGTTAGGTGATGAAGCAATAATCTCTTAGCTAGGGGAGGAGTCAGTATTTGGACATCCAGATGAGGAATCAACCATTTCTAGACCAACTGATGATGAAGGGTCTTTTTGATGCTCTGAAGGGAAGATGAAAGGTTGATAATGATCATCCCGATATTTTTATATTAGTGTTACATATTCTTCTATCCTAGCTAATTAATTAGATATTTTTTTAAGATCAGGTGATGGAATGAAGAAATTTTCATATATTCTTTCATCGCTGCTTTTAGGATTAAAAAGTTACCTTATGATGTCGAGTTTATTTTCCACAACTGACATGATATAATCCATTGAAAGAGTTGTTGAATTTTCTATTATCCTTTTAATCTGATTGATGGGATCACATAATCTACACTGAGTTACTTGAAAGGGTTAGCTGGATTCATCTTCAGACCATTTAGGGAATTGATTCGAGTAATAGCATCCTCCATGGACCATTTTTCTCCTTTTTGATTGAACTCTGCATCAATGTATTATGACTCACAAGATTTTAATGGGGCCTTTTCACCATGAAATGTCTAAATTTTACCATTGACTCAATATTTGATACATTGGTGGTATGATGAAGGAATGGTCACATGTTTATATATCCAAGTTATTCCCAGTAGAACATTGAAATATGTATCCTACCAAACAACCATGAAATATGAATTAGACTCAAGATCCCTGAACTCATTCTTGAGTGTAATCTCACTAATAGGTTCTTTCTCAATCTTTTCATAACCCTGTAACATCATAATAGAGGGATACAAGTGATATTTAGTGACACCTGGTTGGTGAAGTTTCTATACCAGAATGAGGTTGAGCCCTAATCCATTGTCAATAAAGGGTCATCGGACATCAATGTCATTTATTCATTCAGATGTATACAAGGTCCTAATGTGTCCTTGTACGAAAACATCCTCATCCTAGTATATGGAATAGAATAAATCCTGGCATTCTATAGGATCAATCTCTGCATGATATACCTCATCAGCATCAACCTCAACTTCAAACTCATAAGGGCTTGACAAGGCCTCTATGAGTGCTTCCTAAAGATCTTTTGATAGACTCGGGGCACCAATGATTGATAAATTAGATGATACTTAGTACAATTATTTCAAAAAATCATAATTTTTATCTAGAGTTCTATGTTTCCTCACATGGTGATACTCTTTTTCATTTTCCTTGGGAGATAATATTTCTGATGGGGATGGACCGTCTCCTAGAGTCTAAGATAGAAGTGCTTCTACTCTCAGCAGATTAGGCCAGGTAGGTCTGCCTACCCGCTAAAGAAGTGGTGGAATATCCTCCACCAGTATTCTAAGATGATCATGTCAAGATAGATCCTGTTATGTGTGGGGGAGTTTCCTTGTTCCTTTTAAGCTCACTGGAGGGCTCTCCCATGATTTTTGGCCACATAAATAGTTCAAGTAGGGGTGTGGTTGAAGTAGTGACTCCTGGCATAACCACATCTTCCCTCATAACCTAGACCTTTAAGACCTCTCCCCCCAGTTGCCCAATCAAGCATGAGGAATTCAGGTTCATAATCAGAAACATCATCCATAAAGGGATCCATTGAGTGAATGAAATTAATGGAACTGAAGATCAACTCTTTGTCTGGTGAAGTTTCCATTTTCTAATTTTATTCTTGTTGTGCCATTTATAGGGGTGGTGCCTAGGCTTTTGGGATTTACAGCATGAAGTTTACTAAGATTTGGGATAATTTTGGCCTTGACATGTGTCCATATTCTTATGTTTTCTTCCCTTCCTTCCATCCATGTCACTTTTTGGATAATTTTACTTTAGAAGACTAGTCTTTTGATGAAGCTGGTTATGTTGTAGCAGAAGCAGTCAAGGGAACAGTTGGCTGTTTTAACTATTCTTGGAGAATAACATGGGTCTTTTTGATCATTTTTCTGACCATTGAATCATTGAACTTTTTTATACTCCTGATTTTAACATCTTTCCACACAATTTACTCCTCTATATTGGTAGCATAAACGCATGCTACTTGGGAGGGTGAATTTTTCTATTTCACCTTCCCATATTCCACCATATTGTGTAGGAGTTATTTGAAAACAATATAAAATCAGATGGTGTGCCCTAGAATTTTATGGAAGGGGTAGTATTTTGGGAGATCTTTGTCACCTTATTGGTTGGGATTCCTAGGCTTTAGCAACATGACTATGTTTTTTTCCAAAGCTGAGATTAAATAGTGAGGGACTTGGTCATTTTAAAAAGAATTGAAATTGTTTTTCGTCTCCTAAAACTATTTTCTCCTTTAATATCTTTGATCATCTTGATAAGGTGGGTATTGTTTCTAATTCTTGAGAGGTGGGTCCCTATGATATGGTTTGGTATTTTAAGTAGGAGCTGGTACAAGGGCCAACTTTAGTGTCATTGTAACAGTCTATTTTTTTCCTCTTCTCCTTCCCTGAACTAATGGAATTACCTGGGACTTGGCCTTGGTATTCTTGATGAAATTTTCCACCTGTTACGAAATTGAGGAAAGGTTCTAAAACCATCATGTGTAATTCACATGGATCAATTTCATGTGTAACTCATCACCAAGGATCTCTACACAGATGGGAAATAACTCTTCTTCAGGGAGTGGTTGGTTTAAAAAGTATGTCAATCCTTTCCACCGAGTAATGAAATATGAGACACTTTCATTCCCCCCTTTTCTTTCATTTCGTGAGATCAAAGTCTATTTTTGTAACACCCCAAACTTCCATTGTACGTTTCCCTTTGAATAAAATAATAGCTTAGGTTGTACACAACATCGAGTTCTAGCACTCCACGACCAATCAATTTAGTCGTTGTGAATAGTAATACCCACTTTTTAAAATTTTATAAATTTTATTTTTCAAAATATACTCCATTTTTGGATTCGTAATATCAAAATTAGCATAGGGTGAAGTTTTGGTATTTTTCTGAAAACATTCAATATTTGATAAATAGTGAAAAACACTACGTTGTTATTTAAAACAGACTTTTTATTTAAATAATTATTTATTTTGTTTATATTTCTTTTAAGTCAAAATAGATAAAAAAATACCTATATTAGTTTTATTTAATTCATTGGAGTCATTTTATAATAAGATTATATGTATAAAATTTTATTGAACTTTTTAACGTCGGTTACCCACCTACTAGGCACATTTGCAAATTTGCATAAATCATAATTTTACCACTTATGTGAATTTAATTTCAAAAATCTGAGAGACATGGTTGATATTATCAAGTAAAATTTCGTTCAATAAGATGAAAATACTTTTTTGGTGAATAGTAACTTTTGACTTTTATTTACCAAGGTTAAAATTAAATATGGTAATTAAAGGTAAAAATGATATTATTATTATTACCCTAACACATGTCCTAATTCTACTGGATAATTTTATTTCAACCAAAATCAACCTTAGAAATAAAATATGATCTTTTTGGTCCACTTGGATTAGACTAGGATATTTATTATTAATTTATTTAAAGAAGAGTTAAGAGTGTTAAATTCAAGTTTTCATAATTAAAAAAAATTTAATATAGGGTTATAGATAAGACAAATTCGACTATAAATATTCATTATAAAGATAAAAATATTTCCAAAATAGTGGTATTTTATTTATAATTTTTAGACAATAAATAATTAAATTTATTTATGACACAATGATGATGTAGTAATTACCTTTTTAATAAAAGGTTCAAATAATTGATGTTATAAATGTCCAGAAAATGTAAATTGAGACTTTTTATGCATTCAACTAATTTTATTGGTTAATATTATATTTTAGGATTTATTTAATTTATTTTATTTGAAGTAATAAATTTTTTTATACATTCACAAAAACCAAATACTAAATAGTGTCAAAATTGACAAAAATGGGTTTTAAAACAAATACTATATTATTAAATGATATAATATTCATAAAAATCTAAGGTTCAGAAAAAGGACTTATATAATGATACATATTTCATTAATTA
Organism: Viscum album; assembly: GCA_963277665.1. Lineage (NCBI taxonomy): Eukaryota > Viridiplantae > Streptophyta > Magnoliopsida > Santalales > Viscaceae > Viscum > Viscum album. Next base: position 38,067,719 of record OY728129.1, on the reverse strand, counting down.
ACCACTTGGGGTTCTCTTGTATTTTTATAGTAAGTTTATTAACCATTTATTATAATAATACAAGAATACGTGGTAAAAGTTAAACTATTTAGCAAAGAGTTAAATTTAAAAGATAAGGTTAATATGGTGACCAAAACCTATCTAAAACCTATTGGTTGAGATATTTCCGAACCATACCTACCTTATCATTAAAATAAATCCTTTTGGAGCCATTATAAATCGAATATTATTGTATAATAAATTAATATTTCAAGCTTTTCCTAAAGTGACCCTCACCTCTCTTATAAAAGGGTACTTCCCCTTCTCTCAAAATCACACCTCCAAATCCATTTGGCTCAGCCAACCCATGCTCAAATATCCTCCCAACTACCCTCACTTAAACCTAGAGTCCTTACTTTGATCATAAAGACAACCTAAGAAACCCTTTTTATCAAATCAAAAGTAAGCACCCGAAGAAGAGGTAATAATTTCATCACCTCTCACAATGTTCTTTTCTTCTTCCACTTCTTCTTTATTTGTTTATTTCATACCAAAATAATAACTCCATTACATTATACATAATGTGATGTTATTATAAATATGGTATACCTTTATTCATTATTCTATTCATCCTATGAATGACAAAGTAACCTTGCGTACATATGTACGGCTTACCATCTCCACGTCGTGGTGTACTTTGTTATTCAACACTTAATTATTTTGGATGGCTATAATAATGAGTATTATTGATATAAATAATAAATATAACATGTTAATTATTCTTTATATATGATATACCAACTAATTACATACGATTACACCATCAATAGAATGGTATTGTTGCTCGTGAGTACGTATGCATTAACATCTCCATGAATGAGATGAGATTCATTCCCCATCATAACCATTCAAGAATAAATTTCATTTTATGAATAAAAAATAATGTTTAAGAACATAATATCATTTTGGATGTGAATAAAATAAATCCAATACATAAAAAACATGACTTACATAACAAAACATATAAAGTAAATGAATCAGTTAACACCCAAAACGATGATACTACTAAAATATTAATAACAAAGCAATATTAGGAAATCATATATGATATCATATTTATGTATGTGGTTCTTGTATAATTTAATAAAAATTGTTTAAATATTATAAAACTGGTTAACATAACCTTGACCAAGGAAATGTACAAGGTAAGGGTTAATTTTACAATTTTTTTATTATCCCAGGTTGTTTATAAGTGAGTATCTACTGGGACCTCTTTATCATCCATATCCGTGTTTCTTAAAAATTTATTTCAAAATTTTTTTACTATTTACTAGACTGTGGGTTAAAGTCATTTATACCCCTGTTTTACTTTTTATACAATTGTTTTAAAGGAATATTTCTATTGTTTTCCAAACAAGGTTCTTTATGACCTTTTCGAAAAATTAAGGTAATAATGTTTTTTTTGACTTATATAGTGGGTGCGGCTATTTTCCACTGTTATAACACCTTTGAATATTCCCTTAAAATATTATTAGAATATTTTCAAAATAAATTTTTTCTTTTATAATTATGTAACATTTAAATTATTTCAAAATAGAAAGAGATATTTCTCTCAATTATTTTTGATTTCATCTATGTCAACATCCTTTGATGGATTTTACACTTGTTTGAAGTTGATTTATTATGATACAATATTCCATATTGCATTGAAGGTTTTGGGATATGTTTGACTATGGATTTGTTATTTTTGTACCATTCATGGTTTATAGTTAAAGTATTAACATTTCGTATGATATTTTTAATACGAATGTTTGTGTTATATTTCAAATCTTTTCATATGAGAAATCCATTGGACTTAGTAAGTGACGGGTGGAGCCCACTATATCTCCTCCATGCATTAGTTGGTCTCATGAGACAAACTAGTGTCTTGGCACAAGGCCTTGAAAAAATCTTATTTGTAGTCATGGCACGAGGCCCTGACTATGTGGTTATGATTCCCAGCATTATGTATATAATTATGAAATTAGCTATTGATATTACACGTGATTATTCGACTAGTAGAATATCCATGTGAATAAATAAATGGAATTATTTGATTTATATTTTCAATATTATGCTGAAGTTTATGTTTAAAAGGTTTTTTGTTTTATTCTTATACATTTCCTTAAATGTTTATTCTTATTAATGAAAGTTTCCACTATATTGTTATCCTTACTAAGCATCTGATCTCACCCCTTTCTTATGTTTTATTTTTCCCAAGATGTGAAGAAGTAAATTATGACTAACTTGCAGGGATAGGCTAAGGGATATGAGTGTGTTCTATGTAGACACAATTTTTTTTCAATTCATAATATAATGTAAAACTCATGATGTATCTAGTACTTACATGGATACTAAACTGATCAGTATTTTGGGACATGATTCCTTATATCATGCCAATGTTATGTAATAATGCACCGACTTTGGGTAACTGGGGTTGGGGCATTATAGTTGGTATCAGATAAAGTTTAGTACAAACCTTGGAAACTAGATTTAGAAGAACTCTGATTAGAGAACATTACCCTAAGATAGACTTCGATGATTAGTATTGAAGAAGTTCCTAGAATCTTGGTAATGTAGAGATTTTGTGTATTTTCCAAGAAATACATCCCTATCTAGATATGAGAAGGTAGAGACAGATCTGGCACAGATGTACCTAGGAGTGAAAACTCCGACAAGGAGTTTCTAGCTTGACCCAGGGTATCCCAGTACACGATAACAGGCATTGCTGCACTCTTGGTTATGACACTCTCAGGGGATATGCTTAGGATAATTCACATTTTCTTTATAAACCTTTATGAAGGATTTATGAGTAAATAATTCCTCAAATAAAACATTTTTTATGATTAGGGATTATATGCATAAATTGTTCAATTTATGTTAGGTGTTTTACTATTTTGTAACTACGTATTGTGATTCATAAACTAATCTAGTGTATGCCATGTTTAGAAATGGCGCCTAGTGGAAGGAATAGAAACCGTATTAACTCACATAATCAGTGTAGGGATTTCCCTCCTACTCAAGATAATTATAGTGGTGCTAGTGATGCATCTGGTGCTGAATATCTTATAACCATATTGGTGCAACTCACTCGGGTTATGAATAATAACCTTACCCATATGGAGCACCCTGATCCACAACGTGGAGGATCAATGTTAGACCGCTTCATTAGGAAACAAGCACCCGCATTCAATGGGACTACAAATCCATTTGTAGCTGAGAAATGGATAAGTTCCTTTGAGAAAATATTTCATGCTTTGGGGAGTAGTGAAAGGGAAAAAGTTTTCATGGCAGTTTATCGCCTCACAGGAGATGCAGATCAATGGTGGTAATTAATTCAAAACACAAAGTAGGATGAGGAAGTATCAAGTATGGAATGTCGGGAGTTTAAATATATTTACTTAGAAAAATACTTTCCCCGTGACCATTGAGAGGATATGGAAAGGAAATTTCTAATTCTAAGGGAAAATGAGGATGAGAATGTCGCAATTTATGAGGCTAACTTTACAAGTTAAACAAGGTATACTGCAGATTATATATGTATCCCAAAGAGTAATATTGATTGATTCTTTGATAGTATAAAACAAGTTCTCTGTCAATAATTAGTCTCACAATCCTCATCGTTTGAATATATAGTCTCATGTGATATCAAGATGGAAAAATAATTCTCTAAGTCCTACGACTTTAAAGCAAAGTAGGAGAAGAAGAGATCTTCTGAACAATCTGGAAATGAAAATAAAGGGAAGTAGGGAAAAGTTTAATTTTCATACTGTAGTAATTGTGGGAAGAAACACCCTGGTACTTTCCTGAATTGAATGGGAGTCTATTACAAGTGTGGTGAAAAAGGCCACCAAGATCGTTATTGAGAAGGGAAGAAAGAGGTTGTCAATGTTGAGTTCTACAATTATAGATAAATGGGGAATTATATTAATGAATTTCATAATTTCCAAGGAAACTGACCTTAGAAAAGGAAAATGGAGCAGGTCCATGCTTATGTGATCACTACTGCTAAGTTTGAATCTTTGAATGATGTAGTGGTAGGTAAGTTAATGGTTTCCTCAAATTTATCCAATTCTTTATTTGATTCTGGATCATTGCATTATTTCATATCTTCCCAGTTTTCTAAGAAAATTATATATTTCCTATTTTATTTAACAAATGAGTTTTCATTCAAAACTCCTAAGGTAAGTATCATTACAACAAATTTTTTTGAATCAGTTCTCATTAGGGTATATAAATGTTATTTATCTGTTGATCTCATCATCATACCCATTATGGAATTTGATATAATCCTTTGTATGGATTGGCTTTTGGACCATTATGTGAAATTTATTTTATGAAGAAAGAGGTTACAATTTTTAATGATGATAAGGAATACCTTATATTTAGAGTAGAAATGTCATCATCTGGTTCTTATCTAGATCCACCCCTTATAGCTATACTAAATTCAATTATTGGGGATGAAGAGAGTGAAATAACTATGGGTGAGGAAATGAATGTTCAAATATAGGACTTACCTATTGTGAAAGAATTTATTGATGTGTTTATAGAAGATTCACCTGGACATCCTCCTGAATGACAAATTGAGTTTTCCTTTGATTTAATTCATGGTTCAAGGCCCATATTGAAGACCCCATATAGAATGGCCACTGTGGAATTAGTGTAACTAAAGAAATAATTAGAGGAGTTGAGTAATAAATGATTTACTCGCTCTAGTGTTTCTCCATGGTGATCCCCTGTTCTTTTTGTTAAGAAGAAAGATAGATCTTTGAGGTTTTGCATTGACTACAAGGAGATCAATGCTATAATAATAAAGAACAAGTATCCCCCACCTCACATTGATGATTTATTTGATCAAATTCATGGAGCTCAATATTTTTCAAAGATTGATCTATGATCTGGATATCATCATTTGTGCATGAAGAAGGAATACATTCCAAAGACAGCATTTCGAACCAGGTACGGGCAATACGAGTTTACAGTAATACCTTTTGGACTGACTAATGCACCCTCTATTTTAATGGATCTAATGAATAGAGTTTCAAGGAATATCTTGATGACTTTATAGTGGTATTTATTGATGGTATCTTGATATACTTCAAAAGATACAAATATCATGAAAATAACTTGTGCATTATTTGAAAAACTCTTAGAAGAAATGAATTATATGGGAAGTTTATCATGTGTGAATTCTTACTTTAGGAGATTTCTTTTCTTGTACATATTGTCTCTAAGTATGTAATCTATATTGATCCTTCAAAGACCAAGGCAATCCAAGAATGGCCAGCACTGATGAGTATAACTGAGGTATGCAGTTTTATTGGTTTAGCAGGTTATTATTGGTGCTTCGTCCAGAATGTTTCCTGTTTGGCTAACCCATTAACCAAGCTCACATGTAAAGGCGTTAAATTTTTTGGAAAAAAAGTGTGAATAAAACTTTTAAGAACTGAAGAGAAGATTATTAAAAGATTCTATATTGACTCTACCATCGGGGAATGATGGGTTAGTTATTTATAGTGATGATTCAAATAAAGTACTTGGTTGTGTCCTTATGGAGAATGATAGAGTTATTGTCTATGCATCACAGCAGCTAAAAATTCATGAACAAAAAAATCCCACTCATGATCTTGAGTTAGCAACTGTAATATTTTCTTTTAAGATATAGAGACACTACCTATATGCTGAAAAATGTGAGATTTATACTAATCACAAGAGTTTGAATAATATTTTCTCAAAAAAAGAACTCAACATGAGGCAAAGGAGATGGCTTGAACTAATCAAGGATTATGATTGCACTATACACTACCATCCGGGAAGTCAGATAAGGTGGCAGATGCTTTGAACAGAAAGGATTATGGAGTTTTGAAGAAGATGAGAGTTGAAATGGATCCTATGTACATAGATCTAGTAAAAATGGATATGGGAATAATCATGGAAGGTGAAACATCAATACTTTTTCAAATGGTTGTCAATCCATATTTACTAGAAAGGATAAAAAGTTATCAGACTAATAATGAGGAGTTTCGAAAGGAAATTAAAAGTTTGAATGATGGGAGAATGATCGACTTCATATATGAAGATGTAATTTTAAAATTTGGTAAAATAATTTGTGTTCCCGACATACCTGATAAAAAAATGGAATTGTTGGATGATGCTCATAGCTCTAATTTCTCTATACACCCTAGTAGTACTAAGATGTATAGAGATTTGAAGGAACATTTTTGGTGGGACAACATGAAGAGGGAGATTGGTGATTATGTGTCAAGATGTATGGTTTGACAAAAGGTGTAGGCTAGAAGAAAACATCCAAGACAAGTCATGAAACCTCTTCCCAGACCTGATTGGAAATGAGATGATATTATGATGGACTTTTTCATGGGGCTACCAAAGACTCCTAGAAGGAAAGATGCAATATGGTTCATTATTGATTGTATTACCAAGTCATCATATATTCTTTCTATAAGAGAAGGTTTACAACTTGAACATTTAGTGAGAATATATATTAATGAAGTGGTAAGACTTCATGGAGTACCCCTATCGATTGTTTCTGATCATGATCCCCATTTTACATTAATATTCTGGAAAAGTATTCAGAAGACCCTGGATACTGAACTTCGTTTGAGCACTACCTACCACCCTCAAACTGATGGACAATCAGAATGGACTATTCAAACCTTAGAAGACATGTTGATCTCTTGCTCAGTTGACTTTCAAGGTATGTGGGATCAATATTTACCTCTAGTAGAATTTTTTCTATAATTATAGCTTCCATTCAAGTATTCAGATGTCACCATATAAAGCGTTATATGGAAAGATATGTCGCACACCAACTTGTTGGGATGATGTTGGTGAAAGAAAACTCATAGGCCCAGAACTTGTCGAGGAAACAATGGAAAAGGTGAAGATTATCCAAACCCATATCAAAGCAGCTCAAAGTAGGAAAAAGAGTTATGTTGATAACTAAAGGAAGGATTTGGAATTTCAAGTAGGAGATCGTGTTTTCTTGAAGGTATCTCTATAGAAGGGTGTTATATGATTTAGTAAAAAGGGTAAATTGAGTCCCAGGTACATCATACCTTTCAAAATTCTAAACTAATTGTAGTGGTAGCTTACCGTTTGACAATGCCACCAAGACTCTCCAAAGTTCTTGATGTGTTCCGCATATCACTGTTGAGAAAATACATGTCGGGACCAATGCATGTACTCACCTACAAAGAAATAGAACTGGAACCTGATTTATCTTATTTTGAAGAGTCTATCAGTATTCTTGATACCAGAGAACAAGTGTTGAGAAACTGGACAACTCGTCTGGTAAAAGTTTTATGGAGAAACCATAAGATGGAAGAGGCAATGTGGAAACCTAAGGAAATTATGATGAAGAACCACCCGAATATTTTTATGCAGTAGTATTCTATAAATTTTAAAGATGAACTTTTTTTAAAGAGGGAAGAATGTAACATCCCAAGATTCCACGGTACGTTTCCCTTTGAATAAAACAATATCTTTCATTGTACGCAACTTCAAGTTCTAGCACTCCACGACCAATCAAACTAGCCATTATGAATAGTAATACCCATTTTTTAAAATTTTATAAATTTTATTTTTCATAATAGACTTCATTTTTTGATTCGAAATATCAAAATTAGCTTTGGGTCAATTTTTGGTATTTTTCTAAAAATATTCAATTTTTGATGAATAGTGAAAAATATTATGTTATTATTTAAAACCGACCTTTTATTTAAATAATTATTTATTTTATTTAAATTTAATTTAAGTTAAAATAGATACATAATACCTATATTAGATCAATTTATTTCATTGGAGTCATTTTATAATAAGATTAGATGTATAAAAGTTTATTGAACTTTTTAACGTCTTTTACCCACCTACTCGACACATTAGAAAATTTACATAAAACGTAATTTTGCCACTTTTTGAATTGAATTTCAAAAATAAGAGAGACAAAGTTAATATCAACAAGTAAAATGTGGTTCAATAAGTTGAAAATAATATTTTCGTAAATGGTAACTTTTGACTTTTATTTACCACAGTTATAAGTAAATAGGGTAATTAAAGGTAAAAATGATATTATTATTACCCTAAAACATGTCTTAACTCTATTGGATAAGTGTATTTCGACCAAAATAAACCTTAGGAATAAAATATGATCCTTTTGGTCTAGTTGGATTAGATGAGGACATTTATTATTATTTTATTTAAAGAAGAGTTAAAACTGTTAAATTCAAATTTTCATATATAAAACTTTTTTAATATAGGGATGTACATAAGATAAATTTGACAATAAATATTAATTAGAAAGATAAAAAGATTTCATACATAATGGTATTTTATTTATAATTTTTAGACAATAAGTAATTAAATTTATTTATGACACAATGATGATGCGGTAATTACCTTTTTAATGAAAGGTTAAAATAATTTATGTTATAAATATCCAAATAAGTGTAAATTGAGACTTTTTATGAATTAAACTAATTTTATAGGTTAATATGATATGTTAGGATTCATTTAATTTATTTTTTCCTAAGTAATCAAGTTTTTTTACTTTCAAAAAAAAATACCAAATAGTGTGAAAATTGACATAAATGAGTTTTTAAAACAAATACTATATTATTAAATGATATAATATTCCTAAAAATCTAATTTTTGGACAAAGGACATATATAATGATAAATATGTCATTAATGACCCACTTGGGGTTCTATTTTCTTTTTATAGTAATTTTATTAACCAATTATTATAATAATACAAGAATGTATGGTAAAAGTTAAACTATTTAACTAATAGTTAAATTTAAACGATAAGGTTAATATGGTGACCTAAACCTGTATAAAACCTATTAGTTGAGGGTTTTTTTATCCATACCACCCTTATATTTGAAATAAATCCATTTGGAGCCATTATAAACCAAATATGATTGTATAATAAATTAATATTTCAAGCTTTTCCTAAAGTGAACCTCACCTCTCTTATAAAAGGGTACTTCCCCTTCTCTCAAAATCACACCGCCAAAGCAATTTGGATTGGCCAAAACCTACTAAAATATCCTACCCAATACCCTCACTACAACCTAGAGTCATTACTTTGATCAGAAATCTAACTTAAGGAGCCCTTTTGATCAAATCAAAAGGAAGAACCCGAAGAAAAGGTAATAATTTCATCACCTCTCTCAAAGTTATTTTATTCTTCCACTTCCTCTTTCTATGTTTTTTCCATACCAAAATAATAACTCAAGTACCTTATACATAATTTGATGTTATTATAAATATTTTACAACCATATTCATTATTCTATCCATCCTATGAATGACAAAGTCACCATACGTGCGTACGTACGGCTTACCGTCTCCACGTCGTGGTGTTGTTTGTTATTCAACACTTAATTATGTCGTATGGGTATAATAATGAGTATTATTGATGTAAATAATAAATATAACATGTTAATGATTATTTATATATGATATACCATCTAATTACATACGATTCCACTATCAATAGAATGTTATTGTCGTTCATGCATACGTAAGGATTACCGTCTCCACGAACGTGATGAGATTCATTCCCCATCGTAACCATTCAAGAATAAATTTCATTTTATGATTAAAAAATAATGTTTAAGAAAATAATATCATTATTTATATGAATCAAATAAATATTATCCATAACAAAAATTACTTACATAACAAAACATATAAATGAAAACTAATTGGTCAACACCTGAAACGATGATACTACTGAAATATTATTAACAAAGCAGTATTAGAAGATCATATATGATATCATATTTTTGTATGTGGTTCTTATATAATTTATAAAAATGATTTATATATTTTAAATTATGTTAACATACCCTTGACAAAGGAAAATTACAAGGTAAGGGTTAATTTTATAGTCTCTTTATTACCCGAGGATGTTTATAAGTGAGTATCTATTGGGACCTCTTTATCATCCACATCCATGTTTCTTAAACATTTATCTCAAAACATTTTTACTATTTACTATACTATGGTTTAAATTCATCTATACATTTGTTTTACTTTTTATAAAATGGTTTGAAAGTAATATTTCTGTTGTTTTCCAAACAATATTTTTTATGGCCTTTTTGACTAATTAAGGTAAGAATATTTTTTTTTGACTTATACGGTGGGTGCGGATATTTTCCGCCATTATAACACCATTGAAGCTTCCCTTAAAATCTTATTATAATATTTTCAAAATAAATGTTTTCTTTTATAATTATATAACATTTAAATTATTTCAAAATATAAAGAGATATTTCTCTAAAATATTTTTGATTTCTTCTATGTCAACATCCTTTGATGGATTTTACACTTGTTTGAATTTAATTTATTATGATAAAATATTCCATATTGTATTGAGGGTTTTGTAATTTTTTTACTATAGATGTGTTATTTTTATACCATTCATGGTTTATGGTTAAAGTATTAATATTTTGTATGCTATTTTTATTACGAATGTTTATGTTATGTTTCAAATATTTTCATATGAGGAATACATTGGACTTAGTAAGTGACGGGTGGAGCCCGCTATAGCTCCTAGATGCATCGGTTTTTCTCATGAGACAAACTAGTGTGTTGGAACAAGGCCTTGAAAAAATCTTTTTTGTAGTCTTGGCACGAGGCCTTGACTATGTGGTTATGATATTCATCATTATGAATTCTATCATTATGAAATTATCTATTGATATTACATGTGATTATTAGACAAGTAGAATATCAATGTGAATAAGTAAATAGAATTATTTGATTTATATTTTCCATATTATACTGAATTTTAAGTTTAAAAGTATTGTGTTTTAGTCTTGTACATTTACTTAAATTTTTATGCTTATTTATGAAAGTTTTCTCTATATTGTTATCCTTACTGAGCATATGAGCTCACCTCTTTCTTATGTTTTATTTTTCCCAATATGTGAAGAATTAAATTATGACTGACCTATATGGATATTCTAAGGGATATGAGTGTGTTCTATGGAGACACAATTTTGTTTTTTTTTTCAATTCATAATGTAATTTAAAACATATGTATGTATCTAGTACTTCCATGGCTGCTAAACTGATTAGTCTTTCAGGACATGATTCTTTGTATCATGCCAATGTTATGTAATAATGCACTGAATCTGGGTAACTGGGGTCAGGGAATTATAGTTGGTATCAGAGGAAGTTTAGTATTAACCATGGAAACTATATTTAGAAATTATCTGATTAGATAACATTGCCCCAAGATAGACTTTGAGGATTAGTATAGAAGAATTTCTTATAATTTTGGTAATGTAGATATTTTTTGTATTTTCCAAGAAATACATCCCTGTATGGATATGAGTAGGTATAGGAAGATCTGAAACAGATGTACCTAGGAGTGAAAACTCTGACAAAGAGTTTCGAGCTTGACCTGGGGTATTCTGGTATACAACAACAGGCCTTGCCGCACTCCGGGTTACGACACTCCTGGGGGATATGGGTAGGATAATTCACATTTTCTTTATAAACTATTATGAAGGATTTATGAGTAAATAATTTCTCAAAGTAGACATTTATTTATGATTAGGGATTATATGCATAAATTTTTCAATTTATGTTAGGTATTTTACTATTTTGGAATTATGTATTGTGATTCATAATCTAATCTAGTGTACTCCATGTTTAGAAATGGCGCCTCATGGAAGGAATGTAAATGGTATCAATGCACATAATCCATGTATGGATTTTCCTCTTACTCAAGATAATTATAGTGGAGTTGGTGATGAAGCTGGTGCGGAATAGCTTATAACCATACTGGGACAACTCACTCAGGTTCTGAATAATAACCTTGCCTGTATAGAGCCCCATGATCCATAATGTGGAGGATCAATTTTAGACCGCTTCATGAGGAAACAACCACCCACATTCAATGGGACTACAAATCCATTTGTATCTGAGCAATGGATAAGTTTCTTAGAGAAAATATTTCATGCTTTGGGGAGTAGCGAAAGGGAAAATGTTTTCATGGCTGTTTATTGCATCACAAGTGATGAAGATCAATGGTTGTCGTTAATTCAAAACACAAAGGAAGATAAAGAAGTATCAAGTATATAATGGAGGGAGTTTAAAGATATTTTCTTAGAAAAATAATTTCCTCATGACCATTGAGCAGATATGGAAAGGAAATTTTTGATTCTAAGAAAAAAGGAGGATGAGAATATTGCAAAGTATATGGCTAACTTTATAAGGTTAGAAAGGCATGTTGCAGATTATATACCTAACCCAAGGAGTAATATTGATTGATTCCTTGATGGGATAAAACCATTTCTCTATCGATCATTATTCTCACAATCCTTCTCATCGTACGAAGATATATTCTCATGTGATATCAAGAAAGAAAAATAATTCTATAAGTCTTACAACTTTAAATCAAATCAGGAGAAGAAGATATCTGATGAACACTCTGGAAATGGAAATAAGGGGAAGAAGGGAAAATTTGAATTTCCATATAGCATTAAATGTGGGAAGAAACACCCTGGTACTTGCGTGAAGGGAATGGGAGTCTATTACAAGTGTGGTAAAAAAGTCCACCAAACTCGTGATTGAAAAGGGAAGAAAGAGGTTTTCAATGTTAAATGATACAATTGTAGATAAATGGGGAATTATGAAAATGATTTTCCTAAGCACCAAGGAAACTTACCTCAAAAAAATCCAAGGGAGTGGAGCCAAGCTTATTCGATCACTACTGTTGAGTTTGAAGCTCTGAATGATGTGGTGGCAGGTAATTTAATGGTTTCCTCAAATTTAGCCAATTCATTATTTGATTTTGGATCATCGCATTGTTTCATATCTTCCCAGTTTTCTAAGAAAATTATATATTTCCAATTTGATTTAACAAGGTAGTTGTGATTAAAAACTCTTAAGGGAAGTATCATTGCAACAATGTTTTGTGCATCACTTCCCATTAGGGCATATAAACATTATTTATATGCAGATCTCATCGTCATACCCATGATTGAATTTGATATAATCCTCGATATGGATTGGCTTTTGGACCATGATGCGAATATTTATTGTAAGAAGAAGGAGGTTACAATTTTCGATGATGATAAGGAGTACCTTATCTTTAGAGTAGAAACGTCACTATCTGATTCTTATCAAGATCCACCCCTTGTATCTCTACTAAACTCAATTATTGTGGAGGAAGAGATTGAAATAAATATGGGTGAGGAAAGGAATGTTCAAATAGAGGACATACCTATTGATCAAGAATATATTGATGTGTTTCCAGAGGATTTACCTGTACATCCTCCATAACAAGAAATTGAGTTTTCCATTGATTTAATTCCTGGTTCAAGGCTCATATCAAAGACTTCTTATAAAATGGACATAGTGGAATTAGTGGAACTAATGAAACAACTAGAGGAGTTGAGTAATAAATGATTTATTTTCCCTAGTGTTTCTCCATGTGGATCCCCTGTTCTTTTTGTTAAGAAGAAAGATAGATCTATGAGGTTGTGCATTGATTACAGGGAGATCAATGCTATAACAATAAAGAACAAGTATCCCCTACCTTGCATTCAGGATTTATTTGATCAAATTCATGGAGTTCAATATTTTTCAAAGATTTATCTATGATCTAGATATCATCAGTTTTGCCTAAAGAAGGAATACATTCCAAAGGCATCATTTTAAACCAGGTACAGTCATTACGAGTTTATAGTAATGCATTTTGTACTGGTTAATGCACCCTCTATTTTCATGGATCTAATGAATAGATTTTTCAAGGAATATCTTGATGACTTTTTAGTGGTATTTATTAATGATATTTTGGTATACTCCAAAAGATGTGAAGATCGTGAAAATAGCTTGTGCAATATTCTAATGGCTCTTAGAAGTAATGAATTATATGGGATGTTTAGCAAGTGTGAATTCTAGATTCAAGAGATTTATTTTCATGGACATATTGTCTATAAGAATGGAATCTATATTGATCCTTCAAAGACTGAGGCAATCCAAAAATGGCCAGCACCGATGAGTGTAACTGTGTTACGTAGTTTTATTGTTTTAGCAGGATATTATCAGTGCTTCTTCTAGAATTTTGCTCGATTGGCTAACCCATTAACCAAGCTCACACCTAAAGGGGTAAAACAATTTTGGACAAAATAGATTAAAGAGTGTTTTGAAGAACTAAATAGAATATTAGTCAATGATTATATATTGACTCTACCATCATGGAATGATTGGTTTTTTATTTATATTGATGCTTCAAAGAAAGGAATTGGTAGGGTCCTTGTGTAGAATGATATAGTGATTGCCTATGCATCACGGCAGCTAAAAATTAATGAACAAAACTATCCCACTTATGATCTTGAGTTAGCAGTTGTAATCTTTTATTTGAAGATATGGAGACACTATCTATATGGTAAAAAATGTGAGATTTATACCGATCACAAGAGTTTGAAGTATATTTTCTCAAAAAACGAACTCAACATGAGGAAAAGGCGATTGCTTGAACTACTCAAGGATTATTATTGCACTATACACTACCACCAAGGGAAGGAAAATAAGGTGGAAGATGCTTTGAGAAGAAAGGATAATGGAGTTTTAAACAGGATGAGAGTTGAAATGGATCCTATGTACATAGATCTAGTAAAAATGGATATGGGAATAATCATGGAAGGTGAAACATCAATACTTTTTCAAATGGTGGCCAATCCATCTTTACTAGAAAGGACAAAAAGTTCTCAAACTTATGATGAGGAGTTTTAAAAGAAAATTAAAGCTTTGAATGATGGTAGAATGATCGAATTCATATATGAAGGTGGAATTTTGAAATTTGGGAAGAGACTTTGTGTTCTAGACATAACTGATCTAAAAAGGGAATTCTTGGATGATTCTCATAGCTCCAATTTCTCTATACACCTTGGTAGCACTAAGATGTATAGAGATTTGAAGGAATATTTTTGGTGGGACAACATGAAGATGGAGATTTCTGATTATATGTCAAGATGTATGGTTTTTCAATAGGTAAATGTTGGAAGACAACATCCTAGAGGATTCATGCGACCTATTCCAAAACCTAATTTGAAATGGGATGACATTACAATGGACTTTTTCATGAGGCTACCAAAGACTCCTAGAAGGAATGATGTAATATGGGTCATTGTTTATCGTCTTACCAAGTTAGCACATTTTCTTTCTATAAGAGAAGATTTACCACTTGAACGTTTAGTAAGACTATATATTAATTAATTTGTAAGACTTCATAGAGTACCCTTATCGATTCTTTCTAATCATGATCCCCATTTTACATCAAGATTCTGGAAAAGTCTTCAGAACATCTTGAATACTAAACTTCATTTGATCACTACCTACCACCCTCCAACTGATGGACAATCAGAACGGACTATTAAAACATTAGAAGACATGTTGTGATCTTGGTCACTTGACTTTCAAGGTATGTGGGATCAATATTTACCTCTAGTAGAATTTTTCTATAATAATATCTTCCATTAAAGTATTTAAATGGCACCATATGAAGCGTTATATGGAAAGAGATGTCACACACCAACTTGTTGGGATGATGTTAGTGAAAGAAAACTCATAGGCCGATAACTTTTTGAGGAAACAATGGAAAAGGTGAAGATAATCCAAACCCACATCAAAGCAGCTCAATGTAGGAAAAATAGCGTTGTCGATAACTGAAGGAAGTATTTGGAATTTCAAGTAGGAGATCATGTTTTCTTGAAGGTATCTCCATGGAAGGGTGTTATATGATTCGGTAAGAAAGGTAAATTGAGTCCCAAGTACATCAGACCTTTTGAAATTCTAGAACAAATTGGAGTGGTAGCTTACCGTTTGGTAATTCCACCAAGTCTCTCCAAATTTCATGATGTGTTCCATGTATCACTATTGAGAAAATATATGCCTATCCCAACGCATGTACTCACATATGAAGAAATATAACTGGAACCCGATCTGTCTTATTGTGAAGAGCCTATCAGGATTCTTGATACCAGAGAACAAGTGTTGAGAAACCAGACAACTCGTCTGGTAAAAGTTCTATGGAGAAACCATAAGATGGAAGAGGCAACGTGGGAACCAGAGGAACTTATGATGAAGAAACATCCAAATATTTTTATGCAGTAGTATTCTAGAAGTTTTGAGAATGGAATTATTTTGAGGAGGGAAGAATGTAACACCCCAAACTTCCACGGTACATTTCCCTTTGAATAAAACAATAGCTTGCGTTGTACGTAACTTTGAGTTTTAGCAGTCCACGACAAATCAAACTAGCTGTTATGAATAGTAATACACACTTTTTGAAATTTTATAAAATTTTTTTCAAAATGAACTTCATTTTTGGATTCGGAATATCAAAATTAGCTTAGGATGATTTTTTGGAATTTTTATGAAAACTTTCAATTTTTGAGGAATAGTGAAAAACACTACGTTATTATTTAAAACCAACTTTTTATTTAAATAATTATTTATTTTATTTAAATTTATTTTAAGTAAAAATAGATACATAATACCTATATTAGTTCATTTTAATTCATTGGAGTCATTTTATAATATGATTAGATATATAAGATTTTATTGAACTTTTTAACAACTTTTACCCACCTACTAGGCACATTTTCAAATTTGTATAAAACGTAATTTTATTGCCTCTATGAATTGAATTTAAAAAATCTGAGACAAAGTTGATATCAGAAAGTAAAATTTGGTTCAATAAGATGAAAATAATTTTTTGGTGAATAGTAACTTTTGACTTTTATTTACCACAGTTAAAAGTAAAAAAGGTAATTAAAGGTAAAAATGATATTATTATTACCCTAACACATGTCCTGATTCTATTGTATAAGTGTATTTCGACCAAAATGAACCTTAGGAATAAAATACGATCATTTTGGTCCACTTGGATTAAATTTGGACATTTATTATTATTTTATTTAAAGAAGAGTTAAAAGTGTTAAATTCAAATTTTCATAACTAAAACATTTTTAATATAGGTTTATACATAATATAAATTCAACAGTAAATATTCATTATAAATATATAAATATTTCCTACATAATGGTATTTTATTTATAATTTTTAGGCAATAAATAATTAAATTTATTTATGACACAATGATGATGCAGTAATTACCTTTTTAATGAAATATTAAATTAATTGATGTTATAAATATCAAAATAAATGTAAATTAAGACTTTTTATGCATTAAACTAATTTTCTAGGATAATATGACATGTTAGGATTGATTCAAGTTTTTTTTAAGTAATGAAGTTTTGTTTACTTTCTCAAAAACCAAATACTAAATAGTGTCAAAATTGACATAAATTAGTTTTAAAAACAAATACTATATTATTAAATGATATAATATTCCTAAAATTATAAGGATCTCCCAAAGAAATTATATAATGATACATATGTCATTAATGAACCACTTGGGGTTCTCTTGGATTTTTATAATAAGTTTATTAACCATTTATTATAATAATACAAGAATACATAGTAAAAGTAAAACTATCTAAGAGTTAAATTTACAAGATAAGGTTAATATGATGACCTAAACCTTTCTAAAACCTATTGGTTGAATGTTTTTTAACCCATACCCACCTTATACTCGAAATAATCTTTTTGGGGCCATTATAAACCGAATATGATTGTATAATAAATTAATATTTCAAGCTTTTCCTAAAGTGACCATCACCTCTCTTATAAATGGTTACTTCCCCTTCTCTCAAAATCAAACCTCCAAATCCATTTGGATCGGAAAAACCCTGATCAAATATCCTCCCAAATACCCTAACTTAAATCTATATGCCTTAATTTGATCATAAATCCAACCTAAGGAGCCCTGTTTATCTAATCAAATGGAAGCACCTGAAAAAGACATAATAATTTCATCACCTCTCTAAAATTTCTTTTCTTCTTCCACTTCCTATTTCTTTGTTGTTTCAATACCAAAATAATAAATCTAGTAACTTCTACATACTATGATGTTATTATAAATATTGTCCAACCATATTCATTATTCTATCCATCTTATGAATGACAAAGTCACCATACGTGCGTACATACAGCTTACCATCTCTACGTCGTGGTGTAGTATGTTATTCAACACTAAATTATTTTGTATGGGTATAATAATGAGTATAACTTATGTAAATAATAAATATAACATATTAATTATTCTTTATATATGATATACCATCTAATTAAATATGATTCCACCATCAATAGAATGTTATTTTCGCTCATGTGTACGTACAGATTACCGTCTCCATGAACGTGATGAGATTCATTCCCCATCGTAATCATTCAAGAATAAATTTCATTTTATGACTAAAAAATAATGTTTAAGAACATAATATCATTTTGGATATGAATCAAATACATCCTATCCATAACAAACATAACTTACGTAACAAAATATATAAAGGAAAACGAATCAGTTAACACCCGAAACGATGATACTCCTGAAATATTATTAACAAAGAAATATTAAGAGATCATATATGATATCATATTTATGTATGTGGTTATTATATAATTTAATATCAATGATTTAACTATTATACAGGAGTTTAGCATACCCTCTACCATGTAAAAGTACAAGGTAAGGGTTAATTTTACAACCTCTTTATTATCTGAGGTTGTTTATAAGTGAGTATCTACTAGGACCTCTTTATCATCCACATCTGTGTTTCTCGAAAATCTATTTCAAAACATTTTTAATATTTACTAGACTATGGATTAAATTCATTTATATCCTTGTTTTACTTTTTATAAAATTATTTGAAAATAATCTTTCCATCATTTTCCAAACAAGGCTCTTTATGACCTTTTCGACAAATTAAGGTAAGAAGGGTTTTTTTTACTTATACGGTGGGTGCGGATATTTTCCATCATTATAACACATTTGAAGCTTCCCTTGCAATATTATTATAATATTTTAAAAATAATATTTTTCTTTTATAATTATGTAACATTTAAATGATTTCAAAATTGAAAGATATATTTCTCTCAAATAGTATTGATTTCATCTATGTCAACATCCTTTGATGGATTTTACACTTTTTTGAAGTTTATTTATTATGATATAATCTTCCATATTGTATTTAAGGTTTTTTGATATGTTTGAATGTGGTTGTGTTATTTTATACTATTCATGGTTTATGTTTAAAGTATTAACATTTTATATGCTAGTTTTAATATGAATATTTATGTTATGTTTCAAATCCTTTCATACGAGGAATGCATTAGACTTAGTAAGTGATGGGTGGAGCCTGCTACAGCTCCTCGATGCATCGGTAGGTCTTATGAGACAAACTAGTGTCTTGGAACAAGGCCTTGACAAAATCTTATTTGTAGTCTTGGAATGAGGTCTGGACTATGTGGTTATGATGTCTGGCATTATGCATTCCATCATTATGAAATTATGTATTGATATTACATTTGATTATTCGACTAGTAGAATATCCATCTGAATAAGTAAATGGAATTATTTGATTTATATTTTATATATTATGATGAAGTTTACATTTAAAATGATTGTGTTTTAGTCTTATACATTGCCTTAAATGATCAGGCTTATTTATGAAAGTTTTAGCTATATTATTATCTTTACTAAGCATCTGAGCTCACCCCTTTCATATGTTTTATTTTTCCCCGAATGTGAAGATGTAAATTATGACTAACTTGTAGGGATAGGCTAAGGGATATGATTGTGTTCTATATAGACACAATGTTGTTGTTTTTTCAATTCATAATGTAATGTAAAACTTATGTATGTATATATTACTTCCATGGATACTAAACTGATCGGACTTTCGGGACATGATTCCTTGTATCATGTCAATGTTATGTAATAATTCACCGACTCTGGGTAACTGGGGTTGGGGTGTTACAGTTTTCTTCTATGGAATTAATCTAAAATGGATGATTAATTTCTGTTGGATATCTTCTAATCTAGTGATTGACCGAGATTGGAAACGCGTTCATCATACGAAGGTTGGACCCTTTAGTGATTGAATGAAGCACCTAAGTTTCACAACCTCCTGTTGTTTAGGGTTCCTAATTAGGGGATCATAGAGAGAGTCAAAATGCATCAAATTTTTCCTTTGGTCTCCTAATAAATTGAATATTATAATTGTGGGATTCGTAATGTTTGGAAGGGGAAGAGTTGGATCTACCAATTCAAGGTAAGACTTCTTTTCTGGCTATACCAATGCACGCAATTCTTCCATAGCTTCCAATCAAGCTGTTAATGACTCAAAAAAATTCATAATAATTCAAAGAATTTCTCGCTGAGCTGAGACCTAATCGGGTGGGCAGTTAGAGCTTGAATCGGTGTGGCAACCAGTAGGTCCACTTATAGTGATACTGCTGGTATCTGTTATGGATAACCAATAGGGGAAGGCCTATAAGTATGTATATGATCCTATTCTGGTTGCACACCCATTGAATGGAACTCTCATTCTTCTACTATGGGATCCAAATATATGGGTTGATATCCCACATTGAGATGACATTCTAGATCTTCTTCAATTGTTGCAGCAAACATTATTTGTTGAGGTACACCTATTGTAAGTGCAAGTTGATGATCTTATTGCAGAAAATATCTAGAAGGATTGTTACCTTGGAGTATTTCTATATTGTGTCTCCTCAATTATTTTATTTCTTCCTCTTAATGATAAAATATTTCCTCTAGAGAATGGATTTAAACTCTCCAGGAGGATGGTGAGGTACAATTTGACCCTTACATCTTTCCCTATTGGGTACCTTTCAGGGACGTATTGTTGGATTGTTCGAGGGAGTGCCCAAATTCAGGTCAATCCTATGGTTTTGGGTACACACACCTCCTTAATTCATTTCAATGTGGACCTCATTGTGAATAAAAACTTTCTCTCCTAACCTCCATGAATTGGCCTCATGATTTGGTGGATTTTCAATGAAATCATTAATGACATTCACCAATGTATAATGCATTGTAGAAATTTTGTCGATATCTTTATTAAATCAACTTATTATGTGTTCTTCACAAGGACTTGTCCTCTCCTATTTTGATTCTCTGGGAGATTCTGGGAGGAATTTCATTTGAAAGGAGTCACTTGATAGTTCGGTCATCCGCATTCCAAGTGAAGACACCAAATCATGGGATGGCATGATCTGAGAGGATCCACTTTGTGGAATTTTCCCTAATAAGTATAAGATTAATTCCCACGGGGGAGGGGATTATTGAGGTGAAAAATCCCCTAGCCCTAAGGGCTAGGGTTTTTTTCATTCTTCTTTCACAACCCTTCTGGCCTGGTTTACTGGCCTCGAGGGTTAGGTTAAAAAATACCCTAACCCTACAGGCTTGGGTTTCCCTCAAACTATCATGGATGATATTATTATAACTACTCTTATGATTTTACAGAGCTTTTTCTGAACATTGGATGGGTGCATCATTCAGTATGCACTTGGTGTAACCATTTCTAAAGATCATTGCACTATTTCAAAAAAAATTATAATATGATGTATAAAATCCTCTAAATGGGAGGCCTTCTCAATATTCACATATGCTTGACATAAAATTCTTTAAAAACCCCTTTATCTTTTAGCCCGATGTTGATGATAGTTGTTCAGGGCCTGTTCTTGTTGATCATGTCATCAATTGTGCATAGGGTTTTTCTTATAAAACCAACATGAGGTTATGAAGTTTCGTGATACAACATTGGGAGGGATTTATTGATTAGGGAGCACAGTGAAGTATAACACTCTACCTAAACCCTACCCTCTTATACAAACACCATATAGAGCATTGGTGATCATCTTTCGAAACCTCATTAATACACTGAGGCTTGCGCATTAAAGGGATCCTTTTTGTTTCTCAATATTTGGATGTCATGAAGCCAGGAGATATGCCATGTTAATTTGATGTTTCAACCCTTATATTACCTTTATGTGACTTTGATACTTAGTATAGGGTAATACTATTTTTAAGTGATGAATAATTTTCCTTATTTTGAGATGGGTGTTGTGTATAGAATCTTCCAACAACACCTTAGGAATGTTGTTTTGTGCAGTGGATAAAGGCCATAACATGACTGGTATGTCATCTTTTTCCAGTTATTTCTTCATGTTTAGCAAATATTATTCATCTTTAAATAGATTTTCCTCTACCTTGTCTGACTAGAGATGGTGTTTCTCAATCACTTTATCATAAGTAACAAAATTGGTTGGGGCTTCCTCTTTTGTACAGGAAGATAAGTAACCCAAGGGTGGTTCAGGGAACGACTGTCACATTGGGTTATCTTCCAGTTGAGAAAGGAATTCACCTTAAAATGATAAGGCATCATACATGAATAACCTCGTGTTCTCAATTGAATCATGGTAGGTGGGATTTATCATCACTATATTTTCAATTGAAGAATTATCTTAACAACGTGAATCACTACAATGGATAAAACTTTCCCAGTGAATTCCATCATGGTGAGGACCATCATGGTGGATTATAGTAAGGGGAAGACCCTATTTTTATTTGGTATTATGTTCACACAAAGGGTTGTCATGGATCTCATCAAGAGATAGGCTCTTGAGATCAACCAGATTATTGTCATGAATCAAGCCTTCATTGTGAAGTTTCTGATAAGGACCTTCATAATTACTACTACTACTCCCATAATTTCATAATGGGTGAGTAGGATCTTGAGTTGCTATAGATAAGTGTCTGAATTCTTTAGGAACTCAAGTATTAAGAAGAGTTAGATCATATATCAGATCTTGATCTTCCAATATTGTTTGTTGAGGCTTATTTTTGGGTTCCTTATTACTAGTGATTGGGTACACTTTCTAGGAGAAGTTGTTGTTATAGGAAGGTGTTTGTTTCTTCCTTAGAGTAGCCATTAGGATAAGCCAGTCATCTTCAGTCGGAGTGGGTGTATGTTCTCGATCCAGTTATCCATGTGATATGGGGGAGTTTTTTTCATGACCCTCCTAGATGGGAGTAGAGGTAGGTATCTTTCCTGGGGTGATATGATGATGAAATACCCCAATTTTTGGGACATAGTCATGTAATCATCCCTCGGGTACTAATTTTTTCACTGTTATGATTTCCTAGAAAGTGTCTAGGATATGGTTGGGGATTTTAATCTACTTATTCACCATTTCTAGGATGTGTTTCATGACTTGAATTACTGGAATAGGGATATATGTCCATTACATATTTAGAGTATGTGTATGTGTCTACTCCAGTCCTCTCTTTCCTACTAGTGGATACCGATAGTACTCATGTTTGGGGGTAAAGTTTTGAGTCTTCCCCTACTTTTTGTCATGAATTTTCGAATAAATTCTCCAAGTTATTCTAAACAAGGTTGTTTGAATTCTTGGTGGGTTTAGTTATGTGTATGCTTCAACTCGTGGGTTGTCGTCATATTTGGTTGGTGGGCTTCTTTGGGTGTCATCGGGCGAGTCTACTAGCTAGGTAAATAAAGGTTGATGGGTGTATGTGAGCACTCACGATTTACCACAAAATTAGGTTGGTGGGATTCTTCGGTGGGGAAAAATGTGTGACCTTACTCCCTATTGTCTGGTTTTTATACCTAGAAGGTCGTCTTGTGTGACTAGGTTTGAAGGACTTGGGCCGGATAGCTAAAGATGACACCCTCAACATGTTGAGGGTTCAATATCATGTAGCATTGGCGGTGGTGATTACTAGCAGGATCCCTTGATAAGTACTCCTATGAATTTATGATGAGGTTGTATACAACCTTTTAATACACCTCTCTATGTTAAGGGAGGGACTGGTGGTTTCCTTATAGGGAGAAAATCTCAAAATGGTTAAAGATGGTGGTCAGTGTTGTCTTCTTCAAGACCACAGATTATCATTGACCAGAAGATCAGGGATTCTTGTTGAGCTGAACAACCTATTAGGTGGCCTCTAGGGTCAGGATTATACCATTATGATAGTACTCATGGACCAGTGCATTTGAGACCCAGCGTTGAAGACAATGGGTTAGTGATGGTTCCCTCTACATGGATGAAGACTCGACCTGAGAATATGCTAGAGAATTCATCAATGAAAACTAGAATGCCACCATTGGATTTAAGGTATATCTAAGACTAAGTGCCTATAATATATGATAGACACAAAAAATAAATCCCTGTTAAAATAGTATTTTTTTTATGAACACATTTTTGATTGATTTCTTTGTTTAGCCCTCTTCTATCAAGTGAAAGGGACCTGACAGATGGGTGATGTCATCATCTTGGTTAAGGATTCATGTCGAGTTCACCATTTTTTTCCCTTCATAATGTGTGTTCATGATAGGAATCACTATTTCTGAATATTTTCCAACAAGTTTGTTCGTGGAACTAGAAACAACCAACAATTATGTATCCATAGGGACCTTCTTTCCAAAGGTTGGTGCTCATTAAGGTTTTTGACTTGTGATGCTTAAGAACTCACATTGGTTAAGAGGATGGGAGGTCGGGCTCATCACACCCTTTTTAGAGGGAATTTTTTCTTACTTTGGGACTCTCTTATAGATTTAATATATGTTCATGAATCCTTCATTAATTCCCAAGTATAACATAGGTTTCACTTAAAATTAGCGATCAATTATTAACATGTATAGAATTAACAATCATCTGTATATATATATAAGGTTATTCATTAATGGAGATATCAGTATGTATTTTAGGTTATCCATCAATGGTATCCTCTTATATATAACTTAGATATTATTTGGTTGTTATTACGCTGATGCTGGTTTTCTAGCCACATAGTGGGGAACTCTAGAGTTTATTATCATCTAGGGAGACAAGAGTTGTTTTTATGTTGGGATCAAACTAATAATCGGGTTCCCTATATATCCTTGTGAAAGGAATCAAAACCCATATAGTTAGGTTCTACTTAATGGGGTGCATCGTACCTTTTATGGTCATGTGATAAGAAGCTAACTATATAGATTAATGTCATGTGAAAAGGATGTCTAGCTAAAATATGTCTAGTCAAAGTTTGGCATGGGACTTATGCTGAATCGGCCCAAGGAACCTGGAATGGATATGAATTTCCAAGTTGAATTAGACTCTTCTAGGAATATGGACAAGATAGAATAGGGTTGATTTGGGGGGTTAGGTTTGAACCTCATGGAGGCTTCCTACATATCCCATTTGGAAAAGAATCAAATCTCATGTAGTTCGGTGAGTCTCTAAGGGGAGTATGGACCTTTGGGGGGATTAAGTTGGGGTTTATTACTGAAGAGGATTCCCTAATAAAGGCAACATGAGGAATGTCTCAAATCATGCTGTTTGGAGGATTGATTTGAGGATTTCTCTTGATAAGGATGCCCAGTTTAGGGGAATTATGATTGGAGCTTACTATAGAGGAAGATTCCCATTGAGAGCAGGCCCGAGGTTAGCATCCAATGAATCCCATTTGGATAGGAATAAAAGTTTTTCTATTTCAATAAAAGTCATGGATCATGAGGAATTCATGATCATCATTAAACTCTAAGTCCATGTGAGTCATGTTCGGTGTGAGAAACAATAGGAAACAAATGATATGAGTTACCATACAACCTTCTTTGCCATAGTATTGGATAAATGTCCTTGAGGACCTACGCTTATGGGGTCACTCTAAAGTATGGTGATAGGAATATTCAAAGGATAATCCCCTTTTGAAACATGCATCTAATGGTGTGGACATTATGATGATGACCACCCTTAATCCCACAATTCATGGATGATTCATGCTTGAATATGATGGTAAAGGAGGAAGTCAAAGATCTAGAAAACCACAAACTTTTCCTTCTCCATTGGTGGAAGAGGAAGGAGGTACAACACTTCCCTCTCTACACTTTACCCTGAACGAGTCCTAGGTATGGAGATTAAGGAGATAATGAAGGAAAAGTACATGGAGGTGGAGAGGAGCAAGACTGAAACCTCCTATAAGAAAGGATAGGATCTTAATCTATGAGGGATTCCCTAAATTTAGTTCTGCATTAGGTAAGGAGGATGTCATTGCATGTCAAAAGGAAATTAAAGCATTATCCCTTCCATTCCTACTTGGAACTGGAGGCTTTAGGTCTTAGAGGTGACAAGGGTATGATATGTTCCTAACCCTAGTACCTAAGACTAGGAACTCCCTAACACTATCCCCAGGTTAAGGGTCCTCCTGACCTTGGAAATAAAAAATTCACACACCCCCTAAGAATCCAACCCATCTAGTTGGACAAGTTTGGGAAACCTCTGACCATAGAAATAAAAAATCCAAATGGGAAACCCTCAGATGTTCCTTTTCCCATGGTTTTGTAAGTTAGGAGGATTCTATGGAGACTTCAAGTTTATCCCTCTTGTAAAATGGATACAAAAGAGGATATGTCCTGTCATGGATGGATTTAAGAAGGCCCAATGAATGGATCCCATAGGCTATATGGTAGGGCGGACCAAGGAGGCTCACACAAGGGGTGCTTTACGTAGGAAGGTTTGGGTGAACTGGCATCACATTAGGTGATGGACCACCTGGTTGATTATACTTGGGTGAGACTTTTCTTAATCATTAAAGGGTCTCCATAGGTATTCTTGGAAGTTACTCACACAGGTTCATATTTTATGAGGGGTGATTCAAGCTAGTCTTTCCTTAGTTTTAGGTTAAGTGAATACCTTGGACAAGTGTTGTTTATTTTAAACCTTGGGCAGAATTTAATCTCCCTATCCCTCTTTAATTCCATCTCTTTTAGGTATTAGAAAGATAATTAGAAGGTTTCAGAGGGCATCAGTAAAGAACTAGGGAAATCATATCAGTAGTTGGCCTTCGTGAATTTTTGTCTCCTAAAATGAAGACCCCAATGTCCTATTTATAGGAAAATATAGGACCTTGGGAGAAGGTTTAATTTTGTTTAGGTGTCATGTGTAGGTAGGTCATCCATGGTTATTTTCAGGAACCTTGCGAACTGACGGTGTTTTGGGAGACTTGGGTGAGGTGGCCTTTAGAGGATTTTCTTATCCTTGGCCTTCTTACTTTCTCTTATTTCCACTTCCTAAGGCGTTACCCTTTACTGCCTTTTCATCCAAGTGAAAAAATGAAGTGTCAACATGCATCATAAATTTTTAATAAATTGAATTGAATGATTCTCCGTGCCTAATACGGCCCTAGAAATCGACAAATAAACTCCTTGGTTGATCACCTTGATGTGATCCACCCCTATGGGTCTGCATTTCCTTAAAGGCCTAATTTACCTTTATCATAAATTGTATAAACACATATGGAGTTTTGGTTTCCATTATAATAAATGATTTTAAAATAATAAATTGAATTAAAATAATTAGTAAGCCATGAGTTAGGCCCCTACACTTCATTCCATAATTTAATTTCTTGACTAAATGATTTGGATAATTTGATTAAAGTATCATAAATGGGATGAATTTATAAAATAATTGAATCATGATTTATAATCCATATTTATATACTTATACAAAAGCAATACAAGGGACTACATTTATGGATCACCATGAATGGGGTTATTTTGATTTATAATTAATGTTTTTTATGAGCTTTATATGAACCGGAAGCGATATTAGGTATGCCTGGGATGGGCTCACCCTGTGTTTTATCTACCTACATGTGAGTAGTACCAACCCCCTAGAGGAGACATCATGGATGGTATCGATGGCTAGATGGTTATACCAGCCCATGAATGATACTCAGTACCCTATTTGAGATACCAAGAATGGACTTTGAGGTCATGTATTTTTATTACACCATGTTGAGAGTGATACTTAGGATTCCATTTATAGACCACCTTGGATAGACTCATATGGAATTTAGAATTTATTTTCCTCTTGGTGTAATATATAGGTTCCTTAATATGGTTCTCCATTGGTGCTGGACTACTCAGTATATCTTAAACCCTGCACGAGCTGCTCTTGGTACCTAAACATACTTCATGATTGAATTTGTCGATAAAGTGAAACTTCTGGCTTCCAATTCTTGATTTTTGATACTATGATGGAGTACGGGAGCAGAGGAACGAGCCTATTCTCATGATGTTAGTTGTAACAAAAAAATTGTGTTATATGCCTAATTCTCATGTATCATGTGTACTCATTTTTTGTATATCTATATGAGATGATCGTCATTATTTTGTATCAATTTATCATTCAGCTTCCACCTATTTATTTATTATCTTGGATTATTATTTTTTTC
The DNA here is from genome assembly GCA_963277665.1 of Viscum album. Lineage (NCBI taxonomy): Eukaryota > Viridiplantae > Streptophyta > Magnoliopsida > Santalales > Viscaceae > Viscum > Viscum album. The sequence continues at coordinate 38,039,496 of OY728129.1, read as the reverse complement.
TATTGCTTCTTGTTTATTACTACATCTACAATTTTCATTTATCAATTAACATTGTTCTACACAATTAATCATGATGGAATAGTCTCCCCATGGACACACCCTTGGCCCTCACTAATATTTGGAAACCTATATCGTACACGGAGGCATTCTTGAGCTCATGTGGACAATCGCCTTGGGGAACCATGTAGTTGCTTCCAAGGTGGGATGCTACAACTAGGAAGTCCATATTTGGTTCCTCTTAAATGGTTTCCTCCAAATCTAATGGAATCAATATGGATATTTCAAAGAATTTACACACCAAAATTTTTCTCCCCACATGTTTCAATAATAATTACACATCATAGGGATCAATGAGTTATTATCAAGGATGATATAACGAGGGATCGATTTATCAATGGATTGTCTTTGTGGGTTTAATTTCCTTTGGGATTGGTGGATAGAAGTAATGTATTTTGTCTTGGGGAGTTTTAAATGGACCAATAAGGGTATTAATACCACTTTACCATTTTAGCATAGCATTTTAATTTTTTTTGTCTTTTCTTGTATATGTTTTAAATCCATTGGTTCAAGGAATGATGGTGGTATTTTTAGGTACGGGAAAATTTAATGTATATGGGAAAATATAAGTTTATGGAATAAATTTTAGTTATAGAATAATTGGTTTTGAGGGATTTAAATGAATGGTTGATAGGTTAATGAAAGTTTATGATGGTTAAGTTCCATGAGATTAGGTAACCATCCATTTCAATTGTATTTAGAAGGTTTTGATTTTAATGATTATATATAAGAATAGTGAAATGTCAATTTTTTGGCCTAGGAAAGAATAAAATTATGTTTTGGGAATAAAATTGGGGAATGGTGAACAATGAAAGGTGGGGAAGAGAAGAACAATAGTATTTACACAACATAGGTACCTGGTCTAACACTTAGTTGGGGATCACCATATGGCCTTTGGGTAGAAAATAATGTCAAGGGATAAGATAAATAGGAAAAATTTTAGAAAAAACATCTCATTCCATGTATGGATCAATATATTTGACTATCAAAAACCAAAATATACAAATCGCACACGTTATTTTATCCTTTAACGGGAAAATAAAATTCTTCCCATGCTTAATCTTAGGGGTACTTAAAACTAGATCAAAAATTAAAACAATTCCACAAGTTACATATAATGAAAAATATATAATAAACAAGTATCCTATAATTGTTAGACTGTCATAAGATATAGAAAAACTAACTATTGATCTAAAAGGGAAAATGTAGTTTTACATTTGATATCAAAACAAGAGAAAAAAATAATTCATCATAACTAGATAAACTCCTCCATGGGATATGTACGCCACCACCCATATAAAATTAAACCTCAATAACTTCACCTAAATGATGATGGCCCATAACTAATACACAAGTATGTCTTTTATTTATCAATATTGTGACAAATCATGTCTAAAAACACACCATAAGTATGTATAGATGGGTGAATAAAATTATATATTGATGTATTTCCCATATGACTCCCATAAATTCACATTCAGATACATTTCACACATTATTTTATCAATGTTAAGAAAATTTATTCTAAACCCAAAAAAATCAAGATTTTAAAACTAGCATTTAAAATACTAGAAATTTTAATAAAAACCCTTATTTAAGTTAAATTAAAATTTCAATCCCACATTAATCAACGACCATTCATAGGTAATACTAAAAAATAAAAAAGGGTATAACTTTCTGTGGTAAATATTTAACTGTAGTTCAATATTGTTTTGTCACCCAATTAAAACACATGTTTCTAATAGGTAAATTAAAAAACACATACATGGCCCCTCTACCTAAACATGGAGAAAACATATTTATAGGTAAAGGCACATGACCAACCCCTCTATTTGAAAATGAATTATAGTTATCAATAGTTATGGTCATCATATGTATACTATCGAGAAATTAATTGTTTAATTAGAACCATAGTACTTTCACAATTCCTTGAAAATCTCTTTTACCTTTTCATAATATACTAAAACAAATCCATATTTAAATTAATATAATAATAAAATCATTTAATCAAATAAAAGATACTCAACTAACCTTCTATAAAATAAATATTCAACTCACACCTCACTTGAATATCAAATCACTCTTTATAAGAAAAAAATGTTTCCATAAACTCTCCAAACAACACCTAACCATTTATATAACAACATTAAAAAAATTACCCAAATAATTTTTACCAAAATCACTTTAGTTTTATGTGATAATAAGGAATGATATGATCCAATTCACTCATTCAACTCACTATGATCATTCTAAAAACCACAAATAAAGATCTAAGCCCCATTATCCTCCCTGAAAATGGATAAAAAATGTCCCCAATAAAAAACGACATTTATATAGAATAAAAACCCCAAATTTCTATGCATCTATTCAAGAAAAGGAAAATATAGGGCAGAAGAGAAGACATTAGGAACTCTATCCTTCAATTCAAGGATCAATCCATCAAAAGAGAACAAAAAAGGGGATGAATGAATATGTATGATCTCTAGAATCTCTCTAGGAATCAATAAAAACATGTGGAGGTAGAAATGAGGTTCTAGGGAAAGTAAAAATATATTTAAAAGTAATTTACCATGTATTTTTTAAATAATGCATGTTTATTATATGTATTTTCTAAACTATACTCCATAATTGAAAAATATCACTATATCAATAGAGAGACTACACTGTAATTGCACATGTTCCACCAACTATGAACCTTAACTGTGAAACCATCTAAACTTTTCAAAATATATAAATATTTAAAAATTAAATAAAATATTTAATTGCATACCAAAAATGGTGGTGAAAAAATTCTCCCATAAAATATCATGGAGGTAAAGAAAAATGGTATGACACTTACCCAATATTCTTTATAATATCAAATTCTCCCACATAACAAGGAGATTATTTCCCTTGTTTTCCAAGTCATTGATGTCCTAACCAAGTCACACCCCACAAGCAAACAAGATCCCCCATAGAAAATTCGATGCAACATCAATAATGATTATCATGGTATTGTTGTTTGATATAATAAGTGTATGTCCACCTCTTTACTTTTACTATTGCTGGAAATCATTGATATTCTTGAGAATTGTGTGTTAACGTTGTGATTTTATTGTTAGTACCACTATCATAAAAGGTTAATAACTTTAATATGGGAATGAACCGATTCTGAAGATAAATGAATCGACATGAAAGAATGTTTTTCATATGAATGGAAAGTGTTGGATGATAAAATATGTTGTTGTTTGATGTTGTATTGCTTGTTGTTATGGTTGGGATTGTGTGAATAATATGGGGGATTTTATGAGTTGATTTATATGGTTGGATTCCAATGCATTAGTTGGAATGTGTTGTTAATTGGGTCTGAATTATTTGGCATGCATTGGGGAGTGGGGTTTTGTTGATTCACATGGGATGGGTGGTGGTAATTATACTACAAGAGGGGGTGAATTGTAGTTTGAAATAAACTATAAAAAAAATTTCCTCAAGAGATAAAAGTATAGGTATTACAAAGATCTAATATACGCATAATAAAATCAAATTATGATGAGAGTACCAGTATTTAAGAATCGATATTTTAAATTATTGATACACTTGACATGCACAATGAAATTATAAAAACAAATGGTATATTATCAATTACCAATAAATTAGTTAGCACAGTGAAAATTGAAACAAAATTTATAACAGCAACCAAAATAAGAAATATAGTTTAAGATTAAAAAACTAAATGTGGATAATTAGTTAGAAAACTAAGTTCTAATTTTATGATATATTATTAAACCTCACTTCTATACCAATGTAAATGGTAGATATATAGACCTAGTCTGAAGTATCCTAGACTCTATATTCCTTACACCCTAGAATCATTCGATCATCTTGATTGGAATTTCTCTAATAATACAACTAATATCCTGGTTTTCCACACTACTATGACTGGTAGCTCAGTGTGCCTGCTACTTAACTGGTACCTTGGTTAGCCCGCTACTAAACTGGTAGCTCTGTAAAACAAATAAAATAATTACAAGGAAAACCTCACACAATGGTAGCTCTTAGTAAAAACACTCAAAAATAAAAATATTACACAGAATAGATTCACTCAAGCTACAATATTTTGAAAAGATTCAAAACGATCAGTAGCTTTCAGAATGTTCAATGTACTCTTATATTATTGTTCTTATAATTCACAAAGTGTGGCTCTATTTATAATAAAATACTCAAACCATTGTATTTATAAAATATTAGGGTTAGTTACAATGGTATTAGTATCATCTTTATTTTTATTTTCCGATGGACTTGTTTTCTTTCCATATCTATCAATAAGTTGGTTTAGCACTACTAAAGTGATTCAGTTGAAAACCTTAAACTTTCAGTGTTGCAAAATTCCTTAGGTTATCTGATTTTACTAAATAAATTTCATCAGTATTTCAATAAACCTCAAGTTATCGGTATTTTTTTAACTATTTTATATATTTAAATTATCAAATATACAATAATAAACTTTAGTTCTATTGAAAACATAATATAGTGTTTTTTGGTTTTCAAAACTAGAGAAGCGAAGTGAGTTAAAGAATCAACAATCACTATCGTGACCCACACCCACCAAAGATACCATAATGAAGGGAGCGCGATAATGAACCCCAATTCCCACCACCTGTAGGCCTTGGTTTGGAAACTAGCACCAAGGGTATAAAAATCTCACAACATGGGAGGAATTTCCATCTATAAAAAAATAAGATCGAGAGATGGTATGAATCAACCACACAATCAACTCTATGACATATATATATATATATATAAGAAAACCAAAAACCATCCCAAATGTATGTGTAAATAAAACTGATAGAGATAAAAAGTATCCAAAGTAAATACCCAAATAAAAAGCTAAGGCAATGACACAGTAGCTATCTAAAGGTCCAAGATAGTAATGCCCGTCACGATCCATGTAATCCTTTTGGAAACCTGGAAATAGTTTTACATATGTAGGGTGAGAATACAAGTATACTCAGTAGGAAAACCCAAGTCTCTCGTGCACATGTGAAAGAAGCATACTAATGTACCAATGAGAAAATAGCAGAATCAAATAGCACATATAGAGGTATACTAATCATCCCGACCTCGATATAAAATGATCACAAAATAATGCAATTCAGGTAATATAATATAATAGGAAATCACATCGATAAGGGTACCCTGCACCACTTTCCCATTGGTATACTACTCTCACTCCCAACATCATACATCCTGGTGTTCCCAACTTTTCTGTATACCACACTACCCCACAAGCACGGTTGCAAAATATCTCTCCTGAAGAAACCTAGGTTTTATGCCCCACAATCATGGGCATAACACATCTCACTCGAAAAAACATAGGCTACAATCCCATAAGTACGGTTACGTCTCACCTGAAAACACATGGACTATGACACCTCACCCTAAGACACATGTTCTATCAAAACCACCATCTAATGAACTAACAGACCTATGTCTATCCTAGAATGTACAATACCAAACTCTCCTATAAGAGAGAGTTGGAAAGAGTAGGTACCAATCCATTTGTACTCCTCACTGGATGTTGGAAAAAACACCCCCTGTATGAAAATGTGGGTTTCATTACATATTTCTTAACATGGGTTGGGTGCATATAGAAATCACAAGAATATAAAACTATATATATAAATATAGTATCAAGAATTCAAACCCAACCTATGGGTTCACAAAAAAAACAACCAACTCACAACATTGTCACTTTTTCTTTCACCTCTAAATGCATAACACCAAACATAAAGTCACAATGCCATTCCACATTTCCTACCATTTCCATTTAATCATTCCATTCTATTAATTATTTCGAATCAACCACATTTAACCACACAATCCATCATTTATTTATCCATTAACCATTTCCATTACATTAACCAAATCAACCCAATCCATTATAAACATTATTTAAAAAATTATTTACTTATTCCATCACTACTCGGGTATCTAGCACAAACCAAACACCACCTCACAGCCCCAAAAGAACAGCCAAAAGAACCACCTCACTGCCCCAAAATCACGGTCACTAAACCACCTCTTCTCCTCAAAAGCACCGCCAAAAAACCACCTCTCTACCCCAAAAAATAGGCAAACAAACCACCTCACTTCCCCCAAAATCATGTCCACCAAACTCCCTCACCGCCCCAAAAGAAATCCAAACAAACAACCTCGCTGCCCTAAAATCACATCCACCAAAACCACCTCACTACCCCAAACGAACAGCCACAAACCACCTCGCTACCCCAAAATCATGACCACCAAACCACCTCACAGTCCCAAAAGAACAACCACCAAACCACCTACCCCACATGCCCCAACCACACATTTTCATCTCAAAAGCACAGTGACTTGTCAAAACACATCAAGACCATTTTATAGATTTAGAAAGGTGCTTTATCACATTTGACTTTATTTTAAGGAATTTATCACCCAAATAATTATCCTAGGGAATCTATTTCATTATCCAAATATAAGTGGTTAGCCAATTTCCATTTTAGGGTGATATCACAAAAATAACAACCAAGGAATCATTTACAGCACATATATCTAGCGTAAACAAATCCCCCAACTGCTATAATTTTCAATGGGGCATCAAGCCCATACAATCCACAATATCAAAAAAATAAAAATAAAAGCTATAAAAACGTGTGACTAAAACCCCAATTTCCCCTTTAAATTCAATTAAGCAATTATTTATCTTTAATTAAGCCAACATAACCATAATTCATAGATAAACAAAATTAAAACCCTCCGGCATTATACATAATAAAGAGAAATGAGGAGATCTCTACCTCAAAGAACCTTTTCAACTCACAGCACACCTTAACGTGGAGAAGAACGCCTAAAAACCACACCCACACAATGGGAACAATGTATCAACCTAAATGGAACCAAAAGATCCATCAAAACTCATCCAAAAAACACAACCTAAACCTAACTGCACCACCATAGTAAAACTCCAATTAAGAACAAAAGAAAACCTACCAAGAAGAAAGAAGGGCTTACCATGAATTTCCAATGAAAACCCACCAAGAATAATATAACAAAGAGGGATGAAGAGGGATTAAAGTACTCCTTGGGGTAACTAGGGTTCACTCAAAATGAGTGGAAGAAGAATCCACAACCGAATGAATGAAAATTTGACTGAAAAGAACTTTTAAAACTGCACTGAATCAGGTATTTACACGACTTGAAATCCCCATTCATGTTGTGTGGTCCTCAGGGTTTAGTTTTGATGAAGAACACTTAACCTTTTCATTATTTAACCCCGAAAATATACACATCATGAAAAATCCATGGAAAAGATATGAAACCAACTTTCACGTCGTTTAATACACTTACACGATGTGTATTTCCTACTGTAGTTCTACTACACCCCCATCTTCAATTGAAAACTCTCAAAACCTCCCCTGAACACCTCTAGTAACCAAAACTGGAAAAGTAACAGACTGGGAGGGCATATACCATTACATCATATAACTCTCAAATGATTCTAGACCTCAAGAATAAAAACCAAACCTTGAAGGAAGTGGGTTCGAACAACCACCCCATGAGATACCTCTCAAGGATATCATCATACCTCAAACGCTACCACCTAGCCAAACATGCTAAACCAAAAGACCAAAAAACATCTCAAACAACCTCATTATCATGAAACCACAACTAAAGACTATCTCTTATCACACAATTTCACTACCACATAGCCATTTCATGACCATCTCAACCTCCACACAGCCCAAACCAACAACTACTACAACCAACGAACCACATAGTCCTGAACACACAAATCAAGGATTTCCATCCTCCATGTCAAGATAATATCTGCTCTGAGTGGAACTGACTCACCCACATGGGTTTATTCACCTCACAATTAATGTGTCTTGATTAGTAATAGGTTCCTCCCCTTTTTATATGTTAATAATTTATCACACATCACACCACACACATCAGAAACCAAGGAAAATAGATCATGTCATAAAACAAGAGGATCCAAACATCACATCACAAAGAAAAACATAGCAAAGAAGAACTCAAAAAAACTCTAGGTATTGGGAATAGATCTATGTCTATAGCTCTAAAGTACTATCCTTCAAGACATCATGACTCCACAACACATGAACTAAAAAAATGGTATGTCCATGCAATGCCTTCTCTTGACGATCTTGGATCTCAACTGGATTCTCCACAAATGTCACATAATCCTCAATATCCAACTCTCCCTATTCAATGACATGGGATTCATAATAAATATTCCGATTAATCTGAGATATGTATAAGGCATCATACATCCTCTCCAACCATGGTGGAAACACCAACTGATATGCCACCACACCAAATCACCCCAACACCTCATAGGGCCCAACAAACCTAGGAGAAAGACTAATCCCTATAAAAAATCTTTACTACCCACATAGAGGGTAAACCTTCAATAACACATCATCCCCAACCTCAAATTCCAAGGGTCTCCTTCTAAAATCTATATAAGACCTATATTGTCCCTTTTCTGTTTTTATTCTCTCACAAACAAGTTGAACTTTCTTTGTTGTTCTCTACACCACATTGGGACCAAGAATGGTTATCTCCCCATCCTCTATCTAGAACAATGTATAATGGAACAGTCTCCTATAATTAGCCTCAAAAGGTTCCATAATGAGGGAATAGTTCTAGATATTATTATAAGAAAAATTTACCAAAGGTAGGTGTCATTCCAAAGATCCCCAAAAGTCCAAGACACACACCCGCAATATATCCTCCAACATATGGATAGTTCACTCCATCTTACCATTTATTTGAGGGAAGAAAATAGTGTTGAGGATTAACTAAGTTCCAAAATCATATTTTAATCCCCTCTAGACTCTTGAGGTAAAATATGAGTCCCTATCTGAGACAATGGACCTCGGAACTTCATACCATTGCACCACCTCATCCACATACCTCTTAGACAAAGAATCCACTATGCCTGACTCCTTGATCGCTAAGAAGAGGTCCAATTTCATCAATTGATCCATGATCACCCAGATACCATCACAACCTCCTTGGGATATGGTTAAACCTATGAAGAAATCCATAAATATATCATCCCATTTCCACTCAGGAACATCCAAGGGCTATAATAAACATCCTGGAACATGATTCTTGGCCTTTACCTACTGGAAAACCATGCACCAAGCCACAAACTCTGCCACTTCTCATTTCATCTCGGGCCACAAAAACTATAACTTCAATCCACGATACATATTGGAAACTCATGGGTGTACCACAAAAGGTGAGTTATGAAACTCATGAAGGACTCCCTCACACATCGCTACTGGAACAAACAACCTCCCACAAAACAACACCCAGCTCTAACCATCCTCCAACCATCCCTCTAGAGCATCACCATGGCCAACAAAATCATGCATCACCTCTACCTATGAGTCTCCCCACTAAGACTCCTCCATCTACTACATCATAGAATATTTCATTGACATTTGAAACAAACATCCTCTACCACCATCCACTATTGCATCTAAGTGCAAGGCTACCAACTCCTTCATTTCACTCCAAGCATCCATGTACTTCTAAATAACACCCTTCTATGACTTCCTCCTCAATTTTTTGGCCACACCATTCCTCTTTCCTAAGGTGTAGTAGAACTCAAAATCATATTCCTGAATAAACTTCATCCATCGTCATTGCCTCAAGTACAATTCATGTTGTAAAAAGATATACCTCAAACTCTTGTGATCTATGAATACCACAAAGTGGTCCCCAGTGAGGTAATGTCACAAAAACTTCAGCACAAACACAATTGTCACTAGAACTAGATCATGGTTGGAATAGTTATGTTAATGAGGGAATAACTGCCTAGACCCATAAGAGATCACTTCCTTCTATTGTATCAAGATGTACCCTAATCTCAGATAGGAAGCATCACAAAACACCTCAAACATCACCCCCCCTCCCTCCCCAGGAAACTGAATCACTAGAGCACTAACCAACTTCCTCTTCAGGTAATCGAACATTATCTGGTGCTGATCACTCTAAAAAAATCATGGTCTTTCCTGGTCAAATATATCAATGGGGTCATAAATCAATAGAAATCAGGTAAAAACCTACAATAATAGCTTTCAAGATCAAGGAAATTGTGAACCTTTACCACATTCTTAGGTTCTTTCTAAGAAAAAACTGGCCAGTCCTTCTATGAGTCTACTACCACACCCATCTAAGACACCAAATTCCTAATGAAATGCACTTCACGTGTCAAGAACTTACACTTGGACAATTTTCCATAGATATAATGGAGTCTAAGAACATGTAATATAGTTTTGAGATGATCTACATGCTCCTTCTCTAACTTTGAATAGGTTAATATATCCTCAATGAATACAACAACGAACCAGTTTAGTAACTCATGGAACACGGATTTCATAAGCCCCATGAACACAGCTGGTGTGTTCGTAACATTGAATAGCATGAATACAAAATTTAAGTGCCCATACCTGCATCTGAAGGAGGTCTTTGGCATATCACCCTCCTTCACCCACAACTGGTGATATCCAAACTATAATACCCTAAGATTTTACAGTATGCCTCTTTTTAAATTTAACTTCTTCGATAACTTATGAGCTTAAAAAATGATTAAATATTATTATTTAATTATTATAGTTATCTTCTAGATGTTGGTAATGGTGATAATGAATGAGATTAATTAAATTATGAAAATATATAATACACATGTTTACAAAATTAATTCATTGTTTACCAATTAATTAGAAATTAAAACCAATTGAACATAAAGGATATATTTTTATAAAAACTATTTTTATGCCCACATTGAATATTTATATTAATAAATTAAATTAAAAACTATTATTGAAAGTTATTAATTAAATTTATATATTTAATAAAAAAAATTAAAATTCATCCAAATGATTTTATAATCATAAGATAAGAATGAATCAAATTTTACTTATGAATAGGTTATATTTTTTTAAAGGCAATTTTACCTCATTTTAATGGAACACTTGTTTTAGAAATAAATATTAACACTATTAAAAATTATTTTGAACAAATTTAAGTTAATTTTTAAAATCAAAATCTCAAAAATAGCTTAGGGTAAATTTTTGATATTTTTCTAAGAAAAATATTTTCCAACAAATAGTGAAAAATCCTGATTTACATAAAACTATCATTTTCATTATCTTAATAGTTTATTATAATTTGAACAATAACCTCACTGATGAAATTATAAATAAAACTTATGCATCTCATAAATTAAAATACAGTATATTTATATCATGGAATAAGTAAATAAATGTTTTAAAAATAATAAATTAAGTGTTTGTATTTTTTGTAAAGCATAAATTTTAATTTACAATTTTATAATTAATATAATGTTTTAAAGCTAAATTTATTTTCATAAAATATAATATTAAATTAATATTTTGTTTTCTTAGAATTATAAGATAATTTTTTGAGACCTTAATTAATTTTCTAAAGTATTATAAAATCAGTTATAATTTTAAAATCATTATTTTTCAAATAAATGATGATTTTAATTAAAAATTAAGTTTATATTATTTAGAAAACTATTTTCATAAGTTTTAGTTCATTTTTTAATTTTATGAATCAAAAAAATGGTTATGGTGTATTCGTTGGATTTTTCTAAAATACTTGATTTTTTGGTGAATAATAAAATACGGTAATTTACATTATAAATACATTATTAGTTAAATGAACTATTAATTAATTAATTTTTTATGTAATAACCATAATATATAAATACCCTTCATTATATTAATATTTTTTTTGGTAATTCTCAATCTATTAATAGTCTTGATCCAAAATAATAAACAAATGAATAAAATATTCAAGAAACACCCCTCTCTTCCACTATAAATACCACCCCTTCTCCTCACAAATACAAAACCTTGAAACTTGTCCAATTTCTACCATTTTCGTCTCTCAAGACTCTATTAAACCTTATGGTCTTTATGTTCACACAAAAATACATTTCAAAGTTCCTTACGGAGGTTCTCAAAGAGAATAATTCAAGAGGTAAAAATTCACTTTCGTTCTTTTAATTTCCTTTCAATTTCTTTTCTTTTCTCATCCTTTATTTACCTCCTCTATAAAAACATGATTGATAAATCCATTATCTTATATATAATATAATTTTATTATGATAATGTGATATCCACCCTCAATTATCTTCTCTTCCCGTTTTTATTCTAAAAATGAAAACATCGTCCGTGTGGTGTTGATTTACTGCCTTCATGGATGATAAGTTTTTGTTTTTCAATTTTTCCATCAAGGATGGTCATGAAACCATTTTTATGGTTCAAAAAGATTATAATATATGTTTCAAATCCTATATAATTTTCTTGAAAATTATATATATGTGATATTAATTAATAAAAGAAAACTAGTTTGTGATTATCAAAAACAGCCAAAATAATCTAAATGATTATCACTAAAGTCTTGTCTAATGATTCATATTCACCCCAAATAACCAAATGAATTATATAACCATTTAATAATATGTATGTTCATTAATAGAAAATAACTTAAATTATGGATATCTATTCCCATTTCAAATGATTTTTTGTACATGTTTATAAGTGAACCAATCGTGAAAACCAAGGAAATGAACACTTCCGAATGGCGGAATTGAATCTTATAACTCATTAAAAATTCCATAACTGAACTTAATAAAATTATAAAAAAAAAATACATATATAAAATGTTATTAATTAATTAATTAACATATTTTATTTTATTATCTTGGATGTTAAGTACAAGTGAAGAATGATTTCAAACATAAGGTAAGGTTTTTCTCATATCACCATTATTTCTGTGAGATATACCTTATTCGCCACTATTTATTATTTGTGGTTTATGTATAGTTAAATTTGATGTATAATATAATTAATCTCATTATATTCATGGTATTAAATGTTTAATTATATGATCATTAGTTTTATGGGGAATATGATTTGATTGATTACAAAGTGGTTAGGGTTTCTTCCCAAACCTCCATTTTTCATTCAGGTTAGGCTTTCTCTCTATTTACCCCAATGTAATCCTTATTTATTTTTATATAATACTTATAAATTATTTTTATATGTTCCAAAACCATATATATATATACTTTTATCTTCCATTTATGAGGAAATACATGTTTTACAAGGTTCCCTTTTCAATTCCTCTCGATAAGCAAGCCCGATTTAAGGGAACTTTCCAATTTCATACCCATTTTCTAGTACACTCTATAATATATTTTAATCCCCCAATATTTTTTCTATAATCACTATTTTTTATCATGAAATACTATAATGTTTATTTTATAGTTTTATGCAAACAATTAATCCTTTGTTAATTTTAAATACTCATTAATATTTTTACTTAAAATGCACTAAAGACACTGATTAATAAAGTTTCTTAAAAACTATTTTTATAAGTTTTCACTTAAATTAGACCTAATTTATGCCTCAAACATAATTTCATTGTCCTTGCCTTTTATTTTATATTATATTAATTCCTAAAATATGATTTTTTGTTAAATTAAAATTATTTTCCAAAATAACTCTTCTTTCCAAAGTAAAATGGTATTTCTCTAAAGAATTTATCAATGATTGTATTAGAGTATATTCATATATTATTATGATTGAAATATTTAAAAGTAGTATGGGACAATTTTATTTAAATATATTTTATTAAATAAATTATTTAACATATGAAAAATGTGTTGGACTTAGTAAGTGACTGGAAGGGCCCACTATAGCCCCTCGATGCATCAGTAGGTATCATAAGAAAAACTAGACCAAGTTTTGATCGAGGACTTACCCATTTATGTTGAATTATTGGACTAGGAATTGATGGTATATTTATTATGTTAATCATTATTAATTATCTCATTATGATATTAGTAATTGAAAAATCATGTGATTATTCTACTAGTATAATTTCCTGGTTAAGTTTCATGTGATTATTTATGTGGAATTATTTAGTTAGCTTTTATTCCCACCATATTATGTACCAGATTATATTTTATTGTCATGTGTTTTAGTTATCCACCTTGCCTTATTATTTATATTTATGATATCTTATGTTGTATTGTTTATCCTTATAGAGCATATGAAATCACCCCTTTCTTATGTTTCAATTTTCCCTAGGATGCAAAGATGTATATTATGAACTACTTTCTCAGATAATGTTGGAGTAAAGGATGTTTCTAATGGAGTTTATATGTTGTTTTTACTTCAAGTTGTAATATAATACTTTTTTTGTATCTATTTTTCCAAAACTACAAAACTATTTGATCCTTTGGGATGAGAAAACTTGTTCATAGTACCAATGTAATGAAATAAGGCATTAACACTGTGCTATTGGGGTTGGGGTCTTTACAGTTGGTATTAGAGAAAGTTTGGTAGAAAATTTGGAAACTAGATTTAGAAAACATAGATTATGGAACATGACCCTAAGATATAATTTGAGTATAATCATAGAATAAAATCCAGTAATTTTGGTATGTTAGATATTAAGTGAGTATTTCAAGAAATTCATCCATGTATGGATACTACAAGTGGATGTGGTTCTAGTACAAATGTACCTATATGTAACAACTCTGACATGGTGCATTGGGCCAGACTCGGTGTAATATGGTACATGAAAATTGGCCTTACTATATACCTAGTTTGACACTCCCAGGGAATATACTTAGGATAATTAAAATTTTCTTTTCAAACCATTGTGAAGGATTTAATAGTAAATATTCCCCCAAAGAAACCATGTTTATGATGACGAGATTAGCTATGCATAAATTTTTAAATTTGTGTTAAGTATTTCACTTTTTTTTGGATTATACATTATGTTTCATAATTATATGGTCTAATCTAGTGTATTACATTATCTAGAAATGGTTTCTAGTGGAAGAAATGGGAACCAAATTAATTCACATAATCCAAAGAGTAAGAATGATCATTTATTTGATGGGTTTAACCTAGTATTTCAAAGGGAAATAGTCTTCCAAATAGTCTCATCATATAAAGAAATAATATCATGTTTCAAAAATATAGATATAAAATAATCCAAGTCTTATTTATTCAAATGGAATCAAGAGAAGAAGAGTAAAATTGGGAAAAAGATAGATAAAGAGGAGTTAAAGAATTATTTTCCCACATGTGATACTTATGGAAGGAAAAACCTTGGTATATGCTTAATAGGAAAAGGAGTTTTCTTCCTGTGTGGATAAAAAGGACACCATGCTAATGATTTTAAGGAAAGGAAGTAATTTTTCAATTTTTATTGATTCAACTATATGGATATGGGACACTATACAAATCAATGTCTCAAGTATCAAAGGAATATACACAAAAAGAGGATAATAGATCATGGTCAAGCTTATGTTAATACCATAAATTATGAGTAATGATTAATATGCTCATGTTATAATTAAATAATTATATTATTTGAGTATTTTATCATTAATAATTTGTTTATAAGAATCATTAGGTATATAAGGATTGTACTACAATACTTCTTCTTTAAGGAATTCGAATCATGTGATAAATAGCACAAGTAATCAAGAGAAGTGATTTTGTTGTAAGATGATCTTCTTGAAAACACGTGACTTGGGAAAGATAACCCTGAATATATTATTAATGTTGAGATAATAATAAATAGATGGTTATGGGATAGTATTGGTGACCATGAGGGTGGCTAGTGATCTGATGGTTTACATTATTATGGAATTATTAAATGTTTGGATTTAAGGAATATATTTAACATCTTGAGATTTTACTGTTATAAGCATGAATATTTCATAAAGGTTTAAAGTAGGTTAAGGTATTCATATATTTGGAATGTGAAAATACAATCTACATTATTTTTGGAATCTTATGTTATGTTGATTTTGGAAATTTAGTGGCCTTCCTTCTAAATTTTTTGTCATTGAATGTGGACAGACATGTTTTAAATGATTATTAATATTAACTACTTGTGGAATGAATCAAGTTAAACATTGGAAATTATTGATCATTAATAACATATTCGGACCTTATTGGTTTCAGTAAACATGTAAAGGTAGAAGTAATGACTTAAGGACCATATGATTCATTAAAAGTGCTTCCGGTGTGAGAAAATCATCTTGAATATTCATTTCCTGGTGTAAGGGGACAAGTGAAAATATATCAAAGCACAACAAAAGGATTATATAACACATATGACATAGATATTAATCAATTAAGTTTATTTTCTCAAGTTCTTATATGAATATTAAAATAATCCCTCAACGTTTGAAAAAATATATAAGAATAAAAACATTATTTGTTTACTTTTCTTTCTAAGAAATCAAAGGTCTTTTAAATAATCAAAAATTTACATCTTTGTGATGGTTAAATTTATAATGACCATATTCTATATTACTATCCATAATAATTTCATGGTTATATTATTCTTCCATGTCCATATTTACATTTTTCATTAGTTTTATACTATTTGAATACCTAGTTTTATGGTAACATCTACATTCTCATTTCCCTCTTATTTAGAGGATTTTTTATTAACCCTAATTCAGATGTGGGTTTCTGAAAAACTAATTTTCAAGTATCAACCTATGATTATTTTTAAGTACAATTTAAAATTGTACGGATTAAATTTATTGAAGTATGGGGGAATATAACACCCTAATATTTTACAGTATGCCTATTTTAAAATTTAACATCTTCGATAGCTTAAGAGCTTAACAAATGATTAAATATTATTATTAATTATTATATTTATCTCATTGATGTTGGGAACAGTGTGAATGATTAATATAAATTAAATTATGAAAATATATATCACGCATGTTTATAAAATTAATTCATTGGTTACCAATTAATTAGAAATGAAAACCAATTGAACATAAATGATGTATTTTTATAAAAACTATTTTTATGATCAAAATGAAATTTTATATTAATAAATTATATTAAAAGGTTTTATAAAAATATATTAATGAAATTTATATATTTAATAAAAAAAATTAAAATCATCTAAAGTATTTGATAGTCATAAGATGAAAATGAATCCAATTTGTAGAGACCCGAAGCTTATCGTACATGGACATTACATTACTTTTGCGGAATACTTAGTACATAACAAAAACACACACTAAAGGATCGTAATAGTTTAGTGTCTTTGGAAACTCGGAACGTAATCTTCTAATCGTGGTGAAAGTTCTTCAATATCTCCCATAAAGGTCATCCCTTTTTTTACCTAAAACCTTTCTTTATATCCTGGGGAAAAGAAAACATAAAAGGGTGAGCTCAAATGCTCAGTAAGGGTAAACAAAAGAAATATCAATCACATCATATATATAAGAACATAGCTTTTGGAAATCTTAACCTGCAAAAAAGCTCATAATATCATAACATGGGATAAATCATAGAAGTGAAATGTAATCCCAATAATCATAACTTAAAACATGAAACTTTGTGGCATACACACATAATCATAGAGAATCATTTGTTGTTAGTCAAGACTCAATGCCAAGACTATCTTAGTGGACAAAGTCCCTTTCTGAATCGAGTAACCCTCGTTTCAGTCCTGTTTCACTGAACCGGTATAACCTACCATTTCAGCCATGTCTATCTCATGAGATATAAAATCTTTACCCAATGCATTGGAGGGAGATATAGGTCCCACCCATCTTATAATGATACCATTCTTATGTGTTCCACAAAAACATAAATCATACATCATTTCATAACCCATGTCATAAAAATGGGATTCTTAAACAACATGACATCATAAAACCATTCATATAAGATAAAGGAATTCATAAACATAATTCCATCACAACATAGTCAAATAAATGTAAAAAATATGGATAGAAACAGAACCCTTTATTATCTTAGATGGAAAATAATTTTGATAAATCACTTGAAATGAATTCTTGAGGAAAATATCCTTTCTTCTTCAAAATCAAATTCTTTTCACAAAACATCATGCAATTTTAAAAGAAAGAGATTTTATTAAAAATAGTCATGAAATCTTTTGGAGGAAGCTTCATGAAAATAAGGCTTTATAAAACCATAAAAATCCATTCGTGTCGTTTAAGTTAAAAAAAACATTCTTCGTACTTTTGTCGGAAAAGTCAAAAAGTACCTCGTACGAAAAACGACAAAAGATTCCTTTCATATCATTTACAAAAAACTTACCAAAGGGTAAAATTGGATATAAACTATTGTATAATGATGGAAATAATATTACACATTGAGGGAAAATGGATGTGGATAATAAAATACACCCCAGAAAATACTTACGAATAAACAATCTCGGATAAAAAAATGAGATTGTGATATTTCCCTTACCTTAGGTCCAATTTGCTTCGTATGTGTCCGAACCTCCTGTATAATGATTTAAATAATGTCATTGACTTATTACAGAATCATATTCATTGTTATGATATCATATATGGTTCACTTATGACATTATATTACCCGTTCTTTTGTAAATTCCATGTTAAAGAAGCGTTTTGGGTAAAATCGTTTCATTTATCGTAGGTGTTTTGACTTGTTGTTCTTGACATAATTATTACTTATATCATGATTTACTTACTTCCAGAATATAAAATATGATTTATATATCATATATATTCAGTATATATATATATATAATAGATAGATAAATAAAATGGAAAACACCGTTCATGGAGACGGTAGTCCGTACGTACGCATAAACGCTGTTTTTCTTTCCTTATTGTCTTGAAATGGAAGTAAGTAGATGACATACATATGTATATATATACATAAATCCAGTAGCTTTATAATGTCATATATTTCATTATTATTTCTTATATATACATTATAATCATTCTTAAATGGTTAACATGGAGAATGAATCTCATCGCGTCGTGGAGACGGTAGTCCGTACGTACGCACGAGCGATGATATCATTTCTATAAATATTGAATTGAATTGGAGTGGATTATACAATATATCAGAATCAATATGATGTTGTAATAACTATGTATAGTTATTCTTTACACCATTATACCCATCCATGTAAGGTGGTGGTGGAAAATAGATTACACCACGGCGTGGAGACGGTATTCCGTACGTACGCACGCGCGGTGATTTCTTTTTCCGTAGGATGGATAGATGGTGAAATAGGGTTGTTTCATACTTATAATAACATATCAGTATATGAGTGATACTTATTTTATTACTTCATAATGAAACAACCTAAGAATAAGAAGTGGAAGAAGAAATAAAGATGAAAGAATTGGTAACGGTAATTACCTCTTCTTTGAAGTGCCTCTTTGAGACCTCCTCTTAGGGCACTAGAATTGGTCTTTGAGGAAGACCAGAACCTCTAGGATGTTGCTAGGGAAGTGGAGAAGAGATTTTGGCAGGGTTTGGCCGAGCTTGAGTGCTCAAATTGGTGTGAGGAGGAGGGGGAGGAGGTGTCCTTTTATAGGGGAGGAGAGGGGCACCTTAGGAATATCTCAAAATATTATTTTATATTAAAGTCAAAATCGGTTTATAATGGTTCCAAAGGGTCTTATTTCGAAGCTAAAGTGGGGATGGGTCGAAATCCTATCAACCAATAGAATTTAGACAAGTTTAGGATATTATTTTAACCTTATCAATTAGATTTAACTCTAAGTTAAATAATTTAACTTTTACCATGTCTTTTTGTTTTCTTTCACTATATGGTTAATAAACTTACTATAACATGCCAAACGAACACCAAATTGTTTATTATTAATATATATATCCTTATCTAAGTCATTTGGCCGAACCTTATATTTTTAAGAATACAATAACAATTAATAATATAATATTTGATTTAAAAACTATTTTGTGTCAATTTTGACACTATTTGATATATGATTTTTGTGAAAGTCATAACAGAATTAAATGTTCGAACCAAGTTGATTAAATCAACATTAATATATCATAGTAACCTAGAAAATTATTGTAATTCATAAAAAATCTCAAATTACATTTATTTTGGTGTTTATAACATCAATTATGTCAATATTTCATTAATAAGATAATTACTGCATCATCGTTGTGTCATAAATAAATTAAATTATTTTATGTCTAAAAATTACAAATAAAATACCATCATGTAGGAAATCTTTTTAGATTTCTAATGAATATTTACAATCGAATTTATCTTATGTATAACACCATATTAAAAATGATTTACTTATTAAACTTTGATTTTAACTATTTTAACCTTTCTTTAAATAAATTAATAATAAATGTCCTAATCTAATCCAAGTGGGCCTAAATGGTCATATTTTATTCCTAAGTTTGTTTTTGGTCGAATTACACTTGTCCAATAGAATTAGTACATATGTTACGGTAATAGTAATATCATATTTACCCTTAGTTACCCTATTTACTATTAACCGCGGTAAAAAAAGTAAAAATTTACTATTCACCAAAAAATTATTTTCATCTCATTGAACCACATTTTAGTCCTTGATATTAACCATGTCTCTCGGATTTTCTAAATTCCATTCACAGAAGCGGAAAAATTAAGTTTTATGAAAAATTTAGTTTTTTTAACTACCACTTAGTAGTTTCACTATTCATCAAAAATTGATGTTTTTCAGAACAATGCCAAAATTTCATCCTAAGCTATATTTCATATTCCGAATTCAAAAATGAAATCTATTTTACCAAATTCATAACATAGAAGTCGCATTAATTAATTTTATAATTAAATCCCGCTGTTAAAATAAATAGCGTGTTTTTAGGAAACAATATATATCAAAAGATTGACACTTGATTATGTCTGGTTTAAATGTGAAATTACAACCAATGACCAACATTGTATTAAATTGTAAAAATATATTCTAAATATGCTTTAAAACCACTCAAATTAATAATTTATCACTATTAATTATTTCGATTAAAAAAGTTGTTTTTAATTATAATTTAGTAATTTTCATTATTCATCAGAATATGAAAGTTATCCGAAAAGTACCAAAATTTCACCTTAGGCTAAATTCGATACTCCGAATCCAAGAATGAAGTTAATTTTGAAAAATAAGATTTACAGAATTTTAAAAAGTGGTTATTACTATTCATAACGGCTAGTTTTAATAATATTTTAATAGCACATCGTTGTTTAGTGAAACTCGGTATTGCTTATTACACACGCTATCGAGGAAGGTCGTGATTGCGTGTAATGCAAGGCAAGACAAGGATGCGTGTTGTGCAAGCTCCTTTTGGTGTAGCGTACAACACAAGACATTAATAAAATTAAAAAGAATATTTTTTTATAAAATCTTGGGCTGTTACATTCTACCCCCCTTAAAATGAATTTCGCCCTCGAAATTCGTCGGGGTTATAAATGGTTTACTATTCGAAAGTTTCTTTAATAGAAACCCACATCGTAAAAAAGAATATCAAAACCAATCTTTAAAAACAAAAGTATGAAACGTAACGGTTACCCAAATAAACTAATCATTGGGTTTCCACATAGGTGAAAATATGGATATGGAAGAGAAATATAACCATCATGTTCTGATGGAGAGTGGTAGAGAACATGGCTATGGAAAAGCCAGTAATCACAAATCCATAAATTTGTGACGATCTAAGGTACCATCTGATTTATCAGGTATAAGAGAACTAGGACAACATTTTTGGTTTTCAAGATCATTTCCCTAAAGTTAAAGAATTTGAATTAGAATAAATACTTACTTTATTTTGGTACAATCTCACTGTTGTTCGTGCCTTTAACAATTTCCACTTCATCTCTTAAATAAATGAAGTTGAATTTGTTATTCGTGAAGTGTTAGCAGATCATGTGATAGAATGACGGGTCATTCCATCTGTCTCAAAAGGTTAGCAAAATTTATATACATAAGTCGATCTATAGTGGGATTAATCATATATGGTTCCTAAAATGGGCTTATACTTCATATATCATACTGCTTAATATAATAACACTAGTTTCTACTAAACAGGGACTTCCTGTAGGTCAGTGGTAGGCGATAAAGGCCAGTCGCACTTCGGTTGTGGGTTCGATTCCTACAGCCTTGTCTGAAGCGATGGGTTGTCGCCCGTCCTGCAGGTTGTCCTTTTTCTAAAACTACGTTACTATAACATCCCATCAATAATATCAAAAATCTTCTATCCTTAAACAATACTAACTTATTTCCAACATAATCCAGTCTAATCTTTAGGCTTATACATAATACTGTAGTCCACTCTCATAATATAGTGACAATGATTACCAGAGATTTAATACTGTCGTTGATCCCCACATATCGTAAGATATGTCTTGTTGGTCACATTCCAAACATTCAAAGTCCTTAATCGTGTATTCTCTTGAATACCTTAGTGAAAACATGAGTGCAGTTAAAAGTTAACACTTTCCACATACCAAAATCCTCAAAATTCTATATACTCAAACCATGATATCACTTAGTCCTTATATCAATCATGAGCTCATGAATACTATTAAACATTTCATTTTCTCATCTTCATTATGCGCATATCATCTTATTTCCAAAAAATATCTCAATCACTTTGAATACCACATCAATAAATATTGCAATACTCAATGATACAACATTATTTTGGAATCTCATTACATAAACACTTAATCATTCCACCACATTGTTGTCATATTCAACATTGCCAATAGTGATCGCATGTAATTTCCCTTTGTCCTTTGCCTTCAGTGGTTGCTCATGTTGATCATCACTAACCCTTGGATTAGGGCAATTATTAGCATAATGCCCCATTTCCTTGCACTTGAAGCATTGAAGTGTTGGTGGTGCGTTCTCTGCAGTGTTTGCTTTATTCACATCATTAGAAACCCTTTTTCCATTACTTCGACACTCAGCTGCTCGATGACCTTCTTTTCCACACTTAAAACATTTTCTAGTCCCTTTAAGACAATCTCCACCATGCTTCTTTCCACACTTTGTGCATAAGGAAACATTCATCTTCTTTTCACCATTATTCTGAGATTTCTCCTTGAACTCCATCTTTCGTTTCTTGTCAAAACCATGAGATGGATATGTAACACCAACTTCCATTTCTACCTTGATAGCACAACGCACAATTTCTTCATAGCTACTGAAGTCTCTTATAGCTAATGCCCTTCGAAGACTTGGTTTTAAGCCACTGAAAAATCGATCAACTTTACTTTCAGGTTGGATGATAATACCAGAAGCATACCTTGCAAGTCTTGTAAAATTTGCTTCATAGGTACCAACTGATTCATCGTCCCTTTGCTTCAGTTCAAGAAACTCTTTCTCCATCTTTGTTCGAAGAATATGAGGGAAGTACTTACAGAAAAACAAGTTCTTGAACTCGTCCCATTCCATGGACTCAATTTCATCTCTTGGCCTCGTATTCTTGATAAGATTCCACCATTGATCAGCTTCACCTTCCAAACGATATACTGATAAGATGAATTTATCATGTTCAGAACATTGAAGAACTGAAAATATCTTTTCAGTAGTACTGATCCATTGTTCAGCCACAAGTGGATCAGAAGACCCACTGAAACAAGGTGGACGTTGCCTCATGAAGGACTCAATAGAATATTGTTCCCTTCTCTGCTCATTTGGAAGTCCAGAATGATTCATAGCTTGTGTAAGTATAGCAATAAGATTTTTCACTCCATCTCCCATAACATTTGTTTGTTCAGGAGGGCAATCATTGCATTGTCCATTGCATTGATCAACACGGTTCCTTCGGGTTCCAGCCATTGTCTAAAACCCAAAAAAAATAGTGTGAGAGGCAAAAATCATGCTAGGGAAAACAACATAATAAAGGGGGAGTACCTTCAATATCCAACATCTTAGGTTTAATTCTATGATCGTTAGCGTAATTCTATTACTATAACCTATACGTATACTTATCCCTAGGGACATCCCTATACATACCTTATAAATATCTCTAGGGATCTCACTAACGTTTTCGCATCCTAGTTTCCAAAGGTTGACTAAACCTTTCCTCTGATACCAACTGTAGAGACCCGAAGCTTATCGTACATGGACATTACATTACTTTTGCGGAATACTTAGTACATAACAAAAACACACACTAAAGGATCGTAATAGTTTAGTGTCTTTGGAAACTCGGAACGTAATCTTCTAATCGTGGTGAAAGTTCTTCAATATCTCCCATAAAGGTCATCCCTTTTTTTTACCTAAAACCTTTCTTTATATCCTGGGGAAAAGAAAACATAAAAGGGTGAGCTCAAATGCTCATTAAGGGTAAACAAAAGAAATATCAATCACATCATATATATAAGAACATAGCTTTTGGAAATCTTAACCTGCAAAAAAGCTCATAATATCATAACATGGGATAAATCATAGAAGTGAAATGTAATCCCAATAATCATAACTTAAAACATGAAACTTTGTGGCATACACACATAATCATAGAGAATCATTTCTTGTTAGTCAAGACTCAATTCCAAGACTATCTTAGTGGACAAAGTCCCTTTCTGAATCGAGTAACCCTCGTTTCAGTCCTGTTTCACTGAACCGGTATAACCTACCATTTCAGCCATGTCTATCTCATGAGATATAAAATCTTTACCCAATGCATTGGAGGGAGATATAGGTCCCACCCATCTTATAATGATACCATTCTTATGTGTGCCACAAAAACATAAATCATACATCATTTCATAACCCATGTCATAAAAATGGGATTCTTAAACAACATGACATCATAAAACAATTCATATAAGATAAAGGAATTCATAAACATAATTCCATCACAACATAGTCAAATAAATGTAAAAAATATGGATAGAAACAGAACCCTTTATTATCTTAGATGGAAAATAATTTTGATAAATCACTTGAAATGAATTCTTGAGGAAAATATACTTTCTTCTTCAAAATCAAATTCTTTTCACAAAACATCATGCAATTTTAAAAGAAAGATATTTTATTAAAAATAGTCATGAAATCTTTTGGAGGAAGCTTCATGAAAATAAGGCTTTATAAAACCGTAAAAATCCATTCGTTCCGTTTAAGTTAAAAAAAACATTCTTCGTACTTTTGTCGGAAAAGTCAAAAAGTACCTCGTACGAAAAACGACAAAAGATTCCTTTCATATCATTTACAAAAAACTTACCGAAGGGTAAAATTGGATATAAACTATTGTAGAATGATGGAAATAATATTACACATTGAGGGAAAATGGATTTGGATAATAAAATACACCCCAGAAAATACTTACGAATAAACAATCTCGGATAAAAAAATGAGATTGTGATATTTCCCTTACCTTAGGTCCAATTTGCTTCGTATGTGTCCAAACCTCCTGTATAATGATTTAAATAATGTCATTGACTTATTACAGAATCATATTCATTGTTATGATATCATATATGGTTCACTTATGACATTATATTACCCGTTCTTTTGTAAATTCCATGTTAAAGAAGCGTTTTGAGTAAAATCGTTTCATTTATCGTAGGTGTTTTGACTTGTTGTTCTTGACATAATTATTACTTATATCATGATTTACTTACTTCCAGAATATAAAATATGATTTATATATCATATATATTCAGTATATATATATATATAATAGATAGATAAATAAAATGGAAAACACGGTTCATGGAGACGGTAGTCCGTACGTACGCATAAACGCTGTTTTTCTTTCCTTATTGTCTTGAAATGGAAGTAAGTAGATGACATACATATGTATATATATACATAAATCCAGTAGCTTTATAATGTCATATATTTCATTATTATTTCTTATATATACATTATAATCATTCTTAAATGGTTAACATGGAGAATGAATCTCATCGCGTCGTGGAGACGGTAGTCCGTACGTACGCACGAGCGATGATATCATTTCTATAAATATTGAATTGAATTGGAGTGGATTATACAATATATCAGAATCAATATGATGTTGTAATAACTATGTATAGTTATTCTTTACACCATTATACCCATCCATGTAAGGTGGTGGTGGAAAATAGATTACACCACGGCGTGGAGACGGTATTCCGTACGTACGCACGCGCGGTGATTTCTTTTTCCGTAGGATGGATAGATGGTGAAATAGGGTTGTTTCATACTTATAATAACATATCATTATATGAGTGATACTGATGTTATTACTTAATAATGAAACAACCTAAGAAGAAGAAGTGGAAGAAGAAATAAAGATGAAAGAATTGGTAACGGTAATTACCTCTTCTTTGAAGTGCCTCTTTGAGACCTCCTCTTAGGGCACTAGAATTGGTCTTTGAGGAAGACCAGAACCTCTAGGATGTTGCTAGGGAAGTGGAGAAGAGATTTTGGCAGGGGTTGGCCGAGCTTGAGTGCTCAAATTGGTGTGAGGAGGAGGGGGAGGAGGTGTCCTTTTATAGGGGAGGAGAGGGGCACCTTAGGAATATCTCAAAATATTATTTTATATTAAAGTCAAAATCGGTTTATAATGGTTTCAAAGGGTCTTATTTCGAAGCTAAAGAGGGGATGGGTCGAAATCCTATCAACCAATAGAATTTAGACAAGTTTAGGATATTATTTTAACCTTATCAATTAGATTTAACTCTAAGTTAAATAATTTAACTTTTACCATGTCTTTTTGTTTTCTTTCACTATATGGTTAATAAACTTACTATAACATGCCAAACGAACACCAAATTGTTTATTATTAATATATATATCCTTATCTAAGTCATTTGGCCGAACCTTAGATTTTTAGGAATACAATAACAATTAATAATATAATATTTGATTTAAAAACTATTTTGTGTCAATTTTGACACTATTTGATATATGATTTTTGTGAAAGTCATAACAGAATTAAATGTTCGAACCAAGTTGATTAAATCAACATTAATATATCATAGTAACCTAGAAAATTAGTGGAATTCATAAAAAATCTCAAATTACATTTATTTTGGTGTTTATAACATCAATTATGTCAATATTTCATTAATAAGATAATTACTGCATCATCGTTGTGTCATAAATAAATTAAATTATTTTATGTCTAAAAATTACAAATAAAATACCATCATGTAGGAAATCTTTTTAGATTTCTAATGAATATTTACAATCTAATTTATCTTATGTATAACCCCATATTAAAAATGATTTACTTATTAAACTTTGATTTTAACTATTTTAACCTTTCTTTAAATAAATTAATAATAAATGTCCTAATCTAATCCAAGTGGGCCTAAATGGTCATATTTTATTCCTAAGTTTGTTTTTGGTCGAATTACACTTGTCCAATAGAATTAGGACATGTGTTAGGGTAATAGTAATATCATATTTACCCTTAGTTACCCTATTTACTATTAACCGCGGTAAAAAAAGTAAAAAGTTACTATTCACCAAAAAATTATTTTCATCTCATTGAATCACATTTTAGTCCTTGATATTAACCGTGTCTCTCGGATTTTCTAAATTCCATTCACAGAAGCAGCAAAATTAAGTTTTATGAAAAATTTAGTTTTTTTAACTACCACTTAGTAGTTTCACTATTCATCAAAAATTGATGTTTTTCAGAACAATGCCAAAATTTCATCCTAAGCTATATTTCATATTCCGAATTCAAAAATGAAATCTATTTTACCAAATTCATAACATAGAAGTCGCATTAATTAATTTTATAATTAAATCCCGCTGTTAAAATAAATAGCGTGTTTTTAGGAAACAATATATATCAAAAGATTGACACTTGATTATGTCTGGTTTAAATGTGAAATTACAACCAATGACCAACATTGTATTAAATTGTAAAAATATATTCTAAATATGCTTTAAAACCACTCAAATTAATAATTTATCACTATTAATTATTTCGATTAAAAAAGTTGTTTTTAATTATAATTTAGTAATTTTCACTATTCATCAGAATATGAAAGTTATCCGAAAAGTACCAAAATTTCACCTTAGGCTAAATTCGATACTCCGAATCCAAGAATGAAGTTCATTTTGAAAAATAAGATTTACAGAATTTTAAAAAGTGGTTATTACTATTCATAACGGCTAGTTTTAATAATATTTTAATAGCACATCGTTGTTTAGTGAAACTCGGTATTGCGTATTACACACGCTATCGAGGAAGGTCGTGATTGCGTGTAATGCAAGGCAAGACAAGGATGCGTGTTGTGCAAGCTCCTTTTGGTGTAGCGTACAACACAAGACATTAATAAAATTAAAAAGAATATTTTTTTATAAAATCTTGGGCTGTTACACAATTGTACCCATTAAAAAGGCTATATTTTTTTAAAGGCAATTTTACCACCTTTTAATAGTGCACTTATTTCAAAACTAAAAGTTAACACTATTAAAAATTATTTTTACCAAAATAACCTTCATTTTTTAAATCAAAATGTCAAAATTATCTTAGGGTAAATTTTTTTTATTTTTCGGAAAATATTTATTTTATGGTGAATAGGGAAATATCCCGATTTCTAAAAACTATCATTTTCATTATATTAATATTTTATTTATAATTTGAATCATAAACGCACCTATTAATGTATAAATAAAATTTAGGAATCTAATAAATTAAAATATAGTATATTTATATCATTTAATAAGTAAATAAATGTTTTAAAATGATAAATTATGTGTTGGTATTTTTGTAAAGCATAAATGTTTATTTAAAATTTTATAATTAATATAATTTTTTAATTGAAATTTATTTTCATAAAATATATTCTTAAATTAATATTTATTTTAGGATTATAAGATAATTTTTTTCGACCTTAATTAATTTTTCAAAATGTTCTAAAATCGGTTATAATTTTAAAACTGGTATTTTTAAAATAAATGATGGTTTTAATTAAAAATTAAATTTCTCATATTTAAAAAATTAGTTTCAAAAAATGGAGTCAATTTTTAAATTCTACACATAAAAAATGGTTAGGATGAAGTTTTGTGATTTTTTTAAAATACATGAATTTTTGGTGAATAGTAAAATACTGTAATTTACAGTATAAATACATTATAAGTTAAATAAACTATTTCTGGAGTCATTGATAATTCTCAAACTACTCATAGCCTTGAGCCAAAAGTAACAAATAAATGAATAAAATATTCAAAAAACACCCCTCCCCTCAACTATAAATTTTACCCTGCACCACCCCTTCTCCTCACACCTCCAAAGCCTTGAATATTGTAAAATTTATAAAAATTTGCTCTCCCAAGCCTCTCTCCCAATTTATGGTCTTTCTAGTCTCACCAAAATATAATTTCAAAGTTCCTTAAGGAGGTTCTGAAGGGGAATAATTCAGGAGGTAAAAATCCTCTTTTGTTCTTTTAATTTCTTTTCAATTTCTTTTCTTTTCTTATCATTTACTTACCTAATATATAAAAATATTATTGATAAATAAATTATTTTATATATACTATAATTTTATTATGATAATTTGATATCGACCATCAATTATCTTCTCTTCCCCTTTTTATTCTAAAAATGAAAACATCGTCTGTAAGGTGCCGATTTCCCGCCTTCGTGGACGATGAGTTTTTATTTTTCAATTCCACCTTCAAGGATGGTCATGAAAACATTTTTATAGTTAAACCAGATTATAATATATGTTTTACACCCTATTTAATGTTATGTAACATTATATATATATGATATTAATTAATGAAACAAAACTAGTTTGTGATGGTCAAAAACCACCAAAAAAAATTAAACGATTATCTCTAACATCTTGTCTAATTATTCATCCTCGCCCCAAATAACCAAATGAATTATATAAATATTAAATATTCTATATGTTCATTAATAAAATATAATTTTAATTATTTATATCGATTCCCATTTCACATGATCTTTCATACATTTATACAAGTGAAACAATCATGAAAACCAAGGAAACGAACACTTCTAAACGACGAAATTGAATCTTATAACTCATTAAAAATGTCATAAATTACCTTAATAAACTTAAAAAAATGTATAAAATGTTCTAAATTAATTAATTAATGTATTTAATTTTATTATACAGGATGTTAAGTACAAGTACAGAACGCTTTCGGATATAAGGTAAGGGTTTTCTCATCTCACCTTAATTTGTGTGAGATATTCCTTATTCACCACTATTTCTTATGTGTGGTGTATTTATAATATAATTTTATGTATAATATAATGAATATAATTATCTTAATGTTTTTAAATGTTTCATTTGAGTATCTTTAGTTTTATGGTACATACGATTTGATTGATTACAAAGTGGTTAGGGTTTCTTCCTGAACCTCCATTTTTCATTCAGGTTACACTTTCTCTATCATTACCCTAATACAATTATTCTTTATTCTATATACTTATTGTAAATTATATTTATATATTCCAAACCCATGTATCCATATCATTTCATATTTCCTTGATGGTAAAATACATGTTTTACATGGTTCCCTTTTCAATTCCTCTTGATAAGCAAACCCAATTTAAGGGAACTTTCCAATATCGTAACCATTTTCTAGTACACTCCATAATATTTTTTAATCCACCAATATTTTTAAGAAAATAAATCATTTTTATCTTAAAAAAATATCTTAATTCATTACTGGTTTTATTCAAATAATTAACCCTTTGTTCATTTTGAAGTCTCTTTAATATTTTCCCTTAAAGCACACTAAAGAGGCTCATTTCTAAAGTTTATTAAAAACTCTTTTTACAAGTTTTCACTTCAGTTGAACATAATTTATTCCTCAAACATAATTTCATTTTAATTCCCTTTTATTTTATTTTATATTCATATTTACAATCTTATTTTATGAAAAATATAAATGATTTTCCAAAATAAATCTTCTTTCCAAAGTAAAATGGTATTTCTCTCAAGAATTTATCAATTATTTTATTAGAGTATTTTCATCTATGATTATGATTCAATTATGTAAATGTGTATGGGACACTTTTTTTTAAGATATATTTTTAAATTGATTATTCGACATATGAGGAAATCATTGGACTTAGTAAGTGGTGTGCGAGGTCCATTATATCCCCTTGATGCATCAGTAGGTCTCATAAGACAAACTATAGTGGGTTTTGTCTAAGGCCTTACCCATTTATGTAGACTTCTTGGTCAAGGCCTTTATGGTATGCTTATGATTTCCATCATTATGCATTACCTCATTGTGATATTAGTAGTTCATAAATCATGTGATTATTCAACTAAAAGATTATTCATAGTTAAGATTCATGTGATTATTTATATGGAATTATTAATTCAGATTTTATTTAAACCATATTATTCTCAAGATTATGTTTTATTGGAAATTATTTTAGTTATTCACCATACCTTATTTTTTATGTTTGTGATAGATTATGTTGAATTTTTTACCCTTACTAAGCATCTGAGATCGTCCCTTTCTTATGTTTTATTTCGCCCCCCAGATTGGAAGATGTATACTATGAATGACTCTCTAGAATAAACTCATATTTATAGATGTTTCCATTAGAGTTTCTATGTTTTTTCTCCTTCAAAGATGTAATGTAAAACTTATATTTGTATCTAGTTTTCAAAAACTACTAAACTATTTGGTCTTTTGGGATGTGAACCCTTGTTCATAGTACCAATGTAATAAAATAATTCATCGGCTCTAGGCTACTAGGGTTTGGGTCTTTACACAGACCACATATTGATCATAGAAAACCAACTTTCTCCAATCATTTGGTTGAAAATATTGCCTATCCTTGGTAGAGGGTAATAGTTTTTTACCATCACCTGATTCAACCTCTGGTAGTCTATGCGCAACCTCAAAATACCATTCACCTTATTTGAGAACAAAACTATAGAACCCCATGGTGATACACTGGACTAGATAAAAATCTTTTTCATCAGATCATCTATCATAATTCTTAACTCCCACAACTCATAAGGTGTCATCTGATAAGTATCCATAAAAATTAGAGAATCAATATGCTGAAAGTTTATCCAAAATATAATATTGTGTCAAGGGGGTAGTGTCAAAAAATACTTAACAAAAACATCTAGGAAGTCCCCAAAGACCATGGGAACCTATACCATCCCAACACCCACTGATTCTACTGAAAACTCATCCAATAATAAAATAAGGGGCTCCACACGCTGACTGACCACATGACAACTCCACTCACTATTGAAAACCACATTCTGGACATCCACATATAAAAACACAACTCTCATCTTGAATAAATCAATAATAGAACATATAGAATACAATCAGTTGATACTGAGCATGGCATTGTATGGCTGCATCTATAGAAAAAAAAGATCCATATGAGACTGATGCGGCCCCATCCTCAGTCTAAACCCCTGATACAAATCAAACAAGCTGGTCAAGCCTTTAACTGGTGTAGTCAACACCAAAGGAATAGGAAGACTCTCTATGTCTAGTCCTAGATCATAGAATAGAGTGGTTTTAAAAAAAGAGTGTAAATATCCTCAATTAAACAATGCACAAATAATGGTACTAAACAAACTAATCGTACCTCTAATGATCTCTAACCCCTCTGGAACTGTTTCTTATACTCAGTGCAACTGACCATGCCTAACACCTCTACCTCTCTTCTAATGACTACCTTCACGACCACACTTGGGTCAGAGTACCTGAACACAGGGAACATTAAAGGGTCTTCCTCTATCTGCCATATCACCCCTCGATGAAGCATAAGCCTATTGCCCCTATTGCTGAAATGATCTCACTAGAAACTGTTGTTGAGGCTGGCACTGAACCTATCAACCTCTACCAAACTAAGCTTGGGGAACCACTGTGCATTGGTTTCAGAGATTTTCATGAACCCAAAAATCAAAACACACTAGAAAAAATCTCCTAGTAAAATCATGAAATCCACTAGCCCCAGAAGGCCATAAAGGAAGCTGTTGAGGTCGACTCTTTATTGATCAAAACCTCAAAGGTCCTGGTACCTAAGAACTTCCACTAACAACTCTTCTCCTTGAGTAACCTTGATGGTTCCCCTTCCATGGTAAATCTCCTCATGATTTTATATGATTGATTGCCTCTACATTCTTCTGAACCTTTAGATACATTAAAAAATTAAAAGGAGTAATTTCATACTGGATAGAAGGATGGAATGCCTCCTCAAGATGCCCAGCATGATACTCCTCTTCTAGAAAAATATCTGGGGTAAACGAAGAAGGTACTTGAACTTGATTCTGAGCTTCCACACTCACATGCTCCCCTACTAAAGACAAAGAATCTATTTTTTCTTTACTACCTTCATTTTAAATGAAATGAAATATTCCTGGAACTCCTTATGGAAGTTGATGAACAAAACATATGCCTCCTTCCATTCACCCAAATACACTGTCCACCATGTATGTGTAGCTACCCATATCTGACTGACTTCTAAAGGGAACCTGTACTTCATCAGGGTTCGGATCAAACTTAAATTCATCTTGAGTTCCTATATCCAACTCTCTGTCTTCATGTCTAAAACACTACTCTCATACTTTCCCAAATCCTTCCACTAGAAATCATGCAATATCTTCTTCTACTAATCATCCTATTCAACCAGATCAACCCTATGACAATAAAAAAAATCATCCTACTAAACCTCAACTTTCTAATCCACATGTGAATAACAAACAGGGGCCATAACTGAAACACAAAAAAATAACTTCATATTCCCGGTACTGTAGAGTTTTAATAAGATTCATTTTAATTTACTTTATTCATTTTAACATTCCCAAAACAACCCAATTCAAACAAGAACACAAGTCATCATGATGAAGTTACCTTTTCTATGTATCTACTCGGAAAGCAGGTCCATCTCACTTGGACCTTTAATAAGCTCAAATTCTATTCACTAGATCATAGGGGCCCCAAAAATCTCGTTTCCTAGCCAGTCTCCCTTGCCTTTTTCTTGCACCAAGGTCAACTGGAAATGTTGTAATACCACCCCATGCATTCCTTACTATGCCTAACTCCGAACTCCACCCAATCTTTCAATCATCACCTCTGATACCACTCTTTCACAACCCCCTCCCACCAAAGATACCACAATGAATAGAGAGAGATAATGACCCTTGAGTCCCACCCCCAGTAGGTCCCGGGTTAGATATTATCACTGAGGGTATAAAAATATCACAACATGGGAGGCATTTCCCTCTATAATAAAATAAGATTGGGAGATAGGATGAATAAACCACAATCAACTCCATGACATGTATATAAGAAAACCATACACCATCCCACATGCATGTGTAAATAAAACTGATATAGATACAAAGTCTCCAAAGTAAATACCCTAAAGAAAAGTTAAGGTAGTGAAAAATCAGTTATCCAAGGGTTAGAGCTAGTAATGTCCAGCACGGTCCATATAATCCTCATGGAAACCTGAAAATAGTTTTATATATGTAGGGTGAGCATACAATTATACTTAGTAATAAAACCAAGTCTCTGATTCACATGTAAAAGAATCATACTAATGCAACTATCAGAAAATATTAGAACCAAATAGTACCTATAAAGGTATACTAACCATCCCAACCTCACCAAGTAATTCTCACCAAATAACACAAGTTAAGTGAAATAATATAATAGGAAGTTACATTGATAACAGTACCACACACCACTTTTCCACTAGTATGTCTCTCTCACACCCAACGTCATACATCCTGTCACTCTCATCTCTTCCATATAACACACCACACCATAAGAACAGTCACAACGTACCTCGCTTGAAGAAAACTGGGGTCACCACACCACAAGAATAGCCACAACTCATCTCGCTAGAACACACCTGGGCTACTGCCCCGCGAGCATGGTTACATATCACCCGAAAACACCTCGGTCATCACACCTTGCCTAAAAACACCTAGTCTATCACAACCAATATCTAATTCACTAACAGACCACCTGATATCACAACCTATTAAATACCTACCTCACCTGGAATAGAGAACGGGTACCCATCCATCTGTATCCTCACCGAGTGTCGAGGAAAACACTCATCATGTGACTATGAGGGTTTCGGCGTATAGTGCTCAATGTGGGTGGGGGTATTTAGAAATAACAAGAATATACAAGTATATATATAGTATCAAGCACTCAGCCCCAACTTATGGGTTTAGAAAACCAACCAACTCACAACACCATCACTTTTTTTCTACCTCTAAATGCATAACACCACATATCAAGACACAACCCCATTCCACATTTCCAACCAATTAAATTTAATCGTTCCATTATTATCATTATTTAGCATCAACCATGTTGAACCACACAACCTATTATTTATTTATCCATTAACCATTTCTATTCCATTAACCTAACCAACCCAATCCATTACAAACATTTTTTAAACAATTATTTATTTTTTCCATCGCTACTTGGGAATCTATCACAAAGCGACAACCACCTCACCACCCCAAAAGCATGCAAAAACAAACCACCTTTCCATCCACAAAGAACATCCACCAAACCACATCTTCATACTAAAATAATGGAAAAACAAACAACCTCACCACCCTAAAAGAACGGCCAAACAAACCACCTCGCCTCCACAAAATCATTTCTGTCAAACCACATCGTTTCCCCAAAATCATGGCCACCAAACTACCTATCCACCTCAAAATAATATCCAAAAAAACTACCTTTCCACCCAAAAATCACGTCCACCAAACCAACTAGCCACCAGAAAATAATGTCCATGAAACCACCTTTTTTACCTAAAATCACGGCCACCAAACCACCTCGCCGCTGCAAAAGAAGGGCCACTAAATAACCTTCCCCACATGCCCCAACTGCACATTATCATCCCACAACACGAACACACGTCACAACACATCAAGATCATTTTAAAAATTAACAAAGGAGATTTTATCACATTCCACTTTATTTTAGGGATGTTATCACACAAGTCATTATCTGGGGGTATCAATTTTATTATCCAAATATAAGTGGTTAGGCAATTTATATTTTAGGGTGATATCATAACTATCATAACCAAGAAGCATTCACAACACATATATCCATCTCAAACAAAGCCCCCAAAGACCACAATTTTTATTGGGGCATCAAGCTCGTATAATTCATAATATAAAAAATAACAATAAACCTATAAAAACATGCTAATAAAACCCCACTTACCCCTTTCAATTCAATTAAACAATTCTTTATCGTTGATTGAGCCGACACAATCATAATTCATATATAAACAAAATTAAACTATTCTCATATGATACAAAATAAATAGAAATGATGAAATCCCAACCTCAAAGAAGCTTTCCAACTCACTGCACACTGTAGGGTGAAGAAGAATGCTCACAAACCACAACTACACCATGGGAACCACAGATCAACCTACACCACACCCAAGGATCAATCAAAACACATCCTAAACACACAACCTAAAACCAACTATAGCACCATAGTTAAACTTTGAATACGGACATAACAAAACCAACCAAAAAAATAGAAGGGATTACCATGGATTTCTAACAAACAACCACCATGACCAACATATCATAGAGGGAAGAAGACGTCTTGATGAACTCATCAGGGCACCTAGGGTTTGGCCAAAATAATATAAATAAGAATCCCTTTATGAATGAATGAAAATTTGGCTGGAAAGAACTTTTAAAACTGCACTACATCAGGGATTTACATGATGTATAATCCTCTTTCACATTATGTAAATCTTGGGGTTCAGTTTTACTAAAAAACACATCGCCCTTTCATTATTTAACCCTAAAAATTTACACATAGTGAACCAGCCCTGGACATGCCATGAAACCAACTTTTACGTCATGTAATACACTTACACTGGGTTTATTTCCTCTATCAGCTCTGTTACACCCCCCAAATTCCACTGAAAACTCCTATAACCTCCCCTAAACACCTCCAGGAACCAAAAATGGAAATGTAACGAACTGGGAGGGAACGGACCATTATATTCACCCCCTTTTTGAAGAAAACAAAAACATAATTAAAATTTAAAATAAATTAAAATTACTTCATGCATTACTCCCTATATATAATGAGATGAATATATCTTGATTTCTTCCTTAGAATAGTTTTCACTTTTTAAAAAATCTCTCATTCAGAAATGATTTTTATTTTAAAAGTATATTTCCCCCTTTGAAAAATAGACTGGTCTGCCCCTTTTTCTTTAAAATAAAAATTCCATTTGAAACAATAATACATTCTACCCTTTTGTGAAAGATTTTAATTATTAATAAAATTATCACCCTTTTTAGTTTTCTAAAATAAAGGAAAAAAATCAAAAATGAAATTTCTTATTATACAGACAAAGGGTTAAAAATAATTATAAAATTAGAAAGATTATATGAATGGTAAATAATTTATTAAATATAATTCATAAAAATATTGACAAAAAAGATAAGTAAATATATTGAAACATCATCATCAATATAATATAGGTCAAAAGTTTATAGATTATAATTTAAGGTTAAAACTAAAATGAATATTAAAAAATAAATAATTATTAATTTATTTTTCAATCATGTGTTCTAGATTCTTGATATATTTTTTTACTCTATTATCTTGGAAGATTGAGTCTTGAAATTATATTTGAAATCAATAAATTTTTCTAAAATTATTCCTTCTTGATCATTCAAATTTTAATCCTATTCTGACACATTATCATTTAATGAAATTATCCTTCATGCCTACTCTTCAGATTTTTATTTTTGATCAGACAACTTTAGATTCTTCTCTTGAATCTGATGGTTCTAAAGTATAGAAATATTCTTCATGTCTTCAACTGAAGAAGATATTTATTCAAATTTTCTTTTATGTTCTTTCAAAACATATTTAAGAACTATTTTATTTTTTAAAATAATGTAAAACTTTAGATGGAGTGAAATTGTATAATCACCAATGGAATTTACATCCTTGAATTGGGCTCTAAATGATTTTTTGAAATTCCTCTATTTTCATTCACAAATATCTATTTCCTTTCTTAATTCTTTTAAATATTCTTTGACTTTTTTTATGGAATATATCAACTAAATTTGATCTTCAGGGTTCTGAACATAGTGCATCATAATTTCTAGAATTATTATTCTTTCACTTAGTTTAGGAATCATGATAATGTTATGAGTCATCCTTATTTTCATGATTAGAACAATATATAGGTTTTGATCAAAGGATAGATATATTATTAAGGTTGTAGATTCAGATGAAATTTAATTTTTATTCTTCTAATCTTTAGAAACAATCAGAGGGTCTTTTGATTATTTAATATTCTCAGAATAGGAATCCTCAATATCAATTATATCATCATTTACATAATTTTTATCATCAATATTTCCCTCAAAAAAATTTGATGAAGAAGATCATGAGCTTGAGATTTCCTCTGATGATACCGACTAATGAATATTTTTCTTGTATCATGAATAAGTATCTATAGTATATGTGTGCACTGAAGATTCAAGAGCAGATAAATCTTCTACTTTAATATTCTTCAGTTGTGCATCACTCTTCTTATCAAATGATTTTTCAACATCAATTACTTTTATACAAGCTTTAATAGGACCAACTTCTTCATGATCTTCATATGGTTAAACATATGATCTTTGAACTTCAGTTTTCTTTACAGCTAGACTTCTAGTTAACCTTCGAGGTGAGGATAAGGATGATGATTTTTCTGATACTTCAGGTGAAACACCTTTTAATTTTCCTTCAAAGTCAATCATTATCTTCAACATAATTTTAAAAATAGTATGTTTATTAATAGATACTCCTGGAATAATTTTTTTAGAAATCTATGATTACTTTAACTTCAAATAGTACCTTTTATTCTTCTCTTCAGCCAACTTATATTCCACGTCTTCTTTTAATGCATTATCATCATCTTTATCTAAACTGAAGAAATATTTCCTTATTACCTTTCAACCTTCGTTTTTTAGCTTCCTCAACTTTCTTTTTCAGGAATATGCTATGGGTATCAATTATCTTTCTGATATGTTCATTTGAAAGACTGGTTTTTTCTTCAAGGAATATTCTTTATGAGGATTTTTTGATATAGCTAAGTTTTTTTATCCTTCTCCATAGGAGTAGAAACTTTCTTAGTTTCAACTTTCTCAATAGTTTTAGACTTCTTTGTAGGATACTTATCTGAAATAAAAACTCTAGATGTTTTCCTCTTATCTATAATCATAATATTTCCTTCATCTAATTCTTGAATTTCTATAGAAGTAACTAAAGATTTGTTTCTCAAAAAATATCATCTCCTTGACATTATATATTAAAATCATTCATGATTTTGTTTTCACTTTAATAGGGTTCTCTTTCTATCTTTCTAGGTGTGCTTTATGTTCCACATCTTCCTCCTTTACCAAATTCTCAAGATTACTAATAACAATTCTCCCATATGGTAATATTTTCCTCTTAATTGTACAATTTTTGATTGCTTTGACATAGTACTAGAAAAACATTATCATGTTCAACTTTTTGAAATTCACCAAACAATCCAATAGATAAAAATCTTGGATCTCGATCATATCTTTATCTCCTTTTCTTGGTAAGTTAAATGATAATATCCACTAGAAAACAATTTTAACTTCAGGAATAATATGTTTAGTCTTGTGCACTATCTCATTGAATACAAACAAATTCTCTTCAAATTCATATTTTAAGAAACCTTTATATAATTTAAGAAGTTTTTGTAAAATAAAAAGGGATTCCCCTTCGAAAGGAACTTCTAGTAACCTAGTGAACTTTTCTAAAGTTATATTGAAATTTCATATAAAAATTAAAAAAGTCACCCTTCTCCCCCCTTCTTATTTAGAGAGCTTTGTTGAACTATAAAACTCTCTAATTTACAGTGGATAGTATAACTCTTGTTCTTCGGTTATAGAAACCAATTTTATCCAACCTTGAAAAGTAATTATATCTTTCAACATGAATTCATAATTTTATAGTAAATAAGAATTTATCATCCTTTATAAAAGAATTTATCTAGTAATCAAATATTCATAAGAAACCATAACCATTAATAAAAAATTGGAAAAACATTCAGAAGATGTGAAAAAAAATATATCTTAAAAATATTCAAGGGATAAAATTTTGTTCGCAATGAATGGGTCCAATAGAGATTGGGTCCGCCTATTAATAAAGTAATTTTGGGATGGAAAAAGGTTACTACCAATTAACTTGATCTAATGGATCAGATTTATTCACACCAAAAACACATAAAGTAATATATTTTTAAGGATTTATTTATTTATTTTTTAAATTTCGGATACTATACTAATTTAAACCGAATTTTAAAATTTAGTTAAACAAACAATATTTCACAATTTAAATTGAAAATAAAATACAGTTAAAATAATATTATTTTAAAATATAGGTAAAAAAATTAAATTTTAGTAAATGAATATGATTTCAAAAAATATGGTATAAAAACTACATTTCTTAGAAATAAAAATAATTAAAAAATTGTGTAAAAAAGTTTGGATTTTGCTTTTTGTTTATCCAACATCTTGATCTTCTTCTTTTAAAAGAGGTTCTATAAATTTTTTGACATAAAGTTTGAGTTATTTGAAAATTTAAAATCTATTTAACAAATTAAATAGAAACAATTAATAAGTACTCCCCCTAAATAAAAGGGAAAAACGAAACATAACATGCAAACTTTTTTAAATTAATTGATTTATAAAAAATTTAAATAAGAAATACCATAGTGCATCATGAAGGTACTGAGGTCGTAGTGGAGGCTGGTTGGTCGTAGATTTTAAAAAAAATCATCATCAGAGTGATGGAACTTATCATCTTCAATGATCTGAGCCATGGTATAGTCCTAATGATCACATTAAATTAAAGGAGCACATAAACATAAATAGAAAACATACCTTTTCTTATCTAAATCCATGCTCGACATCTTCTTGTCATTAGTGATCTTTACATGAAGGATCTGAAGCTGAACCCCTCTAGATCATCCACACATGCTTAAAAAAACATAAGAACATCAATCATTGAATTTTAGGTGCTAGCACGAATATCCAATGATGCCTTCAACGTCCCAACGATCACCACATTAACATGCCTTTGATGCATCATGGAGAACCAGATATGATCTCTTAGATCAAGAGCATCTCTCTCTGGGAAGCGAGAGAGGAGAGAGAGGCTCTAGAATTCTCACAATGAATAGTTATTGTATAAGAGTCTCTCTCCTCTATTTATAGTGGATGCTCAAATACCCACTAGGGTTCGCCAACCCCCATTTATTTAACATCCACTAAATAAATAATTATGATAAACTAAAATACATCAATATTATTTATTATTTTATCACATACCTATAACATATATT
This sequence comes from Viscum album, assembly GCA_963277665.1. Classification (NCBI taxonomy): domain Eukaryota; kingdom Viridiplantae; phylum Streptophyta; class Magnoliopsida; order Santalales; family Viscaceae; genus Viscum; species Viscum album. The sequence goes on along the minus strand of OY728129.1, from coordinate 37,998,169 downwards.
AAATATATTGTGTGGTAAAAATGAGTCATTTAACTCAACTCTTAATTCCCGCTAATATTAAACGAACCTAGATTATTAAAATAATATTCATTCGATTAATATTAATCATCATATTTTCATAACTTGAAAAACATGAAATAAATTCAACCCAATTATTCATAAATTCAATAATGTGAATTTATTTATTTATCAGTGATTGATAACTTGGATAAAACTCAAACCTTGTGGTGGGGACCACCATGTCCAATATACTTATTCAACTGAATAGGGAGGATTCTTGAATATGCTATTGTATGTGACCCTCTAAGACTGTATCTCGATAGCAGTGAATAAAATACATTGACCAAGAGTGAATTCTAATAACCCATCAAGGCCCCTAAAGAGATAAGGATAGTCATAGTAACAACAACCTACCAATGTACATGCACTATGTAATATAATCTCATTGTCTTTACATATATCATAAATTAGGATGCACACTTGTGTCATCACCCTTTTCTTGCATTAGTATTTGCTGATCTAACCAGATGGATTTACCTTTTGACTACTTTGTCTATAGACTAATGAAGGTAGTTCCATCCTGATCAACCAAACCTGAGATATATTACTTCCTTAACTTGGAAACAACAAACCCTTTATAAACCATTAAACCAATGTCATACCACTAATGAAACACCAAAAACAATCTACCTCACCATGATTTCATTATCATGGTTTTTTCCTTGCATCAAAGTACACGATCAAATGGCATGCACTGGTAATGATCTCAAGTCAGGAGACCAATACACATGTCCATAAATAAGAACAACCAATGACTCCTAAAACATGTGATATTCCTATTTGTAGGTATGTCCTCATGGTCCCACTACTAGAGATCACCAAGTGAAAACTTCATGATAAGAAGTCACAATGCTTATGAGCCCCTAGCACTTGATAGTCAAACATCAAATATGTCTAGTTAGTATGATGTATCTAGACCATAGGACCTTTTTTAAGATTAATTTCATAGTATCTCAAGGTGTTCATTATAGAATGGGGTCTACTATAACATTTTAATAAGATAATTAATCTATGTACGTTACCATTTAAATAGTGGAAGTAAAAAAAGTCTACACTATAATGGAAATAATTCATCATGCATATCATACTGTACACATGATATAGAAATCTAAAAGTATTGTTCAAGTTGGGTCTAGGGAACTTATTATTAAAAGTGAGTATCTCAGCAAGGGTGGTAAATTGAGTACCCAAGAACGTTTTTGTTTAAAATGAATTTAAATTAAATCTCTCAATTTAAAAACGGACTAGTTAACCAAAACAACAAATCATTATAACATTCAATATTTTAAAATATTTCTCAAAAGTCTGATTAGGTCTTCAATAAATAATTTAGAATATTACTTAGTCCTTTGAAATCAATTTTTTGGATCGGGTTATACCAAATATGCACAAGAGGGGGGTGAATTGTGTCTTTTACAAATTTCTTTGAGAATCGTGATGATTTCCAAATATGTCCTTTATCATTATCATAATGTTTAAGCAGTGTAAAATAAATATATTGAAGGATGCATGGATGTATAGTGGTTCGGGGAATTGAAGGCCCCTAGTCCACTCCACCAATGCTCTACTCCATGAGCTTGGTGATTTTCACTATCTGGTGCTCTTATTAACAGACCATCCACAACTGAGTGCAGGAAGTTGACACCTTTACAAGAGAAGGATAAAACATCGCCTTCTGGTTCATACACAGAACCAAATACACAGCTTAGTACGAGAATCCAGTTTCTCAAAATGAAAAGATCATTTGTCTAAAAATAATTTTCATTTGTTCTTCACGGTTGCAGTAGCATGCAACTAAAAGTAGATGGATCTTCTTCTTCAGAAAAGATGTTCTCCATGTAAGAGCAGTTCTGAGTCAATCTAGTAGTAAATATGTCTTAAAATAAAATCATCAACTTTAACAACAATAGATTCACGATATTTCTTCGATGTAGCATAAGAATCTTTAATGTTTTTCCTTTTCTTCAGAAAAACAGAGTCTAATAGATCTTGGTAGCAACAGATCTGTGTGACTCGCATAACTCTATAAATATTGAAGTAAAAAAACTCAAGAGATTATTCTTCTGATATTTTCTCGTGATGATTCATCTCTCTATGTTTTTAATTAAAAATAGCATAGATGTATATAGAAGAAATACGAGTGTTTTCCTTTTAAATTTAGATCCAAAAATGTCGCCTTAAGATTCATTATATTCAAATGTTTGAATAATAGAGCAGAAGTAACTTCCCTTAATAATAGGTATGAAATACTCTACTTAAATCAATCATTTGAATCACAAATAAACAGCTTTAAATCAATAAAATATGTGCTTTAATATCATGCATTGAATCTTACTTGAAATCAGTCTGATATTCCGCATAAATACCATTGCACGATAAAGTCTTAAATTCAAATCTCTGATACCTGAAGAAGTCAAATGTAGGGTCCCAAACAAAAGGTTGATTAAAAATATAACTTTGATGATTCATAATTTTGTAGTCAACTTTCAAACGTATGGTATATTATCCATACTTCCCTCTTTAGCAAAATTCATGATACATGATCCATACTTTTTGATAAAATGTAAGGTTCATTACAAACGTAAGGTTGATGAACCATACTTTTGTGAAGCAAACATAAGGTTTCATACTTACATAAGGTTCTTCTTCCATACTTTTTTGATATTACAAAATTAAGGTTCCTTCCATATGTAAGGTTCTTTTACCATACTTTTCTGATAGTGTAAGGTTGATTAACTATAATTTTCTGAACTCTCGTAAAGTAAATATAAAATTTTATCCTTACGCTACACACTTCAATGTTGGGTATGAATAGTGTTTTTAGAACACATTAAAATTATTTCTAAACACTTTTTCAAATATTCCATGTGGATTAAATTCTTTAATATTATTCCAAAATTTAAATATAAAGAATATTAATTTCCTAAAATATACTCAAAGTGAAATCATTAGAATAAAAAACAAGGGTATTTGTGAGCATCAAAATCATCATAAAAAAGATAGAGTATTGTTTAAAAAATACATGCTCAACAATCTCCTCTAATCATAATAGTATAGAGTATTTTTTGGAAAGAAACACTTTCTTAACAATATCCCCCTTTTTGATGATCACAAAACACATGAAATAAACCATGAAATTAATTAAATATAATTTAGAATTTTTAAAGGATAAAATAATATTTTATTTTTATAGAATTATTTCAATAAGAAGTAAATAAAGTGTCATCCATAGATCTACCATATATAAAGAAAATATTTTTAAAATTCATTTAAAATTTCTTTAAGAAAATTTTTCCCCCTTTATAAAGTAAAATAAAGAAAATAATATTTTGTGTTTACCCAAATTTCTCCTATAGAGGTAAAACATAAAAACAATATAAAATGTTGTATTGTATCCAAATTTCTCCCCCTGAGAAAAATATTTATCAATTTTCATAAAATAAAATATTGTGTTTATCCAATTTCTCCCCCTTTCTTGATATCAAAAAGAATGATAGTGTAAGGAATATAACACATTTAATGTAGCACTGAACTTATCTAAATTCTATCATACATTATTTATCAATAATTGAATATGGATTCTAGAATTCTAACATAGATTGAATAGAAAAACAAATTAAAAACACATAAAATTGAGATTCAAAAATATTTTATTGAAAATATATGTACAAGTACATAATTGATAAAGAAATCAAGGTTGGTTGGGCTACGGGTTTGAAGAAAATGGTATTTTAGTACCTATGAACAACTTCCTTTAGCTCTGCTAACTGCAGTCTCATCATCTTCATCAGTCCATCTCCTAACTGAATTATCAGATCTCTTCCTTCCTGAGTCAAATGAATTTATTCAATAAAAGTTTCTCTGAAAAAATCAAGCAATCTTTTTTCCTTTTCCATAAACTGATTTAGCCTTTCAGTGAACCAGTTCAGTAACTCTCTTAATTCTGGTTCAGTTGATGTAAGCTGCTCAACAAGATTCTTTTGATTATCCAAAAGAATAGACAGTAAAGCAATATTACTTTGTAAGTCCTGAAACCTGTCATTCATATTGCTCATTACAGTTATAATGGACTGGAATCTCTTGATCAGATCAGGTGAAGTATCGAATATACTTTCTTGATTTCCCTTGAAATTTTCAAACTCTTGCTCCATGAAAGTTTTGAATTCATCCAAATATGATTTTAGTACAACTTCATATTTTAATTTACCTGCTTTGGCTAACATCTCCTTAAAAACCTCCACTTACCTTTTTGAAACTGAACTATCTTTCATGTTATGAAACTTCTTTCTCTCTTTCTCTAATTCTCTTCTCAAAGAATCATTTTTAGCTTGAACTCTATTAAATTTTATGATTAACTCCTCCACATGATTATTCTTAGAATCAAAGGCACCATGTGCTTGATTTTAAACTTGATTTATCAATATTAAAGGCAATTATTGATCATTAGATCTCTGATCTGTAGCCTTCTCTACTAGTTTCCCAACCGATTTTTCCTTAGAGTCATGAACTGACTCATCCATAGAAAAAATTCCATTTAAAACTTCAGTATGAACTTCAGATGGAATCACTCCTCTATTCACATTTTTATTAGGTTCTTTCTCCTCATGAGCATCTTTATTTGCTTCTTCTAAAACAGATTCTTCATGAAATATTTCTTCTTGAATAACTTCAGTAGGTTGTGCATACTATTCTTGAATAGATTCAGTTTGAGCCACTTCAACTTCTCTAGGCTATGCCTCTACCTGAGGTAAAAAATTCCTCTTCAATTTGAGGTACCACCTCAATCTGAGAAATAGATTCTCTTAAAAATATGTAACTTAAAAGATCTCCAGTTGTAACAGTATTTGTTTCAATAGGTTCTTCACCATCTTGAGTCGCTCTGTGTCTTGTCCTCTGAAGTATTTCTTGACTTCCCTCATCATCATATGAAACGACCACTTCAAATCTAATTCTTATTGATGTTTTTGAAACATCACTGGTATTTGATTCTGCTATTCCTTCTTTGGTTTTCCCAGTTTACTCTTTCTAATCAGACTCATGATCTTCATCAGCACCAACAGGCATAATTTTTCCTTTCACAGTTCTCCAGACAAATTCTATTTTTCTTAAAGTTCCAGCATTGAACATGTTATTGTGATGGCATCTCACTCTGTCATCTACTAATCTCAACATACCGAACTTAAAAAATAATTTTGAAATGAACCTCTCATAGGGATAGAAGTTTATTCTAGCCTCTGGTTGACAGTAGTAGTTCAAATACCTTATCATATAACGACTAAAATTAAATTTTATGTCACTCATAAATAGAAACATCAAATAAATATCAGGATATAAAATCTTCTCCATTTCAAACATCCTTGGGGAAATCCCTATTTGAACAAATTTTACGATAATTTTATGATCTGGCTCCATATCCTTAACTAACATCTTTCTGATATTCATAGAACCAAATAAAAATGACATAATTTCCTTAGAATTATGTGCATTATCTCTAATGGATTTCAAATCAAAGTGATAAACTCCCTCCTGAGGGAACTTTAAGATTCTAGATTTTCCATAGATGAAATAGAAAATTTTTGATCTTCAATATTGGCGAATATGGAGTCCTCTGTGTCTCCAAAACTGAACTGAATAGATTTAAAGAAATTTCAAAACTCTACCTCGTATAGAAATTCTATTTTTTCATCACTGAATGTTTTTTTGATATTCTGAAAACACAAATCTTGCTTTAGTATTAGATTGGTATGGTATAGCCATTCCAAATCAATTAATTTGTGCTGTAAGATCTTCCTTCTTGTCGAACATTGACGCTTGGCATTACTAGATTCCCCTTATTTGATTCTCTTTGTCTTGGCCATTTCTGTCTCAAAGTTCTAAGGGCTCAAATATTTAGGGTTTCGAAGGTTTAGTCAAAGGTAGACGAAGGCATTAAGGGTTTCGGTGTTTTGAAAGGTTTTAAGAAAATTAACAGGTTTTTGGAATTCGAAACGGTTTGTGACAGATCCTTGATTCCCATGTCATTACGTACATGATAATCATTACATTGTTTGAAATAAAAAAATATGTGGAAAAAAATATAGCAGTACATATGAAATTTTAAATTATTCTTAAAAAAATAATTAAATTATTTAAAACAGTGAAGATTAAAATAAAATAATAATTAATATAATCAAATAAGTAAAATCAAAATTAAAATTTTATTTAAAATTAAGTAAACCTAGATCCCCCTTAATAAAATAAAACCTTTTAGTGGGAATTGGTTTAGTAAAAATATCAGCTAATTGAATTTCAATAATTACAAATTCTAAGAATATATCCTTTTTAAGAACATGATCTCTTAGAAAATGATGTCTGATATGAATATGCTTAGTCATAGAATGATTAATAGGATTTTTGGAAATATTTATTGTTCTTGTATTATCATATAAATTATGTGTATTATTAAAATTTATTCCAAACTCCATAAGAGTGTTTTTCATCCACAACACTTGTGCAAAGAAACTACCTGCAGACACATATTATGCCTCAGCTGTTGACAAGGAAACTGAGTGTTGTTTTTTACTAGACCATAGAACTAAAGATTTTCCTAAAAAGTGACAGGTTCTTGAGGTGATTTTTCTATATAATCTATATCTTCGAAAGTCAGTATCTGAATATGAAATTAAATTAAAATCAGAATTTTTTGGATAGAGAATATATTGAAAAAAAATTACTTTTAAATATATAAAAATTATTTTGATAGCACTTAAGTGATATTATTTAGGATTTGATTGAAATATTTCACAATGGCATACTAAGTACATTATATCTAGCCTGCTAGCAGTAAGATATAATAAACTACTAATCATACCTCTATATAACTTGTTGTCAACTAATTTTCTAGTTTCATCCAAATCAAGTTTTATATTAGTACACGTAGAAGTTGTATATGTCTTGCTATTTTCAATTCAAAATTTCTTCAGTAAATCAGTAATGTATTTTCTTTGATTCAAAAAATTTCCAAAATATTTTTGATAAATTTGAAGTCTTAAAAATAAAATTAATTCTATCATCATACTCATTTCAAATTCTTTTTGCATTAAATTTTAAAACTCATAACAAAGTTTTTTGTTTGTTGATCCAAAAATTACATCATAAACATACATTTGAACAAATAAAATATTAGAGTTTACAATTTTCTTAAATAACGTCTAATCTGTCATTCGAACAGTAAAATCATTTTTCAAAAGAAAAGAACTTAATCTTTAGTACCAAACTCTAGGTGCTTGTTTAAGGCCATAAAGATCTTTAGTAAGTTTAAAAATAGAATCTAGCTTTTGAGAGTTTTCAAAACCATGAGGTTTCTCAACATAAAGTTCCTCCATTAAATAACCATTTAAAAAGGCAGACTTAACATCCATATGAAATAATTTAATGTTCATATGAGATGGATAGGCCAAAAGGATTCTAATGGCTTCTAATTTAGCTACAGGTGAAAAGGTATCATCATAATCTATACCTTCTTCCTGATTATATCCTTTAGCTACTAGTCTTTCTTTATTTCTAGTTATTATTCCTTGATCATCTTGTTTATTTCTAAAGACCCATTTAGTTCCTATAACTAGATAGTTCTTTTGTCTTTCAACTAAATTCCAAACTTCATTTCTCTTGAACTGGTTTAGTTCTTCTTGCATTACTATCATCCAACTTTCATCAACTAAGGCATTTTCTAATGTCTTAGGTTCTAATTGGGATATAAAATCATAGAACTCAACAAGACTTCTTACATTTCTTCTAGTTTTTATTCCAGTGTCTAGGTCTCCTATAACAGTTTCTAAAGGGTGTTTATTTAGGGTTCTAGACAATCTTGGTAATACACTATTAGGTTCATCAGTGTCATGTTCTTTTGAATTGGACTGAATTTTATTTATATCTTTTTCAAAATAATCTCTCAAGTTCTCAAGTCTCATGTTATCATTAGAGTTAAATTCATTAATTTGATATTTTCTTTTTTCAAAGGGATTAGATTCATAAAATTTCACATGGACTAATTATTCAACAATCCTTTACTTTTTATTAAAAATTATGTAAGCATTGGAAGTTGCAGAATATCCTAAGAGAATGCCTTCATCAGATTTTGGATCAAACTTACCAAGATTGTCCTTGGTGTTCAAGATATAAACCTTCCATCCAAAAACATTAAAGTATTTTACTTTAGGTTTTCTATTATTCCAAAGTTAATAGGGTGTATTTTTGAAAATTGGTCTTATTAAAACACTATTCATTATATTATAGGTTGTGCTTACAACTTCTACCCAGAAATAGGTAGGAAGACTGTACCCATTTAGCATAGTCCTATCCATTTCCTAAATAGTTATATTTATTCTTTCAACAATCCCATTTTGTTGAGGTGTTCTTGGTGCAGAGAAGGTGTGTTTAATACTAAGATTTGAGCAAAAGGAATTGAATTCCAAATTCTCAAATTCTCCACCATGATCACTTCTTAATGAAATTATTTTAAAAACTTTTTCATTTTGAACAGCTTTGAAAAAACATTAAAATATAGTAAAAGATTCATTTTTATATTTTAGAAAATAAATCTAAGTAAATCTAGAATAGTCATCAACTAAAACATATACATATAATTTGCCATCCAAACTTTCTATTCATGAAGTTATAAATAAATCCATGTGGATAGGTTCTAGTGGTTTATATTTAGAAATTCTGTTAACAGATTTGAAGGATGATTTGTGCTTCTTTCCAAGTTGACATGCGTCACAAAATCTATAAATATCAAATTTAAGACTAGGTAAATCAAAAACTAGTTTTTTCTTAGATAACTTATGTAAATCATAAATATTGCAATGTCCAAGTCTTCTATGCTAGATCCAATATTCATTTATCTTAATAGTTAAACAATTTACTTTTTGTTTACACAATGAATTTAAGTCTAGAGTATAAACATTATCAGTTTTGGGTGATCTAAATTTAATCAAATTGCCTTTAAAAACATAATAGCAGTTGTTAGAAAAATCAACAAAATAACCATCATCACATAGTTGAGAGATACTTATCAGGTTGTGTTGAAATCCTTGTATATTGAGTACTTTATTGATTGAGACAGCTTCTGGATCTCCAACAGTTCCAATTCCAATTATTTTACCTTTGGCATTGTCACCAAATGTGACTAATCCTTCATACTTTTGAGTAAATTTTTTAAAGTCCGGTGAGTTCCCACTCATATACCTGGAGCAGCCACTATCCCTATACCATATTTCAGTTCGGCTTATGTGACCTGCTTCATGCAAAGGTATTCAAACAAAAGTTTGTTTTGGTACCTATATTCTATTAGGTCCAGTAGTGTTTTCTAGCAGAGATATGGGAATCCAGACTTACTTTTTTCTATAATAAATATAATCATATAAACTACTTGCAATAAAGGTTTTATTTGTACCACTTATTTGAGGTTGCCTCAAATAATAGTTTTTAAATATGTGACCTCTTGTTCCATAGTAGTTTCAAATTATACCTATTTTACTTGGAACAAAATAGTTCTTATACAATTTGGGTTTCTCACCTTTACTGCCTATTTCATATCTTTCCTTTTTAATCACATTCTTCCCAAAAAAATCATTTATTGAATTTTCTCCTTTTGTAAAAACAAGAGCTTCATTTTTTTATGTCTCTACTTCTGTTTGCAGTGTTTTTATTTTAGTTTCATTATTTATAAAGTTTTTGTTTGATGAGTTATATTTTTCAACTGACTCTTGATGTTGTTTTAGCGGAGTGTCTCTTTCTCCTAAAATAGCAGTGTGAATATTTTGAAATGATTTATATTTCTTAAATAAGGAATCATATTTCTCTTTTATTATATTAAAGTAGGATGTAAGTTTATCATTTGAGAAACTAGAACTATAATCTAAATCAGATGAGTAATAATATTGTACCTCATCATCTTCTAACATAAATCACATATTTTATTTTAAATTCGATTCTTCTTTTTCTAGGTCAGACTTTGATGAGTTATTGGAGTCTTCATAAATTCTCCAAGTAGCTTTCATTGCTCTTTTTTCTTTCTAATCATAATCATTGTTTTTGAAAAAATTCTTTTTCATCTCTCCTTTTAATTGAGGATAGTTAGGTCTTATGTGACCCTTATTTTTGCATTCATATCATTGGAATTCCTTTGATTCTTTCTCATCTCTCTTGAATGATTTTCTGAATCCCTTCTTCTTTCTGTATAATTTACTGAATTTCCTGGCTAACTGAGCCAGTTCAACATCTAAATCAGATGAATCAGAACTTTCTGGTTTTCTCTTGATCTCTTTCTTCATATTTCTGCCCTTCTTTTTGGATGTTACTTTCAAATCAGTATTTTCTATTTTTATTAATACTTTATGCTCATTAGCTTTATCTTTCATCTCAACATCATATATCATCAGGGTTCCAATCAATTCTCTCATAGTTATATTTTTAACAGTTTTTGATTTCCAAATGGCTATTGATATCCCATTCCATATGGGTGGTAGTACTCTCAGTACTTTTAAGGCTTGATATGATTTCTTGATAGGATCTACCAAGGCAGTGATGTTGTTGACAATATTTATGAGCCTTTCATTCATTTGAGTGGTTCTTTCACCCTTAAACATTCTAAATGTATCAAATTTTAATTTTTTTTGTAGCATACCTCATTTGTCTGACATTGTCGGTTCATTCATAGGTAACTGCAATTATATGCCACATCACATATACAGTAGGACATTGAGATACTCGATTTAATTCATCTGGTCCTAGACCACATATGATATCATTCAAATCTTTTTAATTTATGTCATACACTGCTTTAGTTGCTTCACTCCTTGTTTCAGTTTTCTTCGGAATTTCATAAGGAGTAATATTTTTTTAGTAGACTCTGTATCCAAGATTTTTCAGATAGATGATCATCCTCAACTTCCAACATCCATAGTTTTCACCATTAAAGTACGAAGCTCGAACCACTGACATTAACTATCTTGTATCATCCATTGATATATCTAAGTATAATCCTTTGAAACTTCCATATTATTATAGATTTATCAAAATAAATACCACCCTCTAATACCAATTGTTGGATCAAGTTATACCAAATATGCACAAGAGGGGGTGAACTATGTATTTTACAAATTTCTTCAAGAATCGTGATGATTTCCAAATATGTCATTTATCTTTATCAGAATGCTTAAGCAGTGGAAAATAAACGGATTTAAGGATGCATGGATGTATAGTTTTTCAGGGAACAGAAGGCCCCTAGTCTACTCCACCAATCCTCTACTCCACAAGATTGGTGATTTTCACTATCTGGTCCTCTTATCAATAGATTGTCCACAACTGAGTGCAAGTAGTTGACAATTTACAAGATAAGTCTAAAACAGAGCCTTCTAGTTTATACACAAAACTGAATACACAGCTTAGTATGAGAATCCGGTTACTCAAAATGAGAATAGTATTTGTCTAAAAATACTTTTAATTTTTTCTTCATGGTTACAACAGTGCAAAACTAACAGTAGATGGATCATCGTCTTCAGAAAATATTTTCTTTACGTAAGAGCAGTTCTGAGTCAATTCAGTAGAATATAGATCTTGAAATAAAATTATAAACTTTAACAATAATAGATTCACAATAGATCTTCGATGTAGAATAATAATCTTTAACATTTTTCCTTTTCTTCATAAAAACAAAGTCTAATAGATCTTGGTAGCAGCAGATCTGTGTGAATCGTATAATTCTGTAAAGATTATAGTCAAAAAACTCAAGAGCTTGTTCTTCTTATATTTTTTCGTGATGATCTCTCTCTCTCTATTTTTAATTCAAAATAACATAGATATATATAGAATAAAGAAAAGAATTTTCCTTTCAAATTTAGATCCACAAATTTCTCCTTAATATTCTTGATATTCAAATGTTTGAATAATAGAGCAGACGTAAATTCCATTAATAATCGGCATGAAATCCTCCTATTAAATCAATCCTTTGAATCACAAATAAACAGCTTTAAATCATTCAAATATGTTCCTTAATATCAGCCTTTAAATCTAGATTGAAATCATCCTGATATTCTACATAAAGACTATTGCACGATAAAGTCGTAAATTAAAATCTCTGATACCTAAAGAAGTCAAACGTAGGGTTCCAAACGTAAGGTTGATTACAGACATAAGGTTGATGATCCATACTTTTGTCTTCGACTTTCAAACATATGGTATATTATCCATACTTTACTCTTTATCAAAATTCAAGATACATGATCCATACTTTTCGATAAAACGTAAAGTTCATTACAAACATAGGGTTAATGAACTATAATTTTGTGAAGCAAATGTAAGGTTCCATACTTATATAAGCTTATTATTCCATAATTTTTTGATATTACAAACATAAGTTTTCTTCCAAACATAAGGTTCTTTTACCATACTTTTTTGATAGTGTAATTTTGATTAACCATACTTTTCTGAACTCTCGTAAAGTAAATGTATAATTTTATCATTACACTACGCTCTTCAACGTAGGGTATGAACAGTGTTTCCAGAACATGCTAAAATGATTTCTGAACACTTTTTCAAATATTTCATGCATATTAAACTCTTTAATATTATTCTAAAATATAAATATAAAGAATATTAATTTCTTGTAATATACTCAAAGTAAAATCATTAAAATAACAAACAAGGGTATTTTTGGGCATCAAAATCATCATAAAAAGATAGATTATTTTTGAAACAATACATTCTAAAAAATATCCTCTAATCATAATAGTATAGAGTATTATTGAAAAAAACACTTACTCAACACCCTTTACTTAGTAAAAACTGTTAAAAACACTAATTAAAGTCAACTATCAAAGTATTGATTTTTTTAACTATTTAAAAAATTCTTTTTAAATAAAATATTCAAAGAAAAAAGAATAAAACACATGGAGGAATTTTTAAAATAATAGGTTCATCCTCAAGCTAAGACTTAGTCATCTCCACTTTGTGATCACCTGCCACTATGCAGTTTATAAATAACTTGTTAATCCAAAACCTGGATCAGGTTTTATAGTCGTATCACAACTATCCATACTATATGGGGCCTCTTCCATAGTTTCTATGGGAAAAATACAATAGATCACATAGAACCTCTACCACAGTTATCATGGGAAAATAGATAAAGAAATGTTGAGAAGATATCTATGTATCCTCCAGTTCAATGCAAGAGATGGTGTGTGTATATGAAACCAAGTGTAGCACACACTGCATATATTGTAATGAATATAAATATAATGAGTAGCTAAAAGTTGTAAAGGGATAAAAATGTTCTATATATTAGGATCTGTAGCTCATGACTCCTTAAAAATAATTTGAAATGCAGCTCAAGTTATATTTTTAAAAACTGGTGCAGAACAGAGTGTCATAGACTCATTTTATTCTTGATTGTATGAAGGTACTAGATATGTATTGTTATTAGACATCCTCAATCAAGTATAGTCATGTAAGTTCTTTCAATAATCTATAGATCTCCTTTTTTGTACATATTTCATCATGTTCTTCGTTCAGCGCATCGCACTTCAGTTTGTATTCTCATGAGCATGATGGATTGTGATTTACTTTTTATCAGCATCATGCATGAGTATCCATGGGAGAATCCAGATATTCTGCATCCTCATAATTTGGGATGAAATTTCCCTTAATGCATTCTCTTGATCCATTACGAAACAATCATTCAAATAACACTCGGTATTAAATTCAATAATATAGTATTTAGAGAAATTAATTCCAAAAGTATAAGTAGAGAAATAGGGGTGGTGAATCCTGGAATGGTGAAAAGACTCTAATGGTGTGTCTTTGTAATGATGTCTCTCTATAGTTATTTCTAAGTTTGGCAGGGATATTTTGTAAAGATGTCACAATACTGGCAGTGACTTGACTAGAAGTGTGACACTAGTATTGTGACATGTCACGACCTGTCCTCGGGGCCCGTGTCGTGACTACCCCAAGCCCGCCTTCCATAGGCCAGGGGCTGGCGACTAGCACCAAGGCGTAAATCCCAACAAAAAGGGAAGGTATTGCCTTTGAAAAGTAAACAAGCACCACAGAGTAAGCAAGCAGAAAAGTAAACACTAAGTAAAAACGGTACAAGCTGTGCTGAAAGAAAAAAGGGCCGGAAATACAAGCCCAACTGTAAAGTACAACTGAAAGGAAAAACAGAAACTGAAAGGAAAAACTGCAGCGTCGAGCCGTCCTCTGGAAGTCCCACCTGAAGGGTGGGTACAGATAGCCTCCACTGCTCCTCGGGTCTACCTGACTGCTCCGAGTACGTCCCGCCCAATGGTCCACCTCCAGGTACCGTCCTGCTCCGTACGCCTCCACCTCGATCAGCGCTGCCCGTCGTCTGCAACCAACACCACGAAGAGCGGGCATAGCCCGTGCAGGGGTGAGTATAAGCTACTCAGTAGGGACCCCGAGACCCCCGAAGGTCTCCCAAAATCCACAAAGGATAATCCAAAAATGAAAGATACAATCACAAAGTAATATCTGACACGGCTTAGGTATATGCCCATACATATACCTAAGTCATCAATTCCCGTTCGGCTCCAACGTCCGAGCCCAAGCACAACCCAGTCCACACGGGAAAGCAAAACGTATACCCACACAGGATAGCTCAACACAATCCAAAAAGGAGAGTAAACAGTAAATCCACATAGGATAGCTCAACACAATCCACAAAGGAGAGTAACACAAGATTCAGCTCACACAGGTATACTTCTTCGGATGACGATAAAGATGATCACTGATCCATCTAATTCGTCAGACCCACGAAGGATCGATAGGTAACTAACCCCTGAAATGACCCACACAGGATCGGGCCCACACAGGACCTGTAGGCGCTGGCTCACACAGAACCGCTGAGCGCGGACCCACACAGGATCGGACCCACACAGGATCGGGCCCACACAGGACCGGAAGCACTGATCTGCGTAGGATCGCTGAGTGCAGTAGTCGTCGCCGTCCACTGAGGATCTCTGCACGGTCATCGTTGCAGTCCACTGAGGATCTTTGCACGGTCGTCGTCGGAGTCCACTGAGGATCTCTGCACAATCATCGCCGCAGTCCACTGAGGATCTCTGTACGGTCGTCGCTATCGAAGAAGCAGTCGCAGCCAGCACTAGGGTTCCCGCACACAGCAAGCTCGTTCGGGAGGGTCCGCTCCACGAGCCGAGAGGCCGATACATCAACTGACACAAAGTCCGAAGTTGATGTATCCAAAAGTTCCGTATCGTCAACAGGAACTCAACGTCGCAGACGGCGCGTCAATCGGACGCCCGGTCTGAGAGTTATTGGCTTTTTCATCCCAGGGGCCCGGTTGGTTTTTAAGGAAAAACCAACCCGACCTTACTCCACCTGCATCCAAACCTCGGGTGGAGTATGCCAAAAGATCCATCTCACAAAGAGGAAAACAACAAAGCTGACGGCACGTCAATCGGACGTCTGTGGCTCAAGATATGAGCGTTTCCGCTCCGAGGGCCCGGTTGGTTTCGTGTACGAACCAATCCGGCCGAACTCAATGTGTTCCGAAACCTTGAGTGCGATATACTTAAACGACCGTCTCTATCCAAGGATCGTGTTTCCGCTGACGGCGAGTCGTTTGGAGGCTCGTAGCTCAAGTTACGAGCATTTGAACGAAGACCGTCTGAATACGGGGGGTCCGGGCCCGGGCCGACCCGGGCCGACCCCCCCTGGTCGGCCGAACCCGGTCCGACCCGGTCCGACCCAGTCCAACCCGGTCGGACCGGTCTGTCTCGGCCAGGGCCGGTCCAGCTCGGCTTGGCCGAGCGGCCGAGCGGCCCGACGCGGGGGGAACCGCCGCCCCGCGTGACACCCCCGCGACACCCGCGGGGTGTCGGCCAGCCAACCGGACGCCGCTGAAGCCGCGTCCCGGGTGACGCGGGGGGGTGCCGCCGCCCCCGCGTGACACCCGCGGGACACCCATGGGGTGTCTCCTGGCGCCGGCCGTGGCTTCAGCCGCGTCCCGCGAGCGGCGCCGCAGCGGCCGGTGTCGCGGCGGCCTCGTCCGGCGGCGCGCCGGGCGTCGCCGTGCCGGCGACCCGCGCCGCCGCCGAAGTCGCTCCGGTGGCCCGTTTTTCTTCTCATCTGTGCCGTTGCTTCTCCCAGGACTCGTTCTTCACTGCGGGATCATCAAAGATCCCTTGCGTCATGTTCCGTCGTCGCCCGTCAAATTCGCACAAGAACGAAGAATGGCGGAGGGTTGTCGGGCCATGTTCGTTTGGCCCGCACCCTCCGCGTTAGATATAAACAACGGGAGAAAATTAAAGTTCAACACTTGAACGCATATCCGAAACAATTTTTAATGAAATAAAAATTGTTTCATAAAACGGGTTCCTTATTTGAACGGAAACAACAATTTTAATAAATTTAAAATTGTTCACAATACCAGTTCTTTACCCTTTTAAAGAAACATTTACGGGAATATAAAAAGGGGTAAATCCAAAATAAAAATCCCTACCTCGTAGTCGTTGCGCGTGAGCGTTCTTCGCGGAAATGCTCGTCGCGGAAGAGGGGGATCGTCGCGTCGTCGCGGGAAGGCGTCGCGTCGTCGCGGAATCTGGCGTTGAGTCGGCGAACTCAACGGACCAAGAACAATAGATATAAATTATAAATAATTAAATCTGTGTTTCGTTTTAAACCCAAAAGAGCTTTTAGAAGAAACCCGAAATCACTCACCTCAAACGGTTGGTGATCGGAGATCGGGGCGTGGAAGAACGTCTCGGATTTGGGCGTCGTCGATTTCTGCGGATGACGGCGTTCTTCGCGTTCTTCGCGTTCTTCACGTTCTTCGTGAAGGAGAAAGAAGATACAAGGATTCTGTCTCAACGAGTAATCCCCAAAAAAAGAGAGGTTGGTCTTATTTTATTATTATGCCAACAAACGAAAACGGGTAAGAAACGACCCATCAATTCGTTGAATTAATTCAACGAAAGAAACAGCTCATTTAATTTACGAAATAAACCGCCCAATTAAATGGTCTGTTATGAATTAAGAAAACGCGTCAATTGACTTTCATAATGACGGGTTTTCGCGGGTGTGTTACTTAGCGGAAAGAAATGGCGGGGCTCGTGCGGGCCCCACCTTACAAATATCCTACCAAGGGGGTAGGATATTTCTGGATAGCATCCTATCCAGATCGACTCAGTTTAAGCCATCTTTAAGTGGCTTCAAGTGGCTTCCAAGTGGCTTAAGTGAAATAAAATAAAGTTGTCGTAAAATTATTTTATTTCTTAACTTTAAACCCGAAAATTAAAAACCACACCCGAGCAAACGTAACTCCAGAATAGGCGTTTCTAAGCGAATACCGGTGCTGATATTTCATTGGTGCCCTCAGAATTAGATTCCGGGCACCGGTTCAAAAGTTAGAAAAACCCGCTCATCTGTTCACTGAAGGTACCCGAGCCAAACTTCGGAAAATGATTTCGGGCACACCGGGCCTCGGAATCAGGTGCCGTCAGAAACTGCGCTCTTGAAAAATTCCAAATAAAATTAAGAAAAAAATTTCCTTGAAATTTACGGGTCTTTACATTACTCCCACCTCCGGGCTTTACGTCCCCATAAAGATACATCAAAAACTAGGGAAACAAATGTGGGTACTGAGCACGCATCTGAGCCTCCCGCTCCCATATGCTCTCCTGGAGGTTCCCGTGCTGCCATCTGATGCGCACAAGAGGAATCGATCACCCACATAGGACCCGCTCCTGTCGATCCTCTATCTCCACCGGGACCTCCGCAAAAGTCGCCCCATCATCCACATCTAGCTCCCCATAGTCAATGATGTGCGTCGGGTCGTGCACGTATCTCCTCAGCTGGGATACGTGGAAGACGTCATGCACCCGGTGCAACTGAGGTGGCAGAGCCAGGCGATAAGCCACCTCGCCAACCCTGCAGAGGACCTGGAAAGGCCCGATGAAGCGTGGAGACAACTTGCCTCCTCGGCCAAATCTCCGCAAACCACGTAGAGGTGAGACCCGCAAGAAGACGTGGTCGCCATCCTCGAACTCTAGTGGCCTCCGCCTCCTATCATCATATGACTTCTTTCGGCTCTGTGATGTCCTCATCCGCTCCTGGATGACCTAGACCTTCTCTCGTAAAGCGACTGGTACCAAGGTACGTCCTTTGAAAAGGATGTCATGCTCTGCTCTAAGGGAGAAACCATCAGGTGCCTGTCCCGAGGATATATGTGCACGTCGCGTCTCAGAGTCAGTGTCCCCATGCTGTGCCTCTCTGACCCGCTGCAGTAGTGGAGGAGAGACTGTGAGAGACTGAAGGAAGGCTGCTCCGTATCTATCCACAAAGGATATCTGCAAAGCGGCTAGCTGCTCGGTCGCCTCCTCAATTAGTTGGATGCCCGTCCTCCTACTGAGGGAATCAGCTACCACGTTCCCCTTCCCAAGAGTATAGACTATCTCAAAGTCATAGTCCTAGAGGAACTCGAGCCATCGCCGCTGTCTCAGGTTCAGGTCCTTCTGAGAGAAGATGTACCTGAGACTCTGATGGTCAGAAAAGACTGTAAAGTGCTCGCCCATCAGATAGTGCCACCAAGTCTTCAGAGCGAATACCATTGCTGCTAACTCCAGGTCATGGGTAGCGTATTTCTGCTCATGCGGCCTCAACTGACGTGATCCATAGGCAATCACGGCCCGCTCCGGCATCAGGACACACCCGAGTCCGGTCCCTGATGCATCGCAGTAGACTACGTATCCAACTCCCTCCTCAGGCAACCTCAAGATAGGTGCACTGGTCAACCTCTGCCTCAGCTCCTGGAAGCTCTGCTGACATCTGTCTGACCACACGAAGGGCTTCCCCTTCTTCGTCAACGCTAAGAGTGGGGCCTCAACTCTAGAGAAGTCCGGCCCAAATCTCCGATAGTATCCGGCTAGGCCCAAGAAACTCCGCACCTCTGTCACGCTCTTGGGTGGCTCCCAAGCTAGCACTGCCTCGATCTTCGCGGGATCCATTGTAACTCCCGCCTCAGAAATGACGTGCCCCAAGAAGTGGACATCATGTAACCAGAACTGGCACTTCGAGAGATTTCCATAAAGCTGGTGCTCTCGGAGTGTGTCTAGTACAACCCACAGGTGGTAGGCGTGCTCCTCCTCCGTCGTCGAGTACACCAAAATGTCGTCGATGAAGACCACGACAAATCGATCGAGGAATAGCTGGAAGATCCTGTTCATGAGGCTCATGAACACTGCTGGAGCATTGGTTATGTCGAAAGGCATAACCAAGAACTCATATTGGCCATACCGACATATGAAGGCCGTCTTCTGCACATCCTTGTCTCGAACTCTGAGCTGATGATAGCTTGACCTGAGTTCTATCTTCGAGAACAACTGTGCTCCCTTGAGCTGATCGAAGAGGTCCTCAATCCTCGGTAGCGGATACTTGTTCCTCACTGTCACCTGGTTCTGGCGACGATAATCGACACACAGTCGCAAGCTCCCGCCCGCCTTCTTGGCAAACAAAATCGGCGAAGCCCAGGGTGAAACACTGGGTCGGATGAACCCCTTGCCCTGCAAGTCCTCCAACTGTACCCGTAGCTCTCGAAGCTCGGCGGGGGCCATCCGATATGCTGGAGTGGATATCGGGGTTGTCCCGGGGTACAGATCAATATAAAAGTCTACCTCTCTGTGAGGAGGTAGTCCTGGAACGTCGTCGGGGAAGACGTCCGCATACTGATCCACCACTACAGGAAAACTAGGACTCTGCACGTCAACTTCTCCAAGGATGAGGCTAGACAACTGATGAGTGATGGGCTGACCTCTCCTCTGCGTGAGTCCATCCTGTGCTGCTAAGGCTCCCTTCTCACCGGTGAAGGTGAACCTACTCCCATCGGTGCGCACACATCGCACCTTGTGCCTAATGCAGTCAATCTATGCATGGACCGTAGATAACCAATCCATGCCCAAAATGACGTCGTAAGGCCTCGACGCCGCTACAAGAAGATCCCAGTCGAAGCTCTCGCCTCCTAGAGTAAGCTCACACTGCCGGCACCAGTGCGTAATCATCGAGTCTGCTCCCGTAGGAGTCTCTAGCCGTAAGGATCGAGCCAACGGCTCTGTCGGAATCTTCGAGCTCCGAACAAGGGCAGTGGCTATGAAAGAGTGACTCGCTCCTGTGTCTATAAGAACTGCAGTAAGAGTGGAATAGACATAGATTGTACCTAGAATCATCTCTGGCACGCCATGGTCGTAGGCCTCCACTGCCTGGAGCTGTGCCTGTCTCTGCCCGCCAGCTCCCTGTGGTCGGGGCGGGCCTCCTGGTGGTGGTGGTGGCAGAGCCTCAAAGCGTCGCCCACCACCTGCTGCTCGGAAAGCTCCTCTGCCTCGTCCTCCTCCTCCCTGCGGACCACAACGGTCGACCCTCTACCTCTGCCTGGGTGGCCCCTCCACCGTCTGCTGCCCCTCGGTATGGAGGGTCGGGCAGTCACGAGCCAAGTGGCCCTGCCCGCCGCACTCGTAGCACTGCCTGCCTCTCGGAAGACAGGCTCCGCGCTGAGTGCCCTGCACTGCTGAGCCAGTGTCCCGAGGTCGTCTGCCAGAAGGTCTGATCCGCCTGGAACCCTGAGTCATCCGTCGGCTACCTGATGCCGAAGACTCCACCACCTGCCGCCCTGCGGTAGGTCTCACTGTGGACTCAGCCAGGAAGCTCTCGAACAGAAGGGCTCACTCCAGCACTCCTGCCTGGGTCGGGATGCTGAGGGAGATCAGCGATGCCCTAATCTCGTGTCTCAAACCCTACTCGAAGGTCCGGCCCCAGAAGAAGGGGTCTTGTACCATGTCTGTCGAGTAGCGATAAAGGTCAGTGAACCTCGCCACGTACTGGGCGACCGTCAAGCTGCCATGCCGTACCTGAAGAAGCTCCTGAATGCGCACCGCACGGAGGGTGGCTGGGACGAACTCTGAGCGAAAGAGGTTCTCGAAGTCCGTCCAGATGAGGGAGGCCTCATCGTGTACCTAGAGCATCAAGCTCCACCATCGCCCTACTGCTGCGTGCAGTAAGCTCGCCGCGAGGATCACCATGAGGTCTGCTGGTGTCCTCACTAGCCTGAAAACTCGGACGACCGCCTCCAGCCAGTCCTCGGAGGCTTGGGGGTCCGACTCCCCATGGAACCAGGGTGGTTGCTGGCTCTGGAACTCGTGCAGAGCTCCGAGGCATCATGCATCGTCAGCTGCCAGTGTTGGAAGCATCGGGGGCTCGGCGGGTAAAGGTACCGCCGGTACCTCTGCGGTCAACGGGCCCTGTACAGAGGCATCGTCGCTCGGTGGGCTGTCGTCGCGCTCTACTCTAGGAACCCTAGCTGGCTGCTGTCGTTGGGCCATCCTGAAAAGGAAACAAGTGCGCCACGGTCAGAACAGTATACCTGGTGAGATGACACAAGTAATCACAAAGAAAACTTGAAACACACATGCAATCGATGTTTTCGTGCATTAAGTCGGAAATCAGAAGTCAGGGTCCTGGTGTACGGATACATCGGCCACCGCACCAACACTGGACTCCCTGGACTGATAACCACACTCAATACGCTAAACACTATTGCTTCACATATAAGAAAGATCAGAGTCTGCGGTAGAACCGACCACCTCTGATACCAATTTGTCACGACCCGTCCTCGGGGCCTGTGCCATGACTACCCCAAGCCCGCCTTCCATAGGCCAGGGGCTGGCGACTAGCACCAAGGCGTAAATCCCAACAAAAAGGGAAGGCATTGCCTTTGAAAAGTAAACAAGCACCACAGAGTAAGCAAGCGGAAAAGTAAACACTAAGTAAAAACTGTACAAGCTGTGCTGAAAGAAAAAGGAGCCGGAAATACAAGCCCAACTGTAAAGTACAACTGAAAGGAAAAACAGCAACTGAAAGGAAAAACTGCAGCGTCGAGCCGTCCTCTGGAAGTCCCACCTGAAGGGTGGGTACAGATAGCCTCCACTGCTCCTCGGGTCCACATGACCGCTCCGAGTACGTCCCGCCCAGTGGTCCACCTCCAGGTACCTTCCTGTTCCGTACGCCTCCACCTCGATCAGCGCTGCCCGTCGTCTGCAACCAACACCACGAAGTGCGGGCATAGCCCGTGCAGGGGTGAGTATAAGCTACTCAGTAGGGACCCCGAGACCCCCAAAGGTCTCCCGAAATCCACAAAGGATAATCCACAAATGAAAGATACAATCATGAAGTAACATCTGACACGGCTTAGGTATATGCCCATACATATACCTAAGTCATCAATTCTCGTTCGGCTCCAACGTCCGAGCCCAAGCACAACCCAGTTCACACAGGAAAGCAAAACGTATACCCACACAGGATAGCTCAACAGAATCCACAAAGGAGAGTAAATAGTAAATCCACACAGGATAGCTCAACACAATCCACAAAGGAGAGTAACACAAGATTCAGCTCACACGGGTATACTTCTTCGGATGACGATAAAGATGATCACTGATCCATCTAAGTCGTCGGACCCACGAAGGATCGATAGGTAACTTACCCCCGAAATGACCCACACAGGATCGGGCCCACACAGGACCTGTAGGCGCTGGCTCACACAGAACCGCTGAGCGCGGACCCACACAGGATCAGACCCACACAGGATCGGGCCCACACAGGACCTGTAGCACTGATCCACGTAGGATCGCTGAGTGCAGTAGTTGTCGAAGTCCACTGAGGATCTCTGCACGGTCGTCGTCGCAGTCCACTAAGGATCTCTGCACGGTCATCGTCGGAGTCCACTGAGGATCTCTGCACCGTCGTCGCCACAGTCCACTGAGGATCTCTGCACGGTCGTCACTATCGAAGAAGCAGTCGCAGCCAGCTCTAGGGTTCCCGCACACAACAAGCTCGTTCGGGAGGGTCCGCTCCACGAGCCGAGAGGCCGATACATAAACTGACACAAAGTCCGAAGTTTATGTATCCAAAAGTTCTGTATCGTCAACAGGAACTCAACGTCGCAGACGGCGCGTCAATCGGACGCCCGGTCTGAGAGTTATTGGCTTTTTCGTCCCAGGTGCCCGGTTGGTTTTTAAGGCAAAACCAACCCGACTGTACTCCACCTGCGTCCAAACCTCGGGCGGAGTATTCCAAAAGATTATTCTCACAAAGAGGAAAACAACAAAGATAACGGCATGTCAATCGGACGTTCGTGGCTCAAGATATGAGCGTTTCCGCTCCGAGGGCCCGGTTGGTTTCGTGTACGAACCAACCCGGCCGAACTCAAAGTGTTCCGAAACCTTGAGTGTGATATACTGAAACGACCGTCTCGATCCAAGGATCGCGTTTCCGCTGACGGCGAGTCGTTTGGAGGCCCTTAGATCAAGTTACGAGCATTTGAACGAAGACCGTCTGAAGACGGGGTGTCCGGGCCCGAGCCGACCCGGCCCGACCCCCCCCCCTGGTCGGCCGAACCCGGTCCGACCTGATCCGACCCGGTCAGACCCGGTAGGACCGGTCTGGCTCGGCCAGGGCCGGTCCAGCTCGTCTTGGCCGAGCGGCCGAGCGGCCCGACGCGGGGGGAGCTGCCGCCCCGCGTGAGACCCCCGCGACACCCGCGGGGTGTCGGCCAGCCAACCGGACGCGGTCGAAGCCGCATCCCGGGTGATGCGGGGGGGTGCCGCCGCCCCCGCGTGACACCTGCGGGACACCCATGGGGTGTCTCCTGGCGCTGGACGCGGCTTCAGCCGCGTCCCGCGAGCGCCGCCGCCGCGGCCGGTGCCGCGGCGGCCTCGTCCGGTGGCCCGTTTTTCTTCCCATCTGTGCCGTTGCTTCTCCCGGGACTCGTTCTTCACTGCGGGATCATCAAACATCCCTTGTGGCACGTTCCGTCGTCGCCCGTCAAATTCGCACAAGAACAAAGAACGGCGGAGGGTTGTCAGGCCGTGTTCGTTTGGCCCGCACCCTCCGCGTTAGATATAAACAATGGGAGAAAATTAAAGTTCAACACTTGAACGAATATCCGAAACAATTTTTAATGAAATAAAAATTGTTTCATAAAACGGGTTCCTTATTTTAACAGAAACAACAATTTTAATAAATTTAAAATTGTTCACAATAACAGTTCTTTACCCTTTTAAAGAAACATTTACGGGAATATAAAAAGGGGTAAATCCAAAATAAAAATCCCTACCTCGTAGTCGTTGCGCGTGAGCGTTCTTCGCGGAAATGCTCGTCGCGGAAGAGGGGGATCGTCGCGTCGTCACGGGAAGGCGTCGCGTCGTCGCGGAATCTGGCGTTGAGTCGGCGAACTCAACGGACCAAGAACAACAGATTTAAATTATAAATAATTAAATCTGTGTTTAGTTTTAAACCCAAAAGATCTTTTAGAAGAAACCCGAAATCACTCACCTCAAACGGTTGGTGATCGGAGATCGGGGCGAGGAAGAACGTCTCGGATTTGGGCATCGTCGATTTCCGCGGATGACGGCATTCTTCGCGTTCTTCGCGAAGGAGAAAGAAGATACAAGGATTCTGTCTCAACGAGTAATCCCCAAAAAAAAGAGGTTGGTCTTATTTTATTATTATGCCAACAAACGAAAACGGGTAAGAAACGACCCATCAATTCGTTGAATTAATTCAACGAAAGAAACAGCTCATTTAATTTACGAAATAAACCGCCCAATTAAATGGTCTGATAAGAATTAAGAAAACGCATTAGTTGACTTTCATAATGACGGGTTTTCGCGGGTGCGTTACTTAGCAGAAATAAACGGCGGGGCTCGTGCGGGCCCCACCTTACAAATATCCTACCAAGGGGGTAGGATATTTCTGGATAGCATCCTATCCAGATCGACTCAGTTTAAGCCGTCTTTAAGTGGCTTCAAGTGGCTTCCAAGTGGATTAAGTGAAATAAAATAAAGTTGTCGTAAAATTATTTTATTTCTTAACTTTAAGCCTGAAAATTAAAAACCACACCCGAGCAAACGCAACTCCGGAAGAGGCGTTTCTAAGCGAATATCGGCGCTGCGATTTCATCGGTGCCCTCAGAATTCGATTCCGGGCACCAGTTCAAAAGTTAGAAAAACCCGCTCGTCTGTTCACTGAACGTACCCGAGCCAAACTTCGGAAAATGATTCCGGGCACACCGGGCCTCGGAATCAGGTGCCTTCCGAAACTGCGCTCTTGAAAAATTCCAAAGAAAATTAAGAAAAAAATTTCCTTGAAATTTAAGGGTCTTTACATGACATTTTATACTTAGCCGAAATTCTAAGCTGGCAGTGAGTCATCCTTCTGGTGGTGACTCCTCTGACGGTAGGTTAGGCTTGCGGTGACTCATACTTTATAAATTTTCTGAATAAGCGGTATGACATAGCTGATGGTGATACATTCCATACTTTTCTAAATTTAAACTTAGGCGTCATGACATACTTGATGGTGTCTCAAGGCGATGGTGAGACATAATCTGGCGGTGTCTCATCCTTAGGAAAATTTCACCAATTTGTCTTAAATAATAAAATTCTAACAAAAAACATGAAACTCATTAATTATCAAAATAATTATGATTTGATGGTCATTAAAACATGGATTCCAACAATCTCCCCCTTTTTAATGATCACAAATCATCTAATCAAAGGTAAGATCAAAAAAATCATCACATATCATTCTCATGATATCAAAGATAACAAAGGTAAATTATGATAGTGTAGACAAATGATATCAAATAAAATGAAATATCACTTGTAAAGGATAAAAAAATTACATACTATAATTCTACCCATTTTGGGATTATCAAAAAGTTCAAAATAAAATAAAAAATAATAAGATAATAAAAAGATCATGAAAGTTTCCCATTATAGATATCCAAAAAAAAGTTTAACCAAAAGTTATAAAAAAGACATTCCCATCAAAAACATAAAGTAAAATTCAACAATATCTAGGTTTAAAAAAAGGTTCCAAAGGTTTTTTTCCTTTTTCTTTGGTTTGTTCCTTATCATAGATAGTAGGCTTAGAACCATAGTTTGAAGAAGATTGAGGTAGAGTAATAGGACCAACAGTAAGAATTTTAGCTATATCTTGAGGTGCTTAGGGCTCTCAAATTAAAATTGGTCTGAGATTCATAACAGCTTCGGTATAAGATAAAGTAAATGGTTGAAATATGGTAGGTAGAGGTGCATGAGGGTCTCTAATTACTCCTGGATGAAAGGAGTATTCTATAGGAAGTGACAGGTCATCTATCACTATAATGGATTCATGAGCTACAACAGCAGTACTATACACATGAAGGAAGGGTTTTATAAGGTTTATGAAATTCATAATGATCTTCCCACCTCTCTCCATGTAACTAAAAAAGTATCCTTTCTCTTATATAAATATTTGAATCAATGGAGTCATTTCTTTTAACTTCCTGACTTGTTCCTTAAATTCTTGGGTCACAGGAGGTATTTTTAAGTTCTCAAACATGTACTTGAAGTAGGAATTGAGCTCGCACTTAGAGTAGATTCTTAAAAGATAGTATTTGAAGGAATTTGTTATATTTTCCATCTCTAAGTTCATGTCCTTTCCATACTGTCTTATCATCATGTGATCACGATTAGTGTTTTTCTCAAACTTCCTAAATTTTCCCAATGGAATGGAAGGTTCACAACTAGAAGGTCCACTTGAAATGGAACTAAATTCTTCTCTAACAATGGTTCTGAGCAGGTCATCATCAATGGTAGGAGCATTAGTTGAAGTAGAAGTATCTGAGGATACATCTTTAAGGATCTTAAGAATGGAATCCATATAATCCGTAAAGGATGTCGTCATCCCTTCCAGTAGAGACTTCATTTATTCCAACTCACTAATAATCCTCTTATTCTCAATTTCAATTTTTTGAATATGATGCATCATTTTTTGTTGAATATAGTGGATCACCAATTCAAACAAATACCTTGCATTATTTTCACTCAGCCTAGTGATAAGGGGTGCTTGACTCTTCAAAACCTTATCAAAATCTAAAAGAATCTTATTTTTGAAAAAAATACACGTCACCCTTTGTGACTATATCCACTAGCACATGTGAAAAAACAGGTGAAAGAGTAGCAATTGCATGAACTCTATTATAATCAAACCTTTTTAAATTCCCTAAATCATCAATTTGTTGAACCAATGATCCCTCAGGATCCCTTTCATTTCAAAGATCAGGTCCTCCATTCTTTGGTGGACTCTCATGAAACTTATACCATTCCTCAAACATGTGATCAATCTAAATTACTAAAGCCTTATCAAAAATCTCAACCTTTAAAGACTTTTAAACTCTAGACATAACTGTATCAAAACCAAAAAAAGGAGGTACCTCAATAATAGTGTATTCCTCTTTCATATGAATATTAACTTTATGTACATCAGTAGATAATTCAACTCCTTTATTCTCATAAATAGAAGTATTATCTGAAGTTGGCACAACACTCAATTTAGCATCAATATTCTACTCTAAAATAGGCTCATTTTCCATTTGTTCAGCTACATGTTACTCAATAGTAGATATAATTCTCATCTACTCAACAACGACCTGATCTGACTCTATCTGATCATCAACAGTTGACACACAGTTTCCATCAACTGCATCATCCAATTAACAACATGGGGATTGCTCCCCCTCAACAGATGTGTATCATTATTTTCTAGTAGTTCTATTGAAACCCTTTAAAATACTTGACCTTTCTTCATATTTAGATAAACTAGGAGATGCAGCAAGTTCTGAAGGCATTTCAACCTCAACTCCAACATGTCCACTTGGACTATCAGGATCTGATCCTCAATCAACATCACCATCTTCATTTCTATAACCACTTACTTCTCCACTTATATCTCCATTATCACCATCTTCTTATTCCTCTTCATATTCATCCTCATTGTCACTATTTTCATCTTCGTATTTAGAACTACTCTTGATATCCTCTTATCCAAAGACTTTGATCTCTTCCTCTCTTTCTTCTTTCAACAATTTATACCATTTAGGAAGTCTCCTAGGAGGACTAGAATCTCTATATTTAATAGGTGGAGAGTCATGAGAGAGATCTATATCACCACCCTCATCAACAAGATAAGTCTCTTCCTAAAATCTGGAGACAACAACTTCTTCTTCATCATCTGAATATTCCGCTATCTCATTTGGTTCCAAACCAGGATCAATAAGGTCATTTTTTTCTTGAAGGATGGTCTACTAGATTAAAAAACAACATAAATTATTTCAACATAACTAATCCAATATTTCTTCTATGGATTCCAATTAATTATCATCCTTGAACAAATCAATTTTTATATACAAAAAACATTATGGTTAACTATAGACTCTTGATCATTATCAACCAAACCTTTTGATTTCAGTATGGAATAAATGAACTTAGGGTAAATCAGTGAATTGTATCTATATGTAGTCTTGATCATTTATGAAAAATAAACCAACATAGATTGATATTATGTCCTATTTTCATAAGACTTAACATATATACATCTTTATACCTTAGAGTATAGAAATCACTCTTTATTGGGCACATTATATGCTATATAAACTTAATGAGTAGTCTGTATTCTCCATCAACTTCTGAAGCTACTAAACTTCTAGTTATCCCATCATCAGTCAGCTCTATAAGAGAATTCTCATACAAAAAAACATCATTGTACTCGGGAATAGATCCTTGGTAGTCATTAAAAATACCTTAATAAGTAACTCATAATCATTTGGCCCACTGATTTGAATAAAAGGAAACTCTATGACCATTAATTGTTTTTCTCAACCTATCTTTATTATCTTCAAAAAAAACTCCACAAAGTGATAGAAATGATATACTAGCCCAGTATAAAAAGGTCACTCATTTTTACAAAACCAATCTAAACATCCTTGGCTCTATAGTACTTTTAGTACTAAAGATTTACTTGATATCATCCATTCAACTTTAACTTGATTTTAGGGCACCACTACACGTTGTTCAAGCTCAGGATTAATAGGTTAAAATGCAGCAGAACCACTCAAATCTCCTTTTTGTTTATTAGTAGGATGTGATTCATCTATAGAATACATTAATGGTTGCTTTACTCTAGCCAAGAAAAATGATTTGTATGGCTCGATTGAAGGTGAAAGTAAGGTCGAAGGTTGGGAGAAGAAAGGTTGCAATAGGGCTTGAGAGAAAAAAAAGGCATGAGAAATGAGATACATCGGAATTATAAAAAAACTTGTTTTCTATTATTTGGGATTTAGGGATTAGAAAAATTTAAATAATAATAATAATTAAGAATCCAATTTAAAATTCATGAAACAATTGAATCGGGATATGAAATAAAATTAACTATAAGAAAATAAATCGGCAGTTCCAAAAATGAGAAGTGAAAATTTTATAAAGTCGTGTGAAATCAATGGTGAGAATTCCAATAATGAGAAGTCTAATGGTGATAATTCTAATGGTGGTAAGTCTAATAGTGAGAAGTCCAACAGTGAGAAGTCCAACATTGAGAAGTCCAATGGTGATAATTCCAACGGTGATATTCCCAATAGTGAAATACCCAACGGTGACATACCCAATGACTAAAATTAATCAAAATTTGTTATACCTATCTCATGTTTGATGTAACTCATTCTCTATAAATTCAAAGTCTTAGTGAATATATCAGAAAGATAATGTTCAGTACCAATGTATTCATGAGTGATATCACCCTTTTGAAAATGATCTCACAAAACGTGATGTATTACATCAATGTGTTTTTTCTAGAATGCGATACAGGATTCCTTGAAATATTTATAGTACTAGTGTTGTCACATTTTATAGGGACATGTAGTGATTGATATCCATAGTCTAGTAATATGTGTTTTGTTATAATATTTTTGTACAGATTCTACCTGAAGCTATGTATTCAACTTCAGTAGTAGATAGTGCAATGGGGTTTTATTTTTAACTATACCAAGAAACTAGAGACTTGTCTAAAAAGTGACATGTTCTCGAGGGTTTTTTTCTATAAAACTTACATCCACCAAAATTTTCATCTGCATAAATAACTATATCAAATTATTGTTCTATCAGGTAAAATAATCCTAAATTAGTAGTATATTTGAGGTATTTAAAAATTATTTTAACAGCAATCAAGTGTGACTATTTTAGATTTTCTTAAAAGGGAGAACACATACACACACTAAACATTATATTAGTTTGGTTAGTAGTAAGATATATAATACTTCCAATCATACCTCTGTAATTGGTTTGATCCACTAGTTTCTCAGCTTCATCAAGATCCAATTTATAGGTGGTACTCATAGGAGTATCACTACTCTTAGTGTTATCCATGTTAAAATGTTTTAAAAGATCCTTTTTATATTTACTTTGATTTAAAATGATTCCTACTTTATTTTAAAAAATTTGAAAACCAAGAAAGAATTTGTGTTCACCCATTAAACTCGTTTCAAATTCATTTTGCGTCATTTTTTTAAAAATGGTACAGAGATAATTTTTAGAAGATCCAAAAATAATATCATCAACATAAATTTGAATAACTAAATCATCATTTGAAATTAATTTTATAAAAAAATTAGGATCAGCTATACCTTTTTAAAATCTTTTTGAAATAAAAAAAGTGTTGATCCTATCATACCAAGCTCTATTTGATTTTTTTAAACCATATAAATCTTTTGTTAATTTGAAAATGTTGTTTGGAAATGGGTATTTTAAAAACTAGGTGTTTTTCAATGAAAAAAATCCTTAAGTATATATCTTTTCAAAAATTCACTCTTTGCATCCATTTGATATTGTTTGAAATCTAAATGAGTTGTATAAGCTATCAATATTCGAATGGATTCAAGTCTAGATACTGGTGAAATGGTCTCCTTATGGTATATTTCTTCTTCTTGACTATAACCTTGTGTAAATAATCTAGCCTTTCTTCTTATAATAGTTTTAGATTCATCTACCTTTTTTAAACACCCATTTAGTACCTATATTCAAGGTGTACTTAGGTATATCCACAAGTTCTCATACTTCATTTCTTTCAAATTGATTTAATTGTTCTCTCATAGATATTACCCATAATTCATAATTTATAGATTCATTGATGTTTATTGGTTTAAGCTGAGACAAGAAGGCTTGATGTTCAACCTAATTTATAAGAGAAGCTCGAGTTTGTATACCTTTATCTAGGTCTCTAAATAAAACATTTAAGGGAAGATACATAAGGGTCCTAAGAGCTCTAGAAAAACTAGGTCTGGTCACTTTAAGTTGTTCTAAAGGTTCAGGTTCTAGAAGTTATAGAAATTATGGAATTTCATCAGAACTGGATTATTTTTTGATAGTTTTATAGTAGAATCATAAGGATTAGAATTTAATTTTATAGAAGATAAATCATCCTAAAGGTTTTCTATGGAGGTTTTAGGCTCATGTGGATTTGTCTCATCGAATTTGATGTGAACAAACTCTTACATGAGTTTAGTTCTTTTATTATAAAATCTATATGCCTTACTGAAAATTTAATATCCTAAGAAAATTCCTTCATCACTATTGGAGGAAAAAATTTCAACATTATCCTTAGTTTTAACAATAAAAACTTTGCAACCAAAAACTCTAAAGTAGCTAACATTTTTCTTTCCACTGTTCTAAAGTTCATAAAGTTCCATCTTTGAGATAGGACTAATTAAAACTCTATTTATTATATAGAAGGAAACATTCATAGCCTCTGCACAAAAATAGACAAGTAGATCATATTCATTTAGCATAGTCTGGGATATTTCCTAAAGAGTTGTATTCCTTCTTTCACAACTCCATTATACATAGGGGTCTTGGGAGCAAAGAAGTTATGATTATAGCCACTTTTTGAGAAAAAATATTCAAAGTCTTGGTTTTCAAACTCATTTCCAGGATCATTTCTTATGGTCATAATCCTAATTCCACTTAAATTCTCTATAAATCTAGAATACTTGGTAATGTAATAATAGGATTCACTTTTGTGGGCTAAAAAGAAAACCTAAGTATACATAGAAAAGTCATCTAAAATAATATAGACATAGTACTTCCCTTTTAAACTAGAAACTATATATGGTCCAAATAAATCCATATAAACCAACTCAATAGGTTGACAAGTTGACACTTCTTTATTAAATTTAAAAGAAACTTTGTTTTTCTTACCTTTTTAATAGGGGTTACAGACTTTGTCATTTGGAAACTCTAATTTTATTAGATCCCTGACTAACCATTTTATAGTATTCTTCTAAAGTTATTGCATATTTCAATATAAAAGTATCCTATGTCAATTCCAATATTCTTTGTAAAAGGCACTCAAGTAGAAAACATTTTGAGAAATTAAATAATTAAGATCGAGAGCATAATCATTTTCATTCCTTAAAATAGTAAAAACTAAAGAATTTTTTTAATAAAAAACATTACATGCATTATTCTCAAATTTAACATGAAAACTATCATCTCATAATTGGGAGATTCTAATAAAATTATACTTTAAAGCATTAACAAACAGTACTCTAGAAATGAAAATAGAATTATTATTACCAATCTGGCCAACGATGGTGATTTTCTCTTTAACATTATCACCAAATGTGACATGACCATTGTCAATATTAATGAGGCTCTTGAAGAAAGAATATTCTCTTTTCATGTTCCTTGAACATCCATTTTCCAAGTACCATAGACCCTTATAGGAGGTCTTCAAGAATATTTACCCAGATACATTATTCATGAAGCACATGTTGACAATGTCAGACTTTTGTTCATGTGATGAATCAGAATAACTTGATCTATCTTTAGAAGCACTCCAAATGGATTTCATTGATTTTAGGATTCTTTTGTCCTTGTAATAATATTTATTTTTTTACTTTAACTTTGGATGGGTATCTTTCACATGTTCTTTCTTGTTGCTTTCATAGCAGATAATCTCATTTGTGTTATCATCTTTCTTCCAATTCTTTTTCCAGTTTCATTTACCATCATACTTTCCTTTATAATTTGGATTTATTAAAAACTTTTATATATAAAATTTCATGAATCTTATGGCCTTATGGATCATCTCCTTGTCACTATCTGGAGGTGATTCTTTATCAACTAAACTTTCAGCCTTTATCTTTTATTTTTTCCTTCTGTTTAGATGCAGTAGACTTGAAAGCAACTGAATTTCATTTTGTTTCATCATCTTCCTCTCAATTGAATTTAAATTCCACTTCATACATCATTAACTTACCAATTATATCCTTGAATGGTAGTTTTCTAATGTCACATTATTCTCTAATAGAAATAGATTTTCCTCTCTATCTTTCTAGAAGGCATCTTAGTAATCTCATGATCTGGTCTTTGTCAAACACTAGATTTCCAAGAGAGCTCATAGTGTTCACAATTTCATTAAACCTATGATACATGTTAGATATTAGTTCATCAGGATTCATTTTAAAATAATAAAACTTAATAGTATATGTATTTAATTGCATTTATTTTACATTGGTTGTTCCCTCATGTGAAACAGATAAAGTATAAAAAAATTCACAGGAATTATTTCAAGTAGATATTTTATTAAATTCCTCATCTATTAAATAATAGTAAAGGGTATTCATAGATTTAAAATTATTATTATAAGAAATTCTGGTAGTATCAGCCCAAGTAACTCTAGCAGTCATAGGAAATTCATATTTATCATCAATTGCAGTCCAAATTTCAAAACCCACTCTCAATATGCATTTTCATTTTGGTCTTCCATTGAGAATAATTATTTCTATTAAAAATGAAGGTCTGTTGGTAGCATAACCTTCTTGATGATTATCCATTTAAAGAGTTGAACATATAACTAATGAAAATTTAAGATCATCAAATCAAAAAAAAATTACATTTGAAAAGAATTTGAAAACTAAAAATATCAAAGATAAAACCTTTGATACCAAATGTTGGTCAGAGTAAGTATCTCAAGAGGGGGATGAATTGATTACCTAATACAATTTCTATTTAAAATGGATTTAAATTAAATCCCCTGATTTAAAAATAAACTATTTATCCAAAACAGCATATCATAATAACTTTAAATATTTCAAAAGATTTCTCAAAATATTGATTAGGTATTGGGTAAATAATATACAATATTACTTAGTCCTTTGAAATCAATTTAGTTAATGGGATTTTTATAAAAACTCTAATTAAGGGTAAATATCAAAGTATTTATTTTGTTTACATTTTAAAATAATTCCAGTTTTAAATAACAAATTCAAAGTAAAAACAAATAAAATACATAGTGAATTTTTTAAAATAAGAGGTTCAATATCAAGTTGGGACTTACTTCTATTCACTTGGTTATCACCTACCACCAAGCAGTTTATAAATAAATTTTTTGATCGTCAATATGGATTGAGTTTTATAACAATATCACAACTTTCCAAACTACACAAGAAATCTTCCATAGTTTATGTAGGAAAATAATACAAAAAATCACATAGGACCTCTACTATAGTTATCAAGGGAAAACAGATAAATAAAAGTTGATAATATATCTATGTATCTTCTAGTTTAATGTAGGAGATAGTGTGTGTGTGTGTGTATAAAAATGATTATAGCAGACACTAGTCATAATGAAAATAATATAAAAATACAAAGTAGATAAAATTTGTAAATGGATAGAAATGCTCAATCCATTAAGATATGCATCTCATGAATCCTTGAAATTAATTTGAAATGTATCTTGAGCCAGATTTTTGAAAACTAGTGCAGAACAGAGTTTCATAGAATCCTTCTATTCTTAACTACAGGAAGGTAATAGATGTGTATTGTTCTTTTACTTCCTCAATAGAGTATAGTCATGTAAGTTATTACAATTATCTACATCTCTTTTTTTTTACATTTTTCAGCATGTTCCTCTTTCAACACATCTCACTTCAATTCATTTTATTATACACATGAGGGAGTCTACTTTACTTTTTATCAGTAGCATGCATGAGTATCCATGGGAGCATCCAGATATTCTACATCCTCATACACAGGGATGACACATCCTTTAATTCATTTTTTCGAGACGTTAAGAACAATCATTAAAATGTCACTTGGCATTAAATTCAATAATATAATCATCATAGAAATTAATTCAAAAAGTATAAGTAGAGAAATAATAGTGGTGAGTCCTGGAACGGTGACAAGACTCTGGTAGTGTGTCTTTGTAATGATGTCTCACTGTAGTGGTGTCTAAGTTTGTTGGTGAGATTTTGGAATGGTGTCACAATGCTGGTAGTGACTTTTACCTCTGGTGTAACACTGGTGGTGTGAAATTTTATACTTAGCCAAAATTCTAATTTGGTGGTGAGTCATCTTTTTGTAGGTGACTCTGTAAACATTAGGTCAGGCTGGTGGTGACTCATACTTTACCAATTTTCTGAATCAGTGATATGACACAGTTGACAATGATTTATTCTATACTTTTTCAAATTGACAATATGGCATCATGAAATCCTTGATGGTGTCTCATGGTGATGGTGAGACATAAAATGATAATGTCTCATCCTTGATAAAATTTCACCAATATATCTTAAATGATAAAATGATAACATAAAACATGAAACACATTAATTCTCACGATAATTATGATTTGATGATCATTAAAACAAGGAGGTCAAAGACACCAACTATTACAATACTCTCACTTTCACTAGAGAAAACTTTCTAACAAAACCTATTAGCTCTCACATGATTAAAATCATGTTTCTATTGAGTAATGACTTTAGCTTCTAGGACTTCCACATTTCCACTGTGTACCTCCTTGAGTAAAACTTCACAAGAGATGGTATCCTCGAGTATATCACTTTTTTACACTGTTAAAACTGTACGTACTGTATAGTACAAGTAAAAGAATCATCATAATGATAAAACTTTACATACTATGTAAGATTCCAATAAATTGAACAAATCATTGTGTTTAATAACTACTTTCGAGCTGTCTTAGAAGCAACAACATACTCAGTTTTTATAGGTATGACTACCATTGGATTCTATGATCTTGTCTCACTCACCATCTTATCCTAACTATGATACTAGATCAAATTTTTTTAAGGAATACTAGTTTGTGTCCCCTCAAACTAGTATCCTTTCTTCTCCACTTACTAGGTATATGTCCATTGTACTTCCTCAACTAAAATTGGATAGTTTTGACTACTTCCCTTTTATTTCTCGTAGATATAATTAATATTTTCCTACTATAAAGTATATACTAGAAATATCATATCTAGTACATATCATGGTATATGTGATTGATCCATTGTTGAAGTGTATAAAACTTAACTTACTGATTTATCTTCTCATGTTCCATTGCATGTCAACTTGGAGGGATTTATTCAATGTGACATTGGTAATAGTTATCTCTTTAATTTTTCTAACTTTTATCTTTCAATACAATTTAAATATATGTACGATTGACTATGTCTATAGATCTACCTTAGTAGATCGTGTCCCCTAGGACTTAGGTTGTTAATTTAAGTCAATCGCTGGAGTATTTCTTTTATCCTGGTCTAAACTAACTATAAGACCAATATATTTTTTCTATATATTGTTGAACATTTTTCACTTGGAAAACAATGGAGCTCCCACTAACCTCTAGTAGACACATGAAAAAAATCATTATAAATGAATGTTCTAAGATCTTGTCACTTACTTTAATCTTGAACTAGATTTCAGTAACTTTCAACCCTTATTGGCATCCTATGGGGTCATCATCCTTTTTAGTTGTGTTTTATAGACACCTTCCATGAAATTTTGTCTTGACATACAATGAACAATTAAATTATCTTATAAATTATCTATAATAAGTAAAATTCTAATGGATTTAGGCATATCAACTTGGTATAACAAATCGATCCTTATTGGTGCCATGCTTGTACAACCCATGTATCATCTCACTTAAATACCCACCACATTATTCAATATAATAATGCCATTTTATCTTTAATACATGGAATCCATTATTAAATTCTAATTGATATTATCACTCTTAGATAATTTACATATATTTATTACTTATTGGATTTATTATTCCCATGATTAATATGTCACTGATCGTGGTGAATATAAAACCATCATAATGGTTTTAACCTTCTTACGTAGTATGTGTCTCTGGAAAATTATTGTTCCCTATACACTTGTAGAACTAGTTCACATGACAACTACATATGCATATCTAGCATTGAATAAACCCAAGTTAGTCTTTCTCTCACTATCTCAAGTATAGATGTGTACCCTTATATAGAAAAATAATCTATCACTTGACAATAACTTTTCTATCAAACGGATTTTTTTAATATCCTAAGTAACTTTTAGGATAATTACATTAGATGCACATTTTGTTTTATTTGATGTATATTTTTTTATAACCTAACAAACTCTTTGAATATTAACACATTTATTATGACATAATGGATTTTCATCATACCATGACTTATATGATATCCATTTTTCATTATAGTTACCATATGGTTATGTGATATCTCCATTATTTGTAAAGTGCCTCTTGAAATATAATGTAAGTTTCTACAAGTTTCAACATTGATACTACTTATATCATGACTCTGATGTATAAAATGTGTGTTTATGAATTTCTCTATGCTATATTTTATTGATCAATGTTATCATGTAATACTTATCATCATTTCTCCTTATTGGCATCAATGTTTTGATGTGTATAAGGTAATGTGTGTTTAGGAATTACTCCACGCTACATTATAATGATTAATGAATACTTGGTTAAGATACTCTTTGGCATGCTAGCCTGAAGTATCTTATATATTCTGACCATGTGTATACTTCACTATCACATTCCTTATTGACTTAAAGGAATATTATTAAGTATATTTTTACCATTATCTTTCCCTTTTAATAGTTCAAGATTTCTTGGTGAACTAATTCTGAAAGATTTATATCATACCTTTATAGATAAAGGTTTCTTTTTCCAAACTAAATAAGTATATATGTCAATAATACCTAAGGTGTTTATCTCTACTGAGTCTAAATATCAAACTAGGTATATCTTTGAAGTATACTTTTTTACTTTTACTTGAAAAATAATTATCTTTCCACAATTGGGTAATTAAGTCTTACATTTTTTAATAATCATGTATAGCATATGATTTAAGTACCATTGAACTATTGGTTGACTATGAAACACCATAAATAACATTTGTTCCTAAACTTTGAATAATGTATCCTAATGTCTAAAGGAAATGTGAGATGAATGTTTTGATTATACTCAATAATAGTTTGACTTAAATTATCAACTTGGTAATTAGAAGTTATGTGTTTCTCACCGCTGGCTTATGAATCACCCTTTCTCAACTGCTTAGAGAATACACCTAACTTCTTATAGTGTTTCTATTAATTACTTGGTCACTATATTTCAATACACATATGTGAAAGGCATGTTGTATTTAATACCCAATAAGTATGAACAAAATATTACACTATATTGGTGAATATACATAAAGAAGAAGTGGGTACATACTTCTTAAATTCACTTTGTTTCACTTAAACTTCCATAAATATTATTCCATGATATGAAAAGTGAATAAATTTCTATTTAATAACTGACCTCATTTCATTGAAATACGTTTTAAATTTTCCTTTGGTGTTGCACTTTCCATTGGACTTTTCGCCTATCCTTTCCAATTGTTCTCCATAAGAATTAAAAAGTGTACTTTATTTATGTTCTTATTTACATGGAAAACCTTACTCAAAAAGATAATGAAGTGTTTTTATCCAAAATGTTCATTTTTTATCTTAAACGAAACTGAATTAAATGGGAAAAATGATATGAGAAAGGGGTACATTGAAAGATCATGATCCATCTTTCAATTTACACATGTCCAGTGTAATCATCACCATATTCATATTTTTCTTCACTTTCTCCTCAAAAACTTCTCGGAGATGAGATTACATGTTATATCATCCATGCCCTGATGTAGTGACCATAATTGAAATTATATTTTAATGATAGTATAATGAAATAACCATCATACTCTCTATACTAGATTAACTTGAAAGCAACTTTACACCCTCGCTTTCTAAGGTAGATTAACACATATAGGGACACCAGTACATGGAATTTATAATATTGTAGCAGTTTTCACAAAAGCTTATGCTACATAAGAAAATTAGTGGTAGTTTGAACATTTATTTTTTCCAATATTTATATCAGTTTATCTTGTGGTATTATTTTCTATTTCTTACAAAAATTAAATTCTAACTGATTATTACGTTTATATTGATTACTGATTTAGACTTTTTTTTATTCTTGTAATACTTAAATGTCTCCCATTATTTTATTGAATTCTAGGAACCCACTATACTATAATCAGAATACTTTTTCACTTGATTATTATAGTGGCAAGGATCCTTGAACCTACCCTCATAGTCTAAAACCTATGGATATTCCACTACTCAGAGAGTTCAAGGTAGTTTTTTGAATAGAAAACCTCATTAACTCACGACTCCTTGATCTATTGAGTGAAGTCTCAGCTTCTCAGAATCATAACCTTGATTTCCTCAACACTTACCTCTAAAGTGATAGAAATTTATTTATGGAGAATCCTTTCTACCATTTTAGTTAATTCAACCCATCGTTCTCATAAGAACTCCCCAGTAGTAATAGGAACCCTCATCTATGGCTAACCGAGCACCCCAAACACCTAGTTATTCTCAAATTCAAATGATGGAAGGCGTTTATGACTTAATATTTCTTTCAAGGTTTTTCTGTTTTTGTCTCAATAGATGTAATCTATTTTTATTAATCTTTTGAATCAATGTTGTCACGCTCACAACTGAACATTAATAGAAAAAACATTCACCACTTATTTATGAATTTTATTATTTATTATTTTATGTATATTCCCTCTGTTATAAAATGCATGAAATAATAAATAAATTCATAAAGAAAATATACTACCTGATTGGTCTGGATCATCTAATACTGGTTTATCCATTTAAACTAAATAGACTAATCATGGCCTAAGGGAAACGTTCCTGAGTCGTTTCCTTGCTAACAATAATTCTTGTCCTTATCTAGTATGTCCACTGCTCATTTGGAGTACCCCCTTAACTTGGCATTGTATACGTCTTACATCGTCCACTTCATGGAGTACCTCCTCGAGTTGGTGGGGTCCATGCCATACATTGTCTTCATCCAATGCATAAAAAAACTTTTGTGCAAGCGAGGGGGACCAGTGGGTGAAAGTACATACAAATCATCATGGACGCGCAGGCCCTTATGCATATTGATCAAAAAATAAAATACAATGTGTATACCATCTTAATTAATTAATTACAATCATCACACATAGTTTAAAAATAATTAATTAAATAAATATAGCCATACAAAGGTTGGTTCATTTCTCAAGATCAGTCAGTATAATTATAAGCGCAATGAAATTAAATGAAATAAATTGAGTACGAGGGTATTTAAATTAAATAAAAATAGTTTAATTATATTAAATCCCCTATTAATTTAATTTTAATACCAAAAATTAAATTAATTAATTAATTAATTTAATACCAAAATTAAATTAAATTTCCTGATTATAAAAATTATTATTTTAAACCAAAATTAATATATTAATAAATTTAATTTAATTCTGGAATTAAATTAATTAATTAAATTAATTTAAATTAATTCAGACACTCAAACCTCATGCAGGGACTATGTAGGTTGGGTTGAACCCATGTAGGCCCATCCTAGGCCATGAAGGGCTATTTTGGGCCAGGACGGTCTTCCCAGACTCGCACTAGGTTGGGAGAACCCACCCGAGCCCATTTCTGGGAAAAAATACTTATGGGAGGCCCAGATTATGGGACGGTAAGGGGTTTCCCCTTATCTTCATGCAGTTCGGATGTCTGTGGAAGAATTTCATGGAGAGGAGGTAGTGGCTAACTGGGTTCAAGGGAGCCCTACAACTAGAGTGACATGAAGAGGAACAGCCACTAGATCTGGGAGGGGTTTCACTTGTGGGCGGTGTGGGAGGTTCTCCAGTGATAGGAGGAGTCTGGATGCACCGATGGCCAGCTAGTGTGGTGATGTTGTAGTTCGGCTCAAAGTAGATGGGGTCCTGTTAGGGTATTGTTTCCAAATATAGGTGGTAGGAGGATTAAGTCGCAGGGTCTCCAAAAGAGGGTGGCGGTGGGTAGTCTAGGAGGTGTGGTGGTGTGGTCGCCTGGGATCAGGAGAGGGGGTCTTGGTATCCTTGCATCTGGAGGGAGGAGATGCTTTGGGAAAATGTGTGGCATGGAGGTAGGCCATAGCGAGGTAAAACTCTAGCCTAAGTCTGGCCAGAGAAGAAGGATAGTGCTGATAAGGACCCCTGCTCACTCATCCAGATCTGGAAGGTCGGGCTGGTCCATCATCCACTCACAAGTATGGAGGGAGGAGAATGGTCGGGAGGTGGTCACAGAGTGATCCAGTTGCTGAAAGAGAACCCTCTGGTGAGGGTGGTGCCACCACGGAGAGAGATCCAGTTGTCAGTTCTACTACGAGGTGGCCAAAGAGGTTCCAACAAGAGAGGACGATAGGGGAGGGGGCTACCCTCCCGTTTTTCTCTTTCTTTTGACTTTTTGTAATTAATTATTTTATGTTTTTCCAGTGTGGAGAATTTTACACCACTTGGACCCCATTTTTTGACCTATGAAACCAACCACAGACCACCCTTTTATTATAATAATAATTTAATTATAATTAAATAATTATTACTTTTCTTCTAATTATATTATTGTATTTTTTTATTCCAAAAATCGATGAAATTTATGGTTGGCCAGATTTTACTTTTTCAACCATCGTTGGTCAGAACACATGAGTTGAATAGAAAACATAAATGATTGTTTTAAATTTTAATAACTAGAAAAACAAGTTGTAAATTATCCAAAAAAAATCATATTCCCATAACTTGGCCATCCAACCTCGGATCAACTTGCGGTCAGAACCATTGGGACTAAAATTAAATCCACTACTTAAGTTTATAGAAAATTAATTTTTCTAGGATCAGAAAATTTACACGCTCTCTCTGATACCAATTGAAGGTACTGGGATCACAGTGGAAGCCATTGAGCCATGGATATTAAAAAAATTCATTGTCAAAGTGACGGAACTTGTCATATATGACGATCTGAACCCCGGTATGGTCCCAATGATCTTGTGTAAATTAAATGATCACATAATCGTATATACAAAACATTAATTTTTTAATCAGAATACATTCTAAAAATAT
Source organism: Viscum album (assembly GCA_963277665.1). Lineage (NCBI taxonomy): Eukaryota > Viridiplantae > Streptophyta > Magnoliopsida > Santalales > Viscaceae > Viscum > Viscum album. The sequence continues at coordinate 37,955,892 of OY728129.1, read as the reverse complement.
TCTTGTTTTGAGTGATTGTTGTACAAAGTATCTGAAGTCGAACCCCTCTAGATTTTCCACACATACTTCAAAAAAACCACCAGAGAATCGATCATCAAATTCTGAGTGCTAACATAGAGATATGATGACACCTTTTATGTCCCAATGAATAGCACATCGACATGCATTCGATGCATGAGGGGGAACCTGATTCGATCACCTGGATCAAGATATTCTCTCTCTAGGAAACAAGATAGGATATAGAGGCTCTTGAATTCACACAATGAATTTTCATTGTGAAAGAGCCTCACACCCTCTATTTAAAGTGTTTGGTCAAATACCCAGTATAGTTCCTCATCCCTTGTTTATTTAACTTACACTAAATAAATAATTATTATGAACTAAACTATTTCAATATTATTTATTATTTTATCACATACCTATAATATATGTTAAATAGAATACGTGATTAAACCGAGTCATTTAACTCAACTCATAATTCCCACTAATATTAAACGAACCTGAATATTAAAATAATGTTCATTCGAAAAAACCATGAGAATGAAATCAATATTATCTAACTATACATCTTTTCAAAAAAATCTTCTAATAGTAAACTTAGTAAAAATATTTTTTAGACTTTTAATCTCATACTTAGTTTGACAATATCAATATTATCTTGAGAAAAAGTCACACTTTTATATTTTATTTCTTATTTTTCAGAATATCTAATTTTGTGCCTTAAGAAAATTTATCTTTTCCTTTTAGAATAGAACTATGTTTTTCAAATTTTTATTTGGATTTTTTTAAATTCGAAATAAGTATTCCATTCTCCTTTCACATTCAGAAATATAGGATCTCAGTTCTTCAATATTTTTTTGGAGTTCTTTACTCATCATCTGAACTAGATGAATTTTTATCATAAATATCAATTTTAGATGTATAATTTCACTTTGATTCTAATGATATATTTTTAAGATCTTCAATAGATAATTTTACCATAAATCATTTTTCTAACTTTGGAAAAATTTCATAGAATCTAGTGATTTTTTAGTTGTTATAACTTTATTCATATGACATTTTTAAAGTATAATCATGTTCACTTGTTCTCCAAGTGTCCATTGCATTAATACTTTTATTATTTTTCTTCTTATGATGATCTTTAGGGTATTTTCTTTCTTTATTATTCAATTCAATAAAATCAAGTCGAATATGAAATTTCTTTCTACATTTGTACCAAATTGTTTCTAAAGTATCATTTTTCTCTTTTCATTCCTAAGAATAATTTCTTTTGAAATTTTTTTGTTTAAACATCCTTCCTGCTAGCTTAGAAATCTCACCATCATTTGGTTCATATTCATTCTCTTCAAAAAACTTTTCTTGAAACTTTCTTGGATGATCTTGTTTTACAATTTCCGGTATTTGAAATTATAATAGTTTTAAAATTAATACCGTTTTTCTTTCTCTATATTCATATCTTTTAAGATAGATTTCATACTGTATAAAATTTCTAATGAGATCAATTGGGGTGAGTTTTGTGATATGATCAATATCATCAATAGTAGTTCTTTTTTACTCCAATTATTTTGATAAAATATATATAATCTTCTCAAAAAGTTCATCATCATATAACTCTTTTTAATCAAGGGATTACAAGGCATTAACTATTTTCATGAATCTTTGATGAATTTGAACAACCGGTTCACCAGGTAGAAAATCAAAGTTCAGATAGTCTGATCTTAATATATCTCTCTTAGTTTTAGAACTTTTTAAATTCTAAAATGTGTAACTTCAATATTTTTACATATACCACAATTAGTTTGATAAGAATAAATTTGGTTGTGTATGCTTCTTTGAATAGAACATAAAAACCCCATTTTTTACTCTAAAATTTAATTGAAAATCAATTTTCACTTCTCTCATAAATGAAGAAACTTCTTTCTTATGAACTTTATAATCTCTGGTAAGCATAAGAAAATTTTCATCCCATGTGTTGATAACATAAGTTTTCATTATATCTCTCCAATATTCATAGTCATTTACATATAAAATTGGTGGTATATTTGGATTCAGATTATCTATAGATCCAATATGTATACCTATCATAATTAAAAAATTATCTACATGCTTTTTAGGTGCAATGAAACTAAAATATAAAAATCTAAAAAATTAACTAAAAAACATTGGGGAAAATATCAGGATCAATTTCATATGTATAAACCCACTATGATACCAAATGTAGGATCAAAATGGTATGGAAATAATACTACAAGAGAAGGGTAAATTATAGTTTGAAATCAACAAAAAAAATTCCTCAAAAGAAAAATTATTAGTATTACATAGATATGATATACCCAAAATAAAATCAATGTTAAATCAGAGTAACTATATTTTAGAATCATTATTTGAAATTTCTGACCAAATTAACATGCATAACAGAATTATAAAAAATTATTAGTATTTTATCAATTATAGATAAAGTAGTTAACATAATGGAAATGGAAATAAACTTTATTATAGAAATTAAAATATGAAATATAGTTTAAGATTAAAAAACTAAAAATTTCATATTTTTTAGAAAGCAAGTACTCCTTTTAGAGCATATTATTAAACCTCACTTATAGAACAAATTGAAAGGTAGATATGTAGACCTGATATACGGTATCCTTGATTCTAAACCTATCAAAAGGTTTCTACTACTTAAATTATATAGCTAAACTATGTCTTCCTCACACTGTAATCCTTTGATCAACATGATATTAATTTCCCCACTACAATCGGTAGCTTGGTTTTCCCCAATAATATGACTGGTAGCTCAGTGCTTCCACTACTACAACTGATAGCTCAATTTTCCCCAACTACAAAAAATAGTATCTCATCATGCCCTCAACTTAACCAATAGCTCAGTTAGCCTGCTACTTAATTTTTAGCTCAATAAAACAAATAAAACTAAAATAATAATATTTTTACAAGGAAAACCTCATACAATAGTATCTCTAAAAAGAAACACTTGGAAAGAAAAATATTACATTGAACAGAATCACTCAAGCAACAAGATATTTCAAAGATTCAAAAATATTAGGATCTTCCAAGATGTTCAATGTAATTTTTTACTATTGTTCTTATAATCCATGAGGTACATCTCTACTTATAATCAATTATTTAATGATGAGATTCTAGAAATATCAGGGTTAATTGCAATGGTATCAGTAGTAGTTTTCTGTTCATCTTTCAATGGAATTGGTTTCTTTCCATATATAATGATAAATTTTTTAGCACTTCTACAGAGATTCTATTGAAAACATTAAACTTTTAATATTATAAAATTCATTAGGTTATTTTATTTTCATAAATTAGTCGATTAGTATTTCAAAAAACCTCAAGATATCAGTATTTTTTCTAAACTATTTTTTATTTTTAAATCATCAAAGATAAAACAATAAACATTTTTTGATCAAAAACATAATAAATTATTTTATAGTTTTCAAAATAAGTGAAGTGAAGTGAGTTAAAGACTCAAAAGATATTTTGGGTTATGCAGCAAGGTTATGGTCACCTTAGTACATATGGAAAGAGGGAACATAGGTATTTTCATGAGACAATGGTATGGTTGGTTGTTGTTGGTTTTATTTGTTGTCACCCAGTAGCAATGGAATGTGAATGGTAATGATAAACCTGATAATGAGTGTGGGAATGAATTTAATGAATGATGGGTTTTTATTGAAATATTATAAAATTTTAATGAAGTGGAAATGGATTAAATTAATGTGGGTATTGGATAGAAGTGATTTGTCATTAAATATTGAATTAGATGGCTTAATATATGAAAATTGGTTTGTGAATAGTAAATCTAGAAATGGAATAATGCTATGATTAATTGGTAATTTGTGAGTTTTTATAGTGTTTTTTCATATGAGAAGGGGGGTTGGTTATGGTGTCATAGTCGAAAATGGTGGTGGTGTGAAGTGGTGGTAGTGTGGTGATGATCATGGTTTGTGATGGTGTTGTAGGTATTAACCCTTTAGACTGGGCTTGTGTGTGGCATGTATATGTATGATGTATTTCTTTTTTATTTCTATATACACCCCACATGAGTCAGATACCCTTATCGATGCTCAATATGCTTTAGGTTCTAGGTGTTTTCCACTAACATCCAGGTTAGAAAGGGAATGGATGACTGAATACTCCATATTCTATACTTTCCTTTTCAGTCGTAGCATGGGTTGTGATGACTCGAGGTATGTACAATCGTACGACCATATTATGATTCATGGAAGACCCTACGAGGTATTAGTGTGATAATAATTACACAATTTACTGCAGGCCCTATGAAATATAGATAAGGTACATGGTATACTGGCAGACACTGTAGGGTATTGATGAGATGATACTACATTGTGTGGGTCATTCATGGTAATGGGGAATGAGGATGATGTCGTCTATGTTCATAATACCCTATTATACAAAGTATGTTGTCATAATCCCCTCCCACTAAGGATACCCCTCTTGGGCCGACAATGAAGGAAGAGAGAATGGCCCCAAATTCTTGCCTCTCGTAGGCCTCGGGTTGGTGAAAACCATCAAGGGTATAAAAATATCACATATGGAAGGAATTGACCTTTATAATAATAGAATATTAGTAGATAAGATAATCAACCACCAAGAAAATCCAGCACATAATATAAAAGTAAACCCAAATCATCCCACAATTCACGAACAATGTCAAAAAATACAACTAAAGTCTCCAAATAAATACCAAAAGGTAGTCTTTTAGGAGTGACTCAACAGTGGCTCTAAAACCCGAGCTAATAATGTCCATATCAGTCCCTGAATTCCTCCTGGAAGCCCAAAAATAGTTATATACATAGGGTTAGCATAACATTTATACTCAGTAGGTTCATACTCAAGGTCTCAAGTGCTCATGTGAATAAGTGCATACTAATGTGTTAGTGAACAAACAACAGAATCAATATGCACCAAAAAAGTTAAACTAACCAATCTCAGCCTCACCATGGCGTGATCTCCAAATCAAATATCAAATATAGTAACATAGTATCAAAATAACACAAATCATATGAATTTGACAACCACTTCCCCACTAATTTTCTACTCTCACACCACAACGTAAAACTTTATATGCTTTAATCCCTTCCATGCATAAAAAATAACATATTCAGTCATCTTTAATGTGGATTGAGATGCATCTCTACCTACCCCTCACTCAAGGTCTAGCATTTTGTGATAGCATCAATCACCATCACATCACATCACAACCACATCAAATATCTAACATATTAGGGTATCATGAACATAGAGGACATAAACCCCGTGTCTTCCTCCTACCATGAAAAGCCCCAATCACACATCACATCCTCATCACAATTAGGTAATCTCCAACACCAACCTGTATCATCATTTGGTAATCTACAACACTAACCCATGTCATAATTGTTGTTAAAGGAATAGAGGAGAAGAGAGGGTAATCAGTCATCCATACCACCAACAACCTAGATATTGGGGAAAACACCTAAAACCCAAAACATTTGGGTGTTGGTAAGGTTATACAAATTAGGTGGGGCACATAGAGAAATAACATAAGATACATGATATATAGATAGAACACAATACTCAACCTATGGGTTAACATCAACTACACCAGTGTACTATAAAACACCACCAATTCACCACACAACATTCATCACAACTATCACCACCACTATATGAATCACACCACACAACCACCATACATAACCACACAATTTTCTCCTTCAATTACAAGTTATACCATTTCCAATTTTCTACTAAATCTCATTTACTAAGCCATCCATTTACATTAACACAACCCATTTATTTATCATTCAATTAATTTAAGTCAATTAACTCACATCAATCCATCTCGTTCACATATTCATTTACTAACCCATGATATTTCATTTCCATCATTATAATTTATTCCATGGATAACCAGGAAACTAGCATGACTACACCATAAAAATAGCTCACCCATCTCAAAACAACCATCACCACAACACCAAATCATCGAGGACATCTCCCCATAATAACCAAACGTATAAACCTCTACACATCATAGGCATCGTACAACACAACCACTATACATAACTACCACTGCACATCAAAACCATTGCACATCACAACCACTTCACATCACCACCACCACACATCACCACAATCATACAACCACCCACATCAAGTCTCATACCAACCAACAATCACATCACTTCCCCAAAAATTCCACACCCATGATGGTCACTACTATCACCACATGATAGTCCACCTCAAACAAGGAAACACAACAAGAATAACCACACAAACCACCACAACCCGTATTCTACTATTTAGGTTCACGGTCTTAAATTAATTTACTTCATTCTTTAGTATGGGTATTCTCACACAAATTCCATATTTCCATGGGTAAACAAATTTATTATCCGAATATAATTGATTAGTAATTTTATTCAGGGTGATATCAACCAATCACTCTCACAACCATATCAACTACAACACAAGCAAGGCTCCCAACAGCTATGATTTTCCTCAATTGCGAAAAGCATGTATAATTTCATTATAAATAACATCAAAAGAAGTAAAATATGTGATTTATTCCCAATCCCATCAATTTTAGTTAATTTAATTCATTATCATCATTAATAAAACCCTTAATATCTAATAAATGGAAGGAAAAGGCATGTAATCCTCACACGTGCACATAAATTGGTAGAGAACAAGGATCTCTTTCCTTAAAGGAGCTTTCCAAGTTTCCAAACATAATAAGGTGAATAAAAAATAATCAGAAGATCACAAATACATAAGAAAACCTCAAATAATCTTGAACCATATAAAGGGATCATCAAAAATCCAACCCAAACACTCCTAAACTAGAATAACTCCACTATTGAAAATTCCCAAAGAGAAATTGAAAAAATTGAGGGAGAAAAGGGGGTTTACTCAACATGAATTTCCAAAGATCAAACTTTAAAATACAAGGATAAAAAAGGAGTAAAGAGGATGAAAGATAATCCAAAAATACCTAGGTTTCACCTGAGGTTCAAGGTAAATGAGATAAAAAATAATAATTCGAACTAGCCTGGGAATTTATAGACAATCTATACCTCGCCTCATTTATGATATGAAATACATATTCACATCTTGAGTTTTTTTGATATTATCTAATTCAATTCGTTGATCCAGTTCAAGTCATGAACTCTTCAAACTCAAAAATCGACAAATATCCACCGATTTTCATGGCACCATAGCCTCAAATTAATTGACGATGTGAATTACTATTTTTCATCATGAGTTGATTAAGAACAAAACCCTCATCCAAATATAAATATGTGAATCATCAGCTTCCAAGTAACGAACAACCTCTTACGTCATGAAATATTTTTCATGTTGTGAACTCTTTTACACATCTTGAACCACCTCTTATAGTATAATTGCAGCTCTAAACTCCATTATACCCTCCACAAGCCTCCTCTAAACATCTCTAACTCCCAAACAAACAAAATAAAGTGCTGAGAAGGCATGGACCATTACATTAGATATCAATCAAATGATTCTCATCCACAATAATCAAAACCAAACCAAAGGAAAAGGGTTTGAAAAACCATCCTATGAGATACCTCACAGGGATCTCATTACACTTTAAATGTTATCTCCATCCAAACAAACCAAGCTAGGTCAAAACATCTATAAGACACCCAACACAACCATATCATCATCCTCCACTGGGCACAACACCACACCAAAACACTCCAACCACAAGACATGTATCTTCCATGTAACCACTCATAAAACCATTTAAACATCTACACAACTCATGAAAATGACCTCCTCAACCATCACACAACACTAAAAATCCACCCTCTGCATCAATATATCGTCTACTTTGGGAGGCATTGATTCACCCGCACAATTTTAAAATGTGTTTTAAATATAACGCATCTTGATAAAAAAGGGTTTTTCTACACATTATATACTTGAATACATATCATACACTAGAAATAAGAGAAAAATGAACATCTCATAAATTAGTCAGATTCAAACATCACATCATCAAGGAAAAAACAAGAAAACAACTGAAAACAACTCTGAGTATTGGGAATGTATCTGTATCTCATGCTCCTAAGTAATATCCTATGGGCCACTATGTATCCATCACACACATAAAAAGGGGATGGTTTTCCACACAAAAATTTCCCTTGATGATCCTAGATCTCTACTGGTAACTCCAAAAATGTCACGTTATCCTTGATATTCAACCCTCCTTAGTCGATGATGTGGGAGTCATCGTGAAGATACTGATGAAGCTAGGACACATGGAAGACGGCATGAATCCTATCTAGCTATGGTGGGAGTTTCAAATGATACACCACCTCACCAACACACCCCAATACCTTAAAAGGTCCAGCAAACCAGGCAGAAAGATTACTCCCTCTATCAAACCTATGTTTCCCCTATCGAGGGGAAACTCTCAATAACATATGGTGTCTAACATCAAACCCCATGGGCCTTCTCCTATGATCATCATAGGCCTTATGAAGTTCCTTCACTTCCCACATCCACTCTTGGGCTATATGGATTTTCTTTATCATGCTCTATACCACATCATGACCAAGAACTATCAACTCCCCAACCTTAATTCAACATAATGGAGAACGAAATATTCGATCATACAACACATAAAATGGAGGCATTACAATGGAATAGTGGTAACTATAGTTGTAAGAAAACTCAACCAAATATAGGATATTTTCCAAGGATCAACCAAATTCTAGGATGAAATCCCGCAACATATCCTCCAACATTTGGATGATCCACTCCATCTACCCATCTGTCTGAGGGTGGAAATCTGTGGGAATAGCTAAGAGAAAAAGGCATGCTTCAACCTCATATAAACCCACATTGTAAAATGGGGATAATGACCATAGATGATGGTCCTCAGTACCCCATTAATCCTAAACACATCATCCACATACTGCCTCACCAAAACATCCATGACACCTCATTCATGGATCTCCATAAAAATGATCCAACTTAGTCAGTTGGTCCATAATCACCCAAACTAAATTACATCCTCCCTAATCTTGATGTAACCCAGTGACAAAATCCATTCATATTTTCCCACACTTCAACTCAGGGACATTCAATAGATGCAATAAACCTCTAGTAACATAGTGTTTGACTTTCACCTACTAAAAAGACAAACACTTTACCACAAACTATATCACCAACCATTTTATTCCAAGCCACCAAAGATATCTCCTCAAGCCATGCTACATCTTAGTCACACTGTATGCACCAATAAGGGTGATTAATGAGACTCATGTAGAACTATCTCGTGCATTTACAATGGAAAAAACATCCTCACCTAGAAAAAACACCTGATTCTAACCATATTCTGACCATCCCAATGCACCATCAACATGGCCAACATGGTCACGCATCACCTATACCTCTGACTCTCCCATCTGAGACTCCTCCAACTACTACATCAGGGACGACTCCATAGTCACCTCATAAAGAAAACCTCATCCACTTCTTTTCTCCACATCAAGATAAATCATTTCAAGATCCTTTATTCCATTCCAAAAATCTACAGTCTCTCAAACCACATCACCACAAGACTTTTGACTCAACTCATCAGCAACAACATTCCCTTTTCCCATGGTGTAAGAGATCTCAAAATTGTAATCCTAAAGGAAATCCATCTACCTCCATCATCGTAGATTTAAATTCTACTAGTGGAAATCATATTTCAGGATCTTATGGTTCATGTAAACCACAAAATTCTCACCGATGAGGCAATGTCACCACAACTTCAGTGAAAACACAACTACCTTGAACTTTAGATCATGGGTGGTATTGTTACGCTCATGAGGATGTAACTACCTAAACTCATAAGATATCACCAATCAAGAAGTATCTCAAGTCCAAATGAGATTAATCATATAAAACTTTAAACATCACACCCTCCTCAGGTAACTGACCCATTGGAGCACTATTTAATATCTTCTTTAAGTAACCGTACATTTTCCGACACTGATCAGTCCAAAAACGTTCTTGTCCTTCATGGTCACTGCTATTAGATGGGTCAAAATCTAAGATATATTAGACACAATCCTATGATAGTAGCCTGAAATATCATGGAAATTATTAACCACTTTTATGTTCTTGGATACTTCCCAAGAAACTGTTGCCTCAATATTTGATGGGTACATGATCTTATTGGGTACTACTCAATAAAAACTACCACAATATTTGATAGGTCCATGATCAAACCCTTTTGAGATTCCACATTTCCAAGTAAATGTACCTATCACATCCAACACTTACACTTGGAAATATGTCCATAAAGATAGTGGTGTTGAAGGGGTTGCAAGAAAGCTCTTAGATGATCCTCAACATCCTCCTCTGACTTTGAATAGATCAATATATCATAGATGAATATGATTATGAACTGGTCTAGGAACTTACATAATATGGAGTTCATGAGCCTCATGAACACATCTGTAAACTTCATGACACTGAATATCATGACCACAAACTAGAAGTATCCATACCTGCACCTAAAGGTAGTATCTGGGATATCCTCATCTTTCACCCTCATCGAGTGATATCTAGATCACAAGTTGATCTTTGATAACCAACTAGATCCCTTTATTTGGTAAAATGGATCATCAATCCTTTTAAGAGGATAAAATTTCTTGAAAGTAACATGATTCAAACTCTGGTAGTCTATGCACAACCTCATACTATCATCCGCCTTTGTAGAGAACAACACCAAAGAACCCCAATAAGACACACTAGTTCATATGAAAATATTCTATATCATATCATCAATATATAACCTCAAATCACACAAATCCATAGGCATCATTCGATTTGGAGCCATCAAAATCAGATACATGCTCGGTTGCAATTCTATCCCAAACTTGGCATCATGTTGAGGAGGTAGTGTCATAACCTCATCATAGAAAACATCTAAGAACACTCCCATAATGATGGGAATGTCCTTTTCCTATTCTTATACTGAAAACACTATCAACTAAGAAAAAATAGGCTCTACTAGCCTACCATCCATCTAATAACTCCACTCACTAACTAACGTTACTTATTGACCCTCCACATCAAAAAATGAAACTCTCCTATGGAAACAATTGAGGAATGAACGCGCATAATATAGTTAATCCATGACAAATATAATATCATATGGTTTCATATACAGAAAAAAGAAATCTCTCACTAACTGGAGTTATCCCATAACCAACCTACATCCTCAGAACACATCAAAAAAAGAAATCTAACCTCCAACCGGTGTAGATAAAACTGGGGGCACTAGAATCATTTCAACATATAGTCTCAATGTATGAAAAAATAAGGGGTAACAAAGGAGTTTGAGAATCCTAAATCAAATGGGGAAAAGGTAAGAGTAGATGATAAATTGATCGTAACTCAGACAATATATGTCCATGCTGGTGTTGGCACCTCAATCACATGCATCTAACCATGCCCAAATCCTATCTCTATCTACTATTAGCCTCTATGACAGTGGTTTGGTATTAGGTACCTCATGATGAGGACCATCATGAGGTATCCCTCTTCCAAATCCATTTACCCCTATCTACTTAACAAGTGTTGGGGGGCCCTAGTGCTGAAATGGCCTTAGAGGAAACTACTACTGATTCCAGAAAGGGGTCTAAATGCCAATATGAATCTAGCCTTCCTAAGCATTCAGACCCTGATCGTGGAGGTGGTCATGTCCCCTGTATACATAGCATTAAAATATAAATCCCCTCACAGGTTCTTGAAAACCAACAGTCCCTAAATGATGTGAAGAGATCTTCTACAGTTGGTTCTCCACTAGTCAGAACCCTAAATGCATAAATATTAGTGACCCACTACCTAAATACCTACTCTTAGGGATTTCCTATTGGCCACTCATTTGAGGATCGCATCCCAGAGAAATCATCCACTTGATAACCCTTCCTTCTTCTACAACTCCAATTACGTAGAAATCATAAAAGGGGTGGATACATACCAAAATGTTGGGAATAGCACCTCCTCGAAACACTATTCTCTGGACTCCTAATCTAGGATAAAATCAGAATCAAATTTGAGGAGGTCCTTGAATCTAATCTCAAGCTTCTTCACACTCAGTCTCTCCTAATGAAGGGAGAGAAGCTCCTGCATATTTTCCACCTTCATCGCCAATAAAAATAAATCCAAATGGAACTCCTTCTAAAATTCTAGCCACAACACATCTGCCTCTTTACGGTCACCAAGATACAGATCCCACCACTGAAACATATCTTCTTACATCTAACTAACTTTCAAAGGCACCCAAAACTTAGAACTAGCTTAAATCAGACTAAATTTGATCTCAATCTCCTTCAACCAGCACTCTATCTCAAGATAAAATACTATCCCCTAATACTTTCCCAAATTATATCACTAAAAGGATTTAAAGGCCCTTTAACATGAATCATTATCTTCTATCGGGTTAATCCTTCAGGGATCAATAGGATCATCCAAATGAACCCATACTACCTTAGCTACTCATGGATGATGACCAAGATCTATTCCTAAAAATCCATGGGAAACACTAACCCCTATAATTTTATCAATGTTTATTTAATTAATTCATTTTAATTTCCCAAAACCACTCAATTCAAATATGAATACAATTAAGCATGATTCATATATCTCTCTTATAAATCTTCCCCATAAATAGGACTGCCTAACTTGGTCACTAAATAAGATCAGTGTCCTTACATAGGATCATGGTGGTCCAAATATCATGTTTTTTAATCGGACTCCCTGGTCTATGTCATGCACCAAGATCAACTTTCATAGTTTCCCTACCAACTCACACAATAATCACAATTCCTAACTCCAAGATTCATCATATATCTCAACCAAAACCTTTGATACTACTCTTTCATGACCCCATCCTTCCAAAGGTACCCCTCATGGGCTAGAAATGAAGGAAGAGAGATAATAACCCCTGAGTCCTACCTCCAGTAAGACCTAGGTTGGAGATAATAACTGAGGATATAAAAAACTCACATATGGAAGGCATTAAATATTATAATAATATAGGACTGGAAGATAAGATAATCAACTACCAAGAAAATTCAACACATAATATAAAATTAAACTCATAGAATCTCATGATGAATGAACAATGTCAACAAATACAATAAAAGATTCCAAGTAAATACCAAAAGGAAATCTTATGGAAGGGACTCGATAGAAGCTCCAAAACCCAAGATATTAATATATATATATGTCCTAAAAGACCTCCTAGAATCTCGAAAATAGTTTATATAGATAAGTTTAGAATAATATGTATACTTAGTAGGATCATACTAGAAGTCTTAAATGTGCATGTGAAAAGCGCATACTAATGCGCCAATGAAAAAACAGTAGAACCAACATGCACATAAACAGGACAAATAACCAATATTAGGATCACCATGGCATGATCACCAAATCACAAATCCAATATAGTAACATAGTATCAAAATAACACAAATCAAAGGCTCCCCAAAACCACTTCCTCTCTTATTGTTCTCTCTCTCACCCCAACATCAAAGGGCATGTTCTCCCATCCCTTCCATATATATCACATCACATATTCATTTATCTCTAATGTGGGTCAGGGTGAAACCCTACCTACCCCACCCTCATAAGGCTAGAATCATGTGCTAACATCAATCATCATCACATTACATCCTCACTGCATTGCATCACAACCACATCACATGACTAGGAAAGTATCATATCATGAACATGAAGAACATTAAACTTGTGTCCTCATCCTACCACATGTGACCCCCCCACAACCACATATAAAATTATCATCACCACTGGGTAATATCTAACACCAAACCATATCATCACTTGGTAATATCTAACACAAACCCATATCATCATTGGGTAATCTTCAACACCAACTCATATCATCACTGTATTCAAAGGAAGAGTATGGAAGAGGGGGTATCCAATCATCAGTATCACCATTAACCTGGATGTTGGATAAAACACCCAGAACCTAAAACAATTGGACATTGTTAATCTTATCTAAGTTGGGTGGGAAATCTATAAAAAATAAATAAATAACATTATATATAGATATGAAACAATACCTAACCTATGGGTTAACAAAAAATGCACTAGTGTACTCTACAACACCACCATTTCACCACACGAAATCCATCACAAATGTTACCACAACTATATGCATCTCACCAAAAAACCACCACACATAACCACATGATTTCCACCTTCAATTACATGTTCCACCATTTCTAATTTTCTACTAAATCCCATTTACTAAGTCATTCATTCATATTAACACTTCCCATTCACATATTCATTTATCAACCCATGATATTTCATTTTCAAAATTATGATTTATTCTATGTATAACTGGGAAACTAACACAACCACATGATCACGTTGTCATGATACATCAAATTGATTATGATTTAAAGACGATTTTATATTATAGGGAAGAATATAGGTGATATCTAGAGTAGTTTTTGTGGTTTATCATATGTATTTTTAATAAAAAGGATTAAAAGAGAGGGTGGTTTTGAAAATAGTTTTAAAAATAAAATGACTTAATTTAAAGAGTTTAACAGTTGAAAAAAGAAGGTTGTATTTTTAGATTTATGAGATAAGGAGTTAATTTCATGTTTACTACATATCTTGTATAGTTCATTATTCTTAATATTTCATATGGTATAATGGAATCCTTTGGTTTAGGGTTGTCAAGATCTTGATTCCTCTTTTTCATCTTAAAAAGATGTAAAAATAACCAACCCTTAACACAGTAATCATGTTTTTGAGGATTGGATCTAAATAATAGAAAAAGTTCTAATAAATCATACAAAAATAGTATGTATGTGTGAGAGAAATAGGATTCTTATCTTTTCCAATCAGAACAACCCAATATTCCCACATAAATATTCACTCAATCAATATTGAAATGAAAAATGTTTCACTTAATTAAACCAAAGTAATGAATTTAGAGGGGAATCATGTTAAGATAAAACAAAAGTTATATAATTCAAATGTAGATAAAACAAAATCAGTAGAATAAAAATTTTCAAAACTCCTTCCCATGTATGTGTAGCTTCTTCAAAATGATCGTCCACCATTCAGCTCTCCATCGAGAGGATGAGGAGGCTCGAATGGAACTTCACCTTCATACTTGATCCCTCTATGAGGATAGGGGCTTTGAGAACTTCTAGGATTAGTATAGGAATACTATGGGACTCCAAACTATCATATCTTTTCTCCCTGGTCTAACTTTCAAATGGGGTGCCCAAGGTGCCAAAATTATTGGCAAAGTGGAGGTGGTTTTGGGCCCCAGGATTTTTTAAAACCACTTTTCCCATGGTTTTAGGTATACAAAACATCTTATATAGATTTTTACAAAACTAAAAACTTGTTTCCCAATATCTTTAATATCTTTAAAGAAAATTTGGAATCATTTGTAGGCTTACAACTCAAGATATAGATGAAATACAGAACCTCAATTTTGACTTTGAGTAAAATATTTTTCTAGGATAGATTGGTTCATTTGGTCCCCTTAAAGGATGAATTGGGATTTGGTGAATTAAGAAGAGTTTTATAAAACTTAATTTTCAGATAATTCCACACAATTTCATTCCAATTGGATTTACTTATTAGCTGAAGTGTCTGTTTGTGTCCATAGGTGTGCTTGAAACTTGCATAGTTTGGCCCATTTCTTTAACTTCATCGTAGGCCCTCTAAATCACCTTCATATACCATGAGAACATCAAAACAAGTGAAATATCCCATTTTAAAATTGATAAAAATTAAAATATTTAATAAAAAAATTCAATTTATTATAATAATTGGAATTTACAATACAAAATCAGTTTAATATAGTGGTGTAAGGGTGAAATAAAATAGTGAATCATGGTGTGATCACACCCCCACACCTAAACATTATCATTCTTGAGAAAAACTCACATTTCCAAAAATTATGGAGGGAGTTATTTCCAACTTCATGAAGATTAAACATTCGATGAAAATTTAATTCTTGATAGCAATGTGATCAAATAAAAAATCACACCAAGGAGTTGTTCTTAGTGATCATGGGAAAAGATGTCTCATAAATTGTATCATAATGAAATTGAAGGATTTCAATGATACCAATTTGATAAAATAATTAAAAATTAAAAAATTTCACTAACTCTCCATTTTTTTTGTAAAAACCATTTCATGTGATTCTTTCCACTTTATATCCAGTAAATATAGGTTATTTTTAAAAAAATCTACTTAAATGGTTATGTCCAAAAAACACACCTAAATCCTTTACAATCAAATTTAAAGACCCACTCACTTAATATTTCTAAAAATTCAAACCTTAATCTATCAACCTAGATATACCCATATGTTTTACATTTCATCACTCCCCTCATTTATTATTATTTTTGTTTTTTATTTCAAAAGATGAATTTGGAACAAATCTCAAAGTCATCACTTAACCCTTGTTTGATCTTCTCACGACACTAATTGTAATAGTTATAACAAGATCAACGGTCAAGGAAGATTTGTTTTTGACCTTCCCAAGTCACAACCCATATTTTTGTGTTTTTTTTTTGTGTGATTTTATTTTTTATTTAATGTTTTTTTTCGGGCGTACAATAGTCGGATAACAAGTACAAACGCATAGGTCAATCTAGTATAGTAATAAAAAAGATTAAACAAGGAATAAACATATGGAAAGATCATTTTGGAAAGCTAAAAAATATTAACCTAACTTATATTTACCATATATTGAGTAATAAAAATTCACACTTCATGGTTGGGTGCAAAGATGTTTGAAGATATTAAGTGATGTAATTTTCTCATAGACTACTCACAAAAATGGTATCATTATTCTCAAAGGTTTCAAAATGATACAACCATTTATATCATCAATAAATAACCAATTTACTAGAAAATTTCAAACCACAATGTTAAATTCATTCAAAAACACACATTCTATCAGTGATTTTTTTAAATGTTAAACCAATATGAAATTAGGAAATTCCTCATGTATTTTGAATAATTTCCATGATTAAGTGGGCATAAAAAATGAATAATCCTACACAAAAGTGAGGAGTGAAATTGGGGTAGGTAACAATACTATTCAACAAGAAAAAATATAAAAAGAAAAAAGATTATGAAAATTCTTAAATAACCCAGGAATGTACCCCTCCCTCCCCCCCTACACTTAGAGTATGAAGTGTCCTCACAATAATAAAAGATAATATCAGATGGAAGGATAAAACCTGGTGGGTGTCATTGGTAGGTTTCTTCTTAAACTTAGAGTTCCTATATTGAGGACTCCAGAATGGCTTCATGAAAGTGATTCAACTACTACCCGTTGATAGTGAAGGTTTTTTTTGTTTCTTCATTTTGAAAATAAAAAAAACTAAATAGATAAACATTAATAATAGTGTATTAAGAAGACTAGCAAGAATGAAGCTTACCTGGATGAAACTTCATCCTTGCATTGAAAAGGAGGACCTTCTACCTAATTTGGAATTAATACTGAAGGATGAGGTAGTCGTGGGAATCCTTGGTTATCTCTTTATATATCTGGGAGTTCTCATATGAGTCTCTTGTCATTTCCTCCATCTCTTGAATCTATAACTTCCTATGAGAAACTACACCAAAAAGATTACAATTGAATTGTTTAATGGACTAGTAGTTCTAGTTCTCTATATCAAAAGGGATGTGATAGCACTTTCCAAAAAAACTATTTAATATGGTGACATTCCAATGGGAGTTTTGAAAATGGTATAGTAATCCCAAAATGAATCATTCAGTCTAAGACTCCAATATTTTCTATTTGGTTGAACCATTTTTTCAAGAATTTTTTTTACCTCTCTATTCGACACCATAGCTTGACCATTGGTTTTAGGGTGAAATGCAGTAGACACTTGATGCCAGACCCCATAATAATACAAAAGTGATTTCATTTTTCATTTGAATAAATGAGAACCTTGGTCACTGATGATGAACTTAGGAAATCCAAACCTACATAAATTTTTGGTTCTCAAAATTTCCATAACTATCTTGGAATCATCAGTTTTTATGGCTTGTTCCTCCATCCATTTTGACACATAATCTATCTCTAGAAGATTGTACAAGTTTCCAAAGGAATTAGAAAATGGTTCCATAAATTTAATTCCCTACACATAAAAAAATGTCCTGAAAGAGAAGGGTTTTTTGCGGCATTTCATTTATTTTTGAGACATTCCCCATTCTTTTACATTAAGAACAATATTTACAGAAATCATAGTAATTCTAAAATAGTGTTTTCCAAAAGAGACTAGTATCAAGGACCTTGTGAGTAGATTGTTGGGGACCAAAGTGGACCCCACAAGCAAGAGTGTTGCAGAACCAAAGGGCAGACTAAAACTCACTATCAATAACACAATTCCTAAGGACTTCTTCACTAAATGTTCTCCAAAGGTAGGGATAATCCCAAATGTACCAATAGGACTCAAGTTTTAGATGGTCATATTGGTTTTTGTTGAAATCAGCAAGAATATAAGATACTACCAAAGATTTTACAATTCATAATACTAACAAATAGAATCTTTCACTCAGTATAATTTCTCATTGGGAAACATGTCATTTATGTGAATATAGGGGATGATTCATTGTCTTTAGATGAGAGGATCCTATTGATATAGTCAGCCACCACATTCTATAATCCTTTTTATCTCTAATTTCTAGATTAAATTCTTGAAGTAGGAGCATCCAATGAATGAGATGTGGTTTGGCTTCTGATTTCTTAAGGAGATATCAGAGTGCTACATGTTTCAAGAACACAATCACTTGGAACCCTAAAAGGTATGACCGAAATTTATCCAAGGAAAATACAATGTAAAGGAATTATTTTTCATTTGTGGTGTAGTTTTCTTGGTTAGGGTCTAGTGTACATGAGTCATAGGATATGACATGTGGATCTCGATCGAACCTTTGTGATAAGACTACCTCAACTACATAGTTAAAGGCGTCACATATAAACTCAAATGGTAAGTCCCACCGAGGTGGTAGGATTTCCAGGGGTGATGTAGGACTCAATTTCAATTTTTTAAAATCTTTATCACATTATTTATCAAAAAAAATACTTTTCTTTTTGGAGTAAGAGTGATAAGGGGAGTGAAATATTACTATTTTCATGAATGAAATAATGATAAAATCCAGCATGACCTAAGAAAGATCACACATCCTTCACATTCTTGGGGAAACGTAGGGAATAAATGACATCCACTTTTGATTTATCTACTTGGATACCATCCCCAGAAATGAAATTCCCAAGTACTATAACTTATCTCACCATGAAATTACATTTCTCATAATTTATATAATATTATTTTCAATACAGCTATGTAGGACAGAACCAATACTATTCAAACACTAATTAAAAGAGGATCCATAAATAGTGAAATAATCCATGAATACTTACATGTAATTCTCCAGGTAATCCGAAAGAATACTAACTATGCATCGTTGAAAAGTACCTGGAGCATTACATGGACAAAATAAAACCCCCCTATAGGAAAATGTGCAAAAGGGGAAAGTAAATGTTGTATTTTCTTAATCCTCAAGGTCGATGTGGATATAAAAGTATCCAAAATTCCCATCAAAGAAATTGTAGTGGAACTTACTTGATAGCCTCTCTATTATTTGTTCAATAGATATATATAAGAAATTATCCTTCATAGTGTGTTGGTTTAGTCAGTGATATTCTATACAGACACACCAACTATTCCTTACATGGGTTGGAACCAATTCATTGTTTTCATTTTTAATTATTGTTAGACCAGTTTTCTTGGGAACTACTTGCACTGGACTGCCTAATTGGATTTCATATATGGGTTAAATGATTTTATCATCAAATAATTTAGTTAACTCCTTTTTAACATCATCTAGGAGGTTTGGGTTCAGTTGACATTGTGTCTACCTCACTGGTTTAGCCTCATCATTTAACAATATATGATGCACGAAAATTAATGGGATAATACCTATAATTTCAGCAAGTGTAAATCCCAATACTTGTTTATACTACCTCAAAAGTTAAAGTAGTAAAAATTCATTCTATGGAGGGAGTGAACTAGAAATTATGATAGGAAACATTTTTTCACTCTCAAGATATTAATATTTCAAGTTCTAAGGCAGTGGTTTAAGTTCCAATTCAGGGGGGTTTTGGAATGATGGAAGTGAATGTGAAACTGATAGGTTATTGATCTCATCTAACTACTTAATGGTAACATCCTCGGATGAGGAATAAGATTTTATAAGATTATTATTATTATCGATGATCATGGGATCCTCAGTGCTCAATAAATAATCAATTAACAAATATGCATGACATTTTTCTAAACTGATACAACATTCAATGAATGAATCATTACCTAGCATGTATATCAATGATGAAAACTTCGAAAGGGGTTAGGGGAAAGAAAATAAGTTTTTTCATGGGAAGGAAGTACATCAATATAAATAACTGAAAGTGAATAATTCTCTTCTATAGGGTGTTTCATGGCATCAAG
The DNA here is from genome assembly GCA_963277665.1 of Viscum album. Taxonomy (NCBI): domain Eukaryota; kingdom Viridiplantae; phylum Streptophyta; class Magnoliopsida; order Santalales; family Viscaceae; genus Viscum; species Viscum album. The sequence continues at coordinate 37,935,298 of OY728129.1, read as the reverse complement.
GATATTGAAGTGGACAATGTCACCACCAAACTCCATAGATAATATACCATTGTGAACATTAGTTATGATTTTGTAAATTTTCAAGAAAGTTCACCCCAATATAATTGGTGTATTTCCATTAATCCTATCATCTTCCATTTTAAGCATATAGAAATAATCAGGAAAAATTAAAATTTCCACCCTCACAAGAACATCTTCTAACACGCCAGCAGGGTGTGTTGTACTCTGGTTTTCTAGTTGAACAAAAATTCCAGTGGGATTTAGTTCCCCAACCTAAAATTAAGAGAAAATGGGGTGAGGTGCCACATTTATATAGACACCCAAATCAAGTATAACATTGGAAAATAAATACTCCTCAATGGTTCATAGAATTGAGAATGTTCTAGGATTGTTGCATTTGGTTGTAAGTGACAGATCAATCAATTTTGATACCATCCACTACAATTTAACATTTTCATTACCTCAAAGTTTCCTTCTTTGTATTCACATATCCTTTAGAAACTTTCAAAATCATGGAATTTTATTGATGGAATTGATCAAGGGATTTTAACCTGTACTTTTTTGAAAGTTTACAAGATTTCTTTATCAAGTTAAATTTTTTTTCTTGGATGGGTGGCCCTTTGGATAAATGGAAAGGGAATGGTTTTTCTTATTGGTTTATCAAATAAAACTCTCTTTCCTTTGGTAGGTCTTATATCAGGACAAGTTTTTTCCTCTATTGGACCATTTTCAATGGTTGGGATGATGGTTTCCTTAGGAGGAGATGACTCTAATGTCGGCCATTTGGATTTTAAGTTGTGTTACCCTCTAAAGGGTGATGGAACTGACATTTAACTTATCCCTAGGGTTGAATTGTGGTTGAGAAGGTTGTTTACCTAACCCATGACTTTGTATTTTCCCACTGAGTTGGAAAGTTAGACTAATTGGTTTTTTAGGTATTGTATGGATTCTTGGGTGGTTTTTTGGAATTATAGATTTATTAAAGCATTTTTTTCATCATATATTTTAGGTTTGTCTTGGGTTTTGGAGGGGGTTGTTGGAAATTCCTTTATGGTGGTTGAGGATTTCTAGGTGGTGGTGGTAGATGACTAATCTTCCCCAATTTGTTCCATGGTTGTTGAGGTTGATTTGAATACCCCCTTACCTATAGTCTTATTTTTATTTCCACCCAAGGCTAGATGGATAGTATGGTTCTTGCCTAATGGGTTGGTTATAAGGGAAACATGGGAAGATTGTATCATAACTCTTAGAATTTTCTCTTAATTGAGGGAATTGGTTAGAATAGTTGGTGTCAGCATAACATATACCACAATGGATGGGAGGATGAGGATGGTATTTTCCTTGGGAAAGAGCAAGCTATCGGAGAAGTGTACTTACCTATTCAAACTTCATGTCCACCTTCTTCTCAAATTCAGAACTTTTCACCTCATAGATACATGAAATGGGTATAATGGACCTCGAACCAAATTGTTTTGTGTTCTACAGTGCGTTTTTGATTAAATTTATTGCATCAATTTTGGTCTTATCCACTATTGCACCACCTGTATCAGCATCAATCATGTTTTAGTCATAGGAATTAAACCTTTATAAAAATATTTCATTAAAATTTTATCACTTATTTGGTGGTGTGGGAAAATTGAACAAATACTTTTAAATATTTCCCATTATTAATGAAGTGTTTCCTCTTATGATTGTCTTATTCAATAAATTTATTTCCTTATAATTTAATTTTGAGAGGCTAGGAAATATTTTTCAAGGAATAAACATTTCATGTCTGTTCAGCCTCTTATTGGGGAATTAACATAATATAACCAATATTTTGCATTGTATTCTAAAGATAATTGGAATGCTCTAAGTTTTACTTGTTCTTCACCCACATTTTCTAGTTTTAATGTTGAACATATGGTGTCAAATGTTTTTAAGTACTTATGCAGGTCTTCTCCAACAATTCTATGGAATCTTGTCAATAGGTGAATTAAACTATATTCTAGTTCAAAATTAGGTGTGTATCATTGTATTTTAATGTATCCAGGATGGATCTATACATAAGAAAAGGTTATTTCTTTTAATTTTTTGTTATTTTCATCTATAATCTCAAATTTTATTTTATTCTAGATGTTGGTTTCAGAAGAATAAGAAGAATGATCAAGAAGAGTGTTGATGTTTTGCGCATACACCTTTAAGGGATTGTTCGGTGCTTCTTGATGTTGATGAAGAAATATCATCTTTGGTTCATGTTTAAAAGGAATTGGTTCCTCCAATGAAGATCTCATCATGCATGAGGCCTAAAAAATAATTGGTTAAAAAACCCTCAAGGTAACATTGTAGTATTTTTGGGTTAATTATTTTTGTTGAAAAATAAGATTTCCATGGTATGTTGTGGAATCTAGAGATATTTTTGACATGTTATGTTGAAAAAGACCCAATATGAAGGAATGTATTTCTTGAAATTGATACAAAAAACTACATAAACAAGGTGACATTGTTTCCTAGTGTTTGCCAAATTTTTGGGGTCCAAAATTTAGAGTTTGGATAACATAAAAAAATATGGATTTCTTTTAATATCTCATAAAAATATGTAAAATTAATGATTTTTGTGAAGATGGAATTTTTGAAGAGTGTTTCACAAAGGATTAAAAAATGTTGATAGTGATCTACGCGAAGAGCGACAAGAATCGTGAACGATGATGGTGAGGAGCATCGTGAGTGGAGCATCGTGGTGGTGTGAAATTTTTATAGTGATCTACATGATTACAAAGATCATTGTGAATGGGAAATTTATATAGAGCCTCTAAAAATAGTGGGATTCACATTAGAAAATAGGGAGCTCCATAAAATGGTGCTGACATGGCAAGAAGATTCTTTAATCGGTGGGAAATGCCTATAAATATGCTTATACCCCCTTCTGAAAAGCAGTGAGACTTAACGAATATCTTAAGGATTTGGAATCATGAAGGTGTTTTGTGAAGGTGGTTTGCGAAGGTTGGTTTGTGAAGGGTGGTTCATGAATGGTGGTTTGCAAAGGTGATATGTGAAGAAGTTCACAAAGGCTGTAAATGACAACCAAATATTCTGAGCATCATCAAAGTAAGGAAATTTTAAAAGGATAAGTAAGATTCGTGAAAGGAAAGAGCTTCATGAAGGATAGTTTAGCATTGTGAAAGGGGGAGCTTTGTGAAAATCAAGAGATTTGTGAAGTCAGTTTGAGCTTTGCAAAAGGAGGAGCTTCTCGAAGGTAGTGTGCATCATGAAAGTGGTTCAGAAGGCATTGCCCAATGCATCTGTGGTAAAGTGGTATTCGCCTATTGGATGAAAGTGGAACTTCAATAGATCATCCAAATAAAACTAAGGATGTATTCATTATAGATAATCAAAGGACCTACAAGTCCATAAATTGTGGATGAATCCCTACCAAGAGTAGTGAGAAAAGGAAGAGGAAAAAGGTGATCCTTTCCACCAGTAGTGAGCCAAAGAAAGAGACGTAGGGGTTGACCCTTGGGAATACAGTGAGAATACCATAAACCTTGTAAAGGTAGTGATCCTAGGCATAGAAGTGATCTAGCCCGAACATCATTATTGGTAGTGAGCCTTAGTGAATTTGGTATAATCAGCACATCGTCATTTTATGCTCCTTGGATATAGCCTAGTGAGGATGAGCCAAGTAAAAATCGCTACATCCTTGTGTTTCATTTCCTATATTACATTCAAAGAATCATCATTAGATAAACAATGAAAAAATAAGATCAGCATTAAGATTTAAGTGAAAAAAAAGTGACCCTTATAATAAAGAGGTCAAGATCTATTGGGGCAGGAAGAATTTAGAAAAGGATATCCATGCCCTGATTCACCCCCCTCTTGGTGTATCTAGTCCCCTTTTGGACCTAAAAAAATTAATATTTTTTTTATAAATCAACTTTGATGAAAAATTATGGAAGAAAAGAAGAACGTAAATATTTAAAATATAAAAAACGTTTTTATGAAAAACACAGACTAAAAACCAAGGTGCTTACGGAAACAGTGCCAAAATTTGACCACATTTTCATGAAACATCAAATTTATTATGATTTTAAGGAGATTTTATAATCTACGGAAGACCCTAGGACATCTCTCAAGGATCATTGGTGGTTTATAGTGTGTGTTTTTAACAAAATGGATTAAAAGAGGGGGTTGTTTTTAAAACAATTTTAAAAATAAAATGACTTAATTTAAAGAGTTTAATAGTTGAAAAAGTAATGTGGTGTTTTTATATTTATGAGAGAAGTAGGTAATTTCAAGTTCACTAAACATCTTAGATAGTTCATTATTATGAAAATTTCACAGGGTTTAATGGAATACTTTGGTTGAGGGTTTTCAAGATCTTGATTCCCATCTTTCATCTTAAAATGATGCACAAAGAACCAACCCTTAACACAAAAATAATGTTTTCAAGGTTTGGATCTCAAGTATAGAAAACTTTCTTCCAAAGAATACAGAAATTTTATTAATGTGCGAGATAAAGTGGATTCTTGTCCTATCCAATCGGAACAACCCAAGATTCCCACTTAAATCTCAACCCAATCGATATTGAAATGAAAAAAATTTCACTTAATTAAACCAAAGAAATGCTTTCAGAGATAAATAATGTTAAGATAAAACATAAGTTAAATAATTCAAACACAAATTACACAAAACCAGTAGAATAAAAAGTGTCGTAACTCCTTCCCAAGTATGTGTAGCTTCCTTAAAATGACTTTCCAACATTTCTCTCACCATCGATAGGATGAGGAGGCTCGGGTGGAACTTCGCCTTCATACTTGATCCTTTATAAGAATAGGGAACTTCAGAACTTATAGGATGAGGATAGGACTCATCTTGGACTCCAAAATAGAATATTTTTTCTTCCTGATCAAACTTCCAAATCGAGTTCCCAAGGTGTCAATTTATAGGCAAAGTGGAAGGTGGTTTTGTGAACCCAGATTTCATAAAACCAATTGGATCATGTTTTTTAACATCTAGATAGTCTTATATTGATTTTTATAGAAATAAACTTTTTTACCCACCTCTTTAAAATATTCATCAAAAATTTGGAATTATTTGGATGTCGACACATTGATATATGAATGAAATGCAGAAATTAACTTTTGACTTCGAGCAGAATATTTTTCTTGGACATATCAGTTTTTTTAGTCATATTAATATATGAATTGGGATTTGTGTCTTTAGAAGATTTGTATCCAACTGAATTTATAATCATACCAAAAAATTTCATCCCAATTGGATGCACAGATTAGCTACAGTGTTCGTTTGAGTCCACAGATATGATTGGAATATTGCACAGTTTGGACCATTTTTCTTCAACTTCATTTTCGGCCCTCTAAATCACCTCCAAATATAATGAAAATATCAAAACATGTGAAATAACACTTTTTAATTGTGTTAAACATTAAATTATTTAGTCAAACATGAATTTAAATTTTTTATAATAATGGGAATTTAAAATACAAAATTAGTTTCATACAGCGGTGTAAGGGTGAAATAAAGTAGTGAACCACAGTGCTATCACCACACCACAAAACAGCTTGCTCGTCTCACATCAACCATCACAACAACATCACAATAGATAAGTCATATCACCACAACAATCACATTTCTCAATCACCTCACATCATAACCACCACATGACACAACCACCGTATATCACCACCACTGCACAAAACAACCAACGCACGTCACTACCATTGTACATTACAACTACTGCATAGTACCACTATCACACAACTACCCACATAATGTACCACACAAATCAACCATCACATAATTGTCTCACAAATTCCACAATCAAGCCAGTCACTACCATCATCGCATAACAACCCACCTCACACAGGCCAACACAACAAGCATAACTACACATGCCACCACAACCCAACTTCCAAAATTATGGTTCAAGGGATTGCATCACTTTACTTCATTATTTGGCATGATTATTCTATTAGAAAATCAATATTTCAATGGGAAACAATATTATATAGTCATATATAAGTGATTATCCATTTTATTTTGGGTGATATCAAGTGATCACACAATAAGGGTCTCATAACAATATCAAATACGACATAAGAAAGGCTCCCAATAGCCATGATTTTCAGCAATGAAAACAAGCATGTATAATCTCATCAAAAATAACATCAAAAGTAATAAAACATGTTATCTATCCCCATTACTATCAATTTTAGTTAAGTTAATTCATTATCTTTATTAAGATAACTCTTACCATCTACCCAATGAAAGGAAAAAATCATGAAATCTCCACACATGCACATAAATACAGAGAGAAAGATGATCACATACCTCAAAGGATATTTTTGAATCACAATGCACAATAAGGTTAAGGAGAAACAACCTAAAGATCACATCTATACAAGTAAATCTTAAATCAACCTGAACCATAACAAGGGGTCATAAAAAATGCATCCCAAACACTCCTGAACAAAAATAACACAACCAACAAGAATTCCCAAAGAGAAACTAAAAAAATAAAGATATAAAAGGGGTTTTAATCACCAAGAATATCCAAATATCAACCTCTAGAAACCAAGGATCAAAAAAAGTAGAAAGGGGTGAAAGATCCTCTAAAAATACCTAGTTATCTCACTAGTATTGAGGTAAATGAAAGAGAAATAAAATAATTTGGGAAAGCCTCATAATTTATAGACATGATGAACCTAGGCTCATTTCCTATGTGAAACAGATATTCATATCATGAGATTTCATGAGGCCCTCTAATTCAATCCAGGAATCTAGTTCAGGTCTTGAACTCCTCAAAATCACTACCCAACAAACATTTTACAATTTTCATATCACCTCAGCCTTGAATTTATTCAATCCATAAATTACACTTTCATTTCATGAGTCTCTTAGGCATAGAACCCTCATCTAAAATTCAATTCCTAAATCACCAACCTCCAAGGAACAAAAAACCTCTCATGTTGTTAACTCCCTTTCACGAAATGAACCACCTATTGTGCCAGAATTGCATCTCAAAGCTCCATCAAACCCTCCTTGAGATGCCTATATACACCTCTAACTCCCAAACCAACAAAGTAACGGTCCGAGAAGGCACAAACCATTACATATGTAGTGGATGGAAGATACATGATGTGGAAGTGTACATGGGATGATGATTATGATAAGTCTAAGGTATGTTGTATGGTTTTGATATGGGATATAGTGTATTGAGGCATGACTATAGAAGGGATTGGGAGAAAATAATGATTTAAGTTATGGAATGAGAGCTAACAATCACTAGAAAACTGGATTTGTGGCTATTTTTTATATACTCTTGATATTATTCTATCAATATAGGATGTAATACTTAGTGAGTAAGCCTTAGTGAGGATAGGTGGAAGTTTACTCGACAAGTGCTAGTTAATTATGTTGTTTCTTAACTGGATAATTAGTATGCTTCTTCCACATTTGTACAATAGGTCTTGATTATAATCTTACTGAGTATACATGCTATGTTCATCACTATACATATAAATTTTTTTTCAGGTTTTCAATGAGATTTTTGTGACTGAGCTTGAAATTACTAGCTTGGAGCTTGGGATTGGTTATGGAGTTGTAGCCTAGGAATTTATATTTTATATTGGGATTTGTATCTTTCGTAGATATTCAAGAATTGTGAGATTATTTTTAATCTTGGTTTATTTATATCTTGGGTTTGGTTAGTGGTTTTATTTAAATATTCTTGGGTTATATGAGGGTAATGCCTCTCATTTACATGTTTTATATACTCGGTGTTATAAAATCTTCAACCCAAGCTCTATTAAAGGTAGAACTTGGGTGGTCACTCTCATCTTCAATTTAGGACCAAGAGAGGTTCCCAATGGGGGCAGGTCATGAAAAGGTGGTATCATAGCTTTTGGTTAATAGATAAGGTGAAGACTGGAGTTATGAACAAGTGAGTATTACATGGTTTGGTGGGGAAACAACAATAGTTAAGCTTATTTTTAGACATAAAAAATGGATACCATCTATGAAATAGGATTTTATGGGGCCCTGTGATCCAATTAAAAGACCTTAATATCGGTTAATTTGATAATATAAGTGGTGTTACTTATAGGGTGGAGACCTAGGTGAGGTACTACATCATGATTATTTGATATTTGGTTTGAAAAAGGGGTGATTTTAGAGAAATAAAATATATCAGATTAAATGAATTTGATTAAATAAATTACAAGTTGTATAGATTAGGAGTTCGGTTCCTTGTTTATAGAAATTTTGGTTGGTCATTGTTCGTGCATGGTTCAGGTTGGTGAGGTTCAGTAAGATGACTCGGATGACTATAGGAGGGTTATCCTAACTGAGGAGAATGATCTATGGTGGAAGATGTTAAGTGAGTTTCATCATTAGGGCATGGTGAAGTTTGAGGGGGCATCAATGATCTAAGGATAGAGCATAGACTAGATGAGCTCAAGATTTATTTTAGTTTGATCTAAGATAGGTTTGAGTATCTAGTTTCATTGGATTTTTGTCATATGTGAGGAGTAGCGTGGTAGTGGTGAATCTTTTACCTCAAGGAGAAGAAGGAGACGGATGTTTCTTGGGATGATTTTTAGTATAAGTTTTATGTGGAGTTTTTATCTTTGATTGTGAGGGTGAGAAATATGCAATAGATTCTCTCCCATTAGTAGGGGAGTCTGAGTTTATGTGATCTAAATATTAGATTTATAGACCTTTTTTGCTTCACCCCTAATTTTTTTCCTAATGAGGATTCTAGAACTTTCCTTTTGGAGGAGGAACAACACTCAGTTATTCAATATATGGTCACCTCATTTACGTTGTCTAGGTACTTAGAGGTGAAAAAAAGGTTGAGGTGATTGATAGGATGCATGCTCGGTCAGGTTTGTCTTGAGAGGGTATATATATATGTCCCTAGAGTAATATATTTGTTAGTATAGGATCTCATGTATCCAAACTGTTGAGGTTTATACTAGAATGGAGTCAGCCTCAGTGGTTTCCTTCTCATTTTTATGGATTCATCCTCATCATCAATTGCATAAAATGTCATATTAGTAGTAGGGAAAGCAGGAATATATTCCATCGAGAGGAGATAGAGCTGGTAGAGGACAATCTTGTAGTGTCCCTTACACTAAGGGATATAGGGCTAAGCGAGGTCGTGGAGGTGGTCATCACAAGTGAGGCTAAGGATCCATATGTGGATAGCTTCATGATATGGATGTGTTGGTTCCAAAGGGACCAGAGATCATCTAAGGTATGGTTTTATTATCTTTTATTTTGGTTTATACCTTGTTTAATTATGGAGAACCACACTCGTTTATTACGCTTGCCTTGGTCTGTGCCTTAGAACTCAATGTGGAGAGGCTTTTAGTGATTATGGTGTTGAATACACTAGTTAAAGTTCAGATGAGTGTGTATGATGTGTGTTAGGGATGTGAGATGATGATGGGAAAACATCAATCGTCTATGCATTTCTTTCTAATTTAGATATAGCCACATGATATCATTATTATCATCGACCAGTTGTATCATGTGCGTGAAATTATTTATTACTTTAGAAAAAAATAGTTGTTCTTGATAATGAGTAGGGTTGGCGTGGGTTGTTCATTGGTGTGAGAGAGCATCAGATGTTCCAAATATTTATGTGGCCATTTTTGTCTAATTTATCAACTTTTTCCTTGGTTTTAGTGGATATGTAGGCATCCGATTTTCCTAGAATCTTGAACAAGTTCCCTGATGTTTTTTCTAATGAGGTTTTGATTTTACCTGCTCAGTATGATATCGAGTTTGGGATATATTTTCATCCTGATGACTCTATAATTGTGAGGGATCCTTATCAAATGACACCTTCCTAACTATGGGAGATGAGGATTTTGGTGGATGACCTAAGGCATAAGGGATTTATCTAACCCAATGTATCATCATAGGATGCTCTTATATTATTTTTCAATCTTATGGATTGTGGTCTGTGAATGTGTGTATACAAATAGAGTTTTAATCAAGTGATACTCAACAATTGTTACCCTTTTCCAAGTATTGATGATCTACTTGACCGGTTGAAGGGAGCCAGTTGGTTTTCAAAGATTGATCTATAACTTGGATATCACCAGATGAGAGTTGGGGAGGACATCTTGATGACTGCTTTAGGGTATCGATATGGGAACTTAGAGTTTGTATTTATTTTTTTTAGTGTCATGAACACCCCATCCATTGTTCATGGGACTCATGAACTCCGTGTTACATGGATTATTGCATCAGTTTTTGGTCATAGGAGCATGTTAAGCACATTAGGGATATTTTATAAGTACTTTGACACTATCATCTTTATAGGAAGAATTTCAAGTGTTAGTTTTGGATGTAGGAGGTACACTTCCTTGGAAATGTTGTGTCTTTATAGGGAGTGGTAGTTGACCCATCAAAAATTTAGGTCATTGTTTCTAGTACAACACACAATAATTTTCGGAAGGTTTTTAGTTTTCTTAGTCTCACGATCTATTATCAAAGGTTCATGTATCATTTATCTCGGGTCATGTACCCATTGAAATACTTAATGAAAAGGACCGGGCCGTCTTATATACTAATCAGTGTTAGATAATTTTTGATTACCTAAAGGAGAAGTTGGTCAATGCTACCATTCTTCAGCTTCTATAGGAGGGATTGGTGTTTAAGGTGTTTTGTGACACATATCATCTTGGTCTAGGTTGTGTCTTTATTCAGCAGAGGGGGGTGATCTCATATGGTTCTAGGCAGTTGTTTCCACATGATTGTATCTATTTCACCCATGGAATGGAGTTAGCGATAAAGGTTTTTTCTCTAAATTTTTGGTAGCATTACCTCATTAGTGATCACTTTATGGTCTTTATAGATCAAAAGAGTCTAAAGTATGTTTTATCTCAGTAGGATCAAAATATATGACAATAGAGGTGAATGGAGTTTCCCTAGAACTATGAATTCGAGATCATCTATACCATGGGGGAGGTGAATATATTTTTTTATGCACTGATTATAAATTCATAGAGATATGTTTTTCAGGAGTTTATAGATTCTTAGATATTAATGGGAGGGTTATGGTGATGCATCAGGATATAGAGGGGGTTGGTGGTAGAGGTTGTTTGTTTTACATGACGGTGTAGTCCTCTTTGATGTAGGGGTGGAGGAGTCTCATTGGAGAGACTTGGAGATAGAGGAAATGTAGGACTATTTAATCTACTATGATTCTTTGAAGGAGTGGTCGGAGGATGACTAACATCTAATGAAGTTATGTGGGATATTGTTTGTTCTTACAGCAGTGCATGAGGAGGTTCTTCACAAGTTTCATAGTTCAGCAGTGTAAATACATCCTAACATATCCAAGATTTATTATACCATAAGAAGTCATATTTGGTGGCTTGAGATGAAGAGAATAGTTTAAAATTTTATATCATGGTGCTTGGTCTATCAGTAGGTGAAGGTGGACCATTGTGTTCTAGATGATTTGTTGCATCCATTGGATGTACCTGAGTGTATATGGGAGGTCGTCTTGATGGATTTAGTCACCTGGTATATTATGAGCCCAAGGATTATGTGATTTCATTTGGGTGATCATAGATATGATGATGAATTCGACCCACTTCTTGGTTATTAGGGTGTTGGGTGTTGTGGAGGCTTTGGTGAGGCAGTATGTGGATGAGGTGGTGTAGCTTCATGGGAAACTATGGACCATCATTTATGATTGAGATCCATGTTTAATCACACGAGTTTAAAGATGATTATAGCATGATTTGGGATTCTATTTTCACCTTAGCATGGCTTTCCATCCTCAGATGGATAAGAATACCAAGAAAACTATTCAAACACTAAAGGATAAGTTACAGGTTTTCGTTTTGGATTTTGTTTGATCTTAGGAAAGGCACTTGCACTTGATTGAGTTTTCTTATAACAACAGATTTCACTATTACTTTGGAATATACTCATCTAAATAATTTTATAGGTTTCCTTATCATCCTCTATTCTATTGGAAATAGGTTGGGGAGTTAGAAATCTTTCGTACAGATGTGATGTAGAGTATAATAGAGAATATTCAAATGATATAAGAGAAGATAAAGGTGGTGAAGAACCATCAGAAGTATTATGTAGATTGATGGAGAAGACCTCTATAGTTTTAATTTGGTGATCATGTATTCTTGAGGGTTTCCCCTTATCATAGGTAGTATAGATTTTGTCGAGGGATTAAGCTCTCCCCCTATTTTATTGGTCCATCATAGGGGTGGTAGTGTGTGGGTGAGATAGAATATTAGTTGGTACTTACTCCATAGATAGATATGGTTCATGATGTATTCCATGTTCAAAAGATTCATAGATATATTCATGAATATTATCTTTTCATTGATTGGGGAAAGTTTGATATTGAGTATGATGCAACATTGTACAGCGGCTATTTGAGATTCAAGATTTCTAGGAGAAAATACTACATCGGCGTGTTATTCCTCCAGTTAAAATTTTGTGGAGCCATGATGGTGTGGAGGAGAGTATGTGGGAATGAGATTCATATATGTGTGATCATTAAACCAAGTTTTTTTGAGATTTTTTTCCTCGTTAATGAGATATTTTAATTTGGTTTAATTACATGAGGTTTTTATTTATAATTGATTATGTGATTTTTTTTTGTGTTTCTTTATGATATATTAGTGGTGTTGTTATATTTTAGAGGTATCCAATATGGGTAGATGGGATGAGAGGATGTGTCTTTTTTTTTGGGGTTTATTTCTACTTCTCTAGTATGATAATTTTATGAAAGTATATAATGTAATTATTTAGACACTTATAGCCCATTTGTAATATTTGGGCGTTGGAGGTGATAGGAAGAATTTGGAGGAAGAAGAGTTTGGTTAGAGATGAAAATTCAGCTGGGAGCGGGCGGGTGCAGCATGGACATTCGGGTCAAAGTGTAAAAGGTTTAGCATTAATATGTGTGTCATTTTACTATTCTTGGTTATGGTGTAGTGGGTTGTGTCACAGACCAATGGTTTCAAAGGTGTATTTAGTAAAGTGTGGAACCCTGCGATGTTTTAATAAACCTTACACATGTTTTGTTTAACCTTATAAATATTCCCTTTCTGATTTATTGGTCATGGTGCAAGGGATAAGTTCATGGCATAATAGTTTCTGGGCAGTGGGGGAGTTTTTTCACAAATGAGTTTTGTAGCATAATCGTGTTTGTTACAATGTGGAACCTAGAGGATAAGATTTGGTGGTTATACCTGGAGTAGTGTTGTGACATGGTACTTGTATTCAAGACACAAATAGTATTTGATCATATCAAAATAGGAAAGTTGATCAGGATTTGAATGAGGGGGATATGGGAGGATTCTAGACATGAATCTCAAGATAAATCCAATTCAACCCAATCACGGCATAGTCATGTCTTTTCACATTATGATTGTATGTTTTTTCGACCATATATAAATAGGGATCCCTTTCAGTTTTTCCTATTTTCCATTGAATTCTCTTCAACCACCATCAATTATATGTGTATATTTAAATTATCGTCATCCCCCTTTAGTGTATTTTGATCCTTGTCTTCTTGGATCGATAATTCCTCTATCTAAGGTGAGTTCCCCCCTTTCCTTCTTTATTTCTTCCCATTATTCCCTTGTGGATTCTCAGTGGTAGTGCTGATTCAATTTGGGTGATGTTAGTGGTGTCATTTTAATGATGAATTATTGTGGTTTAGGTTGATTGAGGATAAAACTATGAGGTTGTGGTCATTCCATCTTCTCTTTCTATTACAAAGCTAATTGTAAATCTTTGGTTGTGGTAGAAGATTCAATAACTCTCATTTCTTATGTGAAAATTGTGGAATTAATATGATTTTTCTTTCATTGGGTGAGGAGTACTAATTTTCCTAATAAAGATAATTAACTAGGCCTAATTGAAATTGATGGTAAGGGAATGATTTACATTTTCTTACCTTCCCGTCAGTTTACATTAGGTCAAGTTCATTATCTTTATTTGTCCAATTTATACTCCTCGCTGAAAGAAAACAAAATCGTGTTAATTCACGTGGGTTTTACTGCTATTATGGAATTAGAATTTTTTTTGTTTTCTTTAGGTGAGGAGTAAAGATTGTCCTAATAAAGATAATGAACTTAACCTAATAAAAATTTATAGGAATCGAGTTTTTTGAATGTGTTTACAAGCTATCAGGATCTTGCTTCATACTTGATGTTTGTTATTATTATTATAGGAAATCATTGATGTTGTAAAGACTTATGTTTTAATGTTGTGATTTTATTATTGGAAACTCCTTCATAAAATCTTAATAACTTAAATATGTTAATAAAATGGTTGTGTGGAGAAATTAATTGACATGAAAGAAAGTTTTGTGTGAGGAATGATAGAAATTTTTGGATACTGAAATCTATTGTTGTGTGTTGTAGAATTTCTTTTTGTTGTGGTTAGGATTGTGTGGTTAATATGGGGGCTATTTTTTTATGATTTCTACAGTTGGATTTAGATGCATTGTTTGGAATTTGTTGGGAATTGGGGCTATGTTGGTCAATGGAGTTACATTGGTTGGAATGTGTTGGGCGGTGAGGCTATGTTGGTTGGTATGTGTTGGGTAGTGGGGTGAGATTAGTTATAATGGGATGTGCTTTGATCTAGTTTTGTGGTGGTTGGTTGATGTTAATTGGGTTGTTAGTGTGGGTTATAAATCAATGTTATGGCTTCCTTACCATGGTTGGTAAGAGGAAATGTGGTGATTGTCGTGAGACAATGGCATGGATGGTTGTTATGGGCTTGTTTTGTAGTCACTTGGTAGAAGTTGAATGTGAAAGGTAATGATAAACCTGGTAATGGGTGAGGTATAGAATTGAATTAATTATGGGTTGTGACTAAAATATAATTAAAGTGGAAATGACCAAAATTAATTTGGGTTTTGGATTGAAATGGTTTGTCATTAAATATGGAATTCAATGGATTAATGAACACAAATCGGTTGGTGAATGGTAAATCTGGAAAGGGAATAATGGTATGATAAACTAGGATTTTGTAAATGTTTTTGGTGGTTATTTTTATAATAATTGGATTTGGTTTTGGTGTCATAGTTGGTAGGGTGGTGGTGTGTAGAAATAGTATTGTGGTGATGAACATGGGTTTTGATGGTGTTGTATTAGTGTGGACCCTTTAGACCAGGCTTGTGTGTGGAATAAATATATATAATATAGATTTACTTGTGATCTCTATACACACCCCACCTATATTTTATATCCTTACTGATGCCCAACATGATTTAGGTTCTAGGTGTTTTCTCCTAACATCCAAGTTGACGATGGAACTAATGACTGGATCTACTCTCCCTTCTAGGTGTAGCATGCGTTGTGATGGATCAAGGTAGGTAAAATCAAATTACCATAGTATTTGGTGTACTGGTAGGACCTATGGGGTATTGGTGTGATAGTAGGTACATGACCTACTAGAAGGCCCTGTAAGAGAAGGAAGATGAAATTTGTGGTGTGTTGGAAGACAGTGTGGGGTATTTATGAGATGATATTATTACATAATGGAGGTTTTGAATGGTAAAAGAAGGATGCAAGGTTCATGTCCTTCATTTTCACGATACCCTACATACTGGATATGTGTTGGATGGATGAAATGTGATATGTGTTAAGATCATGAGTACGAAAGATAGAGAGAGAGAGAGTAGAATAAATCTATCAAAACTCTATATTGATAGAAGTTATAGGATCCTAAAAGAATAATTATAGTAAATTTAGGAGATAAAGGTGACAAGGAAGAGGGAAGAATAATTAAGAAAAATGAGAAGAAGAAAAGGAACTCCCTTAGAAAGACCACTTCTTGAAGATCTAAATAAAGAACTCCCAAGGTTAGTAGCCAACTAAAGTCATGATATAATAGGTTTCCCCCTCCATAACTAGAATATCCCTTATTTAATTCCCCAACCATCCAAAAAAACCCCTAACTACCCCCAAATATAAAAGGGGATATGTGAAAAACTTCACATGGTAGCTAACTCCCACTACCCCTCACAGGCATGTCCTCAGTACACTTCCTGGAGAACCAAGTCGAGACCACCAAAGGTCTAGCTCCAAAAAGATAGCTGAATTACAAAGATAATAGGTGTCCCATTCCCAAATAACATGTCTCTTATTTAATTCTCCATCCATCCAACCAACAACCCCTACCTTCCCCCAACTACTAAAGAAGAAATGTACACTACTACCCATGGAAACTAACTCTCACTCTTCTTTATAGAGGTCCCCCCAACACCCATCCCCCACCACAAAATCCCTCACACGAACAACCCTCACCCCACATTCCTAATATTTATTCCCTCCTGAAAACCCACTTTTTCCTCAAGGTGAAGAACTTGATGAATATCTATAAGTGGGAATAGTCAGACCATCCTCATCTCTCTATTTTCAAAATGGAAAAAATTATCACACCAAAAGTAATTTTTGTCGAAGGAAAGTTTTATCCATGTCATATAATAGCCCACTATACATAAGTTATTTCAAATTTATGTTCAGTATGATCATCCCAAGAAAATACACAACTAAGAAATCAACACCTTCATGTCTATCATTATTGTCCTAATAATCATCTCTTCTATATAGTTTTGTTCCAAATTTTAAAATTCGTCTTCTTCGGTGATCAATACAATATCTCAGTGGAACCTCCCCTAAAATGATTTTATATCCCTTAGGATTTCTTTTTAAAATAGTCATTATGTATTGAAATTCAGCCGCTACTACAAAAACCCACATCTAGTATATAGAATCAGCCTACCCATTTAGCAGACAAGGCTTGTGAAAATTTACTACTATGCCCAGGAGTCATGGGTGCACCCTTACTACCTCCTTTAAGGATGGGAGTCACCTTCCTCTTGTCAAGTTGAAAATATAGCGAATCATAAGACTTTCAGTGTAGCTCATCATAAAAATCCATCCCACATTATACACTTCTATAACTAATTCATGTCATTCAATATAGCACATCTACTGCACCTTCAACTTAGAGGGGAATCTCTTCCATATTATCCTCACTCCAATCCAAATTTTCATCCCTATAACATTGTCTTGATCATGCCAAAGATCCAAAAACTTAATTTTGAACCCAATTTGAAAAAAATAGTGGATTAAGATTCACTAATGCAGCCAATGTGATTGGTTGTGGTTTATATCTGCATAAAATTATATGTGATCCATCCATCACCTTTTTGGCTTCTTTATTACTAACCCTTCTTTAGAATAATAGCACAACTCCCAAGTGAAATTAAGGCACATCCAATAGGTCCATACAACGTTTTCACTATTGTTTTATCAAGACATTCCATATTCAAAACATAATTCCACCCACCTAAACCAACCATATAAGAAATATAAATAAGATAGATCCCACCCATAATAGGAAACCATCCTTCAAGAACATAAAGTATTCCTAGAAAACTGAACTTAACCAATTAATCTGCAAAATCCATGACCTTGAATGATGTAGCATAGAAACTAATAAAAAATATTAACTTTGATAGGTTGAGACACCCAAGTTGAACCAGCTTCATGGCATAATCCACTATGGTCATTAAGTATACCAGCAAGTTGACTTTCCCCTCTACATACTTCATATAGCTCCCAGCAGCTGATAGTTTTCATTCAATAAGGCCTCAATGTTGTTGTTCACCCAAAAGAATGTGCACTCTCTTTAGATGTAGTAATTATACCTCGATATAGCCCGTTTGGGTGTGGTGGTTCTTAATCCTCCATATACACTTTGACATTTCCACTCTCTTATACTATATTGCACAAAATAACTATTGTTTGGTCTTATTCCTAATATTCCTACATAGGCACCCTTTCATTGCTAGTATACAGTATAGTCAGAGGTTTTTACAAGGAATAGCCCATAGAAGTGGTCATGGCTTATAAACATATCCTTTTTCTTTAGGTTTCCAACCTTTGGAGAGCTTATGAGAACTCACTGTAGATATATTTTCACTAGGAACTTCTTTTATTATCCCTCCTTCTGGTCGAACAACATTGGAGTCAAACTACTTCTCATGATCACTATTGTTGTCCATTTCTAGGATAATTTGGAAAGTCCTAAAACCTACTATTATTTCATACATCACAATAGGATCCTATTCCTCTTCAATATGTACATCAAGTTATTAACAAGACCTAATTTCTCAAAATAATCAGATTGATCTCCTCTAGAATAGTAAGAATCATCCCTAAATATTGTGTTCAGATGAATTATGATAGAAACTATTGTGATTCTACAGCAATCCTATTTTACACTGCCATATTTTAGGACTCCAACGTAAGGATAGTATCATTTTGAGTATTTTATTTCTAACCTCCATTATTTTCACTACAGGAATTTCTCTCTACACTCACCTCACTCTATTATCCTAGAAAACAAACATCCAAAACTAAATCTTCTTCATCCATGCTTAGATATTATTGAATCATTCTAGTAAAGATGATGTTATTTACCATGTCACTAAAAGAAGAAGATGAAATGAGGTTCATTGTACCTTTCCATGCTTATTTATAAAAAAAATAAAAAACTCAGTACTTCTTTAGCAGGAGGTTTAAAATTTGGACCAAGTGCAAGATGAACCTTCTTGGTATCCCTTTATTGATTATCCATGCTTAAATTTGGATCAGAATTCTCTTTTTTAGGCATACTGATTTGGTGAAAATATACTCTTCCATAAAAATAGTATATCTAAGGCTATTAAAAAACTATAGTGGATCCCCTTCCTCACCTTCCTATACCTTCCTATGAGTTTCAGCTTCAGTTGCTCCCATAATGAATGAGGACCATCACTCAGCCATGACCGAACCACTACAAAACTAAGTTCTGCATACAAAGTTGTGACCAGTGTATTTTCATATCTTTTTTCATCCTACTGATCAAGAAGTAAGTTTCAGCTTTAATGAAATAACCAATAGGATCCTTTCTTGAAAACAAAGGTAGTTATACTTTATTTGACTCACCTCCCAACTACTTATTCAACAGTATATGTAATCATTCCCTCCCCAAATAAAAATTATATCAAGTGATTATACTTCATGATTTAGTTTCACCTACTATAATGTCTCTATCTCATATGTCAACCAATCGGTAGCACTATTGACTTACAATTATCATCACTCTTCAATCATTCAACTTTAAACATCCACTCTACACATCTTTCTTTATGATTAATGAACTTCAATTATCCTATCAGAAGCCTATGTGGTACCAAACTCCACAAAAAGTCATGCTAGAAAGCAATAACTATGGATTTCCCTAATGATTTCATTCTCACCTTCAATTTTTTTTCTCTCCATGATTGCTTTCACCTGAGATTATGTTCCTCAGATACTTAATCCTCCCTAATATCATTCATGATGTTTGGCTCATTATTTTTTTCTCTTTGTTGTCAAAAGTTTCTTTCCCCAATGGAGTTACCAAATTTTTTATGATCGTGAGTGTGAGAGGGAGTGGAATAAAGTTTTCATAAAACTATATTGATATAATTTGTATGATCCCAACAAAATAATTATAGGAAATGTGGGATAATAAGTTAACGAGGAAGAGGAAATAATAATGAAAAAGGATACAAAGAAAATGAGGACTCCCTTGGAAAGACCACTTCCCAGAGATCCAAGTTGATACCTTCCAAAGTTCATCTCTCAAAAATTAACTAAAGTCCAAAGATAATTGGTGTCTTCTTCCCAACTAAAATATCCCTTATTTAATTCCACAATCATCTAACCAATAACACCTACCTATATCAAAATAGTAATTAATAATTGTACAAAACTTCCCCTAGCAGCTAACTCCCACTCCCCCTCATGAAAATCCCCCTCACGGACAACCCCCCAACACACATCCCCCAACACACAATCCCTCACATGTAAATTACTCACCCCACAAGACTAAAAATATATGGTAGTGGACATGGTATAATGATGATTATATGGTTGACACATGTTTTATGGTTTTAAAATGGGATAAATATAGTGTGTTGAGGCACAGTAGTAGAGGGAATGGAAGCACAATAAATTTGATGTTGGGTCATAAGAATAAAAAATCAGTAGGGAAGTGGTTGTGGGGTTTATGTTCAATTATTATTTTCTAACCCTATAACTATTTAAAATCAATTATATTATTCCCAAATTAGGGATATCTATTTTTTGGTTTTGAACAATGACTCTGGAGAATCCTCTCAAACCCTAGAGAGCTCCTATCCAAGAACGTTCTCCAGAATAGGGAGCGTTCCTCACCCACCACCCCTCTCAATTCTAGAGAGATCAAGAAGAGTACTTATTTTAATATATTCACATGGATATCATATATTAACATCTAAATAATTAGTATATTCTTTTCTTTCACTTCGAGATTCCTACAATGTCACTCAGAGGTTCGTGGTGCATGTGTGGATCACCGCTAGAGGTAGTTTACACATGATTTCTAAAATGAAATTATGATACAATATAAATACATTATCGGATTCATAAATGAAAAAATAATTCATTACAAGATAATTATTTAAATTTTTAAATTAATTATAAATCATTATGTGATGATCATATGTTTAGATTCAGCATTCTTATGTCAATTAACTATTGATTCAATTCTATTGGTCATGGAAATATTTGTCATGTGCATCTTAGATTAATCATAGATTATGACAAAACTTCATGTCAGTAATTCCCCTACCAATGATTTAACTATGCTTGGAACCTTCATGTGGTATTAAAGTAGGTTCGATGATAATTTATAATTATTTAAAGATCATTGATAAATTTATGCATTTATAATTAGTTTTCAATTCTGGTTTAATAGTTCTTTAAGTATGAATCACGAGATCTCCTCTTTATCCTCTATGTTAACACAAATATAATAAAAAATTGATTAATTATAAATGAAGAACATTCAATGAACTCATCCATAGGTGCTAATGATTCTAAACAGATAACACAAGAATAAACATTGGTACACGCAGTGTACCCATGTTTAATAAACTAGAATGCCTCAAGAATTAATTCCAAGTGTTGTGTTTTTATTTCATGTGGTGTTTAATTAATACACAACACATGTTGACCGGTCCATCATAGTGCACGATTAGTTGTACTACATGGCCTGTAACTTCCATACATGACATGTATTACATTATTCAAAGATGAGTTGTATTTTTATTACATATAATGTGCGTATGGTAATTGTGTAATCCAAAGATCACATGATGTGTATACCAAGTACACAATGTATGCTCCATTAATGTCCACACAAGACAACATGCCTAATCTATAAGTGTGTGTCATGAATAGATGGTGAATAACTATACATAACATGTAGCTAGAGAGTAAATGTCATGTATATTATCTAATTGTGTGGAATTTAAAATTAAATTATGATACTTTTTAAAACTTATCAACATTTGTTTCATTGTAATTTATTTTAATTGTACATGCCATGTGATGGGTTTTGTAAATGTTAAATATCTAATTAATTTCTACATAATATTCTGAATTTCATTTTTTGTATAAGTTGTAATACAGTGATTACTCTACATGCATTAAGACATAATATTCTATGTAAATAAAATGTGTATGTGTGTCATTTATTTAAAAGTACACTCCCTGAAATTATTTGATAAGACCTATATGTTACATATTTCATGAGTAAATAGTATAGTAATATCATACACCTTGGATAGTTTGAATGGGTACTAGTCGTGTTATCTCCAAGGTGAATTTTTGTACTTATTCAATTTTAAATAAATTATTTAATTTATTTAAAATAATTATGGATGAAAATATCAATAAATTTTATATGACATATAAGATAAAATAATTTAGTAATTAAAGAAAATAATTAATTGATTCGAGATAAATTTATCTTAAATATGAACGATTAGGAATGAATGTTGGTTTATTAAATGTGTAACTAGTTTCATGTATATAGATGATCATGAGAATAGACCAAACTTTTGTATGTGATTGATTTACTTTTAATTTATTATTAAATTAAATTGACAATATGTGTTTCATAATTCATTTCATTATGTAAGGGTATCCATTCCCACAAGTTCCTTTTATGTAAACCTCCTAAACAAATCATTTGGTTCCCCTCACCTGTGTGTTAGTAAAAACTTATGTAATGAATAGAGTTCCAAAGAAAGTGGAGGTGGTTAAATTATGGATCCAAGATAAAACCAATCCAAGAGACACATGTGAGAATGGGTGGAAACCTTCAATACAAACCAAGTCATGGTTCAAGGTGTTTTTTCTCCTAGATCGATGGTTAGTTTCTCATCTTCTAGATAAATTAACCATTAGGAAAAGGTCATGATCATACTTATTATTTTATTTCTTTCAAGTTTCATGGTAAATTTCATTATGGATTTTGGTCACATGAATTAATAAATTAACAATCATGCAATATAAAACTATAATAAATTGGATTATGCAGAAGACTTATCTAAGACAAAGTTAATCACATAAATATATCCACTTGAAATTAAAAATAAAGTAATAAATATATAATGGGTAATTTACGCATAAATATAGAAAACCCCTCAATAGATTATATATATTAGGTCATTATAGTCTTATATTACTTAATTTAAAATCGAACCATAGTTCAAAGAACTTAACTTGTCAAAGTCAGGGTGTTTTCAATTATCAAGGAATTCTAACTTGATTTTTGGGTCGACTTAACTTAGTTCATATCAAGGGTAGACTGTAAAATCATAAATTGGTTTCACTGGGAGTCAAGGGTTGAGAAAATACAAATCTTGAATTTCAAGACTATGGAGTCCACTCAAAAGATCAACGAACACTGAGTTAATATAGTTGGAAAAATTAAATCAACCTAAACCCCTTTAAATAAATCATCAGGCCAAAGTCTAGGTCATGAGAAGGGGAATATGGGTCTTTCCCAATATAATGTACAAGCAATGAGTATTTTGAAACCAATGGTGAGGGATATTCAGTTTTGATAAAATAATGTAATTTAATAAATTTAATATTTATTATATAATTTTATCTTATAAAGTACTAAAATTATACTCTTCTTAATTATAGAAATAGAAATCCATGTGACTTCAACCATATCATTGTGAACCATACTTAATAAGGATAATCTTCTCACTAATACTAATTTCCAAGAATAGAAAATCTATTTTCACATTATTTTAATCTATGAAAGGAAATTATATTTTTTTGAAACTCCAATTCTTAAAGTTCATGGCCAAGAATCTAGTGAGGAAAAATTTTCTCTTTATGATAAATATTTGGATGATGAAATAGATGTTTGATGTTTCATGATATCATCCATGTCCAATGAGATTCTAAAGAAATAGAAGGATATTTATGTGTATAGAATGATGTCCCATCTTCATGATATCTATAAAGAGAATGTGAGTTCTCCAATGCATTGTTCACATGAAAACATAGAAATTCAGAACCTCATGGACCTTGTGTAGTCAAGATTATTAGACACATATAGTGCTTAGACATATTGGGCATTAAATTATCTGATGAGAAGTGCATAGATCTCATTATTTCCTTATTTACTAAATAATTCTACAATTTCATTAAGAATTACGACATGATAAATAGTGATAAGTCTCTTTTGGAACTTCCAACTCTCATTTTCGAAGTTGAAAAGGACATAAGGCATGAAAAACTTATAGTAATTATGGTGAAATAGAAAATCCTGAATAGGTAAAAGAGGATAAAGACTCATACTAAGTCTAAAAATCTCAAGCACTGTATTTCAAAAAAGGATAAGATCTAAATGAAGATGAAGGAAAAATATGAACTATGTTTTGCACGTGGCAAACTAGGCCATTAGAAGAAGAATTGTACCCAAAAGCAAGGGGAAGCTAAAGGTGTGTTTGTTATCAAATTCAATATTTTTATATCTATACATTGAGTGTTAGATATAGCTTTTGGTTCTCACATATGTATCTAGATGCAGGAATATTATGAAATATTATCAGAGGAGAGGTGTATCTTCAAGAAAATAATAGAGAGTAACTCACTGCTTTTGATATAGGAGACTACCACATTCCATTACCAACTAGAATGATTTTGGTTTTAAAGAACTGTTATTTTTTGCTAAGTGTTACAAATTACATCTCAATTTCTTGTCTTGATGTGGATATATTTATTTTCAAATTTTAAAATAAATAATGCCTATTTTACAAAGACAGCATTTGTTATGGTATGGCACAACTAAATAACAGTTTTTATATATTAAATTATGAAAATAAAGTATTAGTAATATATAAAGAATCATGTTCACATGAATCGTATAATACCTAGTTATGGCATCATATACTTGTTCATGTAAATGAGAAGCATATAACAAAGCTCTATCGAGATGTTTATTTAGACTCTTTTAAGCTAAGACCGCTTAAAAGATGTCATGCTTGTTTGCAAGGAAAAATAACCAAACCATCATTTTATTAATAGGGTGAAAGGACCATAAATCTTTTAGGATTAGTACACATTGATGTGTATGTACCTTTAGTGATATATATTCTTACTTCATAACTTTTACTAGTGACTTGATTATATATGTTTATGTCTACATGATGAGGTATAAGTCTGATACCTTTAAGAAGTTCAAATAGATCAAGAATGAAGAAGAGAATAAAATTATAAAAAATGATAAATAAGTTTCGATCTGATTGAGGGGGTGAATATCTTAACCAAGAGTTTATCAAAATTATATGAGAGTTTTGGATTCTATATCAACTCACTCCACCTTATACACCATAGTGGAATGGTGTTAGTGAAAAGAGTAATCATACCTTTCTAGACATGGTAAGGTTGATGATGAGTCAATAATATCTTACATTATTCTTATGGGGATATGAATTAAAAATAGTAGCATGCACATGAATTCAAGTACCAAATAAAGCAGAAAACAGAATTCCCTTCTGAATTATGAAGTAAAAAAGAAAATTATGGTGTCACATACACATTTATAGAGAGGATAGACGTTTTTTAATGCTTAAATTGGAAACAAACTAACACCAAGAGGCATAAAGTGTATATTTAAATGATATACCAAAAAACTAGGTTATATTATCTATATAACCCATATGATTACCCATTAAATGGGCCTAATATTATTTGATTATATTATAATATTAATATGCTTCATTATTCATAAAAAAAATTAGTTCATTTTATAATTTGAACATTATTTTACATCATGGTTGTAATTATTGTTCAAAGTGCACTATTACTTGGTAAATTTTGTGACATATTTTAAATCACCCATTGGTATTTATTTGAATTTCATATTTCATTATCAGGTTTTCCATTCCATTGGGACCAATTCATCCTTTTGGAGCACTTGGATATTCACATTAAAAGACCACCATTTTTTAAATTCAACCTTGAAAATTTTGGACAAAGTGAATTAGAAAACATCCCAAGTCTAATTCAATCATTTGGAGGGAGATCCAAGTGTCCTAAGTTGAAAATTAAATTTTGGGCCAAATTTCCAGGCCCAAAACTCCATCTCACTATTTTGGGCATAACTCTCAAATGGATGATCCAATTGGGCTAAAATGTTTCCAGTATTTAAAATTCTTCTAGATATACATTTTTTATTCTAATACCAATCCCACTTATCTCAAAATAAAGTTCGTTAGGGCACATAAATGATGAGATATAAAATTAATGCATGTTATCTTGGAGATGATGAAAGATTAATTATCCACCCACTTTCCTCCACCCTTTGGCCTACCCTTGTTAATGGTTTGAATTTGAGGGATTTGGAACAACCAAAGGGACTAAAAGGATCTATTTAAGGTGTAATTTAGAAATAAAAAAGGGAGGATTCATGGTTTTTGTTTCACTGTAATGTTATGATGTCGCTTTGTCTTTTTAATTACAATTCTTTCTCATGTAATTTGTTCAATTCACCTTAGTTTCTTAATAAAATTTCTTCTTATCCTCTTATTATATTCAGATTTATATCACGTTTATATTGTTTCCTAAAGGTGTGGATTTATTCACATAAAATCTTGTGAAATTATCCTCACAACAGTGGAGTGATTGTTATTTCATTGTTTTCCACTTCTTCAATTATGTCCTCATGAGCCTACTTTCCACTTCTATTGATAGAATATCATAAATGGAGGGATAAACCTCTTATGGTTTAATACAATATAGTAGTAAGGGTCTGTATTGGATGTTATTTCTCACTCTAAAAATGTTTAATATTTTGTTTTATTTGAGTTTTTCATTCAATGATTTTATCTCTACCTCCTCCTTATTGAATTTTATCACCATAATTTTCATGTGATGATAAGATCCTTTACCTAGGAGTGATAATTAAAATGATCATACAAGTGTGTAGGTGATTATCATGTGTATGTGAAGGTGTTAAACAAATAAGTTATGAGTTTATATTTATTCCATTGTTCCATGTTCCATGTTTCATATTCCAATTTCCTTTTTGAACTCCTCTTCTTAGCCTCTACCCCATCTGAATTTTATTTTCTTTAAAAATTGGAGACACTGTTATTCTATGTTAAGGGGGAGAAAAGAAAAAAAATTGTGTCAAATTTTTTTTTTGTGAATAAATGAAAAAAATACCTTGAACATGATAACACACTTTGCAAACTTTAAAACTGAATATTAAATAATTTTTTATGTCTTGATTATGATTTTAATCCATGTTTAAGTTCATGAGCATAGATTTTGGAAGGTTTAGTTGTTTAATGTGATTTTTCACCATTTACATTTTCATTCATTTAATAAAAAAATCACAATGCACATCCATTGTATTTTGGGTTTAAATTTGAGTTCATGGGTCCATTTTATCAAATCATAGGGTTTGGGGCCACTTTTAATTTAATTTGAGTATCCAAAAAAATGGAAAAAAACTACATAGAGAAATGTTTTGTCCAAATTCATGGTGTCTGGAACTTAGTGATCATGACTCCATAGAAGTCTTTACCAAAGTTAGGATTTACATATTTATTATATAGTATAGAATTGATTGAATGTGTGGCATCTGGTACTTGAGGATCGTGACTCCGTAGTTGTCTTTCTTAGAGTTCATATTTTCATCTCTATTGTGGTTAAAAACAAAAAAAAAACAAAAAAAATATGGATACTCATCTTAAGTTTTAATGTGATTCCCACCTAGCGCTTCCATTTATTTTCCCCTTGAACAAGAAAATGGTCCACATGTCTTCTTTGATTCACAAAACATCATCATGCTTGATCGAAGTTGGATGAAATGTGGTGATGAATTTGAAAAAATGAAGTGGATTTGGCTTGATATATGATTTTGGACCTAGAATTTTTTAAAATTATTTTATAGGTTTGATGATTTTTTTATGTGAAGTCGAAATGGTAAGCCTGGAATGTTAAAATGTGCTTGGAAAGGGAATTCAATTTTATTATTTTTGAGATAATTTTTGCTTAGGACTAGAAAAAATAAAGTTTGGTTGTTATTATACATTGAATGAGGATAATATTATTTGATTATATTATAATATTAATGTGATTAATTATTCATAAACACCATTTTTAGTGTATTTTACAATTTGAACATTATTTCACATAATGGTTGTAATTCTTGTTTAAAGTGAACTATTACTTGGTACAGTTTGTGATGAATTTTAAATCACCCATTGGTATTAATTTGAATTTTATATTTCATTTTCATGTTTCCCATTCCATTGGAAGAAATTTTTCATTCTGGAGAAGTTGAAGATTCACATTGAAAGACCACCATTTTGGATATTCAATCCATAAAATTCTGGGCGAAGGGAATTGGAAATAATTCCAATAAAATAACTTTATATGCCATGATTCACGCCCAATAAAGTTGAAATTTGGTATGAATATAGAGGAAATATTGTGTAATATTTTATTCAACTATTGGGAAGTCCAATTTAGAAATTAAATTTATTCTAATAACAAGAAAAATTATCACAAAATCAAGGTTGTTATGGAATGTCAATGAGGAAAGAGAAAATGAATGTATTATGTCTTAGAAATGATGAAAGATTAATTATACACCCACTTTTCTCTACCCTTTGTCCTACCCTGGTTAATGATTCAAATTTTAGGGATGTTTTTAGAAAAAAGGGACTCCAAGGATCTATTTAAGGTGTAATTTGAAAATAAAAATAGAGGATTCATTGTGTTTGTTTCGTTATAATGTTAGGTTATCGCTTTGTATTTGTAATCTCATTTCTTCCTCATGTAAGTTGTTCAATTCACCATAACTTCTTTATAAAAGTTATTCTTATCCTCTTATTATATTCTTATTCAAATCACATTAATACTATTTTCTCAATGTGTGAACTAATTCACATGAAACCTTTTGAAATTCTTCACACAATGGTGTAGTGATCATTATTTCATTGTTTTTCACTTCTTCAATTCTGCTCTCATGAGTCTACTTTCCACTTATATTGAGATAATAGAATCAATGTAGGGATAATAATATTATGGGTTGATCCAAGGGAGTATAAAGGGGATATATTGTATGTTATTTCTCTCTCTAAAAATATTGAATAAAAAGTTATTCGAGTTTTCATTCATTGATTTTCTCTCTACATTTTCCTTATTGAATTTTATCACTAAACTTTTATGTGATCATAAGATCCTTTACCTAGGAGTGATCATGAGAATGATCCTCAAATTATGTAGGTGATGATAATTTGTATGTAAAAGTGTTAAACCATTAATTTATGAGTTTATATTTATTTCATTGAATGAATCTTTCTCGAGTTAATGAAATTTAAATAATTTAAAAAGAAATTCATTAAATCCATCCCTTGTAATAACCTAGGATCAACCCATTATCATAATTTGAATTCACATGGATATATTAGTTCTCATTTAAACCCATATAAAATCAAACCAAATTTTTCCACTTCATATCCAATTCTCCCTCTTATAATTTATGTCTCTTTTGGTGTCTTCTTAGGTCTCTGAGGATTTGACAACCCAAACTGCACTCCAAGCAACCTCTTCAACCCTTAAAACTTGAGAAAATTTGGGAAAGACTACCCTCAGACCAAAAAAGTGATTATCTCAAGAAAATACATATTTTTTGAGAGAGAGAATATACTCAAGAAACATAATGGGATCAATATTTACTTTAATGAAGTTGATGATCAATATGCAAAAGAGGTATATGAACGTATTCTAAAGGCCCCTATGGAAGAAGTTGTTTTTGAAACACAAGTACTATGTAGGAGTAACAAAAAGGTAAGAGAGCCAGAAAGATGTGGTTTTATAATCATTGAATATGGTGAATCATTATTTATTTATAATAATGAACCTATCTTATACAAAGAGGTATTAGAGAGCTTGAAAGAAGCAATATTGAAAGAATCCAGGAATTCTGAGATGGATTCCATGTATCAAAACCAAGTTTTTGTTCTAGTCAATCTGTCAGTTGATGGAAAATATATTAGGTTTAAATGGTAATTAAATAGAAAACTAAACATATAAGGTAAACACCTACAAGGAATACCAGTGGCTAAAGGGTTTAAACAGCTCAAGGAATTGACTGTGATTAAACTTGTTCTCCAGTTTTTGTGTTTAAATCCATCATAATTCTACTTGCTACAGCAGGTTACCATGAATATGAAATTTGGCACATGGATGTCAAAAAAAATCTTTAATAAGAACCTTTAGGAAGATATTTATATAACACAACCAGAATAGTTTTTAACTCCAAGTAATTCCAAAAAGGTTTTCAATTTATAGAGATCCATTTATAGATTAAAGCAAGCATCCAAGTCATGGAACATTTAGTTCAATGAATCTGTATAAGAATTTGGTTTCATTAAGAAATAATGTGATCCAATTTTTTATAAATGGTTCAAATAGGGTGAATTTTTTATTCTAGTATTATATTTAAATAACACATTACTTATTAGAAATTTCATACCGATCTTATAATCAGTTAAGGTTTAATTAAACAGGTGTTTCTCTGTGGAGGAATTAGGTGAAGCAGCCTATATTCTAGGGATCAAGATAATTTTTGATAGATCTAAGAGACAGATTGGAATAATTCAAGGTATATAAATTGAGTAGATACTAAATATATTTACTATGAAACAATATAATATAGGATTGGTTCTAGTGTCACATGGTATAGATTTTCCAAGAAAATGTATCCTCAGACACAAGAGGAGAAAGATATAATGAGTATGATATTTAATGATTATATGATAGGATCAATCATGAATTTCCTTTTATATTCTAGGATTTATGTTTCCTATGATTTTGGTATGGTATGAAGATATCAAGCTGATCCAGGTGAACAACATTGGTTTGTTGTTAAGGATATCCTTAAGTATCTGAGAAGAATTAAAGATTAGTTCCTAGTGTATGGAGGGAAAAGGATCTAGTAATCAAGGTTTATACTGATTCTATCTTTTATATAGATCATAATGATATGAATTTGAAGTCATAATATGTATTTAGTCTCAATGGAGGAGCTGTGATCTGAAAGATTAAGCATTAATTTTTCATCAATTCTACAGCAGAGTCTGAGTATATAACGGCTTCTAATAAATCCAATGAAGTTGTTTGGATGTGAAATTTTTTTCAAGAGCTTGATGTGGTACCTAGAATTAAATAATCTTTTAAATTATATTGTGATAATACTGCAGCAGTGGATCTCACAAAGGATCCCAAGTCAAACCAACAGACAGAGAACATACTCCAAAAGTTTCACCTCTTGAGGGATTTTTCTCATAGGGGTGAAGTTGTTGTGAGAAATGTTTCCATAAAATAAAACATAATAGACACCTTGAATAAATATTTATCTTAGTATAATCATGAGTATCATGTGAGAGCTACCAAAGTGAAGGTTGTTAGTAGTTGGATCTAGTGAAAGTGAGATTCTGTTGGAGTTCATGCCCTAAAACCAACTTTTATACACTTTATGATTACATGTATTCATTTTTTTGAATATTAATAAAATTATTATCACATCATAAATTTTCTTATTCAATACATGGTATGTGATAATATTGTAAGAGTAACAGTCACACTGAAATATCATAGCAGTTCCCCGCTATGATGAGAACCTAGAAGTGTCAAGACAATATTATTGAATATATGTTATATAGTTGAATAATATCATTTAACAAGACAAAAATGATATATTATATCAAGTGTTGAGACTCATAAGAATTTGAGTTACTTTATTGTGGTGTATTCCCTTGGTAATTTCTAGTGTAGGAGATTATGAGAACATAACCTGCCATTAGAAAATTTGCATTTATATGTCCTTGGATGTTCCTATCTGCATATGTTTGAATTGATACTTAGACTTTAATATTATTATTAATGGATATTATTAGTCACATAATTTTATGTATTTAAGAAAACCATGATAGAATATGTTTGCGGCGAAGCAGGATACGTTGGATGCATCATGAGTAATATTACATTAATGAAAATGTGAGGAAGGATTTGTCGCTTTTGTTCTTTAACAGAAGTTGATATCTCAATCCATTTGATGGGAATGAAACATCCAAAATAAATCCATGGTCATGGTGTTATGTGGGAAAGTTCTTTTTAGAAAATTCAAATAAAGATACATCAATCACATAGGTTGATGACACCATCATTCAACCTTCTTTATTAGAGATATCATGACAAAGATATTATATTACATAGTAAGCATTCGTATAAGGTCGTTTATCATTGAAACATTATCTTCTTTTTCTATGGGTGTCTTGTCATGTTATTAGATGATAAATTTGGACTTTAGGTTTTTTTGCCTAATGCTACTAAGAAAGAGTCCTAGGGGGTGCACATTAAGTGTATCCAGAACCTTGGTTAAATTTTAAATATTATTTATTATTTAACATGTTGAATAAATATAATTATCATGAATGGTTTAATAATTATTCTTGTTTGTTTGATCACATATATTTAGTCACTAGTTGTTTGAGATAATATTTGTGAGAAAATTTTTTAATAAATATTTATTTTCTATTTGGTGAATATAATATTTATTTATTTATAGGTGAAAAATGTAGTGATATTTATTTATTAAATACATAGTCATTATTTAAGGCCTGATAAATATTTTGGAGTAATGAAGTACCAAGTTTAAAGGTTTTATGAGAAATAATATATATTAAATATTATTTGACTAAATTTTAAACAATTTATTCAAGATAATAATATTAAATTAATTCTCTAGGTTTGTGCATGTCAATAAATAATAATATTATTATTATATAAATGGTGTTTTTTTGGGATTAAGTAAATAATATGAGTGCATATTCAATTATTATTTTCTAAATATAACACTATTTAAACACAATTATATTATTTCCAACTTTTAGCTATCCATTTGTTGTGGTTGTGCACAACGACTCTGGAGAATCCTCTCAAACCCTAGAGAACTCCACTCCAAGAACACTCTTACGAATGGAGAGAGATTATAACACCCCTAGTTTGAGGTATTTCATCATTTTATGATTTTTATTTTACATTTAGAGTCATTGAGATAACTTTATGGAAGAGTTTAGAGGATTAAATTGAAAATAATGGTGAATTAGTCTACAGTAATAATCCACACCATGAATAGGCCATTCAGGACATGAATTTGAATTAGGAATATGTTGTGAGTTCTATCATATAATGAATGGGTTTCTTCGGGTCAATGGATAAGGAATTCATTACATTAATCCCATTCAAACCGTGATATGGGTTTTCTGAAATTACAACCTGAGGTGATGTAAAATTAAATGTATGGGACATATCGACAATTTACAACTTGAATTATAAATTCACACTAGGAATCAGTTGGGTCCAGCCTATTTTAATCTATCCAATGTTTATAATTCCTCACATGACTCCCATTCTTTTCCTCTCATCTTCTAAGGATACCCTCGGTGATTTTCGATAATATTTGACATCTACACTTTGATTCCAAAGGATCTATGAGTGTTAAATTGTATAAATCAAAGCTTAAGACCTCATTCTTCCTTATTGTTTTTATCTCCTTAGTATGTTTTGACCAGAACCATAGATCATTGTTTTAATACTCAGAGCTATGGTTTTGGATGTTTTTCTGAATACATCTTATTGTGTTTTAATAAAGGAACTTAAGGAAGAGGTCAAACCTATGGAATCATCTTGGAATCCATCATGCCAACAAACTCAATGTAGGTGGTTTTTCCCTCTTCTTACTTTTATTAGAACTCGAAGGATTTTAAGTTTCTAAAAGATTTCTCCTCCATTTTTCAATGGTTTCCCCTGGTAAAACTCTTTTGATGATTCTATTACTAGTTTTTTTTGAAATCGGATTGTGGGATTCACCCACAATGGAGTGTTAAATTGATTAAATTTTTTTTCTTGAATGAAATATAGTTTTGATACATGTTATTAGCATAACAGTTTGTGGGTTCCATTTATAAAGGCATGAGGTAGTTTTTGTTCATGATTTCATTATATGAGGCCTTGTTGAAATAGACTTGGTGGTCGATGCTGAATAGAAAGAAAGAAGGGAAAATATTCCACCAAGCAACAAATTGGTGAAGGATGAACCACCAATCGTGATCATAGTGGTTTCATTCATCATGCATGGGTATGTACATGTGAGAGATTGGATGATTATTCCAAACTAGAAAATATGAATTACTTCTACTTTTTGAAAGTTAATTTTTTTTTGTTAAACTACTTCTGGAAAACCTTTCCATCTGAGATAATTTATATTTTGAAAACTATTTACTTCTTTGATATTCTTCTCATCTATTGTATATTTATGAGCTAGCTTGTTTCTAGTCTTAGTGGCATATGGGAAAAATATTGTGGGTTGTCTAATGGGTATGATTACTCACACCCTATATATGAACTTTGAAACATATGGAGAAGATGTTTTCTATATATAGGTAAGGGATAAATTTCTTACTTTTCTAGTGGATCTCTTTGATTTCATTGTCATAGTTGGTGGAGTTATAGCTTGGAGTTGGTTCATGACTTAGTCGAAAGTGGTACCACCTTGGTGATCGGGTCTTTTGCTTCTTTTTATTTTTAGTTTTTATCTCTTACAATTTCAATGTTACTCTGATATTCATCCTTGTTACATTGTTTATTGATGTATTGATCGCTTTTGTTATGGTTGGGTTTTAGAGCATGCATAATTTATATAAATTCCATTGGTCTAATTTATTCGTATCTTGTTTGGTGTTTGTATTCCTTAAAGGGTAAATAATTCCCCCATGCCACTTGTGTTTAAACTTATGGAATTTATTGTTAGTCTTTGGTGTTTAGGGAATGTCACCTAAGGTTAGTAGCACTTTTGTATCCGATCAAGCCAATGAGTTAGGTCAATATGTTACAAATGCTATCAGTTTTGTTGGTCCTTGAGTTGGGTTTCTAGAAAGTAGTTATGAATGATGGAAATTGGAATCTATAGTGTAAAAGGTGTAGCTAACCCTTTTATATTGAACTTAAAGTTATTAGGGAAGTACGGATACAAGGAGAGTTCTAAAACACTTTTATGCATGTTTCCAACACATTGCCATGGGCTTAGACAATGAGTGTTGGGTATCATCCATTAATAAATAGATTTATCACTAGGACTACATTATCACATTATTATTTGATTGTGATTTTGTGAAAATGTGATTATTGTGTGAATATATAAAGTATAACCATGAAAATATGAATAGTAAAAAGTTCTAAATTATTGATTTCAGAAATGCTTTGTATAAATAAAATACCACCAGTAAGAAGAACAAGAAATTGGTGAGAGGGATCAACTAAGAACATGGTTGCACTATGACCACAAGTAAACTAAGATTTGATTCAAAATATATTGCTATCCTTTTAGGTTATTGGTAATGGACCTAAGACTAAAAAACATCATCAGTTAAATCACTTGAAAAACTTTCTAAAGCAGAACCCACAAACATTTTGTGGTGATTCTAGACCTGAGAAAGTAGAGGTATGGATGAGAAGAATAACCTTGATTTTTGACTTCTTGGGGACTCAAGATGAGATGAGGATCGAGCTATAAATGTATATGCCTGAGGACCTAGTGTTATCAGGGTGGGACTTAGTTGATCAAGCTAAGTTGGATCAAGACCTCACTTGGAAAGGATTTGTGGAACTATTTAGTAACATTTTTTCATAAACCTTCTGAATAGTAAAGGTGGTGGAATTATTTCAATTGAAGCAGGGAAGTATATCAATGACTAAGTGTGATGCTAAATTCACTCACCTTATTCTATTTGCACCAAAGTTAGATTCTAGTAAAAGACTAAAAGATTAGATATTTTAGTTGCGTCTCTAACCTAAGGTTCACTCAAATGTAGTAATATTATATATTATGTACTATACAAAAATGGTGAATAAGTAACTCATGGGATGTAATGGCCCAGACCTATCCGGCCCATTCCTTTGTCAAAAAGAAGGTCACGAAGTGTTCTGGAGGGTAAAATGGACTTTTCCCACAATTTCCAGAATTTTGAAACTACACGTCGTGTATTGCGAGTACACGCCGTGTACCCCCTTGCCGAGTATACCCCATGTTAAAGGTTGTGTCCTTTCTGTGTGAAATAAATGGGTACACGCTGTGTGTCCAGTACTACACGCCGTGTAGTCCTTCCCCATGTACGCGTTACCAGTGAACGACTGTGTGTCGTGTTGGACTCGTGTCCTTACGGTGTGCAATAAATGGGTACACTCCGTGTGTCCAGTACTACACGCCATATAGTCCTTCCCCGCATACACGTTACCAGTCAACAGTTGTGTGCCATGTTGGAGCCGTGTCCTTTCCATGTGAAATAAATGGGTACACGCTGTGTGTACAGTACTACACGCCATGTAGTCTTTCCCCGCGTATGCGTTACCCTCAAACCGTGTGTTGACCAGTCAATGGCCGCGGAGCCGTGTTGGAAGCCGCATGGAGACCGTGTGAAATAACTGAGTACACACCGTGTACTTTTTCTTTTCTCACCTATAAAAGCAGGGGTCCCCTCCTCTTTTTCAACTCACCCCTCTCCTCCCCTTTCCTCTGAGCAGAGTTCTCCCAAGATACTCGAAGGCTCTTTCTTCCATAACTTCTTTTTCCGAGCTCCAATTTACGATCCGTCAGCGGCCACAGGATCATAACAATGAGGCGAAACTTCTGGGCTTGGATCTGTTGTCTTTCCTTCGGCCTTTCCTTTCCGAATTCCACCTGAGGAGGTTTTTCTGGGACCCGACAGAAGTGACGGACGCCAACGGGCATCTTCTAAGGTTGATCTGGGGGAGCGTTGCGATCGTAACCTATTGAAGTAGGGATCTTACCTTCATCTATCTAATTTGTGCATCATGCGGGGTGGGTTTCCTCTTGTTTTATGAAACACAGTCAAAGCGGTTTAATGAAGATAATAACTAGCTTATATAACGAGGATGTGAAGTTTTTGATTACTGTTACTTTACTTTTTATATCCTGTGATATTATATTGTGAATTGAATAGGCTTATGCCTACTGAAAATCACGGTCGTTGGGGGCCTTTACTTGCGCAATTAAATTTTTCCCTATCTTCTAGACCGTTTTGTGAATGGAACCTTGTTGAATGTGTAATTTGGTTAATCACGTAAAGTTGGACGATTAAATGAAAATATAGAACCCTTGTGTGATCACCCCGGTTAAACAAAAATGGAATAATGAACATGTGGGTTTTGGATTGGTTACTGGAATGTGATGGGGGTGTTTTGTTGGTTGTTGTGGATTGGGTGGGCAGTAGGACTGTGATAAATGGTATTGAATGGATAATGATGTGCAGTGCAGTTGTGGTTATGGCAGTTGGCAGTGGGGCTGCAGGGATGGGTTTGAATGTGAACGGACTATGGGTTGTGAATAATAAATAAAAATTGGAAGATTTAATGAATGGTGGGGCATGGTAATGGAATGGGATTAATAATCAATGGGTTTGTTGGTTGATAAGAAAGACTTGGTTGTGTTTCTTGGGTTTTCCTAACTTGATTTGTGGATGGAAGGGATATGTTTTATGAACGATCGATGTGGTTGGTTGTGGATAGTTTCCTAGTAGTTAAGAAACTAATAAACTAATTCTGCTGAAATGTGAAAACCTGAATGGGTTTGGGGTTGTTTGTTGTATTCATGCTTCGTATTAGCAGTGCTGAGACACGTGCTCAGTTTCTCTGGTTAGAAGCCATAGGTTGGGCTGTGTGTTTGGTATACATATATATATCTGTATCTTTTGTGTTTTATTGCACCCCACCCATGTTGAGCACTTAGTGTTGAACACTCCCATTTCATGGGAGATGGTGTTTTTCCCTTAGTGACTAGCTCCTTCCTACTCCTTCTCCCCTAGGCTGTGATGGCTTGAGGCAACCTTACACCTAATACTCTTTGGGTAGGTTTTGATTGGGGTGGTTTTAGCAAGACTCTTCGGTCAGGTTCTACTATTTCCCAAGAATCTTTGGGATGAGGCCCAGGTGTGTGCGGGCAGGGTACGTGGTTGTGAGGTTGGGTGGATAGAATTCATTGCTAGGTTTCTTCTGTTGTTCTCATGGGACATTAGGATGTCTCCCCACTTGTACATGAGATCTTTAGGTTTCCCTACTGAGTATACTTGTATGATCACCATATGTTTACTTTTAGGTTTCCAGGAGGACTACCAGGGCCGTGCGGGACCCTACTAGTCGGACAGTTGGAGTTTTTTTTGTTTTTGTACACTTTTTTCTTTTGGTATTGTACTTTGAGCTTTCTTGTACTTACACCTTGTTATAAAATTGTTTAAACATGCTTGTGGGCTTGGTTTGGGTTTATTTCTATACACTTGTTCTTTTCCCTTTTGGTGGTTGACTTGTCCTATTTCCCGATCTTAAATAACAAAAAGGGTAATGCCTCCCATATTTGTGAAAAATCATACCCTTGGTGCTAGTCTCCAACCCCTACTGGAGGTGGGACTCGGGGGTCATTATCTCCCTTTCACCATTGCCAGCTCAGGAGGGGCATCTTTGCTGGGAGGGGGTCATGATAGAATGGTATCAGAGGTGATGATTGAGATATAGGATGGAGTCTGGAGTTAGGCACAGTGAGGATTGCATGGGATGGTAGGGAAACAGTGTTGGTTAATCTTGGTGCGTGACATAGGCCAGGGAAGACCGGCTAGGACACGTGATTTTAGGGCCCCCTGTGATCCGATGCAAGGACTCTGAGCCTACCGAACAACCAAGTGAGACCACGTTGATTGTAGGGTAGAGACCCTAGGTAAGGTACATGCATCATCATGATTGTGTTTTACTTGATTTGGGAATTCTGGGAAAGAAATTAAAATAATGTGATAAAATAAAACCTTGAGAAATTTCCTTACTACTTGGGATTAGGAAATACTTGTTTACCGTACAGCTATGGCACCTGGAAGTCATCCCCAAGTGGATCAGACAGCCAAGGCCCAGCAGATCCAGGCAGTCGATCAGTTGAGGATTGACCGAGAGGAGGAAGATAGCCAATGGCAGAAGACTCTTCGTTCTTTCCAGTGGCAGACCCTCAAGATGTATGAGGGTAGTACTTCAGATACGGAGATGGAGGGGAGGCTTGAGGAGCTAGGGATCACTTTTACCTTGATCCGTGCTCCGAGGGAGTACTGGGTTCCCCTAGCAGTCAGTCAGCTGAGAGGTGCGGCGCGACAGTGGTAGACGCTATACCTCGGAGAGAGGATAGAGGCAGAGGTTCCATGGGCTGACTTTGAGAAGGAATTCTGAGAGGAATTCCTTTCTTCCATGATCAAGGCAGAGAAGCAGCAGGAGTTACTCTCCCTTCAGCAGGGGAGTATGTCAGTATGAGAGTTGGGGATCAAGTTCAAGGATCTCCTGCTCTTTGCTCCGGATCTCTTTCAGGATGAGAAGTCTCGGGCGAGACGTTTAGAGGAGGCACTTCGTCCTTCACTCCAGTATGTTGTCACCCCCTTCACCCTTCCGACGTACTTGGAGG
Source organism: Viscum album (assembly GCA_963277665.1). NCBI lineage: Eukaryota > Viridiplantae > Streptophyta > Magnoliopsida > Santalales > Viscaceae > Viscum > Viscum album. The sequence continues at coordinate 37,896,322 of OY728129.1, read as the reverse complement.
TACAGAAGAAGTCGGAGGTTGTAGAGAGGATGCACTAACTGGGAGGTGCACCCCGAGAGGGGATCCAGCTAGGCTCGTCGAAGGGGAAGGCAGTCAGCAGCAGGTCTCCTGCGATGGGACCTTCCAGGTTCTGGCCAGTGGAGAGTAGGCCCTAGCAGTTCCAGTTCAGATATTCGGGTCCTCGTCCCTTTTTCATGAACCCAGGACCGAAGTGTTTTTCTTGTGGAGGTTTCGGGCACGTTCAGAGTTGGTGCCCAACCCGAGCTCAGTACGGTGGAGGTGGGCAGGTTCAGTGCCCACCTCAGCAGCACCAGTTGCCGGCAAGGCCCTTCCAGAAGCAGCAGGACCATGCTCCTCCGAGGGCAGACTTTGTGGGAGGAGGCCGACCTCAGGGTGCTCCTCAGGGACCTCGACCAGGGGTTGGTCGGGGAGGTGGATGACATCAGAGAGGCAGAGGAGCTGGGCATGGACAGTTTAACGCAGCAGAGTTGACAGCTCCAGCAGGACTAGAGGTGGTGCGAGGTACGATTTGTTTGTTCAGCACTCTTGTTTTTGCTTTGTTCGATTCGAAAGCTTCACACTCCTTTGTTGCACCTGGTCTAGCCCATGCTTTAGGACTAGACATAGAGAGACTTTCCATACCACTGGTGTTGAGTACACCAGTTGGAGGTCAGACCAGCGTATCTTGTGTTTGCCGGAGATGTGGGCTGACATTGGGACCACATCAGTCTAGTGGGGACCTTCTTCTGTTACAGATGCAGCCATACGATGTCATCCTAGGCATCAACTGGTTTTTTTCTGTTAGTTTCATTATCGACTGCTTCTGAAGAAGAGTTGTGTTCTCCTACATGGATGGGCAGCGCGTATCTTTTGTTTTCAAGAGGAGCTATCAGGTAGGAAGCCGACATGTGAAGCCTCTCCTTTCCTTTTGAGGCGGGTTATCAGTGGTTCCAGCTGATACAGAGATGATGGATGTTCCAGAGGTTGTTGGGGAGTTCCTCGATGTTTTTTCTAAGGAGGTTGTGACTCTACCCCCCCGACGTGACGTTGATTTTGGGATAGACTTACAGCCTGGTGCCCGTCCAATTTCGATGGCCCCTTATCGGATGGCACCTTCGGAGTTGCGGGAGTTTCGGATTCAGATTGATGATCTGATGGAGAAAGGTTTTATTCGACCCAGCATATCGCCATGGGGTGCTCCAGTTTTGTTTGTGAAGAAGGCAGATGGTGGTCTCAGGCTATGCATAGACTACCGAAGGTTGAACCAGGTAACAGTCAAGAAACGTTACCCCCTTCCAAGGATAGATGATCTCTTTGACCAACTTAGGGGAGAAGGTTGGTTTTCTAAGATTGATCTACGATCTGGATATCATCAGCTAAGGGTAAAGGACAGTGACATCTCGAAGACAACTTTTAGGTGTAGGTATGGGCACTTCGAGTTTGTAGTGATGCCGTTTGGAGTTACGAATGCACCGTTTGTGTTCATGGGACTTATGAACTTTGTCTTCTGAGAGTTTCTAGACCGATTTGTAATTGTGTTTATCGATGATATCCTGATCTACTCAAGATCAGTGGAGGAGCACGTTGAGCATCTCAGGGCAGTCTTGGAAGTCCTTTGACACCACCAGCTTTATGGGAAATTGTCGAAGTGTAAGTTCTTGATGCAATAAGTACACTTCCTTGGGCACGTAGTGTCTCAGCATGGAGTGTCAGTGGACCCATCGAAGGTGGAGGCAGTTGTTTCTTGGGCAACACCCAAGAGCATGGAAGAAGTTCGTAGTTTCTTGGGGTTAGCACGTTACTATTGGAGGTTTGTTTCGGACTTCTCTCGAGTTGCTGCTCCATTTACAGCTTTGACTAGGAAGAACTAGGTCTTCCTATGGAGCGAGAAATTCCAGAAGGCTTTCGACTACCTAAAGGAGAAGTTGTTCAGTGCTCCCGTACTCAGGTTTCCAGAGGAAAGGTTGTTGTATGAGGTGTTTTGTGATGCTTCTAGCCTTGGTCTGGGGTGTGTGCTGATGCAGAAGAAGAGAGTGATCTGTTATGGGTCTAGGCAGTTGCGCCCTCACGAGCATAACTATGCCACCAATGACCTAGAGATTGCAGCAGTAGTGTTCACACTAAAGTTGTGGTGACATTACCTCTTTGGGGAGCGCTTTTTGGTCTTCTCAAATCACAAGAGCATGCGTTATATCTTCTCCTAGCGTGACCTGAACTTACGGCAGCGGAGATGGGTCGAGTTTCTCCAAGACTATGACTTCGAGATCTCTTACACTGAAGGTAAGGGCAACATTGTGGCTGATGCCCTGAGCAGGAAGTCTCATAAAGAAGTGGTTTGGGAATCTGCTAATGCTTGGAAAGCGATGGGAGAGTTTTCCACCTTTCACTTGGATGCAAGGGTAGAAGCTGTTAGAGGCTGTTTGTTTCAGATGACGGTGTAGTCCTCCTTGTTGCAGCAGGTAGAAGAGTCTCATGGGGGGACTCCAAGGATGAAGTAATGTGGAATCATGTCGATCAGGGAAACTCTCCAAAGGGATGGTCAGAGGACAGCCGACATCGGATTTTTTTCCATGGAAGGTTGTTTGTTTCGGAGGCGATGCGTGAGGGAGTTCTCCATGAGTTCCATAGCCCAGACTTGGCGGTACATCCAAAAATTTTAAAAATGTACCGAGGCCTAAGGGAACAGTTTTGGTGGCCCGGGGTGAAACGGGCAGTGGCGGAGTTTGTGGCTAAATGCCTAGTGTGTCAGCAAGTGAAGGCTGAACACCATATTCCCAGTGGTTTGTTGCATCCTTTAGATGTCCCTGAGTGGAAGTGGGATGACATCTCAATGGACTTCATCACAGGACTACCCAGAGCTCAGGGTGGTTATGACGCTATCTGGGTAGTGGTGGATCGACTGACGAAATCAGCTCACTTCTTAGCAATTAAGGAGTCGGTCCCGGTGAGTACCTTAGCACAGAGGTACGTAGACAAGGTGGTGCGTTTTCATGGAGTTCCAAAGAATATTATATCAGACCGGGATACTTGGTTTACCTCATGAGTCTGGAGGGGGTTACAACATGCTTTTGGCACCCAGCTACGCCTTAGCACTGTTTTCCACCCCCATACCGACGGGCAGATAGAGTGGACTATCCAGACGTTGGAGAACATGCAGTGAGCATGCATTCTGGATTTCAGAGGGTCATGGGTATGAAACCTGCCTTTAGTAGAGTTTTCCTACAACAACAGCTTCCACTCTACTATTGGCATGGCACCGTTTGAGGCCTTGTATGGAAGACCATGTCATTCACCCATTTGCTGGGCAGAGGTTGGTGAGACAGGTGCTCTTGGGCCAGAGGTAGTGCAGAGCACCACAGAGAAAGTCCAGATTGTACATGAGAGGACGAAAGTGGCTCAGGACCGACAGAAGTCTTATACTGATCTTCGGAGGAGGCCCTTGGAGTTTTAGGTGGGAGGTCATGTGTTCTTGAAGGTTTCCCCTCGACAGGGGCAGCGGAGGTTCTGGAAGGGGAGTAAGCTCTCCCTTAGGTTCATCGGAACTTTTGAGGTGCTGAGGCGATTCGTTGAGGTGGCATATCAGCTAGCCCTGCCACCTCAGTTGGAGAAGGTTCATGACGTCTTCCACGTCTCCCAGCTTCATCGGTACTTACACGACGACTCTCACGTTATCGAATAGGGAGAGTTAGATATGGGAGACGATGGGACCTTCGAGGAACGACCAGTTAGAATCGAAGATCGTAAAGAGAAGGTGCTCCGTGGACGAACCATTCTGTTGGTTCATGTGTTGTGGATTCATGGAAACCTTGAGGAGAGCACTTGGGAGCGGGAGACCCAGATGCACGTTCAGTACTCGGAGTTGTTTTGACTTGTGTTTTCCCTTGTTCTTCTGAGCTTTTTATTGATGTTGTACTTTGTACCTTTGATATATGGAATTCTTGGCTTGTCGGTTGTGAGACCTTTTGTTTCCTTGTTCTCTGGAAGTGTGTAGCATGTCCGGATGTGTGGGGGAAAGGGAAAAACCTGACTCCTAATTGAGACGCATTAATGAGGATGCGATTGAACTCATGCGGGCGAGTCAGTGCCGCCTAAAGTGGATAATATCTCGACATAGAAGAAGGAATTTTTTCCCAAACCACGTGTTCGGGCAATGTGTGGGTTGTACGGTGTTAGGGGCGGTGTTAGTTGGAAAATCCTAATGTATGAAAGTGGGAAGACCCAATTCTTAATCGAGACGCATTAATGAGGATGCGATTAAACCCGTGCAGGTGATTCAGTTCCACCTAAAGCAGATAATATCTCTACATAGGAGAAGGAATTCCTAACACATATGATTAGGGTTGTTGGTTGGGTTCCTGTTATAATGAGAACCCTAAGAGGTATCTTTTTGGGTTCCTCTGGGTTGGTTTTTGAATTCTCGGGGACGAGAATGTTTTAAGAGGTATCTGATGTAATGGTTCAGACCTATCCGGCCCATTCCTTTGTCAAAAAGAAGGTCACGAAGTGTTTTGGAGGGTAAAATGGACTTTTCCCACACTTTCCAGAATTTTGAAACTACACGCCGTGTAGTGAGAGTACACACCATGTACCCCCTTGCCGGGTATACCTCGTGTTGAAGGTCGTGTCCTTGCTGTGTGAAATAAATGGGTACACGCCATGTGTTCAGTACTACATTCCATGTAGTCCTTCCCCGCGTACGCGTTACCAGTCAACGGTCGTGTGCCGTGTTGGAGTTGTTTCCTTACCTTGTGCAATAAATGGGTACACGCCATGTGTCCAGTACTATACGCCATGTAGTCCTTCCCCGCATACGCGTTACCAGTCAACAGCCATGTGCCGTGTTGGAGACGTGTTCTTTCCATGTGAAATAAATGGGTACACTCCATGTGACCAGTACTACACGCCGTGTAGTCCTTCCCCGCGTATGCGTTACCCTCAAACCGTGTGTTGACCAGTCAACGGACGCGGAGCTGTGTTGGAAGTCGCATGGATACTGTGTGAAATAACTGAGTACACGCCGTGTACCATAAAGTACACACCGTGTACTTTTTCTTTTCTCACCTATAAAAGGAGAGGTCCCCTCCTCCTTTTCAACTCAACCCTCTCCTCCCCTTTCCTCTGAGCAGAGTTCTCCCAAGAGACTCGAAGGCTCTTTCTTCCATAACTTCTTCGTTCGAGCTCCGATTTACGATCCGTCAGCGGCCACGGGATCATAACGATGGGGAGGAACTTCCGAGCTTGGATCCATTGTCTTTCCTTCGGTCTTTCCTTTCTAAATTCCACCCGAGGAGGTTTTTCCGGGACCCGACAGAAGTGACAGAAGCCGACGGGCATCTTCTAAGGTTGATTCGGGGAAGCGTTGCGATCAGAACCTATTGAATTAGGGATCTTACCTTCACCTCTCTAATTTGTGCATCATGCATGGTGGGTTTCCTCTTGTTTTATGAAACACAGTCAAAGAGGTTTAATGAAGATAATAACTGGCTTATATAACAGGGATGGGAAGTTTGTGATTACTGTTACTTTACTTTTTATATCCTGTGATATTATATTGTGAATTGAATAGGCTTATGCCTACTGAAAATCACGGTCGTTGGGGGCCTTTTCTTGCGCAATTAAATGTTGCCCTATCTTCTAGACCATTTTTTTGAATGGAACCTTGTTGAATGTGGAATTTGGTTAATCACGTAAAGTTGGCTGATTAAATGAAAATATGGAACCCTTGTGTGATCACCCCGGTTAAACAAAAATGGAATAATGAACATGTGGGTTTTGGATTGGTTACTGGAATGTGATGGGGGTGTTTTGTTGGTTTTTGTAGATCGGGTGGGTAGCGGGGCTATAAAAAATGGTATTAAACGGATAATGATGTGCGGTGCAGTTGTGGTTATGGAAGTTGGCAGTGGGGCTGTAGGGATGGGTTTAAATGTGAACGGACTATGGGTTGTGAATAATAAATAAAAAATGGAAGAGTTAATGAATGGTGGGGCATGGTAATGGAATGAGATTAATAATCAATGGGTTGGTTGGTTGATAAGAAGGACTTGGTTGTGTTGCTTGTATTTTCCTAACTTGATTTGTGGATGGAAGGGATATGTTTTACGAACGATCGATGTGGTTGTTTGTGGATAGTTTCCTAGTTGTTAAGGAACTAATAAACTAATTATACAAAAATGTGAAAACCTAAATGGGTTTGGGGTTGTTTGTTGTATGCATGCTTCGTAGTAGCAGTGTCGAGGCACGTTCTCAGATTCTCTGGTTAGAAGCCATAGGTTGGGCTGTGTGTTTGGTATACATATATATATCTGTATCTTTTGTGTTTTATCGTACCCCACCCACGTTGAGCACTTAGTGCTGAAAACTCCCATTTAATGGGATAGGGTGTTTTTCCCTTAGTTACTAGCTCCTTCCTTCTCCTTCTCCCCTAGGCTGTGATGGCTTGAGGCGACCTTACACCTAAGACTCTTCGGGTAGGTTTCGGTTGGGGTGGTTTTAGCCCAAGACTCTTCAGACAGGTTCTAATGTTTCCCAAGAATCTTCGGGATGAGGTCCAGGTGTGTGCGGGCGGGGTACGTGGTTGTGAGGCCCAGGTTTGTGCGGGCGGGATACGTGGTTTTGAGGCCCAGGTGTGTGCGGGTGGGATGTGTGGTTTGTGAGGCCCAGGTGTGTGTGGGCGGGGAGAGTGTGGCAGCGTCAGGACGTTCGCCGTTAGGAAGAGCAGCTAACTACTGGGAAATGGTGTGGGGTACCCAATACTCTTGTTTCTTATATACTACTACCTGTTGTGATTGTGTTTTTGGTGAGTCTGGCCGGTGAGGTTGGGTGGGTAGAATTCCTTGCTAGGTTTCTTCTATTGTTCTCATTGGACATTAGGATGTCTCCCCACTTGTGCATGAGAGCTTTAGGTTTCCCTACTTAGTATACTTGTATGCTCACCCTACGTTTACTTTCAGGTTTCCAGGAGGACTACCAGGGTCATGTGGGACCCTACTAGTCAGATAGTTGAAGTTGTTAATGTTTATGTACACTTGTTTCTTTTGGTATTGTACTTTGAGCTTTCTTGTACTTGCACCTTGTTATAAAATTGTTTAAACATGCATGTGGGATTGGTTTGGGTTTATTTCTATACACTTTTTCTTTTCCTTTTTGGTGGTTGACTTTTTCTATTTCCCGATCTTAAATAACAAAAAGGGTAATGCCTCCCATATTTGTGAAAACTCATACCATTGGTGCTAGTCGCCAACCCGGGGCCTACTGGAGGCGGGACTCGGGGGTCATTATTTCCCTTTCACCATTTCCAGCTCAGGAGGGGCATCTTTGGTGGGAGGGAGTCATGACATGGGACAAAAAGGCCTTACAGGGAATCCTAGTGGAGGGGAAACCTTTATCCATCTGAGTGCTAGTTGGAGCTTCAGTGTGAGGAATAAACATAAGAGAAAGAGTTACTCCTTGGGTAGAAAGGAAATATAGAATCAATCCATGGGATCAGTCTCCTATCCACCATTTCCCAGCAATGAACTAGGTTGTTTCTAGTGTGGCATGATTTTTCACAAAAAGAAGGAATGCATGGAACCACCGAGGAATTTTCAACACTATGGAAAAAAGGGAATCACAAGAATTATTGTCATAAATTTATGAGATTAGTAGGTAGAATGGGATTAACTCAGTCTCAGGCTTTGTATGATAGGATAGAACAATCCTATCAGACTAGTTCTCATCTATAGACCCAAGTGAACCAGGATACATCCAGAAACACTTTGATTGTTCAGGAAGCACCTTGGATGTGAATCAAGAGCTATCTCGTGGAATTTTAGCGGTATTTACATGTAGTAGAGTAGGGTATCATGAGAGAGAAACCGGGTCCCTCCATAGTTCAAGGTACCATTCTTTTGAACTTGACTCTTATGAATGTCTTGTTTGATATGGGTGCATTGCATTCTTTCCTTAATTTTTCTATGGTTAAACAGTTTCAATTAAATGTGTAAATTATGCCTCATATTATGAGTGTCAATTCACCCCTTGGAAAATAAGAGTGTAGAGGGTTCAAATGCCCAATATGTTTAATTATCATTGATGCAGCGCAGTCTCTCTAAAAGATCATGGTCCTAAAGAAGGATTCTATTGATTTAATCCTTGGTATAAATTGGCTGGTAGAATTTAAATCCCATATAGACTTCTAAGTTCAATAAGTAACATTCAAATCCCTAAATGGATCTCTTTATGTATTCAAGGGTGATTGGGATTATAACATCCCAACTTGACTCATTATAAAACTAGTAGCCAGACCGGTCACCATATGGCCTCAAATATGTCTCCCCATATGCCTGAGGCTATCGACTAGAAGCGAGGATCAAATGATGGTATGATGGGGAGATTATACCCTCCTGATTAGAGTAGAATAATGGTATATATAGATAAAACAACAACATAAGTATAAATAAATGAAGAAGTAATTGATAAAAATAATAACTGATAAATGTTCAACAATAAATATAATACAATAATGCATGTCCATGTGAATATATATAATATACGAAACATAAAACATGTATTAGGTAATAAATAAACAATACACAATGAAAAGACAAAAGCCTCAAATGCTATCTCCATGACCATATTGAGCTTTGGCTCAATCTTGTGCTCCTAAGTTCTAATTTACAAGAGTAACAGCACAAGCATAATCCATTATCCTAAACCTGCAACCATGACATCTGTTCAGGTACCAAATGGTATTCTAAGAAGGTTGTAAGATATACTTAGTAGGTCACCACCAACAGTATCTAATTCAATTAAAATCGTGTATATAAAATATAGTAGTGTTCGGGTTTAATGAGTTAATTGATGAATAAATAAATGTAATTGAGTCGAACTTAGGTTCCCTAAGGATACCTAGCCATCCATACCTACTATGTCCTAAGTCAGAACACCTCTAAATATGTTTCATCGCAAATATATATATATATATATATATATATATTATGTATTGTAACATCCTGATATTTTAAAAGAAGATGATCATGTTGGATAGCAAATATGACACATGACACCAAGCTTAGAATAGAATGTAACACCCTGATACTTTATGATATATTTATTTTTAAATAAATTCATTCTATTTGAAATCTTTTAATGCATGCAACACCAAGTTTAAATGAAATGTGATACATTATAAAAATATTATTATTTAAAAATGGTCATTGTAACATAGGTGTTAAGTTGATGGGTATGGATAGAACTAACTAAATTATTAAAATTATATTCTTTAAAAATGCATAAAATAAATCCAATGATTATATATTTATTGGAAATAAAATAATAATTATTCAAAAGAAAAAATAAATGTTTTCTAAAAAGCAGTATTTTTTTAAAAAGTGGTATCATCGTGCTTTGCACAGATATTTTTAAAATTGGTTTTTACTACTTTTAGAAAATTTATTTTAAAAAATGAACTTAATTTTTGAAATAAAAATTTTAAAATTATCTTAGGGTGAATTTTTTAGATTTTTCTGAAATGTTTCATTTTTTGATGAATAGTGAAAAAAATATTTATTTTTATTAAAAACAGTATTTTGTTTAAAGAATTTTCAAGACCTGTTTTATTTTAATGTGGATTTAAAAGTAAAATTATTTTAGTTATATATTTATTAATCCAAATTAGGTCATTATAATAAATTTCATATTAAATTTTTATATAAAAACATGTTAAACTTTTGAAATATTTTCTTTTGGAAAATCATTTTTTTCGACGCGTCTATGGGTTTAATCTTAAATTAAATTCTACCACTTATTTGAGTTAAATTTGGAAAATTGATTCTATATTTTTAATAATCATAACTTATATTATCTAATAAGGTCAAATTAATTTTTACCATAATAAATAGTGAAAACAGAAAAAAAAAATATTGTGATTAAGGTAAAAATAGGTTTACCAGGGGTTAAACTTAAATAATAAGGGTTAAAAATGACCCAAAAATTGTCTGATTCCTATAGTCTTGTCATATTTTGACCTTTTTAATATTTTAAAATGGTCTATTTTGGAGACTTGTGGCACGAGAGAAATGTGGGTATAATTATTTCTTTTCAAGAATAACAAGTGTGTCCCCTCCCACACTTATAAAAGGTCACCATCTCTCTTCTCCTTTTCACACTTCCAAAACTCTTTTGTTCAGCCAGTATCAACCCAATTCACTTCCCTACTTCCCTCCCCTCATCCTAAAAGATTTTTTTTTTCAAAAATAAAACCTAGGAATGATTTTCATGCAAACCAAAAGAAGTTATCTGAAGAAGAGGTAACATCCTTAACTAAATGTTTTATTTTATTTATTATTCCACCTCCTAAAAATGTTATTAAATATAAGATCATGTTCTCTTTTCATTTAAATCCATTTTTTTATTTTCCACCTTTTTCTAGGTTTGTAAAGTTTTTGATTTTGTTATGGAAGTATTTGGATATATCTTTTATACAAAATCTTTTTGGGACTGAAAATTTTTCTACAAAAAATTTACAGGCCATGTAATGATACTACATGTCATGTAATAGTTTAATTAAGATAAAATCACTCTAGGTGATGGGTTTTTCAGAATAAACCATTAAAAAATATTTACATGATGTGTAATGGAATTACACACCATGTAATTCTCCAAGAAGTAGATTAAAAAGTGTTGTGTGGTTCATTTTAGTTTATTTTTCCTTAGTGTAACCTTAATCCTCCAACCCTAGGGAAACTCTTAGAAGATTTGGAGAAATTTATTAATCTATGATCGTTGTAGATTGATACTGGATACCTAGAAATCCCTATTTACTTCTGTTTCCTTTCGTTCCTTCTTCTTTCGATGAAGCAGTCGAACCTTTGATAGTTTTGGGTTTGGGGGTTGATCTTGATCCTAGGTTTTAGTCTAGATCTCTTCTTCCATTGTTGATTTGCACATCTTACATCAATTAAGGTTTTCCATTGGTGATTATTCTTCATAAATTTTGAGGTATGTGGTCTATTATTCTATTCTCAAAGTCTTGATTTCGATTATGCGTTTGTAATTGTAGAATTTATTTTGTATTATTAGAAATTGAGTTCCTAAATTTGAATTAATTAATTTGGTATAATAATTAATTATAGAATTGTAAAATTGGAAATATTGGGATTGTGGGTATTGATTAATTAATTTTCGAATTAATTGAAGGCATTGACATGAGTAATTAATTATTTAATTAATTAATAGAATGGATGTAATCAATTAATGGTTGAATTAATTGACGGGTTTGACGTGATTAATTATTTGTTGATTTAATTAATAGAATTTATGTAATTATTTAATGGGTTGAATAATTGAAGTTATTTCCATGATGAATTAATTATTGAAATAATTAATGGAATTGATGTGATTAATTAATTTTTGAATTAGTTAATGTATTGATGTGATTATTCAATTTTTTAATTTGATTAATTAATTGATGAATTAATTAATGTGATATTGTGACACATGTGAAATTGTGATATTGTGATATATGTGTTAAATGTGTGTGGGATAGGGATTGAGAATCCAAATACCCGTATGTGTTAAATGTGTGTGGGATAGGGACTGAGGCTCCAAATACTCATACGTGTTAAATGTGTGTGGGATAGGTAATGAGGCTCCAAATACCCATATTGGATAGTGAGTATGGGACAAGGATTGAGGCCCCAAATACTTATGTGACATTGAGGTCTAGTATAGAGACTGAGGCTCCAAATACCCATGATGTGTTAGATAAGACATTCTTCACCCATGAACTGACATTGTACTATGGTTCCAATTGGTTATGATGTGAAATGAGATGATAAATGGTAGCAATGAAATTCAGATATATGATATTACTTGGGGATAGTTCAGAAACCAGCACGGGCCAAAACAGGTAATGAGGTTCGGGTGTCCTAGGGAACCTAGGGGTTTATGTGGTTAAATAAATAGTATTTGAATAAATATAAATAGTTTACTTTATTTATTATAGTGACCCATACATTACATACATTGTTAATACTTCAAAATTGAAGTACACTTATTACAATATATAACAAAACCATGAAAGGACCGTATAGGTATAGTGTCTTTAGAAACTAGGAAATATAAACAACTGGTTCATAAAGTATCTACATTGTCTCCCATTTATTTCATCATATCTAGAGTCCCTTTTTGGAATATCTTACTTAATAACCTTCTTCCTGACCTGGGGAAAGAAAACATACAAAAGGGTGAGCTCAAATGCTCAGTAAGGGTAAACAAAAGAAATATCAATCACATCATATTCATAAGAATATCATTTTGTGTAACACCCCAGGTTTAAAATTAAGTTTTATTTTTTGGCAATGTTTCCAAGATGTAATAAAATAAATTACCGAATGCAAATATATAATTAGCAAGCACTTTATTCATACAAATTTCAGAATACACCCTTGATACACAATAACTAACCCATTAAACCCACTGCTATTGATAATGAAACAATTGGAAGACTACCGAGAAACACAACGATGTCGATCGAGTAGTTATCATCTCTTGGATCTGATAGAAGAACAAACGTTATGGAAAGGATGATAGCAATAAAACTAAAAATAAGAGGAACATATAAAACCATCTCCAAAAGCAATGGCGTGAGCTTCGAGGTATTTTTCTTCTGAGTGTTTGAACGACCCGTAAAACATTAGTATTTATAGAGTTTTATCCGACCGTTACAAAAAAACTATTCGTTATTACTTTTAAAAATTTAAATAAAAATGACTATTGCTGTATTAATAAAATAATTGAATAAAAAATTACAAATTTAAATATTATTACTGAAATTAATATGTAATAAACAAACATTGTGTTTTTAATAAATTTTACTAACTAATATATATATATATATATAATGTTAATTTGAGATATTAATATTATGTTGTAATTCATCATCTAATTTTACATTGTTTAAATATAGAAATACATATATAGAACATTAAGTGTTTAATATTAAAATAAAACCAAAAATAATGAAATTATAAAATTAATGTAGTATATTAATATTAGTTCGGTAAAGATAAAAAAAATGATATGTTCAATAGGGGTGAAGAGGGGTTCCGAGAAGAGGTAGGGTTTTCGTCGAGGAGGGTTCGTCGTTGCGAAGAGGAGTATTAGGGTTTGTCGCGGATGAGCTCTACCAAGCCAGGAGGAGCCTTCAGGCACAGGTCGCGATTTAGGGGATTGAGTAGCGTTCGATGCCAAGGGTGTTGATGCCGAGGCTTTGGGGGCCATCGATTTTCGTCAGGTGTTCATCCGAGAGTTGAGTCTGAGCTACAGATCGATGTTGCGGATGAAATGAAAATCCATCCTTTCTTTCTTCCTGGTTCGTTTCATTTAGATCTGCAAGTTGGTATCCGAATCTAGATTTAGATTCAAATTTTTAGATGTCGATCTATTGTATTTCTAGATTTTTACACCTCCGTATGTCATTCTGTTTCTGGTCATTGATGTTGTGGTATTTTAAATAGTAGTCATTATCCAGTATTATATGTGATCTATCTGGTCGACATTTGTTTTTATCTGTTTTGGATCATTTGCTGTGTGGATGAAGTTTGATGCTAGTTTTTCAATTTGCTTCGAAACTAGTGGTCCTGTTATCAGATGATTTCGTTTTGGAATTTTTTTTATTTCACACTAATTGAACTTGTCTGCATCCTTTGAATTTAGACCAGTTTTTCAATGTTATATCAATTAAATATAATAAATTTGGGGACACACTTGTTGTTTTCTTTATTAGGATAATCCAATTGTATAAAATATTTATATCTCACTGTTTTGGCTTGACATTGATTAGCTTGTAGTGAAAGCTCATTTTCAAGTGGAAATAAAATATACTAATAGTTTCGTCCCTCCAAATGAATAAATAGAGGAGTCTGAGAGGGGTATGCGATATATATTTCTCTTTGTGATGTGTTGTGTTTTTCGGTCCTGAATATGAGATACGAATAGAATTTTTAAGGAGTGAAGTATTCCAGCCTTTTAAAATTTGGTAAGGGATTTCTAAAATTTATTTTAGCAACTTATTTTCCTTCCTAAAATAATAATTGTGTAAGGGACTATTTAATTTTAATTACGTAGTATGCAATTCCATTTTACTTTAGGTTAGGGGAAAATATTAATTTTCCAACATTTGGTTCTTTTGAACTCTTATTTCCGTAAGGAATTATGTATTTTTAAAAACATTCTATGCAATTACATATTATTGTTTTTGTAAGGGAATAATTGTTTTAATCTAAATTTTCTTATGAGAAAATATTATAGTTTTTATGATTTCTTGGTTTGCATAAAGAACTATTTACAATCATTTCAATTTCTACAAAACTTTTATTATATAATTCTATGCAGTTTAATAATCTTAAGTAGACTTCAATCCCTCCTCTTTTAAAATCATCCAAGTAGGTTTAGTGATGCTTTGTTGGAGTTTGTATACCTAAAATCAGTGTAAGGGATAAATTATTTTTAAATTTATATTGTTTATGTATGGGTTGTAATGCTCATTTACCCTCAAAATGATGATTTGTATTTTATGATTTTAATGTGAGGTTCGAACATCTATTTATTTTCCATAAGTATTTACAAGATTTGATTCTAATTGTTTTCTAAAATTATATAAAGTTATATAATTTTTATTTTTGGATATTCATTTCAGAATCCCAAAAGGGTTAAAATGTTATAATAACTTAATATTTATTTTTATGGATATACATATATATATATATATATTTAGATGAAATTAACATGTTCATAATCCTACTACCATGTTTATAATATTATTTTCAGTTTATTGTCATGTTTCACATTACGTATCAACATGTTTTATCAATATTATCAGCATCACACTTGCATATACATTTTCCATGTGTTTATGCATATCATCGACGTTCATTTCGCTAAAAGTAAACTTATAATTTAAGTTAAAAAGATAAGGTTATGTTCTCAAATTCACCAATTACAAGAATTTCATTATAAAATTGAACGTCAAATTTATAATGTTTTATTCATAACTTTATTAATTGTTAGAGTTAATTTAAATTAAAACTACACATATTTGAAACAAAGAGGCTTTAAGAATGAATGATTAATCACAGGGATATACCTTGTAAAGTGTAGAAGAGTTGGACATAACCAAACTTGTAGATGATAAAAATATGGAAGTCTTTATTTAATTATGTTGTATTTATAAATACATGTGTACTTTAAATACATTGATAAGTTAAGGGAAAAAACTCCAGTGACCAATACTATTATATATGTAAAGCAAACTCTAAACGTTTTCTAAAAATATCAGCTCTTGTTCATTGTAAAAATAGAAGGTCATTGGGGAGTGAACCCATCCTTCATTAAGTGGGTAGGCCCAAGACAGCCTTCGACGAATTAAGTTGCCTCAAAATGATGTTTTGTTTTCATGAAGTTTGCTTAATATTTTCCAAATAAAATCATTGGAATAGTTTAAAAGTTTTTTTTAAAAGTATAATTATTTTTCAAAAGGTTTATATTATTTTATAAAGGTTGTTTTACAAATGAATTTACAATTGTAATTTTTCAAATGTATTATTGAAAGGATATTTTTCTGAAAGTGATTTATCAAAGGTTTTCAAAACCCCTTACTGGGCAACTTTTGTGCTCACCCTACGTTTTTGAAATGTTTTTCACAGGTTACCTTGAATCCCAGAGTTGGTCATCTTTGTTGTAGTGCACAGTGGAAGAGTAGTGGACAGTTGTTTTATTGTTTCAGCTCTGATAAATGTAGGGTTATGTCTAAATCTTCCAGAACCTAGACCGGTAAAAGATCCTCGTTTTGTTTAAAGTGTTGTGAAATTTTTAAGTTAAGTTTATAAAAAAAATTATTACACAACATTTTGAAGCAACGAGTCTGGAAGAGCGGGCTCGGGGCGTCACAATTGGTATCAGAGGCACGGTCTAGATAACTCTGGGAATTTAGAACCCTTCAATAAATTGACTGTCCTTTTCAGTCAACATACTTCTTTGTAATTTTCAGATGGAAGGAAGGAGAACTCAAACAAGTCTCTTAGGTCTTCCGAATGAATTACTTGCTATGATCATGGCAAAATAATGCAAAGAAGAATCTGATCCCTATGAAGCCATGCGGCTTTCTTGTAAACGTCTCTATAATATATCAGGCACACCAAATATACTTCATTTTCATCATGGTTCTGGTTTCGTTTTTGAAGATATCAGGCAGATCCAACGTCATTTCTATCGACGCCAAGGAGCATATTTTGAAGGACTTTTTAGGTGTTTTACAATGTTTGAGCAACCAGAATCAATATCCAATTTTTATAGAGCAGCTGAAGAAGGTAATCTTCGCGCAGCATTTATGTGTCAACTTTTAAGCTTTTGCTTCACAGGAAGAATTTATGATGAATTTGAAACATTCGAAGATGAAGCAATGAGACTTTCTTATAGGAATCAAATTCAAGATGAACTTCCCGGATACTATATTGATTATCATTCCTTGAGGACTGTCTTCTGGTGCCTACATCCATACAACCCCTCTTGCACTAGTTGCATATGGGCGAAGGAAGTGGAAGATTTCGAAGCCACATTGAACTTTAATTTCTTAGGGAGACATGGAAACCGTGGAAGACAACTATACAGACCTTGGGGACATCATGTGAGACTCAGAATAGATGAGAATTGAGAGCGATAAGTGTAAATGAATTTCGAGGACGAAATTCTATTTAAGGGGGGTAGAATGTAACACCCCGGGTTTAAAATTAAGTTTTATGTTTTGGCAATGTTTCCAAGATGTAATAAAATAAATTACCGAATGAAAATATATAATTAGCAAGCACTTTATTCATACAAATTCCAGAATACACCCTTGATACACAATAACTAACCCATTAAACCCACTACTATTGATAATAAAACAATTGGAAGACTACCGAGAAACACAACGATGCCGATCGACTAGTTATCATCTCTTGGATCTGATAGAAGAACAAACGTTATGGCAAGGATGATAGCAATAAAACTAAAAATAAGAGGAACATATAAAACCATCTCCAAAAGCAATGGCGTGAGCGTCGAGGTATTTTTCTTCTGATTGTTTGAACGACCCGTAAAACATTAGTATTTATAGAGTTTTATCCGACCGTTACAAAAAAAACTATCCGTTATTACTTTTAAAAATTTAAATAAAAATGACTATTGCTGTATTAATAAAATAACTGAATAAATTTTTTTTACTAATTTAAATATTATTACTGAAATTAATATGTAATAAACAAACATTGTGTTTTTAATAAATTTTATTAACTAATATATATATATATATATAATGTTAATTTGAGATATTAATATTATGTTGTAATTCATTATCTAATTTTAAATTGTTTAAATATAGAAATACATATAAAGAACATTAAGTGTTTAATATTAAAATAAAACCAAAATAATGAAATTATAAAATTAATGTAGTATATTAATATTAGTTCGGTAAAGATAAAAAAATGATATGTTCAATAGGGGTGAAGAGGGGTTCCGAGCAGAGGTAGGGTTTTCATCGAGGAGGGTTCTTCGTTGCAAACAGGAGTATTAGGGTTTGTCACGGATGAGCTCTACCAAGCCAGGCAGAGCCTTCAAGCACAAATCGCGATTCGGGGGATTGAGTAGCGTTCGATGCCAAGGGCGTTGATGCCGAGGCTTTGGCGGCCATCAATTTTCGTCAGGTGTTCATCCGAGAGTTGAGTCTGAGCTACAGATTGATGTTGCGGATGAAATGAAAAGCCATCCTTTCTTTCTTCCTGGTTCGTTTCATTTAGATCTGCAAGTTGGTATCCGAATCTAGATTTAGATTCAAATTTTTAGATGTCGATCTGTTTTATTTCTAGATTTTTCCACCTCCGTACGTCATTCTGTTTCTGGTCATTGATGTTGTGGTATTTTAAATAGTAGTCATTATCCAGTATTATATGTGATCTATCTGGTCGACATTTGTTTTTATCTGTTTTGGATCATTTGCTGTGTGGATGAAGTTTGATGCTAGTTTGTCAATTTGCTTCGAAACTAGTGGTCCTGTTATCAGATGATTTCGTTTTGGAATTTTTTTTATTTCACACTAATTGAACTCATATGCATCCTTTGAATTTAGCCCAGTTTTTCAATGTTATATCAATTAAATTTAATAAATTTGGGGACACACTTGTTGTTTTCTTTATTAGTATAATCCAATTGAATAAAATATTTATATCTCACTGTTTTGGCTTGACATTGATTAGCTTGTAGTGAAAGCTCATTTTCAAGTAGAAATAAAATATACTAATAGTTTCGTCCCTCCAAATGAATAAATAGAGGAGTCTGAGAGGGGTATGCGATATATATTTCTCTTTGTGATGTGTTGTGTTTTTTGGTCCTGAATATGAGATACGAGTAGAAGTTTTAAGGAGTGAAGTATTCCAGCCTTTCAAAATTTCGTAAGGGATTTCTGAAATTTATTTTATCAACTTATTTTCCTTCCTAAAATAATAATTGTGTAAGGGACTATTTAATTTCAATTACGTAGTATGCAATTCCATTTTACTTTAGGTTAGGGGAAAATATTAATTTTCCAACATTTGGTTCTTTTGAACTCTTATTTCCGTAAGGAATTATGTATTTTTAAAAACATTCTATGCAATTACATATTATTGTTTTTGTAAGGGAATAATTGTTTTAATATAAATTTTCTTATGAGAAAATATTATAGTTTTTATGATTTCTTGGTTTGCATAAAGAACTATTTCCAATCATTTCAATTTCTACAAAACTTTTATTATATAATTCTATGCAGTTTAATAATCTTAAGTAGACTTAAATCCCTCCTCTTTTAAAATCATCCAAATAGGTTTAGTGATGCTTTTTTGGAGTTTGTATACCTAAAATCAGTGTAAGGGATAAATTATTTTTAAATTTATATTGTTTATGTATGGGTTGTAATGCTCATTTACCCTCAAAATGATGATTTGTATTTTATGATTTTAATACGAGGTTCGAACATCTATTTATTTTCCAGAAGTATTTACAAGCTTTGATTCTAATTGTTTTATAAAATGATATAAAGTTATATAATCTGTATTTTTGGATATTCATTTCTGAATCCCAAAAGGGTTAAAATGTTATAATAAGTTAAGATTTATTTTTATGGATATACATATATATATATATAGATGAAATTACCATGTTCATAATCCTACTACCATGTTTATAATATTATTTTCAGTTTATTGTCATGTTTCACATTATGTATCAACATGTTTTATCAATATTATCGGCATCAAACTTGCATATACATTTTCCATGTGTTTATGCATATCATCGACGTTCATTTCGCTAAAAGTAAACTTATAATTTAAGTTAAAAAGATAAGGTTTTGTTCTCAAATTCACCAATTACAAGAATTTCATTATAAAATTGAACGTCAAATTTATAATGTTTTATTCATAACTTTATTAATTGTTAGAGTTAATTTAAATTAAAACTGCACATATTTGCAACAAAGAGGCTTTGAGAATGAATGATTAATCGCAGGGATATACCTTGTAAAGTGTAGAAGAGTTGGACATAACCAAACTTGTAGATGATAAAAATATGGAAGTCTTTATTTAATTATGTTGTATTTATAAATACATGTGTACTTTAAATACATTGATAAGTTAAGGGAAAAAACTCCAGTGACCAATACTAGTATATATGTAAAGAAAACTCTAAACGTTTTCTAAAAATATCGGCTCTTGTTCGTTGTAAAAATAGAAGGTCATTGGGGAGTGAACCCATCCTTCATTAAGTGGGTAGGCCCAAGACAGCCTTTGACGAATTAAGTTGCCTCAAAATGATGTTTTGTTTTCATGAATTTTGCTTAATATTTTCCAAATAAAATCACTGGAATAGTTTAAAAGTTTTTTTTTAAAGTATAATTATTTTTCAAAAGGTTTATATTATTTTATAAAGGTTGTTTTACAAATGAATTTACAATTGAAATTTTTCAAATGTATTATTGAAAGGATATTTTTCTGAAAGTGATTTATCAAAGGTTTTCAAAACCCCTTACTGGGCAACTTTTTTGCTCACCCTACGTTTTTGAAATTTTTTTCACATGTTACCTTGAATCCCAGAGTTGG
Organism: Viscum album; assembly: GCA_963277665.1. NCBI lineage: Eukaryota > Viridiplantae > Streptophyta > Magnoliopsida > Santalales > Viscaceae > Viscum > Viscum album. Next base: position 37,876,169 of record OY728129.1, on the reverse strand, counting down.
TCATCTTTGTTGTAGCGTGCAGTGGAAGAGTAGTGGATAGTTGTTTTATTGTTTCAGCTCTGATAAATGTAGGGTTATGTCTAAATATTCCAGAACCTAGACCGGTAAAAGATCCTCATTTTGTTTAAAGTGTTGTGAAATTTTTAAGTTAAGTTTATAAAAAAAAATTATTACACAACATTTTGAAGCAACGAGTCCGGAAGAGCAGGCTCGGGGCGTCACATTTTGGAAATCTTAACCTGCAAAAGAGATCATAATTTCATAACATGGGATAAATCGTAGTAGTGAAATGTAATCCCAATAATCATAACTTAAAACATGAAGCTTTGTTTCATACACAAATAATCATAGAAAATCATTTCTTAGTAGTCAAGACTCATTGCCAAGACTATCTTAGTGGACAATGTCCATTTCTAAACCGAGTTCACTCCTTGTTTCAGTCCTGTTTCACTGAACCGGTTTAACCTCCCGTTCCAGCCATGTCTATCTCATGAGATATAAATCTTTACCCAATGCATTTTAGGGAGATATAGGTCCCACCCATCACATAATGATACCATTCTTATGTGTGCCACAAAATCATAAATCATACATCATAGCATAACCCATGTAATAAAAATGGGATTTTTAATCATCGTTCCATCATAACATAATCCATATAAGATAAAATGACATCATAAAAATAATTCCATCATAACATAATCAAAACAATTTAAAAATAGGGATAGAAAAATAACCCTATATTATCTTAGATGGAAAATAATTTTGATAAAACTCTTAAACTCCATTCTTGAGGAAAATATCCTTTCTACTTCAAAAACATTTTCCTTTCTTAACATGTCATATAATTTTGAACTAAAAGAAGTTGATTAAAAATAAACTTGAAAACTTGTAAATTAATCTTCATGTAAATAATGTTCTAAAAATCCATTCATTCCATATAAGTTAAAAAAACATTCTTCTCGTACTTATGTCAGAAAAGCCAAAAAGTACCTCGTACGAAAAACGACAAAAGATTCCTTTCATATATTTTACTAAAAACTCACCGAAGGGTAAAATTGGATTTAAAAAATTATAGGAGGATATAAATAATATTACATATTGAGGAAACATGGATGTGGATGATAAATATTCCCCAGTAAATTTTGAAGTATAAACAATATCGGATAAAAATGAGATTGCGAGATTTTCCCTTACCTTAGGTCCGATATGCTTCGTACGTATCCGAACCTTCTGTATAATGATTTAAATAATGTCATTGACTTATTACAGAATCAATTTCATTGTTATGATATCATATATGTTTCACGTATGACTTTATATTACCCGTTCTTTTGTAAATTCCATGTTAAAGCAACGTTTTGGGTAAAATCATTTCATTTATCGTATGTGTTTCGATTTGTAGTTCTTGATATTATTACTTATATCCTGATTTAAATAATTAAAGAATCTAAAACATGATTTATATATAATATATATTCATCATATACATATATATATATTATAGATCGATAAAAGGAATGAAATACACCGTTCATGGAGACGGTAGGCCGTACGTACGCATGAACGCTGTTTTCATTTCCTTATTGAATTGAATGAAACTAAATAGATGACATACATATATATATACATAAATCCAGTAGCATTATTATTTTATATATTTCATTATTATTCATTATATAAACTTTATGATCATTCATGTATGGTTAACATGGAGAATGAATCTCATCGCGTTGTGGAGACGGTAGTCCGTACGTACGCACGAGCGATGATATCGTTCCCATAATTATTGAATAGAATTGAAGTGGATGGTATAATATATCCGAATCATTATGATGTTATAATAACCATATATAGTTATTCTTTACACCATTATACTCATCCATGTAAGGTGTTGGTGGAAAAACAGATTTCACCACGGTGTGGAGACGGTATTCCGTACGTACGCACGCGTGGTGATTTCGTTTTCCATAGGATGGATAGATGGTGAAATATGGTTTTTTCATACTTATAATAACATATAATTATATGAGTTATACTGATGTTATTACTTCATAATGAAACAACTAAAGAAGAAGAAGTGGAAGAAGAAATAAAGTTGAAAGAATCGGTAACGGACATTACCTCTTCTTTGAAGCGCCTCTTTGAGACCTCCTCTTAGGGCACTAAAATTGGTCTTTGAATAAGACCAGAACCTCTAGGATGTTTCTATGGAAGTGGAGAAGATAATTTGGCAGGGGTTGTCCGAGATTGAAGGCTCAATGTGGTGTGAGGAAGAGAGGGAGGAGGTGCCCTTTTATAAGGGAGGAGAGGGGCACCTTTGGAAAAACTAAAAATATTATTTTATTATAAAGTCATATTCGGTTTTTAATATCTCCACATTGATTTATTTCTAATATAATGTGGGTATGGGTCTAAATAATCTCATAAAATATAATTTAGAAAAGTTTAGGTTTCTATTTTAACCTTATCATTTAGATTTAACTTTAAGTTAAATAATTTTACTTTTACCGTGTCTTCTTGTTTTCTTACACTATAAGGTTAATAAACTTACTATAACAAGCCAAACTAACCCCAAGTTGTTTATTATTAATATATATAACCTTATCTAAGTCATTTTTCTGAACCTTATATTTTTAGGAATAAAATAACAATTAATAATATAATATTTGTTTTAAAACTATTTTATGTCAATTTTGACACTATTTGGTAATTGATTTTTGTAAAAATCATAACAGAATGATTAGTTCTAAAAGGTTAATTAAATCAATAATAACATGTCATATTAATCTATAAAATTAGTTTAATTCATAAAAAGTCTCAAATTACATTTATTTGGATATTTATAACATCAATTATGTCAATATTTCATTAATAAGATAATTATTGTGTCATCTTTGTGTCATAAATAAATTAACTTATTTAATGTATAAAAATTATAAATAAAATACCATTATGTAGGAAATATTTTTAGCTTTCTAATGAATATTTATAGTCTAATTTATCTTATGTATAACAATATATTAAAAATTATTTACTTATTAAACTTTGATTTTAACTATTTTAACCCTTCTTTAAATAAATTAATATTAAATGTCCTAATCTAATCTAAGTGGGCCTAAATGGTCATATTTTACTCCTAAGTTAGTTTTTGGTCGAATTAAACTTATCCAATAGAATTAGGACATTTGTTAGGGTAATAATAATATCATGTATACCCTTAATTACCCAATTTACTTTTAACCGTGGTAAAAAAAGTAAAAAGTTACTATTCACAAAAAATTATTTTCATCTCATTGAACCACATTTTATTCCTTGATATTAACAGTGTCTCTCGGATTTTCGAAATTCCACTCACAGAAGAGGTAAAATTAAGTTTTAGGTGAATTTGCAAATTCTCCTAGGAGGTGGGTAAAAGACGGTGAAAAGTTCAATAAAACTTTTATATATCTAAAATTATTATAAAATGACTCCAAAGAATTACATTGAACTTATATAGGTATTATGTATCAATTTTTACCTAAAATAAATTTAAATATAATAAATAATTATTTAAATTAAAAGTCGGTTTTTAAATAGTAACCCGGTGTTTTCACTATTCATCAAAAATTGAAAGTTTTCAGAAAAATACCAAAATTTTACCCTAGGATAATTTCGATATTCCGAATCCAAAAATGAAGTCCATTTTGAAAAATAAAATTTAAAAAATTTCAAAAATTGGGTATTACTATTCATAACTTCTAGTTTTAATAATATTTTAATAGCATATCGTTGTTTAGTGAAACTCGGTATTGCGTACGACGCAAGCTATTGAGGAAGGTCGTGATTGCATGTAAAGAAAGCCAAGATAGTGTTGTGTGTAGAGAAAGATTCCGTTGATAATTTATATAACATAAAAACAAAATATTTCTCATAAAAGTCTCGGGTGTTACATTCTACCCCCCTTAAAATGAATTTCGCCCTCGAAATTCGTCACTTTGTAACAAACAGATGAGGATACCTCTCCCTCATCATATCCTCAAGCTCCCATGTAGCTTCTTCTAATTACTGGTTCCTCCATATAACTTTCACCAAGAGAGTGGTCTTGTTCCGTAGGACTTTTTCACTACAATCGAGAATCTCTATCGGCTGTTCTTCATAAGAAATATCTTGTTCCAGCGGTACAACTTCTGAGCTGAGTACATGTGAAGGATCAGGTATGTACTTTCTCAGGAGAGATACATGGAATACATCGTGAACTTGAGAGAGATTCGGTGGAAGCGCCAATCGGTAAGCAACCTTCCCAATACGATCCAGTATTTTGAAAGGACCAATATACCTAGGGCTCAACTTTCCCTTCTTTCCAAATCTCATTACTCTCTTCCAAGGAGATATTCATAAGAACACTTTATCACCCACTTCAAACTCTAGGTCTTTTCTTCGGTTATCGACATAAATTTTTTGTTCACTATGAGCTGCTCTTATGTGTTGTTGAATAGATTTGACCTTTTCTGCCATCTCATCAACAAGATCAGGTCCTAATAGATTTCTTTCCCCAACTTCATCCTAGCAAGTTGGAGTCCTGCATTTCTTTCCATAGAGAGCTTCATTAGAAGCCATCTGAATACTGGAGTGAAAGCTATTATTATAAGAAAATTCCACCAAAGGTAGGTGTTGATCCCAACCACCTTTGAAATCCATAGATCAAGCTCTCAATATATCTTCTAGAGTTTGAATTGTCCTCTCAGACTGACCATCTGTCTGAGGATGATAAACAGTGCTGAAACTCAACTCTATATCTAGAGTATGTTGAAGACTTCGCCAGAACTTTGAGGTAAAACATGGATCCTGATCAGATATAATATAAATTGGTACTCCATGCAATCTTATCACTTCCTTCACATATATCCTGGCAAGTTGATCCAGAGAGAAATCCTCTCTAATAGCAATGAAGTGTGCTGACTTTGTAAGACGATCAACTATGACCTATATAGCATTATTGCCTTTGGATGTTTTAGGAAGTCTGGTGACAAAGTCCATAGTGATGTTTTCCCATTTCCATTCGGGTATGGGTAATGTTTGTAACATCCCCTTAGACTTATGTCTCTCAGCTTTAACTTACTGACAAACCAAGCATCGAGAGACATATTCAGCAACATCTCTTTTCATGCCATCCCACCAGAAGTACTCTTTCAGGTCCCTATACATCTTCGTGCTTCTAGGATGAATAGAGAATGAAGAACTATGAGCCTCATCCAGCAGCTCCTTTAATTCTGGGATGGGAGGAACACAAACCCAATTCCTGAACTTTATTATCCCATCACAATCAAGGTTGAATTCAGGAACATTTCTCACCTTCTTTTGTAACTCTACATCTTCTTTCTGTGCCTCTTTAATCTTCACGTGTATAGATGGTTGAACATTCATTTGAGAAAGATACAATTTTTCCCCTTCCATTATAATTCCAAAATCCATCCTTTGTAAATCCATAAATATTGGATCTTTTTTTATCCTCATCATGGGTAAACTGCCATGGTCTTGTTGACTTAAGCATCTGCCACCTTGTTTTCTTTCCCAGGGTGGTAATGAATTGAGCAGTCGTAATCCTTAATCAGCTCCAACCATATTCTTTAGCGCATATTCAGCTCCTTTTGTGTGAAAATATACTTTAAACTTTTATGATCAGTATAAATATCACACCTTTCTCCATAAAGATAATTCCTCCAAATCTTTAATGCAAAGATTACCGCAGCTAACTCCAAATCATGTGTTGGGTAATTTTGCCCATGTATTTTCAACTGTTGTGAGGCATGAGCTATCACCATATCGTATTGCATGAGAACACACCCCAATCCCTTCTTGGATGCATCACTATAGATCACAAACCTTTCTCCACTACAAGGCAGTGTGAGCACAGGTGCACTGGATAACCTTCTTTCAAACTCCTTGAAATTCTCTTCACATTCCTCCGTCCAAACAAACTTAACTCCTTTCCGAGTCAACTTGGTGAGTGGATTAGATAATTTTGAAAAATCTTTCACAAAACATCGATAATATCCATCCAAACCAAGAAAACTTTTGATATCAGTTACTATTGTTGGTCTCAACTATCTTTCGATAACCTCTGTTTTTTCTAGATCCACAGATATCCCCTCTTTTGAGATTATGTGACCCAAAAATGCAACTTTTTGAAGCCAAAATTCACAATTGGTAAATTTGGCATAAAGCTTCTCCTTTCTCAGGGTCTTCCATATAATTCTCAAGTGATCTTCATGTTCTTCCTTGCTCTTTGAATAGACAAGAATATCGTCTATAAAGACTACCACAAACTGATCAAGATAGTCTTTAAAGACTCTATTCATCAGATACATGAATATAGCAGGGGAATTAGTAAGAAATAATGAAATCACTATAAATTCATAGTGTCCATACCTTGTACGGAAAGTCGTCTTTGGTATATCCTCTCTTTTGACCCTTAATTGATGATACCCTGAATGAAGATCAATCTTGGAAAAGTATTGAGCTCCGCGTAGTTGTTCAAATAAGTCATCAATGCGCGGGAGAGGATATTTTTTCTTGATAGTGATCTTGTTAAGTTCTCGATAATCAATGTATAGTCTCATTGATCCATATTTCTTCCTAACAAACAAAACAGGTGCTCCCCAAGGTGATGCACTAGGGCGTATGAATCCCTTATCAAGATTCTCTTGGAGTTGCTTCTTCAATTCCTGCATCTCAATTGGGGCCATTCTATAAGGTGTCTTTGAAATAGGAAAAGCACCTGGTACGAGTTCTATTGAAAACTTGACTTCACGATTTGGTGGAAGACCCAGCAATTCCTCTGGAAAGACATCATCAAACTCCCGTAAAATGGGCATATTCCTAATCATGAGTTTCTCACCAACCATTTGAGATAAATAACCTTCATTTAGTGGAGTCAAGACCCGTAAGATGGAAGAAATTTCCACTAGAAGGTTATGTTCATCCTTGCATTGATAGACGATCATATATTGATCTGGAATATGAAATGTGACTTCCCTTCTTTGGAAATTGATATGAGCTCCATATAAAGAAATCCAATCCATACCAAGAATCGCATCAAATTCCACTATATTAAGGACCACAAGATTTGTAGGAAGCATTTTCCCACAAAATTCAATCGGAGAAGAATTATAAACTTTTGATGCGAATGTTGTGCCATTAGGGTTTGTCACAGCTAACTCAACATCTAATTGTTGAGGTAATATGGTGATAACCTTAGAAAATTCTTCAGAAATAAAAGAGTGGGTGGATCCATAATCAAATAAAACATTTGCTACTTTAGAGTAGATGGTAAGTGTACCTTTCACCACTTTGTTATCGTACTCCACATCGCTGATAGAAATTGCATGTGACTTTCCTTTGTCTTTAGCCTTAAGATTTTGTTGACTTCGATCATCATCAACAACCCTTGGATTAGGGCATTTATTGGCATAATGCCCCATTTCCTTGCACTTGTAACATTGAAGTGTAGGAGGTGCACTTTGTGTAGCCTTTTCTTTGTTTTCATCACTAGACAAATTCTTCCCATCATTGTGGCATTCAAATGCCCAATGACCTTCCTTTCCATATTTGAAACATTTACTTGTCCCTTTAAGACAACTCCCTCCATGTTTCTTTCCACACTTTGAGCATAAGGGAAAACTCATCTTCTATTCATTGTGATCTTTAGATTTTCCTTTGAATTCCATTTTCCTCTTCTTATCAAACCCATATGACTGATGGGTTACTTCAATCTCCATCTCAACTTTGAGAGCACATCGAACGATTTCCTCGTAGCTATTGAAGTCCCTTATGGATAACGCTCTTTGAAGACTTGGTTTTAAGCCACTAAAGAATCGATCGATCTTACTCTCAGGTTGGATAATAATACCAGAAGCATACCTTGCAAGTCTTGTAAAATTTGCTTCATAGGTACCAACAGATTCATCATCCATTTGTTTTAGTTCAAGAAACTCCTTCTCCATATTTTTTCAGAGAATACGAGGGAAGTACTTATTTAAAAATAAGTTCTTGAACTCGTCCCATTCCATGGATTCAATTTCATCCCTTTTCCTTGTATTTTTTATAAGATTCCACCATTGATCAGCTTCACCTTCCAAGAGATAAACTGCTAAGATGACTTTATCATGTTCAGAACATTGAAGAACTGAAAATATCTTTTTAGTGGTATTGATCCATTGTTCAGCCACTAATGGATCAGAAGACCCACTGAATGAAGGTGGACGCTGCCTCATGAGGGGTTCAACAGAATGTTGCTCCTTCCTTTGCTTATTTGGAAGTCCTACATGATTCATATCTTGAGAAAGTTGTGTGAGCATGGCTACAATATTTTTCATTCCAGCTCCCATAAAGTTTGGTTGCTCAGGGGGACAATCATTGCATTGCCCGTCGCATTCCGCATTAACACGGTTCCTTCGGGTTCCATCCATTGACTAAAACCAAGAAGAATAGTGTGAGAAGCACTAATTATAATAGGAAAACCACATAATCAAGAATAAAATTTCACACTTAAGGTCTTATCATAGGTTGTTCATGGCCATTTATAAAACACTAATATTGTGTTCTATGCTTAGACTTATCCTTATGGTTCTTACTAAGGCTTTCACATCCTAGTTTCCAAAGGTTGACTATACCTTTCTTTTGATACCAACTATAGTGACCCATACATTACATACATTGTTAATAATTCAAAATTGAATTACACTTATTACAACATATAACAAAACCATGAAAGGACCGTATAGGTATAGTGTCTTTAGAAACTGGGAAACATAAACAATGGTTCATAAAGCATCTACATTGTCTCCCATTTATTTCATTATATCTAGAGTCCCTTTTCGGCATATCTTACTTAATAACCTTCTTCCTGACCTTGGGAAAGAAAACATACAAAAGGGTGAGCTCAAATTCTCAGTAAGGGTAAACAAAAGAAATATCAATCACATCATATTCATAAGAATATAACATTTTGGAAATCTTAACCTGCAAAAGAGATCATAATTTCATAACATGGGATAAATCATAGTAGTGAAATGTAATCCCAATAATCATAAATTAAAACATGAAGATTTTTTTCATTCACACATAATCATAGAAAATCATTTCTTAGTAGTCAAGACTCATTGCCAAGACTATCTTAGTGGACAATGTCCATTTCTGAACCGAGTTCACTCCTCGTTTCAGTCCTGTTTCACTGAACCGGTTTAACCTGCCATTCCAGCCATGTCTATCTCATGAGATATAAATCTTTACCCAATAAATTGGAGGGAGATATAGGTCCCACACATCTCATAATGATACCATTATTATGTGTGCCACAAAATCATAAATCATACATCATAGCATAACCCATGTAATAAAAATGGGATTCTTAATCATCATGCCATCATAACATAATCCATATAAGATAAAAGGACATCATAAAAATAATTCCATCATAACATAATCAAAAAAATGTAAAAATAGGGATAAAAACATAACCCTATATTATCTTAGATGGAAAATAATTTGATAAAACACTTGAACTCCATTCTTGAGGAAAATATCCTTTCTACTTCAAAAACATTTTCCTTTCTTAACATGTCATATAATTTTGAACTAAAAGAAGTTGATTAAAAATAAACTTGAAATCTTGTAAAGTAAGATTCATGGAAATAATTTTCTAAAAATCCATTCATGTCGTATAAGTTAAAAAGACATTCTTCTCGTACTTATGTCAGAAAAGTCAAAAAGTACCTCGTACGAAAAACGACAAAATATTCCTTTCATATCTTTTACTAAAAACTCACCGAAGGGTAAAATTGGATTTAAAAAATTGTAGGAGGATATAAATAATATTACATATTTAGGAAACATGGATGTGGATGATAAATATTCCCAAGTAAATTCTGAAGTATAAACAATCTCGGATAAAAATGATATTGCGAGATTTTCCCTTACCTTAGGTCTGATATGCTTCGTAAGTATCTGAACCTCCTGTATAATGATTTAAATAATGTCATTGACTTATTAAAGAATCAATTTCATTGTTATGATATCATATATGTTTCACTTATGACTTTATATTACCCATTCTTTTGTAAATTCCATGTTAAAGCAACGTTTTGGGTAAAATCATTTCATTTATCATTTGTGTTTCGATTTGTCGTTCTTGATATTATTACTTATATACTGATTTGAATAATTCAAGAATTTAAAACATGATTTATATATAATATATATTCATAATATACATATATATATTATAGATCGATAAAAGGAATGAAATACACCGTTCATGGAGACGGTAGGCCGTACGTACGCATGAATGTTGTTTTCGTTTCCTTATTGAATTGAATAAAACTAAATAGATGACATAAATATATATATACATAAATCCAGTAGAATTATTATTTCATATATTTAATTATTATTCATTATATAAACTTTATGATCATTCATGTATGGTTAAAATGGAGAATGAATCTCATCGCGTCGTGAAGACGGTAGTCCGTACGTACGCATGAGCGATGATATCGTTCCCATAATTATTGAATAGAATTGGAGTGGATGGTATAATATATCAGAATTATTATGATGTTATAATAACCATATATAGTTATTTTTTACACCATTATACCCATACATGTAAGGTGTTGGTGGAAAAACAGATTTCACCACGGCGTGGAGACGGTATTCCGTACGTACACACGCATGGTGATTTCGTTTTCCGTAGGATGGATAGATGGTGAAATAGGGTTGTTTCATACTTCTAATAAAATATCAGTATATTATTTATACTGATTTTATTACTTCATAATGAAACAACTAAATAAGAAGAAGTGGAAGAAGAAATAAAGTTGAAAGAATCGGTAACGGACATTACCTCTTCTTTGAAGCGCCTCTTTGAGACCTCCTCTTAGGGCACTAAAATTGGTCTTTGAAGAAAACCAGAACCTCTAGGATGTTTCTATGTAAGTGGATAAGATAATTTTTCAGGTGTTGGCCGAGATTTAAGGCTCAATGTGGTGTGAGGAAGAGAGGGAGGAGGTGCCCTTTTATAAGGGAGGAGAGGGGCACCTTTGGAAAAACTAAAAATATTATTTTATTATAAAGTCATATTTGGTTTTTAATAGCTCCAAATTGATTTATTTTGAAGATAATGTGGGGATGGGTCGAAATACTCTCATCCAATATAATTTAGACAAGTTTAGGTTTCTATTTTAACCTTATCATTTAGATTTAACCTTAAGTTAAATAATTTTACTTTTATCGTGTCTTCTTGTTTTCTTACACTATAAGGTTAATAAACTTACTATAACAAGCCAAATGAACCCCAAGTTGTTTATTATTAATATATATAACCTTATATAAGTCATTTGGCCTAACCTTATATTTTTAGGAATAAAATAACAATTAATAATATAATATTTGTTTTAAAAACTATTTTATGTCAATTTTGACACTATTTGGTAATTGATTTTTGTGAAAATCATAACAGAATGATTAGTTCGAAAAAAAGTTAATTAAATCAATACTAACATGTAATATTAACCTATAAAATAATTTTAATTCATAAAAAGTCTCAAATTACATTTATTTGGGTATTTATAACATCAATTATGTCAATATTTCATTAATAAGATAATTATTGTATCATCATTATGTCATAAATAAATTAAATTATTTAATGTCTAAAAATTATAAATAAAATACCATTATGTAGGAAATATTTTTATATTTCTAATGAATATTTATAGTCTAATTTATCTTATGTATAACCCTATATTAAAAATGATTTACTTATTAAACTTTGATTTTAACTATTTTAACCCTTCTTTAAATAAATTAATATTAAATGTCCTAATCTAATCCAAGTGGGCCTAAATGGTCATATTTTACTCCTAAGTTAGTTTTTGGTCAAATTAAAATTATCCAATATAATTAGGACATGTGTTAGGGTAATAATAATATCATTTTTACCCTTAATTATCCAATTTACTTTTAACCGTGGTAAAAAAAGTAAAAAGTTACTATTCACCAAAAAATATTTTCATCTCATTGAACCACATTTTAGTCCTTTATATTAACCGTGTCTCTCGGAGTTTCGAAATTCCACTCAGAGAAGCGGTAAAATTAAGTTTTATGTGAATTTGCAAATTCTCCTTGGAGGTGGGTAAAAGACGGTGAAAAGTTCAATAAAACTTTTATATATCTAAAATTATTATAAAATGACTCCAACGAATTACATTGAACTTATATAGGTATTATGTATCAATTTTTACGTAAAATAAATTTAAATATAATAAATAATTATTTAAATAAAAAGTCAGATTTTAAATAGTAACCCGGTGTTTTCACTATTCATCAAAAATTGAAAGTTTTCCGAAAAATACCAAAATTTCACCCTAGGCTAATTTCGATATTCCGAATCCAAAAATGAAGTCCATTTTGAAAAATAAAATTTCAAAAATTTCAAAAAGTGGGTATTACTATTCATAACTGCTAGTTTTAATAATATTTTAATAGCATATCGTTGTTTAGTGAAACTCGGTATTGCGTACGACGCAAGCTATCGAGGAAGGTCACGATTGCGTGTAAAGAAAGCCAAGATAGTGTTGTGTGTAGTGAAAGATTCCTTTGATGATTTATATATAATAAAAACAAAATATTTCTCATAAAAGTCTTGGGTGTTACATTTATTATATGTTATTCTGTATACAACTCCATATATAGCTATATACTGAATAGTTTTTTAGACGTTGTTTGTGGTAGCCTACTGAGTTGTACTCACACCCTACTCAGGCTTCTTGATCAGTACTCTAATAGATTTCATGTTTTCATGATAGGATAAAGGAAAAGGCCCTGTGTTAGATAACTGATTTGGTACAGAGCATGTATGAGCGAACCGGATATGGTTCGGGAACCTCTTGGGATTTGATAGTGTATTTACTTTTGGGGTTTCATTTTAACCCTTGGAATGTACTTTATCTTGAAATGTCTACTATTTAGTTTTGATATTGTATTTCTAGTTTTGGTCATCTTGTGATACTGATATTTTCCTAGTTATGTTATATCTATTGGTTATTATTACTTATTTCCATTGTTGAGCTACTTTGATAAACAAGTTATAGTCTCCCCACTATCCACATTTGACCCTCGCTACTAGTCAGAAACCTCTGTTATATGGGGAGGCGTTCTTAAGTTCATGTGGCTAACCAGCTTGGGGAACTAGTGTGTGGCACCCAGGTCAGGACATTACAAAGTTTAATCAAAGTTTTTTTCTTTTCTTTTTCTTTTTATTACTGTTTTATAAAGGTATACGGGAGAATAGGATGAGTATGATCTTGATTAAGAGCTCGTTCATGGGAGTAGCTACCCCATGCACGATGGTAAAATCCAAATACCCAGGGTGGGATTATTGTTATTGATATGTGTTGTTACAGTTTATTCTATTTCACCTTGGATGATGCAAATGTTTTGTGACATGAATATTGTTTCTAAGATTTTATGAGATTTAACTTGTGGCCTGATAAAGCATGAGAGTTTAGTATGAATGCATCAGTCTAGGCAATTATAATTATTTTGTTACATGCATCATTTTTAGGCATGCACAGGAAAATAGGTTTTTGGGTGAGTTATTGAACTTGAAATTATTTTTCCTCGCTTGTGAATTTGAACTGAATAAGGTTCCTAATGTGAAATTTAAAATTTTAAAATGATACAAGATGTTAATAAATGGGTGTCTAATGTGACTTAAAAATGGTAATGAGTTTACCCTTTGTTAACCATAACCTGGATATAGGATGGTTAAGGGTAATGATACTGCCTCAGTTCTAGCCATGTAGTGGGGAAAGGAGTAAATGACATGTTAGGGCTTATTTTGATTTCTCATAAATGTGTTATTGTTTTGTTATGTGTTATAAGGTGTGTGTTTGGAATTATAGAGATATGTATCTATGACGAAACTTTTTGAGAGGATGATAGGAGGATATGGTTGGATATGCTCCTCCAGTAGTGGAACCTGAGGCACCGATAGTGTCATGTGAGGAAGTAAGAGATCAGTTTTGAGAGAAATTTTCTTAGTTTATATAGTTTATGGAAAGAGACACAAGGGGGTTGTTAAAAGCATGTCCAACCTGACAAGGGAGTTTCAGTTATAGCACTCTCCTACTTTTATTGGAGAGGGTGGACTTAATGTGGTAGAGTTCAGGATTGAGTCCATCCAGACTATACCTGACCATTTAGATTATCCTATTGAGAAGAGGGTCAAGTTGTCTGCTTACATGTTGTGAGGATTAGCGAAGCGCTAGTGGGATGTTCATTCCCAGACAATTCAGGAAGATGGGATGGTTTGGAAGGAATTTTTGAAAAATTTCCTAGAACACTTTTATCCTGATACGCTGAGACAGGAGAGAGAAGTTGAGTTAATGAGGTTGAGTTAGGGAATCACGTCTGTAATAAACTATGTTGGTCGCTTTAAATATTTTTATCACTTTTATCTAGTGCTATAAGGGGATGAGACAGCTATGACAAGGCATTTTTAGGATTGACTTAAATGTGAGATTAAGTCCCAAGTTAACCTATTTTAGTTAAAGAATTTTATTGAAGTGTTGGATCAGGCTCCCATAGATGAGGGGAACCTAAAGGAGGCTTTCATTGTTGAACAGATGGTTGCTACTAGATGATCAGGAGGAATTTCTTCCAATGGTAGGAAGAATTGATATGAGAATGTTAGCTAAGGGGATAGCAAGAAGAGTGTCCAGATGGAAGGATCAGTTACTCAGGATCTTATCTGATTTCTTTTCCACCAGTTTGATAGGTTGGGCCACTTTCACAAACATTGTCTCTGACCACCAATGGAGTGTCGAGCCTATGGCAGGATGGGACACCTACATAGTCTCTATAGGAACCCACAATAGAAGGGTAGTGATGGAGGATCTAGACAAAACCAGAGTGCGGGAAGGTGATCTACTGCATCGTATCAGTCTAGCAGCTGGAGTTCTACTGACTGTGGCAGTAGAGGCAGCGGACATAGAGATTTAGGGAAAAATCATCCATATCAGTAGAGTGGTGTAGCTTAGGTGACTCAGATTTCATAATAGGGAAGAGGATTAGGACAGTTACATGCCATTCGTCCTACACTTTCTGATAGAGAGGTTAGACCATCGACAATAAGAGGCACTATTCTTATAGCTTCTATATTTTATTGTTCCTTATTTGATATCGGAGCCACTCATTCCATTATTTATGAAAAACTTGTGAATAGTTTGATCCTAGAGGTGGATTTCATGAGTAGGGTGTTGAAAATAGATACATCATTGGGAGTATAGTCAAGAGACATCTGCTTGTGAAAAGGGTGTTCTCTCAAGGTTGGGGAGTATCATTTTCTATGGAATCTTTATATTCTTAATATGTCAGGATTTGACCTAATTTTGAGGATGGACTAGTTAGTAGCATACTGACACTACTAGAAATTTCATCTTTACCAGTAGTTTAAAATTGTTGGTAAAGGTTGGACAATCGTTGGTATTAACTATACCAACGGTTGTCCAAACCATTGTGTTTTGAGCCGTGGAGATAGACATATCCCAACGGTTCTATGAGAACCATTGCGATATGTCTAAAAAATTGAGTATATACCAACAGTTCATTGAAACCGTTGGTATAAATGTTTACCAATGGTTTAAAACCATTGGTAATATCAAAAATCATCTCTATACCAATGGTTTACAAACCGTTGTTATAGCCTTTTACCAATGGTTTTCCACAAACTGTTGGTAAATATCAAGTAAAAATACCTATACCAATGGTTTGTAAACCATTGGTACATACTTTTACCAATGGTTTATATGAAACCATTGGTATAAGTTTTGTTTTTACAGATATTCCAATGATTGTAAACCATTGGCATAGCCTTTATGTACCTCTAGTAGCAAGCCGGGCTCCCCCTATGCACCTGCAGCAATTCCACCAGTAGGCCTGTATAATTCATACAAAATTCATACACAATTATGAATACCTATAGAATACATACAGGGGGTTGGGGCAGTCCATATAGAATACCTTCACAATTCTGAATACCTTCACAATTCTGAATACCTTCACAATTCATACACAATTCAAACACAATTCTGAATACCTGCAAAATTCTCAATACCTGTAGAATACATATAGAATTATGTATAAATTCATACAGAATTCATACAACACATAATTTATACAGAATTATGAATACCTCCAATTATTTATTTAATTACCCTCTACATGCATACAGAATTAACACATAATTCATAAGGTAATTATAGCAAGTATACACTTACAACAAGTATACCCATACAACAAGTATACCCATACACCATTAATACATAATTTATAAGTTAATTAAATACATAAAGAATTCAATTCAGAATTCAGGGGGTTGGGGGTTGTTCAGTGGGTTGGGGTGGCTGTCCAAGTGGGTAGGGGGTGTCCAGGGGGTGGGGGTGTTCGGGGGGATGGGGGTATCCAGGAGTGGAGGGTTTTCCAGGGTGGTGGGGGTGGGGGGGATGTTCATGGGGGTGTCAAGGGGGTGGGGTGGTGTCTAGGGGGTGGGGTGGTGTCCAGGGGTTGGGGGGATTTCCAAGGGGGTAGGGGTGTCCATTGGGGTAGGGGTGTTCAGGGGTGGGAGTGTCTAGGGGGTGGGGTGGTGTTCAGGGGGGTGGGGGTGGTACAGGGGGTTGGGGGTTGTTCAAGGGGGTCGGGGTGGTGTCCAGGGGGTGGGGGGTTGTCCAGGGGGTGGGGGGTTGTCCATGGGGGTGGGGTGTCCAGGGGGTAGGGGTGTCCAGGTGGTGGGGTGGTGTCTAGAAGGGGGGTCTGTCCAGGGGGTTGGAGGCTGTCTAGGACGTAGGGGTTGTCCATGGGGGTGGGGGTGTCCAGGGGGTGGGGGATTTCCATGGGGGTTGGGGGTGTCTAGGGGGTGGGGGTGTCCAGGTGGTGGGGTGGTGTTTAGGAGGGGTGGGGGTTGTCTAGGGGGTTGGGGCTGTCTAGTGGGTAGGGGATGTCCATGGGGGTGGGGTGTTCAAGGGGTGGGGGTGTCCAGGGGGTGGGGGTTTCTAGGTGGTGGGGTGGTGTTTAGGGGGTGTGGGATGTCCATGGGGTTGGGGGGCTATCCAAGGGGATAGGGGTGTCCAGGGGGTGGGGGTGTCCGGGTGGGGGAGATTTCCACAGGGGTGGGGGCTTTCCATGGGGGTGGGGATGTTCAGGTGGTGGGGTGGTGTCCAAAGGGTGGGGGTCGTCCAGGGGGTTGTGGGGGGGCTATCTAGTGGGTTAGGGGTGTATAGGGGTAGGAGGGTTGTCCACAGGGGTGGCGGTGTCCACGAGGGTGGGGTTGGGGCTGTCTAGGGGGGTGGGGTTTGTCCAGGGGTTTAGGGGGCTATCCAAGGGGGTCGGGGTGTCCAGGGGGTGTTCGGGGGGGATGGGGGTGTCCAGGGGTGGGGGTGTCCAGGGGGTGGGCGGGTTGTCCACAGGGGTGGGGGCTGTCCAGGGGGTACGGGGTGTCTAGGGGGTGGGTGGTCTGTCCACAGGGGTGGCGTGGTTATCCAAGGGGTAGGGGGTGTCCAGGGGGTGGGCAGGTTATCCACGAGGGCGGGCAGGCTATCCACCGGGGGGTCCACGGGTTTGGGGGTGTCCACGTGGGGTTGGGGGTGTCCAAAGGGGGTTGGGAGTGGGTGGACTGTCCACGGGGGTGGGGGATGTCTAGGGGTGGGGGCTGTCCACGAGGGTGGTAGGGCTATCTAGGGGTAGGGGTTTCTAGGGGTGTGGGGGCTGTAATGGTTTTAATGGAATGAATTTCATGGATTTTAAGATCATTGGTATTTTTAAAATGGTTTTTGGAATAGTTTTTATTTCAATAGTATGTGTTTCTTTATAAAAAAATGAATGCTTTTGGTGTGTATGGTAGGAAGGGGGGTTTGGTTATTAGGAAATGGATTACATTTCTTTTATGGGACAAAAATAATATATGATTTTTGAAATGGAACCTTAAAAGGGATTTTTATAAACCATTAGGGATTTTTAAATATAAATAAGTCTCTATTATGTGATTTTGAAATGGTTTTATGAAGAATTATTTATGATGTATCTTTATGGGATTTGTGATTTTGTGTCCCTTGTTTTAGAACATCAGATTATTTTATTAAAGGTTTTGTTTTTGATAATTCATTAGAATGTTACCACTATAAATGAATCAAAAAAGTCAATAATGGGATATCTCAGGTAGTCATTCTTGTGATCCATCTATTGTCTTCCTAGTCTTGGTCTCTACTAAAACTCTTGTGGAAGTGGAATAGCCATGTTCTTCTCGGATCATTGATTATGAATGGGAGTTTCTAAAATAGAATCCACTATTTTTTATTTGTGATCAAGGATCCCAGGAGGCAATGAAGTGGGTAGCTATGATTAATGGGATCTTTGAGTTGTTAGAAACCCTATAATCCACGGGGGTGGGGGCTGTCCATGGGGATTATAGGGTTATCCAGGGGTTAGGGGTGTCCATGGGGGTGGGCGGGGCTATCCAGGGTGGTACGAGGTGTACAGGGGGGTGGGCGGGCTGTCTATGGGGGGTGGCGTTGCTATCCAGGGGTAGGGGTATCTAGGGGGGTGGGAAGGCTATCCACCGGGGTGGGGGGCTGTCCACAGGGAGAGGGGTGTCCAGGGGGTGGGCAGGCTATCCACGGGGGTGGCGGGGCTGTCGAGGGGGGTAGGGGGTGTCTAGGTGGTGGTCAGGCTATCCATGGGGGTGGGAAGGTTGTCCATAGGGGTGGGGGCTGTCTAGGGGATACAGGGTGTCTAAGGGGGTGGGTGGGCTATCCACGAGGGTGGAACGGCTTTCTAGGGGGTACGGGGTGTCCAAGGGGGTGGGTGGGCTATCCATAGGGGTGGGCGGGCTGTCCACGGGGGCGGGGTCTTTCCAGTGGGCACAGGGTGTCCAGGGGGTGGGTGGGGCTCTCCAAGGGGTATGGGGTGTCCAGGGGTGGACAGGCTGTCCACGGGGGTGGTGGGGCTTTCCAGGGGGTAGGGGGTGTCCAGGAGGTGGGTGGGCTGTCCACGGGGGTGGGGGGCTGTCCACGGGGGTGGGGGGGCTGTCCACGGGGGGAGGGGCTATCCAGGGGGTGGGTGGGCTATCCACAGGGGTGGCGGGGCTGTCTAAGGGGGTTGGGGTGTCCAGGGGGTACGAGGTGTCCAAGGGGTGGGAGGGTTATCCAGGGGGGTGGGCGGGGCTGTCCAGGGGGTACGGGGTGTCCAGGGGGTGGGTGGGCTGTCCATGGGGGTGGCGGGGCTATCTAGGGGGTACGGGGTGTCCAGGGGGTGTGCGGGTTGTCCATAGGGGTGGGGGGCTTTCCACGGGGGGTGGAGCTATCCAGGGGGTGGGTGGGCTGTCCACAATGGTGGAGGGTCTGTCTAGGGGGTACGAGGTGTCCCGGGGGTGGGCGGGCTGTCCACAGGGGTGGGGGCTGTCCAGAGGAGGGGTGAATCAGTCACAGAAAATTATCAAGTCAAGTTTTATTTTTTATAGATAAAAAAATAAAGATAATGTGACCTACCTAATCACACATATATTCAGGCACAACAAATCAACAAACATCAAATTTGGGTAAGATCTTTCAAAAATGTAATAGATCAATCTGTCGCTCATCACCATCACTATCATCGCTGACATCATCAGCCTCACCTTCATCCTCATCGTCATCCCCATCATCTTCCCCGCCCTCCTTAATTCCCTCCTCCTCACCCTCGTACTCAGCCTCGACCTCCTCAACTCCCTCCTCCTCCGCCTCGGCCTCCTCCTTGCCCTCCTCCTCTACCTCGGCCTCTTCCTCATCCTCATCCTCCTCCGCCTCGGCCTCCTACTCTCCATTTTCTCAACCACCACTATAACTACCACCTAGTGCACCATATATAGAATGCATCAATGAAATATATTCATCACAAGCTATGCTGGTCTCTGGTGGAAGTGTTGGACGTAAAACTTCCATCAGTTTTATAAATGCAGTGTTTGCCCTAGCAGACTATTTTGTCATCTCTGTGGCCCTTTTTTCAGTATGTTATGCATGTACCTTAACCTGCTAGAACTTGGTGTCACTACAACTCATACCTGAGTAGGTCCAATACCTCGTTGGAACTATACTCTTCCCAGGTCGGCAGCGTACTCTACCAGGGTGATCATCTCCTAACACCTGATGTAAGTGATCGTTTGGCCCAAAATTGTCAGGTTCCTGGGCATCAAGGGCCTCTAAAGTGTCTTGTTACAAATATAAATAGATTATTAAGTTACAAAATATATATTAAAATTTTAAATCTACAAATTATAACTTAAAATATTCTGCTGAGTCGGTTCATTAATCGCACTTCCATCTTTCTTCCTTCTACTCGAGCAAAACAGTTTTGCTCGAGGCACATGTCCTTCTATATTCAATTTATGCCTCTATAATGACATTGAATGTAGGAAACCATAATTAAAAATGGAATACCAATAATTAATTTCATAACTAAAATTATATAACAACTTTATAAATCAAATAAATTACGGAGGAAGCCATAGAAAGTGCAAGTCATAAAGAAAAATTATAAACTATCATACCTGCTACCTCTCATGATCTGGCATCGTATTACGCCCCAATGTGTGGAGGTATTTTTTAGCATCAATGTTTTTTTATTTCTTCCATATGATTCCTAAATAAAATTAAATAATTAGTATTAACAAAAAACATGAAAATTTTCATTTAAATACCTCTAATGGGATTAATACCTTAAACTGGCTAGTCATCCAATGAGTAATCATCTGTCGATACTATTCTAACAGACAATAATCCATGACAGGGACTGCCTCTAACTCTTTTCCAACTCTAGCATGTCAGCAAATACACAACTCATTCTTATAAGCTCTCCAAAGGTCACCTAAATCCTTTAAATGTGTTGGTCGTGCACCCTCACCATCAGGGAAATTAAACCAAAGATGACACCAAAATATTAATTCATATAAATACAAAAATTAATATATTGTATTAAATACAATAGATTTTTTACCCATATATCTGCCCAAGATTTATCCTCGACTTCATTTGGAAACTGTCTCCATGAGAGCGGGAAAACAGGAATGATATTGGAGTATTTGGAAAGCATCACCAAAAAACTATGACATTGCTGCCCTGATTTTTCAATCATTTGACTATCTTCATTGTATTCCACCATCAACTGCATATAGCGGTTCCACACTGTACTCATGCATGTACAGCCCCACCCCCGCCTCCTATCATTAGATATATCTGTTATGAAAGAAAAACAAATATTTATCAATACATGTTATAATGAAAATAAATAATGTTGTAAAAAAATTTTAGGGTTGTATAAGTATACTTGTGGTAGTCTGATCAATGGGCATCGCTGGATCTGCAAAAACTGAAGGAACACCCTGTACAGGTGGAGTGGGTCCCAATGTATGCTCCCCAGGGATAGACTCTGGTGGAGCAGGAGTCGAAGAAGATGGAATATAAAATCCCAGATAGAAGTAAGTAGAAGTAAAAGAAGATGACAGGGATGGCTGGCCGAATGCTAGATGGGGAGTGGGAATCATCATCAGATATAGTACAGAAGAGTGAGGAGGCTTAGATATAAAGGGTTGTGAAAACATGGGAGGCCTAAATATCCCATGTGTTCCTAACGACACACCAGGATCAGAATGTGGGATGGATGGTATGTCAGTGGGAGGGGCAGGGTCTAATCGGGTACGCCAACCAGATCGTCTAGCTCTCGTACCCCCCCCCCCATACGAACACCCTGAGTACTGGGACCACTACTAGGCTACTCATCAAATAATTGTCACCTAATAGATGGATCCTATAAAAATGTTAAAAACAAAATTAATCACTTGACATTATATATTATTTAAATATATATATTTGAAATAAAATACTCATTGCAGGAACTAGTGGTGGAATGCCCATCTCAGTCATGCAACGATTGTTGTCCATCATCTTTTTCCATCACCTATCTTCAATTGGTTTCATTTCCAACATTTGAAAAAAAATATGGAAGTAATTAGAAAAGGATAACTAATGTGTAACCCAAAAAACAAAATAAATGATAGGGAATAGGGGGATTCATAGATAATTTAACTATCCATTGTTTTAGTTGAGCTTGAACAGATATATAATGAAGTCAATAAATCATACAAGATGTAATAAAGAAATTTAATTTTTAGTAGGATGTTTATTTAATAAGTGTAATCAGTCTATTAAAATCATGGAACATTGATTCTACCAAATTCATAAGGGGTAAAGCAGTTGTGGAAATTAAGGAAAATTTTGATTTCATTATCCCAGGTAGATGATGCAGGTTTCTATACATGTTTTGTAGAATAATTCAAACCATCATGTTCATTACCTAGTAAAATTTTAAAGAGAGGTATTAGAGTTATACTAATTTTATACAAATCATAGTTGAAGCATTGAAATGTTCACCAAGTTAGAAATGTTGGTTTCGTAGGTTTGAATACAGTTCAATTCCAAATTAGAAAATGCAATTCAAATAAAATTGCAACCAATAAACATTAAAAATTCATATAATGGTCAAGTAGGATAAAACATATTTTTAATCAATATTAAATCAATTTTAATAGTACCAACCTTAAAAACCCAAGTCGAGGTAAACCAAAATAATTGAGAACATTAATGGATGATTTTATATATTTCCCACTACAACTTCAGGTTCACAGTCAACTCTAAAAATTGAGCTATCGTAGTCATAAAAAGTAATAAATGGATCATTCCCAATGGAATTAGAGATGGTTTCAATTACATCATCACCATGATCAAAAAATATGTCTTGGAATTACTTTAATAATGACACCAAATTCAGGTTGAAGATGGTCTTTGACATAAAAAACTTGTTTCGCCATTGATGCCAATACATATGGTTCATTGGTAGCAAGATTGTGAGTCATATCAATTACTCAAAATCTAAAATCATCAAAAAATGTGCCTTGCCTCGTCATCGAAACAAACCACTGGCATTTCGTCATCGTGACTTGTCCATGAGAATAATAATCCAATATTATTATTTTTTCAATGACTCCATACTAACCTACATTTTAAAATCAACGTCTACTATCTGATGCACTAGCATAACAGTATTTTGTGACAGTAACCATAACACCATCATGTTGTGTTCTCATATTCTTTTCTTGTTCAATGATAATAAATCTTCACCCATTGATAATAATTGAATTACAGTCACGAACCACGGTATTATGACCAAAATTCAAAGCTCTTATTTCCTCAGAGACAGAGCCAGTAGGTAGAATAAATACCTGAAATATAAATGAATATTAAACTTAATTAAATATTGTTTTAAATATTTTAAATAGTAATATTATTACCTTTAATTTTAACCAAGCAGAAAAACTCTTTACTATGAAAAGTCTCTCTTCTTCTCAAAGATAAAGAATGATGCTTTCTATTTATCATCGCTTTATATTCCCTGTAGATAAAAATAGGAATGGTTTAACATATATATATATATATATAAGATATACATATTCAATTTATTTAAAATATGTAGTCATCAAACAAATCATAGTTGAACAAAACTGTGTGATGTGCCATATCCCTTTCTTCAAGGCTTAATGTCGTCAATGTATATGATCCATGAATTCCTACTATTTGAGGAAGTGATGGAAAAATGGATTAAATTTGCTTATACTATTTTTATTCATTTCTCATTGTTCTGTCCATTCTTGTAGTAAGATCATACAAATACATAGAGCATAAATTCATACATTCTTGATCCAAGTAACCTTTCATGATAGAACCTTCGGGACGATTCCTGTTACGGACATAAGACTTTAATGTGTACATATTTCATTCAATTGGATGCATCAAATTAAAATAAATAGGTCCTATGAGAAGTATTTCAATTGGAATATGGACAGTCAGATGCAGCATGCATGTGAAAAATGATAGAGGAAATATTTTCTCTAACTCACACAAAATTAATGGGGCATCTGCCAACATTTTTTTCAAGAATGACTTGGAAAAATTCTTAGAACAAAGATCTTTAAACAAACGGCAAAACCAAATAACATCCACCCTTACATTATTGTACAATAGATGAAGAATTTCTATTAGAATCAACTCGTGCAAAAGGATGTGATAATAATTAGTCTTCAAAGATTTTAGCTTCAACTCTCTTCTGTTGACCCGTTTAGATATGTTGCTTGAATTTCCATCAAGAACTTTAATAGTCTCTAGTACTTCCAGAAATTTATTTTTTTCTATAGGTTTCATCACATAATAAGAACATGGAACTTGACATTTATTTTCACTGATATGCACAGGATGAAATTCTGGTCTGATTCCCCAATCCACCAAGTCACGCTGAGACCATAAATCATCTTTTGTCTTTCCATTAACATTTAGAATAATCGAAAGAAACATTTCACATATATTTTTTTCAATGTGCATTACTTCTAAGCAATGACATAATAAATTTGTTAACCAATAAGACAAATCAAATAAGATACGTCTCTTCTTCCAATTATAACAGGTTTCAGTGGAAACATTCTTTTTCTTTCTAGATTTCATTTAACCCTTCCCAAATGAAAAACTGAAATCTTTCAATTCATTAAGCATGTCAGTTCTAGACATATGCTGAGGTGGATCATCATTCTCCATGGTATTGTAAAATCTTTGATGATTATTTCTATATGGATGTTCCATTGGAATGAATCTTCAATGTCCCATAAAACTAAAACTACAATGATGTTTTAGTCTTTTGGATTATGTATTCTTTATAAAAATAGGACATTATGGTTTTCCCTTCATGCTCCATCCAGACATCATTGCATAACTAGGAAAATCATTGATCGTCCACATAAGCGCAGTACACATCTAAAATATGTCTTCCGAACATGCATCATATGTATGCACACCCACATCCCAAAGAAGTTTCAACTCTTTTATTAAAGGTTTCATGTATACGTCTATATAATTTACAGGATCATAAGGTACAGATATGAGTATACTCATGAAAGTGAAAGGTTTTTTCATACAAAACCATAGGGAAAGATTATAAATGTGTATAAAAATCGGCCATGTGTTATGAAATGTAAGAATCTGCCCAAATGGATTAAAACCGTCACATGAAAGACCCAACCTCACATTACACACGTTAGCCAAAAAATCAGGATATCGAGCATAAAATCTATTCCATACAAATCCATCTGTAGGGTGAACCAACTCATCATTATTCTTCTTTCTCTCGGTATCATGCCATCCCATTTTTATTGATATTTTATCAGACATAAAAATATTTTGGAGTTTGAGGATCAATGGAAAGTGCCACATTGCTTTATGTGGAACACGTGATGGTGTTCCATCAGCTTTTGGCTTCCAGTAGGATGTTTCACATTTTATACAATCATTTTGTTTAGTAGTTTCCTCCCAGAATAAACTGAAATCTTTCAGGCAAGCTTGAATTTTGTTTCTTGAAAATCCAAGTTCTGAAACTAACTTCCATGCCATATAGTGGTTTGAAGGAATATCTGCAAGTAATTCCTTCAAGAAGGTAAGAATGTAATCGATGGAATTATTAAAAATCCCATACATAGTTTTCCCATGAAACAATCAGATTAAAAATTACTCCTTTTCCATTTTACCACATTTTCTATATACTGGAGTCATGGAAGCATCATTCAATTTTTTCACCCTAACAACATAATCATTTTCATTAGACGAATCATGTGTGCTCATATTGAAATATTCTTGGGACTAAATCCTTTCTTTTTCATTATGAAGAATAAATAGAAACTGGTCATATAACAAATTCTTCAATCCAGTCCTCTCATTTGGATCATCAGCAATTTGAGATTTCATTTTCTCCCTATTATGATACCACACATATTAGTTTTCTTGAAAACTGTATTTGGTTATGTGGTAGCTGACTTCTTCACGGCTCAATCAAGGTCTTCCAACACAATTGTAATAGTAGTGTATGTGACCACTATCTAAATCATTGGGAAATGAAAAATATAAAAAAGTCTCCAAATGTTTTTGAAAATTGCTTGAGATCCAATTGGTTTCATATATCCAACTTCTATCCATTCTGTAAAAAAATTTATTATAAGTCATTTCATCAAAAGTAATTCAATATTATTAAAGTTTCATGGAAAATATATTTAAGTAAATGAGAATTGTTCACTTTATATGAAAACATAACAAATACACTACTCTATATGAGAATCATAATATAAAATACAACAAAATGCTATATTTATAACAAAATATCTTTAAAAATACATGAGTGTACAAGATCATGTACACTTGTGGAGGATAATTATTTAGGAGTTGAGAAAATTTTAAATCGAAGAAATGTTATATTTTAGTAGATTATTTGAGTGATCACATACACTACCAAAGGGGGTGGGAGTGTCTAGTGGGTGGGGGTGTCCAGGGGTGGGGGGCTATCCCGGGGGTGGGGGTTGTCCATGGGCGTCTGGGTGTCTAGGGGGATGGGGGTGTCTGAGAGGATGGGGGTGTCTGGGGGGTGGTGGGTGGGTGTCCAGGGGGTGGGTGGGCTGTCCAAGGGGGTACGGGGTGTCCAGGGGTGGGTGGGCTGTCCACAGGGGTGGAGGGGCTATCCAGGGGGGTCGGGGATGTCCGCGGTGGGGGGGGGGGGCTTTCCAGGGGTGGGGACTGTCCAGGGGGTACGAGGTGTCCAGGGGTGGGTGGGCTGTCTACGGGGGTGGTGGGGCTGTTTAGGGGGTACAGGGTGTCCAGGGGGTGGGTTGGCTGTCCACGGGGGTGGTGGGCCTATCCAAGGGGTACGGGGTGTCCAGGGGGTGGGAGGGCTATCCACGGGGGTGGTGGGGAAATCCAGGGTTAGAGGGTGTTTAGGGGGTGGTCGGGCTGTCCATGGGGGTGCGGGCTGTCCAGGGGGGGTAGGGGTGTCCAGGGGGTGGGTGGGCTGTCCATAGGGGTGGTGGGGCTATCCAGGGGGTTGGGGGTGTCCATGGGTGTGGTGGGGTGGTCTAGGGGGATTGGGGTGTCCAGGGGGTGGGTGAACTGTCCACGGGGGTGGCGGGGCTTTCTAGGGGTAGGGGGTTTCTAGGGGGTGTGGTGGTGTCCAGGGGGTGGGGGCTATCCAAAGGGTTGGGGGGCTTCCCATGTGGGTGGGGTGATGTCCAGGGTGTGGGGGTGTTTGGGGGCTTGGGGGATGTCCAGGGGGTTGGGGTGGCTATCCAAAGGGGTAGGGGTGTCCAGGGGGGTGGAGGTTGTCCAGGGTTGGGGTGTCTAGGGGGTTGGGGGCTGTCCAGGGGGGTTGGGGGTTGTCCAGGGTGTTTGGGGTGTTGTCCAAGGGGGTAGGGGGTTTCCAGGGGGTAGGGGTGTCTAGGTAACATTGATAATCAAGAAGTGCAATTTCATAACCCTATTAATCTATAATTACCACTGTAGATGGGTTCATAACTCACCTATCCAACACAAACCTATCACCATATAATTATCCACAAATATTAAGAAAAATAAAACACTCTAATATTGATTCCTAATGGCCTGAATAAAATAAAAACAATATAATCCAATAAAGTGCACAAAAACACCTTAGGTGAACCTATAAAGACTTCCAATACTATCAACTTGCGTTGAATAATTATGTGCACATGACCATTCTATTTCGTTTCATGATATATATATCAGAGAGTAAATAATGTGTAGGCATGAACAAAATTGGTGAGTTCTATAATGGTTATACTCCTTTATTATGGGTTCCTTCCTAGGATATAAAATGATATAAATACCTTAATAATGCTTTATAACTACCTAAGAAAATTGTGACATGAATTCCTAACACTAATTTTAAATTTAAAAAAATATTACAAGTATATGACCGAACTGCTTGATGGAGTAGGAATAAATGATCATGTAATAGAGTAAATTTTGGTTCTATCACCATTCACACATGAAAATGACCCCAAACCCACTATAGTGGTTTAGGTGGAAGCGCCACTTCATTGAATGACTTATAGTGTGGGTATCATCATCTTAAAGTTAGAGTGTGATATTTCAAAGACAACATTTAGGGGTACATCCATAATGCATGAGTATCTTATCATTCCTCTTAGGATAAAAGATTATATAACTGTATTTATGTCTAACCAATGAAATCAGGTCAATAGACCTTAAATTTAAAATAAACCAAGGATAAAATAACATAGGATCATATTGAAGTCTTCAATATCAATCAAAATTATTTTATATAGATAAATCACAACAAAACCTCAACCTAAAATGATATATTGATTGTGTTCATAAGGGGATCATAATACACAGTACATTACAGTGAAATGGAATGAAAAATTCTAAAATAAATGAAGGCACATGTACCGATTTAAAATGGAAGAAAAAAAATTACTTGAATCAAAGATAGATGTCTGGTTAGAAATGAGAGTTAGCACCCTTAAGAGCAGGTTAGGAAGTAGGGTTCCAACCGTAACCTAAAATGATATATTACTTATGTTCATAAGGGGATCATAATACACACTAAATTGCAGAAAAATGGAATGATAAAATCTAAAATAAATGAACTCACACGTACCGATTTAAAGTGTAAGAATAAATCGTTGGGAAACCAGACCTGTTGTGCTGGGAAATAGGGTTCGCATCGAGATTTAGGGATAAATATTTGAGAAGGTCAAGGTTTAGGGGAAAATATTTGATATGGTGCATCGAGCTCTCATTTAGGGCAAAACTTTCTAGATATATAGAGTTCGAGATCCTTGGAAGTGTTTATATTTGGGGATTTTCTTTCCCAACAGTTTTAAAAAACCATTGGGAAAGTAATGTTATCCCAACAGTTTACAACCATTGGGAAAAATATCTTCAGAACTATACCCAATGATTTGTTTAAACTATTGGGAAAACCCTCTTATAACCAACAGCTTCCTTAAACCATTGGGAAAAAAACCAAATGAATATACCAATGGTTCTACATAACCATTGGTATAGTAGCCTTTTCCCAACGGTTTTTTTATACCGTTGGGAATATTGTGTTGGTATAGGTGGGATTTCCACCTGTGTGATCCCACATTGATTTTTACCATGGGAAAGTGACTTTTATGTCTCCTAAGGATGATAAATATTTTCACCTTGGAGAGTGGGACATCAAGGCAGTTTATGTATGGCTATTTCATTAGCAATTGGGGAAGCTCACCATCCAGGTTTCTAGTTTGTTTCTAGATAAAGAAGGTGTGAAGCATGATGTCTTTCCACCTATATTGGATAGGTTTTAGGATTTTTTTTCCTGAAAACTTCTCAAGACTACCACCTAAGAGTGATGTGGAATTTACAATTGAGCTCATGTCGGGGAATGATCTATTTTCTATTCCACTATATAGAATGGAACCAACGGAGCTTCAAGAGATTAATACTCAATTGGAAGAGTAGGGATATAAGGGTTTTATCCCTCTGAGTATGTATCCAGGGGGTTCTCTAGTTTTTTTCTAAGAAGGATGATGGGAATATGAACTTATGTGTTGATTATTGGAATTTGAACTGGATGACTATAAATAACCGGTATCCTCTTCCATTTATTGATGATCTTTTTGACCAATTCAGGGGAGCTTGTGTATTCTCAAATATCAACTTGATATTGGTGTATTATCAATTAATATTTATACCTTCTAATATACCAAGGACTGCTTTTAGAATCATATATGGACTTATGAGTTTTTTTTTAATGTCTTTTGGGTTGAAGAACACACCAAAAGTGTTTATGGCCTTGATGAAAAAATATTTCATTTGTACCTGTATCAATTTTTTTTTGTATTCATGGATGAAATATTGGTGTACTTCAAGACTCATGATGATCATGCCCAACATCTTGACATCATCCTGAGTACACTGAGAGAGCATCGGCTATATGTCAAGTTATCTAAGTGTTAGTTTTGGATTGATTGGGTACACTTATTGGGTCACATCATCTCAAATGAAGGTGTGTTAGTGGATCCATAGAAGGTTTAGGAAGTTGTATCTTATGAGTAACACAATAACGTTTTTGATATCCGTAGCTTTTCGGGGTTAACCGAAGATTATCAGAGGTTTATACAGGACTTTTCCTGATTAGAAGCACCACTATCAGGATTGAACAAAAAGGTGATAAAGTTTTAATGGACAGAAGCATGCAAGAATTCCTTCCAAGATCTGAATAATTATTTGACATCGGCACCAATTCTAATCCTACCTGAGTGAGGTGAGTAGTATATGGTGTTTTGTGACACTTTTGGGATCACACTTGGAGCATTTTTGATGTAGGTAGATCAAGTTATAGTGTATGGGTCTTGGAAGTTGAGGCCATATGAATGGAACTACCCTACACATGACCTTGATTTAGCTGTAGTGGTTTATTATTTGAAGTTTTGGTGGCATTATCTATTAGGAGAAACATTTAATTTGTATATAGATCACAATAGCTTGAGGTATTGTGAGGACCCGACACTAGAATACTTGGATCCAGTGCCTTTAGAACATGATGTGTCATTTAAACAAAAACTTTCACTGATAAATTTCACATCATGTCATGTAGAGAGGATTGAGTTCGGTTTAGGTTCTGGAATTCCAGAATATCTTTCATACAACTTAAGCTCAAACGGTTACCTGAAAAAAATTAAAATCAAAATGTAGGGTGAGCATATGAATGCCCAATAAGGGGTTTTAAAATAAACCAATGTAACTTTTGAAAATATTCTTTAAAACTTTATATAAAACGTTTCTCTTAAATAAAGGTTTCAACATATTTAACATGTCATAAAGGTGATCAATAAAAAATGCTAACAGAGTTCCAAGGATACATGATTTAATTATAGGCATGCTCATTTGGTGTAACAAATTAAAAGACATTCTAAACTTGTAAGACCTAAGAATATGTAAGCACAAATTAAACAGTTAAGAGTAATGAATAATCATAGTAGCACGAATAGGAAACAACTTCAATTTCATATATTGGAAACTATTTCACTGAGTTTTTAACACAAGTCATGCCATAACCTTTTACTTTTGATATCCATATGAACTTGATAAAGACATAAAGACAAGAACGATGAAATAATAGGCATATCATAATGAAAAGAACTTGTAACATAAATTGAATATATGGCTTCAAGATTCCATTTTTACATTCATGAACATATCACCAAGGTCCATCCCCAAGGTTTCATAAGAATTAACAAGGTTATTTACCAAGGTATCATGAAACTTTTCATCTCTATAGATTAATTATTTAACCAATACATTGGAGCGCTATCAGGGCACACCCTTAATATGTATTTACTTTCATGTGAGCTACATAGATCAATTCTTTACTCAAATAGGGTTTTATATTCAAGATGACTCATACCACCTTGAATAATTCATTCATAGTTGGTCATAGTAGTTGAATTTACATATTTTATAAGTGAGAAAAGAATCTAGATGTTAAAAAAACAAGCTAACAATTATATGACTATCATTAAATGGAAAAAAGAAAGGTAGATTATGGAACGTACATTGACATCCAGGGTACTAAAAGAAAGAATAATTCGTCACATGCAATGTTATTCTTGAAACCCTAAAAAACTTTATAACCTAATTGACTAAAAAGGTAAACCAAATATTTCATGTAGGGTCTTAATCTTGCAGATGCTAAATCATTCAATGTTGATAAGCCTTTGTATACCACAGAAATAATTTCTATAATAGAAATAATGAATATTTACCATAATCAACATAATTTAAAATATAAGAAAATGATTGACTCATAAATGTTGATATAAGTTTTGAATAACACAGTATTTATTATGTTTTAAATTTCCACATAAACTCGAGACTTTAATGTGTGAAGACCTCAAAAACTGGGTATAATAAAGGTTCATGCAACATATAAGACATATGTATGTAACTGCACTTATACTAAAAATATTGGCACATCCATGTGCCTTAACCCCCTAAGGATATTAGTTTAATAATGTTTTATATAAGGCAGGTCATTACCTTGGTCATAAAATTTTTTTTATGAAAACCTACCCATACAATTCTATTAAAAACCAAACATAAATAACATTTTCCATATATATTGACATATATATATATATATATGAAAATATGTGCATGTGTATATGCATAGTGCATAATCAATTATAAAAAAAACTTCATACGCAAATACTACTCTTGCATTTGAAGTTCTTATCTTGAAATATTTTCTTGATGGATGGAGTGTTCGTGGGCCTATACTGAAAATGAAAGGCCATGCCTATGCATATTAATATATAAACCGAAGTACATATAACCATATATATAAATGTATATATATATATATAGTATGTCTTAATATTTTTAAACATTAAACAACTTATAAATACTCCGAAAATACAAAATTTAGAGACTTAGGTTCAGTTATAAAAAGGATCTCAACTAACCCATAGGGTTATTTAAAATACATAGATTTATGAGTATACATATACACATTGGTATATTTATATTCAAAACAAAAAAATAAGACAAAACTAAACCCTTACATATTTTATACCATTTGAACCTGAAACCCCGAAGGCTTAGGTTCAGTATAGAACAACCTTTAAACTAAAATGCAAAGTTATAAACATATTTTTATGAGCGTATATGCATATATATACTCTCAAAGAAACAAGACAAGGAAAAACTAAAAACCCATACCTTGGTTCATGGAGGAAGAGAGACTCGGGAAGACTCGGTGGTTCCTGAAGGAGGTTTTGGAGGTAGAAGAAAATCTGAGGGTTTCTCGGGGTGCAATCGGTTAACTTATAGACTAAAAAAACACAAACATTCAATGCCACCACTGATAAAGCCGACACTTATGTGGCGTATTAAAAGGGATGGTGACAACATGTAGGAAAGGGTAAACAAATAGGGTCCACCGGCAGTCATAGGTGCAGTAAGAAAAAATGTGTAGGGTTATTGGTGAAAACCCATGCAGAGAAGAAGAAGATGATACGAAAAGTTGGAAATCCAGAGAAAAACAGACAGTCCAGGTCAATACTGATCTTGATCCAAGGTCTGAGGTGCATCTGCGCTTTTAAAAAGAAATAGACGACTCAGATTAAATCTGAGTTTCATCAGATGGTCTCGGTTCTATGTGGCATTTTAAAACACACGGACGGTTGAGAATAGATCTGTGGTAGATCGAACGGAACACAAAAAACATAGTGTAAATCCGAATCTGTTGAAAGCTGAAAGTGAGATCGGGATCGACGGTCCAGATCGCGTGCGATGCGATCCAATGGCTCAGATCACGTTTCGCCCAAAAAAACCCATCCCACATTGAAACTGTGAGCTGTTTTCGCATCCTTTATAAGCTCGAGCCTCCTATCGACAGCTCAGAAAACACACAGCACACACAAATGGGGCCCTATACACGGGCTCCCGCCCCGGCAGGCCTTGGCCTACCCATGCTCTGCCGCAGCCTCACCCCAGCGGTGGTGTGTCTCGGTGCTCCTGCTCTTGTGTGCCCTTCGGGGAACCTCTACCTGAGCTTGGGCCGGCCTTAGCTTGGGCTAAGGGCTTAGGCTCATCCACTTCATGTGAGCTTCCTCCCTCGGCCCTAGCTATAAAGGGCCGACCCTAGTGGCCAATTTTTTTATAAAATCTTACACTCGAAATTAAAAAATTTTAAAGAAGAGAAAATAATTCATTTATTAAAACTATATAGAATTTATATTCTTAAACATTACAAAATAAATTTTTAAAAAAAAATTATTTCTAAATTTATAAACACTAAACCTTTTTAACACAAAAAGTTATAAAAAGAGATTTTAATAAACCTATATGATAATTCTTGTGTTATTATCTTAGAAAAGTTAATTTAATAAAAAACATAATTTAATTTGAAGAATTTAAACATATTTTACAACATTATTTAAGAAATGAAAATTGTTACATTGTATTTGAAATATTCGCAAAGTGCTTTGAATTCCTTAATAATTTTCAAAATCACTTAAGGGTAAAATGAATTTTTTAACTCATATCCTTTTAGAGTTCAAAAATGATGTTTTAAATATAATTTTAATCATAAATTAAATTTTTGGAAACTAATTAATATTTAAATAATTTCAATTATCCTAACAAGGTCCAACGGATATAATTATAATTGTTAGCTTTCAATGATCACCATAGCAATAGTCGGGTTGATTCCCTATAAATCCATGTCTTAGGGTTTCCCAAAATTAAAGTAACTGAATAAGTTGGTGCTCCCAATCCCATTTATGGTCATCATGGTATTCTTGATTATGGTGGTGATGTTCTTTGTTTCAACTGATTTGAGGAATCTCCTTTATTTTCTGGGCCTCATTGTATTAATTGGGGGTCTTCCCATGGCTTTGATAGGGTTTTTACATGGTATAAATGGTTAGCATACTTACCTTTTTGATCTCTGAGTATTTTAAACACTACTGTGTTCTTATTTAAGTGAAGTGCCTTGTTTCCATAATGTGTTTTACTCGGTTTTATTCTAATATAAGTTAAAACAATATTATTACTTTTCAAGAGAAACAAGTTTGTTCAATTATTAAGGAACTCAAACAAAAATGAAAACATAAACTGATCAAAAAAATAGGTACAGGTTTTCGGGGTGTTAGAGGTATATATTTTCGTAGTTAGATATAAATCTCTGATAGTGGGGTGGGTTGAGTACATGCAGTCATTTTATTTTTATCTTGTATATACACCAGGAAAGGGAAACAGTGTTGCTAATGCTCTAAGTAGAAAAACTCAGACTCAGATAGTTTAGGATTCTAATATTTAGTGGAAGATGATGACCTTGCTGGATTAGATGCATGTTGTGGTTTAGGAGAGTTAGGAGTAGATTAATCTCGTATCAATTTTAGTGGAGTCTACACTCTTGAGAAAAATTAAAGATAGGGAGTATGAGGATGTAGAATTTTTATCCTTGAGGGAAGGCCTTGAAGGTGGGGAGTCACCTTCATATTAGACCATATTTAAGTATGAGATCATCAATGTTAGAGATTGATTTGTTGTGCCTATTATTATATGGGAGGAGTTTATGGGTGAATTCCATGCCTCAAAGTGGGTGGTGCATCCAAGTGTTATCAAAATGTACCATGACCTATGACAACATTTTTGGTGTTCAGGCATGAAAGAGGAGATATCGGGGTTTGTGACATGATGATACACCTATCAGTAGCTGAATATCGAGCATCAATGACCTGGTGGTTTTCTACAGTTGTTTCCTACTTTTTAATGGAAGTGGGATGAAATTACGATGGATTTTGTAATGGTTCCCCCAAGGAATAATTGAAAGAATGATGCTATTTTGGTGATTGTGGACCGTTTGAAAAATGTAGCACATTTATTTACTAAATGGGAGACTTTCTTAGTGGAGGATTTGGGAGATTTGTATGTTCAAGAAAAAGTATGCCATCACGTGATTTCATTGACTATTGTTTCAGACCATGACTCGTGTTTTACTTTGCACTTCAGTCAGGGCTTACAGAAGGAACTTGGTACACATGTTTTACTAAGTACAGCATTCCATCTGTAGATAGATGGGCAGTCAGAGTGTACTATACAGGTGGTTGAGGATATGGTGTGAGCATGTGTTCTAGACTTCGGTGGTCTTGGGAGAAGCATCTAAACTTGTAAATTTTTCTTATAACAATAGTTATCAGGTGACGATATAGATGGAGTAATATGAGGCACTTCATGGTAGGCCATACAGATAACCTCTATGTTGGATGGAGGTAGGTGTGTCAGAGCTGTTGGGACCGAGTCTCATGCAGGAGACATTGAAGTAGGTTCATCTTATTCAGAATCATATGGGTATGTCTCAGAGTAGAAATAAGTTTTATGAAGATAGAAATAGATAAACCCTAGATTTTATAAAGGGTTATCATGTATTCCTTAGGGTGTCACCTAAATTGGGTAACTGCAGGATATGGATGTAGGGAAAGCTGGCACCCAGGTTTATTGGACTATTTGAGATTGTGGATAGAATCAAGCTGGTGGTGTATCGATTGGATCTTACACAGAGATAAAGTGTCATACATGATGTTTTCCATGTTTCACAACTTCGTTGGTATCACCCTATCCCTTCTCATGTGATCAATGTGTATGATGTTAAGCTTGATACCGATGCATCCTTTGAGAAGCATCTGATGTGTGTGTTGGATCACAGTAATAAAGTGTTGTGGGGAAAGGTCGTGCTGATAGTTTGAGTATTGTAAAAACATGGGAATATTCATAAGGAAACATGGGAGAGATAAGTGGATACATAGGCTCAGTGGCCTGATATTTTTACCTCGAAGTCTTAGATATTATTGGGAGTATAGCTCGAGGATGAGCTATTATAAAGTGGGGAGATTGTAAGATCTCGTTCTCTTGTCAAGTACATCCCTTTTTAGTTTCCTCCTTTATTCTAGGTTTGTAAAGTGTTTGACTTTGGTTTGGAAGGATTTATAGGTGGATAGATCTTTTATGAAAAATCTTTTGGGGATTGAAAAACTGTCTGCAGAAAATTTAAACAACATATAATAGTTTAATCAGGATAAAATCACCTGAGGTGATGGGTTTTTTGGTGAAAACCATTAAAAAATAATTACATGACATGTAATGGAATTACACACCGTGTAATTATCTTATTAGAATATTAAAAAGTCTCATAAAATTCATTTTGTTTTATTTTTCCTTCGTGTAACCTTCTTCCTCTGACCCTAGGGTGACTCTTAGCGGATTTAGAATGATTTCTTCAACTCTTATCATTATGGATTGGCATTGGATACCTGGTAAGCCCTTTTTGATTTGGTTCCCTTCTGTTTCTCCTTATGATGAAATTGTGGAACCTTTGATAGTTTTGGGTTTGGGGGTTAATCTTGTTCCTAGATTTTGGTCTAGATGTCTTTTTTTATTTTTGATTCAGTCGTCTTACATCAATTGATGTTTTCCATTGGCAAGCGTTCTTCATAAATTTTGAGGTAGGTGGTCTATTATTCAAATCCCAAAGTCTTGATTTCAATTATGTGTATGTAATTATAATATTTATATTGGATTATTAGAAATTTAGTTCCCAAATTTGAATTAATTAGATTGGTAGATTAATTAATTATGGAATTTTAAAATTAGGAATATTAGAATTGTGGGTATTGATTAATTAATTGTTGAATTAATTGAAGGGATTGAAATGATTAATTAATTTTTGAATTAATTAATATAATGGATATAATAAATTAATGGTTGAATTAATTGATGGTATTGACATGATTAATTAATTGTTGAATTAATTAATGGAATTGATGTAATTATTTAATGGATGGATTAATTAAAGGGATTTTCGTGATTAATTAATTGTTGAATTAATTAATGGAATCGATGAGATTAATTAATTGTTGAGTTAATTAATTAATTGATGTGATTATTCAATTTTTTAATGTTATTAATTAATTAATGAATTAATTAATGGGATATTGTGACACATGTGAAATTGTGATATTGTGATATATGTGTAGAATGTGTTGTAGATAGGGATTGTGTCTCTAAATAACCATATGTGTTAAATGTGTGTGGGATAGTAATGAAGGATCCAAATACCCATATGAGATAGTGAGTATGGGATAGGGACTGAGTCTCTGAATACCAATGTGACATTGAGGTGTGGGATAGGGACTGAGGCTCCAAATACCCATGGGGTGTTAGACACGACGTTCTTTGCCCATGAGTTGAGATTAGACTATGGTTCCAGTTAGACATTATGTTAAATGAGATGATTAATGGTAAAAATGGAATTAATATATATGATATTCATTATGGATAGTTCAGACTCTGGTACGGGCTGAAGTAGGTACTGAGGTCCGAGTGTCCTAGGGAACTCGAGGGTTTATGTGGTTAAATAAATAGTGGTTGAATAAATATAAACTTTTTACTTTATTACTTGTGTGTTATTATTTATAAAATTTCATACACTGATATATACTAGATATTTTTTTATACACCATTGGTGGAATCTTACTGAGTTGTACCCACACCTAACTTGGGCTTCCTGATCGATACCTAAATAGATTTCATGTTAGAAGGACAAGATAAGGGGAAATTCCCTATATAATATGGTTGATTTGGGACAGATCATATATGAGGAAACTGGATGTGGTTTGATACCCACTTGGGAGTTGAAAGTGTCTTTACTTTTGGGTTTCATTTTTACACTTGGCGCGTACTTTACCATTACATGTCTACTATTCAGTTTTGAAATTGTATTTCTAGTTTTGGCCATCTTATGATACTGGTATTTTCCTGGATATGTTATATATGTTGGTTATTATTACTTATTTACATTATTGACCTACTTTGATAAAGATATTATAGTCTCCCCATTATCGACATTAGACCCTCACTACTATTCGGTGGCCTCTAATATACAGGGAGGCGCGCTTAAGGTCTTATGACCGATCGGCTCGGGGCGTCAGTGTGTGGCACCCGGGTTGGGAAGTTACATTAAACCATTATTATATAATAACCTCAGTATATTCCATATAAAAATATGTTATATTTTAATTTAATTACCTATAACCATCTCCTCCTCCCTCAAATAGAAAATGAAATTGTTGATCATGTGTATGACAGACTACAGCCATGCGAACCGATGCAATTAGTTTTCCATCACCACTTCTCATGGATGGATATAATGATATATTTAATGTTTATATATGATATTTATGATATAATTATACCTCTATAATTATAATATCACATATACCTTTTTACATTCCACTCCGTAGATAATGTGATAATGTCACTCATGTGTACGGCAGACTATCGCCTTGTGAAGTGATGTGATTCCTTTTTCACTAACGCTTTACATGGAAGATAGTAAAGGATAAATTTTATCAATATATTTGATATATGTGACATGATATTTATTCTTAAAAATTAATACACAATTCACTTCTTTACCATTTCACTCGTTAAGGAAATGATAATGTCGCTCGTGCATACGTACGACCTACTGTCTCCATGAAGCGATGTGATTCATTCTCCATGTTCAAAATTAAATAATGATTCTAAATATGTATATAATAAAAAAATGATATTTATAATATTAATACCATTATTTAGATGATGGAACTATAACATATTTTTAGAATTTATAACTTTCATGATGAAAGGTGCAGGATAAAACAAGGCAATTAACACCTAAAATAATAATGATAATGTAAGAATATTAACGAATGGGTAATAAAATGTTATAAAAGGATCATATATGATATTATAAATAATAATATGATTCTAATATAAGTTAATAAAATGTTTAAAACCACTATAGAGTATTTTAAGGAGTGCTAAACTAAATGAAAGTGTGAGTTAATGGGTTTCTTAACTCAATTTTCATTCATTAGGTTATATGTCTACTTTGTTGAATATATTATGAAAATATTATGTATAAAATTATTTTTTATTTATTTATATAATAATTACACTTTTCTTTTTGTGGATATAAATTTTTTACACATAATTACTTCATTTATTAACTCTCACCTCAATGATACGAACTTTGTAAGGGTTTCATCTAAAACTTACTTTTTTGAGACACATGTTATATTATGAACCTAATTTCTTTTGAATAGTATATATAATATCCCTTTAAATATTATATCATGAATATTTCCTACATCATGATATTTTAATTCTCAATTCATCTACTTAATTAATGGGAATTTATGATTCAAATTTTACCAAAGTGGTAAGGGTTTATTTTTTGATCTCATTTTAATTGGGTTTCTTTATGCTTGATTTTTTATTGAAGGAAATTATTTGATAATTCTCTAATAAACACCTATAATTTTTCTTCTACTCTAGTTATTCTTGAATTTCTCATGTGAGAGTACCCTTTTTCCTCTCTTTGGTACTTAAAATTATTTAATAAAAAAAATTTAAGAAAATACGGCTTCATTTCTCTCTTCCATCGAAAATCCTTTTCCTTCCAAATCCTTGTTTTCTAAAAATATTTTCAAAACAAATTTACTATGATTGTATTTTTTTAAAAATGTTTTAAATTTAATCTTCCTATTATTTTCTGAACAAGGTGCTTTTTGAATTTTCTTACAAAAATGTGAAAGGAATATTTGTTTTTAACATATTTGGTATGAATAGAACTCTTCTACATTCATGACCACTCAATGTTTTAAAGCTTAATTTTTAATTTTCAAAGTTTATTTAAAAAAAATTCATTAATGTTTGAGAAATTTTTAAATAAAATAATTATTTTCAAAATGTAAAGGATATTTTCCTCAAGAAATGTTCAAAGTGATATTTCAAAATCATTTTCTATCTAAGATGACATTATTTGATGTTACTCAAAGTGAAAAGGTTATTTTATTCATGAATGTTTTTAATGTTTTTTAAAGTATTTTCATCAACAAAAACAACCATTAATGTTATGGATTGCTTATAAATTATGTATATATGTCTCTAAGATATATACCTAGTTTATTCTACCTTCCTATGATGGGGTAATACATGCCTTATGATCATTTATTTAATGCATTCATTATGAAATTTTATTTGATTATGATATGAAGAAAGATTATGAAACTCACTTTAGTTCCATTGGTAATGATTATATTATGCCTTATGATTCATTTCCTTTATGTGGAACACATAGATCAAGAACATGTTATAAAGGGTGTTCCCAGATAGGGCTTCAATGCATTAGGTAATATTATAGTATTATGAGAATATGTGTATGAGATTAGAGAGTAAACATAATCCATTATGGGACTTTGTCCTCCATGTGATATTGTATAGGAAGTTATCCTTGACTCGTGTTTATTTCATGTTATATGTTGCTATCACATTTCCTATGCTACCAATATATTATGATACCATGTTTTTTATGTTATGATTCCCTATGATTACTTGTGATCCTGATATTTATGATTTCATGTTATGATTTTGACTCACATATTATGTTTATTTATCATGTTTATTCCCTTATTGGGTTTTTTATCTCACCCTTTTTGTTTATTTATTCCCTAGTTTATCTCATACAGTTTAGGAGAACGAAAGGATTTAGGAGCTCATCATGGTGAATAAAATAAAAATTTGTTTTTCATTCTCACTTTTTTGTATTATAAAACTATTTCTACAAATACACTAGGACTTTATGAGCCTTGTGTTTTATTAATGGATATTTATGTTTAGAAAACAAATGTAATAATATGAGTAAAAGGACCAGGCCATTATAATTGGTATCAGATGAAAGGTTTAGTTGACCTTTGAAAACTATGTTGAGAAAACTTTAGTGAGAAACCTGGGGATAAGTATAATGAAAATACTAAGTATAGAAAAATATCTTGGAATCATGGTGAATTATAGAGCGAGTGGTTTTTGAGCAATTACATCTCTGTCTGGATACTACAAGTTGATGTGATTCTGAAATAGGTGTACCTAGGGGTAATAACTCTAAAAAGGCATGTTGGGATTGAATTGAGTTTTACCTGGTATACAACAATGGGCCTTACTACGCACTTGGTTTAACACTCCCAGATGATATGTTTTGCAAATTCCCAAACTTTTTACAAACCACCATGAAGGGTTTGAATAGATGATGATCATCGATGACTTAGGTTAAAGATAAGTTGTCTTAGATTGAAATGAATTTGTCATGATTTAGGCATATTATAAATAATTTTTCATTATTATGTTGTTTACCACTATGAATATTGTTTCTCACACTATGATTTATGGTTTTATTCAATGGATGGAACCAAAAGGAACTAGGTTAATGTTGAATGTGATATACAATGTATTGATGAGCAAATAAATGGGATGATGACTTAATTAAAGGATATTATGATTATACCTAATCATTTATCATGATATATGATTAACTTGAATGTTAACCAACTATCAAACTCACAAAAGAAGAGAAGAATAGAGTTAACTGAGAGTTCCTATGGTAGAGACCATGGAAGAAAGAGGATTCAATTTACTATATGTCAAGAATGTAGTAAGAATAAATCAAGGTAATGTCTCAAAGGAATAATAATATGGTTTATGTGTTAATAATAAAGGCACAAAGTAAGTAATTTCCAAAGAAAAATTAAAGGTTTAGTTAATGCAATGGATGAGAATAATTATTTCCCTAAGACATCATCAACGGTTGAATGTTTTGAATGTGTAAAGAATGGGCATTATGAAAATTGATTATCTAAGGGGGAAGCTCAAGAATATGATCAACAAGGTTGTGTGAGTAAAGGTTTTTTTGTTGATGAAGAGACAAAAAATTACATGAAAGTAAGGAGGTATCAAGAAATAAGATGATGAATTCTAGTTAATGGTTTAAGGATGAAATGTAATGATTGAAATTTTTATGTAATAAAATACAATAATTATATGAATCATGAAATATATATATAATTATTGTTTTGTATAAGTTTTATGTTAATGATTTTCATAAATATGTTTAATGGTACTAATTACCTAGAAAGATGATTTAATGGTAAGGTGATACTCTATAGAAAAAACACATAACTAATGAAAATATAGTCTTGGGAATGTGATTAATGTTGAAGTAATTAGTTGTTTTTTTGGAAAATGATGAGTTGTATAAAAAACCTTAGTGGTTAAAAAAATTTATTTGGTGACTAATGTTATTTTTGAAGACTATCATAATATTCTTGATAATGTTATAGGATCATGGTGAATTATGAATATCATTATCACATAAGTTTTTTCATGGTTTTTGAAAAAGAATAACTCGAAAACCAATTGACAACCTATCTCATCTCGTAAGGTTGCAATGCTTAAACCCATAGCCAAATAGGAATAAGGATTAACACCTACCACTGGACTATGTGACGTATTGGTTAGTATAACATTATTTTCAATTAAATGTTTTGAAGGTTAAATATTATGTTTATTTTGGGAAACATATTATGGGATCAATCCATTTGATTTGGGGGTGACTAATGATATTTCAGGAAATGTTTTATTAGGTTGAAGTATATATATCCTTTTATTTTAACATAAACGATTATCTTGTAAGAATAATATTATTTTTTTGAGATGTAATTTGAAAGGGTATGATATAACCTTTTAGGTTAAAACATTATTTAATGTTAGAGCTTATTGAGGTTATTTGGTATATATGGTCATTTATTAGAGGAATGATTTATGTTAAACCTTTGGTTTCATTGTTTAATGTTTGAGATTAATATATTCGTATTCATTTTGGATATTATATTACATTGTGCTAACAGTTTTGGTTTTAAAAAATATAGGATGGATATCTTGTTACTCTTTTATGGATCTTATAACCCATTAAAAGTTAATTTTAGTGCTTCAGGCATAAGAAAACCATTTTTTGGATATTCATTTCTTGAAGTAATATATGAAGTGGAAATTGATCAAATCACAACCAAATGATGAAATTGTTCTTATGAAATAGAAATATATCAATTAAGTATATTTATTTATATTCTTGGATAGTAAAAAAACTTCTCAACTTTAGGAAAAGGATCTTGAAACAAAAATGTTATCAAATTACCTTCATATCTAATTAATTAAATGGTATTTTAAATCATCATCAATTTATAGTTTTGAGATCCTTAAATTTCCATTGATTATTTAATTTCTTGTGATTAATGATCTGTATCACTCTCTATAATTATTTATGCTTTTTTTCATGTCCATGTCTTCACTTATCACCAATGTTATCCAACATGGAAACCTAATAATGTGTTATTTTGGATGACCTTCATACATATATTTCTATCTTATCAAGAGGAAGTTTTATTAACCCTTTTTACAATGTGTGA
Organism: Viscum album; assembly: GCA_963277665.1. Taxonomy (NCBI): domain Eukaryota; kingdom Viridiplantae; phylum Streptophyta; class Magnoliopsida; order Santalales; family Viscaceae; genus Viscum; species Viscum album. The sequence goes on along the minus strand of OY728129.1, from coordinate 37,832,305 downwards.
TTCTAACAAATGTATTTTCAAATGTCAAACCCTTGATTAGTGAGATCAAGATTAAATGGTGAGGATTCAATATATTTAAGGGGGTAAAATATAGCATCCTGGGATTTTAAAAGAGGAACATCAGGTTGGATATAGTATATGACACACAACACCAATCTTAGAAGATAACGTAACACATTGATGATTTATAATATATTTATTTTTAAATAAATTCAATCTCCTCAATAACTTTCAATGCAATCAACTCTGGGTTTAAACAAAATAGGATGCTTTATTAAAATATTATTATTTAAACATGATCATTGTAACCTAGTCATTAAGTTGAGGAGTACGAATAAGACTAAATAAATAATGAAAATTATATGGGTTACATGTTTATAAAATAAATTCAATAATTATATATTTATTTGAAATAAAATAATAATCATTTTAAAGAAAACAAAATGTTTTCTAAAAAGTGGTATTTTTCAAAAAAGCAGTTTCGTCACGCTTCACGCGCATATTTTTAATATTAATTTTTACCACTCTTAGAAAAAAATTAAAAAATGAAATTAATTTTTTAAATCATAATTTAAAAATTATATTAGGTTTTATTTTTAGGATTTTTTTAAAAAAATCATTTTTTGATGAATAGTGAACATATACTAATTTTTGTTGAAAAGAGTCTTTTCATTTAAAGCATTTACAAGACCCATTTTATTTTAATGTGATTTAAAAAAATCAGTTGGATTATATATTAATTAATCTAAATTAGTTCATTAGAATCAATTTCATATTAAATTTTTATATAAAAACTTGTTAAACTTTTGAAAGTTTTTCTTTTGAAAAACAGGTTTTTTTTACATGTCTGTCGGATTAATATTAAATTAAATTCTTCCAATTATATTAGTTGTATTTTGAAAAATTGATTCCATATTTTTAATAAACATAATTTATATTATTTAATAAGTTCATCTTAATTTTTTACCATAATGAATAGTAAAAATAGTAAAAATTATTTACTGCGGTTAAGGTAAAAATGGGTTTACCATAGGGTTAAACTTAAAAGATAAGGGCTAAAAATGACCCAAAACTTGTCTAATTTTTATTTTTTTTAGTAATATTTAGACCTTATCACTACTAAGTTTTGAAAATGGTAAATTTTAGAGTTTTGTTACATGAGAAACATGTGGGTGTAATTCTTTATTTCAAAAATATCAAGTGGGTCATCTCTCCCACTTATAAAAAATCACCCTATCTCCTTTCCTTCCCCCCACTTCCCAAAAACTTTTGGTTTGGCCAATTCCTAACCAAATAAATTTCCTAATTCCTTACCATCATCCTAAAAGCCTCGGTTTAGTCATAAAGTCAACCTAGAAATGATTTTGATGCAAACCAAAAGAAGTTGTCCAAAGAAGATGTAACATCCTTAATCGAGCATTTTGTTTTATTTCTTCTTCCACCTTCTTAAAATATTATTAAACTATTTGTATATAATAACATCAGTATATTAAATATAATGATATTTTTTATGTTAAGTTCATGAACTACAACCATCTCCTCCTCCCTTAAATGGGAAACAAAAATTGTTGATCATATGTACAATGGGCTACCGCATCACAAACCGACGTAATTAGTTTTCCATCACCGCTTCTTACAGATTGAATAATGATATATTTAATGTTTATATATGATATTTATGATATAATTATAACTATGAAATTATAATATCATATATATCTTCTTACTTTACATTTCATAGAGAATATGATAATGTCACTCGTGTGTACAGCGGACTACCACCTCGCGAAGTGATGTGATTAGTTTTTCACTAAATATTTACATTAAATATAATAAAAGATAAATTTAATGAATATATGTGATATATATGACAATATATTGATTCTATAAAATTAATACACAATCTACTTCATTTCTCTTTCACCCGTTAAGGAAATGATAATGTCGTTTGTGTATACGAATGGTCTACCATCTTCACAAAGCAATGTGATTCATTCTCCATATTCAAAATTAAATAATGATTCTAAAGATTTATCTACTAAAAAAAATGATATTTATGACATTAACACTATTTTGGATATGATGAAACTTTAACCTATGTTTAAGATCTGGAACTTCCATGACGAAACATGCAGGAGAAAACAAGTAAATGAACACCCAAAACAATAGTGATAATGTAAGATTATTAACGAAAAAGTAATAAGATTTTATAAAATGATCATATATGATATTATAAATAATATTATTATTATGATATAAGTTAATAACATGTTTAAAACCACTATAAATGAGGTTAAAGATATCCTAACTAAAGGGAAACATGAGTTAAGTGGTTTCTTAACTCAATTTTCATTCATTGGATTATATGTCTACTTTATTGATTATATTATTCCAAGATTATGTGTGAAATGAATTTTGATTTATTTATTCTATATTTATAATTTAATTCATTTTTATATAAATTTGTTACACATAATAACCTCATTTATTAACTACCACCTCAACGATACGAACTTTGTAAGGATTTCATCTCAAACTTTCTTCTTAGAGACACGTGTTCTTTTATGAACCTAATTTATTTTTAATGGTGTATATACTACCCTTTTACATACTATATCATTAATAATTCCTACATAATGATATTTTAAGTTAAAATCCATCTACTTAATTCATGGGAAGTTATGATTCAAAAGTTACCAAACCAGAAGGGTCTATGTTTCAATCTCATTTTAATTAGGATTGCTTATACTTGAATTTCCATTGATGGAAATTATTTGATCATTTTATAATAAAATCCTCTAATTTTTATTTTCCTATAATTATTCATGAATTTTTCATGTACTATTTAAAATGATTTATGAAAAAAAAATTAATAAAGTATGACTTCATTTCTCTCTTCGATCGAAAATCTTTTTCCTTCTAAGTAAATATTTTTGAAAAATATTTTCAAATTTTTTTTACTATGATTTTTTAAAGACATTTTTAACCTTATTTGGATTTTTACAAAATGTTTGAAAAGGAATCTTCCTATTGTTTTACGGTAAGGTAATTTTTTACTTTTCTTATAAAAATGTGAAATAAATCTTCGTTTTTAACATATTTGTTCTGAAAAAAAACTCTTCCACCATCATGACCACTCAATGTTGTAAACATTCCTTTTTAAGTTTCAAAGGATGTTTTTAAAAAAAAAGATTTTTTTCTTTAATGTTTGGAAAAGTTTTAAATTTTAAATAATTGTTTTCAAAATGGAAATGATATTTTCCTCAAAAAATGTTCAAAGTGATCTTTTAAATGGTGCGTCCAGATAGCACTCCAATGAATTGGGTAATGTTATAGTGTCATGAGATATCATTTATATAAATTTAGATTAAACCTGATCCATTATGAGACTTTTTTAGCCATGTGATATTGTCTAGGCAATTAGTATTGACTCATGTTTATGTCATGTCATATGTTGCTACCACATTTTCTATAATACCTTGATCTTATGATACCATGTTCTTTATGTTATTCTTCCATGGGATTACTCATGAGACTTCTCTTTACTATGGAATGTTATATGTTTGACTCACACATTATGTTAATTTAAAATATTTATTCCCTTACTGTGATTTTTAGCTCACCCCCTTTGTCTATGTATTTCCCAGGTTATCCCATGTAGTTTATGAGATCGAAAGCATATAGGAGCTTGTTATGAATAATAAAATAAAAAGTTTTATTTTTAGTCTCACTTTGATGTATTATAAACCTAGTCTTTTAAAGAAACTAGTCTTTTATGATCTGTGTGTTGTATTAATCAATATTTATGATCTGTGTCTTTTATGATCTGTGTGTTGTATGTATGTATGTATGTATGTATGTATGTATGTATGTATGTATGTATGTATGTATGTATGTATGTATGTATGTATGTATGTATGTATGTATGTATGTATGTATGTATGTATGTATGTATGTATGTATGGATGGATGTATGGATGCATGTATGTATGGATGCATGTATGTATGTATGCATGTATGTATGTATGTATGTATGTATGTATGTATGTATGTATGTATGTATGTATGTATGTATGTATGTATGTATGTATGTATGTATGTATGTATGTATGTATGTATGTATGTATGTATGTATGTATGTATGTATGTATGTATGTATGTATGTATGTATGTATGTATGTATGTATGTATGTATGTATGTATGTATGTATGTATGTATGTATGTATGTATGTATGTATGTATGTATGTATGTATGTATGTATGTATGTATGTATGTATGTATGTATGTATGTATGTATGTATGTATGTATGTATGTATGTATGTATGTATGTATGTATGTATGTATGTATGTATGTATGTATGTATGTATGTATGTATGTATGTATGTATGTATGTATGTATGTATGTATGTATGTATGTATGTATGTATGTATGTATGTATGTATGTATGTATGTATGTATGTATGTATGTATGTATGTATGTATGTATGTATGTATGTATGTATGTATGTATGTATGTATGTATGTATGTATGTATGTATGTATGTATGTATGTATGTATGGATGGATGGATGGATGTATGGATGGATGCATGTATGTATGCATGTATGTATGTATGTATGTATGTATGTATGTATGTATGTATGTATGTATGTATGTATGTATGGATGTATGTATGTATGTATGGATGTATGTATGTATGTATGTATGTATGGATGTATGTATGTATGTATGTATGTATGTATGTATGTATGTATGTATGTATGTATGTATGTATGTATGTATGGATGTATGTATGTATGTATGTATGTATGTATGTATGTATGTATGTATGTATGTATGGATGGATGTATGGATGCATGTATGTATGGATGCATGTATGTATGTATGCATGTATGTATGTATGTATGTATGTATGTATGTATGTATGTATGTATGTATGTATGTATGTATGTATGTATGTATGTATGTATGTATGTATGTATGTATGTATGTATGTATGTATGTATGTATGTATGTATGTATGTATGTATGTATGTATGTATGTATGTATGTATGTATGTATGTATGTATGTATGTATGTATGTATGTATGTATGTATGTATGTATGTATGTATGTATGTATGTATGTATGTATGTATGTATGTATGTATGTATGTATGTATGTATGTATGTATGTATGTATGTATGTATGTATGTATGTATGTATGTATGTATGTATATAATGCACATACATTATATACATAGTAACATATATATCTATACATATATATACATAGTATTAGAGGGGACCAGAGGTGTAACTCAAGCATCCATGACTAATCATAATAATGTCATAAGAGTAATAAAGGATGACTTACACGAGTATCATGAGTAATATAGGACGTCATGACAAGTATCATAAATAATATAGAACATCATGTCGAGTGTCATGAGTAATATTGGATGTCATTCCAAGTATCAATAATAATACAGGACACCATGACAAGCATCATGAGTAGTAAAGAGAAGGGTCATGCCCAACATCCTAATCGAGGTGGCATGAAACATCATGTCTAGTAATCCAAGCGATGTGAAACGTCGTGTCCAACTTCCTCAGCCAAGGGGTTTGAAACTCCATGTTCACAACCCTAACTAAGGTCCCTCTGTAATATCTCGGCATAAGGTAACCCCATTTTCCCTATGATCCCTTAGCCCATGCATTCTATAAAGAGGAACCCAGCATCTCTCAAGGCACAATAGACTTTTATTAATAAATTACATTTATTATTTAAAACAAGGCCATGATAATATCCATGCCATCATCAGTTTAATTTTAAATAATAAATAAGGCTATGACCATATGCATTCCATTTACTATTTTAAATATCTTTATTTGATTTCCCTATTTTATTAGAGAATACAGTGCACCTCAAAGGTGGTTTTATTATAAAATGGGGGCTTGTCTATCATAAAAAGTTCCTCTAACTCAATTTAATTATCCCTTAAAAATTGATTATTCATCACACCTCAAAAGGTGAATAAGAGGAAGCAAGGAATTATAATTATAAGCATTTAAAACAACACCCAAGGAGGGTGATTTAATTACCTAGATGAGCATAGGTCTCAAACATAAAAGAAACACACCCAACAAGGTAGTTAAAGTTTAGGGTAGCAACCTCCAATAATTTAAATTAAAGCACAATGGATCTCTAAATTTAGGTATTAGAATATGCATATTCAATTTTTAGTTTAAGAGGTAATTCATGGAGAATTCAATGCATGGAACAACGGTGCATTTTATAAAACAATGAGACCTAAAGGAAAATCCATATACCACCTACCTCGTTCTTAGGAAACTTCATTTATCCTTTATCAAGATTTGATTCAAGCTAGTTTGAGAGATATCAAAAGATTATACAAAGGCCCTAAAAATTTCATATGATCTTTCATTGAAATAACATTCAATACGGTAAGAGAAATTGAGAAAAGAGGGAAGAGAAATCATAGACTCACTGAGGGGCTTCCAACGCAATAGATAGCGAGTGATTCTGAGCTCAGATAGAGAAGATATCCCCATGCTTAGGAGGAGAGGAGGAGGAGCTCCACACATGGGTTTTTGTGTAGGAATGAGGAGAATAAAAGAGGGTAGGTAAATAAATTAGGAGGTGGGAGGGGGGGTTTAATTTCACCTATTTAATGAGGTACATGGTTTATATAACCATGCACATTTCGTACGGTTGGCTCTGTAATTTTCTTTAGATGTATTTCACGGTTTTTCAACCTTGGGTGCATGGTTTGATGAACCATGTGACACCCTTCAAGCCTCGCATGGTTGAGGTGAATGGTTAGCACTGACCATGTGCTAACTATGTGCCTCTCTTTGGATTTCCAAAAATAAGGCTTTCAAATCCCGATGCTCCTAAAACTCAATGGGACACCCAAGAAAATTCTATGACATTAAACCCCGTCTAAAAAAATTTAAATGTTTCAATGCTCATATTTACATTTTATTGGTTGGTTTATAATTCAATCTGTCTGCCAAAAAAATATCAACATCCTTTAGAAATTCCATCCGGTCCAAAAACATGGGATGTTACAACCTCCCCACCTTAGAACTTATCATCTCTGGGAAGCTTAGGGGAACATCGAATATTACCCAGCCTACTTGGGTCGAGTAAAATCCTTCTGAAATGGATTCATTGTATTTTAAACACCAAACATGCCTGCAAACATCTCATCCAAGCGTATGGTACATGATCCATTAAAACTCAATCCAACCCTCAAATTCAAAGCTGAAACATCGAGACGGTTCTTACCCGAGCTCATATAACTTGAAGTGTGATCATGTAATCATCTCTTTCACCAACTAGAATATGTTTCTCCTCATCATAGGTTCCAATATTTAAAGGAAGAATTTGAGTCATGGTATCTCCATCGACTGAATTATTTATTTAAGAATTCCCTTATCATAAAAACAATTCTCATGGCATGTTTCTAAACTTGATTGAATGGTCAATTTAAAATTGACTTTATTTAGCCTCGTCAAGCCATAAAAATCCTTAACCAACATGGAACTGCACTCACCCTAACCTAATGATGTGACTGAAGTGGTTCCTCACCAACCACATTTCAACCAAACAAGATAAAGCAAGTCAGGATACTAATGGCTGACTATTTATGAAAACTACCCACTTTAGCAACTGATGCATTTGAATCTTGATTATAATACCTTTATCCAAGGCACCTCAAGATTTTTTTGAGCATGCTCAACAAATCCTGCAACTGGCTTCCAATGACATCCCTTACCGAAATGTTCATCTATCATCATGCCACAACACAAACATAGGTGCATATCTGATCTGGCACCCTTGGATCATCACACTCAAAACATATTAACTGAGCCCAATCATAAGTCTGAGGTACCTCAAAATCAATTACTAGATTCCAAGGATCTCATCTAAGTTATTCAATTCTTAGGAGTTTAAAAGTGAAACATCGGTACATAGCCAAGACATCCACATATCAATAACACAGACTGATCCCAACAGTGGTATCTCACTAGGCGATCGAGTCAAGGGATCGGATGGTCCATGAGTACATCTAAGGTCTTCCTACACGGGAATCTTAATATCACTCAAGATATTCCATGCCACTAAAATTACCTATGCTCCCAGAGTGTAACTCTGAAAGAGTTCATTTCTCGAGCCAACAAGGCATTTAATTCCTTTATTTAGCTCGACATATAACTAACACACTCTTAGTATATGATGTATGATGTCAATATAAGGGGCATGATCATCACTATCTTAGGAGTACACTAAGATGTTATAAACAATTAGCAAGAAGACCTGAGACACTCCCATCATATCCAAGATGAAGTGTTTGTCACATTGTCATTTTTTGACCATGTTACCCTCGCTACCAAGGCATTCCTATATTGTTTCAAACATAACAAGCAGAGTTTAACTCGAATAATGGTGTCTTTAAAGGTTTTGTACCCAGCCAACCATTTCATCATTATGTTGTCTTAAAAACATTGACACGCCTTAGAAGCGTTACATTCTCTAGGTTGTTCACACACATCAATCCTAAATCTAGTATACAGACTCCATCCAAAACCATAATCAAGATTTATATCAAGAATCATCCCATCAACTAGGAAGCTCAAATTTACCACCCTCAGAGGCTTTCAGAAGTAGTTCTGACCATTTCCAAATTTTCTTTACGGTTGTGCTCCCTTTACTTGGAAGAGAACACTTATCCATGACTAATTTGATGCTCCCAACCTTAGGAGAGCCTTATTCATCACTTACTGATGAAACACACTCCATGCACCACCAAACACTAGTTATAGATGTGTCCAACACACTTTTAACAAGAACTAATTCGAAAAGAGAGAGTCTAGCTACTTAAAAGCGTGTTAGATCAAATTTACACTAGACGTACGTGTGACGCTCTCCTGATTCACACTCACACACATCATTAGAATCAGGCATGTAAGCCAAAATAAACCGACCGGTAGTGTCACAACACCCGATCCTTTTGCAATGTCATCCCGAGTATTGGAACAACTCAAACTTCTTTATATGTCCAGGTCATTCTACTCTAGAGATAACTTGAGAATATAGCATAACCACTCAAGGATTAAACAATTTCCACCAAACTTATACGGTTCATTGTACCATCTATCAATTTGATGGGTACCGCAAGTATCAACATGTACTTACCTAAAATTTACTCAATTCCATAGCACATCATTTGATACTATATATTTAACCAATAAGCCCTATACATCCCAGTATCTGATGACCCATATGAAATATTTAACCCAAATTAATATCACCCCATATGACTATTAACCTAGATAAAGACTCATTGGGTCTTCCATCACTTGAAAAGAAGGTTCACACAACCAGCTAAGTGGTCAACAAATCCCTAGGCATGTCTAACCCGATGAATCCAGGAATTACTTGATGCTCCCACCCTTAACAAGGGTAAATCCACCACACAAACACCTATCCAACTTGGGTGTCATTCTATAAACTGAGAGTCCTATTCAAGAAAACCAACACTCGAACAAAACCTCTCTTCTGAAACTTTCATAAGCATTTACCCATGCTACTTTACCTCCTACGGTGCTACAAGAATAGGATAACCTCTGTTTTAGAAAGGTCGTTGACTTTTAAAAAAGATCCATGCTAAAAAATGTTACTAGTCCTTACCACATATCAATTAGGTTTGATGAAACCTAAGAAGAAGTCACAAAAGCCTACAGGCAATGCTCACATTCCTGTTTTAATGAAAGACTCTAGGAAACATTTAAAATTCCCTTATACACATGTCAAATTCATGAACACCACTTTAAGGTTACATTAGATCTTTCTTCATTGATTCACATTTAATTTTGAGCATTTAAAGAGTCTTAATTTAAGAAATGTAAAGTACTGGTTATGAATGACAACCATACTTGGTACTTTATTTAGATAATTCCACAATGAGACATAGGAAATTTATATCAAACTCCCTTTCAATCATTATTTATTTAGCTGACATATTATCGCAATTTAGGCAATTTATCTTATAATTTCCTTTTATCTATTTTATCCATCCATAAATTTCTCACAATTGAGCTTAATTAAAGAAAATATCAATTCCAAGCTATAGATGAAAACACTATATAGGTTGTAATTGGGATTCTAATTAATGAAAGTTGTGTAATAATAAATTTTAATAGAAGATAATACATTTTTCCATTAAGGGAATCGGTTGAGTAAGATGTCACTATACACTTATATGTAACATGTATAAGTGGATGCTAACACTTTAAATAACAATATCACCTTGAATAATCATGCCCCCATAGGGTTACATACTAGGGAATAAAAATAATAAGGTGGCCTACAAGGGTACCATATTTTATTTAAGATTAATTACACCTTAGGGGGTTCATCTCATAAGAAAAATGCCCCAACTGACCTAATTGGGTCCAGTTGTGCATTTAATAATTTATTCATATGGATCACCATGCCCTAGTCATAGAGGTACAAGTCTTTATAAAGTCAGTCATTTCCTGTAAGGATTTTAATTTATCACATACCATGGTTTAGTTAGATGCATTATCATTCCCAATTTATAAAGGTACTTTTCTTTATAAGTTACAATTTTCATGCACGTAGTTGCAACTGGGTTTTTAACTTTGATTTCAAAATATAACAAGTTCATTTTAAATTGTTCAATTATATGGGTCACTATTTCTAGATTATAAAGGCCCATTCTCTTTATAAATTGTATTTAGACCTCATTTAATCATAACCACTAGTGTTTTAGCTCATGAAACCAATGGTTCATGGATCAAATATGTCATGATTGGTTAGTTAAGGTTCCCCCATCAAGTTATAAGGGAAAACACCATTTAGGTTGATGAAGATATTTAATAACCAATCGTATATCATGAGTATAACAGATCATGCTATCACATAATAGTAATGAATACAAACATATAAAAAAAGTGTCCATAGAAGCATGGCATGAAAATAAGTATATCACATAATCACTCAAGCATGTTTTACAGGAAAGAATACAAATAAATCACTCATCATGTTATACAGATAATCATACTGATAAATTACCTAAACATGGTATACAGTCAGACATGATAAACAATCACACAAGTCACATCCAATATATATCAAGCTGTCAAACAATGTAACCAATATGGCATGGCATGTGAATATTTGTGTGATTATAATGATTCATGTAACAATACTTTCTTGGAATATTAGGATAATGGTAAAATACCATAAATCTCATAAATCAGTGAGAAATAGTAAGTACATCAAGCACTCAAGGTGAAATAATAATCAATTGTAATAAAAAACAGCATAAACAATGGTCCCATCGATGACCACTTGGTATTTTCCCCATGCATGGATTGATCACCTCTAGACCTGGATATTTACCAAGTACCGACACATTTCTAGTATCCTATCTACTAGTCCAAAATAGTAAGACAAAGTAAAATTCTTTGATACAACTTTGTAACATCCGACTTAACTCACTCTAAAACCAATAGCTGGGTCGATCGCCACATGGACTCAAGCGCGTCTCCCCGTACATCAGAGGCTACCGACTAGCAGCGAGGGTCCAATGATAGTACAATGCAGACACTAAACCCTTATGATCAGATTATCATAGAATTATATACATAAAAAACAATAGTAGAAGCATGAATAAAAGAATAAGTAGTGGAAGATAATAATAACTGATAAAATGACCAACACTAAATATAATACAACTATGCATGTTCATGTGATGCTACAATATAAAAATAAGAGAGCATACAGCAGGTAATAAACAATACAAAATGAGAAGACAAAAGCCTCAAATACTATCTCCATGAGCATCCTAAGCTCGGACTCAGTCTTATGCTCCTAAGCTCCCATGTACAAGAGTAACAACACAAGCATAATTCATGATTATAAACCTATAACCATGAGATCTGTCTGAGTACCAAAGGGTGACTCGAATGAGGTTTGAGATATAATCAGTAGATCACCACCAATGATGTTTAATGCAATCTAGTTCATGCATATAAAATATAGTAGTGTTTAGGTATAACAAGTAAATCAATGAATAAATAAATGTAATCGAGTTGAGCTCAAGTTTCCTAAAGACACCTGGTCGGCCATACCTACATAAAAATATGTATGTATATATGCGCTATATGTGAAGTAACATATGTATTCATATATATAGATATGTATTACTAGTCAGGACCCAAGGCGTAACTCAAGCATCCATGAATAATCATGATAATATCATAAGAGTGATAAGAGATTCTATGTCCGGGTATCATGAGTAATATAGGTTTTCATGAAAAGTATCATAAATAATATTGGAAACCATGTCAAATATCATCAGTAATATAGGAACTCATTTTGAGTATCAATAATAATATAGGACACCATTTCGAGCATCATGAGTAATAAAGAGAAGGGTCATACCTAACATCTTAATCAAGGGGGGTGTCAAACGTCATGTTCAGCAACCCAAGTGATGTGAAACATCGTGTCCAACATCCTTATCCAAGGGGGTTTGAAACTCCATGTCCACAACCCTAACCAAGGTCCCTCTGTAATAACATAGCATAAGGTAACCCCACTTTCCCTATAAGCCCTTAGCTTATGCGTTCTGTAAAGAGGAACTCAGCATTTCTCAAGGAACAATAGACCATTATTAATACATTACATTTATTATTTAAAACCAATCCATGAGAATATTCACACCATCATCAATTAAATTTTAAATAATAAATAATGTCTTGTTCATATGCATTCCATTTACTATTTTAAATATTTCCATTTGATTTTCCTATTTTATTAGAGAAGACAGCACACCTCAAAGGTGGTTTTATTATAAAACAGGGGCATGACTATCATACAAAGTTCCACTAACTCAATTTAATTATCCCTTATAAGAGGAATTATTCATCACATCTCAAAAGATGAAAAATATTAAGAAAGGAATTATACTTATAAGAATTTACAACACCACCCAAAGAGGATGATTTAATTACCTATACAAGCATAGGTCTCGGGCATAAAAGAAACGCACCCAATGGGGTGGTTCAAGTTGAGGGGAATAACCTCCAATGGATTAAATTAAAACAAAATATCTTTCTAGATTTAGGTATTAGCATATGCATATTTAGTTCTTAGTTTAAGAGGAAATGCATAGAGAATCTGGCATGTGGTGCAATGGTGTAATTTTTAAAATAATGAAACTTTAGGGGAAAGTCCATAGACCGCCTACCAAATTCTTAGGATGCTTCACTTGTCAATTTTTTAGCTTTTATTCGAACTATTTTGAGAGAAATCGTAAGATTAGACAAATGACCTAATAATATGACATATGAACACACATTGAAATATCATTCAATATGGAAATAGAAACCGCAAAAATAGGTAAGAGGAATCATAGAATCATTTAGGGGCTTCCAACGCAATAGACGATGATTGATTTCGAACTCAGATGAAGGAGATCTCTTCATGCCTAGGAGGAGAGGAGGAGGAGCTTCATGCATGGGTTGTCATACAGAAATGAGGAGAAGAAAAGAGGGTATTAAAATAAATAATAAGGCAGGTGAAATCGGAATTTCACCCCTTTATTGAGGTGCATGGTTTGGCTACACAGTTTGGGAAAATTGTGCATCAACCGTGCACTCTCACTACCTAAGTGGCATTACGTGTGCGGGATAGGTGAACTATTTTTCTAACCATGTGCAGCCCATGTGGTTGGCTCTACAATTTTTTACAGATGTCTTGCATAGTCATGCAACCTCAGGTGCACATTTTTAAAACCCATATGACACCCTTAGGCACCCTTCAAGACTCGCGTAGTTGAGGTGCATGGTTAGGACTAATTGGGTGCCTCCCTTTAGCTTTCCAAAAATAAAACATTCAAATCCCGACACTCCCAAAACTCAACAGTACACCTAAGAAACTTCCCAATCCTTAAACCCCATCTAAAAACAATATTTTTAAGTGTTTCAATTCTCAGATTTACATTCTGTATATTGGTTTAGAATTTGGGCCATCTACCAAACGAAAAGATCAAACTTCTTTAGAAATTTCATCTAGTCCAAAAAACACAAGTTGTTATAGGGATATAAATGAAGGTAATTTTATATGGCCTATTATAAAAAATGACCTTGGATGTTTTTGATGAAATAGGAAATGGGACTCTTCCTACCATAGTGGATCGATACCCAGATGTCTTTCTGAATTATTTTTATGGGTTACCACCCAAGCGGGAAATAAATTTTTTCATCAACCTACTTCTGAGAAAAATCTATATTTTTTATCATCTTATAGAATGGCTCTAACATAGTTGTGAGAGTTAAAGGTTTATCTAGAAGAGTTATAAATTAAAGGCTTTACAACACCTAGTTCATCGCTTTGGGATACAACGGTTTTATTCATAAAAATTGTAGATAGTTCTCTTTATTTATGTGTTTATTACCATAAACTGAATCAAGTTATAGTCAAAATTAAATATCATCTTCCACAAATTTATGATCTATTTAACCAATTAAAGGGAGCCAAGTGGTACTCCAAAATTAATCTACACTTAGGATATCACCAGTTTAGAGTCAAAAGAAAAGATATTCTGAAGACAACATTTCAGATTTGTTATGACCATTATGAATATGATTTCATGCCCTTTGGTCTGATGAATGTACTCATAGTCTTCATGTAATTAATGAACTATATCTTCCATAGGTATTTTTATTATTTTATCATTGTATTTTCTGACAACGTTCCGGTTTACTCTTGAAGCAGGAATGACCATGACGAGCACTTAGGAATTTTACTTGGTACATTGCGAGCTCATCATTTATATGATAAGATTTCTAAGTATGGATTCTGGATACAAGAATCATGTTTCCTTAGGAACTTAATTTATAAATAAGGAATATCAATTGGTCATGCAAAGATCGAAGTAGTTATCTCTTGGCAGCAACCAAATTTGTTTTTTCAGATACATAGTTTTCTGAGATTAGTAGGCAATTATCATTGCTTTGTTTGGGATTTATCAAGGATTTCTTATCCCATGACTAATCTTACAAGAAGGGGTGTTTTATTAATATGGAAAGATGACTATAAAAAATTATTCCAAGAGCTTAAAGCTCATCTCACCTCGTCACCCATCCTAATTTTTTCAGAAACAAGTCAGGGTTATGTGGTATATTGCAATGCGTTTGGATCCAATTTTGGTGGTGTTATCAGGTAGGGAAACCATTTGGTGTCCTATGGTTCAAGGTGGTTGTGAATTCATGATAAAAGGTATCTAACGCATGATTAGGAATTAGTTTTAGTTGAAAATTCCTGGAAGATCTGGCATGATTACCTCTTTGTAGAAATGTTTACAGTTTTCACTAGCCATAAGATTTTGAAATAAATCTTTTTTCAGCGAGACTTGAAATTGAGGTGACAAAGATGGATGGAGTACCTCCAGATGTTTGATTTCAAATTCGTATACACTCCTAGAAAAGGGAATTATGTGACAGATGTGTTGATTTGGAAATTTTATAGCGAAGTGGTCCAAGAAGATTGTGACCAATGAAAAATGATGAGCGTGATTGATGATATGAATCTGGATTGCATTGCACTGGATGAGAAATCAAACTTCTTCCTAGATAATATTGTTTCAAACTTGATGGATTTGTGAAAAGTGGTTCAGATATCAAATCCATATTGTATCACCATTGGGTCAAACCTAAATGATTTTGAGACTTCTAATGACTAGATAGAGGATGAAAACACCTTGCTATGCTTTCGAAATCAAATTTTAGTCCCTCAGTCTTTCCAGTAAAAACTTATTTCCGCATATCACCATTTAAAATGGGATATTCATCCGGGGATTTGGAAAATATATAAGGCAATGAAAGCACATTTATGGTGGTGAGGTACGAGATGAAAGATTGCAGAATATGTGATTAAATTCTCAACTTGTTATCAGGTAAAAGTTTCTCATCAATGATCGGATCATATACTAAAATCTATTCCTATACTAGTATGGAAGAAGAAGTAGCATGTCATGGACTTTGTCACAGACCTACCAAGAACATTGTAGAAACATGATTTTATTTGGGTGATTGTGGATCGACTCAATAAGTCGGCACACTTTCTCCTAATTGGAGAGACCAACATGGTAGAGGATTTGGAAAAAAATTATATTTGATAAGTGGTCATGTTGCATGCAGTTCTAGTTTCGATTTTGTAAGATCTGGGTTTTTGGAAAGGTATGTTTTCATTATGTTTTGGTTTAATCCCTTGTTTCGAGCTTCAAGGGATGTTTCCTGAAAGTGTGAGAGGCCTTGGGGGTGTTCCGGGCCCTTAGGGAATGGAAGAAAGGAAATTTGGGCAAGACAGGCCAGGGCGCACGGCCTGCGCACGGCCAAAAAAACCGTGCGGCCTGCCCAGGCTAAACCGTGTGACCCTTCCTCCTCCGGACAGAAGCATGCGCATGATTTTCGCATGGTTTTCCAAACCATTCGGTTAAATTGTGCAACCACTCCTCCTCCGGATAGTGGCATGCACACGGTTTTCCAAACCTTGTGGCCACTTAAAGTTGGGAAAAATTACAAGTTTTCCACTCTGGGCTTTAAAACCCCACTCGGGATTTCCTCTCATTTCCTCCCTCTCCAGCCTAGGCATGAACCAAATCGCCCAAAGGATCCAAGAGACCGATATCCTTCGATTATAAGGCGTTTTTGGTACCGTTGGTTGCGGATCGAAGCTCCAGGTAAGGCTAGTCCCATCCTTACTTCTCTTTTTGGTTTAGGGTTTGTATCTTCTCTCCCTCTCGTTCCGAATCTCTAAAACCCTAACTTTTGGGTGAGTTTTAGGTTGAAGCTCCAAATGTTTGTTGGATCAAGGTCTAAGGACTCTATTGAGAGTGTGTTCAACCGCGGTTTCGAGGTAGGTGGTCTACAAGTGATATCCCATAGTTATTTGGGTATTTTTGTGTGTTTAGTTGTGTTCTTGCTTTCCTTTGGTTATGTTTTGGATAACCATGGATTTTTTGGTAATAATGGTGTTTAAGATGGAAAATGGGAACCCCCACGATCCCCGTGGGATGTGTTGGGATAGACTTGACCTAATTGGGGCCATCTATGGGATGTGTCGGCTTTTCCTGGATTTAGGGATTGATATTAAACGAGTGACCTTGTTGTAATGAATTGTAGAGCCCTTGATAAATATGTTGGAATGATTGGTTGAACTTGGAATAGAAGTTAGGTGATGCACATAGACTTGGAAATAACCTAAGGGTTAAAGTGGAATGGTTTAAATGGTTGATTCATGGGAATGATGAACGGGTTAAATGGGTTAATGTGTAAACTGATTAAATGCCATAATGGGATAGATTATGGGTTTAATTTTGAATGCTTAGTGAGATAGGCATAAC
This sequence comes from Viscum album, assembly GCA_963277665.1. Lineage (NCBI taxonomy): Eukaryota > Viridiplantae > Streptophyta > Magnoliopsida > Santalales > Viscaceae > Viscum > Viscum album. The sequence goes on along the minus strand of OY728129.1, from coordinate 37,814,852 downwards.
ACATGGGAATTGGGTGAATGGTTAAATGATGTGAAATGGTAATGTGTTAATGGGTTAAGGCATGATGTGGTTTCCCATGTGGGTTGTGGTGAATAGTGTTTGCCGAAGGGCAATGGTTTGGATGGTTGATGGTTACTTATATATAAGCATGTGCACATGGATTCGTAGAGTGGGGTATGACTTGAGGATCTACGACCACGGGCTGAGTGAAGATTGAGGTTCTAAACTCCACCCTAAATGCACGGGTTAGGAAAGGGGACTGAGGGTCTATTCTTCTAATGGTTGCATCCACCCGGACTGAGGCTTTAAGGTGAGTTTATGGTTGCTATGAGGGGTTAGTCCTAGTGAGATAGGATAACGATGTGTTTACCCTCTTGCATGTGCTTGTTGGCCTTAGACCCATGTAACATAATGTATGTGATTAACCCATGGAAATGTGAGGAAATTGTAAATGGTGATATTGGGTGTGTAATGAATGGTAATGGAAGTGGCAATGGCTTGGCTCTAAACTGGTTAATGGTACCTTAAATAATTACTTGACAATTATCATTCATATTCCTTTGCATTCACTATCTGTTTATACTGGATATTTTGTAGACACCGTTGGTGGTGGAATACTGAGTTGTACTCACACCCTGCTCGGGCTGTTGTTGGGTACCCGAGCAGAATTCATGTTTACAGGTCAGGAGAAGGGCAAGGGTCCTTTCTAGATAGTTGAGTGGACATGGGTAGAACTTAGTGGAGGATCCGGACTTGGATCCAGGACCATTTTGGGGATTTTGTCCATTTTCTTTATTTTGGGGTTTTGTCCACTTTTTCACTTGTAGTATATAACATGGCATATTTATTATTGGAAATGGATGTTATACATGTTCTGTGATTATTGATTATTGTTTCCACTATTTGATTTATTTATGTTGTGGATTACTCTGATAAAAAGTGGGCATAGTCTCCCCACTTGACTCCGTAGACCCCCGCTACTCGTCGGCAGCCTTTGGTGTATGGGGAGGCGCGCTTAAGGTCATGTAACCACCCAGATCGGAGCACCGGTTTAGTGGCTTCCGGGTCGGGGACGTTACAAAGTGGTATCAGAGGAGGGCTTTCTTCTCCTTCTCTGAGGTCTTGTTATTTGGGATTGGTAGCCAAGGGATAAGACGTGTCAGGCCTTGGTAATGAGATCGTGCTTGGGAGTAGCTAACCCATGTATGAGGGAAAACCGAAGTCACCCTAGGTGGGAAATGTTGTTCTTGGTGGTGTGTTGTTACAGTTGACGATATTTCACCATTGGGTGATGCACATGTGAGTTGATGTGACTGTTTTATGATATTTGGCTTGTGGCCTTAACAACATGAGGATTGTCATTCATACATCATTATAGGCACCTAGGGAGATAGGTGACATGCATTGCATTAGATACATGCATGGGGTGGGTGTGTGAGGTTGGAAAGTAGGGTGCATCATGCATTTCAAGAATCCAAGAAATAATGAGAAGAATGAAATAAAACAAGTGGGTAAATGATGTTTAATAAAGTAATAGGGTTTGAAACAAGTTGTAAAATGTTGTTGGGTTAGCATATGAAAAGTGGGTTGTTGTAGCTAGTAAAGATATTTTGATAAAGTCGTGAAAGTTGTGTGGTATGTGTGCTAAATCTCGTGCTTCGAATTGTAGAGAAATGCCACCACGACGTCGATTACCTGTTGGGAAATGGGAGGATGTTGCTGAGAACACTCCTACAGTAGAGGAGCAAGAAAATACGGTGATCAATAAAGGTAGATAAGACCAGTTCCGGGAGAACTTGGCTCACCTTATGCAGATGATGGATTGGGATCCAGGGTGGGTTGCACCGAGTAAGTTTGAGATGACTAGGGAGTTCTAGCTGCAAAACCCTCCGACCTTCACTGGAGAGGGTGGACTAGAGGCAGCGGAGTTCTGGTTAGAGTCTGTCCAGAAGATACTGGATCATCTGGAGACCCCTGTTGAAAAGAGAGTAAAGTTATCCGTTTATATGTTGCAAGTCCAGGCGAGGCGTTGGTGGGACATTCATGCTCAAATTGAGAAGGTTGAGGGAATGCCGTGGAAGGTTTTTCAGGAAATGTTTCTGGAGAATTTCTACCCAGATACCTTGAGACAGGATAGGGCTGCAAAGTTTATGAGCCTGGCTCAGGGATCGCTATCGGTGATGGACTATGCTAGTCGCTTCACTGATTTGAGATGGTTTTTCCCAGTGTTAGCAGGGGATGAGGCAGCAGTAGCAAAGCATTTCCAGGATGGGATGAGATATGAGATCAGGTCTCAAGTAAACATCTTCCACTTGAAGAGGTCCACAGAGGTAGTATATCAGGCATTGATCTCGAAAGGAAACCTGAAGGGAGCTTCGGGTAGTGGGCTTGTGGTGCTAGTGGGGCAGAAGAGTAGTGCAACTACCGAGAGTCAGAAGCAACGCCATGAGAGCTCACAACATGGAGGAAGTGTTCAAAGTGGATGGAAGAGAGGTTCATCCTCTCAGAGTGGAAATCAGGTGTTCTGCTATCAGTGCGGTAGGCCGGGTCATATGCGTGGTTAGTGTCCTCGACCTCCAGTTGAGTGTTGTTCGTGTGGCAGGATGGGACATGTGCAGAAGTTCTGCAAGAAACCTCATCAGGTGGGCGAGTATGATGATGGATGGTAGGTACCGGATACGGGAAGGGGATCAGTTGCCCCATAATAGGCAGGAAGTTGGAGCTCCACGGGCTGTACTGGAAGGGGCGGTGGACGTGGAACTCTAGGGCAAGATTGCTCACGCCAGCAGGGTAGTGCAGCACAGGGTGTTCAGGCTAGAGCCCAGGGTAGAGGGTCAGGTCAGCTTTAGGCAGTTCAGTTTGTGCCTGGTGATGGCGAGGCCGGACCGTCAACTATTCGAGGTACGATCCTTGTAGATTCTATGTTTTCTAGTGCATTGTTTGACATAGGTTCCACACATTCTTTTTTTTCTACTCAGCTTGTGGTAGTGCTAGGTTTACCTATGGAGGGGGTGTGTGGACTTATGTTAATTGACACCCCGTTGGGAGTGCGGGTTGAGGATATCAATCAGTGCAAGGGATGTGCCTTGGAAGTTGGTAGGTATCGTTTTTTGTGGGACTTGTTCGTTCCCGAGATGTCGGGGTTTGGCATAATCCTGGGAATGGATTGGTTGGTGTTGTATCAGGTGCACATAGATTTTTACCACCACAGAGTATCATTCAGTTCGCTTGAGGGTGACTCTTATGTCCACCGTGGAGAATGGGATGTTCAAGCAGGGCGTGCGGGTCCGTTTTGTCAACAGACGAGTGGACTCACGGCTTGGGTGGCATGTCTCATGCTTGATGACAATGCAAGAGGGGAGCAGTCTATTTTTCCTCCTGTGGTGGATCGGTTTCAGGACATGTTTCCTGAGGATTTCTCAGGGTTACCCCCCGAGAGGTATGTTGAGTTCACGATCAAGTTGTTTCCAAGAGCGGAGCCCGTTTCTATTCCGCCATACCGAATGGTACCAGCATAACTACAGGAACTAAAGGTTCAGCTTGAGGAGTTGGAGTGTAAGGGGTTTATCCGTCCTAGTACATCTCCTTTGGGATCTCCCGTGCTTTTTGAAAAGAAGTCTGATGGGTCGTTGAGGCTGTGTGTTGACTATCAGAAGTTGAATCAGATAACGGTGAAAAATAGATACCCTATTCCTAGAATTGATGACCTTTTTGATCAGTTGAGGGGTGCATCAGTGTTTTCTAAGATTTATCTGAGGTCAGGTTATCACCAGATGAGGGTGAGGTCTTCTGACGTACCACGGACAGCTTTCTGAAGTCTGTACGGGTTGATTGAGTTTGTGGTAATGCCTTTCGGCTTGACCAATGCACTGGTGGTGTTTATGGATTTGATGAACCGGATCTTTCATCCCTATCTAGATCGGTTTGTGTTTGTCTTTTTTGAAGATATCTTAGTGTACTCGAAAACTCACGACGATCAGGCCCAACATCTTGACATCGTCTGGGGTACGCTAAGAGAGCATCGGCTATATGCCAAGCTATCAAAGTTTCAATTCTGGATAGGTGAGGTACATTTTATGGGTCACATAATCTCGGAGGTAGGTGTGTCAGTGGATCCAAAGAAAGTGCAGGCAGTTGTATCTTGGGAGCATCCCAAGATTGTTTCTGATGTTTGGAGTTTTCTGGGTTTGGTCGGGTATTACCAAAGGTTCATTCAGGATTTCTCTCGCTTGGAATCACCACTTTCTCGCTTGACAAAGAAGGTAATTAGGTTCGAATGGTCTGAGGCTTGTTAGAATGCCTTCCAAGAGTTGAAGAAGCGGCTGATGACCGCACCTATCTTGATCTTACCTGAGCTGGGTACGAAGTACATCGTGTTTTGTGATGCATCCGGAATCGGACTTGGGGCTGTGTTGATGCAAGATGAGTGGGTGGTGGCTTACAGGTCAAGGCAGTTGAGACCCCATGAGTGGAATTATCCCACTCATGACCTTGAGTTGGCTGTAGTATTGTACGCCTTGAAGTGCTGAAGGCACTATCTGTTGGGAGAATAGTTTACCATGTTTACCGACCATAAGAGTTTAAAGTACATCTTCTCATAGCGGGATCTGAATCTTCAGTATCAAAGATGGGTTTAATATCTTTAGTCTTTTTACTTTTAGTTGGTGTACATGCTGGGAAAGGGAAACAGTGTTGTTGATGTTATGAGCAGGAAGGTACATAATCAGATGGTTCATGAGTCCAGCACCGAGTGGAAGGTGATGCATTTGTTTGCATAAATGCACCTGGAGGTGCAGGAGGATAGTGTTTAGGTCACTCTTGCTTCCATAGCGATGGATTCGACACTTTTAAGTCGAGTTAAGTAAGGTCAGCTTGATGATCCTGAGTGTTTTATCATGAAGGAAAATCTTAAAGGTGGGAAGCTACCTTCTGGCTGGGCCATCGGTGTGGACGGTGTTGTTCATGTTCGTGATCGTGTGGTTGTGCCAAAGTGTGTGTGGGAAGAGTTGATGCATGAGTTCCATGCATCAAAGTGGGCAGTGCATCCTGGTTTGACCAAGATGTACCGTGATCTCCGAAGGCAGTTTTGGTGGCCTGGAATGAAGAAGGAAGTTGTGGGATGTGTGGCATGGTGCCTTACCTGTCAGCAGGTGAAGGCCGAGCATCAATGCCCAAGTGGTTTGTTGCATCCATTGCCCATTCTGGAATGGAAGTTGGATGATGTAATGATGTATTTTTTCATGGTTCTTCCAAGGACACCACAGAAGAATGATGCAATCTGGGTGGTTGTGGATCGGTTAACGAAAGTGGCTCATTTCTTGCCGATTCAGGAGACCTTTACAGTCGACCAGTTGGGTGATCTGTATGTTCGGGAGATAGTGCAGTCGCATGGGGTTTCGCAAACTATAGTTTCGGACCAACATCCGCATTTCACATCGCGTTTCTGGCAAGTTTTGCAGAAGGCGCTTGGTACGCAGGTGTTTTTGAGTATGGCTTTCCACCCGCAGACGGACGGGCAGTCGGGGTGTACGATCCAAGTGTTGGAAGACATGTTAAGAGCTTGTTTCTTGGACTTTGGTGGTTCTTGGGAGAGACACCTATCGCTGGTTGAGTTTTCCTACAACAACAGTTTTCATGCTACGATTCAGATGGCACCGTTTGAGGCACTTTACAGGAGGCTATGTAGATCTCCGTTGTGTTGTCTAGAGGCCGGTGAATCCGAGTTGTTGGGACCAAGTCTCATGTAGGAGACTTCAGAGAGAGTTAAGTCGATTAGGAAGCGAATGGCTACGGCTCAGAGTAGGTAGAAGTCGTATGCAGATCGGAGGCATAGACCTCTTGAGTTTGGGGTGGGTGATAAAGTGTTCCTTTGGGTGTCGCCATGGTTGGGTCACCATCGGATACGAAATCAGGGTAAGTTGGCACCCAGGTATGTGGGGCCTTTTGAGATTGTGGAGAGGATCGAACCAGTGGCTTACTGATTAGCTCTTCCATAGCGGTATGGTGGGATGCATGATGTGTTTCATGTTTCGCAGCTTCGATGGTATCACCCTGACCCATCTCACGTGGTTGATGTTTAGGATGTGGAACTTGAGGCTGATGCGTTCTTTGAGGAGCATCTGGTTCGTGTGTTGGGTCGTAGTGAAAAGGTCTTGCGAGGCAAGTTTGTGCCATTAGTGCGAGTACTATGGAAGCATGGTAAAGTTCAAGAAGAAACTTGGGAGCGGGAATCGGATATGCGGGCTCAGTGGCCCAAACTCTTCTCTTCGGTGGATCAATGAGGCTTGGAAGCTCAGCTCGAGGATGATCCATTATAAGGTGGGGAGGTTGTAAGATCCCGGTTTTTGGAAAGGTATTTTTCATTATGTTTTGGTTGAATCCCTTGTTTCGGGATTCAAGGGATGTTTCCTAAAAGTGTGAGAGGCATTGGGTGTGTTCCGGGGGCTCGGGGCACGGAAGAAAGTAAATCTGGGCAAGACAGGCCAAGGAGCACGACCTGCGCACGACCAGGAAAACCGTACGGCCTGCCCAGGCTAAACCGTGTGACCCTTCCTCCTTCGGACAGAAGCATGCGCATAGTTTGCGCATGGTTTTCCAAACTGTGCGGCTAAATTGTGCGACCCCTCCTCCTCCGGACAGTGGCATGCGCACGGTTTTCAAAACCGTGCGGACAAACCATGCAGCCACTTAAAGTTGGGAAAAATTACAAGTTTTCTACTCTGGGCTTTAAAACCCCACTCGGGATTTCCTCTCATTTCCTCCATCTCCACCCTAGGCACAAACCAAATCACCCAAAGGCTCCAAGAGACCGATATCCTTCTATTCTAAGGCGTTTTTGGTGTCGTTGGTTGCAAATCGAAGCTCTGAGTAAGGATAATCCCATCCTTGCTTCTCTTTTTGGTTTAGGGTTTGTATCTTCTCTCCCTCTCGTTCTAAAGCTCTAAAACCCTAACTTTTGGGTGAGTTTTAGGTTGAAGCTCCAAAGGTTGGTTGGATCGATGTCTAAGGACTCGATTGAGATTGCGTTCAACCGCGGTTTCGAGGTATGTGGTCTACAAGTGATATCCCATAGTTATTTGGGTATTTGTGTGTGTTTATTTGTGTTCTCTCTTTCCTTTGGTTATGTTTTGGATAACCTTGGCATGTTTGGTAATAATGGTGTTTTAAATGGAAAATGGGAACCCTCACGATCCCTGTGGGATGTGTTGGGATAGACTTGACCTAATTAGGGCCATCCATGGGATGTGCCGGCTTTTCTCGGATTTAGGAATTGATATTAAATGAGTGACCTTGTTGTAATGAATTGTAGATCCCTTGATAAATATGTTGGAATGATTGGTTGAACTTGGAATAGAAGTTAGGTGATGCACCTAGACTTGGCAATAACCTAAGGGCTAAAGTGGAATGGGTTAAATGGTTGATTCATGGGAATGATGAATGGGTTAAATGGGTTAATGTGTAAACTGATTAAAGACCATAATGGGATAGATTATGGGTTTAATGTTGAATGCTTAGTGGATAGGTATAACACATGGGAATTGGGTGAATGGTTAAATGATGTGAAATGGTAATGTGTTAATGGGTTAAGGCATGATGTGGTTTTCCATGTGGGTTGTGGTGAATAGTGTTTGCTGAAGGGAAATGGTTTGGATGGTTGATTGTTACTTATATATAAGCATGTGAACATGGCTTCGTAGAGTGGGGTATGACTTGAGGATCTACGCCCATGGGTCGAGTGAAGATTGAGGTTCTAAACTCCACCCTAAATGCACAAGTTACGAAAGGGGGCCGAGGGTCTATTCTTCTAACGGTTGCATCCACCCGGACTGAGGCTTCGAGGTGAGGTTATGGTTTCTATGAGGGGTTAGTCCTAGTGAGATAGGATAACGATGTGTTTACCCTCTTTCATGTGATTGTTGGCCTTATACCCATGTAACATAATGTATGTGATTAACCCATGGAAATGTGATGAAATGGTAAATGGTGATATTGGGTGTGTAATGAATGGTAATGGAAGTGGAAGTGGATTGGCTCTAAACTAGTTAATGATACCTTAAATAATTACTTGAAAATTATCATTCATATTCCTTTGCATGAACTATCTATTTATACTGGATATTTTGTAGACACCGTTGGTGGTGGCCTACTGAGTTTTACTCACACCCTGCTCGGGCCGCCATTGGGTACCCGAGCAGACTTCATGTTTTCAGGTCAGGAGAAGGGAAAGGGTCCTTTATAGATAGTTTAGTGGACATGGGTAGCACTTGGTGGAGGATCCGGACTTGGAGCCGAGACCATTTTAGGGATTTTGGACAGTGTCTTTATTTTGGGGTTTTGTCCACTTTTTCACTTGTAGTATGACATGGCATATTTATTATTGGAAATGGATGTTATACATGTTTTTCGCTTATTGATTATTGTTTCCGTTGTTTGGTTTATTTCTATTGTGGATTACTCTGATAAAAAGGTGGTATAGTATCCCAACTTGACTCCGTAGACCCCCGCTGCTGGTCAGCAGCCTTTGGCATACGGGGTGGCGCGCTTAAGGTCATGTAACCACCCGGCTCGGAGCACCAGTTTAGTGGCTTCCGGGTCAGGGACGTTACATATTCTATCTGAAAAATATCTTCATTTCACTTCTCAATTTTGGAATTCATTATAATAGTCTCTTGAGAGCCAACTAACCGTGAGCACAGCATATCTTCCATAGATGGATGGGTAATCAGAAGACACAATTGAGACATTGAAATATATGTTCAGAGCGTGTTTTATGGACTTTGGAAGCTCGTGGTAGGATCACATGCATTTGATAGAATTATCCTATAATAACATCTATCTTTTGATAATATATATGGACCCATTTGAGGCTTTGTATGGTCTTCCTTGCCATTTTCCACTATATTGGGAAAAAGAAGGATATACATCATTGATTGGACCGAGTCTTATCTATGAGACTATGAAGAAAAATCAGATGATCCAGAAGCGAATGGATACGGCTCAAAGATGACAGAAATCTAATGTAGATAATTGTTTTCGACCGTTATATTTTGATGTGAGTGACTACATCTTCTTGAAAGTTTCATTGAGACTTGGTCATTAATACTTGGGGAAACAAGGGAATTTGGAACCACGGTATGTGGTATCGTTCGAGGTTGTTGAATGAATTAGTGTTTGTGTGTATCGGTTAGCCTTATCGTCGAGATTCAGTATTGAAAATAATGTATTCCATGTTTCTCAATTGATGAAGTATCATCAGGATCTTAGTCATGTGATCAGTTGGGATCATATTACTCTTGAGCTGAATGCCGCTTTTATTTATTAATCGTTTCAGATTCTGGACAGATAAGAAAAGACCCTATAAGGGAGATCTAATTCCTTGGTAAAAATTTTAGGGCGTCATGGTTAGGTTCAAGAGGAAACATGGGAATGGAGAAGTTTATGTGGGAGAAATGTCATAATCCATTCAAGGGCATTGTTGATCTCCCGCTTCTTGATGATGTAAAGCTCAATGGTGGGGAGAATATAGTACCCCCAGTTTGAGGTGCGCTATCATTTTATGATTTTTCTTTTAAATTTGGAGACGTTGATAACCTTCCTGGAAGAGTTTGGAGGTGTAAAGAAAAAATATAGAGGAATTATGCTACAGGGAAAATTCACATCATGAATAGGCCATTCACGATGTGAATTTTCATTGGGTAGATGTTGTGATTTCCTTCATAGCATGAACGGGTTTCACCAAGTCTATGGTTAAGGAATTCATGAAGTAAAACCCATTCATGACGTGAGATGGTTTTTTTTTTGAATTATAACCCTAGGAAACATAAAATCTGATATATGGGACCTCTTGATGATTCACAATGGGGATTCTAAATTCACGTCGTGAATCACTTGGGTCCGGTCTGTTTTAATCTGGCCAATTCTTACAATTTCTCACACAACTTCCGTTATTTTCCTCTCAACTTCTAGGGATACCCTAGGTGATTTATGGTGATCTATAATATCTGTACTTTGATTCCAAAAAATCTTTGAGCATTAAATTATGGAAATAAAATGTTAGGATCTCGTTCTTCCTTCTTCTTTTTTTATCTCCTATGTTTGTTTTGAAAAAAATCATATATCAGTGTTTTAATACACAAATCTATGGGTTTGAATGTGTTTTAATGAGATCTTATTTGTTTTTAATAAAGTAATGGAAGGAAGGGGTCAAAACTGTGGAATTTTCTTAGAATCAATCATCCCAAAAAACTTGAGGTAGGTGGTTTTTCCCTATTTTGACTTTTATTGGAACTCAAAGGCTTTTAGGTTTCTAAAATATTTTTCCATTTTTTCAATGGTTTTTCCCTGGTAAAACTTTTCTGATAATTCTCTTATTGGTTTTCTTGGAAATTGGATTATGGGTGTCACCCGTAATGGAGTGTTAAACTGATAAAAAAGTGTTTTCTTAAATGAAATATGGTTTTGAAACATATTCTTGGCATAATGGGTTGTGGGTGTCGTTTGGAAAGACATGGGGTAGTGTGTGTTCATGATTACATTTTACAAGGCCTCGTTGAAATAGACTTGGTGCTTAGTGCTGACTGGAAAAGCACATGGGGAAATATACCACCAAGTGACAACTTAGTGGAGGTCATAACACCACTCTCAAGCATAGGGGTGTCATTCGGCATGCATGGGTGTGTTCTTGTGGAAGATTGGATGATTATGCCAAACTAGAAATTATGAACTACTTCTATTTTTTGAAATAGAAATTTTTTTGGTTAAACTACTTTTGGAAAACTTATTCATCTGAGATATTTTATATTTTGAAAACAGTTTACTGCTTTGATATTCTTTCTGTTTGTTTTACACATGTGATTTAACTTGTTTATGGTCATATTGGAATGTGGGAAAAATCTTGGGGTTGCCAACTAGGTATGATTACTCACCCCAACATATGCACTTTAGTGCGTATGTAGATGTTATTTTCGTGACATAGGAAAGGGATTTATTTCTTACTTTTCTAGCAGTGTTCCTTGATTTATTTGTCATAGTTGGTGGAGTTGGAGCATGGATTTGGTTCATGTCTTGGTCAGGAGTGGTGTCACCTTAGTGTCTGGGTCTTTTTCTGCTTTGGAGTTTTAGTTTTTTTCTCTTACTATTTTGATGTTACTCTGATATTCATCCTTGTTTCATTTTTTAATGATGTATCGATCACTTTTGTTATGGTTGGGTTTTAGAGCGTGCATCATTTCTATAAATTTCTTTGGTTTAATTTGTTCATATTTTGTTAGGTGTGTGTGTGTTTATTAAAGGGTAAATCATTCATCCATGTCTCTTGTGTTTAAACCCTTGGAATTTATTCTCAATCTTTGGTGTCTGGGGTATGTCACCTAAGGTTAGTATCACTTCTGTCTCTGTGCAAGCTAATGAGTTGGGTCGGAATGTTAAAAATGGAATCAGTTTGTTCGGTCCTTCAATTGGGTTGGTTGAAAGGAGATAGAAATATCAGAACTTAAAATGTATAGCTTAGAAAGACATAACTAACATTTTTTATGTTGAGCTTTAAGTTACTAGGGTAGTACGTGTATAAGGAGTGTTCTAAAACACTTTCAAGAATGATGCCAACTCATTTTCATGGGTTTAGTTGATGAGTGCTAGGTTTCATCCATTGGTAAAGAGACTTATCACTAGGACTACATTGTCACATGATTATTTTATTTTGATTTTTTTAAATTATGATTATTTTGTGAATATATAAAATAAAAACATGAAAATATGAATAGTAAAAAGTATTAAATTTTTGATTTCATAAATTCTTTGTAGAAAAAAAATCCACAACTAAGAAGAAAAAGAAATTAGTGAGAGAGAGAGAGAGAAGCTGAGAATGTGGTTGCACCAGGACAACAAGTAAACTAGGATTTGGTTTAGAGTATAGTGAAAGTCTTTTAGGTTGTTGAAAATGGACCTAAGATTGAGGAACCTCATAGGTTAATCACTCGAATGACTTTCTAAAGTAGAACCCACCAACGTTTCATGGTGATTTTGGGCCCAAGAAAGCAGAGGTATTGTTGAGTAGAATAACCAGGATTTTTTACTTATTAGGGACTCCAAATGATATGAGGATCAATCTAGAAAATTATATGCTTGAGGACCTGACACTAGCATGGTGGGACTTAGTTAATCAAGCTAAATTGGATAGAGACCTTGCTTGGAAAGGATTTGTGGAACTGTTTAATAAAAAATTATTTCCAGAAACCTTCTATATAGAGAATATGGAAGACTTATTCCAATTGGAACAAGTATATTAGTGATTGAATGTGCAGTTAAATTCACTCACTTTGTTCTCTTTGCACCAAAGGTAGCTACTAGTGAAAGACTGAAAGCTAAGATATTTGAGGTGGGTCTCCAACCTGAGGTTCGGTCAAAAGTAATAATGTTATGTATTACAGACTATAAAAAAATGGTGAATAAGGCACTGGTAGGAGAAAGAGACCTTGTAGGGAATCCTATTGGAAGGGACACCTTTGTTCATCCGAGTGGTAGTTAGAGTTTCAACATGCGGAATAGATGTAACATCTCAGGTATTTATAGAATAATACATTTTCATATCTATTAATATTTTTGAATTTAATATTAATTTTAGTTTAAATGGGACACTATGTATGATAGCGTACCCAACACGCAACAATGGTTTTCTCCAAAACCTTATGATGCACACAATAATGAGTTATACAAAAAAATAATACAACAATAATATTATTATTTTAAATGGTAGTTAACGCCTAGTTGTTGTATTGGAAGGAATAAACAAAATTTACTATATTATGATTTTACATGTTTTTTAAATTTTTTAACATTTATCCAATTAATTTTAGAGGCTTAAAATGAGAATGAATCCAATTTTAAGCTTAAAATACTCTAATATTTTTAAAAGGTCATTTTACCGCCTTTTGATGGAGAACCCTTTTTAAAAATAGTTTTTGTTACTTTTATATGTTTTATTTGGTAAAATAAACTTATTATTTAGAATAGGGATATCAAAATTTACTTCAGTTGAAATTTTGGTATTTTTTTGATAAAATCCATATTTTTATGAATAGTGAAAAATACTGTATTTTAATTCAAAATTGTCTTTTCATCTAATTTATTTATATAGTTATATTGTCCTTATAATTAGTTTTAAAGTGTAATTGTATTAATTTTTTATCATTTAATCCAACTATTTTAATTATAAGTAATTTCACTTTTTAATTGGATATAAACACATGTCAATCTTTGATAGTTTTTACTTCTTAAAAACCTGTTTTCTCGTTTTGACAACGGGAATTAATTTTAAATTAATTTCTGTCAATTATATGTTTTGAATTTGAAAAAGTTGATTATATATTTGTAATAATAATTTCCAAATTATGTAAATAGTTACCTTTTATTATTAGACATTTTGAATAGTAACTTCAGTAATTATTTTTATTTACCATGGTTAAAGGGTAAATCGGGTAAATAAGGGTAAAAAACAAATATTATAATAATATAAAATGACTCCAAAAAATATCCTAATCCTATTGGATAAGATATTTTCAATCATGAGAATCCTTGGGTCGAATTTAGGATCTCATGGAGCCACTTGGATGTGATAATAATTTTTTATAATATTTAATTTAAAGAAAAGGGAAATATAACATAAACATATATCTCCTAACTAAGACAATTTTAATTCGGTTTATATAAATTATAAATTCAACTATAAATATTCATTATAAATATAAAAATATTTACTACATAATGGTATTTTATTTATAATTTTTATACATTAAATAAATAAATATATTTATGACACAATAATGATGCAGTGATTACCTTATTAATGAAATATTCAAATAAATGAAATTATTAATATTAAAATAAATAAAATTTGAACATTTTTATGTCATCCAATAATTTTTTGGACGAAATTGACATGTTAGGGATGATTTAATGTCTTTGGTTAGAAGGAATCAAGTTGTTATGACTTTAACAAAAATCAATTTCTAAATAGTTTCAAAAATGACATTAATGAGTTTTTAAAACAAATTATATTTTATTAAATGATATAACAGTCCAAAAAATATAATATTAGGCAAAATTACTTATATAATGTTAAATATGTCATTAATGATCCATTTTTGGTTCTCTTGGTATTTTATAGTAACTATAGTAACCATATATTATGAAAATATAAGAATACATGGTAAGAATTAATGTTTTTAACTAAGGGTTAAAGCTAAAATATAAGGTTAATTCAGTGACCTAAACTTGCCTAAAACCTATTGGTTGAGAGTATTTAGACCTATCATCATCTTATCTTCAAAATTTATCACTTTTTAACTATTATAATTTGAAAATAAATTTATAATAAAATAATATTTCAAGACTTTCCTAAAGTGACCCTACTCACTCTTATAAAAGGTCACCACCTCTACCCACTTACACACACCTCTCAAGCCCTTGGCTCATCCAAATTCTACTAAAATAATCTTCCAAAATCCCTCCTTTCCTTATATAATCCTTACCTTGGTTATAAGTCAATTCAAGAAATACTTTTTTCTCAAATCAAAAAGAGTTACCCGATTTAGAGGTAGTGTCTTCTCTCAAGCTCATTTCCTTTATTTTCCTTCTTCACTCCATATGATATTCTTATTATATGATCACATAACAACACTCGTATCCTCAATATACTAATATTTTTTCTGATAATGATTCTAACTACACTTAGACACACCTCTGTCTAATGGATACGAGAATATTGTTTCTGTGTACGGCGAACTACTGCCTCACGAAACGATGATTATTCAATTTTCTCATACCACCTCTCATGGTGTCCATTATGATGGAACTATATTTATATATGATATATATATATATATTATTTATATTATTTATATTTTCTCTATTCTTATGTAATTTTTATTTACAATATACCTTTATGCTTTACATAATGTGTAAATATGATAATTTCATTTGAGGAAGTGTGGACTACCGCCCCCTCAAAGTGATATGACTTGTTCATGCCATACATAGAATGTATAAAGGATGTATTTAATGAAATTATGTAAAATATATAACTTATATATTATATTGAATTATAATATACCTATGTATCATTTAGTTTTCATTTCTTTAATATGACAAAGAAATGAAGCAGCGTTCATGCGTATGTACGACCTACCGTCTCCATGAATGATGCATTTCATTTATTATCTCCAAATGTTATAAAATATTTTAAAATAAATATATACTAGATATATAAGACATTTAAATCATGAATAATATTCTGGAGAAAATGGACTTATGACCACATGGATAATTTTCATCAAAACAAGTTCATTTTTTACTCAAATACCGAACATCGACAAAAAATCTGATATGAACTCAAATAATTAACAAATTTCTATAACATGTTAATAAGTGATATAAAATGAATAATAAAGTTTAAAAATGTTCTAAAACAAGTAGAAATTAACCTAAGTTTATTATTCAGAAAATTAAAGAATGAAATAGACAAGTTGGGCTCAAGGTAAGGGACTTCGTCTCAATCTCCTTTAATTGAGCCATTTCTTGATAATATGCACGTTTATTCTTTTATAAGGTGTATATACAACCACTATGAAATTTCATATTTATATTTTATCTATACTAATGTTATTTATTAAATCATGTAGATTAATATTTAAATGTTCAAAGTGGCATGAGACACCTTGAACATTTAAAGATTTAATTATCAAAAAAATTTCTTCATGATATTGAATTACATATTTATTTATAGGGGTATAAAAGGAATATACAGGAAATTTTATGACAATATTGAATTTCATTAAAAGATTTTAAGAGGAATCTTTTTTATACTAAGTGTTTTACTTTATTTACAAAATTACAAAAGAAATGGTTTTTTAACGTATACGGCGACAACGACTTCTTTGCCACCGTAACTGTTATTTGATATTTCACTTCCTCTATAAGCCTTAATGTCTTTAAAAATGAAAATAAATCCTTTATTCTTTTATTTTGGAATATTGGTATTGAAAATTGTTTCTTAAATTAAAATTGTATTTTTATATGGAAATTTTTTTCATATGGGATTAGAAGAAGCTTCCAAAAAAGGGGTTTTGTGATGAATGTGTTTTATTCATGAAACAGTACATGAGCACTATAAGAAACAGATGAGCCCGATATAACTTATAGGAAGGTTTGAGCCTCATTATAGCTCACAGGTGAGCCCGATATAGCCTATATGAATTTTTTAGCCACATTATAGTTTACAGGTGAACCTGACACAACTTATATGAATGGTTGATCCCCATTATAGCTCACGGGTGAGCCCGATATAGCTTATACGAAGGGTGATCCCCATTATAGATCTCCAATTTTAAATTCAACCATATAGTTATTTTAACTGGAATATTTTTTAAAGAGTTTTACATATATTATTCTTTAAGTCACCAAAATAAGTTTTAATTCATTTTTATTGGTTTTAGTGTTTTTCATTGAGCAAAAAGTATGAGAGTTATTCATGTGAAAATGTTTTGTTTCATTAGCTCAAAGAACATTGAATGGGTTATCATGTTTTAACTATACTAATGGTTTTTCTTTATTTTTTATGTGCCTTACTGAGCTTTGTGTGCTCATCCCAAATTTTTAAATGTTTTCACACGATTTAAGGGATAATAGAGTCAAGGATGGAATCAAGAAAAAGTTGTGATGATTAAACATAAAAAGAACCATGTTTCTTTTTATAATTTTTTATATTATGGAAGAAAAAAATACTTTTGGAAGTGTCCACTTTGTATTTCTATGTTTTTGTTATGTAATAGTTATGTCCTATTTCTCTAAATCTATAAACCTAAAAATATCATCAATGTAAATTCTTGAATTAACTCAAGATTATTTAATGTTTAAGGCTAGGGATTTATAGTAGGTATCAAAGGTCGGTTTAGATAACTTTAGAGGTTAGGATGGTGTTAATTTCTTTCCTTTGGAGGATATTACTTTATGGATAAGTTGAAATGATGTATAATTTTAATATTACCTTATTTTTTCATCTAAACTATGTCTGTTCAAAATGTTTTTCCATAGAGGAAATAGTAAATCTCTAATGGGAAGGCATCGAGAGGAAAACAACCTTTCAAATCAACAACATGAGGTAGTGAGAATCGGAACTGAATAGTTTGTTACAGTGATGGAGCAGTTGACTCGGGCTATAAATGGTAGTGGTATCCATGCATGAGATCATGCGGATTAACCACAGAAGAATATATCAGTATTGGAACATTTTATGTGGAAACATCTCACATAATTCAACGGATCATCTGACTCAATGGTAGTTAAAGAATGGATCAATATCCAATAGAAGATATTTTAAGTCATGGGATTTTCAGAATGTCAAAAGGTAACTATTTTCATCTATCGTTTTGAAGGTGAAGTTGATCGATGGTGGTCATTAGTTAAGAATACTAGACAGAAAAATGATCTTCATGCCATGGAATGAGAAGAATTTAAGGATATTTTCCTTGAGAAATATTTCCCTAATGTTTTTTGGCTTAGGATGGAGAAACAATTCTTGGAATTAAAGGATGATAATTCAGTTGTTTCATATGAAGCGAACTTCACAAGATTGGTCAGGTATGTTTTGGATTTTATTCGAGACATTGACAGTAAAATTAATAGATTTTACTCAAGATTGAAAATAGTGCTACGAAGAGTTTTGGTCTCCTAAGAATTTAAAAGTTATGAAAAAGTGGTTCATTATGATAAGAAAGTTGAAATGGAGTTTGCCAACACTTATGTTCCATAAGATGATAAGAGTAAGAAACATTCAAGGTTCTAGGAAATGGAGAAGTAACCAACTAAGAATTCTAGAGGTAATCCCAAAACTTTTTCCAAGTGTTGTAAAATACATTTTGGGGAATGTATGTCAGAATATAGAAAGTGTTACCGGTATGGTAAGTTTGGTCATAAGGTTCATGACGGAAAATAAAAGGGTCTTAAACAGTCCAATAATGAGATAACAGATAGCCAGTCTACAGTAAGATGCTTTAGCTTCAATGATTTGGGACATTATGCAAATAAATGTCTAAAGTTAATTATATAGAGAGGAAATCAGTATGATCAGAAACAAAAAGGTTTGGGGAAATCTTTTGTTTCTCCTATAGTTGATGTTGAGACATCTGGTGAAGTGATGGAAGCTCCTGAGAGCTCGTTATTCTTTGAAGGATAATCATAAGTTCAAGGTTTTAGACACACATTCTGAGGTTTTATGTGATTTGATAATATGTTATTAAGTACCTTTCTGGGAGATGTTTTTTGGAGTTATGTTTATGTATGGATTTTTTTAATTTAGAAGTATGCCTTTAATTTTGGACCTTAATTTTAAGATATTGATATCCTTTATGTTTTGTGTGATCTTTTATACTTAAGGTTATTCTTAGATATGTACATCATATTCTGGGAATATTATGAGGATGAAATTGTGCTTATAAAATTGAACTACATCAAGTAATCATGTTTCTTTATGTTCTTAGTCAAGCTCGTAAATAAATTCCTCAAATTTATGAAAAGGATCTTAAAACCAAACATTTTATGTTTACTTTTCCTAATGTGAAAACAAAGACCATTTAACCCATCACAAGTTTGTAGTTTTCTAATTGTTAATTTTCTCATGATCATGTTTTCTATCACTCTCTATCATAACAAGATGATTAGTTTTTATTCCATATCCATGTTTATCGACATGGAGTCCTAATACGTGTTATCTTGGGTGACCTTTGTACTTATCTTTCTTTATTTTAAAGTGATAGTTTTATTAATTCTTTCTCTGATGTGGGAATTTGAGTGAAGTTTTCAAACCCAATTTTAAAATTGCGAGGACGCAATTTCCAAAATAGAGGAATGATGTAACATCCTAGGTATTTATATAATAATAAATTTTTATATCTATTAATATTTTTGAATTTAATATTAATTTTAGTTTAAAGGGTACACTATGTACAATATCATACCTGACACACAACAACAGGTTTCTCCAAAATCTTATGTTGCACACAATAATGAGTTATACTGAAAAATAATAAAACAATAATATTATTATTTTAAATGGTAGTTAATACCTAGCCTTTGTATTAGCGGGAATGAATATAATTAACTATATTATAATTTTTACATATTTTTTAAGTGTTTTTACATTTATCCAATAAATTTTAAAGGCTTAAAATGAGAATTAATCCAATTTTAAGCATAAAATGCTCTAATATTTTTAAAAAGGTCTTTTTATAACCTTTTGATGGTGAATCCTTTTTAAAAATAATTTTTTTTCATTTTTATATATTATATTTGATAAAAAAAATTTCTTTAGAATCGAGACATCAAAATTTACTTCGGTTGAAATTTTGGTTTTTTCTGATAAAATTCATATTTTTATGAATGGTGAAAAATACTGCATTTTAATTCAAAATTGTCTTTTCATCTAATTTATTTATATAGTTAGATTGTCCTTTAAATTGGTTTTAAAATTTAATTGGACTAATTTTTTATCATTTAATCCAATTATGGTCATTGTAAGTAATTTTACATTTTAATTGGACATAAACACATGTCAATATTTTGATAGCTTTTACTTCTTAAAAACATGTTTTCTAGTTTTGACAACAGGAATTAATTTTAAATTAATTTCTGTCAATTCTGTGTTTTGAATTTGGAAAATTGGATTCTATATTTGGAATCATATGGTCCAAATTATGTAAATAGGTACCTTTTATTTTTTGTCATTGTGAATAGTAACTTCAGTAATTATTTTTATTTACCTTGATTAAAAGGTAAATCAGGTAAATAAAGGAAAAAAATAATATTATAATAATATAAAACTACCATAAAATGTATCATAATCTTATTGTATGATATATTTATAACCATAAACATACTTGGGTCTAATTTAGGACCCCATGAAGCCACTTGGGTGTGATAATGACCTTTTATAATATTTAATTTAAAGAAAATGGAAATATAACATAAACATGTATCTTCTAACTAAAATAATTTTAATTTGGTTTATATAAATGATCTATTCAAATATAAATATTAATTACAAATCTAATAATATTTTCTACATCATGGTATTTTATTTATAATTTTTAGATATTAAATGAATAAATATATTTATGGCACAATGATGATACAACAATTACCTTATTAATAAAATATTAAAATAATTGATATTATAAATATTAAAATAAATGTAATTTTAACATTTTGATGTCATCCATTAATTTTTTAGATGAAATTTACATGTGAGGTATGAGTTAATTCCTTTGGTTTTAAGTAATCAAGTTGTTATGACTTTAAAAAAATCAATTTCTAAATAGCGTCAAAAATGACATAAATGAGTTTTCAAAACAAATAATATTTTATTAAATGGGATAATAGTCATAAAAATATAAGATTCATCTAAATGACTTATATAATGTTAAAAATGTCATTAATTATCCACTTGTAGTTCTCTTTACATTTTATAGTGACTATAGTAACCATATATTATGAAAATATAAGAAGACATGGTAAGAGTTAATGTTTTTAACTAAGGGTTAAAGCTAAAAGATAAGGTTAATTTTGTGACCTAACCTTGTCCAAAACCTATTTGTTGAGATGATTTCGACCTATCCTCATTTTATCCTTAAAATTTATCACTTTGGAACAATTAGAATTTGAAAATCAATGTATAATAAAATAATATTTCAAGACTTTTATAAAGTGAAATTTCTCCCTCTTATAAAAGGTCTCCACCACTACCCACTTACACACACATCTCAAGACCCTTGGATCATCCAAATTATGCTCAAATAATCTCCCAAAATTCCTCCATTCCTCCTATAATCCATACCTTGTGCATAAGGTAATTCAATAATGTTTTTTGGCTCAAATCAAAAGGAGTTACCTGATTTAGAGGTAGCATCTTCTCTCAAGCTCCTTTCCTTTATTTTCCTTCTCTGCTCCCTATGATCTTCTTATTTTATGATTACATAACAACACCAGCATAATAAATATACTAAGATGTTTTTATGGGAAGTATTATAACTATACTTACACACACATCCATCTAATGGATATGAATATATTGTTTCTGTGTACGGTGAACTACTACCTCACGAAATGATGATTGTTCAATTTTCTCCTACCACCTCTCATGGTAGCCATTATGATGGAACTATATTTATAAATGATATATATATATATATATTATTTATATTGTCTCTATTCTTCTGTAATTTTTATTTATAACATACCATTATGCTTTCCATAATGTAAAAATACGATAATTTCATTTGAGGAAGTGTGGACTACCGCCCCCTCAAAGTGATATGACTCGTTCATGCCATACATGGAACATATAAAGGATAGAGTTAATGAAATTATGTAACATATATAACATAGATATTATACTGTAATTATAATATATCTATGTATCGTTTAGTTTTCATTCCTTTTTTATGACAAGAAATGAAAGTAGCGTTCATCTGTACGTACGGCATACTGTCTTCAAGAACGGTGCATTTCATTTCTTATCTCCAAATGTTATGCACTATTATAAAATAAATATATACTAGATATATATGATATTTAAACCATGAATAATATTCTGGAGATAATTTAATTATGACCACATGGATAATTTGTATCAAAACAAGTTCATTTTTTACTCAAATATCGAACATCGACAAAACGTCCGATATAAACTCAAATAATTAACTAATTGATATAATATGGTAATAGGTGATATAAAATAAATAATAAACTTTAAAAATATTCTAAATTAAGTATAAATTAACCTAAGTTTATTATTCTGGAAATTAAAGAACAAATGAGACAAGTCCGCCTCAAGGTAAGGGATTTCATCTCAATCGCATTTCATTAAGACATTTCTTGATAATATGTACCTTTGTTCTTTTATAAGGTGTATATACAGCCACTATGACATTTTATATCGATATTTTATCTATAATAATGTTATTTATTAAATCATGGAGATTAATATTTAAATTTTCAAAGTGGTATGGGACACCTTGAACATTTAAAGATTTAATTATCAAATATTTTTATTCGGGATATTAAATTACATATTTATTTATAAGGGTATAAAAGGAATATACAGGAAATTTTATGAAAATATTGAATTTCATTCAAAGTTTTCAAAGGGAATATTTTTATACTAATCATTTTACTTTCTTTACAAAATGACAAAACGAATGCTTTTTCAATGTATACAGCGACAACGACTTCTCTACCACCATAACTGTTATTTGATATTTTTCTTCCTCTATAAGACTTAATGTCTTTTAAAATGAAAATAAATCATTTATTCCTTTATTTGGGTATCTTGGTATTGAAAATGCGTTCTTAAATGACAATGGTATTTTTATATGGAAATGTTTTTCATATGGTATTAGAAGAAGCTTCCAAAAAGGGGGTTTTGTGATGAACTTTTTTTATTCATGAAATTGTACATGAGCAGTATAAGAAACAGGTGAGCCCGATATAGCTTATACGAAGGTTTGGGCCTCATTATAGCTCACACGTGAGCCCGATATAGCTTATACGAAGGTTTGAGCCCCATTATAGTTCACGGGTGAACCTGACACAGCTTATACGAATGGTTGAGCCTCATTATAGCTCACGGGTGAGCCCGATATAACTTATACGAAGGGTGATCCCCATTATAGATCTCCAATTTAGAAGTCAACCTTATAGTTATTTGAATTAGAAGATGTTTGAAAAAAATTTATGTGTATGATTCTATAAGTCACCTAAATGAGTTTCAATTGATTACTATTGGTTTTTTTGTTTTTCATTGAGAAAAAAGTATGAGTGTTATCCATGTGAAAATGTTTTGTTTCATCTGCTCAAAGAACAATGAGTGGGTTATCAGGTTTTAACTATACTAATGGTTTTTCTTTATTTTTTATGTCTCTTACTAAGTTTTGTGTGCATATCCCAAATTTTTAAATGTTTTCAAAGGATTTAAGGGAGAATAGAGTCAATGATGGAATTAAGGAAAATTTATGATGATTAAACATGAAAATAAACCATGTTTCTTTTTAGAAGTTTTTTATGTTATGGAAGAAACAGATACTGTTGGAAGTATCCATGTTGTATTTCTATGTTTTTGTTATGTAATAGTTATGTCCTATTTTTCTAAAGCTCTAAACCTGATAAGATCCTCAATGTGAATTCTTGACTTAACTCAAGGTTATGTAACATTTAAGGTTGAGGCCTTATAGTTGGTATCAGAGGTCGGTTTTGATAACATTAAAGTTTAGGATGATGTTAATTGCTTTCCTTTAGAGGATTTTACTTTATGGTTAAGTTGAAATAATGTAGAATTTTAATATTACCTTATTGCATCATCTAAACAATGTCTGTTCAGAGTGATTTTATGCAAAGTAAATAGGAAATTTGTAATGGGAAGACATCGAGAGGAGAATAATCTTTCAAATCAACAACATGAGGTAGTGAGAATTGGAACTGAACAGTTTGTTGTAGTGATGGAGCAGTTGAATCAGAATATAAATGGTAGTAGTATCCATGCACGAGATCATCCCGATCAACTGCAGAAAAATATGTCAGTAGTGGAACATTTTATGAGGCAGCATCCCCCATCATTCAACGGATCATCTGACCCAGTGGTAGCTGATGGATGGATCAATACCCTAGAGAAGATATTTTAAGTCATGGGATTTTCTAAACATCAAAAGGTAACCCTTTTCATTTATCGTTTTGAAGGTGAAGTTGATCGATGGTGGTCATTAGTTAAGAATACTAGAGAAAAAAATGATCTTGATGCCATATAATGATAAGAATTTAAGAATATTTCCCTTAAAAATATTTCTCTAAGGTTGTTTGGCTAAGGATGAAGAAACAATTATTATAATTGAAGAAAAAAGATGATGATTCAGTTTCCAGATATGAAGCGGACTTCACAAGATTGTCCAGGTATGTTCTGTATTTTATTTGAGACGTTGACAGTAAAATTAATAGATTTTACTCAGGATTGAAACCGGGGTTACGAAGAGCTTTGGCCTCCTAAAAATTTAAAAGTTTTGAAAAGGTGGTTTATTGTGCTGAGAAAGTTGAAATGGAGTTTGTAGACACTTATGTTTCACGAGATGATAAGATTAAGAAACGGTCAAGTTTCCAGGAAATGGATAAGCAACCAACTAAGAATTCTAGAGATAAGCCCAAAACTTGTTCCAAATGTGGTAAAATGAATTTTGGGGAATGTATGTTAGCATCTGGAAAGTACTATTAGTGTGGTAAGTTTGGTCATAAGGTTCGTCACTACAAAGAAAAGGGTCCTGAACAGTCCAATAATGAGATTATAGATAGCCAGTCCGCAGTAAGATGTTTTAGTTGCAATGAGTTGGGACATTATGCAAATAAGTGTCCAAATTTAATTACACAGGGAGGAAATCAGTATGATCAGAAACAAAAAGGTTTGGGAAAATCTTTTTTTTCTCCTACAGTTAATGTTGAGACATCTGGTGAAGTTATGGAATCTCCTGAGAGCTCATTATTTTTTTAAGGATAACCATAAGTTCAAGGTTTTAAAGACACCTTTTGAGGTTTTATGAGATGTGATAATATGTTATTAAGGACCTTTTTGGGAGATGTTTTGTGGGGTTATGTTTATGAATGGATTTTTTTTAAATGTGGAAGTATGCCTTTAATTTTGGACCTCAGTTTTTAGATATTGATATCCTTTATGGTTTGTGTGATCTCTTATACTTAAGGTTATTCTTAGGGATGTACATCATATTCTGGGAATATTATGAAGATGAAATTGTGCTTATAAAATTGAAATACATCAAGTAATTTTGTTTCCTTATGTTCTTAGTCAATCTCGTAAATAAATTTCTCAAATTTATGAAAAGGATCTTAAAATAAAAACATTTTCCACTAACTTTTCCTACTATGAAATCAAAAACCGTTTAACCCATCATAAGTTTGTGGTTTTCTAATTGTTAACTTTCTTCTGATCATGTTTTCTATCACTTGCCATCAGAACAAGATGGTTATTTTTTCTTCCATATCCACATTTTCTTACATGGAATCCTAGTATGTGTTATCTCGGGTAACTTTTGTAATTCTCTTTCTTTCTTTTAAAGTTATAGATTTATTGACTCTTTTTCCGATGTGAGATTTTCAATGAAGTTTTTGAGCCCAATTTTGAAATTGCGAGGACTCAATTTCCAAAAGGGGGGAATGATGTAACATCTCAGGTATTTATAGAATAATACATTTTCATATCTATTAATATTTTTAAATTTAATATTAATTTTATTTTAAAGGGGGAACTATATACGAAAGTGTACTCGACATGAAACAATGGGTTTCTCCAAAATCTTACATTGCAAACAACAATGAGTTATACCAAAAAATAATACAACAATAATATTATTATTATTTTAAATGGTAGCTAACGCCTAATCATTGTATTGGAAGGAATGAACAGAATTAACTATATTATAATTTTACATATTTTTTAAAAAAAAATTACATTTATCCAATGGATTTTAGAGTCTTAAAATGAAAATGAATCCAATTTTAAGCATAAAATACTCTAATATTTTTAAAAGGTTGGTCTACCACTTTTTGATGGTGAAACCTTTTTAAAAATAGTTTTTGTCACTTTTATATGTTTTATTTGATAAAATAAACTTATTCTTTAAAATTGGGATATCAAAATTTACTTCGGTTGAAATGTTGGTATTATCTGATAAAATCCATCTTTTTATGAATAGTGAAAAATACTGCATTTTAATTCAATACTGCATTTTCATCTAATTTATTTATATAGTTAGATTGTCCTTTTAATTGGTTTTAAAGTGTAGTTGGATTAAATTTTTATCATTTAATCCAATTATGGTAATTTGAAGTAATTTTACATTTTAATTGGACATAAACACATATCAATCTTTTGATAGTTTTTACTTCTTAAAAACTCATTTTCTGGTTTTGACAATAGAAATTAATTTTAAATTAATTTCTTCCAATTCTGTGTTTTGAATTTGGAAAATTGAATTCCATATTTATAATCAGAAGATACAAATTATGTAAATAGTTACCTTTTATTTTTAGATATTATGAATAGTAATTTCAGTAATTATTTTTATTTATCATGGTTAAAGGGTAAATCAGGTAAATAAGGGTAGACAAATAATATTATAATAATATAAAACTACCCTAACATGTGTACTAATCCTATTATGTGAGATATGTCCAACCATTATAATCCTTGGGTCAAATTTAGGACCACATAGAGCCACTTGGATGTGATAATGACCTTTTATAATATTTAATTTAAAGAAAATCGAAATATAAGATAAAAATGTATCTTCTAACTAAAACAATTTTAATTTGGTTTATATAAATGGTCTCTTCGACTATAAATAATCATTAGAAAAAAAAAATATTTCCTACATCATGGTATTTTATTTATAATTTTTATATATTAAATAGATAAATATATTTATGACACATGATGATGCAGTGATTACCTTATTAATGAAATATTCAAATAAATGATATTATAAATATTAAAATAATTGTAATTTGAACATTTTGATGTCATACACAAATTTTTTGGATGAAATTGACATTTGAGGGATGATTTAATACCTTTGGTTCGAAGGAAGCAAGTTGTTATGAATTTAACAAAAATTAATTTCTAAATAGTGTCAAAAATGACATAAATGAGTTTTTAAAAAAAATACTATTTTATGAAATGATATAATAGTCCTAAAAATCTAATATTTGGCCAACAGACTTATATAATGTTACAAATTTCATTAATATTCCACTTGTGGTTCTCTTGGTATTTTATAGTAACTATAGTAACCATATATTATGAAAATATAAGAAGACATGGTAAGAGTAGATGTTTTTAACTAAGGGTTAAAGCTAAAAGATAAGGTTAATTTTATGACCTAAACTTGTATAAAACCTATTTTTTTAGATTATTTAGACATCTCCTCATCTTATCCTCAAAATTTATCAATTTATAACTATTATAATTCATAAACCAATTTATAATAAAATAGTATTTCAAAACTTTCCTAAAGTGACCCTCTTCCCTCTTATAAAAGATCACCACCTCTACTCACTTACACACAACTCTCAAGACCCTTAGGCCATCCAAATTATTCTCAAATAAGCTCCCAACATCCCTCCCTTTCTCTTAGAATCCTTACCTTGGGTAGAAGGCAATCCAAGAAATCCTTTTGGCTCAAATCAAAAGGAGTTACCCGATTTAGAGGTAGTGTCTTCTCTCAAACTACATTCCTTTATTTTCCTTCTCCACTCCCTATGCTCTTCTTATTCTATGATTACATAACACCAGTATCCTCATTATATTATGATTTTGTTATGATAATGATTCAAACTACACTTACACATATGTCCGTCTAATGGATACTAACATATTGTTTCTTTGTACGGTGAACAACTCCCTCACGAAATGATGATTATTCAATTTTATCCTACCACCTCTCATGGTGGCCATTATGATGGAATTGTAGTTATATATGATATATATATATATATATATTATTTTCTCTATTATTCTATAATTTTTATTTACAACATACCTTTATACTTTCCATAATGTGTAAATACAATAATTTCATATAAGGAAGTGTGGACTACCGCCCCCTCAAAGTGATATGACTCATTCATACCATACATAGAACGTATAAAGGATGGACTTAATGAACTTATTTAACATGTATAACATAGATATTTTACTGTCATTTTAATATACCTATGTATTATTTAGTTTTCATTCCTTAAAAATGACAAAGAAATGAAAGTAGCGTTCCTACGTACGTACGGCATACCGTCTCCATGAACGGTGCATTCCATTTATTATCTCAAAATATTATAGACTATTCTAAAATAAATATATACTGGATATATATGATATTTAAATCATTAATAATATTCTGGATATAATGTAATTATTACCACATGGAAAATTTGTATCAAAACAAGTTTATTTTTTACTCAAATATCGAACATCGACAAAACGTCTGATATAAACTCAAATAATTAACTAATTTCTATAACATGGTAACAAGTGATATAAAATGAATAATAAAAATTAAAAAGGTTCTAAATAAAGTCTAAATTAACCTAATTTTATTATTTAGGAAATTAAAGAAAGAACGAGACAAGTCAGACTCAAGGTAAGGGACTTCGTCTCAATCTCCTTTCATTGAGGCGTTTCTTGATAATATGCACCTTTATTCTTTTATAAGGTGTATATACAGACACTATTAAATTTTATATCCATATTTTATCTATAATAATTTCATTTATTAAATCATTGAGATTAATATTTAAATGTTCAAAGTGGTGTGAGACACCTAAACATTTAAAGATTCAATTATCAAATATTTTTTTTTTCATGATATTAAATTGCATATTTATTTATATGGGTATGAAAGAAATATATAGAAAATTTTATAAAAATATTCAATTTTATTCAAAGTTTTAAAAAGGAACACTTTTATACGAATCGTTTTACGTTCTTTGCAAAATGACATAAGGAATGTTTTTTTAATGTATACGGTGAAAATGACTTCTCTGCCTCCATAACCATTATTTGATATTTGGCTTCCTCTATAAGCCTTAATGTCTTTTAAAATGAAAATAAATCACGTTGGTCTAAGTAGATTACTCAAGAGGGGAGGGTGAATTGAGTAACTATAAAAATTTATGTAAAAATTATTTCTAAAAAGGTTTCTCCAAAGATTAAATACAGCCCAATTAATCAAGGTTATACTGTTATAAGAGTTTGACTGTTTAAGTAACTTCTTAGAAGATTGATTAATTCTCAGTAATCTTATTTTGTGTTATTAAAATTACTTTTGAAGTTATTCTACTAAGACAATCCAGTTATAACTTCTTTCCAAGACTAACTATCAAAGTGAAATTAGTGATTTATGAATTATACAGTAAAGCGATAAAACAGAGAACACTAAATTTAGCAGCATAGTGGATATGAAACAAGTGGTTCAGTCTCAAGCCGAGACCTAATCCACTCCACTTGGTGATCACTTTACACCAAGTAGTTTATATAAATAAACTTTGATCCACACCCTGGATAGGGTTTAACAATAGTACATAGACTGTCCAGGTCACACAGGGACCTCTTCCACAGTTTTCATGGGTACAAACTAACCAGGCCACACAGGGACCTCTTCCACAGTTTTCGTGGGTACAAACTAACCAGGCCATACAGGGACCTCTCCCACACTTATTTGTGGGTATATACAAGATTAATAGAATGGTTGAGTAAGTATATCTTTTATCCTTCAGTTTAGTGAAGGAGACAGATTGTGTTGTTCTATAGGTACACACTTTGCTTGAAAGGTAATAAACAGATACACAACAGAGTAGAAATATAGATATGGGTTTATAAATGCTATGAGTGTTAGTCTTTGCAGCTTTGGACTTCTGAGATGAAGTAGATGCAAAATTCGAGTCCTCGTCTGTAAAACAGAGTGTCACAATTTAGCTTGTATTTGTCATGAGGTTCAACAGAGTGAAGATGTTCTATAAGATTCAAATATGCTTTGTGTGTTCTTCAGTAGTGTCGAGTTTCATACAGTTGGACTTTTCTTTCTCTAAGTGTGTTCTTAGTTATAGTTCTCACAACCTTGTTTTTTGTTTAGTATATCTCTCTTTGATTCTTGGTCACACTTCGCTTTTATCTTTGAAATGCATGTGTTGGAACTGA
The DNA here is from genome assembly GCA_963277665.1 of Viscum album. Lineage (NCBI taxonomy): Eukaryota > Viridiplantae > Streptophyta > Magnoliopsida > Santalales > Viscaceae > Viscum > Viscum album. The sequence continues at coordinate 37,785,055 of OY728129.1, read as the reverse complement.
CAGGTTGCATGGATACCGCACTCTGTACCTCATACTATCAGATAATATATCTACAAAGAAACATTAATTATGTCAGTGCATTAAAATCTTCAAATATGATCGTTATAAATTAAATTGAAAGACGACAAAATAGTTTAAGAAATGGTGTCACAGTAAGTCATGGAAACTGTGTCTCCTTCACACGGTGTCTCATGGTCACGGTGTCTCACGGTCACGGTGTCTCATGGTCATGGTGTCTCATGGTCACGGTGTCTCGTGGTCATGGTGTCTCGTGGTCACGGTGTCTCGCGGTCACGGTGTCTCATGGTCACGGTGTCTCATGGTCATGGTGTCTCATGGTCATGGTGTCTCATGGTCACAGTGTCTCATGGTCACGGTGTCTTTCTTCACGGTGTCTGCTTCATGATGTATGCTTCAAGGTGTCTTGCTTCACGGTGTCTTGCTTCATGGTGTATTGCTTCACGGTGTCTTGCTTCACGGTGCCAGAAAGACATAACCAGTGGCAAACTCACGGTGTCTTAGACTTTTCAAGATATCTGTATTCAGACTTAAGTAATGATGATAACATAATGGATTAGACTTAAACATTTTTCAAAGAAGGTATTATGAGAGTAGATCAAAGATAGTATAAAGTAAGTAAACTGAATATAGAGAAATTAAGATCTTTAATGGATCTTCTTAAAGCATGAAAATACTTTAAACATTAATACACATGATTTTAAATAATTTACAGGAGTTAACTAGGTTGAATAAAATTTGAGATCATTAAAACATGATTAATACATGAGGATTCCAACAATATCCCCCTTTTTTATGATCACAAATAATGTAAGGTTAAGGTGTATATTGGATTCAACTATAGAGATAAATGGATAACATATATAAATTTCTCCCCCTTTTGGGATTATAAAACATATGGAATAAGAGAATTCAGACAGGCACATTCCATTAATAGAAAATAAGGTTCAGTAAAAATGTAAGAGAGTAAAACAAAATCAAAAGCATCCCTATCAAAAAAAATTAATCAGTGATCTTCGTCATGGGCTGGCCTTCTATTTTCCTTTAGCAGCAGTGGCAGAAGAGGAATCCATAGGGGCATAGTTCGAGGTAGAAGAAGGCAGTGAGATGGTTGAAAAAGAGGGTAAATGAAGTCCTTCAAAGACTGATGGAGTCAAAGTAGGAGCAGTAGAAGATCTAGGCAGTTTTTGATCAAGAATCACAGGCCTGATCTAACTTAGAGCCTGGATGATAGACATAGTGGTTGAGGCTAGGGCAGAAGTGAAGGTAGGTAGCCCAGGTCTTAGAGGTGCAGCTGCTGGAGAAACAATGGCTATACTCTGGACATGAAGATAGGGCCTCAGGAGTTTGATAAAATCGGTAATGATCTCCCCACCATACTGCATGGCCTTCTCAAAATCATCTTTGTTCTCTATAAACTTATCCAACAATCGAGTAAACTCTGTGAACTTCTGGACTTGGGTCTTGAAAGCTTGAGTCACAGGTGGAATTCTCAGATTTTCCACAGGATATTTGAAATAGTTTGTCATATCGGTCTTGGAGAAGATTCTATTGAAGTAGAAATATACTTTCTTGGCAATCTCTTGTTGAGCATCATTAGAAATTTTGGAGTGAATTTGGACCAAGTCAAGAACTTTGTCACTGTTTTTTACAACTTTAGATAGAGAAGTCGTATTTAAACCACTGAGAGCAATCTAAAGCTCTTCTTTGACTACAGTTCTGAGCAGATCAGTGTCCAAGGAGGGTTTAGAGGATTGACCAGATGCTTTAGAGGCATTGAAAGTTGTGGTCAGGTATTTGAGTTGATTTAGCATCTTTTGAAGACATCATGTATACTCATCAGTGAGTTTATTAAGATTGACAACAAGATCTCTCATTTCCTTCACAGTTTTTTTGTTCCTTTCAGCGATCCTTTCATCTAAGGAATCTAGATAAGGTTAAATCTGAGACACAACAACCTGTAGGATTTGAGGAGCGAAAGGTTCTACAGGTGAAGCAACAAGCTCAGATCTTGAATGTAGCTCTCTTTGCATGTCCTCAATCATACTTCTTAGGGTCTTTAATTCACCACTAAGCAGCTTATTTTCAACTCTTACTTCCTGAATCTCATGAAGCATTTGGGTTGTATTTGCCAAATAATTTTCTCCAATAATAGTGAGTCATATCTCTCACTTAAATTTGTCACAGGAAGAGGTTGTGTATTCATTAGTTTCTCAACTCTAGATAATAGGGTAGCACTAAATTCCTTTAGATCATCCTTACTTACAAAAGATGATTGTTCAGATAAAGGTTCAGGAGTAGGAACTGGTACAGGCTCAGGTTCCTTCTCAGGTGCGATATTGGAGACTAATTTCAATTGGAATAAAGAGGAAAAATCAAGTCTAGTTACTGTAACCTGCTGAGAGTCATCCACATCATAGAAACTGGGAAACTTATATTGAGTGTATACAGGACTGGACTCAGTCGGATGTAAAGCTTCAATAGACTCGAGATTTTGGGTTTACTCCCCCTCAACAGGTGCCTCCTTCTTAGGACTGAGAGGCTTAGGATCTCAGTCTAATTCCACAGATTCAGCTCTAAGTTCCTCACTCATTTCCTGTCTAGCCATTTGAAAAGATAGCTCCATTCGTTCTTCAGCCGAAGGGATGATTTCAGGAACAGATCGTTCCACTGGGAGTTCCTCAAGATTTACCTCTTGCAAAACAGGTGGCTCTTCCACTATAGGCTTTTCTACTATAGGCTCTTCCATGGCATGCTTTTCAGGTTCTTTGGAAACTGATTCTATTTCAGCCTCGAGTTGAGTTTCCAGAATACTAGCTTCTTTAGGAGCAGGGACTTTAGGAGCAGGGACTTCTTCTTCACAAACTTCATGAGGAATAGTAGTTCTATCTTCCTCAATAAGAACAGCTTCTCTAGGTGGAAATTCAGGTTCTTTTTCCTCTTCTTCAGGATAATCAACAATATTATCTAGTTCCAAACCAGGATCAGAAATATTTCTTGGTCTTGAGGGATAATCCACCGGATTGAATTTCTCATAAATTCTATCATTGTCTTCCACCCATTCCTTTTTCCAAGGATTCTAGTTTATCTTCATTATTTTGATAGTGGCTTTTGAGAGATAGAATTCATAATCCTTAATCACTTCTTCATTGGGTCCAACCATACCTTTGGGAAGAATCATAGCTGAGATTAGGTGAGAGTAAAACATGGAATTTGACTTAGATGTGACTTTGATCGACTCACACATATGATTAATGATATACTTGCACAAGTTGATATTATGTCCATTTTTCATAAGGTGAATCAGAAACACATCTTGATATTTTAAAACAACAAAGTCACCTTTTCTAGGACTAAAAAAATTCTATATAAACTTGAACAGAAGCCTAGATTCTCCATCTAATTCAGTAGCAATGGCTCTCCTCTGGGTGCCATTTCCAGTTAAGGCTTTTAGAGCATCTTCTAAATCAAAGTATTCAGTTGAAGGTGGAATTCCTCTCTGATAATACTCAAAGATGCCTTTATGAGATATCCTAAGGCATACATCCTATAACCTCGAAGAGAATGAACATCTCTGGCCATTGACCCAGCTTCTTACTACATAACCATCATTAGAATTAAAAGAGAATTGTACATACTAGTAAAACTGAGCCACTAACTTAGGTTAGATGGGTCTATCTTCCTTCGAGAACCACTCTAACCAGCCTTATTGTTCTAACACTTTAAAAACTAGAGACTTAATAAATATAATCCATTTGGGGAAAATATCTTTCTCAGGTACAACAACATGTTTTACCAGATTCCTATTTAAAGGTCCATTGGGTGTTATCTTAGGTGCAATATTCTTCTTCTTCGAGTTGTGCTTCTCTAGTGTCGATGATAACGGATGTTTCATTCTTGGCATTCACTGAAGGTTCAAGAGAGAGAAGTATTGTAGGGATGAAGAAGGGTTTTAAATGAGTAAGTAGAAGAAACCCTGAGAGAAGAATTGAGTGATACTATCTTTATTTTATCATTTAGGAATACCAAACGTCACAAAAATAAAAACGCGGGAAAATAGGAAGGGAAAAGAATAATTACCACGATAGAGGTTTTTACAAAAAAATTATAAAGTATTTTTACTGTGAGACCGTGTCTGGTCATTATGGTGAGATGTAAACTGTGAGACAGTAAACGAGCTTCACAGTGAGACTGTGAACGAACTTCTCAGTGTGCGTTATGGTGAGATAGTAACTGTCAGACAGTAATCATAGAATACTAACTGTGTGACTGTAAACATGAGTATTATAGTGAGACAGTAAACATGAGTATTATGGTGAGACAGTAATACAAAACACTGGTTGAGAAACTGTAATCATGAAATAGTAAAGTATAAAACAGTAAGATATCGAATAGTAAGATCTGAAACAGTAACAAGTAAGGTATATATTTGAGATTTATCATGCCTAGTTCATGTATGATGTAGTCTATTCTTTCATAATTTAATGGTTTGGTGAATATATCATCAAGTTGATATTCAATACCAACGAATTCCAAAGTGATATCACCTTTTTGATAATGATCTCTCAAAAAGTGATGTCTTACATCAATGTGCTTTGTCCTAGAATGTGAAACAGGATTTTTTGAGATGTTAATAGCACTTGTGTTGTCATAATTTATAGGTACATGTATGAATTGATATCCATAATCTAGTAATGTGTGTTTCATCCACAAAATTTGTGCACAACAACTGCCAGCAGCTATGTATTCAGCTTCTGCAGTAGATAATGCAACAAAATTTTGCTTCTTATTACACCATGATACAAGTGACTTGCCTAAAAGGTGACATGTTACAGAGGTGATTTTTCTATCTAACTTACAGGCACCAAAGTCAGCATCAGAATAACTTACTAATTCAAATGATTGTTCTTTAGGATAAAACAGTTCTAGATTGGGTGTATTCTTGAGGTATTTGAAAATTCTCTTTGCAGCATTTAAATGAGATTCCTTGGGGTTTTCTTGAAAATGAGCACACATAAACACACTAAACATAATGTCAGGATGACTAGAAGTTAAGTAGAGTAAACTTCCAATCATTCCTCTATAAGTGGTTTGATCAACAGATTTTCCATCTTCATCAAGATCTAACTTACAAGTGGTACTCATGGGAGTGTCACTAATTTTAGTGTTATCCAATCCAAAACGTTTTAGAAGATCTATAGTATATTTACTTTGGGTTAAAATAATTCCATCATTATTTTGAAAGATTTGAAATCCAATAAAGAATTTTAGTTCACCCATTAAACTCATTTCAAATTCATTTTGCATCATTTTAGAAAAATAAACACATAAATAATTCTTCAAAGATCCAAAAATAATGTCATCTATATAGATTTGAACAACTAAAACATCATTAGAAATTCATTTTATTAAAAGAGTAAGATCAGCTAGTCCTTTTGTAAAACCTTTGGAAATAAGAAAAGTACTCAATCTATCATACCAAGCTCTTGGAGCTTGCTTTAAACAATATAAGGCTTTTGATAGTTTAAAAATATGATTTGGAAAATGGGGGTTTGTAAATCTAGGGGGTTATTCAACAAAAACATCATCAACTATATACCCATTTAAGAATGCACTCTTAACATCCATTTGATATAGTTTGAAATTCAGATGTGTGTCATAGGCAAGAATAATTCGGATGGATTCAAGTCTGGCTACTGGTGCAAAGGTCTCCTCATAGTCAATTCCTTCCTCTTGACTATAGCCTTGTGCAACTAATCTAGCCTTGTTTCTAACTATGTTACCATATTTATCTACCTTATTTATAAACACCCATTTAGTGCCTATGGTGAAAGTATCCTTGGGTCTTTCAACAAGTTTCCAAACTTTGTTCCTTTCAAACTGATTAAGTTCTTCTTGCATATCCATCACCCAAAATTCATCATTGATGGAATCATTAATGTTTTTTAGGTTCAAGTTGTGACAAGAAGACTTGATGTTCAACCTGATTTCTAAGAGAAGCTCTAGTTTGAGTTCCTTTGTCTAAATCTCCTACAACAGCATCTAAGGGATGGTTCTTAAGTTTCTTAATAGTTCTAGAAGAATAGGGACTAGTAATTTCAGGTTCATCAACAGATTCAGGTTCATTATGTCTTGATTCTAAGGAAATTATAGAATTGAAAGTTTTTATAGATTCTTTCACAGAAGAATTTTAGGATTTTGAATTGATGTTCATATTTGATACATCATCCTCCAGATTCTCTAGGATGGTTTTAGGCTCATGTGGATTTGTTTCATCAAATTTGACATGAACAGATTCTTCCACACATTTATTTATTTTATTGAACACTCCATAGGCTTTACTAAACATGGAATATCCTAAAAAGATACCTTCATCACTTTTGGATGCAAATTTGTCAAGATTGTCTTTGGTATTAAGAATATAGATTTTGCAACCAAAAACTTTGAAGTAGCTAACCTTGGGTTTTCTATTGTTCCATAACTCATAAGAAGTTCTTTTAAGAATAGGTCTGATCAACACTCTATTGATTATGTATCATGTTGTATTGACAGCTTCAGCCCAAAAATAAATAGGTAGGTCATATTCACTAAGCATTGTTCTAGAAATTTCTTGCAGGGTTCTATTTCTTCTCTCTACAACTCCATCCTATTGAGGTGCTCTAGGGACAGAGAAATTGTAACTATAACCATTTTGTGAGAAAAAGGATTCAAACTCTTGATTTTCAAACTCACAGACATGATCACTTCTTAAGGATTTAATTCTAAGTCCACTAAGATTTTCTATAGACTTGGCATATTTATTAAAATAAGAGTAGGCTTCACTTTTGTGAGCCATAAAAAAGGTCCATGTATATCTGGAAAAGTCATCTACAATAACATAAACATAGTGCTTCCCATTTAAACTAGAAACTCTATATGGTCCAAACAAATCCATGTGAACCAGTTCGAGAGGTTGAGAAGTTGACACTTATTTCTTTGGTTTGAAGGAAACTTTGTGTTGTTTTCCTTTTTGACAAGGATTACACACTTTGTCATTTGGAAACTCAAGTTTGGGTAAGTCTTTAACTAGGATTTTTTTAGATGGATTTCTAAGGGAGTGAACATTGCAGTGTTCTAGTCTCCTATGCTAGAGCCAAGATTCTTTATGAAATACACTTAAGCATGAATCATTTTGAGAATCTAAAGAATCTAAATTAACATAATAAACATTTTTATTTCTTAATGCAGAAAATACTAATTCATATTCAGAATTAAAGACATTACAAGCAACATTTTCCAATCTAACATGAAATCTATCATCACATAATTGTGAGATACTAAGCAGATCATATATTAAACCATCAACAAATAGAACTTTAGAAATTAAGACTGAGTTAGAGTTACTGATTTGGCCGAGGCCAATAATCTTTCCCTTGGCATTGTCACCAAATGTCACATGTCCTCCATCTACTTTTATCAGGTTCTTGAAGCATGAGTATTATCTTGTAATGTTCCTTGAACATCCACTGTCCAAGTACCATAGACTTTTGCAGGATCCCTTTAAGCAGCTTTCCTTCAAAAAGATTAAGCAAAAACAGATTTTGGTACCCATACTTGTTTGGGTCCAGTAATATTAGTAATAAGTGATTTAGGAACCCATATTTTCCTCATAGGTTTCCGATAATAATTGTTTAAAGTATTTGAAAAATAAACTGTATTTGGTCCACAAAAACTTGAAATAGTAGAATATGTATCATGGATTGAATTGGTAGATTTGAGTCCAGAACTAGGAGTAAAACTGTATGTCCTAGATTTTGAAACAAAATTTGTTCTACTAAGGTTTCTTTTAACAGGTTGATAACCAATTCCAGTGTTGTATTTAGGGGCAATTTTCTTTCTTAGAATTTGGGTAAGAGTATCTTTCCCATTATTAAACTTTTCTAGGTCACTCTTTAATTTCTCATTAGAAATTTTTAATTCATTTTTTTCTTTGATCAGTTGATCATTTTCCTCCTTTTCAGTTGTGAGCTCAGATTTAATAGTCACGTAAGAGCATGATATTTCTTTAATGATTTATATTTGTATTTTAGTTCATTGCATTTTTCCTCAAGAATGTTACAATATTCAAACATTTTTTCATTAGTCATTTTTTCAGAGTCACTTTCATCTTCAGAATAATATGAGTTATGTACAGAAGAGTCCAGTGTTACCTCAAATTTGTTTTTCATAAAACACATATTGGATTTGTTAGCCTATTCATCATGTGATGTCTCTGAGTCGCTTGAACTATCCTCAGAGGCACTCCAGGTTGATTTCATTGCCTTTTTGTACTTCCTGTCCTTGTCCTCATATTTCTTTTTGTACTTGAGCTTTGGACAGTCAGCCTTTATATGTACTTTGCGCTTACAATCATAACAGAAAATTTCATCAGTTTTGTCACTTCTTTTCCAATCCTTCTTCCAGTTTCCTTTTTGGTCATATTTTCCCTTGAAGTTGGGATTTCTGAAAAATTTCTTCTTCTTGTAAAATCGTTTGAATATTCTGTCTAGTTGATTCATCTCCTCATCACTGTCAGGTAATGATTTTTCATCACTGGAACTTTCTACAGATGCTTCCAGTTTCCCTTTGTCTTTGTTCTTAGAAGTGGTGGTCTTGAAGGCAACATATTTCCTCATTGTTTCAACCTCCTCTTTATTGACTTTCAACTCTTCCTCATACATCATCAGTTTCCCAATGAGTTCTTTTACAGGTAGTTTGCTGATGTCTCGCGATTCTCTAGTAGAGATATAGGTTACCCTCCATCTGTCAGGTAGACATCTAAGTATTCTCATGATCTGTTCCTTGGCAGTGACTTATCCTCCAAGAGAAATCATTGTGTTGACAATCTCATTGAACCTAAGATACATGTCAGAGATAGGTTCATCGGGTTTCATTTTAAAATTATCATATTTGATAGTATAAGTATTAAATTTCATTTCTTTTACACTAGATGTTCCTTCATGTGAGACAGACAGGGTATATCAAATTTCATGGGCAGTCTTACAAGCAGAAATTCTATTAAATTCTTTATCTCCTAAGGAGCAGAATAAAGCATTCATAGATTTACAGTTGTTATTGTAGGAAGATTTGGTTGGTTCATCCCATGTGATTCTATCAGTAACAGGAATTTTGTATTCATCTATAATGGATGACCAAATTTCAAAACTCATACTCTCTAAATGCATTTTCATTTTAATTTTCCATTGAGAATAATTGGTTCCATTAAAGAATGGTGTTCTGTTGGTTTCATCACCTTACAATATATTATCCATAATAAAGTATTACTTTAAAAGAGCTAGAAATTTAGAATTAACAGAAATTACAGATCTTTAAAGTACAACTACTATCACAGTTGAATAAAATTAACCAGAGTCCTAATAAACGACCCTTTGATACCAAATGTTGGTCAGAGTAGCTTACTCAAGAGGGGAGGGGTGAATTGATTAACTATAAAAATTTCTGTAAAAATTATTTCTAAAAAGGTTTCCCCAAAGATTAAATACAGCCCAATTAATCAAGGTTATACTGTTATAAGAGTTTTACTGTTTAAGTAACCTATTAGAATATTGATTAATTCTCAGTAATCTTAATTTGTGTTATTAAAATTACTTTTGAAGTTATTCTACTAAGACAATCCAGTTATAACTTCTTTCCAAGACTAACTATCAAAGTGAAATTAGTGATTTCTGAATTATATAGTAAAGCGATAAAATAGAGAACACTAAATTTAGCAGCACAACGGATATGAAACAAGTGGTTCAATCTCATGCCGAGACATAATCCACTCCACTTGGTGATCACCTGCCACCAATTAGTTTATATAAATAAACTTTTATCCACACCCTAGATCGGGGTTAACAACATTACACAGACTGTCCAGGTCACACAGGGACCTCTTCCAAAGTTTTCATGGGTACAAACTAACCAGGCCACACATGGACCTCTTCCACAGTTTTCATGGGTATAAAATAAACAGGCCACACAGGGACCTCTTCCACAATTATCTATGGGTATATACAAGAGTAAGAGAATGGTTGAGTAAGGATATCTTGTATCCTTCAGTTTAGTGCAGGAGACAGAGTGTGTTGTTCTATAGGTACACACTCTGCTCGAAAGGTAATAAACAGATACACAATAGAGGAGAAATATGGATATGGGTTTAGAAATTATTTGAGTGTTAGTCTTTGCAGCTTTAGACTTCTAAGATGAAGCAGATGCAGAGTTCGAGTCCTCGTCTGTAAAACAGAGTGTTGTGATTCAGCTTGTATTCGTTGTGAGGTTCAACAGAGTGAAGATGTTCTCTAAGCTTCAAATATTCTTCTTGTGTTCTTCATTAGTGTCGAGTTTCATACAGTTGGCATTTTCTTTCTCTAAGTGTGTTCTTTTTTATAGTGCTCACAGCCTTTTTTTTCTTTCAGTATATCGCTCTTTGATTCTTGGTCACACTTCACTTTTATCATTGAAATGCATGTGTTGGAGCCGACAGGTTGCATGGATGCTGCACTTCGTACCTCGTACAGTCAGATAATATGTCTACAAAGAAACATTAATTATGTCAGTGCATTAAAATCTTCAAATATGACCATTAGAAATTAAATTGAAAGACGAAAAAATAGTTTAAGAAACGGTGTCACAGTAAGTCATGGAAACGGTGTCTTCTTCACACGGTCTCTCATGGTCACGATGTCTCACGGTCACGGTGTCTCATGGTCACAGTGTCTCATGGTCACGTTGTCTCACGGTCACGGTGTCTCATGGTCACGGTGTCTCGCGGTCACGGTGTCTCAGGGTCATGGTGTCTCGCGGTCACGATGTCTTAGGGTCACAGTGTCTCATGGTCACGGTGTTTGCTTCACGGTGTCTTGCTTCATGGTGTCTGCTTCACGGTGTCTGCTTCACGGTGACTTGATTCACGGTGTCTTGCTTCACTGTGTCTTGATTCATGGTGCCAGAAAGACAAAACCAGTGGCAGACTCATGGTGTCTTATACTTTTCAAGATAACTATATTCAGACTTAAGGAATGATGATAACATAATGGATTAGACTTAAGCATTTGTCAAAGAAGGTATTATGAGAGTAGATCAAAGATAGTATAAAGTAAGTAAACTGAATGTAGATCAATTAAGATCTTGAATGGCTCTTCTTGAAGCATGAAAATACTTTAAACATTAATACACATGATTTTATATAATTTACAAGATTTAACTACGTTGAATAAGATTTTTGATCATTAAAACATGATTAATACATGAGGAGTCCAAAAAATCCTTTATTCATTTATTTGGGTATCTTGGTTTTGAAAATGGGTTCTTAAATGAAAATGGTCTTTTTATACGGAGATGTTTTTCATATGGGATTAGAAGAAGCTTCCAAAAAAGGGTTTTTTTGATGAACGTGTTTTATTCAGGAAATGGTACATGAGCATTATATAAAACAGGTGAGCCCGGTATATCTTATACGAAGGGTTGAGCCCCATTATAGATCACAGGTGATCCCGATATAGCTTATACGAATGTTTGAGCCTCATTATAGTTCACGAGTGAGCCTAACACAACTTATACGAAGGTTTGAGCCTCATTATAGCTCACGGGTGATCCCGATAGAGCTTATACGAAGGTTTATCCCCATTATAGATCTCTAATTTGAAAGTCAACCATATGGTTATTCCAATTGGAAGATGTTTGAAAGGGTTTTATGTATATGATTCTCTAATTCACCTAAAGGAGTTTTAAAATCTTGTTATTGGTTTTAGTGTTTTTCATTGAGAAAAAAGTATTATTTTTATTCATGTTAAAATGTTTTGTTTCATCCGCTCAAAGAACATTGAATGGGTTGTCAGGTTATAACTAGACTAATGGTTTTTCTTTATTTTTTATGTCCTTTACTGAGCTTTTTGTGATCATCCCAAGTTTTTAAATTTTTTCACATGATTTAAGGGGGAATAAAGTCAAGGATGGAATCATGGAAACGTTCTGATGATTAAACATGAAAAGAAACCATGTTTATTTTTAGAAGTTTTTATGTTATGGAAGAAATGGATACTGTTGGAAGTGTCCACTTTGTATTTCTATGTTTTTGTTACGTAATAGTTATGTCCTATTTCTCTAAAGCTCTAAACATGAAAATATCCTCAATGTGAATTCTGGACTTAACTCAAGATTATGTAACGTTTAAGGCTTGGGCCTTATAGTTGGTATCATAGGTAGGTTTAGATAACTTTAGATGTTAGAATAGTGTTAATTTATTTCCTTTGGAGGATTTTACTTTATGGTTAAGTTGAAATGATGTATCATTTTAAGATTACCTTGTTTCTTCATCTAAACTATATCTTTTCAGAATAGTTTTCCACATAGGAAATAGGAAATCTGTAATGGGAAGGCATCAAGAGGAAAACAACCTTTAAAATCAACAACATGTGATAGTGAGAATTGGAACTGAACAGTTTGTTTCAGTGATAGATCAGTTGAATCAGGCTATAAATGGTAGTGGTATCCATGCACGAGATCATCCCGATCAACCACAGAAGAATATGTCAGTGGTGGAATATTTTATGAAGAAAAATCCCCCATCATTCCATGGATTATCTGACCCAGTGGTAGATGAAAGATGGATAAATACCCTGAAGAATATATTTGAAATTGTGGGATGTTTAGAACATCAAAAGGTAACTCTTTTAATCTATCGCTTTGAAGGTGAAGTTGATTGATGGTGGTCATTAGTTAAGAATACAGGAGAGAAAAATGATCTTGATGCCATGAAATGGGAAGAATTTAAGGATATTTTCCTTGAGAAATATTTACCTAAGGTTGTTTGGCTAAGGATGGAGAAAAAAAATTTGGAATTAAAGAAAATGGATGATGATTCAGTTGCTGTGTATGAAGCGAACTTCACAATATTGGACAGGTATGTTCAGGATTTTATTTGAGACGTTGACAGTAAAATTAATAGATTTTACTCAAGATTGAAACCAGGGCTATGAATAGATTTGGACTCCCAAGAATTTAAAAGTTATTAAAAAGTGGTTTATTGTGCTGAGAAAGTTGAAATGGAGTTTTCCGACACTTATGTTCCACAAGACGATAAGAGTAAGAAATAGTCAAGGTGTTAGGAAATGGAGAAGCAACCACCTAAGAATTCTAGAGGTAAGCCCAAAACTTTTTCCAAGTGTGGTAAAATAAATTTTGAGGAATGTATGTCTAGATCTAAAAAGTGTTACTGGTGTGGTAAGTTTGGTCATAAGGTTCATGACTGCAAAGAAAAGGGTCATGAATAGTCCAATAATGAGATAATAGATAGCCAGTCTACAGTAAGATGTTTTAGCTGCAATGAGTTTGAACATTATGAAAATAAGTGTACGAAATTAATTACACAGGGAGGAAATCAGTATGATCGGAAACAAAAAGGTTTGAGAAAATATTTGGTTGCTGCTACAGTTGATGTTGAGACATCTGGTGAAGTGCTAGAAGCTCTTGAGATATCAGTTTTGGACCTTAGTTTTAAGATATTGATATCTTTTATGGTTTGTGCAATCTTTTATACTAAAGGTTATTCTTAGGGATGTACATCATATTCTGGGAATATTATGAGGATGAAATTTTGATTATAAAATAGAAATACATCAAATAATTATGTTTCCTTATGTTCTTAGTCAAGATCGTAAATAATTCCTCAAATTTATGAAAAGGTTCTTAAAAAACATTTTACTTTTACTTTTCCTACTGTGAAGTCAAAGACCGTTTAACCAGTCACAAGTTTGTGGTTTCTTGATTGTTAGCTTTCTCCTGATCATTTTTTCTATCACTCTTCATCAGAACAAGATGATTAGTTTTTCTTCCATATCCATGTTTTCCTACATGGAGTCCTAGTATGTGTTATCTTGGGTGACCTTTGTACTTCCCTTTCTATATTTTAAAGTGATAGTTTTATTGACTCTTTTTTTGATGTGGGATTTTCAATGAAGTTTTCGAGCCTAATTTTAAAATTACGAGGACGCAATTTCCAAAAGGGGGTAATAATGTAACATCTCAGGTATTTATAGAATAATACATTTTCATATCTATCAATATTTTTGAATTTAATATTAATTTTAGTTTAAAGGGGACACTATGTATGATATCGTACCTGACACGCAATAATGGGTTTCTCTGAAATCTTATGTTGCACACAACAATGAGTTATATCAAAAAATAATACAATAATATTATTATTATTCTAAATGGTAGTTAACGTCTAGAAATTATATTAGAGATAATGAATAGAATTAACTATATTATAATTTTACATATTTTTTAAATATTTTTACATTTATTCAATGAAATTTAGAGACTTAAAATGAGAATGAATCCAATTTTAAGCATAAAATACTCAAATATTTTTGAAGTCGTTTTATCGCCTTTTGATGGAGAACCCTTTTTAAAAATAATTTTGTCACTTTTATATGTTCTATTTGATAAAATAAACTTTTTATTTAAAAAAGGGGCATCAAAATTTACTTCTGTTGAAATTTTGGTATTTTTCTGATAAAATCCATATTTTTATAAATAGTGAAAAAAACTGTATTTTAATTCAAAACTAAATTTTCATCTAATTTATTTATATAGTTAGATTGTACTTTTATTTGGTTTTAAATTGTAATTGGATTAATTTTTTATCATTTAATCCAATTATGGTCATTTAAATTAATTTCACATTTTAATTGGACATAAACACATGTCAATCTTTTGATAGTTTTTACTTCTTAAAAACTCATTTTTTAGTTTTGACAACAGGAATTAATTTTAAATTAATTTATATCAATTCTGTGTTTTGAATTTGGAAAATTAGATTCCATATTTGAAATCAGAAGTTCCAAATTATTTAAATAGGTACCTTTTACTTTTTAACATTATTAATAGTAACTTCAGTAAATATTTTTATTTATCATGCTTAAAGGGTAAATGAGGTAAATAAAGTTAAAAAAATAATATTATAATAATATAAAACTACCCTAACATGTGTCCTAATCCTATTGGATGATATATGTCCGACCATTAGCATCCTTGGGTCGAATTTAGGACCACATGGAGCCACTTGGTTGTGATAATAATTTTTTATAATATTTAATTTGAAGAAAATGAAAAATAATATAAACATGTATCTCCTAACTAAAACAATTTTAATTTATTTTATATAAATGATCTCTTCAAATATAAATAATAATTATAAATCTAAAAATATTTCCTATATCATGGTATTTTATTAATAATTTTTAGACATTAAATAAATATATATATTTATGACACAATAATGATGCAGTGATTACCTTATTAATGAAATATCCAAATAAATGATATTATAAATATTAAAATAAATGTAATTTGAACATTTTGATATCATCCAAATATTTTTTGGATGAAATTGACATGTGGTGGATGAGTTAATGTCTTTGGTTCAAAGAAATCAGGTTGTTGTGACTTTAACAAAAAAAAATTATAAATAGTGTTAAAAATGATATAAATGAGTTTTTAAAACAAATACTAATTTATTAAATGATATAATAGTCCTAAAATCTATGATTTTGCCAAATGACTTATATAATTTTACAAATGACATTAATGATCCACTTGTGGTTTTCTTGGAATTTTATAGTAACTATAGTAACCATATATTATGAAATTACAAGAAGACATGGTAAGAGTTAATGTTTTTAACTAAGGGTTAAAGCTAAATGATAAGGTTAATTTTGTGACCAAAACTTGTCTAAAACCTATTGGTTGAGAGTATTTAGACCTATCCTAATCTTACCCTTGAAATTTATTACTTTTTGAACAATTAGAATTCAAAAATCAATTTATAATAAAATAATACTTCAAGACTTTCCTAAAGTGCCTATCCTCCCTCTTATAAAAGGTCACCACATCTACCCACTTACACACACCTCTCAAGCCTCTCAGCTCATCCAACTTCTTTTATCATAAGCTCCCATCATCCCTCACTTCCTCCTAGAATCCTTACCTTGAGCAGAAGGCAATTCAAGAAAGCCTTTTGGCTCAAATCAAAAGGAGTTACCTGATTTAGAGGTAGCGTCTTCTCTCAAACTTCTTTCCTTTATTTTCCTTCTCCACTATCTATGCTCTTCTTATTCTATGATTACATAATAACACCAGTATCCTCAATATACTAGGATTTTTTTATGAGAAGTATTCAATCTACACTTACACACATCTCCATCTAATGGATACGAACATATTGTTTCTATGTACGGTGAACTACTACCTCATAAAATGATGACTGTTCAATTTTATCCTACCACCTCTCATGGTGACCATTATGATTGCACTATATTTATGTATGATATGTATATATATTATATTTATATTGTCTCTATGCTTCTGTAATTTTTATTTACAATATACCTTTATGCTTTCCATAATGTGTAAATACGATAATTTCATTTGAGGAAGTGTGGACTATCGCCCCCTCAAAGTGATATGACTTGTTCATGTCATACATGGAACATATAAAGAGTGACGTTAATGAAATTATGTAACATATATAACATATATATTATACTAAAATTATAATATACATATGTATCATTTAGTTTTCATTCATTTAATATGACAAAGAAAAGAAAGTAGCGTTCATGTGTACGTACGGTCTACCGTCTCCATGAACGATGCATTTCATTTCGTATCTCCCAACGTTATGGACTATTCTAAAATAAATATATATTGGATATATATGATATTTAAATCATGAATAATATTCTGGAGATAATGGACTTATGACTACATGGATAATTTGCATCAAAACAAGTTCATTTTTGACTCAAATACCAAACATCGGCAAAATGTCTGATATGAACTTAAATAATTAACTAATTTCTATAACATGGTAATGAGTGATATAAAATGAATAATAAAATTTAAAATTATTTTAAAGCAAGTATAAATTAACTTAAGTTTGTTATTCCGGAAATTAAATAATGAACAAGACAAGTCATACTCAAGGTAAGGGACTTTGTTTCAATCTCCTTTCATTGAGGCGTTTCTTGATAATATGCACTTTTATTCTTTTATAAGGTGTATATACAGACACTATGAAATTTCATATCCATATTTTATCTATACTAATGTTATTTATTAAATCATGGAGATTAATATTTAAATGTTCAAATTAGTATGGGACACCTTGAACATTTAAAGATTTAATTATCAATTTTTTTTCTTCATGATATTAAATTACATATTTATTTATATGGGTATAAAAGGAATATACAGGAAATTTTATGGCAATATTGAGTTTCATTCAAAGTTTCCAAAAGGAATATTTTTATACGGAGTGTTTTACTTTCTTTACAAAATGACAAAAAGAATGTTTTTTAACGTATACAGTGACAATGACTTCTCCACCGCCATAACTATTATTTGATATTTGCTTCCTCTATAAGCCTTAATATCTTTTAAAATGAAAATAAATCCCTTATTCATTTATTTGTGTATCTCGGTATTGAAAATGGGTTCTTAAATGAAAATGGTATTTTTATACGGAAATGTTTTTCATATGGGATTAGAAGAAGCTTCCAAAAAATAGGTTTTATGATGAACGTGTTTTATTCATGAAATGGTACATGAGCATTATATGAAACGAGTGAGCCTGATATAGCTTAGACAAAGGGTTGATCCCCATTATATCTCATGGGTGAGCCCGATATAGCTTATACGAAGGGCTGAGCCCCATTATAGTTCATGGGTGAGCCCAATACAGCTTATACGAAGGGTTGAACCCCATTATAGCTCACAGGTGATCCCGATATAGCTTATACAAATGGTGATCCCCCTTATAGATCTACAATTTAGATGTCAACCATATAGTTATTCCAACTGGAAGATGTTTCAAACGGTTTTATGTATATGATTCCCTAAGTCACCTAAAGGAGTTTGAATTTCTTGCTATTGGTTTTAGTGTTTTTCATTGAGCAAAAAGTATGACAGTTATTCATGTGAAAATGTTTTGTTTCATCCACTCAAAGAACATTGAATGGGTTATCAGGTTTTAACTAGACTGATGGTTCTCCTTTATTTTTTATGTCCTTTACTAAGCTTTGTGTGTTCATCCCAATTTTTTAAATGTTTTAATGGGATTTAAGGGAGAATAGAGTGAAGAATGGAATCATGGAAAAGTTATGATGATTAAACATGAAAAGAAACCATGTTTCTTTTTAAAAGTTTTTATGTTATGGAAGAAACAGATATTTTTGTAAGTGTCCACTTCGTATTTCTATGTTTTTGTTATGTAATAGTTATGTCCTATTTCTCTAAAACTCTAAACCTTAAAAGATCCTCAATGTGAATTCTTGACTTAACTCGAGATTATGTAATGTTTAAGGCTAGGATCTTATAATAAATGCAATAGGGAGAGTTATTCCAATGGTAGCAAGGTAGTAGAGAATCAATTCACGGGATCAGTCACTTCCCCACTGTCTCTTTTAATTAATCATGGATAATTTACTTTAAGAACTTATTAAATAACCACTTCCACTAACCTCCATGGATGCATGAGAGGCATACAACAATTTTTTCGTGGTATGAAGTTTTTTCTCATGGCACGACTTGCTTCCTATAATGTGGAAACACCTTAAAAATACAAAACCAACTTTAGATAGTATTTTTCATTATCAAAATATCTTTGTGATGTGGTCTTTTTCTCTATGATGTGGGCGCATCTCAATTCTCAACACTTTTCTTGAATCACAATCTCTATTAGATAATTATGATGTTTCATACAATAAAGATCGGTTCCAGCATCACCTAATTTATACTTCTGGATATTCTCCATCTCTTCAAATTCGAATAACTGATAGACTCTTACATATCATATGTTACAGTTTTAATAATAGTAATATAATCTTATAAAACATTGTGAGTCTCAGGAATTTGCCAATATTTTAGTCAGTGGCACTTTCATAAGAGTAGATGACTCACGATTCTCTGTGAGTTTATGTCTTTGTTAAATTCTCTTTCCCTGCTCTGGAATGAATCGTATGGATTCACTGAAGTTACTCTTAAGAAACCTCTAGATGACTCTTACGTTCTCAAGGTATCTCTAGTACGTAGGAAGATTTCAACTTCACACTACTGAGCAAATAACCTTTACTAGCTCAGGGTAATGTTTCGACCTTGGTCAATTCTCACCAACTATTGACCATTACGGATTCAGAGATAACCCCCTACAAATTCATAGAAATGACCCTTATGAATATAGGGTGTTCTTCATTGACTCTTAATAAAATATGATAACCCTTACGAAATCCCATGAACTTAAGGACTTAGTCAATTTTCCCCTCCAACACAGAATTTCCAGAATCATTCAATTAAGCATAGAACATTCCAATTCATCTCAGGAAATTATCAATCACCTCAAAAACATATCAAATGAATTTAAATGACTTTGTAAAATATAAGAATATTTACAAATATATTCAACATAACTCCAAAGTTTATTTCAACATATGAGTACTCATTTTGAGTGATTTAATAAACCTTTCACCACATTTTAAATTCTAGCCTCAAATCAGCCTTCTAAACTTTTCATTGGCCAGCTCTTCAATCTTTATAACCAACCTGTTATTAAGAGTGCATACTACTCATCAACACTTTCCATTCACACGAGGATCAGTTCAACAATCATATGATGTAAAGAACACCAAACAGAAGTAGCTTAATATAGTGTCTCACCCTGGAATCTACTAAGTAGTGCCCCGAGCTAGTTGGCCAAATGACATCAAGCGCCTCTCCTCATATGCTAGAGGCTACCAACTAGCAACGAGGACCTAGGATGTGCCAGTCAGGAGACTATGATCTCTTGATCAGAGTGTAGCATAGTGGTAAATAATAATGATAAGAAGAGAAAATAGTAATAAATAATTAGCAGCAGAATAATAAATAATCCATATAATAAAAAAGCAGAAGATAAAACAATATCATATACAAAAATGATGATCATTTCATGATGACATACAAAAAGGGAAGTACACGAGATACATTGTTACAGACATATACAACATTCTAAACAAAGACCAAAAGCTACCTCCACTAGAATCATGAGAATAGAATCAGTCCTCTACTCCAGTACTTCATCCTAGTACTAAAAATCAAACATCATAAGTTGGGTGCTTCCCTTTGTGTATCCCTGCAATCATGAAGTATGATCAGGTACCATAGGTGGCCCAAACAGGGTGTGAGATGTACTTAATAGGTCACCACCAACGGTGTCTAGAACCATACAATTTGTGAATATAAAATAGGAAGTGTGCATGTAAAACTAAGGGTAGAGCAATACATAAATAAAACACATCAGTCTGGTTTCCTCAAGGAATACCCGACCGATACTACCTGCTTCGGTTTAAGCAGGATATCTTTGAACTAAGGTCAACTTGTACAGATATAGTATATAAGTGAATGTATATAAATATATATATATATATATAGTTATATTATAAGTCTATGGGAATACATGTATGGAAAACATAACTAGGTCTTCGAAAGTCAAGTGTAAGCATGGACCGAACTCAAGCAGGTTCTTTGGCTTGGTGGACGCATCCTTAAACTTAGTATAAAGGCATCCTTAGTTATTAATAAAAATCCATCCTTAGTTATTAATAAAAAGGCGTACTTAGTTATTATAAAGAGGTATCATGAGCCCATCCAAGATGATCCGTAAGGAGGAACCCAAGTATCACTCTGAAAGCACCATAAGCATTCATCATCGTAAGTGTTCGTCTAAGGAGATCCATAAGTGAAACTCAAGTATCACTGTCAACATGATCTAAAGGCATAACCCTCCAAGTTCTTCTATAGTATTCCACATAGGGAACCAAGTATCACTTGGGTCATGGTATCACAACATCCCCCACCAAACTCATCCAAGGTAATTCACTAGGGAACCAGGTATCGCTCGTGGGTAAAGTACATAAATCATTTTCCCGGTGATCCCTCCCAATGTATTCTATAAAAGAAACAAAGTATCGCTCCCAATGCATTTAGATTCATTTTCAAATTATAATTTATAAAGATTGATGAGACCATCTAAGGTGTCTTTAATTTGGGACCCTTTTATTGCCCTCATCTTGAAGAAAGGGTATGGGTTTAGCTAGCATGAAATTCATATCACTTAAGAAATGAATTTAATTCATTACAACAGGAATCTAGCACACCTCAAATGGGGGTTTAAATCAATTCAAGGCATCAAGATCTTAGGCCTTCCATGAAGGCACACCCTTCGAGGTGGCTCACGTCAGGGTGGTCACCCTAAAACATTAATTCATGAGTTGATATGACTACATTAAACATGGGTTGTCATTTAATTTAATTTACTAGAAATTTAGGAAGCATCACCAAAGGATTCTGGAACGTGGCACAACGACGCATGATAAATACCACAAGACTTTTAGGGAAAATAACTAGACCATCTGCCTTAGGTTGGTAGATGAAAACTCATCCAGTATCGGCGCTTGGTTTGGTCTGAATCGGAAGAAAACAAAATAATTGACAAATGATCTGAAAATAGGACATATTAGCTCACACCAAAATAGCTTTGTCGATAGTGAGATAAACAAAAAAGTAGAAAGAGAAACGGAGAACTTATCGGTGGCTATCCAACGTGATAGACGGCGGTCCGATCGAAGTTTGGATAAGAGAGTTACTTTAATGCTTAGGTTGGAAGGTCATGGAGCTCTCAAAGGAGGAGGCGTTGTGTGTGAGAAAATGGGGAAAGAAGAAAATTTTAACTTAAAGGTATGAGGGAAAAAATCATCAATTACTCTTTTTTAAGAGGTCTCACCATTTGGTTGCACGGTTGGTCAAACTGTGCCCCAACCGTGCGATAACCACTGTCTATGGACACCCTCTCACACGGGCTCAGTGCACGGTTTAACTAACCATGTTCATCCCATGAAAAGTACCTCTACCACAGGGTCTACAGCACTTGCACAGTCATGTATCCTG
Source organism: Viscum album (assembly GCA_963277665.1). Classification (NCBI taxonomy): domain Eukaryota; kingdom Viridiplantae; phylum Streptophyta; class Magnoliopsida; order Santalales; family Viscaceae; genus Viscum; species Viscum album. Next base: position 37,763,032 of record OY728129.1, on the reverse strand, counting down.
GGGTGCACGGTTAGGACAAACATTGTGTCCTTAGGTGAAGCACTTGACCACCCTGCACGGTTGAGTCGCACGGTTTGCACTAACTATGCGCTAACCATACGACTCAGTCTGTCTTTCAAAATTTTGGAGCTCTGGGCTTCGAACAAGCCCCAAACTCTCCAGAACCACTCCTTAGCCACTTAAGCACATTACTAACATAAACCAAGAGGTTTTTAATAGTATCTTAAGTGTATTTACCTCTTAGAAAATTCAAGATGTTACAACTCCCCCTCCTTAAAATAACTCGTCTCCGAGTAACCCTTTCGAGGGTGGTAAAGCATCGTCTGAGAAAAGTTCTGACCACTGAGAATATACATCGGTCTCTCACTCTCAGGTATCATCCTATACATGTTCTTTTTGTCATAGCACCCATACCAGAAGAACTAACCAGCCTCAGAGAGCCTTCATGCTCTGATCAACGATACATATTGAAGGATCTTACAAGGATGCATCTTTTTTTAGTTATGTATCCTCAGGATCAAACGAATTAGAAGGTTCAAAATAATAATGAGGAAGTTGCGATACAAGGAAGACATCACACATGGACCAATACCTCTGAGGTAAAGCCAACGATAGGCTACCGGCCCAACTCTCTTCAAGATCTCGAAAGGTCCAACTCTCTCCAAGATCTCGAAAGGCTCGGCGTAACGAGGTGATAGCTTTCCATGTCTCTAAATATGACTAAGACTCAATCTAGGTGAAACTCACAGAAAGACCTGATGTCTCACCTTGAACTCCATAGGTCAGCAGTGAAGATCAGTATAAGACTTTTATATAGGCTAAGTTGTAGTCATACACTTCTAAATAAGTTATAACCGCCCTAAGGTCTCCTGGATGAGACGAGGTCCTTGTTGCACTACCTCACCCACCTCTAACTAGCACAAAGGTGAACGGCATGACCTACCATATAGAGTCTCATAAGGATCCATTTGTATAGTACTATGGAATCTTTTATTGTACGTAAAGTCAACGATAGGTACATTTTTTTCCATGAACCTCCAAAATCAAGGACACACACTCAGAGTATGACCTCTAGAACACGTAACGTATGCTCGAACTGACCGTCGGTCTGAGGGTGATATGTTGTACTCAAAAGCACCTGTGTACCCAGTGTTTTTTGCAACATCTGCTAGAACTGTGATGTAAACTGGGCATCTCGATCCAATAATATGGAATGGGAACACCATGAAGGCGTACAGTCTCCTAAACATAAAGCCTCCTGAGGTCGTTAAATAAGAAGATATCTCGAATAGGTAGGAAGTGTGGGACTTTGGTCAACCTGTCAAAGATCACCCATATTGCGCCACTACCTCGAGAGGATCTCAGCAAACCCATCACAAAATCCATAGTGACTTCATCCCATTTCCATTCCAGAATAGATAGAGGCTGTAAAAGTCCCACAGGCCGTTGGTGGTCCGTTTTCACCTGTTGATAGGTGGAACACCGTGTGATAAAACCTGCAATATGTTTCTTCATACCAGACCACCAATACTGACGATTCACATCTTGGTACATCTTGGTATGCTCAGTGTGTACTGCCCAGGCAAAGGAGTGAGATTACCACATCAATTCTTCTCATATGCATGTAGGCACCCAAACACGCCCATGAAAGTGCAGGATCTCATTATCATCAATAACCCAACCAGGTGGTGGGTCCTCACCTGATACACTCTCCCTCATGGCAAGGCCCTTAGAGTCTAAGAGATGTCTCATCCTTGTTCCAAAAGGGAATATTTCACTGCAAAAGATGCCAAAAAAGGTTGTCCATAGTGTTCCTAAACCTCCAGATGCATCTCAAAAAATAGGGTCATCAACTCCCACTCACTACTGGCCTCTTGGACGGTATGTTTCTGAGTATTCCGGCTCAGGGCGTCAGCTACTACATTTCTATTTTCTTGTGTATAAGCAAGATCAACGTCAAATGACTAAAAGTACTATGTCCACCTGCATTGCCTAGGATTCAAGTCACACTATGTGGAAATGTACTTGAGAATTTTATGTAAATTACGAATTGTTCCCCTAATAGATAATGCCTCCAACAACATAAGGCATGAACCACAGATTCTAGCTTGAGGTATTCTATAGGGATATTTTGCTCATGAGGTCTCAGCTGGGGGGACCCGTACGCTATAACCTGATCTCCCTGCATCAGTATTGCTCTAAACTCGATTCTTGATGCATCATAATAAACTGTATTGTTTATGCTAATCTCAGGAAGAATTAGGATTTATGTTGAATTCATTCTCCCTTTCAACTCCTAAAAGGATGTCTCACATACATATGGTCATAAAAAACTTAACACCCTTTTAGTCAAGCCTGTGAGAGGTGATGCTAGATGTGAAAATTTCTGAATGAAACGCCAGTAATATCTGATCAACTCCAAAAAACTGCGCATGTCAAAGACATTCTTGGGATGTTCCCAGGAAACAATAGTGATCACCTTCTCTGATTCAACGGATACTCCTTCCTCTCAAATGATATGGACCAAGAAGTGAACTTCATTAATCCAAAAGTGGCATTTAGTGAGCTTAGCATATAGCTAATTCTCTCTCAGTGTATTCAGCATGATCTAAATATGTTTGGAATAGTTGTGTCGGGTAAGAGAATACACTAAGATATCATCCATGAAGACCACCAAAAATAAATTCAAATATGGATAGAAAACCCGATTCATTAAGGTCATGAAAACTGGTAGGGAATTTGTAAGATTGAACGGCATAACCAAATACATATACAAGTCATATATGATCTGGAACATTGTACGTGGTATGTTTGATGGCCTAACATGAACTTTATGATAACCCAACCTCAAATAAATCTTGGAGAAAATTGTCGCTCCTTGGAGATGCAGTGGATAATCCATGCATAATTTGAGGGTATCGTCTGCCTTCTTGGAGAAAAGGATAGAGAAACCCCATGGTGAAGTACTGGGTCGTATAAAGACGTTAGGTTCCAAATCCAATAACTTTTTTTTTGAGTTCATGGAGCTCTATAAGTTTCATCCTATAAGGAGGAATGGACTCTAGTGTCACTCCTAGAACTAGCTCGATAGTGAATTCTACCTCTCTCACAGAAGTTAATTCAAATAATTCATTAGGGAAAATGTCTCTAAAATGATCCACCACATGAGGGAATTTCGTATAAGGTGCTCCCTGATCACTCATAAAGAGACTAGTCATCTAGGTTGTCACTTCGCCCAACCCACGATGCTTCGGTCCATCTCAACTGGCCTAGAAATCTCATTCACCCTTATAAACAAAATTACCTCCCTCATGTGATGTAAAAGGCACCCTCCGACGATAGAAACCAACATGAGAGTGGTATGGAACCAATCAGTCCATCATGAGAATCAGATCAAAGTCTTTAATCTCAAGAAAAAAAAAAGATTCCAGAGGAAGATATATATGCTCACCTAAAGAGGGAAATCCCTGTACTGAAGTATACTCTCTGATCGTGCTCCCAGAGGGATATCTAAGGTCATAACACCACAAAATTACTCTATTTCTAGCCCAAGGATCTCCACAATTTCCATAGATAAAAAGGAGTGTGAAGCGCCTATATCAAACAGGACAAAAACTAATGTCGAGGTTGCTAGAATAGTAACTCTAACTGTAAAAGGTCTGACACTTTGCTCCTTGGGAGTGGGTTGCACAGCATAGATATGACCAACTTCACGACCCTAAGATGAAACTTGGATAACCTGGGCAGGTCCGCTCTGCTAACATTGGAGGTCTAGAGATTGACTACCTCAGCCACGATCACCTCCTCGGCCTGATCAGCCTGTAGTACTCCAGCTACCATCCTGGTGAGGTGCTACTGATCCTATACCCGAATACAGTGTCTGTACAGATCCTTTCTTACTAGGAACTGGAGGGAAAGTTTAGCAGAAACACTAAAGGTGACTCATCCTGCCACAATCTCAACACTCAATTGGGTCCCTTGTACACCGGGTCTTCTCATGGTCGGCCCAACAACATTGGTGACACACCACATAACTGTTGGTTCATGTCATCTGACTCATGTTTCCACTGTATGCAAACTCGAAACAGTGTTTCCTACCACTAGACGAACCATCTCCCTACCTTGAAACTGAACTTCCCTCACTCGTACTGTCAGATTACCTCATGGTTCTGCTCGGTGATGAGGGTCTGGTTCACTATCTCTGATATGATGGTCAACTGAAAGACATTCACATGTGATCGAATGGCATATGCAATCCCATCCTCAAACCGTCTCACAGTCATCAACTCGTCGCCATTCAGTGTCAGTTAAAAACATTGAAGCTTGATAAAAAGAGTGTAGAATACTTTGTCATAGACATAGCGCTCTACTGTAGGTGCATAAACTCTAGTGTGGTCCGCTCTCCACATCTGCGAAAAGAATTAGTCATAGAAGACTTTCTGGAAGTCTGCTCAGATCATACTCTGATGAAGATCAGTCTCAGAGATTACATCTCACCAACATTTAGTAGATTCACAAAGCATATAGGTGGTGATCTTGAACCTCCGCTCTAGAGGTGTCTCCAAATGCTTGAAGATGGATAACATGGCCTCTAGCCAAGATTCTGTAGCTTAAGGACCATTATCCCCCGAGAAGGTGGGAGGATGTTGCTGCTGAAAATCTCACATCAACTCTACCACTGTAGGGGAAGGTCGCGAAGCTCCCTGTACAGACTGCATGAAACGCAAGAATCTCTCTTGAAATTGAGCATTGACACCTGGTGGAGGAAGAACAATAGGTTCCTCTAGTGGCACTACAGGAGGTGATACTGGGGGCTCAGGGCCCACCACATCCAGAGCATGGTCATCTCCACCCTCCTAGCGCACGACTCAAGGATGTTGTGGCAGTATAGCTTTATAATTTTCAACACATACCTCAAATAAGATTTAACAAAATATAGAATCAATAATAATAGAAAATGACAGGTACAAAGCCTTCCTATAAATGAGTCACACATCTTTGTCTACTCCTAAAGCTAGGTCTAGGTGATAAGAAAGGTCATAACATATCACAAGTGGAACTGCCTACTACCCACTACTATGATCAGGTCAGGGTCAAGGTCTCATATAACACCGCATGGGTTCTAGTATATGGAGTTTCAATTACAAGGTGTAGAGGAAAACACTCTTTACTTTTCAATATGAATCCACATTTAGAAGTTACCATTTCATTTAAAAAAATTAAATTTCTTTAAGTTCATACTCATTTATATGCATATAGATATTACAATCCAGTTAGATGCATCACCATTACTGATTTATAAAGGCTCATACCCTTTATAAATTTCAATTAGTATTTCATGTAATTGTAACCTGACCCGTACATCCGGTATTAGGATGTAATTATAGGATCTTGGAACACCCTGCAAGGGGAGGGGTGAATCAGGGTGTCAATGTTTTTCTTTTAAAGTGATCAATCTTGTTCCCACATTGGTAGAAACTTGTTAAACTTATCTGATGGGATCATGCAGTAATTAAACATTCACATGTAGAGAGACAACAGAATAGCTTTACTTTTTTCACCACTAAGGGATAGTCTAAGGAGCATACGTCAACAGTGTGTCGGTCATACCTAAATCCACTAATATTCACTATTTGTGGAATATAGAAATTCAGACATTGACACTCTATTCAAGGCACACTGCCTTTACAAGATTTTAGGGATAACACACTACCTCTCTCAAAACACTTTCGTCAACTCCTCCTAGATTATTGTTTTGGGTGAAGTCTTTCTCAATTGAACAACTTAAAGGTCACTTTAGTAGATTGAAATTTTAGTTTTTGTCCCTTACTAGCAAGAGACTCTTCTTGCACCGTAGTCCTGAGTTGATGCACTTGAAAGCATTGTTCAGTTAAACCAGATGTTCAACACGTCTATTTGTGAAGCTCCTAGCATTCACGAAACCCCCTTTATGTTTTAATGAAATCACAAATTTCAAACCCATGCACTTTCTTGAAGATCCTTCGCAAAGCTAACTGCCTTCACGAAGAAAACTCTTTTCATGGAACACTAAGTCATCATGGAATAATCAGTCATCACAAAACTCTATTTTCCAAGATACCTAATCATTGTTCAAGACTAAGACAGTCTTTTCATGATGCTTGGTCTCATAATGAATACTTGATTTGCAAAGCTGTTAGCCTTCATGAATTCAGAACGACTCATCCTTTTCTCTAATTCTTTTTGTGAGAAATGATGTGGGGAGGTAGCCATCTATTTATAGGCTCAGCCTTTTGTGAAGATTCCAAGCTCCCAATGGATTTTTCATGAACCTCCAAAATCATGTTTACGAATCTCTTCACTCATGAAACTCTAGTGAAATTTCACCCGTTCACGAACATTCTCATAGTCGCAAAGAATCATTGTCAACTCATCGCGCACTCACGATGCTTTGTTGTAGTTGTGAAGAATCATCGTCTTTCCATTGTGCATTCGTGAAGCTCGTTCGCGATGCTCCATATCTTCATGAAGCTCAACCTTCATGAAACTCAATCTTCAAGAAATTCATTTCTTTACCATATTTAAGAATATTCAATCGCATAAGACTACTTTTCATTAAGCTTTATCCTTCCTCCTAATTTTAAGCCCAAAACATTGAAAAACACTAGGAAAAGATATCACCTTCAACATTGTAACCATCTTGTACTATAAGATCATTTGTCTTGTTAACTCTATGATCATCCTAGTGTGGATTGAAAACAAACACAAACTAGAATCTGTTTCCAACTATGAAAAGTATTGGTTCCAACTATCTCTTCCTTTGGGTTTGTTGGAAATTTTTAGATAAATTCAATAAAGCACCAACCTCAAACAAAAACTTGAACGAAGAGAAACAACTCATCCAACACTCTAATTCTATATGAGCAAAGCTCGGTGTAGAAAACAATAGAGGAAGCATGAATTGGGTTATCATGTTTTGGAACGCTTAAAGATGTCCAATCCAAGATCTGAGAAATAAGAATTGTTTCCTCATAACACTTAATTCTCATCGTGTCACAAAAGCATTGCATGGATTGTGAAAATCCTGCAACCAAAAAACCTTTATAATGTTGAACTTCTCCATTACCCCCCCCCCCCTTTGATAATAAACCCAAAGAACCTATATTCGTACTTGTAAAGATCAAAACAAACTCCCTATGGATCGTATCTCCCCTGTAAACTTGCATCATATCCACAAATAGATAAAAACAGTTAACACAATCGGGGAGAGGGGATCAACCGCAAACTCCTCATGCATGGGAGGTGGCTCAACATCGAGATTCAACCGGTGTTTCTTGAACACATGTGTTTCCAATGGATTAGTCAGAATGTCATACACTTAGTCATCATTTCTAACATGTTCCAATTTAATCACACCTTGTTCAACTTTTTCCTTACTGAAATGATATCTGATCTCAATATGTTTTGTACGAGAGTTCTGAATCAGATTCTTCATAAGATCAATCGCACTCTTGTTGTCACAGTGAATCACCATCGATTGTTTCACATCATCACCAATATCATTCAATTGTTGCTTCATCCACAATAGTTGAGTGCAAGCCTTTGTAGCAGGAATATTTTATGCTTTAGCTATATTAAGAGAAGTGTTTTCTTGTTTCTAGTTCAACCATCCCATGCATTTATTTCTAATAAATAATGCTCCACAAATTAGGGACTATCTATCCACCACATCTATATCCTAGTCAGCATTCAAAAATGCCAATAATTCATTATATCTTCCTATAGAAAAGTATAAGCCAAAAATTGAGAGTACCTTGAATATATCTCATGATTATTTTAACTGCTGCCAAATGTTTTTTCTTATGATTAATTTGAAAGTGGGCCACTAACCATGTTGAAAAGATGATATTTGGTCGTGTTGCAGTAAAGTATAATAAGTTTCCAATGATTCTCTTATATAGGGTGGGATCCACAGAAGTCTCATACCCATGCTTTCTAAGTTTTGTCTCAACCGCAATCAGAGTCGACATTGGTTTGGAGTCATGCATTTTGAATTTCTTCAGAATCTCTAGCATATTCTACCTGTGAAATAAAGGTGTAATCCTTCTTTTGAATCAACAGTAGCCCCAAGAATTATGTGAGTTCACTAATCATAGACATTTCAAATTATGATTTTATGTTATTAGAAAATTCTTCCACTTAACTCTGCCTTCTTCCGCCAAAAATAATATCATCCACATACACAGGCACCATAAATTGATATTTATGAGAATTATTCACATAGAGATTATGGTAGACACATCCTCTTTTAAACTCAAACTTCTTAAGATAGGCATCAAGTCAAGAATATCACACTTTTGGTGCCTGTTTCAAACCATAGAGAGCCTTCTTTAATCTGCAAACCTTAGTCTCATCATTTCCAATCAAAAATATCAATGGTTGTTCAATATAGAATTCTTCTTCAAGAACTTCATTTAAGAATGTCATTTTGACATACATATGATAAACTTTGCACTCTCTCTGAATTGTCATGGCAAGGAAAAACCTGATCAACCCCAGTCTATCTATTAGAGAAAACGTTTCTTCAACATCAATACCTGCAATTTGTGCATAGCCTTTACACACTAAGCATGCCTTGTTTCTGATCACATTTCCATGATCATCAAAATTGTTTTTAAATATCCATTTTGTTCCAATCACATTGTGACTTTTAGGTCTCTTAACAAGATCTCATATCCAGTTCTTGTCAATCTGATCTAGTTCTTCATTCATATTCTTAACTCATGATTCATCCTTTGATGCTTTTTCAAATGAGGTTGGTTCCACAATTGACAGAAAGGTAGAATGTGTTTCATTCCTCATTCTCCTTATCTGTGTGGGTGTGGTCTAATCCCCAATGATGTTGGATTGATCAATTTATGCTTTTTTATTTCTCCTATGAAGTTATGATTAAGTTTCATCAACCGTGGTTTCCTCTTCAGATTCTTATTCCGAATCATCATCATTTTGCGAGCCCTGAAAGTTTTTCAAGTCTTCCACTATTTCTACATTTGAATTTTTCCCTTGTCCACTTTCTTATTCATCTTCTATCATATCATCATATGAGCCCCTTGATGTATTTATTATTTTATCTTCAATGATCTTGACATCACTATTTTCCACAATTCTTCTAAGATGATTATTGTAACATTTGTAGGATTTTCTCTTCATTGAATATCCAAGGAATATTCCCTCATCTGCAGCATTGTCATAATTGTCTTGATTGCCTTCTTTGTTTTGGATGAAACATTTACTTCCAAAAACACAAAAATAAATTAGAGAGGGTTTTCTTCCATACCATAACTCATATGGTGTCTTGGTTTCTCTCATAAAAATCCCTGTTTGATTTTGAGTGTACACCGCTACTTGAACAGCCTCTTTCCAGTAATGATGAGAAATACGACTCTCAATCAGCATAGTTCTAGCCATATTTTTCACTTGTCGATTTATGCACTCAATAACTCCATTTTGTTGTGGGGTTATCATTGTAGTCACTGTATGCTTTATTCCATGTTTTTTTAGATAATTTTCAAATTAAATGGATGTGTATTCTCCTCTATTGTCAGGTCGTAGAATCTTGATCGTGCGGTCAGTGTCATTCTCAGATATTTGATGATAACATTTCATGAAATCAAGCACTTTTTGTTTCCTCTGTATAATAATTACACAATTCATACTACTATAATAATCAATAAAAAGAATGAAGTACCACTCTCTATATGTGTCAGCCACATTTATTGGACCACATACATTTGTGTGGATAAGATCAAGCAGATTCGATGCCCTTTTGTTCTTCGGCTGATATGAGCTCTCGACAATCTTTCCTTACATGCATACATCACATTTCTTTTCTTGATCATGCTTCAGATTGAGAATTTTGACAACAATATTAATCTTAGATAATTGTTTCATGATCTGTTGATTAATGTGACCTAACCTCCGGTGTCACATGTTGTTTTCTTCTTCAATTGTTAAGTAACAAATGTTCTCTTTACTGTCAACCTGGTATAAATTTTCATCTGTTGTGCATCCTTTCATGAGAGAATTATTTGTGTTTCCTTTGATAGTTCACCCCCTTTTGATTAAATGTCACTATCAGTCCCGAGTCACAGAGTTGACTCACACTCGGGATATTGTGACGCAGATTGTCTACATAGAGAACTTCAGTTTTCCTTAGCTCGTAATTTGTCAGTTCTTTACTTCCACTATCTTTGATCTTTAACGCACCATCATTACCAAATATCAGTATTCCATCAACCTTTTCCTTAACATTAATCAAAAAAAATACATTTCTTGTCATGTGGGATGAGCATCTGCTATCAAGAATCCAGGTGCTACTATTCTTTATAGCTTTGAGATCTATTTCTGCAAGGTTATCTTTCTCGATTTTCTTCTTTTCTTTGCATGAGATACTTGATTGGGTGGATGCTAAAGATGGTCTTTCCAATCTATTTTCAATATGCATGGGTCCATCAAGAGGAGAGTACCTATTTGCAAGAGTGGCTTCACTTGGTTGGCGGGTATTGACTTGTCTCTTAGTTTCATAGGTAATGTTCTTGTCTTTCCTCTATCTGTAATGAATAGCTTTATGGTCATAGTTAGAATAGTGAAAAAAATATCCATAGAAACTATTTCTTCTATATGATGAAGAATATGGTCTCATTCTCCTTTATTGACTTCCAAGCACTTCCCCATTCAGATAGCTCCTTGTCTCTTCACAGTACGACATGATATGGCCCAAAAAGCCACAAAATTGACATTTTATAAGAGGAAATGTTTTCTCACTTTCATTCCTCCTCATGTTCCCTTCTTTTGTAAAAGTATTTCACTGGAGATCCTCTCCGGATACTTGAGGATAATTTTTAGGTCTTTTTTTTGTTTGATTTGAAGATTTCTTTGTTAGGACATCAGGTGCCTTTGTGATATGTCCAACTTTCTACTTTTATTTTGGATCTTCTTGTTTCCTTTTATTTTGGATCTTTGATCATTCAAGGCCTTCTCTACTCCTCCAGAACCACGTTTAACACTTTCTAACAGCTCTTCATCTAAAAAACTTCCAAACTATAATTTCTTATTTGTTTCCCTTGATTTTGATTCAGTTTCTAGTTTACTCCTAATAATAACAACTTCTTCTTCAAGTCTCTCAACTGTATTAACCTTCTCCTCTAGTATGGATGTAAGGTAATTGATGACTTTTTTTTTCTCTTCAATCCTAAGATTAAATTTCAAAAATTCTTTCGAGCTTTCAAGAGTTGTTAAATGTTCTCTGCCCCTACTTCCAATTGATCAATTTAGGCTTCAAGCCGATCAACATACTCTGATGACTCTTATAGAACAGCTCTCATCTTTCTATTTCTCTTTCTTTAAATGTCAATATTATCATGTGCATCCTCAAGTTCCACCTTGAGATCAAAAACACCAATCAACTGATTATCTTTATCTTTTAAAGGTTCTACCTTTTCAACTATAGTCATCACGGACGCTTGGGTTTTAGATTTAAACTCTGGTTCTACATCCTCCAAAAATTCATTATCATCTTGTTATTATTAATAGATGAAACTCTTTCTCTATAATTTCTTTCCATATTTGAAGTCTCCCTTTAGGGGGAACCTTTTCTGATGCTTCTGCATGATTCCTGTAACGACCCAAAGTTTCATTAATGGAAATCTCTTTTGATCTAATTAAATGTCTCTTTATGTTTATATAAAATTTCAAATTCTTTGGTTTTATGTTAAGAATTTTGACCATTGCTAATATAGTCGTTGAACATTGATCACATGATTAGTATAAATATAGGACTTTAACAAATCCAATTTACTCAGACAAAGCAAGTGATGGCCTCATCCAGTAGAATTGCCCCATACGAAGCCCATTTGTTGGAGCTCGGAAAAGAGGTGGCATCTTTGGGATTCACCCTTGACCAAGCCCAAGCTGAGCTTCATCATGTCAAGCTCGAACGTGATCGTCTACGGGAAAAGTGGAAGTTGATTGAAATTACCACTCGAGCGATGTTATCCGAGCCACCCCAAGAGTCTGTCACCATCGCACACCTTAATCTTAGGTCTTATGCGGATGTTTTAAGGGGTTATGTAACAAATAAGTAGTACTATGTTCATGTACATTATTTTTGTATATAATAATGAATATAATTTCTAGTCATTTTTTATACATTGTAAATAGTTTTTAAAGTACAAATGGTGTTTTTAGTTATTATTTAATTAAGAAATCTATTTTATTAAATTAAGGGATTTTTGAATTAAATAATATTTTAATAAAATAATATTATTATTATTAAATTTATTTTTATTAAATATAAATGATCTTATAATTTTATGAATGCAATTAAAATTTTTATTAAGGTTTGAAAGCCATTTCTGTCAAAACCCGTGAATTTTCGATAAATGTCGGTTTTTATTTTAAATGTGAAAATTAAAATATTTAGAAAATTATTTAGATAAAATAAATGTTATTTCTGGAATCAGGATATTGAAATTATCCAACGGTGAATTTTTCATAATTTTCTGATACAGTCAAATTTTTGGGTAAAATTTAAATACCGTTTAAATATATAATGTGTTTTATGACATCATAATGACCCAATAGTGATGTAATAAAATGCTATAATCTTTATTTTCGGCCAATATATATTTTACCATTAAAATAATGTGATTTTGGGTTTGTTTGACTTACTTTTCAAAGCATTAATGGACCCCTCAAGACTTATTCAACACCTTACCTTTTTAAATTAATTTCCATGGGAGTGTGACTCACCTCCACATAAGAAACCCTAATATTTTAAGAAGTTAGGAATTTTTCCTTATAAAATATTTTTTTCCTATTCCCTTTGCCAAAAACCATGGGCAAAAACCATGGGATTGTTTGTGGTTTAGATTAATTTAATGTAAGGGGACCCAAACCTAAATAATAAAGAATTCTCTCACCTTTCCTATATAAACCCACCCAAGCTCCCACTTACTCCTCACTCAAAGCCCTTGGAGTTCATCCAACCTCTGTCCTACTCTCTCTAGAATCCTCAAAAGGTTCCTCAAGATCCCAATAAGCCTCTCACAAGCCTCTCTCTATCCTTTGGAAGCACACTTCCAAGTAAGGGTTTTTTCTTCCTTTCTCATTTTTGTCCAATTTTCTTTAAGTTGTTTTCCCCTTTTAATTTCAATTATAAATGTTGGGGTATGGTTTCTCACCTCCCTCATACTGCCCTATTTATGTTTGAATGATGGGAGACCCTTTCTCTCTCATTAAATGCCTCTCAAGTACACCTGTTACTATGCCGAAATTCTGAAAGGAACTTCTCTCTCCTCTTTTACATTCAAGCAATACTTTTGTATCATGAATCTAAATTCCATTAAAATTGTTGGGACATGTATCTATATGACCTCCTTACTTTAAATTACATTTAAATATGATGAGGAACCCCTTTCTCTCTCATCAACCATTTTTATGAATTCTTATGTCACGCCGTTACGCTGCCGAAATCGCACCGATTTTCTAAGCCAATGTCATTGTGTAGTGAATACCATGCTCATTTATCCATCAAGGGTATTCACCTTTATGCACATTTAATTATTGATTGTAAAGTTTCATGTATGAATTCCACATTCCTTTATCATGGAATAAATGATTATGTTTTATGAATCCATGTTTTATGATCCATGTGGCACACTTATGCATGAAATGAAATGTTTAGGAAGGGTGCGCCCTTATAGCGCTCCAATGCATTGGGTAAAGTATAGTATCATGATATGTCATGTGCAATGAGTGTTGACTCATGCTAATTCAAGTGCAACGAGGGTTTACTCGTGCTTTATGTGAAATGAGGATTTACTCATGCTCCATGTGCAATGAGCATTGGCTCATGCTAATTCCATGTTAAGTGTTGTTGCCACATTTTCATGTTATGATTATCATGCTTTATCATGACTTTATGTTCATGTTTCTTTTATTCTCTATTGATATACCTATTGTCTAACATGTATTGTACTCCTCATTTTATTCCATGTGTACTCCCTTACTGGGCTTTATAGCTCACCCTTTTCTTATGCATGTCCTCAGGTTATCCCATGCAATGCTAAGTACGAGGGAATGTAGTGGTCATGTAAAGGAAGTTTTCAATAAAGATGTTGTATTTCATGTTTTAAGTTTTTATGTAATGATCCTAATCCCCAAAGACACTAAACCTCTCAATATTCTTTGTTGTATCAAGTGAAGTTTTATGTAATAAATCATGTTTAAGTTTGTAATAAAAGCAGGGTTATCATAGTTTGTATCAGAGGATAGGTTTAGTTATTTTTGGGATTAGGAAACCCTAGTAAAGTCTTAGATACAAGACTAAGTATAATAAAAATATTTCTAAGTTTTGGTAAGTACTGAGTAAGTGATTTATCAAACAAATACATCCCTGTCTGGATATGAGCAGGTAGAGGTGGCTCTGGCACAGATGTATCCTAGGGGTAAAACCCAAAAACACCGCTTTGAGCTAGACTCGAACGGGAACTGGTGCACGACAATGGGCCTTGCTACACTCTTGGTTACGACACTCCCAGGGGATATGTTTTGATAAATTCACAAGCTTAGTATGAACCCTTATTAAGGGAATTAAAAAAAATGCCCCTAAGAATATATGTTAGAAAGTAGATCATGAAAATCCTAGATTGAAGCCCATAGACTCATGAGTTAAGGAAATAAAAGTTTATTTATGAGTCATCAACTTTTGTCTTTGGATTACCCTTTATGTGTTACCCCTAACTTTCCTTTTATTCCATCCAATGGTCGGTAATAGGAGGACTCGGGCTAACAACCGTTGTGAAGATCAGTGTGATGACTGTACTAATGAGATGCCTAATCCAATGGGAGCGGGAATCACGAACTTTGTCATGCTTCTCTCTCAGCTAACTCAAGATTTGAATAGAAACACGGGTCAAGAGGAACGTTCAACCCCCCCTAAGAAAGAACAAGTCACTATCGAGAGCTTCATGAGACAAATGTCTCCTACTTTTAGTGGATCATCTGATCCCACGATCGCTGAACAATGGATCAACTCCATTGAAAAGATCTTCTTCATCCTTCAATGCTCTGAACAAGAGAAGGTTCTCCTGGCTTCTTATCGTATAGAGGGTGAAGCTGATCAATGGTGAACGTTGATCAAAAATACGAAGCCTGATGAGGAGATCGAGGCGTTGGAATGGAAGGATTTCCAGAAGATGTTTTTTGATAAATATTTTATGCGCACCCTCCGTCTTAAGATAGAGAGGGACTTCCTTTCTCTCAAGAAAAAAGATGAAGAATCTGTTGGAGCATACGAGGCAAACTTCACAAGGCTTGCACGATACGCTCCCGGCTTTGTCGTCACCCCTGAATGCAAAGTTGACCACTTCTTTGGTGGGCTGAAGCCTAGCTTGCGGAAAGCATTAGCGATCCGTGACTTCGACAGCTATGAGGAAATTGTCTGATGTGCCCTCAAGGTCGAAATGGAGATCGGAGAATCACAGGGGTATCATGGGGATAAGAAGCGTAAGTTGGACTTCAATGCTGGTGGGCCGATGGATAAATCCAATGGTGCTAAGAAGATCCAGCACCCCACTTGCCAAAAGTGCGGAAAGAGGCACCCTGGAAATTGCCTTAAGGGGACGAGGAAATGCTTCAGGTGTGGAAGAGAAGGGAACCTAGCTGTTAACTGTCGGCAAGAAAGACCCGCGGCTGTGACAGAGGAGAGGAACACTCTGTTCGAACCTCAATGCATTGTTCAATGCTACAAATGAAAAGAACCGGGTCATTTTGGAAATCAGTGCCCTAATCCAAGGGTTTTTAGAGACAACCAACAACCTCCAAGGCAGCAAGGAAGAGCTTTTTCCATCACTTCTGCCGAAGTGAACCCTGACAACGAAGTGGTGACAGGTACGCTAGTTATTCATTCAAGAATAGTGAATGTACTTTTTGATTCAGGTTCTACGCATTCTTTTATATCTCTAAAGTTTAGTAGAACAATCCCCGCACCACCAAAAATCATGGAAGTGAAGATGTCGGTGAGTACGGAAAATGGGGAAATCATTGCATCCCATGAATATTAGTCCTCCCCTGTTATAATCGGTGGATTGAATTTCCCGGTGAACCTCATCATACTCCCTCTGGTGGAATTTGATGCAATTCTTGGCATGGATTGGCTTTCCTTATATAGAGCCAACATAAATTGTCGGGAGAGGAAAATCACACTCCATATGGAGAATCGACCCCCGATTCTTTACAAGTGTAAGGAGGAAGATGAATCTCCTTTAGCTCCATCATCTCAAGCGTGGATATTACTACCTTATGAGCACACGTATCTAGCTCAGATGATTGAGTCCAAGGACGAAACCATCCTTGAATAAATGCCTATTGTGAGGGAATTCGTTGAAGTGTTTCCCGAGAAACTGCCTGGTCTCCCTCCTAGAAGGGATGTTGAATTCTCAATTGAACTTATACCCGGGGATTTACCAATATCCAAGACTTCATATAGAATGGCTGTTGTAGAGCTTGAAGAGCTGAAGAAACAACTACAGGAGAATATGGATAAAGGGTTTATACGCCCAAGTGCTTCACCATGGGGTGCACCAGTCCTCTTCGTCAAGAAGAAGGATGGGTCAATGCGGCTTTTCATCGATTATCGTGAACTTAACAAAATCACGATAAAGAACAAGTATCCTCTCCCAAGAATTGATGACTTGTTTGATCAGATGTGTGGAGCACAATTCTTCTCCAAGGTAGATTTGTGGTCAGGATATTATCAAGTAAGGGTGAAGAAGGAAGATGTCCCCAAGACTGATTTTCGTACAAGATACGGGCACTATGAATTCATAGTAATGCCTTTCGGACTCACCAATGCTCCAGAAATCTTCATGGACTTGATGAATAGATTCTTTATAAATTACCTAGACAAATTTGTGGTAGTCTTTATAGATGATATTCTAATATACTCCAAAACCAAGGAGGATCATGAGGAGCATTTAAGAACTGTACTAGAGACATTGCACAAGGAGAAGCTCTATGTAAAGTACAGTAAGTGTGAGTTCTAGTTGAAGGAGGTCTCATTCTTGGGTCATATCATCACAAGCAATGGGATATCTGTGGATCACTCTAAAATAGATGCAATTGAGGGATGGTCGAGGCCAACATCGGTAACAGATATCCGTAGCTTCTTGGGGTTAGCTGGATATTATCGACGATTTGTGAGAAATTTCTCACGATTGTCCAACCCTCTTACCAAGCTAACTCGAAAGGGAGTAAAGCTTGCATGGAGTGATGAATGCAAAGAAAGATTCAAGGAGTTGAAAAGGAGGCTTATCACTGTGCACGTGCTCACTTTACCCACAAGTGGGGAGCTTTTTGTGGTATTCAGTGATGCTTCGAAGAAGGGGTTAGGATGTGTGATGATGCAGAATGACAAAGTGATATCCTATGCCTCAAGGCAGTTGAAAATCCATGAGAAAAACTATCCAACACATGATCTGGAGTTGGCGGCGGTGATCTTTGCCTTGAAAATCTGGCGGCATTATCTCTATGGAGAGAAATGTGAGATATATACTGACCACAAGAGTCTTAAATATATATTCACATAGAAAGATCTTAATATGAGCCAGAGAAGATGGATAGAGCTCATCAAGGATTATGACTGTTCAATACATTACCACCCTGGGAAAGCGAACAAGGTGGCAGATGCCCTAAGTAGAAAGGATCCAGCGATTCTATCAATGATGAGAATTGAGAAGGATCCAATATTCTTAGACTTGATGAAGATGGACATGGGAATCATAGAGAAGGGAACATCATCAATCTTTTCACAAATGATTGCTCAACCGTCTCTTTTGGAAATGTTAAAGGATGCTCAAAAGGATGATGTGGGAATTCAAGAAAAAGTGGAAGATATCAAAAAGGGTAAATCCTCGGAGTTTAATGTTAATGAAGAAGGAATTGTGTGATTTGGGAAAATACTATGTGTTCTATCAAGTCCGGGGCTGAAGAAGGAACTTTTGGATGATGCACATAGTTCAAATTTCTCTATTCACCCAGGGAGCACAAAGATGTATCGAGATCTCCGAGAAAACTTTTGGTGGGATAATATGAAGAAGGAGATCGCTGAATATACATCAAAGTGTCTGGTGTGTCAGCAAGTGAAGGCAGAGAGGCAGAAGTCTAAGGGGATGATGAAACCATTTCCCATACCAGAATGGAAATGGGAGAACATCACCATGGACTTTGTCACCGGACTTCCAAGTACATCCAAAGGCAACAATGCAATCTGGGTTGTTGTGGATCGTCTTATAAAGACTGCACACTTCATTGCTATTCGGGAGGATTTCTCTTTGGATCAACTGGCACGGATATATATCAGGGAAGTGGTAAGGTTGCATGGAGTACCACTATCTATTATGTCTGGCCGAGATCCAAGATTCACCTCTAAGTTTTGGAAGAGTCTTCAACATGCTCTGAATACTGAACTGAACTTTAGTACGGCCTATCATCCTCAAACTGATGGCCAATCCGAGTGGACTGTCCAAACACTTGAGGGTATGTTGAGAGCATGCTCAATGGACTTTAAAGGAGGATGGGATCAACATCTTCCTTTGGTTGAGTTCTCTTATAATAACAGTTTCCACTCGAGCATCCAAATGACACCATATGAAGCCCTGTATGGGAAAAGGTGCAGAACACCGGCATGTTGGGATGAGGTTGGTGAACGTAAGCTGCTTGGACTAGAAATGGTCGAAAAAATGGTGGAGAAGGTGAAAAACATTCAGCAGCATATCAAGGTAGCCCATAGTTGACAGAAGAGTTATGAAGATAATCATCGACGAGACCTTGAGTTTAAAGTTGTAGACATGGTTTTTCTACGCATATCTTTGTGAAAGAAGGTTATGAGGTTTGGAAGGAAAGGGAAGTTTAGTCCAAGGTACATCGGCCCCTTCGAGATTCTTGATCGTGTCAGGGCTGTGGCCTATCGACTAGCACTTCCACCTGCCATGTCCAAAGTACATGATGTATTTCATGTATCACTCTTAAGGAAGTACATACCAGACCCTTCACATGTACTCTCTTCTGAGGTGGTACAATTGGAAGAAGATCTTTCTTATGAGGAGAAACCAGTGAAGATCTTAGATCGTAGAGAAAAAGTTCTACGAAATAAGACAACGCCCCTCGTCAAGGTATTGTGGAGAAACCAAAATTTTGAAGAATCGATTTGGGAATCAGAGGATATGATGAAGATGAGTTACCCACATTTGTTTTAGTATGGGAAAAGGAAATTTTCAAGGGAGAAATTTCTTAAGGGGGGAATATTGTAACGACCCAAAGTTTCATTAATGGAAATCCCTCTTGATCTAATTAAATATCTCTTTATTTTTATATAAAATGTCAACTTCTTTGGTTTTATGTTAAAATTTTTGACCATTGCTAATATAGCTCTTGAACAGTGATCACGTGATTAGTATAAATATAGGACTTTAACAAATCCAATTTACTCAGACAAAGGAAGTGATGGCCTCATCCAGTAGAATTGCCCCATACGAAGCTCATTTGTAGGAGATTGGAAAAGAGGTGGCGTCTTTGGGCTTCGCCCTTGACCAAGCCCACGCTGAGCTTCATCATGTCAAGCTCGAACGTGACCGTCTACAGGAAAAGTGGAAGTTGATTGAAATTACCACTCGAGCGATGTTATCTGAGCCACCCCAAGAATCTGTCACCATCGCACACCTTACCCTTAGGTCTTATGCGGCTGTTTTAAGGGGTTATGTAACAAATAAGTAGTACTATGTTCATGTACATAATTTTTTTATATAATAATGAATATAATTTCTAGTCATTTTTTATACATTGTAAATAGTTTTTAAAGTACAAATGGTGTTTTTAGTTATTATTTAATTAAAAAATCTATTTTATTAAATTAAGGGATTCTTGAATTAAATAATATTTTAATAAAATAATATTATTATTATTAAATTAATTTTTATTAAATATAAATTATCTTATAATTTTATGAATGCAATTAAAATTTTTATTAAGGTTTGAAAGTCATTTCTGTCAAAACCCGTGAATTTTTGATAAATGTCGGTTTTTATTTTAAAAGTGAAAATTAACATATTTAGAAAATTATTTAGATAAAATAAATGTTATTTCAGGAATCAAGACGTCGAAATTATCCAACGGTGAATTTTTCATAATTTTCTGAGATGGTTAAATTTTTGGGTAAAAATTAAATATTGTTTAAATATATAATGTGTTTTATGACATCATAATGACCCAATAGTGATGTAATAAAATACTATAATCTTTATTTTCTACCAATATATGTTTTACCATTAAAATAATGTGATTTTGGGTTTGTTTGACTTACTTTTCAAAGCATTGATGGACCCCTCAAGACTTATTCAACACCTTGCCTTTTTAAATTAATTTCCATGGGAGTGTGACTCAGCTCCACATAACCAACCCTAATATTTTAAGAATTTTGTACTTTGGCCTTATAAAATATTGTTTTCCTCTTCCCTTTTCCAAAAACCATGGGCAAAAACCATGGGATGGTTTGTGGTTTGGATTAATTTAATGTAAGGGGACCCAAACCTAAATAATAAAGAATTCCCTCACCTTTCCTATATAAACCCACCCAAGCTCCCACTTCATCCTCACTCAAAGCCCTTGGAGTTCATCCAACGTCTTCCCTAATCTCTCTATAATCCTCCCAATGTGCCCCAATCTCCCAAGAAGCCTCTCACAAGCCTCTCTCTAGCCTTTGGAAGCACACTTCCAAGTAAGGGTTTTTTCTTCCTTTCTCATTTTTGTCCAATTTTCTTTAAGTTGTTTTGACCATTTAATTTTAATTATAAATGTTGGGGTATGGTTTTGCACCTCTCTAATACTTCCCTCTTTATGTTTGAATGATGGGAGACCCTTTCTCTCTCATTAAATGCCTCACATGTACACTCGTTACTATGCCGAAATTCCGAAAGGAACTTCTCTCTCCTCTTTTACATTCAAGCAATACTTTTGTATCATGAATCTAAATTCCATTACAATTGTTGGGACATGTATCTATATGACCTCATTACTGTCCATTACTTGTAAATATGATGAGTAACCCCTTTCTCTCTCATCAACCATTTTTATGAATTCTTATGTCACGCCGTTATGCTGCCGAAATCGCACCGATTTTCTAAGTCAATGTCACTGTGTAGTGAATACCATGCCCATTTCTCCATCAAGGGTATTCACCTTTATGAACATTTACTTATTGATTGTAAAGTTTCATGTATGAATTCCACATTCCTTTATCGTGGAATAAATGATTATGTTTTATGAATCCATGTTTTATGATCCATGTGGCACAGTTATGCATAAAATGAAATGTTTAAGAAGGGTGCGCCCTTATAGCGCTCCAATGCATTGGGTAAAGTATAGTATCATGATACTTCATGTGCAATGAGTGTTGACTCATTCTAATTCAATTGAAATGAGGTTTTACTCGTGCTTTATGTGCAATGAGGATTTACTCATGCTCCATGTGCAATGAGCCTTGGCTCATGCTAATTCCATGTTAAGTGTTGTTTCCACATTTCCATGTTATGATTATCATGCTTTATCATGCCTTTATGTTCATGTTTCTTTTATGCTCTATTGATATGCCTATTTTCTAACATGTATTGTACTCCTCATGTTATTCCATGTGTACTCCCTTACTGGGCTTTATATCTCACCATTTTCTTATGCATGTCCTCAGGTTATCTAATGCAATGCTAAGTACGAGGGAATTTAGTGGTCATGTAAAGGAAGTTTTCAATAAAGATGTTGTATTTCATGTTTTAAGTTTTTATGTAATGATCGTAAGCCCCAAAGACACTAAACCTCTCGATCTTCTTTGTTGTATCAAGTGAAGTTTTATGTAATAAATCATGTTTAAGTTTGTAATAAAAGCAGGGTTGTCATAATTCCTGCTTCACTTTGTTCATCATTGAACTTCTTTGAGCACCGAGAGGCAATGTGTCCAACTCTACCACATCAAAAATAGGCCAGAGGAATCTTTCCTTCAAATATCCTTTTTCCACTCTTGAATTTCTTCACAAAAAGAGAAATAAGTTCATCTTCCTTATTATCTTCATCAACATTGTCCCTGGAAATCTCAAGTTTTTCCATGGCTTTGAATGTAATTTCCTTGCTTACTCGAGTTGTTGCATCTTCTGGTTTGACTCTCATTTCATAAGACACCAGAATGGTTAGCAGATCATCAAGAGAAAGTTTAGACGGATCTCTTTCCTCAAGGGCTAATGCTTTTGTATTGTACAGGGGTAGAAGTCTTCTCAGGATATTCTTTACAATGACAATATCATTAATTTCTTCACCAAGACCTCAAATTTCTCCAATTACTTCAGTAATTCTGTTAAAAAACAATTTTCATCTTCATATAGATGCATTTTAATATCATCAAATTTATTATGCAAAACTTGGAGTTTGACACCCTTCACTTTGTTATCACATTCGTATATATTTTCCAGTTTCTCCTACATGGTCTTGGATGAAGTGAAACTTGTCTCATTAAAATGGATTTGATCAGATAGAGCTGTAGTAAGGGAATTTTGTGCTTTTACATCTAGATCATGCATTTTAATACCTATTTCAGTCATAAAAAGACTTGTTGCATCAGTGACCTGAATACCCTATACAATAGCAAAAAGAACATACATCTTAATAGATCTCAAATGAGATATCATATTGTCCTTCTAAATCTGGAAGTTTCTTCCATCAAAGAGGGGGGGCTCCCCTAGCATTCATTGAATTCTCCATGAAAAGAACAGAGGACATAATTAACTCCAGTAACCTTTATGCTCTGATACCACTTGTAGGACCCCGGAACACCCTGAGAGGGGAGGAGCGAATCGGGGTGTCAACATTTTATTTTAAAGTGAAAGATCTTGTTCCCACATTGATAGAAACATATTAAACTTGTATGACGGAATCATGCAGTTATTAAACATTCACATGCAAAGAGACAACACAACAGTTTTACTTAGTTCAACACTAAGGGCTAGTCCAAGGAGCATATGCCGATAGTGTGTTAATCATACCTAAATCCATTAATCTTCACTAGTTATGGAATATAGAAGTTCATACACTGTCAATTTGTGTCAATCACACTGCCTTTACAAGATTTTAGGGATGGCACACCATATTTCTCGGAACACTTCCATCGACTCCCCCTAGCTCACTATTTTGGGTGAAGTCTTACTTAGTTTAACGATTAGAAGTTTGCTTCAATAGATTAGCATTTAAGTCTTTATCCCTGACTAGCATGAGACTTTTCTTGCACCATAGTCCTAAGTTGATGCACTTGAAAGCACTTTTCACTTAAACCAGATGTTCAACGCTACTGTTTTTGAAGCTCCTAACCTTCGCAAAACCCCCTTTATGTTTCAATGAAATACCAAATTTGAAACCCATGAACTTTCATGAAGAACCTTTATGAATCTTCTTCACGAAGCTAACTGCCTTTGCAAAGCAAACTCCCTTCATGAAACACTAAGTCATCATGGAATAACTAGTCACTACAAAACTCATTTTTACAAGATACCTAAGAATTGTTCAAGACTAAGACAGACTTTTCACGATGCTCGGGATCACAATGAATACCTGATTTGCGAATCTCTTAGCCCTTGCAAATTCAAAACAAGTCAGCCTTTTCTCTATTTCTTTTCATGTCAAATGAAGTGGGGGTATCCGCCTATTTATAGGATCATCCTTTCTCGAAGATTCCAAGCTCCAAACGGATTTTTCGTAAACCTCCAAAATCATGTTCATGAAGCTCCTCCATTCACGAAGCTCCAATGAAATTTCACTCATTTTTGAACATTATCATAGTCATGAAGAATCGTTGTCAACTCATTGTGCACTCACGATGCTTTGTCGTAGTCGTGAAGAATCTTCATCTTTTCATTGTGTATTCATGAAGCTCGTTCGCGATGCTCCATATCTTCATGAAGCTCAAACTTCGCGAAACTCATGTCTTTACCATATTTGAGAAGATTCAATCTCAAAAAACCACCTTTCGTGATGCTTACTCCTTCCTTCTAATTTTGTGCCCAAAAATTTGGCAAACACTAGGAATAGATGCCACATTCAACACGATAGTCATCTTGTATTGCAAGATCAATTGTCTTGCTAACTCCCTGACCATCCTAGTGTGGATTGACAACAAACACAAACTGGACTCTGTTTCCAGCAGTGAAAGACCTTGGTTCCAACAGTAACAGGTTATATAAAATGATTTGATTGAATGAATTATCAATCTCAATTTATAGAAGTACATGTTTTATAAATTTCAATTGGAATTCTTGTAATCAAAATCATCTAATGTTTCAACCCATAGAACTAGTGGTTCATGGCTCAAACATGGAATAATTGGTTAATTAATGTGTCGTCGTCAATATATATAAGAAAACACTTTTTAGATTGATTGATACTTTAATTAACCCATATATTTTTTTATCCCTACAAGGAATGTTAGAACATTTCCATATATAACAGTCAAGGCACTCACAACAATTACAGGAAATGCATGTAGTAATATAAATATGGCATAGAAAATGCATGACATGTGAATCCTCATGTGCTTATATGATGCATGAGATGATACCTCCTTGCCTCGTCGTCCAAGGTAAATAAAAATCCATCATAATAATAACAATAATAACCTCAAAAATCATGTGCAATGATGAAATACATACAACTATAACAGGCACAAACCAAAATAGCAATATCTCATCATAGATAATTTGGGTTTCCCCTATATGTGGGTTAGCTACTCTCAAGCACGGGCTCATTACCAAATTCTAATATGTTCCTATTCTCCTGTATAATACTCAAACAGTAAAGACAAAAGAAGAAAAAAAACCATGATGCCACTTTGTAGTGTCCCACCCCAGAAGCCACTAAGCAGTGCCCCGAGCCGGTTGGTCACATGACTACAAGCGTGTCTCCCCATATGTCATAGGCTACCGACTAGTAGTGAGGGCCTAAGGTGTGTCCATTGGGATACTATTCCCTCTTGATCAAAGTGTAACATAACGATAAGCAGCGGAAATAGTAATAAATAACCAGCAGTGGAATAATAAATCATCTGGATAAAAAACAGGTGGAAGTTAAATCAATATCAGATACAAAAATGATGATCATGTCATGATGCAATAAAAAGAGGGCAATATGCGGGATACAAGGGTACATACATATACAACAAGCTAAATAAAAAAGAAAAAAAAGAACAAAAGCTACCTATACTAGCATCATGAGTATAGTCTCAGTCCTCTACTCTCGTATTTCATCCTAGTACTAAAAATCAAACATCAGAAGTTGGGTGATTCCCTTTGTTTATCCCTATAATCATGAAGTATGTTCGAGTAACATAGGCAGCCCGAATAGAGTATGAGATATACTCAGTAGGTCAACACCAATGGTGTCTAGAACTATACGGTATGTGCATATAAAATGGGTAGTGTTAAGGTTAAACTAAGGGTAGAGTAATAAATAAATAAAACACATCGGTCTGGTTTCCTCATGGGATACTCGACCAATACTACGTGTTTCGGCCTAATCTGGATATTTATGAACCAATGTCAACCTATACATATGTAGTATATAAGTGAATGTACATATACATACATATATATATATATTGTTACATTATAAGTCTGTGGGCATACATGTATGGAAAACATAATTAGGTCACCAGAAGTCAAGTGTAAACATGGATCGAACCCAAGCATGTTCTTTGGCTTGGCGGATGCATCATTAAACTTAGTATAAAGGCACACTTGGTTCTTAATAAAAAGACACCCTTCATTATTAATAAAGAGGAATCCTGAGCCCGTCCAAGGTGATCCGTAAGGAGGAACCCAATTATCACTTCAGGAACACTATAATCATTCATCGCCATAAGAGTTCATCCAAGGAGATCCGTAAGTGGAACCCAAGTAACACTCTCGACATGGTCTACGTCCATGGTATTCCACATAGGGAACCAAGTATCACTCAGGGCATGGTATAGCAACATTGACCACCGATCTCGTCCAAGGTAATCCACTAGGGAACCAGGTATCACTCACGAGTAAAGTACATAAGGCATCCGCCTGGTGAGCCCAGCCAAGGTATTCTATAAAAGAAACCGAGTATCACTCACAACGCATTCAGATTCATTTTCAAATTATAATTTATAAATCTCAACGAGCTCGTCTAAGGCATCTTTAAGTTGGGACCCTTGTATCTCCCTCGGTTTGACGAAAGGGTATGGGTTTAGCTAGTATGAAATTCATATCACTTAAGCAATGCATTAAATTCATTACAATGGGAATTCCACACACCTCAAATGGTGGTTTAAATCAATTCAAGGCATGAGGCTCTTAGACCTTCAATGAAAGAAAACCATTTGGGGTGGCTCGCGTTGGGGTGTTCACCCTACAACGTTAATTTGCGGGTTTTTAGGACTACATTAAACATGGGTTATCATTTAATTTAATTTACTAGAGATTTAGGAGGCATCACCGGAGGATTCTGGAACACAATATAACGACACGTGATAAATACCATGAGACTTAGGGAAAAAACTAGACCACCTACCTTAGGTTGGTAGACGAACACTTGTTCAGTATCGATCCTTGTAGTGTAGTCAGTAATCTCATTTTCATGTTATCCCACCAATAATGATCTCGAAAGTCCCTATACATTTTCGTGCTTCTGGGATGTATAGAGAAAGTAGAGTGATAGGATACATCCATCAAATCCTTCTTTATTTCTAGAATAGATGGAACACATAGCCTTGTATGAGATTTTAGTACACCTTCTTGATCAATATTGAACTCATGAAACTTCACATTCTTCACAGTCTCTGTCTTATTCTATAACAAAGGATATTATCTTTGAGATTTATTGATCTTCTCTAGTAATGATGGTTGAGAAATCATTTGGGATAGGGTTGATGAGTTATATTCCCTTACGATTCTCATGTCCAGTTTTACTAGGTATTTGATCAAAATATCTCCTTGAATCCTCATCATTGCTAGCACAACAAGGTCTTTCCTACTTAATGAAACAATGACTTTATTTTCTCTTCTGGAATGATAATGAATTGAACAATCATAGTCTTTAATAAGTTTAAATCATATCCTATGTCTCATGTTCAATTCCTTTTGTGTGAAAATATATTTCAATATTTGGTGGCCTGTGTATATATCACATGTTTCCCCAAAAAGATAGTACATCCATATCTTCAGAGGAAAAACAATTGGAGCCAACTCCAGGTCATGTGTTGAATAATTCTTCTCATGATCCTTTAACTGTCAAGATGCAAAAGCAACCACCTTGTTATTTTGTATCAGGGCACAACCAAGCCCTTTCAGATATACATCGCTAAAAATAATGAATCCTTCTCTGATAGAGGGTAGAGTTAACACGGGTGCAGTAACCATTATCTTTTTTGGTTCTTGAAAACTTTCTTCACGCTCAGTTGTCTAGATAATCGTATACCCTTTTCGAGT
The DNA here is from genome assembly GCA_963277665.1 of Viscum album. NCBI lineage: Eukaryota > Viridiplantae > Streptophyta > Magnoliopsida > Santalales > Viscaceae > Viscum > Viscum album. The sequence continues at coordinate 37,735,454 of OY728129.1, read as the reverse complement.
TAACTTGGTTAGTGGATCAGAAATTCATGAAAAGTTTTTCACAAACCTCCTATAATATCCCTCTAAACCAAGGAAACTACGAATCTCAGTTACTATCGTAGGATGAGGTCACTCCACCAAAGCCTTTTTCTTGGCATGGTCAACTGAGATTCCTTCATTGGTTACAATGTGGCCCAAGAAAACAACTTGTTGTAACAAAAATTCACATTTTTTGAACTTTTCAAATAGTCTCTTCTTCCTCAGAGTTTTCAATATAACTCTTAGATGATCCTTATGTTCCTCGTGACTTTTGAAATATATCATAATATCATCAATAAAAACTATCTCAAAGTTATCAAAGTAGTCCTTAAAGACTCTATTCATCAAATCCATAAACATAGCAGGAGCATTAGTCAAGTTGAAGGGCATAACAACAAACTCATAATGCTCGTATCTTGATCGGAAGGCAGCCTTTAGAATAGCTTCTTTCTTCACCCTCAATTGATGATAACCAAATCTAAGATCAATCTTGGAGAAGAATTGAGCTCCATGAAGTTGTTCAAACAAATCATCAATCCTTGGAAGAGGGTATTTTCTCTTCATTGTGATCCCATTAAGTTCTCTATAATCAATGAATAGTCGTATTGATTCATCCTTCTTCTTCACAAAGAGAACAGATGCTCCCCAAGGAGACACACTTGGTCAGATAAATCCCTTCTCTAAAAGATCTTTGAGTTGTTTCTTTAATTCTTCTAGCTCCACATTTTCCATTCTATATGGGGTTTTTGATATCTGGTTGGATCTAGGCATGAGTTCAATGGAGAACTCTGCCTCTCTTTCTAGAAGAGGTTTAGGTAACTCCTTAGGAAATATGTCAATGTATTCCTAAACGATGGAGACATTTTCTATTTGTATACTTTCATTTCATTCTTCATATTCACAAATCATCTCCATAAAGAAGGCTACAGGAGGTGCTTCTAGACAAATATCAGGATAAGATACCTTTTTTTGAAAACAACTATAGGTTTTCCATCCAGAACTACTAAGTTTTCCTTGCTTCTGCAATTGATCTTAGCATTATACTTTGAGAGATAGTTCATCCCTAGTATAATGTTGAATTTCATCATGGAAATAACTACTATATTTGCGATGAGATTGTGCTTTCCAAAGTCAAGACTAGATTTTCTATACACTATTGATGCTTGGATAATCCATCTATGAATCTTGACTGATAACTCTACTTCTATAATTTTAGGGATTGATTCTATAGTCTTTGCAAACTTGGAGAAAATAAAGGAATATGTAGAACTGAAATCAAACAAATTACTTTCTAACTTTGAGAGAACAACGAGAGTACCTGCTACCACGTCATTTGGAGCTTCAACTTCAGTTTTTGTGATATAAAATGATGGGTCTTGCTCCCTTGGCCTATGCTGAGGTTGATGGTGATTCCCCTCCATTAACTTTGGATTTGGACAATGATTGGAAAGTGCCCAAGATGTCCACACTTGAAACATTGGACTTTAAGTTGGACCTGAACCATATTCCCTTTATCATTAGTGATGAGAAGTTGAGGTTTCACCTCACTATGATAGTTCCGAGCAATATGGTCATCTCTTCCACACTTGTAACATTTCCCGCTCCCGAGAAATTAGTTCCCTGAATGCTTCTTCCCACATTTGTTGCATGTGGGAAGTTGCGCTTGCTTTCCTCCTCTTCTATGATCAAATTTCCTCCCCGAGTTTAGCTCCAAATATCTCTTCTTTTCATTTGATTTGTGATACCATTGCGTCTCGTCAAACTCCAGTTCAACCTTCACAGCACTCTAAATTATCTCTTCATAGCTGTCATAGTCTCGATTGCCTATACTCTTCTATAGATTTGGTCTTAGTCCACCGAAGAATCTATCAACATTTCCATTAGGATTCATGACAAAGCTAGAGGTGTAACGATAAAGTCTTATAAATCTCATTTCATAGCTTCCCACAGATTCATTTTCTTTCTGCTTCAACTCTAGGAATTCCTTCTCTATTTTGGTTCGCATCGAATGAGGAAAATATTTTTTTGAAAAAGGTTCACTTGAATTCGTCGCACTCCATAGCATCAATCTCCCTTCTTGGAATCGTGTTTTTAATCATTGTCCACCACTGATCAGTTTATCCCTCTAAGTGGTACACAACTAGGGTGACTTTCTCTTGTTCCAAACAACGGAGTATAGAAAATATCTTTTCTATAAAGCTTATCCATTGTTCAGTAATCAATGGGCCAGTATATCCACTGAAAGAAGGTGGTTGTTGATGCATACAGGACTCAACATAAAGTTGTTCCCTTTGAGGTGAATCTGGTCTCTCAGCTTGATTCAAGTTATTGTTCATAACTCGGGTAAGTTGATTCATCATTCTCATGAAGTTTTTCATTTCAGCTTTCATCGAAGGGTTGTCAACGTATGGCCAGTTGCGCTCACCATTTACATAGTTCCTCCTATTTCACTTCATTTTCTTTAAAAAAAACTTAATGAGAAATGTGTTTCTTTTAAGAATCTTATAAGTCTAAAGGAATTTTATGACTTAAAACATCATGCTTAAATATGTTATTCTTTAACAACAAATACATTTTTTATAAATCTTTCATAATGGTTCATAAAAACCTTATGATTAACCAGACATATCTCTTGGAAGTATCAAACCAGGAGTGCAGCAAGACCCGTTGGTGTGCACCAATTCTCATTTAAGTCTAGCTTAAAACGGTGTTTTCAAGTTTTACCCCTAGATACATTTGTATCAGAGCCACATCAACTTATTCATATCCAGATAGGGATTTCTTTGCTTAGAAACCACTTAATATTTCACCAAAATACCATGACATTTTCATATATTTTAACTTGTCCATAGGGTTCCTCCTAAATTTTTCAAATCCTAATTTCCACAAATAACTAAATCTTCTTTTAATACCAACTATGGCATCCAACCTTTTTAATATATAACTTTTCATTTACATGGTACAAATAGAAAATATTTTAAAATTTAGTTTCTTAAAAATAAGGTACATTATACATGAAAACTTAAAACATTCTTCTAATCCACTTGAAATGCTTCATCAAAGGTTCATCATAAGTACATTTACTGCATCTCATGACCTGGGGACATACATCAAATAAAAGGGTGAGTATAAAACCCAATAAGGGAAAACAAAGAAAATAGTTTAAATGTGATCTTGAGAAATATCAATAAGAACTTGAGAAATATCATAAAGACATGAGAAAGAGGCATATCATGATAATAAGAACATGAATCATAACTTGAAAATGTTGCTGCAACATTTAATTTAGACATTCATAAACATATCACCAAAGTTTGTCACTGAGGTATCATCAAAAAATTACCAAGGTTGTTCATCAAGGTATCATAAAACATGTCATCTCTAGAGATTAAATTCTTTACTAAAGGCACTGGAGCACTATCAAGACGCACCCTTCATATGTCTTAATTAATGTGATCCACATAGATCATAATAAAACATTTCATAAATAACCCGTTGAAAATAAATGAAATGGGTTTCATATTAAAAAATGGAATTTTAAAAAGTGCTTAAAGATAAGATCATTATGTCATTTTTAGCCCACAGAAAGAGAATGCATGTTTTATATATATCAATACCAGAATCAAATAAATCATTTTCAAATCTTGGTGAATACAACTGGAAAAGAAAGAGGTTTGGGTAGTCACAAAAAGAAAATAAAAAGGAATTTCTTGAGGATAAAATATAAATTTTGAGAAGTAAAATCGACAACATAACGAATATAAAATGTGTTTTTAGAAAAGGGTAAAAATAGAGGGGGAAAGGGTTTCTCATTCATAAACAACTCTTAATACAGTAAATGGATAAAATAAGTTGGACAGAAAAACTTAGTTTTGAAATTTAAAAGATATACCACACAAAGATGGGACTTGAATGGAAAAGAGTAGAGATTTTTCTAACCATGAAGAGTAGTTCCTAAAAATTGAGAATTAAGACCTTGAGGGCTTGAGGAGACCTTGGGAGGACTCCTTAGGAGGTAAAACTATTAGATATTCATAAAAGAAGAAATGAGAGTGAAATGAAATGGATAAATGGGTGGATATTTATAGCAAAATGGGTGATTTGTTTATTAATTTTTAAATATAGGCTTTAGACACCTAGGTAGTGGTAAATGCAAAACCATAGTCTTGCCCATGGTATTTGCTCATGGTATTGAACATTTGGGTCATATTATATGTTATTTTAATCCACAAGAGTCAACCATCATTTTATATTACTTATTTTGGCAAGGAAAATTAAAGTTTTCATAAAATAACATTTTTAAAGTCATCCATTTTAGAATTTGGAAAGTAAATTATATATTTAGAAATTGATTAAAATCTATCAAAATACTTAATATTAATAAAATAACATAATTTGGTTTTGGGGTTGTGGTTAATTGGTTATTAAATCATTGTGACATAATTATGAAGTCATTAAACATACCAAAAAACTAAAACTGTATTTTTACTATTCATGAAAAAATAAAGTATTTTAAAAAATTCTCATAAATTCACCCCAATCTAATTTTGACATGATGATTTCAAAAATGATATTTATTTTATCATAATAATTCCCTAAATATGATAATTTTAACTTTTAAATATAAAAAAATTATTTATTAAAAAAATAGCGGATTGAAAATGAATATTAAAAATTATGACACTTGAAAAAAATTATTTTATCATTTATATTTAAATAAGAGTGTTTTATCATACTATTTCATTAAAATAAGTATCATTATTAATATCTTAGTTTATTATAAATATTTAAATCTTTTCTGAAACGTACAATTTCCGTCCAAAAAATCAATTTATCAAATTTCATCTCAATTTCATTTAGCAAAACCATTTTTTAAAAAAGAATTGATTGAATAAGACTTGTTTATACAATGGAGTTACAAGTAAATAAGGCCTTGACAAATAACCCCTTATCACACATGTGTATGACCTAAGAGTGAGGTGTGTGATGGTGATTGATTTATGGGGCGGCTTGACTAACATCGTCAGAGTGGTAATTTTCACTAACTTGAACCTCTCCTGAATACGATTTCGTTCAAGCTTCACTTGTTGAAGCTTGGCTTGGGCTTGGTCAAGAGCGAAGCCCAGTGTCGCTACCTCCCTCCCAAGTTCTAATAAATGGGCTTCATACAGCACGACTCTACTGGTTGAGGTCATCATTTCTATTTTCTGAATTAATTATCCTCTGCCATTTCTATTCATAAACACTAATTATAACATTAAAATTATTATTAAGAGTATAGTTTTCAACGGTCATATTGACCGATGGTCACATAACGGTCAAAACCATATGGTCATATTTCAAATTAGACTCACTTCATTATTAAAGATATAAAATTTTGTTGAGTACACAATAATATAACACATATTTTCTCAAGAAACAAATATCATTTAAAAAGTTCAGATCGTTACAATGACCCCCTCCCACCAAAGATACCACAATGAAGGGAGAGATATAATGACCCCCGAGTCCCGCCTCCAGTGGCCCCGGGATGGTGACTAGCACCGAAAGTATAAAAAACTCACAATATGGGAGGCATTGCCCTCTATAAAAAAACAAGATCGAGAGATATGATGAATCAACAACAATCAACTTCATGACATATATATAAACCAAAAATCATCCCGCAATGCATGTGTAAATAAAACTGATACAGATAAAAAGTCTTCAAAGTAAATACTCAAAAGTAAAGTTAAAGCAGCAACACAACAACTGTCAAGGATTCAAACTAGTAATATCCAACACGGTCCATGTAATCCTCCAAGAAACCTGAAGACGGTTTTATATACGTATGGTGAGCATACAAGTATACTCGGTAGAAAAAACTCAAGTTTCTCATGCACATGTGAAAGAAGCATACTAATGCACCTGTGAGAAAACAGCAGAACCAAACAACACCTATAAAGGTACACTAACAAAACTCAGTCTCACAAAGGCACGCTCACCAAAAAACGCAAATCAAGTAATATAATATAATAAGAATCACATCGATAAAGGTACCCGCACCACTTTCCCACGGGTATGCCGCTCTCACACCCAACATCGTACGTCCTGGTACTCTCATCTCTTCCGTATACCACACCGCCCCATAAGCACGGTCACAACACACATCGCTCGAAGAAACCTGGGCTCGCCATCCCACAAGCACGACCACAACACATCTCGCCCGAAAACACATGGGCTACTGCCCCACAAACACGGTCATGTCTCGTCCGAAAACACCTGGGTCATCACATCTCGCTCGAAAACACTTGGGCTATTACAACCATCATCTAATGCACTAATAGAGCTCCAACCATCACAGTTTGTACAATACCTACCTCGCCTAGGAGAGAGAGCGGGAAAGAGAGGGTACCCAGCCATCTGTACTCCTCACCGGATGTCGAGAAAAACACTCTCTATGTGATTATGCGGGTGTCAGCATGTAGTGCTCGACATGGGTGGGGTGCATATAGAAATGACAAGAATATACAAGTATATATGTATATATATATATATATTTGTGTGTGTGTGTGTAATATCAAACACTCAAACCCAACCTATGGGTTCACAAACTAACTAACCAACTCACAACATCATCACATTTGTTGCCACCTCTAAATGCATAACATCACACAAGCCACAACCTCATTTAAATTTTCAATCAATTTCATGTAATCACAATATTCATTTCATTATTTAGCATCAACCACATTTAACCACACAACCCATCATTTATTCATCCATTAACCATTTTCATTCCATTAACCACCCAACTCAAGCCATTTCAATCATTATTAAACAATTATTTATTTATTCCATCACTACTCGAGTATCTAACACCAAGCAACTACCACGTCACTGCCCCAAAAGCACGACCCACAAACCACCTCGCCGCTCCAAAAGCACGATGTACAAACCACCTCATTGTCCCAAAAGCATGGCCCACAAACCACATCGTCGTCCCAAAAGCACAGCCCACAAACCACCTCGCCGCCACAAAAGCACGGCACACGAACCATCATCCCCACATGTCCCAACCACACATCACCAACCCACAAGCACTGCCACACATCACTGCACAACAAGATCATTTAACAGATTTACAAAGGAGCTTTTATCACATTCCACTTTATTTTAAGGATGTTATCACACAACTCATTATCTTGGAGCAGTCGTTTTATTAGTCGAATATAAGTAGTTAAAAAAATTCCATTTTAGGGTGATATCACAAAAATTACAACCAAAATAGAAATCTCAACACATATATCCAGCGCAAACAAAACCCCCAACGACCACAGTTTTCAGCGAGGCATCAAGGTCGTACAATCCACAATATCACAATAACAATAAAGCTGTAAAAACATGTGAATCAAACCTCATTTACCTCGTTCAATTCAATTAACCAATTATTTATCTTTAATTAATTCGACGCAACCATAATCCATAGATAAACAAAAGTAAACTCATCCCGCATGATATACACAATAAAGAGAAATGAGGAAATCCCTACTTCAATGAATCTTTTCAACTCGTTGTGCACCGTACGGTGAAGAGGAACTCACGCAAACCACAACAACACCACAAGAAAACACAGATCAACCTACACCACAACCAAATACCATCAAAACGCAACCCAACACACACCCCAAACCATAACAACATCGCCGCAACGAATCACTGGGAGAATAATGGAAGAAAACCTACCAAGAAGAAGGAAGGGTTTACCACAAATTTCTAATGAACAACCACTGAGACCAATGGGTCAAAGAGGGGGGAAGATGGCTTGAAGAACTCATTGGGGCACCTAGGGTTCACCCAAAACGAGAGGAAGAAGAATACACATACAAATGAATGAAAATTCAACCGGAAAGAAGTTTTAAAACTACAATGCATCGGGGATTTACATGACGTGTAATCCCCTTTCACGTCGTGTAATCCCTGGGGTTCGGTTTCACCAAAAAATGAGTCGCATTTTTATTATTTAACTATGAAAATCTATACATCATGAACCGGCCTTGCACAAGTCATGAACCACCATTACACGTCATGTAATAAACTTACACGACGTGTATTTCCTGCAGCAGTTCTGATGCACCTCCGGCTTCCACCGAAAACTCTCGGAACCTCCAATAGAAAACTGACAAAGTAACGGACTGGGAGGGCATGGACCATTACATCAGATACCTCTCAAAAAAATCTCACCCTCGAGAATCTAAAACCAAGTCCATAAGAAAAGGGATCCGAACAACCACCTCGTGAGATACCTCTCAAGGGTCTCGTCATACCTCAAATGCTACCACCAGCCAAACACATCAACCCAAACGACCACAAAACACATTGCACAACTACGACACCACAACCATAAGTTGTCTCCTCTCACACAACCACACTGCCGCAAGCCGCCTCCTGTCACATAATCACACTGCCACACAACCACTGCACAACCATCTCAACCTCCACGCGGGCCAAACCAACAACTTCTACAACCAACAAGCCACACTATCATGAACACACAAATCGGGGAATTCCATCTTCTATGTCAAGATAATGTCCGCTCTGGGCGGCATTGACTCGCCCGCATGGGTTTAATCGCATCGCGGTTGATGCGTCTTGATTAGAAATCAAGTCTTCCCGTTTTCATATGTTAGAAATTTATCACACACACACCACACACATCATAAACCAAGGAAAACAGGTCATCTCATAAACAGAAGGATCCAAACATCACATCATAAAGAAAAACAGTGCAAGTCAAAACTCAAAACAAATCTGGGTACTGGGCATGCATCTGTGTCTCTCGCTCCCAAGTACTCTCATCCAGGACACCATGCCTCCACAATGTTGGATTTGGTGTAGCCCAATCCATTCATAATAATGATTGATTCGAATGCTTCTAGCATATACTGCGCACCAAGCCGCAACTCCGCGGGTCGAGCTCCACGGTGAGCTCATTAAGGGTTGCATGGGGGAAACGTGCCCTTTCTCTAGGGGTCTAGGGACCTTCGACCTTGGGGCCAAATTTTGAGGAACTGTAGAAACCATGACCACCATAGCATAGTTGACCGACTGACACTGACAGGGCATTGTAACAGTACGGACATTTGGCATGACTATTTTAGCAGGTCAGACTTTAGAGTCAACAGTACTGTAGCGACGTGGACTTCTAGTCGTCGGTCATTGTAGTATCTTGGACTTGGGTGGTCGCGACAATGTAGCGATGAGAAATTTTTGCCACCTTTTACTATAGCACAACAGACTTCCTGTGCAGTTGGTGAATAGTACTTCATCCTCCTTATTAGCCCATTTCGGGCTAGGGTTTTGGGTGTGATTGAGAACCTTGAAACTCCCTGTAATTTTGTGCTCCTGACTATAATGAAATTTTTATCACTTTGTGGATGTAGGGATCATTTCCCAAACCATGTAAATCACTATGTTCGAGATCTTCTTCTTCTTCTTTTTTTTTCTTTTACTCTTATGTGAATAGTTTTCCCTTTCATTGTGACTCCCAATGTTTCCATAACAACTGGTATCAAAGGGTTCAGTTCGGAATTCTCTAATTGAACGATGGTTATGGAAGAAGGCAAGGTAAAAATCGACCGTTTCGATGAAACTGACTTCAGCTACTGGAGGATATAGATCGAAGACTATCTTTACAGGAAGAAAATGCATTTTCCGCTTTTGGGTTTAAAGCCAACGGACATGAAGTAGTAAGAATGGGAGTTTCTGGATTGACAAGTTCTAGGAGCTGTGCACCTTATGTTGGCCAAAAACAAGATGTTCAACATCAAAGAGGAGAAGATGGTGATTGGTCTGATGAACGCTCTCGCGAACATGTACGAGAAGTCTTCTACGGAAAACAAAATGCTCTTGATGTGACGATTGTTCATTCTGAAAATGGTTGAAGCGAGAATTGTTATAGATCACATCAACAAAGTCAACACCACCATAAGCCAGCTGACTTCGGTGGAGATTGCGATTAGCGATGAGGTATGTGCACTGGTTTTATTGTCTCCATTACCTGACAGTTGGGAAGCAACTACAACAGCTGTGAGTAGTTCTTCAAGGGAAAAAAAGTTGGTTCTGAAGAACATACAAGACCTAATCCTCAGTAAGGATATCCGAAGAAAAGAATCGGATATATTCTCTAGTTCTTATCTGGATGTAGAAGGGAGAGGAAGATATGCACAGCGAGACAATCACAGAGGACGATCAAAGTCAAGAGGAAAAAAGTCGAGACAAGGCAAAGGGGGATAGTCCTACCTGCTGGACTTATAGGAAGAAAGGACACATCAAGAAAGAGTGCAGAGAAAAACGAAAGGGGCCTGAAACCAATAGAGAAAACACAGTGGTTGAAGGAACTAATGATGTGATGCTGCTGAGTGTGGATCCCTATGGAGTCTTGGATTTTAAACTCAAGGGCTCCATTCCACATCGGAGAAGGGATTCCTAAACAATTTTGTTTCTAGAAATTTTGGCAAGGTACATCTTGCGGATGATGAACCCTTACAGATTATGGGAAAAGGAGATGCACGGATCAAGACCAATAGTATGAGTTTTTTGGTTCTGGAAAACGTGAGGCATATCCCTAGTTTAAGAAAAAATATTATTTCGGTTGGGAAGCTTGATGATGTAGGCTTCAGTACTATGTTTACTAGTGGTGCCTGGAAAATTACCAAGGGAGTTATGGTCATAGAACAGGGAGTAAAGACGGGTAACCCGTACAACATGACAGATAATTGCATGGACATGGTTGCATCAGTAAATACTGTCGGGGATTCACAAATGTGGAACTACAGGCTAGGCCACATGAGCAAGAAGGGGATGAAGGTGATGGCAACAACAAGGCATCTACCATAGCTAAAGTCAGTGGGTATTGGACTATGTGAAGATTGTATCTTTAGAAAGCAAAAAAATGTGTCTTTTGCAAAAGGAGGAAAAACACTGAAGGCTGAGAAGCTGAACTTGGTGCACACTGATGTTTGGGGGCATGAACCAGCACATTCCCTTAGATGGTCACAATATTATGTGACATTTATTGACGACTCAACAAGGAAGATATGGGTTTACTTTCTTTAAAGAAAGTTTGATGTGTTTAAAGTGTTTTAGAAATAGAAATCAATGATGGAGAATGAGTCAGAAACTAAGCCGAAATGTTTGAGGTCTGACAATGGTAAAGAGTATGGAAGTCAAGAGTTCAGAGAGTTTTGTTCCAACAATGGAATTTGATGGGAGAAGACAATTTCAGGTACACCACAATAGAAAAGTGTGGCTGAGAGGACGAATAGGACATTGAATGAACGTGTCAGGAGCATGAGGTTGCACTCGGGGTTACCGAAGACTTTTTTGGATGATGTAGTAAACATGGCAGCATATCTCATTAAGAGAAGACCATCTGTATCAATGGGAGAATGTCTACCTGAGGAGATTTGGTCTGGTAATGAGGTAAGACTCTCACATTTATGAGTCTTTAGCAGTTTGGCATATGTACATATTGATGCAAATGAAAGGGGACAAGTTTGATGCTAAGTCCAAATCATGCTTCTTCATTGGCTATGAGGCTGAGGAGTTTGATTACTACTTTTAGGATGATCTCAACAAGATGGTCATCATGATCCAAAACTTGGTATTTAATGAAGGTGTCATGTACAAGGATCATCATGCAACCGAAGATGAAAATGAGAATAAAAAATAAGAGTGCAAAGAGCAAGTGGAGCTTGAAGGTGTACCTGAGCATGAGACATTGGAACCAGTGGATCATACTCCTCAAGTGGAGTTGAGGAGATCAACAAGGGTAAGAAGCCCTGTTCATAGGTATTAACCATCATTACACTATTCGTTATTGACTAACGATGGAGAACCAGAATGTTTTGAGGATGCAATGTAGTTGACGGAGTCAAGAAAGTGGGAGTTGGCCGTGAAGGAGGAGATTTTTTCACTACATGACAACAATACTTAGGAGTTGACACATCTTCCACAAGGGAAGAAAGCATTGCAGAACAAATGAGCATGTAGGGTCAAGGAAGAACATGATGGCAAGAGGAGGTTCAAGGCAAGGCTGGTGGTGAAAGGCTTTTAGCAGGAGGGAGTGGATTTCACTGAAATTTTTTCACCTATAGTTAAGCTTAGCACCATATAGGTGGTTCTCAACATTATGGCATCAGAAGACTTGTATCTTGAGCATCTTGATCTGAAGACGACTTTCCTTCATGGAGATCTAGAGGATGAAATCTATATGCATCAACCAGAGGGATATGTTGAGTCCGAGAAGGAAGACCTGGTGTGAAAACTCCATAAGAGCGTGTATGGGTTGAAGTAGTCACTCAGGCAGTGGAAAAAAAATTTTGATGCATTCATGACTAAAAATGCATAAAAACGATGTGGCATGGATCAATGTTGCTACATCAAATATTTTGGTGATGAATATATTATATTTCTTATGTATGTGGATGACATGATCATTGCAGGATCATGTATGCAGAGGATTGATGAGCTGAAAGGGCAGTTGGTTGAGGAGTTCAAAATGAAGGATCTTGAAGAAGCTAGCAAGATTCTGGGGATGAAGATCGAGAGACTGTGCAGCTGGAACCTCAATGTTATCATAGGTTGACTACATTGAGAAGGTTTTGAGAAGATTCAGTATGCTGGAAGCAAAGTCAGTCTCTATTCCCCTGGCGGACCATTTCAAATTATCAAAGGAGCAATCACCAAAGGCAGCAGAAGATGTTGAGTACATGGAAAAGGTTTCATACGCATCAGTTGTTGGAAGCCTGATGTATGTCATAGTCTACACTCGACCTAACATTGCTCATGCAATGGGAGTTGTGAGCAGATACATGGCTAACCCTAGAAAGAAACATTGGGAAGCTGTGAAGTAGATACTGAGGTATCTGAAGAAAAGCAAGGAGGTATCTATGTACTTTGGAAAAGAAAATTCATTACAAGGGTATGTGGATGCGAACCTTGGAGGTGACGTCGACGGCAGGAGGAGTACCACAGGTTATGTATTTACTTGTTGAGGAATTGCAATAAGCTAGATATCACAATTGCAGAAGGTGGTGGCTTTATCCACCACAAAAGCAGAATATATTATTGTAACAGAAGCTGGAAAGGAGATGGTTTGGATGAAAAACTTATTGGATGAGATGGGTAAAAAGGGATAGGAAAATGTATTGCATTGTGACAGTCATAGTGTTATACATCTTGCAAAGAACCCAATATTTTCATGCCCGAATGAAGCATATTCAGTTGAAGTACCATTTCATCGAAGGTTTGATACAGGATGGGTTGCTGACATTGCAGAAGAGTTGTGGAACCAACAATCCTACATACATGTTGATGAACCCGATGGTAATATAGAAGTTGAGGCACTATTGTGCCTCTGTTGGTCTCTACTGATAAACGGAGGATGAGAGGCAGAATATTGGAGGACACCATGGGAGCACAAAAGAAAACAGCTAGTATTTCATGAATCGTTAATTTGAAATTGAAGTTTTGAATGGAAAGAACGCACACTGGTGAGTGAAGAAGAGAATGAGCTCAAATTAAGTAAGTTGTCATTGTCAGTGGCATCAAAGCAGGTCAGCATAGCGGATCAAGCTCCAAGTAGGGGATTGTTGGATTTGGTGTAGCCCAATCCGTTCAGGATGATGATTGGGCCAAATGCTTCTGGCTCATACTGCGCACTAGGCCACAACTCTGCAAGTTGAGCTTCATGGTGAGCTCATTGGGGGTTGTAGGGGGCAACGCGCCCTTGCTCTGGGAGTTCGGGGGCCTTCGACCCCGGGCCAAATTTTGGGGTACTATATCAACTATGACCACTATAGCAGAGCTGACTAACCGACACCGATAGGGCACTATAAAAGTGCGGACTTTTGACATGACTAATGTAGCAGGTCGAACTTTGGAGTCAACAGTATTGTAGTGACGCGAACTTCTAGTTGTCATCCATTGTAGCATCTTGGATTTGGGGGATCGTGGCACTGTACCGATGCAAACTTCTTACCACCTTTCATTGGAGCACAACAGGCTTCATGTGTGGTTGGTGGAATAATACTTCGTCCTCCTTATTATCCCATTTCGGGCTAGGGTTTTGAGTGTGATTGAGAACCCTAAAACTCCCTGTATTTTTGTGCTCCCGACTATAGTGAAATTTTTGTCTCTCCGTAGAGATCATTTCTCAAACCACATAAATCTGTGTGTCCAAGATCTTCTTCTTCTTTTGTTTTTTCCCTTTTACTCTTCTGTGAATCATTTTTCATACTGTTGTGAATCCCGACGTTTCCATAACACACAACACACAAACCAAAGGAATGGTTCATCCACACAACGTCTTCTCTTGGTGATCCTAGATCTCTATTGTTCATTCCACAAACGTCATGTCGGTCTCAATATCCAACTCTCCTCATCCAATGACATGGGAGTCATCTTGAAGATACCGACGAAGTTGAGAGACGTGGAAGATATTTTGGATCCAATCCAGCCAAGACGGAAGTGCCAACCGGTAAGCTACCTTGCCAACACACCCCAACACCTCGAAGGGCCCAAAAGACCTAGGAGAAAGCTTACTTCCTATACTAAACCTCCACTGCCCATGTTGAGGGGAAACTTTCAAAAACATGTGGTCACCTGCCTCGAACTCCAAGGGCCTCCTCCTGCGATCGACATAAGACTTATGTCGGTCTTGTGCTGCTTTCATCCTCTCATGAACAACCTGAATTTTCTTTGTCATGCTATGCACCACATCGGGACCAAGAACGGTTGTCTCCCCAACCTCCGTCCAGCACAATGGAGAACGACACGGTCTCCCGTACAAAGTCTCAAACAGGGTCATGTCGATGGAAGAGTGATAGCTATTATTATAAGAAAACTCTACCAAAGGTAGGTGTTGTACCCAAGATCCACCAAAGTCCAAGACGCACGCCCACAACATATCCTTCAACGTCTGGATAGTTCGTTTCATCTGTCAATCTATGTGGGGGTGAAAAGCAGTGATGAGGCGTAACTGAGTGCCAAAAGCATGATGTAATCACCTCCAGACTCGTGAGGTAAAATGTATGTCCCAATCTGAGACAATGGGCCTTATAACTCCATGCAACCGCATCACCTCATCCATGTACCTCTTAGGCAAATCATTCACTGCGCCCGACTCCTTGATCATTAAGAAGTGGACCGATTTCGTCAACTGATCCATGATCACCCAGATAGCATCACAACCTCCCTGAACTTTGGGTAACCCTGTGACGAAATCCATTAAGATGTCGTCCTATTTCCACTTGAGAACATCCAAGGGCTACAACAAACCTCCTAGAACACGATGCTCAGCCTTTACCTGGTAGAAAACCAGACACTGAGCCACAAACTTAGCCACTGTCTGTTTCATCCTGGGCCACCAAAACTACATCTTCAAGCCATGACACATCTTGAAAACTCCTTGGTGTATCGTCAAAGGTGGGTTATGAAACTCACGGAGGACTCCCCCATACATCGCTACCGGAACGAACAACCTCCCATGAAACAACATCTGGTTCCGACCATCCCTACGGAGCATCGTCATAGCCAACATGATCGTGCATCACCTCTACCTCTGAGTCTCCCCACTGAGACTCATCCACCTGCTACATCAGAGAAGACTGCATCGTCATCTGAAACAAATAACCTCTACCACCATCCACTCTTACATCTAAGTGCAAGGCTGTCAACTCCTTCATTGCCCTCCAAGCATCCCCAGACTCCTGAACAACACCCTTCCAGGACTTCTTATTCAATGCATCGGCCACAACATTCCTCTTTACTGAGCTGTAGGAGATCTCAAAATCATAGTCCAGAAGAAACTTCATCCATCTTTGTTGTAGCAGATTCAGATCACGTTTGGAAAATACATACCTCAAACTCTTGTGATTGTGAAGAACACAAAGCGTTCCTCAATGAGGTAGTTTCGTCACAACTTCAACCCAAACACAACTGTCTCTAGCTCTAGGTCATGGGTGGTATAGTTACGTTAACAGGGGCGTAGCTGCCTAGACCCATAAGAGATCATTGTCTTCTACTGCATCAAGATGCACCCTAAGGTCAAATGGGAAGCATCAAAAAACACCTCAAACATCACCCCTTTCTCAGGCAACCAAAGAACTAGAGCACTAACCAACTTCCCCTTCAGGTAACCGAATGATGTCTGACACTAATCACTCCAAAAAAAATTCTGATCCTTCCTAGTCAAAACTATCAACAAGGTTGCAACTCGAGAGAAATCAGGTACAAACCTCTGATAATAATCTGTGAGACCAAGGAAACTGTGAACTTATGCCACGTTCTTGGGTGCTGCCCAAGAAACAACTGCTTCAACCTTCGACGGGTCTATTGTCACGCCCTTCTGAGACACCACATGCTCGAGGAAATGCATCTCTCGTGTCCAGAATTTACACTTGGATAACTCTCCATAGAGCTAGTGGCGTCAAAGAACATGCAAGGCGGTTCTAAGATGCTCAACATGATCCTACTCTGACTTCGAGTAGATCAAGATATCATCGATGAATACGATGATAAATCAGTCAAGGAACTCACAGAACACATAGTTCAAAAGCCCCATGAACATAGCTGGTGTGTTCGTAACACCAAACGACGTGACTACAAACTCAAAGTGTCCATACCTGCATCTAAAGGCAGTCTTCCGGATATCACCTTTTTCACCCTCAACTGGTGATATCCAGACCACATATCAATCTTGGAAAACTAACTCACCCCACTCGACTGGTCGAAAAGATCATCTATCTTTGAAAAATGGTAATGGATTTTGACCGTCATCTGATTCAACCTCTGGTAGTCTATGCACAGCCTCAGACTACCGTCCACCTTCTTTGAGAACAACACTGGAACACCCCATAGCGACACACTAGGATAGATAAAACCCTTCTGCATCAGATCATTTCTCTGAATCCTCAACTCCTGCAACTTAAAAGGTGTCATCCGATAAGGAGTCATCGAAATCAGAGAAGCATCGGGCTGCAAGTCTATCTTGAACTCAACATCACGTCGAGCGGGTAGTGTCACAACCTCCTTGAAAAAAACATCTAGGAACACCCCAATGATCTTGGGAACCTCTACTATCCCAGCATTCACTGATTCCACCAACTCAACCAACAAAGAAAGAAGGGGCTCTACACACCGACTACCCACCTGACAACTTTGCTCGCTAGGGGTGTCCAGACCCGACCCGACCCGACGAGTTCAACCCAACCCGACCGGGTTGGGTCGGGTTGGTTCGGGTTACAAAAAAAACCCTCAGGGTTGGGTTCACATTAGGTCGATTTTACATGGGTTGGGTCGGGTCTCAGGTTGGGGTCATTTAGACCCAACCCGACCTGTGACCCGATGGGTGCCCATCCAAAAACAAAATTCCCCAACATTTTGTCTCGACCGTGGGAGGGCCAGCCTCGCTCACCCCCAACATTTCTCTCCTCTCCTCTCCCTCGTGCGCACTCTCTCCCTCCTCCTCTCCCCCCGAAGAAACCCAACCTCGTACCCCCCTTCTTCCTCTTCCCTCGTGATTGACGACGACAGTCCTCCCTCCCTCCCTCATACGAGTCGCGCTCTCGCCTCGCCTCAGCCAGCCCGCTCCTCCTCTCTCTCCCGCCAAGCGACCCCGACCTTCCCTCGCGGTGAAGAAAGAAACCCTACTCTCCCTTCCTTCCCTCGTGAGTGAGGTCGGACGAAACCCTACCCTCCCTCTCCTCATTCCTCCTCCTTCCCCGAGGTTCCCCAACCCTTAGCTTGCGGCGCCTCCTCCTCCTGTCTAATAGTAAGCAATTTTTACTCTAACCTCTTATTAGTGGAAGGGCTTTGAATTTAATTTGGTTGTTAATTTTTTAGTATTTATCTTGCTTTTAAATACTCCATTATCCATTCAAAATCGGGGTGTTCTTGTTCCCACTGAAATCTCTGGTGTATTAAAATGCATTTGTTGTTAGTCCAGTAAGTGCTAACTTTGATCTGTTGTATGTAGAAAAAAAGAAAATTACTTCTAAAGAAACCAGCATGTCTCGAGTGGATAGTATTTAATAATTATTACTTAAATTAAAATCTAAATCATGTCATTGATGTTAATATCTGGTGTTTCGCATGGGGTGAGAATCTGATCCTGTTCCAAGGCAGTTGAATTTCGGGTAACTTAAGTGGACCAAGCTAATTAGTGGAATTTGTCTTCATCAACTCCAGTTATAGAAATGGATAACCCTAGAGTCCTTGATCTCTATCATTCATTTAGGAAGCAAGTGATGATTGGTGGAATGTTCATGCGAGGCAGGGTACTTTTGATCTCATAATAGAGTAAAAATGTTATTCGCAACTTCAAAATGGTGATATTCTATAGTGCATTGTCGTATTTGGTTCTATGCTATCTTGGGTTTTTTTAAATTCTACTCATTTTATTTGTATAATAAGGATATACTCTCCAAAAAATTGTAAGTGGAGTAAAGGGAAGCTAGCTTAAAAGTTTAACATGTGTTGCTTTCTTAAAATACCAAAATATCAAAATGACTTAGAGCTGTTTGGTTTCTTAAACATGTGTTGCTTGCTTAAAAGTTTGTTTTCCATCCTCATGATTAAATAGGATATACATGGTTCATTGGTTACTTGCTTGCATTTGTTTGCTTGCTTGCATTTTCTTGCTTGCATTTGTTTGCTTGCATTTGTTTGCTTGCTTGCTTGCTTTGCTTGCTTGCATTTGTGCCCAATAATTGTTATATATATTTTATAAATAAAGATTTCAATTGTTGATGGGAAGGCAGTGTGGAGGAATTGTTATTAGTCATATAATTCTATTTACCATTTCTTCCACTGTTATTGGATGTAGCTAGCAATTCATTCATATGGAAGGTGGTGGTACAACAACAAGTGGTTCTAATCCCCCAGTTGTCGCAGCAGGAACTCAGAGTCAGATGGGGTCTGCACCAACTACACATTCAGTTGCAGAAATAGGAGGGGGGAGTTGTAGCAAACTAGTTGATGAAACTGAGGGTAAGCAGTCTCCTAAAAAGGTAACAATTCCTAAAGTTGCTGCTGGTTTTAGAGTTTCGCAAGCTTGGGAGCATTTTCATAAGAAAAATGGAAGGGCTGTTTGTAATTACTGTGGTAAAGATTACGCTTGCACGTCTGGTCAACATGGAACTAGTAATTTGAATAGGCATTTGACAAGGTGCAACAAAAATCCTCACAAAAATCTCGATAAAAGCCAAACCACTCTTGGTCTTAGAAGGAAGTGTGAAGATGAGGATGATGGAACGATTAAAATTTCAGTAGCTCATTTTAATCAAGAAGAGTGTAGAATTGCTCTTGCTAAAATGATAATCATTGATAAGTTATCATTTAAATTTGTTGAGAATCAAGGATTTAGAGAATTTATTGAAGTTGTTCAACCTCAGTTTCAAGTTCCGTCCAGACAAACAATTGCTAGAGATTGCTTGCAGTTATATTTGAATGAGAAAGATAAATTGAAGTCCATGTTTGATATATTCTCTCATATGGTATGTCTTACCACTGACACATGGACTTCAATTCAGAATCTGAATTATATGTGTGTGACTGCACATTTTATTGATGATAATTGGATCTTGAATAAAAAAATAATCAGGTTTTGTCTTGTTGCGGATCACAAAGGGGAAACAATTGGTCGGGTATTAGAACAAACATTGAAACAATTGGGGATTGAGAGGATTGACATTGTTACTGTGGATAATGCTAGTTCTAATAATACAGCGATCAGTTATTTGGTGAGGAGAGTTATTGATTGGAACGGGTCTGGAAATATCAACATCAATTTCTAGAATAAGAGTTTCTTGTAAATTTGTGAGAAGTTCACTTTCGAGATTGGCTCTTTTCAAGAGCATTGTTGAGGAGTTAAAAATTCCTAGTAAACATGTTATAATTCTTGATGTGCCTACTAGGTGGAATTCTTGTTATTTTATGTTGGATGTTGCAGAAAAGTATGAGAAAGTATTTATCCGTCTTGAGGAGGATTCAAGTTTTAGGAGTGCTCTTGTCTGTGAAGGTGGGGCTCCAACAACATATGATTGGGAGCGTGCTCGTGTATTTGTCAAGTTTTTAAGGATATTTTATGATAGTACTGTTGAATTTTCTGGTTCTATGCATGTGACATGACATACTTTCTTTCACACTCTTTGTGACATATATAGAAAAATCAAGAAATGGATAAAGAGTAATGATATGATTGTGAGTGCAATGGTTATTGCAATGAAGGTGAAGTTGGAAAAATATCGGGGTATTGGTCCAAATTTTAATTCTCTCTTGTGGCATTTGTTCTTGATCCCCGATATAAATTAGAATATTTTCGGGATAGTTTTGAAATGATATTTGATGATGGAGACAAGAATGAGTTGATCAGTGAATTAACAGAGGTTATGAATAATCTCTTTGACGTTTACAAATGCAAATATCTCATCCCCGTTGATCAATGCGAGTCAAGTTCTCATCAAGATGCACATATTCATGATGCCACTAGCGGTAGTGAGGATGATGAAAAATGGAAAGATGCTTATAGATCAAAGAAAAGAAAAAGACAATTGACACAACATAGAAATGAATTAGAAAGATATTTAGAGATTGATGATTGTGAGGATGATTTCGATGGATTTGATATTTTAAGCTGGTGGAAAGGAAAGTCAAGTATCATGTTCTCTCATGCATTGCTAGAGATATTCTAGCAATTCCTTTAACTACAGTATCTTCAGAGCCTGCATTTAGTACAGGAGGACGAGTCCTTGATCCTTTTTGGAGTTGTTTGAATCCCAATACCATTGAGGCGTTAATTTGCTCCCAAAATTGGTTTAGAAAGTCTAAACCAATTGACATTCGAAAGCAACTCGAAGAAGTTGAATTGATTGAATCAGGTATCATTAAAAATATTATGTTTTTTTATCGGTTCACATTTATCAATTATAAACCTCTGTTTGAAAAATAAAAATACTGACTTGTTATTTCTTTTGTTGTTCTTTTCAGATATGTCACCATCATCATCCACAACTCATGATCAAATTTTCACTATCTAAAATTATGACTTGTTATTTCTCCTCTCTCCACACGATGGGACTCCATTTATACAGGTATGTATTGTTCTAATTATTTTTCTTGTTTTACTGAATAAAAATAAATGGGTGGTGGATATATCATCTATTCTACAATAGTTAGGGAAAACAAATTTAAGGGATTAACTAGAGGTTATTTAAGTTAGAAACATGAGTAGTTAAAGGTCCTTGCTTGAAATTTATTAGTTATTTCAATGATTTTCATTTATATAAATACATGATTTATAACCTGGCTATATAGTGAATGTGAATGATAGAAAACTTCTATTAGAGATTGAAACCAAAATTGATATATGAGGGTCTGGTTCCAATCTTATTTTTTTCTTTAAAATGAAAATATCCTTAAAGTTCTCTACTTGATAGTAGCCAATGATAAATGTGTAAGTTCATGTACTTGATTATTCAATTGAAAGATGTTCTCTTGATTTGCGGTAAATAAAGTGCATCTTTTTTTATATATGACAATGACATTGCATCTCTGAAAAATTGGAATCATGCATGTTTTATGAAGTGGTACTTCAATTCTAATTTCATTGTGGGTAAATTTCTTTATAGTTACTACTTAAATTAAGATATATATTGGTATATCAACTGTGATTTTGTTTTATGCATTGCCAATTGCATTTGGAACCTCCTGAATTTTAGAATTGCATACTCTTGCTGAAATTTTGGATGCTGCTTTCCTGCATTTTTTTTTGGAACCAATCTGTTGCATTTATTTGGAACCAACCTGCTGCATTTATTTAGAACCAATCTTCATTTTTTTAGAACCAATTTTCTGCATTTTTTGGTTGCTTGGAATATTGATGGTTGGTTACCAAATAAATCCTAGCCAACCATGTGGTATGGAAACATAAACATGAAGAAGTTACTGCTTAAACTACTTTGACTCACTTGACTTTTGCTTTATGATATAGCTTGATATATGAAGGAATATTGCACTGATAAAATCTGACTTTGGTAGGATCCTGGGTGGGTGTTTTACTTCATACACAGACCACACTTTTTTTCAAAAATCAAGAAATTATAGACTCAAAGTTACTGTACTTTTTCATTTAAAGAGACACTCACCCTGTGATTGAATCTATTTTTTTATGCAGATTGAGAAACAATGCATTTGTGGATTGTAATAATGAACTAGTGGCTTCCCAAGTGCAACACCACCTCAATGGGTATTCATCAATCTTCTGCTGTTGTTTTTTATTTAAATTCATACGGTTCAGTTGTTTATTTGAAATTCAATTCTTTGAGATCCAACCCTACCCATATTGAGTTATCCCTTATATCATTTTAAGCTCAGTACATATAGGTCTTCATTTAATTTTTTTACTTCTTTCATATGATAAAGTATTGTTACTGAGTTGATGTTAATTCTTTATCATGGATGGTTAGGCTGCAAAAATTTGTTCTGCCAAAAACATTGCCAAGGGATGTTTGCAAAAATCTTAACAGAGGGTCTAAAGACAATGCCTGCTCGGGAACCAGTTGTTGAAAGACTTGGCATTGATTATGTTTTTCCTCCTCACCTTGAGTATGTTTTTTCTTTTTTGGTTTTTGTTTAACCTTATGCTACATATTGTGGAAATTATCAAGTGGCCTCATGCACTTGCTTCTTTTGGGTTTTCTATGTTTTAGGTTGGACTTTTACTCATGTAAAATTTGTGATCCAAATTCTTTTCATTTTTGAGTTTCTTGTTTTCTTTTAGTTGGGCATTAGTAGCATCTAGATGTTGGTCAGGTTCTGTGAAAATGATGCAGGTTCTGGGCGGTTCTTGGCGGTTCTGGGCAGGTTATGGGCGGGTCTGGGCGGGTCTGGGCAGGTCTGGGTGGGTCTGGGCGGGTCTGGGCTGGGTCTGGGTCAGGTTGGATTGTATCCCTCGGGTTGGGTCGAGTCTGGATTTGTATCCCTCGGGTTGGGTCGGTTCTGCCCACTTAACCCGAGCTGATTTGACCCAACCCACAAATTGTTGGGTTGGGTCGGGTCCTTTTGTCCTTACATCATCTGACCCGACCCCTACGAGTCAGATTGGGTCGGGTCAGCTGACCATGTAGGGTGTGACCCGACCCGACCCGAACTTTTTCACCCGGGTCGGGCCCAAAAACACCTTCGACCCGGCCCGACCCGACACGACCCATGGACACCCCTACTGCTCGCCAACGAAAACCACATGTTAGCCATCCACATTCGAAAACACGACTCTCATCCAGAAGCAATCGATAACAACACGTATAGAATACAACCAGGCGATGTCGAGGATAACATTGTATGACTGCATCAGAGGCAAGAAAAGATCCCCAAGGGACTGATGTGGTCACATCATCAGTCTACACCCTCAGAACACATCAAACAAGTCGGTTTGGCCTTCGACTGGTATAGTCAGCACCAAGGGCACGGGAAGCCTCTCTACGTCTAGTCTCAAAGCATGGGCTAGAGCGGGTGCAACAAATAAGTGCGAAGATCCTGAATCAAACAAAGCACGAACAAGAGTGTTAAACAAACTGATCATAACTCTGACAACTGTTGCCTCCACTGCATGCAACTGACCATGCTCAACTCCTCTACCTCTATGTTAACGACCACGACCACGCTCGGGTCACGGTCCCTGAACACGAGAAACATCCTGAGGTCAGCCTCTACCTGCTCCATCTCCCCTTGGCGGATCAAAAAACTTGATACCCCTGCTACTGAAACAGTCTCACTGGAAACTGCTGCTGAGACTGGCGTTGAACCTGTCCACCTCCGCCAAACTGAGCTCGAGGAACCACTAGGCACTGGTTCTGGTGATGGCCACGAACCCCACAACCAAAACACACAAGCATAAAGCTCTCAGGAAAAGCACGGAAACCACTAGCCCTAAAAGGTCGGAAAGCAAGTTGTTGGGTTCAACTCCCTGTCAGTCGAAACCTCAAAGGTCCTGCTGGTTGAGACCTGCCACTAACAACTCTGCTCCTCGAGGAACCCTGTTGGTTCCCCTCCCGTGGCAAACCTCCTCGTGAGTACATCTGCTCGATCACCTATGTCTTCTTCTAAACCTTTGGATACGTCGGCAACGTAAAAGGAGTAACTGCATATTGGATAGAAGAATGCCTCCTCAAGATGTCTCACACGAGACTCCTTATCTGGAAAAGGATCTGGAGCAAAACACAGAAGGTCCTTGAACTTGATTCTCAGCTCTCGCACTAACATGCTCCCCTACTGAAGAGAAAGAAGCTTCTGCCTCTTTACTGCCTTCAGGGACGGCGAAAGGAACTCTGCCCGGAACTTCTTCTAGAAGTTGACCGACAAAACATATGTCTTCTTCCACTCTCCCAGATGCAGTGTCCACCACTGACGCGCAGCTCTCCGCATCTGACTGACTGCCAAAGGGACTCAATACTCCGTCGGGGCACGGATCAAACTGAAAGTGATCTTGAGCTCCTCCAGCCAGCTCTATGTCTTCACGTCTGAAACACTGCCCTCGTACTTTCCCAAAGCTTGCCGCTAGAATGCATATAATATCCTCTATCATTGATCATCCTCCTCAACCGGATCAACCCTACAACGATCAACCGGATCAGCATGTTGAACCTCAACTGTCTGAGCCACACGCGAATGAAGAACATGGGTCATAGCTGAAAGGAAAACAAATAACTTCCTAAGTCCGATAGTGTGGAATTTTATTAGCATTCATTTTAACTCATTTAATTCATTTGGTTACTAATTTCAGCCTTCCCAAAACAACTCAATTCAAACAAGAACACAAGTCATAATGATGCATGTACCTCTCATAGGTCTCTACCCTGCAAACAGATCCACCACACTTGATCGTTAAATAAGCTCAGAGTTCGTGCACTAGATTATGGGGGGCCTGAAATCTCATGTCCTAGCCGGTCTCACTGGCCTATGTCACGCTCCAATGTCAACCATCACTGTTGTCATACCAACTCATGCATTCCTCACTATGCCTAACTCCGAACTTCACCTTACCTCTCAACCATCAGTTCTAATATCACTCTGTCACAACCCTCTCCCACTAAAGATACCACAATGAAGGGAGAGAGATAATGACCCTCAAGTCCAGCCTCCAGTAGGCTCCGGGTTGGCGACTAGCGCCGAGGGTATAAATATCTCACAATATGAGAGGCATTGCTCTTTATAAGAAAACAAGATCGGAAGTTAGAATGAATCAATCACAATGAACTCCATGACATATATATAAGAAAACCAAAAACCATCCCACAATGCATATGTAAATAAAACTGATACAGATAAAAAATCTTCAAAGTAAATACTCGAAAGTAAAGCTAAGGCAGCGACAAAACAACTGTCAAGAATTCGAGCTAATAATGTCCAGCACGGTCCATGTAACCCTCCTGGAAACTTGAAAACAATTTTATGTACACAGGGTGAGCATACAAGTATACTCAGTAGGAAAAACTCAAGTCTCTCGTGCACACGTGAAATAATCATACTAATACACCTGTGAGAAAACAACAGAACCAAACAGTGCCTATAAAGGTGTACTAACCAAACTCAGTCTCACCAAGACATACCAAATAACGCAAACCAAATAATATAATATAATATAATAGGAATCACATCGATAAGGGTACTCTCACACCACTTTCTCACCGGTATGTCGCTCTCACATCCAACATCATACGTCCTAGCGCTCTCATCTCCTCTGTATACCACACAGCCTCACAAGCACGGTCACAACACACCTCACCCGAAGACACCTGGGCTTGCCGCCCCACAAGCACAGCCACAACACATCTTGCCCAAAAATAGTCGGGCTACCACCCCACAAGAACGGTCACGTCTCGCCCGAAAACACTTGGACCGTCACATCTCGTCCGAAGACACTTGGGCTATCACAACCACAATCTAATGTGCTAAAAGACCTCCGGTCATCACAGCATGTGTAATCTCTACCTCACCTGGAAGAAAGAGCAGGAAAGAGTGGGTACCCAACCATTCGTACTCATCATCAGATGTCGGGAAAAACACCTCTTGCATGACTATGCAAGTGTCAACACATAGTGCTCAACGTGGGTGGGGTCCGTATAGAAATCACAAGAATATGCAAGTATATATATGTGTAGTATCAAACACTCAAGCTCAACATATGGGTTCACAAACTAACTAATCAACTCACAACACCATCACATTTGTTGTCAACTCTAAATGTATAACACTACACAACAAGCCACAACCCCATTTCAATTTTCGATCAATTTCATTTAATCACCTCATTCATTTCATTATTTAGCATCAACCACATTTAACCACATAACTCATCATTTATTCATCCATTAACCATTTCTATTCCATTAACCAAACCAACCCAAGTCATTTCAATCATTATTAAACAATTATTTATTTATTTCATCACTACTCAGGCATCTAGCACAAAGCAACCACCACCTCACCGCCTCAAAAGCATGGCCCACAAACCACCTCGCCGCCCCAAAAGCATGGCCCACAAACCACCTCGACGCCCCAAAAGCACGGCCCACAAACCACCTCGTCATCCCAAAAGCACAACACACGAACCATCAGCCCCACATGCCCCAACCACACATCAATGTCCCACAAGAACGGCCACACATCACAGCACAACAAGATCATTTAACAGATTTACAAAGGGACTTTTATCACATTTCGCTTTATTTTAGGGACGTTATCACACAATTCATTATCCTAGGGCAACTGTTTTATTAGAAAAATATAAGTGGTTAACCAATTTTCATTTTATGGTGATATCACACCAATTACAACCAAAGCAGCAATCTCAACACATATATTCAGCGCAAACAAAGCCCGCAACATCCACAATTTTCCGCAAGGCATCAAGCACGTACAATCCACAATATCACAAAAATAAAGCTGTAAAAACATGCGAATCAAACCTCATTTACCGTTTTCAATTCAATTAACCAATTCTTTATCTTTGATTAAGTCGTCACAACCATAATCCATAGATAAACAAAAGTAAACTCCTCCCACATGATACACAATAAAGAGAAACGAGAAAATCTCTACTTCAAGGAAGCTTTCCGACGTGTTGCGCACCGCAGGGCGAAGAAGAACGTCCGCAAACCACAACCGCACCACGAGAAAACACAGATCAACCTACACCGCAAACAAAGACCATCAAAACACAACCCAACACACACCCCAAACCATAACAACATCGTCGTAGCGAATCCCAGGGAGAAGAACGGAAGAAAACCAACCAAGAAGAAGGAAGGGCTTACCACGGATTGTGAATGAACAACCACAGGGACCAACGGATCAAAGAGGAAGGAAGAGGGCATGAAGAACTTCTTGAGGCGCCTAAGGTTCGCCCAAAACGAGAGGAAGAAGAAGCCACGATCGAATGAATGAAAATTCAGCCAGAAAGAACTTTTAATATTGCAATGCATCGGGGATTTACACGACGTGTGATTCCTTTTCACGTTGTGTAATCATCGAGGCTCGGTTTCGCCGAAAAATGCGTCACATTTTTATTATTTAACCCCGAAAATATATATGTCGTCAACCGGCCACGCACAAGCCCCGAACCACCATTACACGTCATGTAATACAGTTATACGACCTGTATTTCCTGCAACAATTCTACTGCACCTCCAGCTTCCACTGAAAACTCCCGGAACCTCCCCCGAACACCTCCAACAACCAAAACAGGCAAAGTAACAGACTGAGAGGGCATGAAACGTTAAAATAAGGATGTGTCCCGACCCACATCAAAGAGAGTCCAAGTGTCTTTGGGCAAGATGGGAGCATAGGACGTTCGACGTTGGGGCGTGATATCAGCAAATCAGCGGGGAAGCGACAGTGGGGCGTCTTCCTTTGTTAGGATCTCGATGTTATATTATTATATTGGATGCGTGATTTGGTGATCGAGTCATGGTGAGGTTGGATTCTAGTTAGTTGGCATGTAGAGGCACTTGTTGTTTTTGTTG
The DNA here is from genome assembly GCA_963277665.1 of Viscum album. Classification (NCBI taxonomy): domain Eukaryota; kingdom Viridiplantae; phylum Streptophyta; class Magnoliopsida; order Santalales; family Viscaceae; genus Viscum; species Viscum album. The sequence continues at coordinate 37,707,372 of OY728129.1, read as the reverse complement.
TTTGTTCACTAGCGCATTAGAATGTTGTTTTCACATATGCACTTGAGACCTTGGTTATGTCCCTAATGAGTATACCTGTTATGCTCACCCTACGTATATAAACTTTTTTTCAGGTTTCGGGAGGACTTTGTGATGTGGAAACGTCGAGAGCAACGAAGCGAAATGACGGATCACATAAGAGTAAAAGGGAAAAAAAGAACGAGAACACAGAGAATTTACGTGGTTCAGGAATAATCCCTAGGTCCACGGAAAGGTAGAACTTTACTATGATTCAAGAGCAACAATTTACAGCGAGTTCCTCAGAGTTCTCACACACACACAAAAGCTAACTCAAAATTGACTAATAAGGAGGACAAAGCACTATTCCACCAACCGTCAGAAAATTCGTTGTGCTACAGTGAAATGTGGCTGAAAGTCCACACCGCTACAGTGAAAGGCGGTCACCCAAGTCAAAAGTGCTACAGTGGATGTCGACTAAAAGTTCAAGGAACTACAATACTGTTGACTCTAAAGTCCACACTGCTATAGTGCCTTGTCGGTGTCGGTCAGTCAACTCTACTACAGTGGTCAGAGTTGCTATAGTGGTCAGAGTTGCTATAGTGGTCAAAGTTGTGGGTTGGTGCACAGTACAGGCTACAAGCATTCAGCCCAAACATCATCCAAACCGGACCGGGCTACACCAATCCAACATTATGGGGACCGAGATGGACAGTACTAGTTGAGTTGGAACTGTTGTTGAGTCGTTGTCGTAGACTTGTCTTTTAGTATATTTTGGAGACTTATATATATTAGTTTATTCATGCATTGTGGGACGGTTTTGGGTTTATCTTATATTATCTGCTGGAGTTGTTTGGTGGTTGTTTATCATATCTCCCGATCATGTTTTATTTAGTGGGTAATGTCTCTCATGCTGTGAGTTTTTTACACCCTTGGTGCTAATCGAACAACTCGAGGTCTACTGGAGCCAGGACTTAGGGTGTCATTATTTCTCTCTCTTCATTGCGGCATCTTTGGTGGGAGAGGGTCGTGACAGACATCCTTCACAATGTTCTTCTTGGGTATAGTAAGTTCAACACTCTTCTTTTGTTTCTGCATCAAGGAATCTTGGATTGGTGTAACTCGATCCATTTGCATGATGTTGATCTGAATGCTAGCGGCCCATACTGCACACCAAACCGCAACTCTCGCGGGTTGAGCTCCGTGGTGAGCTCATTGGGGGTTGTAGGGGCAATGCACCGCTACTCCGGGGGCCTAGGGGTCGAAGGTCTCAGGCCTAAATTTTGGTAACTATAGAAATACTGACTCGCTATAGCAATGTTGGCCAGCGACACCGACAAAACATTGTGGCATCTCTGACTTTGGTGACAGCGATATTGTAGGTCTGCGGACTTCTTGTCACTGACACTATAGCACCTTGTACTTTGGATGGTTGTAGCATTGTAGCATAGCGGACTTACTATACGGTTGGTGGAGCAGTTCATCGTCTTCTTTATTAACTCATTCGAGCTAGGGTTTCTGTGTGAGTGAAACTCTGATATCTCCATGTATTTGTGATCATGAATTAGTGATATTGTTGCCTCCATTAATGTAGGGATCATTTCCCGAACAATGTAAATCTTTGTGTCCTGTGCGATCTTCTTCTCGTTCTTTTCGTGTTATTTTGTTTCTATCTTTTTTTCTTCATCTGCAAACCTTTTCTATCATTGCAACTCCCAACATTTCTGCAACAAGGAAGACTTGTCTGCATTTTTTCTTTGTTTATTCATTTGGTGTAACATTCTTTTCACATCATCATATGAATTGTTCTTGATTGATTCATACCAACACTCTTCATAATTGTAACCACTTGTTGCAGTACTCACAAAAATCCTCCAAGCATTCAAATATGTTTATCGTGGACAGATTTTCTTTCATCTGTGAATTTTACTCCTACACAGTAGAATTCTTCTTTATTGCAGCTTTGCTCCCCCTAAGTTCAGGCCTTTTATAACTTCCATAAGTTAACATATTATGCCAACATTCGATGACCTTGTGTTCAAACCTCCAACATCACCAACAATTGTCATTGAATCTTCTAAAGTTGGTCTTCATGCATCTTGCAATTCTCTTGCAAGGAAATTTCTCTTTCACTCTTTTAGCTTTAACCTACAATTGACCTAACTTGACATATATGGAAACTTTATGATTTTCTTCTAACGCATAGACCACTTCTACAAAGACTTTCTAAATCACAACTAATAGGATCATAGGTGCTAGAGTGAGGAAAAGAGAGGATCATATTGATGATAGTGTATCAGCAACAACAAAGTACAGAAAATTACAGAAGAAGAAAAAACGAGGAGGAAGGTACTCCCCGAGGAAGACGCCCAACCCCTGTATTTAATATCCTAGCCACTACCAACTGCCCCAACCTACTTTCTACAAGAAAGTACAACATTGCCCCTAACAGTAACCAACCCAGCCCTCACACGGACACCCCTACCCTCCCATTCCTATCACTTCCGCCCACTTGAAAATTCACCTTTCCCTCAAGGTGAAAAACTTGATGAGCTTCTAGGGTTGTTGCAGTAGTCTCGATACAAGTCTCGCGCCTTGCACGCCTACCCAATCCTCATTGGCTCATGTCCACCACACATACCTTCTCGACGTGGCTCATGTGGGTGTGGATCGTGCAGCTGGAAGCAACATCCCAAACATAAAGATAGTAGGAGCAAACATCTGGATTAGAGCCAGAATGAAGATAGTAGGAGCAACATCCTAAACATAACGATAGTAAGAGCAAACATCTGTAGTATCCACGCTATTTTTTGGTATGGATGGTACAATTTGTAAGACCACTTCAGGTGCAAGAACATGCGGTTTGTTCAAGCAACCAAAATCAATCTAATCAAACCTTTTCAAAAAAACTTCCAATTAAAGCTCAAGAGAGGTTGCAGTGGTCTGCTTCCATATAATCACCTAGATCATCATTCATATGCAACCTCATCAAAGAAACTAAAAATGACAATAATTTGTTATCGCCATATCTGGCACTCATCTCATCACTGGATGCAACATCTCCAATGGCAGTATAATATATCACTAAGCAGATGAATTTGAGGGCCATTTTACAAGTGGCTGACAGAGTAAATATTTTCATATATTTCACTTTGATATTCATGATTTTAATCCCATCATTGTGATTGATTCATGTGTAGATATCACATTTATCGGTTTTAAGAATAATCTGGAATTTAATTGTTAAATGGCTTAAAACTTGATTTTTAATTGTTTATTTCATCTTTCGAATTATTTAAATAAATTCTACACTTAACTTTTGGTGTTTTGATGTTATTGTTAGGGATGAGAGGCACAGAATCCGATAACCAGAAGTTCACCCTTCCAGTAATTCAGTGTAACGGAACTTCAACCATCGGAAGCAACACATGTTTCTGATCATCCATTCCCCCACGAGCTTGAAAACTGAAACTAGGAAGTCCATGCACCTCAGCCACCACATCAAGTCGTCATTCACCTTCTGGTTCTAATCACCTCATAATCCTTTATCCGCTAAGCACGCAAGCGAACAAGCACACGACAAACACACATGCAAGCACAAACACCTTTGTAGTTGCATCTTCTGATTCATTCCATCGGAAACAGAAGTACATCTGGGTTACAAGGAATATCACCTTCTAACAACCCTACCTAGACCATCGGAATAAGTCTCACCAACGACTTTGTAGTTGCATCTTCTGATGCTCCTGGCCTTTTGCCTTCGACACTTCCAACCTTCAGCACCTTTATGCGCCCAAGTGCGCTCCTTCCGGAGCCACCTCGGCCTTCGAGTCAAGCCATGTCAGTTCCTTCATCAGTCGTGTCAGTCTACCTGCACGTAGACCAGTCTCATTCTTTATAGTGATCTCAGCAGGTCATCCAATCAGCACCGCCATCCGAGGTGTACGGGCGACCCTCTGTTGGACTATGCAACTTTCAATCGCCAGTAGCTTTTGTTGCATCGACCGCCAACTCCCGATGAACATTGCATGTCATCTCCACTTCACTCCAATGGCTTTGATGAATCCACCTTTGCTAAATAGAAAACACTTCCATATCTCATCATCAAAGTTCATGGAACTCATGTGTAGGATCTGGGCGCAGCGGAAGCGCATTGGTGGGTGTACCCAACTTTAATTTTTCCGTTAACAACGATCAATCTGAGATCCGTCACGATAATAGAACGTCAGATCTTCAAAATAGAACGAAGAACGAAAAAGAAAGAGGGGAGTCTTGGAACCATAGATAGGATCATCATATGTTGGTTATAATTAATTTAATTAATTGACAAGAATTACCTTGATGGAATTCTTTCTTCGTTGCTATTTTTGGTCACGATCCGATGTGATCTATCATTGCGTCGTAGAATCCAAGTGTAGGATTCCTCTAGCGGTGATCCACACGTGCTCCACGTATTTCTGGACGTCACCTAAGGGATCTCCGGGTGCTAGCGCGGAAGAGTTTTTGCTTGCAATGTCCACCTTCGATCGCCTTGATCCGGTGGAGGTGGATCTCTCTCTCGTAGCTTGAGAGCGTTCTTGGTGGAAAAAGAATTATCTCTTGGCTTTAGAGCTTTTTCAAATTCGTTGTGCGCAACCCCCAAAAAAATGGCTAGGCTAATGAGAATTATATAATTGGGATTTTAATTACATAGAATAATAAAATAAATTAATTACCTGAAAGCATTTATTCATTTCATTTAATTCTTAGTAATACCTCATGTCTAATAATAACAATTGACTATTATTATTACTTGACATGCGCCCAGCGAATTACACCTAATATTATTTAATAAATAATATTATTTCTCATAAATTCCCAAAAAAAACACGACGTGTATATTTAATATACACGGCGTGTACTTTTGTTTTTTTTCCAGTTTTCTTTATCTCCTCCACCGCATTTATTAGACCTTGAATAATGGCTATTTATTTCTCAAATAAATATGACTGCATTACTCGCTAATAAATATATTATTTCGCTCACAATATATTCTCTCAAATAACTAGTGTCGAAATAAATGCGATCAGACATCTTTGAATAATTATTAAACAACAATCGGGAATAATCTTTATTCAACTTGTTAAATTAATATTTAACAGAGATATTTGGACACACTTAGTGTGTGACCCTCTAGGCCTCTTTCTCATTGGCATTAGGCAGAGCCTACCTAAAGTCCAATGTTAGCGTCTAACAACACGCCAAGGCACTCATAGATAAAGAAGTTAACGCCGCAATGACGTGTCACCTCCTACGAATGTTTACCGTGTAATGTAATCTCTTTGTCTCGATATCTCGAATCAAGCGGGTTGCATGCTAGTGTCATCAACTCATGTGCTCGATTATTCTTTCTTTGACTTTTCAGAATTGAACTTGCTCATTCCTCACCATGGCCATGGATTTATTTAGGCTATATCAATTTCATCAAAGGGCCTGAGATATCTACTTCTGTTATGAAACAGAAGGGACAAATCCTTTCTCGCATTATCTATTAATGCAGTATTACTTGTGATGCACCCAACATATCCTATCTCGCTGCGAACAGTGTGTCGTCACAGTTTTCATCAATATATCTAAGTGTGCGAGTTGTAATGCTCATTAATAATAATCTTAAAGTCTAAGGACCAATACACACATCCGCAAATAGAAACATCCAATGACACTATGAAATGTGGATTTCCTACTGGCGGGTCTCGTTCTCATAATATCCTCCTAGATATTACCAAGGGCGCACACCATGAGAAGGTGCTTCAAAATTTTATGAGTCCTCACCCCTAATGCCATGTATTATTTGTGTCCCTCAAATAACATCATTCGGTCATAGAACATATATTCAAGAAAAGTATTATGGCACTTCCGGGTTCTCATCATAGCAGAGATCCGCTATGAACCTTTAATGCAACAGTTATCCTAAGAACATTATCACATGCATTGTCACGCAGAAGAACAATCAAGATGTGATAAGGTATTTATTAATGAATAAAGTACAAAGTAGTTGGTTCTAGGCCACCAACTCCAACAAACTCCCACTTGGACTAGAGCCAACTGCTAACAACCTTTAACCCGCTAGCTCTCACATGATATTCATGCTTCTGCTGAGATAAGCCTTTAGTCATGGGGTTCGCCACATTCTCTTCTGTGGACACTCTGTTCACTACAACTTCACCCCTTTGATAGAAATCCCTCAAGAGGTGATACTTCCGGAGTATGTGTTTTGTTCGTTGATGTGACCTTGGTTCCTTTACAAGAGTCACCGCTACAGTATTATCACAATACAATGTGATAGGATCTTTACTATTAGGCACCACATCAAACTCCTGGACAAAGTTCTGAATCCAGACGGCTTCCTTGGCTGCATCAGAAACCGCTATATATTCAGACTTCGCTGTAAAATCGACGACAACCGGTTGCTTTGAACTCTTTCAGCTCACAGCTCCTTCATTAAGAAAGAAAACATATCCAGATTGCGATTTCAAATCGTTCTGATCTGTCCGAAAACCAGCATCAGCATACCCTCTGATGACAAGCTCCTCGTCTCCTCCATACACCAGGAACATATCCTTAGTTCTTCTCAAATACTTAAGGATAGTCTTAACAGCAGTTCAATGTTGTTCTCCTGTATCTGCTTGATATTTTTCTATCATGCTCAGTGCATAAGCAACATCAAGCCTAGTACATAACATGGCATACATGATGGATCTTATAGTCGAAGCATATGGGATCTTACTCAGTCTATCTTTCTCATGTTGTGTCTGATGACACGTTTTCTTACAAAGATGTAGGTCATGTGACATTGGAACCAATCCTCTCTTAGATTGTTTCATACTAAATCTCTTTAGTATCTGGTCAATGTATGTACCTTGACTTAGTCCAAGCAGCCTTTTAGATCTATCACGAATGATCTTGATCCCTAAAATATAGGCTGCTTCCCAAGTCCTTCATGGAGAAACACTTGTTCAACCAGTCCTTAACTGACTGTAAGACTGGTATATCGTTTCCAATAAGCAATATGTCATCAATATATACTACTAGGATAACGACCGCATTCCCATTAAACCGCTTATAAACACATGACTCACATTCGTTCTTAATGAAACCAAATTCCTTTATGGCTTCATCAAATCGAATGTTCCATGGTCTGGATGCTTGCTTTAATCCATAAATGAATTTCTGCAACTTGCAAACTCGTTTGGCTTCACCTAGTGTCACAAACCCTTATGGTTGTGTCATATAGACATCTTCCTGAAGGTTCCCGTTAAGGAATGATGTTTTGACATCCATTTGTCAAATCTCGTAGTCATGGTAAGCTGTTATGGCAAGTATGATTCTTATGGATTTAAACATGGCAACCGGCAAGAAGGTTTCATCATAATCAATTCTTTGACGTTGTCTGAATCCTTTAGCCACTAACCTTGCTTTATAGGTGCTAACTTGACCTTCCATGTCCAATTTTGTCTTAAACAGCCATTTGCATCCAACAAGCTTTACATCAACTGGCTCATCAACCAGAACTCAGACTTGGTTCTAATACATGGAATTCATCTCAAAATTCATAACTTTTAACCATCTTGCAGCTTCTGAGCTTTCTATTGCTTCCTTGTAGGAGAGAGGTTTGTCATTGTCCAACAATAATGATTCACCATCTTCAGTGACTAGGAAACCAAATCTCTCCAGTTCTCTTACCTCTCTTGAGCTCCTACGCAGTACTTGTGTTTCTGGAACCTCTTCCACATAGACCTGTGGAACTTATTCCTGTACCAACTCTTGTGTATCTTGAGCATCAACTTCGTCGAAGTCGATCTTGCTCCCACTATCCTTTTTGAACATGTGCTCCCTCTCAAGAAAAACGGCTTGTCTGGCGACATTCACTTTCTTGTCTAAAGGGTTATATAGGTAATATCCTTTCGTTTCCTTGAGATATCCTATAAAGATACACTTAGTGCCCCGGGGTGCTAGTTTGTTGCCTGAGAAGGCCTTGACGAACGTTTCGCATCCCCATACACGTGTGTGCGACAAAATGGGTTTCTTTCCATTCCATAACTCGAAGGGAATTCCATTTGTCGCCTTAGTTAGTACTCGGTTTAATGTGTATGCTGCAGTCTATAATGCATATCCCCAAAAGGATAATGGAAGATCTGTATGACTCATCATCGACCTCACCATGTCCAACAAGGTGTGGTTCCTCCTTTCACTAACACCATTCCACTGTGGTGTATAAGGAGGAGTGAGCTGAGATAGAATCTCAAACTCCCGTAAAAGATCGATGAACTCTTGGTTTAGATATTCTCCACCTCGATCCGATCGAATCTTCTTTATCTTCTTATCAAGCTGATTCTCTTCTTCATTCTTGAATTCCTTAAATTTCTCTAAGGATTATGACTTATACCACATTAAGTAGACATAGCCATATCTACTCAAATCATCAGTAAAAGTAATGAAGTAAGAATATCCACCTCTAGCTTCTACTGGAAATGGTTCACACACATCCGTGTGCACCAATCCTAGAAGCTTTGTGGCTCTTTCGCCCTGTCCACCGAAAGGTGGCTTGGTCATTTTACCTTGTAAACAAGTGTGACATCTATTAAGTGGTTTTAGCTCAGTAGAGTCTAAATAGCCATCTTGACAGAGCTTTGTCAAGCGCTTCTCGTTTACATGACCGAGAGGGTGATGCCACAACTGGGTGATGTATGAGCCATGTGAGTCTGTTTCTTTATCGATTGTCAACACTTGGTTTTCATAATTTAATACATACAAACCATTATTTAAATGTGTCATACCATAACATACGTTGTTCTTATAAAAGAAGCAACTCTTATTTCCAAACTTGAAAATAAATCCATCCATATCCAAACATGATACAGAAATTATGTTTTTTGTAACACTAGGCACATAATAATAGTTATGTAAAACCAAAATCATCCTAGTTGGCAATGAGAGGTGGTAATCGCCAATGGCCAACGCAACTAGCCTCGTGCCATTGGCAGTTCAAAGATCCACCTCTCCTCTGGCAATCTTTCTAAATCTAATTGGTTCCTGCATTTGAATACAGATGTGAGGCCCACAAGCTGTATCTAATACCTAATGTATAGAAATGGAAAGATTACACTCGATAACGAACGCACCTTTAGCATCCTCGCGCTTCTAGGTGTAATTCCTCTTCTAGTGGTTTGGCTTGCCACATGCAAAACATATTGTCTCTCGTTCCTTGCCCTGCCTCTGGATCTTCCCCTTCCTGGAGGGACAGTGCCCGGGGGCTTCAGACCGTTTATAAGTCTTTAGCCCTTTTTTTGTCCTTTTTCATATTCACCATAAGGACCGCGGGTTTGTCATGCCCCATGTCCTTATCTACCTGGCAAATTAAGGTCAGAAGTTTCGATGGACTATTCTCATTGTTGCTCATGTTGTAGTTGACAATAAAGCTAGAGAAGGTCTTAGACGGTGATGATAGGATGAGATCTGTACGCAACTCATCCAGGAACTTAATCCCTAAGATGTTCAGACGTTCAATGTAGCTAATAAGTTTGACTACATGAGGCTCAGCTAGCGCAAACTCTCCAAGCTTAGTTGTAAACAAAGCATTGGAGATCGCATCTCTCTCTTGTCTCGCCTTCTCTTGATAGATATCCTTAAGGTGAGACATCATGCTATACGCGTCCATGTTTTCATGTTGCTTCAAGAGCTCATTAGACATGGTCGATAGCATGAAACATTGGACATCTGTGACATCATCCATATGTTTCATATAGAGAGATAGTTCCTCGTCATTGGTCTCTTTTCCAGGCGCAACTGGAATAAGTTTTTCCAGCACATACAATTTCATCTTGTGGTGAAGGATGACGCGTAAACGCCTCTGCCATTCCTGGAAATTGGTGCCGATGAGAAGGTTTTCCTTCTCGAGTATAGTTTGCAATGATATGTTTGAAGTCATTTTTCTTGTCGTTTCTACAAATTAAGATGAGCACAAGTTTAATACTTTATTATGATAAAACTGAGACAAATAAATTAATTAGTACTTATTAGTCTCCCACTATTTTATCGAAATCCAATAACTATTACCATTGACTTCGGAATATTCTGTTGCTTGAATATTCTAGTGGCAAGGATCCATATTCCCCTTCACATTACCCCAACTAGGGTTGGTCAAGAAACTTGAAGGGTTTTAGGTAGGCATTCCAAATGTCAACAGCATTAACTCGCAGCTCCTTGATCTGTTGAGTGGACTCCTCAATCCTGAAATCCTTGTATTTTTTGATTTCCTCAACATTTGCCTCTTGGTCACACCAAGTCCTATTATGGCAGTAAACCCTTGATGCGAACCAAGTCAAGTCAACCCAAACCCTTGAATTAGAATTCTCCGATAATTGAAAACACCCCAACTAGGGTTGGTCAAGCACTTTGAACTATGGTTCGATTCTAACCAAGATTATGGAAGACTATACTGACTTAATATTTTCTTTGAGTGATTGTATCCTTATACGTAAATTTCCATTTTATTGTCTTTAAATACATGCTTGTTAATATTAAGTGGGATATACTTAAGTGATTAACCGTGTCTAAGATAATATTTACGCATAATCTGGTCTTATTTTAGTTCCATCTCGCATGCTTTGTTTAATTCATTAATTATGTGATCGTGACAACACACCCACAATAAATAAACCATGCAACTGACAGAAATAAAATAAATGGTATGATCATTAGCTTGTTCTATTGGTTAGTTTATCTAGTAGTTGATAAACTAACCCAAGACCTATGGGAGAAACACCTTGAACCTTTTGGGTTCATGTTTACAGCTTTCACCTGTCCACCTTTGTACCTCTTTGGATTGGTTTCTCCTTGACTCCTAACTTGAGATGTCTCCACTATCTTGGAAGCTTCATCCATTACATATGCTTTTATCTCACTCGCATGTGAGGGGTAAAACGGGGTTTTACATAAAAGAAACCTTGGGCGCGCAGGTCTTACATTTTAATGAGGAGAAGGCTCGCATGCCAACAAATTTAATTTAAATAAATAAATTAAAAGAAATCATTCACATACAAAGGTTTTGGTCTAACTCATGATCATCTATACATGCAACGATATTTACGCATAAATAAAACTAGTATTCAATTCTTTAATCGTTCTTGTTTAAGATAAATCACGCTCGAATCAATTAATTATCTTTAATTAATCAATCCTTTTATCTTAAACCATTTTCTGAATTTCCTTGAGATTCTCATCCACCATTATTTTAAACAAATAAATTCATTTAAAATTATCTTTGTACGTAACTTGTACCTTGGAGGCAACCCGGTGAATTCTCGTTCATAACTACCCAATGAGTAGAAATGAACATTACGCAGATGTTAAATTAAACACATATATATAAAACATTCATCACATGTTGTGCATCAGCTTTACGTCTGCACTATAATACACGTCTCAAGGATTTGTATAATATAATAATAAATTTTAATAAATTTGTGTAATTTGGATGAGTACACGGCGTGTAGTTCCGACTACACGGCGTGTACTTTTGTTCACCGTCCATCCGAAGTACATGCCCGGGGACATGGCGTGTAGATATACTTCGGAAATCTTCAGAATACACAGCGTGTTCAGTGGGACACACCGTGTAGTATCCGCGTTACACAGTTTCCAATCGGGCAAGCCGTGTACGGGGTACACGGTCCAACCCTAACCCGAAGAGACTACAGTCGTGTTCAGTGGACCACACGGCGTGTAATCCAGAAATTGTGTGTCACCTGTTTCTGGTCAACACACGATGTCATTTAAGACTTAGAAATACTCCAACACACGGCCTGATTTGGCGGACCAGTCTGATGCATTGAACCTAGACTACACGTCGTGTACTACTGAATACACGCCGTGTATTCTGGTGTTGTACGGCTAGGAACGTTTGGCACCTCCGGATGAGATCCTCTATTTTATTTTAATCAAAATTAAAAGAAAAAGTCGTTTCTGTAAGGTGAACGAGAAACGAGAGAGGAACAGATATCGAGATTCAGATTTAAAGAACGATTAACTTGAATTGAAACAACTAAATTATTAAATGCGTAAATCACCAACGAAAAACTAAATAATTATAATCAACGATATGACCCCTCTGATACCACTTGTAGGATCCGGGCGCAACGGAAACACGTTGGTGGGTGTACCCAACTTTAATTTTTCCGTTAACAATGATCAATCCGAGATCTGTCACAATAATAAAACGTTGGATCTTCATAATAGAACGAAGAACAAAAAAGAGGGGAGTCCTTGAACCATAGATATGATCATCATATGTTGGTTATAATTAATTTAATTAATTGACAAAAATTGTCTTGATGGAATTCTTTCTTCGTTGATATTTCCGGTCACGATCTGATGTGATCTGTCGTTGCGTCGTAGAATCCAAGTGTAGGATTCCTCTAGCGGTGATCCACACGTACTCCATGTATCTCTGGACGTCATCGAATGGATCTTCGAGTGCTAGCCTGGAAGAGTCTTCGCTTACGATGTCCGACTTCGATCGCCTTGATCCGGTGGAGGCAGATCTCTCTCTCGTAGCTTGAGCGTTCTTGGTGGAAAAAGAATTCTCTCTTGGCTTGAGAGCTTTTCCAAATCCATTGTGCACAACCCCCAAAAAATGGCTAGGCTAATGAGAATTATATAATTGGGATTTTAATTACATAGAATAATAAAATGAATTAATTACCCGAAAGCATTTATTCATTTCATTTAATTCTTAGTAATACCTCATGTTTAATAATAACCGTTGACTATTATTATTACTTGACATGCGTCCAACGAATTACACCTAATATTATTTAATAAATAATATTATTTTTCATAAATTCTCTGAAAAAAAATACACAGCGTGTACTTTTGTTTTTTCCATTTTTCTTTATTTCCTCCACATTTATTAGACCTTGAATAATGACTATTTATTTCTCAAATAAATATCACTGCATTACTCGCTAATAAATATATTATTTCGCCCACAATATATTCTTTTGAATAAAGTCTAAAATTAGCGTCTAGCAACACGCCAAGGCACCCATAGAAAAAGAAGTTAACGCCGCAATGACGTGTCGCCTCCTACGAACGCTTACCGTGTAATATAATCTCTTTGTCTAGATATCTCGAATCAAGCAGGTTGCATGCCAGTGTCATCAACTCATGTGCTCGATTATTCTTTCTTTGACTTTCTAGAATTGAACGTGCTCATTCCTCACCAAGGTCGTGGATTTATTTAGGCTATATCAATTCCATCAAAAGGCCTGAGATATCTACTTCCGTTATGTAACAGAATGGACAAATCTTTTCTCGCATTATCTATTAATGCGGTATTACTCGTAACGCACCCAATATATCCTACCTCGCTGCGAACAGTGTGTCATCACAGTTTTCGTCAATATATCTAAGTGCGCGAGTTGTAATACTCATTAATAATAATCTTGTCTAAGGATCAATACACACGTCCGCAGATAGGAACATCCAATGACACTATAAAATGTGGATTTCCTACCGGCAGGTCTCGTTCTCATAATATCCTCCTAAATATTACCAAGGACGCACACCATGAGAATGTGCATCAAAGTTTTATGAGTCATCGCCCCTAATGGCATATATTATTTGTGTCCATCAAATAACATCATCCGGCCATAGAACATATATTCAAGAATAGTGTTATGGCACTTCCGGGTTCTCATCATAGCAGGGATCTGTTGTGACCTTTTAATGCAACAGTTATCCTAAGGACATTATCACATGCATTGTCACGCAGAAAAACAATCAAGATGTGATAAGGTATTTATTAATGAATAAAGTACAAAGTAGTTGGTTTTAGGCCACCAACTCCAACATCATGATCTTTTGCGCTTCACCTACTCTGTACTTCAATTCGGCTACAGGAAGCTACCCCTTTTGTCCACTTTACTTCGTCATATGGAACCATGACTGCTTCCCAGATGATGCTCCTCAACATTCTCACACTTGTACTCCATTGTGCTCCATCTGCTGACCTCACCCATCCAGCCGCTTCTGGTGATCTCACCCCAGCGTACTTCCGCTAACCTAACGCCTAAGGCCCCCGTCAAACTTTTGTTCAACTGACGCTGCTTGAAGTCAAACTTCCATGGTGTTGGTGCACTGTCTCCTTCTAGGTTCTCCTAAGTGCTACTTTCATTGACAACGCTCGAAGCTTTGACACGTGACCAAGAAAACAGTTCTCACACCAAACCCAGCAATCTCCCACTTGAAAATCATTTTCACAGGTTTAGTCTAATAATCTGTCACTCGATGACCATTATAATGCTCACACCAAAGTTTCACTTGTCAGCTTTCATTCACCCTCCTGCAGCATCCACATGGTTCTCCAACCATGCTTCCTTCCGAACGTTCAGGCTCCCACTAAAAGAATTCCTCTAACTTCTGGAACCATGATCTAATGTTCTACTACACCTGTGAAACTCGTTTGAATGCCTCCATGGAATCCCTCCAAAGAAAATCGGCATTGGGTTTCCATCCTCCAACTTGGTTGAACCTCCATCAATAAGCTGCATCGTGCACCGCATTCATGGCCCCGCTCTACCGGATTTCCTACATTCTTGAAGACTGTGCCACCTAGCTTCCGCAACTTCTGAAAGCTTGTCAGTACATCAAACTCCAGCGACATCATCAAAATAAACCTTCCATCCTAAACTTCACCTTCCAAAAAGTCTGATGGCATCAGCATTACGAACTCCCACTGAACTTTCGATCAGTGTAGCCAAGGCATTTGTGGTCCTTTGCTCCCACTTCTTCTGTCTGCTCCCAACACTTTAAAGGATCCCACCTCCATCCTGAGGTCCTTTCGGTAATCTAAAGATATTTCAATGATCGTTGTCGCAGAGATAGAAACAATGCAAAGAAACGTGCATCAGGACCCGGGGTTGTCCTTTTTTTAACTTCAGTGCAGCCCAAGTCCACAACTTCCGTAGACTTCAGAGATGAAAGAAACAGTCATCCTGCTTTCGGACTTCTAGAGTATCCTCTGGAAGATCCTGCCCCAAACGGAAGCGAAACACCCTGCCACATGTTTCAGCTGAACCCAAAACATCTTGTACCACTGTTTCCAGAACCTGCCACCCAACAACACCATAAGGGCAAACTTTTGAGGCAAGACTTCCCATAGATCCAACACATGCTTCCAGCAAACAAACTTCTGCTCTGCGACACCCTTTCTTTCAGTGTTCCCTGTCAGTCCTCATGACTTGGGCAAACTCAACCAGCAGTCTTTCAGAACTTCCGTTGTTCTCATCCCTCATCTTCCTGACCATTTTCCAGTCCACCTGCATCATAGATCCTTACTTGCACCGAAGGTGCTTTGCGTACAATGGCATTCGGTGAGAGAATCCACGGGAACAAGAACTTCAGTCGCGGTCACCGAAGATTGCACTCTCTGCCACAGAGTTCTAGCAATACTCCACACGACTTGGAATTCTCATCATTCCTCTTATCTCACTCTCGTGCACTCATGACAACCATGCCTCAGATACCTCATTTTGATCATTTGATCCCTGATATGCCAGCACTCCTTCTAGAGCATTGAAAACCTACCCACATGTCATCACCATGAAGCCCCCCATCGTGAAACTTTCACGCTCTTCCATAATTCCTCCTGCTTTCAACTGATCATCTTCTGATGAAACCAGGACTGTGCCACACACCTTTCAATCCTTTGTCTGGATAGAACCATCGCATCAGATAGATTCTCCAAAACATGCCACCTGCTCTCACTCAATGGATGTTGATCGATGAAACCCCGAAGCCAAAATCCAGACTCAACACTTTGGCTCAGCGAATACTTCGCAACAAAACTTAGTCATCCCCTCAGCTACAAGTTGTGGAAACCTATGGGAATTTTGATCTTTCGAGAACAGACCTTTCGGTCACCAGTCAAAACCTCATCGGCTTAAGCTGACACCTCCTTCCAAGAACATGCATCGTTTTCTGATTACAGCTTTAAGAACAATCTTTGTGCTTGTTGTTGGCCTTCCAATTTGTCGTTCTACTTTTGGTTGGCTGCTCCATCCAACGAAGCTACAAACAATCTAGAAGTAGCAACACCAGCATACTACAAGATTTGCAACTTCCACCATCGGGTCATCAAACCGTGCCTAACCCATTCCAACGTTATCCTCAGGAAATGTGATCTCCCATTGAATCTAAACGACATAAGGGGTCATCGGCTTTCTTCAAAAAAAAATTGGTGGTCTTCCACCAAACTCCAGAGCGTCACCCAATGAACGGAATACACCTCATGACTTCTGTCAGTCAATCAATCTTTCGAAATCCTAGAATCCCTCTGGTATTGTTGTTCTTTCGGTAACGTCCTCCAAGTACTTAATAAACTGCTCCATCAAATGCTTTGCAACCACGCTTTTCTGTCAAGCACTACAACCAGGCTTTGATGCCACTTGTTGATGATGAGGGGCGTAGAATCTGATCACCAAAAGTTCACCCTTCCGGTGATCCACTGCAGCGAAACTTCAACCATCAGAAGCAACATTTGTTTCTGATCATCCATCCTCCATGAGCTCGAAGACTGGAACTGGGAAGTTCAGGCACCCCGACCACCACATCGAGTCGTCCTTCACCTTCTGGTTATGGTCACCTCACGATCCTTTGTCTGTTGAGCACACAAACAAATAAGCACACAATGAACACACATGCAAGCACAAATACAAAAAAAAAACAATGCCCACAAGGATTACGTGGTTCGGACATTATGTCCAACATCCATGGGAGAATGACAGCATCACTTTCACGCCATCAGAAACAGAAGTACATATGAGTTACAGGGGTTATCACCTTCTGATAACCCTACCCAGACCACCGAAAAAAGTCTCACCAACGCCTTTGTAGTTGCATCTTTCGGTGTTCCTCCTCCTGATCTTCCACCTTAGCCACTCCCAGCCTCTGGCACCTGGATGTGTCCAGGTGTGCTCCTTCCAGAGCCACCTCGGTCATCAGGTCAGGCCCCATCAGCTCCTTTGTCAGTCGTGTCAGTCTCGTCGGTCTAACTGAACAGGTGGACTAATCTCACTCTTTATAGTGGTCTCAACCAGTCATCCAATCAGCACCTTCATTGACGTGTGTGGGCGACCCTCCGTTGGACTGTGCAACTTTTGATCGCCAGTAGCTTTCATTGCATCTGGCACCTGGATGTGTCCAGGTGTGCTCCTTCCAGAGCCACCTCAGTCATCAGGTCAGGCCCCATCAGCTCCTTTGTCAATCGTGTCAGTCTCGTCGGTCTAACTGAACAGGTGGACTAATCTCACTCTTTATAGTGGTCTCAACCAGTCATCCAATCAGCACCTTCATTGACGTGTGTGGGCGACCATCCGTTGGACTGTGCAACTTTTGATCGCCAGTAGCTTTCATTGCATCGGCCGCCAACTCCCAGTGAACAGTGCATGTCATCTTCACCTCACTCTAATGTCTGAATAGCCCGAATGCCTTCATTTTTTATTGATTTTTGATAATCCACCTTTTAAGGGATGAGGTGGAACTCTTCCAAGACCTGAAGGCTTAAGTGACATTACATGACCCGTAGGTCTTAGGAAATCAACTCAAACAAGACAACTTGGAACTGCTCTCCCCAGCAAATGTCGTGATGTCAGCTCTAGAACCATGACTGATGCCCAAATTGCATGCATCGGACGCTCCTCAGCATTCTCGCACTTGGACTCCACCATGCTTTCATCCATTGACCTCACTCGTCCAACTGCTTCGATGAATCCACCTTTTGATTATCTCACCTTAGTGTACTTCTGATGCTGCTAAAGAAGCAGTATGGATACGTAATTCCATCTAAGAGCTGGATGTGGAACCTAACAATAAAGATCCTATCACAGTTTACTATGATAATACTGCAGCGGTGGTTCTTGCCAAAGAACCAAGATCACATCAGCGGACGAAACACATAAAGTATAATCACTTGAGGGATTTTCTCAAAGAGATAAAGTTACAGTGAGTAGTATTTCCATGGAAAGCGTCGAGGATCCCTTAACGAAACTCATGTCTCAACAGAAACATGGTCTTCATATAAGAGTTAGGAGACTAAAAGTCGTTAACAGTTGACTCTAGACCGAGTGGGAGTTTGTTGGAGTCGGTGTCCTAAAACCGACTGGGCACATATCTTATCACATATTGATCGCTATTTTGCATGTCTTTAATGTGATAGTGTCATTGGGTATCTGTCGCATCAAAATAGGTTATTATGGTTCACCGCTATGATGAGAACCTTGAGATGCATGATATCTCTTAAATATTTTAACTTCAGGTCAACATGACGAACTATGATAGGGCACATAGTTTATTGATTGTCAGGAGTCGGTGCTCGTAAGAGGATGAGCCTTCATCTCATGAAGTTCGCACTTACTGATCGTCAAAACAGAAAATTATGAAAATTGTCCCGCCAACAGGGATTCTGCATGTTAGTGTATCATCGAATATTTTTATCTACAAGCGTGTAATAAACCTTAAACTTTAAGGTTATTATTAACAAAAATTGTGGGTCATGCACTTATATTAGCGAAATTCATGACACATTGTGCACGCTAAATAGGATATGTTGGATACGTCACGATCGGTATGTTTTTCATGAATAAGTTAAAAAAGGATTTTTCGGTTTCATTTATTATTACATAGCATAGGATCGTTTAAGAGTTTAATATATCATCAAGGATCTATATGCAATTAAATAATATTTAACCTTAACCCATAACTCTATAAATAGATTATTATGTCTATTGTGCTAGAGTTCATCGATTTGGAGAATCGTTGTGCACAACGAAATCTAGAGCTCTCTCTCTCTCTCTCAAGACAAAAGAACGCTCTAGAGTTCTTTCTCTCAAACCTGAGAGATTCTCTTCCCTCCATCTTCTCAAGTACGAGTGCAAGACAATTCTTCAAATTTGAAGGAATCGTCGCAACGATCAAGATGAACACTGCAAGACAATCGATAGGTCGCGCTAGCACCCGACAATCCATCTGCATTGTTTGAAGATTAAAAGAACATGTGTGGATCACCGCTAAAAGATTCTAAACATGGATCCTAATAGCGCAACGGTGGTGAACCAAAAGGGCTTCAAACGGTCAATATATTCATAGAAGAACAAGCTCAAGTCCGAGGTATGCTTTTTTCAGATTTATTTAATATTCTTTGAAAAAATTTCATTTGTCATGACATTTACGTGTTGTGCAATATGCGAATGATCCATCGAATATGACAATTGATGAGTCGGGTCCAGGCCAAATAAGTGTTTTTGATGCGCCCCGAACCTTCATTATCAACATCATAAAAAGATAATTCAAAAATGGTTTGTTTTTCACTATCCAAGCAATAAATATCACATTTCAAAAAAATTAAGAATTTTCGAGCCAATGATTTTAAATTCAATGCTTTCTTCCAAAAAAAAACCCAACTTCTAACACACATTCAGCACACAAAAAATTAGGAAAAAGGGGTTATTACACAATAAATTTCCGGTAACCATTTTTTCCTCAACCTCGCCTAATTCTACCCCAAAAAAACCTAAAAAAAAACTTTCACCCTTTTTTATGGAAAATCCACAATGAAATTTACTCTTTACACCATAATTTTTCCCCTCCACTTTTTGATAATGATTCCATAATTTATGTTAGTCACTAACAAATTTAAAAGACTCAAGCTCACTAGTTCCTCTCATTTCTCACTCACCCTCGTTTTCCACAATTTCATGTCCTTTTATTGAATTACTCATTATGGCAAATTCTTCCTCCTCTATTTCTAGTTCTTCTAACCTATCTTGCCCTTATTGCCCAAATTTTTTCTTAAATTTCCACATTTGATTTTTTAACCCTTGAATGCAATCTTGGCCTCGATCAAGCATAACAATTAGATTTTTAGTGTTTGATCTAAATTTATTTGATTTTCATTTCCAACCCAAAGTTTTTATTTTCATCATGTTGAATTGGCTACCATGGCTGATTTTGTAGACAGATCTATGCAGTGTCCATAATAGCCACAATTTGTGAAAAAAACTGAATAAGAATGATAAAGGCCCACCATGACAAAGTTTTATTTGGTCTTATAGGCAAAAGAATGATTTTCTAATCAGAGAATAATGATTTCAACACTGCTGCCAGCAAAATTTCAATTTTAACAAGAGTTTTATTGAAAAAAATTCCAAAACAGTAGCAAACAAACTCTAAACTAGTAAGACAGATTCTGTTTTGAAGCTCTCAATTTCAGTTCGGCACACAAAATTCAGGTATTTCAGCACACAGGAAAGCAGTAATAACCAACAGTGAATGATTTTAAGCAGGAAGAATTTTCTCAACTTTTAAGTGAATCCATTGAATAAGTGCACAAATTTTTCAGCATGCAAAACAGCCCTAATAGCAGCACAAATTAGACAGAATTTCAAACTTCGTTGTACACACAATAGTTCAATATGTACAAACAAATGATTTTCAATTACACAAATAATCAATGAGCAGAATTTCAGTTTCAGTAGCAAAAAACGGCAATCATTTTCTTGAATTTTTCAGCACACAAAGCAGCTCTAACAAACAACTGTTATTACAATAATAACAAAACAGTTCAGCCCATCATATTAAAAGTCCAATTAATGTGCTGATTGCCTTCCTCGGCAACAGTGCAAAATTTTAAACTTTTGTTGCTCAGCGCAACCAACAAAATAATATTTATCCTACACTAATACGGTATTGAAGGATCAATCCCATAGGGAGGGAATGTTGTATTCACAGGATATTTACGATTCTCAGCAAAAACAATAAATAGCATGAATAAAAAGCAATGAATATATGTGTTCTAAACAGAAAAGAGGCAAATAGAATAAAGTGATGATGTCGAGGTGAAGAGGTAAACAAGAAGTTAAACAAATGGAATAAGAATAAGAAAAGGGAAACTCTAATTAATATAGTCATTCAAAATGTTCTCCATTATTGAAATTTATTTTGGTGATCTTCTAGACTATCATTAAGTTGTTTACAAACTTTGTCAAGAAAAGCAGACCTGTTATAAAAATAATTCTAATTCTCTATCAAGTGGTAGAATTATAACTATAAAGAAAATAAAGTGATGATGTAGACAACATCAAGTCCTCACTTTCATTTGACTTGATTTTTTTCAATCTACAATAGATCATTAGCTCAACCCGTTGATTTATTTCTATGATAAAAAAATGTTTCTACAATGTTAAACTGGACAAAACACAGTCTTCTTCGATTAATACTTCAACTATGTCCAAGGTAATAAATCATTAAAGTAATAGGAATGACTGGATCATAAAATAAGAACATAAATGGTGAAGAAAATGTTTTCAGACCACAATTAAAGAGTTTCCCAGACAAGATTCAGCAAGAAAAACTTTTTAGAGATGAAACCATACAAGCACAAGCCATGAATTAAGAAATAATAATGAATAATGAATAAAGAAGGTGGAAATCCTATCTATCAATACTCCGGCCGAAACTCCGTTATTTCTGCCCCACTTGGTCCTCCGTTGCCACTGATCCTGGTTTGGTGTTAGTTCTGAGAAGTCTTGTCCAGGTCTTGTCAAGGTCTCGTTTGATTAGTTCGAAGTGGATCCACCTTTTATCCCCCACTCAGCAACAACTTAAAATACTTCCTGTGCAAGTATATTTCCATGTCAGCATGAGTATGGAACCTTCTCTATGTCTTAGACAAAACTTAAACCTAACTAACCTCCACGTGCCCCCAACAACATCAACAGATAACAACAGACAGCAGAAAACTAGCTCTCATTCACGTAACTACAACTAATCACCAATAGCAAACAGACCCTCAAAGAAAATCCAGTTAACACAGCGGCTCCACGAACTATAAACAAACAGGGCTTCATTTGATGATGTAGTAGCGGGCAACTGCCTTCTCTTCAGTCATCCAGTACTCCAGTATTTCATTAAACCCCTCTCGGGTAAAAGGGTCAATATCTGGACCTGAAGTTGCTGCATCCGCATCAAACAGTTGGATGATCGGTATTTAATAGATGGACAAGCCCTAGAACCACTCATGACGAATCACCTACACCAGCACTTTCCAAAGCTCCAGAACACGGCATTTTATCTCACAAACTGGACAGCACAACAACTCTCTGCTCCAATCAGGCTCCAGATCTTGTACCAAACCGACGCAGCAGTAGTGATCCATATCGAACATAAATCCCAATCGAACTGAAGAGATCAGAAACAACGGTGAGTTCAGGCTCTAATCGAATCGGACGATGCAACTAGAAGAACACGAACGGCCTGTTGGAGCGGAGCCCGACGCTGCAGCGGAAGCAGTCGCAAAACACCACATAATTCACCCGAAGGCCTTTTATCACCTGAAGGAATTTTACACAGCACCCAAAGGATTTTTCCACCCGAAAGAATTTTGACATACTCACCCGAAAGATTTTCACACCCGAAAGAATTTTGACATGCTCCGAATGATTTTCACACCCGAAGGAATTTTGACATACTCACCCGAAGGCATTTTTACAACGCACCCTGATCGTACCACGATTCACTGTATCATTTTCACCCTTACACCATTGTATTAAACTGAATTTGTATTGTAAATTCAAAATATAATAACAAAATGCACTTCATGTTTGATTCAATTATTTTGTATTTATCGCTGTTAAAAAGGACAATGTTACTTGTTTTGATAATTTCATTGAAGGTAGAGATGATTTGGAGGACTCATGATGAAGTCCAAGAAAAAATGGGTCAAACTACGCAAGGATTCAAGCACACCGGTGGATTAATCCACACACTGGTACTAGACTGTGCATCCAAATGGGTTGAAATTTTGTGGGCTAGTCCAAAATTTAATAGGCTACATTTCATCTCAAGGAACTCAATCCTGATTCGGCTTCTAAGAGGCCCATCCAAACCGATATGCCCAAGCCACCGAATAGGCACAAAGTCAAAAGTGCCGTTCTGTAATATGTCAATATCTCGAGCTGTAATTGTTCAAATGATGTCAAACTTTCGGTGGTGATAGTCAGGAAGTGGGACTACAACTTTGTAGATTTGTCAAAAGTGAGATAAGACTGTCTGGCCACCGAAAACCATCCTCCAAGTGGTTTATCAAAATCTGGGTGCCCAAAACCATTTTCCATTTTGGCTATAAAAAAGCACCTTGGGCACCCCATTTGGTAGTTCGAACCAGAAGTGAAGCTCTGCCATTTTGGAGTCCTAGAGAAGTCTCCTCCTCATCCTAGAAGTTCTGAAGGCCCCTATCCTCATAGAGGGATCAAGAATGAAGGAGTTCCACCCAAGCTTCATCCTCCTCCCGATGTCGAGCTAAACGGTGGGCGTTCGTTGTGAGGGAGCTACACATGTCAATGGAGTTCCGACGCATATATTAGCTACTGGTTTGGAGTAATTTGGGTGTTAAAACATTTCTTTCCATGTATCTTACATACTTCCATATTTGAATGCTTGTTTTGATGTATGCGAATGAGATGCTCTTAATTTCTAACCGATCGGCGTGAGGTTTTGAGTGTGTGACTTGTGTTGTTCCGATTGGGTAATACAAGAATCCTTTTCTTACCCACTTTCTTGAGATTTCAATATGCTTTAGAAGCTCTTATTCCATGCATAAGTTATGGACCTTAAGAATACGATTGTTATGTCAAGGTTTGGTTCTTCAAGCAATGAAATAAAGGCTTAAGAATTAATCGGGATTCCAATTAATTTCAACTAAAGAATTGCTCCAAACCTAAATTAATCTTCAAGAATGATGAACTTGAAAGTGTGTAGTGAACTCACAATGAACCATTTTATCTCATAATTAAAAAACACCACCTTTCCTTGTCAACTATTAAACTCTTTAATTAAGCCATTTTATTTTTAAAATAGTTTTCAAAACCACCCCCCTCTTTTAGTAATCTTTATTAAAAATACACACTATAAGCTCTCAACGCTCCTTGAGAGACGGCCTAAGGTCTGCCCTAGACTACAAAATCTTCTTTAAATAACTATCAATTTGACGTGTCTCGACAACGCGGTCAAATTTTGGCGCCGTTGTCGGGGAGCGCTTCGGTTTTTAGTACGTGTTTTTTATAAGAATTCTGTAAATTTTGTGAATATTTATTTATTTTATCTTACACCTCTACCTATCTTTTTGTATTCTGATTTATTTCTTGTGTAGGTTATGTGTATGACGCGTTCTACTCCGGGAGACTTACATCCTTTCGAACCCGAACCGGAGAGGATCCTACATCAGCGACCTCGAGATACACAAGAGGAACCTTTGAAGGAGGACGCACAAAACATCAACACTCATCTTGATCCTTCTTATTCTTCTTCGGGAACCCACATTAAAACTGAAATTAACGTGAATAACATGGCTGAAAACAATCAACACTAAAAGAACTAACCTCACCTGATGTTGATATCCAACCACATATATTCAAATTCAAGGCGAGGCACCCAACTTTGAACTAAAATCTAGTTTAATTCATTTATTACCAAGATTCCATGCACTACCTAGAGAAGATCCACACAAGCATCTAAAAGAATTTCATACTGTGTGTTCAACATTAAAACCTGCAAATGTGGATGAAGAACATGTAAAGTTAAGGGCATTCCCTTTTTCATTAGAATACACTGCAAAAGACTGACTTTATTATGTTAATTCCCCAATAAGAGGCTGGGCGGACATGAAACGCATTTTTCTTGAAAAATATTTCCCAGTCTCTCGCACTACAACTATAAGAAAAGAAATATGTGGTATAAGACAATCACAAGGGGAAACACTACATGAATATTGGGAACGCTTTAAAAGGCTTTGTTCAAGTTGCCCACACCACCAAATAAGCGAACAACTTTTAATTCAGTATTTTTATGAAGGTTTGATCCATATTGATAAAAATATGATTGATGCTGCTGCAGGTGGTGCACTAGTGGATAAGACCCCAATTGCTGCAAGAACCTTGATTGAGAACATGGCACATAACACTCAACAATTTGGTACAAGGTCCAGTGTACCCATTCAAGGTGTCCATGAGGTGCAAAGTACCGAATTTGAGAAGAAGGTGGACACAAAGTTTGAAGAGGTAAGTACCCATCTAAGACAACTTGCTCTTCCCCAAGGGAAATCTCAATCTCCTCCACCCATCCATTGTAGTATATGTTCTTCTGACACCCACTACTCTAACCAATGCCCCCAATTGAGAGAAACTTCTGAGAGTTGTGAGACAATCTTTTCAGACCACCCCTATAACCAACCCTTTAGGCAAGAACCATACTATCCATCAAATCCTTGTGGAAAGACAACCAAGCCTATAGAAAAGGGGGGTATTCAAACCAACCTCAACAATCATGGAACCAACAGGGTCAGAGTAGTCATCCACCACCACCACCCAGAAATCATCAACCACCCTAAAGGTCTTTCCAACCAACCCCTTCAAAACCCGAGCCTAGCCTAGAAGATATGATGAAGCAAATGGTTGCCAACAATCTCCAATTCCAACAAACCACTCAGGCAGCCATACAAGACCTCAAAACCCAATTAGGCCAACTAGCTAACTCAATGAGTGAAATTCAAAGTCATGGGTCAGGTAAACTGCCCTCTCAACCAGTAGTTAACCCTAAGGATAAAGGAAATGTTAGTGTCATCACCCTTAAGAGTGGAAAACAACTAGAAAGTCAAATGAAGCCTCAATTAGAGTCATCCCCTCCTAAGGAAACCTCCATCCCAACCATTAAAAATGTTCCAAATGTTGAAAAACCATGTCTTGAGAGAAGCCCTTCCAAAGGAAAGAGTGTGTATGTCGATGAGTCTCCTAGCCAACCCATTCGTCTTCCATTTCCCCAAAGGGCCACCCAACCTAGGAAACAAAAGGAAACTGAACTAGATAAAGAAATATTGGAAACTTTCAAAAAAGTGCACGTAAACATCCCCTTGATTAATGTTATGAAACAAATTCCAAAATATGCAAAGTTTCTGAAGGAGATGTGTACACACCGAAGGCGACTTCGTAGAGATGAAAAGATGAGCATGGGGAAGAACGTATCATTGATAGAGTCATCACTTCCCACCAAGTGCAACGATCCTGGGACATTCTCGATTCTATGCACCATAGGGGAGTATTCATTTTCCAATGTCATGCTTGATTTAGGTGCTTCTATAAATGTGATGTCTCACTCCATTTACTCTACATTGCAGGTCGGGGAACTGAAGCTCACTGAAATTGTTGTTCAACTGACCAACCGGAGTACCGCACACCCTTCTGGTGTATTAGAGGATGTTCTTGTGAGGGTGCAAAATTTAATTTTTCCTGCTGATTTTTATGTGCTAAAAATAGAAGATGATAGGATGAATGGACATGCTCCAATTATATTGGGGAGACCCTTCTTGAAAACCGTCAAAACCATAATTAATGTCCATAATGGTACATTATCTATGAAATTTGGTGGTGACATAGTCCATTTCAATATCTTTGATGCCATGAAGCACCCCTCAGAAGAACATTCCTCTCTATTAATTCAATAGATGTACTCCCTTCCCTTGAAAACACTTCTTATCATTCCCCTGATCCCCTTTCTGAGTTTTCATTCTTGATTGAAATTCTTGGTAATGAATTATGCATTGATTGTTGTAGTGGTCTAGAAAAATATCATGCATGTTTATTAATTGATGATTTCTTGAACATTGAGGATCACTTAACCATCAATGATACTGCTAAGCTTGTCAAAGCTCATTCCTCTATTAAGAATGATAGCATTGGGCAGTTAGATGAGATTAGTGACCTCTCACTTTCACACACACTTCCATCAATCAAAAATCCACCTGAATTGGAACTGAAACAACTGCCTCAAGATTTAAAATATTCATATCGTGAGAATGGAAACAAGTTGTCTGTCATCATTGTTAATTCACTCTCTCCTGAGCATGAATTGCGACTGCTTGCACTTTTGAGGGAGTATAAACAAGTTTTGGGATGAACACTTGCTGACATTCCTGGTATTAGCTCATCAATTTGCACACATCATATTTTATTAAATGATGACGCTAAACCAGTGAGGCAGTCACAACGTCGACTGAAACCAAAGCTCCTAGAAGTTGTGAAAAATGAGGTAACAAAATTATTGGCTGCTGGAATCATTTACCCCATCTCTGATAGTCAATGGGTCAGTCTCGTTCAAGTAGTTCCTAAAAAAACTGGTCTTACGGTAATCAAAAATGAAAACAATGAATTGATTCCAACTCGTGTGCAGAATAGTTGGCGTGTCTGCATAGACTATCGCCGACTAAACCAACACACTAGAAAGGACCATTACCCTTTGTCATTCATTGACCAAATGCTAGAGAGGCTAGCGGGTAAGTCCCACTAATGTTTCCTTCATGGGTATTCCGGATACTTTCAAATCCATATTGCCCCCGAGGATCAGAAAAAGACAACCTTCACTTGCCCCTTTGGCACATTTGCATATAGAAGGATGTCATTTGGTCTGTGCAATGCTCCAGGTACTTTCCAGCGATGCATGGTTAGTATTTTTTCGGATTACCTGGAGAATAGCATGGAAGTTTTTATGGATGATTTCACTGTTTATGGATCCTCTTTTGATGAATGTTTAAGTAGTCTTAGTTCAGTCCTACGTCGTTGTATTGAAAATAATCTCGTATTAAATTATGTGAAATGTCATTTCATGGTGCGCCAAGGTATAGTTTTGGGACATGTCATTTCTAGGGATGGTATCCAAGTAGATAAATCAAAAGTGGATGTCATTTCTTCCCTACCATTCCCCAAAAATGTACGGGATGTGCGGTCTTTCCTAGGTCATGCTGGATTTTACCGTCGTTTCATTCGTGACTTTGGTAGAATTGCACTCCCCCTCTCCCGATTACTCCAAAAAGAAAAAGAATTTGTTTTTGACAAAGAATGTGAGGAATCTTTTAATAAGTTAAAATGGAGTCTCACGTCACCCCCGGTAATCAAACCACCTCGGTGGGATTTACCATTCAAGCTCATGTGTGACGCTTCTAACTATGCAATTGGGGCAGTCTTGTCACAAAGGGTCGATTGAGCTCCACATGTCATTGTCTATGTCTCACGTACTTTGGACCCTGCCCAAGCAAAATACACCACAACTGAAAAAGAATTCCTTGTCATTGTGTTTTCCTTAGATAAATTCAGGTCGTATCTTTTAGGGCCCAAAGTCATTGTGTTCTCAGACCATGCAGCCCTCCGGTATCTCCTTAAGAAACCGGAAGTCAAACCACGTCTCATTCGTTGGATGCTCCTCTTTCAAGAATTCAATCTAGAAATTAGAGATAAAAAAAGCAAAGAATGTGGTGGCTGACTATATTAGTAGGATTCTCTCATCCTTGGACATTGACTCATCCCCCTGTATTCCTATAAATGATATGTTTCCTGATAAGCAATTGTACCGAGTGCAAGATGTTATTCCTTGGTATGCTGAAATTGTAAATTATTTGGTAGCATCTTGCATTCCTACTGATTTTAACAAAAACCAATCTAGTCGTCTAAAACACGAGTCTCGTTGGTACATTTGGAATGACCCCTACCTATGGCGCACATGTAGTGATCAAGTCCTTAGGCGTTGCGTTCCCGATAGCGAGTTTCAGTCTGTCCTTAGATTATGTCACACTCTTGCTTGTGGGGGTCACTTTGGTCCCCAACGAACTGCTCGCAAAATTCTTGATTCTGGTCTCTTTTGGCCAACACTTTTTCGGGATGCCCATGAATTTTGAAAATCTTGTCATCGTTGTCAAAGAATGGGGAATGTCTCTAAAAGAAATGAAATGCCACAACAACCGTTGCTCTTTCATGACATTTTTTATGTTTGAGGCATTGACTTTATGGGTCCATTTCCCAATTCTTTTGGCAACTTGTACATTCTTCTGGCGGTCGATTATGTGTCAAAATGGGTAGAGGCACGAGCCACAGTGACAGATGATTCCAAAACAGTTGTGGAATTTTTGAGAACTCGGATCTTTTGTAGGTTTAGATTACCTAGGTTCATCATTAGTGGCCAGGATTCTCATTTCTGCAACCGAACAATGCAATCACTTTTGCGTCGGTATGGGGTCGGTCATCGAGTGTCTACTGCATATCACCCACAGACCAATGGTCAAGCCGAGGTGTCGAATAAAGAGATAAAACAAATTCTTGAAAAAACGGTTCAACCCAATAGAAAAGATTGGAGTCTTAGACTCGATGATTCATTATGGGCTTACCATACTGCTTTCAAAACCCCCATTGGCATGTCACCATATCGGCGTGTTTGAAAAGAGTTGTCACCTCCCTGTTTAGATTGAGCACCGGGCCTACTGGGCCATCAAACAATGTAATTCTAATCTTTCTGGTGCAGGTACTCAAAAGAAGTTACAGGAGCTGGAGGAAATGAGAAGAGACGCATATGAGAACTCTATGATTTATAAGGAGCAAACCAAGGCTGCCCATGACCGTCTCATCCTTCATCGTCAATTCCACATTGGGCAGAAGGTCCTCCATTACAATGTAAGGCTGAAGTTGCATCCAGGTAAGCTTTATTCCCGTTGGTTTGGACCATACATTGTTACTAACGTCTCTCCATTTGGTGTTGTCCAGGTTCAAAATGAAGAAACCAAGCAAACCTTCACTGTCAATGGGCAGCGGTTGAAGCACTTCCATGAATCCATTTCGAAGTCCCCGATAGAGGAACTCCATGTTCAAGAAGCAATATATGAATGACACTCACCAGGTTTTATCCTTCCCACATTCTCTTCTATTATAGTGAGGACACTGCACATTTTAGGTGTGAGGAGATGGGTATATTCCTAGGTTAGGAATTTTCATAATCTTTATTTTTTCTCTTTTTAGCTTGCTAAATTGTATTGTTACTTTCTCTCCTTTCCCCCTCTTTTCCCCCCTCACTTTTGTGCCGGAATATTACTTTTTTATTATTCCCACTTTATCATGGAAAAAGATGTTCGTTTAATCATGGAAGTTATTGAAAATGCATGTGGAATATCTGTATTTCATGTTGTTTTAACATTCAAAAAAAATTCTGATGAAATGTGCATTTAGGCAAGATTTCAATACTGTGGTGTGACTTTCTTTTGAAATTTGGTTTGTTGTCGATGATATAAATAGTTGTATCATTTTGAAACCTTTGAGGAAAATGGTGCCCTTTTTTGTGAATAGTTTAAGGGAAAATTGCGTCACTTAATCTCTCCACACATTTTTGCACCCAACCATGAAATGTGAAAATTTCTTACTTAATGGAAAGTAAATATAAGTTAGGTTGGTTTTTTCTCTATTTTCCAAAATCATTTTTCCATACATTAGTTCTTTATCCGATCTATTTCATTACTGTACCAGATTGACCTATGCGTGTGTACCTGTTATCCGACTGTTGTATGCCCTTAAAAAAAACTAAAAAAAAGGTTGTATAACTATTACAATTAGTGTCATGAGAAAATCAAACAAAGGTTGGGAGAAGAGTGTGAGATTTGTTCCAAGTGCAACTTTTGAAAAAAAAATAATAATAAATGAGGGGAGTGATGAAATGTACAGCATATAGGGATATCTAGGTCGGGAGCTTATGGTTTGACTTCTGGGAATGCTTAAGTGAGTGGGTTTTGAAATTTGATTGCAAAAGATGTAGGGAAAGTTCGGTGGAAAGGATCTTGTAAGTAAACAATTATTAAAATAACTTATATTTACTTGATAGAAAGTGGAAAGAATATCATGGAATGATTTTCACACACACACGTGAAGAATTAGTGAAATGGTTATCTTTTGAACTATTTTCTCAAATTTGTACCATTCAACTCCTAGAATTTCGTGCTGATACAATTTTTGAGACATCTTTTTGTTTGATCACTGAGAATAACTCATCGGTATGATTTTTTGCTTCGATCACATTTCTATCAGGAATTAAATTTTTATTGAATGTTAAATCTTTATGAAGTTGGAAATATCTACATGCATAATTTCTGAAAATGTGACTTTGCCCAGGAGTGCAAATGTTTAGGTGTGGGGGTGTGATCGTACCACAATTCACTGTGTCATTTTCACCCTTACACCATTGCATTAAACTGAATTTGTATTGTAAATTCAAAATATAATAACAAAATGCACTTCATGTTTGATTCAATTATTTTGTGTTTATCACCGTTAAAAAGGGCAATGTTACTTGTTTTGATAATTTCATTGAAGGTGGAGATGATTTGAAGGACCCATGATGAAGTCCAAGAAAAATGGGTCAAACTGCACAGGATTCAAGCACATCGGTGGATTAATCTGCACACTACTACTAGACTGTACATCCAAATGGACTGAAATTTTGTGGGCTGGTCCAAAATTTAATAGGCTACATTTCATCTCAAGGAACCCAATCCTGATTCAGCTTCTAAGGGGCCCATCCAAACCGATCTGTCCAAGCCACTAAATAGGCACAAAGTCAAAAGTGGCGTTCTGTAATATGTCAATATTTCGAGCTGTGATTGTCCAAATTATGTCAAACTTTCGTTGGTGATAGTCAAGAAGTGGGGCTACAACTTTGTAGTTTTGTCAAAAGTGAGATAAGACTGTCTGGCCACCGAAAACCATCCTCCAAGTGGTTTATCAAAATCTGGGTGCCCAAAACCATTTTCCATTTTAGCTTATAAAAAGCACCCCATTTGGTAGTTCGAACCAGAAGTGAAAGCTCTGCCATTTTGGAGTCTTAGAGGAGTCTCCTCCTCATCCTAGAAGTTCTGGAGGCCCCTATCCTCATAGGGGGATCAAGAATGAAGGAGTTCCACCCGAGCTTCCTCCTCCCGATGTCGAGCTAAACGGTGGGCGTTCGTTGTGAGGGAGCTACACACATGTAAAGGGAGTTTCGACGCATATATTAGCTACTGGTTTGGAGTAATTTGGGTGTTAAAATATTTCTTTCCATGTATCTTACATACTTCCATATTTGAATACTTGTTTTGATGCGTGCAAATGAGATGCTCTTAATTTCTCACCCATTGGCGTGAGGTTTTGAGTGCGTGACTTGTGTTGTTCCGATTGGGTAACACAAGAATCCTTTTCTTACCCACTTTCTTGAGATTTCAATCTGCTTTGGAAGCTCTTATTTCATGCATAAGTTCTGGACCTTGACAATACAATTGTTATGTCAAGGTTTGGTTATTCAAGCAATGAAATAAAGGCTTAGAAATTAATCTGGATTCCAATTAATTTCAACCAAAGAATTGCTCCAAACCTAAATTAATCTCCAAGAATGATGAACTTGAAAGTGTGTAGTGAACTCACAAAGAACCCTTTTATCTCATAATTATAAAACACCACTTTTCCTTGTCAACTATTAAACTCTTTAATTAAGCCATTTTATTTTTAAAACAGTTTTCAACCCCCCCCTCTTTTAGTAATCTTTATTAAAAACACACTATAAGCTCCCAACACTCCTTGAGAGACGACCTAGGGTCTGCCCTAGACTACAAAATCTTCTTTAAATAACTATCAATTTGACGTGTCACGACAACGCGGTCACACCCACACCCATGAATGTACCATTTTGATGTACCGTCGATCACCACAATCGGGACACGCAGCTTGATCTCCGCAGCCAAGAGGACTTTCGATACATGGCATCATCATGAATCTCTTTGCACGTCGTCGTTGACAATTCTCTCGCCATCGTCGCACGCCATTGTCTTCGTTATCTCTTCGCACGAGCTACCCCAAGCGGTAGACTCTTCCCGATTATCTCTAGGCAGCTACATCTTGTCTGCCCTCCTGCTACTTCTTTATCACGTCCTCATATATATATAGAGGCGTGCACCACCCCTTTTTTTCATAGAAACGTATCTTTTTTTTCATATCTAATCACACGCCTCTTTTTTTCATATCTAATCCCACATCTCTTTTTTCCATATCAAAATCTTTTATCCCTTTTTCTCTCTCATATTCAAATTTTAAAATCAAAAAATATCCCAACACGGCCTTCATCGGATGGTAGTTTAGTATCCAACTTCAGATCTACTCGAACTCAAACTCTGAAGACAACTCTTCCCACTCTTCTTTGATCCTTGCACTAAATCGGTTTGGATGAAAATCTAGGGCTCGGATGAAAATCCAGGGCTCTGAGAACCCTCTCATGTATCTCCACGTAAAAACGGGCGAACCGCCAGTGTGGGAGTTGTTTTTTAACTGTAATAAGTTTTTAAGATTTTTTTTTTTTTTTGAACGGTATAACGTGTCCCTTCTTCGTCATGAAGCGTGAACCGTTCACCCTTCCCATGTCAAATTTGTTAAGAGTGGACTACTTTTCCTACCGAATATTTTATTAATATATATGCATATGTATATATGCATATATATATATATATATATATATATATATTAATAAACATAAATAAATATTTCATAAATATTAATAAAAAGCAATAAAAATTAATTATTCAAAAATATTTATAAATATTAATGAAATATTAATAATCATTAAATAAATATTCATAAATACAAATAAATATTAATTAAATATAAATGTAATGTTCATAAATATTAATAAATATGAATTAAATATCAATACATACTTATAAATATTAATTAAAAATTCATCAATATTAATAAAATATCAATAAATCTTAGTTAAATCTTAATAAATATTAATCAATATTAATGAAATATTTATAAATATTTATAAATATTAAGGAAATATAAACAAATATTAACAAACATTAAATAAATATTAATAAATATTCACAAATATTAATAAATATTGATTAAATATTAACATTTTATCAGGTTAGGGTCAACTAATTAAATATTAATAAATATTAATTAAATATTAATAAATATAAACTAATTATTCATAAATATTTATAAATATTAATGAATATAAATAAATTGTAATTAGATAGTAAATAAATATTTATAAATATTAATTAAATAATCATATATATTAATTAAGCATTCATAAATATTCATTAATACAAAAAAATATTAACATTAGATAAATATTAATCAATATTAAATAAATTTTAATATATATTAAATATATATGAATAAAAATTAAATAAAAATAAATAAATGTTGATAATTATTAATAAATAATAATTCAATATTTAATAAATGTTAATAAATGTTAATAAATATTAAGGTTTGTTTATATTTATTAATATATATATATATATTTGCATGTATATATTAATAAATATTTATTAATATTTAATGATATTTAATGATATTTATTGATATTTAATTAATATTTCTTAAAATTTATGAACATTTAATTTATATTTAATTAATATTTATTTGTATTTATGAATATTTATGAATATTTATTTAATGCTTATTAATATTTATTAATATTTAATGATATTTATTGATATTTAGCTAGTATTTATTATTATTTAATTAATTTATATTACTTTTTATTAATATTTATGCAATATTTATTTATATTTATTAATATATATATATATATGCATATATATTAATAAATTATTTGGTAGGAAGAGTAAACGACATTCACTTAACAAATTCCACATGGTAAGCATGAACGCCGTTTACGCTTTCTGGCGAAGACATAAGCGTGAACGGGGTTCACGATGTAGGATCATAAAAATTAGCTTAGATGACTATACTTACAAGTGTGGGGTGAACTGTAGTTTAAAAACTTAGTTTAAAAGATTTAAACAAAACAAAACACAAAGCCTCTTAAAGTAACTTTATCAGACTTGGACTCAGTCCAATTATCAGAGTCACAGAATCAGAACTAGAAACAGTCCGATTAAATCAAAGTGAAAATCGTAATCACAATGGATTCAATTTATATTAGAGTGATTATTGTAATCGAAGTTAACGATAAAACAAACAATATAGAAAGTTGAATACGATAACTCACTTTCTATTAAATACAACGGAATAGAAACTTGTAAAAACAAGTAATACAATAGTTATGTAAAAGTAAAAATGACTTGCAAGCTATATTAAAAAAATAAACCTTTTTTAACCTTAAGAGTAAGGTAGTCAATTACCCTGACTGAAGGTATTCACTTTTATACTTACAGTCAAGTTTGTCTTTCCTTATCAGAAAAGCCAAGTTTGTCTTTCCTTATCAGAAAAGCCCTCGATACGATGATCAGATTTGTTATGTCTTCCTATCCCCGAAAACCCTCAATACGATGATCGGATCTGTCTTTCGAGCCCCGGAATCCCTCGATCCAATGGATCAAATTCACCATCTTCCTATCCCCGGAAGCCCTCAATCATAACAATGATCGGACGCGGATAACAATTACAAAAGTTTTAAAGGAAACAACCTGACAATGATTCCTTAGAACAACTCTCTAAAGAATTACACTGACTAAGAACGAGTGATTCATGCAGAGAAATCTTCAGAAGCAAGTAATCAATCAGCTCCAAACTCTTCAAATGACTCAGTATTTATAGGCAATCTCTCAACGGTATTTCCAAGTTTGTTGCAACGGCCTCGGACAGCTGGCGCTTGACAGCTCACTTGTAACTGAATGTGCGACATCGTATTGATTAACACCATTACAGTGTTAAAGATATTCCTTACATTAGAAACAAGTCTTTGTATTTCGATTATAAACGTCGATCGGTTCGATTCGATGGACTTCCTTAACAATGTCAATACGATAATCCTTATGAGTGTTAGTCCGATTGTTTCGGTGCCAGTATCGGTCCAATAGTCATGACTTTGTCAGTACGATGGACATTACTAAAGTCTAACTTTTGGTCTGATAAAGATGAGTCCGATAAATTGGACACATACTCATTATGATTTCCGTAATGAAGAATAATTAGTTTATATATGTAATACAATAAAACTTTTTCTATGTATGATAAAATATAATGTTTTCTACAAAAAAATTCTAAAACGTCTGAGACATAAAAAGTTAGTAAACATGTTTTTAAGAAAGTGTGTGATTTCCAAAACTAAAGGAATACAAAAGTAAGAAGTAGAACTTCTGACTCAACAATCTCCCCCTTTTTGGAAAGAACAAACCCCAAAACTTAAATAAAAAAAAATACTTCAAAAACTTATAACCCGTTATTCTTTTAAGAAAATCGTATTTAGAGTTATACTTTGAAACTTAACCCCCCCCCCCCGAGTTTGTAACTCTTCTGAATACAATGGAGAGTATTTAGAATAGTTCTTCCTTAAGAAAACTTCTCCCCTTAGGAATTTTTCTCTCCGTAAGAATCGTATTCTCCCCCTTAATAAAACATCTCCCCTTTTATATTACCGCTTCCCCTTAAAAAAAATTCCCCCCCTTTAATAATAATTTTCCCCCCTTTGTGATTTTCAAAAAGAAATAGGGAACAAATCTGAAGTTTCCTAAAAAGTTAGAAAAACAATATACAAAACAATTTTGAACTAACTAATCATCCATGAAAAATATGAAAGAACATATAACCAATCGGAATTAGAAAACATTCAGACAAATCAGATTTGGATGAAAAGATAATTCATTAACAAACATTCAAAAGTTTTAAAAATGTTTGATAAAGAAATACATCAAAGGTTCAAAAGAAAAAAAATTGATTTTTTCTTCATCAAAGTCTTGACAAACGTCTTCATTTTCTTGAACTCCTTTCAATCTTTTTCAAGCTTCAAAATCCTTCTTTCAACCAGTCTTGATCTTTCAAACTCTTTACTTCCTCGTACAACTCTTTATTTTGATCTCTCAATACGATTACTTCATCTTCAAAAGGCTTCAATCTGCTCAACTCCACCTCCATATCTTGGATCTTTTGTTTCAAAGCATTCACACCCTCACTATGTTCATCGGTTGCAGCCCTCAACTCTTCAACGAACTTTACTTTGTCAGCCATATCTTTAGATAACTGGTTGAAAGAAATCATTGACTCTACTATAAGTTTCTATATTTCATCAAATTGGTCATCATGCATTCTGATATCTGAATCAACTTGGTTCGACCACTTAACCATTTGATTGCACGATCTCTTATGAGTGTGGGAACTTTCTTGTAAAGTCTTCAATTCAACTTCAATCTGAATCAATGATTCCATTAAGACTTTAATATACTCTAATTTTTTATTAAGACTAACTTAAATTAACTGACTCCTTACTTCAAGCTTTGGAAAATAAGGAATTGTTCCTTATAGCCTTCTCAAAACATGAACAATATAATCAAAACCTTTCTAAGCTATGGTTCCTGCAGAGTCCGATTGATTGGGCTGAGGTTGGGCTGAGGCTGGGGAGGTTTTGTTTGGCTGGTTCCAACTTCCAATTCTTTCCCTTTCTGGTGATCTCACCTCAACGTACTTTTGATGCAGCTAAAGAAGCAATATGGATACGCAATTTCGTCCAAGAGCTAGATGTGCAACCTAGCGGTAAAGATCTTATCACAGCTTACTGTGATAATACTACAATGGTGGCTCTCGTCAAAGAAACAATGTCACATCAACGAACGAAACACACTTTGAAAGTATCATCTCTTGAGGGATTTTTCTCAGAGAGATAAAGTTACGGTAAACGATATTCCCACGAAAGACAACGCTGAGAACCCCTTAACGAAACCTTTGTCTCACCAGAAACATGATCTGCATGTAAGAGCTGGCAGACTAAAAGTTGTTAGCAGTTGGCTCTAGGCCAAGTGAGAGTTTGTTGGAGTTAGGTGATCTAAAATTAACTAGTTTGTACTTTCGATTACTGAATATATTCAAAGAAGAGAATATTAAATATATCTTATCACATATTGATCATTATTCTGCATAACTTTAATGTGATAATGTTCTCAGGTATCTATCGTATTAAAATTGGTCATAATAGTTCTCCGCTATAATGAGAACCTTGAGATGCTATGACGATATCTCTTAAATATTTTGTCTTACAGTCAACGTGACGAACTATGACGGGGCACATAGTTTGTTGACTGTCATGTGTGCCTTCTCATAAGAGGATGAGGTATCATATCATGAAGTTCACACTAAAAGATCTTCAAAACAGGGAATTATGATGATTGATCCGTCAATAGGGATTCTGCATGTTTCTGTGTCATCGGATATTCTTATCTTTGAGCGTGTGTAATACACCTTAAACTTTAAGGTTATTACTAATACATATTGTGACTCGTGCACTTGGACATATTGACGAAACTTCTGACACTGTGCACGCTAAGTAGGATACGTTGGATACGTCATGATCGATATGTTTTTAAAGAATAAGTTGAGAATATTAAATATATCTTATCACATATTGATCATTATTCTGCATAACTTTAATGTGATAATGTTCTCAGGTATCTATCGTATTAAAATTGGTCATAATAGTTCTCCGCTATAATGAGAACCTTGAGATGCTATGACGATATCTCTTAAATATTTTGTCTTACAGTCAACGTGACGAACTATGACGGGGCACATAGTTTGTTGACTGTCATGTGTGCCTGCTCATAAGAGGATGAGGTATCATATCATGAAGTTCACACTAAAAGATCTTCAAAACAGGGAATTATGATGATTGATCCGTCAATAGGGATTCTGCATGTTTCTGTGTCATCGGATATTCTTATCTTTGAGCGTGTGTAATGCACCTTAAACTTTAAGGTTATTACTAATACATATTGTGACTCGTGCACTTGGACATATTGACGAAACTTCTGACACTATGTGCACGCTAAGTAGGATACGTTGGATACGTCATGATCGATATGTTTTTAAAGAATAAGTTGAGAAATGATTTGTTTCTTCCATTTATAGAAGTTAATATCTCAACTCTTTGATTGGAATGAAACCGTCGAAATAAATTTTATGGTCGTGGTGATGTCGAAATGTTCATTCCGGATAATCAAAGAAATACATATCAAACATTGAGATTGATGACACAAAAATGAAACTTGATGAGATATCAAGACAAATGGATTATATTACACAATTTGTGCTCATATGTGGTTGTCGACATTGTGACATTAACTTCTTACTCTTGGGTGTCATGACCCGTTGCTAGACACTAATCTTGGATTTAGGCAAGCTCATTTAATGCCAACAAGGAAGAAACCTAAAGAGTCGCACACTAAGGGTTTCTGCTGATTTCAATTAAATTATATTTGAATTTAATTATTGGAATGAATATTATTCTCACGTTCGAATAATAATTTTATTCGTGATTTTTTATCACATAAATTAAATAAATATTTATTCGTAAGGTAAATATTTAATTATGCAATTATGCAGATATAAAATATTTATTGATTTATTTATTGAATGAATAAATATTTAATATTTATTCGAGTCTTCAATAAATATCCACGAGGACAAGCAGATCAATATGAGGTTTGGCGATAAATATTAATTTGCAAGACGGTAAAATAATATTTATCGTTGCGTCAGCTAGCGCACGTCGTGAGAAAATATTATTATTATTATTATTACATGTCATGAGGTAATTTAAGGGTTTAATATATTATTAAGGGTCTATGCAATTAAAAAATATTTAACCCTAACTCATAACTCTATAAATAGACTGTTATGTCGATTGTGTTAGGGTTCATCGATTTGATCGTTGTGCACAATGAAATCTAAAGCTCTCTCTCAAAATTGAAGAATGCTCTAGAGTTTCTTCTCTCAAGCCTGAGAGATTTTTCTCCCTCCATCTTCTCAAGTATGAGTGTAAGGACGATTCTTCAAGCTTAAAGGAATCGTCACAGCGATAAAGACAAACACCGTAAGACGAACACCGCAAGACGATCAATAGGCCATACTAGCAACCGACAATTCATCGGCATTGTTCGAAGATCAAAAGAACACGTGTGGATCGCTAAAGGGATTCTAAACTTGGATCCAACAAGCGCAACGACAATAGACCGAAAGGGCTTTGAACGATCAACATCTTCATCGAAGAATAATTTCAAAACCAAGGTATTATTTTCCCTTATTTAAATTAATTATAAATTTGACGTGAAAAGATCATCTCTTCGTTCTGGTGACCTTTGTCAATATTCTTTGAAAAAAAATTGTTGGTCGTGACATTTACGTCTTGTACAATATGTGAATGATCCATCGAATCTGACAATTGATAAGTCGGGACCGACCCAGATAAGCATTTTTACTGCGCCCAGAACCTTCATTTTCAGCATCATAAAAAGATAATTCAAAAATGGTTAGTTTTTCACTATCTAAGCATGAAAATATCATAATTTCAAATGTAAAGACCCCAACCTCAATTGTCCAAAATCTGTGGTTACTTTATTACACTGACATAAGATACAAGGAATCGCATCTCAAAAAACCGAACAATTTAGTAGTTTTGGAAAACTAGATACATACTTGAAACATACATTACAATTGAAATTATAGAATGCAACATAATGATTAACGTCATTATTCTCCTATAAATTATCCTTGCATATCAAACATAATATACATCTTGACATCCTGAGAAAAATAAAACATAAAAAAGAGGTGAACTCAGATGCTCAGTAAGAGTATATATACAACAGAAGCTAAGCAATAACAATTATGACAAAGTAATTAACTGAAACACATGTCATTTAATCAACAACTTGAGCATAATATAGTCGGTATAAAAGATGATCAAATAATTCCATATAAATAATCACATGAAAATGAAACATAACAATGGATATTATAACTAATCGAATTATCACATGGAAATCAATCACTAATCTCATAATGATGGAATACATAATGTTGGGCATCTGAAATATACCATTGAAGCATCGGCAAGACATCTGAAAATAAATGAGTAAGGCCTCGTCCAAATCTCAATCTGGTTTGTCTCATTAAACCCACCGATGCATCGAAGGGCTATAGCGAACTCAGTTCATCACTTACTAAGTCCAATGCATTCCTCATATGAATGAGGTGAAACATAAACATATACATACGAAATATAAATAATTTTCCTCAATCGGTAAACATAATCACAAACCATTTTGAGTAATACGGTAAATGGTATCAAAATAACACATTCACAGTTAAACTAACCATAAACCATTTAATAAAATATGGTAGATGATATCATAATAGATCAATCTCAATGAAGCATAAAATTCAACAAATGATGTTGACATAGATGAAAATACTTTAATAAAATCATTGAAAATTTTTGAGAGAAATACCCATTTGTTTACATTGAAATCATTAATTTAAAAGGCCGCATAATTTTAAAAGAAAACATTTTCATTGTAAAGAACCTTGTAAACTTGTAAATGAAGCTTCAAGACATTAAGACATCATGACACGAAAAAGCCGTTCATGTAGCATAAGTGAAAAAAAACATTTCTTCCATATTTTTCAAAAAAGTCATAAAGTACCTCATTTAGAAAACGGCAAAAAAAATCTTTTCAAACCGTTTTATAAAAAGTCTTTAAACATTTATAGAATAATAGTAAAAACTTTTTTGAAAACATTTTTAGAAAACATGAACATGGAAGAAAAATGTCCCTCAATGGAGACTTAAACTTAAACAATCCCGAACAATAATGAAATTGTGAAATAACTTTTACCTTGCACTTTCCTATAGTTGAACGTGCTTTAACCTCATGTATGATGGTTTAAAGAATATTATTAATTTATACCAGAACCATATTCATATTTATGATATCATATATGATCATCTTATATCATTTTGTTAATAATATTTTGTTATTACTCTTGTTTCAGGTGTTAACTGCTTCATTTTCATATACATGTTTTGTCGTGTTAAGTCATGTTTCTTATGCATAGGATATATTTCTTTCATCTCCAGAATGATATTCAGTTCATAAATATCATATTTATTCATTATATATATTTTTATAATCATTCTTGAATGGTAAACATGAAAAATAAATCGCATCGCGTCGTGGAGACAGTAGGTCGTATGTACGCACGAGCGACAGTATCATTCCTTTAATGCTGAAAGGGTAACGAAGAGAATGGTATGTTAAATTTTCCAAAATCAGTATCATGTCATAATTATCATA
Source organism: Viscum album (assembly GCA_963277665.1). Taxonomy (NCBI): domain Eukaryota; kingdom Viridiplantae; phylum Streptophyta; class Magnoliopsida; order Santalales; family Viscaceae; genus Viscum; species Viscum album. The sequence continues at coordinate 37,665,356 of OY728129.1, read as the reverse complement.
TATATCTATTATTTTCATTATTACACTCATCTAAGTAAAGTAGTGATAAAAAACAGATTACACCACGGCGTGAAAATGGTAAGTCGTACGTATGCACGCACGGTGTTTTTGTTTTTCGTAAGAAGGATAAAATGAGGAATATGGTTTTCCCATAATCATAATAACATCTCAGCATATAGATGATACTGGAGTTATTACTTTAGAATAGAAACAACACATGAAGATGAAATAGAAGAAGAAATGAACTTAGATGAGTTAGTAAAAACAATTACCTCTTTTTCGACGGACTTCCTTTAGATCTTTTCTTAAGGGATCTAGGGTTGTCTTTTTGGAAGACCAGGATCTCCGAAACTTGACTAAGGATGTTGTGAAGAGAAATGGGCAGGGATTGATTGAGCTAGAAGGCTAAAAGTGGTGTGCGGAAATGAGAGAGAATATGCCCTTTTATAATTGAGGTGAGTGACATTTTTAGAAATTCAAAAAATATTAAATTAATATAAATTAATTTGCATTTCCAAATGGCTCCAAAATGATTTCTTTCGAAGCTAAGATAAAGATTGATCAAAATCCTATCAACCAATAATTTTTAGACAAGTTTAGGTCATATTCTTACCCTTATCTTTTAGCTTTAACCCTTATTTAATCCTTTTTAACTCTTACTGTGACAACATGTGTTTTTACTCCTTAAGGATTAATATAGTTACTATAAAATGCCAAAAGAACCATAAATGGATCGTTTATGACATTTTTAATCTTATCTCTATCATTTGGCCGAATTTTAGATTTTTATGAATTTTATATCATTAAATAAAATATTACTTATTTTAAAATATCATTAATGTCAATTTCGATACTATTCGTTACTTGATTTATTTAAAATATCATAACATAATATCTTTGAACCAAAACCTTTAATACATCCCTGATATGTCTAAGTCATCTAGAAAAGCTGTGGATGATATTAATTATATCAGATTATATTTGTTTTAATATTTTTAATAAAATTTATTTGATATGTTCATTAATTAAACAATTAATGCATCATCATTGTGCAAGTATTTAATTTAATTATTTATTCCTTAAAAATTAAAAAAAAATATCATAATGAAGATAAACATTTTAGCTTTCAAATGACTATTTACAGTCGAAGATATATTATGAATAACCACATATTAAAAATATAATGCTTATTAAAAACATGAGTATGACATATTTGGCTTTCTTTAAAATAAAATACTATAAAAGGCTTAAAGCTCTTCAAGTAGCTCCAGGAGTTCATAAAATCAACTCAAAGATGATTTTGATCGAAAATCATTTATCCAGTAAAATTAGAACAAATGCTAGGGTAATTTTCTAATATTTATAATATTATGTTTACCCTTAACCGTGGTAATTAAAAAGTTGCTAAAATTATTATTCATATTGTCTAAAAATATAAGGGATCTATTTACTAAATTTGAATCTTCTAATTCCAAATATGAAATCCATTTTTCAAAATTCAAAATCCAAAATTAGCTAGAATTAATTTAAAATTAATCTCATAGACGGAACGAGAAGATGAATTTTTAAAATGAAAATGTCCAAAAGATTGAAAAGTTTTTATAACCAAATTCAATGTGAAATTGATTCTAATGATCTACATTGGATTAAATGATATAAAATTGATCTAATTATACTTTAAAACCAATCAAAAATATAATTTAACACAACAAATTAATTAGACAAAAAAACCGATTTCAATTAAAATTCAGTATTTTTTACTATTCATTAAAACATGAAACTTATCATAAAAATACCAAAAAATCAATCAAAATAAATTTTGATATTCTGCTTTCAAAGAAAAATTTTATTTTGTTAAATATAATTTATAAGTGTCAAAAACTAGATTTAAAATAAATGTCATCAAAAGACGATAAAACTGTCTTTTTATAAAAATACATCATTTGGATTTGTTCTTATATCATGTCTAGAAAACACATAAGATAAATGTTAAATATTATATCGAATATATTATATATGTATTTCATTAATATAATCCAAAAAGTGTGATTTGTTTATTTTATTAGTATAAAACACATTTGTGTGCATTTAAATAGTTTTTTTAGAAAAAAAATCCTTTTATTTTAAAAAAGATTTTATCTTCATTTATAAATAATTGATCACCAAACAATTCATTATATTTAAATGTGTAAACCATATTTTCATAATTCAGTTAATTCTGTTCATTCTCGTCATTCTAACGTTTAAATTATAATGGTAAGATAATAATATTTAGTTATTAGTTTAAGCTCGATGTGGCATATCATGTACGCAATCGAACGTAGTGTTTCTTTTTAAAAACTCGAGATGTTACATCAAATAAATTTTAAGAATTTTTGAGTCAATGATTTAAAATTCAACGCTTTCTTCCAAAAAAAACCCAACTTCTAACACGCATTCAGCACACAACAAATTAGGAAAAAAAGATTAAGGAGTTATTACAGAATAAATTTCCAGTAACCATTTTTTCTTTTCAACCTCAAAAAACCTAAAATAAAAACCTTCACTCTTTTTTATGGAAAATCCACAATGAAATTTACTTTTTTTACCCCATCATAGTTTTTCCCCTGCACTTTTTGATAATGATTCCATAATTTATGTCAGTCACTGCCCACTTTAAAAGACACAAGCTCACTAGTTTCCTCATATTTCTCACTCACTCGTTTTCAACAATTTCATGTCCTTTTATTGAATTATTCATTATGGCAAATTCCTCCTCTATTCTTGTTCTTCTAACCTCTCTTGCTCTTATTGCCCTTTAAATTTTTTAAAAAATTCCCACATTTGATTTTGTAACCCTTGAATGCAATTTTGGCCTCGATCAAGCATAACAATTATATTTTTAGTGTTTGTTCTAAATTTATTTGATTTTCATGTCCAACCCCGAAGTTTTGATTTTCATCATGTTGAATTGGCTACCATGGCTGGTTATGTAGACACATCTATGCAGTGTGTTCATAAAAGCCACAATTTGAGAAAAAAATTGAATAAGAATGATTAAGGCCCTCCATGACAAAGTTTTATTTGGTCTTATAGGCACAAGAATGATTTTCTAATCAGAGAATAGTGATTTCAACACTGCTGCCAGCAAAATTTCAATTTTAAGAAGAGTTTTATTGAAAAAAAAATCCAAAACAGTAGCAAACAAACTCTAAACTAGTAAGACAGGTTCTATTTTGAAGCTCTCAATTTCAGTTCGGCACGCAAAAATTCAGGTATTTCAGCACACAGGAAATCAGTAATAACCAACAGTGAATGATTTTAAGCAGGAAGAATTTTCTCAACTTTTAAGTGAATTCATTGAATAAGTGCCCAAATTTTTCAGCATGCAAAACAGCCCTAATAGCAGCACAAATTAGACAGAATTTCAAATTTCTTTGTACACACAATAGTTCAATATGTACTGAAAGTGCGGCCGATTGTCGCCTATCGACCGTTCAAGGTTCCGGTGCTCTGCTAATGTGTATAGCAGCACTCGGGTCGAATCCTCGGTGATGATACTTTGTAGTAGTCGTTTGTTTTTAGTTGATTGTATTTTGATTAGGGGGGTTTGTTTGCAGAGCTTAATTGAAATGATTTATGGATGATGTTTGATTTACCAAATTGATAAATATTGGGGTGAGTTCATCATTAGGTTAGTTAAGCTTGTGATATCCTCGAGCTTTGCTTTATATTGCATTTAAATTAACACCCATGTCACAAGATGATGTTGATTAGAATTCTTAAGTGTTAAGGCTTTAAACCAAGACTTAACTTAACTTAAGGTTATAATCTCAATCAGATCTTATTTATGGTTGTGTATTTATGGTTCCAATAATCCATGGAAACCACATGTTAAACAAAACAAGTCATTAATCCATGACATGTTAAGTCCAACATATACAATGTTAATTCAAAGAATATTCATCGAGCAGAAGCTCTCAATCACTTAACATACCTAAATTATAACTCACCCCAATGAGAGATTTACTCAGCCATTTGGGTGATTAATAATCTGGTAATATATGTTTATGGTGATGAATTATAAAGAGAAGAAAAAGAAAGGGACAAGATAAGAGTAGTGTGCCGAACACACACACGAAATAATTTAAGAATCAAAAATGGAATTTCGATTGAATGAGGAAGCTTAAGAAGGAAAGGGGATTGAACTGAATTTAAACTATTTTAAGAACATTAATATTAAAATACAGAAGGTGGAAGAGAATAAGAGATATTGAAGAAGTAACTTGCATTAAAACAGAATTACAAAGAAAGGGAATTACAAGATTACAAAAATGAAGAACACAAAAGTAAGTGAAAAGAAAGAGAGGAGGAAAGGTCTCTCAAGTGAAAACTTGAGTTTGGCAGGTCCTCCCAAGCCTTTGGCAAAGCTTTGGTCGTGCCAATATGATCTCCTCTCTCCTGAAATGCCAACCCCTCTCAAGGAGAGAAGGGGAGAGTATTTATAGCCCAAGGAGTGGACTGTTTGCATTCTCAATCTGTCCCTCCACTTGCTTCGCCAATTGAGCTATACAGACAGCCGAATCTTCAAATACATCCTTCTTCAAAGTTGTAGAAAATAATGTTGGCCGACTACTCTAAAAATTTGGAGGCATTTGGACAATTGGAGCCAAAGTTATGGCCGGTTGATTAAACAAAGGTAAACTGTCCATTTCTATCCATTCTTTTTCGATGGCCAAAATGTGAATGGATTTTTGAACAGGAAGATGCCTTCAAATTCGAATGACTTCTTCAACAAAGTCGGCCGCCTATATCTCCTCTTTCACACTGCAAAATCTCAGCTCGATTGGATGCTTACATCAGGAGATATGTCATGCATACTATACTGATTTTAATTCTCGGCCAGAATGGTGGGCTGGACTTCAAAGGTTTATTTGGGCCCCTTGTACTTGGATTTGGGCCATTAAATTTTTATCCAAGATGCAATGTAGTGTCCCCCGAATTATGGTGGAGATTGAAGGTCTTTGGACTTCTCGATTGAACCCAGTAAATCAATCTTCATGGATGGTCCAGTTTGTTCACAGATTCTTTGGTCTTGTTTGTGAGGACCATATGACCCTTCAAATGGCAGAATTGGCTCATGGTTCCTTCTAATGAAATGTTGTATATTGAAAGGGGAATCCTACAAAACAAGAACCACACAATGTGGATCAGTATAGTGATATTTATAATTAAAACATTAAACTGACTCAATTTGACTACTTCTAAAAATGCTCAAATATTATACTTAATATTAAAACATTAATATTTCACACAAATTATGCACATTTCATATAAAATAAGTAAAGGGGATATATAATAAGTCATGAAAATATTAATAACATCAACTCCCCCACACTTATATTTGCGCGTGTCCTCATGTGCAACAAATATAAAAACATGACAAAATCATTTTCACTCACCAACAAATATTAAAATTTTGTTTTCTCCAATCAGGGGAGGTTTAGACTATTTTACTCATCCATAATGAATTCCATCACAAATTTGGTTCACAATAATGCATCATAAACAATTCATTTTTTCATGTTCAAGGTTTGAATTGGAAAATGTAGGCACTCAAAACTTACTCCTCTCAAGATGATAAAAATGTATTTTAGGAGGTTCACTCATTCACCAACAAAAAGTGAAAATCAAGAGTTTGTAAGAGCTCTCAGCTTCCATTCCCAAATCTAATGTGTACAATAATCAAGAGGTCTTTTAAGGGGTTTTTCAGTGGCTATGGGACGGTAGGTATATAATGTCCAAAGGAAAAGAGGGGTTAAAAACACCAACATGGAAAAATCAATGCACATTTTTTTTTTGAAATTTGATTTGAAAGGAAATAGAAACACATATTTACAAGGGAATGAATGTGTGATGAATGAAAAGTGAGGGAGATAGAAAATGGAATAGGTTGAGATGATGGAATATGTACAACATGGAAGACTTCCAATAATGACACAATACAAGATGAGTCAAGTGTTCTTTTTTTTTCTTTTTTTTTTTTGCTCTTTTTTTTTTCTTTCGAAAGTTGTGCTTGAAACAAGTCTCACAGTCATCTCCCAACCCATGCTTGATCTCCTCATGGAACTAATTTTAGTAGTTATAACATGATCAAAGGTTGATGATGAATGATTTTTGACCCACCCAAGACACAACCCATTCCTTTTTTTTCATTTTTTTTAATATAGTTTTTTTTTCATTTTTTTTAAACACTTTTCAATGACTTTTGTACAAATGACAATTACACATATACACCCCAAATCTCACAGAATTACAACCTCTCCCCCACACTTGAATGGATGCTTGCCCTCAAGCATATGATGACACATTGGAAATCAATGAAAGTACGCCCAAAAATGAAGTCTATTCCCCCCACACTTAAATTTCAATAAATTGTACAATGAAAATCCATGAAGATGTTGGGTGGGACAAGGTATTAGGCTTGTAATGTGGCTATCAAAAGAAAGGGTTTCATAGGCTCAAAGGGGCTTTCAAAAGTAGGATCAATGTAAGGGTAACGGGAGGCTATTTGGCTATTCTGATTCTCATGTGGCTTAGAAAATGCCTCTATCATATTAATGCACACAAAAGATGGAAATTCAGCTCGAAGGTCCACAAACGCAAGACTCACAATCAGTGGTGAAGACACACAATGAAAAAGATGGCCATAGATGACCTTGGCATGAAGGCTAATGTTATTCCTCACGGTAGGGGAGAATCATTTTCCACCAAAAATTGTTCATTCAAAATGTTTGTTATTGACAGAAAATTGTTTACCCAAGTTTGAGATAAAAATTCAATATATTTGAGTTTAAAACAAGCCTTTTGACTCCCCAAAATGGTTGGACAAAATTTCAAAACTAGATGGTGAGTAAGCATGACTCTTTTTTTGTAATTTTTTTAAGTAATTGTGTTTTTTGTTTTTTTTTAGTTTTTAAGGTTTTTTTTTAAAATACACACCCACACAAGAAAGATAAAAAGAAAGGGTTTGATGAATAAAGTGGTAACAAAATGAAAGAGAGAGGAAGAAGAAGAAAGAGGTAGAGAGAGGAAGAGATAGAGAGAGAGTTAAAGGGAAAGAGGTGCCCCCTGGTTTGGATTTGGTGGGTCGCCATTTCCATCTAGTGGTGGGTCAATGGAAGTCGATGTGGAACCTGAAGTGAATGGCCTCTCATGGTGATGCTTTAACCGGTGTCCATTTACCGTGAATGTTCTCTTTGAAGAAGGGTCTTCGACTTGCACTGCACCAAATGGGTAAACATTAGTAATAATAAAAGGTCCATCCCAACGAGAATTGAGCTTACCTGGGTGAATTCGAAATCGAGAATTGAAGAGCATTACCTTTTCACCTTCATGAAATACCTTTCGAAGAATGTGCTTGTCATGGAGTGACTTTGCCTTTTCTTTGTAGAGAATGGAGTTCTCATACGAATCGAGTCGAAGCTCCTCCAATTCAGTCAACTGCAACAATCTTTCTTCACCAGATTTTTCACAATCAAAATTACATGTTTTGACAGCCCAAAATGACTTATGTTGGATTTCAACTGGTAAATGACAGGCTTTACCAAAGACTAGCCTAAATGGAGACATCCCAATGGGTGTCTTATAGGCTGTTCGATAGGCCCAAAGTGCTTCACCAAGTCTATCGGGCCAGTCTTTTCTTGTGGGCTTAACAATTCTTTCAAGCACTCTTTTCACTTCTCTATTAGAAAGTTCAGCCATTCCATTTGTTTGAGGGTGATATGCAGTGGATGTTTTATGTACAACCCCATTCTTTTTCAAAAGTGACTCCATGGTTCTATTACAGAAATGAGTTCCTAAGTCACTTATCAAAGCACGTGGTGTTCCGAATCGATGGAAGATATGGGTTTTGAGGAACTCACTCACAGTTTGAGCATCATCTTTCCTAGTGGGTTTGGCCTCGACCCACCTAGAAACATAGTCAACGGCAAGGAGAATGTATGATAATCCATTGGAAGGGGGAAAAGGTCCCATGAAATCGATGCCCCAAACATCGAAAAGCTCACAGAAGATTAATGGCTTTTGAGGCATTTCGTTTCTTTTAGAAATTGTGCCAAATTTTTGGCAAGTGGGACATGATTGACAGAACTCGTGTGAGTCCTTGAAGAGTGAAGGCCAAAAGAATCCAGAATCTAGGACCTTTCGAGAAGTCCTTTGTGGTCCAAAGTGGCCACCTCCAGGCATTGAGTGGCAGAATTCCAAGATGGAGGATTGTTCAGTTTCATCAACACATCTCCTAATTACCATGTCAGCCCCAGTTTTCCAAAGTTTATTATCTTCCCAAAAATAATGCTTTGAATCACTTTTCATCTTTTCTTTTTGTTCTTTTGAAAAATATTCAGGGAAAACACCAGAAACCAAGTAATTGACAATTGGGGCATACCATGGTAACTTTGGAGTGAGAGATGAGAGGTGTTCAGTTGGAAATTCAGGATCAATTATTTCAGAATGAGAAGAATTAGAAATTCTACTCAGGTGATCAGCCACAGGGTTTTCTTTTCCAGGTTTATCTTTTATCACAAGGTCAAACTCTTGGAGCATTAAAATCCATCTTATTAGCCTTGGTTTGGAATCACTTTTCTTAAGTAAGAACTTTAATGCTGAGTGGTCCGTGAAGATGATGATTTTGGCACCTAAGAGATAGGGCCGGAATTTATCCAAGGCAAAAACCACAGCTAAAAGTTCTTTTTCAGTCACAGTGTAGTGTGATTGAGTTTCATCTAATGTTTTTGAGGCATAAAAGATGACATGAGGAATGTTTTCTCTTCTTTGACCAAGAACAGCCCCAATGGCCCTATCAGAAGCATCACACATCAATTCAAATGGTAAGGACCAATCTGGGGGTTGGATTATTGGAGCAGATGTGAGAGCAGATTTGAGTTCAATGAAGGCTCTCTTGCAAGCCTCATCAAAATTGAATGTGACATCATTTTGAAGTAAACGAGTGAGTGGGAGGGAAATCTTGCTGAAGTTCTGAATGAATCGCCGATAGAAACCGGCATGACCAAGGAAGGACCGAATGTCTCGAACTGATTTGGGTTCAGGAAGTGATTGGATCACCTCAATTTTGGCTGGATCAACTTGGATACCCTCTTGAGAAATTATGTGCCCTAGAACAATCCCATTTGAAACCATGAAGTGACATTTTTCAAAATTCAGCACAAGGTTGCACTTGACACACTTTTGAAGGACTAAAGAGAGTGAATGTAAGCAAGATTCAAATGACTCGCCATAAATGGTAAAGTCATCCATGAAGACCTCCATGAAATTCTCAATGAATTCAGAAAAGATACTCATCATACACCGCTGGAATGTTGCAGGAGCATTACAAAGTCCAAAAGGCATTCGCCTATAGGCATAGGTTCCAAAGGGGCAAGTGAATGTGGTCTTTTCTTGGTCTTGAGGTGCGATTGGAATTTGGAAGTAGCCGGTGTAACCATCAAGAAAGCAATAGTGTGACTTTCCGGCCAATCTCTCAAGCATTTGGTCAAGGAAAGGAAGTGGGTAGTGATCTTTTCGTGTTTCAGCATTCAATTTGCGATAATCGATGCACACACGCCATTTGTTTTTCACCCGAGTTGTGACCACTTCTCCATGTTCATTTGTGACAACTGTTATCCCGCCCTTCTTAGGAACGACTTGAATTGGACTAACCCATTCACTATCAGAAATTGGGTAGATAATACCAGCTTTAAGAAGCTTGGTAATCTCTTCCCTAACTACCTCAAGTATGAGTGGATTGAGTCTTCTTTGAGGTTGCCTAATTGGTTTGGATGATTCCTCTAGATGGATGTGATGCATGCAAAGGGCAGGGTTGATTCCTGGAATATCATCTAGGGTCCAACCTAAGGCATTTTTGTTTTCCTCTAACACTTGAACAAGTTGGGACTCCTCAGTTTCAGAAAGTGCAGCAGAGATAATGACAGGGTAGGAGGGATCATGGAAAAGGAATGCATACTTGAGGTGTGAAGGAAGTGGTTTTAGATCAGTTTCAGCCTTGATTGGAGAGCTAGACAAGTTAGGAGTAGGAGAAGGGATTCTAGATGGGTTTGGATCATTTTCCTCAACACTGTCCAAGGTGGAGCAGTAGAGATCAGAGTTGATGTGGGATTCAAGAGAGTTTTCAAGTTCCTCTAGATTGATGGAGTCTATGAATGAGAGGTCCACATCAACTTCACCATTTATGACTTTGTTAATCATGGTGCAGATTTCACAAGATCCTTTATCATTAGAACATGAAGAACATGGTGGATTGGGGTTCGATTGAATCTTAGAAGTGTCCTCAAAAGCATGGATTGAGAATGCAGAGTGATCCTCAGATGGGTATCGCATGGCTTGGTAAATGTTGAACTTGACCAGTTGGTCACCGAATTCCATGGATAAGATGTCTGAGTGGACATCAATCTTGGTTCTCGCAGTCATGAGGAATGGTCTTCCTAGAATTAGGGGAGATCGAGAAGAGGTCGTCTCACCTTCCATGTCAAGGACATAGAAATCAGCTGGGAAGATAAGATCATTGACCCGAACAAGAACATCCTCAATTATCCCCTCAGGACTGGCAGTGCTTCGATTGGCTAATTGAATGACAATACCCGTTGGGTGCAAGGGACCTAGACCAAGGTTGGAGAAAATGGATTTGGGCATGACATTAATTGAGGCTCCTAGGTCTATGAGTGCATCATCAAAGTTGGAACTCCCTATTTGACATGGAACCGTGAAGGTCCCTGGATCTTTGCACTTCATGGGAATGGACTGTTGAGTTGAAACATTTTCAATGTTCCTAAGTTGCCTCTTATGGGTGCACAATTCCTTAAGAAACTTGGCATACTTAGGGATTTGTTTGATGGCATCTAAGAGGGGGATGTTCACTTCAACACGTCTAAACATGTCAAGCATTTCAGGATCAGGTTCAAAGGACTTCTTAGGCTTGGAGATGGCTTGAGGAAAAGGAATTGGGTTCCTTAGAGGAATGGAAGGAGGTGAAGGAGTGGATTCAAGTTCCTTTTCCAGCTTTTTGTTCTTTTCATTTTCTAGATCAACATTGAAAGGGGAGGTAGAGGAATCAGCATGGGGCATAGCAATTTGCTTTCCCGATCTAAGTGCAATTGCACTTACATTACCCTTAGGGTTGGGTAATGGTTGAGCTGGGAGTTGGGATGAATTGGATGGTTGTTGCTGGCTAAGGTGGGATGCAAGTTGACCTATTTGGGTTTCAATGTTCTTTAGACTAGAACGGGTGAAGGAAGCAAGATCTTCTACAGCACTTTCCCATGGTTGTTTAGAAGAAGAGGCATGTCCCAAATTGGGTTGGCCTTGATTTTGGTTCTTGGGAAAGCGATTGTATTGGGTGGGGAATTGGGAAGGCTCGTTAGGATAGTGGAATCCAGGAGGAGGATTGTTCCTTTGGGGTTGAGGAACAAAAGGATAAGGTTGTTGGAAGTTACCAACACCTTGACTGTATTGAAACTGGTTTGGGTTTTGAGGAGGGAACTGCGGAGGATGAGAAATGGGATTACCATACCTCAGAGGTGGGTTAAAGGTAGAAGAGAAGGGCTCAGAGTGGGGTTGGTTGAAGTTTCTAATAAACTGACCTGATTGTTGAGGGTTGAAGTTTCGCTGAGCATATGCCGCATTGAGCTCCATTGGACTAGATGAATCAGATGGATCATCTTGAAGTTGTGGACATGTGTCAGTCGGATGAGATGGAGAGTTGCAGATTCCACAATTCTTGATAGGTCCAGGGAATAGTGACTGTGGAGAAGATGAGGTTGGGGCTTTGGTAGCCACCGCTAGTTGACGCACAAGACCTGTAAGTTCACTCATCCACTCAGTCATCTTGTTGGGCTCTATGGATTGATTATCTTGGTCTTGTTTCACTTGAGCATGTGCTCGAGTATGGAATTGCTGCGTGTTTGCAGCCATGTTACTTATGAGATCTCTTGCAGCTGCAGGAGTTTTGTCAACAAGAGCACCGCCACTTGCGGCATCAATGAGAGTTCGCTCCATAGCCAATAACCCCTCATAGAAGTATTGGATCAGGAGTTGGTCAGGGATTTGATGGTGTGGACAAGTTGCCACAAGCTTTTTGAACCTCTCCCAATACTCATGGAGTGATTCATTAGGGAATTGACGGATGCCGCTTATTTCCTTTCGGATAGAAGCTGTTCGGGAAGCGGGAAAGAACTTCTCAAGGAAAAGTCTCTTCATGTCAACCCATGAGTTTATGGAACCAGGTGGGAGGTAGTAGAGCCAAGACTTGGCAGAATCCGCTAGGGAAAAGGGGAAAGCTCTAAGCTTGATTTGTTCTTCAGAAACCCCTTGAGGTTTCATGGTTGAGCAGACCACTTGGAACTCTTTGAGGTGGAGATGAGGATCCTCACCGGCTAGCCCGTGAAAATGAGGTAGAAGATGAATCAAACCCGATTTGAGTTCGAAGTCAGCTTCAATGTTTGGATATTGAATACCAAGAGGTTGGTAATTCATATCAGGGGCAGCAAGTTCTTTCAATGTTTGTTCCCTAGGATTGGCCATATCTAATTCAATTGGTAGGGCAATGATTGGTTCTTGAATTATTTGAGTATCTCTTATGTTCCTCCTAAGTTGGCGAAGTGTTCGCTCAATTTCAGGGTCAAACAAATCCGAGGGATTGTTTGGAAGGCTACGGGGCATTCAGAGAGATTTTGGAAGAAAGAGGAAGACGGGTTTTTCTTTGTATTTTTTTCAGTTTATGATTTTTAAGAGGAAGACGGGTTTTTCTTTGTGTTTTTTTTCAATTTTTTTAAACTTTTGTATTTTTTTTGGTTTTTTTTTACAATAACCAGAAACTAATGACTACTTAAAGCACCTTCCCCGGCAACGGCGCCATTTGAAAGTGCGGCCGATTGTCGCCTATCGACCGTTCAAGGTTCCGGTGCTCTGCTAATGTGTATAGCAGCACTCGGGTCGAATCCTCGGTGATGATACTTTGTAGTAGTCGTTTGTTTTTAGTTGATTGTATTTTGATTAGGGGGGTTTGTTTGCAGAGCTTAATTGAAATGATTTATGGATGATGTTTGATTTACCAAATTGATAAATATTGGGGTGAGTTCATCATTAGGTTAGTTAAGCTTGTGATATCCTCGAGCTTTGCTTTATATTGCATTTAAATTAACACCCATGTCACAAGATGATGTTGATTAGAATTCTTAAGTGTTAAGGCTTTAAACCAAGACTTAACTTAACTTAAGGTTATAATCTCAATCAGATCTTATTTATGGTTGTGTATTTATGGTTCCAATAATCCATGGAAACCACATGTTAAACAAAACAAGTCATTAATCCATGACATGTTAAGTCCAACATACACAATGTTAATTCAAAGAATATTCATCGAGCAGAAGCTCTCAATCACTTAACATACCTAAATTATAACTCACCCCAATGAGAGATTTACTCAGCCATTTGGGTGATTAATAATCTGGTAATATATGTTTATGGTGATGAATTATAAAGAGAAGAAAAAGAAAGGGACAAGATAAGAGTAGTGTGCCGAACACACACACGAAATAATTTAAGAATCAAAAATGGAATTTCGATTGAATGAGGAAGCTTAAGAAGGAAAGGGGATTGAACTGAATTTAAACTATTTTAAGAACATTAATATTAAAATACAGAAGGTGGAAGAGAATAAGAGATATTGAAGAAGTAACTTGCATTAAAACAGAATTACAAAGGGAATTACAAGATTACAAAAATGAAGAACACAAAAGTAAGTGAAAAGAAAGAGAGGAGGAAAGGTCTCTCAAGTGAAAACTTGAGTTTGGCAGGTCCTCCCAAGCCTTTGGAAAAGCTTTGGTCGTGCCAATATGATCTCCTCTCTCCTGAAATGCCAACCCCTCTCAAGGAGAGAAGGGGAGAGTATTTATAGCCCAAGGAGTGGACTGTTTGCATTCCCAATCTGTCCCTCCACTTGCTTCGCCAATTGAGCTATACAGACAGCCGAATCTTCAAATACATCCTTCTTCAAAGTTGTAGAAAATAATGTTGGCCGACTACTCTAAAAATTTGGAGGCATTTGGACAATTGGAGCCAAAGTTATGGCCGGTTGATTAAACAAAGGTAAACTGTCCATTTCTATCCATTCTTTTTCGATGGCCAAAATGTGAATGGATTTTTGAACAGGAAGATGCCTTCAAATTCGAATGACTTCTTCAACAAAGTCGGCCGCCTATATCTCCTCTTTCACACTGCAAAATCTCAGCTCGATTGGATGCTTACATCAGGAGATATGTCATGCATACTATACTGATTTTAATTCTCGGCCAGAATGGTGGGCTGGACTTCAAAGGTTTATTTGGGCCCCTTGTACTTGGATTTGGGCCATTAAATTTTTATCCAAGATGCAATGTAGTGTCCCCCGAATTATGGTGGAGATTGAAGGTCTTTGGACTTCTCGATTGAACCCAGTAAATCAATCTTCATGGATGGTCCAGTTTGTTCACAGATTCTTTGGTCTTGTTTGTGAGGACCATATGACCCTTCAAATGGCAGAATTGGCTCATGGTTCCTTCTAATGAAATGTTGTATATTGAAAGGGGAATCCTACAAAACAAGAACCACACAATGTGGATCAGTATAGTGATATTTATAATTAAAACATTAAACTGACTCAATTTGACTACTTCTAAAAATGCTCAAATATTATACTTAATATTAAAACATTAATATTTCACACAAATTATGCACATTTCATATAAAATAAGTAAAGGGGATATATAATAAGTCATGAAAATATTAATAACATCATGTACAAACAAATGATTTTCAATTACACAAATTATCAGTGAGCAGAATTCCAGTTTCAGTAGCAAAAAACGGCAATCAGTTTTCTTGAATTTTTCAGCACACAAAGCAGCTCTAACAAACAACTGTTATTAATAACAAAACAGTTCAACCCATGAGAGAACATATTAAAAGTCCAATTAATGCGCTGACGCCTTCCTCAGCAACAGTGCTAAATTTAGAACTTTTGCTGATCAGCGCAACCAATAAAATAATATATATCCTACACTAGTATAGTATTGAAGGATCAATCCCATAGGGAGGGAATGTTGTATTCACTGGATATTTACGATTCTTAGCAAAAACAAGAAATAGCATGAATAAAAAGCAATGAATATATGTGTTCTAAACAGAAAAGAGGCAAATAGAATAAAGTAATGATGTCAAGGTGAAGAGGTAAACAAGAAGTTAAACAAATTGAATAAGAAGAGGGAAACTCTAATGAATATAGTCATTCAAAATGTTCTCCGTTATTGAAATTTATTTTGGTGATCTTCTAGACTATCATTAAGTTGTTTACAAACTCTGTCAAGAAATGCAGACCTGTTATAAAAATAATTCTAATTCTCTATCAAGTGGTAGAGTTAGAACTATAAAGAAAATAAAGTGATGATGCAGACAACATCAAGTCCTCGCATTCATTTGACTTGATTTTCTTCACTCTACAATAGATCATTAGCTCAACCCGTCGATTTATTTCTATGATAAAAAAATGTTTCTACAATGTAAAACTGGACAAAACACGGTCTTCTTCGATTAATACTTCAACTATGTCCAAGGTAATAAATCATTAAAAAACAAAAGGTAATAAGAATGACTGGATCATAAAATAAGAACATAAATGGTGAAGAAAATATTTTCAGACCACGATTAAAGAGTTTCCCAGACAAGATTTAGCAAGAAAAAAAATTTAGAGATGAAACAATACAAGCACAAGCCATGAATTAAGAAATAATAATAAATCATGAATAAAGAAGAAGGTGGAAATCTTACCTATCAATACTCCAGCCGAAACTCTGTTATTTCTGCCCCACTTGGTCCTCGGTTGCCACTGATCCTGGCTTGGTGTTAGTTCTGAAAAGTCTTGACCAGGTCTTGTCATGGTCTCGTTTGATTAGTTCGAAGTGGATCCACCTTTTATCCCCAACTCAGCAACAACTTACTATTCTTCCTGTGCAAGTATATTTCCATGTCAGCGTGAGTGTGGAAGCTTCTCTCTGTCTAAGACAAAACTTAAACCTAACAAACCACCACGTGCCCCAGAAACATCAACAGATAACAACAGACAGCAGAAAACTAGCTCTCATTCACGTAACTACAACTAATCACCAATAGCAAACAGACCCTCGAAGAAAATCCAGTTAACACAGCGGCTCCACGAACTATAAACAAACAGGGCTTCATCTGATGATGTAGTAGCGGGCAACTACCTTTTCTTCAGTCATCCAGTACTCCAGTATTTCATTAAACCCCTCTCGGGTAAAAGGATCTATATCTGGACCTGAAGTTGCTGCATCCGCATCAAACAGTTGGATGATCGGTATTTAATAGATGGACAAGCCTTAGAACCACTCATGACGAATCACCTGCCCCAGCACTTTCCAAAGCTCCAGAACACGACATTTTATCTCACAAACTGGACAGCACAACAACTCTCTGCTCCAATCGGGCTCCAGATCTTGTACCAAACCGACGCAGCAGTGGTGATGCATATCGAACATAAATCCCGATCAAACTGAAGAGATCAGAAACAACGGTGAGTTCAGGCTCTAGCTCAAATCATCCAATATATATAGTCGGACCTCCGGTGATTTCATACATCACCTCCTCAATCAAACTTAGCTCTAATCGGATCGGACGGTGCAACTAGAAGAACACGAACGGCCTTCATCGGATGGCCGTTTAGTATCCAGCTTCAGATCTACTCGAACTCAACTCTGAAGACAACTCTTCCCACTCCTCTTTGATCCTTGCAGCAAACCGGTTTGGATGAAAATCCAGGGCTCTGAGAACCCTCTCATGTATCACCATGTGAAAACGGGCGAACCGCCCGTAAGGGAGTTTTTTTTTTTTTTTTTTTAATGTTTCTTTAAAATATATATTTTTATATTTTTTTTAAAAAAAAAACTGGATAAGATCGTTTATTATTTTATTTTATTTTTGAAAATGTTGAGTATAAAGCCCCATTTATTAAAAAGGAAAAAGAAAGGAAAAACTCCTTTGAAGATTAGAAGAATAAAGAACTGTGTTCATGCTTCAACCTTCGTTAGAAAGCGTTGTTAAGGAAGAGTGAACATCGTTCATGCTTCCTACCAAATATTTTATTAATACATTTGCATGTGTGTGTGTGTTAATAAATATTAATAAAAAGTAATAAAAATTAATTAAATATCAACGAAATATTAATGAATATTAATAAACATTAAATAAATATTCATAAACATTCATAAACACAAATAAATATAAAATAAATATTAATAAATATTAATGAAATGTTAACAAATATTAATAAATAATGATTAAATATTAACATTTTATCAGGTTAAGGTCAACTCATTAAATATTAATAAATATTAATAAATATAAACTAACTATTCATAAATAATAATTAAATATTTATGAATATAAATAAATATTAATAGATATAAATAAATTGTAATTATATAGTAAATAAATATTAATAAATATTAATTAAATATTCATATATATTAATTAAATATTCGTAAATATTCATTAAAACAAAAAATATTAAAAAATATTAAATAAATATTAATCGACATTAAATAAATATCAATATATATTAAATAGATATGAATAAAAATTAAATAAAAATAAATAAATGTTAATAAATATTAATAAATAATAATTAAATATCGAATAAATAAAAATACTAAAAAATATTTGTAAATACTAAACAATATTAATAAATACTACTAAATGTCAATTAAATATCACATAGATATTAATAAATATTACAAAATATGACAAAATATTCATAGAATATTAATAAATATTATAAATATAAATTAAATATTTAATAAATAGTAATAAATATTAATAAATATTAATAAATAATAATTATATATTAAAAAATGTTAATAATTGTTAATAAATATTAATAAATACTACTGAATATTAAACAATATTAATAAATATTACTAAATTTCAATTAAATATCAAACAAATATTAAGAAACATTACAAAATATTAATAAATATTCATAAATATTCATTAATATTGATAAGATATTCATAAATATTAATGAATATTAATAAATATTAACAAATATAGATTAAATATTAAATAAATGTTAATAAATGTTAATAAATAATAATTAACTATTAAATAAATATTAATAAGTGTTAATAAATATTATTTAATAAATATTTATTTAATATTTAGTAATATGTATTTAAAATTTATTAAAATTTATTTATTATTTATTAATATTTTACAGTATTTATGAATATTTGTGAATATTTAATTAATATATATATATATATAATATTTAATTGCTAGTTATTTATATTTATTAATATTTATTGATATTGATTTATATCCATTAATATCTATGAATATTTATTTAATATTTACTAATATTTATTAATATTTATGAATATTTATGAATATTTATTGATATTTATTTAATGTTTATTAGTATTTATTAATATTTTATTAATATTTATACAGGTTTATTGATACTACATTAGTATTTATTGACGTTTTATTAATATTGATGAATTTTTAATTAGTATTTATTAGTATTTATTGATATTTATTGATATTTAATTAATATTTATCAATATTTATGAAAACATTATGAATATTTAATTAATAATTATTAATATTTATTTGTATTAATGAATATTTATTAATATTTATTTAATGTTTATTAATTTTTATTAATATTTTCTAAATATTTATAAATATTTAATAATATTTAGTTAATATTTATTGATATTTTATTAATATTGATTAATTTTAATTAATATTTATTGATATTTAGTTAATATTTATTAATATTTATGAATATTTAATTAATTTATATTATTTTTTATTAATATTTAAGTAAGATTTTTTTATATTTACTAATATATATATATATATATTTGCATGTATATATTAATAAATATTTATTAATATTTATTGATATTTATTAATATTTAATTAATATTTCTTAATATTTATGAACATTTAATTTATATTTAATTAATATTTATTTGTATTTATGAATTTTTATTTAATTTTTATTAATACTTATTAATATTTCATTAATATTTATTAATATTTATTAATATTTAATTAATATTTAGTTAATATTTAATTAATATTTATTGATATTTAGTTAATATTTATTAATATTTAATTTATTTATATTATTTTTTATCAATATTTATGCAATATTTATTTATATTTATTAATATATATATGTGTGTGTGTGTGTGTGTGCATATATATTAATAAAATATTTGATCAGGAAGAGTGAACGACGTTCACTCTATCATAACAAATTCCACATGGGAAGGGTGAACGTTTTCACGCTTCTTAATGAAGGCAGAAACGTGAACGAGGCTCATGCTTCTCTAGACCTGTTTTTAAAAATATTCAATGCCTTATCCCATTTTTTGAAAAAAATTTAAAAAAAACATTAAAGCGTTCAAATCTAAAACCCATAATAGATGTGTATGTGTTCACAATTTAAGAATCTCATGTGCAAATTCCAATTTTTTTAGGTCAAAAGCATGCATTTTCCAAAACATGTCATTTTTAATTCAAATTCATTTTTTTTCAAAATTGAAATTTAAAAATTAAATAAAATAATTAATTTTAAGGAAATTAGTTAACAAATGAATTTACAAAATGCCGCAAACTTAATTCAAAGAAATTAGGGTTGAAAACCCACAAAATTTTCACTTAGCATTAAAAACTTGATCCCAGACCCATTTGATTATGCTAAAATTGTTACTTACAAAAACTTGTTCGAATAAATATACCAATATAAAAATCAATAGCATTAACTTTGAAGCGCAAAATGAGTTTTTAACACATATTTACAAAAAAAATGTCAATTTGTTTCATGAAACACTGGAAAAGCGTGAAATTTGTCCTCAATATATGATTTGACATCAATGTGCACATGAATTGCTAAAAAAATACATGTGGCATTTGATAAAAATGATGCCACATCATATTAGTATATAATATTGGATACTTGCATGATGGATAATTGTTTTAATAAAAGTTAATATGATGATTGTGTGTATTATAAATAAGCTAAAGATGATTACATTACGTTTTAAAGATGAACCATGATATGTTGTTGTTAACCACGTTTATGGTTTCTGCTGAAGTAAACCACATCATGGTGGCGGTCACCATGTCATGGTTATGTGCATGACAATTTATGTATTGTATGACATTGCATATCAACTACATGTTTCTTCTATTGTATGTTGTCATGATCAGTTGTAAACATCATTATATGGTATTTAAAGATGTTTATGTATCATTTCAATAGTAAATGATTATATTCCTAGTTTGGATAAATGTAAAAAATAATTTGTAATGTGTTTCATGTTTTGGATAATTGAGAAATGATTGGAATGATGAAACGATTCATAAGTGGGATGTTTGTGAAACGCTCGACATCATGATGAATCCTTCAAGGTGTTTCCATGAAGCTTATATTCAGACACTAAAACCATAGATTAATGTGTAACACTTGATCTGTAAAACTCCAAAATGAAGTCATTGTTTTTTTATTTCTCTTTAAATAGGGTTCTAGTGAACCATGAGGAAGCGAGGATCCTTCCCAAGAATTGGGTGATTCGAAAAAGCCTATGGATTTCCCTCAAAGTAGATATACTTTTCCTCAATGGGGTCTCCATTAATCTTGTGTTGGAGATCTTGGATAGTTCAGTTTTGAATAATAAAAGGCATGTTCTTCATTTACGTTATATCCAGTTCAAACAAAAGGTTATATCTTATTGAGAATGGGTTTTGGTGGTTACTTTATTCTATGTTTGGAATGTTGTGTCGAATCCCATTGTTTTGGAACATCCTCCTAGGACCTCAATTGCATAACAAGGCTAAAAGTTTGATGAGTGTTGTTGTATGCACTCTCAAAATAATTGTGCCTTTTACTAAGTGAATCGCTGTAACTATCCTAGGTTATTCTCTTGAGGAGAAACCGAATTAAACAACCCTAAATTTTTTTTGAAGAAACAAAGAAAAAAAATGAAAATGGAACAAAGAAGAGGGGGTTTGGTTGAGTGATTTCAGGATAAAAACAAACAATAAAGAAAACAATTTATTTGAAAACACTAATATGACAAGACATAATCGATCTAATATACCCCTTTATTATTCATTCATCATTATCCCCTGTGTTTAAATCCATTTAATTACAATCCCTTAATACTATCAACCCCCAAACCCTACATAAATTAACATGGCCATAAATATGGGAAGAAATGAACCCTAGGTTGACTTCGGGACTTCCTATTGTGAAACCCTGCTTTGATTGTGGTATGAAATCCAATTTTTGGTCACTATATAATTAGGGTATCATATCCTCTATGTAAATGATAATTAATTGGACTTGGGGATTAGATTCAAACACTATGAATCGATCTCAAGTTGATTAGATTTTGCAATTAAAGTTCTGCTCTCACGATTCACACAAGCCTGACCTCGCGATCAAAGTGAAAATTGATTGAGGTCCTTAGAAATTCAAACTAAATAAATTAATCATAATTTATTAATTCCATTTTTTCATGGATTCAAAACAAATAAATGAAGGGAGTATGAATTAGATCGACTATGAACATGAACCACTCTTTCATGGGTGGAATTGTCATCATGGTGATGATTTTCATAAGCAAGGAATTGAAAGGGTAAAACCCAATCTCATCTTCACTATTATATTCAATCCCAAATAAGAAAAATAAAATTAGTTTGGGTGAATAAAAATGATATTTTAATGAAGAAAAAGATAGATTACATGCACAACATTAATGGCACAAGAAGTAGAAGAAAAAGAGGA
Organism: Viscum album; assembly: GCA_963277665.1. NCBI lineage: Eukaryota > Viridiplantae > Streptophyta > Magnoliopsida > Santalales > Viscaceae > Viscum > Viscum album. The sequence goes on along the minus strand of OY728129.1, from coordinate 37,643,449 downwards.
GTACATCCTTGGAAGAGATCCTTGCATAAAGTCTTCCTTCTTACAAATGGATAGAGAGGTGAAATAGAAACACTCTATTAAGAAATGCCTCTAAAAATACTTGAATAACCCTCCCAAATTTAAAAATATTATTAAATAGAGTGTGTGGGGGGGGTATGAAATGTCAATAAGGAAACATGAAGAATTCTCCCTCTAAAATTTACTTTGTCTTGGGATGCATTTTCAAATGAGTTCTCACATGAACTAACTATCACTACAACTTAATTAAATGTTCATAGATTAGTCCTATAATATTAAGAAAAAATTAATCCCATTTCATGAAAGGATAAAAAATTTATGTCTCAAATGGTGAAATAAGGTCCAATCTATATAATCCACCCCAACACTGCATTAATGTCCATTTTCAACCTCCAAAATGTGGGATCTAGATTGCATAATATAAATTAAAAAGTGTATAAAAATGAGTGTAGAATTCATCCGTATAATTTCAAGTCAAAATTATGCACACATAATAAGTTATGATACAATTATTAGAGTTTAATTAAAAGGGAAAAACATAATTTTCATGGAATTTTCAAATTTAAGCTCAAAACATATATTTACAGTAAATATTCAAATAAGTCTCAATGTGTGGAGATTATATCAATAATTATCAATAAAATACTCAATAAAATATGGTTTATCAATCCCCTCACACTTACCCTTTTGCATTCCTGAGCAAATTCACATGTCATGAAAGTCATAAAATTATGCATTTTGATATTTCTTAATCCATGGAAGTAATACAAGCATAAAAAGAATCATAAAAAAGAAGTCAATATCAACAAATATGGAATTCATTGTCTCATAAATTATATCAAAATAATATCCCATGAGATTAATTGCAAGATTCAATCTTTTTCCAGGATCATTCCTCTTTAAGTTTTCTGTTGAACCTCTTTGAGTTTGTTAAACTGTTGTAACCTCTGGAAAAGAGCCTTGTATGTGGTGTGAAGCAAGGTTTCAAAGGTGTTTTAGGACATGTAAAGTTGTGATAGAAGGAGGCTAGAGGTAGCTTGCAGCTCTAGAGAGACTATATAGCCATCAGCTAGCTAGTGCAGTCCATCAGTTAACTGATGTAGTCCACTGGATAGTCGGTGGGCTATCCAGTGGCTTGGTAAAGTCACTGGAGTCCCACTGGCTAGCTGGTGAGACCCACCATCCTGAAGGTGGGATTTGGGAAGTAAGGGTCTCCTATAGAAGACCCACTGGCCACCTAGTGGGAACCCACCGACCAGCCAATGGGGTTCCCAACTATGCAGACTTGCTGGAGGACAACACCAGTTACCCGATGGTGTCGGGTTGGGCTGAGATTCATAGGGTAAGAATCATATTTTTTCCTCAAAATCCTTTTAATTAAAATTTAACCTCTCATTTGACCCTAATTTGGGTTTTATGAATTTTGAAGGTTTCTTAAGGCACTCAAGGCTCCTCCAATACCTCTCTTTGGTTATTTGATTCGTCTTTTGATCTGGTGATCCAAAATCAACAAGTCTCTATTACCTTTGGTTAAATACTCTTATTTCCTCTTTGGATACTCTTGTTTTATCCTTTACGAGGTGTTTCAATTTCTATCTATGTAATGCCCCGACCCCAGAAGCCCGGAGCCGGTGCATTATTTTAATACATTAGCATGATTACAAGGAATCAAGTCTCAAATGATCGATCAGTTTAGCAGTCTTGGAAAATAGATTACATACATGAACTTTACATTATAATTTATAACATAAAACACAACATAGATAATCCTTTGATAGTTCCATTATTACCTTATCTTAACCCTTCATATCAATCATAAAACACTTCTTGGCATCCTGAGAAAATAAAACATAAGAGCTCAGATGCTCTATAAGGATAAACAATATAGTATAAGCTATCATAAATAAGCATAAACTTTTAAGACAAGGTATAAAACTAAAATACAAGCCTTTTAAACATAATCTTCAATATAATATTAAATCAAATAATTTCATTTAAATTTTCACATAGATATTCTACTAGTCGAATAATCACATGCAATATCAATAACTAATCTCATAATGAGGGAATGCATAATTACGAACATCTAAAACATACCGTCGAGGCCTCGACCAAGACATCTAAAAATAAATGGTTATGGCCTCGACCAAATCCAATCTGAAAATAAATGGGAAAGGCCTCAACCAAGTCCATATCTAGTTTGTATCATGATACCTACCGATGCATCGAGGGGCTATAGCGGGCTCTGCCCATCATTTACTAAGTCCAATGCATTTCTCTTATGAAAATGGTGAAACATAACATAAACATTATTATTAAAACTAGCATACGAAATGTTAATACTTTAACCATAAACCATAAATGGTATAAAAATAACGCATCCACAATCAAACATATCATAACTCATTCAATAAAATATGGAAAATTATATTGTAATAAATCAACCTCAGTCAAGAATAAAATTCAATAAAGAATATTTACATAGATGAAAATAATCAGTAAAACTCTTTGAGAGAAATATCCCTTTTTTCTTGAAATCATTTAAAAGTCACACAATTTATAAAAGATGTCATTTAAAAGAGATTTTTGAATCAAAGTGTCCCATACCAATTTGAAACTTTTGAAAGGAATTAACATTTTAAAACAATTATGTCCATATAAATAAATCCTTAAAATCATTTTGAAAACATGGACATTAATTAAAAAGATTTAGAAAAATAAATCTTTAAAACATTTAAAATGATGTTCTAGTTAAAGATTCTCTTCCATAAAACCTTAAAATATTCCTTTTGAAGACATTTTTATGAAACATGTACATGGATGATAAATAAGTCCCAGTAAATACTTATACATAAACAATCTCGGATAATAATGAGACTGAGGAATTAACCCTTACCTTAGGTATGATACTCTCTGTACATGTCTGAAACTCATGTATAATGTTTTTAAACATATTATTAACTTATATAAGAATAATAATAATATTTATTATATCACATATGATTCTTTTATGACTTTATATTACATGTTTATTAACAATTCCAAATTAATGAATCATTTCAAGTGATAATCGCTTTGTTTATCGTATGTGTTTTGACTTGTTATTCTAGATCATATTACTTAGATCATAATTTAATTACTTAAAGAATGTATAATATGATTTATATATCATATATATTCATAATATAAATATATATAATAGATATATATATGAAATAGAATATATCGTTCTTGGAGACGGCAGACCGTACGTACGCATGAACGATGTTTATGTTTTCTTATCGTATTGAATGGAAGTAAGTGAATGACATATATGTATATATTATTATTATTATTATTATTATTATTATTATTAAAGTAGCCTTATTATGTCATATATTTCATAATTATTTATAATATATATATTTTTATAATCATTCTTGGATGGTGGACGTGGAAGATGAGTCGCATTGCGTCGTGGAGATGGTAATTCGTACGTACGCACGAATGACGATATCATTTCCTTAACGGTTAAATGGTATGGAATTGGATGTAATAGGAATTTTACATAAATAATTTCATGTTATATTTATTATTTTATTCATTTATATTCATCATTATACCCATCAAAATAAAGTATAAATGAAAAAAAGTTTACACCACGACGTGGAGATGGTAAGTCATACATACGCACGCATGATGATATTGTTTTTCATAGGATGGATAAAAGGAGGAATATGGTTGTACCATAATCATAAAAACATATCAGCATATATTATATTATGTATTTATTATTTTAGTATGGTAACAACTTATAAAGAGTAAGTAGAATAAGAAAAGAACTTTAAAAGAAGGGATAAAATGATTACCTCTTCTTCGGGTGTCTCCTTTTGATTTGCACAAAATGACTCCATAAGTTGGTTTTATGCCCAAAGTGTGGAATTTAGGATGAATTTATGGAAGTTTTTAGGAGATTTGGGTAGGTTTTGGCCAAACCAAAGGGCTTTGGAGGTGTGAATAAAAGAGAAGGAGAAGTTCCCTTTTATAAGAGAGGCGAGGGGCACTTTAGGAAAAGATTGAAATATTAATTTATTATAAATTGATTTTTGGTTTCTAATAGATAAAAAGTGGTTTATTTTGAGTATAATATGAGGATGGGTCAAAATACTCTCATAAAATTATTTTTATACAAGTTTAGGTCATGAAATTAACCTTATCTTTTGGGATTAACCCTTAGTTAAATAGTTTAACTCTTATCACATCTTCTTGTAATTTTATACTATAGGGTTAATATAGTTACTATAAAATACTAGGAGAACCTAAAGTGGATTATTAATGAAATTTGTAACATTATCTAAGTCATTTTTCTGAATCTTAGATTTTTAAGATTTTTATAATATTTAATAAAATCGTATTTGTTTTAAAAACTCATTTATGTCAATTTTGACACTATTTAGTAATTGATTTTTGTTAGTCATAAAAACTTGATTCCTTTGAACCAAATGTATTAAATCAAATTTAACATGTCATATTCATCCATAAAATTCATGTATGGCAAAAACTCTCAAATTACATTTATTTTAATATTTATAATATCATTTATTTGATTCTTTCATTAATAAGGAAAATACTGCATCATTATTATGTCATAAATAAATTTAATTATTTAATGTCTAAAAATTACAAATAAAATACCATGATGTATTAAATATTGTTAGATTTCTAATGACTATTTATAGTTTAAGATATCACTTATATAACTCAAATTAAAATTGTTTTAGTAATAAGATACATGTTTATGTTATATTTCCCTTTACTTTAAATTAATTATTATAACATGTCATTTTCACACCCAAGTGGCTCCATTGTAACACCCCGACCTCTCTAGACTGGAGCCGGGGCATTACTTGTTACATTGGAATGGTTAAAAGGAAATAAATCCCAAAGTAACAATTAGTTTAATAGTCTTGAAGAAACTAGATACATAGATATAACTCAAATTACATTGGAAAAGGTAACAAAAAACAATACATAACAAAAACTAATAAAATGCAACCACAAGAACTCAATAAATAGTCTCCTCTTCATAACCTGTTGAAGGTAAACAAATAAAATAAGTGAGCTCAAATTATCAGTAAGGGTTACAAATAACAGAAGCATGAATATATAATAAGTGAATCATAAACAATTTGACACAATGAATATGGCATGGTGAATAAATGGAAAACACACGCCATTAATAAACTGAGTATTAAACTGCATCCATAGATTTTGTTATAGTGAAAACCTCATGGATGGTAATAAATAAAAAATTAATAAAGATATATGATTATTAATTGGACGTCATGTATCTAGCACATGATACCACAATACCGTCAAAACGGTTTAAGTTTGTGGGTAGAAACCCGTCTGATTTTTAGAAACAAACTCGAAGGGTTTGTCACTAACTGATTTGTCTCATGAGACTTGTCGATGCATAAAGGGGCTATAGATCCCCCCACCCACCGCTTCAAGTCCAAATAATTCTTTATACATAGGTTTAATACAAGTACAATTTTCCTTCTCAATATCCATATAGAGTAGAGGATATAGATTCATCAATATTTCTATAGTTAAAACAACATTCCAAATAAACACTACATGTAAAAGGGCATACGACTTAAGACAATACTCATATACATGAAACCAGAATATGTATATATAATATATTTACAATTTTAAATGAAAAAAGATATCAAATGGGTAGTAGATACACCACATAAGAAAGATTAGTTGCACAATACCAAGAAGGTCTCAATGAAATGGAAATTGAGACAAAGTCTATTACTATATTGTAATCAATTGAATCATATGAACAAAACTTAATAACCATAAAATGAATCATTAAATACCATGAATATAAATAGAATCATTATATTATATGAAAAATGGAAGTACACATACACCACATACAAGAAATAAGTGGAGAACAATGGAAATCTCACGGAAATGAAAGTGAGATGAGAAACCTCTTACCTTATGCTTGAGTGTGTTCTTAGATTTTTTTAATGACCTGAATAATCAAATTTATATTCATTAATTAATAATTAAAAAACCTCCTATACATGTAAATGATTTATTATAACCTTATTAGGTTCATTTGTGGCCTTTTTTATGGGTTTAAGAGGTTCAATTTTATTATTTTGGAAGCATTTTCTTCCTTGGTTTTCATGATCAGTTTACTTGTATTCATGAATGGAAGTCTGTTTGATGTGTGCTTAAACATCCATAATTGTTAATATATCTTATTAATGACATTACATAGATATAAATGATCTTATAATTATTTTTTTATATACCATGATGACGATTCATTAGTTAAAAGTTAATTACAAACGTTTGGATTAACTTGGCGGTTTTGTTCATAATGTAATTGTTTTGTATTATTATTTTATATCATGAGTGTGTAAGGATTCCAGAATATTGTATAAGGTAAAATACATATATTATGATCTGTTTCAACCATTAAAAAGGTTTAATGACCAGTATTGAAGATATTAATAGAAATTGAGAACCCATCGTCCTTGAATGTGAAAAATTAACACATCTCAGACGGTGTTTTCATTTTTAGTATAAGAGGAGGGGGGAAGAGAGATGATGATGAAATATTACATTAGCATAATAAAATTAAATTTCATTTAATTTAATGTAATTATCATATCATTTGGATGAGATTATATGAGTAAATAAGTAGAAAATAAAGGAACTCAAAATAGAAGAAAAATTGAGAAATTTCTCACGAAAATTCGGAAGCCTAACGACGTCACTTAAAATTTCATAAAATAATTAGATGAGAGAAAGGGGGTATCTCATCACTCTTACATAATACGGGTATTAAGGGGGATATAGAATGACATATCCCAACATAATCCAAAGGAAATTAAAAATAATAACATAAAATGAAAGAAAATAAAGAAAACAAAAGAGAATGTTTACCTCTTGATCTCTTCTTATTGAGATCCTTCTTAAGGCCATTGGTTTTGGCCTTTTGGTGAGACCAACAGCTCTAGGATGTGGGGAAGAGTCTTGGGAGGAGTCCTGGGTAGGAGTATTGGGCAGAACTTAGGTAAGTCTCATGGTTTGAAAGGCGTGGGAGGGAGAGGGGAATGAGGGTGGTATTTATAGTAGAGGAGAGAAGGTATTTTTCATTATTTTAATCATTATTATAATATTTTTGCTCAAGACTGTGAATAATATTAATTCACATGAACCCAAATAATAATAATGGCATGTGAGTTTGAACCAAGTGGTATTACATCACTTATGATTTCATAAATAGTGTTTTTTACTGATAATTTGAATATACGACATTTTACTGTATTTAACTATTCATAGAAAATTCTAGAATTTCAGAAAATTCCCAAAAATTAACCCTTACCATTTTTTGGTGTTTAGAATTCAAAAATGAACTCCATTTTTTGAAAATAATTTTTTAAACATTATTAATTTAATTTTTAAATAAAATCATACTTAATTAAAAAAATTAACAATTTTAATTATATAACTGCTCTTATATCACTTTGAAAAATTAACTAAGATGTCATTATCTTAAATCCTTAAGAAAATAAAATAATAATAATATTCACTATTCATTAGGGTCATATTACTATTCATATTACTATTTATAAGGGTATGTTACTATTCACCAAAAAAATAAGTTGGTTCTATCAGACTCCAAATAACTTACTAGTCACAACCATAGATAACCATTTTTTGAAACTCAAAACACAGAAGTGGAAAATTTAAGTTTAATGGATAGGTTATAACTTTCTCCTATAAAGATTTGTTTCACAAGAAAATTAGTGCTTCATGAAATATATGTTATCTAATTAATAGAATGTATTTAAGAGGAACATACCATGAAATGTTTGGGGTGTTACATTATTCCCTCCTTCAGAAATTTCGTCCTCAAAATTTTATGTATAAAGCCCACTAAAAAGATGTGGGTGGTTCTTCTTCATAACATCCTCAGGTTCCCACATTGCTTCCTCTATATTATGGTTCCTCTAAATAACCTTTACCAGATGAGTTGTCCGATTCCTCAATACTTGTTCTCTGGTATCAAGAATCTTGATAGGCTCTTCACAATAAGACAGATCGAGCTCAAGTTCAATTTCTTCATAGGTGAGTACATGTGTTGGGTCTGGCGTGTATTTCCTTAACATTGATATGTGGAACACATTGTGAACTTTGGAGAGACTTGGTGGCATTGACAAATGGTAAGCTACGACTCCAATTCGATCCAGAATTTCAAAAGGTCCGATGTACCTGGGACTTAATTTACCCTTCTTACCAAATCATATAATACCCTTCCATGGAGATACTTTTAAGAAAACATGATCTCCTTATCAAAATTCCAAATCCTTTCTTTAGTTATTATCATAGATATTTTACCTACTTTGAGCTATTTTGATATGTGTTTGGATAATCTTCACCTTTTTTGTTGTTTGCTCAGCAAATTTTGGGCCTACAAGCTTTATTTCACCAACATCATCCCAACAAGTTGGTGTACGACATCTCTTTCCATATAACTCTTCATATAGTGTCATCTGAATACTTTAATGGAAATTATTATTATAGTAAAATTCTACGAGAGGTAAATACTAATCCCACATACCTTGAAAGTCAAGTGAACAAGACCTTAACATGTCTTCCAAAGTTTGAATAGTCCATTCTGACTGTCCATCAGTTTGTGGGTGATAGGAAATGCTCAAACAAAGGTTGGTATATAGGGCCTTATGAAGACTTCCAGAATTATGATGTAAAATAGGGATCAAGATCAGAAACAATTGATAAGGGTATACTATGAAGTCTTACAACTTTATTAATATATAGTCTTTCTAAACGTTCAAGTGGTAAATCTTATCTTATAGCAAGAAAATGTGCTGATTTTGTAAGACGATCAACAATGACCCATATCGCATCATTATTTCTTGGAGTATTTGGTAGCCCTATCAAAAATTCTATCATAATATCATCCCATTTCTATATAGGCATAAGAAAGGGTTTCATGAATCCTCCAAGATGTTGTCTTCTAGTCTTCACCTATTGAAAAACCGAACATCTCAACACATAATCAGAAATCTCCCTCTTCATGTTTTCCCACCAAAAATGTTCCTTTAGATCTATATATATCTTTGTGCTACCAGAGTGTATAGAGAAATTAGAGCTATGATCATCATCCAATAGTTCCCTCTTTAGCTCAGGAATAGCAGGAACACAAATTATCTTTCCAAATTTTAAAATGCCACCTTCATATACAAATTCAATCAACTTCCCATCATTTACAGCTTTAATTTTCTTTTGAAACTCCCTATCATCATTCTGAGAACTTTTTTTCCTTTCCAGTAAAGAAGGTTTGGAAACCATTTGAAAAAGTAGTGATGTGTTACCTTCCATGATAATTCCCATATCCATATTTACTAGATCCATAAACATAGGATCCCTTTCAACTCTCACCTTGTTCAGAATTTCATGGTCTTTTCTACTCAAAGCATATGCCACCTTATTTGACTACTCTGGGTGGTAGTTTATTGTGAAATCATAATCTTTGAGTAGCTCAATCCATATCCTTTGTCTCATGTTGAGTTCTTTCTGTGAGAAGATATATTTCAAACTCTTATGATCTGTATATATCTCACATTTTTTTCCATAGAGGTAATGTCTCCAAATCTTCAGAGCAAATATTATCGCTGATAACTCAAGATTATGAGTTGGATAGTTTTATTCATGAATTTTTAGCTGCCTAGATACATAGGCAATCACTCTATCATTCTTCATAAGGATACAACCAAGTCATTTCTTTGATGCATCACTATATATCACAAATCCCTCATTCCCTGATGGTAGATTCACGATTGGAGAATTCACTAATATTCTCTTCAATTATTTAAAACATTATTCACATTCCTTTTTCCATACGAACTTAACCCCTTTTTAGGTGATCTTGGTCATTGGGTTGGCTAAACGAGTGAAGTTCTGAATGAAATACTGATAATAACCTGTTAAACCAATAAAACTACGTACCTCAGTTATGTTTGTTGGAGTAGGTCATTCTTGAACAACCTTTTTCTTTGTAGGATCAATAGATATTCCATCCTTAGAGACAATGTGGCCAAGGAAGAAAACTGATTAAATCCAAAATTCACACTTGTTAAACTTCCCATATAATTCATTTCTTTTAAGAGTTTTCAGAATAATTTGCAAGTGATTCTCATGGTCTTCATAGATTTTGGAATATACCAGGATATCATCAATAAATACTAAAAAAATTCATCAAGATATTCATTGAAAAATTTATTCATTAGATCCATGAAAATAGAGGGTACATTAGTCAGTCCAAAAGGCATAACTGTAAACTCATAATGCCCATACCTGGTTCGAAACGCTGTCTTTGGAATATCTTCTTTCCTCACACATAGTTGATGATATCTAGATCGAAGTTCAATCTTCGAAAAATATTTTTATCCATGAAGTTGATCAAATAAATCATCAATCCATGGCAGATGATACTTATTCATTATTTTAATAGCATCATTTTCTCTATAATCAATGCATAGCCTCATGGATCCATCTTTTTTCATGACAAAGAGGATAGGGGCTCCCCATGGAAAAGCACTAAGTTGAATAAATCCTTTGTCACTCAATTCCTATATTTTTTTCTTTAGCTCCACTAATTACACATTGGCCATTCTATATGAACTCTTTGATATAGGTCTTGCACCAGGAATTAAATCAACAGAGAACTCAATTTCCCGCTCTGGAGGATGTCTAGGTAAATCCTCTAGAAATACGTCAATTTATTCTTACATTATATGCACATATTCAATTTGAAGATTTATTTCCTCGCCCATAGATATTGGGTTCTCTTCATCTCCAAGAATTGCATTCATTAGAGCTACTGGGGGTGGATCTAGATAAGAATCAGATGGCGAGGTTTCTACTCTAAAGATAAGATATTCTACACCATTTTCAAAAATTGTAACTTCCTTATTCTTGCAATAGATCTTTGCATCATAATTTTATATCCAATTCATAATGAGAATTATATCAAAGTCAATCATTGGTATGATAATAAGGTTAGAAAATAAAGCACGTTTATGTTTCATGAGGGGGACTGATCGACATTCCTTTGTTGCAATGATACATCTACTATGAGTTTTGACTGATAACTCCTTTATTAAATCAAATTGGACATGTATAATTTTATTGGAAAACTGGGAAGATATAAATTAATGCGATGATCCAGAATCAAATAATACATTAGCTAAGTTTGAGGAAACAATTAGAGTACTTTCCACCACATTATTAGGAACTTCAACCTCCATGGTTGTAATTGCATAAGATTTCCCTTACTCTCAGGGCCTTTTCTAAGGCATGTTTCCTTGGTGCTTAGGACACTCATTTGCATAGTGTCCCATCTCTCTACAATTGTATCATTGAACATCATCGACTTGTTTCTTCCCCTTGCATTCATTAGATCGATGAACCTTTTCTCCACACTACTCCCATGCCTTTCAAGCATTTTTCAGGATGTTTCTTTCCACAGTTCGTGCATAATGGGAATTGCTTCATTCCCTTGTTCTTCTTTGGTGATTCACCTTTTCCTTGGTTATCATAGTACCACTTCTTATCTTGGTTTCCCTTGAACAAATTTGATCTAGAAAATTCTTTATCTATTTTGATGGCACTTGATACAATTTCATCATATGATAAAAATGTTTGAGAAGCTAATGCCCTGAGAAGAATTACCTTAAGACCTTCAAATAAATGATCAATCTTGTCTTTTGAGTCTCATACATAATCTATGGTATACCTGGCTAGTCTTGTGAAAGTAGCCTCATACTCTGCAACAATGTCTTCTTCCCTTTGCTTTAAGCTAAGGAATTTCCTCTTCATTTCAGTTTGTTGCTTACGAGGGAAATATTTTTCGACGAATATTTACTAAAAATTCATCCATTCCATATCTTCTATTTCTTCTTTCTCAGTGGTATTCTGGATCAAGGACCACCATTGATCAGCATCACCCTTGAGACAATATACTGCCATCACTACCTTTTCATTTTCATTGCATCTTAATGCCATTAATATCTTTTCAAGGGACTAGATTCACTGTTCAGAAACCACTGGATTAATAATCCCACTGAAAGATGGGGCTTCTGCCACATTAAACGATCTAACACAGGTGTGGCATGATTATTCATCACAACTTGAGTAAGTTTTCCCAATATGGTCATGATCTGATCTGCTCCAACATTGACTGTGTTGACTTGCTCAGTGGGGAGATCCCTACATTGACCACGAGTATTGATTCACCTTATTCCATTAGGCACCATTTCTAAATAATGGAATACACTAGATTAGGTTATTAATCTCAAATAGAAAAGTACTTAACATATATTTAAATTCTATGCATAACTAATCTCATAAAAATGGTTTCTCTGAGGAAAAATTTACATTAAAATCCTTCATAATGGATTGTAAAGAAAATGTGAATTATCCTAAGAATACCCCCCAGGAGTGTTAATACCAAGAGTGAAAAAAGGCCCTTTTTCATGTACTAGGATACCCTAGGTCAAGCCTGAAACTCCTTGTCGGAGCTTTCACTCCTACGTACATCTGTTCCAGAGCCACCTCTACCTGTTTGTATCCAAACAAGGATGTATTTGCTAGAAATATCCACATAATATATTCCTTACAAAAATTTTAGGACGTTATTGTATGGTTGTCCTCAAATACTACCTTTGGGATTTGTTCCCTAATCAATATTTTCTAATCTAGTTTTCAAGTTTGCTACTAAACTTCCTTTGATACCAACTCTAACACCCCGACCCCTCTAGACCGGAGCTGGTGTATTACTTGTTACATTGGCATGGTTAAAATGAAATAAATATTGAAGGAATAATCAGTTTAGTAGTCTTGAAGAAACTAGATATATATATTTAACTCAAATTACATTGGAAAAGGTAATAAAAAAACAATACATAACAAAAACTGATAAACTGCAACCACGGGAACTCAATAAACAATCTCCTCTTCATAACCTGTTGAAGGTAAACAAATGAAAGGGGTGAACTCAAATGATCATTAAGGGTTAAAAATAGCAGAAGCATGAATCTATAATAATTGAATCATAAATAATTTGACATAATCAATATGGCATGGTGAATAAATGTAAAACACACGCCATTAATAAATTGAGTATAAAACTACATCCATAGATTTTTTTTATAGTGAAAACCTCATGGATAGTAATAACTGAAAAATGAATAAAGATATATAATTATTAATTGGAAATAATTTATGTGGCATATGATACCACAATATAGTCTAAATAGTTTAAGTCTATGGGTAGAAACCCGTTTGATTTTTGGAAACAAACTCGAAGGGTTTGTCGCCAACTGATTTGTCTCATGAGACCTGTCGATGCATAGAAGGGATATAGTGGGCCCCAACTACCACTGAAAGTCCAAATAATTCTTTATACATATATTTAATACAAGTAAAATCAGCCTTCTCAATATCTGTATAGATTAGAGGATACAGATTCATCAATATTTCCATAGTTAAAACAACATTCCAAATAAACACCACTTGTAAAAGGGCATACAACTTAAGACAATACTCATATCCATGAAACCAGAATATGGATATATAATATATTTAAAATTTAAAATGAAAAAATATCTCAAATGGTAAGTAGATACACCACATAAGAAAGCTTATTTTCACAATACCAAGAAGGTCTCAATAAAATAGAAATTGAGACAAAGTCCATTACCATATTATAATCAATTAAATCATATGACCAAAACTTAATAACCATCAAATGAATAATTTAATACCGTGAATATAAGTATAATCATGATATTATATGGAAAATTCTAGTACACATACACCACATACAATATATAAGTGGCGAACAATGGAAATCTCACGGAAATGAAAGTGAGATGAGAAACCCCTTACCTTATGCTTGAGTGTGTTATTCGATTGTTTTAATGACCTGAATAATCAAATTTAGATTAATTAATTAATAATTAAATAACCTTCTATACATTTAATTGATTTATTATAACCTTATTAGGTTCATTCATGTCCTTTTTATGGGTTTAAGAGGTTCAATTTTATTGTTTTGGAAGCATTTTCTTCCTTGGTTTTCATGATCAGTTTACTTGTATTCACGAATGGAAGTCTGTTTGATGTGTGGTTAAACATAAAAAATTGTTAATATATCTTATTAATGAAATTAAGTAGATATAAATGATCTTATAATGATTTTGGGTTATATACCATGATAATGATTCATTAGTTAAAAGTTAATTACAAAAGTTTGGATTAACTTGGTAGTTTTGTTCATAATGAACTTGTTTTGTATTATTATTTTATATTATGAGTGTGTAAAGATTAAAAAAAATTCATAAGTTAAAATAAATATATTATGATCTGGTTCTTCCATTAGAAATATTTCATGACTAGTCTTGAAGATATTGATAAAAATTGAGAACCCATCGTCCTTGAATGTGATAAATTAACACATCTCGGACGATGTTTTCATTTTTAGTATAAGAGGAGGGGGAAAGAGATATAATGATGAAATATTCCATTAGCATTCTAAAATTCAAGTTCATATAAGGTATTGTAAGTATCATAGTATTTGGATGAGAGGAGATGAGGAAAGAATTATAAAAGAAAGAAACTCAAAATAGAAGAAAAATTGAGAAATCTCTCACGAAAATTCAGCAACCTAACAACGTCACTTAAAATTTCATAAAATAAATTGATGAGAGAAAGGGGGTATCTCATCACTCTTACATTATACGAGAATTAAGGGAGATATAGAATGAAATATCCCAACATAATCCAAATGAAATTAAAAATAATACATAAAATGAAAGAAAAGAAAGAAAACAAAAGAGGATGTTACCTCTTGATCTCTTCTCCTTGAGATCCTTCTTAAGGCCTTTGGTTTTGGCCTTTTGGTGAGACCAGAAGCTCTAGGATGTGGGGAAGAGTCTTGAGAGGAGTATTGGGTTGGATTATTAGGCAGAACTTAGGTAAGTCTCAAGGCTTGAGAGGTGTGGGAGGAAGAGGAGAATGAGAGTGATATTTATAGTGTAGGAGAGGAGGTATTTTTCATTATTTTAATCATTATTATAATATTTTTGCTCAAGACTATGAAAAATCTTAATTATTGTGACCCTAAATAGTAATAATGGCATTTGAGTTTTAACCAAGTGGTATTACATCACTTATGATGTCATAAATAGTGTATTTTACTGATAAATGAATATAAGGTATTTTACCGTATTCCACTATTCATAAAAAATTCTAGAATTTCAGAAAATTCCCAAAAATTAACCCTTACCATTTTTTGGCATGTAGAATTAAAAAATGAACTCCATTTTTTGAAAATAATTTTCTAAATATTATTAATTTAATTTTTAAATAAAATTATACTTAATTAAAAAATTAACAATTTTAATTCTATAACTGCTCTTATATCACATTGAAAAATTAACCAAGATGTCATTATCTTAAATCCTTAATAAAATAAAATAATAATAAAATTTACTATTCATTAGGGTCATATTACTATTCATATTACTATTCATAAGGGTATGTTACTATTCACTAAAAAAACAAGTTGGTTCTATCAGACTCCAAATAACTTACTAGTCACAACCATAGATGACTATTTTTTGAAACTCAAAACATAGAAGTAGAAAATTTAAGTTTAATGGCTAGGTTATAACTTTCTCCTATGAAGTTTTTCCCAATATACTTAGTGCTTCATGCAATATAGGCTATCTAATGAATAGAAAGTATTTAAGAGGAACATACCATGAAATGTTTGGGGTGTTACATCCATGGGGTCCTAAAATCGACCTAAGGATGCTCATGGTTAGCCATATATCATCCAATAGGATTAGGACACGTGTTAGGGTAGTTTTATATTATTATAATATTATTTTTTACCCTTATTTACCTGATTTACCCTTTAACCATGATAAATAAAAATAATTACTAAAGTTATTATTCATAATGTCCAAAAAAAGGTAGCTATTTACACAATTTGGAACTTCTAATTCCAAATATGGAATCCATTTTTCCAAATTCAAAATAAATAAGTGGCAGAAATTAATTTAAAATTAATTCCCATTGTCAAAACCAGAAAGTGGGTTTTAAAGAAGTAAAAACTATCAAAATATTGACATGTGTTTTTGTCCAATTTCAATGGGAAATTATTTAAAATGATCAACATTGGATTAAATGATAAAAACATAATAAAATTACACTTTAAAACCAATTAAAAGATAATCTATGTAACTCCCCGATCCCAGTTACCCAGATTCGGTGCATTATTATGTAACATTGGCATGATCACAAAAGATCAAGTCTCAAAAGACCAATTAGTTTAGTAGCCTTGGAAACACTAGATACATTCATAAATGTTACATTACACCATAAAGTTAAAAACTACAATAACATAGTCTCCATAGTCCACACTCATATCCCCTTCAGACTATCCCTGCAGGTCAGTCATAAAATATTTCTTCACATCCTGGGAAAAATAAAACATAGAAAGGGGTGAGATCAGATGCTCAGTAAGGATAACAATATACCGGAAGATTTCATAAATAAACATGAACATTTAAGGCAATGTATAACTAAAAAAAGCCTTTTAAACTTGAACTTAATCATAATATAGCAAAAGTAAAATTAAATAATGCCATTTACTTATTCACATGGATATTCTACTGGTCGAATAATCACATGCAATATCAATAACCACTTTCATAATGATGGAATGCATAATTCCAGACTATCATAACCACGTAGCCAAGGCCTCGTGCCAAGAATACAAATAAGATTTTGTCAAGGCCTCGTGCCAAGACACTAGTTTGTCTCATGAGACCTACCGATGCATAGAGGAGCTATAGCGGGCTCCACCCGTCACTTATTAAGTCCAATGCATTCCTCATATGAACAGGTTTAAACATATCATAAACCATAACATAATTGTATCACATAAAACATGCATAAAGGAAACATAACATTTCCACATTTCAATCACAAGATATCAATACAACACATTGATATAATAAAAACATTATCAAAACCATTTTCAATACCAAAATAAAAGAAAATTAAAACATGGTATTTATTTTTCATTTTAAAAAAAGTTATGGCTTGTAGAGGAAGCCGAAACTCAAATAATGGTCACAACGGTGGAGAAGTCGTTGTCGCCGCATACGTATGACAAAAAAACATTCCCTTTTGTCATTTAATAAAACTCTTCGTATAAAAAATATTCCTTTTGAATAAATTCAAAAGTCAAAGGGGTTTATACACCGTATAAAAAAAGTTGTGTATAAAACAAAATATGCCTCAATGAAAGGAGATTGAGACGAAGTCTCTTACAAAGATCATTTTTTTTAAATAAAATAGATCTATTATGTGTATTCACTATAAGTGCACATAAATAAAGTACAAATACAAGATAGGAAATAATAATATCATGACATAATTTGAAAGTAGGAGATTAACCCAAAGAATGGAAATTGGGTTAAGAAGTTCCCTTACCTCATGTCCGACTTCACTCGACCGTTCTTTAATCTCCTGAATAATAAACTAGAGTTAATATATACTTTCTTAAGAACCTTTTTCAAGTTCATTATCCCTTTTATATCACTTATTACAATGTTACGAAAATTATGTAGTCATTTAAGTTAATAACGGTCGTTTTGTCGATCTTTGGTACTTGAGTCAACAATAAACTTCTTATAATTACAAGTTGTTTATGTGGTAGAATATACATTATCTAAAGAATTATATTAATGATGTAGATATCATATATATCAAATATATCTAGTATATACATTCATTCATAATATTACGTAACATTTAGAGGTAAGAAATGAAATGCACCGTTCATGGAGACGGTAAGCCGTACGTACGCATGAACGCTACTTTCATTTCTATTTTATATTTAATGGAATGAAATCATAATGATATAAATTTATATTATAATTCCAGTATAATATCATATATAATATCATTTACTCCATCCTTTATACATCCCACATATGGCATTAACGATTCAAATCACTTTGAGGGGGCGGTAGTCCGCACTTCCTAAAATGAAATTATCGCGTTTACCCATAATGGAAATCATAAAGGTATGACATAAATGAGAAATACAGAAGCATAAGTAAAAAATAAACATAATATATATCATATATAAATATAGTGACATATTAATGGCCACCGTGAGAGGTTTTAAAAGAATATTGAACAATCATCGTTTCGTGAGGCAGAAATTCGCCAACCACAGAAACAATATGTTCTTTAACCATTAGACGAAGGTGTGTGTAAGTGTAAATCAAATAATTCTCATAAAAACATTCTATTATATTTAAGATACTGGTTTTGTTACAAAAGAAAGGAATAAAAAGAGTTTAAGGGGTTGGAGAAGCAAAATAAAACAAAATAACATAAGAGAAGACATTACCTTAAAACCGGGTAACTCTTTTTGATTTGAGCCAAAGGCTTCCTTGGGAAGAATTATGCCAAAAGTGAGGCTTCTAGGAGTACTATAGGGAAGTTTAGAGAGTATTTGGTCAGAGGTTGGCCGGGACAAATGGCTTTGAAGGTGTGAATAAGGTGGTATAGGTGGGGGCCTTTTATAAGAGGAGAGGAGGGGCACTCTTGGAAAGTAATGAAATATTACATTATTATGAAATTATTTTCAGATTTTAGAGGTCTCACAATGATATATTTCTAGTATAAGGTGATAAGGGTTCTAAATATACTCATACAATAGGTTTTTGACAAGTGTAAGTCTTATATTTTACATTATCTATTCATTTTATTTAAATCGTTAATTAATGAGGTAATCGCTGCATCATCATGGTGTCATAAAATTTTTAATTTATTTAATGTCTAAAAATTATAAAAAAATTACCATGATGGAGGAAATTGTTTTATATTTCCAATTAATATTTATAGTAAAAAATTTAACTTATATAACCCCATGTAATAATTGTTTTAGTAAAACAACACATGTTTGTGATAATTTTATTTTTACTTTAAATAAAAAGTTATTAATGTCATTTTCTTACCCAAGTGGCTCCATGGCGTCCCCAAGTTGACCCATGGATTTTATTGGTCGGAAATGACTCATACAATAAGGGTAGGACAAGTTTCAAGATATTTTCATATTTTTATAATATCATTTTTACCTTAAATTTCACTAATTACCTTTAATTGCGATTAATAGAACTTAAAAGTTACTATTCAACAAAAATTATTTTAATCCCATTGAACCACATTTTACTTTCTAATGACAACCATGTATGTAGGATTTTTGAAATTCAATACACAGAAGTGGTAATGTTTCATTTACATGAAAAATTAGTTTTTAAACTACCACTTAGTGGTTTCACTATTCATCAAAAATTGAAGTTTTTCAGAAAAATACCAAAAATTCACCCTAAGCTATATTTGATATTCTGAATTAAAAAATGATGTTTATTTTACAAAATTAAAAACATATAAGTTTCATTAATTAATTTAATAATTAATTCCTGTTGTCAAAACAAATAGCGTGTTTTTAAGAAACAATATCAATCAAAAGATTGACAATTGTTTATGTCCAATTTCAAAGTGAAATTAATTATAATGAACACCATTGGATAAAATGGTAAAAATATATTCTAATTATACTTTAAAACCACTCAATAGTATAATTTATCACTATAAATTATTTTGATTAAAAAAGTTATTTTTAAGTATTTTTTTCTATTCATAGAAAATTGGAAGTTTTCAGAAAATTACAAAAAATTCAACTTAGGATAATTTTGATTTTCTGAATACAAAAATGAAGTCCATTTTGAAATATAAAATTTATATAATTTCAAAAAGTGGGTATTACTATTCATAACTGCTACTTTGATTGGTCGCAGTGTGTTAGAATCTCGAACTTGTGTACAATGCAAGCTATTGCATTATTGAAAGAGAAGCATATCGTGAAAGCTTGGAGTGTTACAATCTAACTATATAAATAATTTATATGAAAAAGCAGTTTTGAATTAAAATGCAGTATTTTTCACTATTCATTAAAATATGAAAGTTATCATAAAAACACAAAAAAATTATCCAAACTAAATTTTTATGTCCCTATTCTAAAGAGTAATTTCATTTCATAAAATTGAATATATAAAAGTGTCAAATATTAGATTTAAAAAGGGTTCACCATTAAAAGGCAGAAAAACAACATTTTTTGAAAAATACTTCCTTTTTCTGAAAGATTGAATTTTTCCTTATAAGAAAGACATAAGATGAATGTTAAAATTATATGGGGTATATATAAAATTCAAAAAATGGTTATTAATATTCATAACTGCTTTTAAACGGCTAGTTTGATAGGTCACGGTGCACTCGAACTCGGTGTTGTGTGTAGCGTAAACTAAAACGATGTTATGTGTAGTGAAAGCTTATCTTGGTGTATCATACAACATAAGATATTTAATTTGTTTAAAAATAAAAATACCATGGAATCTTGGGGTGTTACAATCTATATGGGACCATTGTGTTCATGTTGATTTAGTGCTCAATTTTGGTTTCTCTTCTCCTCTCTTGAGGTGGGTGGTCTATAACAACTCTCTAAAATCTATTTTGATTATTATAGTATGTGAAATAAGTACGATCACACTAGAACATCATGCGTGCAACCTAACCTAATTGGTAACCCACTTAAATTAATTAACCATTATGCATAGACCTCCCTTAGACCCCATTGGGGTTTTTGGTGTTGAGACCGGGACTTGTGGCCACCCGAGAGGTGTGCAACCCTTTAAACCTAGGTTGAATCTTGGATATAATAAACCTAGAGCCCAATAGTGAATTAGAAATTGTTTATGAATTGTCTTAACAATATTAATGGGTTTTAGCATGTGAATTGATAATTTGAATTGACTAAGAATCACTTAGCTTGAAGTGGTTAATTGATATGTTTATGGCTTTAGTATTATAACATGATGATGTATGAACTTAATGACATGATAAATATAATTGGTAATAATTGATATGTTTATTGGGATCATTGCAATTATTTGTGATAATTGGTAACTTGGAATAATAAAATAATTTTTTGATAATTGGTAATTTTAATGGATTGACCAATATGGATTTTATCAACATGTTTGACATACTTGGTGTTTGGTATTATAAATGGATTTCATGTTAGATTATCTTGTTATGACACTTGATTATATTGATGCCTAAGGGCTAGGTGAATAGTTACATACCACCTTAGGTCTAGCTACATGCTTATATACCATTTGAGGGCTAGAGGCATGGTTACATACCACTTGAGGGCTAGATTCATGGTATATACTGCCTGATGGCTATGCACAATTACTTGATGCTTGAGGGTGAGCTTGTGGGTTGTACATGACGTTCCTTCCTGGTTATTTTCACTAGGTTGTAAGGATAGAGACATTTGACATCCTGTTGAAGCAAGTTTGGCTGAATCCGGGTGTCAACCTAGAGATTGAGGGTCAACATATTGATTTGATGTTCAATATTAATTATTATTTAATTTCCCTATTTATTGTACTATTTCATTCACTATTTATTTATGATGGATTATTTAGACACTGGGTGTCAGCCTGTCGAGATATACGCACACCATGTTTGGGCATCATTTGGTACTTGAGCATATTTCATGGATGCAGGTCTGGACAAGGTAATGAATACCTATGATTGATTGGTTGATTTTATGGATGGGATTAGAGCTTGAAAATGAGACCAAGCATGGGTTTTAGGACCAATAATTTTTGTGTTTTTATTTTTATAGTCTGCTTTAGTGGGTTCTTGTATGACTTTAGCATGACTTTTAATTGACATTCACATGGCATGACATATTTTATCATTATTATTTTGATTGTTGGTATTATTCTATATCCATTTGAGATATATATCATGATTGATTTAATTTATTTACATTGTGATTACTACTATATTCCATAGGGTACAATCTCCCCACTATATTCCATATACCCTCGCTGCTAGTCATCATCATCTAGCATATAGGGAGGCACACTTAAGTTTTTGTAATGACCCAACCCTAAAATGTGAAAGAGTACCCAGTCATGAATGTTAAAAAGTGGTATCAAAGCATTTATTTTATGTTACTTTACTATTTGGGAAGTTATATAAGAGACTAGTTTGTTTCAGAGCTTGGTAATGAGCTTATTCATGGGAGTAGCTGACCCATGTGTGGGGAGAAACCCAAGTACCCAGGGATGAGAATGATATTCATGATGTTCGTTTTTTATGATTGGGATATTATTTTACCTTGGGTGATTCACATGTTGTGTGATATTACTATTTTATGAGATTATACTCATGGGTCGGTATGACCCGAGGTGTGTATGCATGCATCATGATAGGCACGTAGGAAATCATGTGGACATGCATTGTTCATGCTAGGGAATTTTTTTTATCACATGTGACATATCTTCCTATCCAAACTATGAAATGTAATCCCTTGATATATTTAATAAAAAGGAATAAATAAAATTGTTATAACATTCCAATTCAATCATTGATCCAAGTTGTGGAGTAACCTTGTGTTATTGGTTCTCTATTATTTTCTTGACCTCTTGAGTTGATATTATTGTGTATCCTATATTCTAAGTGTTGTGTTGACCCTTTTAGAGAAAATTTATCTATGTCATCTTTGAGTTGAGCATTATAAGAGTGTTAATTAGTACACACTTAACGCAGCTAAGCCGAAACATCCTACAGCTCTGGGGAACCAAATGGATGACCAACTTCATAACATTTTCTTATAGGTTATGAAATCCATAGAAAGGGAGGCTGCTCATACTATACCTTTGATGTCTGATCTGGCCAGAGAGTTCCAACTTCATCATCTATCCATGTTCACTTAGGAGGAAAAACCCCAAACAACTGAGTTCTAGACCGAGTTAGTCCTGATGATCTTCAATCATCTTGAGACACCCATAGAGAGGAGGGAGAAACATTCTGTTTATATACTGTGAGGACTGTCTAGGAACTAATGGCACATCTTAAAGTAATATGTATAGAAATAGGATCTAACCTTTAAGGACTTAAAGGTTATGTTCTTGAGTTACTTATTTCTATATATTTTGAGGGACAAGAAGGATCAAGAGTTCATGCACTTGATGCAAGGGAGAATTCTAGTGATAGACTATGCTGGATGATTTGTCAACCTGCAAAATTTTGAACCATCCTTGGCAGCATATGAGATCTCCGGGGTGAAACACTTCCAAGATGAGATTCATTATGATATTAATTCATAGGTGAATATCTTTCGCCTGATTTACTTTTCAAACATGATGAATCAAACTCTCATAAAGGAAGATAACCTAATAGAGGCCTCGATTGGCAGCTATCTAGTCTCGGTAGGATGATCTGAGAGCTTTTCTTCAAGTGGATAGAAGCACCTCTATGACATTTTTCACCAATTAAGTGGTGGGAAAAGTAGACCGGGAAGTGAGCATCCATCTTAGGACCATGGCTAGGTGTAATGCTTTCAGTTTGGCAGGGCTAGCCATAAGCACCCACAATGTCATTTCCTTGTCATAAAGTGTCTCACTTACGCTAGGATGGGTCACCTACATCGGTTCTACAAGATCCATCAACTGTCGAGCGGTAGAATAAGATCAAGGCAAACACCAGAGTCTAGGAAGGAATCAAATACCCATTAGTAATAAAGTAGTTGTATTTCTACTGAACACTCAAGTTAGAGTATGAGACGTGGTACCCAAATGTAGGAGTAGTAGTACAAGTATGAGTGAGCATCCCATGGGATTCAGACTGGAGCCCAGGGCAATGGGGAGAGTCAAATGCATGTTATACAGTCTACTTCTATCGGTCTGGATAAAGGACCTTCCACCATCATATGTACGATTCTTGTGTCATTTAATCTTGCCTATGTTTTTTTTGATACAAGAGAATCACTTCCCTTTTTATCTTCTCAATTTTACAATGTATTATGTTTGGTTATGGAGAGATGAGATTGTGATATGATCATAGACATATCACTAAGGGTGTAATTGAAGGGTATCAGATACTGCAAGAAGTGTTCTATGGTATTTGGTGGCTATAATTTTTATTAGGAGTTGTTTGTTAAAAAAATGACTGGATTCGATTTACTTATGGGTATGAATTGGTCATTTTTATACTAGTCACATATCAACTGATATTATAGGAGAGTGAATTTTCGATCACCAGAAGGGGGTATCCATATCCATCATGGTTAAGGGGATCTTCAAGGTAATCATGTAGGACCAATCCAGTGCAGATTGGATTGTCTCACAACTCCATTGTCAGACCTTATTCTGGATGAAGGAAAGTTGCAACAAAGTGATTCACCTCTAGTAGTGGACCATTTTTAGGATGTATTTATAGAATAATTCTTCATTTTACCATCTAAGAGGGATATTGAGTTCACTATTGAGTTAATGTTAGGATCCAAACCCATTTCTTTTCTACCTACAGGATGGATCCAACAGATCTTCAAGATTTAAAGGTATAGTTAGAAGATATGAAATCTAAAGGATTCATATGACCTACTACTTAATCATGGGGTTTTCTTGTTCCTTTCACCAAGAAGGATTATGGGACCTTGTTCTTATGTGTGGATTATCGAAGAGTTAGACTGATGACAATCAAGAAACAATATCCTCTTCTATGCATCAATGATCTCTTCAATTAGCAGAGAGGTGCCTAGATTTTCTCCAAGATTGGCTTGAGTTCAGGGTACCATTGGTTGAGGATGCGACCATCAGACATACCTCAAACTTCATTTATGAGCAGGTATGGCTTGTTCAACTTCATGGTGATTTCATTTTGTTTGAATAATGCACTAACGATATTCATGTATTTTATGGATTAGATCTTCCATTCATTCTTGGATCAATTTTCGGTGATTTTTACTAACGATATATTGGTGTAATCCCAGTCTAGAGGCAATCATTCCTAAAATATTAACACCATCTTGAGTGTACTAAGAGAGCATCAACTTTATGTGAAACTATCTAAATGCATTTTATGGATAAAAAAGTACACTTATTGGGTCACGTAATCTAAGAGGCTGGAGTGTCAATGGATCCATAGAAGGTTGTAACTATGGTATCTTGGGTGTGGACCAAGAATATCTTCAAGATTCAAATCTTTATGGGTCTATTAGGATATTATCAATGTTTCATCCAGGAATTATCATGTTTGGAAACACTGATGTTCAGGATAACCAATAAAGGGGTGAAGTTTCTTTAGTTAGATGCTTGCTATAAGGATTTACAGGTAATAAAAATTAGGTTGACCATAACATCAATTCTCACTTTACCTGATCCAGGTAAGGAGTATACCGTATACTATGATTCATTAGGATTCATGCTCAGAGAATTATTTATATAGGAGGATTGAGTGATTACTTATGGATCTAGACAGTTGAGGCTACATGAGAGGAATAATCCTACACATAATATAGAGTTAGTTGTAGTGGTACACACCCTGATATGATAGAGGCATTATCTTTTGGGTGAGAGTTTTATGGTGTACATAGATCACAAGATCCTCAAGTGAACCTTCTTACAGTGATACTTAAACCTTCAGTAGAAGAGGTGGGTTGAGTATCTATTATCTTTTGACTTCAAGTTAGCCTACACTTCAGAAAATGGAAATTTAGTTACTGATGCTTTGAGTAGGAAGATGAAAATATAATTAGTGAGAGTCTTTTAATGAGTGATGACTAATGGTTCTCTTTGTAATGATTTATCTAGATGTTTAGGAGTCTCAGGGATGAGAAAATATTAATTTGACATCTATTGTACCCGTGCTTCTATATTGAATCAAGAGAGAACAATTATCTAATACAAAGCTCTTATTTAATGAGAGACAACATGTATAGAGGGAAGAAAACACCGGGTTTGTCACTTATCAATGACTATGTTCTTCTTATCCATGTCTATGTATGGGTTCCTATAAGCTTGCAAAAAGTGATGATAAGGGAATTTAATGCTTCTAAATGGGAGGTACATCTCGGTCTGAAAAATATGTATTGGGATATCCATAGGAAATACTAGTATCCAGGGATAAAGAAGGAGATATTAGGATTTGTAGTGTGTTGTTTCACCTGTCAGTAGGTGAAGGTAGAGCACTAGAGGCTTACCTACCAGGTTACTAAAGCCTTTTCCCATTCCAGAATGGAAATGGGATTATGTTACCATGATATTTATGATAGGTTTACCCAAGACACCTTTAAAAAAATGATACAGTATGAGTGATCTTAGATCAATTTATGAAGGTGTCCCATTTCATTCCTATTAGGGATACCTTCACCGTTGATGATCTGAGTAATCTCTATGTGCAAGAGATAGTTCAATTATATAGTATTTTGAGGAGTATCATTTCTGATCGAGACCCCTATTTCATGTCATGATTATGTTAGGGTATTCAAAATGCCATTGGATCACAGTTCCTTCTAAGAAAAACCTTCCATTATCAGAATTATGACCAATATAAATGGATAATTCAGATTCTATATAATATGTTGTGAGCTTATGCTTTGAGTTTTAGTGGTTCTTAGAAGCATCATCTAGCACTCATGTATTTTTCTTATAAAAAAATATTTCAGGCATCAATACAAATGGATATTTTTAATTTCTTACATGTAATTCCATGTCATTCACCTTTTTTCTAGTTTGAGGTAGGTGAGTCAGTACTTGTTGGACCTAGTCTCATGCAACAACATCTAATAAGGTTCAGTTGCTTAGGAAGTAGTTGGTAACCACATAGAGTAGATAAAAACCATATGTTGACCATCATATATGCCCTCGATAGTTTAAGGTTGGTCATCAAGTTTTTATTTGAGCATCACCTAGTCTAGGGTAATGCTATATCTAGAAGTAGGGAAAGATAACGCCCAGGTTTATCGATCCATTTGAGATAGTGGAGAGGTTCGGCCCAGTGGTGTATAGATTGGCCCTTCCACAGTGCTAAAATACCATAAACGATATGTTTCATGTGTATTAGCTTAATAGATATCACCCTAACACTTATCATGTGATAGATATTGATGATGTTGATCTTGATGTTGATGCATCCTTATAGGAGTATCTAATCCATCTCATGGACCATAGTGAGAATAATCTATGAGGAAAGACTATTCCTCTTGTGTGAGTGTAGCGGCATCATTAGCGTGTTCAAGAGGATACTTGGGAGTGGTATTATGATATGTGGGCATAGTGGGGTGACTTATTTATCGATGCCCCATAATGATTCTTGGGATCACAGCTCATGGATGATTTGTTATATGGTGGGGAGGTTGTAAGATCCCATCTTTTTCCAGGCGCGTTCATCTTTATGTTTTCATTTGAACCAGTTTGAGTTTTGTTAAACCGCTATAACCTTAGTAAACAATCCTTGTACGTGGTGTGAAACAAGGTTTTATAGGTGATTAAGGACTTGGTAATCCATTCTAGTAAGAGGTTAGAGGTTTTGTGTAGCTCTAGAGAGACTATAGAGCCACCGTCTAGCTGGTACAATCCACCGACCAACCAATGGGTTGTACAGTAGATTGGTGAAGATACTAGAGTCCAACTAGCCATCCAGTGGGATCTAGACAAGAAGTTTCTTCTATAGTAGACCAACTAGCCATCTAGTGGGGTTCCCAGCCATAAAGTCTTGCTGGAGGGAACCACCAGCTAGCTAGTGGTTCCCATTGGTTACTCGGTGGTGTCAGGATAAGCCAAGATTAATAGGGGAAGAATCATATTTTTACTCCCAAAACTCATTTTAATCAGCTGTTAACCTATAATTTGACCCTAATTCATGTTTTATGAATTTTTAAGGTTATATAAGGCTCTCAAGGATCCTCAAACACCTTCCTTTTGTTCTTTTATCCGTTCTTCAATTCGATGATCTAAAATCGCCAAGTCTCTCTTTTCTTTGGTGAAATCATCTTGTTTCCTCCTTGGATACTCTTCCTACGACCTTGATGAGGTGTTTCAATTTATTTCCACAGGGTACCTTTTTAACTAAAATTTATCTTATTCTAAATCTTGGTTTCTCTTCTTATCCCTTCTTGAGGTGGGTGGTCTAGAACAACTCCCTAACGTCTGTTTTGATTTTTTAGTATGTTCAATAAGTGTGATTGCACTAAAATGCTATGTGTGAAACCTAACCTAATTTTTAACCCAATAAAATTGATGAATCCTTATGTATATACCTCCCTTGGACCGTGTTAGGAGTATTAGTATTTAGACCGGGACTTGAAGTCATCCGAGAGGTGTGCAACCCTTTGACCCTAGGTTATATCTTGGATGAAATGGACCTAAAACCCAGTCATGAATTAAATTTTTTTTATAGACAGGATTAATAATGTGAATTGGTTTTATCTTGTGAATTGAGAATTTTGATTGACTAATAATCACTTATCTTGAAGTGTTTAATTGTATTATTTATGGATTTTCCATTATAACATTATGAAGTTTGCACTTAATGACGTGAGAAAGATAATTTGGATTTCCTGACATGTGTAATGGAATCATTATAATTATTTGTGATAATTGGTAACTTTTCATAATGAAATAAATGCTTTATAATTGGTAATTCTTAATGAATTGACCAATATGGATTATATCAACATTTTTGGAATGCTTGGTGTTTGGTTTTATTAATGGATTGCTTGGTAGATTGTCTTGTTATAACTCTTGATTGTATTGATGACCAAGGACTAGGTGCATGGATATGTACTACCCAGGGTCTAGATACATGTTTACATACTAATTTAGGGATAAATTCATGGTTATCTACTTCCTGAGGGCTAGATACATGATACATACCATTTGAGGGCTAGATGCATAGGTATATACCATCTAAGGGCTAAATGCACAGTTATTTAATGTATGAGGGTGAGCTTTTGGGTTTTACATAGTGTTCCTTCCTTTTAATTTTCATTAGGTTATAAGGAAAGATACATATGACATCATGTTTATACATGTTTGGCTAACCCCAAGTGTCAACCTAGAGCTCAAGGGTCAGTGGGTTTATTTGATGTTCAACATTAATTTATGAGTTAATGCCCCTATTTATAATGTAGTTGCATGAAATATTTAATCAGGATGGATTTTTTAGACACCATGGGTGTAGGCCTATTGAGTTATACTCACACCCTGTTCAGGAATCGTTTGGTACCTATGAATATTTCATGAATGCAGGTTTAGACAAGGGCAAAGATCCTTGTGCTTGATTGGTTTCTTTTGTAGATAGGATTGGAACTTAGAGATGAGAATGAGCATAGGGTTTGGGACTAGAAATTTTGGTTTCATTATTTTTGAGTCTACTTTAGTTGGTTCTTTTATGACTTTAGCACGACTTTTAGTTAACATTCTGTATAGAATGGCATGTTTTATTATTATTATTTGTATTTTTGGTATTCTTCTGTCATCTTCCTAAGATATATATCGTGATTGATTTACTTTATTTCTGTTGTGATTGCTACTATATTTCAGAGGGTATATTCTCCCTATTATATTTCCTAGACCCTTTCTGTTAATAACCAGCCTATAAAGTATGCGGAGGTGTTCTTGAGTTTTAGTAACAACCCAACTTGGTCACGTGAGTGAGTACTGGGATAGGGATAATAAATCAATGACACTAATCAGGTGGAAAAAAGTTGTGAGTCTACTATGCCACAAATTCCACACATGTGTGTGTGCTAACCTTGTCTCCCCACCCTTTATTAAATATAATCAGGTCAAGTAAAACTTTTATGTTTATATGATTCTATTCCACTAAAATTGTTCTATATTCTTTGTAGTCAAATTCTGAAACCCACTTACTTAAGAATTCTCAGAATTCAAACCTTAATCTCTCGACCTTGATATCCCTATATGTTGTAAATTTCATCAATCCCCTATTTTTTGATATTTTTTATTTTCTTTAGGTCATACAATATTTTGATATTAGGTACACATGCATAGGTCAATCCAACACAATAGTAAAATTGATCATAAAAAATGAGCATATGGAAAAACCAAATTATAAGTTAAAAAAATTACTTAACTTGAATATACCTTTAATTCGATATGAAAGACTCATAATTAATGATTGTGTGTGAAGTTTTTTAGTGATATTAAATGACATAATTTTCCCATAAAATTATCACAATTAATAGTGTTGAAATATCAAAGGTTTTATACATAAATAATCAATCAATTCATTGACAAACTTCCATTTTCACTAAAATTTACCATCAAAGATAAAAACTTTACCATTATTAACATGATTCTCATGAAATTGGAAAAATTAAACATCAATTTTTAATAATTTCCATGTAAGTAATGAGAATGTGACATGATTTTATTTTTTATTTTTTATTTTTTTGTTCATGTTTTTTTGAAAAACAACAACAATTATAAGGGAAAAACACACAAAAGGAACAAAATATCCTAAAGAAGCTACCCAAAATGTTATATTTTTACCATACACATAAAATTATACATTATCCTAAATGTGCCTATATTAAATGAGATATGAATATGAAATGAAGAATTTAAATTGAGATAAATAACATAAAAGTTAGAGAGTAAGGGACAACCTGATATTCTCAAGTGATTATGGGCTTATGCAGTGTGATGACATGAATTTTATGTATGTGGAATCCCTTTAAATACTAATTAAACCACTTCTCATTGAATATAAATCTCTTTCACATTGACTCTTGTGTGACCTCCACTACACCATAAGGAAAAACACGAGATACAACATAAGGGCATAACTATCTATAATGCCACTTACTGGGTATCAGATTTAATCGTGAAATATAGATAAGAACTTTTTCTCCCACATAGGACTTCCTTTTTTGGATAATTATATCATAATATTCTTTTGATCTTTCTTTATAGAACCCTGAGTTTACATATGATGAAAATATAATCTCCTCAAGCTCTTTAAGTTGCAACTTCCTTTGATCTCCATCTTGGGCTAAATCCATTTTTCATTTCTTTATATCCCAATATTCATGATGTGAAAACTCCATGGGAAGATGAAATGATTTCATAGAAATTATCAAGTAAGTGGACATTCCAATGGGAATTTTTAATTTCATTCTATAATCCCATATCGCATTATCCAAGTGCTTGATCTAATCCTCCATATTCAGCTTCACTATTTTCTCCAATATCTGCTTCAACTCTCGATTTGAAAATTCATCCTAAGCATTTATTTGGGGGTGGTATGGTGTTGATGTTTTTTGTGTTCCCTCATAATTATTAAGGAGGAAATCTAAATTTTGGTTGAAAAAGTGTGACCCTTGTTCATTTATGATATCCATTAGCACTCTAAACCTGTAGAAAATATGATCCTTGACAAAATCCACTATAACATGAGAATCATAAATCTTGGTGGCCTTGAAATCCACCTATTTTAAAACATAATCAATAGAAACATGATTTTATAAGAAAATAAATTATATTGGAAATAGACCCATAAAATCAATTTCCTATACTTCAAAAATCTCACAGAATAATACAGGCTTCTGGGGTATCACATATCTCTTAGAAATGTTGTCAATGTGTTGGAAATATGTGCATGACTTAAAAAACACATGAGCATCATATAACAAGGTAGGATAATATAATACATAGTCTTAGATTTTCTTTATATAAACCCTACTTTTTCTTACATTACTATTACATTATTTTAAAGATAAACAACATAAAAATTATACATTCAAGGATAAAAAGGTTTAATATCTTGGGAAAATTAGGACCATACATCACTTATACATAATAAAACATAAAAATTATTAAAATAATTCTTATTTATCATTCCAAAATCTCACATTCCCCTTAGTACATTAAATCACCTAAGTATATACATCAAAGAAAGGGGTGAGCTAAAATCCCAGTAAGAGGAGGAATAAGAGACATGAATCAATATAACATAGGTTAGCATAATCATTATCATCATATCATAAGCATAGTATCATCATAATAATCATGAGGGAAATTTTTTAAAAAGGAATGGGATGTGTTATATTCATAAAAATGAAACATCATGTCATAGTGGTCAAATACCACACATAGTTGTGAATAAAGTTGTAATCATGTTCACACATAACATATGTGCATAAATAATAACATCATCATTGTGAAAAAATATAGCATCATGTTCATTCACAGTTCACATAATCTCATGAGATACATTACATTAACCAATGCATTATAGGGCTAAATAATTTTGGGTCCACTCATCACATCATAAATTCCCATAATCATGCATGCCACATAGAATGTATAACAATCATAGTCGTGAAATAAACCATGGAAATAAATGAGTTTCATAAGTATTTAATAAATTATACTTTAATGAATAAACTTTGGGGGTACCCAAATGAATAAGGGAATACATATTTGGTATAAAAATCACCATTCTTGAGTGAATACGAAATAATTCAAGATGAGTCAAAGATGTGTTTTGGAAAGAGAAGTCTTTTTGAAAAATCTTTGTATTTGGCTTAAAAATAATTTTGTTAAGGAGAAAAACATGCATATAAATGAAAATAAAATGGAAGAGTAGTGAAAGTATATTTAAGGAATATTAGTATAATATCCATATGGAAAATTCCAAGAAAGATGGATAACCTAAAGAGGGGGAGTTGGGTTTGAGAATCCCCTTACGTTAATTCCTGTTTTATTTCATTGGGGTTCCATCTCCTAAATAATAAATATAGGTTTATTAAAACATTGAAATAGAAGTTAATTATGTTAATTTATGTGACTATTTATTAATTATAACAAATTTATTATATTTCATAATTTTTATTGTTTATTTTGAAGCGTTTTGATATCACGATTTCCTTAAAATTTCTCATTTTACTTCGATTTCGCTATTTTTTTCAAGGTCATTTATACATAAGAATAATTAATTAGATAATCTTAAAATAAATATATTTTATACATTTATATATCATAAATAATTTATTATAACCATCCATAGGGTTGGTGATAAGAAAATAATTGGCAATGTCCTCATTGGCAATTAATTAACCGTTGAAGGGACATTATCAAAAGAGTGAGAATGGGAAGTATGAAGATTTATTTATTCATAAATATAATAATTACATTAGGTTAACATAATTAATTTAATGTTAAAATAATACTTAATTATACTGATAATATTTGGGTTTTAAATGGGTGGATAAAAAGAGAAAGAGGACAGAAGAATGAGAGGAAGAATTGGTGAGAGGTTACCCTCTTCTCGATGTTGCATCCTCTCTATGGCTCTAAAATCCTTTGATGATTGGAGTTGGATGGATACAAAACATTAACAAGTATTATAAAAGGATTAATAGAGAGTATTTGGGTAGATATTTAGCTTTGTAAAGTGATAGAGGAGTGGTTTTCCATGGGGAGGGAGCAACGTTATTTATATTTGAGGAGATGAGTATTTTTAGAATAAAATATTAAATAACATACTATATAAAGGTAAAACTTTTAATAGTGAATTTTTAATAATATAAATAATATATCAATATAATATATTGGTTTTAGGACTTTAAATCCCTTTATAATTTTAATTCACTAATTTTATTAAAAAGTAAAGTGGAAAAAAGATAAAGGGTTACTTTAAGGAACCATTTTGACTTTAGGTTTTGGAAAATGATTTTTAGGATTGGAAATTAAGTTTACTATATTTTAATGAATCATTTATGAAATTAAATATGTTTTGGTTGATCCATAGGTTCTATAAATTATTAGGTCATTATTACATCATGAATGATGTAATTTAAGATACATTGGTCATGGGAAAAAATTATTTTTACTATTCACTTGAAAATTGAAGTATTTCAAAAAATTACCAAAAAATAACCTTTGGAAAATTTCAACGTGATTATTTCAAAAATTATATTCATTTTATCAACATAATTTTCTAACATAAGTAATTTTAAATATCATTTTTATGAAATACTTTAAAATACAACTTATTAAAAATGTGCTTATATTTTCTTTGAGTTTTTAACTTTTGATATTTATTTTATGGAATTATAATATTTATATTTTATTAAATTATTTAAGATAAATATTATTTATATCATAATTTATTATTTTGAGGTTAAATTACTATTCCAATGATCATGTTATTATTCCCAATGGTCAGGTTACCATTCTAACGGTCAAATTACTATTCCAATGGTCACATTACTATTCCAATAGTCAAATTACCTCATATAAATACCATTTCATTCCTTCATTAATTATTCACCTCAATTCCTCTCAAGGTTATACATTTCCATTTTATCTAATTTTGATTGGTTTACTAATATTGTGTTTCATTCTACAGTGTTATTCATGGGAGGGATGATTATAATAGATTGGGGTAATTTATATTTTCCCATTGTAGTTTTTCTATTTTATATTTTTTTTCCCTTTATAATGGTTGGAATTTTAATGGGTTTTATTACTGACTAATGTAATAATTTTCATTAATGAAATTAATTTTTGTTGGTTTCTCTATGTGTTGATGTGTATAATACTATATAATATAATATAATACACATTTATTTTAAGAAAAAAATATCATTTATAAAATTTGGGTTATTATATTCTCCCCCTTTAGAAATTTCATTCTATAAATTTCAACTCATATTCTTGGTCAAGAATAGGTGAGGGTACTTCTATTTCATTGTTTCCTATGGTTCAAGTATATACTTCCCCGTGAGATATACATGGAATATATCATGAACTTGAACTATATTTAGTGGAAATGTAAAATGACAGGTCACTTCTCCTGTGTGATGAAGGATATTAAAGGGGCCACTATACTTAGGGTAATCTTACCTTTATTTTCAAACCACATGACTCACTTCCATAGTGATATTCAAAGGAACACATTGTCTCTAACTTCAAACTCAAAATATCTTCAATGGTTGTCAGTGTAGATATTTTATTGACTTTGAGAAGATTTTATATGTTTTTGGGTGGCTTAAACCTTATCTTTCATCTATTTAAAAAGATCAGGTCCAAGTATCTTTCATTCTCCAACTTTATTCCAACAAGTATGAGTTTTTCATCACTTTCGATATAGAGCTTCATATGGAGTCATTTGAATACTTGAGTGGAAGTTGTTGTTGTATGAGAACTCAACTAATGGGAGGTGTTTATCCCATCCTCCTTTAAATTAGATTGAGAAGACACACAATATTTCCTCAAGTGTCTTAATGGTGGTTTTATATTGTCCATTAGTTTGGGGGTGATAAGTAATGCTGAAATTCAATTCAACATTCAAAGAACATTTAATAATTCTCAAAAAGTTAGAAGTGAAACCTAGATAATGATTATAGATGAATAAAAGTGGAACCCCATGCAACCTCACACTTTCTTCACATATATATTAGAAAGTTGTTCATGTGATAAATCTTCCCAAATAGTAATGAAGTGGGCAGTCTTGGTGAGTCAATCCACCACAACCCATATCACATTGTTTCCTTTAGATGTTTTCAAGATACTAGTGATAAAGTCCATGGTGATGTTCTCCCATTTCCATATGGGTATAGGTAATGGTTGCATCATCCCCTTAGACTTCTGTCACTCTTTTTTAACTTGCTGACATACTAATCATCTTGATATATAATCAAAAATATCCTTCTTCATATTTTCCCACTAGAAGTGTTCTCTAAGATCACAGTACTATTCCAATGTTCACATTATCTTCTATAAATACCACTTCATTCTTTCACTCAATATTTACTAAAATTCCTCCCAAGGTTATATATTTTCATTTTCTAAGATTCTGATTGGTTTACTACTATTTTTTTTCATTTCTATAGTGTTAGATATGGGGGTGATGATTCTAGCAGATTGGGGTGATCCATGTTTTACCATTTTATCTTTTCTATTTTTTATTTTTTTTCAATTGAATATTTTTATATTTTCATTGGTTTCATAGCTGACTAATGTAATTATCTTTAATAATGAATTAAAATATTGATGGTTTCTCTATGTGCGCTATGTGAATAATAATTATATAATATAATATAATACACATTTATTTATGAAACAATTATCATTAAAAAATTCTGGGTCATTACATTCTTCCCCCCTTTAGAAATTTCTCCCCCAAAATTTCAACTCGTATTCTCAGTTGAGAATAGGTGAGGGTACTTTTGTTTCATCGTTTCCCCTGGTTCCCATGTCACTTCATCAAACTTATGGTTCCTCTACAAAACTTTGACAAGGTGAGTTATCTTACTATGTAGAAATTTGTCTCTACATTATAAGATCTTCACTGGATGCTCCTCATATGAGAGGCCATTCTCCAGTTATACCACCTCCGGATTCAATACATGTGAGGGATCAGACATTTACTTCCTCAGGAGTGATACATAGAACACATCATGAACTTGAGATATATTTGGTGGAAGTGAAATATGATAGGCCAATTCTCCTATATGATCAAGGATTTCAAAAGGGACAATGTACCTAGGGTTAAGATTCTATTTCTTTCTAAACTACATGAATCCCCCCCATAGTGATATTTGAAGGAAAACTTTATCTCCAACTTCAAAATCCAAGTTAATTTTTTGGTTTTCAGAATAACTCTTTTTCCAACTCTGAGAAACTTTTTTATGTTTTTGGATGACATGAACCTTCCCTGTCATCTCTTTCACAAGATCAGGTCCAAGTAGCTTTCGTTCTCCAACTTCATCCCAAAAAATTGGAGTTCTATAATACTTATCATAAAGAGATTCATATAGATAAATTTGAATACTTGATTGAAAGTTTCTATTGTATGAGAAATCAACTAAAGGGATATGTTGATCTCATCCTATTTTAAATTCCATTAAGCAGACTCTCAACATATCCTCAAGTGTTTAAATACTCCTTTCATATTGGCCATCAGTTTGGGGGTGATAGTCCATACTAAAATTTAATTCAGTATTCAAATCATGTTGAATAATTCTCCATAATTTAGATGCTAACCATAGATTATGATCAGATACAATCAAAATTAGAACCCTATGTATCCTCACCACTTTCTTCACATATATCTTGGCAAGTTTTTCAAGAAAAAAATATTATTGAATAGCGATGAAGTGGGCATTTTTGGTGATTCAATCTACCACAAACCATATCACATTGTTTCCTTTGGATGTATTTGGGAGACTTGTGACAAATTCCATGGTGTTGTCCTCTAATTTCCACATGGGTATAGGAAATTGTTTCATCATCCCATTAGTCTTTTTTTGCTTTGATTTAAATTTCTAACATAACAATCATATTGAGATATACTCAACAATCTTTTTTTTTTCATGTTGTCCCACCATAAGATTTCTTGAAGACCGCGATACATCTTGGAACTTCCAGGATGGATATAGAAAGATGAGCTATGCACATTATCCAATAGTGCCTTCTTTATCTCAAGTGATGAAGGCACACAAATCTTAGTTCTAAACCAAATCAAACCATCATCATAAATATGAAATTTAAGAAGCTTCCCTTCCTTAACTTCTTTCGGATTCTTTTGAATCTCTATTTCATCCCATTGTGTCTTATTGACCTTATCTTATATAGATGGTTGGGAAATCATTTGGTAAAGGTAGAATGTATTCCCTGCCGTTATGATTTCCAAATCCATTCTTTTCATATCCATAAATATATCGTCTTTCTCAATCCACATCATGGATAAAGTAGCAGGTTCTTTTCTGCTAAGAGCGTCAGCTACCTTATTCACCTTTCCTGGATGGCAGTGAATAGAGAAATCATAGTCCTTGATTAGCTCTAACTATCTTATTTGATTCACATTGAGATACTTCTGTGTGAATATATACTTTAGAATATTATGATAGGTATATATGTTACACTTCTCACCATAGAGGTGGTGCCGCCAAATATTCAAGGTGAATATCATATATGCTAACTCCAAATCATGCATTGGGTAGTTCTTCTCATGGATATTTAGTTTTTGTGAGGCATGGGATATCACTTTGTCATTCCACATGAGTACAAAACCCAATACATTGTTTTAATCATCATCGTTTATCATAAAACCTTCTCCACTTGATGTCAATATGAGAACATGCACAATAATTAGCCTTTTTTGAGATCCTTAAATCTTTCTTAACATTCTTTTTTTTTTCAAAAATACTTTACCCCTTTCCATGTTAACTTAGGTAGAGGGCTAGGAAGACATGAGAAATGTCTCAAACAACGTCGATAGTACCCAGCTAATCTAAGAAAGCTATAGATTTCCATGAAACTTGAGGGTCTAGTTCATTCTTTAATTGACTTTTTCTTTGAATTATCCATAGAAATTACCTCAATTTTGATCACGTTCCCCAATAATATGACTTGTTATATCCAAAATTCACACTTTATAAACTTACCATACATTTTATTTATTCTTAATATTGCTATAAAAATTCTTAAATACTCTTCATGAACCTCATTTATCTTAGAGTAAATGGTAATGTCATCAATAAATACTACCACAAAATTTGTTGAGGTATTCTCTAAAGACTCTATTCATCATATCTATGAATATTTTAGGGGCATTAGTTAGTTCTAAGGGAATAACTATGAACTCATAGTGCCTGTATCTTGTATGGAAAGTTGTCTTCTGAATATATCCCTTCTTTACCTTCAACCGATGATATCCAAAATGAAGATCCGCCTTTTATAAGTACTAAGATCCTTGAATTTGATCGAACCAACCATCAATCCTTGTAAGGGGATACTTGTTCTTTATGGTGATCTTATTAGGATCCTAGTAATCGATTCACAATGTAACGCCATGGCCCAGAAGCCCATATCCAGTATATTATTTTAATACATTGGCATGATTACAAGGAATCAAATCTTGAAGGACTAATTAGTTTAGCAGTCTTGGAAAATAGATTACATATATGAACCTTTCATTTCAATTCAAAACCTAAAATAAAACATGAATAATCCTTTTAGAGTGCCATTATTATCCTAGATTAACCCTATATATCAGTCATAATACATATCTTGGCATCTTGGGAAAGTAAAACATAAGAAAGTGGTGAGCTCAGATGCTCATTAAGGGTAAACAATATAGCGAAAGCTATCATAAATAAGCATAAACTTTTAAGGCAAGGTTTAAAACTAAAACACAAGCCTTTTAAACATAATATTCAGTATAATATGGAAAGGATAAATTAAATAGTTCCATTTAAACATTCACATGAATATTCTACTAGTATAATAATGACATGTAATATCAATAACTAATCTCATAATGAGGGAATGCATAATTCCATATATCATAACCACACCGTCAATGCCTCATGCCAAGACCATACAAAAACAGATAAAAATCCAAACTAGTTTGTCTTATGAGACCTACTGATGCATAGATAGGCTATATCAGGCTCTGAACATCACTTAATAAGTCTAATAAATTCCTCATATGAAAAGGGTGAAACATAAACTACATAAAAATTCATATTAAAACTAGCATATTAAATGTTAATAAATTAACCATAAACCACGAATGGTGTCAAAATAGCACTTCTATAGTCAAACTATTCATAAACCTTTCAATAAAACATGATAGGTTGTATCATAATCAATCAACCTCAATTAAGAAAAAAATAGAACAAAGGATTTTGACATAGATGAAAATAATCTAATAAAATCATTAAAAATATCTTGAGAAAAATACCCTTTTTCCTTTGAAACCATTTATTCAAAAGCTGCGTATTTATAAAAGAAGAAATTTAAAAATGGATTTTTGAATCAAAGTGTCTCGTAAAACTTTGAAACATTTTATATAAATTCAAAAATTAACATTTAAAAATATTCACGTCCTTATAAATAAATCTATAAAACCCATTTTGAAAACAAGGACATGAATGAGAAAGATTTAGAGGAATAAATATTAGAAACATTTAAAATGATGTATTAGTTAAAGATACCCTTACATAAAACTTTAAAAAGATTCTTTTTGAATTTTTTTAAGAAACATGGACATGGATGATAAATATATCCCAATAAATACTTGCGTATAAACAATCTCAAATAATAATGAGATTGCGAAATTAACCCTTACCTTAGATCTGATTTCTTCCGTACATGCCCAAAAATCTTGTATAGGGGTTTTAAACATATTATTAACATGTAATATAATCATAATAATATTTATGATACCATATATGATTCATTTATAACTTTATATTACCCTTTTATTTAACAATTCCATGTTAAAGCAACGTTTCAGGTAGTAATCGCTTTGTTTATCGTACGTGTTTTGACTTGTTATTCTTAATATTAATACTTAGATAATAATTTAATTACTTTATAAATGTAAAATATGATTTATATATAATATATATTCATTTTATAAATATATATAATAGATATATAAATGAAATGGAATACGCCATTCATGGAGACGGTAGGCTGTATGTATGCATGAACGCTATTTCCGTTTTCTTATCGTATTGAATGTAAGAAAGTAAATGACATATGTATGTATGTATATATATATTATTAAATTAAAATTATTATTTCATATATTTCATACTTATTCATTAAATATATTTTTATAATCATCCTTGAATGGTTAACATAGAGAATGAATCTCATCGCGTCGTGGAGACGGTAGGTCGTACGTACGCATGAGCGATGATATCATTCTATAATGGTAAAGGGTAAGGAATTGGTTGGAATATGAATTATAAAGAAAAAATATAATGTCATATATATTATTTAAATCTTTTATATTCATCATTATACCCATGAAAATAAATTATATATGAAAAATAGTTTACACCACGGTGTAGAGACGGTAAATCGTATGTACGCATGCACAATGATATTATTTTTATTATGATGGGTAAAAGGAGGAATATGGTTATCCCATAATCATAAAAACATATAATAATATAGTATATGATTAATTTATTACTTTAGTATGAAAACATCTTATAAAAATGAAGTATAAGTAGAAAATAACTTTGAAAGAGTTGGTAAAACAATTACCTCTTCTTCGAGTTTCTCCTTTTGATTTGCACAAAAAGACTCCTTAGGTTGGATTTCTTCCCAAATTATGGCCTCTAGGATGAACTGATATAATTTTTAAGGAGAAATGGGCAGGTTTTGGCCGAATAAAATGGATTTATATGTGTGAATAAAACAGAATGAGAAATGAACTTTTATAAGAGAGGAGAGGGGCACTTTTGGAAATTCCAAAACTATTAATTTAATATAAATTGATTTGAGAATTAAAATAGCACAAAAGTGAGTTATTTTGAGTATAAGATGAGTATGGGTCTAAATACTCTTAATCAATTAATTTTATACATGTTTAGGTCACAAAAGTAACCTTATCTTTTGGCTTTAACCCTTAGTCGAACAATTTAAGTCTTACCGTGACAACTTGTCTTTTTACACTATATGGTTAATAAAGTTATTATAAAATGCCAAACGAACCTAAATTGGATCATTTATGACATATTTATAATTATCCTATTTATTTGGATGAATTATATATTTTTATGAATTTTATATTATTTAATAAAATATTATTTATTTTAAAGTATAGTTTTAGTCAATTTTGATACCATTTATTATTTGACTTTTTAAAAAACCAAAAAACTTGATTCTTTCAAAAAAAGATACATTAAATCATTCTTAAAATGTCAAAGTAATCCAAAACAATTGTGTATGTCATAAAATATTTCAAATTATATTTATTTTAATATTATTAATATTACTTAATTGATTCTTCCTTTAATAAATTAATTACTGCATCATTATTATACAAGCATTTAATTAAATTATTTATTTTATAAAAATTAAAAATAAATTATCATGATGAAGATAAATTTATTATATTTATAATTAATATTATAGTTTAATTTATATTATGTATAACTCTATATTAAAAATTATTTAGTTATTAAAAGTTTGAGTATGATATTTTTAACTTATCTGTAAATAAAATATAATAAATTTATTATTCTTACCCAGGTGGCTTAAAAAGATCATAATTTCTATCTAAGGTTTATTTTGGTCTAAACCCACTTATCCAATTAAATTAGGACAAGTGTTATGGTAACTTTTAATATTATAATGTTTGTTTTACATCTAATTACCCGATTTACCCTTAACTGTGGTAAATAAATAAAAATTTACTAAAGTTACTATTCACAAAAAAGTTGATCATATTATATCACAAATTTTATACTAATTACAACCATTTATGTCTATTTTTCAAAATTCCATTCACAGAAGTGTAAAAAATATGTTTAACACTAATGTGGTGAGAATGAGGGTAAAAGAGACGTTTAAAAGTTATTAAGTTTCTATATCTAATTTTAATATAAAATGATTCCAATTACCTAAATTGAATTAATATATGTATTATTTATCTATTGTGACATTAAAATAAATTTAAAGTAAATTAATTTTTTAAATGAAGAAGTTGATTTTTTAACAATAATGCAGTATTTTTCATTATTCATCAAAAATTGAAACTTTTCAAAAAAATACCAAAAATTCACCCTAATCTAATTTTCATATTAA
Organism: Viscum album; assembly: GCA_963277665.1. Taxonomy (NCBI): domain Eukaryota; kingdom Viridiplantae; phylum Streptophyta; class Magnoliopsida; order Santalales; family Viscaceae; genus Viscum; species Viscum album. The sequence goes on along the minus strand of OY728129.1, from coordinate 37,600,802 downwards.
AAATTCAAAAATTAATTCTATTTTGAAAAATAAAATTTATAATTTCAAAATTTTGTTAATAATATTCATAACTACTTTTTAAACGTCTAGTTTGATAGATCATGGTGTGCTCAAACTCGGTTTTGCGTGCAACACAAGTTATTGAATTTATTTAAAAAGAAACGCACCATTAAATATCGAGGTGTTACATTCTCCCATCCTTAAATAAATTTCATCCTCATAATTTTTGAATTTGGGTTCGGTAAATAAGGTTTAACTATTCAAAATTCTTTTATTGCAATCCTGCATCAGAATAAGGGTCGATAAAAGTTCTAATTTAAAATAAAGAAAGGGAAGTACGAAGGTTACTAGAGATAACACATACACAGTTTCCATGTAGGAAAACATGGACATGAAAGAAAAATTTAACCATCAAGTTCTGATATATATTGATAGATAACATAGTTAGGATAAAGTTAACAATCACAAAGCTATAAATCTATGATGATCTAAAGAACCATTTGATTCATCGAAAAAGTACTAGGATATCATTTTTGGTTTGAAGATCCTTTCCCTAGAGTTGAAGAATTATTTTACTATTCATACAAGCACTTAATTGATTTATTTCCATGTCATATTCATAATCTCATCCTTTTGTTATGCTTCAATCTATTTTCACTTCATCCCTTACACCTAGAAATGAATGTTCAAAAAGATTTTTTCACACTTGAAGCACTTTTGATAGATCATAAGGCCTGTAAGTATTTCCTTCATCCTCTAAATGTTTATTGAAACCAAAAAGGTTATCCAAAAGTATCCAATAAATCATAATTTAACCTTAAATAATAATATACAATGTTCAACTTACTCTATTTCAACCTTAAGACTTTTCCAAAATACTTTTTTTTCCAAATTAACAGTCTAAAAATGTCTCTAAATTTAAAAAATAAATCTTAAAATCAGATTCCACAAACAACAGAATGTATCTCTTATTGTCACATACCAAATATTTGATTACCTTTAAATCCACAATGAAAACCCTTATACTTACAAATAATTAAAGAAAAATTAATGTAGTACAATCCTTATATATCTCATGATTCCTATAAATAGAATATAATCTTTAATCTAAAAATACAAAGACATTAATTATTCCACTTCGATCGTAGTAACAACATAAGCTTGACCTTGGTCCCTTTTCTTCTTCTGAGCTACATTTCCATGAACCTTTGGATAATCATTTTCATAATGCCTCATATCTTTTCAATTATAGAATTTCACATTTATAGATTCTTTCTTTCTCTTACAATCATGAGCATGGTAACCTTTATCTCCACACTTGTAACAAACTCCCATTCCTTTCAGGAAAGTATCAGGGTGTTTCTTCCCATAATTATCACATATAGGAAAATCCTTCTTTCCCCTTTTCCCTTTATCCATCTCTTGATCCACCATTCAATTCTTCTTTTGTTTTCCCTTAAAGTCATAAGACTTAGAAAATTATTTCTCTATCTTGATAGAACATGAGACTATATATTCATATGATGAGAATGTTTGGGAGTCCAATGCCTTTTAGAGGAATGGATTTAACCCATCAAATAAATGATCAATATTACTCCTTGGGTTATGTATGTAGTCCGTATCATGTCTTGCTAACCATGTAAAGTTTTTTTATACTTAGCAACATTCTCATCCTCCTTTTGCCTTAAATTCAAAAATTGTCTCTCCATATCCACTCATTGCTAATGAGGGAAATATTTTTCTAAGAAAAGTTCCTTGAAATCCTTATATTCCATGTGTTTTATTTTCTCATCCTCCTTAGTGTTTTGGATCAATTACCACCATTGATTTCACATATCCTGAAAGATGATAAAATTCCATAACAACCTTCTCCCTTTCGTTACTTCCCAAAGCAAGGAATATCTTATCTAAGTAACTTATCAATTGTTCAGATATAAATGGATTTTTAGTTCCATTGAATGTTGGGGTTATCGACTCATGAAGCGGTCTAACATTTCTCCTCCATGTTGCGGATCAAGATGCTCCACACAAGTAAGGTTATTGTTCATAACCCGAGTCAATTGTCCCACTATAGTTATAAGATGCTTAGTACCGGCTGTATCTCCAGTTCCAAGATCATTATCTTGCATAGGAGGGAAATCCATACATGGATTACGTGTGTTGATAAAGTTTCCATTCCTTCCACTAGGATCCATTTCTAAACAATATAATACACTAGATTAGATCATATCATCATGTATAATCCAAAAAATAGAAAAATGATTAACATAAATTGAAAAATTTATCCATATATAATCTCATAATCATAAACATGGTTTCTTTTGGGACATATTTACTTATAAATCATTAATAACGGTTTTTAAAAAAAAAATTAATTATCCTAAGCATATCCCCTAGGAGTGTCAAACCAGGTGCATGGTAAGGCTCATTATCGTATACCAGGTTAACCAGAGTCAGGATCGAGACATCTTGTTAGAGTTGTTACTCCTAGGTACATTTATTCTGGAACCATGTATACTTTTAGTATCTATATAGGGATGTATTTCCAGGAATAAACACATAATATCCACCTTAACAAAATTCTAGGATGCCCTTCGAAACTTATCCTCAAAGTATATCTTAGGGTTTTGTTCCCTAATCTATATTTTCTAAATCTAATTTCCAAGGTTGTTGCTAAATTCCTTTGATACCAACTATAATTCTTTGGCCTATAAGCCTAGAGTTAGTGCATTATTTTAATACAATTTCATGATTATAAGGAATCAAATCCTAAAGGACCGACCAGTTTAGCAGTCTTGGAAAATAGATTACATACACGAACCTTTCATTTCAATTCAAAAAATAAAATACAACATAAATAATCCTTTGATAATGCCATTATTCTCCTAGATTAACCCTACATATCAGTCATAATACACATATTGGCATCTTGGTAAAGTAAAATATAAGAAAGGGGTGAGCTCGAATGCTCAGTAAGGGTAAACAATATAGCAGAAGCTATCATAAATAATTATAAACTTATAAGGAAAGGTATAAAACCAAAACACAAGACTTTTAAACATAATATTCAGCATAATATGTCAATAATAAATCAAATAATTCAATTTAAATATTCACATGAATATTATACTAGTATAATAATCACATATAATATTAATAACTAATCTCATAATGAGAAAATTCATAATGTCGGACATCATAACCACACCATCAAGGCCTCGTGCCAAGACCATACATAAACAGGTAAAAACCCAAACTAGTTTGTCTCATGAGACCTATTGATGCATAGAGGGGCTATAGATGAAACCTCTCATCACTTACTAACTCCCATAAATTTCTCATATAAAAAGGGTTAAACATAAACAATATGAACATTCATATTAAAACTAGTATACAAAATGTTAGTACATTAACCACAGACTGTGAATGGTATCAATATAGAACATCCACAATGAAACTATTCATAAACCATTTGATAAAATATGGTAGGTTGTATCATAAATAATAAAACTCAATTAAGTATAAAACCCAACAAAGGAGTTGACATAGATTAAAACAATCTAATAAAATCAATAAAAATTTCTTGAGAAAAAATACTGTTTTTTTTTAAATCATTTATTAAAAAGCCGCAAATTTATAAAAAATACATTTAAAAATAGATTTTTGAATCAAAGTGTCCCATAAAACTTTGAAAAATTTGATATAAATTCAAAAATTAACATTTAAACATATTCATGACCTTATAAATAAACCCATAAAACCCATTTTGAAAACATGGACATGAATGTGAAACATTTAGATGAATAAATATTAGAAACATTTAAAATTATGTCTTAGTAAAAGTGTCCCTTACATAAAACTTTAAACAGATTAATTTTTAAAACACTTTTAAGAAACATGGACATGGATGATAAATATGTCCCAATAAATACTTATGTATAAACAATCTTAGATAATAATGAGATTTCCCTTACCTTAGGTTTGATTTCTTTCGTATGTGTCTAAAACTCATGTATAGTGGTTTTAAACATATTATTAACTTGTAACAGAGTCATAATAATATTTATGATATATTATATGATTCATTTATGACTTTATATTACCCATTCATTTAATTATTCCATGTTAAAGCAACGTTTCTGGTAATAATCGCTTTGTTTATTGTACGTGTTTTGACTTATTATTCTTGATATTATTACTTAGATCATGATTTACTTACTTAATTAATGTAAATAATAATTTATATATCATATATATTCAGTATATAAATATATATAATAGATAGATAAATGAAATGGAACACACTATTTATAGAGACGATAGGTCGTACGTACACATGAACGTTGTTTCCGTTTTCTTATCGTATTGAATGGAATAAATTAAATGACATATATGCACACACATATATATATTATTAAAGTAGAATTATTATGTAATATATTTAATACTTATTCAATATATATATATATTTATAATCATTCTTTAATGGTTAACGTGGAGAATGAATCTCATCGCGTCGTGGAGACAGAAGGTCGTACGTATGTACGAGTGATGATATCATTCTGTAATGATAAAGGGTAAGGAATTGGATGGAATATGAACTATAAAAAAACAATATAATGTTATAATTTTTATTTAAATCCTTTATATTCATCGTTATACCCATTGAAATAAAGTATATATGAAAAATAGTTTACACCATGGTGTGGAGACGGTAAGTCGTACGCATGCACGCATGATGATATTGTTTTTCATAGGATGGGTAAAAAGAGGAATACAATTGTCACATAATCATAAAAATATCTAAGAATATATTATATTTTTTAGTTATTACTTTATTATGGAAACAATTTATAAAAAGGAAGTAGAAGTAGAAAAGAACTTTGAAAGAGTTGGTAAAACAATTACCTCTTCTTCGAGTGTCTCCTTTTTATTTGCACAAAAGGACTACTTAGGTTGAATTTCTACCCAAATTATGTCATATAGGATGAATTTATGGAAGTTTTAAGGATAAATGGAAAGGTTTTAGCTGTTACCAAGGGATTTATAGGTGTGAATAAAAGAGAATGAGAAGTGATCTTTTATAAGAGAGGGGAGAGACACTTTTGGAAATACTAAAACTATTAATTTAATATAAATTGATTTTCAAATTCAAATATCTAAAAAGTGAGTTATTTAGAATATAATATTAGTATGGGTATAAATCCTCTCAACCAATTATTTTTTAGACATGTTTAGGTCACAAAATTAACCTTATCTTTTGGCTTTAACCCTTAGTTAAACAATTTAACTCTTACCATGATAACTTGTCGTTTTACACTATAGGGTTAATATAGTTACTATAAAATGAAAAAAGAACACCAAATGGATTATTTATGAAATATTTATAATTATCTTAGTTATTTTTCCAAATTCTACATTTTTATGAATTTTATATCATTTAATAAAATATTATTTATTTTAAAGTATCATTTTAGTCAATTTTGATACTATTTGTTATTTGACTTTTTAAAAAATCGTAACAATTTGATTCCTTATAAAAAAACCAAATTAAATCATTAATAAAATGTCAAATTCATCAAAAAAATTTGTTTATGGCATAAAATATTTTAAATTATATTTATTTTAATATTATTAATATCATTTAATTGATTCTTCCTTTAAATTAATTACTACATCATTAATATACAAGACTTTAATTAAATTATTTCCTCTCTAAAAATTTAAAAAAATATCACTATTAAGATAAATTTATTAGGTTAATAATGAATATTTATAGTTTAATTTATCTTATGTATAACCCTATATTAAAAATGATTTAGTTATTAAAAGTTTGAGTATGACATTTTTAACTTATCTTTAAATAAAATATAATAAATGTATTATTCTTACTCAAGTGGATTAAAAAGATCATAATTTAGAACTAAGTTTGATTTTGGTAGAAACTCACTTATCCAATGAAATTAGGACAAGTGTTAGGGTATATTTTAAATATTATAATATTATTTGTACCTTTAATTACTCGATTTACCCTTAACTGTGGTAAATAAATAAAAAATTACTAAAGTTACTATTAAAAAAAATTAAGTTGATCCTATTAGATCAAAAATTTCACACCAATTACAATAATTTATGTTATTTTTTCCAAATTTCATTCACATAAGCGGTAAAATTACGTTTAACACTAATGTGGCGAGAAGGCGGGTAAAAGAGGCGTTTAAAAGTTTAGTAAGTTTCTATATCTAATTTTAATATAAAATGTTTCCAATGAACTATATTAGATTAATATCTGTATTATTTATCTATTTTTTAAATTAAAATCAATTTAAAATAAAATAATTATTTAAACAAAAAAGTTGGGTTTTTAACAATAATGTAGTATTTTTCACTATTCATCAAAAATTGAAACTTTTTAGAAAAATATCAAAAATTCACCCTAAGCTAATTTTCATATTACGAATTCAAAAATTAAGTCTATTTTGAAAAATAAAATTTATAATTTCAAAATGTTGTTAATACTATTCATAATCGCTTTTTAAACGACTAGTTTGATAGATCATGGTGTGCTCGAACTCGGTGTTGCGTGCAACACAAGCTATTGAATTTATTTAAAAAGAAACATACTATGAAATCTTGGGGTGTTACACACAACCACATTGATACATATTTTTTCTTAACAAAGAGAACCTGTGCACCCTAAGGCGATGCACTAGGGCGTATGAAACCTTTGTCCAAATGCTCTTTTACCTACTTCTTTAACTCTTCTAGTTAATTTTGGCCCATCTTATAAGGGAATTTAGAGATAGGATTGGATTTGGGTGTTAGCTATATTGAGAACTCTAACTCATGATTCAGGGGAGTCCATGTAACTCTTCAGAAAATACATCAGTGTATTCCTTCATAATAGGCATTTTCTCAAGGTTGATACTTTCCTTTGACTAAACCATTTAGAAAAGGTATGCTTCTTCACTGGGTATTAACACCCACATCGTTAAGGGATTTTCTAGAGGAGATTCATGATCTTCCTTTAATTTTTATAGGAGAATATGATGGTTTAGAATATATAAGGATATTTCCTTTTCCTAATTGTTAATGTGTACTCTATATAATGGGATCCAATCCATGTCTAGTATAACATTGAATTATGCCAGGGGAAGTATTACAAGATTTTTTTGGAAGAATATTCCCACATACTCTAACAAGAGAAGATTCCAACACTTGGGTTTCAATGATGTAACCACTAGGTGTTTTTATAGATATCTATACTTCAAGGTATTCGGGCTTCGATTCAATAGTTCTAGAAAATTTATAGGATATAAAGGAATGCGTAGAACCAGAATCAAATAAAAATTTGTCATTCTTGAGTAAATAGGAAGTGTACCTTATGCTTATTTTCACACTCTAATTTAGCAATAGTGATAACATAATCTTTCCTTTGATCCTTTGGCTTTGGTGGTTGTTGATGTTGATTACCCTCAAGGACCCTGGTTTAGTGCACTGTCTTTCATAGCACCCTTGCTCCATACAGTTGAAGCATTGGACCATGGGTGGTGCATTAGGAGGTGTCTTCCTTTCCTCCATCATGTTTTCTGGCTTCTTTACATCTCTTTGACATTCTTGATCTTAGTGGATATCTCTTCTGCACTCGAAACATTTCCCCATACCTTTGAGGCAATTCCCATGACACATTTCCCATATTTTTGACATGTGGGTGGTTGGATACTCTTTCATTATTTTTCATTTGGTCCCCCAAATTGTAACTCCATTCTTCTCTTCTAATATTCATAACCATGGGACCATTCACTAAAATCCATCTCTACTTTGAAAGCACATCAAACTACATCTTCATAACTCCTGAAGTCTTAGATATCTAGAGCCTTTTGGATGCGTGGTTTTAAACCACTAAAGAATCTATCTTTTTTTTTCCTATCATTATTGATAACAAATCCCGAGTCATATCTTGAAATCCTATTAAAGTTTTACTCATAAGTCATTACCAATTCACCCTCCTTTTTTTTAAGCTCGAGGAATTCTCTCTCCAAATTTGTTCAAACAGTTCTAGAAAAATACTTATTAAGAAATACTTTCTCAAAGTATTCTCACTCCATATCTTCCATTTCATCATTAGTCTTGGTGTTATTTATCAACACCCACCATTGATCGACTTCTCCAGCTAAATGATATATGACTGGAGTCACCTTATCCTTCTCAGAACATTGGAGAATAGAAAAGATCTTCTCTATTGAGTTAACCCACTGTTATGAATAAGTGGATTATAAGATCCAATAAACATTGGTGGTTGTTACTGCATAAAGGACTCAATGGATATTTGTACCTTCCTAGGTGAAGGTGGATGTTCCACACGGTTTAGTTTATTTTTCATTGCCTAACATAGATGGGTAAGAATCACCATAAATTTTTGAACTCCACCACCCATGGAATTGGGGATATTGTTTGGACAATCGTTGAATTGTCCCTCACATAGGTTATTGACCTAGTTTCTCTTAGTTCCCACCATTTTATAAAATATAAAATATTTGAACAAAATGTAAGCCAAAAATCATGAATATATAATTTATTTATATGTGAAAATCATGTTTAAAATTGTATCTAATGGGATCCCTTTGTTTAAACTTCATCTAAAACAAAGCTTCTTGTATTCTTACCTATACATAGACTTATCCTAAGGGTTTTAACTAAAGTTATCTAACCCTAATTCCCAAATTAACTAAACTATGGCCTCTGATACCCAATATAGTGACCCTACTTTTTCTTACATGACTATTACATTATTTTAAATATAAACAACAGAATAGTTATATATTCAAGGGTAAAAAAGTCTAGTATCTTGGGAAAATTAGGATCATACATCACTTATACATAATAAAACATAAAAATTAATAAAAACCTTCTTTTTTATCCTTCTAAAAATGGTGTTATCCTTAGTATAAGAAATCACCTGAGGATATAAATCAAAGAAAGGGGTGGGCTAAAATCCAAGTAAGAGGAGGAATAAGGGAAAAAAATCAATAGAACATGGGTGAACATAATCATCATCATCATATCATAATCATAGGATCATAATAATAATCATGAGAGAAACATTTTACAAATTCATGGAATATGTAATATTCATAAAAATTAAACATCATGTCATAGTCTTCAAATACCACACATAGCTGTGAATAAAGATAGAATCATGCTCATTCATAACATATGTGCATAAATCATAACATCATCATTATAAGAACATATAGCATCATGTTCATGTATAGTGAACCTAATATCATTAGATACATAACATTACCTGATGCATTGGAGGGATATACAATTCCAGGCCCACCCATCGCATCATAAATGCCCATAATCATGCATGCCACATATAACATATAACAATTGTATTCATGAAATAACCATGAAAAGGAATGAGTTTTATAAGGATTTCATAAATAATACTTTCATGAATAGAATTTGGGGTTCCCAAATAAATAAGTTAACATATATATAGCATAAAAATCATCATTTTTGAGCAAGGAAGAAACAACTCAAGACGAGTCAAAGATGTGTTTTGTAAAGAAAAGTCTTTTTGAAAAATCTTTGTATTTAGCTTCAAAATCAAATTAAAATGGAGAAAAAATGTATATACCCAAAAATAAAAGGTAATATTAGTGAAATATAATTTAAGTAATATTAAGATAATACCCATACTAAAATGTCAAGAAATATGGATAACCCAAAGAGGAGGAGTTGGGTTTGAGAATCCCCTTACCTTAATTCCCGTTTTATTTCATCAGTTTTTCATCACCTGAATAATAAAAATAGGTTTATTAAAACATTTAATTTTTATTATTATGTTAATTTATGTTAATATTTATTAATTATAACAATTTTATTGTATTTCTAAATTTTATTTGTTGATTTTGAAGCATTTTGATACCATGCTTTCCTTAAAATTTCTTATTTTTCTTCGATTTCTCTATTCTATTCAAGGTTATTTATACACAAGTATAATTATTTCCAAGAGAATAAAATGGATATATATATACATTTATATATCATAAATAATTTATTATAACCATCCATAGGGTTGGTGATAAGAAAATAATTGGCAACTTCCTCATTGGAGGTTAACTGACCGTTGATGGGACATTGTCAAAAGAGAGAGAATGGGAAGCATGCTAATTTAATATGTCATAAATATAATACTTATAATAGGTTAACATAATTACTATAATTTTAAAATAATACTTGATTATCCTTATAATATTTGGGTTTTAAAGGGGTGTATAAAAAGATAAATAGGAGAGGTGAATGAGAGGAAGGATCAGTGATAGATTACCCACTTCTCGGCGTTGCTTCTTCTCCATCCAACATTAAATTTTTATTCAATGAAAAGAGGTACAAGGAAACAAAGAGACCAAGAAACAAGGACACACTGGGACTTAAGGATTACTAAATTAATACAGTTCAAGGGCATCCCCTCTAATCAAATTAACCCCCTCAGGCTTCAAGTAAGTGATATTAGGTGGGCGTATGATGCTTGAGCCCTAATCCTCCAAGTAAGAAAAGTGGTTAGAAACCTTGTTACCCTCTATTAATGTGTGGTCCAATTGAATATTATTGTTGAGGAGGGAAATACATATCTTGACCGTATATCATATCGACTAGGGGCAGAGCCTTTTCCATATAAGGAGTCATGTAAGATCAAAGAATCGGTCTCAGAATGAGTGATATCAAGATTCTCCTAGCTGCAAAAAGTTAACCCATAGATCATAGATTATACCTCATCCTAGATGAAGTTTTAATTACCATAGAATGTAGTGAAGGCCATAACCACACTCCCCAGGTGTCACAAACCACTCCCACTCCTCGCATGTCGCCCAATATGTAGGACCCGTCTCTTTTGAGCTTAAAACCCGTGTCAGGAGGGCGCCAGCAGACCCATTGTCCCTATGTCCTATTGTTAAAGGGTTGAACCAGAGGAGTGATAACCTACATAAATCATAGCGAAGGAGATTCCTGCCAATTATTAATCAGAGTGGCCATGTCCACCAGGATATTCCTTATTCTCACAATGATAGACCTCGCTATGGGGAGGGATCCATCATATATAGCTTGGTTTCTAGCCTTCCACAAACACCAAAAACCATCACTGATAAAAATGGACCTCACCATCCTTTCCAAACCCAAATCATTCATCGTGGAACCATCTCTCTAAAAATGAAGTATCACCATGATCTTGAGAGGATAAAGTGGTAAGGTCACCAAAGAATGTCCAAATAGTGAGAGCCCAATCTCATTCAAAGAAGAGGTGATTCGTTCTTTCCTCCCACTGGATTCTACAACAATGTCATTTAGATGCCATACTGATACCCACCATCTTGATGTTAACATCTGTAGGAAGTGCATGGTTTATTATTCTCGAGGTAAGAAAGTTATACTTTGAAGGTATTCTATTGCACCAAATCATGTCATTCCTACTGTCACGATGATCCTACAAGGAAAAAAAACTATAGAAGTACCTGGTAGTAAAGGTCCCTGAGGTAGAAGGAAAGAACACACACTTATCTGGTTCTGAATTGATGACAATTGACCCGAAGATTTTATGATGATTTTTAGGATTGGAAATTAAGTTTACTATATTTTAATGACTAATTTATGAAATTAATTTTTTTGGTCGATCCTCAAGTTCTAGAAATTACTAGGTTATTATTACATCATGTATGATGCAATTTAAGATACATTGGTTATGAAAAAACTGTATTTTTACTATTCACTTAAAAATTGAAGTATTTCAGAAAATTATCAAAAATTCAACCTTGTAAAATTTCAACATTTTGATTTCAAAAATGATATTCATTTGATCAACATAATTTTCTAACATAGTTAATTTTAATTTTTAATATATAAATTATAATTTTTATGAAATACTTTAAAATGCGATTTATTAAAAATGTGCTTATATTTTCTTTGAGTTTTTAATCATTGATATTTATTTTATGGCATTGCAATATTTATATTTTATTAAATTACTAATGATAAATATTATTTACATCACAATTTATTATTTTGAGGTTAAATTACTATTCCAACGGTCATGTTACTTTTCCCAACGGTCAGATTATTATTCCAACTGTCACATTACTATTCCAATAGTCACATTACTATTATAATAGTCACATTACCTCTCATAAATACCTCTTAATTTCTTAAATAATTATTCAATTCAATTACTCTCATGGTTCTACATTTCCATTTTATATAATGTTGATTGGTTTACTAATATTTTGTTTCATTTCTATAGTGTTGTTCATGGGAGAGATGATTTTAGCACATTGGGGTGATCCATATTTTCCCATTGTAGTTTTTCTATTTTATATTTTTGTTCCCTTGTAATATTTGGAATTTTAATGGGGTTTATTGCTAACTAATATAACGATTTTCATTAATGAAATAAAGTTTTGTTGGTTTCTCTATGTATTGTATGTGTGTAATACTATATTATGTAATATGATACACATTTATTTTTAGAAAAAAATATCATTTTTAAACTCTGGGTTGTTACATTACTAGTTATCCTTTGGGGTCTAAAGTTTCCACTACAAGCAATTATGTGAAGAAAATGCAAAAAAAACTCAAAATCACGACCAGAAACAAATCTCCTAATGACTTGGTCATTATAAATGTGCCAAAGGTAAGGATCATCCCATACATAAAATATAGACCCACTTTTCAATTTTTCAAATTGGTGTTTCTTTAAGTTTTTAGTAATTTCAAAATAAACCAATTAATTCAGTAAATCATAATAACCAAGATGTATACCTCATATGAAATAAATATTCTCATTAGAAAAAGTGTTCTAAAGTGGTACCTGGTTTTGGGTATCATGCACCAATATGTGAGTGATCCAACTCATGTGGTCAGTCACCAAGTTCTCTGACCCCTTCATGCACCTTATCTCTATGTAAAATTATTAAAGGAGAATCCAATGAATAAGCCTCAACTTTTAATCAAAATTCTTTAGGAGGTATCTCAAAGCTGCATGATTAGAGAAAACTACCACTTTAGATCCTAATAAATAAGAATGAAATTTATCTAAAGTAAATATAATTATAAGAAACTTCTTTTCCATTATTATATAGCTTTTTTTGTGATGAATACAATGTACTTGAATCATACACAATCACCTGGGAACACCCTTCCACCCTCTAAGATAAGACCACTATGATTGAGAATTTTTCAGTATCACACATACGCTAAAATGGAAGATCTCACCATGGGGTTGTATGATCAGTGGTGTGGTGATAATTTTCTCCATCCCATAAAAGGAAACTCTACATGAAACATCAAATATAAAATCATAATCCTTTTAAAGTAATCTCAACAAGGGTAGAGTAATCTTACTAAAATCTCTATTGAAGCATCGATACAAACCTACATGACCTAGAAAAATCTAACATCATATACACATGTAGGATATGGAAAGGATTAAATAATATTTACCTTAGATTTATCAACCTCTATTCAATGTTTTGACAGTACATGTCCTAATTCAATGCTATGTTTACCATGAAATGACATTTTTCATAGTTCAAAACCAGTTTTTTCTCAATACAATGATGAAATACTTTACCAAAACTCAAAATACATTTATCAAATAACAAATCATACATAGTAAAATCATCTATAAATACCTCCATTTAAGTCTTAAGAAAATTATAAAAATTATTGACCATGTATCTCTAGAAGCTACATGAGGAATTACAAAGTCCAAATTCCATCCTTTAGTAAGAAAATTTACTAAATGGGTAAGTGAATGCCATCTTCTACTAATTATTTAGAGTAAAAGGAACCTGAAAACAACCCAATAAGTCATATAGGAAACAATAATGTGTCTTAATATCAAATATCTCAAGCATCTGATCAATGAATGGGATGTGAAAATGATCATTGTGAGTGGATTGATTTAGTTTCCTATAATCAATACACACTCACCAATTATTTTTCAACCTCATCAAAACTAACTCCTCATCATTTATAATAATAGAAAAAACAATTTTCTTAGGTACAGAATGAACATGAATACCCCATCGAGAATTATAAATGGGATAAATGATACCCACCTTGATCAAATTTTCAACTTCTTTTTTAACAAATTATAAAATATTGGGATTAAGTCACCTAATTGGATGCCATAATAGTTTAGTCTCATCCTTAAAAATAATCCTATGCATGAAAATGGAGGGTCCAATACATGATATGTCATCCAAGGTCCACCCAATTTCTTTGACGTTCTCCCAAAAAATATTTAAAAGGTTTTCTACATTTTCAAGAGGAATATTGTTACTAATGAAAATGGGTAATCTCTCACTACTCCATAACTATAAGTATTTGAGATTTGGTGGTAATGGATTAATTTAAAATTTGGGTTAGTGGTGTATGGATGGATACATATACAAAACTTAAATATGTGTAAATTGAATATCTTTATTATAATATAAATCATCAAAATAAAAAAATAATGTATCAAATCCATCAGCATTATAACACCTCATAATGTTAAAGGGTTAAAATAATTAATGATATGAATAATTTCAACGAGGTGTGCCTTTCTATTTAGGAGCCTACTTGATTAGAACTTCACAGTTAAGCGTGATCATCCTGGAGTAGTGATTAGGATGGGTGACCACCTAGGAAGTTTCTCAGGGTATGTGTGAGCGAGGAAAAATCACACTTAAAGAACAAGTATTGGCATATGGGGACAATTATTAGCCCGATGATCCATTCAGACATGTGGATGGTTCCCAAATAGAATACCACATGTCTGCAGGTCAACTTGTGGTACCTAGTAAGCCAGGACTAGACGACCATGTTAAGGCAAGGTGTTTGTGCTGTCAGTGGGGCCCAATTGTTATATTGGTATCATAGGAGAAATCTACTGGAAGTGCAGTGTCACTACCTAGGTTGAGATATAGGGTCCATAATGAAAAAATTATGCTCTAAGGTGGGTGGGGGTGAATGTAACACCCCAAAATGTTAAAGGGTTAAAAGGGTAAATGATATGACTCATGTCAACAAGGTGAACCTTTCTTTTTGGGAACCTTCCTAATTAGAACTCCATAGTTAAACGTGCTTGGCCTGGAGTAGTGATTAGGATGGATGACCTCCTGGGAAGTTTCCCAAGGTGCGTGTGAGTGAGGAAAAATCACATTGAAAGAACAAGTGTTGGAATGTGGGGACATTATTTAGTCTTATGATCCATTTGGGCATGTGGATGAGATCCAGGTAGGGGACCACATGTCTATGGGGCAACTGGTGGTGCCAGGGATAAGTAGACATGTTAAGATAGGGTGTCTGTACTATCAGTAGGTCCCAATTGTTACATCACATATGGGAAATCCGTGACTGCTATTAGGTCTAGAATATGGGTTTTACCCAATGTGTGACACAATATTTGTGCACATCGGGTGTTTGGTAACATCGCATGTGATGGTAATTTATTTAATATTTTATTATATTTTTTATAAAAAATCAAAGTATCTCTCAAATGGTGTATCATATGAGAAATATGTGACCACTATTAGGTTCGAAATTTGGGTTTTACCCTAGGCGCAACATAATTTTTGTGCACGTCGAGTGTTTGGTTACATCACATGTAAGGATAATAATAATTATATTATTGTTATTATCTATGTGATGAAAAAAATTAAAGTAATATTTGAAATGTTAATGGTGGAAATAAAGAGATATATTTAATAATAGTGATTATTATTGTTGTTAATAATATTATTATTAAATTGAGAAAATAATTTTGGTGTGTGTGTGTGTATATATATATATAACGTGTGTATATATATGGGATAAACATATATGTATATAAGGGTGTGTGTATATATATATAACATGTATATATATGGGTTATATATATATATATATATATCTGTGTGTGTGTGTGCGTGGGTGTATATATATATATATGTGGGTGTGTGTGTGTGTGTGTAATGATTATATATATATATAGATGGATGAATTTTTAATATATATAAATTTATGATTTAATATATTTAAAAAGGGAAATATAAACAAATGCACAAAGTATATATAGAATAACTCATGAGTTTAAGAGAAGGAAAAAAATAAAAAAAATTAATAATTAAATTAAGTAGATCCATGTGGGGTGCTACACAAGGAAGGGAGGAGAGTTAATGGCTCATGTGTAACCCATGAAGGAATAGGATAATACAATAATTATTTTAAATAGATTCATTTATATATTTTTTTGAAAAAAATAGTGAAATGGGGAATATAGGGGAGGCACCTAATTGAGTGTCCAACACAAATCATCATGCCACTCTCTCTATTATACCCCCTCTCTTATATTATTTTTTATCTATTTTTTTCCAAAATTTTAACTTCGATATCTTCATCAATATTGATCAGATTGATGTATCATTAGTTTCATTGGGTTCATCTCGACGAGTAGAAATTTAATCCAAAGTTTGTTTTTGAAGGTGGTGAGGTATGTTTTTAGATTTAATTTAATCCTTATTTTTCCATGTTTTAAATATCAAAGATAATTTCAAATAATTATCAAGCAATAATTACAAAAAATCATCAAAGGATAATTGCATGAGATTATCAAAAATTAATTATACAAATTATGAAAGGATGATTAAAAGAGAATTATCATGTGACAAAGATTATCAAAATTATCAAAGGATAATTACACGTATTATCAAATGATAATTATCAATAATTATCAAGAGGTAATTAATTTAAATTATCAAAGGATAATTTATAAAAAAATTATCAAAAGATAATTTCACCTTTTACCAAAGGATAATTTGTAAGAAATTATCATACAATAATTTTAAATGGATAATTTATGCAAATTTTCAAATGATTATTAGTTAGATTATCAAATAATAATTATTTGATTTATAATTATTCTTGAGGGGAATTTTGTGAGAACATGCCTTGACCTAAAATGACAATTGAAAAATTATTCTAGAGAGAGAAAGTATCATTACTTGTAATATTTTATTTCTTTTGGGAATAAAATAGCTGGTTTTTATTCTTGGAGTCCTTAGAATGCAATCATATTCTAGTTGGTGTGTAAACACGGTTCAAGTGACAAAACCTTCGATGGAATTTTCCGTTGACATCGATGAATTTGAGGTAGGAAGTTCCTTATATTCTTGGCCTCTCATTACACATTGTTTTCATAGTATGATGATTGTGTTGGAATATTTTTATTCATGCTTTACTAGTTATAACATTTGGGTGTGTGTATGGCACATGATATGGCATGAATTGATTCCATGAGATTGATGTGATAGCTAGATTTTATGATGATGTTTTATTCACATGTCAATATATATAATGATTCTATATTTATCATGATGCGTGCTATGTTTGTTATTATTCTATGACTTATCATGTTTTCCTTTAGAGGATTGGTATGTGTATCCATGAAAGGTGATCATTGAGGTATGATTACTCCTTGTGGGGTACACACATGGAGTCGCACATGAGACTCAGCCCAGTTGGCGAGGTCTCTTTAAGTGCATCCATGAGACCCAGGTTTAAAACCAGGCAAGGGAATAATTCTGGCACTGTAGCAGCACTGTGCAGGTACTATAGCAGGTACTGTTCAGTATTGTACCATCTAGAACTATTCACCTTGGGCCACCAGTTTGGAATTGGAGTCCTTAAGGCCTTCAGGACACCCATACCTTTTGGTCAGTAAGGCTTTTGGGCCACCTTTAAGGCCTTTGGGCCACCTCAAGGCCTTCGGGTCACCTCAAGGCCTTCGGTCCACCAGATGTGTAGATGCCCAAAAAGATTCTACAAGGAACCAGCTCTAGAAGAGGATTCAAGATCAGGGAAGATTCACTAGAGCAGGGCTAATAGATTTGGAATAATGAGAGGGTATGTCATTTCCATCGGTTTTGGTCCTGTGCATCTCTGCACATGACAACTAACTGAACAACCATGTAAAGGTGGAGAGCTGACCACGATGCAGATGCTGGGGAGGGGTGGTTTCAAGTAGTAATAGTCTATATGATTTCTTTAAGACCTATGGGTCTTGTAATGTCTCCAAGACTATGGGAAATGTAATTTTAGGGTTCCCCTTCAACCCTTAAAAGGGGTATTATCAAAAATAAATAAAAAATGAAGGCCTTCAGGCCATTCAGGCAGGGGTATACACATAGAGTTGTGACGATGTTGAAGGTGGTGCATGATATTCTTATAACCTAGCCCCTACTTGATGAATTATGGATTTCTGAGCAGATGATGAAACTTTATGCCTTTTTGGATTTCCAAGTGTTACCTAATGCCTTGCAGATTCCGAGTAGGTTACAGATACTTGATACCTTGTAGATTTCTAAGTATTACCTGATGCCTTGTGGATTCTAGGTAGGTTAGTCACTTGATGCCTTATATATTTATAAATGATACACCAACAACCTTGTGGTTGGAGCCATGTGACTGGGTATGATCTATTACTGGCACACTGTACATATTCCGGCATAGAGCCAAAGTAGGTACGACCGGGGGTTTGTGGAAGATTGGTCAATGCATGCCCAATCCATTTTGTATTGTGTGTTTATGCCTTTTTCTCATTTATTATAATTATTGGTATACACATGTTATACTTGAGCACATCATGTAAGGATGCATTTGTAGTGTTCTACTGAGTTTTTTACTCACACCCTACTCAGGCATTTCAATGTGCTTGTAGATTTCATGAGAGGTCTAATAAAGGGAAAGGGCCCCTATGGTAGACAACTGAGTAGATGAGGATAGAATTGGTAGTGTATGTGATACAACTCCATTGGAACATAATTTATTTATTAGTTTATTTATATGCATTATTACTCTATACAAGCTTACCACATTGGGAGCTATTTTATTTTTATGACATGTATGCCATTTATTTACTTCATCTTGATTATTGTGATATTTTATTATATTCATTATTATTGTTATTGATCCTATGACATGATATATAGGGTATAGTCTCCCCATTGGTGGACTAAAACCCTTTCTACTAGTTGAAAACCTCTTGTGTATGGGGAGATGCACATGAAGTTATGTAACCTTTCAACTCAGACCTAGTGGTTTGGGGTTGGGATGTTACAAAATGGTATCAAAGGACTGGATTTACTAACTTGTCTTCTCTATTTATCTGATTTGGGATAATATAGATAGGAGTTAAGATGGTTGATACTCAGGCAGGGGAACTATGTCAATGCCTGACCATAACTGTATAGCGGACCTATGAGTTTCCATAAATATGGGAATTTATGTTTTTCTATTAAGGTTGAATAAATTAACCTTGGGTGATGCACATGATGTTGATATGTGATTTTTAACATTTTTTGTGCATTCATGCACCATGAGGAAGCATGTAGGTTTACATTCTATATATATATACTTGTTATTGTGCTCAATAGAAATTATTTAATTGAATGCATTGGTTTATGCTATCTGTTCGAGATAGTTTCTCTTTGTATGATATATCTATGTTTCCATGATATTATGATATATCTTTATTGGCTTTAATTAGTTGAACTGATCATGCTATGTGTTAGTGTATATATGATGACTATGACTAACATGCAGGGACAAAGACCAAGGTTAGTGTCAGGAGGAGTATAATTTGGGTTGTTAGTAGACTCCTAGGAAGAGCCTTGTGTGATCACATAGATTAGTTATACCTTTTTATATTCCTAATGTTCTTTCTCTTATAGAATATACCACCTAATAGATATTTGGAAGGACTGCCAACTGATCAGACTACTCTTGAGCATGATCTTTCACCTATCCTAGTGGTACATGTATTGTAATAGTGGGTTCCCTAGACCCAACTAAACTGTACTTTTTAATTACATTACCATGTATATGATGAGTTATATATAATTTACACTTACCATTATAGTGTTGATATTTCTGAATCCACTATTTATATGGTAATTTCCATAGATTTTTTTTTCATATCATAAGGTTATAACAGTTTTTGGGCTATAATGAGAAGCTTGAGATACTATGACATTAATCTTAAACATATATACTATAGTCTAGATACATCATTCTAACTGGATAAAAATGATGTCTAACTATCAGGTGTTGGGGGATCATAATCATTGAGACTACTTCTCATAAAGTTCACACTTGGTGATCTTAAGTAGGTGAGATCATGAGTATTGACCTTCCAATAGGAACACCATATGTTTTGGGTATTATTAGTCATTCATATCTGCAAACACATGTAGTAGACTCCATACTTGATATTATTATCAATTTTTATCATTTGAGGGAATACTTTTATGTAATAAAAAAACAATGACATTGATTTTATAGTGAGGTAGCTTGTGTTGGGTGCATCATTAGTGATATGACATTAATTGAAAAACCAAGATAGAATTTGTCACTTCTGATAGGAAGAGATATCTCAGGCCCAATTGATCAGGATGATAGTACCTTTACTAAATCTATGGTTATAGTAGAAGAAGGTAATTCCATATAGTAAGTTTAGATAATAATAAAAGCAAGAAAGGATTATGACACAAAGTGTGTGTCCTGATTTATGAGATATTGCAAGACAAAGATATTATATTACACAGTGTATGTTTATAAGAATATTATGATTGTTATGACTACTCCTTATCTATTTAGGGTCCTTGATGAGTTTCTAGAATCCTCTCTTGTTCTGTGAATAATATTCACTGCTATTGAGATAAGGGCCTAAAGGGTTACACACAATAACGTATTCAAAAGTCTTCCCTATTTTGATGAATATGAGTTTAGGACATGGTGGGCCCCACTAAGGGGTTCGGGATATGTCCAATGATACACGATCACTAAGGAATAAATAAATTCATATTATCTGAGTTTATAATAATTAATAATAAATTTATTTATTAAATTTATTCATAATTATTAAAGTAAATACATGGTAGAATATTATTCGAATGAATATTATTTTAATATTAATTTTTCATTTAATATTTGTAGGAACGACGAGTCAAGTTAATGACTCAATTTTATGACATAATGTATTTATTATATTACAAGAATTTGATAAAAATATAAATGATATTTATGACTCAGTAAAGAAGTCATAATATATTGTTTATGGTGGGTAATAAATATCTAAGAGTCGGGAACCTTTTTTGGCTATTTTGGAACCCCACTATAAATAGGAGGATAGAATTACATGCAATTAACTATTCATTGCATGATATCTAGAGATTCCATCTCTTATCTCCTACTTTCTATAGAGAGAATCTCTTGTTCTAATAAATCGATCAAAGAATGCCTTCACAGATTGATGGAACATAGTAGTGGTGATCATAGGGACGTCAAAATCGTTGTCAAAACTCCACAATAACACCTAAATTATGATGGAAAACACCCCCACAGGATTTCAAATCATGAATGGATGATCTATAGGGATTCTAATTCATATCCTTCAAGTAATGACCATCGAAGATGAGTAGATGTTGAGAATGGCTTTAGATTAAAAGAGGTGTCTCTTTAGTTTAATTTTGTTCTTAAATTATTCATGTGAAGATCCTCGGGTTGTAACCGGGCAACACTTCATCGGTGACAACATAGGTACATAGATCTCCAATGATTTTTTTTTAAATTATCATTTTTCATAGCTTACTCTACACACCCAGAACCAAAAGAAGGTAGTAGCCCCACTCCAACTCGGAGTCCTGCCTCTAAGGTTTATGGTCGACTATGCTAGAGACTTCTAGCTTCTACATCATCTAGACTTTCAGGGATCTGGTGGACCACATGATGCGAAGGAATGGATATGAATCATCAAGGATGTTTATGATATCACCAAGACACCTGAGGTCAGTAAATTATAACTAGCAGCATTCATGCTATAAGGACCCACCAAGAAGTGGTGGGGGTGTGGTGAACCTTTCAAGAAGATATGAAGGTCTAACTTGGAAAATATTGAAAAACCTTTTCTTTAAAGAGTTACTTCCAGGTATAATGAATCCATATCATTACCATTAACCCACATAACTTTGGTAGAGCTTAACGATAGTGATTTCCCATGTGACATGACTCACATAACTACTTTTAAAGGCCCTGATAGACAAGAAAAATTTGGAGGGGGTAGAGTTATAGGATTTCTTCTAGTTTCCAACAGACCTTCTTGTGATACTTATAGAAGAAAGAAGAGGAAGGATGAGGTTTCATTACAGAGTGGTGGTGAACAACCAGGGTAGATCAAGGGCTAATCGACACCTCTTGTGAAAGAAAGAGGTCCGCAATGCTTCAACTGTGAGGAGGTCAGGCATTATCAAAATTTTTTCCCATCACCTCAGAGCCAATGCCGACAATATGGAAAGATAGAAAATATTTGATAGTTTTTCTCCAGAACTGTAAGGATTATATTTATCAAAGGATCAAGGCAGACATGGTTAGGAGACCAGGGATCTGGTCAAGGTCCACAATAGTAGGCCTAGATAGCTGGGACTCAGGCGATTCACGAACATGGTTGTAGAGCTTAGGTAAACTATGTTTATATAGTGGATCAAGATCCAATGGATGGTGATGAGGAACTTGATATTATATGAGGTATGGTCTTGAACACATTCTTTTGATCTTCTTTATCACATAATATCAGTGTCTATGTTAGGAATTAACTAACCAATAGAGTTATGTTTTCCCTAACTTACATTTATTTGAATATGTCATTGAGTGATGACTTGAAATCTTAGTATATAAGAGAGTGATATTAAATGATTCCATCAGTGTGTGATTGATGATGGAATTCCATATCACTAGGTGGGAGGACATCATGGTGGAATTTGTGGTGGGGTAACCTAGGACCTCAAGGAGTCATGACACAATCTAGGTGATTCTCGATTCGATAACAAAAGTTTCCCATTTTTCTCTGATCAAAGAGACTTACCTAGTAGTGGAAGTGGAAATTTTTTACATTCATGAGTTAGTATGATAATAAGGAGTTTACTTGAGGATTATTTTATGCATACACATTAATTTTACATTGTGGTTTTGGTAAGTATTGCAGAATACCTTAGGGACTAAATTAATATTTAGCACAACACACCATCCTCTGATATATGGACAGTCCGAGTGAAATATATACATATTGGAGGATATGTATTGAGCTCATGTCCTAGACTTTGGTGGAGTGTGGCATGATCACCTAGACTTAACCCCTTAAGAGGCTCTTTATATGAGTCCATGTTTTTCATCGCCTTGATGGCATGAGGTGGGTGAGGCTGCAGTTGTGGGGACCAGTTTGGTTTGAGATACCTCCAAGAGAGTGAAACCAATATAGAAGAGGTTGATCACCATTTAGAGCAGAAAAAGATCACATTATGATCATAAGAGAATACCTTTAGAGTTCTCTATGGTCTAATGGGTTTTTCTTGTGAGTGACTCCTCGATTGGGGCACCAACATCTAAGGAAGTAGAGAAATCTTGCACTAAGTTTTGGGGGAACCTTTGAGATCACTGAACAGACAGGGAAAATGCATACTTTTTGTACTTTATGTTTTTGAGAAATTCATGATGTTTTCCACATTTATTAGCTTCAAAGGTACATGCCTGATCCTGCACATGTTATTGAATATGAGGACATTGAGTTGGAACTAGATACATATTATGAGGAGAATATTATGTTGATATTAGGATAGAGTGAGAAATTCCCTCAAGTGAAGACGATACCACTTGTTTGAATTTGGTGGTAGTATGGATGAATCCAGGAGGAGACATGAAAGCACGAGTATGATGTTCGAGATTGATGGCCCAAGTTATTAAAGGATGTCCTCTAGAGTTACTTTTTAGGGATGATAAGTTGATAGAGGGGGATAATTTTAATATCCACAATTTTAATGATAATAAAAACTCTTTTTGATAATAATTTATGAGTATTTTTATCTAAAAATTTAATTTTTCAATAAAAATCACTTAATAAATGATTTAAAGACTTTGTGTAAGGGTAAAAGAACAGTTAACACCTTGAAATATTCTATGGAATATTTATGGAGTTAGGAACTAAGTTAGAATGATATTTCAGGTCCTGTAGATCCTCAACACTGATAGAATAAAAATATTAAAAATATTTTATCATGCACGTGATATTTTTCCAAAATAATCACAACTAGAAAATAAACCCATGACTACACTTCTATTTCCATGGTTTGTAAAACTGTGGTCAGAGGCATCCTATAGCCATGGTTTTTGTAAACCATGGCTATAGGCTAACATATAACCATTTCTATATGAAACCATGGTGGTAGGTTTCATAGGAACACAAAAAAACAAGGTAAATTCGTGGGAAAGGGCTACTGTTAGGGCTTAGTAATCCATGTCCATAGCCACCTATTTCCAAATTTTAAACCATGTCCATAGACACCTATTTCCACAGTTTAAACCATGAACATGGACACCTATTTCCATGGTTTCAAACCATGGAAATAGCCACCTAAGGCCATAGTTTGAATCCATGGAAATAGGTGGCTATGTCCACGGTTAAAACCCTGGATATTGGTTTTTTATTTTTTAAATGATTAATAACTATAATTATATATAATTATATATATTTTTATATGTATATATATAAATATATAAATATATAAATATATATATATACATATAGTAGAGTTAAACATAGTGGTAAAGTGCTGGAAAGAATATAGAATAGGTTGGAGGATCAAACCTCATTGGAAAAATTTATTTTTTTAAGGATATGGCCATGATTTCAAATCATGGCCAAAGCCACCTAAGGCCATGGTTTAAAATCATGGCCATAGACACCTAATTCCACATTTTAAACCACGGATATAGCCACCTATTGTCATAGTTTAAACTGTGGCTATAGCCACATATTACAATAGTATAAACTGTGGCTATAAAAACTGATTTCCATGGTTTGAACCATAGCTATAGCCATGTATTTACATGATTTAAACCATGGATATAGCCACATATTTCCACGGTTTAAACTGTGGATATAGGTCAGACCCTATTGCAACGACTATAGAGGCCACGATTAAAGTAAACTGTGGCCTTAAGCTATGACCATAGTTTTTGATCTTATTGCCACGATTTTAAACCATGGAAACAAGATGATTTTGTAGTTGTGAATGGAATATACCTTGAATGGTGTCTCATATGGGAAATCTGAGACCACCGTTAGGTTTAATATGCAAAACTTACCCTAGGTGCGACATAAAAATTGTGCGCATTGGGTGTTTGGTAACATCTCACATGAGAGTAATTTATTTAATATTTTTATTATAATTTTTTTAAAAAATTGAAGTATTTATGAATGGTTTATTATAAGAGAAATCCAAGACCACCGTTAGGTCTGAAATGTAGGTTTTACCCTAGGCACGAGATAAGCTTTGTGGGTGTCAGGTTTTTGGTTACAAAGCACATAAGAATAATAATAATTATATTATTATTATTTGTGTGAAGAAAAAGAATGGAAGTAATATTTGAAATGTTAATGGTGGAAATGATGAGAGATATTTAATAATACTAATTATATTTTTTGTTAATATTATTATTATTAAATTGAGAAAATAATTTTTATGTGTGTATATATATAATGTGGATATATATATATGTGATAAACACACACACACACACACACACACATATATATATATTTTCGAGTGTATATATGTATATATGGATGTGTGTGTATATATAACATGTATATATAAAGATTATATATATATGCAGGTGCATGTATATATACAATGAGTGTATATATATATATATGACTTTTTAATATAAATAAATTAATTATTTAATATATTTAAAAAGAAAAATATAAAAAAACGCACAAAGTATATATGGGTTGGCGCGTGAGTTTAAGAGAAGGAAATAAAAATAATAAAGAAAATAATTAATAATTGAATTAAGTGGAGCCATATGGGGTGCTAAACAGGGAAGGGAGGAGAGTTAATGGGTCATGTGTAACCTATGAAGGGAGAGGAAAAGGCAATAATGATTTTAAAGATAATAATTTATTGTTGTTTCGAAAAATAATAATAATAAGGGGGGATATGGGGGAGCCACCTAATTGAGCATCCAACAAAAATCCTCACTCACTCTTCTATCCCCATCTCTTATATTCTCTTATTTTATTTTATTTTATTTTCTAAACTTCTCTCTTTGATATCTTCACCGTTATTAATAATATTAATGCACTATCAGTGCAGTTGGGTTCATCTTGAAGTTAAAAAATTCATTCCAAAGCTTTTTTATGAATGTGACAAGTTATATATTTAAGATTTAATTTAATCCTTCATTTTCCAAGTTTTAAATATCAAATATAATTGTAAATAATTATCAAACAATAATTATAATGAATTATCAATGAATAATTGTGCGATATTATCAAAAGATAATTATAAAAATTATGAAAGGATAGTTATAAGAGAATTATCATGTGAAAAATATTATCAAACTTATAAAAGGATAATTAAGTGTATTATAGAATATTAATTATCAAGAATTATCAAGAGGTAATTTCACTAAATTATCAAAAGATAATTTATAGAAAAATTATCAAAACATAATTTCACCTTTTATCAAAGTATAATTTGTATGAAAATATCATAAGATAATTATAAAAGTATAATTTATGCAATTTTTTGAAGGATACTTATTTATATTATCAAGAAATAATTATTTGGTTTATAATTATTCTTGATGGGAATTTTGTGAGTGCATGCATTGACCTAAAATGATAATTTATAAATTATTTAGGAGAGAGATGTTGGACCCATGATGCTCCCAACAACAGACCATATACCCCGCAGTCCACTGACTCGTGGGCTCTGTGCTCTGGGCCACTAAATTGGGCTGGGTATCTAGATATCTCCTCTAGAAAGCTAGGGATTTATTTCACCTCCCTAGTTGGCTAGGGGAGATATCCATGATACTCGAACCAGTTGAGTGGCCCAGTTAAGAGCCTAGTAACCCGAGTTTAGGGGTTGAGGAGTATCTTGGTCCGTTTCGGGAGCATCACAGGTCCAACAAGAGAAAATATCATCACATGTAATATTTTATT
The DNA here is from genome assembly GCA_963277665.1 of Viscum album. Classification (NCBI taxonomy): domain Eukaryota; kingdom Viridiplantae; phylum Streptophyta; class Magnoliopsida; order Santalales; family Viscaceae; genus Viscum; species Viscum album. The sequence continues at coordinate 37,573,714 of OY728129.1, read as the reverse complement.
TCTTTTGGGAATAAAATAAGTTTTTTTTATTCTAGGAGTCCTTGGTACATGATCGCATTCTGGTTGGAGTGTGAACACATTTTGGGTGATGAAACCTTTGAAAGACTTTGTCATTGACATCAACAACTTTGAGGTAGGAATTTCCTTACCTTCTTGGGATCTCGTTACACATTGTTATCATGGTATGATGACTGTGTTGGAATATTGATATTCATGCTTGAATTGTGATCACATGTGGGTATTCATGGCCCATGATATGGTATGACTTGATTCCATGATATTGATGTGATAACTAGATTCCATGATGATGTTTGATTTGCATGTTGATGTATATGATGATACAATATTTCTCATTATGTGCACTATAGTTTTTATCATGATATGAATTTCCATGTTTTCATTTGGAGGATTGGTATGTGTATTCATGAAAGGTGACCATTGAGGTACGATTACTCCATGTGGGGTATGCACATGGAGTTGCAGCGATGATGACAGTGTTGTATGATATCCTTGTAACTTGGCCTCAACTTGATGCCTCATGTATTTCCAAGTAGATGTCGACACTCGATGTCTTGTGGATTTCTAAGTGTTACCTGATGCCTTGTGGATTCAGGGTAGGTTATATATACTCGATGCTTTGTGTATTTATGATTATTACCCTATGCCTTTTGTATTACAGGTAGGTTATTCACTCGATTCCTTGTGGATTTCCCAGTAATAAACCAATAGCCTTGTGGATGGTTATGATCTCTTACCGATAGACTGTACATATTTTGTCATGGAGCCAAAGTAGGTTTGACTGGGGGTTTGTGGAGACTTGTTCGGTGCACGAACACTCAGTTTTTTATTGTATGTTTACACCCTTTTCACATTTATTATCATTATTGGCATATACATGTTATACTTGATCGCATCAAGTAAGGACACATTGGTGGTGTCCTACTGAGTCTTATACTCACACCCTACTCAGGAATTCCGATGCACTTGTATATTTCATGAGAGATATAGAAAAGGGAAAGAGCCCTATGGTGGATAACAGAGGAGAAGAGGATGGTGCTGGCAGTGGGAGAGAGATGACTCTAGTGTCTCATGATTTATTTATTGGTTTATTTATCTGCATTATTACTCTGTAAAGGCTTGCCACATTGGGAGATATTTTATTTATATGACATGTATTACATTTATTTACTTCCACATGATTACTATGATGTTTTATTATATTATTTATTGTTGTTATCGATCCTATGACATGATATAGAGGGTATAGTCTCTCCATTGGAAGACTCGAACCCTCGCCGCTAGTCGACAACCTCTTGCATACAAGGAGGTGCACATGATGTCATGTTACCTTCCAGCTTAGACCTGGTGGTTCAGGTCGATATGTTACAATTATATTCAAAAACCGTCTCATAATTAGAAATAACTTTCTCAAAATCACAATATGAATCCAAATAAATATCAAAACCAGGAGAGGTGTGGACATGAAAAACGGGGGTGGAAATACTCTTAGACATCAAACTATAACCAAATATCATAATTTCCCTAAGAATAAGACCATCAAGATCCAATGTGGTTTTATAAGATAGTTCAAATTGGGAGACAAAAAAGTGGAATGATCCTCTAAGGGGTACTTCAAGGAGTCTATAATATTAAATCTCACAACTTCATCCTTGAACTCCAAGGAAAGTGTACCCTCATGGGAATTTATGATCATTTTAGAAGTTTTGAGGAAGAGCCTATATAAAATAATTGTATCATGATAATTTACCTAATCATAATCCATGTTAAGAGTGTATAAATATTTAGTTAAGATCATGTCACTTACTCAAACAACTACATCCCTAGCAATGGTTCTGATTTGATGAGAATTGTCACACGTATTGTTAAAATATTTTTTATTTTCACTAAGTGTAGCATAATGGATAACCTAGATCATTATCTTGAGCAAGTGAATTATAAAACCCTAAAAAATTTCTGTAGAACCAAATAAAACAAATGAAAAAGGAAATAAAATATAGGGGGTTTAGTTTTGTGATTTCAGAACAAAAACTAACAATCAAGAAAAAAATCCTTTGAAAACACTACTATGAGAAGACACAATCAATATAATATATCCCTTTATTATTCATTAATCCTTATACCTTATATTTAAATACATTTAATTCTAATCTCCTAATATCATAAACCCTTTAACCATATAGAAATTGACACGACCATAAAGATGGTAATAAAAGAACCCTAGGTTGACTTCATCATAACATCCAATCGCGACACCCTGCTTTGATTATGATCCAAAATACAACTTCTGGATAGTTCAAAATTAAGGTAAAATCCTCACACTAGAAATGATAATTAATTGGTTTTTGGGATTATATTCAAACAATAATAATCTATCCCAAGTTGATTTGATTTGGTGATTAAAAAAATTTCTCTCACGATTCACAAAAACCCGACCTCATGGTCAAAGTGAAAATCGACCGAGTTACTTGGAAATTAAAACTCAATTAATTGATCAAAATTTAGAAATTATAGTTTTTAATTTATTCAAAAACAAATAAAGGAATAGAGTATAAATTATAATGACAAAGATCAAAAACTACTCTTCTATGGGTGGTTTTATCATCATGTATACAATTTTCATAAGCAAGGGATTTAAAGGGTAAAACCCAATATCATCTCCAAACATAGATTAAAACATAAAGAAGCAAAATAAAATGATTTTGGAATAATAATAATGAAAATTTATTGAAGAAAAATAAATATTTCATACACAACCTCAAAGACATAAGACATAGAAGAAGTGGAGGAGGAGAGCCTTTTTAAAAGAGATCCTTGCCCAAGCCTTCCTTATTCTAAATGGTTAGAGAGGTGTAATAGAAAAAAATATATTTGGAAACACCTCTCCACATCCTTTAAAATCCCTCAAAAAGTTTTAGAATATCATATAAATATAGTGTGGTAGGTTTATGGTTTGAAATAACAATAAGGGAACATGTATAATTATGCCTAAATTTTTTACTATATCTTGAGATGAATTTTAAAAAAAGTTCCCACTCAAACTAGATGTCACTCCAACTGAAGAAATGAGAAAAATTGAGTCTTATAACATCTAGAAAATTTTCATCCCATTCCATGCACACATGTAAATGTTATGGACCAAATGGTGAATCAAGGTCCAATATATCAAATCCAACCTAGCACTGCATTAACGACCACCCCCCCAAATCATGGGACCAAACATGCATGATCTAAACAAAAAATCTATAAAAAATAATTGAGAATATTTCTATAAAATTTAAAGAAAAAATTATTCACATAGAAAATATTATGGAAAAATCACTAGAGTGAAATTAAAAGGGAAAAAATTCATGGGGTGGCACTTGAGTGGTAAACCTTATAATCCTACATCAAAAGACCTGGGTTTAAATCTGAGCAGTGGTAATTTTACAGGGGTAATGTAGTAGTACTATAGAATTAGTAATATTTTTCATGACCCCTACCTTGAAAGGAACCCATCCCATGACAACAATGAAGGAAGATAGATAATGACTCCCAAGCCCCATATCCTTTAGGCCCTGGGTTGGCGACTAACACCAAGGGTATAAAAATCTCACAAATGGGAGGAATTTCCCTCTATAATAATAGGATCAAAAGATAGTATATCAAAAATCAATAAACTCAATGACATATATTAAGATAAATGAAACCTAAAAAATCAAAAAATTCATGTATAATGTAAAAAAAATACAAGAATCTCTAAATAAATACCCAAAAGAAAAGCTAAGGCAGCGACACAACAAAAAATCTAGATCCCAAGATAGTAATGTCCAACACAGTCCATGTAGTCCTCCTAAAAACTAGAAAAATAGTTTGTATATACATAGAGTGAGAATACAAGTATACTCAGTAGTATCATACCCAAAGTCTTCCATGCACATATGAAAATATTATACCAATGCACTCATGATAAAACATCATAACCAACATCACCTAAGTAGGTCAACTAGACAATCCCATCCTCACAAAGGTATGCTCACCGAATAATGCATCAAAGTATAATAACATAATAAGAATCATATTTATTATGGTACCCCACACCGCTTTCCCATTATTACACCCCAATGATATACTTCCTCACACTATCATCTCTTTCATACCATTACATCACATCACATTTCACCCGAAGACACATGGGACTTCAAATCACATCATATATTACCCGAAGACACTTGGGTCATCACATTACATCGTATATCACCTGAAGATACCTAGGCCACCACATCACATCACATACATAACCAAAGTAGTAGGGTATCATGAACATGAAGGAAATCAACCTTGTTCCCTTCACCTACCATGCACGAACCCTCGCCATAAGTCATTTCATCAAACATAACCACGGTAAAATTTTGACTTTTGGACAACATAGCTCATGCTTATCAACATCTCCTAGAAGAGATAAGGGAAGAGCGAGTATCCATCCATTCATCCTTACCATTGGGATGTTGGAAAAAACATTCCCAAAATATTTGGTCATCGATATATGGTTCTTGACATGGGTGGGGAGCATATATAAATCATAATGAACATGAAAGGTATATATATATATATATCCACACACAAGCCCAACATATGGGTCCACCACCAAAGTACTAACCAACTCACAAAATCACTACCAAACCTTGAAACCTTCACCACTTTTGATGTTGCCACTAAATACACAACACCACACAAACAAGCCACAAGCCACAAACCAAATTTCACATCCCATTTTTTCAAGTTAAGCCAATTTATAGATTCATTATTTTACCAACCATTTAATTATTCCACCCCATTCATTTCATATTAATAATTAACCAAATTGACCACACTTGACATTTCATTCTATTCATTCATTCATTAGCCTATCCAACCTATGCCAAACCAACCCATGCCATTTTAATTTACATTTAATTCCATTACTACCTGAGCAACTAGAACAACACACCAAATCACAATAACCACCCATATTTCTTATTCCAACAATCCCACAGTACCCCCCTTTAACAACCACAACAACTTTCCATATCACAACCATCTTCCACATCACAACCTTAATGCACCACATCCACTTCTCATCACATCACCACACCACATCACAACTACACATCACCATCCCACATCACAACCACACATCACCAACCTACATCATAACTACACATCAGCACACCATATCATAACCACACACCACAACAATTTTCACATCGCATTCACACATAATTTTTTAGATTTAGTAAGCGTATTTTCATCACTTCCACTTATTTATTTTAAGGGAATTCTCAAAAAAAACATAATTCCATGGGAAATCATTTTATTAACCAGATATAAGTGGTTATACAATTACATTTTTGGTTATAAAAAACAAACACAAAACAAGGGTTCCATAACAAAACAACCATAGTGAAAACAAATCCTCCAATGGCCATAATTTTTAGCGAGGGATCAAGCCCATATAAGCAAAATATCAAATAATAACAAAAGCGGTAAAACATGCATTTCTTTCCCCTTACCCTTTCAATTTAAATTAGACCAATTATTTATCTTTATTAGTATAGATACACTATCTTTATAAAGATAAAAAAGAGAATATTCCCTATCGTATGATCTAACTAAATGATAAAAAAAGGATTCCTACCTTAAATAGAGATTTCTGATCTACTGTGCAAGGTTGTGATAAGAGGAGGGCCACCATAGAGCACCAAAATGAAGGAGAACACCTTTACCAACCTAGAAAACAACAACAAAATTACTCCATTACCCAAAAAATCATCAAAAATATATTTACCATTGAAAAAAAACCTTTTCTAGATAAAGAATAGGAAGAAAACCCCCACAGATCGATCCTATGAGGTCAGGGTAGAAAACCACTAAAAGGAGGTTAAAAGAAAACCTTGGGATGAACTTGGATCACCAAAGATATGATAGAAATTATGGGATAATGATAGGGTTTGATGAGATTTTATAATTTATAGGTGGTCTATAAAACATAATCCACGATGCAAAATTTCTGAAAAATGCACCAGACCATGATGTAGCCTACTCCTCCAAGCCACAGTGGTTCTGTTCAAAGAAGCCTCTAAGATCTGTGGCTATCACCATGCCATAAGTCCAAAACAAGGGGAGAATTTCATAGTGTAGAAAAGGACACTATGATGCATATCTCCAACAACCAAAAAGGGTCTACGATGTAACTAAAGATGCTACACCCCAAAAAACCATGAAATGGGATACACCACAGCCCATCCCTATGGTGCAACCACCCCCAAAATGATAGAACTTTGAAACTCCACCTCCGAGTCCCTCTATACTATAGTTGGATAATCTTCACCACAACTATTCATCCTATGGAATATCCCCATGCTTTATACCACAACTATGCCAAAATTGGAAGAAACTATAAAAAAACATCCTCTGGGTTACCTATGCCATAGCCAGCCTCTCTATGCCATAGTGGACAACCCTATAGCACATTCTAAGGGCTCTAGACTGTAGAACTCCTCCTTAGTTTGATTCTATATCCATCTCATCTTTTTCCCCTCCAAACTCCTCAGGACTTCACCCAAACACCACTACCACTAGAATTCCCAAAAAGTAATGGGTTGGAAGGTTTGGACCTTTACAAAAGATACCTCTCAAACTATTATTTACTTTGATAATAAAAAAAATCAGAAAGAGAAAGGGAAATGAGGTCTGGACAACCATCCCATGAGATACTTCTTACAGATATCATTAAAACCATACACTACCACCAACCAAACACACCAAACTTAGCTGAAAAAATTCACTAAACATTTCACACAACTACACTACCATGCCACTTTACCATCCACCCCACTTGTCACAACACCACAACATTTCATACTATCCATAAACCACCTCCCTTAAACATAAACATCCACACAACTATCTAAAACTTTACACAACCCAAAACAATAATTACCATAACCACCACACAACAGAGCCCCAAATAAAAAAATCAAGGAAACTCTATCTTCCATGTCAAGATATTATCTACTTTGGGTGGCACTGACTTTATGATATGTTTTTTATTATGTCCAAGTATAATTCATCTTTATTAGGAATCAATTTTTCCCCTATTCATATGCTTGAAGATTTATCACACATCAAATCATAAAGTAAACAACATATATCATAAAACAACAAGATCTAAACATCACATCATCAAATAAAAATAGAGAAAAAAAACTAAAAATAATTCAAGGTAATGGGAACACATCTGCATCTCACACTCCCAAGTACTCTCCTCTAGGCCCCATGCCTCCACAACACACGAACCAAAGAAATGGTCTATCCTCGTAGAATCTTCTCCCAATGATCCTAAATCTACACTAGCCACTTCATGAATGTCATTTCGTTCTTTCTATCCAACTCTCCCTGGTCAAAAACATGGAATTCATCATGAAGATACTAATGAAGATGAGAGACGTGGAAGATTTCATGAATCTGGTCCATCCGTGGAAAAATATCCAACCGATAATCCACCTTGACAATGCTCCCCAACACCTAAAAAGGCCCAATAAACCGAGGTGATAGGTTACTCCCCTTGAAAAATATCTATTGCCTAAGTTGAGGGGATACTCTCAAGAACACATGGCCTCCAACCTCTAACTTTGAGGGTATCCTTATACAATAAAAATATGTCTTTTTTCGGTCCTATGGGGCCTTCATCCTCTAAAAAACTAAAACTTATCTATTCTGCTTTAAACTACATCAGAACTGAGAACTGATGACTCCCCAACCTCAGTCTAGCACAATAGATAATGACACAACCTTCTATACAAAGCCTCAAATGGGTCCATGATGATAGATGAGTGACGATTGTTTTTATAAGAAAACTCAACCAAGGGAAAGTTCTTTTACCAATATCCACTAAAGTCTAAGATACAAGATCGTAACATATCCTCTAATGTCAGGATTGTTCGCTCCATCAGCCCATTTATCTGAGGGTGGAAAGTAGTGATGAGGCATAACTAAGTTCCAAAAGCATGCTATAATTCCATCCAAACTCTTGTGATAAAATGAGCATCCTGATATAAGAAAATGGACCTTGGGACTCCATGCAGTAGCACCAATTCACCCATACACCTCATCCCCAAAACATCCATGGCACCAGACTCCTTGATCGCTAAGAAGAGAGCCAATTTTATCAACTGATCCATGATTACCTATATAAAATTACAACCACCCTAAGATGGGGTAACCCTATAATAAAATCCTTTGAGATATTACCCCATTTCCACTCAATAACATCCAAGTAATTTAAAAAATCTATAGGAACATGGTTCTCAACCTTTACCTGTTGGAAAAGAAAACACTAGGCTAAAAACTCCCCCACCAACCATTCCACCTCAAGCCACCAAAACTGTATCCTCAAGCCATGGTACATATTAGATAATCCTATCTGTACCATAAAAGGTGAGCTATGGAATTCATGAAGGAATCTCCCACATATTTCTATCAAAACAAACAACATCCCCTAAAACAACATCTAGTTCTGACCATCCTTTGGCCATCCATCTGAAGCATCACCATAGACAACACGATCATTCATCACCTCTGACTTCAAGTCTCCCCACTGAGATTCGTCCACCTACCACATAAAAGAAAACTTCACTGTCATCTGAAATAAGAATCCTTCACCTTCAACCACCCACACATCTAGGTTCAAGGTTTCCAACTCCTCCACCTTTTTCCAAACATCTGTGAACACCTGAACAACATCCATTCATGAATTCCTACTCAAAGTGCCAGCCACAAAATTCCATTTTCCTGAGTTTTATGAGATCTAAAAATCACAATCCTAGATAAAATCCATCAACTTTCATTGTTGTAGATTCAGATTAGGATATGAAAAGATATACCTCAAAATCTTGTGATCTGTAGAGACCACAAAGGGATCCCCAATGAGGTAATTTTGTGATAAATTAAGTGAAAACACAAATACTACTATCTCTAGATCATGGGTGAAATAGTTACATTTATGGGGAAATAACTTCTGAGACCCATAAGAGATCACCACTCTCTACTACATAAAAACACACCCCAATCCTAGATGGGAAGCATAAAAACACCTCAAAAATTACTCCCTCCCTTGGAAACTAAAGAAATAGAGAACTGATCAATCTTCCCTTTAGGTAGTCAAACTTTGCCAGAAACTAATCTTTCCAGATAAAATCATGGTCCTTCCTAGTCAAAACTATCAATGGGGTCTCAATCCATGATAAATATGATATGAATGTCTAGTAATAGCTCATAAGACCAAGGAAGCTATGAACCTATACCACATTATTGGGTTCTACCCAAGAAAAAAAACCTCAATCTTTGATGGGTCTATGGATACACCTTGATGAGACACCATGTGCCTAAGGAAATGCAACTCTCATGTATAGAACATACACTTGAAAAATTTCCATAGAGTTGGTGGTGTTGAATAAATTACAAGATCATCATGATATGATCAACATGATCCTCTTATGACTTTGAATAGATTAAGATTTCATCGATGAACATGAATATGAACTGGTCTAAGAACTCATGGAACATAGAGTTCATGAGGCCCATGAACATAGCTATTATGTTCATGACACCGAATGACATGACCATGAACTTGAAGTGACAATACCTACTTATAAAGGAAATATTTGGGATATCATCCTCCTTCACCATAAACTGGTGATATTTAGAATGCAGATTGATCTTAGAAAACTAACTAGCTCCCCTCAAATGGTCTAAAAGACCATCAATACTTTAAAGGGGGTAATGATTTTTGATCATCACCAAATTCAACCTTCAATAGTCCATACACAACCTCATACAACCATCTGCCTTCTTGGTGAATAATAGTGGAGTACCCCATGATGACACACTGGGTCTGATGAAACCCTTATGCGTCAGATTATCTATCTGAATCCTTAACTCTCAGAACTTAGAAGGTTCCATACAATAAAGATCCATCAAAATCAGTGAAGCACTAGGCTTCATGCCTATCCCAAATTCAACATCATGTCAAGGGTTTAGTGATGAAATATCCTAAAAAACATCCAAAAACTCCCTAAAAACCCCGGGTGCCTCCTTTATCCCAGTGTCCAATGATTCCATAGACAACTCGGACATCAAATAAGGAATGGTCTCCACACATCTACTACCCAACAGACAACTCCACTCACCAATGAAAACCACATGCTATCCATCTACATACAAAACATGATTCTCATCTATAAGAAATCAATAATATCACATAAAAAATAAAACCAATCCATGCCAAGGATGAAATAATATGATTGTATGTGTAGCAAGAAAAATTCTCCAGAGGACTGATGTAACCTCATCACCAGTTTACACCCCCAAAACACATAAAAAAAGCTGGTATGGACTCCAACTAATGTAATCAATACCAGGGACATAGAAATAATCTCTACATATAGTCCTAGAGCATATACTAGAGTGATTATAATAATGGAGTGTGAAGATCCTGAATAAAAAAAACACAACGTGACACAAGCCACAAACCAAATTTCGCATCCCTTTTTTCAAGTTAATCTAATTTATAGATTCCCCATTTTATAAAAAATTACATTATACTATACAATTCATTTCATATTAATAATCAATCACATTGATCACACTTCCCATTTCATTACATTCATTCATTAATTATCTATTCTAACCCATGCCAAACCATCCCATTCCATTTCAATTTAAATTTAATTCCATTATAACCTGAGAAATTAGAACAACACACCACATCATAACAACCACCCATATTTCTCATGTAAAAAATCCCACATCAACCCCTTTAATATCCAAAACCACTTTACATATCACAATTTTCTTCCACATCACAACCAACACATACCACATCCACTTCTCATCACATCACTACCCCACATAAAAACTATGCATCACCGCTCCACATCACAACCACACATTTTCACCCCATATCACAACTAAAAATCACCACACCACATCACAACCACACACCACAACACTTTTTACATCACATTCACACATCATATTTCAGATTTAGCATGGTTCATTTCATCACTTCCACTTTTTTATTTTAAGGTCATTCTCACAGAAGCCATAATTCCAAGAGAAACCATTTTATTAACTTGATATAATTGGTTATCCAATTACATTTTTATTGATAAAATACACACAATAAAGGTTCCATATCAAAATAACTATAGTGTAAACAAATCCCCCAACAACTACAATTTTCAGTGAGGCATGAATCCCATACAATCATAATATCAAATAATAACAAAACAGTAAAACATGAATCCCCCCTTCCCATTTCAATTTCAATAATGCTGATTATTTTTATTTATTAGTATTGATATAATATATCCCCAAAGATAACCAAGATCATAATCCCTCCCACATGATTAAAATAAATGAGAAACTAAGGATCCCCTACTTCAAACAGATATTTGTGATCTGCTGGGCATGATTGGAAAAAGATGAAGGCCACCATTGAGCACCACAAAGAAGGAGAAAAGATTTTCCAGACTTGAAAACAACAAACACATAAATACATTACCCAAAAAATTATAAAAACGTCAATTTACCCTAAAAAAACCTTTCCTAGATGAAGAATAGGAAGAAACCTGGAGAAGACAATGAGGGGACTTACCAAAAAACACTAAAAATAGATCCACCAAGGTTGGGGTTAAAATCCACTGAAATGGGTTGAAAGACCAACTTAGGATGCACTCGGGTTACCTAATAAACAAGAGAAAGGATGGGATAATGATAGGGTTTTAGAGGACTTTATAATTTATAGGTGTTTTGTAAAACATAAGACCATGGCGTAACCTAGGCTCCAAAATGCAAAATTTCTAAAAAATACACCAAACCATGGTGAGACCTACTTATCTACGCCGCAGTGGTTCTAGTCAAATAATCCTTCGAGATCCATGACTATATCCATGTCATGGATCCAAAAAAGGGAGAATATGACAACACAGACAAGGCCAATATGTTAAAAACCTCCAATAACTAGAAAGGGGTTATAGTGCAGCCAAAGCCGCTATGCTGCAGGACCCAAAAACCAAAAAAGGGGGATATGATGTAGCCCATACCCATGTCATAGCTACCCCCAAATTGAAATAACCACCAAAATCCACCTATATGTCCTTCTACATCACATCTAGATACTCCATGTCGCAACAGCTCCCCCTACGATGTATCCCCATGCTCCACACCATAACTATTCCAAAATTGGTAGTAACTTCAAAAAATCCTCCTCTAGGGTTCCTACTCTATATCTGGACTCTCTAAAATGTAACATACAACCCTATAGTGCGGTACAAGGATCGAAACTATATAACTTATCCTTAGATGGACTCTCTATCCAGCTCCTCCTTTTCCCCTCCAAACTCCTCAAAACTTCCCTCAGACACCTCTACCATTAAAACTCCTACAAAGTAATGGTCCAGAAGGTCTCGACCCTTACACTATTCACCCTATTTGGGAAATTGGGTAAAAAATTTAGGCCTTCAAGACATCATTAGGCCTTTAGTCTATGGGGCCTATGGGAAAAAATATTCAGTCTTTTGATTCATAAGACCTTCTAGTAAATGAAACAGAGGGCCTCTAGGCCATGAATAAGTATAGGTAATGAATTATTAGAAAAAACTCATACTGAGGGATCAAAGTAGAAGAAACCACCAGGTGGAGCCAAATAGACCCATGATTAAACGAGGGATACGACAGACATTCCATTAGCCCATGCATTAGCACAAGGGAACTGCAATATAGTAGAAACACTAGGTTAAGGGGATTATATATCCCAACAGAGGATATGGGGAGGGTCTGTTCAATTATAGTCAGGTTTCAATATATTTTAAAGGACTCATGAACCTGTGTCTTTGGGCCATGTAGTTCAAGATTTGCGCCTTTGGGCATTCATATCATGTATGTAAAGACCCAGAAATTTCAAGGATTTTTTTTCTTAAATTCTTTGGGATTTTACAAGTCCGCAGTTTCTGACGGCACTTGATTCTGAGGCCCGGTGTGCCTGGAATCAATTTCTGAAGTTTTGTTCGGGTACATTCAGTAAACGTATGTGCGAGTTTTTCTATATTTTGAACCGGTGCTCAGAATTAAAATCAGAGGACACCGATGAACTCACAGTGTCGGTATTCGCTTAAGGGGACCTTTACCGCAATTGCATTTTATCGGGAGGAGAAGTTAATTTTTTGGGTTTGTTATTAAAATAAATAAAAATATGATTAAGATATTTATTATGTTGGTGGTGTTTAAATCCACCAAAGGGAAGTTGAAAGTGGGGCCACCTTCCCACATAACCTCCCATGGGAGGATAATGTGTTGTGGGGCCCACACGAACACCAACTCTTCAACTTTCCCTTGAAACCCTTGGAACCCCCCATTGATGAGGGTTAAACTCTCCACCTCCCTCCTTATCTCATTAATGTGCCAACACCATCAAATTAATTAATCAAGCTCCCTCAATTAATTAATTAATTTGATTTGATTTGAAATGCATGGCATTATTAAATTGGGGAGCCTATTATTTTATTTGTGTTGGAAAATATTCTGTTGGGGAGGCTCTGGAGAATTAAAAGGAAAGTGTTCCTCTCTACGAAGAACATCTTCAACTAAGAATGACATATTCCTCTCGACGAAGAACATTCTCTCCACTTTTTCAACCGGGGAAAGAACGTGAGACAACACCAATGAGGAACACTGTCTTCCTTCCTCTTCCTCTATGTCAAGGGAGAAGAAGCCGCCCACAAAGGACGTCGCCTATGACAACGACTTTTCCCGACATTGATGGAACAATGTCCATCTTCCACGACACCATCTTCTGCGGCTCGTCAATGTGCAACGTCAAATACGAGGTAGGGAGGATTATGGATTATTTTTTTCTAAACATGTGATCTATACCCTCGTACTTGGGCAATTGTATGTTGGATAATTGTTTGAGCCTCTAACGCGGAGGGCACAGGCTAACGAACAAGTCTGGACCCTCCGCCATTTCGTTCTTGATGCGCGGTTTTTTGGGAGATGTATGAACGGAAGGGAAACCATGAATTGAGGTCTTCGCAGTGAAGATTAGGACCTAAGGAGGCCATAGGTGCAAGCGGTAGAAAAAATGGACCACCGGAACGACTCCGGTGGCCCGTGGAGAAGCGCAGTGGTGCCGGTGACCGGAGGCGGCGACCGTCACTGGTCGGCCGCCTGGGGGAAGCGGTGCCCCTCGCGCACCACCGGTGGAAGGCTGCCGCACCATCAGCCGCAGCGGTGGAGCGGAACCCGCCTCGTGGCTTCCGGGAGAAACGGGCGGCGCCAGATGGCGCTGCCATTACAAAAACCGGGGGGGGGGGGTGCCCCCCGCTTCGCACTCAGCCAGATGGCTGAGCTGTGGCCGACCACGTGGGCCGGGCCACCTGCCGCGCGGGCCGAGCCGAACTCGGATCCGGGTTGGGTCGACCCAGTTTGGGCCGACCCAGGGCGGGTTGTGCCGAGTCGGACCGGACCCAGACCCCCCTTCTTCGGGCTACTTTTGTTTTTTTGCCTATAACTTGAGCTACGGATCTCCGATCTACACACCGTCAGTTGTGTATAATTTCTTAGATCGAGACGGTCGTTTTGGTATATCAAACTCAAGGTTTTGGAGAAGTTTGTATACGACCATATTGGTTCGAATCTGAAACCAACCGGGCCCTCGGAGCAGAAATGCTTATAACTCTCAGACCGGGCGTCCGATTGACGCGCCGAATGTCACATTGGGTTTCTTTTGATGAGATGGAACTTCGGGATACATCAACATAGGACTTAGTGATAGATGATGTATTGACCCCCTTTGCTCAAGGAGCGGACCCTCCCGGAATCGAGCGTGCTATGTGCGGTAACCCTAGAGCTGGCTGCGACTGCGACGATGACTACCGTACTGGAATCCTCCGTGGGTTTGACGATGACAACAACTGTACCGAAATCCTATGTGGGTTTGAAATTTCTAACAGAGTGGTTGGTCCTGTATCCTATGTGGGTCCGAAAGCTTAGATGAATCAATAACTACATCCGATCATCTCTATTACTCTAGAATAGCTGGCCTGTATCCTGTGTGGGTCCGACAGCTTAGACGAGATAGCTGGACTGTATCCTGTGTGGGTACGAAAGCTTAGCTGGACTGTATCCTATATGGGTCTTATAGCTTAGAGGAGATAGATGGACTGTATCCTGTGCGGGTTCGACAGCTTAGCTGGACTGTATCCTGTGTGGGTCCGACAGCTTAGACGAGATAGCTGGACTATATCCTGTGTGGGTCCGACAACTTAGCTGGTCCTGTATCCTGTGTGGGTCTGATAGCTTAGATAATCCAGTGGCTACATCTGATTATCTATATATCTCTCTACTATTGTGGCATGCCTGTGTGAACTGAGTCATTTCTTTCAACCATTATCATCGTGGTGATTGACTTTACTTCCTTTGTGGATTTGGTTTGTGATTGGGCTCGAGAGTTGGAGCCGAACTGTGATTAATAACTTAGGTATATGTATGGGCATAAAACTAAGTAGGGTTGGTTGATACTTCGTGTTTGTATATTTCTTCTGTGGTTTATCCTTTGTGAATTTTGTGAGACCTTGAGGGTATCGGGGTCCCTAATGAGTATCGTTATACTCATCCCTACACGGGCTATGCCCACACCTCGTTGTGTTGGATGCAGACGACAGACAACACTGACCAAGGTGGAGTGTACAAGGACTGGATGGTAACCAGAGGTGGACCTCACGACGAGTCAGTACCCGGAGGATACAGAAGGACGTGGAGCACTGAGGAGGCTATCTGTACCTACCCTTCAGGTAGGATCTGTGGTGGACAATCCAAGAGTTGTTAGGAATCTTCCAGCTGTTTGTCTTTTTAGTTGTACCTGTTGTACTTTCCTTGTACTTTACTGTTGGGCTTATATTTCCGGACCCTTTCCTTTAAACACTTTCTTTTGTATATAGATTTACTTAATGTTTACTTCCAGTTGCATACTATGTTGTTTTTGTTTACTTTTTAAAGGTGATGTCTTCTCTTAATATCGAGATTATGCCTTTGGTGCTAGTCGCCAGCCCCTGGCCTATGGAAGGCAGGCTTGGGGTAGTCACAGCACGGGCCCCAAGTATGGGTCATGACAATGTAAGGTTTCCCTCTCAACCCAGCTAAAAAGGAGATTATCTAGAAATAAAAATAAAAATCTAAGTCCTTTAGGCCATTCCATCCATCCCATATAATTTTTAGATTCATGCTCAAAACACTTATTTCCATTAAATATTCAAATAAGGATTAATGTGTAGAGATTATATGAATTATTATCAATAAAAAATTTAATAAAAATAGGGTTTATTTAAGTTACAGAATAGGTAGAACCTAATACCAATGTCTAGATAATGGAACTACATGCCAACATCTCACACTGAATCACCTTGATCTCCTATAGATCATCCATAACATACACAATAAGAAGAATAAAAAATCAAACCTACATAGAACAATAAATGCGTGGTTCATAACTTAATCATATTCTATAATAGAAACATTATTTATTTTATTATAATGGAAAATGAAGAGATCAATTACAAGTTACAACTTAAGTAAACAAGTGATATCCACTAATCTATTCATAGAAAAGTATACATGGTATATCTAGGGCCATAACCTTCCTATCATTTTTTTCATCCCTCTATTTGGTCAATTTCCCTAGCAGCTGCACTGCCTCAATGTATGATTCTTGATGAACAATGAAAACTTACATATTTATCCTAATGAATACCTCTGAATAATTTTTTGTATCCCTTTGTGAAAATGACAAGTTCTTCTTATGTGTCTTCAAAGTTAATCCTATGTGAATCAGATCTTCTTCAACACCTCCATCATTTGGATCTATTATTCTTGTTGCTTCTACCAGCTTCCTGTTATAAAATTTTATTATTCCACTGGCCATGACTTCCGCTAGTTCCACTAACATACATGCAAAAACATACCAATTGAAAGTTATATTTAATTATCCAAAAATCATTTTTCATAGTTATATCTTATAATGTCCCATTTTATAATTGTTTTCTTGGATTTAAAAAATTCCTTGGGCCACTTAGGAAATTATACCTTTATTTATTTCACATAAATAGTCTATGAGTCGCTATTTTTTTCCCAGTCATCCAAGTCCAACTGAGACATGAACTTGTATCAAAATTTTCTAATTGTTATCATATCATCCAAATTCTAACTTCCTTTTATCTTTCATAGATCCATCACTGCATCTTCCACAAGCTTTCAAATAAAGTTATACTTCAACTAAATGAATTTTGTTCTTGAGTGAAACACTAGATTCTTTGTAAGTTGCATCATAATATGACTATAATAGAATGGAATTTCATTCCTATACTTCCTTCCAATCTCCACCGATAAACCCTTTGACCATATAATCTCCTTCATATCTTTTGTTTCATCAACATACCTTTCTTCCAAGGTTGATAGTGAAACTATCAATTGTAGTTTTTATTTTTTAACTTATGATAGTTCCTTTGTAGGAAAACAAAAATATCATGGTATATATCAAATTTTATTCATCTCTTGCAAAGTCTATATCAACATACCTTTTAATATATCATCTATTATAAAAACTAAATCCAGTGCTTGTATACTTTTATGATACCATAGTATCGACTTCACTACTTATCAATGCCTTTTTCTTGGATTTTTCATTAATCTACTAACAAATACCACTACTTGAACATAGTTTTTCCTTGTATAAATCATGACATACATCAAAATTCAAACCACCTATGAATAAGAAACCTTTTCCATGTACTTTTCCTCATCTTATGTTCATGGTTTCTTATCTTTAGATAATTTGAAATGTTTGGTTAATGAGGTAGATATAGTTTTGGATATGGATATTTCAAACCTTTCTAATATATTCCATATGCACTCCAAATGAGACCAAATCAATTTTATATGCTTCCAATATCTCTATATTTTCATCCCCAAAATTCATTTGGCTTACTAGATATCCTTCATCTTGAACCATTTAGACAACTCATCCCCCAAAAATTTTATCTATTCCATGTCCATAACTTCCAAGATCATGTCATCCTTTCATAAGATAAGTATGATGAATAACTCATCATTTAATATCTTTTGGTACAAAAAATGATCTGCATTGAACTAGATGGACTTTATTCTTCTATAAAAGAATAAAACTTTTAGTTCCATTATCCAGGTGATCTCTTAAACCCATATAGACTTATTTTGAGCTTGCACACCCGCCTACTTTTGGATTATTTGAAACCTTACAGTTTCTTCATGCAAATATCCACTTATAAATATTCATTAAGGGAATTCATCTTCATATATAATTATTTAAAATGTAGTCCTTCTTTTAAAACCATTCCAAAAACCATACGGGCTATTTTGTGTCTAACCACTAGAGAGAAAATTTCATCAAAATTCACTCTTTTTTTGAAATTCATTCACAACTAACCTTTAATCATACCAATTATTACCATACAATTATTACTTAGACCAGTAGATCCATTCATTATTTAGTTCCTTCTTTCTTAGTAGAATTTTTTAAAGATCCCTTGTTCTGGAAGCATGCAAGGAGTCTATCTCCTCCTTTGACACTACTTCCCACTATTTTGAGTTTCTAAGAATTTCCAATTATTATGGGGTTTTAGTTTCTACACCATATATAAGAAGTAGATAATGTAAGTCATATCCATACATTTGAACTATTATTATGAATATAGTATGCCTCATCATATCATAAGTTTTTTCTCTTTATATAATTTCATCTTCCAGTACTCTTCCCTAAGCTTCCATAATCCATGATCTTTCTAGTACTTATATCCTAGGTTGAACCTCCAAAATCCAACCTCCATCCAAAACTACACCTTACAAATTATTATGTTAATTTATAAATTGATTGATTTCTAAACTAAACAAACTTTTCATACTTCCATTAACATCAACCTTGAAATGATCCACTAATTATTTGTTCTTAGTTTCTTCTTCCACTTGGTTCTGATCCATCCATAGGATACCTTCATTGAAGTGTAAATTTTGGATTTTTATTTCCTTTTGAAGATCATTATCTTAGAGCTAAAATCCAAATTATTCATTTCCATTATCCATAAATAAACATGATTGGGAACTTTATTTATTTATTTATCTTTTCCTAGCATAAAAAATGGACATTGGAAATGTTTTTGAAGACTTAGAGGTGGGATATATTGACTTTTATTCAAGTCCATAACTATTCTAGAAGTTTTTCCTTCAGTTGTGAGAAAGTAATTTTATTCAAGTGTTATGTCTCACAATTCACAATTTCCACCCAAAAAATCCTTAGGAAAACCATAATGAAGTCTCATGATTTTAGATCTCTTGGATAATGCTTAGTTCATTTTCTATACCAATCCATTTTTATGGAGTTGTAGTCACCTTATTCTCAAATATGTATTCATTTCTTCCAGTAAAACCACTAAAACTCCCTACTTCCATAATCCCCACTATTATCGGACCTCAAGAACTTAATATTTAAAATAGCCTCAATTTACACCATGGATCTCTATCAAATGAAGTTTAAAAATACTTCAAACTTTTTCTTGATAAAGGAAATCCATAATTTTCACGTCATTTCATCGATTAATATAATAACATATAATGAAATTTCATGAGTTTGAAGTAGATTTAGCCTACACACATCCATATATATTACCTATAACTTTTGATTATTTGGTGTTATTACTTCTTCATTAAAATACACCTTTTTAAGATTCCCAAGGATACCCTCTTTTCTTATTCCATTCCCTACATGATCAATTTTCAACATTCCCTTTGTAGTGTGGACTTTTATACATTTATCACTAAAGTTTCATAGAATATAATGCCACAAATCTAATGCTCCATAAGTTTTTGTTTTATTAAGTTATTTATCTTTTGATCTCTTTATAAGATACAACATTCCAAATTTACCTCCATTATCCACCACTATTGAACCACATGTAATATTCCATAATTCTTCCACAAAACTCAAATAGAAACCCTTATCATCAAATTGACCAACCAAAATTAAATTCTTTCTTAAACTTAGTGTGTATCTCATCCCTTGTAACTCCATCAAGCATCTACTCTTTGTTTGGATGTTCACATAAACCATTCCAAATATCTCAAGGGTTTCATCATCTGCAAGATATGACTTACAAAATCCTCCAGATTCAAATTTTTTTATACTCCTCCTCTTAGATGTTGAGTTAATTAAATCCCCAAAATCAATGATCTATGACACCAAATTACTAGATACACTTAACAAAAATGTGATTTCATATTCAACTATAGTTTTTATAGAAGAAATTCGTAATAAAAACCTTCCATAATTACTTCTATTATCACTATAATATTTACTCAAGTTCCTATTTTCCCAAAATATCATCATATAGTTCCAATCCTTTCTGATTTCACCCAACTCTTTTATATCTTCTCCTTTCCCTATATATGAATTTGGTTTTCCCTTCAAGTGGAATATACTCTACCTTTCACACTATTAATTGTTTCGGTATCAAGTCAGACTTTATTCTTTATAATATCTTTATTTAGGACCAAATATAAAATTTCCTCAAATAAAAATTCATTCTTGCCACTATAATTACTCACAGTAGTCACCATCACATCCTAATATTATGGAAGAAATAAAATAATAATTAAATCCCACATACATTCAAAAAAATTTACATCATATTACATTGAACTCATTTATATTATTATCCAACAACCTTCATTTTGATATATTTATGAAGAAAATTCACTGTAACATGAATAATTTATTCATTGCGGAAGGATTATAATATATGTTCTCAAGATTCACCATTAATTCAGGAGTTATATTTACCTCTAGGATACTAAAGGACATTTTCTAATAAAAATACATTCAAACTACCCCAAGTGATTTCCAATCTAGTCATTCCTACTTCTCTTAATCTATTTATTATGATTTTATTCCCTTTAACAGAAGATCAATCTTCTTATTATATAGATATTATTCAATTTGTATTCTCTATAATTCAAAATATGAACTGTTGAACATAAATCTAGACCTTGAATTCTTTTAGCACTATTCATTCCGAGATAATAAACTTATACTGAAATGAAAATTCATAAAGGACAAGAACCTCACCAGAAGTCTGTTTCTAAGTTTTGATACCACTTATTATACTGTATCTCCTAGTTTCAGAATGTCCTTATGGGTCCTCACATATAGAACAAGTAAATATGTTCCAGAATAATAAAAACCTGATTGAAACATTTGAATGAGGGAACCACACTTAATTTTATTGTGTTGAATTAACTCGATCTCCTATATACCTTCCAGAACACACACAAGTAGAAGAAAAAATAACTCACACCCATATGGAACAATAAAGAGATTTATGTGGTTCAAAACTTGAACACATTCCATAGTAGAAACACTACTTATTTTATTATAATTAAAGAGGAAGAGATAGATTATATGTTACAAGTTAAGTGAATAAGTGATCCCCACCCATCTATTTATAGAAAAGTCTATCTAGTATATGTAGTGACATCACCTTCATATATGTATGGTTGTCCCTTTGTTTAGTCAAAGTCACCATTTTTCACACCAATTATCTTCTGATTCTTGATTAATAGTGTAAGCTAGACAATTTATTCCTATTCATCCCTATGAATAATCCTATTTAACCCTTTGAGAAAACTTTGGGTTATTCTTACATGCCTTCAAAGTTAATTATATGTGAATCATACTTTCTTATACACCATTATCATTCAAATATAGTAGCCCTGAAATTTCCTCCTACTTTCAGTTCCATAATCCATTAGTTACACTGATCATGAATCTAACCAATTTAATTAAAAATATTTTGGAAACAAACCATCTGGAATATATGTAGACTTATCTGAAAAAAAAAATTTATAGCCCAACCTTTCATGGAAAAGTTTTTCCCAAACTAAAACCCAACAAAACATGCTAGGATGTATTTACATCTTTATATTGATAACATGTTAATTGTATGTAAGCATGTTTTCATGATTAACCATGTTAAGGATTTATCAAAGGAAAATTTTGGTGTAAAAAAATGGGTCCTCAAAAACAAATTTTAGAAAATAAAATTATTTGAGATAGGAAACACTTCTTATATTAAAAATATTTTGGATGAATAAACTTAAAAAGGTTGAGATACTTCTTTTTTAATATTTTAAAAAATATATTGATTGATATATTATTAATAATTATAACCCATTTTTTATAAGAATAATTCCTTATGATAATATTGTTGGAAATCACATACAAATCATGACATAAAATAGAACATATTTCTCAATTAATACGAGTGAAGTTATTAAATTTATGAAAATTACTAGAAAGGTACATTGACATGTTGGTCTAGGAAATAGAATAATGTTTTCACACTAAGCTCATTAGTTTAACCCATTTTTATAGACTTTTATTATAAAAATATGTTTTATCAAAAAATGGATCTATACCAATTAGTCTATATAGAAATTAGTTTAAATTCGCTGGATCTATACACACATATACTAGTTTATAATTTTTTTTAAAAAATAATGAAGGATATATGTTATTTTTAACTTGTTTATGGATGAATTATATAAATTAAAAAATGTGATAGGTTAGGTTTTTTTTTTGATTTCATGATTTAATATTTATGTTCACATATTATTTTAGAAAGATTTACAATCTATCTTCATGTGTGTGTTTGTGTGTTTTATTATCTAATCTATATATATATAATGCACCATAAAATACTATAACTATTATTTTTCAAAAAAAATAATATTTTTATGGAATTCAATATTTAATAAATGTAAAATAAGGAAATACAGAAACAAAAAATGGTTTGGTTTTTAGTCCATCAAACTGTATGCATGAGATAAACTAGTCATATTAAAATTATATTTATATAGAATATGAACATGTAAAAATTAGTGTTGGAATACTGAAATCCCATGCAGACATAATCTATCTCAACTTGACCCATTCATCTTCCATGATTGGATTTCACCATCTCCAGCTAGTCCCTTTTCACTAATGATAATAAGAATTATGTAATTATCAACTTAAGATGAGATTAAAATATTAGACATTACCTAATCTCTTGATGATAATGGAATTAGAGTTTTTATATTGACATAATGATCACATTGATGAGTTGAATCCCAAATCCCATAAGCTATAAATAACTAAGTTTATTAAGAGCTCAAACATGATGGAAATATACATGAAGCATGCACAATCTAATTTTTTCATATACTTGTTCAATATAGTATCCCTAGTTTCTCTTATATATATATATACACATTATATTAACTTAATTAATAGGACTATAGTTGATCTTTTTGGACTCATTAGTGTTACTTTATGGTATAAAATTACTTGAAATGACTAAATTAACCATATTGCGAATTTTAAAAGAATATTTTGAGATTTTTATTTTGAAACCATGTCATGCGTAAAAGGGAATTTTTTTACTCTTATTAGAGTGTTAGATTTTAAAATTGATTTCATCAATTAATCCAAAATATATATTTTTTATTTTAGTGATTTTTTTAATTTTTTAACATCATGAGACTATTTGAGATATTTTGGTGAAGATAGAATAAAATCATCATCATCATCATCATCACTAAAAAAATCATATATTAAAAGGTTAATATATTCAAATTTTATAGGATTTCAGGACATAAAATCCTTAACAACTATTTTTAGAGATAAAGGAATCCCCAATGAGGGGATTTTTAGTAGGAGTTTGAGGAATCAACAAAGAACAATGTATGGTTCTTTGAATTGAAAATTTTCATTTAAATACCATAAAAATTAAAATCCTATCAATTTTTCTATATTTTATCCATCTATTAGTGCCATGGAATTCTTATACATTGAACTATAAACCAAAATAAGGATAATGGAATTTGATTAAATTTAATATGATGTATAAATTAAGTTTAATCTTATAGATAAGTTAAATTTTCATAATATTCTCTCTAAGTTTTTAAGGATTAAGCCTAAATTTTTTGTTGAACGGATTATATATCTCGATTGATTTTATTGAAATGATTATAATGGTATAAATTTCATTAAAATACAAATTATTCTTTCAGTGATATCTTAATCTGATATTTTAATGCCATTTTCGGTAAAATTTAGATTAAATTCAATCCATGAAGAATTATTCAGCAAGTGGTATACCATTATAATGAATAAAATGAAACAAATAAAACAATACAAAGAATTTGATGATCTGATGTATTAATAAGACGTTTTTATAGTGATAATTTTCTTTGATCTTTACCTTATTTATAACTTTGTATGGTTTTATTTTTTGATTCACTATAAAACACCTATATTTATATGATCCTCTTCATGAGATAAATCTATTATAAAAATTTATAAAAAAAAATTAAACTTTCTATCTATAGATTTTAGAAAGAAAATGGTGGTGAATGATGATCATTGCATCAGTGGATTTAGGTGAGTGGTGGAGGAATTATGGTGGTTTGATATTTGTGTTGGTGTTGGTACCTAAGAACCAACTTCTTTTTTTACTTTAGATTAATTTTATATTCACATAATTGAATATTAATAAATTTATTATCACTTATTGATTGTTATTCTATGTAATTTTAATATGATAATGTCCTCGAGTATCTCTAGGGTTTCTCTTAAAAATGAGAGAAGTGGAATTCTTTAACGCTCCTCTCAAGCAGGAAAAATGAAGATACAATGCTTCCAAATCAATGGGATCACATTATAAATAAAAGGGAGTGGTGAAATATGATCTATACTACCATGTTAGTACCCAAAGTACCATTAATGATGTTTCAATATCAAAAGAGCATGTGTGGATCAACACTAGAGGGATTATATTGTTGATTCCTCATAGTGAACTGATGGGGCAACCAAACAAAGTTCATATGATTAAACTCTCCCATGAAGAAATAATTCTCAATACCAAGGTTATTTATTATTTATAAATTAATTATAAATTTAATGTGTAAAGACCCTATCTTCTTAGTTCTGGTGTCTACATCAATTAATCTTTGATTTAATTCATTGGGCATGATGATCTATTTCCATGTTCATGTCATATAATTCATTAACTATGATAAAAAGAGGAGTTGTTCATGACCCAATAGGTGCTTACACTACATCTAGAACCTTCATGTGGTATCAGAGTTCTCACATTTAAATTTATATTTTTTTTATTAATTTTTTATCACTATTCAGCTTTATTGTTAGTTTTTCATTTTTAGAAAATAATTCTTTAAATCCAAATGTTGAGATCTCTTATTATTTTTCTTCTTTATCTCTCATATCACTAATAAAATGTTAAATTAACATGAATAATATCCAAATAACACATATGATGGTGTTGAGGATTCTGTTCATATAACATTGAACTACACAACATATAGCCCGAAGGTAAATGTCATGTACCCATATTCAAAAAACCAATAATAACCTCATATTTAATTTATAGATCAATGCATTGAATCATATATGGTGTCATTAAAACACCATGTGTCAAATAGGATAGGTTGTCACATGGTTATTTCAGACTACATTCCATGTAACTCAATTACACGTCATATAGTCCATTTATTTTCACTAAAAAAACCTGGAATCAACGACATGTCATGTATTAATATGCAACACATATGACTAAAAGTTGTGCAACTTAGAGTATACACAATTTCTAGCTAGTTGTACACGTCGTGTACCTCATAAATTTATGTGGTTGATATACATGACCAATCCTTAGGTGTGTGTCGTGGATGAATGATGAAGATATATATATGGTGTGTAGTTGGATTGCACATGTTGTGGATTCTTCCTATTTGCATGAATAACTAAAATTATATAATTAAACCTAATCAACATGTGTCCTCATGTCATATATTGACAATAACCACTTTTTGATAGGTTATATATATATATATATATTAAATGCTTAATTAATTTCCATGTAATTTTAAGAACTACATGTCGTGTATTGTCCTTACACACCATGTACTTCACATTCATTAAAAGAACACATTACATATAATACAAAATGTTCTTATTTTTCACTTATTGACAGTACACACCATGTAAATACATGATAGGATGTATATGATAGATTTCATGTGAGTACAAAGTATTTGATAAGGACCATACTAGGTACTTCAGATAGGTATTCATCGTGTTTCATACTAGTACATGATTATGTACATAATTAATTTTAAATAAAATTAATTAATCTGATTTGATTGAAATTATAATGGATGAGAATCTCAAGGACTGATTGAATGAAAATTAAGATGAGAAATGAATTAATTAATAATGACAATTTATTAATTTGATTGTATTTTATCTTAATTAAGAATGATTGAAATGAATTCTAGTTTATTAAATGATTATTCTCTACATGCATGTATGATCATGAACTCAGCCAACCTATGTTTAGATTGAATTTATTTTAACTTATTTATTGTATGGTTTTTTGAAATTATTGTTATTAAATTAAAATGATAGTATGTGTGTCATCCCCTCATCTTATTATATAATGACTTATGTATCTTTGGTTTATTTTATCTAGACCCCCATTCTATTGGTTTCTTTCACTTGTATGTGAGTAAAGAATATGTAAGGATGGAGCACCCAAGTGATTGGAGGCAATTCAAGATGGAACCTAGGTCAGATCAACTCAGGTAATACACATGAAATAGGTGGAGTACTAATACTCAATCCATGACTACATCACAATTTTTTCCATGGTTCAATAGTTTGTTTATTGTCCACTCAATAAAAAAATTAGTAAATAAAGCTCATGATCATGATGCATATTTTTTTTGAATACATGGCTATTTATTTTATTTCATAGATTATTTATCAAGATCACATAAATAAATAAATTTGTTGGTTGGACTAGGATACTCAAGAGGGGGGTGAATTGAGTTCCTATAAAAATTTTTGTTAAAAAGTTTATTTAAAAGGTTACCCCAATTTAAAATAAAACTGGCCAGTTAACCAAGGTAGTAAAATTATAATAGCTGGACTGTTCAAATAGTTTCTCATAATATTTATTAATTCTCAGTTATAACAATATGAGATATTGATACAACTTTTGAAACTACTCTAATAAGGAAAAATAGTTATAACTACTATCCAAGACTATCTATCAAAGTAAAATTTAGTTTTCTGAAAAATGAATTAAAACATAGAAATACTAAATTAAAAATACAACAGATATAAAAAAAGTGGTTCAGTCTCAAGAAGAGACTTAGTTCTCTCCACTTGGTGATCACCTGCCACTAAGAAATATATATAAATAAAGTTTTTGATCCACACCCGGGATCGGGGTTAACACAATAGTACCCAGACTGTCCAGGTCACAAGACCTTTACCACAGTTCTACGTGGGAAAAAAATTACAATCAGGTCACACATGACCTATTTACCAGTTCTTCATGGGATAAAAAATTGTAAGAAGACAATTGTTTGAGGATAACTAGTATCCTCAAGTTTAGTGTAGGAGACAATGTGTGTTTTTAGTACAGACACACACATTGCTCAAAAGTTTAGACAAATTTTAAATAATAGAGAAGAATATATTAAGAAGGGATTAGAGATGCTCCAAGTGTAATTCAATTTAAATCTTGACTATATGATGTATCAAAGTTGAATCTTGAGTCCTCTTTTGGAAACAGACACTGAAAGTAGAGTGTCGTGGAGAACTGTGTTGTGTCTTCCAAGAGGGTGATATGTTCTTTCCATTAGGTTTAGTTGGATTTTGTTGAGATGATGGAACTATGATGAACAACAGTTCTCTCATTCACAACAAGCAGGAATAAATAATTTCTCATGTGTTTTTTCCTTTATGTATGGTGCTTATGGGGGGTATTCTCATATCTTCTTGAGTATTCGTGTCTGTGCGAGTCTTTCTGTGTGTATATATTTCCTGCGCTCTTCTTTGTATATATATTCTTGCATCTTGACAATGTGTATGTTTGAGGTAGACATAGTACATCCTATTTCTGACATCCTCATTTAATATGTCTGCAAAAAAGGCATTAAATTAATCAGTCACATTAAAACACTCAAAATATGACCATTAGAAATAATTTTAATTAAAAGAAATTTTAAACAGTCTATCAACGAGTCCTTGGTTGGTATCTCCTTTTGTCGGTGACTCATTCCATTAGTGTGTCATTTTTTTGGTCTTTACATTATTTCTTGACTCATTGCATCTATGACTCATTTTAACTATTGGTGAGTCCTTTTATCAGTATCACTATGCATTGGTAGGTCATTTGAACTGACGGTAGGTCATCTGCTGTCACGAACCGACCCGGGTCAACCCTGAACTGGTCACCCGAGACGATCTGCAACATGGACCGAAGGGCATTCCCGATCCCCACGGGCTAGAAACTATTGTCGGGCATCAGAATTTAACCACTGGGAACAATTTGGCCCATGAAAAAAAGATAAAAAAATAAAAATAACTGACGATAAAAATGAAAACTAGTAGCGGAAATAAAATAAAACCGAACATGCCTCCTTGTGACCTTCTAGGTCACCACCCAACTCAGACTCAAGCCTGCTCCAACACTGAGTAGCTGAACCAAGAACCTAAAAAAAACTGAACCTACAACTGAAAGAATATGATAGGCGTGATCACCGAGATGCTCAGTAGGGATGCCAAATATAACCATGAAATCCAAGCATTCCCTTTCCCAAAACAATCCAATGACACAAGTTTGAAATACAAATATAAAAGTAGGTTTTTCACATTTTAAAATAAATAACATGTTTTTCCCATTTAAAACCCAACACACGCAACATACCATTTCCAAAATCATTTCTCATTATATAAATAAAATCCAAAACAAAATTTATGAAAACTGGGCCAGAGTAAACCAAGTAAAATGCGTAAACCAAAAATAAAATAGTGTAGTGGAAATTAAACAAGCAATGTAAATAATCCAGTAACCATGGGTGATCCTAAACATCCCTAGAATACCCTTGGACGTACTCGATTTCGGAACCATCTATCGGCGTATGGTGAAGCTCCTAAGTCTATAACCAACTGGCCTCCCTAAACTAACCAATACAGTGGCAAAGCCTACCTAGCCTAACAACAAATCCAGGGGGTACCAAACCGTCTAATCGAGGTTAATCAGAAACTGTAACTCGATCATCTAAAAGATGCCCAGGAACCCATGGTGGTTACAATAATACCATGTAAGTAGAAAGGCCCTCGCACGCATGACTCATCTCACCGCACTTGCCTTCCCCAAACAAGGATGCTTCCTATGCGTTCACCCATAAAGGGTTACCCTAGAAAGGAGCGGCCTCAAATAGACATTCAATCATTTCACATTAACAAAGTACTAATCGGGCCGTCACATCACATAAACATTCAAACCATCTATTAAAACACCTTAAGTTGCCAACTGAGCATTCAAATTTTCCGAATCACATTATTTTCAAAAATCACCACAAAACTTAACCTTTATAAGTACAACACCACATGGGACTTCAAGTTTACACACCCAAATTCATTTACCAAAATAGTTTCAAATCATTTCAAAAACCATTTCCAAGTATACTATATCAAACCGACCTTTAAAATTCTCAAACTCACACAAAAACACGTTTCAGAGTTAAACAACCAAGTTTTAACGAACACATTAAAACCAATAGCATACTCAAACCCTTAAAAATTACTTTCGCACCTTTCAAAACATTACAATGTTTCATACAGCTTTCCCCTTTAAAACATTTTTCAATATAGCTTTGAGTAAAACATGTCACTCCATGAAATGTGCCAAAAATCACTTACGCCAAACCCACACCCAAAAACTATTTTCAAACAACCAACCAAACACAAGTTCCTTAAGGTCCACACACTAAATAAAATTTTGTACCCAAAATACACTTACCAAAGACATTTCCAAAATTTTTATAAAGTCATGTGCAACTCCAATTGTCACGACCCGTCCTCGGGGCCCGTGCCATGACTACCCCAAGCCCGCCTTCTATAGGCCAGGGGCTGGCGACTAGCACCAAGGCGTAAATCCCGATAAAAAGGGAAGGCATTGACTTTGTAAAGTAAACAATCACACAGAGTACAAGCGGAAGAAGTAAACACTAAGTAAAAACTGAGTACAACAGTAAGCGCGGAAAGTAAAAAGGGGCCGGAAATACAAGCCCAACTGTAAAGTACAACTCGAAAGAGAAAACAACAACTGAAAAGTAAAGCTGCTACGCCGAGCTGTCCACTGGAAATCCCACCAGAAGGGTGGGTATAGAAAGCTCCTCTGCTCCTCGGGTCCCGCCGTCCGCTCCGAGTATGTCCCGCCCAGTGGTCCACCTCCGGGTACCGCCTCGTCGTCACGTCCACCTCTGGGTACCGTCTCGTCGTGAGGTCCTCCTCCGGGTACCATCTCATCGTATAGTCCACCTCCAGGTACCGTCCAGTCCTCAAATACTCGGCCTCCGTCAGCACTGCCCGTCGTCTGCAACCAACACAACGAGGTGCGGGCATAGCCCGTGCAAGGGTGAGTATAACGATACTCAGTAGGGACCCTGAGACCCTCAAGGTCTCACTAAACCAACAAGGATAACCACAAAGAAGATCTCAACAGATAACCTCTACTTAGGTATATGCCCATACATATACCTAAGTTATCAAGTAACCCATCTCAATCATGAGGAAACACAAGGATTGTGAAATCAATGGATAACCACTACCCGGGTATATGCCCATACATATACCTAAGTTAGCAAGTGACCCATCTCAATCATGAAGTAAACACAAGGTCAAAAGTCTCAGCTCAAACCAGGATTTTCATTATCGAAACCGTAACTATTGAAGAGCTCCGTCTCTAGAGTGTACAGTGGTCCTGTCACGACTCCGAGGTACTGCTCACTAACCTAAGACTGCTGAGGTACTCCTCCTATCGAGTACTGCGGGTCTGCGGCCAACTACCAGGCGCTCCGTCCGTTGTGGGTCTGTCGCCAAATACCGGGCGCTCCCCCCAATAGCCTATAGAGGTACTCCTCCTGTCGAGTACCGCGGGTTTGCGGCCAACTACCGGGCGCTTCGTCCGCCGTGGGTCTGTCGCCAAATACCGGGCGCTCTGTCCACTGGGCTAGTCGACCTACTCCAAGTCGAGTCGGTCAAGCAGTCGTCAGGTCTCAGTCGGCTACACGGTCTCCGTACTCCGCACGCTCGTCTCTGGGAGGGTCCGCTCCACGAGATACAAGTCGATACTCCAAGTATCTCAAGGTCCCACGAAGAAGTAACTCAAAGGACCGCCTCGTCACAGGGGTCTCAACGCAATAGACAGCGCGTCGATCAGACGCCCGGTCTGTGAGTTATTAGCCTTTTCGTCTCAGGGGCCCGGTTGGTTTCGTGAGCGAACCAAACCCAGCCGTATCTCAACTGTACCCCGAACTCCCATAGGGTATACTCATAGGAACCGTTACTCAACGTAACCACCAACGCCGCTGACGGTTCGTCAAACGGACGTTTGGTTTGAAAGATATCAGTTTTTCCGTTCCAGGGGCCTGGTTGGATTTCAGTGCGATCCAACCCGACCACTATCCAACTGCATCCAATTCTCAGGCGGAGGATGCCAAAAGTTCCGTATCGACAACAGGAACTCAACGTCGCAGATGGCGCGTCAATCGGACGCCCGGTCTGAGAGTTATTGGCCTTTTCGTCCCAGGGGCCCGGTTGGTTTTTAAGGCAAAACCAACCCGACCGTACTCCACCTGCATCCAAACCTCGGGCGGAGTATGCCAAAAGATCCGTCTCACTTAGAGGAATTCAACGAAACATACGGCGCGTTAATCGGACGCCCGGTCTGTTAGTTATTGGCCTTTCCGTCTCACACCCACCCTGGGAAACTTCCCAGGAGGTCACCCATCCTGATCACTGCTCTAGGCCAAGCACGCTTAACTACGGAGTTTTAACTACGTAGGCTCCCAAAAAGAAAGGTGCACCTTGAGTATAGTATACCGAAACGACCGTCTCGATCCAAGGATCGCGTTGCCACTGACGGCGCGTCGTTCGGAGGCCCGTAGCTCAAGTTACGAGCGTTTGAACGAAAACCGTCCGAAGACGGGGGTCCGGGCCCGGGCCGACCCGGCCCGACCCCCCTGGGTCGGCCGAACCGGGTCGGCCGAACTGGGTCGACCCGACCCGGTTGACCCGGCTCGGCCGGCTCGGCTCGACCGGCTCGGCGCGGCCGAGGGGCGCGGGTGGAAGCCGCGGGCGCAGCCCGCGGTCGAGGGAGCCGCGGCCCGCGTGCGGGCCGCATGGGTCGTCAGCGGACGCGGCGCATTGCCGCGTCCCGACCGGAAGAACCGGACCCGCGGACCGCGGGTCCGCTGGCCGCCACCGGCTTCCGCGGGCCGCCGGAGTCGCTCCGGTGACCCGTTTTCCTTCCCGTCTGCGCCGATGTTCCTCCCGGGTTCCGTTCTTCACTACGGGATCACCCAACATCCGTTGCGGCACGTTCCGTTGTCGCCCGTCAATTTCGCACAAAAAGAAGAACGACGGAGGGTCGTCGGGCCGTGTTCGTTGGCCCGCACCCTCCGCGTTAGAGATAAACAACGAGAGAAATTGTTCAACACATGAACCGACAATTTTAATAAAATAAAATTGATCATTTGAAACCGGCTCTTTAATTTTTAAAGAACGTTCACGGGAATATGAAGAGGGGTAATCCAAAATTATAAAATCCCTACCTCGTCGTCGCTGTCGGATGCGAGGTCGTCGCGGAATTGACCGTCGCGGAAGGAGGTGATCGTCACACCGCAGAAGGGCGTCGCGTCGACGATCTCCGAGGACCAAGAACATACGGATTTAATTAATAATAATTAAATCCATGTTGTTGTTGAAATCCAAAAAGAAAATAAAAGAAGCGCAACCCCCTACCTTGGTTGTTGTCGATCGAAGGCTGTCGCGAGGTTGGATCGTCGCGGAAGAAGCGTCGCGAAGGGAGATCCGTTGGCGTCGCGGTACAAGGCTTCGCGTCGTCGATCTCCGCAGGTTTGGCGTTCTTCGCGTTCTTCGCGTTCTTCGCCGAAGAAGAACGCTTTCCTCCAAATCCTCTCCACGCCACAAGTTTCAACCCAAAATAAAATAAGATTAAGCCTTATTTTATTTACACAACTAAACATTTGAATTTCAAAAGATAAGAAACGAACCATTAATTCGTAGAATTAATTCAACGAAAGAAACAACTCATTTAATTTACGAAAGAAACAGCCCAATTAAATGGTCTGTTAAGATTTTAAGAAACGCGTCAGTTGACTTTCATTAAGACGGGTTTTCACGGGTGCGTTTTCTTAGCAGAAAGAAACGGCGGGGCTCGTGCGGGCCCCACCTCACAAATATCCTACCAAGGGGGTAGGATATTTCTGGATAGCATCCTATCCAGTTCAACTCAGTTCAAGCCGCCTTTAAGTGGCTTCAAGTGGCTTCCAAGTGGCTTAAGCGAAATAAAATAAAGTTGTCGCAAAATTATTTTATTTCTTAACTTTAAGCCCGAAAATTAAAAACCACACTCGAGCAAACGCAACTCCGGAAGAGGCGTTTCTAAGCAAATACCGGTGCTGCGATTCCATCGGTGTCCTTAGAATTTGATTCCGAGCACCGGTTCAAAAGTTAGAAAAACCCGCTCGTCCGTTCACTGAACGTACCCGAGCCAAACTTCGGAAATTGATTCCGGGCACACCGGGCCTCGGAATCAGGCACCGTCAGAAACTGCGTTCTTGTAAAATTCCAAAGAAAATTAAGAAAAAAATTTCCTTAAAATTTACGGGTCTTTACATTACTCCCACCACAGGGCTTTACGTCCCCGTAAAGCTCCAACACAAACTTAGGGAAACAAAGGTGGTACTGAGCACGCATCTGAGCCTTCCACTCCCAAGTGCTCTCCTGGAGGTCCCCGAGCTGCCAAAGAAAGTGCACAAGAGGAATCGACCGTCCTCCTAGGATCTGCTCCTGTCGATCCTCGATCCCCACAGGAAACTCCGTAAAAGTCACCTCATCACCAAAGACCAGCTCCCCATGGTCAAAGATTTGTGTCGGGTCGTGCACGTATCTCCTCCGCTGAGATACGTGGAAACGTCGTGCACCTAGTGCAACTGAGGTGGATGGACCAAGTGGTAAACCATCCTGCCTACCCAGCTGAGGACCTAGAAAGGTCCGTTGAACCTCGGAGATAACTTGCCGCCTTGGCCACATCTCCGTAACCCTCGTCGAGGTGAGACCTGTATAAGGACGTGATCGTCATCCTCGAACTCCAGAGGTCTCCAATTCTTACTGGAACTGAAACTCAAAACAACTGCTGCTATGAGGGTAAGGTTGACCGACTCAAGAGTGATCGGTCGCACCCTCCTGTGCAAGAGTTACCCTGCACTGCCTGGGGTTTCCTTTTCCGCCGACCAAGGAAAACCCATCCCAACGTTTGCCTAAAACCGTCAATTTGAGTATGAACAGTTATTGCCCATTCCATACTCAAACTAACGTCGTAAGGCCTCGACGCTGCCACCAAGAGATTCCAACCAGAACTCTCGCCTCGAGGGTCTGACCACACCGTCGGCGTAAGTGTGATTATCGAGTATCCTCCCAAGGTATCTCCAGACGTGAGGGTCAAGTCCACGGCTTACCAGAAACTCTAGGTCTGGAACAAGATTTGTGGAAGCGAGGAATGATTCATATCGACGTCTGTTACTACAGCAGCTAGTAGTGGACATATACTGTCCCTTGAATCATTTCTAGAGGCATTGGGTCACACTCCTTGACCGCATGCAGCCGCACTCTTCCTCCGCCCTCCAGCTCCCTGAGCCTGGCGGGAATAACTAAGGCGGGTGGTTGTAGCATGTTAAGATGTACACCACCTCATGCTGCTCTCCTAGCTTTGCCTCCACATCTGCCGCTTCGCAGACTCATCTCTATTTAAAGCTACCTCTTCTTGAAACATTTATCACGCCCGAGTCTCTAAGATTGGCACCGGTTCCTTGTTTCTTACTGCACTGTGCAGTATTCATCCGCTCCTGGATGAACTGCACCTCCTTTAGTCTCACAAGAGCTGTTATGATTTATTCTTTGCTGATAAGAGAAATCTGGTCTCATCCCCTGGATGGACCACATTCGTTGCCTAATACAGTCAATCCTGGCATGAAGGATGCATTCATGCCATGGATGACGTCGTAAGGCCTCGACGTAACTACTAAGAGATCCAACTGTCACTCTCGCCTCCAAGGGTCGAGTCACACTGTCGGCATCAGTGTGAGGTCACTGGGTCTCCTCCAGTAGGAATTTCGAAAGTGAGGGTCAAGTCAACAGTCTTAACCAGGACCACTTAGTAACATCACAAAAGAGGACAGGAAAGCAAACATCACAAGATAAGTGTCTTTATTTTATTGCAGCTCATGGTACAAAGACACAAAAACAATATCAACATGGAACTAGAAGTACAAGAGACGTATCCACTAGTTCCGCTCCTGTCTACCTGCTCCAGGAGCTCTACTGCCTTGTACACTGCTCTACTGTTTCTCAACCATTCGTCGCTGCCTCTGCCTCGGTGGCTCCTCAAAAGCCTATGGGTCAACTGTACGAGGAGTCGGACAGTCACGTGCCAGGTGCCCCTTTCCACCGCACGAGTAACACAGTCTGCTTCTGGCACGCCTGGCTCTGACCCCACCCCGGGTGCCCCGCACCACCGGTCCTAAAACCCGAGATCACCCAACTGCTGGTCTGGTCCTCCTGGACCTCTGCATCATCTGTCTACTGCCCACAGATGACTCGGCTTCTGATCGAAAAACACGCGGCAAAGGCAGCAGCTCCTGAACATGCTCGGGGTGTAGAGCTACTGGCACAAACTCCACCCTGAAGAAGGTCTTGAAGTCTTCCCATGTGAAAGCCATCCCATCGCAAAACTGGAACAAGTGGCTCCACCACCTCCCTACTGCTGCCTGAAGAAGGCTGGCAGCAAAGGTCACCATGAAGTCTGATGGCGTCCCCACTAGCCTGAAGACTCCCACCATAGCCTCCAGCCAATCCTCAACCGCCTGCGGGTCCGTCTCTCCCCCGAACCTGGGTGGCCTCTGGCGCTGGAACTCATGCAGTGCGCTCAAGTAGCGGGCATCGCCTACTGCTGGGGCTGGTGGCATCGGTGGCCCAACGTATGGTAGTACCGCTGGTGCCTCCGCTGGTGCCTCAACTACAAGAGGGACCTGTACCGAAGCCTCTTCACTCGACAGGCTGTCAGCACGCACATCCCTCTGGGCTCTAACTGGTCGTCCGAGAAAAGGCATCCTGAAAGAAACAACGTAACACGGTCAAACGATTATACCTGGTGAGATGATCTGGTTTGAGCTGGTTTAAGGGGGGAAACCTTTGAAAACACACACGCAATCAGTGTTTTCATGCACAAAGTCGGAAATCAGTTGCCAGGGTCCTGGTGTATGGATACGTCGGCCGCCCGCACCAACACTGGACTCCCTGAACTAAAAACCACACTCGGTACCCTTAACACTATTGCTTCACAGAAATAAAGATCAGAGTCTGCGGTAGAACCGACCACCTCTGATACCAATTTGTCACGACTCGTCCTCGGGGCCCGTGCCGTGACTACCCCAAGCCCGCCTTCCATAGGCCAGGGGCTGGCGACTAGCACCAAGGCGTAAATCCCGATAAAAAGGGAAGGCATTGCCTTTGTAAAGTAAACAATCACACAGAGTACAAGCGGAAGAAGTAAACACTAAGTAAAAACTGAGTACAACAGTAAGTGCGGAAAGTAAAAAGGGGCCGGAAATACAAGCCCAACTGTAAAGTACAACTCAAAAGAGAAAACAACAACTGAAAAGTAAAGCTGTTACGCCGAGCTGTCCACTGGAAATCCCACCAGAAGGGTGGGTACAGATAGCTCCTCTGCTCCTCGGGTCCCGCCGTCCGCTCCGAGTATGTCCCGCCCAGTGGTCCACCTCCGGGTACCGCCTCGTCGTCACGTCCACCTCTGGGTACCGTCTCATCGTGAGGTCCTCCTCCGGGTACCATCTCGTCGTATAGTCCACCTCCAGGTACCATCCAGTCTTCAAACACTCGGCCTCCGTCAGCACTGCCCGTCGTCTGCAACCAACACAACGAGGTGCGGGCATAGCCCGTGCAAGGGTGAGTATAACGATACTCAGTAGGGACCCCGAGACCCTCAAGGTCTCACTAAACCAACAAGGATAACCACAAATAAGATCTCAACAGATAACCTCTACTTAGGTATATGCCCATACATATACCTAAGTTATCAAGTAACCCATCTCAATCATGAGGAAACACAAGGATTGTGAAATCAACGGATAACCACTACCCGGGTATATGCCTATACATATACCTAAGTTAGCAAGTGACCCATCTCAATCATGAAGTAAACACAAGGTCAAAAGTCTCAGCTCAAACCAGGATTTTCATTATCGAAACCGTAACTACTGAAGAGCTCCGTCTCTAGAGTGTACAGTGGTCCTGTCACGACTCCGAGGTACTGCTCACTAACCTAAGACTGCTGAGGTACTCCTCCTGTCGAGTACCGCGGGTCTGCGGCCAACTACCGGGCGCTCCGTCCGCTGTGGGTCTGTCGCCAAATACCGGGCGCTCCCCCCAATAGCCTACAGAGGTACTCCTCCTGTCGAGTACCGCGGGTTTGCGGCCAACTACCGGGCGCTCCGTCTGCCGTGGGTCTGTCGCCAAATATCGGGCACTCCGTCCACTGGGCTAGTCGACCTACTCCAAGTCGAGTCGGTCAAGTAGTCGTCAGGTCTCAGTCGGCTACACGGTCTCCGTACTCCGCACGCTCGTCTCTGGGAGGGTCCGCTCCACGAGATACAAGTCGATACTCCAAGTATCTCAAGGTCCCACGAAGAAGTAACTCAAAGGACCGCCTCGTCACAGGGGTCTCAACGCAATAGACGGCGCGTCGATCGGACGCCCGGTCTGTGAGTTATTAGCCTTTTCGTCCCAGGGGCCCGGTTGGTTTCGTGAGCGAACCAAACCCAGCCGTATCTCAACTGTACCCCGAACTCCCATAGGGTATACTCATAGGAACCGTTACTCAATGTAACCACCAACGCCGCTGACGGTTCGTCAAACGGACGTCTGGTTTGAAAGATATTAGTTTTTCCGTTCTAGGGGCCCGGTTGGATTTCAGTGCGATCCAACCTGACCACTATCCAACTGCATCCAATTCTCAGGCGGAGGATGCCAAAAGTTCCGTATCGACAACAGGAACTCAACGTCGCAGACGGCGCGTCAATCGGACGCCCGGTCTGAGAGTTATTGGCTTTTTCGTCCCAGGGGCCCGGTTGGTTTTTAAGGCAAAACCAACCCGACCGTACTCCACCTGCATCCAAACCTCGGGAAGAGTATGCCAAAAGATCCATCTCACTTAGAGGAATTCAACGAAACAGACGGCGCGTTAATCGGACGCCCGATCTGTTAGTTATTGGCCTTTCCGTCTCACACCCACCCTGGGAAACTTCCTAGGAGGTCACCCATCCTGATCACTGCTCTAGGCCAAACACGCTTAACTACGGAGTTTTAACTACGTAGGCTCCCGAAAAGAAAGGTGCACCTTGAGTATAGTATACCGAAACGACCGTCTCGATCCAAGGATCGCGTTGCCACTGACGGCGCGTCGTTCGGAGGCCCGTAGCTCAAGTTACGAGCGTTTGAACGAAAACCGTCCGAAGACGGGGGTCCGGGCCCGGGCCGACCCAGCCCGACCCCCCCTGGGTCGGCCGAACCGGGTCGGCCCGACCCGGGTCCGACCCGGTTGACCCGGCCCGGCCCGGCCAGGGCCAGCCCGGCTCGGCTCGACCGGCTCGGCTCGGCCGAGGGGCGCGGGTGGAAGCCGCGGGCGCAGCCCGCGGTCGAGGGAGCCGCGGCCCGCGTGCGGGCTGCGCGGGTCGCAGCGGACGCGGCGCATTGCCGCGTCCCGACCGGAAGAACCGGACCCGCGGACCGCAGGTCCGCTGGCCGCCACCGCGGCTCAGCTGCGGCGGCCTGTCCGGCGGCGCGCTGGGGCGCCGCCGCCGGCTTCCGCGGGCCGCCGGAGTCGCTCCGGTGACCCGTTTTCCTTCCCGTCTGCGCCGATGTTCCTCCCGGGTTCCGTTCTTCACTGCGGGATCACCCAACATCCGTTGCGGCACGTTCCGTCGTCGCCCGTCAATTTCGCACAAAAAGAAGAACGGCGGAGGGTCGTCGGGCCGTGTTCGTTGGCCCGCACCCTCCGCGTTAGAGATAAACAACGGGAGAAATTGTTCAACACATGAACCGACAATTTTAATAAAATAAAATTGATCATTTGAAACCGGCTCTTTAATTTTTAAAGAACGTTCACGGGAATATAAAGAGGGGTATTCCAAAATTATAAAATCCCTACCTCGCCGTCGCTGTCGGATGCGAGGTCGTCGCGGAATTGACCGTCGCGGAAGGAGGTGATCGTCACACCGCGGAAGGGCGTCGCGTCGACGATCTCCGAGAACCAATAACATACGGATTTAATTAATAATAAGTAAATCCATGTTGTTGTTGAAATCCAAAAAGAAAATAAAAGAAGCGCAACCCCCTACCTTGGTTGTTGTCGATCGAAGGCTGTCGCGGGGTTGGATCGTCGCGGAAGAAGC
The DNA here is from genome assembly GCA_963277665.1 of Viscum album. Lineage (NCBI taxonomy): Eukaryota > Viridiplantae > Streptophyta > Magnoliopsida > Santalales > Viscaceae > Viscum > Viscum album. The sequence continues at coordinate 37,533,907 of OY728129.1, read as the reverse complement.
GTCGCGAAGGGAGATCCGTTGGCGTCGCGGTACAAGGCTTCGCGTCGTCGATCTCCGCAGGTTTGGCGTTCTTCGCGTTCTTCGCGTTCTTCGCGTTCTTCGCAGAAGAAGAACGCTTTCCTCCAAATCCTCTCCACGCCACAAGTTTCAACCCAAAATAAAATAAGCTTAAGCTTTATTTTATTTACACAACAAAACATTTGAATTTCAAAAGATAAGAAACGAACCATTAATTCGTAGAATTAATTCAACAAAAGAAACAGCTCATTTAATTTACGAAAGAAACAGCCCAATTAAATGGTCTGTTAAGATTTTAAGAAACGCGTCAGTTGACTTTCATTAAGACTGGTTTTCACGGGTGCGTTTCTTAGCGGAAAGAAACGGCGGGGCTCGTGCGGGCCCCACCTCACAAATATCCTACCAAGGGGGTAGGATATTTCTGGATAGCATCCTATCCAGTTCAACTCAGTTCAAGCCGCCTTTAAGTGGCTTCAAGTGGCTTCCAAGTGGCTTAAGCGAAATAAAATAAAGTTGTCGCAAAATTATTTTATTTCTTAACTTTAAGCCCGAAAATTAAAAACCACACCCGAGCAAACGCAACTCCGGAAGAAGCGTTTCTAAGCAAATACCGGCACTGCGATTCCATTGGTGCCCTCAGAATTCGATTCCGAGCACCAGTTCAAAAGTTAGAAAAAACCCGCTCGTCCGTTCACTGAACGTACCCGAGCCAAACTTCAGAAATTGATTCCGGGCACACCGGGCCTCGGAATCAGGCGCCGTCAGAAACCGCGTTCTTGTAAAATTCCGAAGAAAATTAAGAAAAAAATTTCCTTGAAATTTACGGGTCTTTACACCAATTTCCTAAGAGTTTATCAAACGAGCATTTTCAAACTTTAGTAAAAAAGTTCTATTTTATAAAATGTGTCAAACATGTCCATAAATTTATTAAAACAGGTGCAAGTGTATATGCACAAATAAAGAATTGATTCAAAACTATCTTTAGCAATTCTAACTACTATAACTACACCATAACAATAAAATGACACACATTACCAGTGTGCATACCATATATAAAAATTTGTTGAAATGAACAAGCATCAAATAAATTGATTCGAAAAGGAGAATCAATGAAATGCCTACCTCAAACACGTGCGGACACAACAAACTTCGACCGAAGGAAGAATAATCCCTGCAGAGAAACCATGCTTGCTAAACAGTGATAAAAACACAAGAAACACAACCCGAGACAGAATTACGATTAGAAAAATTAAATAAAAATCAATAATTAAAGTAAATGAAAATAAATAAATAAATAAATAATTATACCTAATAAGGGGGAAAGTGGGTTGGCCGTGCACATGAGGGTTGGACGCGCCACTAGCTGGGGCAATGTGACCGGAGGCCGGGAGGCCAATGCGGAGGTGGCCGGCGCAAGGGAGGTTGGTCGTAGGGTGCGCTGGAGTGGAAGAGTGATGGCGTAGTGGGGTTGGGGCTCCGGTGAGGAGGCCGTTGGACGGAGCGGGGTCTGTCTGGTGCGGAAGAAGGTTGGCGTGGCAGGAGGTTGGTGCGTGGGAGAACCGCCAGAGTTGGAGAGGGCCAGTGTGGTAGGCCGGAGCTGCCTAGCTGGTGCAGAAGAGGGCTGACATGGAAAGGGATGAGGGGTCCTGGATGAGGTGAGGACAAGGGGTGCGGGATCCTGGGCGAGGCGAGGGCAGGGGGTGGCCGAAGCCAAGGGCGAGAGGCGGAGGAGGACCTGGGCGAGGCTGCTATGCACGGAGGACACGTCGAGGGAGAGAGGAAAGTGTGGGCCGAGCACAGGAGGGCGAGGCGACCGGGACGACGGGTGGCGGGGTGCAGGCGGTTGGTCGGATGGGGTCTTGCAGGAGGAAAGGGCGAAGAGGCAGGCGGCGGGGTCTTGCAGGAGGTGAGGGCAGAGGGGACTCGTGATGAGAGGCATGGTGCTGGGTGAAGCACCGCCCACAGGGAGGCAGAAGCTGGATAGGGCCGGAGGCAGGGGCGAATGCGGGGTCCTCGATGAGGGCGGGCCGGCGGATCGCAGGTATGGGGAATGGGGTGTCGTAGTGCGGAACGGGGTAGGGGGAGCTGGCCGGGTAGATTTAGGGTTTGCATTTTTTTTCCATAATAGTAATAATAATAATAATAACAATAATAATAATACCAGAATAATAATAACAATAATGATACAAATAACAACAATAATAATAATAATAATAAAACCAAAAATAATAATAATAAAATTAATAATAATAAAGATAACATTAATAAAATTTATTAACACTAAAAACAATGATTATAAAAAAAATATTAATAATGAGAATAATAATAATGCAAACAACAATAATAATAATAATAATAATAATAATAATAATAATAATAATAATAATTAGAAATTTCCCGACTCCTGGGCCGATTGTGCGGCTACTGCCAACCGCGCGGTGAACGCGCACGGGTGCGAAGTCCAGTAAAAATATTAAATGACAAAAAATTTGATCCAGAACCCAACTCGGACCTTGACAAGAGAACCCATACCCAAGAATTAATAAAATGAAAATAAATTAAAAGTCGGGTGTGATAATTCTCCCCACCACAGACACTTTCTTCCCCCAGAAAGTCACTCAGTCAAATGAAAAAGAAAACTTAAATTCATGCCCGGTTGAAATCGGAAGAATCCACAATACGAGAGAATGGGAGAACATGATAGGGTCCTCCCCACCACAAGAACTCAACTAGCGTGGAAATTTAACACCTAAACATACCACCCCGGGAGGGGGGGGGGGGCTGACGCAGGAACTCCCAACCAATCCAACTAACTTCTATCACACGAGCGAACAACACTCCTGCTGATACATAGAATTCTCGACCAAGACTAAAAACCTCCAACACTGTAAAAAAGCCTCTGATAAAAACTTAACCCAAACAGTAATTCTGAGCATAACCATAAACATCAATTCTTTCACAGGTGCTTACATCTCCAGATGAACACAGGTAGAATGATATCAACCCATAACATGATTCGAACACACTTTAAGAAATACACACGATCCTAATAACCACACCCACACAAAAAGAACTATTTAACTTACAATAGAATGAGTTTTTCACAACTTCACAACAAAAAAAACGAACTTACAACAACACCAAGACTTTAAAAACATAAAAAAAGAACAAAAAGACATAAAATTTTCCAACACCAACAAGGAACATAAAACCCATACCAAGGCTTCACACCCCTGGAAAATTCTAACCGCACACGAGCTTCACCCCAAGACCTGTGGATGGGGTTCTGATTGATGAAGCATCTCCTGCCTCACATTCAGGCACTGGAATTTCTCTAGTCACAGCGTATTCTTAAGGCGATGCTTCCTACAAAACTTCTCCAAGTGACCCAGACAGCCACAATGGTGACATTTCTTCAGAGGGATGCGACATGATGGCTTCACGTGCCCGAACCGGCCACACTGGTGGCACACCACTGAACGGTCCGATGAACTAGAAGCCAGAACCACTGCAGATGACTTTTTAGAAACAGGTCCCTCTGGCACACCCTTCTCACTAGATGGGGAACCTCCACGAGTAACTGGATTCACTGGATTGCCAAGCACCTATGCTCTATAGACCAACTCAGCTAGGAACGAATCATCCACTAGCTTCTTGAAATGATGGTCTTTAGAAAGGAGCACTTGCTTCCTGATCTTTGGATGAATACCCCTGATGAAGAGAGAATTCTTCATCAAATCCCATGACGCTGCCTCCAAGGAAAAGGACACAAGCTCCTTGAAATGGTCAACATATGCCTTCACCATCCGTTGGCCTTGTTGAATATGCATGAGCTCTCCCCTTTTCTTCGTTTTTACCTCTTCAGGTATAAACCATCAGACAAAGGTGGATATAAATACATCCCATGTCATCTCAACTTGTAGTGATGGTGGGGCGACCAACTCCCATTCGTCCAGAGCTGGACCTTCAAACAACCCCAAAACAACACGCACTCTAACAGCTTCGGGAGTTCCCAATACCCTAAAGATGTGTTCGAACTCTTCAAGCCATTCTGTTGCTTCTAACTGACCCCGATCACCGTGAAGGACAAGAAACATCTGAGAAGGACCAAAAGATGGGCATGACTTATCGGAAACCTTGGTGACCTTTCTAGGAGGCATTTTCCGAAAAACATATAAAACACAGAACCAAAACCAATATCAAGCCGATGCAACATCATTGAAAGCACCATCATCCAAAAAAACCAGCTCAAAAAGAACAAACAAATACAAACACAACTCAAAAATCCCATTTTCATTTTTGATATCAAAACCGCCTTCCTTCAAGGCCATTTTCCAAATACCAGACCTACTTTTCAAACCAATATCAATTTCCAAAATCATTTCCCCTTTTTAAAATCACTTTAGAAAGATAAGGAAAAGCCTTTAATTCCAAGTGCACACCCCAGTAATCCCATGAACCATTGCACATGTCCTCATCCGCTTTCATCCATATGCACCAAAATGCACCTCCCATGCATTCCCTCACATGTGCAAACATTCATAAAGAGTACCCGAGATTGCACCCAAACCATATCTCTACCAGTTCCAAGAAGACACCAAATTTTTAGACCAAAAGATTTTAGTTTTAAAAATCAATTTCACAAATTTAAATCCATTTAAAAGAAATCATTCTCATTTCAAAAACCCTTTTTCATTTTCAGAAGTGCACTTACACCCACAAGAACCAAGATAACACACAACTTGCATCAAATTACCAAAGTGAGGGACAAGTAGTTATGCTTAACCTGGCGACATGGTAGTGGTCCATGCCCCAAGTAAGCGCCAACAACTAGGAGAAACTTAAACCGTGTACTTGAACTCCACATGGGTCACTACTCCATGTGAAATCATGATGTGACATATACTTTCCTCTATTGTTATCCCTCAATCAAAATCAAACCATAATGAGACAAGGACTCAATCCCTAGATTACCCCTAGAGACTCAAGGTTAGGAATGGGCGAGGGTTCATGACGTCGTTCCCATACCTACCTCTCAATTCCTGACAGTCCTAATCTCCATCTACCGAACACCCCAAATAACAAGGGCCTCCTCTGATACCATTTTATCATGAACCAACCCGGGTCGACCTTGAACTGGTCACCTGAGATGATCCGCGACATGGCCCGAAGGGCGTTCCTGATCCCCACAGGCTGGAAAATAGTGTCAGGAATTAGAATTTAACTGTTGGGAATGATTTGTCCCATGAACAAAAAATAAACAAATAAACAGAACTAACGATACAAATGAAAACTAGTAGCAGAAAGAAAATAAAACCGAACATACCTCCTTGTGACCTTCTAGGTCACCACCCAACTCAGACTCAAGCCTTCTCCAACACTGAGTAGCTGAACCAGGAACCTGAACAAAAACTGAACCTACAACTGAAAGAATATGACAGGCGTGAGCACCGAGATACTCAGTAGGGATGCCAAATATAACCACAAAATCCAAGCATTCCCTTTCCCAAAACAATCCAATGACATAAGTTTGAAATACAAATATAAAAGTAGGTTTTTCAAATTTTAAAATAAATAAAGTGTTTTTCCCATTTAAAACCCAACACACGCAACATACCATTTCTAAAATCATTTTTCATTCTATAAATAAAATCCAAAACAGAATGTATGAAAACTGGGCCAGAGTAAAGCAAGTAAAATGTGCAAACTAAAAATAAACTAGTGCAATGAAAAGTAAACAAGCAATGTAAATAATCCAGTAAACATGGGTGATCTTAAAAATCCCTAGAAGACCCCTGGACATACTCGGTTTTAGAACCACCTGCCGGCATATGGTGAAGCTCAGAATTCTATAACCAACTGATCGACCTAAACTGACTAATCCAGTGGCAAAGCCCGCCTATCCTAACAAGAAATCCAGGGGGTACCAACCCGTCTAACCAGGTTTGATCAACAACCATCACTCGATCATCTAAAAGACACCTAGGAACCCATGGTGGTTACAATAATACCATGTAAGTAGAAATGACCTCGCACACATGACTCATCTCACCTCACTTGTCTTCCCCAAACACGAACGCTTCCTGTGTGTTCAACCATAAAGGGTTACCCTAGATAGGAGTGTCCTCAAATACACATTCAATCATTTCACATTAACAAAGTTCCAATCTGGCCATCACAACACATAAACATTCAAACCATTTGTTAAAACACCTTAAGTTTCCAACCGGGCGTTCACACTTTCCAAATCACATTCTTTTCAAAAATCACCACAAAACTTAACCTTTAGAAGTACAAAACCACATGGGGATTTAAGTTTACACACCCAAATACATTTACCAAAATAGTTTCAAATCATTCCAAAAACCATTTCTAAGTATACTATATCAAATGGGCCTTTAAAATTCTCAAACTCACATAAAAACATGTTTCAGAGTTAAACAACCAAGTTTTAACGAACACATTAAAACCAATCACATACTCAAACCCTTCAAAATTATGTTTTTACCTTTCAAAACATTCCAACGTTTCAGACGACGTTCCCCTTTAAAACATTTTTCATTTTAGCTTTGAGTAAAACATGTCACTCCATGAAATGTGCCAAAAATCCCGTACTCCAAACCCACACCCAAAAGCTATTTTCAAACAACCAACCAAACACACATTCCTTAAGGTCCACACACTAAATCAAATTTTGTACCTAAAATACACTTACTGAAGACATTTAAAAAATGTTTCTAAAGTCATGTGCAACTCCACTTTCCCAAGAGTTTATCAAACGATCATTTTCAAACTTTGGTAAAACCATTCTGTTTTATAAAACGTGTCAAACATATCCATAAATTTATTAAAACTGGTGCAAGTGTATATGCACAAATAAAGAATTGATTCAAAACCATCTTTAGCAAATCCACCTACCATAACTACACCATAAAAATCAAATGACACACATTACCAGTGTGCAGACCATATATAAAAATTTATTGAAGCGCACAAGCATAAAATAAATTTCTTCAGAAAGGAGAATCAAGGAAACGCCTACCTCAAACACATGCGAACATGACAAACTTTGATGGAAGGAAGAACAATCCCTGTGGAGCAACTGCGCTCGCTAAACAGTGATAAAAACACAAGAAACACAACCTGTGACGGAATTACAATTATCCAAATAAAATAAAAACCAATAATTAAAGGAAAGGAAAATAAATAAATAAATAAATAATTATACCTGATAAGGGGGAAGCGGGTTGGCCGTGCACACGAGGGTCAGACATGCCACTAGATGGGGCAATGTGGCCGGAGGCCGGGAGGCCAATGTGAAGGTGGCCAGCGCGAGGGAGGTTAGTCGCAGGGTGCGTAAGAGTGGTGGAGTGCTGGAGCAGTGGGGTTGGGGATCTAGTAAGGAGGTCGCTGACCGGAGTGGGGTCTGGACGGTATGGAAGAAGGCCAGCGTGGCCGGAGGCCAGCGCGCAGAAGAACCGCCAGAGCAGGAGAGGGCCGGTGTGGCAGGCTGGAGCTGCCTAGCCGGTGCAGAAGAGGGCCGGCAGGGCAAGGGGTGCGGAGTCCTGGGCGAGGCGAGGGCAAGGGGTGTGGGATCCCGGGCGAGGCGAGGGCAGGGGGTGGCCGAAGCCGAGGGTGAGAGGTGGAGGAGGTCCTGGGTGAGGTTGCTATGCACAACAGACATGTCGAGGGAGAGGGGCGAGTGAGGGCTGGGCACAGGAGGGCGAGGTGACTAAGGCGACAAGTGGCAGGGTGCAGGCGGTTGGCCGGATGGGGTCTTGCAGGATGCAAGGGTAGAGAGGCAGGCAGTGGGGTCTTGTAGGAGGCAAGGGCAGAGGGGACTCACGACGAGAGGCAGGGTGCGGGGTGAAGCGCCGCGTACAGGGAGGTGGAAGCCAGATAGGGTCGGAGGCAGGGGAAAATGTGGGGTCCTAGATGAGGGTGGTGTGGTAGATCACATGTAAGGGGATGGGGGCACCACAGTGCGGAACGTGGTAGGGGGAGCTGGCCGAGTAGATTTAGGGTTTTTATTTTTTTCCAATAATAGTAATATTAATAATATTAATAATATAAATATTAATAATAATAACAATAATAAAAATAATACCAGAATAATAATAAAAATAATGTTACAAATAATAATAATAATAATAATAATAATAATAAAACCAAAAATAATAATAATAAAATTAATAATAATAAAGATAATATTAATAAAATTTATTAGCACTAAAAATAATAATTATAAAAAAATGAGAATAATAATAATGAAAACAACAAAAACAACAACAACAACAACAACAACAACAACAACAATAATAATAATAATAATAATAATAATAATAATAATAATAATAATAATAATAATAATTAGCAATTTCCCGACTCCTGGGCCGGCCACGCGGCTACTGCCAATAGCGCGATGACCGCGCACGGGTGCGAAGCCCAGTAAAAATATTAAATGACAAAAAATTTGATCCAGAACCCAGCTTGGACCTTTATGAGAGAACCTGAACCCAAAAATTAATAAAATAAAATAAATTAAAAGTCAGGTGTTACATCTGCGTCGGTAGGTCATTTACATCGATAGGTCATCCATATCGGTAGGTCATTTACATCGGTAGGTCATCTGCATCGGTAGATCATTTACATAGGTAGGTCATCTACATCGGTAGGTCATTTACATTGGTAGGTCATCTGTGTCGGTAGGTCATCTTCCAGTGAGTCAGTTGAACTGTCAGTATCTCATCTATTCTGTTGGTGTTAGTATGTTACACTTAGAAAATATTTTTGTTTGGACTATCTTACAACATAAATATTAACAAAATGTACTAAATTTATATGAGATCACATATAAACATAATTGCACATATTGAAAAGTAAATAATGATGATTGAAATTTTTTAGACATGATTAATAGGAATTGACATGATTTGTGATTATTAAAACTATTAATACTAGAGAGGGTGGCCAAGAGTCTCCTATGGGATAAAAAAATTAAATAAAAAACATGAGAAGGTGGAATAAATAATAAAAGGATTATACGTAAGTATTTTATCAACACAAGGTTATTCACTTAAGTAAAATCCACTTAATATTAATAACACATATAAAAAGATAAAATAAGAAATTCATGCATGATGAATAAAATCCCTCTATTAAATATTATATCAATAAGTCTTCCATTATATAAGTTAATATGGTCTCATAGTTAATGTGTCGATTTAGGAATTTTTTAGAGGAATTTTAAATTATAAAAAAATATAAATAAATATGGTGGGTTGATTTAACCAAAATTGTATTTTATTTAATGACCTTTGTCTATTTAATACTAATTTGGAGGCAAGTGCTGAGGAAGTACAAGTAAGGATTTCAGGATTGGGGAGTCCAATCAATGGATCAAGGATCTATAAGCCCACAGTTGAAAAAATCACCTACATAAATCCCTTATTATAATTTAAAAGACATTTTTTTAGTTTATAAGAAGAAAAATATGTATCTTTTCCACTAGAATATTCTCATGATCAAACATTCCAATTCTAATGGTGATAGTTTTTGAGACTTGATAAAATAGTTGGATACTAATAATAAAATTTACATTATTATGTCTTAAATAACTGGTAATCAAGTAAAGTAGTAATAATATGATTTTGTATTGGTGTAGTAAAATGGAATGTTCATAAACCACATTATCCCTATGATTAATTCTTGAGAAATAAAATTTACTTTCTGGTAACAACTTTCAGGAATGGTATAGGTACTTTTATGTTGTATTATGTTATGAATGGAAGCTCTACATGCCAAAATCCACAATCCCTAATTTGACTGCTAAGGAGGTGATTTATGATGAGTTCATTGTCTATGAAAAACAATTTAATCATGTGTTAAATGTTAAATGTTTAATGTTATCATCCATTTCTAGAGAACTCTTGAATTTTCATGAGAATGCAGATGCCTATATCATTCTCATGAATCTCCATGGTCATTATCAAAAGAGATATAGATAGGAACTATTTGTGGTATGCAAGGTGATATTTATGAGAAAACATAGAGAATGTGTGATAGATAAGCCACACATTATCAAAATCATTGGATACATTGAGAATCTAGAGGTTCTAGGATTTAATATTCCTAAATAATTACACATAATTCTTATTCTTTCTTCTCTCCCTAGAGATTCTCTAGCATTTTTTATTAATTTCAATATGAAAAACATATAGAATTATTTTCTGGATCTTTTTTACTCTACTTCACTAAGTTTACAAGAATATGAAGTATAAGAATACTTCCATTCTTGTAGTGAATTAGAGGAAAGTCTAGGTGAAGATATCCAAGACTAAATCCAAGTCCAAAGATTATTCCTGACTCCCTTTCAATAAAAGAAAGGTTAGAGGGAAAGGAAGGGAATTAGATGCTATCTGTTTCACATGTGGTAAGAAGGGCCACTAAAAGAAAAACTATACCATGATAAATAACCAAGGGGAAAAGTCCGATGCATTTGTTATCAAGTGAAGTCTATCTATTTCTACAAATTGGGAATTAGAAATAACATATGGTTCTCACATTTTCATCCAATTACATAAACCAAGTTGATTTAGAAAAGTTTCATGAGGTGAGTTAGATATATGATTTAATAATAGTTCCAAGATCATTGCGGTATCTATTGGAGACTACCACCTCACATCGATAACTGGGATGGTATTGATTTTAAAATATTGTTATTATATACCTTTAGTTAAAAAACATTATTTCTATATCTATAATTTATATAGATAGTTTTTTTTCAAATTTGGAAATAAAATTTTCTTCTACAAATAAATCATTTTTTAGTGTAAGGAACATTTAAATAATTTCCTTTATGTGTTGTATTACATGAACCAAGTAATGTAAATTCATAAAAAAAACTAGTTTGAATGACTCATATCACACCCAATTGTGGAATCATCACTTAGGTCATGTAAAAAAAGTGCTTGACTAAATCATACCAAGATGGATATTTAGATTATTTTGAACTAAAACCACTTGGAATATGTTATGGTTGTTTGCAAGGTAAAATAACAAAATCTCCATTTTGAAAATATGTGAAAGGGCTACATATATTCTTGAATTGGACTATATCAATGTGTGTAGACCCTTATAGTTGAAGAAAGGGGTGGATAATCATACATTATAACTTTTAATGATTAATTTTAATAGATATGGATATGTATACTTAATTATTTATAAGTTATATTCCTTTGATAAATTCAAGGAGTAAATGAATGAATTTGAGAACCAACTTGGGAAGAAAATAAAGAATCTCCACTTATATCATAGTATAGAATATCTTAACAAATAATTTATTGATTATTTATGAGATTTTTAGATATTATCCCAACTCAATTCTCCTTATACACCACAATGGAATTTTTTAAGTGAAATTAGGAACTCTTCCTTACTTGATATGGTAAGATCAATTACAATTCATGTAAATTTTCCATTATCCTTTTGGGGATATGCATTACAAACATCCACACATATACTAAACCAAGTTCCAACTAAAGTGATAAATAGTATTCAATATGAACTTTTGTGTGGAAATAAATTTGTATTGTTTAACTTATTAGTGTGGGGTATTGACGAATTTGTTTGGGACTACTCAGGTAGAAAGCTTGCACCTTGAGGCACTAAGTGAATCTTTATATAATAGCCTAAGGAAACTAGAGGTTATTACCTATATGACTCTTCAGATAAGAAATTTATTTTTAATAAACATCCCACATTTCTTGAGAGGTACCATATCTCTAAAATAGATAGTGGGAGTGAGATAGACTTTTATTAAGTCATAGATCAAGATAAAAAATATTTGGCACATGAACATATCCCACAAATTCCCATGAAAGAGAATATTATAGAGACAAAAGTACTATATAAGAGTAAAATAGAGGTTGGATAACCTGAAATATATTATTTTCTAGTCACCAAAGATGGCGAATCATTATTTGTAGATAATAATTATCCTTTAACTCACAAGGAAGTCATAAGTGGAATAGAAGATTCCAAATGGGAAGAAGCCATGGATTATAAAATTGAATCCATATACCAAAAGTCTATATGGATTTAAATATATCCTCAAATGGATGTAAATCCTATTATTTGAAAATGGGTTTTTAAGAATAAACTTGACATGGATGGATAAGTCAATACCTATAAATCGTGACCGGTTACAAAAGTATTTAAACAGTGTTAAGGCATAAACTATGGAGAAAACTTTTGACTAGTTTCTATGCTTAAATCCATCAGAATTATAATTTCAATAAAAAATTACCATCACTATGAGATTTGACAGATGGATGTCAAAATAGATTTCCTAAATGGGATCCTTCAGGAAGATATCTATATGACACAACTAGAATCATTTGTGAGTCCAAATAATTCCAACAAGGTATGCAATTTATATAGACATATTTATGGATTAAATCAAGTATCTATGTCATGGAACATTCATTTTGATGAATACATAATTCAATTTGGTTTCATATAGAATGAATGTGAACCTTGTGTTTATAAGTGATTTAGTGGGAGTGAAACAATTTTCTTGATAGTATATGTTAATGATATATTATAGATTAGAAACAATATTCTAGTCTTACAGATCATTAAGACTTGATTAAATTCATGCTTATCTATGAAAGACTTAGAATAAGAAACATATGTTCTTAGTATCATGATCTATATCGATAGATCTAAGAGGCTTCTTTGACTAAGTTAAATTACATACATTAACAAGACATTGAAGAGATTTAGTATGGAACAATCCAAGAGGGGATTGTTTCCAATGTCATGTGGTATTCATATTTTCAAGAAATTGTGTCCTCAGACACATGAGTAGAGGTAGAGGTTGTAAAGGATTCTATACATGTCAAGGATTGGTCCATACATGTATAATATGATACATACTATACTAGATACTTCCTACACCTTAAGTGTGGTATGAAGATATCAAGTTGGCCTAAGATACCACCATTGGATGGTAGTTAAGACTACCTTAAGTATATGAGGTATACTGAGTATATTTCCTAGCTTATGGAGAAGATGGGGAAATGGTCATTAGGGTTTATAAAGATTCTAGTTTCTAAACAGAACAAGACGGTTTGAAATCAAAATAAGGATACATTTTCATTCTTAATAGAGGTGTTGAAAGTCAGAATATATAAAATAAATCTATGGATACCGATTTTATAGTATATTTTGAGTAAATTGTAGCTTAAAATTCATTCAAGAAAGTGTTTTGGATACACAACTTTATCCAAGATCTAGAAATGGTTCCTAGTAGTAAATACCCTATCAGAATATATTATGATAATACTATAATGGTGTCTCTTATAAAGGAGTTGTGGTAATATCAATAGATGAAGAACATAATTTGAAAATATAATCTCTTTATGGATTTTTCACAGAGAAGTGATGTTGTAGTAAAATGAGTTTCCATGGAAGACAACATGGTAGAACCATTGAATAAAGTTATATCTCAACAGAAGTATGAACATCAGGTGAGGGATAGAAAAATAAAATCTATTAGAAGTTGGATCTAGTCTAAATGGGGGTCTATTAGAGTTGGTTCCCTAGAACCAAATTCTTTTTTACTTTATATCACTTGTATATTCATAGACTTTAATTTTAATAAATTTCTTATCAATATATATATATTTCTTCTGTATGACTTTAATGTGATAATATCCTAGAGTATCTATTTCATTGATAAGTTCATCGAAGTTCCCACTATAACAAGAAACATGAGATGCAATGATTATATTATTAAAATCATTTAAGTCCTATAGTTGTATGACTTTAGCTGATGAGAAACATATGATATAGAATTTCAGGTGTATGTACTTTTGTAAGAGGATGTGACTTCATCTCATGAAGTTCATACTTGATAATATCCATGACCATAGATTATAAGGATGGACCCACCAATAGAAATTCCACATGTTTTGTGTCATTGGATATTTCTATCTGTGATCATGTGTAATGATACTTAAAATTTAATATTATGATTATTAATACATATCATGAATTGAGTACTTAGATGTATTGTAGTAATTCATGATAACATATGTTCACTATAAAGTTGGGTATGTTGGATACATCACAAATGATATGTTATTAATGAATAAGTGAAGAAAGTATTTATCCTTTATATATTGATAAAAGTTGACATCTCATCCCTTTGATTAGAATAAAAATTTTGAACTAAATTCTATGGACATATTGTAAAGATGAGTTTATTTCAGTTGGTCAAATAAAGATGTATCAATCATATAGGTTGATGAAATAAGTGTGAAACATTATTTATGAAATGTTATTAAAAGGGGATTATATTATATAGTGAATGATCATATATGGTTTTAGATATTGAAACATTAAATTATTTCTCTTGGGTGCCTTTACATGTTGCTATATTTTTATATTGGAATTTAAGTGAACCCACCTAATACCACTATTGGTGCCAAAATGGGGGAAGAAGAAGAAACGTAAAGCCGGAATGGCCGCCTCGTGAAGCCCCTCTGTGGAGTCCCCCTAGCCCCCGTGACCGCTGCGAAGCAAGGAGGCGGGCTGCTCCATGAGCGCAACTGACGTTTGCGAGCCCGCCATAGAGCAAGGAGGCGGGCTACTCCACGAGCGCAACTGACGTTCACGAGTCCGCTGCATAGCAAGGAGGCGGGCTGATCCATGAACTCAACTGACGTTCGTGAGCCCGCCGTGGAGTAAGGAGGCGGGCTGCTCCGCGAATGCAACTGACGTTCGTGAGCCCACCACGGATCAAGCATGAGGGATGCTCTATGAATGAAACTAACGTTCATGAGCCCACCATGGAGCAAGAAGGTGGGCTGCTCCGCTAACGTAACTGACATTCGCAAGCCCGCCGCGGAGCCAGCAGGCGGGCTGCTCCATGAATGAAGTTGACGTTCACGACCTGCCACTGAGCAACCAAATCCATCTTCATGCCAAGTGAGCTCTGCTTCACGACGCCTCTTGCCTATAAATACTGGCCTCCCCCCAAGTATGACACACGAATCTTCTAACCTTTGAAATTCCTATCTCTCGAACCATGAAGCACCCTTTTCTCCGTGAACCATGAGCTACACGGGGTACTTTTTCTTTGCAAAGTGCCCCCCTTGCCTTTTTTTCCCCTATTTAGAGAGGGATGCCTTTCACGGATCCTACATGCCTCCACGAAGTAAGGGGATCTCCAAGGGGACCTGGGTCATCGAGGATCGTTTATGCTTCGCGAAGCACCCCTTACGTACACGTGATCCACATGTCAAGGCTGGGTCACTGTACTTCGCGAACCACATTTCTTCAAGATAGATCGCTTCACAAGGCTCCTTTTCTTCGCGAGGCAGTGCTCCACGAATTCCTTTCTACTTCGCGAAGCACCTTCGATATGCACCTCTGCCCTATGCTTAGGCTGGGACACTCCACTTCGCGAAGCACACCCCTTCGCAAGTACCCTCCACTACGTGGAGCATCAGAGCTTCATAAGGCCCCTGCCTATGAACCCCTCTACTTTGAAATTCCCTTTCCCGTGTGACCCTCCAGGTTTACACGAAGTGATTTCAAAGTTCCATGGACACCACTACCTGTTACATCACTTAGAATCATGTTTCTTCGCATAGGCATGCTAATGGATATTGCTTCTTCACATATCCACGCTAACGTGGACCCCCAATGGGATCACCTCACGACACCCCCCGACCACGGTGTTGCTGGTCCCTTCCCTTCACCAAGGTGTGGATGGTGCCGGTTATGTAAGTCCAAGGGGTTCAGAGTGAACCCACCTTGTCCGAGATGTGTGACTGTAACACCCCAATCTTCCACGGTACGTTTCCCTTTGAATAATTCAATGGCGTGTGTTGTACGCAACATCGAGTTCTAACACACACCGCAACCGATCAAACTAGCCATTATGAATAATAATACATACTTTTTGAAATTTTATACATTTTATCTTTAAAAATGGACTTTATTTTTGGATTCTTAATATCTAAATTATCTTAGGGTGAAATTTTGTCACTTTTCAGATAACTTTCATATTTTGATGAATAGTGAAAATTACTAAATTTTAATTAAAAACAACTTTTTTAATCAAAATAATTAATAATGATAAATTATGAATTTGAGTGGTTTTAAAGTATATTTAGAATATATTTTTACCATTTAATACAATTTTGGTCATTGGACATAATTTCACAATTAAACCGAACATAAACAAGTATCAATCTTTTGATAGTTATTATATCTTAAAAACACGCTTTTTGTTTTGACAACGGGAATTAATTTTAAATTAATTTCTGCCACTTCTGTATTTTGAATTTGGAAAAATGAATTTCATATTTGGAATCAGGATGTACAAATTTTGTAAATAGGTAACTTTTATTTTTAGACATTTTGAATAATTACTTCGGAAAATATTTTATTTACCATGGTTAATGGGTAAATCCGGTAAATAAGGGTTAAAAAATAATATTATAATAATACTAAATTACCCTAAAACGTGTCCTAACCTTATTAGTGGATACATTTCCAACCATGGGAATCTTTGGGTCGATTTTGGGACCCCATGGAGCCACTTGTAGGTGATAGGGACACTTTATTTTAATTAAGTTAAAACAAATACAAAAATGACATAAGCATATATCTTTTAGAAAAACAATTTTTACAAAGGGTTATATATGTTTTATTTTAGACTATAAATATTAATTAGAAAGATAAAAATATTTCCTACATAATGGTATTTTATTTATAATTTTTAGACATTAAATAATTTAATTTATTTATGAACCAATGATGATGCAGTAATTACCATAATAGTGAAAAATTAAAATAATTGATATTATAAATACCCAAATAAATATAATTTGAGACTTTTTATAAATTAAACTAATTTTATAGGTTAATATTACATATTAGGAATTATTTAATTAACGTTTTTCGAAGTAATCATTCTCTTATGATTTTCACAAAAATCAATTTTCCAAATAGTGTCAAAATTGACATAAAAGAGTTTTTAAAACAAATATTATATTTTTAATTGATATTAAATTCTTAAAAATCTATGGTTCATCCAAGAGACTTATATCATGATAGGTGTATCATTAATGGACCACTTGGGGGTCGCTTGGATGTATATAGTAAGTTTATTAACCATATAATATAAAAATACAAAGAGACATTGTAAAAGTGAAACTAATTAACTAAGAGTTAATACTTAAAGATAATGTTAATATAGTAACCCAAACCTGTCTAAATCCTATTGGTTGAGTGGTGTTCGACCTATCCCCACCTTAACCTTTAAATAATACACTTTGGAGCCATTATAAACCGAATATTAATTTATTATAAAATAATATTTCTACCTTTTCCAAAGGTGCCCCTCACCCCTCTTATAAAAGGGAACTCCCCCTTCTCATTAATTCACACCTACAAAGCCTTTTTATTCGGACAACCCCTGCCCAAATACTCTCTAAAATTCCCTAAATTCATCCTATAGGCCTTACTTTAGTCATAAATACAACCTAAGAAGCCCTTTTGATCAAATCAAAAGGAAGAACCCGAAGAAGAGGTAATGATTTCACCACCCTTTTTCAAGTTCCTTTCCTCTTCCACTTATTTTTCTTTGTTATTACCATTATAAAATAATAACTCCAGTATATTATATATACTATGATGTTATTATAAACATGGTACAACCATATTTCAGTATTCTATCCATCCTTTGAATGACATGTCACCATACGTGCGTACGTACGGCTTACCGTCTCCACGTCGTGGTGTAATTGTTATTCAAAACATTATTATTTGGATGGGTATAATAATGATGTGTAATTCATGTAAATAATAAATATAACATGATAATTATTCTTTATATATGATATACCATCCAATTAAATATTATTTTAATATCAAAAGAATGATATTGTCGCTCGTGCGTATGTAAGGACTACCGTCTCCACGAACGCGATGAGATTCATTCTCCATCGTAACCATTCAAGACTAATTCTCATTTAATGATTAAAAATAATGTTTAAAGATTTTAAATCATTATGTATATGAATAATATACATCCCATTAGTAACAAATATGGCTCAAATAACAAATAATATAAAGGAAAATGAACCCGTTAACACCCGAAACGACGATAATTCTAAGATATTATTAACAAATCAATGTTAAAAGATCATATATGATATCATATTAATGAATATTATTCTTTTATAATTAAATAAAAATTATTTCACCATTATAAATGAGTTTAACCTACCCTCGACCAAGGAAAAATTACAAAGTAAGGGGTTTCTTATCTCACTTTTAATTCCGTGAGAATTCCATTG
Organism: Viscum album; assembly: GCA_963277665.1. Classification (NCBI taxonomy): domain Eukaryota; kingdom Viridiplantae; phylum Streptophyta; class Magnoliopsida; order Santalales; family Viscaceae; genus Viscum; species Viscum album. Next base: position 37,515,512 of record OY728129.1, on the reverse strand, counting down.
TTCACCACTTATTTATTACATGTGGTGTGTGTACTGCCCATGTTTGTATTCATTATGTAATATACTTTAATTCATGTATATTTACATCATCATTATATGATCCTTATTTTATGGGTGTATGTTTTGTATGTTACCAAATCAATAAGGGAATTTGAAATTTCAATTTCCACTCATTCGGCTTTACGTATACGTCATTGATGATTTTACTCCAAGTTTATGTGTAGAATCACTATTCATTTGATTATGTCATAATTTCCACTCCCCTTTATGTGGATATAATTTTTATACACATAATCACTCCATTGATAAATTCTCAAGTCATCGGTATGAACTTGATAAGAGTAATTTTAACTCAATCTCCATTTGTTGAGTTAAATATCCAATTCATTGGTGTTGTTTTTACAAGAATATGTGTGAATGTCATCTGATTTATTTACACTAAATATCCAATAATATTGAGTGTATTTATATTTGTCACACATAATTATGTCATTGATTTATCCTTAACCAAAGGATATGGTCTTTATAAGATAATTCATCTCAATTAACATTCCATTGAGACTTCTTTGTTGTTATACACCAAATCACTTTTATATGGTGTATATAATGTACTTTGACATAGTGAAACGCACGGCCAATTGTCGCCTATCGACCGGTCAAAATTCCGGTGCTTTGCTAATGTGTATAGCAGCACTCGGGTCGAATCCTCGGCAATGATACTTTGTAATAGTCGTTTGTTTTTAGTTGATTGTATTTTGATTAGGGGGGTTTATTTGCAGAGCTTAATTGCAATGATTTATGGATGATGTTTGATTTACCAAATTGATAAAGATTTTTGTGAGTTCATCATTGGGGAGTTAAGCATGTGATATCCTTGAGCCTTACTTTGTATTGCATTAAATTAACACCCATGTCATAAGTTGACGTTGATTGGAATTCCTAAGTGTGAAGGCTTTAATCCAAGCCTTAACTTAACTTAGGGTTCTAATCTCAATCAAAAATTATTTATGGTAGTGTATTTATGGTTCCAATAATCCATGGAAACCACTCATTAAACAAAACATATCATTAATCCATGACATATTAAGTTTAACATACACAATATTAATTTAGAGAATACTCATCGAGCAAAACTCTCAATCACTTAACATCCCCGAATTATAACTCACCCCAATGAGAGATTTACTCAGCCATTTGGATGTTTAATATTATGGTTAAAATAATTATGATGATAAATTAAGAATAGAAGAAAAAGAAAGGGATTAGAAAAGAGTGGTACGTTGACACACACACACACGAACGATGATGATAATTAAAAACGGATTTTCAATTGAATGAGGAAGCAAAAGAAGGGAAGGGGATTCAACTGAATTTAAACTATTTTAAGAACATAAATATTAAACTACATAAGGTGGATGATAATAAGAGATATTGAATAATTAACTTGCATTAAAACAGAATTACAAAGAAAGGACTTACAAAATTACAAAAACGAAGAACACAAAAGTAAGTGAAAACAAAGAGAGGAGGAAAGGTCTCTCAAGTAAAAACTTGAGTATGTCAGGTATTCCCAAGCCTTTGGAAAATCTTTGGTCGTGCCAATATGATCTCCTCTCTTCTGAAATGCCAACCCCTCTCAAGGAGAGAAGGGGAGAGTATTTATAGCCCAAGGAGTGGACTGTTTGCATTCCCAATCTGTCCCTCCAATTGCATCGCCAATTTGGCTATTCAGACAGCCGAATCTTCAAATATCTACTTATTCAAAGTTTTAGACAATAATTTTGGACTACTACTCTCAAAATTTGGAGTCATTTGGACTTAAGGATCAAACGTTATGGCCAGTTGATTAAACAAATTTAAACTGTCCATTTCAATCCAATCTTTTTGAAGTCCATAATGTGAAAGGGTTTTTGAATATGAATATGCCTTCAAATCCGAATTGTTTCTTCAACAAAGTAGGCCGAGTATATCTCCTCTTTCAAACTACAAAATATCAGCTCGATTTTATGCTTACATCATGAGATATGTCATGCATTCTATACTGAGTTTAATTCTCAGCCAGAATGGTGGGCTGGACTTCAAAGCTTTATTTTGTCCCCTTTTACTTGGATTTGGGCCTTGAAATTTTTATCCAAGATGACATGTAGTGTCCCCAGAATTATGGTGGAGAGTTAATGTTTTTGGACTTCTGTATTGATCCCAGTAAATCAATCTTTAAGGCAGGTCCAGTTTGTTCACAGATTCTTTGGTCTTGTTTGTGAGGACCATATGACCCTTCAAATGGAAAAATTGGCTCATGGTACCTTCTAATGAAATGTTGTATATTGAAAGTAGAATCCTAAAAAACAAGAACCATACAATTTGGATCAGTATAGTGACAGTTATTATTAAAACATTAAACTGACTCAATTGGACTACTTCTAAAAATGCTCAAAAATTATACTTTATATTAAAACATTAATATTTCACACAAATTATGCACATTTCACATAAAATCAGTAAATGGGGAATATAATAAGTCATGAAAATATTAATAACATCAACTCCCCCACACTTAGTTTTGTGTATGTCCTCATGTGCAACAAATATAAAAACATGACAAAATCATTTTTACTCACCAACAGATATTAAAATTTTGTTTTCTCCAATCAGGGGAGGTTTAGACTATTTCACTCATCCATTTTGAATTCCACAACAAGTTGTTACAGAAACAATGTTCCAAAACTAATTCATTTTTTCATGCTCAAATTTAGAAATGGAAAATGTGGACACTCAAAACTCACACCTCTCAAGATGATAAAATTTATTTGTGGAGGTTCACTCTTTCACCAACCAAAAGTGAAAATCTTAGAGTTTGAAAAGAGCTCTCAGCTTAAAATCCCTATCCAAAGTGCACAAAAATCAAGAGGTCTTTTTAAGGGGTTTTTCTGTGGCTATGGGATGGTAGGAATATAATGTCCAAGAGAGAGAATAAGGGGGTTAAAATACCAACATAGAAAAAGCAATGCACATTTTTTTTTGAAATAAAACATGGAAGGAAATGAAGACACATATTTACAAGGGAATGATTGTGTGAAGAAAGACACAATAGAGGAATAAAATATGAAGGTAATGAGATGATGGAATATTTACAAGACACAAAACTTCTCCCAATGATATAAGAATATAATGCAAGTGTTCTTTGAATTCTGAAAAGATACTCATCATACACCTCCGGAATGTTGCAGGAGCATTACAAAGGCCAAAAGGCATTCTTCTATATGCATATGTTCCAAAGGGGCATGTGAAAGCAGTCTTTTCTTGGTCCTGAGGTGAGATTGGGATTTGAAAATAGCCGGTGTATCCATCAAGAAAGCAATAGTGTGACTTTCCGAATAATATTTCTAGTATTTGATTAAGGAATAGAAGAGGGTAGTGATCTTTTCGTGTTTCAACATTCAATTTTCGATAATCGATGCATACACTCCATTTGTTCTTCACTCGAGTTGTGACTACCTCTCCATGTTCATTTGTGACAAAAATTATCCCACCCTTCTTAGGTACAACTTGAATTGTACTAACCCATTCACTATCAGAAATTGGGTAGATAATACCAGATTGAAGAAGCTTGGTGATCTCTTCCCTAACTACCTCAAGGATGAGTGGATTGAGTCTTCTTTGTGGTTGTCTAATTGGTTTGGATGATTCCTCAAGATGGATGTGATGCATGCAAAGGGCAGGGTTGATTCCTGGTATGTCATCTAGGGTCCAACCTAAGGCCTTTTTTTCCTCTAACACTTGAACAAGTTTGGACTCCTCTGTTTCAGTAAGGGTGGAAGAGATAATGACAGGATATGAGTGATCATGGAAGAGGAATGCATATTTCAGGTGTGCAGGAAGAGGTTTCAGATCAGTCTCATCATTAATTTTTGGGTTAGGAAACTCAGAAATGGAGGATGGGACTTCAGTTGCTTCAGATTCATTTTTCTCAATACGGTCCAAGGTGGAGCAGTTTTGATCAGAGTTGAGATGGAATTCAAGAGAGTTTTCAAGATCCTCTAAATTGACGGAGTCTATAAATTAAAGTTCCACATCAACTTCACCACTTATGACTTTGTTAATCATGGTGTAGATTTCACAAGATCATTTATCATTAGAACATGAAGAACATGGTGGATTGGGGTTCGATTGACTCTTAGAAGTGTCCTCAGAAGCATGGATTGAGAATGCAGAGTGATCCTCATATGGGAATCGCATGGCTTGGAAAATGTTGAACTTGACCAGTTGGTCACCGAATTCCATGGATAAGATGCCTGAATGGACATCAATCTTGGTTCTCGCAGTCATGAGGAATGGTCTTCCTAGAATTAGGGGAGATTGAGAAGAGTTCGTCTCACCTTCCATGTCAAGGACATAGAAATCAGCAGGGAAGATAAGATCATTGACTCGGATAAGGACATCCTCAATTATTCCCTTAGGACTGGTTGTGCTTCGATTGGCTAACTAAATGACAACACCCGTTGGGTGCAAGGGACCTAGACCAAGGTTGGAGAATATGGATTTGGGCATTACATTAATTGAGGCTCCTAGGTCTATGAGTGCATCATCAAAGTTGGAACTTCCAATTTGGCATGGGACTGTAAAGGTCCCTGGATCTTTTCACTTTATGGGAATAAACTGCTGGGTGGAAACATTTTCAAAGGTCCTAAGTTGCCTCTTGTGGGTGCACAATTCCTTAAGAAACTTGGCATACTTAGGAATTTGTTTTATGGCATCTAAGATGGGAATGTTGACTTCAACACGTCTAAACATGTCGAGCATTTCAGGATCAGGTTCAAAGGACTTCCTTGGTTTAGAAATAGCTTGAGGAAAAGGAATTGGATTCCTAAGTGGAATGGAATGAGGTGATGGAATGGATTCAGATTCCTTTTCAATTTTCTTTTTCTTTTCATTTTCTAGGTCAACATTCAAAGGAGGGTTTGACGATTTATCTTGGGAATAGTAAGTTTCTTTCCTGATCTAAGTGCAATTGCACTTACATTACCCTTGGGGTTGGGTAATGGTTGAGCTGGGAGTTGGGAATAATTTGATTGTTGTTGCTGGCTCAGGTGGGATGCAAGTTGACCTATTTGAGTTTCAATATTTTTAAGGCTAGAACGGGTGAAGGAGGCAAGATCTTCCACTGCACTTTCCCATGGTTGCTTGGAATAAGAGGCTCCCGGATTGGGATTCCCTTGATTTTGGTTCTTGGGAAATCGATTGTATTGGTTTTGGAATTGGGAAGGCTCACTAGGATGATGGAATCCAGGAGGAGGATTGTTCCTTTGAGGTTGAGGAACAAAAGGATAAGGTTGATGGAAGTTACCACCACCTTGACCATATTGGAACTGGTTTGGGTTTTGAGGAGGGAATTGAGGGGGACGAGATATGGGATTACCATACCTAAGGCCTTGGTTATAGGAAGAAGAGAAGGGCTCAGAGTGAGGTTGGTTGAAGTTTCTAACAAACTGACCTGATAGTTGAGGATTGGGGTTCTGCTGAGCATATGCTGCATTGAGCTCCATTGGTCCGGATGAATCAGATTGATCCTCTTGAAGTTGTGGACATGTGTCTGTTGGATGAGCTAGGGAGCTACAGATTCCACAATTCTTGATAGGTCCAGGGAATAGTGACTTTGGAGAAGATGAGGTTGGGGCTTTGGTAGCCACCGCTAGTTGATGCACAAGACCTATAAGTTCACTCATCCACTCAGTCATCTTGTTAGGATCTATGGATTGATTATCTTGGTCTTGTTTGACTTGAGCATGTGCTCGAGTATGAATTGTTGTGTGTTTGCATCCATGTTACTTATGAGATCTCTTGCAGCTACTGGAGTTTTATCAACTAGAGCACCACCACTTGCAGCATCAATGAGAGTTCTCTCCATAGCCAATAACCCCTCATAGAAGTATTGGATCAAGAGTTGGTCAGGGATTTGATGGTGTGGGCAGGTTTCCACAAGCTTTTTGAACCTCTCCCAGTACTCATGGAGTGATTCACTTGGGAATTGACGGATACCACTTATTTCCTTTCGGATAGAAGCAGTACGAGAAGTAGGAAAGAATTTCTCTAAGAAAAGCCGCTTCATGTCATTCCATGTGGTTATGGAACCAGGAGGGAGGTAGTAGAGACATGACTTGGCAGAGTCAGCTAGGGAGAAAGGGAATGCTCGGAGTTTGATTTGTTCTTCAGAAACCCCTTGAGGCTTCATGGTAGAGCATACTACTTGGAACTCTTTAAGGTGAAGATGTGGATCCTCACCGGCTAGCCCGTGAAAATGAGGGAGAAGATGAATCAAACCCAATTTGAGTTCGAAGTCAGCTTCAATGTTTGGATATTGAATACCAAGAGGTTGGTAATTCATATCAGGGGCAGTGAGTTCTTTTAGGGTTTGTTCCCTAGGATTGGCTATTTCAATTTCAACTGGTTGGATGAGGACTGGTTCTTGAATTATTTGAGTATCTCTTATGTTCCTCCTAAGTTGGCGAAGTGTTCGATCAATTTCAGGGTCAAACAAATCCGAGAGATTGTTTGGAAGGCTACGGGGCATTCAGAGAGATTTTGGAAGAAAGAGGAAGACGGGTTTTCCTTTGTGTTTTTTTTTTCAGTTTATGATTTTTAAGAGGAAGACGAGTTTTTCTTTGTGTTTTTTTTCAATTTTTTTTAAAAATTTGTTTTTTTTGTTTTTTCTTGACAATAACCAGAAACTAATGACTACTTAAAGCACCATCCCCGGCAATGGCTCCATTTGAAATGCACGGCCGATTGTCACCTATCGACCGGTCAAAATTCCGGTGCTCTGCTAATGTGTATAGCAGCACTCGGGTCGAATCCTCGGCGATGATACTTTGTAATAGTCGTTTGTTTTTAGTTGATTGTATTTTGATTAGGGGGGTTTGTTTGCAGAGCTTAATTGAAATGATTTATGGATGATGTTTGATTTACCAAATTGATAAATATTGGGGTGAGTTCATCATTGGGGAGTTAAGCATGTGATATCCTTGAGCCTTACTTTGTATTGTATTAAATTAACACCCATGTCATAAGTTGACGTTGATTGGAATTCCTAAGTGTGAAGGCTTTAATCCAAGCCTTAACTTAAATTAGGGTTCTAATCTCAATCAAAACTTATTTATGGTAGTGTATTTATGGTTCTAATAATCCATGGAAACCACTCATTAAACAAAACATATCATTAATCCATGACATATTAAGTTTAACATACACAATATTAATTTAAAGAATACTCATCGAGCAAAACTCTCAATCACTTAACATCCCCGAATTATAACTCACCCCAATGAGAGATTTACTCATCCATTTGGATGTTTAATATTCTGGTTAAAATAATTATGATGATAAATTAAGAATAGAATAAAAAGAAAGGGATTAGAAAAGAGTGGTACGTTGACACACACACACGAACGATGATGATAATTAAAAACGGATTTTCGATTGAATGAGGAAGCAAAATAAGGGAAGGGGATTCAACTGAATTTAAACTATTTTAAGAACATAAATATTAAACTACAGAAGGTGGATGAGAATAAGAGATATTGAAGAAGTAACTTGCATTAAAATAGAATTACAAAGAAAGGACTTACAAAATTACAAAAACGAAGAACACAAAAGTAAGTGAAAACAAAGAGAGGAGGATTGGTCTCTCAAGTAAAAACTTGAGTATGGAAGGTCCTCCCAAGCCTTTGGAAAAGCTTTGGTCGTGCCAATATGATCTCCTCTATTCTGAAATGCCAACCCCTCTCAAGGAGAGAAGGGGAGAGTATTTATAGCCCAAGGAGTGGACTGTTTGCATTCCCAATCTGTCCCTCCACTTGCATCGCCAATTTGGATATTCAGACAGCCGAATCTTTAAATATATACTTCTTTTAGACAATAATGTTGGACTACTACTCTCAAAATTTGGAGTCATTTGGACTTAAGGATCAAAAGTTATGGCCGGTTTATTAAACAAATTTAAACTTTCCATTTCAATCCAGTCTTTTTGAAGTCCATAATGTGAAAGGGTTTTTGAATATGAATATGCCTTCAAATCCGAATGGTTTCTTCAACAAAGTATGCCGCCTATATCTCCTATTTCACACTGAAAAATATCAGCTCGATTTGATGCTTACATCATGAGATATGTCATGCATAATATACTGATTTTAATTCTTGTCCAGAATGGTGGGCTGGACTTCAAAGCTTTATTTGGGCCCCTTGTACTTGGATTTGGTCCTTGAAATTTTTATCCAAGATGACATGTAGTGTCCCCCGAATTATGGTGGAGAGTTAATGTTTTTGGACTTCTGTATTGAGCCCAGTAAATCAATCTTCAAGGCTGGTCCAGTTTGTTCACAGATTCTTTGGTCTTGTTTGTGAGGACCATATGACCCTTCAAATGGCAGAATTGGCTCATGGTACCTTCTAATGAAATGTTGTATATTGAAAGGAGAATCATAAAAAACATAAACCACACAATTTGGTTCAGTATAGTGACAGTTATTATTAAAACATTAAACTGACTCAATTGGACTACTTCTAAAAATGCTCAAAAATTATACTTAATATTAAAACATTAATATTTCACACAAATTATGCACATTTCACATTAAATCAGTAAAGGGGGAATATAATAAGTCATGAAAATATTAATAACATCACATAGTATATCATGAATCCATTTATTCTCATGATATTATAAAGTTTTGATTACCTCAATTATTTTTATTCAAGTGTCTCTCTTTTGGTTAGAAACTATAACTAGAATAAATTTTTAAGTGTTTTAAAGATTGATTATTCTAAATATTTCTCATTAATGTCCATGTTTTAAAAATAGTTTTAAAGATTTATTTATATGGAAATTAACGTTTTAAAATCAAAATTCCTTTTAAAAGTTTCAAATTGGTATGGGACACTTTTATTCTAAAATCTATTTTAAATGGATTCTTGACAAATAGTGTGACTTTTAAATGATTTCAAGAAAAAAGGGGATATTTCACTCTAATTGTTTTGATGATTATTTTCATCAATTTCAATATCCTTCATCATTCTCGATTGAGGTTAATATGATACAATACAATCTTCCATATTGTATCGAATGAGTTATGTTTGACTTTGGATGTGCTATTTTTATACCATTCATGGTTTGTGGATAAAGTATTGACATTTCGTATGCTAGTTTTAATACGAATGTTTATGTTATGTTTAAAACTTTTCATATGAGGAATGAATTGGACTTAGTATGTGACGGGTGGAGCCCACTATAGCTCCTCGATGCATCATTAGGTCTCATGAGACAAACTAGTGTCTTGGCACAAGGCCTTGACAAAATCTTATTTGTAGTCTTGGCACGAGGCCTTGGCTATGTGGTTATGATAGTCTGGCATTATGCATTCTATCATTATGAAAGTGGTTATTGATATTTCATGTGATTGTTCGATTAGTAGAATATCCATGTGAATAAGTAAATGGGATTATTTCATTTTATCTTTGCTATATTATGCTGAAGTTCAAGTTTAAAAGGCTTTTGTTTTAGTTATAAATTGCTTTAAGTGTTTATTCTTATCTATGAAAGCTTCTTCTATATTGTTATCCTTACTGAGCATCTGAGCTCACCCCTTTCAATGTTTTATTTTTCCCAGGATGTGAAGAAGTAATTTATGAATGACCTGCAGGGATAGTATGAGGGGATATGAAGACAAGATGTTGTTGTAGTTTTTTTTACCTTATGATGTAATGTAAGACTTATGAATATATCTAGTGTTTCCAAGACTACTAAACTAATTGGTCTTTCGAGACTTGATTCTTTGTGATCATGCCAATATTATGTAATAATGCACCAACTCTGGGTAACTAGGGTCAGGGCGTTACAGTTGGTATCAGAGCAAGTTTAGTACAAACCTTGTAAGCTAGATTTAGATAAACTCTGATTAGAGAACATAGAACTAAGATGAACTTTGAGGATTAGTATAGAAGAACTTCCTAGAATTTTGGTATTGTAGAGATTTTGTGAGTTTTCTGAGCAATAAATCCATGTCTGGATACGAACAGGTAGAGGCGGCTCTGACACAGATGTACCTAGGGGTAAAACCCGAAAACACCGCTTTGAGCTAGATTCAAACGGAAACTGGTGCACGACAACGGGCATTGCTGCACTCTTGGTTACGACACTCCCAGGGGATATGCTTAGGATAATTTACATTTTCTTTACAAGCCGATTTGAAGTATTATATATATAAGATGAGAGTAAATGACCTTGGTTAATCCTAATGTGTTTCAAATTGAGAATATGGTGACATGTTAATCTCTAAATGATTTTTTGACTACTGTTACTCACACAATGCTTTCTGGATTTAGTCAATGGATGGATTCCAAGGAAGTCATAGTGACTTTGAGAATGATGTACAAGGTGGGAATGGTGGTGGAAATGAGAAACAAAATGGAATGTTGATAGGTTTAAAGGATATCGTCTTTATACCAAATCGATTTTCCAAAAATATGATCAACAATATATATATTAACCAATTCCCGGACTCAACAAAGAAGAGAAAGGTGACGAATGATAAGAGCTCCAACAGTGGAGACCATGGAGAAAGGAATCCTAAATTTCCATCATGTAGGAAATGTGGAAGGAGACACCCAGGAAAGTGTCTCAATGGGACAAAGAAATTCTTTACTTGCGGGAAGGAAGGACATAAAGTGAAGAATTGCTGAAGAAAAATGAAGAGTACTATGGAAGAAGATAAAAATGGTCCCAAGAGTCCATTTACAGTCATTTGATGTAAATGTAGGGGACCTAGCCATTACCTGAGTGAATTCCCTATTCTATAGGATATTTTCTTGGTCAAAGAAGAAGCTATGTGGAAATAAATGGTTGGATAAATGTTTAAAAAGTATTAGTGCTCCTTGTTGATGGGTTTACTTTGGAATAATTTTCTCTTGTATTTTTAACCCTGCAGTTTTCCATGTGATAATGATATTTGAGGAAGAATTATGTTTTCTCTTGTGTATATAGTTATAAATAACCATTTGGTTTTATATGATCATTGGGTTTGAGGCAATTATAAGTTATTATAATTTGGGATGAAAATTCAAGGTATGGGATAAGATTTGTGGTTAAATTATGTTATGGTTATTTTGAGGAATTTATCTCATTTTGGTAATGTTATAAAATATAGTTTTTGAAAAAGGAAAACACGCAGACCGTGTGACAACCCGTCGCGTCGGACAAAGCTGTGGGAATCGAACCCACAACCAAAGTGCGATTGGGATTTATCGCCTACCACTGGACTACGTGAAGTCCTTGGTTAGCGTGACTATTATTTTTAGTTAAATGATTTTATTGATCAATAATAATTTTATTTGGGATCTTATGTCTTATCAAATGAATACCCTTAGTATAGGAAAATGATTTGGTGATTAAGTGATAAATGTTATTTTGGAAGTTGTTCGCTTTGTTGTGAACACTATATGCCCAAGGAAAATAGAATAGTATGGGATTTCATTTGAGGAGTAATGGTGTATTTTTATCTATGTTTTTATTGTGGATTTATAGTGATTTGGGTTATTTATGGAAATGATTAGGTTTATTACTTTTAAGTATGTGACTTTAAGAGTAATTAATGTCATTTGGAGATACAATTTAACCTGGAAGACTACATTCTTATAAGTTTTAGGTTTCAATATTAGTTTGGATTATATTGAAGGATTTTAAGGGCAATTGATTATTGAATGGTATTTATTTAACTTTGGGGTATTGATGGTTTAATTTTAGAAATTAAGATCAATGTTTTTTTCTCTAATGGAATATCCATTTGGGGGATCATCAGATATTATACTAAACATTTTGGTTTTGATTAATCTCTAAAGACAAGGTAAATATATAGTTTATCCTACGTAGATCATGTATTTCTATAGAAGTTTATTCTAGCTCTTCCATTGTGACCAAGTCTTCTTGAATACTCATTGTTCAAAAAAATGAGTTAGTGGTAGAAATTTATTAAAGAATGAAACTCTACTTAAAAAGTAAGTATATCTCTTTATGTTCTTAGTCAATATCATAAATTAATTCCTCATCCTTATGTAATGTAACTTAAAACAAAAAATGTTGTCCGTTTACTTTTCCTACTGGGAGACTAATGACCGTTTGTCCCAACACAAGTTTGTGATTTTCTTATTGTTAAATTTCTCCTGATCATGTTTTCTATCCCTCTCCATCAGAAATTAACACTTAGTTTATCATCCATATCCATGTTTTCCTACATGGAATCCTAGTATGGGTTATCTTGGGTGACCTTTATACCTCTCTTCCTTTTTATTAAAGTGATAGTTTTATTGACTCTTTTTTCGATGTGAGACTTTCCATTATATTATCAAGCCCAATTTTAAAAAAAAATTGCGAGGACACAATTTATTGAAGGAGGGGAGAATGTAACACCCCAAGCTTCCACGGTACATTTCCCTTTGAATAATGCAATGGCGTGTGTTGTACGCAACATCAAGTTCTAACACACACCGCAACCGATCAAACTAGCCGTTATGAATAGTAATACCTAATTTTTGAAATTTTATACATTTTATCTTTAAAAATAGACTTTATTTTTGGATTCGTAATATCGAAATTAGCTTAGGGTGAAATTTTGGTACTTTTCGGACAACTTTCATATTTTGATGAATAGTGAAAATTACTAAATTTTAATTAAAAACAACTTTTTTAATCAAAATAATTAATAATGATAAATTATGAATTTGAGTGGTTTTAAAGTATATTTAGAATATATTTTTACCATTTAATACAATTTTGGTCATTGGACATAATTTCACAATTAAACCAAACATAAAAAAGTATCAATCTTTTGATAGTTATTATATCTTAAAAACACGTTTTTTGTTTTGACAGCGGGAATTAATTTTAAATTAATTTCTGCCACTTATGTGTTTTGAATTTGGAAAAATGGATTCCATATTTGTAATCAGGATTTCCAAATTGTGTAAATAGGTAACTTTTATTTTTATACATTTTGAATAATTACTTCTGTAAATATTTTATTTACCATGGTTAATGGGTAAATACGGTAAATAAGGGTTAAAAAATAATATAATAATAATACTAAATTACCCTAAAATGTGTCCTAATATTATTGGTGGATACAAGTCTGACCATGGTAATCTTTGGGTTGATTTTGGGATCCCATGGAGCCACTTGTAGGTGATAGGGACACTTTATTTTAATTAAGTTAAAACAAATACAAAAATGACATAAGCATAAATCTTTTAGAAAAACAATTTTTACAAAGGGTTATTTATGTTGGATTTTAGACTATAAATATTAATTATAAAGATAAAAATATTTCCTACATAATGGTATTTTATTTATAATTTTTAGACATTAAATAATTCAATTTATTTATGACCCAATGATGATGTCGTAATTACCATAATAGTGAAAAATTAAAACAATTGATATTATAAATACCCAAATAAATATAATTTGAGACTTTTTATGAATTAAACTAATTTTATAGGTTAATATGACATGTTATGAATGATTTAATTAACTTTTTTATAAGTAATAATTCTGTAATGAGTTTCACAAAACTCAATTTTCCAAATAGTGCCAAAATTTACATAAAAGAGTTTTTAAAAAAATATTATATTATTAATTGATATTAAATTTTTAAAAATATATGGTTCATCCAAGAGACTTATATCATGATATGTGTATCATTAATGGACCACTTGGGGGTCTCTTGGATGTATATAGTAAGTTTATTAACCATATAATATAAAAATACAAAGAGACATTGTAAAAGTGAAACTAATTAACTAAGAGTTAATACTTAAAGATAAGGTTAATATAGTAACCCAAACCTGTCTAAATCCTATATTTTGAGTGGTTTTCGACCTATACCAACCTTAAACTTTAAATAATCTACTTTGGAGCCATTGTAAATCGAATATGAATTTATTATAAAATAATATTTCTAGCTTTTCCAAAGGTGCCTCTCACCCCTCTTATAAAATGGCACTCCGCCTTCTCATTAATTCACACCTTCATAGCCTTTTGGTTCAGAAAAAACCTGCCCAAATACTCTCTCAACTTCCCTAACTTCATCCTAGAGGCCATACTTTAGTCAGAAAGCCAACCTAAGGATCCCTTTTGATCAAATAAAATGGAAGAACCCGAAGAAGAGGTAATGATTTCACCACCCTTTTTCAAGTTCCTTTCTTCTTCCACTTCTTATTTCTTTGTTATTACCATTATAAAATAATAACTCCAGTATATTATATATAATATGATGTTATTATAAACATGGTACAACCATATTTCAGTATTCTATCCATCCTTTGAATGACATGTCACCATACGTGCATACGTACGGCTTACCGTCTCCACGTCGTGGTGTAATTGTTATTCAAAACATTATTATTTGGATGGGTATAATAATGATGTGTAATTAATTTAAATAATAAATATAACATGATAATGATTATTTATATATGATATAACATCCAATTAAATATTATTTTAATATCAAAATAATGATATTTTCGCTCGTGCGTACGTACGGACTACCGTCTCCACGAATGTGATGAGATACATTCTCCATCGTATCCATTCAAGACTAATTCTCATTTAATGATTAAAAATAATGTTTAAATATTTTACATAATTCTGGATATGAATAATATACATCCCATTAGTAACAAATATGGCTCAAATAACAAAGAATATAAAGGAAAATGAACCCGTTAACACCCGAAACGACGATAATTCTAAGATATTATTAACAAATCAATGTTAAAAGATCATATATGATATCATATTAATGCATATGATTCTTTTATAATTCAATAAAAATTATTTCACCATTATACAGGAGGTTAACCTACCCTCAACCAAGGAAAAAGTACAAAGTAAGGGGTTTCTTATCTCACTTTTAATTCCGTGAGAATTCCATTGTTCACCACTTATTTATTACATGTGGTGTGTGTACTGCCCATGTTTGTATTCATTATGTAATATACTTTAATTATTGTATATTTAAATCATCATTGTATGATCCTTCTTTCATGGGTGTATGTTTTGTATGTTTCCAAATCAATAAGGGAATTTGAAATTTCAATTTCCACTCATTCGGCTTTACGCATACTTCATTGATTATTTTACTCCAAGATTATATTTAGAATCACTATTCATTTGATTATGTCATAATTTCCACTCCCCTTTCTGTGGATATAATTTTTATACACATAATAACTCCATTTATAAATTCTCAAGTCATCGGTATGAACTTGATAAGATTAATTTTAACTCAATCTCCATTTGTTGAGTTAAATATCAAATTCATTGGTGTTGTTTTTACAAGAATATTTGTGAATATCATCTGATTGATTTACACTAAATATCCAATCATATTGAGTGTATTTATATTTGTCACACATAATTATGTTGTTGATTTATCCTTAACCAAATGATATGGTCTTTATAAGAGAATTCATCTCAATTTACATTCCATTGAGAATTCTTTGTTGTTATACACCAAATCACTTTTATATGGTGTATATAATGTACTTTGACATAGTATATCATGAATACCTTTATTCTCATGATATTATAAAGTTTTTATTACCTCAATTATTTGTATTCTACTGTCTCTCTTTTGGTTAGAAACTCTAACTAGAATACATTTTTAAGTGTTTTAAAGATTGATTATTCTAAATCTTTCTCATTAATGTCCATGTTTTAAAAATGGTTTTAAAGATTTATTTATATGTGCATTAACGTTTTAAAATCAAAATTCCTTTTAAAAGTTTCAAAGTGGTATGGGACACTTTGATTCTAAAATCTATTTTAAATGGATTCTTGACAAATAGTGTAACTTTTAAATGATTTCAAGAAAAAGGGGGATATTTCACTCTAATTGTTTTGATGATTATTTTTATCTATGTAAATATCCTTCATCATTCTCGATTGAGGTTAATATTATACAATAAAATATTCCATATTGTATTGAATGAGTTATGTTTGACTGTGGATGTGCTATTTTTATACCATTCATGGTTTGTGGATAAAGTATTGACATTTCGTATGTTATTTTTAATACGAATGTTTATGTTATGTTTAAAACTTTTCATATGAGGAATGAATTGGACTTAGTAAGTGATGGGTGGAGCCCGCTATAGCTCCTCGATGCATCATTAGGTCTCATGAGACAAACTAGTGTCTTGGCACAAGGCCTTGGCAAAATCTTATTTGTAGTCTTGACACGAGTCCTTGGCTATGTGGTTATGATAGTCTGGCATTATGCATTCCATCATTATGAAAGTGGTTATTGATATTTCATGTGATTGTTCGACTAGTTAAATATCCATGTGAATAAGTAAATGGCATTATTTCATTTTATCTTTTCCATATTATGATGAAGTTCAAGTTTAAAAGGCTTTTGTTTTAGTTATAAATTGCTTTAAGTGTTTATGCTTATCTATGAAAGCTTATGCTATATTGTTATCCTTACTGAGCATCTGAGCTCACCCCTTTCAATGTTTTATTTTTCCCAGGATGTGAAGAAGTAATTTATGAATGACCTGCAGGGATAGTATGAGGGGATATGAAGACAAGATTTTGTTGTAGTTTTTTTTACCTTATGATGTACTGTAAGACTTATGAATATATCTAGTGTTTCCAAGACTACTAAACTAATCGGCCTTTTGAGACTTGATCCTTTGTGATCATGCCAATGTTATATAATAATGCACCGACTCTGGGTAACTGGGGTCGGGGTGTTACAATGACACTAAACGTCCAAGCACCATCGTCATCAGCACATGACGTTAAACTATAGCCTTACCCCGTACATCACATGCAGGGCACCCCACCCCAGACATTCTACACGCCCGATAGTCTCCACAGGAGTGAGATTATTCCCCACAAGGGATGATATCCCCCTTATTGGAGTAGTGACTATCCGCAGGGAAAGGGCAACCATCCTGGTGTAAGTCCATAGCCTTTCTTGCAGGAGGTAGTATCTCTACTCCTTCTTTCTTCTTCGGTTCCAAAGACTAAGAGGAGAGATGGGAACATGGACCTTCATTACCCCATCCCTCTTCCTCTGGGATTTATCACCATCTGGGCCTCCACCCTGGAGTAAGTCCTAGTCTCCATCTTACTGGGACAATAACCATGCGTAATCCCCTATTTCCTTTCTAGGCTAATAACCATGTGAAAGCCTCATTCCACTTCCCATGGACGCACCTTTCACGACGTGATCATCAAGTCTTTACTGCCTCTTGTTTCTCACACCGAGCATGAATCACGTGGGCTTAGAGTAAGCATCGTCCATGACATCCTCTTTATGGGAATCCTAGAGTATAATCCCCACACACCACCTGAACTACGAGGTCTTTGATCCTTGCCAAGGCAAGGTACGTAGGAAGCCTCCATGAGGTTCCTACCCACCACCCATTTTTCCGACCTCCTTCACGTCGGTTCACCAACAATTTAGGCTGCCTCATATCATAAGCCTTAAATGTCCCCATTCCGAACTACGAGGACTTTGATCCTTGCCAAAGCAAGGTACATAGGAAGCCTCACGAGGTTCAAGCCCACCACCCCGGTCGTTCCGACCTACTTCGCGTCAGTTCGCCAAACCATACGAACTACGTGGACTTTGATCCTCACAAAGGAAAGGTGCGTAGGATAACTCCATGAGGTTCAAGGCCAACATCCATTGGTTCTGATCCCTCTTTACATCAGACCACCTTCGTCCTGCATGACATTAAACTGTATGCCCCCCTTTTCGTCTGGCACAACGTTAAAATTTCTCCACCATCCAGTGGTAATCCGTTGTGCCCCATGCAGCGGAAAGCCATTGTGTCCCTCAATTAGCAGTAATCCGTTGTAATCCCCTTCACTGGGACCCGCATCTTTGGTCTGTCCTAATGGCGTTAGACCAACCTGGGTTGCTAACCACACGTAAGCCCCATGCACATCATTGGGTTATTGTCCTAAGTGTACACCCCAATTCAATCTCATCGCCTGACCTTTCCCTCGAGCCTATTTATATCGGGAAGGTCATGACCCAACCTAGAGGTTCCACTTCCTCCAGGTCCCATCCATGCGTCCATTCTCATAGGCTACCTCCTCAGGCATCCCATCACCCTCCTGAACTATGTGGACTTTGATTCCCTGCCACATGGATATGTAGGAAGTCTCCCTGAGACTCAATCCCAACATTATCATCATCCTCATGGAGGTTCCATCCCATTCTCCACTCATTTCAATCAGCACCCCATAATCTATCTTGATTCTTACCCGGGCCGCCACATCCTGGTGAGGTCATGTCAACTCATCTACATCAGAGTGTCCTCCAAGGGTTATGCTCATATGATCCACTCTAGTCAGTGTTCTGATCAGTCCAATACATCTCTACTAGATGTTAAACCTGTGGCATACCTTGTGTTAAACACGATAACATGAGGAAAACCTCAGACACATGCCCATGACATATGATTCCCCGAGTCCGATGTGGGATGCCTCGGGCTTCCGCGCCCTCAAGAAGCCCTATAATAAGGGAAAGAAGAAAGACACACCAGTACCCTAGCGCCCAGACATGCCATTGATGCTCAACGTGACTACTCCTTCTTTCTTCTTCGGTTCCAAAGACTAAGAGGAGAGATGGGAACATGGACCTTCATTACCCCATCCCTCTTCCTCTGGGATTTATCACCATCTGGGCCTCCACCCTGGAGTAAGTCCTAGTCTCCATCTTACTGGGACAATAACCATGCGTAAGCCCCTATTTCCTTTCTAGGCTAATAACCATGTGAAAGCCTCATTCCACTTCCCATGGACGCACCTTTCACGACGTGATCATCAAGTCTTTGCTGCCTCTTGTTTCTCACACCGAGCATGACTCACGTGGGCTTAGAGTAAGCATCGTCCATGACATCCTCTTTATGGGAATCCTAGAGTATAATCCCCACACACCACCTGAACTACGAGGTCTTTGATCCTTGCCAAGGCAAGGTACGTAGGAAGCCTCCATGAGGTTCCTGTCCACCACCCATTTTTCCGACCTCCTTCACGTCGGTTCACCAACACTTTAGGCTGCCTCATATCATAAGCCATAAATTTCCCCATTCTGAACTACGAGGACTTTGATCCTTTCCAAGGCAAGGTACATAGGAAGCCTCACGAGGTTCAAGCCCACCACCCCGATCGTTCCGACCTACTTCGCGTCAGTTCGCCAAACCATACGAACTACGTGGACTTTGATACTCACAAAGGAAAGGTGCGTAGGATAACTCCATGAGGTTCAAGGCCAACATCCATTGGTTCCGATCCCTCTATACATCAGACCACCTTCGTCCTGCATGACGTTAAACTGTATGCCCCCCTTTTCTTCTGGCACAACGTTAAAATTTCTCCACCATCCAGTGGTAATCCGTTGTGCCCCATGCAGCGGAAATCCATTGTGTCCCTCAATTAGCAGTAAGCCGTTGTAATCCCCTTTACTGGGACCCACATCTTTGCTCCGTCCTAATGGCATTAGACCAACCTGGGCTGCTAACCACACGTAAGCCCCATGCACATCATTGGGTTATTGTCCTAAGAGTACACCCCAATTCAATCTCATCGCCTGACCTTTCCCTCGAGCCTATTTGTATCGGGAAGGTCATGCCCCAACCTAGAGGTTCCACTTCCTTCAGGTCCCATCCATGCGTCCATTCTCACGGGCTACCTCCTTAGGCATCCCATCACCCTCCTGAACTATGTGGACTTTGATTCCCTGCCACATGGATATGTAGGAAGTCTCCCTGAGACTCAAGCCCAACATTATCATCATCCTCATGGAGGTTCCATCCCATTCTCCACTCATTTCAATCAGTACCCCATAATCTATCTTGATTCTTACCCAGGCCGCCACATCTTGGTGAGGTCATGTCAACTCATCTACATCAGAGTGTCCTCCAAGGGTTATGCTCATATGATCCACTCTAGTCAGTGTTCTGATCAGTCCAATACATCTCTACTAGATGTTAAACCTGTGGCATACCTTGTGTTAAACACGATAAGATAAGGAAAACCTCAGACACATGCCCATGACATATGATTCCCCGCGTCCGATGTGGGATGCCTCGGGCTTTCGCGCCCTCAAGAAGCCCTATAATAAGGGAAAGAAGAAAGACACACCAGCACCCCAGCTCCCAGACATGCCATTGATGCTCAACGTGACTACTCCTTCTTTCTTCTTTGGTTCCAAAGACTAAGAGGAGAGATGGGAACATGGACCTTCATTACCCCATCCCTCTTCCTCTGGGATTTATCACCATCTGGGCCTCCACCCTGGAGTAAGTCCTAGTCTCCATATTATTGGGACAATAACCATGCGTAAGACCCTATTTCCTTTCTAGGCTAATAACCACGTGAAAGCCTCATTCCACTTCCCATGGAAGCACCTTTCACGACGTGATCATCAAGTCTTTGTTGCCTCTTGTTTCTCACACCAAGCATGACTCACGTGGGCTTAGAGTAAGCATCGTCCATGACATCCTCTTTATGGGAATCCTAGAGTATAATCCCCACACACCACCTGAACTACGAGGTCTTTGATCCTTGCCAAGGCAAGGTACGTAGGAAGCCTCCATGAGGTTCCTGCCCACCACCCATTTTTCCAACCTCCTTCACGTCGGTTCCCCAACACTTTAGGCTGCCTCATATCATAAGCCTTAAATGTCCCCATTCCGAACTACAAGGACTTTGATCCTTTCCAAGGCAAGGTACATAGGAATCCTCACGAGGTTCAATCCCACCACCCCGGTCGTTCCAACCTACTTCGCGTCAGTTCGCCAAACCATACGAACTACGTGGACTTTGACCCTCACAAAGGAAAGGTGCGTAGGATAGCTCCATGAGGTTCAAGGCCAACATCCATTGGTTCCGATCCCTCTTTACATCAGACCACCTTCATCCTGCATGACGTTAAACTGTATGCCCCCCTTTTCGTCTGGCACAACGTTAAAATTTCTCCACCATCCAGTGGTAATCTGTTGTGCCCCATGCAGCGGAAAGCCATTGTGTCTCTCAATTAGCAGTAAGCCGTTGTAATCCCCTGCACTGGGACCCGCATATTTGGTCCTTCCTAATGGCGTCAGAACAACCTAGGCTGCTAACCACACGTAAGCCCCATGCACATCATTGGGTTATTGTCCTAAGAGTACACCCCAATTCAATCTCATTGCCTGAACTTTCCCTCGAGCCTATTTGTATCGGGAAGTTTATGCCCCAACCTAGAGGTTCCACTTCCTCCAGGTCCCATCCATGCATCCATTCTCACAGGCTACCTCCTCAGGAATCCCATCACCCTCCTGAACTATGTGGACTTTGATTCCCTGCCACATGGATATGTAGGAAGTCTCCCTGAGACTCAAGCCCAACATTATCATCATCCTCATGGAGGTTCCATCCCATTCTCCACTCATTTCAATCAGCACCCCATAATCTATCTTGATTCTTACCCGGGCCGCCACATCCTGGTGAGGTCATGTCAACTCATCTACATCAGAGTTTCCTCCAAGGGTTATGCTCATATGATCCACTCTAGTCAGTGTTCTGATCAGCCCAATACATCTCTACTAGATGTTAAACCTGTGGCATACCTTGTGTTAAACACGATAAGATGAGGAAAACCTCAGACACATGCCCATGACATATGATTCCCCGCGTCCGATGTGGGATGCCTCAGGCTTCCGCGCCCTCAAGAAGCCCTATAATAAGGGAAAGAAGAAAGACACACTAGTACCCCAGCGCCCAGACATGCCATTGATGCTCAACGTGACTACTCCCCTGACCGAAGGTTGCTTCCCTGACCGGACCCCTTCGAACGTCACCTACCTGGTAGGAGTCCCATTCCAGGGGCTTCTAGCGAGGGATCCCACCCAGCCGCGTCAGCGCCGCCACCCAGTCTTGCTGGATGAAGAGTAGGTAAGTTATGTACCTACACCACTGACCCCAGTTCGTTTGACCCGACACCAACGTCGGGCGCAAACTGAGGACGCCCGCCAAGGAGCATCAACGTCGATGACTAATGTGGCCCGAGCCACCACCTATGAATATCAACAGTTCCCTGTGTACACCGAGTAGGGGAACTTATATGCCTGACCAGGATCGAGGCCCCAACCACCCCTCGGGCAGGCTGGGTCGACTCTCTTGGTCGCCGACACAAGCAGTGGCTGCCGTGAACTAAGCAGCAGCGATGCTACCCCCTACGGAGGTCCTCCACATATCATTACCACAAAGAGCGTGTGCCTTCCCCAATTTGAGGCTCGACATGAAGGTTCACCCCATGCCACCCTCAATCCAAATGAGGGTCTTCCTCGCGGCAGTGATGCTCAGTGCAGGGGTCTCTCCTGTGTCCATCACACTGGGTATGTAGTCATTCCTCCTGCCCCCGACTTCCGGTGTAGGGAAATTGCACATCCAGTATCTCCTAAACATGGGAATCCTCCCCGCGTCCTCTTAGAATCTGGTGAAAGTCTTCCTCACCTCATCAACCAGAGGAGTGAAGGCTAGCCTCACTTCACCAGCACACAGCACGGAGGTTCTACCCGTGTTCAACGAGACCAGTATGAGGACCCTCCTCGTACTGGGGTCACCAAAGGAAACACGCATGGAGGTCCTACCCATTATTATTCCAGTTCTTGTGGAGGTCTTTCCCACTTTGGTTCTACCCATAGAGGTCCTACCCATGCCCCCTTTGACATTTGTCCTAGTGCTCCTCACACCCCGGCTTACTCGGGTGGAAACTCTCTCCGCCCCAACACCAGTGCGGCCAAAGGACCTCGTGTCAGAAATCAGACCTATCTCAAGGAGACACCTAGGGGCAGGAAGGAGGGTCTTATCCACTATAAGAAGGATTCTGGGAAGGTCCGGATAGAGATCAAACCAATCTGCTTCTTAGACTCTGAAGCAGAATATGACTCGGCACGGGAACCCTCATCTCGCTCAGCCAAGTCAAGTACTGGGGCAGGAACGAGGCACATCAACCTAGTGCTCCCAGAATGCGAGGTCTATCGGATTCCTTCCTCCCTTCGTAGGTATATCCAGGAGGATGAAAATATGGCAACCCCGCAGGTCACGGTCATGCAATCGCCACCGTCGTCACCAGAAGTACTCTCTACCTCGACAAGATATCACAGAGAACTATTTTGGGGACCAATGGAGGGAGAGAAGAAGCATGGCCTATAACCTATATCCCTATCCCTTGAGCCAAGAACTATGACCATTATGCCATATTATCGCAACGTAGCATCTAGGTGGCTACACTCTTCAAAAAATAGCCCGAGATTCGGCGGCCAATCAGCCCGCTCGCCGTACTCTCCACCGGCCAGCCTGCCGTCCCAACGATCTGCCTCAGTACCACTGCTATTTCCTCAGCCACCTTTAGTTGACGAGTGGGAAAATCAAGGGCCATACTCTAAATCCAAGCCGAGGAGCTTATGGAACATCCTCACAGAATACCACTTCCCCGAGATGTTCTGGCCCGTGGAAGCACCGAATTTCCGCGCACCGGAATGCCTCACCCCGGAGGAGGTTGAATTTTTTCACCAAACCCTTTGGGTGATGCACTTTCACCTTCATCACAAGTGAGTGGTTTATCCCAGGAGTTGAGCGCATTTTGAAGACATTGGCGAGAAATTCCGTCTAGTTGATCTGGCTATGCTACCTGTGGCCCAGCACCCCGAGTCACTAGGCCGCCGTAAGACCCTCCAAGAGCAATGCATCCAAAGTTTCAAGATACTCCGAAAGATCATCAAGGAAGCTCCCCCCCCACACAAATCCATGGCTGGGGGGCAGTATGCTGCCCTCCTCTTCAGTCCTATCCGATGACAGTCCAACTTGCGAGGCGATATCGAAGACATGCCCCCAGTAAGGGTCACAGTCAACATGGCCGACATAGAAAACGAGGAGGATGAGCTGGAGCTTCTCAATGGAGACTTACCCCCCGAGGGAGTTCCACCACTATTGGACCCATTGGGGAGAGTTACTCTCCAGTAGAGGAACCTATTGGGTCTCCCTGCACCCACCGAGGCATTAGTACTCAGTCGGAATGCCGGTAAGGGTAAAGAGCATGTCAGAGTTGCCAAGCACTCCGACCTGTCCGACTCAGTGCTGAAGACAGAGGAGGACCCTGAGAAGCCCAAATTGCACCAAAAAATTGCGGAGAAGAAGAAGTTGGTCGATGACCTCTTGGTTGAACACACTGCAGAGCGACAGCTAGACTACGGTGATCCTAGGCTTGGGCAACAAGCGCAGGAACAACTTCCCCTTGGTGAGCTTCCTCTAGGAGACCCTGACCATCCTACCCCCGCATATAGAGTTGAGGCCAGAAATTATGGCAATAGGGCACGGTATGTCTCGCCAAACCCTCCGGAACGGTGTGACAACCCCGGGGACCCAGCTCGGCCTCCCCCAGCTACCCTGAGGGTTGTGCCGCCAGCCGCTCCACAAGCTGTTGGGCTTGCTTACCATGTTGAAGAACCTGCCAATGCACTCGTGATTAAGGATCCCAATCAAGACAGGGACCCCCACCCAAATGATCCAATGGAGGCACTCATTGACCGCTTAGAGGCGCTGAAAACACGACAGGTGGTGATCCTACCTGATGACAAGCCATATCCAGCATGGGTGGATGACATGCCAGAACCTCCAGGATTCGGGAATCCCACCTTCTCCCCCTTTAACAGGATGGGGGACCCACTGCAACATCTGTCCCATTTCAACTCAAGGTGCGGGCCCATGTTAGGGACTCCAGTGCAGCAGGAGGCTGCCAAAATCCGATGCTTTGTGCAGACATTGGAAGGGATTACGTTTGTCTGGTACAACCAGCTCCCCACCAGATCAGTAACTAGCTGGGAGGACCTCCGGAGGCAATTAATCTACCAGTTCAGCTCCACCACACGGAAGACAAGCATCGCAGACCTCTTCAAGCACAAACAGAGGCCTGATGAGTGCGTCGTGAACTTTATCGCCCGATGGAAAGAGCTCACACATTCTCTTGACATGCCACTGAATTAGTAGCAATTACTAACAATGTGTGTAAGAAATGTCAATAAAGAACTAGTTCCCTCTCTGATCACCCAGAACTACCCTGTAGGATTTCATGACTTCTTTGATAAGGCTCAGCGCCTAGAAGAAGCCTTGCAACAGGCCAGCTAGGAATGTCCGTTGCCCCCTGTAATTCCCGCAAGGAGAGCTGCTAGAGCCAAGCCTACTGCGGTGGAACAAATAGAGGACCCCAGAAAACTGGACTAATTACCATTGGGGCTGCCTCCGCAACCTCTTAGAGTCACGCCACCACAGGCACAACCTCCAGCTCAGCAGCGGCCGCCTCAAAATCGGCAGGTGCTCCCACATAATGTGCCTCCATCGCCTAGGCGGGATAACCAGGATCCTACAGCTCCTAGTCAGGGCCAGGATCCAAGGGCCCCCTTCTCGGATAGAAGAAATAGGACCTACTCATTCAATGAGAATCAGATTCCCAGCTATTTTAGAAGTTCCTTGGAATAAAGGATTGTGTGTTTGCCGGAGTGCAGGAGGCCAGAAGAGGAAAACCTCACTGATCTTCCCAACTACTGCCCCTATCACCGGATCCTATGGCACACCCTCAAGTAGTACTATGTATTTAAATACTGGATTCAAGACCAGGTCGATAACAACATAGTTAGGCTGGGCCCGTCCCCGACACAAGTGGCATGCGTCGCCGTAAGTTTAGACAACAGCAGCGACAGTGAGGGAGAGTGACAACAGCTTTCTAACCGCGAATCCCAGAAGTATGATGTTTGGATGGCTCTAAAAGTGGTTTCTCATGCACATGGTATCATTCATGCACTCTTGAATCAGCCAGATCCTTCATAGGTAGAAGCCGTCACTTCTGCATCATCATCTCAGCTGACCTCTTCTCAGAAGAACAAACATCGACGACGCAAGGGAAAGCAACGCGCCCTGCTGATGCCATCATAGTCCCACACTCTCGGTGACTTCATGCCACCTGAAATGGGGATTCCTCCCAAAATCCACCCAGTAGTGGATGACTCTTCAAGTGATAGTCAAGGGTACGATTCGATCAACACCGTGGAGTTGGTAAATCCCTACATGACTCCTGACAACGGGGAGCGCCAGGCGAACCTCCCCAACGTCCCCATACGAAGTCAATGCCGGCGGAGCCGAAACCATATAGGTTGTCGAGGAACCTCATTTGGAACCTCCAACCAGGACGTGCACACCACTAAGACCAGACAACAGACCCAGTGCAGAACTCAACACACACAACCTCCTCATCCGGTGTCATCAGGCCCGCCTCCCCTACTGTTTGTATTTCTGGATTAGGAAGAGACACTTCAACCATGTAGTGACCAGCCTCACCCCGATATAGGCCGGTCTCAGTCATATGACTCTTATCAGGTAGCTACTCTGCGGGCTTCGACTAGTGAGCAGCAAGATATGCCCAGCACCAGTCAGCCGCCGAGCCAGTCGGTAGGGCCCGTTGTGCCTCTTTCCACAGAGCAGCCTCCTGCAAGCATATGTTCACACCTAGCATGGAAGTATGATGTTCTCAAGCACCTTTCCAGCATCCCAGTGAGGCTTTCCATCCACGAGGCTCTTCACCTGTCGTCAGATATGCGTGAGGCCCTCACCGAGGCTTTAATAAGCCCCCTCCAGTTTGAGATGGAGGTAGTAGCTACAAAAGCCTTTCATGCTGAAGTGGTCGAGAATGCTGAATGTTAGGCCATCATTTAGTTCTATGGAGAAGATGAAGGCTCTCCCATACAGAGACACATCTGCCCACTGTACATCACTGGCCAATTTAACGGCGTGGAGATTCACCGCTGTCTTATCGACACGGGCTCTGGGATCAACTTAATCCCAACTCAAACACTACGAAACCTGGGGTTATCCAAAGATGACCTAACTCCCTATGATTTAAGAATATAGGGATACGACAGGACAAAGCAGACCCCAGTTGGTAAGGTCCATTTGAAGACTTAATTCGGTGTCCTAGTCACCAGCACCGAGTTTATGGTGGTCTCCCAGGACACCGCGTACAATGCATTGATGGGAAGACCATGGATTTACCTACACGTGTCGATCCCCTCATTGTATCACCAATTCCTCAAGTACTCCCTCAATGGTCGAGTAGGTGTACTCCAAGGTTACACGTCTCCTTTTGCCTCTTGTGAAGCCCGCTACCTGGATGTCGACTATTACAAGAGCAAGGACAAGTAGATTCAGGCCAGGGAGGTTGAACCCGTCGCGGTTGTAGCTAACCCGTGGGAAGGTCTGGATGACACCTACGTCTTCCCAATCCATCGACTAGAGGCCACGACCCTCGACATGGGGAAATTTTTCTTTGTCTCTGGTACAAGGGAGAAGCATATTCCCAAGTCCAAGTGACGGTAGAAAATCACCTCGTATTCCTACACAAACCAGGCTCAGGTGATCCTGGAGCCTCCTACCCCCATAAGGTATTGGGAAGTTCACCCCATAGCAACAACAGTACGTCATACGTGTCTGTTTTGCCAGGCTGGAATTAACCAGCTCAAGCCTACATGCCATTATTGCTTTGATATCATCAAGTGTGGCCCCTTAGGCTGAAGACCAGATGGGATTGGGTTGACAACTTTCATTTCTATGGTGTCGGCAGCACCAGAATCTCCCGATGCAGTGACCACTGCTGCTCAGGTTGGTACCAGCCTCCCGTCAGAATCTGCTGACCCAGAAAAAGCTCCTCCTACTGGGGATCCCTCCACAAATGAAGAAGAGGATCTAGCGGACTCTCCCCCTGCCTTTGAATAGGGTGTCTCCACCACGGTCGATGAACTGGTATAGGTGAAACTCGGTATCGAGGCAGATCTGAGACCCACATTGATCAGTACCGCCATGTCCCTCGAGGAGCAACGACAGTATGTAGACTTCCTGAAGCAACATCTGGATGTATTCGCCTAGAGCTATGATGAGATGCCAAGACTAGATACTCAGGTAGCCATCCACCACCTTGGTCTTCCGACAAATCATCGCGGGTTCAAGCAACCTCCCAGAAGGATGCACCCTTCTCAAGGTTCCGTGGTCGAGGCTGAAGTTGACAAGATCATCAGAGCCAACTTCTTCAAGGAGGTTTAGTACCCCAAATGGCTGGACAAAATTGTGCCAGTCAGGAAGAAGAATGGAAAGATCAGGGTCTGCATCGACTTCCGTAATCTCAACCATCACTTTCTGAAGGATGAATTTCCCCTTCCTGTGACAGAGTTTTTGATCGACACCACAGCCGGGTTCCAAGCCCCCTTCTTCATGGATGGTTACTCAGGATACAACCAGATCTGAATGGCCCACAAGGAAGAGGATTCCAAAGCCTTCTGGGTGCCACAAGGTACATTTTGTTACTAGTTCATGCCCTTCGGCTTAAAGAATGCAGGTTCCACCTATCAGCAGGCCATGCATCACATATTCAAGCCAATCCTCAGGAAATTGGTGGAATGCTATGTGGGTGATCTGGTGGTCAAATCTCGCCAGCACTAGGACCACCTCAAGGATCTTACGAAGGTGTTAGGCTTCCTCCGTTCCCACCACCTAAATATTAACCCATTAAATGTGCCTTCAGGGTCACCTCTGGGAAGTTCCTTAGCTTTGTTGTCAGGTATCAGGGCATTGAGATTGACCCAGAGAATATCAAGGCAATTAGTCAGATGCCTCCCCTGAGCAACATTCGGGAGGTTCGAGGTTTCTAAGTCCACTTGTCTGATGTATGCCAATTCATTGCGAATTTGGATGGAAAGTGTAAACCCTTTTCTCAAATCATGAAGAAAGGCACCACCTACGAATGGGACGAAGAGTGACATAATGCGTTCGAGGAAATCAAGTAGTATCTACTCCAGCCTCCGGTCTTGATGCCACCCATTGCCGGAAAACCGCTGGTCCTTTATGCGACCGCCCTGGAATGGTCCCTCAGCGCCCTTATCACCCAAAAGAATAGTGATGGGATGAAGAACAACCTCTACTATCTCAACCACATGCTCCTCGATACGGAGACCAGGTACTCCCCCATCGAGA
Organism: Viscum album; assembly: GCA_963277665.1. Taxonomy (NCBI): domain Eukaryota; kingdom Viridiplantae; phylum Streptophyta; class Magnoliopsida; order Santalales; family Viscaceae; genus Viscum; species Viscum album. The sequence goes on along the minus strand of OY728129.1, from coordinate 37,486,387 downwards.
AGAGCTGCCTTGCGCTCATATTTGTTGTACAAAAATTGAGACATTACCTGCAACACCACAAGGTACAACTGGTGTTCCAAGTAAATCCACTGAAGTACATCTTGAGTCGTCCCATGTTGACGGGCCGACTAGCGTGGTGGGAAGTAATCCTCCAGTAGTTTGGAATCAGGTTTGTGCCTCAGAAGGCTATCAAGGGGCAAGCATTATAAGAATTCCTTATTGTCCATCCAACCCCCACTAAACAGTCTTTGGATATGGATTTTCTTGATGAGGCAATCCTCTCGGTAGATCAGGACATCCCGTGTTGGAAAATTCACTTCAATAGAGCCTCCCGGAGCCCTACTGACAGGAGGCTCAATGATCCCAGGATTAACAGAGTAGGCCTGGGTATTGTCTTCATCACCCTAGTGCAAGCCATTCTGCCATACTTATTCTTGTTGTCAGAAGGCTGCACCAACAATGAGGCGGAGTATCAAGCCCTCATCACTGACCTCTAACTGGCCCTCGAGATCGACGTGCCCCATTTTCATGTGAAAGGGAACATCAAAATGGTCATCAAGCAGATCAGCGGTGACTATGTTGTCAGGAATCCATAGCTCATACCATTGTTGGAATGTAATCTCCAACTGATGGCCCAGTTCCCTTCCTGGATGGAGGTTACTCATGTCCCTCGGTTGTAGAATAGTAGAAAAGATTCTTTATCCAGTTTAGTTGCATCACTTGAAGAGCCCGAACAGGATGATCTGATTATCCACGTGGCACACCAGAGATTCATAGCTCCTGTTACCCCAGATGACGTTGACGACCCGCAGGTAATCCATCTTACCATCGATGCCTCCACATCCGGACCCCCAAGTAACCCGGATTCAGTGATTGAAGTGACTCCCGATTGAAGGATACCCTTGGTTGAATACCTCCAACATGGTAATCTTCCATCAGATCGGGATGAACGTGAGAAAATATGACGCTATGCACTATAGTTTACCCTCTAGAGTGGTCCTACCCTTGAGAAGATCCTCTACAATCATGGGTTTGATGGTATTCTCCTCTGTTGCATTCAAGGAGTTGAGATTCCATAGGTCATGCAAGAGGTTCATGCCGGTTCCTGTGGTGCCAATCAGGCTAGGCCGAAACTATCTCAACAGATCCAGAGATTGAGATATTTTTGGCCATCCATGATCCATGACTGCATCAAGTTTTCCAAAAGGTGTCATGCGTTCCAAATCCATGATAACTTCATGCATCGACCGCCAGAGCCTTTCCACCCCACCAAGTACTCTTGGTCGTTTGCGGTGTGGGGACTCGATGTCATGGGACCTTATCCACTAGAGACAGCTAGCTAGTGCAGGTTCATCCTGACCGCTACGGATTTATTTTCCAAGTGGACAGAGGAAATTCTGCTCAAGGAGGTCAAGGCTCGTTCTATCGTTGACTTCATGAGCTCTAATATCATCTATCGGTTTGGAGTCCCTCATGCCATCCTCACTAATAACAACACCAACTTCTGACCAGCCGAGTTGAAGAAGTTGTATGCCAAGTACAACATCCACTCTAACCATACATCTCGCTACCACACATAGGCAAATGGATAGATCAAGTCATTCAACAAAACCCTCTCTAACATTTTGCAGAAAATGGTTGGCCAAAACAAGAAGAGTTGGCTGGACAAGATCCCCAATGCCCTTTAGGCTTATCGGACAACGACTCGTAATTCCACCCAGGTGACCCCATATTCCCTGGTGTACAGAGCAAAGGTCGTCCTGCCTATCGAGATTCAGTTTCCTTCATTACGCACAAAGGTCTATGATCAACAGGCACTAGATAAAGTATCTGAAATTAGTTTTCTTGAATTGGAAGAACTTGATGATAATAGGCTTCGTTCCCTACACAATCTGGAAAGGCATCAGAATAAGATGGCTAGAGATTTCAACAAGAAAGTTTGACTCCATTCCTTCTTGTAATGCGACTTGGTATTGGCCCTCCGGACACCAATGATACCTAGCAGGAAACCACCCAAATTGGAGCCCAAATGGGAAGGGCCTTACATAATTCACAGGGTTTAACCCAATGGTGTATACTCCCTGGTGACCAAGGATGGTGAGCGTATAACTCCTCCCACCAATTCCAAGTTTCTCAAGCAATACTTTGCTTGAGCTCACTTGGTCCTACATGACCCTAAACTGCTTCGTCCCATATGAAATTAAAATGTATGTTTTCATGAAAGATGTTAAACTGTATGTCGTCCTGCAAGATGTTAAATTACACCCTTAGAACAACGTGTGTCTTGATTCCCATTCCATGGGATACATAGGAACGCTCAAACATTTCATCCTGATCCCAGCCCCAAACTCTCTTATTTGACTATTCCCCTTGTATATAGCTATCTCTGAGGGTCCTTGCATGATATGGAATAGGCTTCCTTAGCCCCACTCATGTCAGGGTTACGACGATCGCACCACGTTCCCACCCCCCATTCTTCTATCCTCCCACGTCCTTACTGTATGACGCTAAACTGAATGGCCTTCGATAACTACGTATGGATTCATTCCCATCCTTATGGGATACGTAGGAATTCCCAGACATTTCATCTGTTAGCCCATCCCAAATGCCAGAATCTCCCCATGGTTTGAGACATATGGTGTGGTGTAGGCTTTTTCCCCAATTCATGTCGAGCTCATCTCGATCCCGCCATACGTCCCACTACCCAGAGGTGTTCGCCTCTTTAAAAAATGTGCACAACTATGCTTCACCCACTCCTTTTATTGGGACTCCATCATCTCTACCATACAGAAGGGCCCCTGAATGACAAGGATGCTAGGCCCAAGGACTCTCCTACCACTCCAGGCCAACGCCCTCGAGGATTTTGAGCAACAAATCGATACAAGTCTCGCATTGCGAATATGGTCAGCAGTCGATGCTCATTTTTTGTTCTCATTCTAGGTCACTACAAGGACATTGTGTTTTGAATATGATAAAAAACTATCCTTTGTTGTCAGATCCACCCCATGAGATCCCAAACATTGAGTGTAGTGGTCCATTTTACCCCGTTGTTTCTCCAAGCGATGAACTCCCTTCAAGTGATGCCAGCTGTTAGAACCCTACATGATGGGGCGAGCCAAGTCCGGCTCCTTGTTTCCCACACTGACCACTACTAACATGGGCTTAGGAGCCATGATGAGGCGGTAACCGCGCAGGAGGTCGTATGGCTACCATTGGCCGGGATGCCCAGCCTCAGGCCCCTTGGCCTTTTCCGGCCCCTTATCCTTTTCTAGCCCCTGGTCCAAGTTCTCATTTAGGATTGTGTGGTGTGGAGTGGACTTGCATCCTCATTCACATCGGGCTATTTATCCATGACACACATATCCCCTTGGGATATCCCTCCTGTCATTTATTGTCCATACCACGAGCACAGGCCCTGCCGCGCTCTGCGTGCCCAATCTCGGGCCCCTGGCCCAAGTCTTAACTCTTACGGGATTGTATGGTGTGGTATGGGATTATGTTCCCATTCACGTCGGGTTACTCGCCTCACCGTACACCTCCTGTATGTGGGGAATCTTACCCATTTGCATCCTTACTGCGTGATGACAAACTGCACATTACACCCTTCAAGAACTACGTGTGGCTTGATTCCCATCATCATGGGATACTTAGGACCTCCCAAACATCTAGAATTCTGGTCCAGTCCCATCTCTTTGAAATATCCCTCTCATTTTAGCCCCTTGGCCTATATTCCCCTAGAGAGAGGAATATACGATGTGGTGTGGGACTATGTTCTCACTCACATTGGGTGTTGTAACAACCACACCATTTACCTCCTCCTCCTAAGTGTTTTTCATCCCCTTGTGTTATCCTAGTATTTTTTAAATAGGTTTCTCTCAAGATGAGCCCCTCAGTCCTCTTCGGCGATTCACCAATGTGCCCAAGGGTACTCTGGTTCAGCACCTAGAGTGTCGGATTCTACCCGGACATACTCTCACCCATTTTTAAGGCTTTGCGTTCCTCTTCACTAGGGATTCCATCACCCTTCACACCCAAAGGGACCCCCGAATGGCATGGATTCTAGGCCCAAGGGCCCTCCTACCATTACAGGCCAATGATCTCAAGGGTTTCGAGCAACAAATTGATACAAGTCCCACGTTGCGAATTTGCTCAGCGGTTGACACTCGTTTGTTGTTCCCACCTCAAGTCACACGATATAGATACTGCATTTTGAACACGGTCAATAGTTATCCTCCATCATCATGCCAACCCCATTAATCCCAAAGTGTTGGTTACATGATTCACACTATTGTCCACTTCATCATGTCTAGGTAGAATTTCGAAACTTTTGGTACTACTCCTCAGTGTGCATCTGCACGTTAGGAAGATAAATCCATGATAAGGCAATCATTCGGGGATCCACACCAATTTCCCCTTTCCATGTATTACACATATTATAAATGCCCTACCCACCCTTGTTTCCTACACCGATTTTGACTCACGTAGGCTTAGGGATCGGGGTAAGGTATGCATTTACTTGGAATAGTCCCGCTTCTCCATGGTCTGAGCTCCAAGACCATAAACTAAGATCTATTTTAGAACTACGTGTGGCTTGATTTCCATCCTCATGGGATACGTAGGAACACCCAGACGTCTCGCGGGTCTAGCTCAATTGGGAGATAGTTTCTCCTTCCCCTTATCCTCTCACCTCTATTTTGGCCCCTTGGCCTGAGGTTTCTTTCAAAGAATCGCATAAAATGTGGTATGAGATTATGTCATCATTCATGTCGGGTATGTTTTATTGCACCATGCACATTCCCCCTTTAGCCTCATCTCTACTATGTCTGTTCTGTATGACGTCAAAATGCATGGTTGGTCCCATCACATGACCCTAAACTATGATATCATCATTCTGGCCGCACGACGAAAAATGGCACTACATCGTGATGTCCTCACTCAAGGGAAAACCATGTTTGGTATCAGCCACACACCATACCATTTGTCAATGAATGTATACAGCTTGATTATTGTAGCGATGCCGGGACTTTCTATCCTAGGCCTGTCGATTCACAAAAAAACCATTCACCTTAAAGGAAAAAAAAGATACATCAAATACCACTTATTTTTGTGCGAGGGCCACACCCGCATGTCCCTTTTATCCCTGCCACTGGTACCTTACCATGCCGCCCCTTAGAACTACATATGGATTGATTCCCATCCTCATGGGATACATAGAGACACCCAGGCATTTCGCCTTGGGTCCAGCCTCAGGAATCATAAATCCTGTTCCTCCTTGTTTCCGGCCCCCTGGCCTGACCCCTTGTGTGGAACCATGCAACTGTAGATTTTCCCTGAACAAGTTTGGGATGCCCCATGATGAAATTGGGAAGTGACATCTCCCTCACCAGAGAGGTACTGTCTAAAACGTAGGAATGATCCATGATCAGACTGATGCACCCATCTAATGTGATTCCACCATGATGGCGTAGTTTCAAGAGCATTAGATTCTGTTCGAACAAACCATCACTTCACATTCCATGCCTTGTGTGCCCCTTATTCGGACCCTCATCCTCTTTCAAATCTAAAGAAACCCCTAATAGTATGGATGCACGGCCTATGGATCTCCTACTGTCCTGGGCCAATGTTCCTGAAGGCTAATCGATGATATTCTGAGTTAGGCCCATGTTTCAAACGTGGCCAGTAGTCGGCCTTCGTTTGTCATCCCCATTTCAGGATAACACAATATAGACGCTGTGTTTCGAATACGATCAACAGTTATCTTTTATTGTCACCCCATCCCCACAGTGTTCCAAATTTGAGGTATTGTAATTCACACTTTCCATTCCCTTATGTCCGGATTGACTTCCAACGCCCATGGCATTTCCCCACTCATGCACTAGATCACATTAGGAACATGAAATTGTTCCAAGGTTCTTGTACTCTGATCGAGCCCCTCCCTTCTCTTCTCGGAAGTCTGGATTGGTTGTTCAAGCCCCTGAGCACCTGAAGCTTGGTCTTCACTCCCACATTTGAACGAAATAGTAAGGTGGTCATCCCTTGTTTCTCACATCGGGCCTGACCCACATGAGCTTAGGTATTGACCACTGGACACTCCACGAATTTCACAGGAATGCAATTAACCAACACAAATAATGGTACTCATGCATGCATTTGTCATAAAATAATTAAATCATTAAAGTGTGTTCAAAGGTTACAGGCATTATAGCACCCTAGGATCACCCCCCCATGGACGGGTTGTATAAGGCCCCAACCTTAAACCTTACTTAATCTTGAGTTATTACAAGATTACACATTGAGGATCTTTTCAGGTTTAGAGTTTTAGAGAATTAGATCTTGAAACTTGCATTACATTCCACATTTAAACAAAGTGGTTACATAAAATATAGTATTCATTTTTTCCCATCAACGAAAACATATTTAAAATAAAACATGGATTCTTTCTTGACACTTCCTTGACACTATCATCACATCATGTACCTTTCCCTTGACCTGTGAAAAACATTTCAAAAACTTGGGATGAGCATAAAAAGCTCAGTAAGGGTTATAAAAAGTATGGAAAGGAAACATGAGTACATATATACATAAGAATGAAATCATACTTTACCCATAAAGCATAATAACTTTAACATACCTCATAAAATCATGAAAAAAATCATAGAAATCATAAGACATAAAGGTAAATTGAGGCATTCATAACATTCTTACGTAGGGAGTAACCCTCTTGGTTAAGTTTGGAATACCCATCACAGTATATTCCCTAAATCTCTTCGGAGAAACCTTAACGTTTAACCCCTTCGCGTTACCCAATGCATTGGAGAGCTATATCGGGCTCACCCGCCCTTAGTTTATCACGGAACCACTCGTCTTCATAACAATGCCCAAGAACCCTAACATAATCATAACACATAACTTAAGAATAAAGGAAATATAACATTCCCATATTTCAATAACAATATAACATTATAATATATTGAAATAATAAATCCATTCTAAAAACCATTTTCGAAACCATTTAAAACATTTAATAAAGAGATATTTGAATCAAAGTGTCCCATACCACTTTGAAGGTTTTAACATTTTAAACCATTAATATCCATATAAATAAATCCTTAAAACCATTTTGAAAACATGGATATTAATGAGAAATATTTATAAGAATAAATCATTAAAACATTTAAAACCATATTTTAGTTAAAGGGATTTTAACAAAATGAGAGACACTTGAATACAATAATTGAGGAATAACATTTAATCAAAACTTTATAATATCATGAGAATAAAGGAATTCATGATATAATATTCCAAAGGATAGTATATAAACCATATAATAGTGAATTGGTGCATAACAACAATGAAGTCTCAATAGAAATGTAAAATGAGATGAAATCCCCTGTAAAGAATGTATCCTTAAATTAAGGATAAATCAATCTCATAATTATGTGTGAAAAATATAAATACACCCAATATAAGTGTATATTAAGTGTAAAACAATCAAAGGTAATTCACACATATTCAAAGGATGACATATTCAATAACTACATGTTTAACCCAAAGAAATCAAAATTGGGTTAAGAAGTTCCCTTGACAGCCTAACGACGTCACATCAAATTTTAGAAAAAGATTTGATGAGAGAGATAAAGGGTATCTCATCACTTGGAAATAAAATTTACGGAAATAAGGATATATAATAACATATCACCACATAATAAGATGAAAATTAAAATACATAACAAAAGAAGTCTTTTAAAAAGAGGAGGGTGAAAGGTTCCCTTACCGATTTGGGTAACTTTCGAAACGTACACCCCATGAAAGAAGGACTATACAGCATTGATGTAAATAATAATAAATGAAAGTATTTTACACAAAGAGTAGAATAATGGAGAGTAAATAAACCACTCAAAAGGAAATATTGGAAAATTTATCATAAATATCACGGGAATAAAAGTGAGATGAAAAATCCCTTACGAAAACTCGGCAGCCTAATGATGCCACTTAAAACTTCCAAAAATGGATTGATGAGATCAAATAGGGTCTCTCACCATATTAAAATAAAATTTACAGAAAGATGAATATAAAATAACATCTCCCAATATAACAAAGAGGAGCTTAAAATAAGTGACATAAAGGAGAGTACTTAAAAAGAAAGAGAGAGGTTGTATCTCTTACGAAAATTCGGCAGCCTAACGGCGCCACTCAAAACTTCCAAAATGGATTGATGAGAGAGAATAGGGTCTATCATAATATGAACATAAAATTTCAGTAATAATAATATAAAAGAAAATCCCAATAACAAGAAATATGATCTTTAAAAGGAATGACATAAAAGAGTGTACTTAAAAAGAAAGAGAGGAGTAGGATCCCTTACCTCAAGTCCGACTTGTCTTGTTCGTTTCTTTATATTCCTGAATAATAAACTTTGGTCAATTTATAATTTCCTAATGACCTACTTTAAAGATTATTATTCAGTTCATATCACATATTATAATGTTATAATAATTGTTTAATAATGTTAGTTCATATCAGACGTTTTTGCCGATGTTTGGTACATGAGTCAAAAATGAACTTGTTTGAAAAATGATTGCCCATGTAGTTATAAGTAAATAATTTCCAGAATATTATTAATGATTAAAATATCATATATATCCAGTAAATATTCATTTTATAATATTCCATATCATTTGGATATAAAAAACGGAAAGCACCGTTCATGGAGACGGTAGGCCGTACGTACGCATGAACGCTACTTTCATTTTTTTGTCATATTAATGGAATTAAAAATAAATGATATATATATATATTATAATTCCAGTATAATATATATGTTATATAGGTCAAATATTTTCATTAATTCAATTCTTTATACATTCCATGTATTGCATTTACGAGTCACATCACTTGAGGGGGCGGTAGTCCACACTTCCTCATATGAAATTATCGCATTTACACAACATGAAAAGAAAAAGGGTATATTTTAAATATAAAATACATAAGCATATAGTAAACATAAATACCATATATATAATATATAAAATACAGTGACATCATAATGGCCACCTTTAAAGGTGTTAAAAGAATATTGAACAATCATCGTTTCGTGAGGCAAAAAATCGCCAACCACAGAAACAGTATGTTCTTTAACCATTAGACGAAGGTGTGTGTAAGTGTAGCTCGAATACTTATTATAAAAACATACTAGTATATTGAAGATAGTGGATTTGTTACAAAATAAATGAATAAAAAGAGTTTTGGGGGGTTGGAGAAGCAAAATAAAACAAAAGGACTCAAGTGAAGACGTTACCTTAAAATCAGGTAACTCCCTTTGGTTTGATCTCAAAGGCTTACTTGGGAAGACTTCTACCCAAATTGAGGCTTCAAGGAGTTATATAGGGATGTGGAGAGACAAAATGGGTAGGGTTTGGCCAAGCCAAAGGCTTTGGAAGTGTGGGTAAGGAGGTAGAGGTGGGGGCCTTTTATAAGAGGAGAGGAGGGGCACTCTTGGAAAGTAAAGAAATGTTACTTTATTTTAGAATGAGTTTCAGATTTTAATGGTCCTAAATTTATGTTTTTCGAGTATAAGGTGATAAGGGTTCGAAATCCACCCATCCACTAGGTTTTGGACATGTGTAGGTCTTATATTTTACATTATATTTCCATTTTATTTAAATCGTTAAATAATGAGGTCATCGCTGCATCATCATGATGTCATAAATAATTTAATTTATTTAATGTCTAAAAATTATAAAAAAAATACTATGATGTAGGAAATATTTTTGGATTTCCAATGACTATTTATAGTCAAAAATCTGACTTGTATAACCCCATGTAAAAATTGTTTTAGTAAAACATCTCATGTTTGTGTCATTTTTACTTTAACATTAAATAAAATGTTATTTATGTTATTTCCCAACCAAAGTGGATCCATGGGGTCCCCAAGTTGACCCATGGATTTTATTTGTTGGACATGACACATCCAATGAGGGTAGGACATGTGTATAGGTCATTTCGTTTTATTAAAACATTATTCTTACCTTAAACTACACTAATTACCTCTAATCGCGATTAAAAACTTAATAAGTTACTATTCACCAAAAAATTATTTTAATCCCATTGAACTACATTTTACTTCCTAATGAAAACCATGTATGTAGGATTTTTTAAATTCAAAACACAGAAGTGGTAAAGTTTCATTTAAATGAAAAATCAGTTTTTTAAGTACCACTTAGTGGTTTCACTATTCATCAAAAATTGAAGTTTTTCAGAATAATACCAAACTTCACCCTAAGATATATTTAATATTCCGAATTCAAAAATGATGTCTATTTTACAAAATTAAAATCGTATAAGTTACATTAATTAATTTAATAATTAATTCCCACTGTCATGACAAATAGCGTGTTTTTATGAAACAATATATATCAAAAGATTGACACTAGTTTAAGTCCAATTTTAAAGTGAAATTAATTCCAATGAACACTATTGGATTAAATGGAAAAAATATATTCTAATTTAACTTTAAAACCAATTCAAAATATAATCTAATCATATAAATAAATTATATTAAAAAGTGGTTTTGAATTAAAATACAACATTTTTCACTATTCATTAAAAAATGAACTTTATCGGAAAAATACCAAAAATTTACACAAAGTAAATTTTGATATCACAATTCTAAATAAGAATTTTATTTTTTCAAATATAACACATAAAATTGTCAAAAAGTGGATTTAAAAGAGGTTCGCCTTCAAAAGGTGGTTAATCGACCTTTTAAAGAATATTAGAATGTCTACGCTTAAAATTGGATTAATTCGCATTTTTAATCCTCTAAAATTTATTGTAAAGAGTAAAAATATTTTACAAACATATATAATCATTTTGTAGTTAGTTCTGTTCATTCCCGCCATTACAACGGCTAATCATTAACTACCATTTAAAATAATATTATTTTATTATTAGAGTGCAACGTAAGATTCCCAAGAAACTCGTTGTTGCGTATTGGGTACGCCATCGATCATAGCATCCCATTTAAAGTAATATTAATATTTTATTCACAAATATGGATAAATATAAAAATGTCATATTCTTTATTTACTTGGGGTGTTACATCCTTCCCCCTTATGGGAATTGCATTCTCGCAATTTTAAAATTGGGCTTGGAAACTTCATTGAAAATCCCACATCGGAACAATAGTCAGTAAAACAATCACCTTAAAATAAAGAAAGAGAAGTACAAAGGTCACCCGAGTTAACCCATACTAGGATTCCATGTAAGAAAATATGGATATGGAGGATAAAACAAAGGGTCATGTTCTGATGGAGAGTGATAGTAAACATGTCTAGGAGAAAGTTAACCATAAGAAAATCACAAACTTGTGATGGGTTAAACGGTATTTGATTCCCCAGTAGGAAAAGTTAACAGACAACATTTTTGTTTTAAGTTACTCTTCATTGAGAAATTTATTTTTGAGCTTAACTAAATCCTAATGAAACATACTTAATTGTCACGTAGACTTTCAACTTTTACTAGATTCCTTAATCAAACTCATATTTTCTCCAAAAGACAAGCATTTAGGAAGACTTGTTCGCATTAACATCACTATAATCAACTTCTTGAGAATCAACTAATCCACAAAAGAGAACTATATATTTCCCATGTCTTTAGACAAAATCCAAAACCAAAATTGTTAGTATGAGATCAGATAATCCACAAAAGTATAATCCTTAATAGAAATAAAAATCTATTCTTAATCTCCAAAATTTGTCCAACAAAACCCAAAGTTCAACAAGGACCATTCAATAAACAATTTGTCCATAAAATTCTTCAAAGTAAACCAATATAAGATTGAAACCCAAATATTTGAAGGATTTAGTCACAGTCTTCCAAGTTAAATCGCAACATTTATCTCCAAACAACATCAGTTGCTCCTAAAGTCTCATATTGAAAAGTAATTAACCTAATCACATATCCTCCATGATAGGTTAATCATTTCCATAGATAACCAAAAATAAACTTACTATTGATTCCTAAAATCATCTAACTAAAAAGAATTAGTCAAAATAACCAGGGACTTAACGTAGTCCAGTGGTAGGCGATAAATACCAGTCGCACTTTGGTTGTGGGTTCGATTCCCGCAGCTTTGTCCGATGCGATGGGTTGTCACACGGTCTGTGTGTTGTCCTTTTTCCAAAACTATATAATTCTTAAAACATTCCCCAAAATGAGATAAAATCTTCAAAAATAATCATAACATATTTTAACCTCAAGTTTATATCATGCCTTTCATTTTCCATCAAAACATATAATAACCCATAATTACCTCAAAAGTAAGGATCATATAAACCCTAATGGTTACCTTTATAATTATTACCTAAACTTCCATATCAATTGATCATCTCATACATGATGCACTACAGAACATACCAAAGTTCAAGTGGTTGATCATGACTCCTTGATAGTTGGATTAGAACAACCACGAGTTTCCTCATTGGATCCCCCATTTCATCCAGTCTCTTAATCAGAGAACCACCACAGTTTCCTTCAAACCTATTGTCACTTTGGTGCCTTCTAGATCCATCCATTCACTAAAAACAGAAATATCAGTGTGAGTATATCAACAAAACCATCATGTACTAATGAGTAAGATATACTTACTCATTCACTTTATCTAAAAACTATGACTCTTTCTGAAATCCTAACCATTATGGTAATGTCACTTATGCTTAAAGAATACCCTAACCTCTAAAGTGATCTAAACCGACCTCTGATACCAACTATAAGGCCCCAGCCTTAAACCTTACTTAATCTTGAGTTATTACAAGATTACACATTGAGGATCTTTTCAGGTTTAGAGTTTTAGAGAATTAGATCATGAAACTTGCATTACATTCCACATTTAAACAAAGTAGTTACATAAAAGACAGTATTCATTTTTTCCCATCAACATAAACATATTTAAAATAAAACATGGATTCTTTCTTGAAACTTCCTTGACACTATCATCACATCATTTACCTTTCCCTTAACCTGTGAAAAACATTTCAAAAACTTGGGATGAGCATAAAAAGTTCAGTAAGGGTTATAAAAAGTATGGAAAGGAAACATGAGTACATATATACATAAGAATTAAATCATACTTTACCCATAAAGCATAAGAACTTTAACATACCTCATAAAATCATGAAAAAAATCATAGAAATCATAAGACATAAAGGTAACTTGAGGCATTCATAACATTCTTACGTAGGGAGTAACCCTCTTGGTTACATTTGGAATACCCATCATAGTATATTCCCTAAATCTCTTCGGATAAAACTTAATGTTTAACCCCTTCGCGTTACCCAATGCATTGGAGAGATATATCGGGCTCACCCGCCCTTAGTTTATCACGGAACCACCCGTCTTCATAACAATGCCCAATAACCATAACATAATCATAGCACATAACTTAAGCATAAAGGAAATATAACATTCCTATATTGCAATAAAAATATAACATTTTAATATATTGAAATAATAAATTCATTCTAAAAACCATTTTCGAAACCATTTAAAACATTTAATAAAGAGATCTTTGAATCAAAGTGTCCCATACCACTTTGAAGGTTTTAACATTTTAAACCATTAATATCCATATAAATAAATCCTTAAAACCATTTTGAAAACATGGATATTAATGAGAAATATTTATAAGAATAAATCATTAAAACATTTAAAACCATATTTTAGTTAAAGGGTTTTTAACAAAATGAGAGACACTTGAATACAATAATTGAGGAATAACATTTAATAAGAACTTTATAATATCATGAGAATAAAGGAATTCATGATATAATATTCCAAAGGATAGTATATACACCATATATGAGTGAATTGGTGCATAACAACAATGAAGTCTCAATAGAAATGTAAAATGAGATGAAATCCCCTGTAAAGAATGTATCCTTAAATTAAGGATAAATCAATCTCATAATTATGTGTGACAAATATAAATACACCCAATATAAGTGGATATTAGGTGTAAAACAATAAAAGTTCATTCACACATATTCAAAGGATGACATATTCAATAACTACATGTTGAACGCAAAGAAATCAAAGTTGGGTTAAGAAGTTCCCTTGACAGCCTAACGACGTCACATCAAATTTTAGAAAAAGAGTTGATGAGAGAGATAAAGGGTATATAATCACTTGGACATAAAATTTATGGAAATAAGGATATATAATAACATATCCCCACATAATAAGATGAAAATTAAAAGACATAACAAAAGAAGTCTTTTAAAAAGAGGAGGGTGAAAGGTTCCCTTACCGATTTGGGTAACTTTCGAAACGTACACCCCATGAAAGAAGGACTATAAAACATTGATGTAAATACTCATAAACGAAATTATGTTACAAAAAGAGTAGAATAATGGAGAGTACATACACCACTCAAAAGGAAATATTGTCAAATGTATCATGAATATCACAGGAATAAAAGTGAGATGAAAAATCCCTTACGAAAACTCGGCAGCCTAACGGCGCCACTTAAAACTTCCAAAAATGGATTGATGAGATCAAATAGGGTCTCTCACCATATTAACATAAAATTTACAGAAAGAGTAATATAAAATAACATCTCCCAACATAACAAAGAGGAGCTTAAAATAAGTGACATAAAGGAGAGTACTTAAAAAGAAAGAGAGAGGTTGTATCTCTTACGAAAATTCGGCAGCCTAACGGCACCACTCAAAACTTCCAAAATGGATTGATGAGAGAGAATAGGGTCTATCATCATATGAACATAAAATTTTATTAAGATTAATATAAAAGAACATCGCAATAACAAGAAAGATGAGCTTTAAAAGGAATGACATAAAAGAGTGTACTTAAAAAGAAAGAGAAGAGTATGATCCCTTACCTCAAGTCTGACTTGTCTTGTTCATTTCTTTATATTCCTGAATAATAAACTTTGGTAAATTTATAATTTCCTAATTACCTCATTTAAATATTATTATTCATTTCATATCACATATTATAATGTAATAATAATTGTTTAATAATGTTACTTCATATCAGACGTTTTTGCCGATGTTTGGTACATGAGTCAAAAATGAACTTGTTTGAAAAATGATTGCCCATATAGTTATAAGTAAATAATTTCCAGAATAGTATTAATGATTAAAATATCATATATATCCAGTAAATATTCATTTTATACTATTCCATATCATTTGGAGATAAAAAACGAAAAGCGTCGTTCATGGAGACGGTAGGCCGTACGTACGGATGAACGCTACTTTCATTTTTTTTGTCATATTAATGGAATTAAAAATAAATGATATATATATATATATATATATTATAATTAAATTATAATATATATGTTATATAGGTCACATATGTTTATTAATTTCATTCTTTATACATTCCATGTATTTCATGTACGAGTCACATCACTTGAGGGGGCGGTAGTCCACACTTCCTCATATGAAATTATCGCATTTACACAACATGAAAAGAATAATGGTATGTTTTAAATATAAAATACAGAAGCATATAGTAAACATAAATACCATATATATCATATATAAAATACAGTGACATCATAATGTCCACCTTTAAAGGTGTTAAAAGAATATTGAACAATCATCGTTTCGTGAGGCAGAAAATCGCCAACCACTGAAACAATATGTTCTTTAACCATTAGACGAAGGTGTGTGTAAGTGTAGCTAGAATCCTTATTATAAAAACATCATAGTATATTTAAGATACTGGAGTTGTTACAAAAGAAATTAATAAAAAGATTTTAGGGGGTTGGAGAAGCAAAATAATACAAAAGGACTCAAGTGAAGACATTACCTTAAAATCGGGTAACTCCCTTTGGTTTGAGCTCAAAGGCTTACTTGGGAAGACTTCTTCCCAAAGTGAGTCTTCAAGAAGTTAGAGAGGGATTTGGATAGACAAAATGGGCAGGGTTTGGCCGAGCCAAAGGCTTTGGAAGTGTGGGTAAGGAGGTAGAGGTGGGGGCCTTTTATAAGGGGAGAGGAGGGGCACTCTTGGAAAGTAAAGAAATGTTACTTTATTTTAGAATGAGTTTCGGATTTTAATGGTCCCAAATTGATGTGTTTCGAGGATAAGGTGATAAGGGTTCGAAATCCACCCATCCACTAGGTTTTGGACATGTGTAGGTCTTATATTTTACATTATCTTTCCATTTTATTTAAATCATTAATTAATGAGGTCATCGCTGCATCATCATGATGTCATAAATAATTTAATTTATTTAATGTCTAAAAATTATAAAAAAAATACTATGATGTTGGAAATCTTTTTTTATTTCCAATTACTATTTATAGTAGAAAATTCGACTTGTATAACCCCATGTAAAAATTATTTTAGTAAAACATCTCATGTTTGTGTCATTTTTACTTTAACATTAAATAAAATGTTATTTATGTAATTTCCCAACCAAAGTGGCTCCATGGGGTCCCCAAGTTGACCCATGGATTTTCTTGGATGGCCATGACACATCCAATGAGGGTATGACATGTGTCTAGGTCATTTCAGTTTATTAAAACATTATTCTTACCTTAAACTACACTAATTACCTCTAATCGTGATTAAAAACTTAATAAGTTACTATTCACCAAAAAATTATTTTCATCCCATTGAACCACATTTTACTTCCTAATGAAAACCATGTATATTGGATTTTTGAAATTCAAAACACAGAAGTGGTAAAGTTTCATTTAAATGAAAAATCAGTTTTTGAAGTACCACTTAGTGGTTTCACTATTCATCAAAAATTGAAGTTTTTCAGAATAATACCAAAACTTCACCCTAAGCTATATTTAATATTCCAAATTCAAAAATGATGTCTATTTTATAAAATTAAAATTGTATAAGTTACATTAATTAATTTAATAATTAATTCCCGTTGTCATGACAAATAGCGTGTTTTTATGAAACAATATATATCAAAAGGTTGACACTAGTTTAAGTCCAATTTTAAAGTGAAATTAATTCCAACGACCACTATTGAATTAAATGGTAAAAATATATTCTAATTTCACTTTAAAATCAATTCAAAAGATAATCTAATCATATAAATAAATTAGATTAAAAAGTGGTTTTGAATTAAAATACAACATTTTCACTATTCATTAAAAAATGAACTTTATCGGAAAAATACCAAAGATTTACACAAAGTAAATTTTGATGTCCCGATTATAAATAAGAATTTTATTTTGTCAAATATAACACATAAAATTTTCAAAAAATGGATTTAAAAGAGGTTCACCTTCAAAAGGCGGTTAATCGACCTTTTAAAGAATATTAGAATGTCTACGCTTAAAATTGGATTCATTCGCATTTTTAATCCCCTAACATTTATTTTAAAGAGTAAAAATATTTGACAAACATATATAATCATTTTTTAGTTAGTTCTGTTCATTCCCTCCATTACAACGGCTAGGCGTTAACTACCATTTAAAATAATATTATTTTATTATTAGAGTGCAACGTAAGATTCCCAAGAAACTCGTTGTTGCGTATTGGGTATGTCATCGAGCATAGCATCCCCTTTAAAGTAATATTAATATTTTATTCACAAATATGGATAAATATAAAAATGTCATATTCTTTATTTACCTGGGATGTTACAGGTTGACCCCATAAAAAGAGCGTTGTAGCTCTGCCACCCTCTGGCTTGTGGCATCTGGGGCTTGCTACCGCCTGTTCAGATCATGCTCCTCCTCAGTAGCAATATGGTGCAGCTCGTCAGCCGCAACCTGGGCCCATTCCACACCGGTCCAAATGACAACCATTTCTGCAGAGAATCGCTCCAGACACTCCTCGACCTCTTCCAACTGGGCATTTAGCCGCATTAATAGCTCAGATTGTTCATTAAGGGAGGCTAAGTGCTCGTCTTCCTGACTCTGCAGCCGCTGGGCCTCATTTTTAGCCTCCTAGAGGCTTCTAATGTTCACCGCATTCCTCCACTGCCAGCCCACACCAAGGCCACGGTCGTACTCCCAAATCTTCTCCGCCATGAGATCTCGGACGAGCATGTGGGGACGTTGGGCATCCACTCCCCCGGTACGCAACTCGCACAGCCGCGAGAGAAGTATGTCCATCTCATCTAGCCATAGTTCTTGGGGGTGTTGTTAACGAAGCACGTGATCAGCTTCCACGATCAGTGACAAACTATTTTGCTGTCCTCTTCATCAGATGTAGTCTCGTCCCAGTCAGCTTGGTTGGCAGGCTCGTATGCGAGGAACTCTCCCAGGAACTCATCAGCCGGGTCCGCATCTGGTGTTTGATTGGGCATGGAAGGACTTGGGATGTCCGACTGATCCTCATCGTCGGACCCCACCTCAATGACCTCAGGTTCGTCCTCCACGAAGGTCCCATCAGTGATCGAGAGTGCCACTATTTGATCAATCTGGACATCCACCTCTATGACCACCGGAATTCCCCTAGGAAGGATGCCTCCAGAAGCCCCGACCAACCTCGCCAAGGCAACCCACTCCATTTGAAGAACTGCACGCACCAAAAAGGGGCTTGGACGTCAGTTGAAATGGTCAGTGGGTGGAAATCATAATTTTAGTATAGGATACCTATAGAGATCGAATTTCTGGTCTCGTTATTGGGTTGACACCGTTGGAACCCCCAGATGTGGCCCCCCATATATGTTCGGAAGATCTGAAAGCTCCGGAGGGGTCGCCTCAGGTGTCCTAGCCCTGCTGGATGTAGAAAAAGATGTGGCAGAAGGTGTAGATATCAAAGGTCCCATATCTACATCCACTAAGGGATGAGAATGAGTTATGTGTATGAGAATCTTCTGCATAGTTTAGATGTTAGCAAAGAGTCCAAAACAATCTCAAAGAAATCCTTGAAGAAGGGGGTTTCTGATTTTTACCTCAAGGGACCCTACGAACTCTTCAAGATCCGAGTCTTTATCTCTAACTTCTCCCTCCTCCAACGAGATCCCTCTCTCGGCCTCGTCTCCCCATGAGGATTCATCTAATTCTTCTGGTAGGGGGAACAGTTCCCTTAATTCAGCAGCCGAAAACTGCAGGGAAGTGGTATGAACAAGCAACACCTTGACTCAATCTGTCATCGGGTGCGGGGTACCCCGGGAGTGCACAAAGTCCTCCAGCTCTGTCAGGTATTTCTCTGCCTCCGCCTGGGATACTACAAAGCCGGACCTGATAGGGTCTATCCTCAGAAAATCCATCCTGAGATAATTCAGGTACTGCCACATCTCGGACGGACCGAGGAATTTCTTTTTAATGTCCCATATGTCCTAGGCCTTCGGGAAGACAACATCCTATGGCATATCAATATGGCGCAACCGCTTCCCTGGAGCCTGATTCGATATTCTACGAAACCCTCTAGGTGGCCTCCCCTCAGGATATCCCTGCTCTTCTGGGACCACCAGGCTCGTTTCCACTGTTGCATCTCCCTCCACTTGTGCGGGCCTCGCCGCTACGACAGCTTTGCCACCACGAGATGCCCTTGCCACCTTTCGGCCCCAGCCCTAAGGTTGGGAAATCTCACCATCACCGACTCGAATAGTTGGCTACTTCAATATCTCCCCCGAGTAGGTTGCCTCTCAGCTCTGGGCATATTCTTTCACTAGCCCGAAGACGGCTATGGGTGGAGGCAACTCGTTCTACATTTTCCTGTCATCCCGTGTGAACACGAGCCACATTTTCCTTATCACGCATGGGTGTTCCTCATGAAGCACCTCCAGATAGACCTGCGGGGTCAGTCTCTACATGCAACGAAATTTCCTTGCAAACTTGTGTGGGGTGTACGACTCTCAAAGGGGCTCACGGTCCACCCTTGACACTAAGACTCCACCTCAAAATGCCAGGAGATATGATCAGTGATCTTCTACTCCCTGTCCATCATCAGTGAATACCCCTGTCAGCAATGGAAATGGGTGAAAATTGAACTCTTCCGCCTTCCACACCCGGTTCAATACAAACGGTGTGGTCAACTTGGCCGGAAATCTCCCCGCGACGTTCAGGATTTATGGGCGTAAGTTTGAGCTCGAAGGAGAGATAGGGTTCTGGTATTCGTAAACCCCCCTGATATGTGCCGCTATCCACCCATATAGAAGGTGGAATGGCCCACATACCCTCTGCAGCCTCTTCCCCTCGCTGATATGCCACAACATCTTATACAGTTTGGCGAGCATTGAAAAACCTAGGTTGACTCGCCCTCCTCTCGCCAACATAGACGCCATGATAAATGTGCTTGGGCGTACTCCCATGTTGGTATCCCTCACCGACAGGATCCAACCACAGATAAGAGCTGCGATAAATGCTGCCAGCCTGACTATTGGCTGCTGCTTAGTGATGACACTAAACCCCTAGGTCTTCCACTGGATGTCCTACAAGAACTTCCAGTACGAGTACTCCTTGCCCCATTGATCCCCCTTCGGGCAAGTCCGAGGCCTCTCTGGAAACTTTCGGTCTACTGGGAAATTCAGGAACTACTTGAACCACTGCTTAAAGTGGGCATCTCTCACTACTTCTTTGTCCTCTCCTGGCACCAGCTCCATCAATGTCATTGCCAGCTGCGACATCTGCTCTGGATCCTCCCACGCACTCATGACAGGGAGGAATTCATCGTACATAGCCCCCAGTATTGGGACCCCCAAAATCTGGTGAACATCCCACAAGCTGATACGACCTCTCCGTGGTGCAAGTGGAAGGCATTGGTCCTCGATGATTATCTGCTCAATAGCTCTGAAATCAGCTGTTTTGGTTGGTAGATGTGGAATTGGGAGGCCCAAGCCACCTCATATAAACCCACTCTCCTTAGCTCTGCCCCAAAATCCTCACACGAGGCACCTACCTAGTATACCCAAGCCCAATTTTCTATAAAGTTTCTGCCCGGATGTAGGTCCCATTCCTCATACCACCCCTTCCTCGGGTTCCTCAAAGCCGCCTTCAATATCGTGTGGTATAGAGGAGGAGATGTCTCCATTTGCAATGCCTTCCCTTTGAAGATATTTAGGTGGTTGTATAGGAAGTCAACAACAACGGGTGTGAAGTCTTCCCGGGCATGGCCGTCAGCCACTCAGAACCATTGGCGCTGGCACGACGTGCTCCTGAACCAATAAGCTGGTTCGTCCCAACTTCCTTCTAAGATGAAGACGTCATCCCTCAGCCCGAATCCATACAAGGAAACCACTTACATAACTGGTAGTTCCTCTGGCTCTTTGATAGCAACACCACCAAAGATCCATGGTTAGAGTGGCTACGAATTAGCTCTCCTAAACCCAGCATGTTCGCCATCTCATCCCTCCAGGCAGAATCTACAAGGACCCCCTGGGCAGCTTCTTGATGATCCATTCAGTCTTAGAACTTGGACGATTTTTTGGTTGGTTCGCTAAGATCATTCGCGAAGCTTGTTCGTGGAATCCTGCCTGTGCCTTCAAGTGCAAGATCGCGAAGCACTGATACAGAGTCAAAAAATTGTTGTGCGCCGTGAAGCGAAGACCCAATTCACAGAGAGCAATCGCGGAGTACGTGGAGCTTTTCAAATCTAGAGCACAAAAATTTCATATAGAGGGGAAAGGAGAAAAGAGAGGTCAGCTCCCCTTTATATAGGCGATGACCTTCGGAGCTTCGTGGTGCGTCTATTTAGCACCAAGCTTCACAGCATGCTCGACCTGCATGTCGCCCATCCACCTCATGATCCCTCTTCACAAGAAAACATCACGAATGACTGAGGGATTTTGGTGATTGACCCTCAGACTTTGACCCTTCATTTCCCATCGGCTCCAAGTCTGAGGGGGTATTTTTTGGCACCAAAATGGTTGATGAAGAAGAAGAAATGGAAATCCAGAATGGCCACCTCGCGAAGCCCCTCCGCGGAGTCCCCCTAGCCCCCGTGACCACCGCGGAGCAAAGAGGCGGTCTTCTCCATGAGCGCAACTGACGTTCGCAAGCCCACCGTGGATCAAGGAGGTGGGCTTCTCCATGAGCACAACTGACAATCGCGAGCCCTCCGCAGAGCAAGGAGGCGGGCTACTCCGCGACCACAATTGACATTCGTGAGACCATTTTAGAGCAAGGAGGCAGGCTTCTCCGTGAAGGAAATTGACGTTTGCGAGCCTGCCATGAAGCAAGTAGGAAGGATGCTCTGCGAACGCAACTGATGTTCACAAGACCGCCGTAGGGCAAGAAGGAGGGTTGCTCCGTGAATGCAACTGACATTCGCAAGCCCGCCGCGGAGCAAGTAGGCAGGCTGCTCCGCGAACGCAACTGACATTCATGAGCCCTCCATGGAGTAAGTAGGCGTGATGCTCTATGAATGAAGTTGACATTCACAACTCACCGTGGAGCAACCAAATCCATCTTCGCACCGAGAGAGCTCTGCTTCGTGGAACCTCTTGCCTATAAATACAGGCCTCCCCCCAAGTCCAATGCATAGATCTTTCGACCTTTCAACTTCCTAGCTCCTGAACTGTGAAGAAACCTTTTCTCCACGAACCATGAGCTACGCGAGGTAATTTTGCTTTGTGAATTGCCTCCCCCTTGCCTTGTTTTATTCCCCTCTTTAGAGAGGGATGCCTTTCACATATCCTATGGGCCTCCGTGATGGAAGGGGATCCCCAAGGGGACTCGGGTCATCACGGAGCGTTTATGCTTCGTAAAGAACCCCTTATGTACATGTGATCCACATTATAAGGTCGGGTCACTGTACTTCGTGAAGCACATTACTTCAAGACAGCTCGCTTTACAAGGCACCTTTGCTTCGCGAGGCAGTGCTCTGCGAATGCCTTTCCACTTCGTGAAGCACCACCTATATGCACCTCTCCCCTATGCTTAGTTGGGACACTCCACTTTGCAAAGAACACCCCTTCGCAAGTACCCTCCACTATGTGGAGCATCGGATCTTCATAAGGCCCCTGCCTATGAACCCCTCTGCTTTGCAATTACCTTTCCCGTGCGACCCTACAGGTTTACACGAAGTGATTTCCAAGTCCCATGGACACCACTTCCCGTTACGTCACTTCGCCTCATGCTTCTTCGCATAGGCACGCTAATGGCTATTACTTCTTTGCATAGCCACGCTGACGTGGACCCCCAATGGGATCACCTCGCGACACCCCCCAGCCACGGCGTTGTCGGTACCTTCCCTTCACCAAGGTATAGATGGTGCCAGTTATGTAAGTCCTAGGGGTGTGGAGTGAACCCACCTCGTCCGAGATGCAGGATGTTAAACTGCCAAGCACCATCATCCTCATCACATGACGTTAAACTATAGCCTTGCCCCGTGCATCACACATAGGGCACCCCACCCTGGACATTCTGCACGCCCGTTAGTCTCCATGGGAGCGAGATTATTCCCCACAGGGGATGATATCCTCCTTATTGGAGCAACGTATATCCGCGGGGAAAGGGAAACCATCCTGGTGTAATCCCCTAGACTTTCTCGTAGGATGTAGTATATCTACTCCCCCTTTTTTCTTTGGTTCTAAAGACTCAGAGGATAGATGGGCACAAGGACCTTCATTACCCCATCCCTCTCCCTCTGGGATTTGTCGCCATCCAGGACTCCACCTTGGAGTAAGTCCCAGTATCCATATTCCTTGGCCGCTAACCACGCGTAAGCCCCTGTTTCCTTTTTGGGCCACTAACCATGTGTAAGCCCCATTCCACTTACCACAGACATACCTCTCATGAAGTGATCGTCAGGTCTTTGCTGCCTCTTGTTTCTCACACCGAGCATGACTCATGTGGGATTAGAGTAAACATCGACCATGAAATCCTCTTTATGGGAAAAGTAGAGTGTAATCCCCACACGCCACTGGAACTATGAGTTCTTTGATCCTTGCCAAGGCAAGGTACGTAGGAAGCCTCCATGAGGTTCAAGCCCACCACCCATTGTTCCTTTTGACCTTCTTAACATCGGTTCACCAACACTTTGGGATTCCACAGAGCATAATCTCCAAATTCTCCCATTCTGAACTACAAGGACTTTGATCCTTGCCAAGGCAAGGTACATAGGAAGCCTCATGAGGTTCAATACCACCACCTCGGTTGTTCCGAACTCCTTCTTATCGGTTCTCCAAACCATACAAACTACATGGAATTTGATACTCGCCAAGGAAAGCTACGTAGGACGCCTCCCTGAGGTTCAAGCCCAACATCCATTGGTTCTGGCCCCTCTTTACATTAGACCACCTTCGTCCCGCATGACGCTAAACTATATGCCCCCCCTTTCATCTGGCACAACGTTAAACTGTCTCTACCATCCAGCGATAAGCCGTTGTGCCCTATGCAGTGGGAATATATTGTGTCCCTCAATCAACAGTAAGCCATTGAAATCCCCTTCATTGGGACCCACATCTTTGGTCCATCCTAGTGGCGTCAGACTAACCCAGGCTACTAACCACGTGTAATCCCCATGCACATCATCGGGTTATTTTCCTAAGAGTACACCCCAATTCAAGCTCATAGCCTGACCATTCCCTCGATCCTATGTGTCTCGGGAAGGTCATGCCCCAACCTAGAGGTTCCACTTCTTCCAGGTCCCATCCACACATCCATTCTCAGGGGCCGCCTCCTCAGGCATCCCATCGCCCTTCTGAACTACGTGAACTTTGATTACCTAACACAGGGATATGTAGAAAGTATCCCTGAGACTCAAGCCCAACATTATCGCCGTCCTCACGGTAGTTCCATCCCATTCGCCACCCATTTCACCCAACAACCCATCATCCATCTTGATTCTTACCCGGTCTTCCACATCCCGGTGAGGTCATGTCAACTCATCTACGTCAGAGTGTCCTCCAGGGGTTATGATCATCTGATTCACTCTAGTTAGTGTTTTGATCAGTCTGATCCATCTCTGCTAGATGTTAAACCTGCGGCATACCCTGTCTTAAACACGGGAAGCTGAGGAAAACCTCAGACACATGCCCATGTCATATGACTCCCCGTGTCTGATGTGGGATGCCTCAGGCTTTTGTGCCCTTGAGAAGCCCTATAATAAGGGATAGAATACAGACGCACAAGTACCCCAGCGCCCAGACATGCCAGTGATGCCGAAAGTGACTACTCCCCTAATCGAAGGTTGCTGCCCTAACCAGACCCCTTGGAATGTTCCGATAGAACTAGTGTAATTAACTGGTGTCCATGAAGATATGGTGCTAGGAAAAGCTTCACGAATAACGTCTTAAGTCTGTAAGGGAGATTCGGACTAGGTGACGAGTTCCGAGGAGGAATCCACGAAAGGAAGAGCTGACATCCCATCATCCTATTTCGATCAAGGAGAAAATGTCCCTGAAAAAGTGATAGATGTCATCCGCTTTTGGAAAGCGGGAATGCAGGGCAAAAAAAAACCATGTCATTCTCCCTCAAGCGAGACGGACACGCGCCCCCCAGGAAAAGTGTCAGAAACAACCACTGAGGAAGAATCCTGGAGGGCCATACACTTCATGTTTCTACTGATCTCAATTAAATTCTACTTGAATTTAATTATTGGAATAAATATTATTTTTCACACCGAGGAATAATATTTTATTCAAAAAAATTTGATTACAAATATTAAAATAATTATTTATTCATAAGAACATGGATATTATAAGTATTTATTTATTTATTAAATGAATAATATTTATCTAAAATATTTATTCAAGAATATAATAAATTTTGTGTAGGATTAATAGACTGAGTTTTATATCTAGTGATAAATATTTATTTACTAGACTATAAAATAATATCTATCATTGGTGAGTTAGTGGACACCATGAGATAAAATAATAATAATATTATTTTACATGGAATAGTGTATATTACAAGATTAATATATGATTATAGGCACTTTTTTCAATTAATAAATATTAAACCCTGACATTAGCTCCATATATACCCTATTATGTCATTTGTGAGAGTGTTGGATTTTTGTGTGTGCACAACACCTCTCTTCTCCTGTATAGAGTTTTTCTTTCCACCAAGAACATCACTAGGGTTTCTCTCAAGAACTAGAGAAGTTAAATTCTTCCTCCTTCCTCTCAAGATGAATAATCAAAGAGATGATCCTTACAAATTCATGGGATTGTGGAAGGGATCAAAGGAAACAACATGAGATGATTGGTACCACTACTTTAGCACCAATATTACCATCAATGATGATTTAGGATCATAATAGAATGTGTGGATCACTACTAGAGGGATTCTTTCATTGTATCCTCATATCACAATGATGGTATAATTGAACGATGTCTGGATGATCAACCTATCCAATGAGAAAATAATTCCCAAGATTGAGGCAATTCTTTATTTATAAATTAATTATAAATATAACATAAAAAAGTTCTTATCTTCATTTTTCTGACATCTATTCCAATTAATCTTTGAATTTATTCATTGGTCATGATGATCTATTATCACATAAATCTCATATTTTTTTATTTTTTTTATGAAAAAATGAGTTGTCCATAGACTAATATGTTCTTCCTAAGTATCAAAATCCTTCAATTTGAATAGATGGATGTGTATGGGAAAATTATCCCTTCCTGTTGGTTGGAGTGAGTGACTCAAGAGGGGGTGAATTGAGTTATCAATAAAAATTTCTATTAAAAACTAGTTTAAATAAAATCCACCAATTTAAAATAAATTCACCCCAGTTAATCAAAAGAGTAGTTCAATATAATTTTGATCTTTTAAAAGATTTATCGAAGCTTGATTAGTTCTCAGTTAAAAAAAATGAAATTTACTTTAAATTTTGAAATCAATTCAATTAATCAAATATTTATATAAAAACTAGTTAATATTAACTATCAAAGTAGATTTTTTATAGTTTTAAAAAATACATTTTAAATATTTGTAAAAAATGAAAAAAACCAAAAAAATGGAATAAAATAAGGGGTTTAATCTAAATCCAAGACCTAATCCCCTCTAATTGAAAATCACCCACTTCAAAGCAGATTATATAAATATAATATATCCACAACCTAGATCAGGTATACAAAAAATAGCTTACAATCTGTCCAGGCTATGTAGGGGCCTCCTCTATAATAATAATGAGAAGAAAAATAATATATGCCACACATGGACCTATTCTACAAACACATGGGTAAATAGATGAAAAAGAGAGTGAAGAGAATATCCAGTATTCTCTAGTTCTAGTGTATGAGTCAGTGTGTGTTGATAAATAAAACAAACAACACACTGCTCAATTATAAATTCAATAAACATAAAGAGAAGGCTATAAGATAAAGAAAAATAGTTTTTATTGGTCTGATATGCTCTAGATTCTTGAGTCTCCTTATAAGTGTCTTGGAGAGGAGCTCACGGTGTTTCTTGGAAAGTAGCATTAAAATAGAGCATCACAAAGCTCTATTTATTCTAATTGTAGAAAATGATTTGGATGTTTTATGTACTCCAATCTTCCACAGTTGAAATGCAGATAAGTATGAATCATTTCAGCTCTTGTGGGATTATTCATCTAGTTGTACACTTGGTCATATGTTTTAACTCTGCCAGTACATGTGCACGAGGGATACTTCTTTGAATATAAATCACTACATGGTGTGGATTCTGTTTGAAGAACAATCATAACAATTTTTACATCCTCGTACTAAGCTCTGACATAGACTTTAATGTTTCCTAGAAATACTTAACAATATAATTATAAAATAACTCTTCAAATTAATTGTATTAATATAGCCACTGAGATAATTTAATTCAAATGTATCAGAATAGCGAAGATGAAACATGATGATGGTGACTCATGTCTGGCAGTAAGTCAAGACAACAGTGAGTCAGGCTGATGGTAGGTTATCTGGTGGTAGATCATCTGGTGGTGACTCATGTTTAGTGGTGACTCATCTGATGGTAGGTTAACCAGTGGTAGGTTATCCCTGAGAGTGACTCATCTCTAGCGGTAGGTAAAGTTTGGTAGTGACTCATTCTTAGTGGTGAGTCAATTTTAGTGGTAAATCTTTTCTAATGGTGAGTTTTTTCTAGTGGAGACTCTTTTCTGATGGTAGGTAAAGTTTATTAGTAGGTATTTTCAACTCGTATCCAATATTTCATCAAATTTCCTTATATTATAAAATACTATCATAAAATATTAAATCCATTAAAAACATAATAATCATGATTTTGTGATTATTAAAACATTGGTTCCTCCAATATTCCCCTTTGATCACAAATCATGGAATTTTAGAAACCATGTATAGAATAAAATTTTTCATAAAAATATAAGTATTTGAAAAAGTAATAAGATCCTCTTAACACTTCAAAAAGATATTATGAGGGATTGAACATAGATTTTAAAAATATAATATAAATAATAATGAATAAATTCAATAAATATTTTCCCATTTTGGGATTATCAATAAGTGATAATAAGAAATAGTAAATGTAAATAGGAAAAATATGAAAAACAAAAGAAAAATCATTCATGTCAAAAGAGATTGAGTACATCCATAAACAACAGATACACTGATGTCCCCATCAAAACAAAAATATCTAATCTCAACTACTTCTCATCCTGGGTAGAAGGAATAACATGTGATTTTCCCTTGTCAGAGATAGGGAAAAATGGTAGAGGCTGAGGGAATGGATGTAGTGGATGTAGGGACTAAGGTAGAAGGGGTTAGCTCCCTAATAATCACTAGTCATAGATGCTGAACTGCTTCCACTGGAGACAAGTTGAGATTATGAAACTAAGTAGGTAAAGGATCATTTGGATTCCTGACAACAGCTGGTCTAAAAAACCCAGGGGAAGTGGATGGAGGAGATAGGTGAGAAGTCACTAGAATGGCCTCATGAGATACTACTGTAGTACCAGACACATGCAAGAAATGTTTCATCAGGTTTATGAAATCCATGATAATGCTGCATTCATGCTCCATTGAATTGAAGAAGTATTTCTTTTCCTCCACAAACAACCGAATCATAGGTGTCATCTCTTTTAACTGACTGACTTGTTCCTTAAAATATTTGGTAATTTGTGTAATCTGGAGGTTCACAGCAAGAAAATTGAAATGTGAGTTCAACTCATGATAGGTGAAAATTTTCAAAAGTTAATATTTTATAACCTTGGTAATTGTTTCCCAATCACCTCTAGCTTCATTTAAACGTTACCTTAGCATATTATAAAAATGATCACTATTGTGTCTGATTTGCCTCAGATCCTCCTAAGGAGTAGCAGGAAAATATCCCATATAATCATGAAGTTATTATCTGAAAACTGACCAAATCAACTCTATATCCAAGGAAGTTATAGGAGGTGGAGCACTAGAAGTATAATCCACTGAGGGTATAGAATCCAACCTCTCCAAAAAAGATGATAGAGTAGTAGAAAAAGAAGTCCTAATCTCCTCCACTGTATACCTAAAGGTCTCCAACTCACTGGATAACCACCTATTCTCTATCACAACATCCTAAATATGATGAATCAACTTCAGCTAAATGTGTCACACAAACAAATCAAATATGTATCTAGAATCATACTCACTAAGCTATGTGACTAAATGTTCCTAACTCTTCAAAATCATACCAAAATAAGAAAGAATAATCTCTCTAAAAGATTACAGATCAACTCTGGAAATAGTGTCTATAGGCATAGGAGAAAAAGAAGTAGAAATAGTCATGGGTGAAACATCTCTCACGTCATGAGGAACAATAGCCTCTGCTAGCCCAAATATGGTAGGAACATCTAAAGAAAATCTCTGAAGTTCTCATGCAACATCAATCTTCTTAACCATAGATCCCTTAGTATCTATCTCCATTTAAATTAGGGTAGCTGATCTCTCATCATCATATTCATAGTAATCTAAACCAAGTCTCACATACCCTTAGAATCATTCCCACTCATCAAAAATTGAGACATTTACCTTGGTAGAAGACATGTTAGCATGCTCAACATCTACAGGGTCAATACAGTGGCTAACAAAACTAGAGGTTTCCTCCCCCTCAACAGATTCCCTCAAATAATCTCTAACAAAATAATCTTCATCAACATCTTGAAAAAAAATTAGTATTTCTTCATACCTAGTAGCAATAAATACAATTGGAGAAGGAAGATGTGACCGAGTCATCTCATGGTCATCAGGACCATCATGATTAAAACCATCATCACTACCATCTAAATCATCATCTCTTTAATATTTATCATATCCATCATCTTAAACACTTATATTTTCATCTTTATCACCATTATCTTTATCAATTATATTTTCATCATCATTACTTCCATTATCAGAGAAATCCTCAACATCCTTAGAAGTTTTAGATAAAAAACTCTTAAACCATTCTTCTCTTGATTCTTCTATTTCTTCATCATCATCTCCTTCACTTCGAAGAATTTCCCTAGTAATAAGTGATATTGGAGGACTAGTTGGTCAAAAATATACCACTCGGATCTTTGGTATGTTAGGGTCACTACCCTCCTCAAAGGATAACTCCTCCTCATCACCAAGTGCATCCACCTCATCAGATTCTACTTGATCTTCATCTGAGTACTCAACTACCTCATCTGAATCTAATCCAATATCAACAATGTTATTTGGTTTGTAATGGTAATACTGAGGATTAAAATCCTCATATATTTTATCGACATCATCAACCCACTTCCTCATCCAGGGGTTTTAATTTACCTTCATTCTTTTACAAATGACTTTGGTCAAACAAAAACATTCACACTTTACTTTATATTCTTTATCCTCATTATCCAAACCTATGGCCTCAAGCATGGAAAAATTAACTTAGGATAGATAATATAATTAAAACTGGATGATGACTTTCATATATCCATCATATGCACCATTAGGTACCTTCAAAAATTGATTTTGTATTTTTATAATGTATAGGAGATATACATATTGATATCTCATCATGCTAAAATATCCTTTTCTTAGGAATAGCATGTGCTGTATAAAATTAAAGAGAAATATACACTGACCATCCAATTTAGTTGCAGCAGGTCTTGTTAAAGTTATATATTCTATTAGCTTCATTAAGGCATTCTCATACACAAATGAATCACTATCACTGGGAATAGACCCTTGATAGTCATTCAAAACTCCTTCATGAGGTACTTTAATGCATTTAGCACATTATCTTTAAGAAAATACCACCTCTTATCCATATCTCATACTTGTAATCTGATCTTTATTTTAACCAAAACTAAAATAAAAAAATTGATAAAATTGGTGTACCAACCTAGGATAAAATGGTCTCTCATTACTCAAGAACCAGTCTATCTATCCCTGGTCCTAGAGCACTTTAAGTGCCAATTATTTTATGGAAAAACCCATTCATCATTTACTCCTTTCTCAACAACCACTGTAAAATTCATGAGTTTTCAGTTTCATGACTAAACTACCAGTCTGATCAAATCTCCTCTAGGCTTATTCAAAGGTCACAACTACTTGGGAGATTACTTATCCAGATTCTTAACTTGAAATATTGCAATGGAATGAAGGTTCAGGTAAGGATTTGAAAAGGTGAAAGGTCAAGAGAGAAACAGTTATGGAGAATTTTGAAGGGAAACAAGCATGAGGGAGAGAGTGCATTGAAAATATACTAAGTCCCAATTTATATCAATTGGGGATTTGAAAAAAGGAAATATAAATAAAACAAACAAATAAATAATGTAATTAATTAAAAAAAGAAAAATTAATAATGGTGGCTTAATTCCAACAATGGGTAATTTCCAATGGTGGATAATTTTCAACAGTGGGTAATTTATAGTGGTGGCTAATTTCCAACAGTGGGTAACTTCCAATGGTGGGTAATTTTTAATTATGGGTAATTTATAATGGTGGGTAATTTCCAATGGTGGGTAATTTCCAATGGTGGGTAATTTCCAATGGTGGGTAATTTCCAATGGTGGGTAATTTCAAATGGTGGGTAATTTCCAATGATTGGTAATTTCCAATGGTGGGTAATTCCCAATGCTGGGTAATTTCTAATGCTGGGTAATTTCAAATGGTGGGTAATTTATAATTATGGGTAATTTCCAATGAAGCCTAACCAAAATTTATCATTCCTACTTCATGTTTTATATAGTTAAATCTCTCATTATTCAATTTCTTAGTGAAAATATCAGTAAGCTGAAGTTCAGTTCATGTGAATTTAAGAGTTATATTACCCTTTTGAAAATGATCTTTCAAAAAGTGATGTCTTACATCAATGTGCTTTGTTATAGAGTGATACAAAGGATTCTCATAGATATTTATTGCACTTGTGTTGTCTCAATTTATAGGGACATGTATAAATTGATATTCATGGTCTAGTAGAGTGTGCTTTATCTACAAAATTTGAGCACAACAACTACTTGTTTCTTTGTATTCAACTTTATCAGTAGAAAATGTAAGATAATTTTTTTTCTTACTACACCAATATACTAGAGACTTTCCCAAAAGATGACATGTTCTAAGGGTGATTTTTTATCTAAATTGTAACCTCCAAAATCCTCATCTAAATAACTCACTAAGTCAAATTCTTGTCCTTTAGGGTAGAAAAATCCTAAATTAGTTGTATATTTGCAGTATTTGAAAATTATTTTAACGAGTGTAACTATTTTGGCTTGTCTTGAAAATGAGCACACATACACACACTAAACATGATATCAGGCCAGATAGGGGTTAAGTAGAGAAGACTTCCAACCATACCTCTGTAACTAGTTTCATCTACTAGATTCCCAACTTCATCAAGATCCAACTTACTAGTGGTAATCATAAGAGTGTCACTACTTTTATTGCTACCCAAGCCAAAACATTTTAGAAGATATTTGGTGTAGTAATTTGATTTAAAATAATTCCTTATTGATTTTGAAAATTTTGGAAACCAAAAAATAATTTAAGTTCACCCATTAAACTCATTTCAAATTCATTCTACATCATTTTTTAGAAATCAATATAGAAAGATTTTTTAGAAGATCCAAATTTAATATCTTCTACATAGATTTGAACAACTAAAACATACTTTGAAATTATTTTTCTAAAAAGAGTAGGATTAGTTATACCTTTTGAAAAACCATTGGAAATTAGAAAATAGATGAGCCTATCATACCAAGCTCTAGGAGACTATTTTAAACCATATATATCCTTTGTCAATTTTAAAACATGATTTGTAAAATAAGGATTTTGAGAATCACTGGATTTTTCAACAAAAACATCCTTAACTATATAACCATTTAAGAATGCACTTTTGACATCCATTTGATATAGTTTGAAATCCAAATCTTCTGAATAGGAAATCAATATTCTAATGGATTCAAGTATGGATACATGTGAAAAGGTTTTCTTATAGTCTATACTCTCTTCTTGATTATACCCTTATGCAACTAATCTAGCCTTATTTCTTACTATTGTTCCAGATTCATCAACCTTGATTCTAAATACCCATTTAGTTCCAATAGTCAAGGTGTCTTTAGGTCTATCTAAAAGTTCCAAAACTTTATTTCTTTTATATTTGTTAAGTTCTTATCACATATCCATTACCCATAATTCATCATTAATTTCATCATTGATGTTCTTAGGTTCAAGTTGTGATAAGAATGATTAATGTTCAACCAGATTTATAAGAGAAGCTCTAGTCTATTTAAATCTATATAGGTATCATAATAAAACATCTAGAGAATGGTATATATGAGTCCTAATATATTTTTGAAAATAAGGGTTGGTCATATCATGTTCATCTATGGGTTCAGGTTCGGTTGTGAAAGTTCCTCAAATTTAGATTATTATTTTTTCTTGTTTTACATAAGTGTCAGAAGATTTGGAATTTATGTTCAAAGTAGATAAATATCCTCAAGGTTTTCCAAAGCAGTTTTAGGCTCATGTAGGTCCGTATCATTAAACTTGGCATGAACAGACTCTTACACAGTCTTGGTTCTTTTAGTAAACACTCTATAATATTTACAAGTGGTTGAATAACCCATTAAAATTCCTTCATCACTCTTGGAAGAAATTTTTCAATATTATCCTTAGTTTTAAGAATAAATACTTTATAACCAAAAAATATAAATTAATTAAACTTAGGATTTTTATTATTTCATAATTCATAAGGGGCTTTCTTTAAGAGTGGTCTGATTAAAACTCTATTAATTATATACTAGGATGTATTCATAGTCTTTTCCCAAAAATAAATAGGAAGGTCATATTCATTAATCCTTGTCCTATAAATTTCTTGAAGTTTTACATTTATTATTTTTACAACACCATTCTTCTATGGGGTCCAAGGATTAGAAATTTTGTGATTATAGCCATTTTTTGTGCAAAAAGGCTCAAAGTCTTGATTTTTAAACTCACAACCATGTTCGATTATTAAGGTATTAATCCTAATTACACTAATGTTTTCTATATATTTAACATACTTGGTAAATTAAGAGTAGAATTGACTTTTATGAGATAAAAATAATACCCAAGTATACCTAGAAGATTCATATACAAGGGAATAAACAAAGTGCTTCTCATTTAAACTAGAAACTCTAGATGGTCCAAAATAAAATACACATGAACCAACTCTAGGTTTTGGGAAGTTGAAAATTATTTCTTTGATTTGAAAGATATTTTTTACTATTTATCTTTTTGACAGGGGTTACAGACTGTGTCATTTAGGAATTCAAGTTTAGGTAGATCTTTGACTAACCCTTTCCTAGTTATATTTATAAGTGAGTAAATGTTACAGTGGAATAGTCTCCTATTCCAAAGACAATATTCCTTATTAAAGGCGCTTAGACAAGAAATATTTTTAGAAAATAAAGAGTCTAAATTAATAGCATAAACATTTTCATTTCTCAAGGTAGTAAATACTAAACCATTTTTAGTATCGAAAACATTGCAGACATTTTTTTCAAATTTCACATAAAAACCATCATCACATAGCTATGAGATAATAAATAGATTTTATTTTAATAAATTAATAAATAATACTTTAAAATTAAAACAAATTCATAATTATAGATTTGGATAAGGCTAATTATTTTTCCTTTAGCATTGTCACCAAAGGTGACATGTCCACCATCAACATTTATCAAATTTTTGAAGATTGAGTAATCAGTCTGGAATAGCCACCTTCCATGTAACATGGGCTTTTGTTGGACCTCTTTTAGTAGGTTCCCTAAAAAATAAGTTTTATAAAAAAATGATTTTGGTACCTAAATCTTGTTGGGTCCAGAAATGTCAGTAATTAATCCTTTAAGAACCCATATTTTATTAATTGGTTTCCTATAATAAGATTGTAAATTTTTTAAAATAAAAACTTTATAAGTTCTAATAGAATAAAAACTAATAGAATATTTTCCAGTATTATATTTAGGAATAAAACTATTCTTGATAATTATTTTATGTCCAGGTTGATAACCTAAGCCAGTGATATACTTAGGTGATATATATTTTCCTAATATTTGATTGAGAGTATTTCTTTTATTAGTAAATCTATCTAATTAATTTTTCATTTTCTCATTATATAATTTCAATTCAATATTTTCCTTTAACATTTGGGATTTTTTTTGTATTTTTACAGCAATATCAGATTTAAAATTAGCAGTTAAATCATGCTATATCTTTAGGATATTATAACTATATTTAAGTTCATTGAAATTATCTTCTATCATGTTATAATATTTAAAAATATCATCATTTGAAATATTTTCATCATTTCTTTCCTCTCCAAAATGATTAGAAATATTTAAAGTTGAAGCAAGAAAGATATTTGATATCTTAGATGTGTTTTTCATAAAACACATGTTTGTTCTGTCATATTTTTTCTCATGAGTCAAGTCTAAATAATTGGATCTATATTTATAATCACTCCAGGTTACTTTCATCACTTTATTGTATTTACTAACCATTTAATAATATTAATTTTTATATTTTATCTTAGGATAGTCATCTTTGATATGCCCTTTACTCGTACACTCATAGCAGATGATCTCATTTTGAGTATCATCCCTATCCCAATCTTTCTTCAAATTTCCTCCATTGTCATATTTTCCTTTGTAGATTGGTTTCCTATAGAATTTATTCATCTTATAAAACATTTTAAACCTTCTATACAGATGGGTATCTCTTCATCGATATCAGTTGATAATTCTTTTTCACTCAAACTTTCATCTTGAACTTTTTCATCCTATTTTGATGTAATAAAATTGAATGCTACATAATTCCTTTTAGTTTTATCATACTCTTCTCTATTAACTTTAAGTTATTCCTCACTCATAATTAACTTTCCAAAATCTCCTTGATAGGTAGTTTAATAATATCACAAGTTTATATTATTGTGACTGAGGTTCATATCCATATTTCTGGAATACACCTCAACATTCACATGATTTGTTCTTTTTTATAAACTGGATTCCCCAAAGAATTAATTATGTTCAATATTTAATTGAACCTAAGATACATGTTTGAAATAATATCACCAGGTTTCATTTTTAATGTATCATTTTTAATTATATAAGTATTTAATAACATTTATTTCACATTAGTTTTTCCTTCATGATAAACAACTAAAGTATACAAAATTCCATATACAATTTTACAAATAGATATTTTTTTAAATTCATCATCTCTTAAAGAACAATACAACACATTCATGGATTTACTGTTATTTTTATAAGTAGTTTTAGTAGCATCATCCCATGTATCTCTACTAATCTTAGGTAATTTATATTGATCTTCAATAAAAAACCATATTTCAAAATTCATTCTTCCAATATGAATTTTCATATTGATTTTACATTGATTATAGTTAGTTCCATTAAATAAAAGAGGCACATTGATAGTAGAACCTTCTTGCCTACTATCCATTAAAGAAATAAATTGAGAACTAAAAAAAATTTACAATCTTTAAAACAAAACTAAAATCACATTTGAAAAGATTTTTAATGACTTTGATAACAAATATTGGTCAGAGTGAGTAACTAGATAGGGGGTGAATTGAGTTCCCAATAAAACTTTCTGTTAAAAAATATTTTAAATAAAATCCCCAAATTTAAAATAAATTCACCTAGTTAATCAAAAGATTAGTTCAATATGATTTTTCTCTTTTAAAATATTTCTCAAAGAATGATTAGTGCTCAGTTAAAACAAAATGAAATTTACTTTAACTTGGTTAAAATTAACTATCAAATTAGGTTTTTTTACAATTTAAAGCTTTTTAAATAATTAAACAAAACAAAAACACATAATGGGATAAATTAAGAGGTTCAGTCTCAAACTGAAACCTAATCTCCTACACTTGGAAATCACCCAATGCTAAGAAGATTATATAAATAAAACCTGATCCACAACCTAGATCAGGTATAAAAAAAATAGCTTATAAGCCATCCAAGCTCTGTAGAGACCTCTTCCACAATAACCATGGGAAGAAAAACAATACAAGACACACATGGACCTCTTCTAAAAACAAGTGGGTAAACAGATGAAAAATAGAGTGAATATAATATCTAGTATTCTCTAGTTATATTGCATGAGTTAGTGTGTGTTGATAAACAAAATAAACAGCACACTGCTCAAATGTAAATGAAACATATATAAAGAGCAAGATATAAGATAAAGAAAAAATTATTTTTCTTGGTATGATGTGCTCTAGATACTTGAGTTTCCTCAAAACTGTCTTGGAGAGGAGCTCAAGCAGTTTCTCTGAAAGTAGAAGTAAAATAGATAATTTCAAAGATCTCATTGTTTTGACTAAAGGAAAGGATCTGGATGTTCTATGTGTTCTACTCTTACATGGTCAAAATGCAGATAGGTATGCAGTGTGTATGATCTTTGGGAGTATTTAGAAAGTATCACACTTGTTCATATGTTTTCACTTTTCCAGAACATGTACACAAGTGATACTTATTTGAATATGAAGAATTTCATGATGAAGAGTCTGTTTGAAGAACAATCATCATGATTTTATACATCCTCAGACTGAGATCCGAAATAGACTTTAATGTTTTCCTGTAACAGTTAAGAATATAATTATAAATTAAATCTTCACATTAATTACATTAATATAGTTGTTGAGAGCGTTTAATTCAAATGTATCATAATGATGATGGTAGAACATGATGATGGTGACTCATGTCATACTGTAATTTAAGCCAATGGTGAGTCAGGATGATGGAAAGTCATTTGGAAATAGGTCATCTGGTAGCGACTCATGTTCAGTAGTGACTCATGTTCAATGGTGACTCATGTTCAGAAGTGGCTCATCTGATGGTAGGTCATCTAATGGAAGGTCATCCCTAGTGATGAATCAACTTTGGAAGTAGGTAAAGTCTAACGGTAAATAATTCTCAGTGGTGACTTGTTCTCAATGGTGTCTCATTCTTAGCGGTGACTCATTCTTAGCGGTGAGTCAATTCTGGTGGAAACTCTTTTCAGACAGTGAGTATTTTATGGCGGTGGATCTTTTCTGATGGTAGGTAAAGTCTAGAGGGAGGTCTTTTTAACACTTAGCCAATATTGTTTCAAACTGCATTATATTATAAAATTATATCATAAAACAGTAAATCCATTAAAAACATAATAATCATGATTTTGTGATCATTAAAACAAGGGTGTCAACACTTCCTTTTAAAAGTGGTGCACCACTACTGAGGGAGGTACATGGTTATCTAATCAACATGATCTAATAACCAAAAAGGGAGTCTAGGTAACTACTCGATCCATGTGGAAATGTATTGGAATGACTGTTTTATATATAAATATCATAGATCAAATACTAGTGGATGAGGCTAGTGTGAGTTGCGGTTGACACAATGTGCCAGAGGGTTTAACATAAATGGGAGGTGTGCCACATGGAGCCCCTAATTTTTGGTAAATAGTATGGGTTATTGGGGGTGTTTGGCATGTCATATTTTGATACTAAAAATTTCACTAAACTCATTTTGACGTCATTAATATAATAAGATAGTATTTTGATATTTTTTAATGTTTTCATGTCAATTTTGATTAATTTATAATAAATAATACTCATAATTAGTGATATACCTATCTTAATTCCAACCATTGACAATATATTTTATTCAGTGATGTGGATAATCATGGTGATGACATTGATTTATTATAATGACAATGAAAATTTGTATTCCTAAGAAAGGTAAATACCCCAAGGAGGTGAATCAAGGTATATGGATCTCTTTAAATAACCCTCTCCAAAAAAATTATTCCATTATGTGTAGGAACACCCCTCACCCTCATAATAGATATGAAGTGATAAATAAAACAAATAGGGGCATAATAAATTTTACTTGGTTCACCTTAACTGGGATAATCCAAGGATAAAACAATGTTAATGTACCGATATACTAGAATCACTAATCAAACTGCTTATTTCTTATCATTTAGAGTGGTTTTACAAACCTTTTAGGTTTATAACCCTCACAAAATTGAGAACTCACTACTCTCAATCACTCAAAAAGATCACTGGTTATCCAAGAGAAACCATATTTTTCTTTGTGATCAAAGAATGATATTACACCATTAGTGGTGTATCAATAAAATCCACTTTCCTCAATATGATTAACTCTATGAACCTCCAGTGATATAGCCTCTTGGATATACCATATTTTTTCTCCACCTTTCCAGCACTACTTTGGATTTTCTCTCCTTCTCTACCTCTATACTGAATTTTTCAAATCTAGTTAGGCTTCTCTCTTTTTTCATTTGATGAGAAAGATATATCTATATGTCTTTCTTTAACTCACTAATTTTTTAGATAGTAGCAATGTCTATGTACTTCTATCATTATATTTCTATTAATATATATTCATAGAACTTCGTGAATATTATTTACATAATATTTTTCAACATGATTTTCTCTATATTAACTTCTTGACCAATTCTTGTGAATATATCCCTTATGATTTATGTATCCTTTTATTCTCAATAAGTACTCGTAAGTATCAAACTTTACTTACTCATGATCTTCCTCAATTATCATGGCATGATCCTCTAACCTGTTTTAGTGTGAACTTCTTCTATGAAGTTTACATTTCCAAATAGATATAGCAATTGAAATATACCCACACCTCTTCACAGAATGGATATTATTCCCATGGCATGATAATATTCATAACAATCCATACTATAAATCATATTTAATAATTGATAATATATATCATAATCTATGTCTGGTTAAGAAATTATTCCATAATAACTCTTATTTATAAGACATCGGCCTCATACTTTTCCAATTATCGCAAGTACAAAACCATACATAAGCTCTAAAGTACCCTTATGTATCACAAGGATGGTTTTTTCCTTTACTAAAATTCTTGTATGGACAACCCTTTTATATCACATAGTGTGACTTGGTAACCTTTAAATATTAGCTTAGTGATCTTTATGTGTCATAAATTTGTCAAAAAATTTATATGTAACCTTTATATATTGACCTAGTTACCTTTATGTATAAGAATTTACCATTTTATAAAATCTTCTCAGTATTGGTTACCTTTATGTATCAGGTCTAGTTAAATTTATGTATTGGAATTTATAAAATTCATGTATGTGACCTTTATTTATCATCATGGTTACTTTCCTATATTATTTTGGTTACCTTTACATATTACTTTTTTCATTTTATACTCTTCTTCTAGAGATACTCTTATGTATCCAATAGATTGACTCTTATGTAATGTCTTTTCTATTTTTTAAAGTGTGTCTTGGTTACCTTTATATATCATCCTGATGAATTTTATATATCGGGACCTTTTAAAATTATTTAAACTTTAAATATTGGTAACCTTTATTTATTTTCTTTGATGACTCCTATGTATTGACCTAGTTACTTTTATGTATTTAGAATTTTCTAAATTTATAAAATCTATAAATCCAAAACCTTCATAAAAAATCATCTCAAACTTCTCTAACCATATTCAAACTATATTAGCCTTCTTTATGACTTTTCAGGATACTTTGGAATATTATTCAAAGTTCTTATCAAGAAACACAACAAGAAAAAATACTATGGGGGAATATTTTTCTAAATATACCCCCCTTTGGGTTTGTTGAAAACTCCTCAAAAACTGATTTAGTACATATTCATCTAAAAAAATCATACCTTACTAGAAAAATAGTCTAAAATATCCTATATTCAGATATTATATCAATGATTTGTTAATCACAAACTTTAATCCCATATGATTCAATCTCATTGCGGGAAAAAAGATTCAAATGAAAATTTCTTCATGAAAAATTTTCCTTGTTCTTCATACCATTCAATGCTTCCCCACCTAGATTCTCCCCCTTGAATAGACATTCAAGTACCCTACAACTTTAAAAACCATTAGTTTGGGATAAACCCCCCTATATAAACAAGAAAAAATACTCTCAACCATCAACATATCTAATTATGGATGGACAACTTCTCTCAAGAAAATCATGGAAAACTTCTTCCCTTTGTCAATAAAACAAAAGAGTAGTTAATTGAAAGTCCATAAGGGAAGGTTATAAATAAAAAACATGAAATTTATGAGAATAATCATACCTTTTTTATAAAAAAATAATTCTATAGGGTAATGTGGGTCCCTTCTCCAAACCATCTAGTTGGATAGAGAAAAATTGGACTGATAGAGTCAATTGACGCCTCTCAAAACTATCTTTTCATAGTGTCTCTATCATAATTTCCACAACCTAATATTATTTCGACACATACTCTAACTTCACCAACCCTTTTTCAACCTTCTCCTTGATGAAATGATACTTTTTATTGATGTGTATTGACTTTGAGTGATGGACAAGATATTTCATAAGGTTGATAGCACTCAAGTTGTCACACCAAATTGCAACAGAAGATTTCATATTAACTCCAACATCCTCAAGGTGCTTCTTTTTCTATATAAATTGAGTAAACTATTAATTAGAAAAAATATACTTAGATTTCATGATGTTTAGTGAAATTTAGTTTTACGACTTTCTTAGCCAAGATATGCATAAATATTTAAGATAGAATGCACAATCTAATGTCGAATTCTGATCATCCAATAAACTATCCAAATTATCATTTTTGTCTCCCAACAAATCCTACTATGATGTTTCATGATAAAACAGCCCAAAATACACTTTGATATTGATAAAATAAAGAATATTCTTTACTAATATCAAGTATATTTCCTTGGGACATCTTTGGTACCATGTGGATTGACAACTATCAAAAAAATGTTAGGTCATGTTGTTGTTAGGTACAATATACTTCTCATAATCTATATATATTATATTACATCTATAAGGAATCAGCCTTAAACATTACATAATATTGAATTAAATGAATAATTCACATTGAGAATCTTTTCAGGTTTAAAGTTTTAGAGAATTAGGACATAACTATTACATCTCAAAAGATTACAAAGTATACACTTCTACACAGTTTACATTTTTTTCATAAAATAAAAACTCTTGAAAAAAAGAGAGTCATTTCTAGTTCCATGTTTTAGACATCATGACTTTTCCTTGATCTCATCCTTAACCCTATTAATCTTTAAGTCCTGTGAAAACATTTCAAAACTTGGGATGAGCATAAAAAGCTCAGTAAAGGTTATAAAACAAAGAAAGAAAACATTTGTTCATAAATACATACAAAACATGAACTATTTTACATACCTTATGAAATCATAATATTTATGAATAACACATAGAAATCATAAATCATAAAGGTAACTCGTGGCATCGATAACATACTTACATTGTAGCTATCACAACTACATAGGGAGATACTTTGGAATACCCATCACAGTATATTCCCTAAATCTCTTAGAAGAAACATTCACGTTTACCTCCATCATGTTACCCAATGAATTGGAGAGCTATCTCGGGCTCACCCTCCCTAGGTTTATCATGGAAACACCCGTATATGTAACAATTCCCAAGAACCATAACATGTTCATAACACATAAAACAAACATAATAGAAAGATAACATTTCCACATTTCAAACACAATATATCATTTAAATATATTGACATAAAAAATCCATTATCAAAACCATTTTCAATAAAAAAATACATAAAAGAGTATATGGTATTTATTTTTCTTTTAAAAATATTACAGTTTGTTAAGGAATCCAAGGATCAAATAATACTCACTGCGGTGGAAAGGTCGTTGTCACCGCTTATGTAAAAAAAGAAACATTCTTTTTTTCATTTAGTAAAACGCTTTATAGAAAAAGATTCCCTTTGAATGAAATAAAAATTCAAAGGTGTTTATATAGTGTATAAAATAAAGTTGTGTATTAAAACAAAATATGCCTCAATGAAAGGAGATTGAGACGAAGTCCCTTACCTCATGTCCAACTTGACCCATTCGTTCTTTAATATCCTGAATAATAAACTAATGTTAATTTATACTAGCTAAAGAACCTTTTCAAAGTTTATTATTTATTTTATATCACTTATTATCATGTTATAAACATTATGTAATCATTTAAGTTCATAATGATCGCTTTGTCGACATTTGGTACTTGAGTCAAAAATGAACACCTTATATTTACAAGTTGTCCATTTGGTCAATAGTCCATTATATCCAAAATGATATTCATTATTTAGATATAATATATATAATATATATCATATATATCCAGTATATGTATATATTTATAACAATAAATATCATTTAGAGGTAAGAAATGAAATGCACCGTTCATGGAGACGGTAAGTCGTACGTATGCATGAACGCTACTTCCATTTATATTTCTTATTTTGATGGAATTAAAACATAATTATACATAGTTATATTATAATTCCTGTATAATATCATATAATATAATTAACTCAATCCTTTATATATCCCACATATGGCATTAATGAGTCATATCACTTTGAGGGGGTGGTAGTCCGCACTTCCTCAAATGAAATTATCGTGTTTACCCATAATGGAAACCATAAAGGTATGCTATCAAAGAAAAATATAGAAGCATAAATAAAACATAAGCATAAAATTTATCATATATAAATACAGTTCCATCATAATGGCCACCTTGAGAGGTGGTAGGAGATAATTGAACAATCATCGTTTCGCGAGGCGTTAGTTTTCCATCCACAGAAACAGTATGTTCTTCACCCATTAGATGGAGGTGTGTGTAAGTTTAGTTCGAATCATTCTCATAACAACATCCTAGTATATTTATGATACTATTTTTTTTATACAAGAAAGTAATAAAAAGATTTTAGGGGTTGGAGAAGTAAAATAAAACAAAATAATTTAAGAGAAACCATTACCTTTAATTTGGGTAACTCACATTGGTTTGAACCAAAATGGTTTGTTGAAGTGCCTTATGAATAAGGTAAGGCTTCTAGGTGGAATATAGGGATGTAGGGAGCTTAATTGGGCAGATGTTGGATGATAAAAAAGGCTTGAGATGTGTGAATAATTGGTTATAAGTGAGGGATTTTTATAAGGGGAGGAGGGGCTCTTTAGGAAAGTGTGATAATATTATTTTATTATAT
The DNA here is from genome assembly GCA_963277665.1 of Viscum album. NCBI lineage: Eukaryota > Viridiplantae > Streptophyta > Magnoliopsida > Santalales > Viscaceae > Viscum > Viscum album. The sequence continues at coordinate 37,441,982 of OY728129.1, read as the reverse complement.
AATGTTATTCAGTTTCTAAAGGTCCAAAATTCATTAGAGTCTAATATAAGATGACTCATGGTTGAAATAAAATCATCCAATAATAATTTAACAGGTTTTAGATATTATTTTAATATTTATAATATTATTTAATTAAATGATTTATTAATGAGGTAAACACTGCATCATTATTGTGTCATAAATATTTTAAATTATTTGATATTTAAAAATTATAAAAAAATACCATGATGTAGGAAATCGTTTTATATTTCAAATGAATGTTTATAGTCGAAAAAATAACTTATATAACACCATGTAAAAATTAATTTACAAAGAGATATTTGTTTATGTCATTTTTGCCTTTACATTAAATTAACTAATCAAAAATGTTATTATCATTCATAAGTGGCTCCATGGGGTCCCAAAGTCGATCCAAAGATTCTCATGGTCGTCCATTACTCATAAAATAAGGTTAGGACAAGTTTTAAGGTAATTTTCAATTATTATAATATTCTTTTTACCTTGAATTACCCTATTTATCTTTAACCGCGGTAAATAAAAGTCAAAAGTTATTATTCACCAAAAATTATTTTCATCTTATTAAACCAAGTTTTGCTTAATAATAACAACCATATATGTTGTATTTTTGAAATTAAATTCACAGAAGTGGTAAAATTTTATTTAAATGAAAAAGCCAGTTTTTTTAACTACTACTAAGTGGTTTCACTATTCATCAAAAATTGATGTTTTTCAGAAAAATACAAAAAATTCAGCCTAATATTTATTTGATATTACAAATTAAAAAATGATGTCTATTTTTCAAAATTCAAAACATATAAGTGGCATTAATTAATTTGAAATTAATTCTTGTTGTTAAAACAAATTGCGTATTTTTAAGAAACAATAACTATCAAAAGATTGACACTTGTTTATGGCCAAATTCAGAGTGAAATTAATTACAATGACCAACATTTGATTAAATGTTAAAAATATATTCTAATTAAAATTTAAAACCAATTAAAAAGATAATATATCCATATAAATAAATTATATTAAAACACATTTTTGAATTAAAATACAATATTTTTCACTATTCATTAAAAAAATGAACTTTTTCAGAAAAATTCCAAAAATTTACACAAAATAAATTTTAATGTCCCCATTCCAAAGAATTATTTTATTTGGTCAAATAGAATGTATTAAAGTGGCCAAAACTATATTTAAATAGGGTTCTCCATTAAAAGGTGGTAAATCGACCTTTTAATGTAAATTATGCTTAAAATTAGATTCATTCACATTTTAAGCCTCTAAATTTTATTGGATAAATGTAAATACATTTAACAAACATGTATAATCATATTGTAGTTAGTTTTGTTCATTCCCACCAATAGAATGGTTAGGAGTTAACTACCATTTAAAATAATAATATTATATTATTAGTGTGCAACATAAGATTTCAAAGAAACTCGTTGTTGCGTATCAGGTATGCTATCGAACATAGAAACCCTTTTAAAGTAAAATTAATATTTAATTAAAAAATATTAATATATATGAAATATGTATTATTATTTATTTACTTGGGATGTTACATCCTTCCTCCTTTTGGAAATTGCATCCTCGCAATTTTTATTCACTTATCAAATAAGTGGTGGTATTTATCCCTTATAGCATTTTCAGATTCTCACATTGCCTCTTCAACCATATGGTTTTTTCACAAAACCTTTACTTGGTGAATTACCTTATTCTGTAACACTCTCTCTCTACGGTCAAAAATCTGGACTGGTTGTTCTTCATAAGAGAGATTCTCTTCCAACTGAACTACCTCTAGACTCAAAACATGAGATGGATCTGGAATATACTTTCTCAACATTGAAACATGAAAAACATTGTGTACCTGGGATAAAATTGGAGGTAAAGCCACTCTGTATGCAACTGATCCAAATTTCTCCAGGATTTCATAAGGTCCAATGAACCTCAGACTCAACTTTCCCTTCTTACCAAAACACATCACACTTTTCTATGGAGAAACTTTTAGAAAGACACGATCACCTACCTCAAAAGGAATATCCTTCCTTCGGTTATTTTCATAACTTTTCTGTCTGCTCTGAGTTGTTCTCTTGTGCTTATGAATCAATTGAACTTTCTCTGCCATCTATTCTACCAATTCTGGTCCCATCGGATTCCTTTCACCTACTTCATCTCAAAAAGCTGGAGTTTGAAAATGCTTTCCATATAATGCCTCAAATGGTGCCATCTGTATACTAGAATGAAAACTGTTATTATAAGAAAACTCAACCAAAGAAAGATGTTGGTCCCAACTTCCCTAGTAATCCAGTGAACAAGCACGTAGCATATCCTCCAAGGTCTGAATTGTTCATTATGACTGCCCATCTGATTGTGGATGAAAAGCTATACTAAAATTTAATTCAGTACCCAACGACTTCTGAAGGTCGTTCTAAAAGTTAGAAGTAAACCTGGGATCATGATCAGATAAAATGAAGAGGGGAAATCCATGAAACATGACTATCTCTTTAACATACAACCAAGCAAGTTGATCTAGAGACAAAGTATCTCGAATAGGAAGGAAATGATCATATTTAGTCAATCGATCAACTATAACCCAGATTGCATTATTACCTCAAGATGTCTTTGGTAATCCCACAACAAAGTCCATGGATATATTTTCCCATTTTCACTCTGGCACTGGTAACGGCTGAAGAATCCCTTTCAGTAACTGTCTCTCTGCTTTAACCTGCTGACAAGCCAAACACTTCACAGTAAAATCAGCAATATCTCTTTTCATTCCATCCCACTAGTAATACTCCCGAAGATCTTTGTACATATTAGTACTACCAGGATGAACTAAAAATGGAGAACTATGAGCTTCACATAACAACTCATTCTTCAACTGTGAATCACATGGAACACATAATCTCTTCCCAAGCCTTAAAACACACTCATTATCAACATTAAAATCAGGTAACTTACCCTTCTGAACCAACTCTACATTTTTATGCAAATCATTGTCTTCTTTATGTGCTTGCTTTATTCTGTCTGATAGAGATGATTTCACTGACACCTAAAACAAAACAGAAGAATTTTCTGCACCAACAAATTCTATACTAAAGTTTATCAAATTATCCACTTTATTTGATTTTCCCAGACGGTAATAGATTGTGCAATCATAATCCATGATTAATTACAACCATATCCCTTGTCTCATGTTCAATTATTTCTGAGTGAATATATAATTTAAACTTTCGTGATCAATATATATTTCACATTTTACTCCATACAAATTATGTCTCCAAATTTTTAGAGCAAACAAAATAGCAGCTAATTCCAAATCATGTGTAGGGTAATTTAACTCAGGTGGTTTCAAGTGATGTGAAGAATAAGCAATTACCTGATCATTCTGAATTAGGACACAACCAAGTCCTTTCAACGAAGCATCACTGTAGATAACAAACTCACCATTTCTGGATGGCAGTGCCAAAACTAGAGCATTCACCAATATTCTTTTCAATTCCTAAAAATAATCATCACATTTTTTTTTCTAGACGAACTTAACACCTTTTCCAGTTAACTTAGTCATTGGACTAGATAACCGTGAAAATTTTCAACAAACCTTTGGTAATAACCTTCCAAATCAAGAAAACTGTGAATCTCAGTTATATTTGTGGGTATTGGTCATTCTTCAACAACTTTTGTTTTAGTAGGATCAACATTTATGCCATTTTTTGAAACAATGTGACCAAGGAAATAAATTTTTTGTAACCAAAACTCACACTTGTTGAATTTCCCATAAAGTTTATTTTATTTTAAGGTTTGCAAGACAGCCCTTAAATGACTTTCATGTTCTTATTTAATTTTGGAATAAACCAAAATATCATCGATGAACACAACCACAAACTTATCTAGGAACTCATGGAAAATTCTATTCATAAGATCCAGGAATACAGCAGGTGCATTGGTTAACCCAAAAGGCATAACTACAAATTCATAATGGCCATATCTAGTATGAAACGCGGTCTTCAGAATGTCTACTTTCTTTACTTTCAACTGATGGTACCCCAATCTCAAGTCAATCTTCGAAAAGTACTAAGCTCCCTAGATCTGATCAAACAAATCATCGATATGAGGCAAAGGATACTTGTTATTAATAGTGATTTTATTCAATGCTCTATAATCAATGAAAAGTCTCATTTAACCATCTTTCTTTTTAACAAACAAGATAGGATCACCCCATGGTGATGTGCTAGGTCGAATGAAACCTTTATCTAATAACTCCTGAAATTGCTTCTTTAACTCTAAAAGTTCAATTTGATCCATTCGATAAGGGGGTTTTGAAATTGGATTAGCATCAGGAAATAAGTCAACAGTAAATTCAACTTCCTGATTAGGTATAATACCAGGAAAATCATCAAGAAAAAACATCAAGGTACTCATTTACCACTGGCACATCATTAATTTGAACAGTTCATTTGTTTTCAACAATATGTGCAAGGTAACATTCATTTCTATCTTTTACTAGTTTCTCAGATTCCTAATATGTTATCAAAATCAAGGGTTCATTATTGTATACAAACTAAAAATCATTCTGAAAATAAACCTCTTTAGATCTGCAGTCAATCTTATCATGATAAACAAAAATCCAATCCATACCCAAAATAACATCAAACTCTACTAGAGGAAAAACAATAAGGTTTGCAGGTAGATTCTTTCCACACACAAGGACAAGAATTTTATTATGTTTTCTTTTTGTCTCAACATTTTCTCCAGGTGTTTTTACTATAAGTTTTGTATTCATATCTTGAGATAGAATTCCCAATTTACTAGAAAACTTCTCAGAAATGAAAGAGTGTGTAGACCCTGAATCAAACAACATATTGGCATAATCTGAACAAACAAACAGTGTACCTGATACAACTTCATTTGATGGCCCAACATCTGCTAAAGTATTTTCAAAGGATTTCACCACCCCTTTTTGCTTGTAGTCTGGCTACTTTCCCTCAGTTGAGTTCTTTGTTGGACACTCATTTGTATAATGACCCATTTCATTGCACTTAAAACATTTTACTAACTGTAAATCAGATTTTGTCTTACCATTACCCTGATCTTTTTTAGTGAAATTACGATCCTTATGTCCCATTTTACCACACCATTAACACTTACCAAAATTCAAAAGACATTCCACAGCATCCTTTTTACCACAATTTTCATAAACTGAAAACTTATGTTTATTACCATCAGAATTTTTTGAAGAGTTCTTCCCTTTCGTCTGCCACCTCGACCTCTTATTTTGATATTTTTAAAAGAACACCTGATCATAAACAAACTCCATTTTCACCCTCTCTGCATAATGAACTAGTTTTTCATAACTTTTGAACTCACGAGAATATAACACCCTTAGATACTTGGGCTTTAATCCTAAGTAAAAACGGTTGATTTTACTATCAAGATCTCGTATGAAATTTGGAGCATACCTTGACAGTTGAGTGAATTTTTCTTCATAAGTAGCCACTAATTCATCCTCCTACCTCAATTCTATGAATTGTTTTTCCATTCTAAGGTGAACCAACTTAGGAAAATATTTCTCAAGAAACATACCTTTGAATTCATCCCAATCGAGAGCATCAATCTCCTCACTATCCCTGATATTTTTCACCATCGACCACCATTTATCATCTTCACCTTCAAAACGGTAAACATCAAGACTAACCTTTTGATGTTATGAACAACCCATTTCATAAAAAATATTTTCCAGTGCTTTAATCCACCCTTCTGCTAGCACCGGGTCAGATGATCTTCTGAATGATGGGGGATGTTGCCTCATGAAATACTCCACTACTGACATATTCCTCTCCGGTTGATCTGGCTGATCTCGTGCATAGATACCACCACCATTTATATCCTGGGTCAATTGTGCCATCACTACAACAAATTTTTCAGTTCCGATTTCGACCATCTCTGGTTGCTGATTTGGAAGGTTGTCTTCCTCCTGATGTCCTCCCAACATAGCTACCATGTTTCCTCTACGGAAAACCATTTTGAACACAGAAATATCTTAAGCGAAACAACATGGTAATATGTAAATGCTATATTATTTCAATATTACCATAAATTAATTTATGGAAATTTATTTAACATTACCCTAACTCCTAAAGTTGTCTAAACCGACCTCTGATACCAAATATAAGGACCCAACCTTAAACATTACATAATATTGAATTAAATGAATAATTCACATTGAGGTTATTTTCAGGTTTAGAGCTTTTGAGAATTAGGACATAACTATTACATCTCAAAAGATTACAAAGTAGACACTTATACACAGTTTCCATTTTTTTCATAAAATAAAAACTTTTGAAAAAAAGAGTCATGTCTAGTTCCATGTTTTAGATAGCATGACTTTTCCTTGATCTCATCCTTGACCCTATTCATCTTTAAGTCCTGTGAAAACATTTCAAAACTTGGGATGAGCATAAAAAGATCAGTAAGGGTTATAAAACAAAGAAAGAAAAAATTTGTTCATAAATACATACAAAACATGAACTCTTTTACGTACCTCATGAAATCATAATATTTATGAATAACATATAGAAATCATAAATCATAAAGGTAATTTGTGGTATCCATAACATACTTACATTGTAGCTATCACAGCTACATAAAGAGTTACTTTAGAATACCCATCATAGTATATTCCTTAAATCTCTTAGGAGAAACATTCACACCTCCGTCACATTACCCAATGCATTAGAGAGCTATCTCAGGCTCACCCGCCCATGGTTTATCATGGAAACACCCATATATGTAACAATTCCCAAGAACCATAACATGTTCATAACACATAAAACAAACATAAAAGAAAGAAAACATTTCCACATTTCAAACACAATATATCATTTAAATATATTGACATAACAAATCCATTATCAAAACCATTTTCAATACCAAAATACATAAAATAGTATATGGTATTTATTTTTCTTTTAAAAATATTACGACTTGTTAAGGAATCCAAGGATCAAATAATACTCGCGGTGGTGGAAAGGTCGTTGTCACCTCTTATGTAAAAAAAGAAACATTATTTTTTTTCGTTTAGTAAAATGATTCATAGAAAAATATTCCCTTTGAATGGAATGAAAATTCAAATGTTTTTATACAGAGTATAAAAGAAATTCATGTATTAAAACAAAATATGCCTCAATGAAAGGATATTGAGACGAAGTCCCTTACCTCGTGTCTGACTTGACCCGTTCGTTCTTTAATATCCTGAATAATAAACTAATGTTAATTTCTACTTACTTAAGAAAATTTTTCAAGTTTATTATTCCTTTTATATCACTTATTATCATGTTATAAACATTATTTAATCATTTAAGTTCATAACGATCGTTTTTTCGACATTTGGTACTTGAGTCAAAAATGAACACCTTATATTTACAAGTTGTCCATGTAGTCAATAGTCCATTATATCCATAATGATATTCATTATTTAGATATAATATATATCATATATATCTAGTATATGTATATATTTATAACAGTACATATCATTTGGAGGTAATAAATGAAATGCACCGTTCATGGAGACGGTAAGTCGTACGTACGCATGAACGGTATTTCCATTTCTATTTCTTATTTTAATGGAATTAAAACATAATGATACATAGTTATATTATAATTCCTGTATAATATCATATAATATAATTAACTCCATCCTTTATACATCCCACATATGGCATTAACGAGTCATATCACTTTGAGGGGGCGGTAGTCCGCACTTCCTCAAATGAAATTATCGCGTTTACCCCTAATGGAAACCATAAAGGTATGCTATAAAAGAAAAATACAGAATCATAAAGAAAAAATAAGCATAAAATATATCATATATAAATACAGTGTCATCATAATGACCACCTTGAGATGCGGTAGGAGATGATCGAACAATCATCGTTTTGTGAGGTGTTAGTTTGCCATCCACAATAATAGTATGTTCTTCACTCATTAGATGGAGGTGTGTGTAAGTGTAGTTTGAATCCTTATCATAACAAAATCCAAGTATATTGAGGATACTTTTTTTTGTTATAAAAGAAATTAATAAATGAGTTTAGGGGTTGGAGAAGTAAAATAAAACAAAATAAAACAAAAGAATTTAAGAGAAAACGTTACCTTTAATTTGGGTAACTCACTTTGGTTTGAACCAAAATGGTTTTTTGAAGTCCCTTCTGACTAAGGTAAGGATTCTAGGTGGAATATTGGGATGTAGGGAGATTAATTGGGTAGAGGTTGGACGAGAAAAAGGCTTGAGATGTGTGATGAATTGGTTAGAAGTGAGGGATTTTTATAAGGGGAGGAGGGGCTCTTTAGGAAAGTGTGATAATATTATTTTATTATATAATGTTATTCAGTTTCTAAAGGTCCAAAATTCATTAGAGTCTAATATAAGATGACTCATGGTTGAAATAAAATCATCCAATAAGAATTTAACATGTTTTGGATGTTATTTTAATATTTATAATATTATTTAATTAAATGATTTATTAACGAGGTAAACACTGCATCATTATTGTGTCATAAATATTTTAAATTATTTTATATTTAAAAATTATAAAAAAAATACCATGATGTAGGAAATAGTTTTAGATTTACAATGAATATTTATAGTCAAAAAAATAACTTATATAAAACCATGTAAAAATTAATTTACAAAGAGATATTTGTTTATGTCATTTTTGTCTTTACATTAAATTAATTAATCAAAAATGTTATTATCATTCATAAGTGGCTCCATGGGGTCCCAAAGTCGATCCAAAGATTATAATGGTCGTCCATTACTCATCCAATAAGGTTATGACAAGTGTTAAGGTAATTTTGAATTATTATAATATTCTTTCTACCTTGAATTGCCCTATTTATCTTTAACCACGGTAAATAAAGTCAAAAGTTACTATTCACCAAAAATTATTTTCATCTTATTAAACCAAATTTTACTTACTAATAACAGCCATGTATTTCATATTTTCTAAATTCAATTCATAGATGTGGTAAAATTTTATTTAAATGAAAAAGTCAGTTTTTTTAACTACTACTAAGTGGTTTCACTATTCATCAAAAATTGAAGTTTTTCAGAAAATACCAAAAATTCAGCCGAATCTTTATTTTATATTAAAAATTCAAAAATTATGTCTATTTTTCCAAATTCAAAACATATAAGTGGCATTAATTAATTTAAAATTAATTTCCGTTGTTAAAACAAATAGCGTATTTTTAAGAAACAATAACTATCAAAAGATTGACACTTGTTTATGGCCAAATTCATAGTGAAATTAATTCCAATGACCAAAATTGGATCAAATGATAAAAATATATTCTAATTACACTTTAAAACCAATTAAAAAGATAATCTAACCATATAAATAAATTAGATTAAAACACAGTTTTGAATTAAAATACAATATTTTTCACCATTCATTAAAAAAATGAACTTTATCGGAAAAATTACAAAAATTTACACAAAGTAAATTTTAATGTCCCCATTCCAAAGAAGGATTTTATTTGGTCAAATATAATATATTAAAGTGATCAAAACTATATTTAAAGAGGGTTCACCATTAAAAGGCGGTAAATTGACCTTTTAATGTAAATTATGCTTAGAATTAGATTCATTCACATTTTAAGCCTCTAAATTTTATTGGATAAATGTAAATACATTTAACAAACATGTATAATCATATTTTAGTTAGTTTTGTTCATTCTTGCCAATACATCGGCTAGGAGTTAACTACCATTTAAAATAATAATATTATATTATTAGTGTGCAATGTAAGATTTCAAAGAAACTCGTTGTTGTGTATCAGGTACGCTATTGAACATAGCAACCCTTTTAAAGTAAAATTAATATTTAATTCAAAAATATTAATAAATATGAAATATGTCTTATTCTTTATTTACCTGTGATGTTACAACATCAACCTTCTTGACATAATCATCTCTTGAAAACATCATCCAAGTAGCTACCAATGTTTCCAATAGCCTAAAATTTTCCATTCCAAGCCTATCCAATATTTCTTTGTCATATTTTGATTTAGAGGTAAATGTGTCATGACTTCCTTATGTCACCTATAATTCAAATAAAATCATTAAATCTCTAATCATGGACATCTAAAACTCACCCCTTGTACATTCTACAAATAGATTTCATTATGATTCATCCAGACCTCAAAAAATTATGTCTTCCAGATAAATGATCACCAAAATCCTCTAAGAATCCTATATCTTGATTTAGAGTTTGTGATAAACTTCACCTCACTATAATACATGCTTTCTCAAGTGTTGATCAATTCTACTATGTTGTTGATGCTTATTTCAGCCCACACGATGCCTTATTTTATTGTAATACTTTAATCTAGTCTTAATCTATAAGTAAACCATATATTTTCTTAATATAAACTTCTTCCTCATGGAATTCATTTAGTAATATTGATTTTAAATCCATTTGGAACACCTTAAACTTTCATTGGACTAACATTGCCAAGAATAGTCAAATTGTTTCCAACCAAGCTATGAGAGCAAATGTTTCATCAATATCAATTTCCTTAATATAAGAATATCTCTTACACGCTAGTCATGAATTTTTCTCAGTCACCTTTCCATATTCATTGAATTTTTTACATAAACCCCACTTGGTTAAGATGTATTTTTTGTCTTTTGGCCTCAAAAAACAATTTCCTATGTTTGATTCTTCTCAATTTGGATAAGTACTTTAGGAATCACTTTGATAGAATTGCCATATTTGATTTCCTCTTCAAATCACTTAGGATTTACTTATTATAAGACAAAATTTTATCTTAGAGTCATCATCCACCATGTTTTCATTTGACATGTCTGATCACCAATTATATTTACTTCATTAATTTCATCACTGCTACTTTCCTCCTTTACATCTACCAAACCTATTTTAATTTTCTCATAATTAGTTTATTTTGATGAATCTAATTTATCCCCATGTTATCCTCCTTGGTTTATCACTTTATCATCACCTTCCTATAAAATTATTTCATTATTTTTCTATGAAAATAGATCACTAGATTAAGAAATATGCTCATTTTATACAATAGTACATTCTTGAATTTTAATTATTTTTCTAATCCATTTTTATTAGAATTTGTATTCCCTTAATTTAGATTTATATTCAAGAAAAATACAGCTATCACCATGAGCTTCAAACATGTAGATCTTCTCCTTTTTGAGGATAAATCACTTCTAAAAATTTAAAAATATTTCAATGTTGACTTCTTTCTATACGACATCTCATAGAATGTCTTCTATTTATTCAGGCATAACTAAAACCAATTGGAGATATAGAATGATATAAGAACAAATACCTTACAATAAATCTATAATAGTTCTTTATCAATGAGATTTTTTTGGGCTATATTGTTAATGATCTGGTTCATCCTCTCAACAACATTACTTTGTTGAATATTCCTCACTGTTGAAACCCAACACCTTATCCCATGATTCTTAAGATATTCTTCCACCCGATTATTGGTGAATTATATGAAATTATTAGTATTTAATTTATGAATTTTTATCTATAACATATTCTCCACCGATATTTTATAATGTGTAATACACTTGAACACTTAGAATTTGTGAGAGATCACCACCTGTTATGCTATCCTACTGTAATTATTGATGAAGATAACATTGTATCTATTCAAATCCATAGATTTGGGTTATATTTTACCACACACATAATTGTGAACCAACTCAAGAAATCACATTAATTTCTTTTCCTTTTACTTGTAAGTCTTACAAATTAATTTCCCTATTTGAAAAGTATCACACGTGTGAGTGCGACCAAATGAGAGTTCAGAGATATCATGAGTTCCTTAATTTTTCATCAAATATTTCAAGGAATTTTATTATAATTTACCATCATGGGAGTGATATAGTTTTTCAATATATATATGTTTGAAAACATATATAAAAGAATATTACTATTAATTTGTTTAATTAATATTAAAAGGTTAATTTCTATAAGATGACTTAAGTAGAAACCCAATTTATAAAGAACAAGATCCACTAGTATAGATAAAGGGGTTGTATAATCCAAGTCATTATAAATAGCTATTATGATATTGAAAAATACAATATGGAATAACACACCTGAATTTTTCCAATATCACAAGGTATTCTTGTGATTTATAGACTACATATTCCTAACAGTACTTTGAAAATATAATCCACATGCCACGATATGTACTCAGGTTTTATCCTACTTATGCATAAAAAATAGAATGAAAATATAAAACAAGACTTGGGTAACTACATCAGTTTGTAGTCAGAACTATCTGATAGTTCTTAAGAATGAAAAACTAGATGAGTTCCTAGAAATTGGAGAAATGGGGATACTGGTTTTTAGGGGATATAAAACTAGTCTTATTTAGATTAGTTTATTGGATGTTTTTATCTATAGAAATGTGTAATTATACTTAGAATTTAAGATAATTATTAATTCATATCTTGAGTCACATAATTTTATATATTGATTAAAATTATGATAATATATGATTATGATGAGGTAGGATATATTGGGTTCATCATGATTAATATTGAATTAAATGAATAATGTGACAAAAGATTTGTCTCTTCTATTCTTTATTGAAAGTTGACATCTAATTCCATTTGATAAAAATGAAATTGCCTGCTTAACTCTATGGACATGGAATTATTTTGGCAAGTTCATTTCTGGAATGTCAAAGAAATAGATAACAATCACATATGTTGATGAACAAGTATGCAACCTTCTTAATTTGAGATATCAAGAAATGGGGATTTTATTATGCAGTGTGTGTTCATATATGGTAATTATTATTATGGAATTTAAATTATTTATCTATGGTTACCTTGGAATGTTACTAGATGTTAACTTGGGACTTTAGATTCTACTGCCTAATGCCACTGAGAAAGGGGGCCTAAAAGGACACACACTAAGTGTATCTAGAACCTCAGTTAAATTATATATGAATTTAACTAGTTGAAAAAAATATTATTTTCAAACATGATTTAATAATTATTTATATTGAGTTGATCGAAAATATTCAATCACCATTTATTCAAAATAATTTATATGAGTTGAATATTTAATAAATATTTATTCTCTATTTTAGTGGATATAATATTTATTTATTTATCGGTGAATAATTCAATGATATTTTTTTATATAAATAAATAGTCATTATTCAAGGTTCAATAAATACTGAGGAGAAAAAAATGGGTCGAGTTAACAGTCTAGTGAAAATGATATATTAAATATAATTTGAATAAATATTAATTTATTTATTCAAATAAGTGATATTTAATTATTTTTGAGTTTATCACGTGTCATATAAATAATAATAATAAAATTATTATTATTTAGACTTGGCGTGTGATAGGTATTAATATAATAATAAGGGTTTATGTGAAATTATTTATTCTCTAACCCTAGATCTATATAAACCCGATTATATCATTCTTAATATTTATGCTTATTGTATATACTGATTTCTAGAGAGAATCATATAAATCCCTATAGATCTCTTCCTCTAGAATTCTCTCAATAACGGAGAGAAAAACACCTCCTCCACCCTCTCAAGTCTATAGAGAATAAGAATAATCCTTATATCTCAAAGTAATTCTTATTAAAATCAATGAAAAACAACATAAGCATTATAATATTTTGTAGTATCACCATAGGATTTCTACAGTGAAATTCAGATGTTCATAGAGAACATGTATATCACCACTAGAGGGATTCTACCCTTGAATCATAAGACTACAACAAAGGTATTCTAACAAGTGGCCAGTTGAATCTTCAATGAAGAAAAAACTACAACATGCGGTATTTCATTATTTACATAAATTAATTATAAATTATATTTGATGATCCTATCTAATGGATTCCATGGTTTCTTTTCACCTAGTTCTTAGGATAAATTAAAATAAGTTTATGAATTTACATTATTGGGAATGGGCCCAACCACTTCTGTTATGCCTCATAACCTTCATCGATGACATGTTAATTGTATGTAAGCATATGGTCTTGATTAACCATGCTAAGGATTTATTAAAGGGAAATTTTAAAGTAAAAATTGGGTCCCTAAAAACATGTTTTAGAATATAAAATTATTTGAGATAGGAAATACTATTTGTATTAAAATTTTTTTGGATGAATAAACTTAAACATGTTAAGATACCTCTTTCTCAATATTTTAAAAAATATTTTGATAAATATCATGTAAATGAATATGAAATGTTTTTTATAAGCATAATTTATTATGATAAAATTATTGACAGTGATATACATATCATGACATAAAATAGAACATATTTTTCTATAACTATGAGTGAAGTTAATAAATTTAAGAAAATTTATAGAAAGGTACATTGACACATTGGTCTAGGAAATAGAAAAATATTTTCACATTAAGTTCATTGGTTTAAACTATTTTTATAGACTTAGAACGTAAAAATACAGTTTATCCAAAAATAAACATATAAAGATTAGTATACATAGAACATGGTCCAAATTGACTTAATCCATGCACACATAGACTAATTTTTATAACTTTTAAAAAATAAAATTATGAATACATGTTGTTTTGACTATTTAGGGATGAATTGTATAAATTGAAACATATATTATATTGGGATTTTGGATTTCATGACTTAATATTTATGATGACATAGTATTTTAAAAAGATTTGAAATCTCTATCTATCTCTATCTCTCTGAATTTTCCTCTATGTGTGTGCATGTGTGTTATTGTATTATCTAGTCTACATATATCATGCACCATATAATATTTTAATTATTAATTTTCAATAAGAAAATAATATTTTAATGGAATTATGTATTAAATAAATGTAAAATAAGGCAACATAGAAACAAAAAATGATTTGGTCTGTAGGCCTCCATGATACATGTGTGCGAAAAACTAATCATATTAGAATCATATTTATATATAAAATAAACATGTATGAATCAGTGTGGGAAGAATGAAATCCCATATCAACATAATCTATCTTATCTTGTACCATTCATTTACCATGTTTGGCTTTCACTATCACTAATTTGTCCTTTTTTCACTAATGATAATAGGCATGAGGTAAGTATCAAGTTAATATGATATTGGAATCTCGTACATTCCCTAATCTCTTAGAGATAAGGAAATTAGGGTTTTTTAATTAACATGATGATCATATATATGTGGTGAATCCATAATCCCATAAGTCAAAAATACCTAAGCTTATTAAGATCTCAACCATGATGGAAATATGAATGAATCATACACAATCTAATTTTTACATGAGCATGTTCAATTTAGTATCCCTTATTTCTCCAAAATATATATACATTATATTAACTTGATTAATAGGATCATGGTTAATTTTTTTTTGCCTCATTAGTGTTCTTTAATGGTATAAAATGATTTCAAATTGCTAAATTTAGCATCATGGAATTTTAAAAGAATATTTTGAAATTTGGATTCTAAAACTATATCATTGGTAAAAGGTAAATTTTCCATCTTATTAGAGTGTTGGGGTTTAAAATGGATTTTATCATTTAATTCATAGTCCAGAGTTTTTATTTTAGTGATTTTTTTATAATTTTCCAATATCATAAGACTATTTGGGTACTTTTGGTGTAGATAGAAAAAATTATTATTATTATTATTATTATCATAATTAAAAACTCTAATATGTTAAAAGGTCAATATATTCACATTTTAGTGGATTCTAGGACATAAAAACCCTACCATCCATTTTTAGAGATAAAGGAATCCTCAAATGAGTGTATTTTTTCTTGGGAGTTTGAGGAATAAAAAAACAAGGTATGGTTCTTTGAATTGACAATGATAATTTAATTACTACAAGCCTTCAAATTCTATCTATTTTCCATATTTTATCAATTGATTAGTGCTATTGGATTATTATATAATGAACTATAAACCAAAATAAGGATAATGGAATTAGATTGAAGTTATGAATTGTGGTTGATCTTATAGAGAAGTTGTATTGTCCTAATCTTTTCTTTAAGTTTTAAGTCCCAAAGCTTAGATTTTTGAAGCTTGGATTATATATCTCTATTTCTTATCATTAAATGATTCTAATTTTATAATTTTTATTAAAATCAAAATTATGTTTTTAGTGATATCTTTAAGAGAAATTTTAATTCCATTTTTTGGTAAAATTGTGATTAACTTCAATCCATGAAAAATTACTTTGAAAATGATATACCATTGCAAAGAATATAATGAAACAAAGAAAACAAGACCAAGAATCTAACGAGTCAATGTACTAATTAGAATTTTTTATAGATATGA
This sequence comes from Viscum album, assembly GCA_963277665.1. Lineage (NCBI taxonomy): Eukaryota > Viridiplantae > Streptophyta > Magnoliopsida > Santalales > Viscaceae > Viscum > Viscum album. The sequence continues at coordinate 37,425,622 of OY728129.1, read as the reverse complement.
TTTTTACCTCCTCTCTAACTTTTCATGGTTTCATTTTTTGATCCACTATAAAAAAATATACATTTATATGATCCTCATGATGATATAAAGATACTATGAAAATTTAGAGAGAGAAAATTAAAACCTATCTTTATAGGTTTTAAGAAGCAAAAGGAGGTGGATGATGATCAATGCACGATCAGTGCACTGGTGGATTTAGGTGAGTAGTGGTAAAATTCTAGTTATTTGATCTTTGATCTGATTGATGTGTATAGGAAATGTGTCCCTTCCTTTTAAAAGTGGCGCACCACTAGTGATGGAGGTATGGAGTTATCAGATCTGTTGGATCAGACTACCAGTAAGGGAGTGTAGGGAACTACTCAAACCATATGGAATTATATTGAATAGATCATTTGATTTACAAATCTCATATATCGAATATTGGTGGATGAGGCTGGTGTGAGTAGTGATAGGAATAGATTGGATGAGAGTTCAATGTAAATAGGTGTGTTCCACATGTTACCCATGATTTTTATTAAATATGATCAGTGCATGATAGGGCTTGGAGCATCATATTTTTACACTAAAAAAATCATTGGAATCCTTTTAAGGATGTGATTTTTAGGATAATAGAATAAGTTTAAGGGTATCAAGAAACGAAGAATGCACTACACACACCTCCAAAAATTCAAACTTTTCATACCATTATGGTGGAAACAACCTTACCGGATAAAACAATGCCTCTAGATCGGGCTCTCTCATCACTTTCTAAGGTTCCTAGTATTGTGTCTTCTTCTTATTAGGATTATTTTTTCCCTCATTGGGCTCTGATCTGCCTTCTAGGTTTTCAATGAAGGACACCCTTCTCAATTTACTTAACCGCTGAATTTGTTGTGATTCACTGATCACAAATAGAGAAGAATAGAGGTAGAAACCAACCTTTATTTCAACATGAACAAATATTTACAAAACTCCCTCTCTACACCTCTCTCTCTACATGAATATATCTTAACTCTCTCTATTGGATGCAGTGAGCTCTCTTGGATTGGATTGATTATTCCTAAAGCTCCCTTGGCCCTAATTAAATATCCATGGTGGGGTGTCAAGTTTGAAACAACTCCCCCACCAATCCCTCCACCAACCATTGGACTTCCACAATGGTAAGGCACCTACCATTGAATTCTTCCATGGTGGATATGGTTGGTGCACCAGCCAGCTACCATGGAAACTGGAAAAGCACAAGGCCCGTCAATTATCCCCCTCTAGTTGCAATCCATTGGAGCATCTATAAAGGTCCAACTTATCTCAAGAAACCACCTTTTTCAACATGTCAGTCAGTTTCTCCTTTATGTGGATCTTTACAAGTTTCACCAGTTATCGATCCATCACTTCCTGTATCCAATGATAGAGAATGTTGATGTGCTTTATCCTAGAATGGTACATGGAGTTCTTTCTCAAGTCCAAATCACTTTGACTATCGCAATGATCTATGTACTCCTTTTGGGTGAATCCGAGCTTCTGGAGAAAATGATTTAGCCACAACATCTCTTTTCTAGAAGATGAAATATACTTTTCTTTCGTAATGGATAAAGTGACACACTTTTGAAACCTTGACTACCATGATACAACTCCTCCTGAAAAAGTATAGATGTATCCCAATGTAGACTTCCTACTATCAGGATGTCCAGCCACATCTGTATCTGTATAGCCCTCTAAGATAGGTTCATCTCCCCCATAGAACAAACATAACTTTGAAGTACCTTTAAGATACCTCATAATCCACTTGACTACATCCCTGTGCTGCTTCCCAGGATTGGAGAGAAACCGGCTCACGATTTCCACTGCATGGGTAATGTCAGGTCTCATACTCACTATAGCATACATTAAACTTCCAACTACTGAGGAGTATGGTATCATATCCATCACCTCAATTTATTCCTTGGACAACGGGCATGAACTCTTGATCAACTTCAAATGACTGGGAATAGTAATGGTCATTGTTTTGCATTTTTCCATGTTGAAATATTTTAGAACACATTTAATATACTTCTCCTGAGATATCCATAACAACCTCCTCTTTCTTTCATGAATGATCTAAATCCCCAAAATCTGTTGAGATGCTCCCAAGTCCTTCATATCAAAAGACTTGGATACCTCATTCTTCAACTGGCTAATCTTCATTGCATCCTTACCAATGATCAAGATGTCATCAACATAAATTAGAATAGAAACAAAGTTACCATCTTGAAATATCTGGATGTAAACACACTATTCCTCCCATGTCCTCTTGTATCCATGACTCACCATGAATGATTCAAACTTCTTTCACCATTTCCTGGGAGATTTTTTCAGTCCATACAATATCTTCTTCAATTTGAAAATGAGGTTTTATTTTCAAGAAACCTCAAAACCTTTAGGATTATTCATATAGATATCCTTGGAGAGATCACCATGAAGAAAATTTGTATTCGCATCCATTTGTTCAAGATCTAAGTCCAAGAAAGCTACCAATCTGAAAATGACTCAGATTAAAGTCATCTTCATGACTGGTGAAAAGATCTCGTCAAATTCAACTCCTTTCTTCTGAAGTAATCCCTTGATAAATATCCGAGATTTGTGCTTGACCTCTTTTTTATGCTATCCTTCTTCAGCCTGAACACCCATTTGTTCGTTAGTGCCTTCTTACCTTTGATTAATTACACCAAATTTTATGTTCGGTTATTCATCAAAGTCTCCATATAATCCTCTATTTCATGCATACACTTGAGTTTTTCAGGATGAGACATTGCTTCCTAGTATCCTTTTGGTTCCCCCTCATCAATCATCAATAGGTAATATGACTCTAAATATTTTGTTGATGGAATCCTTCCTCATGAAGATCTTCGAACCTATGAAATGGTAGGTTTGAGAGGCACAATATCACCTAGCTCCTATTATGGTTCTACAACTTCTTATGGAGAGGATTGAGTCTCCCCCTGCTCAATATCCTCCTCTATTGCCTCTTGGTCTGCTACTGATGAGTCTTCTTGCACCTCATCCTCTTCATTGATAGGTGGTGATGGTACAAGTGTTGGATCATGAGTTGAGTCCTTGACACTTTCCCTTTGAGACATTCTAGGATTTTGAATATCCTCAATCGTCTGGTTCTCATGGAACATGACACCTCTACTTCTGATCACCTTCTTCTTCTTCGGGTCCCAAAGTTTGTATCCAAACTCTTCATCTCCATAGCCAATGAAGATGCATGGAGTAGATATCCTACCTATCTTCTTCCTATTCTCCTTGGATATATGTGAAAATGCCAAAAATCCAAATACTCATAAATGAGAGTAAGAGGGATGTTTACCAGACCATCTCTTCTATGGAATTTCAAAATTCAGTGGGAACTACAGTGATCTATTAATGAGGTAGCAAGAAACCTGAACAATTTCTACCCAGAATGGATTAGGGAGCTTAGCCAAACTCGTCATGATTTTGACTTTCTCCATGATGGTTATGTTCATCCTTTCCATAACTCCATTGTTTTGTGGGGTGTGTGGGACCATCCTCTCATGTCAGATTCTTTGACTCTTGCAATAGGTATAAAATTCCCTAGATGTGTACTCTCCTTCATTGTCTGAATGAAGACACTTTAGCTTTCTTCCAGTTTCATACTCCACCATGGTTTGGAACATCTTGATGTAGTCCAGTACTTGGTCCTTCATCCACAAGAATAACACCCACACCCTTCGATATGCATCATCAATAAAGGATAGAAAATATTTGTTACCTACGAGTGAATCCACCTCCATGGGTTTTCATGCATCAGAGTGCACCAGATCTAGCAACTCTAATCTCTTTGATGAAGCAATATTGAATTATACTCTATACTACTTCCCATACAAGTAGTATTTACAAGGATCAAGTGATGCATCCTTATCAATACTGATGTACTTCTTCCTCATTAGGGTAGATAACCCTCTTTCACTCATGTGGTCGATCATCCTATACCACATATTAGATGTCTCTCCTTATACTGTATTGAGGCTATCTGCACATATCTTTACATGAGTTTTGTACAACTTACTGCATATGTGTCCTCATGTAATGATGATGGTTCCTTTTTTCATCCTCCATGCTCTATTTTTGAATATGTTGTCATAGCTTTGTCGATCAAAGGCTATACCTAATAATAGGTTGATTCGAAGGCTTGGAACATGCCAAACATTCTTCAGGGTGATTGTGTATCCAACGTTTGTCTTGAATTGGATATCACCCATTCCAAAAATCTTTGTTGAAATTGTATTCCCCATCTCGAATTCACCAAAGTTACCAGTTTGATAAGTCAAGAAATACTCATGGTGTAGAGTGACATGGTACGATGCTGTAGTATAGACCACCCATTTGGTGTCTTGTCCTGATGTATGAAAGCATGTCTCTTCTTCATCTTTGGATCAAAGAACAACTTCTCCAGTGATGCTCACATGAATTTATTTGTTTATTCTTTGATGGTTTCTACTTTGACCCTTTTCTTATAGAAACTTTCAGTAGTTATTCTTCACGTGTCCCTCTATGCCACAATGGTAGCATTTGTATATTGGCCTCCGGCCATCTATAGAACTTACTCTATTCTTACTTTATCCTATAGTTCCTACCCCATGACCTCCTCCTTATTGTCTCCCTCACTTCTCCAGAATGAGTGCTTGTGTCTGGTTGTAATTCACATCCTTCCTTTGGGCCTCCCGGTTGAACAGTGCATCCTTTACTATCATCATGGTAAGTTTTCCTCTGGGCACTGAGTTTATAAGTGAGACGATAAGCATATCCCAACTATTGGGAAGTGTGTAAAGTAAGTGGTTAACCATATCTTCATCATTTAGAGTCTTGCTAGAATCCACTAAATGGTTCACCAGGCTTTGGAACTCGCTCATGTGTTCTGCTATAGAGCTTCCAATCTGTAGTCGAAGATTTATCAGTTAATTTAGCAAGAGGATCTTATTTTTAGTGGTCTTTGGCTGGTATTTATTTTCCAACTTCATACAAAGTTTGTACACACCAGTCTCTTGGGAAACATGGTGGTAAATGTTATGATCAATCCATTGGAAGATTTGACCGATTGTCTTCTTGTTTATCTTTTTCCACTCCACTTACTTGGTGGAATCAGGTTTGACTCCCTAATTCTAAATGGGGTCAAAAATATCCTTATCAATGAGGAGATATTCCATTAAAGACTTCCAAATTGAGTAGTTTTAATAAGTCAACATGATCATCCCTCCTATGGATGATCCCTCCATTGAATTTTAATTATGCAAAATTTAGTGTAGAATCTAGAAAAATGGAGCTCACCATTGTGTCTTTAATGGTTAAAAATGGTAGAATAGGCTCCTAGATCATAGAAGTTAGACACTAATTGATCAAGATATGATCAAAAAAATATCAATGGACAAGATAAACTAATGATGTGGTGCTGATGTGATGATGATGTTGCACTGATGTGGCATGCCGGATCAGCTTCCAGAAACTCACTGGAAAATTCACTGGTGCTGAAACAGTACCTTCTTCTCTGGAAAGGGGGTATTGTAGCACCTAAGATTTGACCAAAATTTTACTGAGACTAGGAAACTCGTTTTAGCTCTTTTTTCGATGTCGTTTATGCTGTTTGAATCGTCTCTCCACAAACTTTCAGAATCTGCCTTCAAAATAGGATTCTGAGAAACTTTAATTTTCCAGTCACCGGAAAAGTGATTCGCTGATCACAAATAGAGAATAATGGAGGGAGAAACCAATATTTATTTCAACATGAAAAAAGATTTACAAAACTCCCTCTCTACACCTCTCTATCTCTAACATGAAGCTCTCTTGGACCTACTTAAATAACCATAGTGGGGGTGTCAAGTTTGACAAAAATCCCCCACCAATCCCTCCACCAACAATTGGACTTCTACAATGGGTAGACACCAACTAGTGAAGTTCTCCATGGTGGCTATGGTTGGTGCACTAGCCAGCTACCATGGCAGATGGAAAATCATAAGGTCCATTAGAATCCCCCCCTCGGTTTTTAGTGGTCCCCTGGCTTTTTCCTCTTCTAATTTGTCAAATGGTATTCATGTACTAAACATTTCATCATCCACCTTCGAGGATGCATCATCGCATCTCATATGGACCTTAGTGGCTCAGTTCGGTTCGAACAAGACTCCTTTTGGTTTCTTCCAAAACTTTGTTCACTATTAGGGGTGAGAGTGTATAATTTTCATCTATGAGTTAAAAATAAAATATTTGTACATCATTATGTCCCCGTGTGAAGATTTTATCATAACCTAGGCTCAGAACCCTTGTTCGGTCAATCAATGGTGTTTTTAGCTCTCTTGATGGTCAATGGAGGTTCACCAAGGACAGGAATCTTATATTTCGAAGGTGTGGATTAAAATTACCTGTTTACATATCGCTTTTTAAAAAATTTACTTCCTAGAGAATATAGGGAACTTACTTAGAGAGTTATTGTTCATGGAAGAGAGCACCCTTTAGCTTCAAGACTCCTCTATGGATTGAATTTGCGTCACCATGGATCTTTCCTCCCCTCCTCCATCATAGCTGATCTTGTGGGTTGAAGACATTCTAGAATGAAGTAAACCCTTGATAATTTAATGTTTTGATGTCAAAATTGACTAATTTATAATAAAAAATTAAAAATCAATTTGTAGACCTATTTTTTCCAACCATCGATAATATACTTCGTTTAGTGATGTACACAATAGTTGTGATGACTTTGAATTGAAATAGTGACAATCTAAATTGTTGGTCCCAAAAATAGAAAATACCCTAGAGGGGATGAATTAGGGTATATCAATCTCTTTAACTAACCCTCATCAAAAATCTTATTACACTATTAGTGGGGTAACCTCTCTCCATCATAATAGATATTAATCAATAAAAAAATAAAGCGGGATGTAAAAAATATTACTTAGCTCACCCAAGTAGGACTAATCCATGGAGAATATAATAGAGATGTGATGATAAGTGCACTACTTATTTCTTATAATGTAGAGCTACTATACCAACCCTATGAGTTTATAATCCTCACAAAAAAAAGATCACAATTCTCAAAATCACTTAAAAATCTCACTGTTTCTCCAAGATAACCCATCTTGATCTCCACAACCCAAGAATAAGATTACACTATTAATAGTGTATCAATAAACTCCACTTTCATCTATATAATGAAATCCATGAACCTATAATTAGATAGCCTCTTGTATTTCCCTTATTTTCTTCTCCACCTTTACATCGCTAATATATAATTCATCTCCTTCACCGCCTCTCCATTGAACATTTAAAATCTATTTAGGCTTCTCCCTTTATTCTTTTGATGAGAAAGATATCTCTCTCAATATTTCATTGAATAAAAAACATTTCAAATAGAAACAAAATCAATTAACTTAAAACCTTATTATTCTATTTATATATATTCATAGAACCATCTAAATATTATTTCCATAATATTATCCACCATGATTTTATCCATATTAACTTCTCAAATGAATCATGTGAATCTATCCCCCTGATCCATTGCTCCTTTAATTCAAAATAACTCCTCATAAGCCTTAACCTTTCCTTTCTGATGATCTTCCTCAATTTTCATGGCATGATCCTCCAAATTTTGTGGTTATAAACCTCTTCTATGGTGTCAGTGTCATCAAATAGGAAGATTAACTAAAATCCATTTACAACACTTCACAAAATGACCATTCTTCCCACAACATGAAAACATTTATGTCTAGATGTATATGATTAATATTTTATATCATAATCCATATATTTTTGATGAATTATTCTTGAATAAATCTTATATATCAGACAAATGACCAATAATTTTCCAATTTTATCAAGTATAAAACCTTACATAAGCTATATAGTACCCTTACGTATCATAGGGAATGTTTTTCCTTTACTTGAATTTCTATCTAGAAAAACATTAGATATCATAAAGTGCAACCTGGTAAACTTTATGTATCATCCTAGAGACCTTTATGTATCTATAATTTTTCAAAAATATTTCAGGTAAACTTTACATATCGGCCTATTTATCTTTAAGTATGGGACTTTACCATTTTTCTGAAATATTATTAGCACGGGTTATATTTACGTATCAGGACTAGTAACCTTTATGTATGTGACTTTATCGAATTAATGTAAGTGAAATTTATGTATCAACCTAGTTAATTTTATATATTATATTATTTACCTTAACATATTGTCTTTTCCATTTTCCACTATTCTTCTGGAGGTACTCTTATATATCCAACATAGTGACTCTTACATAATTCCTTTTCCATTTTTGAGAGTGCGAACTGGTTATCTTTATGTACCAGTATGGTGACTTTTATATATAAAGAATTTTTTAAATTCTTGAAAATATGAATTTTAGTAAGCTTTATGTATTTTTATGGATGACTCTTATATATTGTCCCTATTACTTTTACATATCATGACTTTTCTAAATTTATGAAATATGAAAAATTCAAAACCTTCAAACAAGAATTCATCTTAAACTTTTTTATTCATATTCAAACCATATCAACATTCTTCATGACTTAGTATTCTACTTTGAAAGTTCCTTCAATATCCTTTTTAACAAACACAACCCAAAAATACTCTAAGGGTATTTTTGTTAACAAGTTCCCCTTTGGGTTTGTTGGCAACTCCTCTAAAAGTAATTCAATATATCTTCATTTTAAAACTTCATACCTAAATAGACACACTATATAAAATCTATTTCCTTATAATTATATATAAATGATTTACTAATCACTAAATCTAATCCCACACGAGTCAAGCTCATTGTGTGAAATAATAGTGAAATAAAAAGTTCATCATGAAAACACTTTTTTGTTCTTCATTGTATTCAATACTTCTCCACCAAACTTCTCCCCCAAAATAGACATTAAAGTACTCTAACCCTTTAAAAATCATCAATATGGGATAACACCCCTTTTTTAATAAGAAATAACACGCTTAGTCATCATCATCTCTAATCATGGATGGAAAAATTCTCTCAATAACCTCATAGACAAATTCTCCCCCTTTTTCAATGAACCCAAATAGCACTTCTATGAAAGTTTATAAGAGAGGATATTAAATAAAAAGATTAATTCAAGTGATTTATCATGCATTTATATAAATATAAAATTCAAAATGTGATTGGGGGTCCCTTCACCAAACCATCTAGTTTGATGGAGATTATTGGACTCTAAGAGCCAATTAACACCTCTCAAAATCATCTTTGGGTAGTGCCTTTATCATTATGTTTGAAACCTGATCTTATTTTGACATGTAATCCAATTTCAATAGACTTTGATCAACCATATCCTTGATTAAATGATAATTTATTTTGATTTTTTTTCCTTAATTGATAGAAAATATCCTTTATAAGGTTGATATCACTCGAGTTTTCACACCTAATTGAAATAGGATATTTCACATAAACTCTAAAATCCTCAATATGATAACCCATATCATTGTTTCACATTAATACATGATTTATTACATAAATTTACACTTAATACAATCCAAAAGATCGATAACTATAGTGTCTTTGGGAATTAGGTACATTACATAAAAATTTAAATAGAAAAAACAACATCTTTATTGAAAACTTCCTTAACATGCTAGCACTTAAAACTGCATAGGATAACCTAAGTACATACATAAGAAAGTGATGAGATATAAATCCCAATAAGGGAATAAAAATTTCATAACATGAATAAGGTAATACATTTTAGACAATAGGAATATCAATGGGGAATAAAATGAGTGAGAATCATCAACATTAACAATGAGGAATGATATAACAGGATAACATAAAGGCAACGTGGGAAATGTGACAACAACTTAAAACACTACATCATATTCATAGTTCAAGGATACATAGAAATAAATCATGATGGAAAAGTACCATAAAGGAATAAGGTTCACTATATATCCCAACATGATGTATCATGAGACTAAACATTACCCAATACATTGGGGAACTATATAATTTCGGGTGCACCCATCACATTTATTTCATTCTCATGCTTAAGTGTGCCACATAGATCATAAAACATGGATTCATTCATCATAATATTTTATTAAATGGTCAATGAGTGTGGAATAAATACATGTAATTCCAAATTTAAATAATTATAAGTTTATAAAGGTGAAAACCCCTGATAGGAAATGGGTATGGTATTCACTATATAATCATTTTGGCATGGAAAAATCACGGTGGAATTTTGGTAGTATAATGATGTCACTTAAAAATTCATAAAATGGGTTTATGAGAGAGAAATGGGTCTCTCATCATTTGGAAATAAAATGGGTAGTATTAGGGACATGGAAATACATGTACTGACATTAGAAATTAGAAATATAAGGCATAAGAAAATAAATAATCTTTAATAAAGGGGAGAATGAGTGGACCCCTTATGAAATTTCAGCATAATAATGACTTAGGAAAGGGTCAAAATGAGATAGGACAAATAATATCTCATTAAAATAACAAAAAATTTATATTTATGGAATTTTTATAAATTAATTACAACATAACCAATTGAAATTAAAAAGACTAATTTCAAATAAGGTTCTTGAATTGAAAGGAGGAGAGGAAGGTCCCTTACCTTGAGAGTGTGACTCCAAATGCTTGTTAGGGGATTCTTGAGAGCTTGGGCACCTTGGGAGGACTCTAGATATGGGAGGTAAGAGTAAGAAAATGTTCAAAAGATTTTTTTTGAAGAGAAATTGGATCTTGGGTGGGTTTATATAGGAAATGAGTGGGGATTTATTCAATATTTCTTAAACTTAGGTTTTGGACTCTATATAATAAAATAACCAAAAAAAAAACCTTCACATGATTTATGCCCATGTTTTCTACCAAATGGGAGTGTTTTTAATTATTTTATAAAAAAGGGATGAAATTAATAAAATAATTCCCTTGCTTATGTGGAAGTGAGTCGCACTCTTAAAAAAAGGATCTTAAAACCTTAAAATATATTAATGGTTTTGGAGGATTCACAATAAATTTATAAAATTAATAAAATAAACATAAAATCACATTATTTTAAATGGAAAAAATATATTTTGTCTTTTATAACTTTTATATTATTTATTACATCACTTTTGTGTCATTACGATGTCATAATACACACCATATATTTATATAGTATTTAATTTTTACCCAAAAATTCGACTATCTCAGAAAATTATGAAAAATTCACTATTAGATGATTTATATGTTATGATTCCAAGAATATAATTAATTTTATAAAAATTATTTTCTAAATATTTTTATTTTCAGTTTTAAAATAATAATTGACATTTATTGAGAAATGCTTAGTTTTTTTTAACAATAACAGTTTTTGAACCCTTATAAAAATTACATTTGACTTCATAAAAATTATGTGATAATTTATATTTGATAAATATTATTTAATAATTATTTTTTATTAAAATACTATTTATTTCAAAAATACATTAATTAGTCAAAATAAATTCCTTAATTAAATTTGAATGTTAACCAAAAATACTATTTGTGTTTTATTATGTCAAAATAAAAAACATTTATAAAGTAAAAATAGTAGGATGAAAATATATTCATTATTCTATAAAAAATAATTTACATACTCATATTTATAGGTTCTTGAAACATATCCATTTAATACCCCAGTGAACTCCCTAAGGTTAAGGTGCACGATGGTGAGACTCTCATGTGGTGGTTCAGAAAACATGGTTTGAGGCGTGATCTCGATGAGCTTGAACTTATCCTGTAAACAGTTTCACTCATTCTTAAGTTATTGGATATTATATTGGTCTTGATCAAGGTAAAATACCATATATTCTATCTCCCTTCAAAGCTCTGATAAATGGGATTCATAGGGTATAACCCTACTGGTTGAGATCATCACTTCCTTTTCTTGTGTCAATTGGATTTGTTAAAACCCTATATTTATACTAATCATATGATCATTGTTAAATGACTATATTATCAATGTTAATGATTATTAACGGTATTTTAAATAGAATATATTAAAACCAAAGGAGTTCATGTGTTTTCTATAAACATAATATATAATAATACATTTAATTAAATCAAAAGGGAAATTTTATTTATAACAATTTGGGTCGTTACAATCTTTCCCACTTAAGAAATTTTGACATCCAAATTTTCATTTCCCACACTAAAATAAATTATGGTAATTATGTTTCATCACTTCTTCCGGTTCCAACATCACTTCTTTAAACTTGTGGTTTCTCCACTTCACTTTGAAAAGGTGCATTGTCTTATTTCGTAGAACTTTGTATCTACGATCTGAAATTTTCATTGGATTCTCTTCATAGGAAATATCATTCTCAAATAGTACCACTTATGGATTGAGTATATGTGATGGGTTTGGTATTTACATTCTCAAGAGGGATACATGGAATACATCATGTACTTGGGACAGGTTTGGTGAAATTTCTAGTCGATAGGCCACTGCTCCAATGCGATCAAGGATCTCAAAGGGGACAATGTATCTTGAACAAATAATTCTATTCTTCCCAAATCTCACCAATTTATTCCATAGAGATATGAGTAGTAATACCATTTATCCAACATCAAACTCTAGGTATCATTGACGATTGTTATCATAGCTCTTCTATCAACTCTAACCATCCTTGATATGATGTTGAATGGTCTTAAACTTTTCCAACATTTCCTCAATCATTTCAGGACCTATCAGCATTTTTTCTACAAATTCATCCCAACATGTAGGTGTTATAAACCTATTTCCATAAAGGGATTCATAGAGATCCATTTGGATGCTTGAGTGGAAATTGTTATTGTATGATAACTCGACTAGAGGAAGATGTTAGTATTATCCTCATTTTAAGTCAATTGAGAATACTCTCAATGTGTCCTCCAGTGTCTGGATAGTCCACTCAGATTGGCCATCAGTTTGGGGGGTGATAAGATGTTTTGAAGTTAAACTTAGTATTTAGAGCATGTTAGAGAATTTTCTAGAACATGAAGATGAATCTCAGATATCGACCAGATACAATCAATAGTGTTACTCCATATATCCTTACCACTTATCTGATTTATATCTTTTCAAGTTGATTCAGTGAGAAATACTCTCGAATCACAATGAAGTATGCAGTATTTTTAAGATGATACACCACAAACTAAATAGCATTATTCCTTGTTGATGTATTCAAAAGAACAGTGACAAAGTCTATGGTGATGTTTTCCCATTTCCATGTAGGTATGGGTAATGTTTTCATCATCCCATTGAGTTTTTTCCTTTCCACTTTCACTTGCTGAAATATAAGACATCTTGATGTATACTCTATGATCTCTTTCTTTATATTATCCCACCAATAGTGATTTCAGATATCTTAATACATGTTTTTTCTTCCAGGATGGATAGAGAAGGTATAACTATGTACATCATCTAATAAATCATTCTTTAACTCAAGATTTGATGGTACACATAGCCATGAACCAAATCTTACAACTCCTTCTTCATTAACATTGAAATCTGAGGATTTATATTTTCTTATAGTTTTTACTATCTTTTGAATTCCCACACCATCTCTTTGAGAATCCTTTATCTTCTCCAGAAGGGACAGTTGAGCAATTATTTGTGAAATTATTTATTATGTTTCTTCCTTTATGATTCCCATGTACATCCTTTACAAATATAAGAAGATCATATCCCTCTCAATTCTCATCAATGATAGAATTTTTGGATCCTTTCTCCATAGAGTGTTTTTCACTTTATTCTATTTCCCTAAATGGTAGTGAATTTAGTAGTTATAGTCCTTGATCATCTCTAACCATATTTGTTGGAATATATTCATCTCTTTCTATGTGAATATATAATTGAGACTTTTGTGATCTGTATATATTTCACACTTATATCAAAAGAGATAATTTCTACATATTTTCAAAGAAAATATCACTAAAGAAAACTCCATATCATGATTTGGGTGGTTCTGTTTGTGAACTTTCAACTACCTTGAATCATAGGATATCACTTTGTCATTTTTCATTAACACACACCCCAATCCCTTCTTTAAATCATCGTTGAATACTAGAAAAAGTTCTCCACTTGTGGGTAGTGTAAGAATAGGTACATTTATAAGCCTTATTTTCATATCCTCTAATATCTCTTCACATTCTTTATTCCAAGAAAAATTGACTCCCTTTTTAGTTATCTTGTTTAGAGGGTTTGAAAATCATGAGAAATTTCTCACAAATTGAAGACAATACCCATCCAATCCAAGGAAACTACCTATATCTTTCATAGATGTTAGACTTGACCATCCTTCAATTACTTCTATCTTTGAAGGGTCCATAGATATCCCAATTATTATAATGATATGCCTCAATAATGCGACTTCCTTTAACCAGAACTCACATTTTTTGTACTTGGAATAAAGATTATCCTTTCTTAAGGTATTTAGTGTAGTGCTCAGATGCTCCTCATAATCCTCCTTTAATTTAGTGTATTTTAGAATTTCATCTATAAATACTACCAAAAAATTGTCAAGATAATATTTAAAGACTCTATTCATCAAGTCCAAGAAGATTTTTGGAGCATTTGTGAGTTCAAAAGGCATTACTATAAACTCATAGTGCTCGTACCTTGTACAAAAAGCAGTCTTGGGGATATCATCCTTCTTCGCCCTAACTTGGTAATATCCCAACCATAGATCTACCTTGTAGAAGTATTGTGCTCCACATAGCTGCTCAAATAAGTCATCAATCTGTGTTAGAGGATACTTGTTCTTTCTCGTGATCTTTTTAATCTCACAATAATCAATGTAAAGGCACATTGAATCGTCCTTCTTCTTGATGAAGAAGACTAGTGAACCCCATGGTGAAGCAATTGGGTGTATGAAACCTTTATCTAGACTCTTTTGTAGTTTTTTTTAGCTCCTCAAGTTCCAAAATAGAAATTCTATAGAAATTCTTGTACAATGGTAACACCCTAGGTATAAGCTCAATTGAAAATTAAACCTCTAATCTAGAAGGAAACCCGTCAATTCCTTAGATAACACATTAGTGTATTCCCTCACAATGGGAATGTCATTAAGGATGATTATTTCATACAAAATCGTGGGATGATTTGAAAAACAAAGAGTGTTTTTCTTCTCACAAAAATTTATGTTGGCTCTATATAGAGAAATACAATCCATACCCAAAATTACATCAAATTCCACAAAAAAGAGTATGAAAAGGTTCACTGGGAATTTCAGCCCACAAATTTTGAAAGGGGGATTTATATAATTAGGATGAAATAATTTATCCATTCTTTATTTTCACTGAAAACTCTACTTCTATGCTTTTTAGCAGTGTTTTAATAGTTCTACTATACTTTCGTGATATAAAGGAATGCATAGAACCGGAATAAAAAAGTACATTCTCTATTCTTAAATAAATAACTAGCATAGAGACAAAGTGATGAAACATATAAAGGGGAATCCAATAACATTAAATGGATAACTTATAAATTATATTTATTTCTTAACCTATGAATTTATAGGCTTCAATCTATTTTATCCATGATCTATTTACTAACATATATTCTTATGGGAATTTTTTATTCCATTAATAATGATTTGTAATGAGATTATGAATTTAAAAAAACATATCCCATGGGAGTGTCAAACCAGGTGTGCAGCAAGGCTCATTTTCATGCACCAGTTCCCAGTCGAGTCTAGATCAACGTGGTGTTTTTTATTTTTACCCCTATGTGCATCTGTGCTAAAGCCATATCCACTTGTAGTATCCAGATAGAGATGAATTTTCTTGATAAACTAATTATTTCATACTTAATAAAAATTAATAATGTCTTCTTATACTTAGTCTTATCCCTAAGGCTTTCACTAGAGTTTTATAATCCTAATCCCAAAAATAACTAAACTTTTCCTTTAATACCAACTATAACAACCCATCTATTCATTTCACATTAATACACGATTTATTATATATTATTACACTTAATACAACCAGAAAGATAAATAATTACAATGTCTTTGAGAAGTATGTACATTACATAACAATTTAAATAGAAAAAAACATCTTTATTGAAAACTTCCTCAACATGCTCGCACTTAAAACTGCACAGGATAACCTGAGGACATACATAAGAAAGGGATAAGCTATAAATACCAATAATGGAATAAACATTGTAAAACATGAATAAGGTAATACACTTTAGACAATAGGAATATAAATGGGTAATAAAATGAGTGAGAATTATAAACATGAACAATGAGGCATGATATAGCATGATAACATAAAGGCAATGTGGGAAATGTGACAATAACTTAAAACACTACATCATAAACATAGGTCAAGGATAACTGCCAAGAAATCATGATGGAAAAAGTCTCATAGAGGAATCAGGTTCACTCATACCATCATGATGTATTATGAGACTAAACATTACCCAGTTCATTGGAGTGCTATATAATTCTGGGCGCACCTATCACATTCATTTAATTCTCATACTTAAGTGTGATATATAGATCATACAACATGGATTCATTCATCATAATATTTTATTCCATAGTTAAGGAGTGTGGAATAAATACATGTAAGTCCCAAGTAAAATAATTATAAGTGCATAAATTTGAACACCCTTGATAGGAAATGATTATGGTATTTACTACACAATTATTTTGGTATAGAAAAATCACAGTGAAATTTTGACAGCATAACGATGTCACTTAAAAATTCATAAAATGGGTTGATAAGAGAGAAATGGGTCTCTAGTAATTTTTAAATAAAATATATAGTAATAGGGACATGGAAATACATTTCCTAACATTAGGAATTTTAAATAGAAGGCATAATATAATAAAGAAACTTTAATAGAGAGAAGAATGAGTGGATCCCTTATGAAATTTCGGTATAGTAACGACTTAGGAAAGGAAAAAATGAGAGAAGATAAATAATATATAATTAAAATAATATAAATTTTATAGTAAGGTAATTATTAGAAATTAATTACAACATAACCATTTGAAATTAAAAATACCAATTTCAAAGAAGGTTCTTGAATTGAAAGGAGGAGAGGAAGGTCCCTTACCACGAGGGTGTGACTCCAAATGCTTGGGAGGGGATTATTGAGAGAATGGGGAACCTTGGGAGGACTCTAAATAGGGGAGCTCAGATTAATGATGTGTTACACGGAATTTTTTTGAATAGAAATGGGAGCTTGGGTGGGTTTATATAGGAAATGAGTGGGGATTTTTTTAATATTTCTCAAACTTAGGTTTTGAAATCTATATAATAAAATAACTAAAACCATAAATCTTATCATGGTTTTATCCCATGGTTTATGAAAAAAATAGGAGTTTTTTTAATTATTTTATATGTCCAAGGGCTGAAATTAATAAAATAATACCCTTGCTTATGTGTAAGTGAGTCATACTCTTAAAGAAAGGATTTTAAAACCTTAAAATATATTAATGGTTTTGGAGGATTCATAACGGATTTATAAAATTAATAAAATGAACATAAAATCACATTATTTTAAATTTAAAACATATATTTGTTCTTGAATTCATTTTATAGTATTTATTATATCACTTTTGTGCCTTTATGATGTTATAATACACACCGTATATTTATACAGTATTTAATTTTTACCCAAAAATTCAAATATCTTGGAAAATTATGAAAAATTAAATATTGGATAATTTAAAAATTATGATTCAAAAAATAATATTCATTTTATCAAAATAATTTTACAAATATTTGTATTTTAAATTTTAAAATATTAATCAACATTCATTGAGAAACATTGGGATTTTTTGGCAATAATAGTTTTTGAACCCTTATAAAAATTAAATTTGACTTCATAAAAATTATATGATCATTTATATTTGATAAAAATTATTTAATAATGATATTTTATTAAAATAATAATTATTTCAAAAATACATTAATTTTTCAAAAAAAATCCTTAATTTAATTTGAATATTGACCGAAAATACTATTTGTGTTTCATTGTGTCAAAATAAAAATCATTTATAAAGTAAAAATAGTAGGATGAAAATATATTCATTATTATATAAAAAATAATTTACATACTCATATTTATAGGGTCCTGATACATATACCTCTAATACACCAACAAACACCCTGAGGGTATGCTGCATGACGGTGAGACTTTCATGGTGTGGTTCGAAAAACATGGTTTGGGTCGTGATCTCGAAGAGCTTGAACTTATAACATAAATGGTTTTTTTCATGATTAAGTTGTTGGATATCATTTTGTTCTTGGTCAAGGTAAAATTCCAGAGATTCTATATCCCTTTTAAGCTTTGATAAATAGGATTCATAAGGTACGATCCTACTGGTTGAGGTCATTACATCTTTTTTTGTATCAATTGGATTTGTTAAAACCCAATATTTATACAAATCATATGATCACTTTTAAATAGCTATATTATAAATGGTAATGGTTCGTAATGGTCTTTTAAATAGAATATAATAAAACCAAAGGAGTTCATGTGTTTTCTATAACCACAATACATAATAAGATATTTAATTAAATAAAAAGTGGAATTTTATTTATAATAGTTTGGGTTGTTACACTCAAGTTTTTTCTCTATCCATAATAATTGAGCACATGATTGAGTAGAAAAAATATGCTCATATTCTATGGTGTTTAGTGAAATGTAGTCTTTCTACTTACTCAACCAAGAAATGCATAAAAATCCAAGATATAATGAAATGCCCTATGTCATCTTGAGATCATCCACTAAACCAACCCAACCCACATCCATGAATCCCAAAATATACTACTATGGTATTTTATGATAAAATAGTCTAAAATCCACCATATTGATGAAATGAAGAATCCTCATCACTAATAGCAAGTGAATTTCCTTAGTACATCTCTGGTATTGTTCATCTTAACAAGTGTCAAACATAATGATGAGGATTCCATGTCTACTTGTGTTTTTATCAGCATGAAATCCTCCATTCCAAACCTCTATGGTGTTTAGTGAAATGTATTATTTCTACTTAATCAACCAAGAAATGCATAAAAATCCAAGATAGAATGAAACGCCCTATGTCATCTTGAGATCATTTACTAAACCAACCCAACCCACATCCATGAATCCAAAAAGCTACTACTATGGTATTTTATGATAAAATAGTCTAAAATCCACCATATTGATGAAATGAAGAATCCTCATCACTAATAGCAAGTTAATTTCCTTAGTACATCTCTGGTATTGTTCATCTTGATAAGTGTCAAACATAATGATGAGGATTCCATGTCTACTGGTGTTTTTATCAGCATGAAATCCTCCATTCCAAACCTCTAGATTATTTATTTAGAATATTTTGATTAATAAATAAACATTCCATGTCTTCTTTATGTTACCTATAATCCAAGAAAAAATGTCGACTCTATGATCACAAACATATCAAAACTACACCTTATACATTCTTCAAAAAACATTCATTGTGATTCGTATAATTCTCTAAAAATCATTTCATTAAAATAAATTATAACCAACATCCTATGATCATTATTTTTCTTAATGTGAATATTGATATCAAATTTCCTTTACTAGAATCAAATATTTCTCAATTATTGATTAAACCTTGAATACCATGCTCTTGGTGCTTATCTCAGCCCTTACAATGCCTTCTTCAACCAACATACTTTAATCTTATATTTATCAATAGGGAAACCATTTTATTTCTCTATACATACTTCCTAACCAAGGAATACATTAAGGAATACTAATTTTATGTTTATTTGGTACACCTTGAACTTTCTTTGCACTGACATCATCGTGAATAGTCAAATAGTATCCTACCAGGATATAGAGTAAAATTTTCCATAAAAAAAATTCCTTTAATATGAGAATATCCCTTTCACACAAGTTATTACTTTTTAAAATCCACCATTCCATATTTATTGATTTTTTTATGGAACACCCATTTGGTTTGAATGAAATTTTCTTCCTCGGAATAATTTCACATGTTTAATTATTCTCAATTTTTTAAGATCTTTATGCTTTACATTGTCCTAATTTTTATATTTGAATGCCTCTAAAAAACACTTAGTCTCTAATTGTGATAAGATAGAAGTTTCTTATAGAGTCTTTATCCTTCATGTTTTCCCTATAGTTGTCTGACCACTAATGATATTTTCTTCATTAATTTAATCTCTGTCACTTTCCTTCTTCGAATCTATTGAACCTCCTTCAATTTCATCATCATAATTTTATTTTTATAAATATACTTCAAAACCATGTGATTCCCGAAGTATTATCACATCATCATCACATTCCTCTAAAATTTCATTATCGTTTTTCTGCAAAAACAAAACACTGGATTGAGAAATATTATCGCTTTCTACAATAGTGAAATCTTGAATTTGAATGATTTTTCCAATAATTTTGTTATAGAATTTTTATTCATTTATTTTATATTAATATCTAAGAAAAACATCTTCATTACCATTGATAATAAATCACTTAATACCAAAAAATTGAAATTATTTCAATGTTGGCTTCTTTATGCACTACATTTCAGAGGGTGTCATCTCTTTATTTAGGTATAAAAACACCCTATTAGAGATATAGACTAATGTAAGCATTTCATACTTCAAATACTTATCTGATGTATCTTTATCATTGAGAATCTTCTATGACATGTTGTTAATGATCTAGTTCCTCCTATAAATGGTATTTTTCTAGGATTCATCATAACTGAAACTTTGTGCCTTATCCCATGCTTCTCAAGATATTCTTCCAACTATTTTTTGGTGAATTCGATGTCATTTTTAGTTCTAAATTTTTGAATTTTCAGCTTGATAATATTCCCAAAAAAATATATAATAACATTTAATACACTAGAAAACTTTGTGTTTTTGATATATCATCACCATCCATGCCATCATACCATAATCATTTATAAATAGAACGTGTTATCTCTTTACAACCATGGATTTGAGTGAAATTAGCCCACACACATCAATCTATATTAACTCACGAAATCACATAAATTTTTTATCCTTTGGATTGTATGTATTCAAAATATTTTCCATTTTTTGACATGTATAACATGTATGAGTGTGATCATGTAAGATTTTAGGGATATTATGAGCTCCTTCATTTTTCATCAAATCTTCCAAGAATTTTTTGGCTTAAGTGGACAAGCCTTTTATTCCACAACTTTCTATCTTCTTCCTTGGTTAGAAAAAATATATGTTATTCTTCACCAATGAGTTAGAGACTCCCATTTTTATGCTTTCCTTGCCTAAAAATTGAACCATATCACCCATTGATAATGAAATACTTATTAAAATTAACCATATATCCCAAGATGCATAGTTGACTTACACTTAGAAAATTGTGACCAAGGATTTCAACCACTAATACATCCGTAGACCTCAAGTATTTTCCTCCTATTTTGGATTTTCTATTGTTAATGTTCTTAAATCATTCATTATTTAAAAAAGTTAACAACACCTTCTTTATCATACTTGATCCCTATGATCGTATTTTTTTTATTTTTTTCATATGTCAAGTGCATCCACTATCAAGGATCTACACTCTAGCTCAATCCATTGATTTCAAAGATATTTCTATGACATTATCCTTATCAAATTTTTATTTCTTGATCGATGTTTTATAATTCTCTTCCTTTAGTGGTGAATGGGATTGTTTAACCATTGGCTCTATTGGATCACCCTCATCTTACAAGTATGTAAATTGATTATGAGTTTTCATCCCACTTGATGATTCTTATAGATATTAAGTTCTCCTTTTATTAATTTCCTTTGTTATATCTCTTTATAAATTTGATGAGAAACTCACAACCTTGTGTCTATAACCTTCACACTAGAAACAATAGCCATTAAAAACATACCAAGTGTAGAAATTTATGCTCATCTATTTTTGTTTATCTTGATCATTCCAATGCCTTTTTTCTATATAACACACATACTATGTATTCCCAATTATCCTATAATAGTAAAATCAGATTCAAGAAGTATTATTGCATGTATTTTCTTCTCAAATTGATTATTTTTGGGTCTTTTATGAATCATCTAAATAAACCGTATTTTGATATGTAGGTGCTTGTTGTTTCGCATCCATTGACGTTTTTTTTCTTATAGTCAATACCCTCAAAATATTTGCCTTTATTTTTGAAATTATCAACTTGTGGGAATTTTTATAACTTTTCAATTGAATCCTCATACTCATCCTTAGCTTCTTTGGTAGCACATACACTACAACTTCCTGATGTCATTCAAGGAGTGAGAATTTTTTCTTGATCATTGAGTTTCAGTTATATCTCATTTAATTTATCTTTGAGCTCCTCGATCCTTTTGATGTGATCTTTCACATAATCATTCAAGCCAATAATAATATGGGCCTGATTTTTTATTTTGATATTGAGCTCAATTTCCTTCTCTGAGTTTCTAGGATTTCTATATTTGAGTCATTTAATTTCATTCTTCAACATAGATTTTTCTTCTTCTTGATCCAGAATATATAGTTTGGAATTGTGTATCACTCAATTTTATTTTTCATTATATCCCTACAAACATAAATTTCTTCAAGATAATCCTCTATTTAAACATTGATATATACTATTCCGTCAACTTCAAAACTTTCATCATCATTGTCCTCCAACAGTGGTTTTTCGTTGATAACCACAAGGACTTCCTCATTAAGGTCCTTACATTCCTCAATTTTTTATACTTATATTTCTTATAAGATAAAATCTTATAACAAAAATAAGTTATTATTTTTTATTAATTTTAGTTTTGAACTCATATTGAATTTCAAACCCTTTAATGAATTTTCCATGGGTTCCTCATCTTCATAATTATCTCAAAATTTATCTAGACACCCTGAAACTAGATTCTCAATTTTTTCACACCGAAATAGAGAAAGTGGAAGATTGCCTTTGAATTTTACTTTTCCACTTTTGAGATTTGAGGAGAGGAAATAGATCTCCTTATAAACTTCCCTATCTTTAGGACCATCCCGTAATGTTAGTTTATTTATTTCCTTGAATACCACTTCTATAGAATTATTCTTTTCCAAGGACTCATTGTCATTGTTAATTATCTCATATGTAATGAGGGTGCTATAAAGATTATCTAACATTACTTTCATTTGATTTTTTTTTCGATCACTAAGACCTTCATATTTAAATGTGGTGGTAATATTTTTAGAATCCTCTTTAAGATTTTAATATCATTGACGGTTACTCCAATTACATGCATGTTCTCCATAATGAAGTTCACCTAATCAAAGAATACATTAAAAATCATTTGGGTGCATCCTCAAATCCCCATAATTATTCCATAAAACCTGAAATTTATTTTCAAGTACCTTGGAATCGCCTTCATAGATGTTTAAAATTCTTTCCCACATAGAATATAAGGATTTAAATGATATCACCTTCATGTGTATTACATTAGACAAAGATCCTCCTAAAATATTAACACCTTTGAAATCAATATCAATCTTCCTTTAGTTTTTATTTGATAATGATTCAATCTCCAAGTTGATCAAGATCCCTTGTATGGAATCCATGTAGACATTTATAACCAAAGATCAAAAATATTGTTTCATATAATTATTCCATAATTGTAAATTATTGCTATCCAAGATCAGAACTTATGGTTAATGATCATTTCCATTTCTTCAAAGTGATAATACCCCCTCGATAACCTTTATCTCTGAAACCACTTGTTAGTCCCAAGAAAGGTAAATACATTGAGTGGGGTGAGGGTGAATCAAGGTATATCGATCTATTTAACTAAACCTTTCTAGCAACCTTGTTCCACTGTTATCAAGAACACCACTCTTACTTATAATAGATATGAAATAATAAAGAAAAAGAAGAAGGAAACAATAAATTTTACTTGGTTCACCCAATTTGAGCTAATCTAAGGAGCATACAATAGTGATTTTCCAATTTACCAAAATCACTAATCACACAACTTATTTATTACAATTTAGAACGATTTCAATGAACCTATAGGTTTAAAACCCTTACAAAACAAATAACACACTACTCTCAATCACTCATAAATCTCACTTCTTCTCTAAGTGAAACCTTCTTTATCACTATGATCCATGAATAAGAACACACCGTCAATGGTGTATCAATCACCTCATATTTAATCAATTTAATGAACTCCATAGACCTCTAACGAGATAACCTCATATATCTCATTTATATTATTATCCACATTTCAAACACTAATATGATATTCCTCAACTTAACTACCACTTCATTGAATGTGTTAAATCTACTCAATATTATATATTTCTTCCATATATGAGAAAGATATCATTATCTATATTTATTATACTAATATATTTTTCAGATATCTACAAAAATCAATGAACTTATCTCTGTCTTATTATCCTCATATATATTCACAGAACCATATTAATATTATTTCTATAATATTTGGAACATTTTATTCTTAATTTTAGCTTCTTAACTGAATCACAAGAGTATATCCCCTATGATCTATGACTATTTTAAGACTCAATAACTCCCCATAAGTCCCAACCTTTCCATCATCGTGATCTTCCATAATTATCATCGTGTGATCCTCCAACCTATTGTGGTGTGAACTTATTCCAATAATTGGATATCTATAAATAATCATAGAAATTAAAATCTATCTATAAATCTTCATGGGATTTTCATTATTTCCACCACATAATAATATCCATGGTTGGTTTTATTATTAATCATTTTTTACAATTGATCATGTATATCATAATCCATGGCTTGTTGATGACTTATTCTAGAACAACTATTACATGAATCAATGATCTAGTAATTTTCCAAATTTATCGGTTATAAAATCTTATGTAAGTTCCAGAATACCCTTATATATCATAAGGAAGGTTTTTATTTTCTATAATTCATGTTCAGGAAAACCTTACACATCATAGAGTGTGACTAGGTAACCTTTATATATCATCATAGTGACCACAATGTATTGGGTTATTTTTAAAATTATTGTAGGTTACCATTATTTATTTGCTTAGTTAACTTTAAATATGACAATTTACCATTTTTTTCAAAATAATCTTAGCACTAGTTACCTTTTTGTATTAGTCCTAGTTACCTTTACGTATGGGACTTTACCAAATTCATGTAGGTGAACTTTATGTATCAGTCTGATTACTTTTATGTATTGTCCCAGTTACCTTTACATATTACCTTTTCCATTTTATATTCTTCTTCTAGATCTACTCTTATATATCCATTGGAGTGACTCTTATGAAATTCAATTTCCATTTTTTAGATTTCATCCTAGTTTCCTTTATATATTGGTCCAATAAATTTTACATATCATGAATTTTATAAATTATTTATGCTCTGAATTTTGGTAACCATTAAATATTGTCCTAAATTACTCTTATGAATATTCCAAATCACTTTTATATATCAAGACTTTTTCAAATTTCTGAAATGTAAAAATCTAGAAAATTTATACTAGAATTCATTTTAGCCTTCTCCAACCATCTTCGAACAAACTCATCCTTCTTCATGACTTAGAAAACTAATTTGGAATTTACTTCAATAGCCTTATTAATAAACATAACCCAAAAATAATCCAAAGGGGTTTTTATAACACAATTTTTTCAACCACATGTATATTTATTGATTTTAATTAGTAAATTATTTATTAATGACTTAATATTATCATAAGTGTGCATTTTTGATAGCTAAGAAAATTATGGTATGATGTGGACCACTCATAGAAAGAACGATCATAGTGTGATGTCTTGATTTACTTATGATAGTATTGGTATTTTTTAAATTAATAAATTATGGTTAGTTAATAAATATTAAGTGAAATTTTTGAGAAAGTGGTAGAGAAATCATTTTATTTTCATGTATCTCTAATGGGGATGATGTGGACACTTTATATTAATGATAGGGATTACTCTAGATGATATAAATCACTTATGATGAAATAAATTCTTTTAATGGTGTAGAATTCATAGAGATGTTTTATGGAGAGATTTAGATGAAATGTAATTTATAGAAATGATGTGAACCTTTTTGTGGATAACATGGATGGAAGGTCTTGTTATGGTGATATGAGGAATATTGTAAAACCAATGGAAGCTGCAACAATACTTGGTTATGATATAGAATTGATTAGGGAATGTTTATATGATTACTTTGATTTCTTATATCATTTTTCTTGTGTGATATAGTCTAATTATTAGAATATTTTGATGAGGATGGTACAATAGAGTAAATATTTTTATATTCCCCCATTGAACCAGGTTAAAAACTAATGAATCCATGAATTTTTTTTCCTTTCCTCTCCCGCTACTCAAGTTCTAAAAATGACTGAGACATATATGTGTATATAATCTTATTTTCACCCATATCTATAGGTTAGAGACTAATGATACACCAAATATTGATCTTAATCTCACCTAATATCTTGGGTCGGTGGTAGAAAATGATTCATCTATGTGTTTACGCTATTTCTGTCATGTAACTATGGGATTTATGTAGAAAATGCTATATTGTCTACTTGAAATTTTCTTTCTCGTAATTCTAGGTTTGAGGTAGACTAGCCTTAAAGATGAAGATTTGGGATGAGACTACCTCCAACATGATATGTTGGTCCATCCTAGGTGTTTCATTAAGCAATAAATTTATTAAATATGTGAGACATAATATCATTATTCTATCTAGTAATTCTTTATTAATGATAACATGTATGAGGTAATTCTCAATTATGATGAGATTAACATCTCAGTAATTCCCTAATCTCACGAAGGTGATGGAACTGTGGGTTTTACATAAACATGGTGATCACATAGACAAGTTAAACCCTCTAATCCCATAATTTAATAATACACAAGATTGATATGATCTCAAGAATGATGGAAATATGTTCAAATTTTTCACAATCTATTTTTTCACAATAAAATATTCCATGTAGTATCTTGAGTTTCTCTTATATATATATATATATATATTATCATAACTTGATGAATTTTTAGATGGTTGATTCTTTAGGATAGAATAGTGCTTTATTATGGTATATAATGATTTAAAATGAATAAAATAATCATATTGCGATGTTTTGAAAGATTTTTTTTGAGATTTTGACTTTAAAACTACAAATAGGGTAAAATTGTAATTTTTACTCTTGTTGGAGTGCCAGATTTAAAATTAGATTTCATCATTGAATCTAGAATAGGGGTTTTTATTTTAGTAAAATTTTGATATTTTTTTGACGTTGTGAGAATATTTAAGAAATTGTGGTAGTTTTAAAATAAAAATATTATTATTTATATTAAAAACTTTAATATGTTAAAAATTCAATATATTCACATTTTAGGGGATGAAATGAAACAAAAACACTAACACCCAATTCTAGAGAATAAGGAATCCTCGATGAGATGATTGTTTCATATAAGTTCAAGAAATCGATGGAGAATGTTGTATTATTATTGGGATTGATACTGCTCATTTAATTATTATAAGCCTTTAAATACTTTATCTTACATTTTTTTATGTGTGTTAAATTCAATTGATTGATGGATGTATATAACAATGGTACACTAGAGTGACTATTTTCATATTCACCCACGTGCTAAGGTAAAATTCATACATTGAAAATCAAGGGTTCTTATCTCCCCACCCACTACACAAGGTTTGAGATTGATGGATACATCCATATGGCTCTAATATTATTATCACACATAGATCTGGGATTGAGATTAATGTTATGTTAATATTGATCTCACCCTCACCCACTATCTAAGGTCATAGGAATATGATGATTTGTTGAAGTGTTTAGTCTCTTTCTATTATACAACTCTAGGATCATGGTGGATGATGATGCACTAGTTAATTTTTTTCTACCATAGCTCTAGTTTCAATATAAGAAATCCATAGAGATTATACTATGGCATGATACTAGCTATAAAGGTATTTATCATACATTATATAATGGAATATCTTAGGTGATTTATTAAGATGAAAAATTATAAAGTTATGAGAGATATAATATCATTATTTCCACTATGTTCATTCTATTACGAAACTACCATCAGTATGTGGAACAAATGAGTTATAAAATCGGTTTAAGGAGGTGTATAATGATTCTTTTTATGGATAGATTGTTATAAATATTACCCATATCTGAGTTTTATAATCGAATGAAGGCATTCAGCTAAGAGTCAAGGTTCCTGATGGCCTCGACCAGGGCATAGTTTGTGGGGACCCTCATTCTTATAATAATTTCAAATGTACATACATACATATGAATATGATGACCTGTTGTTTGGTGAGAGTATAAAGGTGGGAATTATAAGTGATTTTTTATATCTATATAAGACCCATTACTTGTGTTTATAACATCTTAACATGGTTCCATATGAGGTTGACATACATGGAAATACATTTACTTACATGGGTTCCATTATTTGGGGATATTATACTGACTATTATTTCTCACCCCTCCCTGAACACATGCACACTATTCCTTAGTGTTAATGATGAACAATAGGGTTATATTGGAGGAACATTGGGATGTTAGGTTATTAGTGGAGACATGATCTCTGGTTACCCATGTAGGGTGTAACAACTATAAATTTAAGATTTTTTTAAATTGATATTGATAATGGATTGAGTTCAGTTATTGAAGTTGACTTTCCATGAGGAGAGTAAATATCCTTATATTTTTTATTATTTATTATAGGATATTTCTTGTAAGCATGAGATTGATAGAAGATATTTAATTTGTTAAAATATGATGAAATGTATCTGAGGATTTTTTAGAGGGAAATATTAACATGAAAATGTAACTAAATGTTATAATCATGTAATTTTATTTTGTTGAAATTGTAATGACAGTCAGAGGGCTCGCGTGGGCCATCGAAGATCATTCCTTAGAGTGGGCCTTTAGTAACTATGGAGAGATTTTCGAATCAAAGGTCCGTTTACAGTGCAAACATTGGATCTAGACCGATTTGGTAGCTTGGTTGAATATAAACCGATCTGATCTATTTATTGTGTTACATTCCTTGATATGTGTTTCTATATCTTTGTCTTTGTGTTTACTATGATATCATTCTTGTTTTATACCATTGTTTTAATGATCATCAATGATCGCGAGACCGGTAGATCTTGGGGCTTTGGATTTGTTACATTTAGCAATGAGAAGGAAATGCTAGATGTGATTCAAGGGATGAACGGTCAGGACCTTGACGGGAATACCATTATGAGTTTTTTATGGGTTTTTTTTTATTTTTTTAAAATTTTTATAGGTCAATTTTTTTTCAAAAATGTGTCGGAAAGGAGGCAGGCGCCCTACCACTTTTCAGAAAAAAAAAATACTTATTTTAAATATACTTTTTTGTATATTTAAATTTAAATTTTTATTTTGTATTGTTATATATATATATATATAACAAAAAAATTCAGAAAAGTTTATCTGCTATTTAATATTCAACATTACTTTTATTAAAGCAGTCTAGAATTCTGACAGAAACCCTCACCCAGGGCTCCCTTTTATAAGAGGGTTTGTCCTAGAAATCATTTTGTATTTCTAATATGGGATATAGGTTCTCTATTTCCTAGAAGAATTAATAATATATTATTATTAATCTTTTTAATCAATTAATAAATACTATTAATTAGTATTTAAAAATATTATTAAACAACTAATTAATTTCTAAATAATTAATAATAAGTAGTAGGTTTTAATTAATTAGAAATTAAATAATATATAATTAATAAAAAATAATATTTATAATAAATAAATAATAAATAATAAATATATAATGTATAATAATTATTATTAATTAGTAACTAAAGAATAATTTTAAATATTTATTAGTAATTAATGTTTATTAGATATTAATATTTTTAAATAGAAAAAAATAATATTTAATTAATAATATTTAGTAATTAATATTAATTACTAATAATTGTTTAATTAAGTAATAATAATAATTTAACAATTAGTTAATAATAATAACTAATTAACAATTAATAACTAACTAATTAAATAATATGATTTACAATTTAATAATATTAATTTTTAATCAATTTTAATTACTATTTAATAATAATTACTAATAAATATTTAAAATTATTATTTTAATTATTAAAAATAAAAATATAATTATTAATTAATTGGTAATTAAGCAATATTTAATTACTTACTAAAAATAGTACTTACTAATTAACTAATTAATTATTAAGTAATTATTAATTTATTAATAATTATTAATAATTATTATTACTATAAAATTACTAATAAATATTTAGAATTATCATTTAGTTACTAAATATTAATAACGATGATTAAATTATTAAATTGCAAATTGTTAATTAATAATTATTAAATTAGTATTAATTAATTAACTAATTATTTCCCATAAATAATAATTATTAATAAATAGTAATTAAATAATAGGATTTAATGTTTAATAATATTAATTTCTCATAAATAATAATTACTAAATAATGTTAATTACTAATAAATATTTAAAATTATTATTTAGTAACTAATTATTAAAATTAATTATATAATTATTAGTTATTAATTAATTAGCAATTATACAACATGTAATTACTTACCAATAATATTAAGTAAAAATTAACTAATTAATTAATTATGAATTAATTATTATTATTATACAATTACTAATAAATATTTAAAAATATAATTTAGTTACTAAATATTATTAATAATGATTAAATATTAAAATAACAATGATTAATTAATTATTATTAAATTATTAATATTTAATTAAATAACTGTTGGTAATTAATATTAATTACTCAATAATATTATTTTCTATTTAAAAATCTTAATTTCTAATAAATATTAATTACTAATAAATATTTAAAATTGTTCTTTAGTTACTACTTAATAATAACAATTATAAATTTATTATTTATTATTTATTATTATTATTATTATTATTATTATTTTAATTATATTTAATTTAATTTATAATTAATTAAAACCTATTATTTATTATTAACTATTTATAAATTAATTTTTTAATAATATTATTAAATACTAATTAATAGTATTAATTAATATTGTTTAAAATATTATTAATATAAATTAGTTAATTATTAGTATTTAGTAGCAAACATTAACAAATAATAATTATTTATTACTAATTAATATTTATTATTAATTGATTAAAAATAATTAATAATAAAATAATATTAATTTTGTAGAGGAAAGGGAGAACTTGAGTCCCATATTGGAAATGTAGAATGATTTTCAGGATAAATCCTCTTATAAAAGGGATCTCTGAGTGAGGGTTTCTGTCAGAATTTCAGGATACTTTAATGGTTGTAATGCTGGATATTAAATAGCATATAAATTCTGCTAATTTTTTATTTATATATATATATATAAACTAAAACAAAATAAAAATAAAAAATTTAAAATTTAAATGTACAAAAAAGTATATTTAAAATAAGTATTGTTTTTTTCTGAAAGGTAATAGGGATTTTATCGCCTTTCGACTTAACCAAAAGGTAGCATGGCCCCTATCGCCTTTCCAACAAATTTCTGTTAAATTTTTTTAACCTAGGAACATTTAAAAAAAATCAAAAAAACCCATTAAAAAAACTCTACCATTTCCGTCAATCAGGCGCAATCCAGAGACGTAGGAGGTGGTGGTGGTGGCGGTTGTTATGGAGGTGGTAGAGGTAGCTACTATAGGGGCGGTGGTTACGAAGGCAGTGGTGGTGGATATTAAGGTGGTGGTGGTTGCGAAGGTGGCTATAACCACAGGGGTGGTGGTAGTGACTACAGTGGTGGTGGTGGTGGTTACAAAGGTGGTGGGTGAAGGAGGATATTTTTCATTGGCAAACACAGTTGCATAGGTGTAGATCACTGGTGGTGATTGTAACACACAAATAGAGCAGAAATAATGGTATTTATTTCTTCACTTAGAATTCTATTACAATGCATAAACACATACCCTATTTATAGGGATATAAACATAAATCAAAATCAAACAGAGGAAACAAAGAAAAACAAAGATCCAAAGTTAGGTTGCATTAGGTGTCGCCCAATCCTCCGGATCCACGAACGTGAAGCAGCCAATCTTGAATTTTCCAAATCCTTCATTGCTACAATAGAGGTTTTATTCATTTAAGGAAAAGAGTTTAATATCTAACACTCCCCCTAAACTCATTTTCATTGTAACCCATGAATTTTCATCACATTTGGGTGGATGACCGATAGGTATAATGACTTCACCATAGTCATTAGCTATAGTAAATTCAAAAGCACGTGCTGAATCAGATAACCAGATCACTGGAGGTGATCGTAGGAATAAAATAATATCACCATGAAACAAATTGAATTTCATTGCTTCAATTTGGAATTCTTCCACCTCATACTCCTTTTCTTGGATCAGATTCTTGTTCATGGAATCCTTTGCCTCAGGTTCTTCGAGATGTCCCCCTTTAATGCGGGACTTCATCAGGACTCGGATGCACTGGAAGGAGGCGTTAGTATTCTTCACCAGGGGAACCACCATAGAGCTTTGATGTATCAAGAAGCCTGAACCAGTGGATGGTTCTTCAAATACTACATTGATAGAGGTCTTGACTTTTGGGAAGGCGTCTACATCGGATAGAAACTCTAGTTCTTTAACGGCTTCAGGTGCAGACGGTTGATTCATATTTGGCCGAAGAGATGAAGGCGGGGGTGTTAGTCATTATCACCGATGTTTGGAAATAAGTTAAATGGATATTCGATGAAATTGAATTCAATATCCAGGAAAATCATTTTTTTTATAGTATAAATTGCAATGTTTTTTTTTTTGAATTGTAGATTGCGACAATTTTTTTTTTGGATAGTCGGATACAAAAAAATTTCAGAATTGAGGTCTAATTTTTTTTATATTTATAGTCAAGAGGGGTAGAAGCCTGGATCAAAATCAACTGGGGAATGTTTTTTTTAATTTAAATCGCCCAATATTTTTTTGGGAAATTAGGGATTGTAACAATTTTTTTTTGATCACTCAAAAAAATTCAAAATAGGAATGGTGATTTTTTTTGAATTGAACACTAATTTTTGTGCAATATAAATGAAGAGGAATTTTTTTAAGGAAATATGGATGTGTAAAGAGATATTGAGAGAAAAAATAAAAAAAATGGTAGACCCCCTTGTTTTGTTTTTATTTTTTAACAAAATGGATGACCATGTGTAGGAGACAGACAATTTTTTTTCCAATACACCTTTTTGACAAATGGGGTGGGATAGGGAGGAAAAAATAATTGGTTACACAAAGTGGGAGGTGTGTAGACCCAAAAAGGAAAAAAGGAAATGATATCCATTTTTTCACATAATGTTAAAAATCAAACCAAATACCCATTGGTACTACTCATCGTCTTCTTCATAGGTCCTCCACTACTAGAATTGATCTGGTTGCAGATCTCATGAATCTTTCTAGGAACAACTCACCTTCAAACCTATGATACCACTAAAGGTGGTTATGGGCAATATAAGTGGATTAAAATATAATAAATCTCTCTTTACTAACCTCAACTTCGAACCTTCCTCAGATACCACTTAAGGAGGATATTTTGTAGCGGCAAACAAAACCACATAGGTGCAGATCACTGGAGGTGATCGCAACACACAAACACAACGAAAATAATGGTATTTATTTCTTCACTCATAATTATACTAAAATTCATAAACACATAACCTATTTATAGGGATATAAATTTAAATAAAAATAAAAAGGAGGAAAAAAATAAAAACAAAGGTCCAAAGTTGGGCTGAAGTAGGTGCCGCCCAATCCTATGGATCCACACACGTGAAACAACCAATCTTAAATTTGTCAAATCCTTCAATTTTGCAGCAGAGGTTGGAGTCATCCAAGGAAACAAGATTAGTATCCAACAGTGGGTGTGGTGGTGGAGTTGGATGTGATCATGGTGATCACAACTACAAAGACCATGGTGGATGGAGGAGATAGATCTGGGGTTTTTTGGAGTGGTTTATATAAAGGGTTGATGTGTTGTTCTGTTTTCATCATTTAATTTTATTGTTATCATGTTCTTCTACCTTTCTACATTTTTCTCTTTGTTTTTGATCCATTAATCTGGGTGTGTAAAGTTTTTTAGATAGAGGTTAATTAGATTAATTTGATAAGGAATATATTTTGGATAATTATTGTAAAATTAAATTTTGAAATGGGAAGATAATCATGATCAAGGAGGAACTTAACAAATTTAAATGGGGATTTAACCAGGTGAGTCATGGAATTCCTCTATGAAAATATTTATAATGGGAGATGAAGTCATGATGGAGGAGAGAGGGTGAGAATAAAATTATTATGAGAAATAAAGGATTGAATTTATTAATGAGGTCATTTCATGTATGAAAATAATGATAGAGGGAAGTGGATGAGATTTTAAAAAAAAGGAATAGTTTTATTTTATTTCATATTCCTTTCATCAATTCCTATCATCACTTTGGAGAAATATCTCAATTATTTTTCCATGGTCATGAATGTTTTTATAAATAGTGAATAGATGTTATAGGATTTATTGAAATTATGAAAGTGTATGACGTGATTTGTTTAATATATTCTACCTGAATTATTCAAAGTATTCAATGGCATATCAATGTTTTGAAACACTTCATTTTGAAATTATTAACATTGAGGCATTGAAATAGAAAATTTCAAGATTTGTCATGGCCCATGCCAGAACATCATGGGGGTTGATCCATATACTAAAACTTCCTTCATATAAAATTTATTTTTTTATACCATGAAAACAATGAGTTACACAGGGTTCATACTACTCAATGGAGTTCATGTACTCTGTTAGTGAGGTGCATGAGGGGTTCCTAAAATGCACATATTATTCCAAAGTACTTTTAAAGAAGGATTTATTCATTTAGTTTATGATTATTGATTTATCAAGGAATTATTATGATTGGGATTGATGTTTCTCCTTACTAAGATCATTAGAATATGAACTTTAGGAATTATAAGAAAACACATCTAGGTGGGTGACTCTAATATATTCTTATCTTGGGTATTGTCTTATATGGATTGTTAATAGATTTTTTAAGTAATGATTATTTATGAATGATAGTTGTAAAACATTATATACTAGTCTTTCAATCATTAATTGAAAAAATAATTATGTTGAGGAAAATTTGGTTTTGATTTCCATCATGAGATTTATCAAATTATGGGTTTGATTAAATGTTTTAAAATTTTATCTTATGGTGGATTTGTTAAATTATTTTACATTTACAAATTCGTTTTAAGTGATTGTTTTGTGAAGATATTTTCCCTAGATTTTTTTAAACTTGTGGGTATAGTAATAATTCAAGAAAATGGTTTGTGACAATTTTTCATAAATATGAAATTATGCACCAATATATGTTTTTGTTATGATGGAAATATGACAATAAATAAATCACATGTTTTATCTTTAGGGTTGAGTCATGGGAGTTATTTTTTGTATCAAAGGGGGGAAAATATATAAAACCATGTGTTTTATCTTGATGGATGAGTTATATAAAACCATGAATTTATGATATAATAACACTATTATTAATATATAATTATCAAGTGGAAAATATTATGATATATAATATGGTGACCTTATGTTTACAAAATAAGGGTGGTAACTATGACAATTATTGCATTATGACTGAATTGAATGATTTTTAATGTGTTTAAAATGATTATTACCCTATTGATTATCGTATTAAAGAGTTGTTTCTTGAAATGGTTTTTTATAAACTATATCACAGAAATTATAATACAATCCTTGAATTAACATTGCTTTTTAGTATTACCCATGAATGTAATTACATTGAAGTCATTGGGGAAAATTCTACTGAGTAAATATTCACTCACTACATGCACATCAAGGTGGACATATTGATGTTATTGGGTGTTATGTAGGGAAAAGGAAGACATTTTTCTTCATCAGTGGTGAGGAAAAGATCCAAATGAGAAATATGGCAGGGGGATTTGGTGGCCTAGGCTTGAGTCACTTGGTTTATTTGTAATTATTTTGTCTTTGTTAAGCTCTTGAATTAATGGTTTGTAAAACTATTACTTTTCTACTATAATCTTTCAAATTAAAAGTTTTTAATGAAAATATTTTTATATCCTCTTACATTTTTATTTTTATTTTGGGGGGGGGGGGTTATGAATTTGAGGTAAAATTATTTCCCAATGATTTATTTTATCCTTAGGTGCTACTTTCCAAACTTAGATGATTGGGGATCTCACTTGAGGTCATGTGGTAATCCAGATTACGACTATAGATTTGGGGACACATGTTAGGTTGTTACAAGGAGACGTGGGTTTTTTTTTTTTTGATTTCATATTTTTTTAGAAAGGGATATATTATTGGGACTTTTATGGGTTTTACATGACATACATGATAATTTAATCACATATCATATAGGGTAATGTTTTCCATTATTGTATAATGTTTCAGGATAGTGTGTTAACCAAGATATATGTTTTTTAAGGTAATGTATTCCATTTATGTGTGGATACATGTAACACCTGAGACTTTTATGAGAAATATTTTGTTTTTATGTTATATAAATCATCAAAGGAATCTTTCACTACACACAATACTAGCCTGGCTTGCTTTACACGCAACTACGGCCTTCCTCAATAGCTTGCATCGTACGCAATACCGAGTTTCACTAAACAACGATATGCTATTAAAATATTATTAAAACTAGTCGTTATGAATAGTAATAACCACTTTTTGAAATTTTATAAATTTTATTTTTCAAAATTGACTTCATTTTTGGATTCGGAATATCGAAATTAGCCTAGGGTGAAATTTTGGTATTTTTCTAAAAACTTTCAATTTTTGATGAATAGTGAAACCACTAAGTGGTAGTTAAAAAACTGAATTTTTCATAAAACTTAATTTTACCACTTCTGTGAGTGGAATCTCAAAAATCCAAGAGACACGGATGATTTCAGTAAGTAAAATGTGGTTCAATGAGATGAAAATAATTTTTTTGGTGAATAGTAACTTTTTACTTTTATTTACCACGGCTAAAAGTAAATAGGGTAATTAAGGGTAAAAATGATATTATTATTACCCTAACACATGTCCTAATTCTATTGGATAAGTTTAATTCGACCAAAAACAACCTTATGAATAAAATATGACCATTTAGGCCCACTTGGATTAGATTAGGACATTTATTATTAATTTATTTAAAGGGTTAAAATAGTTAAAATCAAAGTTTAATAAGTAAATTATTTTTAATATAGGGTTATACATAAGTTAAATTCGACTATAAATATTCATTAGAAAGCTAAAAATATTTCCTACATAATGATATTTTATTTGTAATTTTTTATACTTTAAATAAGTTAATTTATTTATGACACAAAGATGATGCAGTAATTATTTTATTAATGAAATATTGACATAATTGATGTTATAAATACCCAAATAAATAGAATTTGAGACTTTTTATGAATTACACTAATTTTCTAGGTTAATATGACATGTTATTATTTATTTAATTAACTTTTTTAGAACTAATAATTCTGTTATGATTTTCACAAAAATCAATTACTAAATAGTGTCAAAATTGACATAAAATAGTTTTTAAAACAAATATTATATTATTAATTGTTATTTTATTTCTAAAAATCTAAGGTTCGGAAAAATGACTTAGATAAGGTTATATATATTAATAATAGACAACTTGGGGTTCTTTTGGCTTGTTATAGTAAGTTTATTAACCTTATAGTATAAGAACACAAGAAGACACGGTAAAAGTAAAATTATTTTACTTAATGTTAAATATAAATGATAAGGTTAAAATAGGAACCTAAACTTGTCTAAATTATATTATATTAGAGGATTTCAACCCATACCCACCTTATCTTCGAAATATATCAATTTGGAGCTATTAAAAATCGAATTTGACTTTATAATAAAATAATATTTTTAGTTATTCCAAAGGTGCCCCTCTCCTCCCTTATAAAAGGGCACCTCCTCCCTCTCTTCCTCACACCAATTTGAGCCTTCAAGCTCAGCCAACCCATGAAAAAATATCTTCTCCACTTCCCTAGAAACATACTAGAGGTCCTGGTATTCTTCAAACACCAATTGTAGTGCCCTAAGAGGAGGACTCAAAGAGGCGCTTCAAAGAAGAGGTAATGTCTGTTACCGATTCTTTCAACTTTATTTCTTCTTCCACTTCTTCTTCTTAGGTTGTTTCATTATGAAGTAATAACATCAGTATCACTCATATACTGATATGTTATTATAAGTATGAAACAACCCTATTTCACCATCTATCCATCCTACGGAAAAAGAAATCACCGCGCGTGCGTACGTACGGAATACCGTCTCCACGCCGTGGTGTAATCTATTTTCCCCCACCACCTTACTTGGATGGGTATAATGGTGTAAATAATAACTATTTATGATTATTGTAAAGAAATATTGATTCTGAAATAGTATACATATACTCGAATACAATTCCACGATCATGGGAACGATATCTTCGCTCGTGCGTACGTACGGAATACCGTCTCCATGATGTGATACGACTCGTTATACATGATCTTAATTGCATAATGATTATATAAATGAATTAAATGACTGAATATGATATATATTACACTAATACCATTCTGGAAATGAGGTATCTATAACCTAAAAAGAAAAATAAGAATTTATTTGACAAAACAGGCATAAGAACAAAAAGTAATAAACACCTGAATAACAAGTAGTAATGAAATATTACTAATAAGAAGGTAAGAATATGACCATATATGATATCATAAAAATAATTATGATTCTGGAATAAGTCAATAACATTATTTAAATCATTATACAGGAGGTTCGGACACTTACGAATCAAATCGGACCTAAGGTAAGGGAAATATCACAATCTCATTTTTATCCGAGATTGTTTATACTTTGAAATTTACTGGGGTGTATTTTATCATCAACATCCATGTTTCCTCAATATATAATATTATTTCCATCCGCCTACAATTTTTTAAATCCAATTTTACCCTTCGGTGAGTTTTTAGTAAAAGATATGAAAGGAATCTTTTGTCGTTTTTCGTACGAGGTACTTTTTAACTTTTCCGACAAAAGTACGAGAAGAAAGTTTTTTTTAACTTATACAGCATGAATGGATTTTTAAAACATTATTTCCAAGAATATTCCTTTACAAGTTTTCAATTTTATTTTTAATCAACTTATTTTAGTTTAAAATTTTATGACATGTTAAGAAAGGAAAAAGGTTTTTAAAGTAGAAAGGATATTTTCCTCAAGAATGGAGTTCAAGTGTTTTATCAAAATTATTTTCCATCTAAGATAATAAAGGGTTATGTTTCTATATCTATTATTACATGGATTTGATTATGTTGTGATGGAAATATTTTTATGAATTCCTTTACCGTATATGAATTGTTTTATAATGTCACGATGTTTAAGATTCCCATTTTTATTACATGGGTTATGCTATGATGTATGGTTTATGATTTTGTGGCACACATAATAATGGTATCATTATGAGATGGGTGAGACCTATATCTACCTCCAATGTATTGGGTAAAGATTTTATATCTCATGAGATAGACATGGCTGGAACGACAGGTTAAACTGGTTCAGTGAAACAGGACTGAAACGAGGAGTGAACTCGGTTCAGAAATGGAATTTTTCCACTAAGATAGTCTTGGCAATGAGCCCTGACTAGTAAGAAATGATTCTCTATGATTATGTGTGTATTACACAAAGTTTCATGTTTTAAGTTATGATTATTGGGATTACATTTCACTACTATGATTTATCCCATGTTATGATATTATGATTTCTTTTGCAGGTTAAGATTTCCAAAAGTTATGTTCTTATGTATATGATGTGATTGATATTTCTTTTGTTTACCCTTACTGAGAATTTGATCTCACACTTTTGTATGTTTTCTTTCCCCAGGTCAGGAAGAAGGTTATTAAGTAAGATATTCCAAAATGGACTATAGATATGATGAAATAAATGGGAGACAGTGTAGACGCTTTATGAACCAGTTGTTTATGTTTCCCAGTTTCTAAAGACACTATACCTATACTATCCTTTCCTGGTTTTGTTATATTTTGTAATAAGTGTGCTTCAATTCTGAAGTAATAACAATGTATGTAAAGTATGGGTCGTTATAGTTGGTATCAGAGGAAAGGTATAGTCAACCTTTGGAAACTAGGATGTGAAAGCGTTAGTAAGAACCCTAAGGATAAGTCTAAGCATAGAACACAATCTTAGTGTTTTAGAAATGGCCATGAATAACTTAGGATAAGACCTTAAGTGTGAAATGTTATTCTTGATTATGTGGTTTTCCTATTATAATTAGTGTTGCTCAGACAATTCTTCTTGGTTTTAGTCAATGGATGGAACCTGAAGGAACCGTGTTAATGCGGAATGCGACGGGCAATGCAATGATTGTCCCCCTGAGCAACCAAACGTTATGGGAGATGGAATGCAAAATCTTGTATTCATGCTCACACAACTTTCTCAAGCTATGAATCATGCAGGACTTCTAAAAGATCAAAGAAAGGAGCAACATTCTGTTGAATCCTTCATGAGGCAGCGTCCACCTTCATTCAGTGGGTATACTGATCCATTAGTTGCTGAACAATGGATTAGTACTACTGAAAAGATATTTTCAGTTCTTCAATGTTCTGAACATGATAAAGTCATCTTAGCAGTGTATCATTTGGAAGGTGATGTTGATAAATGGTGGAATCTTATTAAGAATACGAGGCAAAGGGATGAAATTGAGTCCATGGAATGGGACGAGTTCAAGAACTTATTTTTCAATAAGTACTTCCCTCATATTCTCCGAACAAAGATGGAGAAGGAGTTTCTTGAACTGAAGCAAAAGGATGATGAATCTGTTGGTACCTATGAAGCAAATTTTACATGACTTTCAAGGTATGCTTCTGGTATTATTATCCAACCTGAGAGTAAGATCGATCGATTCTTTAGTGTCTTAAAACCAAGTCTTTGAAGGGCGTTAGCCACAAGGGACTTCAATAGCTACGAGGAAATCGTTCGATGTGCCCTCAAAGTCGAGATGGAGATTGGAGTAACCCATCAGTCATATGGGTTTGATAAGAAGAGGAAAATGGAATTCAAAGGAAAATATAAAGAGCACACTGAAAAGAAGATGAGCTTTCCCTTATGCACAAAGTGTGGAAAGAAACATGGATGGAGTTGTCTTAAAGGGACAAATAAATGTTTCAAATGTGGAAAGGAAGGTCATCGG
Organism: Viscum album; assembly: GCA_963277665.1. Lineage (NCBI taxonomy): Eukaryota > Viridiplantae > Streptophyta > Magnoliopsida > Santalales > Viscaceae > Viscum > Viscum album. The sequence continues at coordinate 37,384,299 of OY728129.1, read as the reverse complement.
GCATTTGAATTCCGCAATGATGGGAAGAAGATGTCTAATGATGAAAACAAGGGAAGGGATACACAGAATGAACCTAATACACTTCAATGTTTCAAGTGCAAGGAGATGGGGCATTATGCCAATCAATGCCCAAATCCAAGGGTTGATGATGATGGTCGACGTCAACAAACTCTTAAGGATAAAGACAAAGGAAAGTCACATGCAATTTCTATTAGCGATGTGGAGTACGATAACGATGTGGTGAAAGGTACACTTACCATCCACTCTAAAGTAGAAAATGTTTTATTTGATTCTGGATCCACCCACTCTTTTATTTCTGAAGAATTTTCTAAGGATATCACCATATTACCTCAATAATTAGATGTTGAGTTAGCTGTGACAACCCCTAATGGCACAATAGTCGCATCAAAAAGTTTATAATTCTTCTCCGATTGAAGTTTGTGGGAAAGTGCTTCCTGAAAATCTTGTGATCCTTCCTATAGTGTAATTTGATGTGATTCTTGGAATGGATTGGATTTCTTTATATGGATCTCATATTAATTGCCAAAGAAGGGAAGTCACATTTCATATTCCAGATCAATCTATGATCGTCTATCGATGCAAGGATGAACATAACCTTCCAGTGGAAATTTCTTCCATCTTATGGGTCTTGATTCCACTAAATGAAGGTTATTTATCTCAAATGGTTGGTGAGAAACTCATGATTAAGAATATGCACATTGTACGGGAGTTTGATGATGTCTTTCTGGAGGAATTTTCGGGTCTTCCACCAAATCGTGAAGTTGAGTTTTCAATAGAACTCATACTGGGTGCTTTGCCTATTTCAAAGACACCTTATAGAATGGCCCCAATTGAGTTGCAGGAATTGAAGAAGCAACTCCAAGAGAATCTTGATAAGGGGTTCATATGCCCTAGTGCATCACCTTGGGGAGCACCTGTTCTGTTTGTTAAGAAGAAAGATGGATCAATGAGACTCTGCATTGATTATCGAGAACTTAACAAGATCACGATCAAGAAAAAATATCCTCTCCCATGCATTGATGACTTATTTGACCAACTACATGAAGCTCAATACTTTTCCAAGATTGATCTTCGTTCAGGGTATCATCAACTAATGGTCAAAAGGGAGGATATACCAAAGACGGCTTTCCGTACAAGGTATGGATACTATGAATTTATAGTGATTCCATTTGGTCTTACAAATGCCCCTGCTATCTTCATGGATCTGATGAATAGAGTATTTAGAGACTATCTTGATCAGTTTATGGTAGTCTTTATAGACGATATTCTTGACTATTCAAAGAGCAAGGAAGAACATGAAGATCACTTGAGAATTATATTGAAGACCCTGAGAAAGGAGAAGCTTTATGCCAAATTTACCAAGTGTGAATTTTGGCTTCAAAAAGTTGCATTTTTGGGTCACATAATCTCAAAAGAGGGGATATCTGTAGATCCAGCAAAAACAGAGGTTATCAAAAGATGGTCGAGACCAACAACAATAACTGAGATCTGAAGTTTTCTTGGTTTGGCTGGATATTATCGACGTTTTGTGAAATATTTTTCACGATTATCTAATCCACTCACCAAGTTGACTCGGAAAGGAGTTAAGTTTGTCTGTATGGAGGAATGTGAAGAGAATTTCAAGGAGTTGAAAAGAAGGTTATCCAGTGCACCTGTGCTCACCCTACCTTGTAGTGGAGAAAGGTTTGTGATCTATAGTGATGCATCCAAGAAGGGATTGGGGTGTGTTCTTATGCAAAATGATATGGTGATAGCTTATGCCTCACGACAATTGAAAATACATGAGAAAAATTACCCAACTCATGATTTGGAGTTAGCTACGGTAATCTTTGCATTAAAGATTTGGAGGCATTATCTTTATGGAGAAAGGTGTGACATTTATACTGATCATAAAAGTTTAAAGTATATTTTCACACAAAAGGAGCTGAATATGCGCCAAAGAAGATGGTTGGATCTGATTAAGGATTACGACTGCTCTATCCATTACCACCCTGGGAAAGCAAACAAGGTGGCAGATGCATTAAGTCGACAAGACCATGCCAGTTTATCCATGATGAGGATCACAAAAGATACAATATTTATGGATTTACAAAGGATGGATCTTGGAATTATAATGAAAGGGGAAAATCATATCTTTATCAAATGAATGTTTAACCATCTATACATGTGAAGATTAAAGAGGCACAGAAAGAAGATGTTGAGTTACAAAAGAAGGTGATAAATGTTCCTGAATTCAACCTTGATTGTGATGGGATAATAATGTTTCGGAATCGAGTTTGTGTTCCTCCCATCCCTAAATTAAAGAAGGAGCTACTGGATGAGGCTCATAGTTCTTCATTCTCTATTCATCCTGGAAGCATGAAGATGTATAGGGACCTGAAGGAGTACTTCTGGTGGGGTGGCATGAAAAGAGATGTTGCTGAATATGTCTCTCGATGCTTGGTTTGTCAGCAAGTTAAAGCTGAGAGACAGGAGTCTAAGGGGATGTTACAACCATTACCCATACCCGAATGGAAATGGGAAAACATCACTATGGACTTTGTCACCGGACTTCCTAAAACATCCAAAGGCAATAATTCTATCTGGGTCATAGTTGATCATCTTACAAAGTCTTCACACTTCATCGCTATTAGAGAGGATTTCTCTCTTGATCAGCTTGCCAGGATATATGTGAAGGAAGTGGTAAGATTGCATGGAGTACCACTTTCTATTATATCTTATCGGGATCCGAGGTTTACCTCAAAGTTCTGGCAAAGTCTTCAGCATACTCTGGATACAGAGTTGAGTTTCAGCACTGCTTATCATCCTCAGACAGATGGTCAGTCTGAGAGAACAATTCAAACTCTAGAAGATATGTTGAGAGTTTTCTCTATGGATTTCAAAGGTGGTTGGGATCAACACCTACCTTTGGTGGAATTTTCTTATAATAATAGCTTTCACTACAGTATTCAGATGGCTCCTTATGAAGCTCTCTATGGAAAGAAATGCAGGACTCCAACTTGCTGGGATGAAGTTGGGGAAAGAAAGCTATTAGGACCTGATCTTGTTGATGAGATGGAAAAAAGGTCAGATCTATTCAATAACACATAAGAGCAGCTCAGAGTCGACAGAAAAGTTATGCCGACAACCGAAGAAAATACCTAGAGTTTGAAGTGGGTGATAAAGTGTTCTTATGAATATCTCCCTGGAAGAGGGTCATGAGATTTGGAAAGAAGGGGAAGTTGAGCCCTAGATATATCGGTCCTTTGGAAATATTGGATCGTGTTTGGAAGGTAGCTTACCGATTGGCGCTTCCACCGAATCTATCTCAAGTTCACGATGTGTTCCATGTATCTCTCCTGAGAAAGTACATACCTGATCCTTCACATGTACTCATCTCAGAAGTTGTACCGCTGGAGCAAGATCTTTCTTATAAAGAATAGCCGATAGAGATTCTGGATCGTAGCGAAAAAGTCCTACGAAACAAGACCACTCAATTGGTGAAAGTTTTATGGAGGAACCACCAATTAGAAGAAGCTACATGGGAGATTGAGGATATGATGAGGGAGAGGTATCCTCATCTGTTTGTTACAAAGTGACGAATTTCGAGGGCGAAATTCATTTTAAGGGGGGTAGAATGTAACACCTAAGACTTTTATGAGAAATATTTTGTTTTTATGTTATATAAATCATCAAAGGAATCTTTCACTACACACAATACTAGATTGGCTTGCTTTACACGCAACCGCAGCCTTCCTCAATAGCTTGCGTCGTACGCAATACCGAGTTTCACTAAACAACGATATGCTATTAAAATATTATTAAAACTAACCGTTATGAATAGTAATAAACACTTTTTGAAATTTTATAAATTTTATTTTTCAAAATTGACTTCATTTTTGGATTTGGAATATCGAAATTATCCTAGGGTGAAATTTTGGTATTTTTCTGAAAACTTTCAATTTTTGATGAATAGTGAAACCACTAAGTGGTAGTTAAAAAACTGAATTTTTCATAAAACTTAATTTTACCGCTTCTGTGAGTGGAATCTCAAAAATCCGAGAGACACGGTTGATTTCAGTAAGTAAAATGTGGTTCAATGAGATGAAAATATTTTTTTGGTGAATAGTAACTTTTTACTTTTATTTACCACGGTTAAAAGTAAATAGGGTAATTAAGGGTAAAAATGATATTATTATTATCCTAACACATGTCCTAATTCTATTTGACAAGTTTAATTCGACCAAAAACAAACTTAGGAATAAAATATGACCATTTAGGCCCACTTAGATTAGATTAGGACATTTATTATTAATTTATTTAAAGAAGGGTTAAAATAGTTAAAATCAAAGTTTAATAAGTAAATTATTTTTAATATAGGGTTATACATAATATAAATTCGACTATAAATATTCATTAGAAAGCTAAAAAGCTTTCCTACATAATTATATTTTATTTGTAATTTTTTAGACTTTAAATAAGTTAATTTATTTATGACACAAAGATGATGCAGTAATTATCTTATTAATGAAATATTAACATAATTGATGTTATAAATACCCAAATAAATGTAATTTGAGACTTTTTATGAATTAAACTAATTTTATAGGTTAATATGACATGTTATTATTGATTTAATTAACTTTTTTCGAACTAATAATTCTGTTATAATTTTCACAAAAATCAATTACTAAATAGTGTCAAAATTGACATAAAATAGTTTTTAAAACAAATATTATATTATTAATTGTTATTTTATTCCTAAAAATATAATTTTCGGCCAAATGACTTAGATAAGGTTATATATATTAATAATAGACAACTTGGGATTCGTTTGGCTTGTTATAGTAAGTTTATTAACCTTATAGTATAAGAACACAAGAAGACACGGTAAAAGTAAAATTATTTTACTTAATGTTAAATCTAAATTATAAGGTTAAAATAGGAACCTAAACTTTTCTAAATTATATTGGATGAGAGGATTTATACCCATACCCACCTTAGCTTCTAAATATATCAATTTGGAGCTATTAAAAACCTAATTTGACTTTATAATAAAATAATATTTTTTGTTATTCCAAAGGTGCCCCTCTCCTCCCTTATAAAAGGGCACCTCCTCCCTCTCTTTCTCACACCACTTTTCCCTTAAAGCTCGGCCAAACCCTGACAAATTATCTTCTAAACTTCCCTAGAAACATCCTAGAGGTCCTGGTCTTCTTCAAAGACCAATTTTAGTGCCCTAAGAGGAGGACTCAAAGAGGCGCTTCAAAGAAGAGGTAATGTCCGTTATCGATTCTTTCAACTTTATTTCTTCTTCCACTTCTTCTTATTAGGTTGTTTCATTATGAAGTAATAATATCAGTATCACTCATATACTGATATGTTATTATAAGTATGAAACAACCCTATTTCACCATCTATCCATCCTACAGAAAAAGAAATCATCGTGTGTGCGTACGTACGGAATACTGTCTCCATGTCGTGGTGTAATCTATTTTCCCCCACCACCTTACTTGGATGGGTATAATGGTGTAAATAATAACTATTTATGATTATTGTAAAGAGATATTGATTCTTAAATAGTATACATATACTCCAATACAATTCCACAGTCATGAGAACGATATCTTCGCTCGTGCGTACATGCAGAATACCGTCTCCACGATGTGGTGCGACTCGTTCTACATGATCTTCATTGCATAATGATTATATAAATGAATTGAATGAATGAATATGATATATATTACACTAATACCATTCTATAAATTAGGTATCTATAACCTAAAAATAAAAATAAGAATTTATTTGACAAAACACGCATAAGAACAAAAAGTAATAAACACCCGAATGACAAGTAGTAATGAAATATTACTAATAAGAAGCTAAGAATATGACCATATATGATATCATAAAAATAAGTATGATTATTTAATAAGTCAATAACATTATTTAAATCAGTATACAGGAGGTTCAGACACTTACGAGGCAAATCGGACCTAAGGTAAGGGAAATATCACAATCTCGTTTTTATCCGAAATTGGTTATACTTTGAAATTTACTGGGGTGTATTTTATCATCCATATCCATGTTTCCTCAGTATGTAATATTATTTCCATCCACCTACAATTTTTTAAATCCAATTTTATCCTTTGGTGAGTTTTTAGTAAAAGATATGAAAGGAATCTTTTGTCATTTTTCGTACGAGGTACTTTTTGACTTTTCCGACAAAAGTACGAGAAGAATGTTTTTTTAACTTATATGGCATGAATGGTTTTTTAAAAAATTATTTCCAAGAAGATTCCTTTACAAGTTTTCAAGTTTATTTTTAATCAACTTCTTTTAGTTTAAAATTGTATGACATGTTAAGAAAGGAAAAAAGGTTTTTAAAGTAGAAAGGATATTTTCCTCAAGAATGGAGTTCAAGTGTTTTATCAAAATTATTTTCCATCTAAGATAATAAAGGGTTATATTTATATCTCTATTATTACATGTATTTGATTATGTTGTGATGGAAATATTTTTATGAATTCCTTTACCTTATATGAATTGTTTTATGATGTCACGATGTTTAAGATTCCCATTTTTATTACATGGGTTATGCTATGATGTATGGTTTATGATTTTGTGGCACACATAAGAATGGTATCATTATGAGATGGGTGGGACCTATATCTCCCTCCAATGCATTGGGTAAAGATTTTATATCTCATGATATAGACATGGCTGGAACGGCAGGTTAAACCAGTTCATTGAAACAGGACTGAAACGAGGAGTGAACTCAGTTCAGAAATGGACTTTTTCCACTAAGATGGTCTTGGCAATGATCCTTGACTAATAAGAAATGATTCTCTATGATTATGTGTGTATGCCACAAAGTTTCATGTTTTAAGTTATGATTATTGGGATTACATTTCACTACTATGATTTATCCCATGTTATGAGATTATTATTTCTTTTGCAGGTTAAGATTTCCAAAAGTTATGTTCTTATGTATATGATGTGATTGATATTTCTTTTGTTTACCCTTACTAAGCATTTGAGCTCACACTTTTGTATGTTTTCTTTCCCCAGGTCAGGAATAAGGTTATTAAGTAAGATATTCCAAAAGGGACTATAGATATGATGAAATAAATGGGAGATAGTGTAGACGCTTTATGAACCAGTTGTTTATGTTTCCCAGTTTCTAAAGACACTATACCTATACGATCCTTTCCTGGTTTTGTTATATGTTGTAATAAGTGTGCTTTAATTATGAAGTAATAACAATGTATGTAAAGTATGGGTCGTTATAATACATCTACACTAGTATCTATCATCTAGCCTGATGGAGGTGGATTTAGGGAGTTTGATTACAAATAAACTGAGACATGAAATTCCATATATTTGTGCATAGAGTATACCATATACCAAAAATAATGTTACTAATTTGTAAAGCTAATAAGAAGTAATAAAGGGTAGACATAAATTGAGAAAAAAAATTATATTAAAGAGTATGATTGGTCCATAAAACTCTAAATACATCAAACCCATTTTTGAGGTGTTGAAACTCATCACCAATAAAGTTTCATCCTCACATTAACCAGTAGAATACTTAACTCTCTATGAATGGTGATAATATGGCCAAAACGATTGATCTATTCATGAAATCCCAAGATTTGATTAATGTATCACATAAACCCTTTAAAAATAATGTATGATGAATCCACTTCTCATCTTCTTAAGATATATTTAAATTTATAAACAAAGATGATATTTTTAACCACTCCCTTGACTAGATATTTTGTCCATGTTTTCTCAATTTGATTTATTCTATAAATTTAATGGTTTATCTCATTATGACTAAAGCAACATGAATATGACACAAATAAAAAATCCATGTATAAATAAGATAATGATACATAAGTAAAGCTTGATTTGGTTGAAGACAACATTTATACTACCTGGTTAAATATTGATATAAAATAGGCAATCAACATGATCCATGATAAAGACAATTTTCAAATATTTAATAGACAACATATAGTTTGAAGATGAAAAACATATATATTATACTTAAAAAATGCATGAGTAAAAGACCAACACAATTAATGTTTAGTAGTAGTGTGACTACTAATACTAGTTCACCAATAAGGTGTTGTTGTAAAAGAAAAAAATAAGAATTCCATATATCATTGGGAATATAATTATTGATTTCAAATTTCAATTCACATAAAATTCCTATTTTCCCCTTATCTCACATGAAATAAAGTCATGAATTCCTAATGAATAAAGTTAGTATACTAGTAATAAATTAGCTTGGAATAGTAAGGAAGGACCGTGAGAGAGTGTAGAAACACTATAATTTAAACCAATGAATGAACTATAAATATTAATATACTACAAAAATTGTGAAAAAAATGACGAAAACATATATTAGAAACCTAGTAGTTACACATAAATATCAATAAAAAAATATCTTAACTGCAAGCTTGCAAAATGAAAGAAAAAGTCACACTGAAATTGTAAATAAAATGGAGAGGTGGGTTTAAATGTAAAAGAAGAAAAAAAAACTATTATTATGAGATTGATCCCAACATGTTTCAATATGAGAGAAGAATAATGAGAGAAAAAATGTGCATTGTGATTTTTGTATTGAATGAACCCACTTTGAGTTTTAATGGGGTTAGTTTAGTTTTGGGTTGCTATTTTATTATTGAAATTTTAACAAGGTTTTTGGTTTAAATGCATAAATACCCACTTGAATGTGATCCATTTAAAATAGATAATAAATGCATAACCATGATTCCATCAGAAGGTTATAAAAATGTCAGGAGTCATAATGATAGAATGGTTTGTAGATGAAGAAAAGAAGAGTAAAGGGTAAAAAAGAACAAGAAGAAGATCACAATACATAGATATTTACATGGTTTGGAAAATTATCCCTACATCCATATAGAGTTAGAAAACTTCAATAATTTAGGATCATAATTACAAGGAGAATTTCAGAGTTCCAAACACATTCAAACCCTAGCTTGAATGAGCTAATAAAGAAGATGATGTGCTATTCCACCAACTGCACAATAAGTCCACTATGATATAGTACCACAACCACACAAGTCTGCACTACTACACTACCAAAACAACCGAGGGCCAAGCTACTATAGTGTTGGTGTCCATAAGTCGCGAAGCTACAATACCGAAATATCCAGAGTCTGAGATACTAAAATGCTTTGTCGGTGTCTCTTAGTCATATCTTATATAGTGTCATGTCTACGTCCACACTGGTATAGTGCTATGTTGGTGTCTCCAGGTCAAACCATTGATTTGTGGTCTGGTGTACAGTTTAGGCCACTAGAATTCATCCCAACTTCATCCAAAACAGATCATACTATACCATCTCAACATATAATATATGAAATATTTATTTAATCTAAACTTGTAATACACACATATAAAAATATACATTGAAATACCTCTCATGTAAGTGGTTTTCCAGCAAAAAAAACCTACCCCCACTCCTACCCTTTGAAACAAAAATGGTGGGGAGGTGTGTGTGTTCTTGTCTGTTCTTTCTTCGAGGGTGGCATTGGTCAGAAATTGTCTTCAATTATGGATACAAAGTAGTTGGTCGGCATCCATCCATTTTTTTCATCCCATAAAAAATTCACCATTAACTATTTATCAAAACATCTTTAACTATATTAATGTTTTTCTCTTCTCAATCATCATTCCTATTAAAACCATTTAACAACAATACTTTAACCCCCTTGAGACTCCTAAAATAAGCTAAAACCTATAACTAAAAAAACTAGAATAAAACTTCATCCAAAATTTGAAATTAAATTAATGGATATAATCCTAATAAAACCCTACCTTACACCACTTCCCCACCCCAACCCCCAAAACCCCGACCGCTTACCCTCGTCCAAATCCCAATAACCCTCGATCTCCTCTGTCGTCTCTACTCCTCATTGTCGGTACTGGTTGTAACAACCCAAGTAATTATAGAATAATTATATTTCATATTATTTGCTATTTATGAGTTAGATATTAATTAAAAGAGACAATATTTTCAATATCATATACAATAAATCTAGTTTTATGGTTAAAAATATTATTTTTCAAAAAAGTAGTATTGTCACCTTTTGATGGCACACTTGTTTTAAATATATTTTTTGACAATTTTATAAATTATATTTGACAAAATGAACTTATTCTTTGAAATATTAATATCAAAACTTATTTTGGTTTAATTTTTTTTATTTTTCTGATAAGTTTTATGTTTGTATGAATAGTGAAAAAATACTGCATTTTAATTAAAAACAGCTTTTTCATCAAATTTATATATAGTGTTAAATTATATTTTTGAATTGTTTTAAAGTATAATTAGATAAAGTTTTTATAATTTAATTCAATTTAGGTCATTAGAATCAATTTCACATTTAAATTGGATAAAAAAACTTTGTGAACTTTTGAATGTTTTTACTTTAAAAACTCACTTTCTCGTTCCGTCAACAAGATTATTTTTTAATTAATTTATGAAATTTATATATTTTGAATTTTCAAAAATAGATTCCATATTTTTAATTATAAGTTCCAAATTTATTACATAGGTCTCTTTTATTTTTGGACATTATGAATAGTAACTTTACTATTTTTTTATTAACACAGTTAAAGATAAATCGGGTAATTAGGGGAAAAATAATATTACAAATATAATAAAATTACCCAAACACTTGTTATAATTTAATTGGTTGAGTTTTTTTAAGCAAAAATAATCCTTGGGAATAAGTTTTATCCTTTTTAATCCACTTGGATGAGAGTGATATGTATTCTATTATATTTAAAGAAAAGTCAAATTTGTCAAACTTTTTTTAACATGTAAAATATTTTTAGTATGTGATTATATATGGGTTATGTTTGACTATAAATACTATTTTGAAATATAAAATTTTTATTTCTATCATTATAATTTATTTGAAATTTTTAGAAAATAAATGATTAAATTAAAGGCTTACATAATAATGATGCAATAATTTTTTAATTAAAGAAAATATAAAATAAATGATATTAAAAATACTAAAACAAATATAATTTAAGATGATTAATGTCATCCAAAAGTTTTTTAGATTAATTTGACATGTTAGTGACGTTTTAGAAGTTTTTTTCTAATTTATCTTATTGTTATGATATTTATAAAAAGTCAAGTAATGAATAGTGTCAAAATTGATGTTATTGATGTTTTAAAATAAATAATATTTTATTAAATGATATAAAATTTATAAAATCCTAGTTTTTAAAATATTATTGTAATAAGTCTCACTACATCATCAATGACTCATTTATTGGTCGTTTGGTATTTTATAACAATTATATTGACCCTCAAAGTGTAAATTACATGATATTGCGGTAAGAGTTAAAAGGATAAAATAAGGGTTAAAATAAAAAGATAAGGATTAAAAAAAATCAAACTAATCTAATTTTTATTAGATGAATGTATTTAGAACCATCCTCATCATATATTCCAAAAAAACCACTTTGGACCCATTTATAATATAAAATTATTTTATATTAATTTAATATTTTGAAGAATTCTAAGAGTGACCATCCCCTCTCCTATAAAAGGGAACACATTATTATCTTTTAAATACACTTAAAAACTTATATTTTTGTCCAATATCTACCCAAATACATTCCTATAATCCCTACCCACATTCTAGAGTCCTTATTTTATCCATAAAATCTTCTTTAGAGGTGTTAAGGTGTTAATCAAAAGAGATCTTCCAGAGGAGAGGTATCATCTTTAATTAAGTGTTTCTATTTTATTTATTCTTCCACTTCCTTATAATATTCTTAAACCATGATAAAATAATAACTATAGTATCCTAAATATACTAATATGTTATTATGTTCATATCATAACCTATATCCATCTCCATTTCCATGAAATGGGAAAATAATTAATCATCCGTGCGTACGACAGACTATCACCTCGCGAACTGATATAAATTTTTTTCCATCATCGTCTCTCAAGAATGGTTATAATGATAGAATTAATGTTTATATATGATATTAATGACATATTAATAATTATTAAATAATAATATATCATTTATTTTCTTACTTTTCCATACACATAAAAATGATAACGTCATTCGTGCGTACGTGTGAACTATCACCTCCACGAAGCGATGTGATTCATTTTTCATCACCACATCACATGGATGATATATATATATATGTATATTTAAATTATTAATATAATATTAATGATATTATTATCATTCTATAAATATAAAATTATGATTACCTTCTTTCTATAATGATCATTGAAAAATGGAAACATTACTCATGCGTACGAACAGCCTATCGTCTCCATGATTATAACGTAGTTAATTTTTCATAACCATACATAATGGTTTGATTTAAAATTATAATTTATGTATAAAATTGATTATTATTTCATTAATTTTATTCTATATATGATGGACTCATTATCATTTTGACTATATATGTTATATCAAAGTCATTTTGGACTCAAGTACCGAATATCATCAAAACATCTGACGTGAACATAAATAATTAAGTAATTATTTTAACATAGTAATAAAAGGGATAATAAACTTAAAAAAGGTTCTAAGTAAATTAAATTAATAACACAAGTTTATTATTCTGGAATATAAATGATATTGTGACAAATTTGACTCAAAGTAAGGGACTTCATCTCAGTCCCGTTTCATTGAGACAAATTTTGATGTTATACACCCACATTATTTTATAAGGTGTATAAACAAATCCTTTCACTTTTAGTTCCATTAAAAGGCTTTAAAGAAGGAATATTTATATGATTTATATACATAGAATTTTACTTTCTTTACAAATGACAAAAGGAATGTTTTTTAACGAATATATCAACAACGAATTCTCTACTATTATGACCATTATTTGATATTTGGATTCCTTTATAAGACTTAATGGTTTTAAAAGAAAAAGAAATCCATTATTCCCTTTTTGGATATTTTGGTATTTAAAATGGTTTTAAAAATGGATTTATTATTTCAATATCTTAAAATGATTTCTTGTGATTGAAAATGAAATTTTATGAGTGAAATGCTGAAAATCGTAATCTTTTATGTGTTATGATTATATAATGGTACTTGAACATTTTATGGGTGGTTATGTGATAAACCAAGGATGGTTGGTTCCGTGATAAACCAAGTATGGGTGGTTACATTATAACCTATAATGCATTGGGTATGGAAGTCAGTCGTATGACTATTCTATTTGTATAAGTGACATGTATGGAATTCGAACACATGGTTAATCCATTTATAAGAGTGAAAAGTATAATTATGTCCAAAGATACCTTTATGTGTTATCTATGTTTTATATGGTTTATAGGGTAATATTATGATTAATAAAAGGGTAAGAAATGATATTATTTTCAAAGGAAATTATTTACAACTTTTTTAAAGGTAAAAATTATTACTTTATTATGAAAATTTTATGGGTTTCGTGTTTTCACAAGACTAACAGTTTTCCTTAACCATGTATCCCTTATTGAACTCATTGTGCTCATCCCAAGTTTTAAACTATTTTTCATAGGATATAAGGATGAGTAAGATAAATAAGTAATTCGATATGAAATTTATAAAGATTTATCATGAAAAAAATCACATTTTATTTTAAAAGTATCATATTTTAGAAGAAATGGATACTATTTTAGTTATATACACTTTATATTAATGTGAAATGTTATGAAATAAGTCCCTAAAACTATAAACTTGAAAAGATAATCAATATAAAAGAAAGTAATTTTATTGACTAAAACTCAATATTTTGTAATTTTTAAGGTCGGGGCCTTATAGTTGGTATTGTAGTTCAGTTTAGATAAATTTAGAGGTTAGGTTATTATTAATGAATTTCCATTGAATGATTTATATTATGGTCAAGTTAAAATGTTATATCATTTGAAGATTACCATGTTTTTCCATCTAAACTATGTCTGTTCATAATGGTTTTCCACAGAGGATATAGGGAAGTAGTAGTGGGAAGGAATTAAGAGGAAAATAACCTTCTGAATCAACATCCCAAAATGGTTGGAATTAGAACTAAGTAGTTTGTTGCAATGATGGATTAGTTTACACATGCTATAAATTGTGGTGGTGTCTATACAAGAGAGCAACCATACCTACCACAAAGGAACATGATGATAGTGGAGCACTTTATGAGACAAAATCCCCCATAATTTAGAGGATCATCTGACCCTATGATAGCTAAAGAATGTATTAAAGCTATACAAAAGATATTTGATGTCATGGGTTGTTCGGATCACCAAAAGGTAACTTTTTCAATTTATCATTTGGAAGTTGAATTCGATCAGTGGTGGTCAATGTTTAAAAATATTAAAGTGAAGGAATTGATTCCTTGGAATGGGATGAATTAAAGAATATATTCCTTGATAAATATTTTCCTAAGGTTGTTCGACTTGGGATAGAAAAACAATTCTTAGAATTGAGATGAAAGGAGGAATATTTGGTGGATACATATGAAGAAAAATTCACCCGTTTGGAAAGGTACGTCCCAAATTCTATCTGGGATATTGATAGTAAGATAAATCAATTTTACTCGGGATTGAAGCTATGATATCGAAGGGCATTGGCTTCTCATGAGTTCAAAATCTATGAGAAACCTGTTCGATTTACTGAGAAAGTAAAAATATAGTTTTCCAATGATCACATGTCCCATGAGAACAAGCAAAAGAAGAAGTACAATTGGCAGGAAATGGGAAATAATTCATCAAATAATTTTGGAGGTAAGAAAACTAAATTTCTATCTTATTAGAAGTGTGGTAAAAAGAATCAAGGAGAATGTACTTAAAAGTCTGGGAAGTGCTTCTGATGTGGTATGATTGGTAATATTTCTCGTGACTATAAGGAAGATGATCAGGAAAGCAATGAAAATACAATGGTAAGATTTTTTAGTTGCAATGAGTTAGAGAATTGTGCCAAAATGTGTCCAAAGTTGATTATCGAGGGTGGAAACCAGCAAGATAGAAAGAAAAGGGTGCGGAAATATATTTTTATACTACTGTGGTTGAATTTATTATATCAAATAAAGTGGTGACATGTATGTTATAAGTTTTTTCAAAATATTTCAATAATCTATTTGACTATGGATCTTCACATTCTTTTGTTTCTGAGAGCTTTGTAAGTAAATTGGAAATATCGCCACCTGAGCGTGATATAGAAATTTTGGTAAAAACTCTAGGTGGAAGTATTAAAGAAACCAATATTTATAGGTATCTTCCTATTTTCATTGGTGGGATGGTTTTTCCTAAAAATCTTATTGAAATTTCCATAGTGGAGTTTGATATCATTTTGGGGATGGATTTTATTTTAGGTTATCATGATAAAATAAATTGAAAATACAAGAAATTTTTATTCAATGATTTCATAAATTTGATAACATACCAATAAGTTGAGATATTTGTTAAATATGGTAGTGAAATTTATCTATCTCATGTTTTTGAAAAGAAATAAACAGTTCTGATTAGTGAAATCTCAGTATAAAATGAAGTTATGGATGTTTTTCCTAATGAATTTCCTAGAGTTGTTCCTGGCTGGAAAATTAAATTTACTATTGATTTAGTTCCTGATGTCAAGACTATTTATAAACCCCCTTATTTAATGGATAAATTAAAACTAGTATAATTAAAAAACTAATTGTAATAATTGATTGATAAAGGTTTCATTCGACCTATCACTTCAACATGGGGTGATCCTGTTTTATTTTTGAAAAATAAAGATGGTTCAATGAGACTTTGTATTCATTATTGACCCTTGAATAAAATCATCATTAAGAACAAGTATCATTTTACTCATATTAATGATTTGTTTGATCATCTCCAGGGAGCTCAATATTTTTCAAAGATTGATTCGAGGTCTGGGTAATATCAGTTGAAGGTGAAGGAGGATGCCATTCCTAAGATAGCAATTCAAATGAGATATATATATTATGAGTTTATAGTTATTCCCTTTGGGTTATATAATACACCTACTATATTTACGAATCTTACAAATGGAGTCTTCCATTAGTTTTTGGATCAGTTTTTGGTTGTGTTTATAGATGATATTTTGGTATATTCTAAAATCCAGGAGGAATATGAAAGGCAATTAAGGATTTTTTTGCAAACCTTAAAATAAAAGAAACTGTATAGAAATTTTAGTAAGAGTAAATTTTGGTTGCAACAAATTTTATTCCTTCAACACATTGTTTCTAAATATGGCATAACTATTGACCCTTCTTAAACAAAAATTGTTGAATAATGTCCAAGACCTACCAATATCACAGAGATTCGTAGTTTTCTTATATTAGTAGGTTATTATCGATGATTTGTTAAAAAAATTTATCAGTTATCTAGACCACCAACTAAGTTAACATAAAAGGAAGTTAAGTTTATCTGTAAAAAATAATGTGATGATCATTTCCAGGAACTGAAAATAAGGTTGGTAAATACTCTAGTTTTGGCCCTACCTTCTAGAAATGGTGAATTTTTTTATCTACAATGATGCTTCATTAAAAGGAATTGGTTGTGTCCTAATACAGAATGATTAGGTAATTTCTTATGATTTTTATCAGTTGAAACCTCTAGAGTTAAATTACCCTACACATGATTTGTAGTTAACTACTGTTGTTTTTGCATTAAAAAATTGGAGGAATCATTTTTATGGAGTAAAGTGGGAAATATATACTAATCACAAAAGTTTTAAATATATATTCACTCAGAAATAATTTAACATGATACAAAATAGATGGATGGAACTAATCAAGGATTATGATTGCACAATTCATTACCATCCTAGAAAATAAAATAATTTGTCCAATGATTTGAGTCAAAAAAGTAATGCTACATTAACCATGTTACATTAGGAACATGACCCTTTGGTTAGTGATTTTATGAATTTTTTATTTGATGTTTTTGAAGTATAAAATTCCTCTATTTTGTTTTAGGTGTCAGTGCAATCATCTCCATTAGACAGAATTAAAAAATCATAAAAGGAAGACTATGAGTTACAGAAAAAGGTAGAATTGGTTAAAACGAGTAAGTTTCCTGAATTTAACATTGATAAAGATTAGGTTTTGAGATTTGGGAAGATATTATGTGTGCCTTGTAATTCACAGTTGAAGAAATAATTGTTATTTGAAGCTCAGAGTTCTCCATTTTCGGTCCATCCTGAAAGTATAAAGATGTATAGAGACCTTCAACAGTATTACTAGTGGGATGGGACGAAAAGAGATATTTCTGACTTTACTATGAAGTTTTTGAATTTTCAACAGGTTAAAGTAGAATGATAGTTACCTAAGGGGATGCTTCAACCTTTTCCAATTCCATAATGCAAATGATAAAATATTTCCATGGATTTTGTAGTGGTATTACCAAAGTCTTCTCAAGGTAACAAGGCAATCTGGGTTATTATTGATCAATTGACTAAATTTTCACATTTTCTTACTATTTAAGACATTCTATCTCTAGATTAACTTTCTCGGATATATCTTAAAGAAACAGTGAGTTTTCATGGATTTCCTCTCTAAATTATATCTGATCATGATTCCATGTTCACTTATAAATTTTGGAAAGGCCTTAATAAGTCATTGGGTATTGAATTAAATTACAGTATAACTTTTCAACCTCAATCAGATGGGCATTTAGAATAAACAATTCAAAACTTGGAGGATATGCTAAGTTCTTGCTAAAGAGATTACCAGGGATGTTGGAATCAACATATTCCATTAGTTGAGTTTTATTATAAATTTTTTTTCATTATAATATGCAGATGACACCATTTTATGTTTTATATGGAAAGAGGTGTTGAAATTAAACATTTTGAGATAAAGTAGGTGAAAGTAAGTTTACGGGACCATAATTGGGAGAGGAAATGGAAGATAAAGTTAAGTTGATTCAGTGATACATGAGGACATCCCAGAGAAAGCAGAAAAGTTATGCAGATAACTTGAGGAAGGATCTTTCTTTCTAGGTAGGCAATCATGTCTTTCTCAAAGTTTCACCAAGGAAAAGTGTGATGTGTTTTGGTAAGAAAGGGAAGTTGAGTACACGCTTCATTGGACCCTATGAAATCCTATAGAAAGTTGGATTAGTTGCCTCCTGAATGGATTTTCCTCTGATTTTATCCCAAGTACACAATTTTTTTCATGTTTTAATGTTAATAAAGTGTATTCAAGATCCCTCCCAAGTTTTGATTCTAGAATTAGTTTAGTTGGAGGATAATATTTCTTATGAGGAATAGCCAGTTTAAGTTCTTAACCATATAGAAGAAGTTTTAGAATAAGGTGATTCATCGAGTTAAGGCTTTCTATAAAAATCATATGGTTGAATAGGAAACATGGGAATCTGAAAATTCTATGAGGGAAAGATATCCTCACTTATTTAATAAGTGAATAAAATTGTGAGGATGTAATTTCCAAAAGGGGGAAGAATTTAACAACCTAGGTAATGATCGAATAATCCTTTTTCATATTTATTACTATTTATAAGTTATATATTAATTAAAAGAGACACTATGTTCAATATCATATATGATAATTCTAGTTTTATGGTTAAAAACATTATTTTTCAAAAAAGGTAGTTTTTTCACCTTTTGATGGAGCACTTATTTTAAATCTAGTTTTTGACACTTTTATAAATTCTATTTGAAAAAATAAAATTATTATTTGAAATAGGAATATCAAAATTTAATTTGGTTAAATTTTTGGTATTTTTCTAATAAGTTTCATGCTTGTATGAATAGTAAACAATACTGTATTTTAATTGAAAACAATTTTTTCATCAAATTTATTTATAGTGTTAAATTATATTTTTGAGTTGTTTTAAAGTATAATTAGATCATTTTTTATTATTTAATACAATTTAGTTCATTGGAATCAATTTCACATTGAAATTGAAAATAAAAACTTTGTGAACTTTTGAATGTTTTTACTTTAAAAACCCGCTTTCTCGTTCCATCATCAGGATTAATTTTTAATTAATTTCTAAAATTTTTGTGTTTTGAATTTTAAAAAATGGATTCTATATTTGGAATCAGAAATTAAAAATTTAGTAAATAGGTCCCTTTTATTTTTGGACATTATGAATAGTAACTTTAATATTTTTTTATTAACACGGTTAAAGGTAAATCGAATAATTAAGGGTAAAAATAATATTATAAATATTATAAAATTACCATAACACTTTATCTAATTTTATTATTTGATTTTTTTTCATCCAAAATCATCCTTGGGACAAATTTATATCCTTTTAAAGCCATTTGGATGAGAGTATGACATTTATAATATTATATTCAAAGAAAAGTCAATTTTTTCACACTTTTATTTTTAGCAAGTAAAATATTTTTAATATGGGATTATATATGGAATATGTTTAACGATAAATACTATTTTGAAATCAAAATTTTCTATCTTTAACAATATAATTTATTTTAATTTTTTAGATAAGAAATAGTTAAAATATAGGCTTACATAATGATGATGCAGTAATTGTTTAATTAAAATAAATATCAAATAAATGATATTAAAAATACTGAAATAAATATAATTTAATATTATTAATGTTATCCATTAATTATTTAGATGACTTTGACATGTTAGTGACATTTTAGAAGTTTTTTTCGAATTTATCTTATTATGATATTTTTAAAAAGTTAAGTAATGAATAGTGTCAAGATTGACATTATTAATATTTTAAAATAAATAATATTTTATTAAATTATATAAAATTTAAGAAAATACCAATTTCAGTAAGATGATTGGTATAAGTCTCAAAATTACATAAATGACTCATTTATTTGTCATTTGACATTTTATAATAATTATATTATCCCTCAAAGTATAAATTACATGATATCACGATAAGAGTTAAAAGGGTAAACAAAGGTTAAAACAAATAAGGACTAAAAAAATAATCAAAAGTTATATAATTTTTATTAGATGAATTTATTTTGACCCATCCCCATCCTATATTTTAAATAAACCACTTTGGACCCATTTAGAATATAAAATTAATTTATATTAATTTGATATTTTAAAGAATTCCAAGAGTGCCCCTCCCCTCTCCTATAAAAGGGAACTCATTATTCTCCTTTAAATACAGTTAAAAAAACAGTTTAGTTTATAAAATATCTACCCAAATAACTTTCTATAATTCCTCCTCATATTATAGAGGCTTTATTTTAGTCAAAACACCCTTCTTAGAGGTGTTAAGGTGTTAATCAAAAGAGATCGTCCTGAGGAGAGGTATCGTTTTTAATTAAGTGTTTCTATTTTATTTCTTCTTTCATTTCCTTAAAATATTCTTCCACCAAGATGAAATTATAACTCCATTATCCTAAATATATTTAGATGTTTTTATATTAATATCATCACCTAAATCCATCTCCATTTCCATCAAAGGGGAAAAGAATTAATCATTCATGTGTACGGTAGACTACCACCTCGTGAATCGATATAATTTTTTTCCATAAAAATCTCTCAAGACTAGTTATAATGATGGAATTAATATTTATATATGATATTAATGATATATTTATTATTATTAAATAATAATATATCATTTATGGTCGTACCTTTCCACACATAAAAATGATAACGTCGTTTGTGCGTACGTGTGGACTATCACCTCCACTAAGCGATGTGATTCGTTTTTCATCACCACATCACATGGATGATATATATATATATGTATATGTATATATTTAAATTATTAATATGATATTAGTGATATTATTATCATTCTGTAAAGATAAAATTATGATTACCTTACTTTTATAATGATTATTTAAAAATGAAAACATTACTCATGCGTACGTATGACCTACCATCTCCATGATTATAACATAGTTAATTTTCATAAACATACATAATGGTTTGATTTAAAATTATAATTGATGTATAAAATTGATTATTATGTCATTTTTTTATTCTTGAGATATGGACTCATGACTATTTTGATTATAGATGTCATATCAAATTTATTTTGGACTCAAGTACCGAATATCATCAAAACATCTGACGTGAATTTAAATAATTAAGTAATTGTTTTAACATGGTAATAAAAGGGATAATAAAATTGAAAAAGTTTATAAATCAATTAAATTACTAACATAAGTTTATTATTCTGGAATATAAAAGAAATTGTGACAAATCAGACTCAAGGTAAGGGACGTCGTCTCAATCCCCTTTCATTGAGACATATTTTGATGTTATACACACACCTTCTATTATAAGGTGTATAAACAACCCCTTTGAATTTTAATTCCATTAAAAGGTTTTAAAAAATGAATATTTTTATACTTTCTATATGGAGTTTTTGACTTTATTTATTATTGAAAAAAGGAATTTTTTTTTAACATATACGGCGACAACGAATTCTCCAACATCATGGCTATTATTTGATATTTGGATTCCTCTACAAGCCTTAATGTTTTTAAAATAAAAAGAAATACATTATTCCCTTTTTTGGATATTTTGGTATTGAAAATGGTTTTAAAAATGGACTGATTATTTCAATATATTTAAATGATTTCTTGTGATTCCAAATGAAATTTTATGATTAAAATGCTGAAAATTAAAATCTTTTATGTGTTATGATTATGTAATGGTACTTAGACATTTTACAGGTGGTTATGTGATAAACCAAGGACAGGTGGTTCCATGATAAACCAAGTATGGATGGTTAGGTTATAAACTTCAATACATTGGGTGTGGAAGTCATCCAAATAGCTATTCAATTTGTACAAGTGACATGTATGGAAGTCGACCACATGGTTAATCCATTTATAAGAGTGACGGGTATAATAATGTACCAAGATACCTTTATGTGTTATCTATACTTGATATGGGTTATAGGTTAATATTATGATTAATAAAAGGGAAATAAGTGAGCTTATTTTCAAAGGAAATTATGTACCACTTTTTTAAAAGGTGAAAATTATTACTTTATGATAATGTTTTCATGGGTTTCATGTTTTCACAAGACTAACAGTTTTCTATCTTTGTGTATCCCTTACTGAGCTCATTGTACTCATCCCAAGTTTTAATCAATTTTTCACAGGGTCTAAGTATGGGTAGAGGAATAAGGAAGTCGAGATGAAATTTATGAAAATTTATCACGAAAAAAAATCATATTTTATTTTAAAAGTTTTATATTTTAGAATAAATGGATATTGTTTTAGTTGTATTCACTTTGTATGAATGTGAAATGTTATGAACTAATTCTCTAAACTCTAAAATTTAAAAGATCCTAAATGTAAAAGAATGTAATTTTTTTGACTAAAACTCAAGATTATGTAATTTTTAAGGTCAGGGCCTTATACTAGTCGCTGTCAGTTTCCCCTCATCACCACAAGTTGCAGTCTTCCCTCCCCTAGCATACTAACACCTACCACCGCCCCTGCTCGTAGTCTCCATGTGACCTTCACTACTATATATTTCACCTTATTAAGTATTAATATTTACTAGTTCTAATAAAGGGTTCATTTTATCATCTTTTTTATCACTGACAAAATAGACCATTTGTCACTTTTTTATCATTAACAAAAAGACATCATTTATCAGTGCTTTTTTTAGTACTGACAAAAGTCACTCTTTATCGGTGCTGATAAAAGTCTTTTTTCATAAAAATAATTTATATACTATTAAATAAAATATTTTAGTATATAAATATATTTATATTAATATATATATATATATAATATTTTATTAAACATGATTTATATAATACTAAATATGTATTTAAACTTAATATATATTATATTTAGTGAAAGATGGTTTATAAAATAATTAAAAATTAATATTAATTAAAAATTTACTAATTAGTATTGATTAATAAACATTTAATAAAAATTTGGTGATAGAAAAAATTAATTAATTAATTAATATCTTAAGATAAGTTGAAAAAAAAGGATTGAACTTCAAATCTCTGTAATTTTTTATTTGGGTGTCCATTTAGACTCTAAAAGTGAAGCTTGTGAAGAGATCTACACTATCTATACTTAAGGGGACCTTGGCCCCTATTTTATCTTATTCAAAAAGGATCAGAAGGCCTTTAGAACTAGGTTTTTTAGTTGTGATAACCTAATTTTTTAATATTTAATGGAATTTCATCTTCGTTTAAGATCATATTCTTGTAGTTTTTCGATGGATACTGAATTTATTCTCAGGGATTACTTTCATATGGATATTATGGTGTTCAAATTTTATTATTTTTTATATTATAGTGTTATTTATAATTAAATATATACATATACATATATATATATACATAGACATGCATATTTGTGCATATTTACACATAAAAAATTAATCATAAAAATAAATATTTAAACATATTTACATCTAATATATATTTTTAAATATAGAAACAATATGTAAAAAATAATAATTATCCATTTTATTTACCTTATAAAAAATTATGAATATATATATATACCTATAAAATGTATATAAAATGTTTATATATTAAATTGTGCGTGTGTGAGTGTAGTAATAAAAAAATTTATATTTATGTATATATTATAATATATGTAAATAAATATTAATATATATATTTCAAAATATTTATACATATATATAATATGCCAATATATGACAACTACAGTCCTCCTAGTCAGTGGTAAGTGTGATTTTTGTGTGCCTATATATATGTATGTGTCTTTATACATTGAAAAAAAATATATTAAAATATATATACATTCATATATATATACACACACAAATATATATATATATACACACAAATATATATGTACACACACAAATAAATGTATTTATAATAAATATACATTTTATAAATACATTATAAAAAATTATATGTAAATATAAAAAAATTATAAATGTAATTAAAAAAAATTATATTTATATTTTTGGTCGGAGTAGAGTACTCAAGAGGGGGGTGAATTGAGTATCTACAAAAATTTCTGTTTAAAAATTATTTTTTGAAGTTCTACAAATTTTTAAAATTCAATTGCCAAGTTAGCCAGTAATGAATTTATAAGAGCTTGATTGTTCGATTAATTTCTCAAAAGATTGATTAGTTCTCAGTTGCATCAATTTGATAATTAACACAGCTTTTGAAACTAAACTAATAGGTCAATACTATTATAAACACTTCCTAAGACTAACTATCAGAGTTAAGTTTAGTTTTATGAAATATGTGATAAAATAGAGTAAAACTAAAGAGTAAACACAGTGGAAATAAAACAAGAGGTTCAGTCTCAAGTAGAGACTTAATACTATTCACATGGTAATCACCTACCCCCAAGCAGTTTAAATTAATAAACAGTATGATCCACACCCTAGATCGGGGTTCACAATAGTACACAGGGTTGTCCAGGTCATCCTTGACCTCTACCATAGTTCTTCATGGGAAAAACAACAAACATGTCACACACAACCTCTTCCATAGTTCTATGTGGAATATATATGGATAAAAAGAGTGAGAGAATGAGGATATCAAGTATCTTCCAGTTATGCACAGGAGTCGGTGTGTGTGTAATATACAGATACACACACTACTTAGAAATGTAAATAAAAGAACACAATAGAGATAAATATGTGGTGTTAGGTTTAGAAGGCTCTGTGTGTTATGCAGTGAAGCTCTGGACTCATTTGATGAAGTGGATTTTAAGTTTGATCCCTCTTATGGAAGTTGACACAAAATAGAGTGTCGTATTCTGGATTCCAGCTATAGGTATGGTTGTACAGGTATATTCTTCTCCTTCCTTGATATGATGAAATAGTTTTTCAATTCAATGTTCAGCTCGATCAAGATTGCCTCATGTGTTCTTCTGTTCTTGAGTTCACAATGGTTGCATGATATTTGTAGATGTTCTTTAGTATGTCACTCACAAACATGCACCACACGACTCTATTTGTTCCATCTCTCTTCTTTATTTTAAAATACTTCTTATTTTCAAGGGTCGACAGAGAGCATGTACATTCCATGAGCATTGGATCATCATACCTCATACTTTCTGCTAAAATTTCTACAAAATATTATTAAATATTTCAGTTTCATTAAATGACACAAATATGACTGTTAGAAATAATTTAATAAATGCAAATTTAAACAATCTATTGGTGACTTGTCTGTCTGTGTCTCTTTTTATTGGTGTCTCCTTTTCTTGATATCACATTATATCAGTGTCTCATTATATCGGTATTGGTAATTCATTTAGTTAGTCTTTACATACATTGGTGACTCATTACATCGGTGACTTGTTTCAACAGTGAGTCCTTCCTTCTGTCAGTGAGACAATTGATCTATCAGCGACTCATAACAACGGTGAGTCCTTCCTTATATCGATGAGATAGTTGAACCAATAGTGAATCATTTCAACTGATGGTGAGTCCTTGCATCGGTAACACCATGCAATGGTAGGTCACTTGGACTGATGATAGGTCGTTTGCATCGGTGATTCATATGCAACGGTGAGTCGTGTGACTCTTTCCAACGGTGTCAGGTTCACATACTTAGAACATATGCATGTTCGAACTTTCTATCAGTGAGTCATATGTCTATCATTGAGTCATCTATCTATCAGTGTTAGTGACTCATAATTAGATAATTTTAGATGTTTTTTCTGTCTTACAATTCAACAAATTCATAGAGTGTTAATGTCCATAAACACATAGATAATCAGTTATAATTTTGTTGATACATAAACACACATAAATAGTTATATGATTGAAATGATATGATATTCAATATAATACTTTGACATGATTTAGGATCTGACACGAGGTAAGATATATGTTAATATATGACCTGATTTATGACAATTAAAACCATTATAGTTAGAGATAGTGGCCAACAGTATCTATGGGCCAACAATATCCCCCTTTTTTATGATTAAAAATCACGACATTATTAAGTATCATTAGATAAATATTAAAGTAAGTGCATAGTAATGTATCAAAGAGAAGATTAAAATATTGTACCAGAGATAATAGAGATGATAACAATGTATAAACACAATAAATTTCTCCCCATTTTAATAGGGATTAATAAAATTCTCTCCTTTTTAATAATGCTTAATAAAATTCTCCCCCTTTTGGGATTAGCAAAAAGTAGAGGTTAAAAGACAAAAATAGAAAAGGAGAAATAGTGAAATGTCATTGATAAGAAAATTACACTAAATGAGTAAAAGTACAATGATTCAGCCCTATCAAAAAAAAGATCACTCCACACTACATGGTAGGGCCAAGGGGTTCATTCCCCTTATCATAAGGATCAATGGAGGGTTTATTAGGAGGGTTAGGCTGAGAAACAGGAGGGTCTGAATGGATTTTAAGAGGAGGTAGAGGAACTCTTTCAGGAACTGTAGAATCTAGGGTAGGTCTGTGCTAAGAAAGAAGATGAGGCTAAATAGTTTCTGTAATGACAGGTCTGATCTGAGATAAAACCTGAGAAACTGACATTTGAGGTTGATCAAACACTGAACTGGTAGGGCCATGTGGTGTAGCAGGAGGTACCACAATGGATTCACTTTGGACATGAAGATATGGTTTTAATAGCTTGATAAACTCTTCAATTATCTCTCCGCCATATTTCATTGCCTTTTCAAAATCATATTTGTTTTTTATAAACTTGTCCATCAAGGGAGTAAATTCTCTCAATTTCTGAATCTGATCCTTAAAATCTTTTGTAGTTGGAGGAAGAGTAATATTGGTGGACAAATACTTAAGCAAACTATTCATTTGATTCTTTGTGATGAGTTTAGAGAAAAACTCATTAATCCTTTTGGTCATATCTTCCTGAGTGTGTGAAGCACTCCTTGTATAATACTTCACATGGTCATGCACCTTATCTGAATTGTCCTCAACCATGACCATACTAGAAATTAAAGATTACAGTTTTTCTTTCAAAACTAAACTAATAGTAGTGAGATCTGCAGATTGTGAAGGCAGAACTAGTGGAGCAGAGGTTGAAGAAAGAGCAGAGGAGGTAAGTTCTTTAACTTCTTTTATTAACTTGGAAAACTCGAGATCTTTAAAGTGAGAAACAAGATTCTCAATATGACACTTTCCATTGTATTTCTATACTTGGTGGTCAAAGCATTGATACTAGTTGTTAACTTCTTCATTTCATTCCCAAGCTTGGTGTTTCTTGTCATAATTGTTTCTGCAGTTGTAATCAAATTTGGTTGAATTTCTTTTATGACCATATTAGAAACCGAATCATCATTAGCCTGAGACACACTAGTTGAGGTAGGAGTAGAACTAAAAGTTCCATATTGCCTTACACCATCATCCATAGATCAAATAGCTTTCAAATTATCAGTTAGCTCATTATTCTCTCTTCTAGATTCATCAATTTCATACCTCATTTGAGATTTTATTGCATGTCTTATGGATGAACATATGTCTTTCTTGAATATTTCAAAATTGTCCTTAGTGACATAGTCACTAGAAGAGTTCGCATCCTCTGGTTCCCTTACAATAAGTGAAAATACTTCATCATCAGAATATTAATAATCCAATCCCAATTCCAAATAACTAGGATGACTCACCCATTCAGCCAAAATATCAAAATCTAGAGGAGTAATAGTGTCAAGTCTTACTCTTAAAATTTGATGCTCTTCATCAACTTGGGTTACCTTTTCTTGAGGCTCCCCCTCAGTGTTAGCCTTTTTGGCATATTTCTTCCCCTCAGTCAGTACTTCCTACCTAGATTGCTTCTCCTGATGTAGATTTATTTTTTCTAGTATATACAACTTGAGAAACTAGTTCATCTAGATCAAAATTACCATCTTATACAACACCCTCGATAGATACATCAGCATTAGATTCAACATCTTTCATACTAACAACATCTAGATTTCCATTAGGATATCCAGATTCACTATCACTACCACTTTCACTACCTTCTTCATCATCGCTACCTCTATTCCTTTCATTGTTATTGTCATCATCAACTTTACCATCATCTTCTTCTTTAACTAATTCTGAACCACTTTCACCACTACTATCTTCTTATTCTTCATCTTCTTCTTTAATAGATTCACTGACATATTCTACACTTCCTTTATCTTCTGTTTCTTCACTTCTAGTATATTTTAGAATAGGTTCATGAGTAGGTAAGTCCAAAGGTAGACTTGAAAGTCCAATAGAAACACATTTTATTGATCCAGTAGTGTCTGGGTCACTTCTATCATTGACTAGTGATCCCACATCTCTGAAAGGAGTAGCAGGATTCTCCTCTTCATCTGAAGAATAGGTTACTTGTTCATCTGGACCAAGGCTAGGATCCACTAGATCCCTTGGTCTAAATATATTATCTATAGGATTGAACTTCTCATAAAATCTATCTTCATCACCAACCCATTTCTTTCTCCATGGGTTCCAGTTAATCTTCATTCTCTTACAGATGTTAGAAGTTAAAAAGAAACCACTACATTCACTAACTACAACATCATCAACTTCACTTACACAACCTTTCTCTTTTAGCATTTCCGAAATCATTATAGATTAGAAAAGATAATTTGACTTACAACCATGTTTTATCATATCATTAATGTGCACCATCAAATATCTGCACAAATTTCATTTAACTTCTTTCTAAATAAAATAAATTAAGTATACATCATGATACTTGAGAGAAGCAAAGTCCCCTTTTCTGGGAAAAATCTAGTTCTGAATAAACTTAAATAAAATTCTGCACTCACCATTCAATTCTAAGGAAATGGGTCTCCTATGTTCTTCATTTCTAGTTATCTCTTTTAGAGCTATCTCATAACAAAAGAATTCACTTTTAGGAGGAGAAGTACCCTGATAATCATCAAACCTTCCTTTGTGAGGTACTTTAAGACATTTATCCCAATGTCTTGAAGATAAAGAAATTATCTTCCCTTTCACAATCGACTTCACCCAAGCTACATCACTTCCTTCCAACAATAGTTCCATATTCATATAAAATTCATATACCAGCTTTGGGTAGAAGACTTTGTCATTGTTTTCAAACCAATCAAGCCATTCTTGATCTTGTAGCACCTTCAACAACAAAGACTTTCTCTTAAAGATCCATTCTACTAGTACTTTATTTGAGGTTATATCATGGTTTTCTAAACTAGGATTTACAGGACTTGAAGGTTTGCTCGATTCCCCTTTCTATTTTTTGGATGCATGAGACTCACCCTCTTCAAGAGCTCACTTCACTCGCGCCATTTTGATCAGTTAAGTCTGGAGATCAGAAGGTGAAAGGTTGGGGTAAAGAAAGAAAGAGGAGACCGAGAGAGAGTGGCGGTAAAGGAGTAGAGTGGATCAATTCAAATTTATATCATTTAGGGCTTTGAAATTACAAAATCGCAAAATTGTGAAACGGTTTCACTGGAATTAATGAAACAATATTGTTTGGATAAGAACATAAAATGTATATAAATAATGAGTCATCAGTGTTGGTATGACAAACTTTGTATAACACTAACGGTGTTGGCATGACAATGATGTCAGTGTGACAACGGTGTCGGCATGACAAAGGTGTCATCATGAAAATGATGTCGGCATGACAACGGTGTCGGCATGACAACAGTGTTAGCATGACAACGGTGTTAGCATGAAAACTTCACAGAAAAATATCAAAGGAAAGGCAAACATAGGGTCTTACTGATTGATCATTCCTAACTCATGTTTGATGTAATTCATTCTTTTAGAGTTCAATGGCTTAGTGAATATGTCAGCAAGCTGATATTCAGTGCCAATAAATTCTAAAGTGATATCACCCTTTTGATAATGATCTCTCAAAAAGTGATGTCTTACATCAATATGTTTTATCCTAGAATGAGAAACTGGATTCTTAGAAATGTTAACAGAACTTGTATGGTCACATTTTATAGGTACATGTCTAAATTGATATCCATAGTCTAGAAGAGTGTGTTTCATCCAAAAAATTTGTGCACAATAGCTACCAGTAGCTATGTATTCAGCTTCAGTAGTAGATAATGAAATTGAATTTTGTTTCTTACTACACCATGAAACCAAAGACTTCCCCAAAAAGTGACATGTCCTAGAGGTTCTTTTTCTATCTAACTTGCATCCACTAAATTTGGCATCAGAATAACTCACTATATCAAATGATTGTACTTTGGGGTAAAAAAACTAAATTGATAGTATATTTGATGTATTTGAAAATTATTTTAACATAATTTAAGTGATATTCTTGGGTATTAGCTTGAAAACAGGCACACATACACACACTAAACATTATATCTGGCCTACTAGCAGTCAAGTAGATCAAACTTCCAATCATTCTTCTGTAAGTGGTTTGATCAACAGTTTTACCATCTTCATCAAGATCCAGCTTACAAGTAGTACTCATTAGAGTGTCACTAATTTTAATACTATCAAATACAAATATTTTTAAAATATATTTTGTGTATTTAATTTGATTTAAAATGATACCTTCTTTATTTCAAAAAATCTGAAATCCAATAAATAATTTGAGTTCACCCATCAAACGCATTTCAATTTCATTTTGCATCATCTTTGAAAACTCAATATATAAATAATTTCTTAAAGATCTGAAAATAATATCATCAACATAAATTTGAACTACTAAAATATCTTTAGAAATTAGTTTTATAAAAAGAGTAGGATTAACAATTACTTTTGTAAAATCTTTTGAAATAAGAAAACTACATAATCTATCATACCAAGCTCTTGGAGTTTATTTTAAACCATATAAAACTTTTTTTAATTTGAACAAATTATTTTGAAAATGAGGGTTTGTAAAACTAGGGGTTTTCAACAAAAATTCCCTCAACTATATACCCATTTAGGAATACACTTTTAACATCCATTTGATAAAGTTTGAAATTAATATGGGTAGCATAAGAAAGCAGGATTCTGATGGCCTCAATTCTATCAACAGGTGAAAATGTTTCTTCATATTCAATGCCTTCTTCTTAAATATAGCCTTGTGTAACCAATCTAGCTTTGTTTCTAACAATATTTTCAGATTCATCTACTTTGTTCCTAAACACCCACTTAGTTCCTATGGTCAAGGTCTATTTGGATTTATCCACAAGTTTCCAAACTTTATTTCTTTCAAATTGATTAAGTTCTTCTTGCATAGCCATCACCCAAAATTCATTTTAATTGCATCATTGATATTTTTAGGTTAAATATGTGACAATAAGGATTGATGTTCAACCTAATTTCTAAGAGAATCTCTAGTTTATGTACCTTTATCTAAGTCTCTAATAACAGCATCTAAAGGATGCTTTTTGAGAGTTCTAGTTGGACTAGAAAAGGAGGGACTATTAACTATAGGTTCATCTACAGGTTCAGGTTCATCATGTTCAGATTATGAAGAATTTCCAGAACTGTTTGATTTAACAGATTTCCTGATAAGAGGATTATATGATTTTGCATTTATGTCTAGGTTTGACATATCATCTTCAAAGTTGTCTATAGAGGTCTTAGGTTCATGTGGATCTATTTCATCAAATTTGATATGCACAGATTCTTCCACACACTAGTTTCTTTTAATAAATACTCTATAAGCTTTACTATATGTTGAGTAACCTAGGAATATCCCTTTATCATTCTTGGATGTGAATTTTTCAATATTATCCTTATTATTAAGGATATAGACTTTGCAACCAAAAAATTTGAAATAACTAACTTTGGGATTTCTATTGTTTCATAGCTCATAAGGAGTCTTCTTGGGGATAGGTCTAATTAAGATTCAATTAATTATGTAGCAATATGTATTCACACCCTCATCCCAAAAGTAAGCAGGTAGATCATATTCATTAAGCATTGTTCGGGCTATCTCTTATAAATTTCCATTTCTTCTTTCTACAACTCCATTTTATTGAGGTGTCCTAGGGGTAGAGAAGTTATTAATATAGCCATTGTGCGAGAAAAAAGATTCAAAGTCTTGATTCTCAAACTCATGAGCATGATCACTTCTTAAGGATTTAATTCTAAGTCAACTTAGATTTTCCACTATTTTAGCATACTTGGTAAAGTAAATACATGCTTCACTTTTGTGAGCTAAGAAATAAGTCCAAGTATACCTAGAATAGTCATCTACAAGAAAATAGACATAATGCTTCCCATTTAAACTAGAAACTTGAGATGGTCCATACAAATCCATGTGAACCAACTCTAAAGGTTGAGAAGTTGAAACTTCTTTCTTTGATTTGAAAGATATCTTGTTTTTTTACCCTTTTGACAAGGATTAAAAACTTTTTCATTTAGAAACTTAAGTTTGGGTAGATCCTTGACTAGTTATTTTCTAGTAAGATTTCTAATAGAGTGTACATTGTAGTGCCCTAATCTCCTATTCCAAATCCAATAATCTTTGTGAAAGGTACTTAAACAAGAAACATTTTGAGAAACTAAGTAATCTAAGTTAACAGAATATACATTTTCATTTCTAAAAGCAGAAAATACTAATTCATTTTAAGAGTTAAAATAATTGCAAGAATAATTCTCAAATTTAACATGAAATCTATCATCACATAATTGTGAAATACTAAGCATATTATACTTCAATCCATCGACAAAAAGTACTTTAGAAATTAAAACTAAGTTAGAGTTACCGATATGGCCTAGGAAAATTATTTTTCCTCTAGAATTGTCACCAAAGGTGATATATCCACCATCAATATTTATTAGGTTCTTGAATCTTGAACAAAATCTTGTCATGTGACTTGAACATCCACTATACAAGTACCATTGACTCTTTCAGGAGCTCTTTAAAAAGCTTTCATATAGAATAATCACACAAAAAAAATTAGGTACCTTGACTTGTTTTGGTCCAGTGACATTAGTAATAAAGGCTTTAGGAACCCACAATTGTATTATGGGTTTCCTATATGTAGAATGTAAAGTATTTGAAAAATAAACTTTATTTGGTCCAAAAAAACATGATGCAGTAAAATATTTTTTATAACTGGAACTTATAGTAAAATCTTAATTTTTGGACGGAGAAGCAAATTTTCTAGATTTAGTTATAAAATGTGTTTTAGAAAAATTTATCTATCTAGCCTGATATCCAATACCAAAAGTGTACTTAGGAGTTATCTGTTTACCAATAATTTAAGTAAGAGTATCTTTTCCATTGGTAAACTTTTCTAGATATTTATTCAATTGCTCATTAGACATTTTTAATTCATTTTTTCCTTGAGTAGTTGAGCATTCTTTTCCTTTTCAATATTAAGTTCATGATTAATAGTTACAGTAAGAGAATGTTGTTTCTCTAAAGATTTACATTTATCTTTTAGTTCATTACATGTCTCTTCCAGCATGTTATAGTATTCAAATAGTTTATCACTTTTCATATTTCCATACTCACTTTAATTTTCAGAATAATAGGAATTGTGTGTAGGAGAGTCTAAGGTTACCTCAGAAGTTTTTTTTATAAAACGCATATTTTCCATGTCATCTTTCTCATTATGAGATGATGTTGATTCAATGGAGCTATCCTCGAAGGCACTCCAGGTGGCCTTCATTGCTTTCTTATATTTCCTGTCTATACTCATACTTATTTTTATACTTTAATTTAGGACAGTTAGCTTTGGCATGCCCTCTTCTTTTCTATTCATAGAAAACTATTTCTTCTGATTTGTCAGGATTCTTCCAATACTTTTTTCAATTTCCTTTGTTGTCATATTTTCCTTTATAATTGGGCTTCCTAAAAAAATTCTTCTTCCTATAGAATTTCTTGAATCTTCTAGCCAGCTAATCCATCTCTTTATCACTATATGATGTTGATTCATCATTACTAGATCTTTCAACATAGGCTAGCACCTTCTCTTTTTCCTTATTTTTATAGGTAGTAGTCTTGAAGGCTATATATTTTCTCTTAGGTTCATCCTCTTCTTCTTTGTTTACTTTCATCTCTTCCTCATACATCATCAGTTTTCCAATGAGTTCTTTAACAGGTAATTTTATGATGTCACATGATTCTCTAATTAAGACAGAAGTTCCTCTCTATCTATCAGTTAAGCATCTTAGAATCCTCATGATTTGTTCTTTGGCAGTAACATCTCTTCCTAGAGAGATCATAGTGTTCACAATTTCATTGAACCTGATATACATGTTAGAAATAGGCTCATCATGATTCATCTTAAAGTTATCATATTTAATAGTATATGTGTTAAGTATCATTTCCTTAACACTAGAAGTTTCTTCATGTGAAACAGAAAAAGTATCCCAAATTTCATGGTTGTTTTACATGCAAAAATTCTGTTAAATTCTTCATCTCCTAAAGAATAGTATAGGGAGTTCATGGATTTTTAATTATTGTTATAACCAGTCTTAGTATCTTCATCCCAAGTTGTTCTAGCAGTAGCAGGAATCTTATACTCATCTAAAATTGAAGACAAAATTTTAAAACCCATACTTTCTAAGTGCATTTTAATTTTAATTTTCCATTGGGAATAATTTGTTCCATTAAAGAATAAAGGTATATTAGTAGCAACACCTTATAGTCTATTGTCCATAATAAAAATTTAGAACTAGATTTTAAATATATAAAATTTTCGTATTAATATAAATTTTAGGATTTTTGAAATACAACTAAAATTACAGTTGAAAAAGTTTGAAAAAGATTTGAAAACTGAAAACTTCTAATCCCTCTAATACAAAATTTGGTCGAAGTAGAGTAATCAAGATAGGGGTGGATTGAATATCTATAAAAATTTCTATTTAAAAATAATTTTTTGAAGTTCCCCCAATATTTAAAAATTGATTTCCAAGTTAGTCAGTAGTGAATTTATAAGAGCTTGAGTGTTCGATTAATTTCTCAAAAGATTGATTAGTTCTCAGTTGCATCAATTTTATAATTAACACTACTTTTAAAACTAACCTAATAATTCAATACTATTATAAACAATTTATAAGAATAACTATAAGAGTTCAGTTTAGTTTTATGAAATATGTGATAAAACAAAGTAAAACTAAAGAGTAAACACATCGGAAATAAAACAAGAGGTTCAGTCTCAAGTAGTGACTCAATCCTCTCCACTTAGTGATCACCTACCACCAAGAAGTTTAAATTAATAAATAGTATGATCCACACATTGGATCGGGGTTCACAACAGCACACAGAGTTTTCCAGGTTACCCTTGACCTCTACCATAGTTATTTGTGGTAAAAACAACAAACAGGTCACACACGACCTCTTCTACAGTTCTACGTGGGATACAAATGGATAAAAATAGTGTGAGATTGAGGATATCAAGTATCCTCTAGTTATGAACATGAGTTAGTGTGTGTGTAACAAACAGATACACACACTGCTCAAAAATGTAACTAAAAGAACATAACAGAGCTAAAAATATAGATTTGGGTTTAGAAGGCTATGTGTGTTATGTGGTACATCTCTAGACTTGTTTGATGAAGTAGATTTGAAGTTCGAGCCCTCTTCTGGAAGTTGACACAAAACGGAGTGTCGTATTCTGGATTCCAGCTACAGGTATGGTTGTACAGGTATATTCTTCTCCTTCCTTGATA
Organism: Viscum album; assembly: GCA_963277665.1. Lineage (NCBI taxonomy): Eukaryota > Viridiplantae > Streptophyta > Magnoliopsida > Santalales > Viscaceae > Viscum > Viscum album. Next base: position 37,348,782 of record OY728129.1, on the reverse strand, counting down.
TACTGAAATAGTTTGTCAATTCTATTTTCAGCTCAATTGAGATCACCTCATGTGTTCTTCTATTCTTGAGTTCACAGTGGTTTCATGAGAGTTGCAGATGTTCTTTAGTATGTCTCTCGCAGGCATGCACCGCACGACTATCTTTGTTCTATCTATCTTCTTTCTTTTAAAATACTTCTTATTTTTGAGGACCGACTGAGAGCATGTACATTCCACGTGTATTGGCTCATCGTATCTCATATTGTATGCTAAAATTCCTACAAAAAATTATTAAATATGGCAATATAATTAAATGACACAAATATGACTATTAGAAATAATATTAATAAATGCAGATTTAAACAGTCTATCGGTGACTCGTCTGTTGGTGTCTCCTTTTATCGATGTCTCCTTCTATTGGTGTCTCATTCTATCATTGTCTCATTCTGTCAGTATCTGTAAGTCATTCTATCGGTCTTTCCATATGTCGGTGACTCATTACATCAGTGACTTGTTTCAATGGTGAGTCCTTCTTTCTGCGGGTGAGACAGTTGATCTATTGGTGACTCATATCAACAGGGAGTGCTTCCTTTTTCAATGAGATAGTTGAACCAATGGGGACTCATTTCAATTAATGGTGAGTCCTTGCATCAATAGCACTATGCAATGGTAGGTCACTTGGACTGACGGTAGGTCATCTGCATCGGTGAGTCATATGCAACAGTGAGTCATCTACTTCGGTGTCATGTGCAATAGTGAGTCGTGTGAGTATTTCCAACAGTGTCAGCTTCACATACTTAGAACATATTCTTGTTCAAACTATCTGTCAGTGAGTCATATGTCTATCAGTGAGTCATATTTCTGTCGGTTTCAATGACTCACACATAGATAATTTTAGATGTTCTGTCTGTCTTAAAATTAAACAAATTCAGAGAGAGTTAATGTCTATAAACACATAGATAATCAGTTATAATCTTGTTTAGACTTAAACACACATAAATATTTATATGATTTAAATGATCTGATATTCAAGATAATGCTTTGACATAATTTAGGGTCTGACACGAGGTAAGATATATGTTAATATATGACATGATTTGTGATAATTAAAACCATTATAGTTAGAGATAGTGTCCAACAGTATATATGGGACAACATATATATTTATATATATTTATACAAATAAATATATAAATAAAAAAGTATATAAATATATAAAAAATATATATCAAAAAATACTTATAAAAAATGGAGTACTGATAAAGGTGTTCGCTTTGCACAAGGAGGTTTTTAAGGAACCAAACTTTTATGGAGACATATCAAACTCATTTATAGGTATTATTTTACCTTTAATTAATTAATTTTCAATTAGGTTTTATTTTGGGTAGTTTTTGGGAGAAGTTTGAAAAAAAAGGGAGGAGATGAGGCAGACAATGCGCCCTTGTGCAGGAAACTGTGCACGAGAATTAATTAAGTCCATAAACTAACTATAAAATTTTCCAAACCCCCTAATTAACCTCAAATAGACACAAATTTATCCTTAAGACATCATTAACATTTTTGGAGCTCTCTGGAATAATTTTAGGCCCTCCTTACCTTCTTTCTTTGTGAATCGAAACCTGGATCGAAGACTGCTTCTCTCCTGGTAAGTAATTTCTTCTCCCGTTATTCCCTTATTATTCCTCCATCCATTCCACCTTCTTTTAAAAATGTAATACATTGTATTAGATATATATATTTCTATTTGGTGATATCTTGATCTATTATTCTATATCTAGATCTAATCTTTTAAGATCTTTATTTTAGGGTTTCGATATTCGGATCTAAATCTACATCGTTGTGCCGCTCAACTTTTGAGGATTTATATTGGGAAATTAGTCTTTGAAAAATTAAGGTAAGTGGCCTAATATTATTTTCCCATAGTCATGATTTTTATTAAGTGTATGCATTTGTATAATTTCTATAATTCTTTTTCAATTTGAATTCCTAAATTGGGTTAATTAATCTGGCCAGTTGATTAATTGGTTTGTTATTAAAATTGATAATTAATTAGGGATTTGATCATGAGACTAAGGGGATGATCATTTTGATAATTATTTTGGGAATTAATTATGAGATTTAGGTGTTGTCCAATTAGATACTTAATTGAGGAATTAATTGTGAGATTTAGGAATTTGTGATTTAGATAATGACCAATTGATTAATTGGATAAATTGTTGAAATTTATGACTAATTGGGGAGTTGATTATGAGACTAAGGGGATGATCATTTTGATAATTAATTTGGGAATTAATTATGATATTTAGGGTCTATCCAATTAGATAATTAACTGGTGAATTAATTGTGATATTTGGGAATTGTGATTTAGATAATTTCCAATTGATTTAATTGGATTATTGTTGAAATTGATGATTAATTTGGGAGTTAATCATGAGATTAAGGTGTTGTAAATTTACATAATTAATTGAGAAATTAATTATAAGGATTAGGGACTGCTCAATTAGATAATTAATGAGAGTATTAATTATGATATTTAAGGATTTGTGATTTAGATAACAACAAATTGATTTAATCGGATTATTGTTCAAATATATGACTAATTAGAGAGTTGATTATGAGACAAAGGGGCTTCCCATTTAGACAGTTAATTAGGGAATTAATTATGAGGTTTAGGTGCTACCCATTTAGATAATTAATGGGAGGATTAGTTATGAGATTAAGTGGTATGTGATTTAGATAATTAATCGGGGGATTAATTACAAGATATTGAGATAATTGGTTTAAGATAATCAATTGATGAATTAATTATGTGATGTCTCGATATATGAGTTGATATAATTAATGGTAGGTTAATTATAAGATATCTATATATATGAGTTGATATGATTAATTATAGATTAATTATGAGATGAGTAGATATATGAGTTGAGATAATTAATTATGACATGTCATGGTATATGAATTGAGATTATTAATTGTAGAATTAATTATGAGATATTTAGATTTTTTATTTGAATAATTAATTTTTTAATTAATTGTGGATAATGAGATGTGGATATTGAATAATTAACTGATGAATTAATTAATGGAATTGACATGCTTTATTAATCAGGGAATTAATTAAGGGTAATTTTGTGATAAAATAATTGTTGAATTAGTAATGATATTAAGATGATTAATTAATTATAGAATTAATTAATGAGATTCATGTGATTAATTAATTGATGAATTAATTAAGGTAATTAATTTTATTATTTAATGGTTGAATTAAATAATGGGATTGATGGGAGTGATTAATTAATTGTGGAATTAATTAATGGTATTGATGGGAAAAATTAATTAGTGAATTAATTGAAGGGATTGGTGTGATTAATTAATTTTTTAATTAATTAATGTATTTGATAGGATTATTTAATTAAATAATTAACTATAGTTATTATTTTGATTATTTAATTATTTAATTAACTAGAGTTATTAATGTGATTAGTTAATTGATGAATTAACTAGAGTTATTTATGTGGTTAGTTAATTGTTTAATTAATTAGAGTAATGTTTTTTTTAGTTACTTATTGAATTAACTAATATGATTGAAGTGATTAATTGATTTTTGTATTAATTAATTTATTTTATGTGATTAATTAATTATTTAGTTAATTAATATTATTGATGAGATTAGTTAATTGTTGAATTAACTAGAGTTATTGATGTGTTTAGTTAATTGATGAATTAACTAAAGTTATCGTTTTATTAGTTAATTATTGGATTAAATAGAGTTATTGATGAATTAAATAGAGTTATTGATGTGGTTATTTAATTTTTTAATTAACTAGAGTAATTATTGTGTTTAGTTAATTATTGAATTGACTAATAAGATTGAATTTATTAATTAATTGTTGAATTAATTAATGTATTTGATGTGATTAATTAATTATAGAATTAATTAACATTATTGATGAGATTAGTTAATTGTTTAATTAACTAGAGTTATTGATGTGATTAGTTAATTGATTAATTAACTAGAGTTATTAATGTGATTAGTTAATTGGTGAATTAACCAGAGTAATTGATATGATTAGTTAATTGTTAAATTAACTAGATAAATTTAGTAATGCGAAACGGGCGGGCCGGGGCGGGGTGGGCCAAGCCCGCATGGGTTTGAGCCTACGCGGGTTTGTCCGCAAAAGCCCGCATATAATGCGAACAAAAAATTTCAATCCCGCCCCGCCCCACATAAACCCGCGGGTTGCTCGCGGGCTTACCCACCATTACAAAAAAAATACTATTTATAATCATTTAAATACTCTATTTTTTATCATTCTTAAAGGTATTTGTGGGGAGAAGTGTGAATTAACAATAACTAGAGCTTTAAAGAATGTGATGAAACATTTTTGTGTGTGTTAATGGTGGCATGCGGTAATGCCGATGTGGTGGTGAACTGTTGCAATGGAAAGTAGGTGAGTGATCGGTGATGGACAATGAATGATAATGTTGGTTGTGTGATGATGTGAACAACTAAACCAGTGAATGAATGAAGTTTCTCCAGGTAACGATTAGTTTCAGAGGAATCTATTAGTGTTTTCACGAGGTTCTATCCAATTCTCTTAATAACAAAATTAAATTAAATAATAACAAAATTAAATCAACCTAAAAAAATATTATGATTATAATAACTCTTATAGAATTGAAACCATGCGCAGGGGCGATGAGTTCCATTTTTTGAGAGATGGGTTGACACACCATGTGAATATGGTTAATAAATACTATAAAAATAACATAATATCATATTAAAACAATAAATATATGCCTATTTAAAATTCACATGTGAATAAATGGTGAATTAATATGACCATTATGGTGAGAAATCATATGTCACCGTTTAACCATTATTTTTTTATTAAAAAAACTAAAATGTTAAAGAAACATATATTGTAAAAATAATATATATTTTTTAAAATCAGGCCCGCGGGCAAGCCCGCACCCGCGCGGGATCAACCCGCATTAGCCCGCACCCGCGTGGGCTCAACCCGCATTGGCCCGCACTCTAAACGGTCACAATTTTCAGGCCCGCCCCGCCCCATATCCGCCCCATACCCGCAAATCCCGCGGGCCATGAGCCCGCTTTGCATCGCTAGATAAATTGGTGTGATTAATTAATTGTTGAATTGATTAATGTTATTGTTGTGATTATCTAATTGTTGAATTAACTAATGGAATTATTTTGTTTAACTAATTGTTGAATTAGTAATGTCATTGGTGTGGATAATTAATTATTGAATTAATTATGTGTTGTTGAATGGTAACACGATCATTCAATTGTGTGATTTAATGAATGGTAACATGGTCATTCATTTATGTGAAATAAAGAATGGTAACATGGTCATTCAATAGTGTGATTTAATTAATGGTAACATAGTCATTCATTTGTGTGAAATAAATAATGGTAACATGGTCATTCAATTGTGTGATTTAATGAATGGTAACATGGTCATTCATTTGTGAAATAAGAATGGTAACATGGAAATTTAGAAATGTGGCATCCCTTAGGGATAGTTCAAATTCCGACATGGGTCGAAGTAGGTATTGAGGTTCGGGTGTCTACGGGAACCTAGGGTTTTATGCTATTAAATAGAGAATACTTAGTAATGTGATAAACTATTTATTTATACATTATACAAATTATTATTACAATTACATACACTATTATTGACTGGAATTGTTTTAGACACCATTGGTGGTGGCCTACTGAGTTGTACTCACACCCTACTCGGGCTATCTGATTGATACCTGAATAGGCTTTGTGTTTTCTGGACAGGTTAATGGAAAATTCCATGTGTTAGATGAATGATCTGGGATGGAGCTTGGATGAGGAAGATGGACATGGTTCGGGCCCGCTTAGGAGTTTTTAGTGTCTTTACATTTGTGTTTTCATTTGACACTTATCACATACATAGCATGACATATCTATGGTTCATTTTTGATTCTGTATTTCCAGTTTTGGTTATCTTGTGTCATTGGTTTTATCTATGGTAATATATATGCTTCTAATATTGTTTATTTATTTTTCCTAGTGTATTACTCTGATAAAAATAAAAAAGGGTATAGTCCCCCCATGATCGACTTACTAGACCTTTGTTGTTAGTCGGCAGCCTCTAGCATATGGGGAGACGCACTTGAGGTCACATAGTGAATTGGCTTGGGGCACCAATGTGTGGTACCCAAGACGGGATGTTACAAAGTGGTATCAGAGGCCATTTTTCTTTTATTCTTATTTTTTCTTACTATTTGGTAAATTTATACAGGAGGCAAGGAAGAGTTGAGGCTTGGTTATGAGCTCGTGCATTGGGAGTAGCTACCCCATGTACAGAGGAGAACCTAAGTTCCCAGGGTGGGATTATTGTTATTTTTGTTTGTTGTTACTGTTGAATGTTATTTCACCTTGGGTGACACTCTTGGTTGTGTGACGTGATTATTGTTTCTGAGATTTTTTTATATTGAATTGTGGCTCTGAATGGAATTATATTTGAGTCTACTAGCATCATTCAAGGCACTCAATATTATTTTTTGAACATGCATCATTTTAGGCAGGCCCGGGAAAATGGGTTATGGTTAAGTTGTTAAACTTGAACTATTTTTCCTTGCTTGTGAAATTGAACTGAAAATAGTGTCTAACATGAAATTGAGAAAGATTATAAAATGATTCTAGATGATGATAAATGAGTGTCTAAATGAGAAACTTGAATAATGATAATGTGTTTACCCTTGTTAACCAGGACCTCGTTGTATGATGGTTAAGGGTAGTGGTAGTGCCTCGGTCTTGACTGTGTGGTGGAACAAAAGGGGGGGAAGTCTTGATATGGTTTTGTGTAAATCCCTCTTTAAAATTGAGTTAATGTGGTAAAATGAGAATCCTTTGTTTTGTTTAATTGACCCTTGATGTGGGTGGTTTGAGTGGTGAAAATGGCATAGTTTGAGAACTTGGTTGGGAGTTGTGTGAGGGACCATCTGGTTTTGGATAGTGTGGTGAGATGTTGGTGGGAAATAAATCCCAAGACTTTAGACAGGTTAAGTTGTTTCTGAAATGGGAGGTCTCATTGGTGATTGAGGATTGGTGGTGGTATTCATTGACCACTTGTTAGTGTACTTTTAATTAGTGACGATCATGTCCCCTATCTTGACATCATATCAGGTACACTGAGAAATATATAGATTTACGCCTAGCTATAGAATTGTGTTTTGTTAGATATGGGTCCCTTTGGAGGGTTTTCCTATGAACCGGTATGTGTGTGGAGATGGATGGTGTGAGTTACGCCATCAGCAGTATACAGATGAGGTTCTTATGAGGGACCAGAGGTCGATGAATACTGTGGGCCATGGGATGTGGTGGTTGAGTTACTTGATAATGCGATGTTAATAAAGCTCCAAAGGTGGGGAGCGATGTGTTAGAAGTAGGTTCGTGGAACAAGACCATGGGTTGGAAGTGGTGGCATCGGAATGTCAATGAAGAACCTGTAATTTTCATGTTTAAATTTCTCAAAGAAAGGCTGGGAGAACCTTGGAGGATGTGGATATAAGTTCTTCCTAGGTATTCTTTGATGTCAAGACTTATTTCCAATTGGATGGTGTTTTATGGTTGTTGGGCACATTAAATTGGTAAACATTTCGGGCATGTTGTTGATGATGATCTTGAGACCGATACATCCTTGAGGAGCATCTTATACATGTGTTGGATCACAACAAGAAGGCGTTGCGGGGAAATATTGTGTTGTTAGTCCATGTATTGTAGAAACATGGATGTGTTTAGGAAGAATCTTTTTAGAGAGAAATGGATGCGAGGGATTGGTGGTCTGATCTTTTTGAATCAGAATCTTAGGGAAGCTTTGGAGTGTGGCTTGAGGATGAGCTATTATAAGGTGGGGAGATTGTAAGAACCTGAACTTTTATAGAGACATATAAAACTCATTTAGAGGTACTATTTTACCTTTAATTGATTACTTTTCAATTGGATTTTATTTTGGGGAGTTTTGGGGATAAGTTTGAAAAAATGGGAGGAGATGGGGCAGACAGTGCGCCCTTATGCAGGAAACTGTACAAGAGAATTAATTAGTCTGAAAATTAATTCTAAAATTTCCCAAACCCATTAATTAACCCCAAATAGACCCAAATTCGTCCCTAGGAAATAATTCACGTTTTGGGATCTCTTCAGAAGAATTTTAGGTCCTCCCAGCCTCCGTTCTTCATGAATCGAATCCCAGATCGAAGACTACTTCTCTCTCGGTAAGTAATTTATTCTCTCGTTCTTCCACTATTATTCCACCATCCATTACACTTTATTTTAACGATGTAATCCATTTTATTAGATATATATATTTCTATTTGGTGATATCTTGATCTATGATTCTATATCTAGATATAATCTTACCAGATCTTGATTTTCTTGAATCTTGATTTTAGGGTTTTGAGATTCGGATATAAATCTACGTCGTTGTGCTGCTCAACTTTCTGGGATTTCCATTGGGTGATTAGTCTTTAAAAAATTGAGTTAGGTGGTCTAATATTATTTTCCCATAGTTTTTATTTTTATTAAGTGTATGAAATTGTAGAATTTATAGCGTTCTTTAGCAATTTGAATTCCTAAATTGGGTTAATTGGTGTGGGCAATTGATTAATTGGTTTACTATTAAAATTGATGATTAATTAGGGATTTAATCATGAGACTGAGGGGATTATAATTTTTATAATTAATTTGGGAATTAATTATGAGATTTAGGGGTTTTCCAATTAGATACTTAATTGAGAAATTACTTGTGAGATTTAGGAATTTGTGATTTAGATAATGACCAATTGATTAATTGGATAAATTGTTAAAATTTATGAGTAATTGGGGAGTTGATTATGAGACTAAGGGGATGCTCATTTTGATAATTAATTTGGGAATTAATTATGAGATTTAGGGGATTTTCAATTAGATAATTTATTGATTAATTAATTGTGAGATTTGGGAATTGTGATTTAGATAATGGGAAATTAATTTAATTGGATTATTGTTGAAATTGATGATTAATCAAGGATTTAATCATGGGATTAAGGTACTGTACATTTACATAATTAATTGGGAAATTAATTATGAGAATTAGGGGATGATAAATTATATAATCAATAGGAGGATTAATTATGAGATTTAAGGATTTGTGATTTAGATAACGACTAATTGATTTAATTGGATTATTGTTGAAATATATGACTAATTGGAAAGTTAATTATGAGACTAAGGGGCTTCCCATTTATATAGTTAATTGGGGAATTAATTATTAGGTTTATATGCTACTCATTTAGATAATTAATGAGATGATTAGTTATTTGATTAATGGATATGTGATTTAGATAATTAATCAGGGAATTAATTGCGAGATATTCAGATAATTGGTTTAAGATAATCAATTGATGAATTAATTATGTGATGTCTAAATATATGGGTTGATACAATTATGGTAGGTTAATTATAAGATATATATATATATATGAGTTGAGATGATTAATGATATATTAATTATGAGATGAGTAGATATATGAGTTGAGATAATTAATTGATGAATTAATTATGACATGTCATGGTATATGAATTGAGATTATTAATTGTAGAATTAATTATGAGATACTTAGATTGTTTATTTGAGTAATTAATAGCTAAATTAATTATGGATAATGAGATGTGGATATTGAATAATTAATTGATGAATTAATTAATGGAATTGACATGCTTAATTAATTAGGGAATTAATTAAGGGTAATTCTGTGATAAACTAATTATTGAATTAGTAATGAGATTGAGATGATTAATTAATTGTAGAATTAATTAATGAGATTCGCGGGATTAATTAATTGATGAATTAATTAATAGAAATAGTGTTATTATTTAATGGTTGAATTAAATAATAGGATTGATGGGAGTGATTAATTAATTGTGGAATTAATTAATAGAATTGAGGTGAACAATTAATTGGTGAATTAATTGAAGGGATTCGTGTGATTAATTAATTTTTAAATTCATTAATTTATTTGATGTGATTGGTTAATGGAATAATTAACTAGATTTATTGTTTTGATCAGTTAATTGTTTAATTAACCATAGTTATTGATGTGATTAGTTAATTGATGGATTAACTAGAGTTATTGATGTGTTTAGTTAATTTTTTAATTAACTAGAGTAATTGTTGTGCTTAGTTAATTTTTTAATTGACTAATAGGATTGAAGTGATTAATTAATTATTGAATTAATTAATGTATTTGATGTGATTAATTAATTGTCGAATTAATTAATATTATTGATGAGATTAGATAATTTTTGAATAAACTAGAGTTATTGGTGTGTTTAGTTAATTAATGAATTAACTAGAGTTATTGTTTGATTAGTTAATTGTTGAATTAGCTAGAGTTATTAATTTTATTAGTTAATTGATGAATTAACTAGATTTATTGATGTGGTTCATTAATTTTTTAATTAACTAGAGTAGTTGTTGTTCTTAGTTATTTTTTGAATTGACTAATAGTATTTAAGTGATTAATTAATTGTTTAATTAATTAATTTATTTGATGTGATTAATTAATTGTCGAATTAATTAATATTATTGATGAGATTAGTTAATTGTTTAATTAACTAGAGTAATTGATGTGATTAGTTAATTGATGAATTAACTAGAGTTATTGATGTGATTATTTAATTATTGAATTAACTAGAGTAGTTGATGTGATTAGTTAATTTTTTAATTAACTAGAGAAATTGAAATGATTAATTAATTTTTAAATTGATTAATGTTATTGTTGTGATTAGTTAATTATTGAGTTGACTAATGCAATTGTTGTGCTTAACTAATTGTTGAATTAGTGATGTCATTGGTGTGGATAATTAATTGTTGAATTAATTATGTGTTGTTGAATGGTAACATGATCATTCAATTGTGTGATTTAATGAATGGTAACATGGTCATTCATTTGTGTGAAATAAATAATGGCAACATGGTCATTCAATAGTGTGATTTAATGAATGGTAATGTGGTCATTCATTTGTGTGAAATAAAGAATGGTAATATAGTAATTCAATTGTGTGATTTAATGAATGGTAAAATGGTCATTTATTTGTGAAATAAGAATGGTAACATGGACATTCAGACATGTGATATCCCTCAGGGATAGTTCAAATTACAACATGGGTCGAAGCAGGTATTGAGGTTCGGGTGTCTATGGGAACTCTAGGTTTTATGTGCTTAAATAGATAATACTTAATAATGTGATAAAATATTTATTTATGCATTATACATATTCTTATTATAATTACATACACTATTTTTGACTAGAATTGTTTTAGACATTGTTGGTGGTGGCCTACTAAGTTGTACTCACACCCTACTCGGGTTGTCTGATTGATACCTGAATAGACTTTGTGTTTTCTGGATAGGTTAAGGGAGAATTCCATGTGTTAGATGAATTAGTTGGGATGGATCTTGGATGAGGGAGTCGGACGTGGTTCGGACCCTCTTGGGAGTTGTTAGTGTCTTTACATTTGTGTTTGCATTTGACGCTTAGCACGTACATATCATGTCATATCATCTATTCAGTTTTGATTCTGTATTTCCAGTTTTGGTTATCTTGTGTCATTGGTTTTGTCTATGGTAATATATATGATTCTGATATTGTTTATTTATTTTTGCTGGTGTATTACTCTGATAAAAAAGAAAAAAAGGTTATAGTCTCCCCATGATCAACTTATCAGACCTTTGCTGTTAGTCGGCAGCCTCTAGCGTACGGGGAGACGTGCTTGAGATCACATAGAAAACTGGCTTGGGGCACCGGTGTGTGGCGCCAGTGTGTGGAACCCGGTCTGGGATGTTACAATGTTGTAGGTTCAAATTTTTTCAGATGTGTATGGGTGAGAAGGGGCGTGGGGGTGAAAAGTGCTGACAATAGGGGGTTGTATGCTGATAAAAGGGGGTGGGGGATGGTGGGGTGAAAAGCACTAATAAAAGGGGGAGTCACACACTCATGGAAGTTTTCTAGGGAGGGGGAGGGGTGGAATGGGTGTGGAGTCGTGTAAATAATTTTAAAAAATATTTTTTGAGTTTTATCAGTGCTTTTTTTAGTATTAATAAATTCTCCCTTTATCAGTGCTAAAAAACACTAATAAAATCACCCTTTATCAATGATTTTTTAGCATTGATAAAAGAACCCTTTATTAGTAATTTTTTTAGCGTAGACAAAATAGATTTATAGCACTTTTAAAGACTAATCTGTAGCGGTGCCTCCTTGCCATATCTTATATTCTTCCCTCTCCTAGCACCCTTGACACCCATCGCCGACCCTACTCACTTACATTGTGCACCCTTGTTCACCTCTACACACATTCATCTCTTCCTTTACACTGCAATTCCCCACCCTGCCTCCCCCTGGTTTTAAGGTTTTCCACTACTCATTTCTTTATAGAGACTTTGATTGTAAAAAACTCTTCCCCTATGGTTTTAGTTCTGTTGCAACATGTTGGTTTCTATTTAGAGTCAGGTTCAATGGTTATGCTTCTTATGTGATGGATAGATCTACTAAAATGTGTTGGTTTCTATTCTAGTTTGTAGTTTTCAATTCATATTTAGTCTTTATTTCTTTTTTGACCATCTATATGATCATTATTTTTTATATAACACAAATCATTGTCATAGATTGTTTGAATTTCTTAGCATAAAATTTTATTTGATCTCCTTTATTTATTGGCTGGTAGGTAAATTATGATTCCATGTACAATCTAATAAAATTTGTTTTGGAAATAAATTTTCCTCCATTCTATTCACTACTTATCTTTTATTATTTTAGTTTCCTTAATATCAAATTTTTGAACCTCTTAAAGTCATTATGTCAAGGGGATACAGATTCTAGTGACTACAAGAACATAATTCATTTTTAGGTCATTTACCAGTCCTTTTAAATCCATATCTTATGCCCATTGATTTGTTTTTAAGATATAATTGTTTTCATTGGTCATTAACATGTTAAAGTTTTCATTATAATAAAAAATTTCATCCAATCAAAATGACGATTTGCTTCCACATAGCTTTATATTCTTCACGATTTATGTACTATTTTCGTGTTAAATTCATGAACTTTCAAGCAATTTCCCTAGTACTTCCTTTTGTACACTATGAAATAAAGGAGAATTTTCTTACATGTAATACATCATTTTGGGTTTACTATTTTAATTTTATTTTCTATATAAATTTCATGACTAGAAATATCCCAAAAAAATTATAAAGAAAGACTTTAATTTGAAGATGACATTGAAAATCTTTTGAGGATTGTTTTGAATTGAACATGAATGAATATAATTTGAATGAAATTTATTGAATTTATGTGTTAAAATGGTTCCAGTCCCAAACAACATGTACTATTTAAAAAAAATCTATTCATGTGACCTACTTACATTTCCTTTTTCATAGTTTTGGGAAACTAGTTATGTTATATTGTTGAAAGAAAGTTCACAAGAATAACATCCACAACTAGTATCTTTATATACTGGGCTATTTTAATTATCCCATTTAAGTTTGACTAATAAAATCCATTTCATTTGTTTTTTTCAGTTATTTTTTGGGGTAAAAAATTATTACAAGTGTTTAATGAATAAACATGGAATATTTATGTAAAACCCCAATCAAAAACCACTCACCAGTTTTAGTGCCCTGACCCATATTTCCACCTGAACAGTGCTCAGGGTCGGTGTGCCACTGGACCTTAGGCATGCCTCCTCATACACCAAAGTCTACCGAATAGCAGCGAGGGTGTAAATGAGTGATAGTGAAGAGACTGTACCCTCTGGTGATGATAATAATAATGGTCTATGTAAATATAGCAGCAAAAAAGAATTTGACCATAATGACGGGACCAACAACCCGCCATAGCAGAAGCAATAACATGCAATAACAGAAGCATAAACAACATCACCAATAAATAAATAAAAGATCCAAACATACCACTTTTAGAAACATTCTTACATGTCTAGTCATACAAATAAATAAGCAGAAGGGTTGCCCAGGGCCGACCTTAGTATATACATAGAAAATCATGTTGATACAAAATATGAACTCCAGCTAATGCAAGAACCCATGGCCCTTGACATCTATCCCATGTAAAGAAATATGACCTAATCACTAAGGTCCTGATCCTGAGCTTGATCCCTTACCTGATCGTAAGAGAATAAAATCTACATGCATCCCTAAGGACCCATGTAGGGTGTGAGAATAATCTTATTAGGCCACCACCAATTTGTGTCTAACTTACATCTATGAGGAAGCAGGTGTATACTAAAAATAAATAAAATAGTACATGCATATCACATAAATGACTTGTTTCCCTTGTGCTCAGTATCCACAAGGAAGAAATAATATGCTTCGGACATTTCCAGTATAATGGTAGAGGATAGGATCCTTAGCATAAAGACCAAGGCATATCCTGATGAAAATCATCTTGAGTGAACCCTCAGGTTCCACTTCCAAGACATAACCTGGCACCTTATGCCAATAAGAAATAACTGATGTCCCAAAGGCACACTCAACCAAGTACCCGGTCCCTTAGACCTCATCTCAAAAGATTCCCCATTGGTTTGAACCATGACATCCAAGGGACATCGATATATGTCCTCTAAATAATAACATTGTTGGATCAACAACTGATATCCTGAGGAACGACGATATTCATCCTACCAAATAAACCCAGCCCAAAAACTTCAATATACAGTGAGCCATAGCCCCCAACTGAAGGTCACAATAATGTCAACCAATGACTCCTCACTATCCCTATGGACTTCTAAGGAAAACACCTCCAACCAAACCGGTGAATCTATCCCTATGATCAACACCACCCTAATTTGCATATAACGGAGGCCTCTACCCACATGAGTGGTCAACACCACCTGATCATCTGAGTCTTATCTATGTGCACATGACTCCAACGATACATCGACCAAACACAGTGAGTGGAAATCACCAACATAGTAGCTAAGACACATCATCCTGACACCTCGTTCCCCTGTAATTGTGTTTCTCAACTTGATGGTCAACACCATATCAAATCACACGGGACATGCCTGTAACCTGACGACCTCATTACCTCATCTCGATTCATGCCCATAACATTCTAATAAAACCATCACATTAAATATAAACAATTTAATTTAATAAAATAAACATCACAGTCTAATATTCCCAAGGTATGAAACCTCTCACCAGGCTTAAATCACTTGTAGTCAGATAGAAGCATGCCCATAAACATCTCCAATGATCAATTAATTAATTTTAAAGCAATACGTTATTTAAAATGGGTCTTTCTCAGACTAATAAATAGTGTGCTCAAGGTCATACCCCAAAAAAATGACCAAAATCAAAGAGAAATCTAGGAACCACCTACCTCGTGTTGGAAGACATCCACTCATTCGATATCAGCCTCTAACTCAAGATGATTCGGAAGAAATATGTTTTTTAGATGAACACCCTACAAATAGATTAAATCATCTTGCATGGATTTAATGCACCATATGGAAGAGAAAATGAGAAGAGAATAAATATCATTGAAGGCCTTACCGAAGCAGTTCCAACGAGACCAACTATGATCAATTTTGAGCTCAGGTGAAGGAGATAGCTCAAAGCTTAACAGGAGAGAAAATGGGAGGAGAACCGCACACAGGTAGAGAAGAAAAGAAGAGATAAATTAATAAGGAGGGAGGGTCATTTTTTCATTTCACCCAAATTTAATGACCCGCATAGTTTGGCCACATAGTTTGTTTAACCGTGCACCAATCATGCATCTCCCACTGCTTAAGAACCATACACAAATGGTCAACTCACACGGTTTTTCAAACCATGTAGAAACCATTTGTGTTTATTTTCTAAAAAATGTAGACTTGGATTCATGGTGTTTCACTCCCTCCCTTACAGTTTGAAAAATCATGCATAGATCCAAGGGAGGGTCGCACAGTTTTACTTGGGTGCTGCACGGTTTGTACAAACCGTGCACCCTAGTCTGTGCACCCTAAAAAGGTAGGTGTTTGGACTATGACGCACTCAAAACCCAATAAAAACTCCAAGGAACTTGATTATGGTTAATACCCATATAAAAACAATTATTTGGGTCAAATTAATTCTCATAATTAGGTTCCTAAGATCAAGGAAAGAGTTGGTCCGACCACCAAACTCCGAAAATTCAAACGGATTGAGGAATTCGACCCACTCCAAAAACTCAGGACGTTATAGTCTCCTCACCCTAACATAGCTCATCCTTGAGCTATCAAGAATTACTCAGATATTGTGTCGAACATACCCATATCATCTAAAAACAACTCAGTCTACCCTGGTCTCAAAGTCATAGGTTAACTCTCTCAAGGTGCTCTCCACCTTAGGAGTTACCTACCCCAGTCACTTCCCGACCCAAAACACAAATAAACTGATGTTCCAAAGACCATCCCTAGACTCAGAATTCCTACTATGACACACCGTCACTCCCTTATCAGGTTCCAAAATCATACTCATGCCACAGTTGACACCCATTCAGTATCGTGCCTCATCTCGCACCCATGTCGCACATGGCACCTATGAGGTCCCGCATCTTAAACCAAAAGTAGTCTCAGTGCCTTACACCCCACAAAAAACTTGTATCATACCGATTCCTAGATGCCAGCACACCTCAAATAATCCTACATTGCATCAATTCCCATAGATAATCTTGGTACCACACACCTCATATATATATATATATATAACGCATCTGAGCCAATGCCAACTTACAAAATAGCATCTGATTAGTCCAAAAGTAACATGTGCACCTCATTCACCCAAAACCAGACATGCCTACAAAAATTTCTATGCCAAAATAAAACAAAATCTCATCATTCCCATGACAGACCTCTAATCATCATTGTCTTACCATCCTGCTCTAACCCTAGCATCTCAACGGTATGCACCTGGCCTGAGGTCTGACTCCCCGAGTCCTAGCCTCCCTGCAGATCTATACTAGCCACCAGCCACTAACCCCACTGCTAGGTCCCACTGTCTCTGTCATGACCTTTTCATGCAGCTGAATCCCAACTACCAGCTCTTGGTACTGCTCCCAATCTGACCTCATATCCCTAAGTCCACCCTGGTCCCTGACTATTGGCTATCCGGGAAGGCTTCCTACAGAACCTCTCAAGATGCCCGACCTGGACACATGCTCAAAACTTCTTCAGTGCCTGATCACACTGCATTCGAAGATATCCTAGCTACCCACACTAGAAGCACACTATCGACAACCCACTCTTCGGTGGTCTTCTCAAGTATTTGGCTGGAATGCCCTACTGAAACTCATCTCAGTCTCGATTCATGCTGTCTGAAGCATTACCATTTAAATCACCTAAAGTCATCACCCAAGTCAAATATGACTGGTTCGTCAAATTTCCCTCATCTATCAGGGCTCGATTCACCTCTTTCAAGAATGAGTCTAATCTGAATATGTTTATCTACACCTGAATGACATTCTACAGACCATCCTTGAAATGCCTCACCCTCGCGATGTCATCTCCCACCATACCAAGTGTGAAAAAAGATAAGTCAGTGAATGTATCTGCATAGTCCATGATGGACATGACACCCTATTGTAGGCTTAAGAACTCTTGATCTATCTCAGCCCTCAGCGTCTCCAGGAATAAGTGCACAAAGAACCTGGCCTCAAAATCTTTCCAGGTCAGTCTCTCATGTCTGCCCGGCTGAACATGTATGTCCCACCTACGCTTTGTCAGTCCTCTAAGAATATATGTAGCCAACTTCACCCTCAGGCATGGGGGTGTCTCAAACTGATCAAAGATGATATACACTAAATCAATCCAGTTCTCTGCCACTTGTGGTCCACCCTCACCCTGAAATAGAGGTGGGTACTATGACTGAAACTATTGAGTCAGGTATTCCATCAATGGCTCGACTCCCTGAACTACCCTGTCGATGCCTTGTGTCACGACCCGTCCTCGGGGCTCGTGTCGTGACTACCCCAAGCCCACCTTCCATAGTCCAGGGGCTGGCGACTAGCACCAAAGGTGTAAATCCCGATAACTGGGAAGGAATTGCCTTTATAAAAGTAAACAAAACACCACAGAGTACAAGAGGAAGTAATATACTAAGTACAAAAGAAAGTGCTGAAAAGTAAATGAGCCAGAATACAAACCCAACTGAAAAGTAAATCTATAACTGAATGGAAGTACAACAGAAAATACAAGCAGCTGGAAGAATAGAAGCAGCTCTTGGGTCGTCCACCTCGGATCCTACCTGAAGGGTAGGTACAGATAGCGCAGCTCCTGGATCGTCCACAATGCTCTCTCCCATCAACCTCCTCCAAGTATCGTCTCATCGTGAAGTCCACCTCCAGATACTGACTTGTCGTGAGGTCCACCTCTAGGTACCGTCCAGTCCTCGAACACTCGGCCTCTGTCAGCGTTGTCCATCGTCTGCATCCAACACAACGAGGTGCGAGCATAGCCCGTGCAAGGGTGAGTATACGATACTCAGTAAGGACCCCAAGACCCTAAAGGTCTCACTAAATACAACAAGGATAACCACATAGAAGGATATCAACAGATAAACCTTACTTAGATATAATCACATACTTATACCTAAGTTATCAAGTAACCCATCTCAATCATGAGGAAACACAAAGGTCAAAGACTCAGCTCAAACCAGGATTTTATTCATGATGTCGAAACCATGACTGCTGGAGAAATCCTCCTTTGTCGAGTACAGTGGGCCTGTTACTACAACCAAGTGCGCCCCACTAAGCTTGGACTGCTGAAGTACTCCACCTGTCGAGTACTGTGGGCCTGCCGCTGCAACCAAGTGCATCCCACCATGGGTCTGCCGCTACAACCAAGCGCACCCCCTCATAGCCTACAGAGGTACTCCTTCTATCGAGTACCGCGGGTCTGTCGCTACAACCAAGCACACCTCTGTCGTGGGTCTGCTGCTACAACCAAGCGCACCCTACTGGGCTATCCGAATCACTCAGAGATGATCGATCAACAGTCGTCAAGTCTCAGCCAGCTACTAGGTCTCTGCACTCTGCTAGCTCATCACCGGGAGGGTCCGCTCCACGAGCTACTGGTCTATACTCCAAGTATCACAAATTCCCATGAAGAAGTATCATAAAATACCGCCTCGTCATAGGGATATCAATGCAACAGACGGCGCGTCAATCAGACGCCCGGTCTGTGAGTTATTAGCCTTTTAGTCCCGGGGGCCCGGTTGGTTTCGTGTACGAACCAACCCGACTGTATCTCAACTATACCTCGAAATCTTATAGGGTATACTCAAAGGGACCATTTCTCAATGTGATCACTAATGCCGCTGACGGTTTGTCAAACGGACGTCCGGTCTGAAAGTTATCGGCTTTTCTGTTCCAGGGGCCCGGTTGGTTTTTAAGTCAAAACCAACCTGAACATACTCCAACTGCATCCAAACCTTGAGTGGAGTAAGCCAAAAGGTTCTTCTCACTAAGAGGAATCCAACAAAGTCAACATCACGTCAATCGGACGTCCAGAGCTCAAGTTATAAGCGTTTCCGCTCCGAGGGCCCGGTTGGTTTTGGGTTCGAACCAACCCGGACATACCCAAAGTTCTCCAAAACCTTGATTGTAATATACTGAAACGACTGTCTCCATCCAAGGATCGCATTGCAACTGAAGGTGCGTCAATCGGAGATCCATAGCCCAAGATATGGGCAAATGAACGAACATGTCCGGTTTTAGGGGGTGTTGGGCCCGGACCGACCCGGCCCGAGACCCCATGGGTCGGCCCAAACCGGGTCGACCCGACCCGGGTTCAGGTCCGGCCTAAAAAGGGCGCGGCCCAGTCCAGCCGGCGCGGCCCGGTCTAGCCGGCGCGGCCCGGCCCGGCCTGGGCTGCCGGTTGGCCTGGCGCGGGCGCGGCCCACATGGCCATCTCGGCACTGGCCGAGCCATTGCGGAAAGGGGGGGCGGCTTCCCCCTTGATTGAAACTATGGCCCCATGTGGGGGCCGCTCCTTTGCCAGCTGGGGGTTATGACCCCCAGGATTCTCGGAAACCGGCCGGTTTGATCGGCCGGTGTGTCACCGCAGGATCAGCCGGTCCTGCCCCCTGTGCACCGGCGGTAGGCAGCTCCGGGCGCCCTCTCCTGCTCTGCCACGGCCAAAGGCCGCGGCCTTGGTCCGACCGGCGCGGCGCGACAGCGCCGCGCCCCTCTGCTGCGGCCCCGCTCCGGCCACGGCCTCTTCGTGGTTCTCCGGCACGGCACGACGGTGTCGCGCCCCTTCACTACGGCCCGACTCCGGCCGCGGCTTTGTTCGGCCTCAACGGCGCGGCGTGACGGCGCCGTGCTTCTTTGCCCATTCCTCTTGGTTCTGCACGGTACCGTTACACCGTGCTACCTTGTTCATTCCGCGACAGGTACAACATCAAAAGAGGGAGGAGGGTCGGCCGTGTTCGTGCGGTCTGACCTCCTCCCATTATAACAATAACAGGCGGATCAAGGAAAGGACAATGGACGGCAAGGAATAATTCACGAACAAAAACAACCCCTACCTCAAGGTGTTGTCGAACGAAGGTTCGTCGCAGAAAAAGGACGTCACGGAAGACGGAGTCATGGAAGACGTCATTACAGATCGATGTTCCATAAGTGTCGTCGGCGTTCGCCTGATAAAGGATGTGGCGCATCGTCGTTCTTTAAAGAAGGCGTCTCTCACCGGCTGCGGAGAGGGAAGAAGATGGTATGGCGAACTCCCCTTGCGGTGACGGAGTTCTCCGTCGTAGACTCGGCGTTCTTCGTGTTCTTCGACGAGGAAGAAGATGTCCAAGACTTGAGCTCTCCTCTTCCAAAACTTCACACAACGATTCAAAAAATAATAAAATAAGGCTTTGCCTTATTTTATTACTCATGCCAACCCCTTTCAGAAAAAAATCAAAAGATTACAATCAATTAATTGACTTTAATTGATGAGCGTTTAATAATCCAAATTAAACTCGAGGGTTTACTTTCCATTTAATTAGGGTGTGGGTGAGTTACAAATTAAATGCACGAGAGGGAGGTTAAAGGGATTTGAAGGGGGTGGGGCTCGTGTGGGTCCCACTTCACTAATATCCTACATAGAGAAGTTAGGATGTAGTGGGTCCCACTCCAACCTTCATGCATAGGTTTAAACTACTTAGAATAAAAATAAAATTTGTAGCACAATATTTTATTTCATTCTTTAGTTAACCCATTTACTTAATAACCTCACCCGAGAAAACGCAACTCCGGAAAAGGTGTTTCTAAGAAATTACTGGCACTGCAAGTTCATCGGTGCCCTCAGATTTCAATTCTGAGCACCGGTTCAAAAGATAGAAAAAATCGCTCATTCATTCACTGAACATACCCAAGCTAAACTTCGGAAAATTATTCTGGGCACACCGGGCCTCGGAATCAGGTGCCGTTAGAAGCCACATACTCGTAAAATTCCAAAAAAAATAAGAAAAAAAAATCCTTGAAATTTCTGGGTATTTACACCTTGGATGACACGTACCAGGTGATCTTTGAGCTACTCATCAAGCCATGGACCAAAGTCTGTCAAATCCTATGGATGTATCGCCTATACTAAAGCTTGTACTTGTCCCTGTACCTACAGCTCATAACCTACCTGACCCTCTGGGGCCTCATCCTGTGCACACTCTAGCAGCACTATATCACCGCCCGCCTGACACTCTATCAGAAGTCGTCTGGGTGACAACCTACTAATGGTCATACAACCATAATAATACATGAACACACAGACACACACACACACACATATATATATATATATAACGCATATAGGGAAAGCAGTAACAGGCATCGTAATCTCACTACCCTTACTCTTCCACCATCGCAACCATGTCACACGAAATTCAGCCTCTCTGCCCCTTACCTGCCCATATCAGAGCGAGGTATAACATGTAAATTCAGCCTCATAGCCCCTCTCCTTCCCATAATAGGGTCATATGTCACAAGAAGTTCGAGTTAATTGAGTAAAATTCCACCAAATAAGACAATGCAGGAAAATACTATTTAGCTTCATTTGTTGAAATTTTAAATAGCTCAGCCCTAATTACCATCCACACCTACTCCTATAAAATCTAGGCTCATACGAATATATATATCACATATCACATCACATACAAATCTCATTGGAACCACATTTCTGGGTTTCATGAGTAGAATACCACCAAATAAGGCTAAGCCGGAAAACACTATTTAGCTTCCTTTGTTTACACTTTAATTTATCACATGCACATGCACACATAGAGATATATGTATATATATCAAATCCTATGTTTCTATCAATAAATCATAAATAAACCTTCTTTTCCATACTTATCCAAGGGTCAAATATATTTTCCCTTTCCATACTAGGCCAAGGGTCACACATTATAACAGATAACAATCACACCCAAGTGCCCCACTCAAGGTGAAAATTGTATCAACTGTAAAAAATTAAAGCAGAAAAGTGATTTCCCATCCCTAAAAACTTGGTTTATCCCCTATGCATGGGGTTGAAGGCACCTAAACACGAGGTCTATACCGAGTTTAGACAACATCTGAATCCCGGGTCTACCATATCCCAAGTAGCAAGACCACCCAAGAAAAGGAAAGAATTTGATATCATTACTATCCATATAATAAATTATACTAATTCTTAGTCATGAACTGCTATAATATCATTTTGTAGCACCCCGTACCATCTTGCCACCTAAACAGTACTCAGGGCTGGTGTGCCACTGGACCTTAGGCATGCCTCCCTATACGCCAAAGGCTACCAAATAGTAGTGAGGGTGTAAAGGGTGATAGTGGGGAGACTATACCCTCTGGTGATGATAATAATAATGATCTATGTAAATATAACAGTGAAAAAGAAAGACCATAATGACGGGACCAGTAACCCACCATAACAGAAGCAATAACATGTAATAGAAGAAGCATAAAAAATAGCAGTAATAAATAAATAAAAGAACAAAAAATATCACTTTTAGAAACATTATTACATGTCAGGTCATACAAAGAAATAAGCATAAGGGTCTCCCATGGATGACCTTAGTATATACATATAAAAACATGCTGATACAAAATAAATATACAAAAGATAAACTCTAGCTGATACAGGAACCCATGGTCCTTGCCATCCATCCCATGTTGAGTAATATGACCTGATCAATAAGGTCCATCTCTCGAGCCCAGCCCCTTACCTAATCACAAGAGCATAAAATCTATACACATCCTGAACAACCCATGTAGGGTGTGAGAATAATCTCAGTAGGCCACCACCAACATGTTCCTAACTTATATATGTGATAGAGCATGTGTATACTAAAAATAAATAAAACAGTATATGCACATCACATAAATGACCTGCTTCCCTTGTGCTTAATATCCAGAAGGAAGAAATCACTTGCTTCATCTATTTTCGGTATAATAGTAGAGGAGATGATCCTTAGCATAAAGCCCAAGGCATCCCATGATGAAAATCATCCAGGGTGAACCCTCAAGTTCCACATCCAAGTCATAACCCAGCACCCCGTGCCAACAAGAAATAATTGACGTTCTAAAGGCACGCCCAACCAAGTACCTGGTCCCTCAGACCTCAACTCAGAAGAATCTCCATCATCTCAAAACATGATGTCTGAGGCACATCAATATCTATCCTCCAAATAATAACATTGTCGGCTCAATAAATGATGTCACGATGAATGATGATATTGATCTTCTCAAATAAACTCGGCCCAACAATCTCAGTATATAGAGCCTCAGTCCCCAACTGACGGTCTCAACAATGACAACCGATGGATCCTCACTATCCCCATGGATTTCTATGAAAATCACTACAACCAAACTAGTGATCAACACCACCCTAAGCTGCATCTAACAGAGGCCTCTACCCACATGAGTGGTCACCACCACCCCATCATCTGAGTCCTATCTGTGTGCACACGACTCTAATGGCATGTCGGCCAATCACAATGAGAAGAAATCACCAATATAGTACCTAAGCCACATCATCTCGACACCTTGTGCCCCTGAAACTGTTTCGTTCAACCTGATGGTCAACACCATCTCAAATCACATGGGTCATGCCCATAACCTAACGATTTTTTCACCTCAATCTGATGACCAAGTCTCCCAACCTATGATCAGCATCACACATAGAACTCTGGTCAATCCCAACATAAATACCAACGTCTCCTCAAGCCAGATGGTCAATACCAACTCAATCCTCAGGTCGTGCCCATCACATTCCAATGGAACCATCACATTTAATATAAAAATAATAATTTAATAAAATAAACACCACGACCTAATCTTACCAAGGTCTGAAGACTCTCAACGGGATTAAACCACTTGTAGTCAGGTGGAAGCAAGGCATCTCCAATGATCAATTAATTAGTTTAAAAGCAAGGTGTTAATTAAAAAGGGGCTTACTCAGACTACCCAATGACACGCTCAAGTTTGCACCCCCAAAACACGACTAAAATCAAAGATAAATTTAGGAACCACCTACCTCATGTTGGTATACATCCTCTCATCCAGTATCATCCTCTTACTTGATCCGATTCAGAAGAAATCAATGTTTTAGATGAACGCCCTGAAAATAGGGTAAATCATCTTGCACAGATTTAGTGCACTGTATGGAGAGAGAAAAGGAGAAGAGAATCAAGAGGATTGAAGGCCTTTCCAATGCGGTTTTAATGAGACCGATGACGATCGATTTAGAGCTCGGATGAAGGAGATGACTCAAAGCCTAACGGGAGAGAAAATGGGAGGAGAACCCCCCCTAGTGCGTGTGAAGGGTGGAAAAGAAAAGGGGAGATAAATTAATAAGGTGGGAGGTGAATTTTGATCATTTCACATGAATTTAATGACACACGCGGTTTGGGTAATCATGCTCCAACCGTGAGACTATCACTGCTTACGAAGCACATGTGCATGGTCGTCCCACACGGTTTTCCAAACCGTGCAGAAATTGTATGTGAGTCTTTGTTAAAAACTGCAGACCCAGCCACACGGCCATGCGCCCCATCCTGCACGACCATATGCCCCCTCCCACATGGTTTGATAAAATATGCACATATCCAAGGGAGGTCCGCACGGTTTGTCCAAACTGTGCGCCCTAGTCTACTCACCCTAGAAAGTCAGGTGTTAGACTCTGATGCACTTGAAACCCATCTGAAACCCCTGGGAACTTTACAAGGGTTAAAACTCATCTAAAAACAATACCTTGGGTCAAAATAATTCTCATAATTAGGTTTCTAATATTAAGGAAAGATTTAGTCTGACCACCAAACTCTGAAAACTCAATTGGCTTGAGGAATTTGATCTACTCTAAAAAAACAGGACATTACACTAGTGCCTCTACTGAGGTTTCATAAGACCTCAAGTACACATCCTAATACACCTAAGGCTACCAAATAGTGGGTAGGGTCTAAATCAAACATTTGGGAGACTATTCCCTTGAATCAGAGTAAAACAAACAACGAAAATAACCAAATAATATCCACAACACACATCAGAGTATGCAAAAATCAATAAACAAGAATCATTCTATAATAAATGTGCCATGTGGAATCATACATTCATACAACACAATTGATCTCCTACTGGACTGATCACATATAAAAATAAACAAGGGAACAAAATACACAAATTGGATCCACTGTATCATTGAGCCTCGTCTCTTCCCCATCTCCTATGCCCATCGAGCTGTCTCATCCCAATCCATCGCATGTCCTATTCTCAACCTAAGAAGTAGACATAAAGTCATATATTCATATATTCATAGAACACAATTTGTCTCCCACTGGTCTGATCACATGTAAAAAATAAACAAGGGAATAAAATACACAAAGTGGGTCTGCTATCATCCTCGAGCCTCACCTTTTCTCCATTTCCAATACCTGTCGAGCTATCTCAGATGAATCCACTACAAGTCCTATGCTCAACCTGAGAAGAGGACATAAGGTCTATATGCATACTAGATTTCTCATGTCAGGTGTGAGAAATACATCTTAGTAGGTTCTCACCAAGTTCCCCAAACACACATCGTTATATACGTGTATGTACAAGGAAAATAAATGACACAAATAAACATGATCACACAAGTATGTCGGACGTCGTGTGCTAACCAGGCCACCAAGACTCCACGCGCCTCATGTCATCATGTACTAACTAGGACACCATGATACCCAATCATACTTGCTTTGACATAAAGCTGGAATCTAGTCATCTTGTTCCATCATACCCATAACCCTAACCCATGCCCAAATACTCGAGATAGGGTGTATCACTGAACCTCAACCCATACTCGAAGATGCATGGTAGGGTATCCACTAAGTCTCTACCACTACTTGAGGGTTCAGGGTAGGGTTTTGCACCCAATCCCTAGACTAACCTTCTCACTTAAGGTGGTTCTAATACTATCACACTAAAGGTAAGTTGAACATCCAAGTCTCGATCATTAACCTCTCTCTTTGGGTGGGGCCCCCACCAATTACCCATACCACCCCCTCTCTCTCGGAGAGGTCACTCATCAAACATCCAAACTGACCCCTCTCACTTAGGGTTTTCACACATCACATCCATCACCCTCTCACTTAAAACGGAGTAAAACCTGACTAATCCTCTCTCTCTGGGTGGGTCTCATGAGCACAGGTGGACCAATACCTTGTCACTTAGGGTAGTCCCTACTAGTACCCTCTCACTCAGGGAAATGTCATACATCATAACCACTACCCTCTACCTTAGGGTAGGGTCTATCACATCCTCCACCACCCTCTAACTTGGTAAGGGGGCACAACTGACACATGAATGAAATATCAAATAGGGCACACAACATGTCTCATAGTCTCACTAGATCATTATAGGGCACTAATCAATAAAGACTTAACCCCTTCCCTCAAACATATCTCATCTTCCAGGTACAACATGTCAATCCTCTCAACATTCTCATCTCGGCCACCAGGGCATCCACTAGGGTCTTTCAAACCCATTTTAGCTTGTCGATACATACACACACATCACCCAATAGTGACCTTATATATCGTATGCTCTTTTTGGTCCATGCCACAATAGGTTGGTCCAAACCTCATCAAAATCCTACTCTCAATTCTCACCAAGTCTCAATTCACCCTCAGGAAGGTGTCCCTTACTGTAAAAAATCATCCTCCAGTTCCACTATTTGAATCGGGCCATTCAGTCCACTAGAACATGCCAAGTTCTAATGGAACTTTCACTATTCAACTAGAACTTTGGCACTGTACCATTGGAACTTAGGCAGTGTTCACTGGAACAATACCAAAGTTCCAGTGGAATGGTGCAAGTTCCACTGGAACTTGGATTTTTCTAGTGGATTGAACGGCCCAGTTCCAATAGTGAAACTAGAGATGATTCTAGTCCGTCCCTTACCAGGTGTGAGATGTACGGTAATCTCACCCATCTCATTGGGAATAATCCTCTCATGCCCACCCAACTAGCCTAAGGAATTTGATCTAGGCTACCTGCATCACATCTTGAACCCCGAGACCTACTCAAGTCGAGGTCTCTCATCAACTCTACCCACACCTTTTCCCCTTGGCGAACTAATCATCAAGAAATCCTGAATTACCCAAAGTTATAAAGAGAACTTATGCTGAGTGTAGGAGGCCAAATACCCCCCTATATCTTTCTTTAGGGCACTCACGATCCCTATCCCTTTACCCAATCTAATGAAATGTGCATGTATGAAAGAAATCATGCATAACAAGTGTAAATTCATTGCACTAAAAAAATTATTTATTTATAAAACCTTTCTAAAACTAGAAATTGGTAAGCAAGATCAAACTAAAGGAAATGAAATATAGTGTGAAATCCAAAAAAAAAGAAAAACCAACCAATAATAAAATAATGAACACAACAATTGGTTGATTGATGGAAAGAAATGAAAATATAAAACACACAAGGAAAAGGATGAGAATGTAAGAAAAAGTGTGTGAAAGAGAGACAAGAGTTGAACAATTTATGAGTTTTTGAAGCTCTAAATAATTTGAATTGATAAAATTATATTTTATCTGGCTTTAATTTCATTAATAATCATGCATAATTTGTAAACAAAGAATACTGATTCACCAAGGTGTCGCTTGGCTATCGACCTTGTCCTAAAACTCTCTCTAAGAATTGATTTTTCAATCAAAATTCAAGGAATGAATGATTATTTATTAGAAAATAAAAACATAAACTTTTTTCATTTAAGTACTTTGGTTGGTGTTTTGAAGGAAAAAAGATCCATTGTTCGTCACGTGACGATACTTAGAACATTGGAAAAAAAGGATTCTTGAGAAGAATGATGAATTGCGAAAATAGAACAAAATGGTCACATTGTAGTTCTCCTAATTATACTCACCACAATTTCTTAATTTATTGGAAAAGTATGAATAAATTTTTTCACCAATATTAAGAAATGTCACCAAATAAGATTTGTTGATAGAAAAATAATGATAGTGAAAGAAACCCAAGAATAATAACATATAATTATGAACTATTACTAGGTGGGTACTCTCTCTAGTTCTGGATTCCTCTAAGTCGTCGCTTGAGTGCTACCCTTTTCCCTTGAGATCGTCTTGCGAAGCCCCTGCCATTTTTCCTTGATTTTGTCTAAGGATTTCCAGAATGCATCTCTGAATTCTAATAATTCCTCCTTTTGAAAGAGTTTTTCTACCAACTTAGTACAGCATCTTTGTTCTATGACACCTAAATGGGAGAGTTTATTATTTGTCCTTCTATCACAGTTGTATTTTTGAGAAAAAACTCTCAAACCAACTTTAGTCACTTGCATGGGTTCTTTAATTATTCCATCTATATACCTTTTCAGAATTGTTGTAAATGCAAACAAAAACCCACGCGTCAAGTTGCCCGCATTTATTTTCCCCGTATTTTTTTCATGCATCGTGTATTAACTGCACACATTTCCCCCCGCATTTTTTCTCTCCACGTGTATGTTTAATATGGCTGTTTTATTTCATTAATGTTTCTATTTAATGTGGATTTTTTATTTTATTAATGTGTCCATTTAATGTGGTTGTTTCATTCCTTTGTAAATTCTTATAAATTGTTGGCAATTTTAGTCTGAAAATATGTGAAATACAAAGGTTGAAAGCTCCTTTGTGTTGTGTGCCAATTTTATTCCTCTCATATTTCTCGGCTTGTATAGACAAAAAACTGGTATCAGAGCTGGTTACCAAGATCCTCTAATTTTTTTAAGATGGTCACAATCCAGCCACAAGTTATGAAGCTGTCTAAGGACAACTACGAAAGGTGGTGCATCCAAATAAAGGCGTTATTCAGGTCACAAGAATTATGGGAGATCATCACTGATGGGTATGTTGTACCCTATAATGAGGAAGAATCCATCATCATAAATGAATAAAATATGGGCCTCAAAAATCAAATAAAGAAAGACAAAAAGGCGTTGTTCCTCCTCTATCAAGGGTTGGATGAATCAACATTCGAAAATATTGCTGAAGCAACATCATGCAAGCAAGCTTGGGATACCCTTTCCACCATCTTCAAAGGTGTTGATCGAGTGAAGTGGGTAACGTCTTCAAACATTAAGAGCAGAGTTTGAAGCGGATCACATAAAAGAAGGTGAGAGTATCTTCTATTATTTCTCAAGATTAATTGTTATTGTTAATAACTTGAAGAGGAATGATGAAAAAGTGGAGGAAATTAGAGTTATTTAAAAATCACATCAATCTCTCACAACCAAGTTTGAGCATGTGGTTGTGGAAATCAAAGAATCAAAGGATTTGAAGAAACTTTCCATTGAAGAACTGATGGGGTTGTTGCAAGTGCATGAGAAACAGATGCAAAAGAATGTCGGTTCAATAATAGAGCATTCCATAGAGTCCAAGTTAACTCTACAAGAACAAAATAATGGCCATACACAATGAAGCGGTCATTGTGAAAGAGGTATAGGGTGTGGATATTATCCAATCCATCAATAAAGAAAAAAAATCCTACCAACTTTTGTAGAAGAGGGAATGGTGGAGGACGATTCATGCATGGTCGTCGAAACGCAAAGAACATTCAATGCCACAATTGTAAGAAATTTGGCCATTATGCCTCTAATTGTTGGAGAAAAGTGGATCATGATGAACAATCCAACTATGTTGAAACATCTCATCATGAATAAGAAGGTACCACACTCCTCCTCGCACAAGAAAACGCATGTGAATGCCCCGATGTGTGGTATCTCAACACGGGTGCAAGCAACCACATGAGTAGTAACAAATAATTTTTCAAGGAACTCACAAAACAAGTTTGTGGTGACGTGAGAATTGGTGACTCATCAAAGGTACCCATGATTGGAAAAGGTAAAATCAAAATCTATCTAAATACTAGCGAGAAAAATTACATCTCTAATGTGTATTATGTACCAAGCATGAAAAACAATATCATCAGTCTCAGCCAACTCCTTGAGAAGGGGTATGTTATACACATGGAGAATTCTTCTTCTTCTATAAGGTATGCTCATAAGAGACTTATTTCTCAAGTAAAAATGGAGAATAATCACATGTTTCTACTGCGTATCAACACAAAGGCCAAGGAGTGTCTCTTGGGAATCATGAAGAATGACTCATGGAGATGGCATATGTGCTTTGGACATCTGCATTTTAGCAGACTTAAACTTCTATCTTCATCAAGCATGGTGCGTGGATTGCCGACAATTGAAGTTCCAAATCATGTGTGTGAGGCATGTACACTTGGAAAGCAATAAAGGAACTCCTTCCCAAGTGGAGTGTCCAGAAGAGCAAATGAACCACTTCAGTTGGTTCACACTGATATATGCGGATCACTTGAAACACCCTCACTTGGAGGTAATAGGTATTTTATTACCCTCATTGATGATTTTAGTAGGAAACTCTAGGTGTATTACATCAAAGAAAAATCTTTTACATTTGCGATCTTTAAGATGTTCAAAGCTTGTGTTGAAGCTGAAAGTGGTTATATAATCAAAGTTCTCAGATCTGACAGAGGTGGAGAATACACTTAAAATGCATTTCAAGATTTTTGCAGGGAACAAGGCATCAAGAAACAATATACTTCTACCTACATGCCATAGCATAATGGCATTGCAGAAGGGAAGAATCACACCATCCTCGACATGAAGAGAACCATGCTGAATAAGAAAGGCCTGCCAAATAACTTCTGGGCAGAAGCAGTGGCATGTATTTCCTATCTTCTTAATCAGTGTCCAACCAAGAGCATCAGAAACTTGACACTACAAGAGGAATGGAGTGGATATAAATCGAGCGTAGCACACCTAATAATCTTTGGGTGTGTTGCCTACGCTCAAGTTCCAGAAGCGAGAAGAAAGAAGATTGATGATCATGGTGAAAAGTGCATCTTAATCAGCTACAGTGAGGAATCTAAAGCCTATAATCTTTACAATCCACTAACCAATAAATTATTATTGAGTAGAGATGTGGTCTTTAGTGAGGAAGAATCTTGGAAATGGAATGATGAAGAATCAAACAAAGAGATTCCAGTTGAAACAAAATATCCTGAAGAAAGGCACGATCATCAGGATCAAACTCCAGCAACACCTTCCTCGGGCGCATCGTCAGTACACAGGAGTCCAGGAGGACATTCCATCACTCCTGAAATGACTCCATCAAGTCAAAATTTGGTGAGATCATCCTCACCAATGGTTCACATAAAAATGAAAATCTTAAGTGACATTTATGAGCAAACCAAAGAGGTAAATATTTTTTGCCTGTATACAGATCATGAGCCTCTGATGTTTTAGGAAGCCACCAGGGAAGAATGTTGGATAATGGCTATGGAAGAAGAAATTTGCGCCATAGAGAAAAATGACACATGGGATATGACCACACTTCTTAATAACTAGAAAACCATTGGTGTCAAATGGGTGTACAAGATCAAGCGAAATGTTGATGGTGAAATCGATCGCTACAAGGCAAGGATCATAGAAAGGGGTAAAAACAGAAGTACGTGGTGGACTATGATGAAGTCTTCACTCTTGTTGCTCGCCTTGACACTGTGAGGATGATTATCTCCCTTGTTGTTTATCATAGTTGGATGATCTACCAACTAGATGTGAAGTATGAATTCCTGAAAGGAATTTTAGAGGAACAGGTCTATATTGACCATCCTAAAGGCTTTGTTATGCAAGGGGAGGAAGACAAAGTGTATCGACTGAAGAAAGATCTTTATGGGTTAAAGTAGGCTCCTTGTTCTTAGAATGCATGCATTGACAACTATCTTTGAGAGAACGGCTTTTCCCAATGTCCATATGAGCATGCAGTTTACATCAAGAAGAATGGTTGTGGTGACATACTTATTGCAAGCTTGTATGTTGATGATTTTCTATTTACAGGGAACAACTGATCGATGTTCGATGAATTTAAGGAGGCCATGTTCAAAAAGTTCGAGATGACCGATGGAGGTCTCATGTCCTTATTTCTGGGAAAAGAGGTAAAGTAACAACATGACAACATCTATATATCTCAAAAGAGGTATGCTAAGGAGTTTCTTGAAAAATTCAAGATGGCCAATTGCAATACTGTAAACACACATGTAGCAACAAGATTAAAACTGACAAAAGATTGAGAAGAAACATTGACTCAACTTTGTTCAAATGTTAGGAACCAACCTGGGTCGACCCTGAACCGATCACTCGATTCGGTCCGCAACATGGCCTGAGAGGTGTTCTCGGTCCTCCTGGGCTGGCGACAAGCGCCAGGGCATCAATAGAGGTTGTGGGAATGATTTCACCCAATAAAAATAAATAAAGTTGTAGAAATAATACAGAGTAGTGCATAATAAATAAACCAGGTGAAGTGACTAAAAAAGAAGGAAAGAAAATAAAACTAACCAAACTCGACGTCCAAACTAACTCTGTGTGACCTCACGGGTTACTCTCCGACTCAACGATCAAGCGTCACCCAAGGAGAGAACACTCAAGCTATAGCCTGCACAAACACTAAAAACAGAAAATAATTATAGGTATGAGTATTAAAACTAAGTAGGCTAGCCCGATATCTATTCCCAATGCACTACCTTTAAAATTAAGAAACATCAATTCTAAGTTTGAACTAAAATATATTAAAGTATTCATTTCTATAATTTTTTACTTGAAAACAAAGTACAAACCATTTCCCTTAGTCATTTAAAAAGATAGAACAAAAGAGTTTAGAACACCTTTTCTTTTGAAAACATTACCATAGGAGTTAAGAAAACCAAAATGTCACTTTTCCTGAAAAACACCACACAAAGGTACCAAGGTAGATATAGCAAGGGAAATGTAAATAGGTATGAAATTATCTCAGCAACATTTCATTAGAAAAAAGTCACTAGAATTAGGCGAATCCGAGAGATCGAGAATAATCTAGACGACACTAATACCTGTGACCCCATCTACAGTAGCATTCCACATACGATGAAATCTAACTCTCCAAAATGCTCGGCCATCCTTTCCCAGGCAGGCTGAGGGAAAATACCATAGCAATAAACCCAAACATATCTGCCTAATATGGGCCATTGGTCAGTACCATAACCTACCAGTGAAGTACTCATCTCAGAAAATTCTCTCAATATGTCAGGTTCATATGTCACAAGTATAAAAGGATGTGAGCCAACAGATGCCACAGAGCATCAAAACACATCCCATATATATATTAATATTTCACAGCAGGTCTCACCCCGAGTCTCCCCAAGGATTTCCCTCATTCCTTAAATTAAAGAAATACCAAGGGTTCCCAACCGAGGAAACCATATAATGGAACTCAGGGATTCCATACCGAGGACATCCCAGCCATCCCATGTCAACGAGACAAGAGGAACATCCATGGGGGTTTTACAACAAACACTTTACATCATTTTTTTAAAGTGGATAAACGGTCCCTTAAACACTATTTACAAAATCCACTTTTATCAAAGGTAAAATTTCCACATTACCAAAAGATATGTAAACACATCATTTAACACATCCAAATATTGGTAAAACTCTTTTCAATATAGTTATACTACACACTCAATACCCGACCATTTTAAATGAAATTCCAAAACATGCTAAAACACAAACCACACTTTTGTAAAATCCAACCCACTTTGAAAACCACAGAAAGAACCGAAGACATTGTTCTGCACGCTACTGATAAATTTATAAACCCTAACAATTTATTTTACATCATCCTTTACTCCAAAAATCCAAACGGGTATTTTATAAAGAAAAAAAAGGCATGCAATGTTGAATAAAACAATTTCAATTTAACACTCAAAGAATTATGAAACCAAATCTTCATGACATGCTTTTATTTAAATTGTTGAACCTTGTTTTTAACTTTACAAACCATGTGTGTAAACTTCTGGTATTCACAACTCGACACAACGAACAGCCCATTCATAAAAAAAACTATTTTTGAAATAGTACGCACCCCAGAAACACCCTCTTTCATAATTCACACTACCAAAATAGTTTAATAAATGTTGAGAAATTTATAAAACACCAATACAGAGGCACAACAAAGTTCTACATAAAATCACACTCAATTTTACACAAAAATACTACTTTAAAGTTAACCGCACAATAAGACCATATTCAACAAGACTTCAAATGTAAACCACATACTAAGCGACTAACCAGAAGGTTGAACAAAAATATTTAACACGTATACTAAGTGAGAAAAACATAGAATTAAAGTTTCTTAAATTTATAAGGCAAGTGCAAGGGGATTCCTACCTCGGATACATGGCGCGGCGATAATGCCCACTCGAAATCGCCTTGTGCATGTCCTAAAATGATAACTCTACCAAAACCAACACTTAATCAACAAAACACTTAATCAACCAAGGAAAAAACAAGAATAAAAATAGAATTGGAACCTAAAATGATAACTCTACCAAAACCAACACTTAATCAACAAAACACTTAATCAACCAAGGAAAAAACAAGAATAAAAATAGAAGTGGAAAGAGGGTATATTGGAGGGGTTGCGGGTTGGGAAACGCCGGCAGGTGCGATTGTTACGCACACGGGTAGGCTGTTGGGGTTGTGCGCATGCCGGACAGGAGGTCACCGCAACGGGAGTAAGGGCTGGCCGGAACAGCACCAGTAAGGAGGAGGGGCGCACTGCAAGAGAGGTCGAGGGCCGATTGGGTATGGGGGGTCTCGATTGGAGTCCAGGCACACCAGAAGAGAGAGGGAGGTGGTTGGCTATGCACAGAACAAGGGGGCGGGTTGCGGCCGGGAGTGGGTCATGCCGAACTGGTCGACAGGGAAGGTATGTGCAGCTAAAAGTAGGCAGGTCGGAGGTTTTGGGCTAGCCGTAAGAACAGTTGGACGGTACCTGATGTGTGCGTTGTCCATGAGGGGGGTCCGTACAACCTGAGGGAGGCCTCTCCATAGGTTGGGGTAGCGTCGGCTGAGGTGGGCCGGTGGAGAAAGAGGGTGGAGGAGGGGACTGGCTGGAAGGTCGGCGGCGGGGCACGACGTGCGACGAGGAGGCATCTGGGGGATTTTTTGCCACAGAGGAGGAGACACGTTTGGGAGGAGCAGGCCGAGACAGGTGCGGCTAGGTTCCAGGAAAAGGTGCGAGGCGGACGGGAAGGGCTGGCGGTGCTGTTGCAGACAGAGGGGGGGGGGGGACTCGTCGTTGCAGGGGAGGAGCAGTGGACTGCCGCACTGAGAAGGGGGGCGACGAGACTACTGCAACAACAAAAAAAGCAGGAGGCGCTAGGAAGGGTCACACCGCACTCACAGGGGAGAGGAGGGAGGCCGCGAGGGAGAGGTGGGGTTTCCAAAAACCCTAAAAAAACAACCAAAAAAACTTATTAAAATTATAATAACCCGCTAATAATAATATTCATAATAATGGGAAAGACAATAATAATAATAATAATAATAACATAAATAATAATGATAATAGTAATATAATAATAATTGTCATTATTATTATTATTATAATAAAAGGAATAATAAAAATAATAATAATAATGCATGATGATAAAAATAAAAATAGTAAAATAAATAATAAGAATAATAATAATAACAAGATAATAAAATTAACAAGTCTGGTTTTCACTAAAAATAAAAATAATAAAATTATTAATAACCATAAAAAATTAAATGATATTATTAATTAAAATTTATTTATTTACTTTAATTCTTCGAAGATGAAACGGCCAAGCAATTTCCTGGGTGAAGCCACGCGGCATCGCGCTCCGCCCGTGCATCCAATGACGTCAAGCCCAAAACACACACTTTTTATCAAAGACTCAGAAATTTCATCCAGGACTCACCGCGGACCCCAGTGAAGATTATTTAAGGCCAAATAAATAATAAAATAAAATAAAAGCATGGTTCGGGGTGTAAAAATTCTCCCCACCATAACATTTTTCATCCCCAGAAAGCCACAACACCAACCAGTCGATCGATCAACACCTATGGATCCCACATAACACGATCCAACCTCTTAACACATGGACATTCCATTGACCACTGACATGACTCGACCTCATTGTCTAAAACATATCACCAGTAGAGGGGAGTCCTGACCAGACTCCCCACCATAAGAATTCAACTAGCATCTGATAACGATTTGGGAGAAAATCCAAAGAGACGATGGGTATCCCCACCATAAAGAACCAACCTACTAGTGACCAACCAGAAATCCAACTTAAACCTGCACTAGGCCTTACTCAAGCCAAAAGAAGCACAACAATAACATTTAAACCACTCACTCCCATCTGAAAGGGATAAGATCTGAACTAAAAACTCCTCATGAACTCAAAACCCTAACCCCACAGGCGGGGAGGGAGGGCCCAAGGACTGGATCAATGAAACTACGATGGAAAACTACTCATGACCCATCACTTTTGGATGGACACAAACCAAAGTCGCAACTGATTCACCTCGGTGGTCCATGCAAGGACACTAATCAGCAACTGACATTCAAAAAGACACAATTACCAACATTTCATGAGGGATAATCCCACCACGCTCTTTGAGACAAGAGGGAAATTACAATGACAGGTAAACCAGAGCAGAAACACTAAAACTGTCTCACCACACGATAGAGGCACAACCTTAACCAGACTCATTAAAATTCACTGGGGTTCCTGACTACGCATCGGCTTCACTCCAAGGCCTTTTTTCTAGATCTTTGATGGATGAAGCATCTTCTTCCTCGCAGTCAGGTTCTGATAATCCCAACAAGAAACATACATCTTTTGATTTGACAAAAAAAGAGATAATATTTCAAAAAGTAAGCCACACTGGCATTGAAAACCAGAGTTCATCAAAAGACCCACAACATTCCCATACACGTCAAAACCCAAAACACTATCAGTAAACTACAACAATAATAGATCCCTTACACTGGAAGGAAACATTCACATTAAACTTTAAACAAAACTCCAACAACACATCACTTCTGAGAACTTCCCCCGCGACGTCTTCTAGCAATGCCCCGATAGAATCGTTATAAGTGACCCAAACGTCCGCAAGCATGACAGGGCTTAGGAGTACTTGGGCATGACGGCTTCTTGTGACCCAGCTTGCCACACTGGTAACGCACGAAGATCTCTCGCTTTAATGATGTTGATGAAAGATCCCGAGGCCTTTTGATTCCATGACTTGCTCCATCCACTTCCAATTGCTTACTCATCTCCTTTCTAGAATCTTCACCACTGTCCATAGGGATTAAAGGAGGGAGGACTGCTCTGAGCACTCCTGCCATCACAACTTCAACATGAAAGGCTTGTCTCACCACATCAACAAAATAAGTTAGGTTGGACTCTGACACCTTCGACTGTAAATCAAGGAGGAGACCTGCCTCGAAACATCGAGCCTTCATGGGGTCATATGTGGCATACCCTGAATCATAAGGGTCCAGCTCCACAAAGCATTGAAAATATTCCAACACGGATTTGTCGCCCTGCTGCAGACAACACATCTCCATCCCCTTTCTCACCCTTTCTTCCTCATAGAAATACTGACGAATGAACAAAGCCTTGAAAAACTCCCAAGTAATCTCTTGACGGGGCTTATTCCGAGACACTGAATTCCACCACATCCATGGTGAACCTTCGATCATGAAGGTTGCAAACTTGACCTTCAACGACTCAGGAAAATCAATGAGGTTAAAGTCCCTTTCAATATTTTGCATCCACTCCTCTTCTATGGAAGGGTCTGCTTGACCATAAAAGAGAGGTGGATCTAACTTCTGAAACTCAATCATAAAATCCTTAGGTTGATCAACCGCACTACGATCACCCATTGAAGCTTCAAGGGGATAACCGCTGGACAAGAAAAGTCAATAACCCAATTAAGGCCAACTAAATAAATGAAAAACCTCAAAAACAAACATTGTATATATGAAAGGCTCTAAACACAATAAAACGATTCATCTTAACATCAAATCTTTCCTTTTGAAAACATATTTAATTTAAAACAAGCTTGGTGGGTTAAACTCTCATCATTGGTATTCGTTAGGATCTCACTCACATGCATGTATTCGTGCCACCCCAAGCATCCATTCTCCATACAAGACATCCATTCTTAATCCAACATACCACTATGCATGTGAGCACCCCTAGAAATACCAAGGACAAAACAAAACAACTTCATTTTCCAAAAACAATCCTCAAATTAAATATGTCTTTTCAAACAACAATTTTTCAAAACCAACTTTCCCGATTCAAACCACTTTCAGAAATCAAAGGAAACCCAAAAAAACTCAAATAGAGAACTAGTGTTAGTGGGTGACTTGACCATATGGTTGGCGGCCATATGCCGAACACATCACTGACACGGAGAGCATTTTTGGACCATGCCCCTAGCCCAACATGGCTTTCCAGGCCGTGCGGCTTAGGACTATTAGCCCAACTCCCTTTGTCATATCCCAATAATAAAACATTTCATAGAAACCCAAAGAAACTAATTAAACTAGACTTCCCATGGAAACCTGAGAATTAGCACAAGCAAGAGTTCACAACGCTCTTCTCACACCTACCCCTCAAGTCCCGACAATCCTACTCCATCAACCTTGACATCCCAAACAACAAAGGGCGCTCTGAAAAGCGAGGTCCACTAAGAGAAAAACTCCTCTGATACCATTTTGTCATGAACCAACCCGGGTTAACCCTGAACCGATCACCCGAGCCGGTCAACAACATGGCCTGAGAGGCGTTCTCGATCCTCCCGGGCTGGCGACAAGCGCCAGGGAATCAACAGAGGCTAAGGGAACGATTTTGCCCAATACAAATAAATAAAGCAACAGAAATAATACAGAGCAGTGCAGAATAAATAAACCAGGTGAAGTGACTAAACAAGAATGAAAGAAAATAAAACTAACCAAACTCGACATTCGAACTAACTCCATGTGACCCCGCGGGTCACTCTCCGACTTAACGATCAAGCATCACCCAAGGAGAGCGCACTCAAGCTGTATCCTGCACAAACACTAAAAACAGAAAAGAACTATCGGTGTGAGTATTAAAACTTAGTAGGCTAGCTTGATATCTATTCCCAATGCACTACCTTTAAAATTAAGAAACATAAATTCTAATTTTTAACTACAATATATTAAAGTATTCATTTCTATAATTTTTTACTTGAAAACAAAGTACAAACCATTGCCCTTAGTCATTTAAAAAAATAGAACAAAAGAGTTTGGAACACCTTTTCTTTTGAAAACATTACCATAGGAATTAAGAAAACCAAAATGTCACTTTTCTTGAAAAACACCACAAAAAGGTACCAAGGTAGATATAGCAAGGGCAATGTAAATAGGTATGAAATTATCTCAGCAACAATTCATTAGCAAAAAGTCACTAGACATAGGCGAACATGAGAGATCGAGAATAATCCAGACAACACTAATATTTGTGACCTCATCTACAATAGCATGCTATATACGATGAAATCTAACGCTCCAAAACGCTCGGTTATCCTTTCTTAGGCAGGCCGAGGGAAAATCCCATAGCAATAAACCCAAACATATCCGCCTACTATGGGTCATTGGTCAGTACCATAACCTACCAGTGCAGTACTCGTCTCAGACAATTCTCTCAATATGTCAGGTTCATGTGTCGCAAGTATAAAAGGAGGTGAGCCAACAGATGACACTGAGCATCAAAACACATCCCATATCTATATTAATATTTCACAGTAGGTTTTACCCTAAGTCTCCCCAAGGATTTCCCTCATGCCTTAAATTTAAGAAATACCAAGGGTTCACAACCAAGGAAACCATATAATGGAACTCGGGGATTCCATATCGAGGACATCCTAGCCATCCCATGTCAACGAGGCATGAGGAACGTCTATGGGGGTTTTAAAACAAACACTCTACATCATTTTTTAAAGTGGCCAAACGGGCCCTTAAACACTATTTACAAAATCCACTTTTATCAAAGGTACAATTTCCACATTACCAAAAGAGTTGTAAACACACCATTTAACACATAAAAATATTGGTAAAACTCTTTTCAATATAGTTAGACTACACACTCAAGACCTGACCATTTTAAATGAAATGCCAAAACACGCTAAAACACAAACCACACTTTTGTAAAATCCAACCCACTTGGAAAACCACAGAAAGAACCGAAGACATTGTTCTGCACGCTGTCGATACATTTATAAACCATAACAATTTATTTTACATCATCCTTTACTCTGAAAATCCAAACTGGCATTTTATAAAGAAAACAAGGCATGCAATGTTGAATAAAACAATTTCAATTTAACACTCAACGAATTATGAAACCCAATCTGCATGCCATACTTTTATTTAAATTTTTGAACCTTGTTTTTAACTTTACAAACCATGTGTGTAAACATCTGGTATTCGCAACTCGACACAACACACAACCCATTAATAAAAAAACTATTTTTGAAATAGTACGCACCCCAAAAACACCCTCTTTTATAATTCGCACAACAAAAATAGTTTAATCAATGTTGAGAAATTTATAAAACACCAATCCAGAGGCACAACAAAGTTCTACATAAAATCACACTCAATTTTACACAAAAATACTACTTTAAAAGTAACCGCACAATAAGTCCATATTCAACAAGACTTCAAACGTAAACCACATACTAAGCGACTAACCAGAAGATTGCACAAAAATATTTAACACGTATACTAAGTGAGAAAAACATAGAATTAGAGTTTCTTAAATTTAGAAGGCAAGTGCAAGGGGATTCCTACCTCGGATATGTGGTGCGACGATAATTCCCACTTGAAATCGCCTTGTGCACGTCCTAAAATGATAACTCTACCAAAACCAACACTTAATCAACAAAATACTTAATCAACCAAGGACAAAACAAGAATAAAAATAGAAGTGGAAAGAGGGTATACTGGAGGGGTTGCGGGTTGGGCAACGCCGGCGGGTGCGATTGCTGCGCACACAGGTAGGGTGCTGGGGTTGTGCGCACGCCGGACAGGAGGTCACCGCGATGGAGTGCGGGCTGGCCGGAACAATGCCAGTAAGGAGGAGGGGTGCGCTGCAAGAGAGGCCGAGGGCCGGCTGGGTATGGGGGTCTCGACCGGCGGCCAGGCGCGCCGACAGGGAGAGGGCGGCGGTTGGTTGTGCACAGAACAAGGGGGAGGGTTGCGGACGGGAGTGGGTCACGCCGAACTGGTCGACAGGGAAGGTCTGTGCGGCTAAAAGTAGGTCGGTCGGAGGTTGTGGGCTAGCCGGAAGAACAGTTGGACGGCGCCTGATGTGTGTGCTGGCCAGGAGGGGGGCCGCACGGCCTGAGGGAGGCCTCGCCGGAGGTTGGGGCGGCGCCGGCTGAGGCGGGCCGGCGGAGAAAGGGGGTGGAGGAGGGGACTGGCTGGAAGGCCGGCGGCGCGGCGCGGCGTGCGACGGGGAGGCGACTGGGGGATTTGTTGCCGCAGAGGAGCAGTCGTGTCTGGGAGGATCAGGTCGGGACAGGTGCGGCTGGGTGCCAGGCAAAGGTGTGAGGCGGACGGGAAGGGTTGGCGGTGCTGTTGCGGACGAGGGGGGGGGACTCATCGCTGCAGGGGAGGAGCAGCGGAATGTCGCGCTGAGAAGGGGGGCGACGAGATTGCTGCAACAAAAAAAAGCAGGAGGCGCTGGAAAGGGTCGCACCACACTCACAGGGGAGAGGAGGGAGGCCGTGAGAGAGCGGTGGGGTTTCCAAAAACCCTAAAAAAAAAAAGAAAAACCAACAAAAAAAACAAATTATAATTATAATAACCCGCTAATAATAATATTCATGATAATAGGAAAGACAATGATAATAATAATAATAATAACTTAAATAATAACGATAATAGTAACATAATAATAATAATAATAAAATAATAATAATAATAATAAAAGGAATAATAAAAATAAAAATGCATGATAATAAAAATAAAAATAATAAAAGGAATAATAAGAATAATAATAATAATAACAAGATAATAAAATTAACAAGTCTAGTTTTCACTAAAAATAAAAATAATAAAATTATTAATAACCATAAAAAAATTAAATGACGTAATGAATTAACATTTATTTATTTACTTTAATTCTTCGAAGATGAAACGGCCACGCAATTTCCTGGGCAAAGCCGCACGGCATCGCGCTCCGCTCGTGCATCCAACGACGTCAAGCCCAAAACGCACACTTTTTATCAAAGACTCAGAAATTTCGTCCAAGACTCACCCCGGACCCCAGCGAAGATTATTTAAGGCCAAATAAATAATAAAATAAAATAAAAGCATAGGTCGGGGTGTGACATCAAGAGTTTGATTGGAAGCTTGAGGTATCTCACAATCACAAGGTCTAATATTGCCTATAGTGTTGAGCTTCTAAGCAAGTACATTGAAGCACCAAAAGAGGCACATTGGATAGCGGCAAAACGTATCCTGAGGTACGTTAAAGGAACAATGGATTTTGGTCTTTTTTATCCATACAATGAAGAAACAAATCTGCATGGATACTCAGACAGTGACTGAGGAGGCAACCAAGATGAAAGAAAAAGCACAACTTGGTATGTATTTTTTCTTGGATCGACTGCTTTCACATGGAATTCAATGAAGCAAGGTATGGTCGCCTTGTCCACATGTGAAGCAGAGTACGCGGCGGCATCATCCGTTGTTTGTGAGGGAATCTGGTTGAGAAATCTGCTGAAGGAGATGAAGCATCCGTAGGATGGATCCACAGTGATATATGTGGATAACAAGTCAGTAATTGAACTTGCCAAAAATCCAATGTAGTATGGAAGAAGCAACCATATTGATACCCAATTCCATTTTCTGAGAGATCATGTAAAGCAGAAAACGATAAAATTGAAATATTGTCATACTATGAAACAGGTGGCTGATATTTTCACAAATGCATTACCGACAAATGCATTCAAAAAACTCATAATGATGCTCGGGATGAAGCCAGTTTTGGTTTGAAGGGGAGTGTTGGAAATGCAAACAAAAACCCACGCGTCAAGTATCCCACGTTTATTTTCCCTGCGTTTTTCTCATGCAGCGTGTATTAACTACACGCGTTTCCCCCCGTGTTTTTTCTCCCCGCATATCTGTTTAATGTGGCTGTTTTATTTCATTAATGTGTCCATTTAATTTGAGTGTTTCATTTTTTTTGTAAATGTTTATAAATTGTTGGCAATTATAGTCTGAAAATATGTGAAATATAAAGCTTGAAATCTCCTTTGTGTTGTGTGTCAATTTTATTCCTCTCATATTTCTCGACTTGTATACCCAAGACATCTTGATCTCTAAACCCTCATGAATTAATGAACTCTTCCACCTCCTCCTCCCTTGCTGAACTAGCATCAACAGGCGACATCCATGCCTTCTTCATCAAGCTCGGACTGCTACATTTCCTTCAGACATAAAACCCAGACTTGGCAGTTCCTCCATCATTAAGCGTTTCCCAACTTGGTCCCGCTTCCTTAAAGTTCAGAAGACCAGAGACTTCATTCAAGTCATTCAACCATGTGGGGGCCACTCCCAATATGGGGTGGATTTTTGCAGGGGAGGAAGTCTTTGGGCGGCTGCAGGTTCTTCCTTGGTCGGCAACAACCGCAGCAGCATGGTGGAGTTCTCCATGGTGGGCAGTCAAGATGGTGGACTGCAGCA
Source organism: Viscum album (assembly GCA_963277665.1). NCBI lineage: Eukaryota > Viridiplantae > Streptophyta > Magnoliopsida > Santalales > Viscaceae > Viscum > Viscum album. The sequence goes on along the minus strand of OY728129.1, from coordinate 37,304,605 downwards.
GGCGGCAGGAGGAAGGTTCAAGGGTAGACGAGCTACCCTCCACTTACCGGAGACAAGCTCATTTATTTCTTCCTCTATTTAAAGGGAAAAATTTGTTGTGTGTGTAAGGGGTGTAATCTGTAAGATTTGTGTGTGTTGTGATACCTCCGACGAGATTCGGAGAGAAGAAATAGAGAACGGCCCCTTCTCCCGTGGACGTAGGTCATCTGACCGAACCACGTTAAATCTTGTGTTGCTCCGTTTTGTTCCTGTTTCTGTGTGTTTGAGGTACCACGCGCCTCCTCTGTGCCCCAACAAGTGGTATCAAAGGCGAGTCGGAGCGAACAGAGGTGAACCGACGAGAGGGCGGCAAATTTTCCGGTGGCCAGAAAATTGAAAGTGGTCGGAAAATTTTTTCGAGGCCAGATTCGTGAAGAGGACGGCGAGACGATTCCAACGGCGCAAGCGGCGAAGAAAACAGAGTTGAAACGAATGAGATATGGCCGGTCAAAGTTCGGTCAAACACGTGGGTGAATAGTAACCCCCTGCCGGAGAAGACGGTACTGTTCACGCCGCCGGCGACAATTCCGGCAAGATTCCGGCGGGAATTCCGGCGTGCCACGTCAGCGAGCGATCTGGACCGTTGAGCTTGTTTTGACAATATCTCGGTCAATTGATGTCCGATTTCAGTGATCCAGGAGTCGATTCCGATTATTTCGACCGTTCCAGACGTATCCGTAGGGTTAGTTTTTCAAAATTCGCACTCTATCAGGTGGTTTCAGAAGGGTGTGACATCGACGGTGGTGATCGCGTTTTGCGACGACGACGATGACGGGTGGCGGAGCACTACCAAGATTTGATATCGAGAAGTTCGATGGTCGAAATAATTTCGGCTTGTGACAAAGCATGGTGAAGGATCTTTTGGTGCAGCAGGGCATGATCAGACCGTTGATCGGAGAAAAGCCCGAGACAACTAGTACCAATGATTGGGAAGAACTCGAGATGCGGGTCGTCAGCACAATTCGACTGTGTTTGGCGAATGAGGTAAAATATTCAGTGCTGGACGAGACATCACCGAAAGAGATCTGGAAGAAGTTGGAGCAACGGTATATGGCGAAGTCACTCACCAACAAGTTGCTCCTGAAGAAGAAATTGTACCAGTTGCGCATGGACGAGGGAACAAATTTGTTGGATCACACCAACGAATTCAACAAGATCCTGACACAGTTATTGGGGCTCGGTGTGAAGGTTGGAGAGGAAGACAAAGCACTTTTGCTTTTTTCGTCACTACCAAGCTCATTTGATGGGCTTGTGACTGCATTGCTCGTGAGGAATGAGACATTGAAGCTGGACGATGTGATGGTGTCGCTTCAAGATTCAGAAGCATTCCGAAGACCCGTGATGCATTTAAGAGAGCAAATCATGGTGATGCGAGATGATCAGCATGGGAGGAGCCGACATCGGAAGTCAGGAGGTAAAGAATGGCGGCCAAAATCCAGAGGATGTGATCCTAGCGAAATCACGTGTTTCTGGTGCGAGAAGAAGGGTCACTATAAAAGTGACTGTGGAGAGCGCAAACGGTACGTTGCTGGGAAGAAGAAAGTTGAAGAGGAGGATGTGAACATCACAGCATTATCAGCTGATGATGAAATCTGCGTGACAACGGGAAGCATGCACTCAGATGAGAGAGTTGAACGGGGAGAAGTGCAGTGTCATTACTACAAAAGATATTGGCACATGAAGCGGAAATGTCGTTTTCTGAGAAGGAAGAACGAGCGGGCTCAAAATCCAAAGGAAGAAGGATGAGTTCTGGATTCGGGGAGCTCGACACACATATGTACGGCGAGAGGTACATTTGATACTTTTCAGCAGGTGCGAGACTCGGTAAGATTTGTTGATGGGTCAACATGCGAGGTTCAAGGAGTCGGGACAGTGAAATTGAAGACACCCGATGGAGGAATTCGAAAACTAACTGACGTGAAATTCGTTCCGAGGATGAGGCGGAACATGGTATCATTGAGTAGGCTCGATGCAAGAGGGTACAAGATTTCCATAGCAGGTGGAGTGTTGGAAGTCTCTCGTGGGGATGTAGTGATGTTTACTGGGAAAGAGTCTCAAGGGTTGTATCATTTGATGGAGAGCACAGTCAGCCCGAGATCGAGTGAAGATGGTGAAAGTGTCACGTCATCTGGCGTGAAGAAGCGTGTTCGATTTGCTGATGAAGTTTTCAACACCTGCAAGGAGACTGCAGGTCTGGTTTCTACCCCAAATTGGTCGTGAGGGGGAGATTTGTGAGGGTCACTCCCAATATGGGGTGGATTTTTGCAGGGGAGGAAGTCTTTGGGCGGTTGCAAGTTCTTTCTTGGTCGGCAACAACCGCAGCAGCATGGTGGAGTTCTCCATGGTGGGCAGTCAAGATGGTGGACTGCAGCAGGCGGCGGGAGGAAGGTTCAAGGGTAGACGAGCTACCCTCCACCTACCGGAGACAAGCTCATTTATTTCTCCCTCTATTTAAAGGGAAAAACTTGATGTGTGTGTAAGGGGTGTAATCTGTAAGATTTGTGTGTGTTGTAATACCTCCGATGAGATTCAGAGAGAAGAAATAGAGAACGGCCCCTTATCTCGTGGACGTAGGTCATCCGACCGAACCACGTTAAATCTTGTGTTGCTCCGTTTTGCTCATGTTTCTGTGTGTTTGAGGTACCACGCAACTCCTCTGCGCCCCAACAAACCACACTCCCTCACTCCCTCGACACAATTCGTTGAAGCTCAATTGATTAATGTATCGAGATCCTGAATTGGCTTCTCCAGTTGATATTCGACAATCAATCCCCGAGTTTGCAGAAGACAATGGCGACGATGCTCGAACCATTCAACTTCGTAACAGGCTCCGACTTTGGTGGGCTTTGGGCGACGCTTCATTTGTGCATTTCGTCGAGCACCTGACGTGTGTTGATCTCCAACACCGAATCCACAACAGTCGAGTGAGTCGAGGCCCCTGCATCTTTAAAAATTCAACCTGCAACCAGAGATAAACTAGCGAATAAAAGTCCTGTTCAGATCTTCAACGATGTTTGCCTTGGCTTCCCTAATCCAGTTCGTCATTGACAAACGTCTACATTCCTATTCGAGTCCGCAATCAACAGCGTCGCTGCTTGCTTGATTAGCTGAGACAAACCATAACGAGCTTCGGTCAGCCTCCTCTGAGTTGGACGAAGCTCGAGCTCCATTATTTATTGAATGGATTGAGCGCCTGTTTCATCTTCTGCCACGACCCCGCAACCTCAATCTCAGTTTGTTTTTACACTTCTGCGGGTCCGACCCATACATGGCTTTTACCTTACAAATATCCGTCCTTGATGATGATTCATACGTAAATGTCATAAAAAAACAACAATTGAGAAAATTATCAATCGAAGATGAAAAATTAAACTTCAAACAGAATTGTGAAATGAATTTCTTGATTTAAAAATAAAAATTTAAAACATATTCCAACAATTGATATTAAAGATAAATACATGGAATTGAGAAAAATTAATCTTCAAAATCCAAAAATGCTTTTCCAAACAACATCAAAATACTATTTCAATTAAAGTTTAATAAAAAAAATTCAAAGCACTTGTTTTAAAAATATGTGGAATTTAAAATAGAGAAAATTTAAGCAATTAAGCACCAAAAGATTCACATTTTAGCAGAAAAATATAAAGAATAACATATTCAACCTGACATGGCCAAAACTTAATAATTCTCCAATTAAAACACAGTTTGTCATAAAAAATGCAATTATTTTCTAATATAGATGTAGAAAACGTGTATTAAAATAAATCCACATCAAATTTCCTCACGATTAAAACACTTCTTATCCCCAAACAATTAGTTAATCGTATTTAGTGGGAAAATCATCTTAAAAATGAAAGATTTGTAAAGCCAACCAATATGCGATTTTTAAAGATGTTTGCACCCATGGACTCTCTCTGATAAGAAAGGATGATTGCCCTCTCAAAAATAAAAAAGGTTCACCCAAAAGATGGTTTCTATTTTTACAAAGATGATTGAATTTGATATTTTTTAAATGATTTTGACCAACTTAACTTTGAATTCAATTGTTCTTTTAAGGTTCTCTTTTCATGCATGGTGAACTGACACGCATATTTTAGCAGCTCAACATAATTAGACACACATGTTGGATGAGTGGCTTTAATAATTAACCAAATAACATAATTAACTCGTCCAACAATTTTAAAAGAAATAAAAAGCTCAACCAGGATTAGGAGTTCATTTTCAAACCATTTGAACGCAAAGCTCATTTTAGTTTAAATTCAATCATTAAGTTCAATTTCAATTAAAATTATAAAACTTGTAAAGACTCGAAAATTCCATGTATTTTTTTTAAATTATTTGGGATTATTATGAGCCTGCGAAAATTGACGGCGCGTGATTCAGATGCCTGGTGTGCCCGAAATGATTTTCTGAACTTTTTTAAAGGTACGTTCAGTAAACGCGTGAGCGGGATTTTCTATCTTTTGAACCGGTGCTCGGATTACAAATTCGAGGGCACCATTGAATCCACAGGGCCGAGATTCGCTTAAGGGAAGCTTCACTTCAACCACAGTAGGTCAAGATAAAAAGTTAAATTTTGGATTTTACAAAAAAATAATAAAACAACTTAACAAGTTATTTTATTTCTTTTTCTCCGGCGGATGAGCGGCGGTGGTGGGCACCGGTGACTTGTCAATCCAATTAATGGCTTGACTCTCCTTTATTTGTAACTGCACCATTGAGAAATTAAGAGGTTCATTCATTAAATGAACCTCATTAATTCATCGGTGTGTTACTCATATTTCCCCCCTCTATTTAAGTGAGGCTCGGGTTGAAGTTTTGACACGACTTCACTAAGCAAGGAAGCTCTGGCGAAGTGACGTGACGTCTTCCATCGACGGAGGATGGAAGCTAGGGCGGCGATGATCCGAGATCGACGAACGCCAACGACCTCACTCCGACGGGGACTCTCCTTCCGCCAACGACCGCGATACCTCTAACGGTTCTCGAGGCAGGGGTTGTCTTTTAATTCAAGAAATTCCCTCGATTATTTTCCCCGTTCTTGAATTTGCGGGTGGATGTTACAGGCGATTTGAACGGGATTTTATTTATTAAATATGAATTGAATAATCTCCCGCTTGTTATAATGCTAACGCAAAGGTCACGTGCCAAACGAACAAGGCCCGGACCCTCCGCTGCTTTGTTATTGTTGCGTTCTTCGGGGGACAATTCTTCAACTCGTCAGAATCTGGAATCCGGGAGACTCGCAGCGACGCCGACATCCTGGGGAGCTCGTAGACGCGAGCGGAAGTGAAAACGGAGCTCCAGAGCATCGTCGGAACCCAGCGAAAGAAGCGCCGACGACCAATGCCGGCGGACGAGAGCGGCGGCCGGCAACCGCTGGCCGTGATGGAAGAGCGGCACCGCAGTGGTCGAACGGGCGGCCGACAGCGGCCGACCGCTGAGGTGGAGGCGGTGCGCCGTCGCGCGCCGCGTTGAAGGAAGCTACGGTGAGATGGCAAGGGACCCGCCTCATGTGGGTCCCGCGGGTGACAAGGAGGCGCCACATGGCGCCGCCCTTAAATAAACCGAACGACTCTTTGAGCGGTTCGGGAGGCGGACCACGCGACCCCAGTGCGGGTCGTGCCAGCCAGCGAGCCAGACCGCCCGGTGGGCCACACCCAGCCGGTGGGCTGGGCCGGTCTGTGGCCCAGCGGGCTGAGCCCGCCACGGCCCAGGCCGGTTTGGGCTGGGCCGGGTCAGACCCGGATCGGGTTGGGTCGATCCGACCGGACCTCGACCCCTCTCGGGCCTAGAAACACTTAAAGGGTCATATCTTGCGAACTAGATGTCCGTTTGACGAACCGTCTGCGACGCTAGGATCCTTGGAATAATAGAGTCCTTTTGAGATACTCCAAGAGAGTTTTGGAGAAAGTTGGAGTACGTCTGGGTTGGATCGTACCCGAATCCAACCGGGCCCTCAGAATTAAAATGCCTATAACTAATAGATCGGGCGTCCGGTTGACGTGCCGTCTGTTGCGTTGGAACCCTTATGACGTGATAAATTATCGAGATACTTCTTCATGGGAATTCATGCAGGTTGAAATACGACCGATGGCTTGAGGAGCGGTTCTCCCAGAATCAAGCGTGTACTATAAGCGGGAATCCAGTGGCTAACAGTGAGGTGGAGGTTGGAGACAAATCATACGAAGGTTAGTACCGAGCGATCTTGTGTGGGTCAGCACTTACCGATCCTGTGTGGGTCAGCACTCAACGATCCTGTGTGGGTCAGCGCATACCGATCCTGTGTGGGTCAGCGCTCAGCGATCCTATGTGGGTTTGCACATACCGATCCTGTGTGGGTCTTGCGGGGGTTAGTACCTATCGACTCCGGGTAGGTCGGATCCTGTGTGGGTCTTGTGGGGGTTAGTACCTATCGATCCTGTGTGGGTTAGACTCCGTATGGTCAGCAGCAGTGCCTCTTGACAGAATAAGATGATCTAGCTTCTCGACTAATCATCTGTACTTCTGTGCTTTACTTATACATGGATTGAGCCGTGTTTATTGCTTTGTGCTTTGTGATTGAGATCATGATTTGTGGTTTTCCTTTGTGGAATTCTGAGAGATCTTCGGGGGTCTCGGGGTCCCTACTGAGTATTGTTATACTCACCCCTGCGTGGGCTTCGCCCGCACCTTGTTGTGTCTTGTACAGATGACGAACAACCTTGACTGAGACTCAGGGAGCTAGGACCTGACGGTGGATGGTGGTGACAGTTGATGTGGAGAGCTGTGGAGACGAGTTGCACCTACCCTTCAGGTAGGATCCTCGGTGAAAGACCTCAGAAGCTGTTTTCTGTTTTCAGTTGTAGTTGTACCTTCTTCAGTTGGGCTTGTATTCTGGCCCCTTTACTTTCAGTACACACCTTTACTAATGCAGTTTTACTTCATGGTTGCATCTTGTTGTATCCTTGGATTGTGTGTTTGTACAAGTTTAAAGGCAATGCCTTCCTATTTTAGGGATACGCCTTTCCGGTGCTAGTCGCCAACCCCTGGCCTATGGAAGACGGGCATGGGGTAGTCACGACATGGGCTCCGGGGGACGGGTCGTGACAAAGTGGTATCAAAGGAGTCGGTTCTACCAAAGAAATAGGACTCTAATATTTTAATGGAGCAATAGTGTTAAGTGTTTTGAGTATGGTTTTCAGTTCGGGGAGTCCAGTGTTGGTACGGTGGCCGACGTATCCATACACCAGGACCCTGAATTCTGATTTTTGACTCGGTGCATGAAAACACTAATTGCATGTGTTTTGGAAATGTTTTTACTTTGATCTCTTTCGAGTCATCTCACCAGGTATAACTTATTGACCATGGTGCACCTGTTTTTTTTAGGATACCGCCACGTAGACAGCCAACCAGAATTCCCGAGAGAGTACACGATGACGGCCCACCGAGCGACGAGGCTTTGGTGCAGGACCCTCTTATTGTGGTAGCACCTTCGGGTGGTGCACCAGCAGCAGCACCACCTGTTGGGCAGCAGATGCCACCAACCCCACCATCAGTCCATGCACGCCGACTGAGCACGTTGCATGAGTTCCAGAGACAGAGGCCTCTGAGGTTTTGAGGCGAGACAGATCCCCAGGCAGCTGAGGACTATCTGGAGGCTGTGGCTAGATTTTTTCACTTGGTTGAGACACCGGTAGAGTAGATGGTTATTCTAGCTTCTATCATTTTCCAGGGCACATCAGGGATATGGTGAAGCCTGACGCTCCAGACACATGACGAGGCAACCCTCACTTGGATGGACTTTGAGATCCTCTTCAGGACAGAGTTTGTTCCAGCGACACTACGCTCAGTGCGTATCCAGGAGCTTCTACACTTACAGTAGGGTATCTTATCAGTGTCCCAATACTTGGTGAGATTCACTGACCTCTCGTGCTATTTCACTGACATGGTACAAGACCCATTCTTCAGGGCCCAGACCTTTGAGTAGGGTCTCCGGCAAGAGATCAGAGCATCGATGATATCACTGAATATCCCGATGCAGGTTGGGGTGCTCAAGCGAGCATTGTTGGTGGAGGGCTTCATAGCTGAGCAGGCACCGATGGTGAGAGCCACCACCGGATGACTGGTAGCCGAGTCATCTGCAGGAGGCAGTAGATAGATGATGTAGAGGTCTAAGCGGACCAGACCCACTAGTGGACGACCCTAGGACGCAGGGTCGGAGGTGCGGAGCTCGTGAGGCAAAGAATGTCAGCTGGGAGGTAGACTGTTCTTCACGTGCAATGGGTAGGGCCACATGGCTCGCGACTACCCGACCCGCCATACCAACGATCAACAAATGGTTAAGGGACCACCGAGGCAGAGGTAGAGATTCGAGCAAGGAGGTCCATAGGGCGACGGACGAGGCAGAGGAGCAGGTCGTGCGACAGGCGGTGAGTGGTGACTTGATGTTCTACATCCACCACCACCAGGAGGTCCACCCTGACCATAGGGAGTAGGTGGACATGGGCGAGCACAGCTATAGGCAGCAAGGGCCTATGACCACGGCTCTCCAGAGATGATTAGAGGTACGATCGTTGTCTATTCCACCCTAGCTGCAGTACTTATAGACAAAGGTGCTTGTGACTCTTTCATTGCCACGACACTCGTTCGACACTCGAAGATTCCAATGGAGATGTTGGCTCAATCCTTGCGATTAGAGACTCCTACAGAAGAAGATTTGATGATTACACACTAGTGCAGGCAGTGTGAGATCACTCCAGGAGGAGAGAGCTTCAACTGCGATCTTCTAATAGAAATGTCAAGGACTTACGAAGTAATATTAGGTATGGATTGGCTATCCACAACCCATGATCAGATTGACTGTTTTAGGAGCAAAGTGTGTTGTGTCCATGAGGATGGGATTAGGTTTACCTTCACTGGTGATAAGGAAACCTTTATAGCACAAGATGAACTTTCTCGGAGGAGGGTGCAGCCAATCACACATTATTTAGCTAGCCTTACCCTCGGACCAGTTGACGTGAGGAGTCTGAGTTATCCTATAGTGGTGGACCAGTATGCCGATGTCTTTCCTGATGATGTTTCGGGACTACCTCCTCATAGAGAGGTAGACTTCTACATAGACCTGAACCCTAGGACGACACTGATATCAACACTAGCATATCGGATGGTTCCCGTGGAGCTTTGGGAGTTGTGGGTACAGCTGGAGGACTTATAGGGAAAGGGGTTCATAAGGCCTAGTGTTTCTCCATGGGCATCCCCGATCTTGTTCACCAAAAAGGCGGATGGGAGCTTGAGGATTTGTGTGGAATATCGGCGCTTGAACCAGGTGACCGTGTAGAACAATTATCCACTCCTGAGGATCGATGATCTCTTCGACTAGCTAAAGGGAGCTCATTGGTTTTCGAAGATAGACCTCAGATCAGACTATCATCAGCTCAGAGTATGGGATGAGGACGTACTGAAGACAACCTTTAGATGTCGGTATGGCCATTATGAGTTCTTGGTAATGCCTTTCGGCATAACCAATGATCTGGAAGTGTTCATGGGGCTCATGAACACGATCTTTTAGTCATACCTCAATCACTTTGTGGTGGTCTTCATCAGTGATATATTGATATACTCGGCGTTGTAGGAGGAGAACGCCACACACTTGCAGATAGTTCTGGATACACTCTAAGAGAACCAACTTTATGACAAGATCTTGAAGTTCCAGTTCTGAATATAGGAAGTCCACTTCTTATGGCACATTATCTCGGAGGTTGGAGTCACAATGGATCTGGCAAAGATGGAGGCAGTGCTTTCTTGGGAACCACCCAGGAGTGTGACCAAAGTGCGGAGTTTCCTGGGATTAGCTAGGTACTACCAGAGATTTGTAATTGAATTTTCCAAGATAACAGAACCCTTGTCATTTTTGATGAAGAAGGAGCATCCTTTCTTATGGATAGAGAAGTTCCAACATAGTTTCTAGGAGATGAGGTAGAGATTGAAAAGTGATCCCATCTTGAGGCTACCAGAAGAGGGTGTTGGGTACGTAGTTTACTACAATGCATCAGGGACCAGACTGGGTTGTGTCCTGATGCAGGAGTGAGCGTGATCACCAATATCTCCCGGCAGTTGAGACAACATGAGCAGAACTATGCTACCCATGACCTGGAGTTAGCAGTAGTGGTCTTTGCACTGAATATGCGGCGGCACTACTTGATGGGTGAACAATTTACTATTTACTATGATCATAAGAGTCTTAGGTATATCTTCTCATAGAAGTACCTAAACCTGTGGCAACAATGATGGATAGAGTTCCTCCAGGACTATGAATTTGAGATGGTCAATACTTCTGGGAAGGGGAACATAGTAGCAGACGCACTCAGTAGGAGGTCTGGTCTACAGCTGTTGAGTGATGCGACATATCAGTTATCCGCGTTGCAATTATCCTTTGTGGATAGATATGGAGCAACTTACCTCTATCTTATGACTCTCACTCCCCCACTTCTTCAGTGAGTTCAGGAGGCACAGCTTGGGGACGTTGACTATGAGGCCCGACACACTCAGATATCCATAGGACATGCTCTTGAGGGATTTTCTGAAGGTGGGGATCACGTCATCCTCTTCAGAGGACGCACTATGGTACCAGTGACATTTTAAGAGGAGGTGTTGAGTGAGTTCCACACATTCCCTTTGGCAGTACATCCAGGAGTAGCGAAGATGAACCAGGACCTCCGACATTAGTAATGGTGGCTAGAGATGAAGAAAGCAATGGTAGAGTTTGTATCCCGATGCCTTACTTGTCAGTAAGTGAAGGATGAGTATTAGGTACCAGAGGGCTTAGATCAACCACTTGAGATAACAGAGTGGAAGTGGGATGGTATCTCCATGGAATTCATGATAGGGCTACCATGTACATCTAGGGGCCACGATTCCATCTGGGTGATCGTTGACCAACTCACCAAGTTGGCCCACTTCCTACCCATCTGAGAGTAGGGATCAGTAGAGGGATTGGGACGCCTCAACGTGTAGAAGATAATGCGACTTCACGGGGTGCTGTTGATGATCGTCTCAGATCGTGACACATTTTTTACATCCATCTTGTGGAAGAGATTGCAGGAGGCATTCAGGACTCAACTGCGCTTGAGCACTACCTTCCATCCTCAGATATATGTTCAGACGGAGCAGACCATACAGACACCCGGGGACAAGCTTCGTGCTTGTTTCCTTGATTTTGGATGTAGTTGGGAGGACCACCTACCCCTGGTGGAGTTTACATACAACAATAGTTATCACTCCACCATCGGCATGACCCCATTTGAGGCTCTGTACGGGCGACCATGCAGATCACCTATTTACTAGAAAGATCTAGAGGAGTCAGCACTTATGAGTCTAGAGTTGGTACATGCTACCACATATAAGGTTCAGGTCATCCAAGAGAATATGAAAACTACAAAGAGCCAACAGAAGTCTTATTCCGATAGGAGACGAATACCTTTGGAGTTTGAGGAGGGAGAACATGTCTTCCTTCGAGTCTCACCCCGACAAGGATTACAGAGGTTTGGATGGGGCAGCAAGCTATCTATGAGGTTCATCAAACCTTTCTAGATCCTCAGTAGAGTAGGCGAGGTGGAATACCATCCATCTCTTATGAGTTTTCAAAAATTGACTGTGCGTGACTCTGAGGCCCGATGTGCCCAGAATTATTTTCTAAACTTTTTTAAAGGTACGTTCAGTAAACATGCGAGTGACAATTTCTATCTTTTGAACCAGTAATCAGATTAAAAATATGAGGGCACCATTGAATCCGAAGTACTGAGATTTTCTTAAGGGAATCTCCACTTCAACCATAGTAGGTCGGGAGAAAAAGTTAAATTCTGGACTTTACAGAAAAATAATAAAATAACCTAACAAGTTATTTTATTTCTTTTTCTCCAGTGGATGAGCAACGGTGGTGGGGACCGGTGAATTGTCAATCCAATTAATGGAATGAATCTCCTTTATTTTTAACCACATCATTAGGGAATTAAGAGGTTCATTCATTAAATTAACCTCATTAATTTCTCAGTGCGTTACTCACCTTTCCCCCCTCTATTTAAGTTAGGCTTGGGGTGGAGTTTTGACACAAATTCACTAAGCAAGGAATCTCTAGCGAAGTAACGCGACATCTTCCACTAAAGGAGGAAGGAATATTGGGTGGCGACAATCATGGATTGAAGAATGTTGACGACCTCACTCCGATGGGGATTCTACTTCCGCCAATGACCGTGATACCTCTGATGGTTCTCTTGAGGTAGGAGTTGTCTTTTAATTCAAGAAATTCCCTCGATTCTTTTCCCCGTTCTTGAATGTTTGGGTGGATTTTGTGGGGTATTTTAATGGGGTTTATTTATTAAATATGTATTGAATAATCTCCCACTTGTTATAATGCTAACATGGAGGGGTCGGGCTAAACAAACAAGGCCCAGACCCTCTGCCGCTTCGTTCTTGTTGCGTTCTTCAGGAGACAGTTCTTCAACTTGTCAGAATCTGGAATTCGGGAGCCTTGAAGAAACGAAGAAATCTCAAGGAGCCTGTAGACGTGATCAGAAGTGAGGAGCTCCAGAGCATCACCGAAGGCCCACAAAAGAAGTGCCGACGCGACACCGGTGCGGGCGGACGAGAGCGGTGGCCGACAGCAGCCGACTGCAGAGGTGGAGGCGGCGCGCCGTCGCGCACCACGCTGAAGAAAGCTAGGGTTTCAAAGTCGTGACGAGATGTCAATGGACCCACCTCCTGCGGGTCCTACAGGTGACAAGGCGGTACCACCTAGTGTCACCCTTAAATAAACTGAACGTCTCTTTGAGCCGTTTGGGAGCCGAACCGCGCGACCCCTGCGCGGGTCGCGCTAGCCAGTGGGTCGAACCACCCGGCAGGCCGGGACCACCATGGCCCAAACCAACTGGGATGGCCTTATTCGGTTCAGGCCAGGTTGGGTCAGACCCAGACCGGGTTGGGCCGACCGGGTCGGACTGGACTCGGACCCCTCTCGGGCCCAAAAACGCTTAAAGGGCCATATCTTGCGAACCAGACATCCGTTTGACGAACCGTCTACGACGCTGGGATACTTGGAGTGAGACGGTCCTTTTGAGATAATCCAAGAGAGTTTTTAAGAAAGTTTAAGTATGAAAAGGTTGGATCTTACCCGAATCCAACTGGGCCCTTGACACTAAATGCCTATAACTAACAGACTGGGTGTCCGGTTGATGCACCGTCTGTTGTGTTGGAACCCTTATGACGCGACGAATCATCAGGTTACTTCTTCATGGGACTTCATTCCAGTTGAAATACAACCAATGGATTGAGTATCGGTTCTCCCAGAATCAAGCGTACTATGAGCGGGAATCCAATGGCTGGCAGTGAGGCGGAGGATGGAGACATATCATACAAAGGTTAGTACCGAGTGATCTTGTGTGGTTTAACACTTTCCGATCCTATGTGGGTCAACGCTCATCGATCATGTGTGGGTCAGCACATACTAATCCTGTGTGGGTCAGATCCTATGTGGGTTAGCGCTCAATGATCCTGTGTGGGTCAGCGCATACCAATCTTGTGTGGGTCAGATCTTGTGTGGGTCTAGCGGGGGTTAGTACCTATCAACTATGGGTGGGTCAGATCCTATGTGGGTCTTGAGGGGGTTAGTACCTATCAATTCTATGTGGGTCAGACTCTGTATGGTCAGTAGGAGTGCCTCTCGACAGAATAAGATGATCTAGCTTCTAAACTAATCATCTGTACTTCTGTGCTTTACTTATACCTATTTTGAGCTGTGTTTATTACTTTTTTGCTTTGTGATTGAGATCATGCTTTGTGGTTTTACTTTGTAGAATTCTGAGAGACCTTTGGGGGTCTCGGGGTCCCTACTGGGTATTGCTATACTCACCCCTGCATGGGCTTCGCCCGCACCTTGTTGTGTCTTGTGCAGACGACGGACGACCTTGACTAAGACTCAGGGAGCTAAGACCTGATGGTGGATGATGGTGATGGTTGACGTGGAGAACTGTGGAGACGAACTGTACCTACCCTTTAGGTAGGATCCTCGATGGATGACCTCATGAGCTTTTTTCTGTTTTCATTTGTAGTTGCACCTTCTTCAGTTGGGCTTATATTCTAGCCCCTTTACTTTTAGTACACACCTTTACTACTGCAATTTTACTTCATGATTGCATCTTGTTGTATTGTTGGATTGTGTGTTTTTACAGGTTTAAAGTCAATGCATTCCTGTTTTAGGGATACTCCTTTTCGGTTCTAGTGTCCAACCTTTGGCCTATGGAAGGCAGACTTGGGGTAGTCATGACACGGGCCCCGAAGGATGGGTTGTGACAAAAATTACTCCCAAAATTTCACCAAAACATGTGTTTTTAAGTGAAAAATAGAAACAATGTAACCCAATTGAATTCAGAGAGAATTTTAAAAGATTAACCCCTCAAAGTAGCAATACAAACTTTAAATTTCAGAAAAATTTACAACCATTGATTATAAAAATTGGTGCTCAAAGACAGTCAATTTGAAAAAAATTAGGCATAGTTTGAAGAGGACTTTAATGAAACATGATTTATCATAAAGAAGAGACCCTCCCACACACATAAAACTCAACATTGTTCTCAATGTTGAACTTCAAGGTGGGAGAAACATAAAAATAATTTAAGTTCAAAATAATTTATAATTTGAGCAGTGAAAATCAAGTACAAGGGTCATAACCAAGTTCAAAACAACATATCGCCACAAATTCAAAGCAGTTTTCCAAAGTAGTTTTTATAATGTGCTTGCCATTACCTTAAGTACAAAACAATTTTTTTAAACAAAACTCTTTAAAAATCATGTAAGCAATGTTTCCATCAAGCTTTAGTACTTTCAAAATAATTAAAAATTCCCAAACAATTCAAAGAAACTTTAAGGGTACTAAGGAAAGACTTTTAAATTCAATTCAAAATGATTTTTGACAAAGTATATTAAAACAAGAAAAACACCCATCAATGAAATACAGATTTAGAAGAAATCGATTTCAAAAATTGAGACAAATCCTCTAACGGTCTGATCTTTTCAAATATAAATATTACATATATTTAGATGAATATTCAATACATAACAATATGATCCACTCTAAAACTGTAAAGGTTTAGAGTCATTGGAGACTACATATAAAATCTTCTTATTTTATGAAATATCTTCAACATCACCCTTAAAGATATTCCCTTATAGTACTCTTTATAGGAATTCCCTACTAAAACTTTTATTTATAACATGGGGAAAGAAAACATAAGAAAAGGGTGAGCTCAAATGCTTAGTAAAGGTAAACATGGAGATATAAATTGATGATCATATAAAATCATAAGATAAGAATAAGGATATGATATCATGACCATAACTTATAAAGTTCATACCCAATCTGAAAAAGAACATAAACATGAGTTATGGCATTAGGCATTAGCGTTTCAAAAGGCATAAATCATAAGAGTGAGAACTCATCATAACTCAACCATGAACCATAAGTTCATGTCATAAATGTGTGTGGTGAAAAAATAGTTATAAAAACTATTTCATATGTCATGGTTAACTACCAAGACCATCATATCGGTCATTAACACCTATTTCCCATAGTGGATCAAGCACATCAACTTGTTTCCCATAACAAATCAAGCACTTCGACTTGTTTCCCCTAACTATCTAATGTGATATAATACTTTACCCAATGCATTGGAGGGAGATATAAGTCCCACCCATCTCATAATTGTAATCACACATGTTTTCCACAATATAAAACATTCATAACATCATCATATCAAAACCCATATAAATAAAACAAGTCTTATAAATATTTCATCAATTCACAAACCATGAAAAATAAATGGGTTCAACATAAATATTAACCATCCAAATAAAGATTAAGAATGGTTTCATTTGATAATATACCAAGTAAAACATTAGTGTAATCAATGGATTTCATCATATATGGAAAATGATTTTAAAAAATCACTTAGAACACTTCTTGAAGAAAATATCCTTTAACTTTTAAATCACTTACTTAAAAAAAACTGGGCACGTATAAAGGAAAAAATTTTCATTGAAAAGAAAAATTTAAAATTATAAAGGAAGAATCAAATGAAAATGTATCCATCACATTAGAAAAATCCATTCATGCCGTATAAGTTAAAAAACATTATTTTCACACATTTTTACAATTGTCAAAAAGTACCTCATTCGGAAAACGACAAGAAGATTCCTTTCAAACCATTTTGTAAAAAATAAAACATGGGAAAAAATGTCTTTACTAGACTATTGGAGAGTAATAGAAATATTATTTTAAATTTTTTTTAATAAAAATATGGATATGGAAGAAGAATATTCTCTCATTGGGGACTTAACATAAATAATCCAGTGATGAGATTGTGAAATAAAACCCTTACCTCAAGTCTTACCTTTCCTCATTTACATTCAAACCTACTGTATAATAAATATGTATTTATTATACATATATTACATAAAAATATTTATAAATAATTCCATATATTATTTATTTATGACATCTGATCACCCATTTATTAATAATTTTTTTATTAAAATTACTGTTTTGGGTGACAATTACTTCATTTTCCAAACATGTTTCAGTTTAGATGTACCAATCCATAAAATTTGATCATAGTTCCATCATTTATAGAATTTTAATCATGTTATAAAAATAATATATATTAATTATATACATATTTATAATCATTCATAAAAATTATATGTATAAAAATGAATTACACCTTTCATGGATACGGTAGGTCGTACATACGAATGAACGTTGTTTCCATTTTTCAACTGTTGAAATGAAAGAAAGATAAATAATAATTAAACTTTATAGAATAATTATTATATCATATATATCATATATATTAATCAAATTCATACTTATTACCATCCATGTAAAATATAAATGAAAAATGAAACACATCGCATCGTGGAGGTGTTAGTCCACACGTATGCACAAACGATGTTATCATTTTCCAAAGGATTGGATGGTAAGAAGGTATGAATGATATTATTATTACATAATTATAATTGTGTCATTAATATCATATAAAAATATCAAACCCATCATAATAACCATCCATAAAATATGGTGATGAAAAATGAATTGTATCGATAAGTGGTGATGGTAATCCGTGCGTACGCACGAACGATACTTTTACTTCTCGTTTGAAGGGAAAAAGAGTGTATAATAGTGCTTTCATAATCATATTAAATTTTCAGAATATATAGAATACATAAGTTATTATTTTATGGTAAATACCACATATTTATAGGATTTAAAGAAGAGTAGAAAAAGAAAGTGATCGGTTAGGCCGATTACTTCTTCTTCAAAACGACTCCTTTAGATCTCCTCTAAAGAGATGTAGGGATGGTATTTTGGGAATACAATCACCTCTATAATTTGGATAGGGAAGTTTAGAAGATAAATTATTAGAGTTTGGTTGATATATAAGGATCAATGTGGTGTAATTAAGTGATGAAGGAGGTTCCCTTTTATAATTGATGTGAGGGACACTTTTGGAATTTCTCAAAAGACTAAATTATAATAAATTCATTCTCAAGAAAAATACCTCCAAATGGAAAGGGGTTAGAATATAAGGTGGGATAGGGTTTTAATACCATAAAAAATAGAATTTATATAAGTTTTGGTGTAATTTTAAACCTCATCATTTTGATTAACCCTTAGTTAACCAATTTTACTTATAACTACGGTAACAACTTTTTCAATATTAAAAGGTTGTACTTTTCACTTATAAGGTGAAAATTAGACCATAAATGGTCAATTTATGACATTTTAGACCATATAATAACCAAATTTTATTATTTAAATATTTTTATAATTTTTAAATAATTTAGTAAAATATTATTTTGATAAAATATCATTATTGTCAATTTTTACACTATTCATTTAATTTAAATTTAAATACATCAAGAGAAAGGGGGAATTAAAATATAATGATTTTACACATACATAATATTTCATTTTGATCTAGAAAATTTGTGGGACACATTAAATCATTAAAATTATACCACTTTTAATATTTTTAAATCATTTATTATATATTTTTATTAATTGAAGAAATACTACATCGGGGTTGCATAAAAAATTATGGTCATCATATAATTAATAAAAATTAAAAAATATTTTATATCATGAAAATAATTTTATTAATATCAAAACAGACAATTATATTCATCCATAACTTACTTTTTTTACTATGAGGACTCATATGAGATATTAAAAATAAAGAGAGTGACATTTTGTAACTTTCATTGATTTAAATAATACATAAGTCATTTTCAGGAAAAAGTATACATTAAACAAATAAATTAAAGTATAAGGTGTTAATGTTGTAATTATATTAATAAAATAATAATTAGGATAAATAATTATGACCCAATCACTTATTTTTAATCCAGATTAACCCGATTTACCCTTTACCGAGGTGATAAATTTTACCACAATTACTATTCATGACGCCTAAAATAAAAGCAATATATTTTCCAAATTTAGACCCCCTAATTACAAATATGGAATTTATTTTAACAAATTCAATATATATATATAGAAGAAATTAATTTTAAAGTAAGTGTGCACATTACGAAAAAACTATTTTTTTAGAAAAGACACATTTTTAAGCATAAAATTGGATTATTACTATCCTATGATTAGTAAAATATTTTTTGAATATTTAAAAACTTTTATCAAGTAAATAATATATACATTTCATTAAAATCATTTATCAATAGGTTTTAAGTTTATTTATTGAAATAACATACATTGTAATCATAAAAACAAATTTTTTTCCAAAAAAATATCACATTTATTTTCAAATAATTTTTGTTTTTAATATTAATAATTTGATAAAAAATGAATTCATCTTATAAAATTTTAGAACATATATTTTCCAAACTTTAGTTATTACTATTCATACCCGCCAATCCAACAACTATACAATAACATACACATAATATTTTAATAATGTTACGCGATTTATCTAAACTAGTTGTTGCATGTAACGAAAGATTTTGAAGAAATAAAATTATTTAAAGAGAAATGTTTCATAAAAATATCAGGTCGTTACATTATAACACCCTTAAAATTAATTTACCCTTGAAATTCATTATTTTGATACAAATAGATGAGTATAATTTTGTCTCATCATATCTTCAGGTTCCCACATAGCTTGCTCAAGTTGGTGGTTTGCCACAAAAAATTAACCAGGCGAGTGGTCTTATTTTGTAGAAATTTCTATATATGATCCAAAATCTCTATTAGTTATTCTTCATAAGAAAAATATTGCTCCAGTGGTATGATCTCTTAATTTAGTACATGTAAAGTATCAGGTATTTAATTCCTCAGCATAGATACATAGAACACATCATGAACTCAAGAGAGTTTCAATGGAAGCACCAATTGATAATATACTGACCTGATACGATCAAGAATTTTAAAAGGGATGATATACCTAGGGCTTAGATTGAACTTCTTTCAAAATATCATCACCCTCTTCCATGGATATATTCATAGGAATAACTTGTCACCAACTTCAAACTCTAGATCTTTTCGACAATTATCAGCATAAATTTTTTGTTGACTTTGAGCTTCTCTTATGTGTTGTTTAATGGATCTAACCTTCTTTTTCATTTCATAAACTATATTAGTCCCCAATATATTTATTTCTCTAAAATTATTCCATCATGTTGGATTTCTTCACTTCCTACCATAAAGGGATTTATAAGGAGCCATATGAATGTTGGAGTGAAATATATTGTTGTAACAAAATTCCACCAAAGAAATGTTGATCCCAACCACCTTTTAAATCTATAGAGAAAGTTCTCAACATTTATTCTAGTCTTTGAATGGTCCTCTCATACTGACCATTTGTCTAAGTATTATAAGTAGTGATAAATCTTAACTTTTTATCAAGATCTTGTTGAATAATTCTCTAAAACTTTGAGGTAAACCTTGGATCCTGATCAGATGCGATAGAAAGTGGTACTCCATGAAATATTAACACTTCCTAAATATATATTCTGACAATATGATCAAGAGATAAATATTATTTTATAGCAAATAAGTGTTCTAAATTCGTAAGGTAATCAACTATAAACTATATAGCATTATAACCTTTAGATGTTTTGGGGAGTCCGATGAAAAAAATCCATGGTGATGTTTTCAAATTTACATTCAGGTATGGTTAATGGTTGTAACACCCCCTTAGACTTCTGTCACTTAGAATTAACTTTTTAACAAACCAAGCACCAGGATACATATTCTACAATATCTCTTTTCATTCCATCTCACCAGAAATACTGTTTCATAACTCTATACATCTTTTTTACTTCCATGATGAATAGAGAATGATGAATTATGAGCTCTATCTAACATATCCTTCTTCAAATATTATATGGGCATGACACATACACAATTCCTAAACCTTATCATTCCCTCATAATCAAGGTTGAACTCAGGAACATTTCTCAACTTATTTTATAACTCCACATATTCTTTTTGCGCCTCTTTAATCTTCACTTGGATATATGGTCAAAAATTCATTTAATCCAGATTAGATTTATCCTCTTCCTTTTAGATTTCTAGATCCATAATTTGTAAATTCATAAATATTGGATCTTTTGTGATCTTCATCATAGATAATCTAACATGATACTTTTATCTCAAATCATCTACCACCTTGTTTGATTTCCCATGGTGGTAATGTATTGAGGAGCCATAATTTTTAATTATCCCTGACCATATTCTTTGGCGCATGTTCAACTCTTTTTGAGTGAAAATATACTTTAATTTTTTTGATCAGTATATATGTCACACATTTCCCATAGATATAATTTCTTTACATCATTAATTCAATAATTACCACAACTAACTCAAAATCACGAGTTGGGTAATTTTACTCATGGAATATCAATTGGTGTGAGGTATAATCCATCACCATATCATTTTTCATGATAACACATCTCGATCCCTTCTTTGATGCATCACTATAGATCACAAAACTTTCTTCACTACATGGTAGTGCAAGCACAGGTGCACTGACCAACCTTCTTTTTAGATCCTTGAAATCCTATTCAAATTACTCTACCCATATGAACTTAACTCCTTTCTGAGTCAACTTGGTGAGTGGATTACATAATCATGACAAATCTTTAACAAAATGTTGATAATATCCAACTAACCCTAGAAAACTATGTATTCCAGTTAACATGGTGGGTCTAGGACATTTCTCAATAACTTATATATTTTAAGGATCTTCTTATATACCCTCACTTGAGATTATATGACCCAAAAATGAAACTTTATAAATCCAAAATTCACACATGGTAAATTTTGAATAAAGATTCTCCTTCCTATGGGTCTTCAACACAATCCTCAAGTGATATTCATTCCCTTCATTTCTATTTGAATATACAAGAATATAATCTATAAATACTACCATAAAATAATAAATTTAGTCTCTAAATAATATATTCATTAAATCCATTAAGATAGTAGGGGAATTAGTAAGACCAAAATGCATCATTATAAATTCATAGTATCCATATCTTGTACGAAATGTCATCTTGAGTATATCCTCTTTCTTGCCCCTAAATTAATGATATCTAGAACAAAGTTCAATCTTAGAATAGTATTTAACCCCATATATTTGATCAAATAATTCATCAATATGGGGGATTGGATACTTGTTTTTTATTATGATCTTGTCAGGATCTCGATAATCAATGCAAAGATGCATTGAACCATCATTATTTTTAATAAATAGAATAGGTGCACCCCATGGTGACACACTAGGGAGTATTAATACCTTATTTATATTATCCTAAAGTTTCTTATTTAATTACTACAACTCAATTGGGTCCATTATATAAGGATCCTTTTAAATAGTCATAGCACTAGGTATGAGTTATATTGAAAACTCACCTTCATGATTCAGTGTAATACTTGACAATTATTTTAGAAATACATCAGAAAATTCATGTATAATAGGTGTATCCTTATTGTTGAATTTCTCCCCAACCATCTAAGATAGATAAACTTCACGTATAGGAATTAAGACCCACTAGATGGAAGTAATTTCCATTATAATTTCATATTTATCCTCTCATCAATAAATGATCATAGGTTTATTTAGAATATGAAATTTGACTTACCTTCCTCGACAATAGATATGTGCTCCCTACAGAGAAAGACAATCCAAGAAAAGAATCACATCGAATTCAACTAAAAGGAGTATCATAAGATCCTCAATAATCAATTTCCCAAAAAATTCAATCATATAAGAACTATATACCTGAGATGTGACCATTGTTCCATTAGGAGTTTTCAAAACTAACTCAACATCTAATCGTTGAGGTGATATAATGATACCCTTATAAAATTATTTATAAATAATATAGTGGATAGATTCATAATTAAATAAGACATTAGTTTTTCTAGAGTGGATGATAAGTATACCTTTTATCATGTCATTCTCATAACCCACTTTGGCAGTCAGGATCACATGATATTTCTCTTTGTATTTAGGTTTAAGAGGTTGTTGATTCTGATCATCAAAAACCTTCAGATTCATGAAATGGTTGGCATAATTCCCATACTTCTTGCATTTTAAGAATTGAATAATGGGTGGTGAATTAGTTGGAATATTCTTTACCTCCATTGAATTAACTGGTATATTCATCACTTTTGAAATTCATGGGATTTTTGGACCACCTTTCCACATTTAAATCACTCCTCGATTCCATTCAAACACATCCTTTGATGTTTCTTCCCACATTTTTGATATGTAGATGGTTGAAATTTCTTTCCACTGTGATTTATTAAAGTTTTAATAGGAATCAATATTTATTTTCTTATCAAAACCATGGTAATGGTGTGAATCTATAATTAATATTTCTACTTCGAGTGCACATCAAATGATTTCTTCATTGCTACTGAAGTCTATTATAGATAATGTCTTTCAGAGAATTGGTTTTAAGCCACCAAATAATCGATCAATTTTATATTTAAGGGTGATAATTAAACCATAGGCATACATTAAAAGCCTTGTAAAATTTTCCTCATAGGTTCCAATGGTTCATCATCCTTTGGATTTAGATCAAGAAATTCATTCTTCATATTTGTATGTAGAATAAAAGGAAAGTAGTTACTAAATAATATGCATGTGAAATCATCCCATTCTATGGATTCAATTTATTCATATTTCCTTATATTCCTGATAAGATTCCACTATCGATCTACTTTTCCATGTAGATGATAAAAAATTAGGACAACCTTTTCATGTCCTGAGCATTAAAGAAAAGAAAATATTTTCTCAATGGTGTTGATCCATTGCTCAGCCACTAGTAGATCAGAATATCTACTAAAAGAAGGTGGATGTTGCCTTATGAAATATTTAATAGTATGTTGTTCCCTACTTTGATCATTTGGAAACATGGAATGATTTTTACCCTGATAAATTTATGTGATCATAAAAACAATATTCTATATTCCAGCTCCCATAACATTTGGTTTATCATATGGAAAATCATTGCATTTTTAATCAAATTCTGCATTAACATGATTCCCTTGGATTCCCACAAAATGACTAAAACCAAAAAACATAGTGTGAGAAAAAATAATCATAGTGGAAAACCACATAATTCCAATAAATCATTTATAGAATGTTTTAATCATGACACCTTAGGTTTAACCTAGGACATTCATGATTGTTACCAAAACTTTATTATTTTATCCTACACTTAGAACTATCCCTAGGGGTTTCAAAAAAGTTTTCTAACCCTAATATCATAACATTGACTAAACACTTCTTTGATACAAACTATAATGGCCCCATATTTTCAAACATAAATATTACATATATTTAGATGAATATTCAATACATAACAATACAATCCACACCAAAACTGTAATGGTTTAGAGTCTGTAGAGACTAGATATACAATATTCTTAATTTATGAAAGATATTAAACATCTCCCATGAATATATTCCCTCATATTACTCTTCATAGGCATACCCTACTAAAAATATTCTTCATAACCTAGGGAAAAGAAGCACAAGAAAAGGGTGAGATCAGATGCCCAGTAAGGGTAAACATGGTAGATATCAATCAATGGTTATATGAAAGCATAAGATAAGCATAAGTGTATGAGATCATGACCATAATTTATAAAGGTTTTACCTAATATAATAAAGATCATATACATGAGTTATGACATAAAACATTAGCATTTCAAAATACATAAATCATAAGAATGATAACTCATCATAACTCAATCATGAACCATAAGTTCATATCATAAATGTGTGTGGATCCAACATAAGTATAGAAAAAATTTGATATATCAAGGTTAACTACCAAGACCATTAGATCTGGTATATTTCCCATAGTGGATCAAGCATATTGACTTGTTTCCCATAATTAATCAAGCACAATGACTTGTTCCCCATAAAATATCAAGAAATTTGAATTATTTTCCCCAACTATCTCATGATATATAATACTTTACCCAATGAATTAGAGGGAGATATAGGTCCCACCCATCACATAATAAAAATCATACATATGTGTAACATCCCAATTTAAAAAAAAATTGAAATGCATGAAACTTTGTTTTAAGTAGATATTTATAACTAGCCTTTAAACATAATTTTTCCACTTCTATGTTTTGAATTTCGAAAAACGTTCATCTACAATTGTGTTCAGTATGTTATTTAGAGTCTACTGGAACTAACTTGTTTTTTGGTGAATATTAACATACCCTTATGAATAGTAATATGAATAGTAATATGAACCTAATGAATAGTAAATTGTATTATTGTTTTATTTTATTAAGTCTTTAAGATAATGTCATCTTGATTAATTTTTCAAAGTGATATTAAAGCAGTTATAGTTTTAAAATATTTAATTTTCAAATTAAGAATGAATTTATTTAAAAATTAAATTAATAATATTTAGAAAATTATTTTCAAAAAATGGAGTTCATTTTTGAATTCTAAACGTCGAAAAATGGTTAGGGTGAATTTTTGGTAATTTTCTAAAATTCTAGAATTTTTGATGAATAGTAAAATACGATAAAATACGATAAATGCTAAATACTTGATTTACTGCATCATAGGTGATGCAGGGACGATGTAAGACCACTTGGTTCGAACTCACATTCCATTATTACTATTTTGGGTCACATTAATTAAGAATATTCATAGTCTTGAGCAAAAATATTATAATAATGATTAAAATAATGAAAAATACCTCATCTCCTCCACTATAAATACCATCCTCATTCCCCTCTTCCTACCACACCTCTCAAGACTTGAACCTTATCTAAGTTCTACCCAATAATCCTCCCAAGGATCTTCCCCACTTACTAGAGCTACTTGTCTCACCAAAAGGCCAAAACCAAAGGCCTTAAGAAGGATCTTAAGGAGAAGAGATCAATAGGTAAAATCCTCTTTTGTTTTCTTTCTTTTCTTTCATTATATGTTATTCAGTTTAATTTCCTTTGTCTTATGTTAGGATATTTCATTAAATATCCCCCATTACTTCCTATATTATGTAATAATTATCAGATACCCCTTTTTTATCATCAAAATATTTTATGAAATTTTAAGCGACGCCGTTAGGCCGCCGATTTTTCGCAAGGGATTTCTCAAGTTATCTTTTATTTCAAGATTCCTTTATTTTCTTCTTATTTACTCACATATTATTATACCAAAGTCATGAAATATCCAAAATATTGTATATTATGGATTTTATTATGTTCATGGAAAATTCCTCATCAATCTTCTTCTCCTCTCCCACTTATTCAAGGAATTAAAAACATTGTCTGTGATGTGTCGAATTACCGACAACGTAGATGATGTGATTTCAGTTTGCTTTAATTCCTTAAATTATGGTAATGAAACAATTTTTATGGTTGAAACAGGTTATAATATATGTATTATGTCTCATACATGGTTATGGAACTCTTTTTTACACATGGTTTTAATTTATAAAACAAAATGGGGTCGTTATTATCAAAGAACCACTAAAATGATCTAAACGAACATCATTAATATTTTAACTTATGAATCATCATAATTTCAGAATTAAAAATGATAAATGGTATAATTTATGGTTATTTAAATATTTAAATACCATTACATTCCAATTCTAGAGTTTCACTTCCAATTGACAAGAAAAACCATCATGAACCAATCATGGAAATCAAGTAAAGAACTCACCCAAAACAATGCAAGGGACAAAATACTATCAATTAAAGGGTGAAATGATGTAATAAAATGATTATATAAGGTATTATAAAGATGTATATGTTTATGTAAGATATTAATAACACTATTTTAACCATTATACAGGAGGTTTAAACAATTTTAAAGTAATACAAACCCGAGGTAAGGGAATTCTTAACCCGATTTCCATTCTTTGGGTTAACCTACTACTTCATAATTTATGTGGTATTAAAATTGTTTGTGTGATGAGTTTTGTTTATATTATGTTGAATTATGTTTATTTACAGTGTATATACATATTATATCCACTATATTAAGTCTCACTTGAATTATATTATTTATGTAAGGGGCTTTTCTTTTAAAATCCTCTTTTAAAATTCTGTTTTACAAAATTAAAAACCAAAGTTTTTATAAAATTTTTCATATTGTAAGATTATGTTCTGGTTTTTGAGTATTGTTTATGATGAAGGGTGGTAACTATATCTCCCTCCAATTCATTGGTTATGTGTAATTTGAAGTTCAGCCATATGGTTACTCCAAGTGTAACTATGATGGTTACATAAATTGTAAGGTAGCTGTGAGGGTTACAAATTATGAGGTAGCCATGAGAGTTACAAAATTATATAAGTAATGCCCCAAGATACCTTTATGGTTATATTTATGTTCTTATGTTTTGTTTGGAACTTTTTTAAATCTCATTTTTCACAAATTAATTATATATGGACGATAAGTATATCTTTTGAAAATGATTCCATACATTAAAAGTGTTCATGACTAATGTGTTCTTTCCTTCTTTTTATATCCCTTACTGAGCTTATTGTGATCGTCCCAATTTTTTAAATGGTTTTCACAGGTTATAAAGATGTGTAATAAAAATAAGGAAGCTAAGTTAAATGTTTGATGATTTTTCAAATAAATCACGTGTTAAGCTTTAATGTTTTATATTTTGAAAAAATGGATACTATTTTTAGTAGTATCCTCTTGTGTGAATGCGGTATGTTATATATGTAAGGTATCCTAATTCTATAAAACTCTAAACCTGAAAAGAGCCACAATGTGAAAGTAAGATATTTCTTGAATAAATTCAAGATTATGTAATGTAAGAAGTCCAAGTCCTTATAGTTGGTATCAGAGGAAAGGTTTAAACAACTTTAGGGATTATGATTTTTTGTTAAACATATAGTTAGTCTCTATGTCTATTATTTAAGTTAAATACTTGATTTATAACTTTTCAAATCAAGGAAATTCAGTTACAAATGGAATGAGGAGGATCTCAAATGACATTCCTATCTCTTCATGATGACTTTCTTACAACTCACTTGCAAGCAATTGTTTGAGATATCAAACAACTCCACTATACCTCAATACCATCATGGATCATGGATTGTATTTAATCAAATACTATTTTTCTCAATATTCTCATATTTTCAAGAAAGGTAAATATTATCAAGGAATTTTCAAATATTTTACCTTATCACAAGATTTTGAAGCATATTATGATTTTGAAAAAGGTGCTGAATAATGAGACCCTTGTGCAAGCTATTTATATTTGATTTTACAATATAATATTTCAGAAAATACTTATGGTATTTTAAAAGGACCATTTATTGAAAGTTTCAACTCAAAATTGGTCCGACAATTTTATAAAAAACAAATTTTATTAGATGTTTTGAAATTATATGTCATACATGATTATTTTCCAAAACTATTTTTCTGTGAACACCCATATGACCCAAGTTGTACAAGGTGTATTTGGATAAAGAAAGCAAATGATTTTGAAGGATCTCTAAATCATTGTTGCAATTCATGTACCTTATATTTACATGAACAACATGATGATGAAACCAGGTGGACACCATGATCAAGGTACCCTCACTTGTTTAATAAGTAAATAAAATTGTGAGGACGCAATTTCCGAAAGGTGAAGATAATGTAACATCCCGGTTTTTTTAAAAAAAATAATTTTAAATGCATGAAACTTTGTTTTAAGTAGATATTTATAACTATCCTTTAAACATAATTTTTCCACTTCTATGTTTTGAATTTCAAAAAATGGTCATCTACAACTGTGTTAAGTGTGTTATTTAGAGTCTACTAGAACCAACTTGTTTTTTGGTGAATAGTAACACACCCTTATGAATAGTAATATGAATAGTAATATGACCCTAATGAATAGTAAATTGTATTATTATTTTATTTTCTTAAGGATTTAAGATAATGACATCTTGATTAATTTTCAAAGTGATATTAAAGCAGTTATAGTTTTAAATTTTTTAATATTTGAATTAAGAATGACTTTATTTAAAAATTAAATTAATAATATTTAGAAAATTATTTTCAAAAAATAGAGTTCATTTTTTAATTCTACATGTCGGAAAATGGTTAAGGTGAATTTTTGGTAATTTTTTGAAATTCTAGAATTTTTGGTGAATAGTAAAATACGATAAAATACGATAAATGCTAAATACTTGATTTACTGCATCATAGGTGATGCAAGGACAATGTAAGACCACTTGGTTAGAACTCACATGCCATTATTACTATTTGGGGTCACATGAATTAATACTATTCATAGTTTTGAGTAAAAATATTATAATAATGATTAGAATAATGAAAAATACCTCCTCTCCTCCACTATAAATACCACCCTCATTCCCCTCTTCCTCACACACCTATCAAGCCTTGATCCTTACCAAAGTTCTGCCCAATAATAATCACAAGGCTCTTACCCACGTCTTAGAGCTACTGGTCTCACCAAAAGGCCAAAACCAAAGGTTTTAAGAAGGATCTCAAGGTGTAGAGATCGAGAGGTAAAATCCTCTTTTGTTTTCATTCTTTTCTTTCATTCTATGTTATTCAGTTTAATTTCCTTTAGCTTATTTTGGTATATTTAATTCTATATCCATTATTAATGACTATATTATGTAATAATGATGAGATAAACCTTTTCTCTCATCAAAATATTTTATGAAATTTTAAGCGACACCTTTAGGCTGCCGATTTTTCGTAAGGGATTTCTCAAGTTTTCTTTTATTTCAAGATTCTTTTCTTTTCTTCTTATTTCCTCACCTCCTCTTATACAGAAGGCATGAAAGCTCCAGAATCATGTATATTCTATATTTTATCATTTTCATGGAAAATTCCTCATCAATCTTCTTCTCCTCTCCCACTTATTCAAGGAATTAAAAACATTGTCTGTGATGTGTCGAATTATTGACATCGTGGATGATGTGATTTAAATTTGCTTTAATTACTTAAAGTATGGTCATAAAACCATTTTTATGGTTCAACCAGGTTATAATATATTTATTATGTCTCATCCATGGTTCTGGAACTCTTTTTTACACATGGTTTTAATTTATAAAACAAAATGGGGTCGTTATTATCAAAGAACCACTAAAATGATCTAAATAAACATCATTAATGTTTTAACTTATGAATCATCATCATTTAATAATTCAAAATGATAAATGGTATAATTTATGGTTCTAAAAATATTTAAATACCATTCTATTCTAATTGTGGAGTTTCACTTCCAATTGACAAGAAAAACCATCATGAACCAATCATGGAAATCAAGTAAAGAACTCACCCAAAACAGTGCAAGGAACAAAATACTATCAATTAAAGGGTGAAATGATGTAATAAAATGATCATATAAGGTATTATAAATATTTATATGTTTCTATAAGATATTAATAACACTATTTTAACCGTTATACATGAGGTTTAAATGATTTGGAAGTAAGACAAGCCTGAGGTAAAGGAATTCTTAACCCGATTTCTATTCTTTGGGTTAACCTACTACTTCATAATTTATGTGGTATTAAAATTGTTTGTGTGATGGGTTTTGTTTATATTATGTTGAATTATGTTTATTTATAGTGTATATACATATTCAATCCACTCTATTAAGTCTCACTTGAATTATATTATTTATGTAAGAGGCTTTTCTGTTAAAATCTTCTTTTAAAATTCTATTTTACAAAATTCAAAACCAATGTTTTTATAAATTTTTTCATGTTGTATGATTATGTTCTGGTTATTGGGAATTGTTTATGATGAAGTGTGGGACCTATATCTACCTCAAATTAATTGGGTATGTGTAATTTGGAGGTCAGTTGTATGGTTACTCCAAGTGTAACTGTGATGGTTACAAAAATTGTAAGGTAGCCGTGAGGGTTACAAATTATAAGGTAGCTGTGAGGGTTACAAAATTATACAAGTAATGCCCCAAGATACTTTTATGGTTATATTTATGTTCTTATGTTTTTTTTGGATCTTGTGTAAATCTCATTTTTCACAAATTAAGTATATATGGGCGACAAGTATGTCTTTTGAAAATGATTTCATACGTTGCAAGTTTTCACGACTAATGTGTTATTTCCTTCTTTTTATATACCTTACCGAGATTATTGTGATCATACCAAGTTTTTAAATTATTTTCACAGGTTATAAGGATGTGTAAGACAAATAATTAAGGCACATTAAATATTTTAAGATTTTTCAAAGAAATCACTGTAACGACCCAAACTTTTTGAATAGTATATTAACTTACTCTTAATGATTTATTAGAGATGTTAATGGTTAATGAAGAAAGAGGAGTCGATGGATTCATACAGTAGAATCTAACCTTATGAAGCCCACTTATCAGAGCTTGGGAAGTAGGTGGCATCTTTGGGCTTTGCTTTGGACCAAGCCCAAGCCGAACTCCAGCGTGTCAAGCTTGAACAGAAACATCTGCGGGAGAAGTTCAAGTTAGTAGAGATTACTACTAGGGCAATGTTATCTGAGCCTCCCTCAGATTATTTCACCATAGAACACCTTACACTTAGGTCATATACTGGTGTTATAAGGGGATATGTGATGAGACTGTATCTTCTTTGCGTAATCCTTTGGGATGAATAAAATTGATATTTCTTCCTTTAGTGAAGTTTGTGAAATTTCAAATGTTCGGATAATTTGAGGATGCATATTTGAAAAAAGGGATATTTTTAAAATATTTTTGTAAACCTTAAATAATTAATGATGTGTTTTGGTTTTCGAAAAATGGTCTTCTGCAAATGTGTTCAATACGAAATTTAGAGTCTAATAAGATCAACTTAATTTTTGGTGAATAGTGTTTTATGAATAGTGATTTTACGCTTAGGATTAGTAATGTGACCAAATGGATTAGTAATCTCACTTAAATAAAGTATTAATATAATTTAGGCACCTTAATTAAGTAGTGTGATTCAATAAAATAGGTAAATACCTATTTCATTAATTAATAGTCAAGTATTTGTTTTTTCGGGTGAATAGTGTTTTTTATTTAAAAATTAAATTAAAAATATTTAGAAAATTATTTTTATAAAATGGAGTTCATTTTTGAATTCAGTGCATCAATATTATGTTAAGGTAAATTTTGAGGATTTTTCTGAAAAAAAAAGAATTTTCAGTGAATAGTAAAAATACAGTTTTAGGGTTTCCGTTTGTTTAATGACATCATGACTGCATCATGATGATGTCATGAGATATTTTAAGGGATGGATGACTAAAGGGGATTAATTATTGTATGAGGTGTCCCAAGTGGCCAATACCATGGGCAAATACCATGGGTAATCCCATGGTTTTGCCAATACCACCGATGAGGTGTCCCTTGGCCATTAATGCCTTGTCCTCTCACTTTCCCTATAAATACCAAGCCATTATATCATCCTTTCGACTCAAAAATCATTATCAATGAAGTTCTGGTCTCCTTACCTCCCAAAGAGTCCTCTTAAGGTGCCCTGAAGCCTCTCAAGGTCACAACCTTTGAGTTTTAAGAGTTACGTTTAAGGTAAGGGATCCTACCTCTCTCTTTCTTTTCAAGTAATCTTTTTTATGTCATTTCTTTTATGCTCCATGATATTATGTTGGAGGATTTTCTTTTATATTACTCTTACCTCGATTTTCATGTTCATATTATGAGATACCCCCTCTTTCTCTCATCAATTCGTTTTAATAATGTTTAAGTGGCGCCGTTAGGCTGCCAAATTTTTAAGGGATTCTTTCACCCTTCTCATTTTCAAGTTCTATTTTCTTGTAAAATCTTTCAAGTTCCTTTTTATTATGTTGGGGTATGATATCTATATCTATCATAATGATATTTTATGATCATATTATGAGATACCCTATTTGATCTCATCAATTCATTTTTGTTGAAGTTTAAGTGACACCGTTAGGCTGCCAAATTTTCATAAGAGAAATATTGTTTTCCTTCCATGTTTTTCATTTCACATGGTATGTCCTTAAAATTTCATTAAAATGTTCATATATCCTTTATATTCTGTCACTATACTGTTTTATGGGTCATTTATGAATGTTTGACCCATGTCCCCTCTCTTTTCAATGTTTTCTAAAACCCCGAAACATAGCCGTTATGCTGCAGAATTTCTGTCTCAAAATGTCTCTCTCTTTTTATAAAGTTCTTTTATTTTATTAAGTGAATACTCAAAGATCTCTCTTCTATAGGTGTATTCACATATATACCAAAATGTTCTATTTTAAATTATGGGATTTACATACATGAGACCCGCTTTCCCTTTCCATGGGTTTAAAGTGACATAAAGATCATGTCTTTAAAGAAGTTTTTAAAATGTTATGATTATGAAATGAAACCCATTTCTTTTATGATATATGGGGTTTTTTATGAAATGATTGATGATGATATATGTGGCTCACATGATGATAAAGAAAAATTTAAGGGTTCTCCCTGATAGCGCTCCAATGCATTGGGTAAAGACTTAATCTCTAGAGATGACCTTTTTTAACAACGCCTTGGTGAATAACCTTGGTAATTTTTAATGACACCTTGGGGATGGAACTTGGTGAAATGGAAATGATTGTATATGTTAAATGTTGTAGCCACATATTCAAGTTATGAAACACGTTATTTTTATTATGATATACCTCATGATCTCTTTCTCATGCCTTAAATTTATTTATCATGACCTTATTGATGTATCTCAGGTTCACATGTAAAATGTTTCTCTTGTTTCACTTACTAGGCCTTCTGCTCACCCTTTATTTTGATGTATGTCCCCATGTTATGAGATATAGTAATTAACCTAGGATGAACATAAGGATAATCCTTTCAAGTTTTTAAGAAGAATGTTTTATGTTTTCATGTTTTAAGTTCCTGGTTTCCAAGACACTAAACCTCAAAGATCCTTGGTTTTTCATAATGTAATGAAAGTTTATGTTAGAAAAAGGCGGGATGCCATAGTTGGTATCAAAGGATGGTTTATTTATTTGTGGAAATTAGGATATAAAAACTTTAGGAATAACCCTATATAAAAGTTTAAATATAGGAAAACTTCCTGGTATTTTGGTAAGTATTGAGTAAGTGGTTTATCAAACAAACACATCCCTGTCTGGATACGAGCAGGTAGAGGCGGATCTGGCACAGATGTACATAGTGGTAAAACCCAAAAACAACACTTTGAGCTAGACTCGAATGGTAATTGGTGCATGATAATGGGCCTTGCTTCACTCTTGGTTATGACACTCCTGGGGGATATTTTTTGTTAATCACAAGCTTTTTATGAATCATTATGAAGGAATTATAGAGAAATGTAATTTTCTAAGCATGAAGTCTTAGTTAAAAGATTCATAAATGAAATAAGTTTCTCACTAAGGTTTTATTATTTTAGAAAATGGCAGGAAATAAGAGGAACCGTGCAGATGGTGACCGCAATGCACCGTGTGCTGACGGCCCTCCGATGGAAGCCGGAATGGAAACATTCATGCGAATGATGAACCAACTGACTCAAGTTATGAGTAATAACTTGAATCAAAATGAGAGGCTGATCTCACCACGAAGGGAACAACACTCTTTTGAGTCCTTCATGCGTCAAAGGCCACCAACATTCAGTGGATCTACTAACCCATTGGTTGCGGAACAATGGATAAGCTCCATTGAAAAGATCTTTTCTGTACTCCTTTTTTCGGAACAAGAAAAAATCACCCTTGCTGTTTACCGCCTAGAGGGAGAATCTGATCAGTGGTGGTCACTGGTCAAAAACACGAAGCCTATAGGAGAGATGGAAGCTATGGAGTGGGAAGAGTTCTGGGGAATATTCTTTAATAAGTATTTCCCTCATTCCATGAGAACGAGAATGGAGAAAGAGTTTATCAAGCTAAAGCAGAAGGAGAGCGAATATGTCAGAAGCTATGAGATGAACTTCACTCTACTTTCACGATATACCTCTAGCTTTTCCATGGATCCAAGTGGGAAGGTTGATAGATTTTTTTCGGTGGACTGAGACCTCATCTACGGAAGAATCTAGCCAACGAGGACTACGATAGCTACGAGGAGATCATGCGGAGTGCAATGAAATTCGAGCTAGATTTTGGTGAGACACAATGGTCTCATAAATCAAATGACAAGAAGAGATCGTTGGAGCCCAGTTTAGGGAAGATTTTTGATCAGGGAAGAGGTGGAAAGCAAATGCAACTTACCACATGCAATAAATGCGGGAAGAAGCATTCAGGGCACTACTTGATCGGAAGTGGCAAGTGCTACAAGTGTGGAAGAGGAGGCCATATTGGTCGTAATTGTCGTAGTAAGGTGAATCCTCAACTCCCCAACACTAACGATAGAGGGAATATGGTTCTGGACCTACCCGAAGTCCAATGATTCAAGTGTGGACAGCTTGGGCACTTTGCTAATCACTTTCCAAATCCAAGGGCAGTGGAGGGGAATCACCATCAACCTCAGCAAAGGCCAGGGGAGCAAGGTCATGCTTTTTCTATCACAACAACTGAAGTTGAAGCTCCTAATGACGTGGTAGCAGGTACTCTTGTTGTCCTCTCAAAACTAGCAAGTACTTTGTTTGATTCTGGTTCAACGCATTCCTTTATTTTCTCCAAGTTTTCAAAGAATATAGAATCAATACCCGAACTGCTAGAGATAGAGTTGTCAGTCAAGACTCCAAATGGGATTATCCATGCATCAACAATGTTTAGAGACTCTAGTGTTTACTTTAGTGAGCACAATCTTATCACAAATCTAGTAGTCATTCCCATGATGGAATTCGATGTTATACTAGGGATGGACTGGCTCTCAAAGTATAATGCTAAGATAAAATGTAGAAGTAAGGAAATCTCAGTAATCTTAAATGAACGACCTACAATTATCTTCCAAGGAGAGATATCCCAAACTGATACCTATCTAGAAGAACCTCCTATAGCATTCTTTATGGAGTTAATTGGTGATGATGAAGAAGGAAAAGGGAGTATACAAATAGTGGATGTTCCGATTGTTCAGGAATACATGGATGTATTTCCTGAGGAGTTACCTGGACCTCCCCCAGAGAGAGAGGTAGAGTTCTCCATTGAACTCGTACCTGGATCCCAATTGATATAAAAAACCCCGTATAGAATGGAAAATGTGGAGCTAGAAGATTTAAAGAAACAACTCCAAGACTTGTTGGAGAAGGGGTTTATCCGACCGAGTGTGTCTCCTTGGGGAGCACCAGTTCTCTTTGTGAAGGAGAAGGATGGATCAATGCGGCTATGCATTGATTATAGAGAACTGAATGAGATCACAGTGAAGAACAAATACCCAATTCCAAGAATTGATGATTTATTTGACCAACTTCGTGGGGCTCAATTCTTCTCCAAGATTGACCTTCGATCTGGTTATCATCAACTGAGGTTGAAGAAGGAAGATATTCCAAATACTGCCTTCCAATCAAGATATGGGCATTATGAGTTTATTGTTATGCCCTTCGACTTAACTAATGCTCCTGCTATTTTCATGGATTTGATGAATAGAGTCTTTAAGGACTACCTTGATAACTTTGTGGTAGTTTTTATTGATGATATTTTGATATATTCAAAAAGTTGTGAGGAGCATGAAGATCATATGAGGGTTATTTTGAAAACTCTATGGAAGGAGAGGATCTTTGGAAAGTTCAGCAAGTGTGAGTTTTGGTTACAACAAGTGGATTTCTTGGGGCACATCGTAACCAATGAAGGAATCTCGGTTGACCCTGCAAAGAAAATGGTTGTAGAGGAGTGGCCTCAACCCACAGTAGTAACTAAGATTCGTAGTTTCCTTGGTTTAGCAGGATATTATCAGAGGTTTGTGAAAAACTTTTCACGGCTTTCTAATCCACTTACCAAGTTGACTCAAAAAGGGGTTAAGTTCATCTAGACAAAGGAATGCGAGGAAAGTTTCCAAGAGATGAAGAGGGAGATTGCTGATTACACTACAAGATGCCTGGTGTGTCAATAAGTAAAGGCAGAACGACAACTTCCTAAGGGGGTATTACAACCGCTACCCATACCAGCATGGAAGTGGGATAATATCACTATGGACTTTGTCACTGGTCTCCCAAAAACATCCAAAGGGAACAATGTGATATGGGTTATAGTGGACCGTCTCACCAAGACCACCCATTTTATCTCTATTCGGGAAGATTTATCTCTAGATCAACTTTCCAAGATATACGTAAAGGAAGTGGTAAGGCTACATGGGGTACCACTATCCATCGTATCTGATCATGATCCAAGATTCACATCAAAATTCTGGAGAAGTCTTCAACATGCTCTGAATACTGAATTGAATTTTAGTACGGCCTATCATCCTCAAACTGATGGCCAATCTGAAAGGACTATTTAGACACTTGAGGGCATGCTGAGATTATGCTCAATGGAATTTAAAGGTGGATGGGATCAACACCTCCCATTAGTTGATTTCTCATACAACAACAGCTTCCATTAGAGTATTCAGATGGCACCCTATGAAGCTCTGTATGGAAGGCGATGTAGAACTCCTACTTGTTGGGATGAAGCTGGTGAGAGAAAGCTTCTTGGGCCTAATCTTGTGCAAGAGATGACAGAATAGGTTCATGCCATCCAACAACACATAAAGGCTGCACAGAGTCAGCAGAAGAGCTATGCTGACAACCGTCGAAAGGACTTGGAGTTTGGGATTGGCGACAAAGTCTTCCTTCGAATTTCTCCATGGAAGAGATTCATGTGGTTTGGGAAGAAAGGGAATCTCATCCCTAGGTACATTGGACCCTATGAAATCCTTGATCGCATAGGAGAAGTGGCCTATCATCTTGCACTTCCACCGAACCTAGATCAAGTTCATGATGTCTTCCACGTATCCCTCTTGAGGATGTACATACCTGACCCTTCGCATGTATTGAACCCAGAGGTGGTACAACTCGAACATGACCTCTCTTATAAGGAGCATCCAGTGGAGATCTTAGACCATAGAGACAAGGTTCTACGCAACAAGACTACCCACCTTGTGAAAGTGTTGTGGAGGAATCATAAGTATGAAGAAGCGACTTGGGAGCCTGAGGAAACAATGAAGCAAAAGTACCCTCAACTTTTCGACTAGGCCTTTGGTTTAAAATTTCAGGGACAAAATTTCTTAAGGGGGGAAGAATGTAACGACCCAAACTTTTTGAATAGTATATTAACTTACTCTTAACGATTTATTAGAGATGTTAATGGTTAATGCAGAAAGAGGAGTCGATGGATTCATCCAGTAGAATCAAACCTTATGAAGCCCACTTATCAGATCTTGGGAAGGAGGTGGCATCTTTGGGCTTCGCTTTAGACCAAGACCAAGCTGAACTCCAGCGTGTCAAGCTTGAACAGAAACGTCGGCAGGAGAAGTTCAAGTTAGTAGAGATTACTACTAGGGCAATATTATCTGAGCCTCCCTCAGATTCTCTCACTATAGCACACCTTACACTTAGGTCATATGCTGGTGTTATAAGGGGCTATGTGACGAGACTGTAGCTTCTTTGTGTAATCCTTTGGGATGAATAAAATTGAGATTTCTTTCTTTAGTGAAGTTTGTGAAATTTCAAATGTTCGGATAATTTGAGGATGTATATTTGAAAAAAGGGATATTTTTAAAATATTTTTGTAAACCTTAAATAATTAATGATGTGTTTTGGTTTTCAAAAAATGGTCTTCTGCAAATGTGTTTAGTACGAAATTTAGAGTCTACTAAGATCAACTTAATTTTTGGCGAGTAGTGTTTTATGAATAGTGATTTTACGCTTAGGATTAGTAATGTGACCAAATGGATTAATAATATCACTTAAAGAAAGTATTAATATAATTTAGGCACCTTTATTAAGTAGTGTGATTCAATAAAATAGGTAAATAACTGTTTCATTAATTAATAGTCAAATATTAGTTTTTTTAGGTGAATAGTGTTTTTTATTTAAAAATTAAATTAAAAATATTTAGAAAATTATTTTTATAAAATGGAGTTAATTTTTGAATTCAGAGCATCTATATTATGTTAAGGTGAATTTTGGGGGATTTTTCTGAAAAAAAGAATTTTCAGTGAATAGTAAAAATATAGTTTTAGGGTTTCGGTATATTTAATGACATCATGACTGCATCATGATGATGTCATGAGATATTTTAAGGGATGGCTGACTAAAGGGGATGAATTATTATATGAGGTGTCCCAAGTGGCCAATACCATGGGCAAATACCATGGGCAAGCTCATGGTTTTGCCAATACCACCGATGAGGTGTCCCTTGGTCATTAATGCCTTTCCCCCTCACTTTCCCTATAAATACCAAGCCATTATCTCATCCTTTCGACTCCAAAATAATTATCAATGAAGTTCTGGTCTCCTTACCTCCCAAATATTCCTCCCAAGGTTCCCTCAATCCTCTCAAGGTCCCAACCTTTGAGTTTTAAGAGTTACGTTTAAGGTAAGGGATCCTACCTCTCTCTTTCTTTTCAAGTAATCTCTTTTATGTCATTTCTTTTATGCTCCATACTCTTATGTTGGAGGATGTTATTTTATATTCCTCTTACTTCCCTTTTCATGTTCATATGATGAGATAGCCCCTCTTTCTCTCATCAATTCGTTTTAAGAATGTTTAAGTGGCACCGTTAGGCTGCCAAATTTTTAAGGGATTCTTTCACCCTTCTCATTTTCAAGTTCTATTTTCTTGTCAAATATTTCAAGTTCCTTTTTATTATGTTGGGGTATTATCTATATATATATCATAATTATCTTTTATGATCATATTATGAGAGACCCTATTTGATCTCATCAATTCATTTTTGTTGAAGTTTAAGTGACGCCGTTATGCTGCCGAATTTTCATAAGAGAAATATTGTCTTCCTTCCATGTTTTTCATTTCAAATGGTATGTCCTTAAAATTTCATTATCATGTTCATATATCCTTTATATTATGTCCCTATACTGTTTTATGGGTCATTTATGAATGTTTGACCCATGTACCCTCTCTTTTAAATGTTTTCTAAAACCCCGAAACATAGCCGTTATGCTGCAGAATTTTTGTCTCAAAATCTCTCTCTCTTTTTCTAAAGTTCTTTTATTTTATTTAGTGAATACTCAAATCTCTATATTATATAGGGGTATTCACATATATAACAAAATGTTATATTTTAAATTCTGGGATTTACATACATGAGACTCGCTTTCCCTTTCCGTGGGTTTAAAGTGACATAAAGATCATGTCTTTAAAGCAGTTTTTAAAACGTTATGATTATGAAATGAAACCCATTTCTTTTATGATATATGGGTTTTTTTATGAAATGATTGATGATGATATATGTGTATCACACGATGATAAAGAAAAATTTAAGGGTACGCCCTGATAGCGCTCCAATGCATTGGGTAAAGACTTAATCTCTAGAGATGACCATTTTTAACAATGCCTTGGTGAATAACCTTGGTAATTTTTAATGACACCTTGGGGATGGAACTTGGTGAAACAGAAATTATTGTCTATGTTAAATGTTTTAGCCACATATTCAAGTTATGAAACACGTTATTTTTATTATGATATGTCTCATGATCTCTTTCTCATTCCTTAAAGTTATTTATCATGACCTTATTGATGTATCTCAGGTTCACATGTAAAATGTTTCTCTTGTTTCCCTTACTGGGCCTTCTGATCACCCTTTCTATTGATGTATGTCCCCAGGTTATGAGATGCAGTAATAATCCTAGGATGAACATAAGGATAGGACTTTCAAGTGTTTAAGAATAATGTTTTATGTTTTCATGTTTTAAGTTCTTGGTTTCCAAGACACTAAACCTTAAAGATCCTCGGTTTTGTATAATGTAATGAAAGTTTATGTTAGAAAAAGGCGGGATGCAACAATCACATTTTAAGATTTAATGTTTTATATTTTGAAAAAATGGATACTATTTTTAGTTGTATCCTCTTGTATGAATTTGGTATGTTATATATATAAGGTATCCTAATTATCTAAAACTCTAAACCTAAAAAGACCCTCAATGTGAAAGGAAGTGATTTCTTGAATAATTCAAGATTATGTAATGAAATAAGGTCGGGTTCTTATATATGTGTTCCAAAATATAAAACATTTATCACACCATCATATCATAACCCATATAAATAAAATGGGTCTCACAAATATTTCTCAATTCATAACCCATGAGAAATAAAGAGGTTAGACATAAATATTAACCATAAAAATAAATAGTATGAATGATTTCATTAGATAATATCCCAAATAAAGAATTATTGACATCAAAGGATGTTATCTTATATGGAAAATGTTTTTTAAAAATCACTTGGAACACTTCTTGTGTAAAATAACCTTTGAACTTTGAAATCAATTTTTTAAAAAAATGAACACGTATAAAGGAAAAAATTTTCTTTGAAAATAACCATGAAAACTTGTAAAGGTAGAATCAAATGAAAATTTAGTCATGATGGTGGAAAAATAAATTCATTACATATAAGTTAAAAAACATTATTTTTTCACTTTTGTATAATTGTCAAAAAATAACTCGTTTAGAAAAAGATAAGAAGATTCATTTCAAAACGTTTTGTAAAAAATTAAAACACAGGTAAAAACGTCTTTAGAAGATCATTGGAGAGTAATGGAAATATTATTTTAATTTTTTTTAAGGAAAATATGGATATGAAAGAAAAATATATCCCCAGTGGGGACTTAACATAAACAATCTCTAATAATGATGAGATTGTGAAATAAAACCCTTACCTAAAGTATTACCTTTCCTCACTCATGTTCAAACCTACCGTATAATAAATATGGATTTATTATACATGTATTAAATAACCATATTCATATATATAATACCATGTATTATTTATTGATGATATTTTATCACCCATTTATTAATATTTTTTATTAAAATTACTATTTTGGGTGATAACCACTTCGTTTTTCAAGCAAGTTTTGGTTTGGAAGTCCTGATCCTTATAATTTGATAATAATTCCATCATTTATAGAATTTTAATCATGGTATAAACATAATATATAATAATTATATACATATTTATAATCATTCATAAAATTAGATATAGAAAAATGAATTACATCGTTCATGGAGATGCTAGGTCATATGTACACATAAATGCCGTTTCCATTTTTTGACTGATGAAATGAAAGAAAGATAAAAAATAATTCACCTTTACAGAATCATTATTATATCATATATATAATATATATTCATCAAATTCATCCTTATTACCATCCAATTAAAATATAAATTAAAAATAAATTAGATCACATTTTGGAGGTGGTAGCCCATATATACGCATGAACGACATTATCGTTTCCCAAAGGATTGAATGGTAAGAAGGTATACAAGAGATTATTATTAAAAAAATATAATTGTGCCATTAATATCATATATAAACATTAAATACATCATAATACCCATCCATATAAGATGGATATGACAAATGAATTGTATCTCTATGTGGAGGTGGTAAGCTGTACATATGCATAAGAGATACTCTCACTTCTCATTTGTTGGAAAAGAGTGTATAATGGTGTTTTAATAATAATAATAAAATTTCAAAAATATTTAGGATACTAATGTTATTATGTAATTGTAAGTAACATAGATTTAGAGGAGATAAATAATAGTAGAAAAAGAAAGTGATCAGTTAGGGCGATTACCTCTTCTTCGAAACGACTCTTTTAGATCCCCCCTAAAGGGTTCTAGGGTTGCTATTTTGGGAAGAACACAACCTATATAATGTGGTTAGGGAAGTGGATAATAGAAATTGGTATATGTTGGTCAAGATAGAAGGATCAAAGTGGTGTAATTAAGTGAGGGAGGAGGTTCCCTTTTATAATTGAGGTGAGGGCCACTTTTAGAATTTTACAAAAGTTAGATTATAATAAATTCATTCTCAAGAAAAATACCTACAAATGGAAATGGATTCAAAGATAAGGTGGGATAGGGCTCTAATTCCATCAACCAATAGAATTTAGAAAAGTTTTGGTGTACTTTTAAAACACTACTATAAAACATGCATTTAATAATGCTGATATTTAGCAGTGCTAGCAAAATGCGCTAATAAAGTCCATCTTTATCAGTGCTAAAATAAAGCATTGATAAAGGGATACCTTTATCAGTGCTAAAGAACATTGATAAAGGGCACCCTTTATGAGTGATTTTTTTAGCACTGATAAAAGGGATCCTTTATCAGCGTTTTATTTTAGCATTGATAAAGGTCCACAATAAAATAAAATAATTAAACAAATAAAATCATTTTTTTAATAATTTCATTAATTAAAAAATTATTGTTAAAAATGAATAAATTTAATACACATATATATAAATTTTAAAAAATAATAAATAGTATATATTAAATATATAGACATGTAAAATGAATAAAATGAAATAATTAAAGAAATAAAAATTTAAAATGCATAAATTAATAAAAATATTAAACATTTTATTAAATAAATAATTATTGATAAAAATGAATAAATTTAATATATATATATAGTATGAATATTAATAAATAGTATATATTAAATATAGATATACAAAATGAATAGATTGTAATAATTAAAAAAAAAAATTAAAAATGAATAAATTAAAAAACTATTTAAAAATTTATTAATTAAACAATTA
Source organism: Viscum album (assembly GCA_963277665.1). Classification (NCBI taxonomy): domain Eukaryota; kingdom Viridiplantae; phylum Streptophyta; class Magnoliopsida; order Santalales; family Viscaceae; genus Viscum; species Viscum album. The sequence goes on along the minus strand of OY728129.1, from coordinate 37,261,383 downwards.
TTAATAAAAATGAATATGTATAATACATATATATTAATTATAAATATTAATAAATAATATATATTAAATATAAATATAAATATAAATATATATTTATATAATGAATAAAATGTTAATTAAAAACTTATTAATGGCCTATTCATTTTTAATATTGTTTTATTTTTCAATTTAACATATATTAAACACCGTGTGTTACATCTATTTCATATATATATATATATATATGTAATTAATGAATTTTTATATACAAACGCACAAACAAATATATTTACGCAATATATAGAAACACATACACATAATATTTATGTAATTTATTAAAATTTTAGTATATTTTAGAATTTTCATTATAACATGATATATCATGTTTTTAATCAATCAATTTTATTTATTTATTTTTAATACTATTACATTTAGGGTATTCATTTTTAATATTTTTTATTTTATTTTTGAATTTGATCATTTTCTATTATTTATTTATATGTATTTATTTACTATGTTTTAGTATTATATGTATATATATCTATATTTTTTTAATAATTTATATTTAATTAATAAAACTTATCCATTTTTCAATATTTTTAAAGTGTACTCATTTTTAAAATTCATATATTTAAGATTATATATTCACTAATAATTTTAAAATATATTTATAAATACATACATTTATAAATGTATATTTACTATATATATTTATAAATTTATAAATTTATAATTATTATAAATGAATAATTATTATTTTTTAAATTAGTATTCATATAATTATAAATAAATAATTATATATATTTAAATAATTATAAAATTATAATAAATTTATTTAAATAATTATAATTATTAATCCTTTATCAGTACTAAAAAATCACTGTTAAAACATATTTTTATTAGTGCTAAAACATTAGCGCTGATAAAATAGATATTTATCAGCACTTTTTTGAAAGTGCTGTTAAAAGTGTCTTCGATCTATTTAAAAGAACCCTAACCGTAACTCAGTCACTCACGATTCTCAAGCTCTCAGGGAACTCCTCTACTACCGGTGCAAATCCTCTATGTTCCCTCAAAAAAATCAAGGTTAGAATCCAATGTATGTTATTTTCTACTTTTCCACTATCATTGTTTGATTTTTTGGGTTCTGCGTTTTGTGTTTTTGCATTGTTCTTAACCATGATAAACCCTACATCTCATCTCCTCACCACTGAAATACAATGAGTGGTTCTATTTCATTGTTTTCCTCTATAGACAATGGTTTTAAATAAAGAGAAGGATGTTTTCATATGGTATGGTCAGTCAACATATGTGTATGGGTCTGTATGGATAAATAAAATAGATTTTTCACCACACGCTACTGCAAAGGAAATGTTATCTATATCCCTTAGCATTGACATAAGATTTTAGTGACCAGGAAGTGTGTCTGAGGTTATGCGTTGACCTAAATTGGGAACTATTTGGGTATACTAGGTCAAAAATGTTACAAAATAGAATCAGAGTGAAACTAGGGATATTGGTATTGATTATATCCAAAAGAAAAAACTTTCCAGACATAATAAGTAATCCATAAATATGTCTGGATAACATAATTATGTAGGATACTTGAGTTACCATATGAAGTCTAGGGTTTTTTGTTTATTTTTTCCTTGACCTATCTTCTCGAGTCTCATGGCTCTTATTTAGGAGTTGATGGGTATAAGAGTCAATAAGAATATATGAAATTTAATGTTCTTATGTGTGCTTGTTTATTTTTTTTCTAGAATCAATTATAAATTTATATTAATAAAAACATGAATAATAAATAAATTGCATATTCTTATTTACTTATTAGTGATGATTAGGTTCATATAAATTATTAATTAATTGAGTTTTTTTAGTAACCCCCTCTATCGATACTATTAGTTAGTTGTTTCATACTTATATTTAAAAGAATGCTTCGAATATATTTTAAATTATATTTAAAGTATGAAAAAAATTATTAAAAAGGAAATGAATGAGAGAGGGGAAGAGGGTTCAAATTTAATATAGATTATTTTTGTGCCTATTTTTGAAAGATTATTGTTTTTTAGAAGGAAAAAATTATGCGAATCTCTACATTAATATATAATATGTTACCACTCTGACCCATAGATCTCCATATAAAGGATCGAATGAACATTCTCTATATGCCAGAACTTATATTTATCCTCATGTCCTAGAGGTAATTGTATATCTACTTCAAGATATGTGGTATAATTTTCAATGATGGGAACATATAGTATGTATGGTTCCTCTAAGATTTTATAGTAATGTATCATAATAATAAATTTAGAATCGCATTGAATATATTCATTTCATTTATAAGAGTAAAACAAATTCTAGATCAATAATGAGAATAATTGAAACATTCACCATTTAAAGGGATGTATGTTATTGGAGGGATCTTATGGCAGATTAAAAAAATATCCAAAATTGGAATGTGAGGAATCCTTGAGTAGAAAAAAGTGATGTCAAATGTAGGTGGGGGTGAGATTCATTTCTTCAAGACCATTAGAGTGGAGGTATTATAATTACTATTTAATTGAGGAGACTTTTTAAGTGATTCCATTAGTGTAGGTTCCTAAGACAATTTAATCCTTATTGCCTCTTTGATGTGAAACATTTCTATCAATGTGGTTAGTTGGGGAACCTCCAATGGTACTTTTTAGCTATTCCTTCTAGGAAGGGCCATTAGATATGGCTGGTAGATTATTTATGGTTGAGTAATCTATGGATGATTCTATATAGGGTTCTTCTATAGTGATAGGTAAATTCCTGGTATATTATACTCTTGTTGATGGTCTTAGGATACAGAAGCTTCCTATTCTTTATTTATGAGTATCTTATATTTATTATGGGATTGTGATTAGAACTTATTCATAATGTTATTAACATCAATAATCTATATAATTAAACATATGGAAAAAAGAGTAATTTGTGTAAATTTTATTTATGAGTATCTTATCTCTCTATTTCTCTCGCTCTCCCTTACCTATACCTAAACAATGACACCCCTAATCTGTAAACTCATTCTAGCTTTATATGAGACCACTGTGAATTGTATCTCCATCCACTGTTGTGAAAGATTCATACAACACATAATAGTCGTAAGCAACATAAATAACTATTCATAAAAAAGGTCCATGGGTTTCGCAAATAAGGTTGTGTAAATAAGGATTAATTTTGGTAAGATAGATATATAATACAATACAATCCATGCATAAAAGTCCACAATTGCATGCATCTTTCATGAAAATTGTTACTATCTTGAACAAAGATATAATAATTCAATAATATAGTACAACTAACCTTTACTACCTTTATTTAATCCATCCTGAGATTCTTGATTGCCTTCCATATCCTGATGATGGATTCGACTCCCTCTTTCAAACTAGCCTTCCTCCCATCATTGTGGTTCTAATGTTCCTTGCTAACATACCCCCCCCGCTTGGATTGTATTCATTAATCTTTATCATAGCCGCTACCATGTATTTTAATACCGCATCTCCCAAATCATTCTTCAACTCTTTCAACCTTTAATCCTCCTCATTTACTACTTCTTGGGAATACAAAAAATGACACCAAAAAATTAATCAAAACATAATAAATTATTTTTTTTCGTTTCTTGATATAAATTTTCTTATATGACTCACTTGGTTAATTTTGACAACACATAATAAAAAATTACTTTTATTTTGAGTGAAATCACATTGGATCCTATTATAACTCCATAGTTAAGTATACTTGGATGAGTATACTACTATGACGAGTCATCTAATCTAGCTCTAGAAGGTATTCCTCCCACAACGAGGAGAGCTCTCTGACCCTATTTTCAGCTTTATCTTTAGGATACTTTCTCTTGGAATCTTGGAGAAATGGACAGTTCTCAAGCTCTACCATCTGCCTCACATCAATACCACCACAAGTTTGTTTCTCCTCTAATCCTTACCAAAAGAAGAAACATTTTAGAGGAAGTTGAAAACAATAAATGTTTGTGATTAGAAGTAAATGATTGAAAGTGGAAGTCATGTGGATTTGAATATGTTTATTCCTTCATTTTTGTAATGTAATATGTTAGAATCCATAATTAAAATTTCATTTAAGTTAATTTTTAACCTCACTAGAAACTCGACTTTCATCTCCCAAACAATTATTATTAGATTTTTTTTCTTGAGACTCAACATCCATATCTTCTATGTTGATTGAAATACTCTGATCATTAGTCATCCAAAATGATTATGGGATCATTTTTGGTTAGAGTATCTCAAGAAACATAAGTGGATGTCCAAAAAATATGGGAGATAAATATCAAAAAACAAAATGAAATAATAACTGTTCGAGAGGTATGTTAACAAGGAACTTTGGAACTACAATGATGGGAGGAAGGCTAGTTTGAAAGAGGGAGTCAAATCCATCATCAAGATATGTAAGATAATAAATGTTTAATAATAGATTAAATAAATTTAGTAAAGATTTTTTGTACTACAATATTTAATTATTATATCTCTATTTAATATAGTAACAATTTTCATGAAAGATGCATGAAATTTTGGAATTTTATGTGTGGAGTGTATTGTATTGTTGTTATTCAAGACAAATTAAATGTTTGAATACTCATGTAGAAAATTTATTTTGCATATGATGATGTTACCAATCCCAAGGAAGAACAGACTGTTGATGATGAAACTATGTAATTAATAGGGGATCAATAACATGTTGATGAAAAAAAACAACAACGATGCAACATCACAATACTGAATAAAATTATCAAGGCAATTAGGGTATAAAATTTGAGGTTGGTTGGAATCAATGAAGCTAACCTATTGAACCCAACATGTCAATGTTCATTAGTTATATTAGGGTCACAATGAAGATGAATGTGTTGATTGATATTGATTCATGGTGCCACATCTAATCGGTAATGAAGGAAATCCTTTGGAAAGATATAATAGCAATGTTACAATATAATTTCTCTCTATTTTACTGAAAAATTATATAATGAAACATTGATTTAATTTTCATTATTCCTTATATAATTAATTTATTTTAGAATATTTTCATAATAAATTTGTCTTAATGGCTGCTGTAAAAGCCCATAGATCCTTCCAAAATCTTCTTACAAAGTTACATCTTAGGGATGTTAAGGGGAAAATAAATCCCCACCCACCACTTAGTTATGAACACATTATAAATCAGGAAACATAAAATAATTTCATCAATCATCAAAATGAGAAATCATCTTAGGTGCATTGCAGTTGATAATATATTATTTTACGTTATTTATTTTATCCAAATTGATTCAAAAATTTTAATTTATGAAACAACAAAAGAGTACTGAAAATAAAGAACGTGCATCAAAACCAAAATACCCATATCGCAAAGCAAGGATAATGTACACTTCATTAGAGAATAAATTGGTATGTATTTTAAATCAACAATAAAAGTTTAATTATGTGATATAAAACAACATATTTTTCTTTTTTATATGAAAATTTATGAAACAAAATCTAAAACCACTTCCATCCCATGTAATCTACTATGGAAGGAGACTCATGTAAATAAAGAGGGTAAATTAGTTTATGAAAACACAAAAATAGTACGGGAATCATGCGTAAGTATGAAATAATTTTAATTTGTTATGATTTATAAAAATATTACATAAAAATATCTATTATTTGTTCATATTTTTTTATATGGTTTAGACACAAGAATCAGCAATGACTATACCAGAAGAAAATATACTTTCAGTAGCTTTGAAGTGGCCTGAACAATATAGTCATGTTAGAGGATTAGGCTTTAGAGTATCACCTCAAACATATTTCGAGAAGATAAAACCACATATAATACAGTGAGATGATTTTAGACACAAATAGACTCACTGCAATATATTATTTTGCGGTCAGTTTTGGCAGACCAATGTATGAGAAAGGATCAAAGCGGACCGACGGTGAAGAAAAGATCCACACAAGAAACAAATGATCCCACTATCTTTGAGGCTATTCATTCCCCCCAAAATCATACCTTACTTAGGTTAATCAATTTTTTTTCATTAATATTTCTCCAAAATGTGAATCAAACAACTTCCAATAACTTGATATTACTAAAATTCTACAGGGTATAGTTGTATGTGATTTGTATATGTCAACACCCATGTACTTCCATGTTGCGATGAGTACATTTTATAATATCTAGGGAGACCAACTACAAAATCAAGACCTCCTAAAAGATCACATGAGAGTGGGGATTTATGTAGCTTATGTACTGACTGCTAATTTTCCTATTCCACTTGATGGTCTATATATTAAAACAGTCAAAGATAATATTGGAGCTTTCATAGAATGGATGTATAATCTTATAAAGATACATGAGGTACATCTTAAAAAAATCATATGAAAAACATGTAACAATTGATGATAAAAGGTCTTAAGTGAGGTATGATATTACATATGGATAAAACGGTGGGGAAACGGAAGGTCGAATCAAGAAAATCTAGTGAATATACCATGAAAAAAATGAGTTTCTGAGAGTACCTTCTCCCCACAAGTTCTAGAGAAACATTTATTATCATTAAAAATTCATGCAGATACCACATTTAAAGATAAAACTATATCTTACATTGAATATTAAGAAGAAATATATGGAGATTCCTTGACAGACAAAATTGGTCTCGATACTCTAAATGATATTCTCCAGCATGAATGGATGGGCATATCAGTTGTGAATACATACATAAGGTACATTTTTATAACACGTCTGTCAAAATAGTGAGATAATATGTTTATTAAAGTTAATGAATATTTATATTTTGTACAGACGTTTATATCAAAACTATATAAAGGGAAGATCATGCGAATCATGATTTGGATTCATTAATCCCTTTATCATTTCTTTGCCAAAACTTACTTTGAATGAGGAAAAAATTAACAAGAAAAAAGATCAGTTACTTTAAGTGTATAAATTAAAAATAATCATATGAAAGATTCTTTTTGATGCCTACAATACAAAGGCAAAACTATACAATCTAATCACATAAAATATATTTTTAATTTTTGAATTAATTAATTGTTTTTGTTTTTTTAGGATGCATTGGATGCTGATAGCAGTCAATATGGACACCTCAAATATTTATTTTTTGGATCTAATGCATGGATATGAAACCAACTGACCACAAATGATGTGTATTGTGACTATATAATACACTAAAATAAACATTTTATAGATAACTTCGAATTATATATTCAGTCTGTAGTTTAACAAGAATTTTATTATGATATGTAAGTCACTAAATAAAGGCTAAATCATGGAATGAAGTCGGAATCTCAAGGGATAAAGCCTGCGAAAAACTACAAATGGAAACAAATTAAGGTATATATAGAAATATTTAACTATGAAAACATTTCAAAACAATTTACTTATTTTGGTAAATATTTCAAAAGTGTCTGAAATAAGATAATGACACTGATTATGGATATTATGTTTGAAAATTTATGAGAGAAATCATAAAACATGAAAATACCATCATCCCCAATAGGTATTTTCCAAAGGTAATTAAAATTTAATTAAATATATTTCATAATAATTTGTTTGTCTATATTTTCTTAGTACTATCAAGACTACTGAAAAACTAGTTACTAAAAAGAAGAAATCAATTTTTTTAGAGACAAGTGGGAAATGTAATTTTTGTTAGAATGTATGTTGAAAAAAAAATTAGGTGATTACTTGCTAGGTTTGTGATCTAGTATGGGTTATGACCTTCGAAAAATATTTGGGGTGTGAAGCAATAGTGTCACAATGCTTATATATTATTTTTGATATCTTTATCAAGGAGAATTATTATGGAGGAAATTAATTTGTTTATAAGCACTAACCTAAAAATAATAAAATTTTTGGGCAATCGTGAAGGTGGAGGTGGAGGTAGAGGTAGAGGTGAAGGTAGAGGCAGAGTCAAAGTCAGAGACTGATGTAGAGGAGGAGGAAGAGGTGAAGACTGAGGTGTATAAGGATAAGAAGAATTGTATTACAAACAATAAAATTTCTGGGAAATGAAGTATAATAAGTATCATACCATGATTGTGTTTGAGAACAATTGTTTACAATTTCACACAACACTTGTCACTTAAGATAAGATCCATTATACAAGTGTTTCAGGCGACTTATTGAAATAATATTTTCCACCAATTATATTGATAATTTGGGAAAATAATTCATAATTAATTTTTTACATGTATGAATTAGTTTCATGTTAAACCCACACACAATACCACCTGTATGAATCAAAGTATGTGTTTCCAGTTTAAAATGGTATTTTAGTAAAAAAACACAAGTGGCGCACTCAAAACAAAGGAAAAACATTATGATTGTTTTGATACTTTATAAAAATGTTCCATGAGTAATTTTAGATGTGTATAAATAATCCACACCTCAATCCAATGTAAGGTGTGACCATTATGACTCTAAGTGCATCTTTTTATTCAAAATTGACCTTTATTTTAGTGAAAAAAACTGACATAATCAAAACCTATAAAAAACATTAGGATTGTTTTGGTACTTTATAAAAATTATCCATAAGTCATTTGTGATGTGTATGAATTAGTCTAACCTCAATCTGATGCATCGTGTGACCGGTATGACTCTAGATGTTCGTTATTAGTTTAAAATTGACCTTTTAATACAAAAAAGTGTCACTCACTAAAAACCAAGAAAACATGCTTGAATTATATTGATAATTTTAAGAAATGATTCATAATTCATTTGTGACATTTATGAATTAGTCTCATGTCAAACCCACACATGAATCCACCTATATGGCTCAAAGTGCATGTTTACAATTTAAAATGACATTTTAGTAAAAAAACACAAGTGGCATACTCAAAATAGAGGAAAAAAATTATGATTGTTTTGATACTTTAGGAAAATGACCCATGAGTCATTTGGGACATGTAGAAATCATCCACACCTCAATATGAAGCATGGAGTGACCAGTATGACTCAAAGTGTGTCTTTTTATTCAAATTTGACATTAATTTTAGTGAAAAAACAAATGACATACTCAAAACCTAGAAAACACATTCACATTGTTTTGGTAATTTAGAAAAATGAATCATAAGTCATTTGTGATGTGTAGGAATCAGACACTCTGCAATCTGATGCACAATGTGACTAGTATGACTCCAAGTGTTCGTTATCATTTTAAAATCGAAATTTTAATACAAAAAGTGCCACTCACTGAAAACCAAGAAAACATGCTTGGATTGTCTTTATAATTTGGGACAATGATTTATAATTTATTTGTGGTGTGTATGAATTGGTCTCATGTCAAAACCATACACGATGCCACCTGTATGTCTTAAAGTGCATGTTTCTAGTTTAAAATGACATTTTAGTAAAAAAACACAAGTGGAGAACTCAAAAAAGAGGAAAAACATTCTAATTGTTTTGTTACTTCAGTAAAATGATCCATGAGTCATTTGTGACATGTAAAAGTCAGAAACACCTCAATCCAACACATGATGTTACCGATATGACTCCAAGTGCATCTTTTTATTCAAACTTGACATTAATTTTAGTGAAAAAAAACAACCGATATACTCAAAACCTAGAAAACACATTTGAATTATTTTTGGTACTTTAGAAAAACAATCTATAAGTCATTTTTGATGTGTAAGAATCATCCAAACCTCAATCCAACACATGATGTGACCGATATGACTCCAAATGTATGTTATCAGTTTAAAATTGACATTTTAATATAAAAAGTGTCACGCACTGAAAACTGACCAAACATGATCGTATTGTTTTGATAATTTGGAAAAACAATTCATAATTAATTTTTTATGTGTATTAATCAACCTCATGTTAAACCTAGACACGATTCCACCTGTATGGCTCAATGTGCATGTTTCCAATTTAAAATGACATTTTAGTAAAAAAACACAAGTGGCATACTCAAAAAAGAGGAAACACGTTATAATTGTTTTAATACTTTATAAAAATGATCCATGATTCATTTGGGATGTTTATAAATAATCCGTACCTAAATCCGATGCATGGTGTGACCAGTATGACTCCAAGTGTGTCTTTTTATTCAAAATTGACATTAATTTTAGTGAAATTTTTTTTGACAAACTCAAAAACTAGAAATAAGATTCATATTGTTTTGGTACTTTAGGAAAATGATCCATAAGTCCTTTTTGACATATAGGAATCAACCACACCTCAATCCGACACACGATGTGACTGGTATGACTCCAAGAGTTAGTTATTAGTTTAAAATTGACATTTTAATAAAAAAAGTGTCACTCACTAAAAACTAAGAAAACACACTCAAATTGTCTTGATAATTTGGGAAAATGACTCATAATTCATTTGTGATGTGTATGAATCGGTCTCATATCAAACCCACACAAGATTCCACCTGTATGGATTAAAGTGCGTTCTTCCAGTTTAAAATGAAATTATAGTAAAAAAATACAAGTGGCGTACTCAAAAAAGAGGAAACTACCACGACCCGTCCCATGGGGCCTGGATGTGACTACCCCAAGCATTCCTTCCATAATATAGGGGTTGGTGACTAGCACCTAAAGTATTTTCCCGAATAGGGAAGACATTTCCTTAGAGATCTGTACACACTCAAGAGGGCAATTGAATTAAACAACCAAAAAAAGTAAGATATAACCACGAGAGTAAAGTACAACCACAAGTACAACTGTAAACTAAAAATAGTGGGCTGAAATACAAGACCAAGAAACTAAAAAGTAAACAACTGTCGCATCTGACCTGGAGCTCTACCTAGAGGGTAATAGCTGTAAGTTTGAAGTTGAAGAAGAGGATCTCAACTGATCCTATCTAACCAAGCTCCACCAAGTCTCAAACCTCCAAAGTATGCCTCAGAGCTTCAGTAGTCTGCACCAGACACACACGTGCAGACAGATCCCATGTAGGGGTGAGTATAAAAACTTAATAGGGGACCTCAATACCCCCTAAGGTCTCTTAGTAATCCACAAAGGAAAACATCACAAGAAATACCACAAAGGTAATATCACAAGCATGATCTAAATCATAAAGCACAAAGAAAAAGAGATCGCTCACTCTAATGGTATAAATACAAGGTTAATGGGATAGGGATGACTGGTTGTAATTGAAAATCATCTTATCCATAGTAACTATATTGTTGACCCATATAGGTCACTGTATGCTGACCTGTATTGGTCACTAGATGCTGACCCGTATTGGTCGCTGGTGCTGACCCGTATTGATCTTTGGTGCTGACTCGTATTGGTCACTGGTGATGACCCGTATTGGTCACTGGATGATGAATCATAATGGTAACTGGTGAAAGCGTGACTGATTATCGCCTATCGACCATTCAAAGTTTCGATGCTCTACTAATGTGTATAGCAGCACTCGGGTCAAATCCTCAGCGATGATACTTTTTTAATAGTCAAATGTTTTTAGTTGATTGTATTTTGATTGGGGGGGTTTGTTTGCAGATCTTAAATTAAGTGATTAATGATTGATTTTTAATTTAAAATTTTTATAAAGATTAGGGTGAGTTCATTTTTAGGGAGTTAAACTTTTGATATCCTTGAGCTTTTCTTTATATTGAATTTAAATTAATACCCACTTCACAAGATAAAGTTGATTGGAATTCCTAAGTGTTAAGGCTTTAATACAAGCATTAACTTAACTTAGGGTTCTAATATCAATCAGAGATTTTTTATGGTAGTGTATTTATGGTTCCAATAATCCATGGAAACCACACGTTAAACAAAACAATTCATTAATCCATGACATGTTAAGTCCAACATACACAATGTTAAATTAAAGAATACTCATCGAGCAAAATCTCTCAATCGCTTAACATCTCTAAATAATCACTCAACCAAATGGGAGATTTACTCATACATTTAAATTATTATTAATCTGGTTATAACTATTATGATGATAAATTAAGAAGATAAGAAAAATAAAGGGATAAGAAAAGATTGGTGCAACGAACACACACACAAACGATGATGATAATTAAGAATGAACTTTAGATTGAATGAGAATGAAAAAGAAGAGAAGGGGATTCAACTGTATTTAAACTATTTTAATAAAATTAATATTAAACTACATAATCTATATGAGAATAAGAGATACTTAAGAAGAAACTTGTATTAAAACAAAATTAAAAATACAAACACTTACGAAATTACAATCGAAGAACAACACAAAAGTAAATGAAAGGAAGCAAGGAGGAATAGTTTCTCAAGTAAAAACTTGAGTATGTAATATCCTAAAAAGACTTTGTAAGATCCTTTTTCATGACAACCTATCTTAATTTTCTCTTAAATTCCAATTCCTTTTAAGGAGAGGAGGGGGATGTATTTATAGCCCAAGGAAGTGGACTGTTTGCATTCTCAATCTGTCCATCCACTTGGATCTATGATTTGGAAATCTAGAAAGCTTAATATCGATATATCTCCTTCTTAAAAGTTGTAGATAGTAATTTTGGAAGACTAATTTCAAATTTTAGAGGCATTTGGACTTATTGATCCAAAGTTATTGCGGTTTTATTAAACAAAGTTAAACTTTCCATTTCAATCCATACTTTTTAGATGGCCAAAATGTGAATGGGTTTATCAATAGAAAGATGCCTTCAAATACGAACACTTTATTCAACAGAGTCTTCCAAATATATCTCCTCTTTCACACTAAAAAATCTCAGCTTCATTGGATTATTAAATCATGATATATGTTATGAATACTGTACTGATTTCATTTCCTGGACAGAATGGTGGGATGAGATTAAATGAATCATTTGGGCCCCTTTTATTTGGAGTTTGGACTTGAAATTTTTATCAAAGACCCTTTACATTTTCCCCGAACTTTGGAGGATAATAAAGAAATTTTGACTTCCTGATGAATCCCAAAAATTAATTTTGTATGGATGGACTAGTTTCTTCACAGATTCTGTGGGTCTTCTTATGTGGTCCATATGACCATTCAAATGGAAGAATGGGCCAATGATTACTTCTAATTATATGTGTGAAATTTAATAAGGAATAATAAAAAATAATAACCACACAATTTGGATCATTAGTTTGATAGTTATAAATAAAATGGTAAACTGACTCAATTGGACTACTTCTAAAAATGCTAAAAAGTTATACTTAGTATTAAAACATTAATATTTCACACAAATTATGAACATTTCATATAAAATAAGTAAAGGGAGTATATAATAAGTCATAAAATATTAATAACATCAGATAGTATAGAGGTATGGATTATTAGTCGTACATCTAGATCATCCCACTCTGGAGTTTCTGATGCTGACCCGTATTGGTCACTCTTCTTCTTCATGTCATAGCCAGCCACTGGATTCCCACACAAAGCATGCCTGATATCTGGAAGAATCTTCTCCTCAAGCCATAATTCATATTTAAATTGGTAATAAGTCTCACAAAATGAATACCCAAGGGACCGCCCCATCATAGGGGTCCCAACGTGACAGATGGCGCGTCGATCGGACGCCCGGTCTGTTAGTTACACCCATTTCTGTGAAACGGGGGTGATCGCACCTCAGTCCGACTCGACTCATTTGGGCATGGCGGAATATTCCAAAGGGACTGATTCCTAAAAGGTGTCCCAATGCCACTGACGGCGTGTCAAACAGACACCCAGTTCGCCAGTTACATGCATTTCTTTATTGGGGGGCCGGTTGGGTCTGAGCCCGGCCCGACTTGGTTAGGCCGGCTTGACGCAACGGGTCTTAGGGTCTACCTAACCTCGCCCAGGTCCAGCCCGTTAAGGGACGTCCTGGTTTATTAGGTTTGTCCCACCAGGTGGGGCTCGTCCCACTCGTGCTAGCCCATTGGGCCGTGGGTTCGGCCTGTTCGGCCGGCCTGGTCCGCCTGAAGGCGGACAGCTTCAACCAGCTAGCCCCACGGATGCAGGGCCGTTTCATCTGGCGTGATGCGGTGTGGAATGGGTCCACGATTCCCCCTCCTTCCACGGCCCACTGGCCGTAGTTATTACTTCCAGCGGTGCCTACGGGCGCCACCCTTCTCCCACGCGGTCGGCTCGGGTAGGCTGCCTTTGGCCACCGTGACATGCGATGATGCGCCCCCTTCCCACCACCCACAACCGGTTGCCGCGGGCCTCCTACGGCCACCACCAGCCACCAACAACATGGTGCGCCGATGGTTGTTTCTGTAGGCCATCTTACGTGCTCCGGTGGTCCGTTCTTGGTGTCCTCTGCGCCTAAGGGCCCCTCGGATCGCCGCCGCCACAGGGTGACATTCTGTCTCACGTTGTCGTTGAATTGGGAAAACCATCCCCGAAGAACGCAATAAAAAAAAAACAAGCGGCTGAGGGTCCGAGCCTTGTTCGTTTGGCCCATTCCCTCCGCATTAGCGTTGAATCAAGTGGGAGGTAATTATTCATCACATTTTAATAATGTTGAACCCCGTTCAAATCCCCCACAATAACCTCCCACAAAATAGGAAATAGAATCAAGGGAAAATATTGAATAAAAAGACAACACCTACCTCGATTAGTTAGAGATATCACACTCATTGGTGTTCATTGTCCATTGACCTTCGAATCGATCCTACAATGGGCATCATCAATCCTCTATTCTCTGTCAGTGGAAGGCATGACATCACTTCATCAAGGGTTCCTCTCTTGATGAAGTTGTGCCAAAAAATAAAGACAAGCTCCATATAAATAGGAGGTGTAAAGGTGAACAACATCTTGAGGAATTAATGAGGTTCATTAATTGACATAATTAATGTTCCTCATTAATTGACATAATTAATGTGCCTAATTAGTTGACGTAATTAACGTGCCTCATTAATTATGCGAGGGGTGGTTACGCAACTAAAGTGTAATCATGTAATTAACACCCCATAATTAAATGTATGAACACCTCTATGGTCCCCACCACCGTCACTCAATAGGTGGTAGGAAAAAGAAATAAAATAAAAATTTATGTTATTTTATTATTTCTTTAAAAGTCACCAAAACTATCTTTTTATCCCGACCAACTACGGTCGAAGTGAAGCTTCCCTTAAGTGAATCCCAACACTGCAGATTCAATAGTGCTCTCAGATTTCAATTCCGAGCACCGGTTAAAAAGATAGAAAACGCCTCCCGTGCATTTACTAAACATACCTAAAAAAAAGTTCAGAAATTCATTCCAGGCACACCAGGCCTCAGAATTATACGCCGTCAATTTTTGCAGACTCATAAAAATCCAAAATAATTTAAAAAAAAATTTACATGGAATCTTCCAGGTCTTTACATCCTCCCCACCTTAGGGATTTATGTCCCCAAAAGCCAAACAAGGATACACAAACAAAGAGGGGTACTGGGCACACATATGATCCTCTCACTCCCATGTGCTCTCCTGGAGATTCCCGTGCCACCACAAAACGCGCACTAGAGGTATCGACCACCCATGAAGGATCTTCTCCTGTCAATACTCTATCTCCACTGGGTACTTCGCAAAATTCACCTCGCCGTCAATCTCCAACTCACCATGGTCGATGACGTGAGATGGGTCATGCACGTATCTCCTCAGCTGGGATACCTAGAAGACGTCGTGCACCCTCTCCAACTACAGTGGTAGTGCTAAGTGGTACGCCACCTCGCCAATCCTCCAAAGTATCAGGAATGGTCCAATAAACCTCAGTGAGAGTTTTTCACCTCAGCCAAATATCCATAGTCCCCGTCGAGGGGAGAATCACAAGAATATATGGTCCCCCTCCTGGAACTCCAGTGGTCTCCATCGCCTATCAACATAGGACTTCTGTCAGCTCTGTGTAGTCTTAATCTGCTCTCGGATGACCTGAACCTTCTCAGTGGTATCCTGTACCATCTCTAGGCCCACTAGTGATGGCTCTCCTGGATCCATCCAGCACAAGGGCGATCTGCACGGTCATCCGTACAATGACTCAAAAGGGGCCATACCAATGGTGGAGTGATAACTGTTGTTGTACGCGAACTCTACTAAGGGTAGGTGGTCCTCCCAACTATGACCAAAATCTAGGACACATGCACGAAGCATGTATTCTATGGTTTGGATGGTCCGCTCTGTCTGACCATCTATCTTCGGGTGAAAAGATGTGCTCAAGAGAAGGTGAGTCCCAAAAGCCTCCTGCAATCCTTTCCACAACCGGGATGTAAAGTGTGCGTCACGGTCTAAGACTATCGTCGAAGGAACCCCATGAAGTTGCACAATATTCTGAACATAGAGACATCCCATTCTCTCTACCGAGCCTTTCTATCGAATATCAAGGAAGTGGGCCTACTTGGTGAGTCGGTCAATGATCACCCAGATGGTATCGTTCCATCTGGACATATGTGGTAACCCCATCACAATGTCCATGGATATCCCTTACCACTTCCACTCTGGTATCTAGAGGGGTTGGGTCAAGCCTACTGGTACCTGGTGCTCGACCTTCACTTGCTGGCAAGCGAGGCATCTAGAAACAAAATCCGCCACAATTTTCTTCATCCCTGGCCACTAGTACTGACACCGGAGGTCCTGATACATCTTCATCACACCTGGATTTACTTCTAAGGGGGATGTATGGAACTCACTCAACACCTCCTCTCGTAGCACCACTGTTATAACTGTACATCCTCTGAAAAGGATATCATACTCCCCACCTTCAGAATATCCGTCAGGTGCATGACCTAAGGATATCTGAGCATGTGTAGTCTCGCAACTACTGTCTCTGAGTTGCGCCTCCTTGACTCACTGAAGGAGTGAAGGGGAAACTACCATCGACTGGAGGTAGACTATCTCATCTCTATCCACGTAGGATATCTAAAGTGAGGCTAACTACTCTAAATCTATATTCAGTAGCTACGAACTCGATCTCCAGCTAAGTTCATTTTCCACTACGTTCCCCTTCCCAGGAGTATAGACTATATCAAAGTCATAGTCCTAGAGGAACTCTATCCAACGTTGTTGTCTCAGATTCATATCTTTCTGTGTGAAGATATATTTGAGGCTCTTGTGGTCTGAGTAAACAATGAACCACTCGCCCATAAAGTAGTGTTGCTGCATCTTCAGTGTGAAGACTACTGCTACCAACTCCAAGTCATGAGTCACATAATTCTGTTCACGAGGCCTCAGCTGTTGTAATCCACAAGCAATCACTGCATCATCCTACATCAGGAAACAACCGAGTCCGGCCCCTGATTCATCACAGTAAACCACGTAGTCAGTGCCCTCCTCTAGAAACCTCAGGATTGGAGTGATGTTCAAGCTCTGCCTCAGCTATTGAAAGCTCTGCTGGCATGTCTCTGACCACAGGAAGGGTTTCCCCTTCTTTTTAAAGGTAGTCATAGCTGCTGCTACTATAGATAAATTAGGTACAAACCTCCGATAGTAGCCTACTAATCCAAGGAATCTCCGCACCTTAGTAACACTCATGGGTGGCTCCCAAGCAAGTATTGAACCGATCTTCGCTGGATCCACTACAACTCTAGCCTCCGAGATGACGTGTCCCAAGAAGTGGACCTTCCATATATATAACTCACACTTCGAGAGATTCCCATATAATTGGTGATCCCAGAGTGTGTCAAAGACTATACTCAAGTATACAACATGCTCTTCCTCAGACACTGAGCACACCAAGATGTTGTCGATGAAGACCACCAAAAACCGGTCTAAAAAGGTTTGGAAGATCCTATTCATGAGACCCATGAAAACTGTAGGGGCATTCATCACACCGAACAACATCACTAGGTATTCGTAATGTCTGTACCGACATCTGAAGGCCATCTTTAGGATGTCTTCATCTCGCAAACAAAGCTGGTGATAGCCTGATATGAGGTCTATCTTCGAGAACCACTTCGCTCCTTTCAACTGATCAAACAGATCATCAATCCTCAGCAGAGGATACTTGTTCTTCATAGTCACCTGGTTTAGGTGCCAGAAGTCCACGCATAGCCTCAAACTTCCATTTTAATTCTTGAAAAAAAACACTAGGTATGCCCATGGAGAAACACTGGGTCATAAGAATCCCTTCCTCTGTAAGTCCTCCAACTATACCCTCATCTCTCGAAGCTCCTCAGGGGCCATCGGATATGCTGGTGTAGATATCGGTGTTGTTTCTGGGTACAATTCAATGTGGAATTCTACCTCTCTACGAGGAGGTAGTCCTGTGACATCTTCTGGAAAGACGTCCTCATAATCGTCCACCACCTCTAGGAACTGTGGAATCGCCTCATCCACCGTGTTGAAGGTCATGCAATCTAGCCGATATGTAATCGACTTCACCCTCCTGAGTGCAATTCCATCTCATGCTGCTCTATTTTCCTTCCCACCAACAAAGGAAAACTAGCCTCCATCTCTGCATGTACATCGCACTGTACGTCTCAAGCAGTCAATCTGTGAGTGAACTGCTGATAGCCAGTCCATGCCTAGAATTATGCCGTAGGGATTCAACGCCACTACTAGAAGATCCCATATGAAACTCTATCCTCTGAGAGTAAGATCAAACTATCGGCACCAGTGTGTGACTGCTGAATCTTCTCCTGTAGGAGTATCCAAATGCAAAGGTCGAGCTAAAAGCTCAGTCAGAATCTCAAAGTTTTGAACTAAGCCCGTGGCAAGGAAAGAATGGCTAGCACCTGTGTCTATAAGCACTGCTACTAAAGTAGAGAAGATACAGATTCTACCTCATATAATCTCAGGGACATCAGGATTGTGAGCCTCTACTGCCTGTAACTGGGCTTGTCTCTATACACCTACTCCCTGAGCTTGTGGTGGACTACTTGGGGGTGGTGGTGGTAGTGCCCAGTGACCCTGATCACCTCTCGCTGCATGTCCTTCTCCCCTACCTCATCCAACACCTGGATGGCGCTCATTATCCTTCTGATACCGCTACCTCGGGGGCCCCTCCACTATCTGTCAAACATTTTCATGGGGAGTCAGATAGTCATGAGCTCTGAGACCTTGTCCCCCACAGGAAAAACAGATCATGCCTCACTGGTGGATCCCTCAACCTCTCGAGCCTCACACCTCTGACCCTACATACTGGGGTCACCCTCCAGAAGGTATAACCTACTTGTGCTTCTGTGTCATCTGTCTACTAACATCTGTAGATGACTCTGCTACTTGTCATCCAATAGGGGCTCTCACTATTGGTGACTGATTGGCAAGGAAGCTCTCCATCTGCAAAGCTCTATCTAGCACCCCAGCCTGTGTCATAATGCTGAGAGAAACTATCGTAGCTCTAATCTCTCATTAGAGCCCCTGATCAAAGGTCTAGGCCCTAAAGTAAGGGTCCTGTACCATGTAGGTGGAGTATCAGGAGAGGTTAGTAAATCTCGCTGAGTACTAAGCCACAGTCTGGCTGCCTTGCTACAGATATAACAGCTCTTGAATACACACATAGAATAGTGTCACCGGCATAAACTCCACCCTGAAAAGTCTCTCAAAGTCTGTCCAGGTGAGGGTTGTCTCCTCATGCACCTGGAGCATTGAGCTCCACCATCATCCTGTCGATACCTGAAGAAGGCTAGTGGCCAAGATCACCATCTGCTTGATGGTTGTCTCTACTAAGTGAAAGACCCAAAAAACTGCTTCAAGCCAGTCTTCTGCTACCTGGGGGTCCATCTTGCCTCAAAATCTTAGAGGCCTATGTCTTTGGAACTCATGCAACGTGCTAAGCTGGTGTGCATGATCCACTGGTAGCATTTACTGCTCAAAGGGTGGTGGTGTTGCTGGTACACCACCCGAAGGTTCCATCACTATGACTGGTCCATGTATCGACACCTCATCACTCGTTGGGCCACTTTCACGATCTCTAACCAGAATCTTGGCTGGCTATCTTCGTGGAGGCATACTGTAAGAAACAAATGCGCCCCGGTCAATAAGTTATACCTAGTGAGTTGACTCAATAAAGATCAAGAAAACTTTTCAAAACACCCGCAACTGGTGTTTTTATGTACATAGTCAGAAAAAAGAATTCAGGCTCCAAGTGTATGGATACATCGACCTCCGCACTAACACTGGACTCCCTGTACTAAAAACCGAACTCAAGACACTTTACACCATTTCCTTATTAAAAGTATACTCTTAGTTCTTATGGTAGAACCAACCACCCTTTGATACCACTTTGTCATGACCCATCCCACGAGGCCCAGACGTGACTACCCTAAGGCCGCCTTCCACAGGCCAGGTGTTGGTGACTTGCACCTGAATACTTTTCCCAAACAGGGAAAGCATTTATTTAGAGATCTGTACACCCTCAAAAAGGGCAGCTGAATTAAACAACCAACAAAAGTAAGGTATAACCATAAGAGTAAATTATAACCATAAGTACAACTGTAAACTGAAAATAGTGGGCTGAAATAAAAGCTCTAGAAACTGAAAAGAAATTAAATAACTATTGCATCTGCCCTAGAGATCTACCTAGAGGGTATTAGCTGTAAGTCTGAAATCGAAAAAGTGGATCTTGACTGATCCTGTCGAACCAAGCTCCACCAAGTCCCGAACCTCCAAAGTCTACCTCGGAGCATCAGTAGTCTGTACCAGACACACACGTGCGGGTGGAGCCCGTGCAGGGGTGAGTATAAAAACTCAATAGGGGACCCTGAGACCCCATAAGGTCTCTCAGTAATCCACAAAGGAAATCATCACAAGAAATACCATACAGGTAATATCACAAGCATTATCTAAATCATGAAGCACAAAGAAAAATAGAAATCTCACTCTAACAGTATAACTTCAAGGTTACTGGGATAGGGATGACTGGTCATAAAGCCAGATCATCCTATCCATATTAACTCTACCGCTGACCCATATAGGTCACTGTATGCTGACCCATATTGGTCACTAGATGCTGAATCGTATTGGTCGCTGGTGCTGACCCGTATTGGTCGCTGATGTTGACCCCTATTGGTCGCTGGTGCTGACTCGTATTGGTCACTGGATGCTGACCCATATTGGTTGCTAGTATAGAGGTAGGGATGATTAGTCATACAACTAGTTCATCCCACTATGGATTTTCTGATTCTCACCCTTATTGGTCTCTCTTCTTCTTCATGTCACAACCAACTACTAGATTCCTACACAAAGCATGCCTAATCTCTGGAAGACTCTGATCCTCAATTCATTGGTCATATTTCAACTGGTATGAAGTCCTTCAAAAATCATACCCAAGAGACCGCCCTGTCATAGGGGTCCCAACGTGACAGACAGCGCGTCGATCAGACACCCAGTCTGTTAGTTACAACCCTTTCCATGAAATGGGGGTGACCGCACGTCAGTTCGGCCCGACTCGATCAGGCCTGCCAGAATATTCCAAAGGGACCGCTTCTCAAAATGGGTCACAATGCCACTGACGACGTGTCAAACAGACACCCGGTTCGCCAGTTACAGGCGTTTATTTATTCGGGGGTCGGTTGGGTCTGGGCCTGGTCTACTCGGTCAGGCTAGATGGACGCAACGGGTCCCGAGGTCTACCTAACCCCGCCCAGGTCCGGCCCATTAAGGGTTGTCCCTGTTTACTGGGTCTGGACTGGCTGGTTTGTGGGCCTGGGATGCGGTTGGCCTGACCTGCCGGGTGGGGCTCGGCCCACCCGCACTAGCCTATTGAGCCGTGGGTCCGACCCGTGTTTAGCCCGATCCACTTGAAGGCAGACCACTTCACCCAGATGGCCCCATAGATTCGAGGTTGTTTTGTCCGGCGTGACGCGGCGTGGTGCAGGGCCGCGCCACCGCTACCTGCCGCGGCCTGTTGGCCGCAGCTGTTGCTGTCGGCAGCGCCTGCGGGCACCGCCCTTCTCTCGCACAGCCAGATTGGGCCGGCCACCTCTAGACACCACAGTGCCTGAGGGAATTCCGCCTTCCCACTTCCTGCGTCTGGTTTCCGCGAGCCTCCTCCGGCCACCGCCGGCATAACGCACCGACGATTGTTTCTGCGGGCCACCAGATGTGCTCTGGTGGTCTGTTCTTGGTGCCGTCTGTGCCTAAGGGCACCCCAGATCACCACCGCCATATCCTGACCTTCTGTCTCGTGTTGCCGTTGAATTGGGAAAACTATCCCTGAAGAATGAAAAAAAACAAGCAGCGGAGGGTTCGGGCCTTGTTCGTTTAGCCCGCCCCTCCGCGTTAGCATTAAAGCAAGATGGAGGTAATTATTCATCACATTTTAATAATGTTGAACCCCGTTCAAATCCCCCGCAACAACCTCCCCAAAATAGGAAATATAATCGAGGGAAAATATTGAATTAAAATATAACCCCTACCTCGATTTGTTGGAGATATCACAGTCATTGGCGTTTGTCATCCGTAGACCTTTAGATCGATCCTACAACAGGCGTCATCAATATTCCATTCTCCATCAGTGGTAGGCATGATGTCAGTTCATCAGGGGTTCCTCACTTGATGAAGCCGTGAAAAAAACTAAACCCAAGCTCCATATAAATAGGAGGGGGAAAGGCGAGCAACGTCTTGAGGAATTAATGAGGTTCATTAATTGAAGTAATTAATGTGCCTCATTAATTGATGTAATTAATGTGCCTTATTAATTGATGTAATTAATATGCCTCATTAATTATGTGAGGTTTGGTTATGCAACCAAAGTGTAACCATGCAATTTAACACCTTATAATTAAAGGTCCGACCACCTCCATGGTCCCCACCACCGCTGCTCAACAGGTGGTAGGAAAAAGAAAAAGAAATAAAATAACAATTTATGTTATTTTATTATTTCTTTAAAAGTTTCAAAAACTATATTTTTCTCCTGACCAACTGCGGTCGAAGTGAAGCTTCCCTTAAGCGAATCCCGACGCTATAGATTCAACGGTGCTCTCTGATTTCAATTCTGAGCACCAGTTTAAAAGATAGAAAATACTGCCTATGCATTTACTGAACGTACATGAAAAAAAGTTCATAAATTCATTTTGGGCACACCGGGTCTTGGAATTACACGTCGTTAATTTTTGCAGACTCGTAAAAATCCCAAATAATTAAAAAAAAAATACATGGAATTTTCTGGGACTTTACAGAAACAAATTCTAATTGTCTTAATAATTTATTAAAATGATCCATGAGTCTTTTGGGACATCTAAAAATCCGCCTCACCTCAATCCAATGAATGGTGTGACTGGTATGACTCTAAGTGCATCTTTTTATTCAAAATTGGCATTAATTTTAGTGAAAAAACAACCGACATACTCAAAACCTAGAAATAACATTAATATTATTTTGGTACTTTAGAAAAATGATCCATCAGTCATTTTTGACATGTAAGAATTATCCACACCTCAATCTGACACATGGTGTGACTGGTATAACTCCAAGTGTCTGTTATCAGTTTAAAATTGACATTTTAATAAAAAAAGTGTCACTCACTAAAAACTGAGAAAACACGCTCAGATTGTCTTGATAATTTGAGACAACAATTCATAATTTATTTGTGACATGTATGAATTAGTATCAGGTCAAACCCACATAGTATTCCACCTGTATGGCTCAAAGTTCGTGTTTCCAATTTAAAATGACATTTTAGTAAAAAAACACAAGTGGCATACTCAAAATAGAGGAAACACATTCTGATTGTTTTTATACTTTAGTAAAATGATCCATGAGTCATTTGGGATGTTTAGAAATCATCCAAACCTCAATATGATGCATAGTGTGACTAGTATGACTCCAAGTGTGTCTTTTTATTCAAAACTGACATTAATCTTAATAAATGAACAACTCAAATACTCAAAACTGATAAAACACATTCATATTGTTTTGGTACTTTAGGAAAATGATCCATAAGTCATTTATTATGGGTAGTAATTAGTCACACCTCAATTAAACTCACAGTGTGACCGGTATGAATCTAAATGCACCTTTTTATTCAAAAATTTACATTAAATTTAGTAAAAAAATAGCTAACATACTCTATAATAGTGTTTTTTTCTTTTATTTGTGTTAAAATTTTTATTTCATTTAAATTAAGTATTTGTATATTATTTTGGTCATTTATATTCTATTTGTGGTGATACAATGTGTTGTTATAGCACACTGCACCTTTTTCTGGTACTGTAGTGTGCTGCAGCATCACACTGCATTTTTCACCTTTATCAGTGCTACTAAATGTGTTGATAAATATAACATTTATCAGTGCTTTTACAAGCACTGATAAAAGTATCTTTATTTGCACTTCTAAAACCACTAATAAAGATATCCTTTATCAGCGCTTGTAGAAGCGTCGATAAAGGAATCTATATCAGTGCTTTTAAAAACACTGATAAAGGGACTCTTTATCAATACTAAATAAAAGCACTGATAAATGGAAAATTTTATAATCACTTTTAAAAGTGCTGATAAAAGTATGATTTATCAGTGCTTGTATTTTCATTGATAAAGATACCCTTTATCAATGCTTTTCTAGCGCTGATAAAATCCTTGGCCTTTTAACCATGTTGAGGTAGTCAATGCTTTTCTAGTGCTGATAAAGGCCTATTCTAGCACTGTTAAAGGCATTTTTTTAGTAGTGAACCTTATCATTTTGATTAACCCTTAGTTAACCTATTTTAATTTTAACCACAATAACATTTTATTCAATATTAAAAGGTTTTACCTTTTTACTTATAAGGTGAAAATTGAACCATAAATTTCTAATTTATGACATTTTAGACCATATCATAACCACCACATATTGTTTCATGCTTTTTATGATTTTTAAATAATTTAATAAAATATTATTTTGAAAAAATATCATTATTTTCAATTTTGAAACTATTCACCTAGTAAAAATAATAATAACACTGTTTTTAATAAAATATCATGGCATAAATTATGATTGATTATGGGGGGTTTGAGTATTTTACAATCATTCACGTTGGATTCCATTCTTATTTCTCACCTGTTTGTGACAACCCAGTTTCCAATAGGGTTCATGGAACCAAAAATTACCAATGGATCTTATATCCATGATAGATCATGGGCATACTTTACAAATGTATGCATTCATTAGGGAACTTAGAAAACGAAACTTAAGAACTCACATTGGTCGAGAGGATGGGAGGACGAGATCATCACACCCTTTTGGGGGGGATTATTTCCTATTCCGAGACTCCCTTATAATTTTGATTTAAGACATATTCATGAATCCTTTATTCATTCCCAAGTATGACATGGGTTATCCTTAAATTAAAAATCAATTATTAGCAGGAAGGATCTGTAATCATCTGTATGTATCTGAGGTTCCCTACTAATAGTGATATCTATATGTATCTGAGGTTATCCATCAATGGTACCTTTTTATATGCAGACCAGAGATCCTTATGTAGTTTATTATTATAGTGTTTGGTTTTAAGACACATGCTGGGAACTATGGAATTTACTATCATCCAAGGAGATGGTAATTATTTTTATATCAGGATCAGACCCATAAAATAGGATTCCTATGTATCCTTGTGAAAGGAATCAGAACCCATGTAGTTTGGTTCCACTTAACAAGAAACATCATACCTTTTAAGGTCATGTGATAATCACCGAACTGTGCAGTTTAATATCATGCAGTAAGGACATCTAGGCGGAATGTGCCTAGTCAAGATTGGTGTAGGAATTATGCTGGAGCGGCAAAAAGAACCTAGAAGGGATGTGGGCTCCCAGATGGGGAAATGATCTTATCAGGAGTATGGCCTAACAAGGTGGGTAAAGGAAGGTGATCAAAAGGAATATTACCCTCTGAGTTGGATATAAACCTATTGGGAATATGGACCAAAGAACATTAGGGAAAATTTGGGTGTTGGGTTTGGACCTTAGGGAGGCTTCCTACGTATCCCAGTTATTTAGAAATCAAAGCCCATAGAGTTCAGATAGGGTCGGGGTTACACCAAAATGGCCCATGGTTTCTTAATCAGGAATATGTCCCTTTGAAAGGATGGTCCCATGGTTTTAGGGATTACACCTAATAGGAGGCCCATTTTTCATGAATCATGAGGAAAGTCTTGACTCATGATGATTTGGAGGTTTGGTTGGGGCTTAAAATTATAAGGATGACCATTTTCTTAGGATTGTATGAATTTCATGATCACCACCAACCTCTAATCCCACACGAGTCATGCTCTGTGTGAGAAACAAGAGGAAGTGGTATATCCAGAAACCACAAATTATTGCTTGTCCAATGGTGGATTAGGTCGAGACCCAAAGGAAGAGGGAAAGAAAGAGAGGTCTGATGCCCCTCTCCCCTCTTTTTTTAGTATATTGGGCCCAAAGGGAGAGATAAAGGGTGTTTAAGGGACCATATCCTCACTTGTTTTGGTAACTCATCCGAGGTTGTGGGAGAGAGAAATGGATTTGGGATTCCTATCTCCTCTTTTATTTTTATTCCATGGGTAGATTAAGAGGGAGAAGTGTGACCTCCAGTAAGAAAGGCTAGGGGATTACTCCATGAAGGATGCCCTTTTCCCGACTCTATAGAGGATGAGAGAAGGATCCAACAATATCCCTCATCGAAGGGAAAGGCAAGTGGTTCCCCTCAATCTCTGAAATGTGGAGGTCCCTGGAACTACTTACAAGGACAGGACCTACATTACCATGGGAATGTATGTTAAATAAAATTCTGAGGATCCCCCTTGTTAAGTAGGTTACCAATAGAATCCCATTTACCATGGGTATGTATGATCAAGAGGACACATTGATGTGTCCATACATATCTGGTGGCTTTGGGAGATACCTTAGCATAATACCATTAGAATGGTTTGTGGAGGGGGATAAGTGGGTCCAAATAGTATTCCAGAGGAAAGCAAGGAGAGTAGGAAAGGTGTAAACCCTAGGACTCCCTATTATGCATAGCATGTTGCTATGTGGGATGGGGTTCCCTCCACATAGCATATTTTTACGTTGGACTAGATTACGTCCACGTAGAATTTTTCTACATGGGCTTAGGTTGCCTCCGCATAGCGCTTTACTATACGTGTTTGAGTTTATTACATGTAGTACATTGCTACACAGGAAGGTGGCCCACAAGGAGAACATCTGGCTATGCTTCACGAAATGGTGTCTGTAAAGAGTTTTGGGTTTGTGGATGGCCGGGTGAATCCCCTTTCTACCTTAATGTTATGTGATATATTTACCTACTCAAAATCAGTGGCTCTTTCACCTTTAATCCACCTTTTCATACCCTTACCTTTGGCTCCTCTATGGGTTTTTTTATAGAGGAATAAAGTAACCTACTACTGGGATGGATAGTCATTCATGGTGGGCCATAGGGCCTTTGTTTTCAGGATCCCAATAAGGACATCTAGGCCCGAAAATGGTTTTTAGGGGATAGGAAACATCGTCTAGGACCACAAATGAAATTTCATTTACAAGGGTATGAAAACATAATCTATTCCCACAAAAAAACATTTTATTTATAGGGGGATGAAAACAACATCTAGGCCCAAAAATGATTTATCATTTGCTAGGGATGAAAGCAGGATCCACATGGAGCGGTGGTCTGTATAGCAAGTTTTCTATGCAAACCTTAGTCCTCATTTCATGACTTGGATATTTATTTATTCTTTGGTTTACCCTTATTTAGGGATATATTCCACCATTATTAAATTCACCAAATATTTTTTTATTTCTCATGCGAAGTCAAAGTATTCAAGACCCAACAAATCCCCTTATCATAATTTGATCCGATCGGGACAAAAAGAATGTGATTCTGATGAAGAAATTTGTCATATTTTGAACTTCTTTGTGGTATTGATGTGGACCTATAAAGGGTATCACGCCTATAAATAGAAGTTCAGCCTCATTTTTATTTTACTGAGACTCCATTCAAGCTGCTTCTTTGTATACTCCCATCGTTCGTTGTTCCCTACGTATCATTCTACTTTACAGATGTTTTTTTTGTCAACTTAAAGTCATTATCTGTGAACGATACTTCCTTTTTGGCTCATCGATTCCCACGTAGGGACATGGTCTTCTATATGGTGGCTTGGATTCTTCTTGGGCCAATGCTTCAAGAGCTGGCACATTGTCGGCCAATGCTTCACGAGCTAAGGGTTCGCGAACCAATGGTTCTTGGGCCGCGTTTAATGCAATGCAATGCTTTATACTCAACCTTTTCATAAAAACTAACCCTTCAATTCCTGATTTTTCCATAAAATATAAGGAATAGATATATCACAAACTATTTCCACTGATGATGAGAGGAGGAATTCCCTGATATATTTTGTTGATCATAATGAAAAAATCAATATCGACACACTCCATCGATCTTTGATAGGACTTATGTGTTTATTCAATAATGTTTCATTATGACTTTTCCATTCCTTGATGTTTTAAAAATCACAAATACTCTATCTTAAGGAAAATTTTATTTTCCCTAATAATTACCTTAATAAGGAAAATTTTCCTTCCCCAATGAAATTTTATCTTTACCTATGTTTTCATTGTTCATTTTATTGTTTTTCTAAATTTAACTCATTTTATTCTTAAGTATAAAAATCGGTTTCACATCTAAAACCTTGGAATCCTATAAATACTTAGATATAGGTTATTCTGTTTTTAGACTCCAAATTCTCTAAAATTCAAAGTCCGAATTCTGTTAAATTAAGACTCCGAATTCTATGAAATTCAGACTCTGAATTCCTCAGAATTCATATTCCAAATTCCTTAGAATTCAGACTCTAAATTCCTTAGAATTCAGACTTCGAATTCTTTAGAATTCAGACTCCAAATTTCTGATAATTCAGACACCGAATTCTTCAGAATTCAGATTCCGAAATCATTGGAATTCAGATTCCAAAAACCATAGAATTCAGGTTCTAAATTCCTTGAAAAACAGAATCTGAACATTCATGTTTTATAGTCTCAGAATGTTTATTTGGTTATATTTCTAACTCTATTTTTCCTTAGACTCCGAAAAATAGATTTGATTAAGCAATCTTATTTTGCCTACACTTTCACTTGTTTTAGTTATAAAATGATGTCATGTAATATGTTTTTAATTAACCATTGTTTGAGTGACATGTGTAAAGGTCCCTCTGAAATTCAATGAAAAATATGACCGTTGGAGGAGGGAGATGACTATTAGATAAGTGCCTATAAATAGGAGCTCATTTGAAAGAGCTTCATATAGGCTGATCACTCTAGATATTACATGCAGCTGAATTGATTTCTAGATAGAGAGACTCTCATGCTTTTTGCTTACTGAACACCTTCTTCAGATAGCTTCATGCAACTCCGATTATTGCTATGTACAATTGAGGACTTCCGAGGATAGGAAAAAAGAGGTACCAACTACCTTAAAGCTAGAAGAATTCTGGGGATAGGAAGACAAAGGTGCCAACTACCTTAAAGTTTGAGGGCTTGCGGGGATAGTAAGATAGACTTCAATATTCCTATCGAGGGATTACCCTGGTGTGGGTAAGACAAAATTTCTTGAAATTATAAATCAAGGGACCTTTATACAAAGTTGTTGGATACCCTTCTCTTTGTGTTAAAAGATTCCATACTTGTTACTTGTTTTGTTTCAGGTTTATTTCTACTGCAATTTGATTAAGGAATAAAGTATAACCTTCTTATACTTTATTGTACTTTTGTATACTCTGATAAGTATGATTTTATATGCTTTAAGGTGAAATCTTTTCCTTGTAAACTTTTCTTAAGTTTCATTTCCAGAATCATATTTCCAAAACCTAGCAAGTTTGTAGAACTAAAATAGGTCTTGTAAATTTATCTTGTTTATCTTTATTAAAAATAGCTTTCATTAAGGTTAAAAATGAAAGTTTTTAAACTTACAATTTACCCCCATCTTGTAATTGAGCATCTACATCATTATTTCAATCCTACAATTGGTATATGAGGAGGTCTCTAAAATACTTATATTCACATATAATTTTTTCTTGCTCAAGTTTTCATTGTTCTTTTTTTCCATTTCTTAGTAATTTTTATCTTTGTTTACAAAATTTTACTATTAAAAAGTTTTTTGGAAAAATATTTTCTTTAAGAATGGCAGGAATGAATGTTGGTTCGACTGACAATCTAAATACTTTGGTACGTCCAAAGTTAATTCTGAGAAGGAAAAACTTTCTAAGAATCTTGAAAATGTAATTTCTAAGAAAAATATTTTGGAGACTAACTCTAGTTCTAAAAATAATGTTTTTGAGGATAAAAACTTGGTTATAAGACTAAATTTAGAAATATTTTCTTTGAGGAAGTGTCTATCAAATTTTACCTCTGGTGAGAAAAACTTTGACAATATGTATTCCCAAATTCGACCTCTAAGGAATAATTCTAGATTTGGTTATACTTATTCTAAACCAGTTTTTAGTAATAACTATTTTGTTCCTCAAAGTGATCCATTCTGCACTAAATGTCAGTGTAGTGGACATTGGGCTAAAAACATTTCTTTAAACAAAACTCAGTCTTTATTTTTTCATAGAACTCATTTTTCTAAGAAAATGTGGATTCTTAAAATCTTGCTCTCTAAAATTTTTGGATCCAAGAAAGTTTGGATTTCAAAAGTATAACTCTCTTATTTTTAGTAAAATAAGGAAATTAACAACAATATATGGTACATGGATAGTGGATGTTCCTGGCATATGACTGGTAACAAAAAATTCTTTGAAAAGATTATCAAGACGAAAGGAGGAAAAGTAACTTTAGGAGATAATGATAATGGAGAAATTGTTGGTATAGGTAACATTATTCTTCTTGGAAAAACTTTGATTTCAAATATTTTATTTGTTAAGGGTCTTAAGAACAACCTCATTAGCAAAATTCAATTATGTGATGAAGTTTACCTTGTAAATTTTAGGAATTACAAGTGATTAGTACACAATTCCAAGGATGATTTTATTCTTTCTTCCCATAGGTAATAGAAAGTATACAAACTAAACTTAGAAGACCTTAGGAGACAAGATCTACCTTTCCTTAGTGCAATGGAAGAACAATCTTGGTTATGGAATAAAAGGCTAGAACATTGTAATCTTAGGAACCTATGAAAACTCTCAAGGAAAAGACTAGTTAAGGATCTATCAGAGCTTAGATTTGATTATTTAAAAGTTTGTGATCCTTTTCAATATGGAAAGAAACATAAATCAAGTTTTAAATCAATCAGTGAAGTCTCAACTACTGATGCATTACCGTTGGTGCATATGGATCTTTTCGTTTCAACACAAACTAGAAGTATTGAAGGTAAATATTATGTATTTGTTCTAGTTGACGATTACAATTAATTTAAGTGGGTCTATTTTCTAGCAAAGAAATTTGAAGCCTTTTCCTATTTCAAAATTTTTATATCCCAAGTTAAAAATGAGAAAAATATTCTATTGATAAATATTCATAGTGGTCATGGAAGAGAATTTCAAAATTCTGATTTTAAAATTTTTTGTAGTAAAAAAGGTATTACTCATAACTTCTCAGATCCAAGAACTCCTCAATAGAATGGTGTTGTTAAAAGAAGAAATAGAATTCTTCAAGAGATAACTAGAACCATGTTGAGTGAATATTCTATAGCTAAACACTTTTGGGCTGAAACTATAAGTATTGCTTGTTATACTATAAATCAAGTTTTAATTAGACATTTTCTTAATAAAACTCCTTATGAGTTATGTAATGGTAGAAAACCTATAATTTCCTACTTTAAAGTATTAGTTTGTAAAGTATTAATTATTAATACTAAATATAATATATATAAATTTTCACCCAAATCCGATGAAGCAATTTTCCTAGGATACTCCATAACTTCTAAGGCTTATAGAGTTTTTAATAAAAATACTTGTACTATTGAAGAAACAATACATGTTAAATTTGATGAAACTAATCCCTTTGTTTTTAAACAACCCCAATCTACATCTTCAGATGTGTTTTTAAAAACTGATTTTCAACCTTCGATAGAAGATCCTTTTGATAAGGAAAATATTCAAGAAAATATTTCTGAAGTATTTAAACCATAAGATTTCCTACCATATGTTGATGAATAGGTTTTACAAAACCCAAATCAGTTGTTTCTTAAGAATCATCCTAGTGATAGTATCATTGGTGATGTAAATCAACCTGTAAGGACAAGAAGTTCCTTAAGAAATAAAGCAGAACATCTAGCATTCCTTTCCCAATTAGAACCAAAAATCACTAATGAAGCTTTAGGTGATGATGATTGGATTAAAGCCATGCAAGATGAACTTAATGAATTTGAAAGGAATAAAGTATGGACCTTGGTTTAAAGACCTAAGGAAACTTCTGCTATTGGAGTAAAATGGGTCTTCAGAAATAAGTGTGATGAAAATGGAATCATTGTGAGAAATAAAGCTAGATTAGTTGCTAAAGGCTATAATCAACAAGAAGGAATAAACTATGAAGAAACCTATGCTCCAGTAGCTAGACTTGAATCTATTCATGTTTTACTTTCCTTTGTAGCATTATTTAATTTCAATATTTTTCAAATGGATGTAAAATGTGCTTTCCTCAATGGATTTGTTCAAGAGGAAGTTTTTGTTGAACAACCTCCTAGTTTTGAAGATGAAAAACATACTGAACATGTTTTAAAACTTACCAAATCCCTATATGGACTTAAAACAATCCCTGAGATCATAGTATGATAGAATTATAGGATTTTTGTTACAAAATAATTATGTTAAGGGAAATGCTGATCCAACTCTTTTTATAAATAAAGATAAAAAAATGTTTTGATTGTTCAAATTTATGTTGATGACATTATATTTAGTTTAACCTAGAAATATTCAACCGATTCGTTTACGGATCTAATGAAATCTGAGTTTGAAATGAGTATTATGGGTGAGTTAACATTTTTCCTAGGTTTTCAAATTTGTCAAAAACCAGAAGGAACTTATATATCCCAACATAATATATTAAAGATCTTCTTAAAAATTATGAATATTACAACACTAAGAGTATAAATACTCCCATAGGTACCTCAAATTCACTTGATCTTGATGAAGCTAGGAAACCAGTAGATCAAACATCATTTAGAGGTATGATAGGAAGTCTACTATACTTAACATCTAGTCATCTAGAGTTAATGTTTTCAGTATGATTATGTGAAAGATACCAATCCAATCCTCGGGAATCTCATTTAAAGGAAGTGAAAATAATTTTTCACTACTTAAAGGGAACCATGGATTTAAGACTTTTTTATACTTCTGGAAATGATTTTGTTTTAAAAAGTTTTTCAGATGCTGACTTTGGTGGATGTAGAATGGGTATGAAAAGTACATTCAGAACTTGTCATTTCTTAGGATATTCATTAGTTTCTTGCTCATGAAAAAAGCAACACTCAGTAGCAATTTCCACTGCTGAAGCATAATATGTAGCAGCTGGAAATTATTGTGCTCAAGTGTTGTGGATGCAACACACACTTACAGACTATGGAATTTATTTTACCAAAACACAAATAATGTGTGATAAAACTAGTGCCATTTCCCTAAGTAAAAACCCTGCACATCACTTTTATAAAAAACACATATATATAAGGCATCACTTTCGTAGGTATCACACACAAAAAGAAGATACCATTCTTCAATTTATTGGAACACAAGATCAACTTGCTAATATTTTTACAAAATATTTACCCTTTGATAGATTTTAATACATTAAATAGAAGTCAGGAATGATAACTGTAAGGTAATATTCTATATTAATTTCTTGATGAAACTGATCTTATTATAGTAAGAAACTCTTTTCATAGGGGGAGTACATTTTCTTGATTAATCAAAATTTTCGTAATCAAATTTTTCGCAATCAATTTTTTGTAATCAAAATTTTTCTTAATTTCTTTTTCAATTTTTTTTCAAAATCTAAAGTTCTTCGATAAGAATTTTCCTTATTACGAATAATATTCCTAGCAATCTGAAAGGTATGTATCTTTTCTTAAAATTTAGTAATCATATTTTTACTTGTTGGTATTTGAATTTTATTGAAAAATTTTTGGATTCACTTTTTCTTTAATCCGATTTTTTATCTTAAAAACCTCAAAAGATCAGAACCTACCAAATTCCTTCTTCATCTATCATCTCAACCATCAGATCTTATCAAGAGTATTTTAAACCATTGGATCATTCAAGGAAGTTGAAACATCGCTTAAAATTCCTATAAAAGGACCCCCCTATGGTTTTCCCACATCAATTCTCAAAGCTTTAACATTCTGAAACCTTTCTTCTCTACTTAAGGCCGTTCCGAATATTCAGGTTTTCCTCAATTCCGAATGCCTGTGCAAGCTTCTCCTTAGAAAGAAATGTCGTCAGTGAAGGAAATCTCCAAATGGAAGATATACAGAGAAAGGTTAGTCAATCTAAAATTCTTTTCTAAGTATGATTATATCATTTCAAAGAATATCAAGGTGAATGGCTGGGAGAGCCTATGTGTATCAAAACCGAAGGCACAAGATCCGGTTTATCCAGAGTTGTTAGTTTAATTCTATGAATCAGTATGTTTCTTCAATGAAGGAGGGAGAGACAAGTTTTCCTTCAAGAGATATAGAAATACCTACTCCCTTTCCTAAAATAAGGCCTAAAATTTGATTGGAATTCCATATGAGGGTGAAGCATACTTTTTCACCCATAAGCTACCAGATGTAGCAGGATCTTTCGATAAGGAATAAGCTTTAGAATGTCTTGGTATTTCAGCAGTGAAGACTCTAAAGATTATTAATCTCCCTACAAACCTCCAGATTCTTGAGTTATGGGTTCAAGGTTTTGTCATTCCAAGAAAAAGGGATAAGGATACCATAAAGAAAAGTGACATCTATATTTTGGATTTTTTGGTGAACCTTAGGAAGATCAATTTGGTCAAGTATATCTTTATTACAATTGATAATATCAAGAATGGAACTCTGAAATCCCAAATTATCATGTATCTGGATATTCTCTCCAAGATTATTGTTCTTTATCTTGAGTCTTTTAAAATACCTTGTAGTTCTATGTTAAGGAATTTCAAAGTGATGTTGTTGAGTGATGACACTCTTATAAGAATGAAGGTTAGTTTTTCTAGTGAATAAGAAAAATTATATGACTTTTATGAATCAAAAATAAAATCTCTTTCAAAGAAATCAGAAGTGTATGAAACTTCCAAGAAGGGTGGAAAGAAGAGGAAGGCGAAGGAAACATAAGAGAAAGGAAAAACTCACGCGGCTAAGGAAAATCAATCAGCACCACCTAATCCAAAGAAGAAAAAGTCTTATCCAGATGAAGTGGTTGCTAAGTGGAGAGAGGACAAGAACAATAAGAAGGAAGGGGAGCCTAGTTTTGGATTGGAACCTACTGAGGAAAAAGATTTGAAGTTAAAGGATATTGAGGATCTTGAGAAACAAGAGAAAGAAAAGAAGCAGAGAAAGAAGATGTCGGAGGCAGAAATCATTCAATCCCTTATCAAGGCTGCTGAGAAAGCCTCTGAAAAAATTCAAGTACCATAATCCTTTTTATAAGAATCACTTCATGTGACTCCGGGAAAGAATATAGTGATTCTGGAACAAGAACAAGAAGAAATAGTTGAAGAGGAAGAAGTGTAAGAAGAAGAAGAACAAGGAAGTGATAATACCGATGATATGATAAGAAACGTTTAAGAATATCATGAGATGGAAAGCCCCTCTAAAAAATTTTCAATCCAAACTTCTCAAATTGAATAAAAAAAAATTCTTTTACAAGGGAAAGAGGATGAACAACAAAAAGAAGTAAATAAACCATCTAAAGAAGAGAGTATCAATCATAATTTCGTTCAGTCAGAGGATCTAGTGGTAGATGCCGAGAAAGAAAATCTTGAGGAAGACAAGATTGTTCAACTATCAAATAGTGAGCATGAATCCCCCAAAGAAAAAGAGATCATTCCGAGAGCTGATAAGGGAAAAAATTTGTTGGTTGATACACCTAGGAAATCTATAGTGAAAAAGAAATATGTTGGTGGTTCCTCGAAAAGGAAAGATGAAGAGATAGAAAAAGAATTTTCACCAACCAAATAGTCTGATTTGGAATCATCCTATCTTGAACATGACTTTGTAGTTCACAAGATTCGAATGGGGACTTGTCAGCATGTAATGTCCCACTTTTCAAATTAATGTAATACTTGAGGCATTGATGGTGTGATGGGGGGATTTCCGAGTGTTGATGCAACTTGGGCCTTCCTAGTAGAACATTGAAGGTCGTATCCTACTAAACAACCAAAAATTATGAATCAGATATGTGGTCCCCAAAATGATCCCTGAGCTTGATTTTTACTGATGTATTTTTATTTCTTTTTTCATATCCTTGTAGAATTATATATAAGAAAGATAGGTTAGTCTCACTGTAGCCTAGCCGACGAAGTGTCTATACTGGGATGAGATTAACTCTAGATCTATTGTGAATGAAATCAATTTATACATGAACACCATTTATTCTTCCAGACATGTACAAGGGTCTGATGTGTCTCTGTATAGCAAAATATTTATCTTGATATGTAAAGGATATAATTGTGTGACATTCAATAGGATCAGTCTATGTTTGATAGACCTCAGCAGTGACAACTTCATCTTCAAAATCCCGAGGTCTTAGAAAAGCCTCAATGATTGCTTCCCTGAGGTCTTTTAATAAACTCAGGGTGTCTAGGATCAAAAACTTGGCCGAAACCAAGGATAATTTCTTCAATATGTCATACTTATGGCCTAAAGTTCTGTACTTCCCAGTGCATGGATGCTCCTTTATAGGAAAATTAGAATTTGAAGTACTTAATGTCGATGGATCATCCCTCGAAATAGGAGTTGAGGTTGCTTCTATCCTTTGTGGGTTAGGTCAAATAGGCCTACCGGTCTACCGACGATTATTGAACACCTATTACTCTTCTGATTGATACTCTAGGATGATCGAGTCAGTGTGGATTTTGGAATTTGTAGGGGGATTTTCCTGCTTCTTTTGTACTTGATGAATGGATCTTCCATGAGTCTCCATAGAACTGACTATTTTTGTTGGGACATGGTTGGAATTCTGGTTTCTTCCACGGCTATGTCTTCTTATATACCCTCA
Organism: Viscum album; assembly: GCA_963277665.1. Lineage (NCBI taxonomy): Eukaryota > Viridiplantae > Streptophyta > Magnoliopsida > Santalales > Viscaceae > Viscum > Viscum album. The sequence continues at coordinate 37,224,420 of OY728129.1, read as the reverse complement.
ACTCCTATGACCTCTTCCTATGGCTTCCTAATCGGGTGTGGGAAACTTGGGTTCATGGCCATACTCTTTATCATAGAATGTATCCATTAAATGAATGTAATTAATGTAATTGAAGACTAATTCCTCATTTTATGAGGTTTTTTTATGGATGACCATTTCTAGTGATACCATTTGGGAGCACAAAACCTATTTTTTCGAATATGGGGGCATAAATTCGAAGAGATTTAAAGCCAAATTTAGTCTTGGTGAAGGTTCATCTTCTTATGTTGGATCCTTTCCCTTTTGGCCAGATCACTTCTTGAAAGATTGGATTTTGGTGGATTGTGTTGCTGATCGCATCAACTGTGTTGTTGTGGAAGTGGTCGGGGGAATAGTTGGTTGTCTCAACTATGCTCGGAGGATGACACAAGTTCTTTTGATTTTATTTTGATTTATACAATCATTGAACTTCTATGTGCCTTTTCTAGAAACTTCTTTCCACTCACCTCCTTCCTCAGGAGAAGTGGCAGAAACACACACTATTTGTGATGGCAGTTTCCCTAAATTCACTTTCCTAGAGTCTACAATTTTTTTAGGATGTATTTGAAAATAAATCATTCCTAATCGGTGTGCCCCATAATTTTGTGAATGGGGAAGTAATATAGCTAGTCGTTGAGACCCACGTGGTCAGGCCTCTTGGGATTTGGTAGGCGAAGAAGATCATTTTCCATGGATTCTATGAAGTAATCACAAACTTTCTCATCTTGGAATGAATACAATTTATTATTTATTTCCTTAAATTGATTTATCCATGGTCCCATCCACTCATATTGATGAGGTGAGATTTTTTTGATTTCTAGGGGGTTCCACATGATTTGGTTTGGGTTTTGGAGCTAGTGATGGTGTAGAGGCTGGCTTAAGTGTGATAGCTACAACCTCTTCCTTTCCCATTCTTTTCCCCAGGGATGACAGAGACATACGAGACTTGAGATTAGTTCCCTATATAGAATCTTCCATTATTTGAGAAATCGTGGTGAGATCATGAAACCCAATCATATATCATACCGGGATGAATGGCATTCATAACTCGTCGTGAAGGTTCTCTATGCAAAGAGAAATCAAATCTTCTTGGTGGGGGTGGGATGTCCATCACCCATTCAGGGTAAGGTTTTTGTTCTGGCTATACTAGTGCACATCACTCATCCATAGATTACAACTGAGCTTCAAATTATTCTATGGTATTGATAAGCCCTTGATTAATGTTTGGTTGAACAAGAGCTTGAATAGAGGCAGTAATGAGAAAGACATGACGTGATGGCTCCACCAATATATGTGGATAAAATATTGTAGGGGATATCTTTTGCGGGTTCGCCTAAATCCTTTATAGTTGTTTCCCTAGTGGAGTGAATTCTTTAAATCTTTCCATAATCGAGTCTAGGTAAACTGCTGGTCTAGGAACAGGTTTGAGTTAATGTCCTGGATCTAATTAGTCATTAGGGTGAACCCTCATTTTTAAAGAACATCAGCTGATTGTGCGAGTTGAAGATCTTCTCATGGAACGTATTCAATAAGAATTTTTCCATAGATAAATTCTACATTGAGTCTTATCAACTCTTTTATCTCTTCCTCCTACCGATATAATAATTATATGAGTGTGAGGGATTCAACATCTTCAGGAGGTGGTTTCTATATAGCCTTGCCTTTACCCTTTTCTGTAGTGGATGATCACTAAGGAGGAAGTAGTGTATTTCTTGAGGGAATCCATAGTTTTAAGGAAAGTATTTGATTCTGGGTATTCACACCTCTATCATTTTCCTTATTGTGGACCACATTTTGGGTGAAACCATCCTCTCTTTACTCCTTTGTGTTGGAATTATCTTTAGTGTTGTCCATAGGGTTGATTCCCATGATGTTAATAAAAAAACATAATGTATTATAGGTGTCATATTGGTCATTGGACGATAGGAGGATTTTTGGTTCCCTTTACCGTACCTCTTCCTTCCTTTCTGGGGTACTCTTCAAGATTCTTGGAAAAGAGTAACCCAAAGGAAACTACCACACAACCTTATCGTACGTGTCCCTTCTGATATATGTGAGTCATGAGATAGGACAAACTGGGAGACCTCATTTCTTGGTGTTCACCCTAATTGGGAAAAGACTGATTTTCATTTAAGAGGGAGTTGAGGTAAAATACCTCCAGCCCTATGGGATGGGGTCACTCCCATTCCTTCGTTGTCATGCCTTGGACCAATTTTATTGTAATTAAGGGGAAATTTTGTGTTAAAAATTCCCCCATCCTTATGGGTTGGGGCTGATCCCATACCATGGTAGTTGCTGCTACTGCCTCTAATCTCGTGATATTATGAATCCTCATTTGAGCATGATCCAAGTTCAACATAGTTTCTTCACACTAACTATAAAGACCCATACGTTACATATAATGTTAGTACTTAAAAATTAAAGTACACTTATTACAACATATAACAAAACCACTAAAGGACCGTATAGGTATAATGTCTTTAGAAACTGGGAAACATAAACAACTGGTTCATAAAGCGTCTACACTATCTCCCATTTATTTCATCATATCTATAGTCCCTTTTGGCATATCTTACTTAATAACCTTCTTCCTGACCTGGGGAAAGAAAACATACAAAAGGGTGAGCTCAAATGCTCAGTAAGGGTAAACAAAAGAAATATCAATCACATCATATTCATAAGAACATAACATTTTGGAAATCTTACCCTGTAAAAGAGATCATAATTTCATAACATGGGATAAATCATGGTAGTGAAATGTAATCACAATAATCATAAATTAAAACATGAATATTTGTGGCATACACACATAATCATAGAGAATCATTTCTTATTAGTCAAGACTCATTTCCAAGACTATCTTAGTGGACAAAGTCCATTTTTGAACTGAGTTCATTCCTCGTTTCAGTCCTGTTTCACTGAACCGGTTTAACCTGCCGTTCTATCCATTTCTATCTCATGAGATATAAAATCTTTACCCAATGCATTGGAGGGAGATATAGGTCCCACCCATCTCATAATGATACCATTCTTATGTGTGCCACAAAATCATAAGCCATACATCATAACATAACCCATGTAATAAAAATGGGATTCTTAAACATCGTGACATCATAAAACAATTCATATAAGATAAAGGAATTCATAAAAATAATTCCATCACAACATAATCAAATCAATGTAATAACAGGGATAGAAACAAAACCCTTTATTATCTTAGATGGAAAATAATTTTGATAAAACACTTAAACTCCATTCTTGAGGAAAATATCCTTTCTACTTCAAAAACACTTTTCCTTTCTTAACATGTCATAAAATTATAAGCTAAAAGAATTTGATTAAAAATAAACTTGAAAACTTGTAAGGTAATCTTCTTGGAAATAATGTTTTAAAAATCCATTCATGCCATATAAGTTAAAAAAACATTCTTCTCGTACTTTTTTCAGAAAAGTCAAAAAGTACCTTGTACGAAAAACGACAAAATATTCCTTTCATATCATTTACTAAAAACTCGCCGAAGGGTAAAATTGGATTTAAAAAATTGTAGGTGTATGGAAATAATATTACATATTGAGGAAACATGGATGTGGATGATAAAATACACCCCAGTAAATTCCAAAGTATAAACAATCTCGGATAAAAATGAGATTGTGATATTTCCCTTACCTTAGGTCCAATTTGCTTCGTAAGTATCCGAAACTCCTGTATAATGATTTAAATAATGTCATTTACTTATTCCTGAAGCATACTCATTGTTATGATATCATATATGGTCATATTATTAGCTTATTATTAGTAATATTTCATTGCTACTTGTTATTCGAGTGTTTATTACTTTTTGTTCTTATGCGTGTTTTGCCGAATAAATTATTATTCTTCTTTTTATGTTATAGATACCTAATTTCCAGAATGGTATTAGTGTAATATATATCATATTTATTCACTCAATTCATTTATGTAATCATTATGAAATTAAAATCATGTAGAACGAGTCACATCACATTGTGGAGACGGTATTCCGTACGCACGCACGAGTGATGATATCGTTCCCATGATCGTGTAATTGTATTGGAGTGTATATATACTATTTCAGAATCAATATCACTTTAAAATAATAATATATATTCTTTATTTACACCATTATACCCATCCAAGTAAGGTTTTTGTGGAAAATAGATTACACCACGGCGTGGAGACGGTATTCCGTACGTACGCATGCGCGGTGATTTCATTTTCCGTAGGATGGATAGATGGTGAAATAGGGTTGTTTCATACTTATAATAACATATCAGTATATTAGTGATACTTATGCTATTAATTCATAATGAAACAACTAAAGAAGAAGAAGTGGAAGAAGAAATAAAGTTGAAAGAATCGGTAACGGACATTACCTCTTCTTTGAGATATTTCTTTGAGACCTCCTTTTTGGGCACTAAAATTGGTATTTGAAGAAGACCAGGACTTCTAGGATGTTTCTACGGAAGTGGTTAAGTTAAATGGGCAGTGATTGGCTGAGCTTGAAGGCTCAAATTGGTGTGAGGAGGAGAGGGAGGAGGCGCCCTTTTATAAGGGAGGAGAGGGGCACCTTTGGAATAACTAAAAATATTATTTTATTATAAAGAAAAATTCGGTTTTTAATAGCTCCAAATTGATATATTTCGAAGATAAGGTGGGGATGGGTCGAAATCCTCTCATCCAATATAATTTAGACAAGTTTAGGTCATTATATTAACCTTATCTTTTAGATTTAACTCTTAGTTAATTAGATTGACATTTACCATGTCACTTTGTATTTTTATATTATATAGTTAATAAACTTACCATATACATCCAAGATACCCCCAAGTGGTCCATTAATGATACACCTATCATGATATAAGTATCTTGGCAGAACCTTAGATTTTTATGAATAAAATAACAATCAATAATATAATATTTGTTTTAAAAACTATTTTATGTCAATTTTGACACTATTTAGTAATTGATTTTTTTGAAAATAATAACAGAATTATTAATTCTAACAAAGTTAATTAAATAAATACTAACATGTAATATTAACCTATAAAATTAATGTAATTCATAAAAAGTCTCAAATTACATTTATTTGGGTATTTATAACATCAATTATGTCAATATTTCATTAATAAGATAATTACTGCATCATCTTTGTGTCATAAATAAATTAAATTATTTAATGTATAAAAATTACAAATAAAATACCATTATGTAGGAATTTTTTTTATCTTTCTAATGAATATTTATAGTTGAATTTATCATATGTATAACCCTATATTAAAAATTATTTACTTATTAAACTTTGATTTTAACTATTTTAACCCTTCTTTAAATAAATTAATAATAAATGTCCTAATCTAATCCAAGTGGGCCTAAATGGTCATATTTTATTTCTAAGGTTGTTTTTGGTCGAATTACACTTATCCAATAGAATTAGGACATGTGTTAGGGTAATAATAATATCATTTTTACCCTTAATTACCCTATTTACTTTTAACCGTGGTAAATAAAAGTAAAAAGTTACTATTCAACAAAAATTATTTTCATCTCATTGAACCACATTTTACTTACTGAAATCAATTGTGTCTCTTGGATTTTTGAAATTCCACTCACAGAAGCGGTAAAATTAAGTATAATGTAAATTTGCAAATTCTCCTAGGAGGTGGGTAAAAGACGGTGAAAAGTTCAATAAAATTTTTATATATCTAAAATTATTATAAAATTACTCCAATGAATTACATTAAACTTATATAGGTATTATGTATCAATTTTGACCTAAAATAAATTTAAATAAAACAAATAATTATTTAAATAAAAATTCGGTTTTTAAATAGTAACCCAGTGTTTTCACTATTCATCAAAAATTGAAAGTTTCCAGAAAAATACCAAAATTTCACCCTAGGCTAATTTCGATATTCCGAATCCAAAAATGAAGTCCATTTTGAAAATTAAAATTTACAAAATTTCAAAAAGTGGTTATTACTATTCATAACGGCTAGTTTTAATAATATTTTAATAGCATATCGTTGTTTAGTAAAACTCGGTATTGCGTACGACGCAAGCTATCAAGGAAGGTCGCGATTGCGTGTAAAGAAAGACAAGAAATTGTTGTGTGTAGTGAAAGATTCCTTTGATGATTTATATAACAAAAAAACAAAATATTTCTCATAAAAGTTTCGGGTGTTACATTCTACCCCCTTAAAATGAATTTCGCCCTTGAAATTCGTCACTTTATAACAAAAAGATGAGGATACCTCTCCCTTATCATATCATCAAGCTCCCATGTAGCTTATTCTAATTGGTGGTTCCTTCATAAAAATTTCACCAAGCGAGTGGTCTTGTTCCGTATGACTTTTTCGCTACGATCCAGAATCTCTATTGGCTATTCTTCATAAGAAAGATCTTGGTCCAGCGGTACAACTTCTGAGCTGAGTACATGTGAACGATCAGGTATGTACTTTCTCAGGAGAGATACATGGAACACATCGTGAACTTGAGAGATATTCTGTGGAAGCGCCAATCGGTAAGCTACCTTTCCAACACGATCCGATATTTCGAAAGGACCGATATATCTAGGGCTCAACTTTCCCTTCTTTCCAAATCTCATGACCCTCTTCCAGGGAGATATTCATAAGAACACTTTATCACCCACTTCAAACTCTAGGTCTTTTCTTCGGTTGTCGGCATAACTTTTCTGTCGACTCTGAGCTGCTCTTATGTGTTGTTGAATAGATCGGACCTTTTCTGCCATCTCGTCAACAAGATCAGGTCCTAATAGCTTTCTTTCCCCAACTTCATCCCAGTAAGTTGGAGTCCTACATTTCTTTCCATAGAGAGATTCATAAGGAGCCATCTGAATACTGGAGTGAAACCTATTATTATAAGAAAATTCCACCGAAGGTAGGTGTTGATCCCAACCACCTTTGAAATCCATAGAGAAAGCTCTCAACATATCTTCTAGAGTTTGAATTGTTCTCTCAGACTGACCGTCTTTCTGAGGATGATAAGCAGTACTGAAACTCAACTCTGTATCTAGAGTATGCAGAAAACTTTTCCATAATTTCGAGGTAAATCTTGGATCCTGATCATATATAATATAAAGTGGTACTCCATGTAATCTTACCACTTCATTTACATATATCCTGCCAAGCTAATCCAGAGAGAAATCTCTCTAATAGCAATGAAGTGTGCAGACTTTGTAAGATGATCAACTATGACCCAGATAGCATTATTGCCTTTGGATGTTTTAGGAAGTCCTATGACAAAGTCCATAGTGATGTTTTCCCATTTCCATTCGGGTATGGGTAATGGTTGTAACATCCCCTTAGACTTCTGTCTCTCAGATTTAACTTGCTGACAAACTAAGCATCGAGAGACATATTTAGCAACATCTCTTTTCATGCCATCCCACCAGAAGTACTCTTTCAGGTCCCTATACATCTTCGTTCTTCCAGGATGAATAGAGAATGAAGAACTATGAGCCTCATCCAGCATCTCCTTATTTAATTCAGGGATGGGAGGAACACAAACTTGATTCCTGGACTTTATTATCCCATCACAATCAAGGTTGAATTCAGGAATATTTCTCACCTTCTTTTGTAACTCTACATCTTCTTTCTGTGCCTCTTTAATCTTCACATGTATAGATGGTTGAACATTCATTTGATAAAGATACAATTTCCCCCCTTCCATTATAATTCTAAGATCCATCCTTTGTAAATCCATAAATATTGAATCTTTTGTGATCCTCATCATGGATAAGCTAGCATGGTCTTGTCGACTTAATGCATCTGCCACCTTGTTTGCTTTCCCAGGGTGGTAATGAATTGAGCAGTCATAATCCTTAATCAGTTCTAACCATCTTCTTTGGCGCATATTCAACTCCTTTTGTGTGAAAATATACTTTAAACTTTTATGATCAGTATAAATATCACACCTTTCTCCATAAATATAATGCCTCCAAATCTTTAATGCAAAGATTACCGTAGCTAACTCCAAATCATGAGTTGGGTAATTTTGCTCATGGATTTTCAACTGTCGTGAGGCATAAGCTATCACCATATCATTTTTCATAAGAACACACCCCGATCCCTTCTTGGATGCATCACTATAGATCAAAAACCTTTCTCTACTAAAAGGTAGTGTGAGCACAGGTGCACTGGATAACCTTCTTTTCAACTCCTTGAAATTCTCTTCACATTCCTCCATCCAAACAAACTTAACTCCTTTCCGAGTCAACCTGGTGAGTGGATTAGATAATTGTGAAAAATCTTTCACAAAATGTCGATAATATCTAGCCAAACCAAGAAAACTTCAGATCTCAGTTACTGTTGTTGGTCTTGACCATCTTTCGATAACCTTTATTTTTGCTGGATCCATATATATCCCCTCTTTTGAGATTATGTGACCCAAAAATGAAACTTTTTGAAGCCAAAATTCACACTTGGTAAATTTGGCATAAAGCTTCTCCTTTCTCAGGGTCTTCAATATAATTCTCAAGTGATCTTCATGTTCTTCCTTGCTCTTTGAATATACAAGAATATCGTCTATAAAGACTACCACAAACTGATCAAGATAATCTCTAAAGACTCTATTCATCAGATCTATGAAGATAACATGGCCATTAGTAAGACCAAACAGCATCACTATAAATTCATAGTGTCCATACCTTGTACGGAAAGCCGTCTTTGGTATATCCACCCTTTTGACCCTTAATTGATGATACCCTGAACGAAGATCAATCTTGGAAAAGTATTGATCTCCTCGTAGTTGGTCAAATAAGTCATCAATGCGCGGGAGAGGATATTTGTTCTTGATAGTGATCTTGTTAAGTTCTCGATAATCAATGCAGAGTCTCATTGATCCATCTTTCTTCTTAACAAATAGAACAGGTGCTCCCCAAGGTGACTCACTAGGGCGTATGAACCCCTTATCAAGATTCTATTGGAGTTGCTTCTTCAATTCCTGCAACTCAATTGGGGACATTCTATAAGGTGTCTTTGAAATAGGAAAAGCACCCGGTACGAGTTCTATTGAAAACTCAACTTCACGATTTGGTGGAAGACCTGAAAATTCCTCTGGAAAGACATCATCAAACTCCCGTACAACGGGAATATTCTTAATCATGAGTTTCTCTCCAGCCATTTGAAATAAATAACCTTCATTTAGTGGAATCAAGACCCATAAGATGGAAGAAATTTCCACTGGAAGGTTATGTTCATCCTTGCATTGATAGATGATCAAAGATTGATCTAGAATATGAAATATGACTTCCCTTATTTGGAAATTGATATGAGCTCCATATAGAGAAAGCCAATCCATGCCAAGAATCACATCAAATTCCACTATAGGAAGGATCACAAGATTTGCAGGAAGCACTTTCCCACAAACTTCAACCGGGGAAGAATTATAAACTTTTGATGCGACTGTTGTGCCATTAGGGGTTGTCACAGCTAACTCAACATCTAATTAATGAGGTAATACGGTGATACTATTATAAAATTCTTTAGAAATAAAAAGAGTGGTTGGATCCAGAATCAAATAAAACATTTGCTACTTTAGAGTGGATGGTAAGTGTACCTTTCACCACATCGTTATCTTACTCCACATCACTGATAGAAATTCCATGTGACTTTACTTTGTCTTTAGCCTTAAGAGTTTGTTGACGTTGACCATCATCAGCAACCCTTGGATTTGGGAATTGATTGGCATAATGCCCCATCTCCTTGCACTTGAAACATTGAAGTGTAGTAGGTTCATTATGTGTATCCCTTCCTTTATTTGCATCATTATACATCTTCTTCCCATCATTGCGGAATTCAAATGCCCGATGACCTTCCTTTCCACATTTGAAACATTTACTTGTCCCTTTAAGACAACTCCCTCCATGTTTCTTTCCACACTTTGATCATAAGGGAAAACTCATCTTATTTTTAGTGTGCTCTTTAGATTTTCCTTTGAATTCCATTTTCCTCTTCTTATCAAACCCATATGAATGATGGGTTACTCCAATCTCCATCTCAACTTTGGGAGCACATCAAACGATTTCCTCATAGCTATTGAAGTCCCTTATGGCTAAGGCCTTTCTAAGACTTGGTTTTAAGCCAATAAAGAATCGATCGATCTTACTCTTAGGTTGGATAATAATACCAAAAGCGTACCTTGCAAGTCTTGTAAAATTTGCTTCATAGGTACCAACAGATTCATCATCCTTTTTCTTTAGTTCAAGAAACTCTTTCTCCATATTTGTTCGAAGAATACGAGGGAAGTACTTATTGAAAAATAAGTTCTTGAACTCGTCCCATTCCATGGACTCAATTTCATCCCTTTTCCTCGTATTCTTAATAAGATTCCACCATTGATCAACATCTCCTTCCAAACGATACACTGCTAGGATGACTTTATCATGTTCAGAACATTGAAGAACTGAAAATATCTTTTCAGTAGTACTGATCCATTGTTCAGCAACTAATGGATCAGTAGACCCGCTGAATGAAGGTGGACGCTGTCTCATGAAGGATTCAATAGAATGTTTCTCCTTCCTTTGCTCGTTTGGGAGTCCTGCATGATTCATAGCTTGAGAAAGTTGTGTGATCATGACTACACGATTTTTCATTCCATCTCCCATAACGTTTGGTTTCTCAGGGGGACAATCATTGCATTTACCTTCGCATTCCGAATTAACACGGTTCCTTCAGGTTCCATCCATTGACTAAAACCAAGAAGAATAGTGTGAACAACACTAATTATAATAGGAAAACCACATAATCAAGAATAAAATTTCACACTTAAGGAATTATCCTAGGTTATTCATGGCCATTTCTAAAACACTAAGATTGTGTTCTGTGCTTAGACTTATCCTTATGATTCTTACTAAGGCTTTCACATCCTAGCTTCCAAAGGTTGACTATACCTTTCCTCTGATACCAACCATAACGACCCATACTTTACATACAATGTTAGTACTTCAAAATTAAAGTACACTTATTACAACATATAACAAAACCACGAAAGGACCATATAGGTATAGTTTCTTTAGAAACTAGGAAACATAAACAACTGGTTCATAAAGAGTCTACACTGTCTCCCATTTATTTCATCATATCAATAGTCCCTTTTGGCATATCTTACTTAATAACCTTCTTCCTGACCTGGGGAAAGAAAACATACAAAAGGGTGAGCTCAAATGCTCAGTAAGGGTAAACAAAAGAAATATCAATCACATCATATTCATAAGAACATAACATTTTGGAAATCTTACCCTGCAAAAGAGATCATAATTTCATAACATGGGATAAATCATGGTAGTGAAATGTAATCACAATAATCATAACTTAAAACATGAAGCTTTGTGTCATACACACATAATCATAGATAATCATTTCTTATTAGTCAATACTCATTTCCAAGACTATCTTAGTGGACAAAGTCCATTTTTGAACCAAGTTCATTCCTCGTTTCATTCCTGTTTCACTAAACCGATTTAACCTGCCGTTCCAGCCATGTCTATCTCATGAGATATAAAATATTTACCCAATGCATTGGAGGGAGATATAGGTCCCACCCATCTCATAATTATACCATTCTTATGTGTTCCACAAAATCATAAACCATACATCATAGCATAACCCATGTAATAAAAATGGGATTCTTAAACATCGTGACATCATAAAACAATTCATATAAGATAAAGGAATTAATAAAAATAATTCCATCACAACATAATCAAATCAATGTAATAATAGGGATATAAACAAAACCCTTTATTATCTTATATGGAAAATAATTTTGATAAAACACTTGAACTCCATTCTTGAGGAAAATATCCTTTCTACTTCAAAAACACTTTTCCTTTCTTAACATGTCATACAATTATAAACTAAAAGAAGTTGATTAAAAATAAACTTGAAACATTGTAAGAGAAGCTTCTTGGAAATAATTTTTTAAAAATCCATTCATGCCGTATAAGTTAAGAAAAACATTCTTCTCGTACTTTTATCGGAAAAGTCAAAAAGTAACTCGTACGAAAAATGACAAAAGATTCCTTTTATATCATTTACTAAAAACTCACCGATGGGTAAAATTGGATTTAAATAATTTTATGTGGATGTAAATAATATTACATATTGAGGAAACATGGATGTGGATGATAAAATACACCCTAGTAAATTCCAAAGTATAAACAATCTCGGATAAAAATGAGATTGTGATATTTCCCTTACCTTAGGTCCGATTTGCTTCGTAAGTGTCCGAACCTCCTGTATAATGATTTAAATAATGTCATTGACTTATTCCTGAATCATAATCATTTTTATGATATCATATATGGTCATATTCTTGGCTTATTATTAGTAATATTTCATTGTTACTTGTTATTCAAGTGTTTATTACTTTTTGTTCTTATGCGTGTTTTGTCGAATAAATTCTTATTCTTATTTTTAGGTTATAGATACCTCATTTACAGAATGGTATTAGTGTAATATATATCATATTTATTCACTCAATTCATTTATGTAATCATTATGCAATTAAAATCATATAGAACGAGTCGCATCACATCGTGGAGACGGTATTCCGTACGTACGCACGAGCAATGATATCGTTCCCATGATCGTGTAATTGTATTGGAGTGTATATATACTATTTAAGAATCAATATAAATTTACAATAATAATATATATTCATTCTTTACACCATTATACCCATCCAAGTAAGGTGGTGGTGGAAAATAGATTACAGCACGGCGTGAAGACGGTATTCCGTACGTACGCACGCGCGGTGATTTCGTTTTCTGTAGGATGGATAGATGGTGAAATATGGTTGTTTCATAATTATAATAACATATCAGTATATGAGTGATACTGATGTTATTAATTCATAATGAAACAACTAAATAAGAATAAGTGGAAGAAGAAATAAAGTTGAAAGAATCGGTAACAAACATTTCCTCTTCTTTGAGATGTTTTTTTGAGACCTTCTTTTTGGGCACTAAAATTGGTCTTTTAAGAAGACCAGGACCTCTAGGATATTTCTAGGAAAGTGGGGAAGTTAAATGGGAAGGGATTGGACGATCTTGAAGGCTCAAATTGGTGTGAGGAGGATAGGGAGGAGGTGCCCTTTTATAAGGGAGGAGAGGGGCACCATTGGAATAACTAAAAATATTATTTTATTATAAAGTCAAATTCGGTTTTTAATAGCTCCAAATTGATATATTTATAAGATAAGGTGGGGATGGTTTGAAATCCTCTCATACAATATAATTTAGACAATTTTAGGTCATTATATTAACCTTATCTTTTAGTTTTAACTCTTAGTTAATTAGATTGACATTTACCATGTCACTTTGTATTTTTATATTATATAGTTAATAAACATACCATATACATCCAAGATACCCCCAAGAGGTCCATTAATGATAAAAATATCATGATATAAGTATCTTGGCCGAAACTTATATTTTTAGGAATAAAATAACAATCAATAATATAATATTTGTTTTAAAAACTATTTTATGTCAATTTTGACACTATTTAGTAATTGATTTTTGTGAAAATAATAATAGAATTATTAATTATAAAAAAGTTAATTAAATCAATACTAACATGTCATATTAACCTATAAAATTAATGTAATTCATAAAAAGTCTCAAATTACATTTATTTGGGTATTTATAACATCAATTATGTCAATATTTCATTAATAAGATAATTCCTGCATCATCTTTGTGTCAAAAATAAATTAAATTATTTAATGTCTAAAAATTACAAATAAAATACCATTATTTAGGAACTTTTTTTATCTTTCTAATGAATATTTATAGTCGAATTTATCATATGTATAACCCTATATTAAAAATTATTTACTTATTAAACTTTGATTTTAACTATTTTAACCCTTCTTTAAATAAATTAATAATAAATGTCCTAATCTAATCCAAGTGGGCATAAATGGTCATATTTTATTTCTAAGGTTGTTTCTGGTCGAATTACACTTATCCAATAGAATTAGGACATGTGTTAGGGTAATAATAATATCATTTTTACCCTTAATTACCCTATTTACTTTTAACCGTGGTAAATAAAAGTAAAAAGTTACTATTCACGAAAAATTATTTTCATCTCATTGAACCACATTTTACTTACTGACATCAACTGTTTCTCTCAGATTTTTGAAATTCCACTCACAGAAGCGGTAAAATTAAGTTTTATGTAAATTTGCAAATTCTCCTAGGAGGTGGGTAAAAGACGGTGAAAAGTTCAATAAAATTTTTATATATCTAAAATTATTATAAAATTACTTCAATTAATTACATTGAACTTATATAGGTATTATGTATCAATTTTGACCTAAAATAAATTTAAATAAAATAAATAATTATTTAAATAAAAAGTCGGTTTTTAAATAGTAACCCAATGTTTTCACTATTCATCAAAAATTGAAAGTTTCCAGAAAAATACCAAAATTTCACCCGAGGCTAATTTTGATATTCCGAATCCAAAAAATGAAGTCCATTTTGAAAAATAAAATTTACAAAATTTCAAAAAGTGGTTATTACTATTCATAACGGCTAGTTTTAATAATATTTTAATAGCATATCGTTGTTTAGTGAAACTCGGTATTGCGTACGACGCAAGCTATCGAGGAAGGTCGCGATTACGTGTAAAGCAAGCCAAGCAAGTGTTGTGTGTAGTGAAAGATTCCTTTGATGATTTATATGACATAAAAACAAAATATTTCTCATAAAAGTCTCGGGTGTTACACTAACCACCCACTTCCCAGGATATCGGTAGTGCCTTGTGATTGGCCTCCCTTATATGAGAGGCCTACTTAATGTTCTATATTTCTTGGTTTATGATTTTTTCAATAGCTTTCTATCATCAGGCACAAGGTTTTTGAGACTTATTCAAGGATGATTCATTTTTATTGTTCCATATTATTTGAGTATGGGGACTTTTTGGTAGCCACCCTAGAGAAATGACATTATAGGATGTCACTTTTGGTGGGTTTTTCTGACTAGGGTGTGAGGTGAAACGCATAGCTCCATGTTCACCCCACCCTTGGATGTGAACACCATATAGGGAATCGATGATTAGATGAAGTAATTTATGAAATGCATCAATGCATGCCAGTTGAAGATCTTCCCATTATTTCTCCAATCATGGTCTCCCTTCAGATGGAATGGATTCCAAGTATATTTGTTGAAAAAGATCTCCCAATACTTTAACATGGTATGTATACCCATCGTAGGGTAAGAAATTCGCCTTTGGGTGGTAGAGAGTTTTTCAAATATTCAGATGAATGTTGTTTATAAACTCTTCTAACAATACCTATGGAATGTTAAACTAAGAAGTGGCTGAGGGATAAAACATGATGGGTATATTATCCTTGGCCAATTATCTTCTCGTATTTTTTTATTCCTCTATAGATTCCTCCACTTGATCAGACCAACATGGGCACTTCCTGATTGTTTTTTCACAATTATTAGGGCCAGTAGGGGTCTCATTGGCATGGAAATGTTTCTGAGGTAGTTCAGAGGATGGTCATTGCCACAAACTATCTTTCAATTGATAAGAAATTTCACCCATCATGGATAGGGTGTCAGGCATGACTGGCCCCATCTTTCCAAACACCTCAAAATATGAGTGCCTTCTCATATTTGGTCCATAAAGGGGAGTAAATTTTTGTTGGTTTATCTCATATATTCAAGGAAGTATATCATGCCACTCATTAGGAGAAGAGATGTTATGGTAGATCAGAATGTTCCCACAAAGAAATCTTTTGTGGTAATCATTCTGGGGAAGACCTCCAGAGCTGCTGATAGCAGTGCTGCGAGGAGGGCCTTCATGACTGCTACTGTCACTTATATAATTTAGTAACATATTATAAGGATCATGGTATTCCAATTATATGTGTTTTATGGCCTCAATAACTCTATCATTAAATAAAGTAGTGTTATAATTCTGATATGAAATTTCGAGCTGCCCTAGGTGGGATTAATTTTTTGATTTTCTCCCATGGGTAGCTAGAACCGCGTGTTGTGAATAGATATCCCTATACATAGGAGTGGGTTATAGAGACTTCCATGTTGTTGTTGGATCATTTTGATGAGTTCCTTGAATTTTAGCCGGGATATATGACTTCCCTAGTGCGGTCCCTGAAATGGGCCAAGGATCCTCAATTGGAACTGGGATTTGTGCCAGATACGATTGTCCATTTACTACATAATGTTGTCGATGACCCTCCTGGATGGAAGTAGTAATTTATTTCTATTCTCGAGTGACCCTCATATTATAAGAGTGAGTCACCCTACTTGAGGAGGTGGGGTAATGGGCTCGAATCCTAGATATTTCCATTAATGCGATTAAATTTTGGAAAGTTTGTAGGACATGGTTAGGAATTGGTATCTGAACTTCCATTATTTCTAAGAAATCATAAGAAACATCCTTAGTGGGAACAAGGATATAATACCATTCTAGTATTGGGGTAGGAATATGAGTTTTTCCTTAGTTCATAGTCAAGGCACGCCGAATAAGTCCTCTAATTAACACCATATTTAACTAACAGGCTTAATATGCGAGTGAAAGGATTTTCATCTTCTCGGCTACCATCATATTTGACTGATGGACTTGATATGTGGAAGAATGTATTTTCATATACTCTTTTTATATTGTATTTGACTGATGGGATTGATATGGGAGAACATAAATTTTTATCTTCTTGTTTTCCATCATATTTGACTGATGGGCTTGATATGTGCAAGAAGGGATTTACAGCTTCTTGTTTACCACCGTAATTGACTGACAAGATTTATATTTTCAAGAAGATATTTTCATATTCTTGTATTTTTCCACCATATTGAACTGACAATATTGATATTCACGAGCATAGATTTGCATCTTCTCATAGTTTTCCATTATATTTGGCTGATGGGATTGATATATGTGAGCAATTATTTTCATCTTCTTGTTTCCCTGCCATATTTTACTGACATGATTAATATGACTGAGCATGGATTTGCATCTACTCATAGTTTTCCACTGTATTTGACTAACTGGATTGATATTCATGAGCATGTATTTTCATCTACTCATTTACCATTGTATTTGACTGACGAGCTCAATATGTGTGATAAAGGGTTTTCATATTATCATATTTTTCTACCATATTTGAATGGAAGACTTGATATGTGAGAGTAGAGATTTTTATCTACTCATTTTCCACAATATTTGACTGATGGACTTGATATTATTGAGTAGGGAATTGCATCTTCTCATAGTTTACCACTATATTTGACTGGCAAGATTCTTCAGTAAGAACAATAATGATGGACTATCCCAGATTGTTTGATTGTTTCCCTCTATAGGACTCCCTAGGGGCCCGAGTCCAAATGACTTGGGCTAGATCCCATGGGGCGGTGTCCTCTTCATGGTGAGGATTCTAATCTACACGACATTGACAATGATGACTATTGGAAGGAGCCCTCAGGAGGAACCCCTGTACCACTGGGATGAAGTTCATGAAAATCAATTTATCATCCTCCTTGGGGTAAGGGAGGAACTTATTAATGTGTTTTAGGGAAAATCTCCCGAAATGGATTGAGATGGCTACTGGGGACTTCGAATTCTGGACCACCAGCCATCATTGAGTTGACGACTGGTGAGGATTTATAAACTAGAGGGACTGTCGTGCATCCTCCATAGTAAGGAGAGTACCATTGATATTGTACTCCCAAATCAGCACATTCGACACCTATCATTGAAGGAGATGTGTTGGTGATAATATCCATCGATTATATAAAGACACAAATTGAACAATGGTTGAGAGATATGTCTAATTGAACTGATGAGAAACCATTTGGATCGAAGTGATCTCTCATGAAAGTACCTTTTTATCTTCTTGAACACAAATAATAAAACCCTATCAAAGTATCATACTAAAATATGAACATATGATTAATCGATTTTCTTATTTGAACCTATTTCATTTTGGATGTAAAAGGGGCCTAACATGAAGGTGACATAGTCATACTGGTTAAGTATTGACGCCAGGTTCACCATTTTGTTTACAATGAAATATCATGGAATCGATTATGATTTATTGTGGTGGGTTTGATTATTGCACAATCATTCATATTAGATTCCATTCTTATTTCCCACTCGTTTGAGATGGGTTAGTTTTCAATGGGGTTTGTTCGTGAAACCAAAAATACCAAATGGTTCTTATATCTATGATGAATCATGGACCTACTTTCCAAAGGTAGGCATTTATTGGGGAACTTGGACAATGGAACTTAAGAACTCACATTGGTCAAGAGGATGAGAGATCATGCTTATCACACCCTTTTGGGGGGAATTATTGAATATTCAATAACTCTATTATATATTTTTTTTAAGATATGTTAGTGAATCCTTTGTTCATTCCCAAGTATGATGTGGGTCACCCTTAAATTAATTATCAATTATTAGCATACAAGGATCTGTAATCATATGTATGTATCCAAGGTTCCCCATTGATGGTGATATTCATATGTATATGAGGTTCTCCATTAATGTTACCTTTTGATATGTAGACCATAGATATTTATTTATTTTATTATTATAGCGTTTGTTTTTAATCCACATGATGGTCACTCGGGAATTTACTGTCATCCATGGAGATGATAATTGATTTGATTTCGAGATCAGACCTATAAAATGGGATTCCTACGTATCCTTGTGAAAGGAATAAAAATTAATTTAGTTCGGTGACACTTAACGAGACACATAATACCTTTTAAGGTAATGTGATAAGGACCAAACCATGTAGTTTAACGTCATGCATCAAGGATGTCTAGGAAGAAGGTTCCTAATCAATATTGGTGTGGGTCATATGCTAAAGCTGCCTGAAGAAATTAGAAGGGATGTGGGATCCCAGTTGGGGGCATGATCTTATCAAGAGTATGACCCAGTAAGGAGGGTGTTGAAAGGGGATCGAAAGAAATGTGTCCATATGAGTTGGATACAAACATATTGGGAATATTTCCCAGAGAATAGTTGGGTGAATTTGGGTGTTGGATTTGGACCTCACGGAGGCTTCCTATGTATCCCAGTTAGTCGGGAAACAAATCCCACATAGTTCTGATGGGTTAGGGATTACACTGAATCATCCCATGGGAGATTCATCAAGAATATGACCCTTTGAAAGGATGGTCACATGGTTTTGGGGCTTACACCTAATAGGATGCTCATGTTTCTAGAACCACGAGGAAAGTCTCAACTCAGGGTGGTTTGTAGGTTTGGTTAGGGATTACAATTTGAAGGATTCCCATTTTCCTAGGATCATGTAGATGTTATGATCACTTCTAGCCTTTAATTCCATGTGATTCAAGCTTGGTGTGAGAAAAAAGAGGAAGTAGTAAATCTGGAAACCACACAATCTTGCTTGTCCATTGGTGGACGTGGCCAGGGCCCAAAGGTAGAGGGAAAGGGAGAGAGGTATGATGTCAGTCTCCTCTCTTATTTTGGTATCCTAGGCCTAAAGGGAGAGAGAAAGGTAATTGATTTTCCCATATCCTTGCTTGTTTTGGTAACTTGGCTAAGGCTGTGGGATAGAGAAAGGGATTTCAGATACCCATATCCTCTTTTTATTTTCATACCCTGGGAAAATGAAGAGGATGAGGAGTGTGACATCCAACAAGAAAGGTTGCAGGCTTACTCCAGGAAGTATTAACTTTTCCCAACTTTAGAAAGGATGAGAGAAGCATACAACACTAGCCCTCATCGAAGGGAAAGGAAAGTGTTTCCCCTCAATCTATAAAATGGGGAGGTCCTTGGAAATAATTCCAAGGTCGTGACCCATGTTACCATGAGAATGTATGTTTAATAACATTCCAAGTACCCCCTTGTTAAGTAGGCTACCAATAGAACCACATTTACCATGGGTATATATGCTTAGGAGGATGTGCTGATGTGTCCATATATATCTGGTAGTTTTGAGAGAGGTCTTGGTCTAATACCAATAGAATGGTTTGTGGAGGGAGCTAAGTGGGGATGAATGGTACGCATGAGTAAATTTAGGAGAGTGGGAAAGATGTACACCCTAGGATGCCCCATTATACATAGCGTGTTATTATATGGGATAGGGTTCCCTTCGTATATCATATTTCTATGTGGGATTGGATTCTATCTACGTAGTACTTCGCTACATGGGCACAAGTTTCCTCTACATAGCGATTCGCTACATAGGTCAGTTTCTTCTACGTAGTACATTTATATGTGGGAAGATGGATCACAAGGAGACCATATGATTATGCTTCACAAAATGGAATCCAAAAATATTTTTGGTTCTATAGATGGTTGGGTGAATCCCCTTTCTACCTTAACATTATACGGTATATTTACCTACTCAAAATTGGGGGCTCTTGTACCTTTATTCCACCTTTTCATCCTTTTCCCTTTGGCTCCCCATTGGGGTTTCTATATAGGGATGGAGTAACCGACTATTGGGATGACTGATCATTCATGGTGGGTTGTAGGACCTTTGTTTGTAAGAGTATAATATGGAAGTCCATGCCCAAAAATGGTTTATGGGGGATGAGAAACATCATCCAGGCCTCTATACGACATTTCTTTTGCAGGTGGATGGAAGCATCTTCCAAGCCCACAAATGAAATTTTGTATTCTAGGGGATGGAAATAGTGTCTAGTCCCATAAAAAATTCATCATTTTTAGGGGGATATAAACACCATCCAGGACAATAAAAAATTTATCATTTTTAGGGAACAGGAAACACCAACCCACCCCGAAAACGATTTCATTTGTGGGATTCCATGTGGATTGGAGGTCCACAAAACTCTATTCAGACCATATTCCTCCTTTCAAAACTTGGATATTTAATTATCCCCTGGGTTCTCCTTCTTTTAGGTTGTATTCCACTATTATGAAATTCACAAAATCTTTTTTGTTTCTCTTGAGACGTCGAAGCTTTCAGGACCCAACAAGTACATAAGTCATTTTCATTGAAAAGTATCTATTAAAGAACTCAATTTTGATCTTAATGTGTTAAGGGTTGAATTGCCTTCATCTAATAAGAACTATGATGAATAATTATGGACTTATCATTTATTTTTAATCCATATTAACCCGACTTACCCTTTACCGAAGTGATAAATTTTACCATAATTACTATTCATAATGCATAAAATAAAAGTGAACTATTTACTAAATTTAGACCTCATGATTATAAATATAGAATCCATTTTACCAAATTTAATTTCTATAAGTGGCAGAAAATAATTTTAAATTAATTGTGAAAAATGAAATAAAAACCACTTTTTAGAAAATATATATTCTAATCATAAAACTATATTATTCTTATCCTATGATTAGAAAAATACTTGTTGAATATTTAAAAATTTGATCAAGTAAATAATTTATCTATTTTATTAAAATCATCCACCAGTAGGGTTTAATTTAATTTTTTGATATAAAATACATTACATGCATAAAACCATTTCTTTCAGAAAAAAACACTTTTATTTTCAGATAATTTTTGTTTTTAATGATAATTATTTTATAATTAATGAATCCATTTTATAAATGTGTAGACTGTATATTTTTCATAATTTAAATATTAATCTTCACACCCTCTAATCTAACAGCTATGAGACAACAGACACATAATATTTTAATAATGTTACGCGGTTCATCTAAACTCACTATTGCGTGTAACAAAAGCTATCAAAGAAATAAAATTATTTAAAGATAAATATTTCATAAAAATATAAATTCACCTCAAATACAATTAGGGCAACATGAAATAGTTTTTACCCATTTGAATTTCAAAGTAGAGTGAAACATATTACAAAGATAACTCCCCTAACAGTTGATGTTTCTTTAGTACACGACCACTTAATATATCTCATTAAATCAATTCAAGCACTACTTGGTTTCTCCATTAAAGTACCAATAAGTTTAAAATAGTTCAATCATTAAAAACAATCATAGAATATTATATAATTAAACTAATTAAAAAAATACAGGATGTGTGGATAAAGTTCCAGGCCAATGGTGATAGAGTAGTTACAATAGTGGTCTAGGAAAACCTGAGAGGCAGCATGAAAGCAAGAGTTAAAGGTATTTATTTAAAATAAAAAAAGAAAAATTGGTACTTATTGAACCTTAAGTTTCCTACCATGCAATGTTATTTTTTAATTCTTTAGCCAGAGTTTCTCTTATTAATATCTAACCATAATTACCAGTGGGAGTGATTTATTAAGGACATTTATTTCATTGTTTTTTCAAGGATAAATCATTATGATCACTTACAATCACTAAAACACTATAAAAATAATTTATAATTCCATGTCTCCTTCAAGACTAAAGGACTATGGATACTGCCCAAAGCTATATTTAATTCCAAAAAATTTCAAACATGACAAAAAATGGACGTTAAATGCCTATAAAAAACACAAAAATGTACCACAATTTCCTCATACCTTTCCCTCACTCTTAAGGTATCTAAATACCAAAAAATAGGTGTAAAATACCTGTAAATAAACCACTTTATAATACCCAATTCCAAGTACATGACCCTTTATTTATGTACTTTGAGATTATAAAATACTTGGGTTAATTTTGGGGAGTTCTTGAGAGGTTTATACAAGTTTTGGAGGTATTTCTGGAGGTGCACAGTTTGTGCACGATTAGTAGAAACCATGAACCACATTCTAAAAAGTGTGCAACATGTTTTGGGAGTAATTGGGAAGGCACAAAGTTTGTGTATGGTTTTTCCAAACTATGAAAGTTCCCAAGGGAATACATGAAACTTTAAATATAAGTAAAATCATGGTTTATGCACACTTTGTATAACCGTGTGATCCAACTGTGAAAGGTGTGGCCTTGAGAGTGGAACCACATAGTTGGTGTATGGTTTTCTAAATCGTGTAACATATAGTTGGAACCCCAAATTTTGGGAAAATAATTTGAATTAACTCCTGAAACCCTCTTTAGTCACCTAATCCCTAAAGATCCCTAATTCCTTTTGCTTCCTAGTATTTAGAGATGATACCCTTTGATCTAGAAGTGATTCTTAGGTAAATTAAAGTGCGTTAGAGATCTGGATTTATTGGTAAGTTATTCTTCTTCACTATTCTTATTAGATCTATTTTCTCCTCCCTCCTGGAACCATAGATCTAATCCTTATATAATAGATCTATTTTTTTGATGGTAATCTTTATAATATATTCTTGGATCTATTGAAGGGATGGTGAATTGTGATCAGATCTTTAATTTTGTCATGCCATTATTTGTTTTCGCAAATAGTTGATAGGTTGGTGGGTTCTATCTTATCTCCACTTAACTTATAACTTAAATCCTTTATTTTATTTAAATTATCTAATTGAAGTTTTCTTTTTAAATCCATTTTTTATTCTTGATGGAAACCTCTTTGGGTAATGTATTTGTGAATCATGTGAAATTGGATGGTTTTTTGAGAAGCCTTTAGTGATAATTTTAAAAGGATGATTTAAAAATTATTATTTTTTTGATGCATGAAAGTTGTTTGATGAAATTTTTTCAATAAAATATTTGGTTTATATTAAATGAATTGGAATGGGGTTTGGAATACATGGTGGGTGTGATTTCATATAAATAATGTTACCCTAAATAAAGGGAGTGTACTGTTGGGGTATAAGGTTGTGACCCAGAATATGGGGTGTGTACTATTGGGGAACAAGGTTATTGGTTATCGTGTGATTACTTAATGGATTGACAAGAGACCAATCATGAGTATGAAACTATCATCGAGTATGAATGCGTGTGTGTGTTGGTATGGAATCATGGAATGGGTATGCCAAATCAATGAGAAATGTATTAATGTCTATGTTTATTTTTTTCCATGTAACTACTTATACTTGATATAAACCATTTTAAGTGATTTAAATAGTTTCATATAAAATTCGATAATGAGTTATTTTCCTAGTGGAAAGAGGTGGGAAGTCTTTGGAGAAATCATACTAATTTTAGACTCACCCCAGCTTGGGAACTGTTGTTCATTTGAATATGTCATCTATCGAGACATAGGTAAAGGAAAGGTATCTCAGTTCTTTAGTGATGCTTCTTTATATTGTGGGCATAGAATGTGGAGTTAGAGCTTAGAGAGGGTTGGGTGATGCTTTTTTCGATTACACTTTTGTGTTTTCTATTTTTTTTGGAATTTTGGTTCTTTTAAAGTATGTATTTTGGTTTCCAACTATACTTTGATATTGTTTAATTTTTTGGTTATATTTTGAGTTGTATTATGTACTCATGCATCATTTAGAGGACTGTATGTTTATTATTTATGTTTTTGGGTATTTTATCATTAAAATGGAAAATCATCCCTCAAATTATATCGAGGCCCTTGGCATTTATTTCCACAATTTGTTATCTTGGGGATGTCACCTAAGGATAGTAACACCACCGCCTCATCTCAAGCCAATAAGGAAGGGCAAGATATTACAAATGCTATCATCTTGTTTGGTACTTGAGTTGGAAATGGTATCAGTCTATATTTGGGATGGTAGAAAGGAGATAAGATCATCATAACTTGAAATTAAGAGCTTAAAAAGATATAGCTATCCTTTTTATGCTAAACTTCAAGTTACTAGGGTGTTTGGGTACATAAGTGTTTTAAGACACTTTTAGACGAGTTGTCATCTCATCATCGTGGGTTTAGCCAATAAGAATTTCATGGAATGAATTAATAGTAATATTTCACACTAGTACTGTATTGTTCAATATAAGTTTAATAGTTTAAGAAATGGTGAAAAAGTGTTGATTTTGGAAAATAGTTAAATGGGTTGATTTTGAAAATAATGGTTGTAATATTTTCAAAATTTATTAAAATGATGAAAATGATTAGATTTTGGAAATATATGATTGTGACATGCGTTGACGTGGTAAATTGGAATTTATAATCCTTTAGTTTCTAATGGGTTATGAATAAATAGTTTTTTTTCTGGTAATAGTGAATGGAACCGGGTAGGTGTTGTAGGAATCAACCAAAATAGGCTATTGAAAATATGGTTTCACCTGAGATACAAGTGAACTAAAAACTAGTCCAAAGAATTATTCAGGATTTTCAGGCCATGGATAGAGGTAATAGGAATGATGATCCTCAATAAGTGGAATAATCTATTAAATTTCAAAAGTAGAAACTACCCATCTTTTAGGGGGATTCATACCTGGAGTAACCAGAAGTTTTGTTTAATAAGATAAACAAAAATTTTCAAACCTTAGGAAGACCAGTTGAGTTAAAAGTTAAGTTATAAACATATATGCTGGAGGATCTAGCACACCAATGGCATGATTTGTAAATTCAGGCTAAATTTTATTAAGGCATCATGTGGGAAGACTTTTAATAATTGTTCAACAAATGTTTTTATCCTCACACATTTATAATTAATAGAATGAAAGATTTATTTATCCTAAAACAAGATTAACTCTTGGTGGTAGAGTGTGCAACTAAATTTATGAATTTAGTCCTCATTAGACTAAAAGTTACTGCAAGTCCATCCTTTAAGTAATGCATTTTTGAGTTAGGGTTATGACCATATTTTCACTCAAAGATTGCAGTTCTCTATATTACATAGTATATAAAAAAGTTCGATAGAGAAACTTTGGTAGAAAGGGATATATCTAGGAATGCAGTTGGATGGAACATTTTTATTCCTATAAGAACATGTGAGAAATCTAATACTAGGAATAATCAGAAGAGAGACACCTATATATAGAGTGGTGGGATATCTTATAATCAAACCATGGGATTAGTAAACATCCTCCTTAACCAAAAAGTAATCTGGGATGTTTCCAATGTGTTTTTGAGCATATTAAGTGATATTTTATGACACCACCTAGAGATTTTCACAATTATAATCAGATGTGATATCTTCAATTCTATTTTCATAGTACAACAAGGTCTAGTGATAAAGTCACATCTCATATTTATTAGACATCATATGCTTAAAATGGATGATATTAGAATAATAATGGTCGACATCAGAATCAAGTGAGCCAAGGCGATTATAGGAACACCATGACTCTTCAACCAATCTAATATCAATAGGATAATAAAGTAAAAAATATAGCAAGTAATCAATTATATGAAGCTGAGAAAGTGATCATGGATGACCAATCAGATCCTTCAATGGTGAGAGGTATGATTATTTTTAATTATACTATTATACAATATTTTTTGATATGGGAATTTCCCAATCGTTTATTGATTATTATGTTGTTAATCATATGGATTTTCATGTTGAGGTGATGCCTTTCTTTTGAAAATTCAAACTCCTCCTAGCCTAAGAGAGTGCCAATCCTTTTTTCAAAAATCTTGTTATATAACTATCTATGGGCTTGAGTTTCTCTGGAAATTATTTTTTCTTGAGATAGATGTCTATAAATTTATTTTGGGTATGGATTGGTTGACATCATTCAATGGACACATCAACTATTATATTATAAATTTTAGTTTCACATATATTGATGTAATTGAGCATCTATTTAAAGGATATTGGGATATAAAGGTAGTTAGAGAAGGAATTTTTTATTGGTGGTTAGAACAATCTCTTATCAGTTGGAATCACTAACTTTATCATCGGTATAGGAGATTAGAAATAAATATTTTCCAAACATTTCTGACCTATTTTTAGACAACTTTCTTAAATATTTCTTGAGGTTACCACCCAAAATAGTAGTGAAGTTTATGATTGATCATTTACTAGGGACCTATCCAATTTTGCTTCCATATTATAGGATAGAAAAAATAGAAATGAGGGAATTAAAATTTTAGTTAGAAGAGTTGGAAAGAAAATGGTTTATTTGACCAAGCATATCTCTGTGGGAAGCACTAGTTCTTTTTGTGAAAAAGGAGGATGTAACTCTTAGGATTTGTGTGGATTATCACAATATTAACAAAGTTATGATAAATAATTGGTATCCTCTTCCTTTAATGGATGATTTTTTTGATCAATTAATGGGATCCTAGTGGTTCTCTAAAATTTAATTACATTTAGGATATCACCAACTGTGAGTTTAAAAAGAGGATATTCTGAAGAAAACTTTTAGAAGTAGATATGGCCATTACGAATATTTCATTATGCCTTTTGTTCTTACGAATTCATCAGATATATTTATGGAATTGATGAATAAAATATTTCATAGGTATCTATATTCCTTTGTGATGGTGTTTGTTTATGATATTATAGTCTATTCTAGCACAAAAGAGGATCATGAGAAACACTTGGATATAGTATTGGGTATCTTGCGGGAGTATCACCTTTATACCAAGTTATCAAAGTGTGATTTTTGGATACAAGAGGTAAATTTACCTATCCATGTCATTTATGAAAAAGGAAAATCTGTGGATTCTAAAAAGATAGAAGATGTTGTCTCTTGAAAACCACCAAAGAATGTCTTTGAGATATGTAGTTTCTTTGGATTAGTGGGATACTATAGAATCTTTGTTCATCATTTTTCATGTTTGACCTCATCGATGAAAGATTTCATGAGGAAATACATTCCTTTCTAATAGAATAAATAATTATAAAAATATTTTCAAGAACATCAAGTTATAATCACATCAACACCTATCTTAACATTTCCAAAATCTGGACATGGCTATGTAGTCTATTTTGATGCATTTGGATATGGATTGGGATGTGTTCTCATGTAGGGTGATCATGTTTTTACTTATAGCTCAAAGCAGTTACAAGTGTATGAGAAAAATTATCCAACACACGATTTGGAGTTAGCTATAGTATCCCATGTTTTGAATACTTTGAATCACTATATTTTTTGTGATAAATTTATGATTTTTACAGATCATAAGATCTTGAAACAAATTTTATCACAAAGATATTTAAATTTGAGACAATAAATATATATAGAATATCTAAAAATGTTTGAATTTGACCTATTGTATATACCAGTGAAAGGAAATTATATAGTAGATTCCTTGAGTAGTAAGTCTTATTCTCATTTAGATAAAGAAGATTCAGATAAATGAAAACATATTTCAATTATAGCTAATATTCATTTGGATTGTGAAGATCGAGGTAATGTTGTAGTTTTCTTTCTAGGTTTAGTTTTTCTTGATTTGTTTGAGAAGTTAAGAGTTTCTAAAACTTATAATCTAGAATGTTTAACTATGAGGTTAAAAATCAATGGTGGGGAGACCATTGAGGGATGAAAGATGGATGGTAGCTCACTGTTACATTTTAGATATCATATCACGATACATTTATATTGTATGGAACAACTTCTTTGTTCTTACCACCATTTGATATGGTCTATCCATCCTAGAATTTATAAGATATGTAAAGATTTTAGAGCATAGTTTTGGTGGGATGTCATAAAGAAGAAAGTAGAAGAGTTTTTCTCAATATGCCTCACATGTTATTAGGTTAAGGTAGAGAATCAATAACCAGATGGTATGTTGCAATTTTTACCAATTCCTATGTGGAAATGAGAGCACATATACATGAATTTTATAATAGGTTTACCAATAATAGTTAGGAAACATGATTCCATATGGGTGATTATGGATCAAATCATAAAGTCACTTCACTTCATCCCTATTTATGAAACCAATACGGTGGAAGACTTTTCCAAAATCTATATTTGGGAAATTATAAAGATATGTGGAATTCTAGTCTTGATTATGTTTGACTGAGACCCCAAGTTCACCTTTAATTTTTGTAATTCCTTACAATAATCCCTTGCAAACCAGTTGAATATGAGCATGACTTATCATACTCAAATGGATGGAAAATCCAAAAGGATGATCAAAACATTGGAGGAAATTATTAGGGATTGTGTGATGGATTTTGGTGGTTCATGAGAGGATCATATACCTTTAGTAGAGTTCTCATACAATAAAAATTATCAAAACTCAATACATATGGATCCTTTTGAAGCATTTTATAGGTGTCCATGTCATTCTCCACTTTATTGATTATAAATATGTGAGACTTCATTGATTGGACCCAAAATTTTATAAGAGACAATATAAAATATTTATTTGATCAGAAAGAGGATGGAGATGGCCCAGAGTTGTCAGAAATCATATGCATATCATCATCAGTGACCGTTGTCATTTGAGGTGAGTGATCATGTCTTCTTGATAACCTCTTTGATACTTATGCATCATCATTTTGGTAAGAATGGAATGTTTTCACCATAATACATAGGCCCTTTTGGGATACTTGAATGAGTTTTTGATGTGGAATATCAATTTTACTTCCTAAAAAGGTCCAGTTCAGTGTACAATTTTCTTTATGTATCTCAGTTAAAGAAGTACCAACCTGATCCTGATCATGTGATTCAATTGGATCATATTGACCTAGAGCCCAATGCCACATTAATTCATACATCAGTATAGATTGTGGATAAGAAAGAGAATATATCTTATGGGAAAATAATTGGTCTAGTATGAGTTTTATGGTAGCATGGTATAATTTAGTAATAAATGTGGGAGAGTTAAAAGGAAATGTTAGAGTAGTGGCTCGAACACTTCCAGGATAACACCGAATTTCTACTTTTCAGGGATGGAAAGACTAACGATGGGTATAATGTATCACCCTCTATTTTAGATATATGAATTTTTATTTATGTACTTTGAGCTTATAAAATATTTAGGTTATGTTTGGGGAGTTTTTGGTATGTTTATACATGTTTTCTTGGTGTTTCTGGAGGTTCGCGGTTTGTGCATGGTTAGTAGAAACTGTGCACCACCTCCAAAAAACCATGTAACATGTTTTGGGAGTAACTGGGTAGGCACACAGTTTGGATGAACCATGATGGTGCCTAGGAGAAACCATTAAACTTGAAATAGAGTAAAAAGCATTGTTGATTCATGATTTTTCCAACCATTTATTCCAAACATGTGAGGTGTGGGCTTGATATAGTAGTACCACATGATTGGTGAACATTTTTCCAAACCGTGCAGCCTAACCACATGGTATATAGTTGGAACCCTAAGTTTTGGGGATCAAATCCAAATTTACTCCTAAAAACTATTTATTCACTTAATAACTTGAGATATTGAATTCATTTTTCTACCTAGGCTTGAGATATGAACCCCTTCAATCCAAAAAATGATTCTTAGGTGAATAAAAGTGAATTGGAGATCCGAAGTTATCGGTAAGTCATCGTTCTTCACCGTTCTTCTTAGATCTATTATTATACTCCCTACCAAAACCATATATCCAATATTTAAAGGATAGATATATGTTCTTTAATGGGAATCTTAACAATATATGATTGGATCTATTAAAGGGAAGGTTTAGTGTGAACAGATCTTTAGTTTTTTCATTCCATTCTTCACTTTTTCCAACCGTTGAAAGGTAGGTGGATTCTCTCTCATATACTCTTAGTTTTATTTAAATTATTTTCTTTAATTTTTTTTGAAATACTTGTATGATTATTGATGGAAATATATTTGGGTACTAGATTTTGGAATGATGGGAAATTGGATGGGTTTTTGGGATTCCATTGGTGATAAATTTTAAAGGATGATTTTAAAATTATAATTTTTTGACGCATGTAAGTTTTTTTGATAAAATGTTTTCAATAAAATATTTTCTTTATGTGAAATGGTTTGGAAAAAAATCTTGGTGTGAGTTCATTTCTTTTTAAGTGACCCTGGATTAGGTGCATGTACCATTGGGGTATGAGGATGTGACCTAGGATATAGGGTTTGTGCTGTTGGGGCACAAAAAGACTGGTCACCTTTTGATGACTTAGTTGATTGAAAAGATACTTCTCATGAGTATAGAACTATCACCGGTCATGAATGTGTGTGTGTGTGGGTGTGGAATCATGGAATGGGTATTACAAATCAATGAGAACCGTATTAAAGGATTTGTATATTATTTTCCATGTAACTAATTATACTTAATATAAACTATTATAAATGATTTAAATAGTTTAATATAAAATGTGATAACTAGTTCTTGTACCGGTGGTGTGAGTTGAGAAGTATATAGGGAAATCCAATTGAGTTTAGACTCACCACCTTCTTGGGAACTATTGAGTATTTGCAGATGTTATCTATCGAGACACAGGTAAAGGCAAGGTATATTAGTTATTTAGTGATGCTTCTTGATACTGTGGGCATGGAATGTGGAGTTTGTTCTTTAAGTGGGTTAAGTGATGCTTGTTTTGATTCCACTTTGGTGTTTTTGAGTTTTTTGGTCTTTTGGTTGTTTTCAAGTATGTCTTTTGGTTTCTTCTTATATGAATCATATAGAAGATTGGATTTTTATTGTTTATGTTGTTTGTATGTTTTATATTTAAAAGGGTAAATCATCCCCCAAATGTTCTTAAGGACCTTGGAATTTATTTCCAGCCTTTGGTGTCTTGGGGATGTCACCTAATTTTAGTAACACCTCTTCCTCATATCAAGACAATTAGGAGGGGAGGGATGTTAAACTCACTATTTATAAAAAAAACCCAGAATAGCTTGAAAATCTTGCAACACAATTGGATCCTGAAGTGCCCA
Organism: Viscum album; assembly: GCA_963277665.1. Taxonomy (NCBI): domain Eukaryota; kingdom Viridiplantae; phylum Streptophyta; class Magnoliopsida; order Santalales; family Viscaceae; genus Viscum; species Viscum album. The sequence continues at coordinate 37,192,869 of OY728129.1, read as the reverse complement.
ATGGATCACGTAGTCACATAGAGGGGGGGGGGTGTGAATCAGGTGTGACATATTTTACTGAATTCATTTATTCTTCTTTTACCCCCATTTAATTCAAACCTCTTTCACTAGTTACGATGAGTGGATATTTTACATTCACAATTACATTTATATCATATGTAATGTAGAAATTAAATGAATCTTAGCACACAATATTTACAAGGTTCGGTCAAAATAACTACTCCTGCTAAAATCAGTTATTCCCCCCAGGTTATAAAGTCTTCATTATATGTAAGTGTTTAGAACTAGAGAAATTCTCATTCCCATTAACACTAAGTCCCACAGTGTTCCCACTTCATAATCCCACTGAAGTTTTTATGTTCCCACTGCAATAGTTATCCATACAGAATCCCACTATTCTCTCACTCTAGAGTCCCACTAGAGTCTTTAACTTCTCTTCAAAGTATAATCCACAATAATAAAGATCTATGTTATCTTATGGTTGCTCTTTCACCACATTAAGATGAAATATTTCTCCATTAAGAAACTAGATCACCTGATCTACTTATGTATACTTCTTCAAGAACTTTAGTAACTAATGATCAAGTCTTCCTGATCTTTCTCATTGTGTAAAAATCTTCAAATAATCTAGATATTCCTAGTTAAACTGAGTGTTTGGGTATGTAAGTTTTATATTTTTCATATCAATATAAATTCTTCTTATCTTCCCACTATTAATGAAAATATTATTGCATGTTCTTATCACTTCTTCATTCATGAATAGTGCACATTATTCATGAACAATTTGTGTCATGAATGATCTACAAAGAATTCATGTACCTCACATACTCCTTCACTATAACTCATAGTGAATCTTCTAATACACAATCATCACATATTTTTTCTACACACACAACTCCTCAAATTACAAATATGATCTTAACAGCTTTATGTAGTAGAAAAAACTCAAGCTTCTTATTCTTTATGAAAACAAAGGTTTATGGTTCTGTCTCAGTTCAGTCATAGTATACTTACTTCATTACTTATTCTTGTTTTTTCACAATGACTCATTGTAATTTGTGTAATGTTTTTCACTCAAAATTCAATAACTCACACTATATTATCTTTTTTTGATACAATATAAGTTCACATAACTCAATCTATATAAAAATTTAATTTCATTAATGGTTTATTCTTCTAGTTTCATGTAACTAACCACTATATGCATAGCTATTTATTCTTCACATTACTTATAGTACGTGGAAACCATAATTCATATTCAATAACACTTATAATGGTCTTAATGCTAATTTTTTTCATGGTATAAGCAATACAAGATAGTGTATTTCATGATAATTTTCTATTCACATGAAAACAGAGCAAGTCACTTATCCTTCTCTCTCTCTCTCCTTTAGTTTTGATGCATTTTTAGATCATACTATAAATGGTGAAATATATAGGTATTTATAGACAAAAATCCACCATTTAATTACTTGTAGAGAAAAACTACAATAGTGGGTCATAAATAGTAATTTGTTGCACCGCCTCATCACCCAAACTGTATCACCTCTTTGCACATGCATACACGAACTTACCTCATGACTCCACTTAAACAACTTTAGTAAACCTCTGTCTCTTGTTTTCTAAACATAACTCCATTAATTTAAACATGGGTATACATCCTATCATGCATGTATATAAAACTTTATGCATGTATAGAACTCATGTGTGAATCATGAAATCACATGCATGAATATCTCACTATAATTTTTTCATATACTCATTTTTCATTGAAGAACACTTCACAAAACTCTATACCATATTTTTGAGCTACTTACAATCTCATTTGATCATTATCATATCAATATTATGATCATATCTTTAACAAGATCTTTAACCATGAAGAACCCAAAGAACAAGAAACCTCAATATATATTGGAGGTTGAAGATGAAATTGGCCTCAATTAGATGACTGAGATACAACATATCATATTTTTATTGAACTATTGATATCCTTTTAGGTGGAGTAAAAATGTAATGAATATGTCAGCCCATATAGATACATCATTCTCCTTGACATTGCTTAAAAACCATCACAAATATTATAATCAATAGATGTGAGTAACCAGGTATGCTCTAAAAGCCACCACCTCACCTTCATGTTGCTGCCCCATGGTGAGTTCTCTGCCTCATGTGTGCACATCTGCATGCAAACCTACCGGTATATGCAAGAACACACCAAATATGTACTCTATAACTATGCATTCTCTAAGAGCTAAATCTTACACATGGTAGAGGTGTCCTCCCACATGCGTGGGATTGAGAGGGTTCCTCAACTCGAAAAGTTGGAATATTCTTAAAAAAACTCCACAAAAATAGTAGAAATATATATTCCATTATCAACATGAAATAAAAAACCATAAAATCAACATGGAATTTTATCTTTTAAATTCCATAAATCCTCATTTTTAATTTCTAAAATCTTTAAAATAATTCTTAATTTTTATTTCTCTCAAAGAAACTACTCAATATTCATTAACAATGAAATTTAATTACTTAAAATCCAAATAAATCCAAATTCTTTACAAGTTGTACCAATATTAAATCTCCAAACAACTCCTACACATGTTTAGAACATTATGGGAAAATCTCTATAATCTTTACAATTTAACACACATTGAATTTTCTTCTCAAAACTTATTGATAACAAATAAAACTTTAATAAAACTTCAACTTCAATAAAACACTTGGTTTCTTCAATCACACCTTGGATTTGTTGTCATTACACATTTCATTTCTAAATTCAATGTAATCTTATACTCCATATTGAAAATAAATGAAAAGATATAAGTATGGGAAGGAATTATCATCTCCATCATCCAAGTTTCATGATATCATGTTCTCCTCTTCTGAAACTTACAACCTTATCCCCCTAAGAAAAGGATAACATCACCCAAGTATTAGAAATGAGAAAAAATTAACCAACACCAAGTCTATATGAGTTATCATCAATGTAGAAAACAAGAATGATCAAATTTAACATCAATGTTGTCAATAAATTTCCATCATGTGATATAAACACTAAAACCTTATTTCATGGGTTGTTAAAAATATTTTTAACTAATCTCTTTCATTAATCTCAACAAACAAATTAAAAACTTTAAAATGTAACTATTTTGAAAATCTTTTCCCTTCTATCATCAAGTAATCAATATATCCTTTTAGGGATTCTTTTTTCAACATATACATAAGAAAATGTAATCAACATACCTCAATAATTACAAGATTTAATTTCTAGATTTTTAACATCTACAATAATCATATACACCCCTCAGTAGTACTTTATATATTCATGAGATATCAACTGATATATAAATATCTAGTGGATATTATTTTGTGCCCCCTTTAGAGATTCACTATAAACTTCTTCATCATGATTGAACTTCTTCAAGGATAAACTCTAAGAATCTTTGAATATTAATTGAATTGTTTCAAAGAGTAAAAATGATTCCAATAGTACTCTATGATAGATAAAAATCTAACTATAATATGTTCACATATTTTATGAAATTACAGTGTCCCCCTAAATACATGATTCACCTCCAATTCCCTTCATGAAAACAAATTCAATATATGAGAATAAGGTGTTTCTTCAATGCTCCTTAGTTAGATAAATAGGTATAATAGTTTCTTCTCAACCTAGCTATTTCTTTAGATGGAATATGCTTCTTCACACTTTCAAGAAAGGAAATTTTAGTTTTCTATGCTTGCTCCATTTTTCTAGCCTCTTCCAACTACTTTTTCCATATGATCAATAATTTTTTAGAAACAAGCTTAGTATTTATTTTGTGTGTAAAATATTTTTTCATAATAATATTTTTAGCACAAGAAGTCACATGATCTTTCCCTTTGTTCTTCTAGAGTTCATATTTCCTAGGCAGCCATGTCAAGCAAATTTTAACTGAATTAAAAAACATATTACACCTATCACACACATATTTATCATTCATAAAGTTACCCTTTTAAGGAACATTTTTAGATTCTTCATCAGATATTTCTTTGACTAAATCAATATTTTTTTTTCTTTTCTGGATTGATTCTTTCTTTGATTCTATATTGATTTATTTATTACTAATGTTTATAGAGAATATAAAAAGATCCATGATGTGGCCTTGTAAGATCACAACCTTTTCTAGAGATGTATCGGGCTTGGTTATGGGTAACATTTTTACTTATGTTTAGTAAATTTCATTTGGGTTTTACTTTGAAGTGTGTTTGGGTGAAAAATTGAGAAAAATGGGAGAAAAAGGGGCTGTGCATGGTTGGTTCACAGTTATAGAAAACCGTGCACCCTAGTACAACAAACGGTGCAACCCTAGACAGAGGGGAATTGCATGATTGGAACACGATTTGTCAAAAAGTGTTCCCTCATAGGTGTAACCATGCACCCCTAGAAGAGGCACACAATTTTGGTGCACAGTTAGGGAAAACCATGTGCCCCTACCCAACAAACCATGCTCGAGTTTTTTAATCACCTGAAAATTAGATTTTTAATTACAAGAACCACCATTTTAATCCCTAATTGACCCCCATTTGAACTAAATAAATTTATAATGATTTCAGAGCCTCCCAAATGGATTCCAATCCATCCTAACCTCTGTTATTCACTATTCAAATCCCGAATCGAAGATCTTCACCCCTCTCAGTAAGACAATTCTATCCCGCTCGATTTTCCATTCTTCTTCAATCCTTCTCCTATTCTTTTGGTGGTTGTTATGCCTGTTTTGGGATAGATATATATTTAGTATTGTAGATACAGATATATGATTTTATATCTAGACCTAAATTAGAGAGATCTTGATTTATTTAATCTTGATTTAGATTTTAGATCTGGATCTCTTTCTACGCCATTACTCTAATGAATTTTTTGGATTTCTGTTAGGTAATCGTTTATCAAAAAATTGAGGTAGGTGGTCTAATATTTAAATCCCATAACATTGATTTTGATTACATGTATACAAATTATAGAATTTTTAGATTTGTTTATAAATTGAATTTCATAAAATAATTTACTGATATGGTGAATTAATTAATTAAGGAATTATGTAATTGTGGGATTTGGGGATAATTAACTGTATAATTATTTATGAGATATTTAGATTATGAAATTGATAATTAAATATGGAATAAATTATGGGATATTGATATTAAGAATTGAGATAATTAATTGCGGAATCTATTATGTGATATTGATATTGTGAAATTGATAATTTATTATAGAATTAATTATGGGATATTGATGTTAAGAATTGAATAATTAATTGGTAAAATAATTATGATATATTGAAATTATAAGAATTATTAATTAATTGGTGAATTAATTAATGGGTTGTTGAGATATATGTAATATTTTGATGTTCTTAATTATGTATTATTAAATGGTGGATGGTAACATGGAAATTCAGCCAAGTATTATGAATGGTAACATGCTCATTAAATTATGTGTTATTAAATGGTGAATGATAACATGGAAATTATTCCAAGTATTATGAATGGTAACATGATCATTCAATTATGTGTTAATAAATGGTGAATGGTAACATGGACATTCGACCAAGTATTAAGAATGTTAACGTGGTCATTCAGTTGAGAAATGGTGAATGGTAACATGGTTATTCACTTGTGAGATTATGAGTGGTAACACAGACATAAAAATGTGACATTACTTAGGGATAGTTTAGACTCTAGTATAGGTCGAAGAAGATATTGAGATTTGGGTGTCCTTAGGAACCTAGGGGTTTATGTGGTTAAATTGAGAATATTTTATAATGTGATAACTGTTTATTTATGCATTGCACTTATTTATTTATACAACTTTATACACTATTATTAACTAGATTTATTTTAGACACCATTGGTGGTGGCCTACTGAGTTGTACTCACACCCTACTCAGGCTTCCTGATCGGTACCTAAATATATTTTATTGTTGTAAGATATGTTAAGGGAAAGGCCCCTATTTTAGATGGATGGGGATGGAACTTGGATGAGGGAACCGAATGTGGTTTGGGAACCATTAGGGAGTCTTCAATGTCTTTATTTTGAGATTCATTTTAGACACTTGACACATACATTAACATGACATGTTTTCTATTTCAGTTGGATATTGTATTTCCTACTTTTATTATCATGAGATATTGATATTGTTTATGATTATATGTTGTTAAGTTATTGTTTCTTATTTTACTCTAGTGTATTTTTATGATAAAAGAGGGTATAGTCTCCCCATGTCTGACATTAGGCCATCACTACTTGTCAGAAGCCTCTAGTGTACGAGGAGGTACGCTTGAGGTCATGTGGAAGTCGGGCTCAGGGCACCGACGTGTGGCACCCGGGCCGAGACATTACAAAGTGGTATAAAAGCATATATTTATTTTCTTTTTCTATTTTATTACTATTTGGGAAATGTTTAAAGGAGACTAGGAAGACTTGTGGCTTGGACATGAGATCATGTTTAGAAGTTTCAAACCCATGTATGGGGGAAAACCCAAGTACCCAGGTTGAGATTGCTGTTATTGTTGTTAGCTGTTATAGTCTAATATTATTTCACCTTGGGTGACGTACTTGTTGTGTGATGTAAAAATTATTTTTGAGATTTTTTGAGAATTGACCTGTGGCCCAAAATGGCATGATATTTGAGTCTACATGCATTATTCTAGTCACTCTGGATGCATCATTTTAGGTATGCACAAGAAAATGGGTTTTGGGTAATTTTTTGAACTTAAACTATTTTTCCTTTCTTGTTAAATTAAATTTATAATGGGTGTTTAAATGATAAACTTGATATTAGAATGATAATACCATTTTATAACCAAATCCTAGATGTAGGATGGTTAATGGTAGTGATAAAACCTTAGTTTTGACCACATGTCGAGATTTGGGTAAAAGACTTATTGTGACTTGTTGTGATTATTCCTCTTACGAAAACATGATAAAGTTGTGTTATTAGTCCTAATATGTGTGTTTAGAATTATAGAGTTATTCCTATATGATGGATCTTATTGATAGGACACTGGGAGTATATGTATGATGATTCTATACTAGTAGTGTAACCTGAGGAACCGATAGCACTGAGTGAGGAAACATAGGATAAGTTATGAGATAACTTTGATCATTTCATGCAATTAATGAAAAGAGACCCAGGGAGGGTTGCAAAGATTATGTATGACCTAATGAGGGATTTTTAGTTATAGGAACCTCTAAAATTTACTGAAGAGGGTGGACCTGAGGGAGTTGAGTTCTGGGTTGAGTCCATCGAGATGATACTTGACCATTTGGATACTCCTACTGAGAGAAGGGTTAAGTTGGATACTTATATGCTACGAGTATAAGAGAAGTACTGGTGGGAGATTCAGGCATGGACTGGACAGGCTGATGGTATGATATGGAAGGACTTTTTAGAGAAGTTCCTAGGGTACTTCTACTAAGAGACGCTGAGGCAGGAGAGAGAAGATGAGTTCATGTGGTTGAATAATGGGATCATGTCTGTGATGGACTATACTAGAAACTTTACAGACCTATAATTCTTTACTATATCATTGTCAAGAGATGATACAATTATGGTGATGTGTTTCTAGGATGGACTTAAGTGTGAGATTCACTCCTAGGTTAACCTATTTTGGTTAAAGAAGTTAGTTGAGGTGGTGGATTAGGCTCTCATAGCTAAGGGGAACTTGGGGGAGGCTTCTAGTGCATGAAATATGGTTCTAGATGGATGACTAGGGGGTATGACTCCTGAGAGTAGGAAGCATCTCTATGACAACGTTAGCCAAAGAATTGGGAAGTAGAGTACCTAGACAGAGGTATCAATTAAACATAACCTTATTAGAGTGGTCTTTCCCTAGTGTGTTAGGTTGATAAATTATCATAGGAATTGTTCCCAACCACACATGGAGTTTCAATCTTGTGGCAAGATGGGACATCTATAGAGGTTCTATAGGAAACTGTGACAGATGGTTAGTGATAGAGGAGGTAGATAGAACCAGGGTTTGGGAAGAGGATTTTCTACACCTTATCAGACTGGAAGCTAGAGTTCTACTAGATGAGGTAGTAGAGAAAATGAATGAGGTGCTTCTGGGAAAGAGCACTCATATTAGTAGGGTGGTGGAGCTCATGGGATTCAGGTTGCATCACAGGGGAGAAGGGTAGGATAGTTGCATGTGGTGAAGTCTAAACTCATGGATAGTGAGGCTGGATCATCAATAGTGCGAGGTTATATTCTTATAGATTCTACATTATCTAGTTCCTTATTTGATATTGATTCCTCTCATTCCTTTATATATTTAAAACTTTTTAATGGTTTGAGCCTGGCGATGGAGTTCATAAGTAGGGTTATGATGATAGATACACCATTGGGACGCAAGGTATGTTTTATTGAGATTGGGGAGTACCATTTTCTCTAGGATATCTATATTCTTGATATGTCAGGCTTTAACCTAATTATGGGTATAGATTGGCTAGTCTCATACTAATCCCACATAGATTATTATGGAAATAGAGTGAATTTTACATCTCTTAAGGGTGAGAATTACATTCATTGTGGAAAGTGGGATAACCGAGTAGGCCGATCATGGAAAATTATTCAGCAACAGGGAGATCTCACAACCTAGGTTACTAGTCTATTGTTATATAAAGAAGTTTTAAAGCATGATATCTTTCCACTAGTAGTAGATTAGTTTCATAATGTGTTTCCTGAATACTTATCAGGGCTGCCACCTGATAGAGATGTGAAATTCACAATTGAGCTCATGCATGGGGTTAATACAATTTCAATTCTACCATATAGAATGGAACATATAGAGATTCAATAGCTAAATAATTAGCTAGAGGAGTTAGAGGATAAGAGATTTATCTGCCCGAGTATGTTTCCTTGGGGTTCAACAGTGTTGTTCATAAATAAGGATGAAAAGACTCTACACTCATGTGTTTATTATCAGAAGTTGAATTGTATGACTGTGAAGAATCAATATCCTTTTCCATGTATCAATGATATTTTTGAACAGTTGAAGGGATATTGTGTATTCTCAAATATTGACTTGAGATCAGGGTATCATCAACTGAGAGTTCGGACTTCTAATATACCAAGTACTGATTTCATAAGAAGTTATGGCCTATATGAGTTCTTCGTAATGCTGTTTGGGTTGATGAACACACTAGTAGTGTTTATGGCCTTGATGAACATACCAACAGTGTTTATGGACTTGATGAATATAATCTTCCATCCATAACTAGATCAGTTTGTGGTAGTTTTTGTGGATGAAATATTGGTGTACTCCAAGACTAAAGATGATCATGCACAATATCTTGACATAATCTTGAGTACACTGATAGAGAATCAGCTATATGTCAAGATATCTAAGTTTCAATTATGGATTTATTAGATACACTTCTTGGGACACATCATCTGAGAGGAAGGTGTGTCAGTGAAACCAGAGAAGTTTCAGGCAGTAGTATCTTGAGAGAATCCTAAGAATGTTTTTGATATCTACAGCTTTCTGTGATTAGCTGGATATTATCCTAGGTTCATCCAGTACTTTTCCTAATTAGAAGCATCACACCCGGGCTTGACTAAGAAGGGGGTAATGTTTGAATGTTCAGAAGCATGATATAATGCCTTCCAGGAGCTGAAGAAGCATTTGACATCAGCACCAATATTGATCCTACCCGGGATAAGTGAGGAGTACATGGTTTATTGTGATGCTTCTAGGATTATACTCAAATCTATGTCTATTTAAGGGGATTGAGTTGTGAAGTATGGTTCTTGGTAGTTGATGCCACATGAATGAAATTACACAATTCATGAACTCAAGTTAGTAGCAGTGGTTTATGATTATAAATGTTGGTATCATTATCTATTGGGTGAAAAGTTTATTATGTATACAGATTATAAGATCTTAAAGTATATCTTTTCACAATGAGATTTGAATCTCTAACAGAATATGTGGGTTGAGTATATGTAGTCATTTGATTTTGAGCTAGCATATATGCCTGAGAAGGGAAACAATGTGGTTAATGCTTTGAGTAAGAAAACTCAGACTCAAGTGGTTCATGAGTCTAGTGTTGAGTGGAAGATGATTATTATACTAGTAGAGATGCATGTTGTGGTTTAGGAGAGTTAGGAGAAGATGACTTTAATTTCAATTTTAGCAGAGTCTACACTTTTGATCCAAATTAGATATATAAAGTATGAGGATATGGAGTTCTTAACCTTGAGGTAAATCCTTTAAGATAGGGTATTGACTTTTGATTGAAGCATAGATTATGATGAGATAAACTATGTCAAGAATCGAGTTGTTGTACCTATGAGCCTGAAAGAGGAGATGATGTGGAAATTTCATGCCTTGAAGTGGGTAGTACATCTAGGTGTGACAAAATTTCCCATAAAGTATGACAACAGTTTTGATAGTTGGGTATGAAAATGGAGATGATAGGGTTCATGACATGATGGTACACCTGTCACCAGGTTAAGGTAAAGAATCAATGACCTAGAGGTTTGATGAAACCGTTTCCCATTCCAAAAATATATGTGGGACAATGTAACTATGGAATTTGAGGCAGGTCTCCCAAGGAAACCTCATAATAATGATTCTATTTGGTTTTTTGTGGATATACTGACAAGGAAAACACATTTCTTGCCTATAAGGAAAACCTTCTTAGTGGAGAAGTTGAGAGAAATTTATGTTTGGGAGATAGTCCATCTGCATGAGGTACCACATACTATAGTTTCATACCACGACTCATGTTTTACTTTACGCTTCTGGAAGGGCTTATAAAATACACTTGGTTCACAAGTTTTATTAAGTATATAATTCCACCCACAGATGTATTGTAAGTTATAACATACTATATAGGTGCTTGAGGATATACTGTGTGTATGTGTTCTTGACTTCGGTGGTTCTTGGGAGAGGCACTTGGATTTAGTGGAGTTTTCCTATAACAAAAATTATCAAGAAACTATAAATATGGAACCATACAAGGATATTTATGGTAGTCCATGTAGATCACCTTTATGCTGGATGGTGGTTAGTGAGTTAGATTTTTTGGGATCGAGTCTCATGTAAGGGATATCAGAGTAGGTTCATCTAATTCAGAAGCGTATGATAATGAATCAGAGTAGACAAAAGTTTTATGCTAATAAACATTGATGACCCCTAGAGTTTAAATAGGGTGATCATGTATTCCTTCAGGTGTATCCTAGGTTGGGTCACCATAGGATTCAAAAGTAGGGAAAGTTAGCACTCAGGTTCGTCAGACCATTTGAGGTTGTGGAAAGAATTGGGCCGGTGGCGTACCAATTGGTCCTTCTATAGAAATACAGTTCTATACATGATGTTTTCCAGGTTTCATAGATACATGGTATCAAACAGGACCTTATCATGTGATCTATGTGGATGATGTTGAGATTGAGATAGATGCATCCTTTGAGAAGAAACCGATACGTGTGTTAGACCACAGTGAGAAAGTGTTGTAGGGAAAGACCGTGCTGACAGTTCACATATTTTGGAAACATGGATGTGTGTTGGAGGAAGCTTGGGAGAGAGAATCATATATTAGGGCTCATTGGACCAATAATTTTTGACTCAACATCTTATAGAGTCTTGGGAGTGCAGCTCAAGGATGTGCTATTATAAGGTAGGGAGATTGTAAGATCCCTACCTTTTTTGTAGATGTATCAGGATTGGTTCCAAGTACTATTTTGTATTGTGTTTAGTATTTTTTTTTGGGTTTTACTTTGGAATGTGTTTGGGTAAAAAATTGATAAAAATGGGATAAAAAGGGGATATTCATGGTTGGTGCATGGTTAGAGCAAACCGTGTTCCCCAACCTAGAAAATCGTGCAACCTTGGATAAAGGGGAATTGAATGATTAAAACATGGTTTATCAAACTGCACACCCTCTTAGGAGTAACCGTGCACCCCCTAGAATATGCACATAGTTTAGGTGCATGGTTAGGGACAACCATGCATCCCTACCCAACAAACCATGCTTGACTTTTTTAATCACCTCAAAAATTAGATTTTTAATTACCCACACTCCCATTTTAATCCCTAATAAACCCCCATTAAAACCAACTCAATTTATCATGATTTAATATCCTCCTAAATGGATTCCAAGCCTTCATGACCTCGATTATTCATAATTCAAAGCCTGTATTGAACATCTTTACCCCTCCTGATAAGATAATTCTATCCCTCTTCATTCCCCATTCTTCTTCCTTCCTTATCCTATTCTTTTGGTGGTTGTTATTCCTATTTTGGGATAGATCTAGATCTAGCATTGTATATCTAGATCTAGGATTGTATATCTAGACCTAGATTACAAATATATTGACTTATTTAATCTTGATTTAGGTTTTATATCCAGATCACATTCTATGCCATTACTCGACTGAATTTTGGGAATTTTCATTGAGAGATCATTTGTCAACGAATCAAGGTAGGTGGTCTAATATTCAAATCCCATAGACATGTTTTTTATTATATGTATGTAAACTATAGAATTTATATATTTTTTTATAAATTTAATTTACTAAAATAATTAATAAATGCGGTGGATTAACTAATTAAGGAATTGTGGGATTGTGGGATTTGGAGACAATTAATTGTATAATTATTTATGAGATATTGATATTGTTAAATTTATAATAAATTGTGAAATCAATTATTGGATATTGATATTATGAATTGAGATAATTAATTGTGGAATCAATTATGTGATATTGATATTATGAAATCGATAATTGATTATGGAATTAATTATGGTATATTGATGTTAATAATTGAATAATTAATTGGTAAATTAATTATGATATATTGAAATTGTGAGCATGATTAATTAATTGGTGAATTAATTAATGGGTTTTTGAGATGTATGTAATATTGTGATGTTGTCAATTATGTATTATTAAATGGTGAATGGTAACATGGACATTAATTCATGTATTATGAATGGTAACATGCTCATTCAATTATGTGTTATTGGTGAATAGTAACATGGAAATTCATCCAAGTATTATGAATGATAACATGATCATTCAATTATTTGTTAATAAATGATAAATGGTAACATAGATATTCAACCAAGTATTAAGAATGGTAACATGGTCATTAAATTGAGAAATGGTGAATGTTAATATGGTCATTCAATTGTGAGATTATGAATGGTAACATGGACATTCAAATTTGATATCACTTGGGGATAGTTCAGACTTTGGCACGGGCTGAAGCAGGTATTGAGGTTCAGGTGTCCTCGGGAACTCGGGGGTTTATGTGGTTAAATAAAGAATATTTTATAATGTGATAACTATTTATTTGTGCATTTTACTTATTTATTTATACAACTTCATACACTATTATTGACTAGATTTGTTTTAGACACCGTTGGTGATTTCCTATTGAGTTGTACTCACTCCCTACTTGGGCTACCTAATCGGTACCCAAATATATTTTATTATTGCAGGACATGTTAAGGGAAAGTGCCTTATTTTTGATGGATGATTTGGGGATAGATCTTGGATGATGGAAACAGATATGGTTTGGGACCTATTAGGGAGTCATTAGTGCCTTTATTTTTAGATTCATTTTAGACACTTGACACGTACATTAATATGGCATGTTTTCTGATTTAGTTAGATATTTTATTACCTACTTTGATTATCATGAGATATTGGTATAGTTTATGTTTATATGTTATTCAGTTATTTTCCCTTATTTTCCACTAGTTTATTTCTATGATAAAAGAGGGTATAGTATCCCCATGTTTGATATTAGACCCTCACTGCTAGTCAGAAGCCTCTAGCATACGGGGAGGTGCACTTGAGGTCACGTGGTAGTTCGGCTTGGGGCACTGACATGTGAAACTCGAGTCAGGAAATTACAATCCTTTACCACCAAAATATAAGAATATTTTATTTGGTGTGATACCCTTTACATAATTCCTCACTAACTTCTTGGGATTTGTTTGTTTAATAGTCTTCTTCTTTTGTTCACATCACAATGTTACTCTATCATCTTTTTTTCTTACATGCTTCCTTTTTTATGGTATTCTATTCACATAAACATATTATTTTTGAATAATTGGTACATATTAGAACTCATCATAACAATAAACACTTCTGTTACAGTACTCATATAAATCATCAGAGTATTCAAATATGTTCTTTGTAGATAGGTTCATTGTCTATGGATTTTTCTCCTCTGGTGAAAATATTCTCTTTTATTTAGCTTTACCCACCTAAATATTAGCCTTATGTAATAATCATACATTGAAAAATTATACCAATAGTATATTTCCTGATAACAAAACTTCCAAAAACACCAATAGTAGCTAAAAAATCTTGATTTCTTCCTTTGTGACATATTCTGACGGTCTTTGATACATTTCTAATTTTGGACAACACCATTCTTCTTTTATTCTATATTTTGGGAATAAAAATTCCTAAAATTATTCACATATACCTTTGAAGATATAGTGGATTCCTAAGAATTTTTATTTACCCATGTTTGTCCATATTTTAAGTTTGAATCTGCACTAGTCATCAAAACAACATTAATATGCTTATCAGGACAAAAGGTTGTCTTTTTCAATGAGTTTGTGGTATATTTATCCTTAAATAATCTCAAGATCTTCCTACAATAAGGTTGAATATTTTAAGAATCAATAATACAATCAAAATTATTATTAGAAACACTTATTTTCTTAGTAGCTCAAGAAGTCTCATCGTGCATCTCTTCCAGAATTCTCACTTTTACTTCTAGTTCAAGACACTTTATGTTGAGATTAATCTTATCACATTGAAATGATTTCAATATTTCTTCCCATTGATTCTTAATATTCTAAATATTATCTTTATTTACTTGATTAGTATTTAGTAACTAATTTTCAAGATTCTTAATTCCTTTTTCCTTAACCTCTAGTTGAGCATATTTAATATTCATAGTCTCTTCCTTGACTCTATAAAATTTTAAGTGAGTGTTATAGTTTTGAAACTTCTTAGATAATTCTTATTCCATTGTGTCATATTACTCTTCTATATGTGATTTCTTATCATATAGTCCCTTCATAACCCTATATATATATGTAATCACTTCTTTGTGAACCTTATTCAAATGATATTTTATTTCATAATTGAATATATCTTCATCACAACTTAAAATTGATTCATTATAATTACAATCAACTGATTTTATAAAAAAATTACCACTATAAGTACCTTCACATAGTGGTTGATCTACTTTTATATTTTAGTTCATCGTAAACTTTTTTACCTTTCTTTTCTTCTTATTTTTTAGAGTCTTGAACAAAACTTCCATATATTTTTTAATAGGAATAAAAGTAGTTTTTTTCCTTCTGATGCACTTATGAATATTCTTCAAGTTCAAATATGAAAATCATATAGTTTTGATATAAAAAACTAATTCAATAAAATATATCCAACCAGAGGTGGAACCTTTTCTCTTATACCAATTGAAGTGCCTAATGGATCATGCAGTCACATTGAGAGGGGGTGAATTAGGTGTGAATTATTTTATAAAATCATTTTTTTTTCATTTTACCTAATTTTAATTCAAACCTATGTCACTTATTAGGATTACTAGATCCTATAAATACAATTACATTTATACCACATGTAATGAAGAAATTAAATAAAGCTTTACACACAATATTTATAAGGTTCGGTCAAATGGACTACTCCTTACTGCAACTAGTTATTCCCCCCAGTTACATATTCTTCACAATATGAAAGTTGTTACAACCTAGAAAATTCCTATTCCCATCGACATTGAGTCCCACAACACACAATATCCAACCATGTTTTCATTATAGAGTTCTACTGGAGTTTTGAAATTCTCTTAAAAGTATGATCCACAATAAGAAAGATCTATTCCATATTCTGGTAACTTTTTGCACTACCTTGAGAGATAATCATTCTCTAAAAACAAACTAGATCACATGATTTTATAGTGAATAATGCTTTAAGAACTTTGAGAACTAATGATCAAGATTTCTTGATCTTTCTCATTATCCATCGATCTTCAAATGATTTGGATATTCTTAATTATACTAAATTCTTAGGCATGTAAGCTTCCCAGTTTTAGTCCCAATCTAAATTCTTATTCTCTTCCCACTTTTTATGAAAATATTATTTCATGTGATTCACACTTCTTCATGCATTCATAGTGCACATTATTTATGCACTTGTTGTATCATGCATGATTTGTATTTCATGAATTCACCTCATATAATTATTCACCATAAATTGTAGTAAATATTATCATAAACTATCCACACATAATTTTTGTATACATAAAACTCCTCAAATTCCAAAAATGATCTTCACAACTTCATATAGTACCACGAACTCAAGATTATTCTTTGTGAAAACAAATGTTTGCGGTTCTGTTTTAGTTCAGTCACACTATACTTCCTTTATTATTTATTCTTGAATTTTCATAGTGAATCACCAAACTTTGAATAATGTTTTTAAATCAAACTTCATGAATTCACAATGTATTATCTTTTTTTCATGATACTATTTTAGTTTTCATAACTAAATCTTAATGTAGACTGAATATCATGCATGGTTTCTTATTCTACTTTCACATAACTAACTACTATACATGGATCTATTTATTCTTTTTGTTACTTACAACATGTGGAAACCCTCATTCATGCGAAAAAACACTTTGAACGGTCTTTATGCTATTGTTTTGTATAGTATAATAGATATAAGAGAGAGTATCACATGATACCTCTATGTTCACGTAAAAAAATTGAGAAACTCACTTCTCCTTATCTATCCCTCCATTTTGATGCATGTTCTTATCATAATAAAAATGGTTACATATGGAGGTATTTATAGACTAAAATAAAACACCTCATTCCATAGAGATAATTAATTCCACAATGGATTATGGATAACCATCCATTATACTGCCTTAGTATCCTAAGTACACCATCTATTTTCACTCGAGCACACCGACTTATCTTACACACTTCACTTATTTGGATTTAGTAAATCACTATATATTATTTACAAAACATGACTCAATTCATTTAAACAAGGGTATATAACCTCTCACGCAAGCACATACAATTTCACGCATGTATCGAGCTCATGTGTGAATCCTGAGATCACATGCATGTATATATCACTATAACTTTTTCATATACTCATTTTTCATTGTAGAACAATTTTAGGATCTATTTCTAGTATTTCAAGATACTTATGATCTCATGTTATCATTATCATGTTGATAATATTATTAGATTGTTTACCAGAGCTTCTACCCTTAATAACTCAATGAATAGGAATCCTCAACATATATAAGAGGTTTAAGATGACATTGACCTCAATCAGATGGCCCAGATGCAACATATCAGGTGAAGGTCCATCTATGTGCATCATTTTAGGTAGAGTATTAATGTCACAAATCCACAATTACACATTGATACATCAATCGCCTAATCATCTCTTAAGAAACATTCATAGATCTCAGACTTGACAGATTCGAGTAACCAGGTCTGCTTCAGAAGCCACTACATCCCCTATGCGCTTCCACCCCACGGCGTATTCTCTACCTTTTATGTGTGACTCTGTAATGCCCCGACCCCAGCTACCTAGAGCCGGTGCGTTACTTCGTAACATTGGAATGATCACAAAAGATCAAGTCTCGAAAGACCGATTAGTTTAGTAGCCTTGGAAACACTAGATACATTCATAAAATGTTACATTACATCACAAAGTGAAAAACTATAATAACATAGTCTCCATAGTCCACACTTCTATCCTCTTCGGACTATCCCTGCAAGTCATTCATAAAATACTTCTTCACATCCTAGAAAACATTAAAACATTGAAAGGGGTGAGCTCAGATGCTCAGTAAGGATAACGATATTGTGGAAGCTTTCATAAATAAAAATTAACAATTAAGGCAATGTATAACTAAAAAAAGCCTTATTAAACTTGAACTTCAACATAATATGGCAAAAGTAAAATGAGATAATGCCATTTACTTCTTCACATGGATATTCTACTGGTTGAATAATCACATGCAATATCAATAACCACTTTCATAATGATGGAATGCATAATGCCAGACTATCATAACCACGTAGCCAAGGCCTCGTGCCAAGACCACAAATAAGATTTTGTCAAGGCCTCGTGCCAAGACACTAGTTTGTCTCATGAGACCTGCCGATGCATCGAGGAGCTATAGCGGGCTCCACCCGTCACTTATTAAGTCCAATGCATTTCTCATATGAATAGGTTTAAACATTTCATAAACCATAACATAATCGTATCACATAAAACATGCATAAAGGAAACATAACATTTCCAAATTTCAATCAAAAGATAACAATACAACACATTGATATAATAAAAATTCTTTCAAAACCATTTTCAATACCAAAATAAAAGAAAGTTAAAACATTGTATTTATTTTTCATTAAGAAAAAGTGATGGCTTTTAGAGGAAGCCGAAACTCAAATAATGGTCACGGCGGCGGAGAAGTCATTGTCGCCGCATAAGTACGGAAAGAAAAACATTCCCTTTTTGTCGTTTAGTAAAACGCTTCGTATAAAAAAGATTCCTTTTGAATAAACATAAAAGTCAAAGGGGTTTATACACCGTATAAAAGAAAGTTGTGTATAAAGCCAAATATGTCTCAATGAAAGGAGATTGAGACGAAGTCCTTAAAAAGATCATTTTTAAAATAAAATAGATCTATTATGTGTATTCACTATAGGTACACATAAAGAATGCAAAATAAGACATAATAATATTATGACGTAATTTGAAAGTAGGAGATTAACCCAAAGAATGGAAGTTGGGTTAAGAAATTCTTTTACCTCGTGTCTGACTTGACTCAACCGTTCTTTAACCTCCTGAATAATAAACTAGAGTTAATATCTACCTTATTAAGAACCATTTTCAATTTCATTATCCTTTTTATATCACTTATTACAATGTTATGAACATTATGTAATTATTTAAGTTAATAACGATCGTTTTGTCGATCTTTGGTACTTGTGTCAACAATAACCTTCTTATAATTACAAGTTGTTCATGTGGTGAAATATCCATTATATCCAGAATTATATTCATTATGTAGATATCATATATATCATATATATCCAGTATATACATTCATTCATAATATTACGTAACATTTAGAGGTAAGAAATGAAATGCACCGTTCATAGAGACGGTAAGCCGTACGTACACATGAACGCTACTTTCATTTCTATTTCATATTTAATGTAATGAAATCATAATTATATAAAGGTATAATATAGTTCCATTATAATATCATATATAATATCATTTACTCCACCCTTTATACATCCCACATATGGCATTAACGATTCACATCACTTTGAGGGGGCGGTAGTCCGCACTTCCTAAAATGAAATTATCGCGTTTTACCCATAATGGAAATCATAAATTATGCCATAAATGAGAAATAAAAAAGCATAAGTAAAACATAAACATATTATATATCATATATAAAAATAGTGACATCTTAATGGCCACCTTTGAAGGTGTTATATGAGTGTTGAACAATCATCGTTTCGTGAGACAGAAATTCGTCATCCACAGAAACCGTATGTTCTTTAACCATTAGATGTAGGTGTGTGTAAGTGTAGATCGAATACTTCTTATAAAAACATCCTAGTATATTGAGGATACTGGTGTTGTTACAAAAGAAATGAATAAAAAGAGTTTAGGGGGTTTGAGAAGAAAAATAAAACAAAACAACATTAGAGAAGACATTACCTCAAAATCGGGTAACTCTTTTTGATTTGAGCCAAAGGATTCCTTGAGAAGAGTTCTGCCCAAAGTGAGGCTTCTAGGAGTAAGAGGGGGATGTTGGGAGAGTATTTGGGCAGAGGTTGGCCGAGCCAAATGTCTTTAAGGTGTGAATAAGGTGGGAGAGGTGGGGGCCTTTTATAAGTGGAGAGGAGGGGCACTTTTGGAAAGATTGAAATGTTACATTATTTCACAATGATTTTCGGATTCTAAAGGTCCCACACTTATATAATTCGAGGATAAGGTGATAAGGTTTCGAAATATCCTCATCCAATAGGCTTTGGACAAGTGTACGCTTTGGATTTTACATTATCTTTCCATTTTATTTAAATCGTTAAATAATGAGGTCATCGCTGCATCATAATGATGTCATAAATAATTTAATATATCTAATGTATAAAAATTATAAAAAAAATACTATGATGTAGGAAATCTTTTTAGCTGTCTAATGAATATTTATATTCAAAATTTGGACTTGTGTAACCCCACTTAAAAACTGTTTTAGTAAAATAACTCATGTTTGTGTCAATTTAATTTTAACATTAAATAAATATATATTAATGTCATTTTCCAACTAAAGTGGCTCCATGGGGTCCCCAAGTTGACCCATGGGTTGTCTTGGTCGGCCATGACTCATCCAATAGGAGTAGGACAAGTGTCATGCTCATCTCATATTATTAAAACATTATTTGTACCTTAAACTACACTAATTACCTCTAATCGCGATTAAGAACTTAAAAGTTACTATTCACCAAAAAATTATTTTAATCTCATTGAACCAAATTTTACTTCTTAATGACAACCATGTATGTCGGATTTTTTAAAATCAAATCACAGAAGTGGTAATATTTCATTTAAACGAAAAATCAGTTATTTAACTACCACTTAGTGGTTTCACTATTCATCAAAAATTGAAGTTTTTCAGAACAAGGCCAAAATTTCACCCTAAGCTATAATTGATATTCCGAATTAAAAAATGATTTCTATTTTAAAAAATTCCAAACATATAAGTTGCATTAATTAATTTTATAATTAATTCCCGCTGTTACGACAAATAGCGTGTTTTTAAGAAACAATTTATATCAAAAGATTGGTAATTGTTTATGTCCAATTTCAATGTTAAATTAATTCTAATGACCACCATTGGATAAAATGGTAAAAATATATTCTAATTATACCTTAAAACCACTAAATAGTGTAATTTATGACAATACATTATTTTGATTAAAAAAGTTGTTTTAAAGTATTTTTCACTATTCATAAAAATTAGAAGTTCTCAGAAAAATACCAAAAATTCAACATAGGCTAATTTCGATATTCCGAATCCAAAAATGAATTCCATTTTGAAATATAAAATTTCTATAATTTTAAAAAGTGGTTATTACTATTCATAACGGCTACTTTGATTAGTCGCGGTGTTTTAGAACTCGAAGTTGGGTACAATGCAAGCTATTGCATTATTGAATGAGAAGCGTACCATGGAAGCTCGGGGTGTTACATTCTCCCATCCTTCAATAAATTGCGTCCTCGCAATTTAAAATTTTTCTTTGAAAATAAAAGGTTGAAAAGAGAAAATACATTTGAGGAAAACCCACATCGGAAATAAGATTAATAAAATTTAGCCTTAATAAGAGGGAAAAGGAAATGAAAAAGTCACCACCCAATTATGATCTCGATTAGGAGAACATTGGTGGAAATTAGAGACATATAATTGGAGGAAAAACGTAAATATTTGTAGGGAGTGATTGAGGTCATCAATCACAATCGACTGTCAAATTGAGGGCCTCAAAGCATTCAATCTATGTTGATTTAAAATATCATCAGTTCAACAAGACATAAGGTATTAGGATAACACATTTTTTTTTGTTTTAATATCCCTTTAATAAAGTTTAAGAATTAATTTATTCATTGAATAAGAGATAGGTATATATATATTTATGCTTGACAATTAGAGTTTCAACCTTCAACTCATCTTTCACTCAAAAAGATAATAGAAGTCAAAAATATTATACTTATCCTAATTGTATAAGGTTCCAAATATTAACACATACCATTTAGATTAGTAAAATTATTTTGTAATAACCAGGGACTTCCTGTAGGCTAGTTGTAGGAAATAAAGGCCTGTCCCATTATGGTTGTGGGTTCGATTCCTGCAGCTTTGTCCGACGCTACGGGTTATACCCCACCCTGCAGGTTGTCCTTTTCCTAAAACTATAGTATCATAATATTCCAAAAATAATATTCATAAATTTTTTAACCTTAAACAATAATATCCAAAGATCAACTTAATCCACTCCAACCTTTATAGTTATCCAAAATACCTCTGTCCAGACTTTCTCTAAAAGGTCTCTTAATTCCAAAATCAATTTATCAGATTCCCCAAACAAAGTAAAGTTTCTCTTATTGTCACATACTAAAAATATGATTACCTTAATCATATTAAAACCTTACTGAAATCAACAAGTACAGCAGTACAATCCTTATATATATATCACATTATTCTAATAACCAGAATATAATCCATGAGTCCAAAAGCACCAATACATTAGTTATTCTGCTTCAACTGTAGTAACAACATAAGATTGTCCTTGATCCCTTGGCCTTTTCTGAGGTAAGTTTCCCTGACTCTTAGGGCATTCATTTGCATAATGACCCATTTCTCTACAATTATAGCATTCGACTTTGACAGCCTCTTTCTTTCCCTTGCAATCACGAGCCTGGTGACCCTTTTCTCCACATTTATAACAAACTCCCATTCCTTTTAGGCAAGTACCAGGGTGATTCTTCCCACAATTATCACATAATGGAAAATCCTTCTTTCCCTTTTTACCTTTATCTGTCTCTTGTTCCACCGTTCTCTTCTTCTCTTGCTTTACTTTGTTGTCATAAGACTTAGAGAATTCCTTTTCTGTCTTGATAGCACATGAGACAATATCTTCGTATGATGAGAAGGATTGTGATACTAAAGCTCGACAGAGAAATGGTTTTAACCCATCAAAGAAACGATCAATCTTACTCCTTGGGTTACGTATATAATAGGAAGCATGCCTCGCTAACCTTGTAAAGTTAGCCTCATACTTTGCGACATTCTCATCCTCCTTCTGCCTCAGACTCAGAAATTTCCTTTCCATATCTGCTCGATGGTCACGAGGAAAGTATTTTTCTAAGAAAAGCTCTTTGAACTCCCTCCATTCCATATTCGATACGTCATCATCTTCCTTTGTGTTTTGAATCAGTGACCACCACTGATCGGCATCTCCAGTGAGGCGGTAAACAGCCATGACAACCTTCTCCCTTTCACTACTCCCCAAGGCATGGAATATTTTCTCTTAGGAATTTATCCATTACTATAGGATTTGTACTCCCATTGAAGATTGGTGGTTGTTGCCTCATGAAACGGTCTAGCATTGATCCTCCACGTTGCAGATCAGGGTGCTCCATACTAGTAAGGTTATTATTCATAACCTGAGTGAGTTGTCCCAGTATGGTAATAAGTTGATCAGCACCAGTTGTATCTCTAGATCCACAATAATTATCTTGAGAAGGAGGACAATCCCTACATGGAGTGCGTGCATTGATACGGTTTTCATTTCTTCCACTAGGCGCCATTTCTAAACAATGGCATAAACTAGATCAGTTTATGAATCAAAATACATAATCCCATACTTATAAAACACATAACATAAATTGAACTATTTATGGATATAATCCATAATTATAAAAATGTTTTCTTTGAGGAAGTATATACTTGTAACCCTTCATAGTGGTTTGTAATGAAAATGGGAATTATCCAAAGCATATCCCCCAAGAGTGTCGTAACCAAGAGTGCAGCAAGGCCCGTTGTCGTGCACCAGTTTCCGTTCGAGTCTAGCTCAAAGCGGTGTTTTCGGGTTTTACCCCTAGGTACATCTGTGCCAGAGCTGCCTCTACCTGCTCGTATCCAGACATAGATGTATTTCTCGGAAAACTCATAACATCTCTATAATACCAAAATTCTAGGAAGTTATTCTATACTAATCCTCAAAGTCTATCTTTGGGCTATGTTCTCTAATCAGAGTTTATCCACATCTAGCTTCCAAGGTTAGTACTAAACTGCCTCTGATACCAACTGTAACACCCCGACCCCAGCTACCCAGAGCCGGTGCGTTACTTCGTAACATTGGCATGATCACAAAAGATCAAGTCTCGAAAGACCGATTAGTTTAGTAGCCTTGGAAACACTAGATACATTCATAAAATGTTACATTACATCACAAAGTGAAAAACTATAATAACATAGTCTCCATAGTCCACACTTCTATCCTCTTCGGACTATTCCTGCAGGTCATTCATAAAATACTTCTTCACATCCTGGAAAACATTAAAACATTGAAAGGGGTGAGCTCAGATGCTCAGTAAGGATAACGATATTGCGGAAACTTTCATAAATAAAAATTAACAATTAAGGCAATGTATAACTAAAAAAAAGCCTTATTAAACTTGAACTTCAACATAATATGGCAAAAGTAAAATGAGATAATGCCATTTACTTCTTCACATGGATATTCTACTGGTCGAATAATCACATGCAATATCAATAACCACTTTCATAATGATGGAATGAATAATGCCAGACTATCATAACCACGTAGCCAAGGCCTCGTGCCAAGACCACAAATAAGATTTTGTCAAGGCCTCGTGCCAAGACACTAGTTTGTCTCATGAGACCTGCCGATGCATCAAGGAGCTATAGCGGGCTCCACCCGTATCTTATTAAGTCCAATGCATTCCTCATATGAATAGGTTTAAACATTTCATAAACCATAACATAATC
This sequence comes from Viscum album, assembly GCA_963277665.1. NCBI lineage: Eukaryota > Viridiplantae > Streptophyta > Magnoliopsida > Santalales > Viscaceae > Viscum > Viscum album. Next base: position 37,168,206 of record OY728129.1, on the reverse strand, counting down.
GTATCACATAAAACATGCATAAAGGAAACATAACATTTCCAAATTTCAATCACAAGATAACAATACAACACATTGATATAATAAAAATGCTTTCAAAACCATTTTCAATACCAAAATAAAAGAAAGTTAAAACATTGTATTTATTTTTCATTAAGAAAAAGTGATGGCTTTTAGAGGAAGACGAAACTCAAATAATGGTCACGGCGGCGGAGAAGTCATTGTCGCCGCATAAGTACGGAAAGAAAAACATTCCCTTTTTTTCATTTAGTAAAACGCTTCGTATAAAAAAAATTCCTTTTGAATAAACATAAAAGTCAAAGGGGTTTATACACCGTATAAAAGAAAGTTGTGTATAAAGCCAAATATGCCTCAATGAAAGGAGATTGAGACGAAGTCCTTAAAAAGATCATTTTTAAAATAAAATAGATCTATTATGTGTATTCACTATAGGTACACATAAAGAATGAAAAATAAGACATAATAATATTATGACATAATTTGAAAGTAGGATATTAACCCAAAGAATGGAAGTTGGGTTAAGAAATTCCCTTACCTCGTGTCTGACTTGACTCAACCGTTCTTTAACCTCCTGAATAATAAACTAGAGTTAATATCTACCTTATTAAGAATCATTTTCAATTTCATTATCCTTTTTATATCACTTATTACAATGTTATGAACATTATTTAATTATTTAAGTTAATAACGGTCGTTTTGTCGATCTTTGGTACTTGTGTCAACAATAACCTTCTTATAATTACAAGTTGTTCATGTGGTGAAATATCCATTATATCCAGAATTATATTCATGATGTAGATATCATATATATCATATATATCCAGTATATACATTCATTCATAATATTACGTAACATTTAGAGGTAAGAAATGAAATGCACCGTTCATGGAGACGGTAAGCCGTACGTACACAAGAACGCTACTTTCATTTCTATTTCGTATTTAATGTAATGAAATCATAATTATATAAAGGTATAATATAGTTCCAGTATAATATCATATATAATATCATTTACTCCACCCTTTATACATCCCACATATGGCATTAACGATTCACATCACTTTGAGGGGGCGGTAGTCCGCACTTCCTAAAATGAAATTATCGCGTTTTACCCATAATGGAAATCATAAAGTATGCCATAAATAAGAAATACAGAAGCATAAGTAAAACATAAACATATTATATATCATATATAAAAATAGTGACATCTTAATGGCCACCTTTGAAGGTGTTATATGAGTGTTGAACAATCATCGTTTCGTGAGACAGAAATTCGCCATCCACAGAAACCGTATGTTCTTTAACCATTAGATGTAGGTGTGTGTAAGTGTAGCTCGAATCCTTCTTATAACAACATCCTAGTATATTGAGGATACTGGTGTTGTTACAAAAGAAATGAATAAAAAGATTTTAGGGGGTTTGAGAAGAAAAATAAAACAAAACAACATTAGAGAAGACATTACCTCAAAATCGGGTAACTCTTTTTGATTTGAGCCAAAGGATTCCTTGAGAAGAGTTCTGCCCAAAGTGAGGCTTCTAGGAGTAAGAGGGGGATGTTGGGAGAGTATTTGGGCAGAGGTTGGCCGAGCCAAATGTCTTTAAGGTGTGAATAAGGTGGGAGAGGTGGGGGCCTTTTATAAGTGGAGAGGAGGGGCACTTTTGGAAAGATTGAAATGTTACATTATTTCACAATGCTTTTCGGATTCTAAAGGTCCCACACTTATATAATTCGAGGCTAAGGTGATAAGGTTTCGAAATATCCTCATCCAATAGGCTTTGGACAAGTGTACGCTTTGGATTTTACATTATCTTTCCATTTTATTTAAATCGTTAAATAATGAGGTCATCGCTGCATCATAATGATGTCATAAATAATTTAATTTATCTAATGTATAAAAATTATAAAAAAAATACTATGATGTAGGAAATCTTTTTAGCTGTCTAATGAATATTTATATTCAAAATTTGGACTTGTGTAACCCCACTTAAAAACTGTTTTAGTAAAATAACTCATGTTTGTGTCAATTTAATTTTAACATTAAATAAATATATATTAATGTCATTTTCCAACTAAAGTGGCTCCATGGGGTCCCCAAGTTGACCCATGGGTTGTCTTGGTCGGCCATGACTCATCCAATAGGAGTAGGACAAGTGTCATGCTCATCTCATATTATTAAAACATTATTTGTACCTTAAACTACACTAATTACCTCTAATCGCGATTAAGAACTTAAAAGTTACTATTCACCAAAAAATTATTTTAATCTCATTGAACCACATTTTACTTCTTAATGACAACCATGTATGTCGGATTTTTGAAAATCAAATCACAGACGTGGTAATATTTCATTTAAACGGAAAATCAGTTATTTAACTACCACTTAGTGGTTTCACTATTCATCAAAAATTGAAGTTTTTCAGAACAAGGCCAAAATTTCACCCTAAGCTATAATTGATATTCCGAATTTAAAAATGATGTCTATTTTACAAAATTCCAAACATATAAGTTGCATTAATTAATTTTATAATTAATTCCCACTGTTACGACAAATAGCGTGTTTTTAAGAAACAATTTATATCAAAAGATTGGCAATTGTTTATGTCCAATTTCAATGTTAAATTAATTCTAATGACCACCATTGGATAAAATGGTAAAAATATATTCTAATTATACCTTAAAACCACTAAATATTATAATTTATCACAATAAATTATTTTGATTAAAAAAGTTGTTTTAAAGTATTTTTCACTATTCATAAAAATTAGAAGTTCTCAGAAAAATACCAAAAATTCAACATAGGCTAATTTCGATATTCCGAATCCAAAAATGAAGTCCATTTTGAAATATAAAATTTCTATAATTTTAAAAAGTGGTTATTACTATTCATAACGGCTACTTTGATTAGTCGCGGTGTTTTAGAACTCGAAGTTGCGTACAATGCAAGCTATTGCATTATTGAATGAGAAGCGTACCGTGGAAGCTCGGGGTGTTACATTCTCCCCTCCTTCAATAAATTGCGTCCTCTCAATTTGAAATTTTTCTTTGAAAATAAAAGGTTGAAAAGAGAAAATACCTTTGAGGAAAACCCACATCAGAAATAAGATTAATAAAATTTAGCCTTAATAAGAGGGAAAAGGAAATGAAAAAGTCACCACCCAATTATGATCTCGATTTGGAGAACATTGGTGGCAATTAGAGACATATAATTGGAGGAAAAACGTAAATATTTGTAGGGAGTGATTGAGGTCATCAATCACAATCGACTGTCAAATTGAGGGCCTCAAAGCCTTCAATCTATGTTGATTTAAAATATCATCAGTTCAACAAGACATAAGGTATTAGGATAACACATTTTTTTTGTTTTAATATCCCTTTACTAAAGTTTAAGAATTAATTTATTCATTGAATAAGAGATAGGTATATATATATTTATGCTTAATTAGAGTTTCAACCTTCAACTCATCTTTCACTCAAAAAGATAATAGAACTCAAAAATATTATACTTATCCTAATTGTATAAGGTTCCAAATATTAACACATACCATTTAGATTAGTAAAATTATTTTGTAATAACCAGGGAATTCCTGTAGGCTAGTGGTAGGAAATAAAGGCCTGTCGCATTATGGTTGTGGGTTCGATTCCTGCAGCTTTGTCCGACGCGACGAGTTATGCCCCACCCTGCAGGTTGTCCTTTTCCTAAAACTATAGTATCATAATATTCCAAAAATAATCTTCATAAATTTTTTAACCTTAAAAAATAATATCCAAAGATCAAATTAATCCACTCCAACCTTTATAGTTATCCAAAATACCTCTGTCCAGACTTTCTCTAAAAGGTCTCTTAATTCCAAAATCAATTTATCAGATTCCCCAAACAAAGTAAAGTTTCTCTTATTGTCACATACTAAAAATATGATTACCTTAATCATATTAAAACCTTACTGAAATCAACAAGTACTGCAGTACAATACTTATATATATATCACATTATTCTAATAACCAGAATATAATCCATGAGTCCAAAAGCACCAATACATTAGTTATTCTGCTTCAACTGTAGTAACAACATAAGATTGTCCTTGATCCCTTGGCCTTTTCTGAGGTAAGTTTCCCTGACTCTTAGGAAATTCATTTACATAATGACCCATTTCTCTACAATTATAGCATTCGACTTTGACAGCCTCTTTCTTTCCCTTGCAATCACGAGCCTGGTGACCCTTTTCTCCACATTTATAACAAACTCCCATTCCTTTTAGGCAAGTACTAGGGTGATTCTTCCCACAATTATCACATAATGGAAAATCCTTCTTTCCCTTTTTCCCTTTATCTGTGTCTTGTTCCACCGTTCTCTTCTTCTCTTGCTTTACTTTGTTGTCATAAGACTTAGAGAATTCCTTTTCTGTCTTGATAGCACACGAGACAATATCTTCGTATGATGAGAAGGATTGTGATACTAAAGCTCGACGGAGAAATGGTTTTAACCCATCAAAGAAACGATCAATCTTACTCCTTGGGTTACGTATATAATCGGAAGCATGCCTCGCTAACCTTGTAAAGTTAGCCTCATACTTTGCGACGTTCTCATCCTCCTTCTGCCTCAGACTCAGAAATTGCCTTTCCATATCTGCTCGATGGTCATGAGGAAAGTATTTTTCTAAGAAAAGCTCTTTGAACTCCCTCCATTCCATATTCGATACGTCATCATCTTCCTTTGTGTTTTGAATCAGTGACCACCACTGATCGACATCTCCAGTGAGGCGGTAAACTGCCATGACAACCTTCTCCCTTTCACTACTCCCCAAGGCATGGAATATTTTCTCTAAGGAATTTATCCATTGCTCAGCTACTATAGGATTTGTACTCCCATTGAAGATTGGTGGTTGTTGCCTCATGAAACGGTCTAGCATTGATCCTCCACGTTGCGGATCAGGGTTCTCCATACGAGTAAGGTTATTATTCATAACCTGAGTGAGTTGTCCCAGTATGGTAATAAGTTGATCAGCACCAGTTGTATCTCTAGATCCACAATAATTATCTTGAGCAGGAGGGAAATCCCTACATGGAGTGCGTGCATTGATACGATTTTCATTTCTTCCACTAGGCGCCATTTCTAAACAATGGCATAAACTAGATCAGTTTATGAATCAAAATACATAATCCCATACTTATAAAACACATAACATAAATTGAACTATTTATGGATATAATCCATAATTATAAAAATGTTTTCTTTGAGGAAGTATATACTCGTAACCCTTCATAGTGGTTTGTAATGAAAATGGGAATTATCCAAAGCATATCCCCCGGGAGTTTCGTAACCAAGAGTGCAGCAAGGCACGTTGTCGTGCACCAGTTCCCGTTCGAGTCTAGCTCAAAGCGGTGTTTTCGGGTTTTATCCCTAGGTACATCTGTGCCAGAGCCGCCTCTACCTGCTCGTATCCAGACAGGGATGTATTGCTCGGAAAACTCATAACATCTCTATAATAACAAAATTCTAGGAAGTTCTTCTATACTAATCCTCAAAGTCTATCTTTGGGCTATGTGCTCTAATCAGAGTTTATCTACATCTAGCTTCCAAGGTTAGTACTAAACTGCCTCTGATACCAACTGTAAGGCCCCAACCCCAGCTACCCAGAGCCGGTGCGTTACTTCGTAACATTGGCATGATCACAAAAGATGAAGTCTTGAAATACCGATTAGTTTAGTAGCCTTAGAAACACTAGATACATTCATAAAATGTTACATTACATCACAAAGTGAAAAAGTATAATACCATAGTCTCCATAGTCCACACTTCTATCCTCTTCGGACTATCCCTGCAGGTCATTCATAAAATAATTCTTCACATCCTGGAAAACATTAAAACATTGAAAGGGGTGAGCTCAGATGCTCAGTAAGGATAAAGATATTGTGGAAGCTTTCATAAATAAAAATTAACAATTAAGGCAATGTATAACTAAAAAAAAAGCCTTATTAAACTTGAACTTCAACATAATATGGCAAAAGTAAAATGAGATAATGCCATTTACTTCTTCACATGGATATTCTACTGGTCGAATAATCACATGCAATATCAATAACCACTTTCATAATGATGGAATGCATAATGCCAGACTATCATAACCACGTAGCCAAGGCCTCGTGCCAAGACCACAAATAAGATTTTGTCAAGGCCTCGTGCCAAGACACTAGTTTGTCTCATGAGACCTACCGATGCATCGAGGATCTATAGCGGGCTCCACCCGTCACTTATTAAGTCCAATGCATTCCTCATATGAATAGGTTTAAACATTTCATAAACCATAACATAATCGTATCACATAAAACATGCATAAAGGAAACATAACATTTCCAAATTTCAATCACAATATAACAATACAACACATTGATATAATAAAAATGCTTTCAAAACCATTTTCAATACCAAAATAAAATAAATTTAAAACATTGTATTTATTTTTCATTAATAAAAAGTGATGGCTTTTAGAGGAAGCTGAAACTCAAATAATGGTCATGGTGGCGGAGAAGTCATTGTCGCCGCATAATTACGGAAAGAAAAACATTCCCTTTTTGTCGTTTAATAAAACGCTTCGTATAAAAAAGATTCCTTTTGAATAATCATAAAAGTCAAAGGGGTTTATACACCATATAAAAGAAAGTTGTGTATAAAGCCAAATATGCCTCAATGAAAGGAGATTGAGACGAAGTCCTTAAAAAGATAATTTTTAAAATAAAATAGATCTATTATGTGTATTCACTATAGGTACACATAAAGAATGCAAAATAAGACATAATAATATTATGACATAATTTGAAAGTAGGAGATTAACCCAAAGAATGGAAGTTGGGTTAAGAAATTCCCTTACCTCGTGTCTGACTTGACTCAACCGTTCTTTAACCTCCTGAATAATAAACTAGAGTTAATATCTACCTTATTAAGAACCATTTTCAATTTAATTATCCTTTTTATATCACTTATTACAATGTTATGAACATTATGTAATTATTTAAGTTAATAACGGTCGTTTTGTCGATCTTTGGTACTTGTGTCAACAATAACCTTCTTATAATTACAAGTTGTTCATGTGGTGAAATATCCATTATATCCAGAATTATATTCATGATGTAGATATCATATATATCATATATATCCAGTATATACATTCATTCATAATATTACGTAACATTTAGAGGTAAGAAATGAAATGCACCGTTCATGGAGACGGTAAGCCGTACGTACACATGAACGCTACTTTCATTTCTATTTCGTATTTAATGTAATGAAATCATAATTATATAAAGTTATAATACAGTTCCAGTATAATATCATATATAATATCATTTACTCCACCCTTTATACATCCCACATATGGCATTAACGATTCACATCACTTTGAGGGGGCGGTAGTCCGCACTTCCTAAAATGAAATTATCGCGTTTTACCCATAATGGAAATCATAAAGTATGACATAAATGAGAAATATAGAAGCATAAGTAAAACATAAACATATTATATATCATATATAAAAATAGTGACATCTTAATGGCCACCTTTGAAGGTGTTATATGAGTGTTGAACAATCATCGTTTCGTGTGACAGAAATTCGCCATCCACAGAAACCGTATGTTCTTTAACCATTAGATGTAGGTGTGTGTAAGTGTAGCTAGAATACTTACTATAACAACATCCTAGTATATTTAGGATACTGTTGTTGTTACAAAAGAAATGAATAAAAAGAGTTTAGGGGGTTTGAGAAGAAAAATAAAACAAAACAACATTAGAGAAGACATTACCTCAAAATCAGGTAACTCTTTTTGATTTGAGCCAAAGGATTCCTTGAGAAGAGTTCTGCCCAAAGTGAGGCTTTTAGGAGTAATAGGGGGAAGTTGGGAGAGTATTTGGGCAGAGGTTGGCCAAGCCAAATGGCTTGAAGGTGTGAATAAGGTGGGAGAGGTGGGGCCCTTTTATAAGTGGAGAGGAGGGGCACTTTTGGAAAGATTGAAATGTTACATTATTTCACAATGCTTTTCGGATTCTAAAGGTCCCACACTTATATAATTAGAGGATAAGGTGATAAGGTTTCGAAATCTCCTCATCCAATAGGCTTTGGACAAGTGTACGCTTTGGATTTTACATTATCTTTCCATTTTATTTAAATCGTTAAATAATGAGGTCATCGCTGCATCATAATGATGTCATAAATAATTTAATTTATCTAATGTCTAAAAATTATAAAAAAAATACTATGATGTAGGAAATATTTTTATATTTCTAATGAATATTTATAGTCAAAATTTGGACTTGTGTAACCCCACTTAAAAACTGTTTTAGTAAAATAACTCATGTTTGTGTCAATTTAATTTTAACATTAAATAAATATATATTAATGTCATTTTCCAACTAAAGTGGCTCCATGGGGTCCCCAAGTTGACCCATGGGTTGTCTTGGTCGGCCATGACTCATACAATAGGAGTAGGACAAGTTTCATGCTCATCTCATATTATTAAAACATTATTTGTACCTTAAACTACACTAATTACCTCTAATCGCGATTAAGAACTTAAAAGTTACTATTCACCAAAAAATTATTTTAATCTCATTGAACCACATTTTACTTCTTAATGACAACTATGTATGTTGGATTTTTGAAAATCAAATCACAGAAGTGGTAATATTTCATTTAAACGAAAAATCAGTTATTTAACTACCACTTAGTGGTTTCACTATTCATCAAAAATTGAAGTTTTTCAGAACAAGGCCAAAATTTCACCCTAAGATATAATTGATATTACGAATTCAAAAATGATGTCTATTTTAAAAAATTCCAAACATATAAGTTGCATTAATTAATTTTATAATTAATTCCCACTGTTACGACAAATAGCGTGTTTTTAAGAAACAATTTATATCAAAAGATTGGCAATTGTTTATGTCCAATTTCAATGTTAAATTAATTCTAATGACCACCATTGGATAAAATAGTAAAAATATATTCTAATTATACCTTAAAACCACTAAATAGTATAATTTATCACAATAAATTATTTTGATTAAAAAAGTTGTTTTAAAGTATTTTTCACTATTCATAAAAATTAGAAGTTCTCAGAAAAATACCAAAAATTCAACATAGGCTAATTTCGATATTCCAAATCCAAAAATGAAGTCCATTTTAAAATATAAAATTTCTATAATTTTAAAAAGTGGTTATTACTATTCATAACGGCTACTTTGATTAGTCGCGGTGTTTTAGAACTCGAAGTTGCATACAATGCAAGCTATTGCATTATTGAATGAGAAGCGTACCGTGGAAGCTCGGGGTGTTACAGACTCCATGTGCACACCTTCTCACCTATGCAGGAACCTTATAAATATATACTCTACATCCATGCGATCTCTATAATATGTCTCTCCCACACGATAGAGGTATCCTCCCACATGTGTGGTATTGAGCTAGATCCTTAGCTCGAATGGTTCACATATTTTCAAAAAAACTCTATAAAACACTAGAAATATATATTCCATTATTAACCTAAAATACCAAACCATAAACTAAACATGGAATTTAATCTATTAAATTCCAAAACATAACATTTTAAATTTCAAAAATATTCAAAATAACTCTTCATTTTATTTCTCTCAAAGTACCTCATCAATATTCTTTAATCATGAAATTTAATTATTTAAATTAAAAATAAATCCAACTTATTTACATGTTAAACCAATATGATATCAAAAAAATATTTTTTAAAATGTTTAGGAAATTATGAGAATATATTTTAAATCATTACAATTTAGAATACATTGAATTTTATTTTCACAACTTATTAACAAAAAATACAACTTTAGCACAACTTCCGATTTAATAAACCACTTGTATTCTTCAGCTCCTACCAAAAGAAATAAAATTATTCTCTAAAAAATTCCTTTTCTAGAGTCCTTACTTGGATCAAATGATATAAAATTCTCAAAGATAGTTTGGGAATCAATTTTCATAGAATTATTCATAGTAAATTTTTGGGTTTTAAGAGAGAAAACATGTTCATATTAAATAATACCTTGTTTTTTAGCAGTAAAAATTAGTATAAAATTTTCATCAACTTTTGAGACTTTTAAACACTCAAAATTAGATTAGAAACACTAAAAATAGGATCAAAAAGCTCAGGATGAAATATTTCTAACTCTGAATCCTTGTTTGGTTCATGGGAATTATTTTTTTCATAAGAAAATGACTATGAGTTTTGTCCAACTGAGGTGACCGAAGGAAAAAATACATACATATTTAATAATTTTAGAATAATTCACATCCTAAAACTATATAGTTTTAATGTATTTGAAGTCTGGATAAATAATTAAATTATTTCACAAAATATTTTCAACATCTCCCATGAATTTCTTCTTTCATAGAACCCTTCTTAGAAATTTATTAGTTAATAGCTTTCTTCATAACTTGGGAAAAATGGAAACATTATAAAGGGTGATCTCATATTCTATGTAAGGATAATAATGGGATATAATAATTGATGATCATATTCATGTATAAGATAAACATAAGAGTATGATATCATGATCATAACTTAAGAATTACATACCTAATTAGTCATAGATCATAAATCACGAGTCATGGAATAAATCTTTAGAATTTCAAAATACATGAGTCATAAGTGTGAGGAATCATTATTAATCAATACTGATACATGATAGTTTATCATAAGCATAATATATTGTAATAGGAATTGTGGAACAATCATAAGAATATAAAATCATTTTATTATCCAAGTATAACTACCAAGACCATCATCACATTGTGGAAAAAGTACCATAATGGATTGATTTCACTCCCTAACCTCTTTTAATTATTGTAATGGTTTCAATCCCTATAATCTTTTATATTTGTAAGAACCCGTGTTATTTAAACTAGATGAGTTTCTAAGGGAATTTGAATTTTCGGTAATTATAGGATGGGTCATTTTTAAAATAGAACTTTGGAATTAAATTATGAGAATTGTAATGTTTAAATGTGATGTTCTTGATATTGGGTGAATGCCCGAGAACTTTCCAGGGAAGTTTGAGGAGTTTTGGGAGTGCTAGATCGGGAAAGTCATGTTTTTTAAGAACCTACATAGGGAGCACGGTTGGCACACAGTCTGCCAAACCGTGAAACCTATAGAAGGTAACCATGAGAGTTAATTATGGGGGATAGATGCTTTCTCATGGTATGTTCATGGTTAGGATAACCGTATGGGACAAATCATGCGAGGTGGATTTCTTAGACAGGGGGTGCCACACGGTTGGCACACGAGTTGCCAAACCGTACTGGTTAAACCATGCACGAAACCTAATTTTTAAAATTTTGTTTTATTAAATTAAATTAAATTAAATTAAAAAGAAAACTAAATATATCTCTCCCTCACCATCACTTGCACGAAGCACATAGGGGGTCCCCCTTGGAGGTGCGACAAACCCCCTCACCGACTCTCCTCTACAACTCCAATTTCTCATGGATTTCTACCAATTCTTGGTCCAAGTATCCTAGGTATGTATTTCTCCTCTCTACCATCTCCTTTTAAAACCATTTATCATCATATCCTTCGCCCTAAAGTGTTCAGAAGAAACCCTGGGTTGGGTTTGATCTAGTTTTCATGTTTATTCCGGTTCTAGGTTGTGTAAAGAGCCTCTCGAGACCCGTTAGTCTATGTTCCAGCAACCGCCATCAAAGGCGAGGCAGTTCGGGGGGTTTTAGTCTACTATATTTGTTTTGGGGTAAGGTTTTATATCGTTTTTCTATTTCATACCCTTTATTTAGGGTTTAGTGGTGTTTATGCATCCTAGGGTTTGGTTGTAGGGTGTTGTAATCAATACTAATGATGAACATGAATTTTTACTAGATATGAATATATATATATATATATATATATATATATATATATATATATATCGTCCGTGTGAAGGTTCCCTCATGGAACGAGAAAAACGTACATCAGTTTAAGGATATATATATATATATGGAAGTTCGTGCAGGAGACCGAGTGAATAATTGAGTTAAAAAGCATCAAATTCCAAGCATTGGATTGGTTTAATTGAGGTAGGGTCCCTATCTTTGAATGTTTATTTAATAATTACTTAGTTATTCATATGATTTTCCTAGTTGAATGGAACTACATAGATTGAATTAATTACCTAGAGATATAAAATGACTTGTTTTTTTTATAAAGTCACATTTTTATAATAAAACCCCTCCAACGGAGGTGCGCTAACTTCAAACCAAAAAGTATTGATAGTGATATATCATTCTTGCTTATGGTTTGAGGTTTCCATATTTTATTCCTATTTTTGATGAAATAAGATATTTCAATGCATGTCCCCTTTGGTATTATTGGATGTTGTTGCCCACATGATTCAATCAGGGACTTAGCTATGTAATTTGTGTTAAGAATATGATGCCTATTATATATCTTGTTGCCTATGTGAGTTATCTTTAAATCTATTCCATGATATGGATTGACAAGGTTGAAGAACCCCTTTGGGTTATCTTATTAAATGGAACTTTAATGGCCTTTGGACTTGGACAATTTTAGGTGTGCCTCTTTACCCTATGTCATGGAATGTTAATTATGTAATTAGTTTGTGTATCAATTAGAGAATTAAATAAATCGAATGGGATGGGATGATTGACCAAGACCCTTGGACATTTTTATTTCATTGCTTGATTAAGCATGAATTTCCTTGTAATGCTTTTCCCACATGAGATATATTATAACTAATCCCTCATTAAGACTGTTATATTTGTTGTGCTTAGAATTACCATGTGGGTATTTGAAGGAAATCCCTTAAGCTTGGCCTTGTTTTACAGTTGCCTTAATAGGAATGAATTGCACATTTTAATTATGTTCCCACATGAGTTAATTTATGTTAAATCCATATAATATTTTAATTTATAGGTGTTTATTGCTATGAGTTTTGTTATATGCTTTTGGTTGGACCTTAGCATGCTTAATGAAATGTTTAAATGAATGAAATGGTTACTAGCCTAGGGTGAATCATGGATTCCGTTTAGAATTCCATGGATGAGATTATGTGACTATTGTACCATGTACCTTGAGTGAACATTGGATTCAGTTTAGAATGCCATGGATGGCCTCAAAGGGTTTATCATGTTTAGGCCATGAGTGAACCCTGGATGCCATGGATGAGGTCATAGAGGCTGTACTTATATGACGAGTGATACATGGATCTAATTATATGAGGGATACCATGGAAAGGATCAAGAGGCATTGATTATATGTCATGAGTGATACTTGGGGATTCTCTATAGGACCTCCAAGGATGGGCTTAGTTGACATTGATTTATACCACACCTAGAGTGATACCAGGTTCCTGAGAGGTTCGTCGGAACAAGCTTGTAGGGTGTTGGTAGAAATTGCACCTGGAGTGATACTTGAATTCTAGATTAGGAATGTCAAGGATGGTATTAGGTTATAATTGAATGTTAAATGAGATGACTTATAACACGTATACCAAGCCAAATCATAAGCTTGGTTTTAGTCTATACTTGTATTGTTAGATGGCCTTCTGAGGTATCTGTTGTGATTACAGTTATACAGGGGATGCCGGGCTTAGGTCGGATCTTGAGACTTACAAATTAATTATATTGAATTGTTTAACATTTGATTAAATGAAATGGATATTAAATGGGTACCTACGTAGGAAGGGTGTTACTTTTGATTAATTCCTTACTTGTTATATATATCTTCTTACACTGCTAGTTTTTCATTTCACAAGTTGGATAAGACTTGATACCAGTGGGTGTCAGCCTACTGATATGATTATTACACACCCTGATCTAGTACCATTATTTCCCAAGTAGAACTACTTGTTTTCAGGTCTTTAGATCTTTCTTTTGTTGTATTTCTTGTACTCGGAAGTTGGGATCAAAGGGCTGAGTTGGAGCTTAGGATGATCGTTGTTATTACCTTTGGGATTTATTATATTTTCTTCATTTTTGTAATGTAATGAAAATAATTCTGTACTATTTACATCTTTTGGATTTATATCATTACATATCATGCATGCATTGTAAAAATAGTGTTTTCCTTTTTCTATATTCAATTGTTATTGTTTTTTTACTACTTCTGCTGTTATTTGAGTATTACTATCTGTTACTACTGTGCACTCTGATAATGGGGGTATAGTCTCCCCACTGACTACCTTTACACCCTCGCTTCTAGTTAGAAGCCTCTAGAGTATGGGTAGATGCACTTGAGGTCATGTGGAAACTGGTCCGACTACCAGTTTAGTGGTAAGTTGGGCTGAGACTTTATAAAGTGGTTTCAAGGGATTGATTTTTCCTTTTGTATTACTATTTTGGGTAGGTAGATAGGATACTAAGAATGTGTCTACACTTGGTAAATAGATGTTCTTGAGACTGATCACCCTATTTATGGGAAATGACTAAGTGGCCAGGGCTGGGAATTGATGTTTATACTGTTTGATGTTCCGGATGATGTGATTTCAACTTGGGTGAATGGTGTTTTTTTCATGGTTTATGGATTTATTAACTTTATGGTATTTTTCCCTTGGCTAGAATGGAAAGGAATTAACATGAAATGCATCATTATAGGCACTTAGAAATTCACATTCCATGAATATGCCATGCCATGTAGCTATATTACTAGGTTTCCTACTTAGTATGATTTTTTTCCTTGAGTGATAGCATTCTTGATTTTGTACCTGTTGAGGTAATCCGTTAGCATGCATGTTTATATAGCATTTTTTTTATATGTAAAATGGTTTCATATGCTAGAATGGTTGGTTGCAGTTTAGGCGGGATCCATTTTTAAATCGTTAGGTGTATGGGAACCTTATGTTTTAAAAAAGGGTAACCTGTATACTCGAACCAACTCTAAATCTTTATAAATGATTATAGACTTTCATTGAAATGAATAAGGTTGCTAATTTTAATTTTTAACATGGATTGTTTTCGATTAATGGGAGCCAATTACTAAGGGTAAGGTGTATGGGTGCCTTATCAATTGGTACATGGCCACCCATGTGACTGAGCCTTTATATGACCATGGTATGTTTGGGAATAGTTAAAAATGTGAAAGTTGTTGAGTTTTGACTTGAATAGCTGGTTAACTTTTAAATGCTCAACAAGGCCAAGTAGGTCATTGGGGCATGCATTTATAAGATAAACCTTTATGGTGTTTATGCTTTCTATGGTTGAACAACTATTAATGGATTACTTTTTGAAGAATCCAGGTTGGTTTAATGGGACCCTCAGAGGTCTCTTAATCAGTTAAAAAGGAAGTTATGTGCTAAATTTCCTATTTTTCTATGATCTATTAGCTAAAGTGTATATCAAGTGCCTTGTTTTGTAGAACGGTGTTTAAGGTTTTGTGATTAGTTTCTTTCAAATGATTAAGGTTGAAATGAATTAATGAAATGGCTATGAATTGAAACTTGAAGTGGTGACCCATTCTTAGACACTCATGGAAGGGTATTTTTAATTTTTTTAGTGATATTATTTGGAGAAAAGACATGAGAGATCATCTATAGGCCATTTATTTTTATCTTTGGCTTAAATAAAATAAGATCTCGAACCTAATGAAATATGTGTTGCGTGACCAAGAGATAGGGTTGACGAGTATGCTTCATAAGGGGCCAGCCCATAGTTGGTAACACCCTTAGAGCTTTATGCCTTGCTTTATGCTATAAGTTTTCTAGTGTTGGTGTCATTCGGTGCTGTTTTCCCTAGTATGAAATTTGTTTTTAAACATGACACCCTTGTTCGGATGGGTGGTTGTGTATCTTGACCCTTGATATGGGGGTGAGCATCAAGGAATGATTGGTTTAGTAGGATGGACATTACCTAGGCATGGTCCACAGCTTAGGAGGTCATGTAAACCTTTCTTCTTTGGTAATGGACGACTCAGTATGTCGTTATCTGAGTTAATGGGTGTATGAAATGGTGTGATTTTGAGCCAATTTCCATGTAATCCATCTGATACTTGATTGTATAGGGTGGATAGACTATGAATGGTACTTATGATATGACATTGCTTTTGTAAACTCAAGGTAGTATGTGTTGATTTATGTGGTACTCATCGAGCGTTAATGTTAAAATGAGTCATTTGAGTTCGGTTAAATCATGAGCTTTGAGCTGTTGAGTATGCTTCCGGGTCATCTCCGGAGTAGGGTGACCGGTGCATTTGAAAATCAAGTTCGTCCCTCTACTCAGGAGGACCTTCCAGGACTCATGTGTTTTGACACACCAATATTTTTGATCTTTGATTTTATGACCAAATGCTTTAAAGAATGTGAATGTGGCCCTAGGAAAGTGTCACTTCGGTTTTGGTGTACATGTCAGTGCTTTATTGGACATAGGAATTTACAAGGTTGGTGGTATTCAAAAACCTTTAGAACCACATTAATATTGGAAGGGTTTCATTGGTAATGTTTAAAGGAACCTGAATTCCTTGGGTGGTATAAATTTCATGGTTCAGTTGGTGATGCATCGGCAGGTGGAGCCGAGATTTTTATAAGGGGTCAACCAGTAGTGGTTTGACCATTTTTCTTCGGGTAACCCCTGAGATCCTCTTAGTGTCTCTAATTAGTGGTGAGCATGTTCTTTATCTTGATTTCATCCTAGATGCACTAGGAGAGCGTTGGTTATACGCCACACTAAAGTTTAAAAGCCATTGGGATAGATTGTGTTCTCCTTTGTGTTGTATGCTAGATGCATGGTTTATGCTTAGGATTGGTTAATCCTGAGTGATACTTGGGTTCCCATGTGGGAATGACTTGGATTAAATCAGGGATCCCTACCGCTTCCTTTGATGTGACCTCTAGGCGTATGCTGCTTTGGGCTCAGTCTGTGTTCTTTTGTGGACATATTGGCTTGTACCAATATCTCGGTTTTAGCATGGGACATGGGCTACTTGGGGATAGTTCCATGGACTCCAAAGGGTCAAATACGAAGTTATCCCAGACTTGTTATTGGGATTGAATGTAATTATTTGAGGGTAGTGTTTCTAGTGTGTTGGAATTGGTCAATGCCAAGTGTTGGTATCGTCATGAAAAGTCATCAAAAGTCAGGGTGAGCTTCGATGGACTTGTTAGTTGTAAAACCCTTAGGGACGTGTTTTTAAGGAAATTACAGCTGTGGGGAGAAAGCCATGATTGGGAATTGGCCTCTTCTAAATTATAAAGCATAAGGTGGGGAGCAACTTTGGATAGTTTCTTAAAAAGATGATGATGTGATTGTGTCTTGGTTAACCAAGCTTGGGTAAGAGCCACTTTGACGTTTCTGCTGGAAATTGAGCATTGGATTGAGTTTGATGGAATGAGTGTCATGTAATTAAAAGGTATCTAGAGGATAATTAGGCATTTGGAGATGCGATGTGACCATTTGAATAAAGTTTCATGACCCTTATATTTTGGGTGAGGTATTCAATATTCTTCCCAAAGGATTCTTGGGGATGATAAGTTCTAAGGTGGGGAGTTTATAAGAACCTGTGTTTTTTAAACCAGATAAATTTATGTGGTAATTTGAATTTTTAGTAATTGAAGGATGGGTCATTTTTAAAATAGAAATTATGAATTAAATTATAAGAGTTGTAATGTTTAAATGTGATGTTCTTGGTCTTGGGTGAAGTCCTGAGAACTTTCCCGGGCAACTCGAGGAGTTTTGGGAGCACCAAATTGGGAAAGTTAGGTTTTTTAAGAACCTGTAGATGGCGCATGATTGGAGCACAGTCTTCCAAAGCATGTGGCCCATATTAGGTAACCATGCGAGTTACTTCTAGGGGACAGAGGCTTTCACATGATCTAAAAACGGTTAGGCTAACTATGCGGGATAGACTATGCAAGGTGGATTTCTTAGACAGGGGGGTGCCACATGGTTGGCGCACAGTTTACCAAACCGTGCGGGTTAAACCGTGTATGACACCTAGTTTTTAAAAATTGTTTTATTTCATTTAATTAAATTAAATTAAAAATAAAATGAAACCTATCTCTCCCTCACCCTCACTCACATGAAGCACACAGGGGGCTCCCCCTTGGAGGCATGACACATCCCCTCAGCGGCTCTCCTCTCCAGCTTTGATTTCTCATGTATTTCCACTAATTCTTGGCCCAAGGATCCTAGGTATGGTTTTATCCTCCCTCTCCTCTCTGTTTATGGATATTTCTCAGCCTATCCATCACCATTCGGTGTGCCGCTAAAACCCTAGGGTTGGATTTGATCCAGTTTTCATGTTTCTTATGATTCTAGTTTGTGCAAAGGGCCTCTTGAGACCTGTTGGTCCATGTTCCAGAAACCACCACCGAAGGTGAGGAGGTTAGGGTGGTTTCGGTTTTCCGGATTTGTTTTGGGGTAAGGTTTTATACAAATTTTCTATTTTTCACTCTTTATTTAGGGTTTAGTGGTATTTATGAATCTTAAGGTTTGGTTGTAGGGTGTTGTAATCAATACCAAGGGCACACACACATTTTTCCTAGGTATGAATATATATATATATATATATATATATATATATAACTTCCATGTGCGGGATCCCTCATGAATCTTGAAACATATACATCAGTTTAAAGACACAAACACACACACACACACATGGAAGTGCATGCAGGCGAGTGAGTGATTGTTTGAGTTAAAAAGCATCAAATTCCAATCATTGGCTTGGTATTCTTGAGGTAGAGTCCTTATCTTTGACTCTTTATTTAAGAATGTATCAGTTAATTATTTAAATAAGTTATTCATACGATTTACCTATTTTAATGGAACTACATATCTTGAATTAATTTCATAAAGATAAGAAATGACTTTTTGTTTAATAATGTCATGTTTTTATAATAAAACCCCTCCAACGGAGGTGCACTACCTTCAAAACAAAAAGTAGTGATAGTGATATATCATGATTTCTTATGGTTTGAGATTTCCATATTTTCTTCTTATTTTTGATGAAATATGGTATGTCAATGCATGGACCCTTTGGTATTATTGGATGTTGTTTCCCACGTGAGTCAATTGAGGACTTAGCCATGTAATTTTTGTTAAGAATATGATGCCTATTATATCGCTTGTTTCCCACACGAGTTATCTTTAAATCTTTACCATGAGATAGATTGATAAGGTTGAATCACCCCTTTGAGTTAGCTTGTTAAATGAAACTTTAATAGTGTTTGGCCTTGGAAACTTTTAGATTTTCCTCTTTACCCCACATCTTGGAATATTAATTATGTAATTGGTTTGTGTATCAATTGGTGAATTAAATAAATTTAATGGGAATGGATGAGTAAATAAGACCCTTATCCCTTTTTATGTCATTACTTGATTAAGCATGACTTTCCTTGTAAGGATTTTACCACATGAGATATATTATAACTAATCCCTCTTTAATCTTGGTAGACTTGTTGTTCTTAGAATTTCAATGTGAGTATTTTAAGGCAAGCCCTTGAGCTTGACCTTGTTTTGTAGTTTACTTAATAGGAATGAATTGAACCTTTTAATTATGTTACCACATGAGTTAATTTATGTTAAATCCATGTAATAGTTTAATTTACAAGTGTTTCTTATTGTGAGTTTTGTTAGATACTTTTGATTGGACCTTAGAATGCTTAATGGAATGTTTAAATGAATGAAATGGTAAGTAGACTTGGGTGAATCATGGATTCCATTTAGAATTCCATGGATGGGATCATGTGACTATTGTACCATGTACCTTTAGTGAACCTTGGATTCAGTTTATAATGCCATGGGTGGGCTCAAAGGGTTTATCATGTTTAGGCCATGAGTGAACCATGTATGCCATGGATAGGCTCAGAGAGGCTGTACTTATATTCCAAGTGATACATGGATCCATTTATATGAGGTATGCCATAGACGAGCTCAAGAGGCATTGATTATATGTCATGAGTGATACTTGGGGATTCCCTATAGGATCTCCAAGTATGGGCTTAGTTGACATGGACTTATACCACACCTAGTGTGATAATGGGTTCCTAAGAGGTTCATCGAGATGGGCTTGTAGGGTGTTTGTGGAAATTGCACCTGGATTGATACTTGAATTCTAGATTAGAAATGTCAAGTATGGGATCAAGTTATAATTGAATGTTAAATGAGATTACTTATGACATGTCTGCCAAGCCAAAAAACAAGTTTGGTTTCAGTCTAGACTTGTATTTTTAGATGTCCATATGAGGAATCTATTGTGCTTATAGTTATACAGGGGATTCCAAACATAGGTCGGATATCGAGACTTACAAATTCATTATATTGAAATGTTTAACTTTTGATTAAATTAAATTAATATAAAATGGGTACGTACATAAGAAGGTTTTTTCTACTGATTACTTCCTTACTTGTTATATATATATGCTTGAAATTCTATTTTCTCATTGAACATGATGGATAAGACTTGATACTGGTGGGTTCCGGCCTATTGAGATGATTATCTCACACCCTGCTCGAGTACCATTGGTGCCCAAGTTGACCTAATTTTTTGCAGGGATTTGGATCTTTCTTTTATCATATTGCTTGTACCTAGAAGTTGAGAGAAAAGGACCGAGTAGGATCTCAGGAAGCTCATGGTGATTTCCTTTTGGATTTACTATATTTTCTTCATTTTTTTAATGTAATGAAAATTATTCTGTACTATTTACTGCTTTCAGATGTATATAGTTACATAGAATGCATGAATTGTAAAACTAGCGTTGGCCTTTTTCTATATTTAGTTGTTATTGTTTTTTTACTACTTCCACTGTTATTTGAGTATTACTATCTGTTACTGCTGTGTAGTCTGAGAATGAGGGTATAGTATCCCCACTAACTACCTTTACACCCTCAATACTAGTTGTTAGCCTTTGGTGTATGGGGAGACATGCTTGAGGTCACGTGGCGACCGGTCCAGCTACCGATTTAGTGGTAAGTTGGGCCGGAACGTTACAATATTATCTAATGAGATATCAATAATTACCCAATTCATTAGATAATATCATCAGTGGATCATAATATACATCAAAGGATGTTGACATAGATAAAAAATACCTTTAAAAGGAAATCGAAACATTTCATTGAAAACATGGGAAAATATTCTTTTCCTTAGGTATCTTTAAAAATGAAAAATGTATAAATTATTGAGGAAAGAATTTTATTTTAAAATAACCATGGATTCTTGTAAATTAATATTTAAATCAAATAACGGTCATGATGTTGGGAAAATAAATTCATTAATTAAATGTTAAAACAAATAATCCTTTCACACTTTTTGTAAAATATAAAATATATCCAGTTTAGAAAACATTGTAAAAATTTATTTTAAATCATTTGAAAATAAATTAAAATATGGTTGAATATTAATTTAAAAAATCATTTGATCATAAAAAAGAAAATTTTGTGAAAACATTTTAAAGAACATGAATATGGAAGAAAAGTTCATAGACTAAAGAGGAAATAAGTTTGACTTTTCTTTAAAACATTTTCTTTATCATTTTAAGTAGTATAAAGAGGGGAATGAAAAGAAAACATAAAAACCCAAGAAATAAACATAGTATAATAAAATTGGTAGGTTTTAAGAGATAAAGTGCATATAATTCCCTCAAAGTAAATTTAAGTACAAACATTCTCAATAAAATGAGATTGAAACATAAACCCTTACCTCAGTCTCTGACTTTATTCATATATGCCCTTAGGATACTATATAATAAATTTAGAATTATTATAAATATATGAAAAAACAATATCCATAATTATCTTTCAAAATAATATTCTTTTATAATTTCCAATTACTCACTTATTAATTATTCCTTCTTAAAATCAATATTAGGGTGTTAACTATTTCGTTCCCCATGCATGTTTTGGATCGACTATCCTAATCATTTCACCTTGTTCATGGGTTCATCATATATAGAGTCTTAATCATGTTATAATAATAATATTTATTCATTATATAAAATTTTATAACCATTCATATAATGTTGTGATGAAAAATGAATTACATCACATCGTAGATGTGGTAGTCCATATGTACGCATGCATAAGGTTTTCATTTTACAATGAATGTAAGGAAGGAATGGTAAATAATAATATATATTTATAGAATCATAAAAATATCATAAAAATCATATATATTAATTAGATATATCCCTGTTATTATACATATAATGAAAAAAATGAAAAATAAATCACTTCACTTTGTGGAGGTGATAGTCTGCACGTACGCATAAGCGATGTTATTATTTTATAACAGATGATAAAGTAAGAAGGTATATAAGATTTTATATTTATAGAATCATAAATTTTTTATAAAAATAATATATATCCATTAAATTCATCTTTATAACTATCCATGAAATATGGTGATGAAAAATAAAATACATCGCTTCATGGAGACAATAGTCCTTACTTATGCATGAGCGATGTTTTTATTTTACATCAGATATAAAGAAGATATAAAATGAATGTACCATTAACATAAAAACATTTAAATATACTAAATATAATTATTTCATCATGATAATATGTTTATAGAATATTTTTAGGATGTATAATAAGAAATAAACTTAAAAGGATTTGGTGAAGATGAATACTTCTTCTCTGAGAAACCACCTTTGAATCTCTTCTTAAAGATCCTTAGGTTGGTATTTTAAGAAGAAAAAAACTCTATAATATTTATATGGAATTTGGAATATTTGGAAATATTTTGTTTCATTATAAGTGGATCAATAATTTGTGAATAATATAGGAGTGGGGGTTCCCTTTTATAAGTGGGGGGAGTGACACACTTGTAATTATTCTAAATTTCAAAATAATATAAGGTAACTTTCATAGAAATGTGTATCAAATTGGCTCGATTTAAAATATAGAATGATATAATTTAAAAATTAATTCATATAATAGTATTTAGACAAGTTTTTAGGTTATTTTAACCCTTATATCTTTAGTTTAACCCTTTGTCAACCCTTTTAACATTTACCGTAGTAATGAATTTTTACCTTGGTTACTATTCATTATGACCAAAAATGAAATTGGTATATTTAAAAAATTTAGAAATTATGATTAAAAATATTAAAACAATTTTATAAAATTAAATTATTATAAGTAGATTAAATTCATTTTAAAATAATTTTTTAAAACATAATAAAAACTGTATTTAGAAAAATGCATTTTTCCGCATAAAAATGAATTTATTCTTATTCCTTAAATATTAAAAATAATTAGATGAGTGCTAAAATATTTGATTGAATTTATTATATAAAAATTTCATTAAAATAACTCATAAATATTAATTAATTTAATTTATTAATATAAAAAACATATTGCACGTATAAAATAAGTTTTTCAGAAAAACATTTTTTTTACCTTCAAAAGATTTTATTTTCATTTATAACCTATTTATAACCAATGAATTAATTTTATACTTGTTTAAAAATACTTTTTCATAATTTTATTAGCATGAATTAATTTTTAAATAAAATATATATGATTAAAATAATGCTCATAAACAAAATATTTCAAAATAGTTCTTTAAGTTCAATAGTATTTCCTAAGTAAATTAGAAATTATTTTAAAAAATTATATTTCAATTAAATACCATATAATGTGATTTATTTTATAACGCATAATAATTATTCACATAAGTTTAGGGTTTCACGCTTTACAAGATATCAAAAAAATTCATTAAAGAGAAATATATTCTAAAATTTGTGGGTGTTACATTCTACCCCCCTTACGAGTATTTTTCCCTCAAAATTATATCACTCTAATATAAAAAACTGAGGATACCTCTACCACATCACATCATTGGGTTCCTAAATTGTTCCTAAATTTTTTGATTCCACCAAATAACCTTATCCAGATGAGTAGTCTTGTTTCATAGTACTTTATCTCTACAATCAAAGATTTCTACTGGTTGTTCTTCATAAGAAATATCATGCCCCAATGGAATGAAATCAGAGCTTAGTATATATGAAGGATCAAATATATAATTTCTCAAAATAGAAATATGAAACACAACATTAAATTTATTAAGATTTAGAGGAAGTTATAAGTGATAAGACACAATCAATAATATCACATAGACCAATGTATCTAGGGATCAACTTCTCATTATTTTTAGATTTCACAACCCTGTTCCATAGATATATCCATAAAAAACCTTATCACTAAATTTTAACTCCAATTACCATTGATGGTTATTAACATAACTCTTTTTTTTGAATCTTATATTCTATTATATTCCATCAAATGAATATAACTTTCTATACCATTTACTTAGCATGGTTAGGTCCTAATAGATCTTGTTCCCCAAATTCATCCCATCATACTAGAGTCTTTCAGTTATTTCCATATATGGATTCATAATGAGCCATATGAATGCTCTAGTAAAATCTATTTTTATAAGAAAATTCAACTAGATGAAGGTGTTTATCCTGAACACCTTTGAAATCCACAAATAAAGCTCTCAAAATATCTTCAAGGGTTCAAATGGTCCTTTTAAATTGAAATCATGTCTAAGGATGAATATAATGATAATTCTCAACTCCATATTCAAATATTGCTAAATAATTCTTCAGAACATTGAGGTAAATCTCAGGTCATAATAATAAATAATGGAATGTGGTACTCCATGAAACCTTACCACTTCTTTAACATATATCCAGGTGATTTGATCAAGAGTGAAATTTTAAGTTAATAAATAGGAATTCAGGAGAACTCCATCTATTCCACCTGATAGAAATAATGAGCAGTTCATATACTAGATGGATGTCTAAACAATAGTCTCAGCCTATAGTAGAAAAGATACAAACACCACCAGATAAAGTTATATCTAATAACTGATTCCTTTTAGGTATTTTCACTAGAATTGGGATGATATACCTTCTAATCACTAGAAAAAATCAATAAAAAAACTTTAAAAAATAGAAAAATAATCAGATAAACATGATTTACATGGTTCAGACAAACATCCAACATCCATAGGGGAACACTAAAAACATTTTCATATATAGAGATACAAGAGAATAAAACACACATCGCTGACCTCCTCTATTCTTTTTAAAGTCTCATATAACTAATTTAGAGACTCTCATCATTTTTTAATTATTGCACACACAACTTTTGATTGGGCCACCACCTCAATATATATAGGTCTTCAACCAGTGAACAAGTAGTACTGACCTTCAAGATTTATAGTCAGCCTATCATTGGCATGGGTAACATTTGATATATTATTGAACCATAAAATTAAACCACTAAAAACTAGTACCCATTTTCATAGTCTATGCAAATATAATTCATCTTGGTGAACTCCATTTGATGGAAATTTTCACCCAACCACTCTAAAACTCTTCAGAAGAAAACCTCCATCTAGCGATCTTTATCTGATGAAACTGAAGATTTTTTTTTAAAAAAAACTCAACAATATCTCACTTGAAAATTTATTTAGGATTTAAACCTTCTTCAACCATACACTTGATCTCATCCTCTTTCTGATACACATAGTGTTATAAGCATCTCCTTTTATTCATATTAAACCCTTTCTATGTGAATATATACTTATAGCTTCTATAATTCATATATATGTCACAACTTTCCCTGTATAGATAATTTGTCCATATATTTAAAGAAAAAATTACCAATACTAGTTACTAATCCTGATTTGGGTAATTTTTCTCATAAAACTTCATTTGACAAGAGTCATAAGCTACCAACATGTCATTATTAATGAGAAAACATAGTATCTTCTTTTATGCATCACTATAGATAAAAAACCCTTCTCTACTAGAAGGTAGTGTGAGTACAGGTGCACTAACCAATATTCTCTCCAGTTCCTTGAATTTTCTTCACATTCATCGGTCTAAAGGAACTTGGATCCCTTCCATGTCCAATTGGTTAAAGGATTCGATATCCATGAGAAATTTACCAAAAATAAACTATAGTATCCAAATAACCCAAGAATAATAATGATTTTAGTCACTATGTCTAGTCTAGTCCATTTTTCAATAACTTTCATCTTTGAAGGATCCATCGATATCCACCCTATTGTAATTACATAACCTAATTATGATAAATTATGTATCAAAAATTCAGATTTACTAAATTTTGAATACAACCTCTCCTTCCCCAAGTTACTTAACACAATCTTCAAATAATATTCATTCTCTTACTTTCTCTTGGAATATACGATAATATCATCTATAAAGACTACAAAAAACTAATCAAGGTAATATCTAAAGACTATATTCATTAGATCCATAAATATAGAAAGGGAATTGGTAATTCCAAATGGAATCACTATAAATTCATTGAATTTATACATCATATGAAAGGATGTCTTGGATATTTCCTCCTTTTTAACCCCCAACTGATAATATACAGAATGAAGGTAAATCTTTGAAAAGTATTGAGATTCATGTAGTTGATTTAACATGTCATAAAAACAAGGTAGATTGTACTTGTTATTGATAGAGATCTTGTTAAGTTCTGGATAATCAATGAAAAGAGTCATTGATCCATCATTATTCTTAAAAAAATAAAAGGTTCACCTCGTGGTGATTTTAAGAACCCACATTTGAACCAGTCATAAATTCAGAAGGAATTTGAATTTTCTTTGGTGGTGGATGGGTCATTTTAAAGTCAAGATATCAAAATTGGGTTCTAGGTGTTTGATTTTACTAAATTTTTGTTTTTAGATGAGGCTTATGTTTTGATGGAAGTCTCAAGGGTTTGAGAAACAATGAAGGTGGAACGAATGTGACGGGCTAGTACAAACAACCCCAAATGGTCATTCACATTGTGAATATGATTCACAACATGAATTGGTTTCATGGGGTGTATCCATGGATTAAAATATATGAAAAGGGGATCAGGGGAGATAACATGAAAATTCACGACATGAAACCTTATTTTACACCTTGAAAGTTGTCTGGATAGTTTTATTATTATTTTAAGCAGGGAATGGCCCCTCTTCTTTCATTAGGAAAGAATGGGGTGTACAGGAGGGGTTCATCTGGATCTCTTCTCCCTTGATTCTCTACCATTCTTGGTGATCTTGGATGCAATTTGATCGTGTTAGTGGGTTAGATCTTCCTCTACTATCCTTTTTCATTGTTTCTCCCAAATTATTACTGAACCTTGAGATGTTTGTTTTAAGGAAAATTTTTGATTTCACTAAAGGATCATGAAATCATTAGATTTATTCAAGAATTCTTTACAGCCTAGAAAAAGGGGATCTAGAGATTAATTCTACCTACATCCGTGCACTAATCCATTGGGGTATTACTCTATTTTTATTTTATAAAGGGTTTTATCATAAATTAGTTTTGAATCATAAGAATTGATTGGGGATTTTGTGCAGCTTAAATCAAGTGGTGCATCTGGTATAGAATGCACCCTATTGCTAATGGGTTTATAATGGAAGAATGACATGACGAGTTAACTGGTAATATGAAGAGATTAAATTTAATTGATTAATTAATTATAATTTCTATAATTAATTAATTATTATTTCCTGGAATGAGTTAGGAACATGGAGCTTTTAGACAATCTTAGTTGATCAAGAACAAGGTTGGACAATCTTGGAAGGACTTAGAAGATGTTTTCAGCCCCTAGAATCAAGTTGTAAAAGCCTCTATAAAAATAAGGTGGTATATAAAAACTCACTTTTTCCTATTTCATTTTGTTATGGTATATGAAATACATGAGATCAAGCTAGTATATTGTGTGCATGACCTAACTAAATTGATAAATCCACTGCTTGAATGAAACTTCATGCATTATACATGTATAGAGTTTCCTTTGGATCCCTTCAGGCCCATTGGAATTAAGACTTGAACTTATGGTCACCCAAGGGGTGTGCCAAAACTTAAACCTAGGTTGGGAACTTATACGGAACAAACCTTGATCCCTCATGAATAAAATGGTTATTTATTTAACTATATTAATTGGTTTGGCATGTAATTTGAGAACTTGACTTTTTTAGATTTGTCTAAACTTGGTAATCATGATGATTTGCATGAGAGTAAATAACCTACCTATTTAATTGTATTCATTTCCTAATGATAAGATAATCAAAACAATTATAACTATTGTTAAAATTGATAATTTGGATAGGTTTGATTATTTCCTTATTATTTGAAAACTGGAAAAGTTGACCACTTTGTATAACATGTGAATTGAAGTGATTACTTGAAATTGAATCACTTGGACTATAAATGAATAAATGATGTGAAATTAGATTAGCATGTTTAATTTATGAGTTATTCCTATTCTAGAATGATAATTACCTTGGGTTTAAAATGATAAATGAAATGGGATTGATGTAATTATGATGATAATTGGGATCCTAACCTTACGAAATATAAATGTATATAAAAATGGTAATTTGATGAATTGAACATTATGAATTATGATCAAAGGTTAATTTTACTTGGTTATTGTTCATGTAAAATTATTGTTAGTATTATGTCTTGATATGAATTCTTTGTGGGTTCCTGAGGGATAGATGCATGTTTGTAGGATGCCTGAGGGCTAGAGGCATGATAATGTACCACCTAAGGTCTAGAGGTATGATATTGACCGCCTGAGGGATATATTCATGGTAAATACTACGTGAGGGATAGACATGTATTTAATTAATGTATGAGGGTGATGATTATGTTTATATTTGACACCCTAGGGTGATATTTTTGATTACCTAAGGACATGGAATACTTTTCTGTAATATGATATATACATTTCATCCTTATCAGAAGAACCCACCATCGACTTAGGTGATCCATCCTGATATAGGAGGATCTTCCACATGATATATATAACTAGCATCACACCAAAGTAGATGAATATTCTTAGGTTTATGGTTGAATTGGACATGTTACATGCTCAAAGATATCTAAAAAATGTACTGAAGCAGGTTTGGTAGACCCTGAGTGTCAACCTGGAGCTCAGGGGTCGGTAGGTTTATTTTATGTTTTGATTTAGTTATAAATCAATTCCCTTTTTTATTGAACCATTTCATGCACTATATAATTAGACTGGATTTGTTTAGACATGGTTATGTTGACCTATTGAGTTTTACCCACACCCTTATCGATTCATCATTGTACTTTGGTACCCATGCATCCCTTACATGTTTATTATAGGCACAGGTCAGACTGAAGCCTAGGTTAGCATGGTCGAGATGGATATCTCATATAGTATTAGGATACTAGATTAATTTCATCTTGGTGATGTAGTTGAGACTTATTTTGTTTATTTTAATTATTCTATCATGTATCAATGACCGACATAGTGGAAGGTTTTTTATATATTCAAGCATGAATGTTTGGGCCTTTATCACATTCCATGTATTGTTACTGAATGTTATTCATTTATACATACTCTTATTATTTATTTACATGTATTATGGTTCATTATTTATTTGTTATTGTGAAATCTGATATAGGGGGTATAGTCTTCCCATCATACCATCTTACACCACCGCTGCTAGTCAGCAACCTCTAGCGTATGAGAGGCATGCCTGAGGTCATGTGGAGAACCAGTCTATCCATTGGTTATATAGTGAATCAGTTTGGTACGTTACAAAGTGATTTCCTAGGAATATTTTTCTTTTTTCCTTACGATGTTGGGATCTGGTAGACTAAAGATTTAGGAATATTTCAGACCCTGTGATGGATGTCAGGCTGGTGCATCAAGAACACATGTTCTGGTAGGAAGTAAAAATTTACAGGTAATGGGGATTCTATATAGAGTCCTATAGTTATTTTTGTATTTTATTTTCACATTGGTCAATGAACATGTGGTTTGGTGGTTTTGTTTTATGATGAATATCTGGATCATGGCCCATTAGCAAGAGGCTAATGAGTTGAGTTTAACTCTTGGACAGTAGAGGAAAGATACATCTCATGCATCAAATCAACAATGTAGGATTCATATGAAATATAGGAATACTAGTATTTTATTTCACTAAAAATAGAGGTATAATTTCTTAATGTGTCAAAAAATACTCATAATACATTTTTGCATATCAACACATGGTGGAATTCTACTCAGATTGACCAACTTGTATATGGATTCTCTAATGGAAGGTCTTTTGAATCTATGGTGAGATATTCTATGAGGATGATTACTTAATCCTATTTCATAGGAGGTATAGTTTCCCTAGTAAAGTCTGTGTGGCATGTGGTGCCTATGATTTGGACCCATTAGGGGTTGTTTTTGTCCGATTCTAGTTACATGGCCTATTTCTCTAGGGAGCATTCTGATGTGTGGGTTGTTGGAGAGGAAAGGTACTATAGTTTTGGTAGGTTAGTTAAACTTTTGATTCCTTTAGTTTGTGAGACCCTAAAGATAGATGTCTTGATATGTTGATGTCATGTGATATTGGGACAGGTGCGTTCCTGATGCCCTGAGAGTTGTGATATTTTGAGAGGTTGAACTGTAGACTAGGTGGTCAGACCTAGTGTCTTTCTTTAAACTTAACTGATAGGGTGAGGTGGGAGACCTAGAGACCCTTACCTTTGACTTGTACTCTAGTGGGTTGGTGTTTCTTTTGTTTTATAGTGACCCATTAGAGGGGTTACCCCATTGTTTAAATGTTTTTTCTTCTAAAACTGATGCACAAGAAGTGCTCGATGGTTTGGTGATGAGAACCATGCATGTTAGTGCTCTAGGAATCAATGTGTAGTTTTGAGGATAGGAAATATGTGACATATGGTCCTGTGGGATGAAAAACCTTGGGTATCATAGTCATAGCGCAAGTGGATTCTTGTGACTGTAGCGACACATGGAATTGGCCAAGCATGTGGATGATCCTAACATACCATCAGCTAAGGATGAACACTTACGATGCTATATTTATTATGTGAGGAATACAACCATGTGAGTAGTCATAACATAAATAAGGTTTCAACTTTTGAAGAGGAGTTATATGGGATCTTCTAACATGTTTAGGCCAGTGGACCAGGAGGCATGATTAGATGCTTGAGTGGGAATCATACTTAGTTTTAGTGACGAACAAATCATGGAATTTTGAGTCAGGTTTAGTGAATGGTCACTAGAAGGTATGTTATTTAGTGGTTTTGAGGAGAATAGAATGGTTGGAATGTATTGGGGATGTGTGATGACATTTGGGGTTTGTGAATGGGTGTATTGGGAGTAAGCACCCATTATTTTTGATGAAATCAAGGTGATTTGCACCGATTATGGTGGTATTGATGGTTTTTAATTCATGTGATGGATATGTTTCATATCCATTGGAAATAATTTGGTTTGTGGTAGAGGAACCCAAGTAGTTAGGTGGTAGTAGTTCAATTGTATACTATCATTCATGGATTTTTGTAAGACATTCATGAAGCATAAGTGAGTTTTGGATAACGAGACCTTCTTGAATCATGGTAGTTATATGTTAGTAAGAGGGATTTGGATAGGGAGGATTGTGACCCATCAGTGAATTTTTTATGTCTCTATGACAATAGGTTACATCATAAATGGATAATTTGTGATAAGAATCATCGATGGAATCTTAATGTACTCCCAATTTAGATATGATCATTCCAAATATCATGACATCATCTTGAGTAAGCTAAGAGGGATTTATCTACACACCTAGCTACCTAAATGTCATTCTGATTGGATGAAGGGCCTCTTTGATGTTTTACTTATGGAGTAGTATAAGGAAATTATTATGATGGGGAGACCACCATAGGTTTTTGGAAGATGAAATTTTTGTGAGAAGGGTCCTTATCTTTGTTTAATCGGCTGTTGGATGGTTGTGGTGGTGTTTGGGTACCGCAAAATTTATAAAGTCTATTTTATTTGGTCCTATGGAAACACTAGATTGAAATTTGGATGAGAAACTAGATGTATTCAGTGCATTAGAATCGAGATCAGGATTTTTTGGTGTCGTTAAAAGATGATTCGTGGGTTGACCCCATTTCATGACATGTTTCATAGGGTGATCCACTATTCATGACATATTTGGTGGGGTGTTCCATGATTTTTTTCTTGGTTCAGGGGGGTGAACCGTTTCATCACATGATTAAAGGGGTGAATACCTGCTTTGTGGAATGTTTTAGGGGGTGAAACATGCGACATAATATTTCATGATATGTTTTAGGGGTGAAAAAATGCGATGAAATATTCCATGAATTTTTTTAGGGGTGAAACATATGATGAAATATTTCATGACATTTTTCAAGGGCGAAACATGCAATGGAAGTAATGAAGGTTCTGTTTGGGGGTGAAAAGCCTAGGAAATATTGAGAAGTTAGTTCCATGTCTTGGGAACTTCATTCTAGGTATGATGGGAGTATTTTGAGGTTTATTTGGGACATTCTAAGGAGAGGTCGGTGCATGTGGGCCCTATGCATAGGAACTAAATACTCATTTATTTGGATCATAATTAGAGGTAGGATAGGGTACCAACTATGGAAGGTTTTTTTCTATGTTTGGGCATGGTTGGATGGAAACCATGTCAAGCGGGTCTTTGGACCAAAAAGGTTGTGCTTTGATATGTGACCGCGATGGTGGAAATTCTATGGGACAGAAGTGGATGTGGAAATTTGGAATCTATGGTGGGGAGTACCATGAACCTACTAATGGAATGGATATTGAGACAGTGGTGTTTTGGAAATAGATGGGTGTCGAAAGCACTGACTAGGGGTTCAGTAATGGTTATGTACGGTGGCTAAAGATTTGGTGAATAAAGATTTCCATGTCTAGAGTTGTGCAACAAAAGATCTTTCTACATTCTGGAGTAGAACAAAGAGAGCCAAGTTTGGTTGAGAAACCTATATAGGTCGAGTTCATATGGTAAATTGTAATTAGTATTTTCAGAGATGAATAGTTTTATGTTGGGGAGATTGTAAGAACCTGCATTTTAATTGGACATAAATTCATTAGGAATTTTAATTTTCTCCATTGGTGGATAGATAGTTTTAAAATCCAAATATCATAAAGGAGTTATGGGTGTTTGATCATCCTAATTTGTTTTTAGATGTTTTATAAGTTTTGGTGGAAGTTCCTGGGGTTGGAAAAACACTAGAGGTGGATAAAATGTTCCAAGATGCTAAAAATAGCTCCAAAATGTCATTCATGTTGTGAATATGATTCATGATGTGAATTGGATTCATGGGGTATAGTTAGGGAGTGCAAGATGTGAAAAGGGGTTTGGGGGAGATAACCTGAAAATTATCGATGTGAAACCTTGTTTCACGCTGTGAAAGTTGTAGAGATTTTTATTATTATTTTAAGTGAGGCTTGGCCCCTCTTATTTCATCATCCAAGTAGGGAGAACACATGTCAGTTTTGGATAGATCTCCTATCCCTTGATTATCCACCATTCTTAGTGATCTTGGTTGTGATTTGACGACGTCAGTGGGTACTATCTTCCTCTACCATCCTTTTACGTTGTTTTTCTCTCTTTTTTTTTCAGAATTTGGAGATGTTTGTTTCATGTAAAAATGATGATTTCACTAGAGTATGGTGAAATTTATAGATTTATTCAAGGATTCCTTAAAAATTAGAATGAGGGGATCCCAAGATAAAGTCTTCCTATGTCCATGCAATGATACATTGAGGTATGACTCCACTTCAATTTTTTGAAGGTTTTTTCCCTAAATTATTTTTTTTGGTTGTTTAATTAGAATAATTGATTGGGGATTTTGTGAAAATTAAATCTAGGGGTGTGTATTGTTGTTGATGGGTTTGGAACTGATGAGTTAACCAGAAATATGTTGAGCTTAAATTTCATTAATTTATATATTATAATTTCTATAATTAATTAATTATGATTGCTTGTCATGAGTTAGTAACATAGAGATTTACGATGAGCTCATTTTGTAAAGAGAGATACTAGATGATCTTGGCGGGCCTTAAAAGATGCTTCCAACCCTTGGAATCAAGTGGGAAAATACTCAATAAAATTAAGGTGGTCTATAAAAAATCCCTTTGGTATATTTTTTTTGTTATGGTATATGAAATATGTGTGATCTCTCCAAAACATCGTGTGTACAACCAAAATAAATTGATAAATCTAATGATTGGATGAAACATCATGAATTATAAATGTATAGACCTTCCTTTGTATCCCTTCAGGTCCATTAGCATTGAGACTTAAACTTATGGTCACCTAATGGGTGTTCCAACACTTGACCCTAGGTTTAAAACTTATGAATAACAAACCTGAATCCCTCTTGAATAAAATGGTTATTGATTTAACCTTGTGAAATGGTTTGGAATGTAATTTGAGAACTTGACTTGTTATGTCTTTGGACAAACATGGAAATCATGATTATTTTCATGAGAGTAAATAACCTATCTATTAAATGATATTAGTTTTATAATGATAAGATAATTGGAACAATTATAAATTTTATGATAATTGAAAATTTGGTTAGGGTTGATTATTGGCTTGTTTTCTGATAACTAGAAAAATTTACCACTTGGCATAAAATGTGAATTGAGGTGATTAATTGAAATATAATCACTTGGACAATAAATGGTTAAATGACGTGTAATCAGCTTAGAATGTTTACGTGATGAGTTGTGGTTATACTGGCATGATAATGAACTTGGGGGTTAGAATGATAAATGAAATGGGATTGATTAAATTATGATGATAATTGGGATATCGACCTTACGAAATGAAAATAGCTAGAAAAATTGTAATTTGATGAATTGACCATTGTGAATTATGATGATATGTTCATTTTACTTGGTTCTTGGTCATGTAAACTGATTGTTAGCATTATTTATTGATATAAATCCTTATTAATGTGGATTCTTGAGGTCTAGAAGAATGGTTTTAGGTCTCCTGAGGTCCAAAGGCATGATAACTAACCACATGAGGGATAAATTCATGATATTGACCACCTGATGGATATATGCATGGTATAGACCTCCTAAGGGCTGTAAACTTGTTTAATTAATTCTTGAAGGAGTGGAGGATATTTATATTTGATTCCTGAGGGTGAGATTATTTATTACCCGAGGGTAGGGACTACTTTTCCATGATGTTATATGTGCGATTCATCCTTAGCAGGAGAATCTTCCATCGAATTGGGTGATCCATCTTGACACAAGAGGATCTTCCACATGATAGAGATAACTAACATCATGCTAAATCATGTGACTATAATTAGGTTTATGGTTGAATTGGACATGTGATGTGCTCATAGATATCTAAAAATGTTCTAAAGTTTGGATAACCCTGGGTGTCAACCTAGAGCTTGAGGGTCAGTAAGTTTATTTGCTATTATGCTTTAGTTATAAATAGATGCCCCTATTTTCATACTATTTCATACACTATATACTCAGGATGGATTTATTTATACACAATGAAATCAACCTATTGATTTTTACTCATACCCTTCTTAAGCCACCATTGCACTTGGGTACTCGAGAAACTCTTACATATTTATTGCAGGCACATGTAAATATAGATTTAGGTTTAACATGGTCAAGTAGGATAACTCAGATGGTATCAGAATACTAGATAAGATTTAGCTTGATGATGTAGTTGAGCATTTTTTTATTTCATTTATTATAGCATATATCTATGACTAACCCAGTGGGTAGTTTGTTGCATGACTCAACATGGGTTTTTTTGGTGTTTAACACATTCCATGTATTATTACTGGATGTTATTCATTTATGTTTACTCTGATTATTTGTTCCCATAGATGATGTTTAGTTATTTATTTTCTATTTATCACTTTTATATAGTGGGTATAGTCTCCCCATCATACCATCTTATTCCCTCGCTACTAGTTGGCATCCTATGGTGTACATGGAGGTGCACAAAAGGTCCTATAGATAACCAGTCCAGCCACATGTTATATAGTGATCTAGGGCGGGATGCTATGATGATGTACTTGTCTAAATTATTACCTTATTAAGATTCTCCCGAATTTTATTCTTCAATTCCTACAACCCAATCGGGGTCATTATATATAGATTATTTGGAATAAGCGTATCCTTGGGTATGATTTCTATTGAAATATCAACTTCATGATTCAGGGTAAGACTAAGAAACTCTTGGAAATTGATATATTCCTAAAAAATAGGAATATCTTCAATTTTGAGTTTCTTCCCAACCATTTGAGATAAGTACCCCTTATGAATAAGTAATATGACCCATATAAGGGAAGTAATTTCCATTGGAAACTCATGTCCATCCTCACACCCATAGATGATCATAGGTTGATTCGAAATATCAATTATAGCTTCCATTAATCAAAAATTGATTTGGGATCTATATAAATAAATAAAATCCATGCCCAAAATCACATTGAATTAAACTAAAGGAATAATAGCAATATTTTCATGAAGCACATTACCCAAAAATTCTTCTATTAGAGAGGATATATAGACTTGAGATGCGATCATCGTATCATTATAAGTTTCACTAATAATTCAACATCTAATTTCTGAGGTGGTGACGTGATGCCCTTAAAAAATTATTTATATGTGAAAGAGTGGGTATAAACTGAATGAAATAATACATTTTTAGTTCTATAGCAAATGATAAATGTACCTTAAGCCACTTTATTCTCGTAACCTACTTTGGAGGTTTTGATCACATGATCTTTCTCTTTATCTCTTGGATTAAGAGTTTGTTGATTCATATTTTTGTTGTTAACCCTCATATTCACGCAATGGTTTGTATAATTCCCAGAATCCTTATAATTATAGAATTAGATTGTGGGTGATTAATTTAACTGATTTTTATCCCCATTATTTTCACTAGATTTCCTCTTTACATCTCTTTGAATTAACTTGCTCAATGGTATTACATTTCCATAATTGAAACATTTACCAGTCCCTTGGTAAAAATTTCCCTCATACTTCTTTCCACACTTATATAATGAAGGAAGGTTCATTTTTCTTCCTCCACGGGGTTTATTATTATAATTTCCTCAAAACTCTATATTTATTTTCTTATCAGAACCATGAGAATGGTGGGAATCTATACTATCCATTTCTACCTTGAGATCACATCAAATAATTTATTCATTACTATTAAAGACCCTTATGGAAAATGCCTTTTAGAGACATGGTTTTAATCCACTAAATAACTAATCAATTTTTCTTTCAAGGAATATTATAAAACTATAAGCATACCCCACAATTCTTGTAAAGTTTTAATCATAGGTACTAATTGATTCATCATCCTTATACTTAAGATTAAGGAATTACCTTTCCACTTCCATGTGAAGATTTTGGGTGAAGTACTCACTGAAAAATACTCTCTTAAACTAATCCCATTTTATGAAGTTAATTTATTAATCTATCATTATATTATTAATAATATTAAAATTTTTGTTATCTTCTCCTTCCAGATGATACACCATCAGGATAATTTTTTCATGATCCAAGCACTATATAATGGAAAATATCTTTTTATTGGTATTGATCCATTTCCTGAACCCTATTGGATTAGAGTATTCACTAAAAGAAGGTGGATATTTCCTCATAAAAGACTCAATGGTGTGTTGGTCCCTCCTATACCCATTTGAAAGTTCATAATGTTTCATGGATTGAGATATTTTCATGAGTATAACAATGATATTTTTCATTATAACACCCATGTTGTTTGGTTAATCAAGAGGAAAATAATTTCATTGTATTACACATTCACTATAAACAAGATTATTCCAGTTTATAGACTTTGACTAAACCAAAAAAGTATAGTGTAAGAATTAATCCATAATAATCAAATTGATCAATCATATAATCATAGAAATCATTCATAATATGTCCTAAATTCTGAAACTTTCTATCAACCTATTATATTTTCAGGTTCAACCTATATTATTTTTAGTTCATCATAGGCTGTCTTAAGTTTTATCCTCATATTATTCATAACCTAATTTCTAAAAATAAATAAACCCTAATTTGATACCAACATAGTTGACCTGAGAAAAATTTACATATATATTTCATCTTTTTAGATGAAAACTTAATATACTACATAATAATTCATGCCCCAGAACCATAAAGGTTTAGTGTATTTTAATACTAGATACATAGTTAACTTATTTCATGAAAGATCTTCAACATCACCCATAAAGTTCTTTTTCATAGAAACCTTGTTAGACATTTCTTATTGAATACATTTATTCATAACATGTGGAAAATGGAAACATAATAAAGGGAAAGTTTAGATTCTCAGTAAGGGTAATAATGGTAGATATGAATCAATGATTATATGAAAGTATAATATAATCATAAGGGTATGATATATTAATCACAACTTACAATATATATACCCAATCAGTCATATATCATAAATCATGAGACATGGAATAAAGCTTTAAAATTTCAAAATAAAAGATTCATAAGAGTGAGGAATCATAATTAATCAATCATGATCCATGAGAGAATATCATATGCATAATAATATGTCATATGAATTATGTCACAATCATAATCATAGAAAATCATTTCTTTATATGATGATCACTATTAAGACCACTATCACATCGTGGAAAAAGTCCCATAATGGATGGTGTTCACTCCACAACCTCTTTTCATTCTTAAAATGGATTCAATCCCTATACTCTCTCATATTATCTCATGAGTTTCCAATAATCACCTGATTCATTGGTGGGTTATTTAATTTTGGTTACACTTACCACATAATGAAAACCATACATATGTGTGTGACAAGATCATAAAAACATTCATCATTCCATCATAGCTGAATTAACCCATGGAATGTAATAAGTTTCATAAAAAAAATAATTAAAAACATCATCATCACCATAAGTTACCCAAAGAAAGGAAGTGTATGGTATAATAATAAAATAACCTCAGTGGAGATTAATAAATATTAAAGTATATTGACATAGATGAAAATACCTTTAAAAGAGTATTTGAACATTTCCTTGAAAATAAGGGAAATAACCATTTCCTTTGGAATTTTAAGAAAATAAAAGTTTCCATAATATTGATAAAAATATTTTATTTGAAAATAAACATGGAAACTTGTAAAGGAATCTTTAAATAAAATAGAAACCATAACATAAGGAAAATATATTCATTCTGTAAATGTTAAAACAAAGGTTCTTTTCACTCTTTCTATAAAAAGTCATACATTGTTTATTCAAAAAACATTGTAAAAAAAAATTCAAAAAAGTTGAAAATAAATTCAAATATGGTTTCATATGACTTTTAAAAATCATTGGATCATATAAAATAAAATTATTTGATTTTTTTAAAGAACATATACATGGAAGAAAATATTTTTTAACCAAAGAGGAAATAAGGTTGGATTTTATTTAAAATAATTTATCAATAATTTTAAGTACCATAAATATGGGAAATAAAGGAAAACAAGAAAAAAGTATAAATAAATATATTATAATAAAATATATTGGTTTTAATAGATAAAGGGAATATAATTCCCCAAATGGAGATTCAAGCATAAGCAATCCTAATTAAAAAATGAGATTGTAACAGAAACCCTTACCTCAGGTCCTGAATTTCTTTGTATGCGCTCTTAATATCCTGTATAATAAATTTATATTTATTATACATATATAAAAGAACTATATTAATACTTATATTACAATACAAAATTACATTATAATATTTAATCACCTACTTATCAATAATTCCTTCTTAAAATCAACATCTGGGTGTAGATTGTTCTGTTTCCCATACATGTTTTGGTTCAATGGTTCTAATAATTGAACCTTTTTCATTTTTTATCAACTAAATAATATTAATCATGTTATAATTATCATATTTTTTCATTATATACACTTTAATAACCATTCATATAAGGTGATGATGAAAAATTAATTACATAACTCCGTAGAGACGATAATATGTACATATGCACAAGTAATGTTTTAATTTTCCAAAGAATGGAAATAAGGAAAGGTAAATAATAAAAAATATTTATAGAATCATAATAATATCATAAATATAATATATATTAATTAAATATATCTTTATGATCATACATGTAAAGCATAAATGAAAAATTAATCACATCGCTTTGTGGAGGTGGTAGTCCGCACACACACACAAGCAACGTTATCATTTTCCAATGGATGTGAGGGAAAAAGGGTAGATAAAGTTTTATATTTATATAATCATAAATATGTTATAAAAATAATAAATATCCATTAAATCCCTATTTATAACCATATTTAATAGATTATGATGAAAAATAAAATACATTGCTTCACAGAGATGGTAGTATGTACATATACATGAGCAATGTTTTTATAATCAATTAGATATAAAATAGATAGAAAATGGTAGTGATATCAAAATAAAAACATTTATGTATATTAAATATACCAATTTAATCATTTAATATGGTTATATAATATTTATAGGATTCATAAAAAGAAATAAACTTTAAAGGATTCAGTGAGGACAATTACCTCTTCTTTGAGAAACCTCTATTGAATATCTTTTAAAGGGCCCTTAGGTTGGTCTTTTAAGAATAAAATTAACCTTTATAAAGTTTAAAATTAATTTATAAGATATTTTTGAAGGGTTTTTTCTAGATAAGCATCTGAAAAAGGTGTGAATAAGAGAGAAGAGGGGGTTCCCTTTTATAAGTGGGGGGGGGGGAGTGACACACTTGTAACTATTCTAAACTTTAATATAGTATAAGGTCAATTTCATGGAAACTTTGATCAAAATTGGATTTATTTATAATATTGAATAATATAAGGTAAAAATTAATTCATAAAATAGTATTTAGATAAGTTTTTAGGTTATTTTAATCCTTATCTCTTTAGTTTAACAACTCGTTAACTCTTTTAACCTTTATCGTAATAATAAATTTTTACCTTGGTTATTATTAATTATGAAAAAAATGAAAATAAACTATTTAAAAAATATATACATGATGATTCTAAATATGTAAACTATTTTATAAAATTAAATTCCTATAACTAGTAGAAATTAATTTTAAAATAAGTATGTAAAACACAATGAAAATGTTTAAAAAAATGCATTTTTAAGCATAACACTGAATTTGTTCTTATTAATTGCCTATTAAAGACCATTAGATGAATTATAAAATATTTTTTTCAACATATTATCTATTTTTTTTATTAAAATAATTCATCAATAGAAATTAATTTAATTTTTATGATAAAAAAATATTGCATGCATAAAAGTAGTTTTTCAGAAAACTTCTCCCTTTTTACCTTAAAATGATTTTATTTCCATTTCTAACCAATAAATTAATTTTATACATGTGTAAAAAATAATTTTTATAAAGTTTATTACTTTTAACTTATTTTTAAATAAAACATATATTAAAAAACAATGGGCATACAAAATATTTTGATATAGTTCTTTAGGATCAATAGTATATCCTAAGTAAATAAGAAATTATTTTGAATAATTAAATTAAATTTAAATACCATATAATGTGATTAATTTTATACTATATAAGAATTATTCAAATAATTTTAGTGTTTTTTTATTCATAATAAATTTAACACATTCATTAAGAAGAAATATATACTAAAATTAATTGGTGTTACACCAACATCTTGAGTGATACTTTCAAAATAATTTTTTTTAGGTTTAACCCCTTTATGATTCTTATAAATAATATATATAAGTCTAATATCAATAATACATACCCTTTCAAGTCCCTTGGTGTAATTATATTTAACACAATTGACCTTAATGTTCTCATAGACTGAACCTTGAGCTATTTCTTCAAAAGGGTCTTGGATATCATTTAGAATCTCAACTTTAAATACATATTCAACCACATCAATAAACTTAAAAGTCCCCCCAAGTGATGATTTCATAAAAGATTTAATTTTTTTTGGTCATAACTAACATAAAAAACCATTTTTTTATTTGAAACATCAATCATATCCCCAACAGTAGAAAGCAATGATCTGACCACGATTATTGAAACCATTTTATGACACTCTACGTCAAGTAATAATAAATAAGTAGGTAAATTGTGCTTCCCAACACTAACTAATAGGTCATACACCCTTATATTGGGTATAGTAATGGATCTATCATCCAGATATAGAGAAATAGAAGTGGATTTTATCTCCCTAATACCCAGTTTCTGAAATAAAGAGTAATTAAAATCAGTGAAACTATCTCCTAAGTTAGAAAAATGGTTTTGTTACTTGCTTTATTTTATTTTTCATGGTATAACAAAGATCCGAGGGTATTTTAATTTTAGAGGTATCTTTTTTTAGAGGTCATCACTATATTACTTAGTCAAATTTACAGTGTAAAATCATTTTATGTTTATCTCATTAGCTAAACATATTTTAATAAATCTCACACATTAAGGAATTTTGTTTAAGTCCTCTATAAAGGGTGTTCATATTGAAAGTTTTGAACATATCAAGAGATTTTAAATAGTCTATTTCATTATTTTTCTTAAGTATGGAGATGGGTGGTGAAAATTTATGCAAAAAAGGTTGGTCCTTTGATTTTTCTTTTACCACAACCTCCTTCTTTCCTTCTTTGATAATTTACTAATTGATATTCATTTTTAATTATTTATTTCAAGTGTAGAATCTTTTTAATTTTTAGTATGGACATTACTACCCACTTTTAAATATTTTATCTTTTTTAGATTATTATTCTTAGAATGACTTAAAACATCTATCTCATCTTACCTAGGTTTTACCCTAACACCCTCTTGTGTTTTCTGACCACTTCTAGTGGTAACAACCATCACATTTTCCCTAGGGCTAACCTATGTAGTACTGGGCAACTTACCTTTTTATTTTTCACCTAAATATATTTCCATTTTATTTATCAATAAATATAGATTATTTATTTTATTATCAATTGTAGATCTATAAGATTATATTTTAGTTTTATAAATAGCTTATAAAGAATATTCAAAATATTTAATCTAACAACCCTTCTATATTTCCTTGAGAATTTGAAACTCAACCCTATATAGATTTATATATTGAGATCATGGCCATTGTGTGAATCCAAGGTACTTATATTTTTTATCAAATACTTTATCTCTCTAAGATAGGTTCAGGTTATTACTATATACTATATTATAGTTGTTTGAAAATCAATCATTATTTCCCTTTTTTTATTCCCAAAATCCACAAATTGGTTACTTTTATCGATTTAAATAGGTCAATTGATAAAAAATACTTGTATTCCCAAATTTTCTATAATGATTACATCACTACCTAAGTAAATTTTCATGATTTTCTTTAAAAATTCCATTAGACTAAGCATTATACTCAGTCATATCAATATTTTTTATCCTAGAACTTTAACGTTGGGAATTTTGAGTGAGTTTGTTAAAGATTCATTCTAATTCATTCACTATCATGTCATAAAAATCACTAACGGATGATTAATCAAA
Organism: Viscum album; assembly: GCA_963277665.1. Lineage (NCBI taxonomy): Eukaryota > Viridiplantae > Streptophyta > Magnoliopsida > Santalales > Viscaceae > Viscum > Viscum album. The sequence continues at coordinate 37,124,834 of OY728129.1, read as the reverse complement.
TAAATATTGGTAGAGGGGAGTAAGATCATTTTAAAAAGTGTCCATTATATGGTGGGGTAAGTTGATGACTGGGAAAATACCTAATAAGGACTATAAAATTTTCATAAGTCTCATGAAATAATTCTCCCTCATCATAGAAAAACCCATTAATTTTATGCCTTAATTATGTGGTTATGTTACTAGGATACATTTTTATCACAAATTAATTTAACACCTGATACCAAATATTAATTATCTTCTCATCTAGATGATGAAACCAACTCCTAGATTTAACTTTCAATAAAAAAGGAAGACCCTTATCCAAAGTTCCTTCTCACTAAACCCATATTAAGGTATCTATTTAAAAACAATTTAAAATTATATAATGAACTCCAAAAAGTTCTCATTAGGTATATCATTAAAGTATGGAAACATAGAAATATGAGATTGTTTCATTTCATAGCTTCTAGACCTAGGAAAAAAATAGATGCATGAAGGGTTGATTATAAATGATAGTAGTTAAAACTTAGTAAATCTAGATCTCCCAAAAATTTGATTCCTAGGATGAGGAGGGACACTGTTTTCATTAGGGTTCCAAACTCTCTCATTCACAGGGTTATCTATTTAAATTTTATTGTTTTTACTTAGGGAGAAATAATTATTCTCATTTTCATTTTTAATTAAATCAATTTTGCAGTGGATGAGGCCCTGTGTGCATGGATATTTAGTGAGAACAATTTAAAAAGTTAGTAAAAAATAGTAATTATTTTTTAACATGTTTTTTAACATATTTCTTTTTCTTTGTTTTTATATTATAAATACACCACCATCCCCAAAAACATTATAAAAAATTTTCTATGTCATTTCACTAAAAAATTTATTTATTTATAAAAGAAAATTAAAACAAAAAACAAGAAATAAAGGTCATACCCAAAGAAAAAATATAGTTTGAAATCCAAAGAAAAATAAAAAACAACCAACAAAAAAACAATGGGCACAATAATTTATTGATTGATGAAAAAAAGAAAAAAGAAAATAGACAAGAAAAAGATGAGAATATAGGAAAAATTGTTTGAAGGAGAGATAATAATTGAAAAATTAATGTTTTTAGGAAGATAAAAATAAATTTAATTGATAAAATGATATATACAATAATGGAAAATTTTATTAAAAGAGAGAGGGGAAACAAACGAGGAGCATAGTTAATGGTGCCTATAAAAATAGAGGCCAAGATCATCACTAAGGATAATGATAACACCTCCTCGGAGAAGGGATCCTATGAATAAGAACTATAAGAGAGAAATTTGATTCACTAATCTATCATTAGGCTATCAAAATTATTCTAAAACACTTCTTAAGAATTGATTTTTCAATAAAAATTCAAGCAATTAATTATTCTTTCTTATAAAATAAAAACATCAAAATTTTACAATTTATGTACATTAGATGGTAATTTGAAGAAAAAAAGTTCCATTTTTTATCACCCATAGGTACTTAGATCAATAGAAAATGATGTTTTATAGGAATAATTAATTGAGGAAATTGAAAAAAAGAGTCACACTATAATTATCCTAATTAAAATCACTTTAATTTTTCAATTTATTTGAAAAGTATAAATAAAATTTCTCACTATTAAGAGATTTATATCACTAATTCAGATTTATTAATCCATCACTAGGGAGTATAAAAATAATGGTAGTGGAAGAAACCTAAGTAGAACAATATAAAATAATGAATTATTGAGAAATTATAGTCAAAATTTCAATTCATTTCAATCATATACCCTAAATATAATAAAAAATACATGTTTATATTGATAGTATGAATATACAGGAAATAAATCTTGAAACAAGAAGAAACAAAATAAATGAAAAATTGAGGGATCCTTTCTTATTTAGGTGGGTCCTCTCTCAAGTTATGACTTCCCCTGAGATGTCTCCCTTGAACACTTCCCCCTTTCCCTTGAGATCTTATCTTAAAGTATCTATTGTATATCCTTGATTTTATCTAAGGATTTATAAAAGGAATCTCAGAATTAAAATAATTCCACCTTTTAAATGAGTTTTTCCATTGAATTAGTCCACCATATTTTTTTCATAACCATAGAATGGTTGAGTTCATTATTTTTTATTTGTCACAGCTAATGTAGATTTAGAGAAAAATACCCAACCAACTTCATCCACTTATAGAATCACTTTAATAATTCTATATTTATACCCCATAACCATGACATTTTGATCTATGTACCCACCTAAATCAATAAAATCATAAATATCTATCTTCCTTTTCAAACTTGTATCAATGGGTAATATGTATGGATTCTTCATCAAGTTTGGGCTACCAAATCCTCTTTAGAAATCACACACACAGAATCATCAATTCCTTAATCATTGATTAGTTCCTAAATTTGTCTTGATTCCTTTAAGTTTGGAAGACCAATGACTTCGTTCAAGTAAGAAAATCCCATCTTTAATGACACTCTTCTTTAATACAATTGATTGAATCATAGTTCACCAATGAATCGAGATCCCCAATTGGGTTCTCCAGTTGATATTTGATGATTGGACTAAATGTTTATCCCCAAATATATAAAAGACAATGGAGACAATTCTTGAACCATTAATCTTAATAACAGATTCTCAACATTGGTTGGATTTGTTCAATACTTCATTTTTGAAATTTGTTAAGCACCTGGAGTGCATTGATCTCCAATATAAAATATGAAATATTCTAGTGAATTGAGGCCCCTCCATCTACAAAAATTCAACATATAAAAAGAGATAAAATAATAAATGAAAGTTTAGATTTAGATATTCAATAATTTTTTCCTTAGATTCCCAAATATGGTTCATTATTTTCAAACATATTCATCCCTATTTAAGTCTACAAAACGAAATAGAATTTATACTTGATTAGCTGAGAAAAATATCAACAAGATCCAATCATCACTTCTTTTAGCCTTAATGGGCCTTTAAATTACATTTTTTTTGACTTGAGTCTCAATTTTTCCTTCCCCATTGTGAAGGTTTTAGTACTAATTGGTTTATAGTGGTTAACACCAGTGATTTGGATTTAAGGCTGAACTAAGTTTTCATTGTCTTTAGGTTGAGTTATTTTGGTTTTGATGAGGCTTGGTTGTGACTTTTCTTTGATTATGTTTCCATTTTATCCATTTTGATATTTATTCAAAATAAAATCCTCAAAAGTTTTCAGTAGCTTTGCTTTGGCCTCAACATAACCATATTGGAAGCTCAGAGTCTCATTTGGCCTCCTTTTAGTTAGAGTAAGCTCAGGCTACCTTCTTTGTTAAATAGATTGAGCATATCATTCATATTTATCCATGAACCCAAATTTTTTTTAATTGTTTTAAATATTACATAGGTATTACCTTTATGTTTTTTTTATATTTATGAAGCTCCACCCATACATGATTCTACCCTTATATTGGTGCACCCTTAAGTGGTTTCTACTTCACTCTTATTAAGATTCAATTCAATTTTACACATATTTTTCAAAATTTGATAAAGTTTGCAATGAATCATACATAATATTAGTATTCACTCACAAGTTATACTTCTAGTGACCTGTACACTACTTCAGTTGATAACTCATACAAAACTATAACATAAAAGAAGCAAAATTTAGAAAATTATTGATCAAAGATGAAAAATTAAACTTAAAATATATTGTGAAAAGAGTTTCCATATTTAAATATAAAAAATTTAAAATGTATTCGAATAATTTATATTTAGGGTAAAAATTATGAATTAAGAAAAATTAATCTTCAAAATAAAAAATTATTTTTCAAACAACATCAAAATATTATTTCAAATAAATTTTAATAAAAAAACATTTTAATTTTTTTCTAAATATATAAGAAATTTAAAATATATAAAATTAAGTAATTAAACACCCAAAAATTAATATTTTAATAAAAAAATAAAAAGAATAACATTTTCAACCTGACATGATCAAAACATAATAATTCTATAATTAATCATAGTTTTTCATCAAAAAAAAATAGGAATATCAATGGGTTGGATACCCGTGAAAATGATGGTACTCAAACTCAAACTCGATTAGCATCTTTAAAACCTAATACTGATTAATAAACATTTAAAAATTCTTTAAAAAGAACCATAATATGAAATATATTACCCGTTTAAAACTCAAAACTTATTAAATATCTGTTTAATTTATTAATTTATTATTTTTATAATATTTTTTACTATTAAACAACACTAAACCAAGAGATACCCAACATTGATCCCAAATAATGATACTAAAACCAATGCTAATTATTATCTATATAATTTCAAAAATTATAAATTGAACCTTATTAACACATGTAATATGTAATAATCTAATTATCCCCCAATTAAACAAAAAAATCACTATGATGCTAGATATATTTTAATAGGGGAATTGGGTGGTTGATCATGAAATGGGGATATGAACTGGGGGGTAGGGTGGGTGAAGGTGAGATGGGGAATAAGGATGATTGATTTAATATGTACTAGGAAAGAGATGTGTGTGAAAAGAATTGATAATCCATTAGTGTGAGGTAATGATATGGGCTAGTTTTTATATTTAGACCCATACACTTAAGTCACTCCTGTTAGAAACCCCATCGAGAACGTCGATTATTTTTATATACATATACTTTATTATAAATGAATTTAACAAAATATAAATCTCTAAATACATTAAAACAAAATTAGTATTTAGGTATCCATTAATAAATATATGAATCCATACCTAGATATAACCAATTATTAGATATAAAACCTGAACCCTATCCAAACCCAATTTGAAGGTACCTGAACCCAATTTAATCAAGACATGTAGAGCTGGGTACTCGATTATTAGGTAAACATTTCCATTCATAAAAAATGAAGTTATTTCCTAATATAAATATAGAAAACATGTTTTAAAATAATTACACATCGAGAGGTATATGAATTTTCATCAAGGGGACCATCTACCTCAAAAAACAAATTACCATCCTTACAATGCTCCGCGTAACAATAGACAAGCCCGTCTATTCCTCACCGAAGCTTTCATCTCCACCGAAGATACTATATAAAGCCAAAACAACTAGATAACTAATTATACCAATTTATAATTAATTAATAAAATTAATTAAAAGAGGTATATTCATTGAAAAACTCATCGAGCATCACCGTATCATCAAAACTACATGGAACCTCATGTGTTAATCCTTTTGGAATCTCCTTTTACTATGACAGGAAAAAGACCCATCAAATTGGGAAGATTTAACCATGATCCAATGAAATATTCACTAAAAACCTAGACTAAATCTCACCAAATCAAAGGTATATAATAAGAAAACAAAAAACAAAAGTAATAAGGGAAGAACACGCCTTAATTAGATTTGAAATACACAAATAAACCACACTTATCAAGGGGGATTGAACATGAGGATAAAGAGGGGGAGATCTAGCTGAATATCCCCTCCTTGACACCCCTATTTCCCCTAAAAATAAAGGGGTTTTAATAGAAAATTACTAGTCCATATGTGATAAAAAAGTAGGGTTGGAGGCCCATTGTGGTGTGGCTATAGGGGACACAACACAAGGATCCTCACCCAGATTTCCTTACAGTGGAATCCCAAGGGTTGTGGTATAATGAACCTACATCATGATCTAACCCAAGGTGAATCCTAATATCCATAGAACAACCAACCTTAGGGGTATCATAATGATCTTACCTCACTAGGGCCTTCTATGGTGCATCTTTTTTTTATAGTAGCTCCAGGCTCCCCACATTCTGGGATCCCTCCATGGTGCTACCCTCTAACTACAACATGGTCCTTCCCATGTAGGCACCACCATGATTTAATTCCATCCTCCATGGAACATAAATCCTTTTTTAACTATAAAAATAAACTCTCACGACACTCATCACACTGCAACGCCTTAGGATGTAGCATGATCTATCATCTATAGCTAGAATTAATTACCTGGGTCACCTTGACCCCACTTTGAGGTCCACTCGAGCACCCAAAACACCCCTAAAGCCTCAATACATATCTAAATACATCTCATAGAGATGTTCTATCCCTATGATTCCCAATTTTAGTCCCAATTAATGAATCATCCCCTACTCCAGACCCAAAAATCAATTTTCCTAAAAACTAACAACTTATAAATTTATTTGGTTATTATAAAATCCCCACCATAATGTTTCTCATCCCCAAGAAGAACTAATGGTTCTCAAATAATCTCTCCTAACATACCTTGGTCATAAATTCATTTCCATATCATCACATTCTACCCCAAAATGCTAAACACCCTTCTACTCTGAAACTCCAACACCAGGCACACTATTCAATGAAAACCGTGCTACCACTCACCATCATCACTAACACCAAGATGGTGTTTTACCATACCCATATGTCCTAGGAAACCAAAGAATAATTATTTATATCATTACCAAGATTATTTTTCTCCCAACCATAGGAATTACTTACTAATAATACTCTTATTATATTCCACTAACACACTCATTTTAGTTTCCATCCTTCCATAAACAATTTTGTGTTAAAACATTGTTTGTTCCCTATTGGCTGAATTTTATTGAAAACACTTGGTCACACCTACTTACATACTATCACATTACCAATAATTATTCCTAAACTAACAAAGGAATAATGAGAATATCCAACCACCCAAACTAAAGTTCAAATTGAACACTTGGTGTAACTCTATGGTTAGATCTGAAACCAATCAACCGATTATCATGATCTCTCTATAAGCACCAGCACACCTCTGATCTGAATCACTCTTTGATCATTAAAATTACATTCCAAACCCAATTATGATACCAAAAATCCTTATAAAACCACATCTGAATCTCACATATAGTATTTACCAAGGAACTAGATACATTAGATCTTCCCTCACACTAGTATCTCAATGTTTTCATGGACATTCACCGATCGATATCACCACATAAATGACCCTTATGAAACTAGGTTCACTCACTCATGACAGTTAAGATGATATACACTATGGGAGTATCCTTATCATCACCCCACTAAAATAATACACCCAATCTCCATAGCCCACTCTTGGTCCATTACCACACATAATGACTATTCATAGCTGTCCTGCTCATACCCAAGCACAAACATGAAACATCCAAGGTTTACTATTCCTAGATCACTAAGAAAATCATTTTATATATCCACTAAAACTCATCCATAATAAGGGTCTCACTCTCTAACATCCAATGTATTTTTACCTACCGTATGGCTACGCTTAAATTTATCTTTAAGCACCGACCCCAAGGGGTCCCAACACCACACATGTGTTGTTATTCCAAAGACACGCTCACCCTTCCCATCAATCCTGAATACCATTCATCCATGATGTGTCCATACAAAAACATATTGGAAACATCAATATAACCTTAGGTTACCATGATTGAAAGTGTATCACCAAACACACTAGTCCTCAACCTTCACATTGTCTCTCACCAATCCACAAACCAAATGGGCACCATGTGTAACTAGTTCACACCTTCCCTGACACACTTAGTTTTTTTGAAAAGTCATATCAACACTAAATATACTATTCCAAATTTATATTGAACCACCAAGAACCCTCTTCCAAGATCTTACCCACTATCTACCTCGATCTCACCTGAAACTAATGGGTGAACACTCCCATACAACTCGATCACACAACTAGACCCGTGTTCCCATGATTCATGCCTCATCAAACCTAGGATCATTAATCTAGTTCAATGAAAATTATCCTCTCATAGGTAAATATTATCCAATAAGACTAAGGAATCTTACTCATGACAAGGCTAACCACATGATCACCCACCACCTAGGTATCATTCCAAAATCAAGAGAATTTCCATGTACCCACCGTGACATCGAAGCACATAAAAAATCAATAAGTCTAAGAAATAAACTCTTAATTCCCAATAAAACCAATATCAATACCAGAAGCACTCTTAGTGATTTATATACAAAAATCCCAAGACATTCCATATTTATTTTTTCTACCCTCTCATTGGTATTCACATAATCATCCGGTTTGGTTAATTAGATAACCACCAATAATATATATGAAAAAACACCACATAGGTTTTTTTGAACAATTTAATTAATCAATATATCATCCAAAACACAAAAAAGGGGTAAATTTCCAAGGCATTTAATGACTATACCGACCCCACCAAGGGTCACTATACATCCCTTACATAAAGGGACTGTACTTTCATCATCAGATAATGTATCTCTATAAGATACACATGAACTATCATCAAATAATTGTTCATGAGTTAAAATCATATTCCAAATGAGTAGAATGATAACAAAATGATATATGGGAAAATTACATATAAGTTGTCTTTGACACTTTAAATAGTTGGACATATCATCAATAAAACAATCACACATAAGAACATGTATGTCATGTGAATCCTACATGACAACTATGATGCAAGTACACATGACTATTTACAATGGACCAAGTGCCAAAACCCTAAACAAAAATATCTATATTGCATCATATTTAATAAAAATTTCAAGCATAATAGTGAAAACCAAGAACAAAAATTATGTATCCTTTGTTAAATAGACTTCCCATAGGAAAAATTATCCACAACGCACAAGTTTTTGGTCCATAAAAAACTCTGACATTCCCCCATTCCCTATATACCATACATTAAATATTTATAAAAAGAAAATGATGCTCTAATACCACTTTGTAGTTTACTAGTTATAATCTAATGACCAGTTCACTGACTGAGGTTCTATAAAAACTCAAATGCATGTATAAAAGGCTTCTGACTGGTGGAAAGAGCCTAAATCATACATTGGTAAGGATATAACCTCAAATAAAAGTAAATAAAATAGAATAAATAACAACATAATAACCAAAACACATATAAGAGTATGAATAAATTTAGGCACATTAGATTGGTGTTGGTGGCATTAATTCATGATGAATATGGATAGTGATTTGTTGATTCAGATTTAGACACCATGCCGAAATTAAGGCACACTAGAAAGAGGCCTTGTTGACTCAGAATTGAACACTATATTGAAATTGGACACATTGGATAATATCAAAAATTAATGACTTGGGTCTTTTGGGATGGGTTTACACTCCCGAGTTTATTCCTTTTAGTTATTCCCACATCTATAAGAGTTGTATTGGGTTAGATGATTTCATGGTTGTGTGTGTGTGCATGTCATGGGTGTGTGAATTGTGGTGTGGGTTTCCTTATAGAAATAATGGGTTAAAATAAAGGTGATTTTTTGTGATTTATTCATGTGGTTTACCCTTCACTTTTTTATTTTTGTTATGATTATTTCATATTATATATAAATTATGAGATAACTTATTCTTGTTTTATGTGTCATATAAGAATTATTTGGGTGATTTATTATTGAGTTGTTTACACACCCCTTTATAGGTGTGTATTCAATTGTTGTTCAATGTGTTGTAGATATGAGGATGACCTCTTACTTCATTATCAGGGCATCATGATGTTGTGGTTTTTTTATGGAGGGTTGATGTTAGAGGCAGCAGACATGTGGAGCATGGGAGAGTTCCATATTGGAACTTTTTTCTTTTTTTGAGCCTTTAGACATACAGTCTTGTTGGGTGATATTTTTATTGTAACTATGGATATTTTTTTATTGTTATGTATTAGATCATGTTCTTCTTTATTCATGCATCATATCTATATATTTTTTGGAGTTTCCTACTGCAGGTTATGTCATATGTAATGGAAAATTATTCCCCAGTTGAAATGGTGAATCTATAGGTATTTACTGGTATCCTTTGATTTCTATGAGATTTAACTAAGTCTAGTGGAATTATAATCTAATCCAATGCAATGTATTGAGTTCAAGATGTTATAAATTAGGTCTTTAAGCACCCAAAAATTCCTCAAAAGTTTTTGTGACTCATTTAACCATTTCCTTTAATATATATTCTAAAAAATTCATAAACTATACCTTCTTCCTTGATCCATATGTTTTTATTTCAAACTCAAGATTATTTATTAATGATAAAAATTCATATTCAATTGTTTCAATCTTATTAACTTTCTCCTTGATGGAAATAATATGATCATCAATGATCTTTTTCTATTAATAAATATTTAACCTATAGTTTAGTACTTCTTTAGGTTTCACTTGATCTTTTTTCATATTATTCCACAAATTTCTCTAGATGATCAAATTTTGATTCAATATAATTAATATAACTTGAGGGTTCCTTTATAAATCCTCCAATATTCTTATTCTTCTTTATTTATAGATCAATATCATCAAGATCCCCTTACAATTCCACCTTGAGATAAAAAATTATCTAATCACCATCTTCCACTTTAATATTTAGTTTTCTTTACTAAATCCATCATAGAATCTATAGTGTCTATGGTAAACTCAGTTTCAACATCTTCTAATAAATCTTCATAAACACCTTCTTCATCTTTTCTATCCAACACCTTTCTATAAAATATTTTTATACTTTAGTTTCCTAAATTAATATTACTTATAGAAGGGAACTTATTTCTTTTTTTTTTGTGTGAATTAAAACTCACCATCCTCTCCATAATTTTTTTGATACATAATAGTGATGTACCCAACTTTTCCTAAACAAAAAACAAGCAAGGGGTAGTTTACCCTCAAATCGTCCCTTACCTCTCTTAAACTCCCTTGAGATAATAGATATGAAATTATCCCTAAAATATTATTAAAATTTATTATCCTAAAATTATTAATTCAATACCAATTTTAATTAAATTTATTTAGATTAATTTTCTAAAGAACCTTCCTAATTCACTTGAATTTCATATGCAACTAGTATTCTGTGTAGATCATTGAGAGATAATTCCCCATTATTTACTTCTTCAAGTGTTGACACTTTTGAATTTTATATTAGTAGTAATATTCATATAATAATCTTTACTATATCAGTATCTTTTATATCATATACATGTCCATGAATATCTCCAACCACTTTAATAATACTGTTGAAGAAACTATTAAACTTTTCCATTAAAATCATTTTAAATCATCAAATATATTTTGAAGAACCAATAGTTTTGTCTCTTTTAAATTGTTGTCACCTTCATAAATATTAATAATATTTTTCCAAATTAATTTAGTTATTAGAAAATCCATCACTTTCATTCATATCAAATTATGAAATTCTCCATAAAATAAATTTTGAGCTTTAGCATCACCATTCAATAATTTCTTATCTTATTCCATAATTTAAATTCTAGTGGAATAACTTACCTGAACCCCATGAATAGTTTTTGAGTGAACATCAAGTCTGAGAGATCATAAATGATATCCCATTAAATTATTACACACTTGATAATTACAACCTTTGAAAAAGTGAATTACCTTTGAATTCATGAACTTATCCATGAAATCTAATTTTCTAGAAAATATTCACCAAGAAATAACTAGTGACTTTGATACCACTAGTTGTAACATTAGGTCCCAATGTAAACGCTAATAAGGGAGGAAAATTAGGGTGCATTTTATATTTATTCTTATCTTAAATTTTAACTGAATCATGTCCTCATATTGGAAAAGAAACCTTGAATCTATTACATTGATCACACAGAAGCATAACCAAATTCATATAAATAAAGAAGCATGGACACAACTTTTTTTACTTGGTTTACCTGCCCTGGGCTACATTCATGGAGCACATATCAATGATTTTTTGATATTTAAAATAATAACTATTACACTAGTTTGTGATTAAAATCTTTAGGACAATATCACTACTTGTCCATGGTCCATACCCTTTTTCTCTCTTCCTATCATTAATTTCAAAGAGGGTATACAAAATATAATTTCAACTCATAGGTCAGAATCAAAATCATAAAAATAGAATATATAACACCAAAAAACAATGGTAATTCTATATTATTCACTTCCAAATATTCACTAATATAGATAATAACTATGCACCTCAAAGTCCAATATTTAATGGAATTTAGTCCAATCACACTTCACTTATTAATTATAAATATTTAATAAAATCCACACTTGTTAACAATACCTTGATTCTTCAAGATATAAAATATTACCTCTCTTACTTGATTAATTCTATATAAAGGGTTTTAATATATCATAAGAATTTTGAAAATCAAATTCTAAATTCTAAATTTAATCAACTTCCAACTTATACATAAAATCCATCCACCAAATAATTTTATAGGGAATCTCTACCATATAAATTTAAATAAGTAATTAATGGATGTTTAAAAAATCACTAAAACTTACTAGGAATTCCAAGACATTATTCTATTAAAATTCTCCACATTTCACCAATAACACCATGATTTTTTTTTCATGATTTGACATATTAGTTCCTCATTCAACCATAAGTAGTATTGCGACATGACATAAAGCTTAATAGCACTATCTTAATTTATATTAAAAAATTGAAAAAATATTAACTTTAATAGGCCAACAATAATAGCATGGTTAATTTAATAAAAACATGAAATTTGTATAACTAAATGATAAAACGATTGGTTTTCTTGATTTCCAAACATGTTTCGGTGTAACTTTATTACGCCACGTGGGAATATTAAAATTAGAAGTACCAATTAAATTAACCTAATCTCTTTTATTATATGAATGATATGTCATGACATAGAAGATTATTTCAAATATTTATCAATGTTATAAATATTACATTTCATAGATAACCCTTATGTATGAACTAGAATCCTTACATACGAGACTACCATTTTTCTTACAACTGTAATCATGGAGTGATCCTAGTCATCACAACATAACTTGTTACTGAAATAACCAGATTATATCTATTTATATCAACTCAACATAAAATATCTTTACAAATTCAAATGAATTCTAATGGGATTCTAGGTGACAAAATATACAACATTGAAACATATGGTTGCAACAATAGTAAAAATTATTTTTTCATTTGAAACACCATGTGTAGCAACCATTTTGGAAGTCATTTCAAGTCATGGTCATTCCCATAAAATGATAATTTAATCTAGACATTTTACTTGGACAAAGTGTTTCAGGATGGGAAATATAATTCCCAAAATAGCTTAGCCACTCCCACTATGGAATGGTCTAAACCATTTTAGACCATGTACAAGGAACAATGATGAGATAACCATGACATAAATCATTGTAATACATCATTATGTTTTTCATGATTTTCATTGAGGCCTATAACACCCATCTTCCTTGGACTATGTCATGGTCATACTGAAGTAAGAATGAATACACTTGTTTTTTATAAAATTTATTCCATGGTCATTCAAAATGAAGAACCAAAATGGGTGTATTTTTTGGATCCATATCGTGGTACCTAGGAAACTTGTTTTCTAGTTTCTTCACCCATTAGAATTCCAAACCAAACGATAAGTGATTTTCTCAAATACTACTAAATCATTTCACTAGGATGTCTAACATCCTATACACACTAGAATAACAACTCCAAAAAACAATTAAGTATAGAATATATATATATATATGTTTATAATGAATAGAAATAAAGAACAATAATGACATAACTTACACTATTTGATATGTCATATTAATGATTTTATCAATAATTTGATCAAGATTACTAAGAATTAGTTAGAAGAATCATTCCTATGGATATATCTATAGATTGTATGAATCTTCCAAATCTTGGGAAAGACCTATCTCTATTCACGATCTTCTAAAACCTTTTGTTTAAAGAAAATAATAAAGAGAGAGATCAATGATTATCTGATTTTATATATTTCTAATTGAGTTACTATTTTCTTAGATTAGTTGAACAATGGATCGAGAGGGAGTGAATCGAGATCTAAAATTTCATTCCCTTTTCTAAAGAGCTTCCTTTCAAATATTAAAAACTACTATGTAGTGGAATAAAAGATAACATGTGATCTTTTAGTGGTTTAGGGAAAAAATATCCCTTGGTCTACTCCACAAACCTCCTCTCATTGTCCTTGATGATTTTCACTATGCCTAGACCTTTTAATGGGGAATACCTGACTTGAGTGTAAGAAGTTGTCACTTGGTACAATAAATAGAGAAGGAGATTTTACTAGGCTCTTATTACAGTACATACAAAAACCTTCACCCACACTTAGCATAAAGAGTGTGCACTTACACAAAAGGTGAAAATATGTAGAAATTAATTATTTATTTAGTCATAGAGTTACAAGTAACAACTGTTAGTAGAGAAGTATTCTATGAGAATAAATAATTTCTTCAGATCATCTTAAGGAAGAACTGTTGAAATCCAGAAGATGTTTCTTAAAATAACAAGAGTAGTATAACTTTAGAAGAATTATTTTTTTCGAGTAGAATAGAGCTAGTTATAGCACAAGGAAAAAGATAATGTGTATTAAAAAATGAGAGCTCGATTTCCTTTCATGCATATACATATTTTAATTTCCTTCAACTTATAAATATTCATACATAACTTCTATCAAAGTCCATAAAATAAATCAATACATAAAAGAAAAACTTTTCCAGATTGTTATTTCCTTTATTTTCTAAAAAAACATAGAAGACAAGTAAGATGGTCATTTTTACCATTATTGGAACTTTTAGCTTTTAGAGAGGTCTTTCATACCCTATTTACTAATATCTTATTCCAAATATTTGAAAATAACACTTACTTTTCCTTAAAACATTCCAACTGTAATAAATACATTGAGTTGAAACAACATGTGTGGAAAAATGACTTTGTGTAGTCAAAATCAATGTTTCTAATATCACGTAGGTAAAATATAGACATGAATCGATAACCGCATATGTGAATCATTCATGTATCCAAATATGCATATGGGATAAGTCCATGGATCCAAATCTTCCATGCAACTACTTTTATATAGAAGAAAGAACCATGTAGCCAAAAACATCACATATTTGATTCCGTGCAACTGAAGTCTCTATGTAACCCATTTTACATAATCAAATCTACCTCATAGGTGGTTTTACACAACCAAAATATCTAAGTAAAAAAATTATACATAGATAATATTAGTTCGTAGTCGACTTATCAACATTGGCAATTTTGCATAGCTGATTTCATATAGGGAGATTCACTGTGTAATAGAATTTACATAGATAGACTTTATCACATATGTGAATTCATACAAGTAGATTCTCATGAAAGTGATTTTCACATAGAAAAAAATTCCCATGTAAGATAATTTTTATAGACTTTAAGAAGTTTCATTTTATGGAAAAATTAACTTTACCAAATGTAAATATAATTAAAAACATATTAAGACACACTTAAAGAGAGATCTATTAGAAACATAAAAAGGGGTTTTTGTGAGCATTAAAACACATGACACATGAGATATGTTAGAACAACATTAGTTGTCCAACAATCTCCCCATTTTTGATGATAAAAAAACCCATAAAGTAATGCATTAAAATTTTAAAGGTTTTAATAAGAAAACTAATATCCCACATAACATAAAAAGACTTATGCATTCTTAATTTTTTTTAAACATTTTCTATTTTCCATATATACTCCCCCTTTTTACACTAAACCAAAAACATTATTTAGGGGTGGTTTAAAATTTCTCTAAATGATGTGTGATGATTTCTAGAAATCATCACATTTTACCTATGTCGTCAATCAATTATTATTGGATTTTTCATCGCTATTTTTTATTTTATGGTGCTTTTTAGGGGCAGTTTAAACCTCCGCTAGTCATTTAGAAATATTTTTTTTCATTTTTTTCTATAATTTGTTTATTATTTACATATTATTTATTTATCATTTATTATTTTTTTTATCAACTCATATAATTACTTATTTATTTATCATACCATGTAGAAATTGAGCCTATATATGTGTAGGGTGAGATTTGAACCCCTTACATCTTGATTATTTTATAAAGACTTTACCACTCAAACAAGATTATCATGTGATGAGTAAACTGACATCAATATACTTATATATATATATAGATAAATATTATAAATATATAATAAATGATAAATAAATAATAAATAATGAATCATAAATAAATAAATAATAAATAATAAATAATAAATAATAAATAATAAATAATAAATAATAAATAATAAATAATAAATAATAAATAATAAATAATAAATAATAAATAAATAATATATATATATATATAAATAAAAAATAAAAAATAAAAAATAAAAAATAAAAAATAAAAAATAAAAAATAAAAAATAAAAAATAAAAAATAAAAAATAAAAAATAATAATAAATGATAAACATGAAATATGAAATAATAATTAATAAATAAATAATAAATGATAAATAAATAATAATAAATAATAATTAAATAATAAATAATATATATTAAATAAAAAATAAAAAATAAATACTAAAAAATAAATAATAAAATAAAAAATAAAAAATAAATGATAAATTAGTAATAAATTATAAATAAACACACACATATATATAATTAAAGATAATTAAATATAAATATAAATATAAATATAAATATAAATATAAATATAAATATAAATATAAATATAAATATAAATATAAATATATAAACACGTGTAAATATAAATAAATATAACTATACATAAATACATATAAATATATATAAATATAAATAAATATAAATATCTATTTATATATATACCCACAGAACATATATAAATATATAAAAACATAAATATATATAAATATATATAAATTATAAATAAATATGTTTAAATATATAGAAACACACACACACATATAAAATAAATATTAAATTTACAAAAGAGGGAAGACCAATCCAATTGAAACACCATTATATCAATAGGAATGTAAAACCACAGAATAAAATTATGGACAATCGAACAAGCATAAGGAGACACTCTTAAATGAAGTTAAAATTCCATTAAATTTTAAAAAATTAGTTTATCAAAACCTCTACAGTAGTTTTGTTATCTATAATGTTGAAAGAAGCATATCAAGCAATTGAAAACCTGATTAATGTTAAGGTCGTCCTATCCAATCGTCCTCAATCCTTTTTTCCACCTTCTCAAAAAATTCACTATTCAAAGGAGCATTGAGATATTTTTGTATCAAAAGATCCTCTAATTTCATTCTAAAAAAGGAAAAATCCATCCCATTGAACTTATTGATATAAACCTTCCCTTCCTCTAAATTCATTATTTCCAATAATAGTAAAATCAATTGATATCAAAACTACTTTCAAGCTAAAGGAGAAGAGAAACCTGAATGTAGTGTGTAAAGTAGAACCTCCCTTTGATACCACTTGAAGGAAAGAAAAAGGCTTTCAGGAGTACTCTATTAATTACACCTAATATACATAGTGATCACTTCATACATTGAAGGGACATTCGTACTATCATCTTTTCCTGAAAAAAAAGATCTAAACACCACCTAATAAAGGATTGCCTGAAAATTGACTCCTATCAAGTTAGTACACTATACCACCTAATCAACACACAAACTTTATGGACACACTGTAAAACACAAAAAAACAATCATACAAACAAGATTTACATGGGTCTGATAAACATCCTACATTCATGGGAGAACACTGCTAACATTTTAATTACTATAGATACAAGAGAATACAACACACCTCCCTCACCTCCTCTCATCTTTACAAAGTCTCATATAACTAATTCAGAAAATAGATTCAAATTTTTATTATTTCACACACACATTCCAACTGGGACACCACCTCTATATGTAGAGGTCTTCAACCAGTGAATAAGTTTCACCAACCTATGTGATTCATGGTCAACCTCTCATTGACTTGGGCATCCTCTAATACACTATTGAACCATTCGATGAAACCTACAACAAACGATACCCATACTCACAGTACACACATATAGAATACCTCTTGGTGGAATCCATCTAATGGAAATCTATACGACGGACTCCATCTGATGGACTCCATTCAATAGACTCCATTTTATGGGAAATTCCACCCAACTTCTTTGAAACCTTTCATAAGAAAACCTATATTTGGCGATCTTTATCTAATTAATCTGAATAATTTTCACAAAAAACCCAAAAAAATATTCTCTGATAGCAATGAAAAGTGCTTATTTCATAAGGTGATTGACTATAACCTAAATATAATTATTTCCTTTAGATTTCTTGGGGAGTCCTATGATAAAATCTATAGTAATTTTTCCCATTTCCAATCTAGTATGGGTAATGGTTATGAAATCCACTTATACACCGGATATTTATCCTTAACTTTCTGGCATACTAGGCATCAAGATACATACTCCACATTATCCCTCTTCATGTTGTCCCACTATAAATGATCTTTAATATCTCTATACATTTTTTTACTTCTAGGATGAATAAATAATGATGAACTACAAGCTTCATCTAATGTGCTTTCTTCAATTCTATTATTAATGGAACACATAATCTATTCATGAACCTTATCATTCCATCACTATCATGAATGAACTTAGGAACATTCATTACCTTCTTGTACTACTCCACATCTTCCTTCTACACCTCTTTAATCTTAACATGAATAGATGGTTGAAAATTCATTCGAGAAAGGTAATATCTTTATCCTTTCCTTATTATTTCAAGTTATATCTTCTATAAATCCATAAATATTGGATCTCTTCCAATCCAAATTATAGAAAAACTAGCATGGTCCTTCTAACTCAGAGAATCATCCACTTTTTCTTACCTTCCTAGGGTGATAATATATTAAATATTCATAATATTTAATCAGTTCCAACCGTCTCATTTGGTTTATATTAAACTCTTTATATGTGAATATATAATTCTAGATTTTATGATCTATAAATATTTCACACCCTTCATCATATTGATAATACATATCTTCAAATAAAAAATTTATGTTTCCTACTCCATATCATCAATCGATTAATTTTTCTCATGAACCTTTAATTGTCATAAAGAATAAGCTACCACTATGTCATTATGTATGATAACACATATTATTAAATTATTTGATGCTTCACTATAGATTATAAACTCTCGTCCACTATTAGGTAGTGTGGGAACAATTGTACTAACCAAACTTTTCTTTAGT
Organism: Viscum album; assembly: GCA_963277665.1. Lineage (NCBI taxonomy): Eukaryota > Viridiplantae > Streptophyta > Magnoliopsida > Santalales > Viscaceae > Viscum > Viscum album. Next base: position 37,105,788 of record OY728129.1, on the reverse strand, counting down.
TCCTTGAAATATTCTTCACATTTATTGGTCCAAAGTAACTTGGATCCTGTACATGTCAACTTAGTCAATGGATTTGAGAGCCTTGAGAAATTTCTCCCAAATCATTGGTATTATCCAACCAACCCAATAAAACTATGTATTTTAGTCACCATGTTTGGTATGTGCCATTATTCAATAAATTCCTTCCTTGAAGGATCCACCTATATCCCCTAAATTTTAATTACATGACCCAAGAATGATATTTTCTATAGCCATATTCACATTTACGAAATTTGGAATACAAATTATCCTTCCTCAAGGTATTTAATAGAATCCTAAAATGATCTTAATGCTCTTTATTACTCTTAGAATATATAAGAATATCTTCTATAAAGACTACCAAAAACTGATCAAGGTAATCTCTAAGGACTCTATTAATTATTTCCATGAAGATAATAGGGGTATTGGAAAGTCCAAACAGAATCACTATAAATTCATAGCATCCATACCTCGTATAGAAGGATATCTTAGATATTCCCTTCTTTTGGGACATCAACTGATGATATGTAAAATGAAGGTAAATATTTGAAAATTATTAAGCTCTATGTAGTTGATTAAACAAGTTATTAATATGGGATAGATGATAGTTTTTCTTCATAGCGATCTTGTTAATTTCTCGATAATCAATTAACAGATTCATTGACCATATTTCTTCTTAATAAAAAGTATAGGTGAACCCTATGGTGATGCATTTATCTGAATGAATCCATTATTAATATTATCTTGGAGTTTCTTATTTAATTCATGTAACTCAATCATGTCTATAAGGATTCTTTGAAATAGGCATAACACTAGATATGAGTCCTATTGAAACTCATTTTCATGATATAGGGGAATACTAAGAAACTATTTAGGAAATACATTAGTATATTTTTTAAAAATAGGAATATCTTCAATGTTGAGTTTCCCTCCAACTAGTTGAGATAAGTTCCACTTATGAATAGGTAAAATTACACATATAAGGGAAGTAATTTCCCTTATATGTTAATGTTCATCCACACAGCCATATACAATCATATATTGTTTTAGAATATAAAATGTGACTTAACTTCCTCAAAAATTGATATGGGATCTATATAAGAAAATCCAATCCACGTCCAAAATCATATTGAATTCAAATAGAGGTGGAATAAAAAGATATTTAGGAATCAAATTCCCACAAACTTCTATTTGAGAGGTGCTATAGATTTGAGATGTGATCCTAATATTATTTCATTTTTTCATTAATAATTTATCATCTAATCATTGAGGTAGTGATGTGATACCCTTAGAAAAATAGTCAGATATAAAATAATGGGTAGAACCAGAATCAAATAAGAAAATTTTAGTTCTAGAGTGGTTGATAAGGGTACCTTTAACCAGTTCATTCTTGTGACCTAATTCGGCAGTTGTGATCACATGATCTTTCACTTTATCTATTTGATTGATAGGTTGTTAATGCTGATTGTCATCGTTAAACCTCATATTCATACACTAGTTAGTATTTCAATTCCCTGACCCCAGTAAAAAGATCCAGTGCATTATTTTAATACATTGGCATGATTATAAGGAATCAAGTACCTAAGGACTGATCAGTTTAGCAGTCTTGGAAAATAGATTCCATACATTAACTTTACATTACAATTTAAAACATAAAACACAACATAGATAGTTATTTGAGAATTCCATTATTCCCTTTAGCTTAACCCTTCATATCAACGATAATACACTTCTTAGAATCCTGGGAAAATAAAACATAAGAAAGGGGTGAGCTCAGATGCCCAGTAAGGGTAAATAATTTAGCGGAAGCTATAAACTTTTAGGGAAAGATGTGTGATAAACAAACAGCCTTATTAAACATAAACATGAACATGATATGGAAATAAATAAATAAAAAATTACCATATAAACATTCACATGGATATTCTACTAGTTGAATAATCACATGTAATAACTAATTTCATAATGAGGGAATGCCTAATGCCAGACATCATTACCACATAGTCAAGGCCTCGTGCCAAGACTACAAATAAAATTTTTGTCAAGGAATTGTGCCAAGACACTAGTTTGTCTCATGAGACCTACCGATGCATCGAAGAGCTATAGAGGGCTCCACCCATCACTTACTAAGTCCACTTCATTTCTCATATGAAAATGTTCAAACATAACATAAACATTCATATTAAAAATAGAATACGAAATGTTAATACATTAACCATAAACCATGAATGGTATAAAAATAGAACATTCACAGTCAAACATATCATAGCTCATTCAATACAATATTTAAGATTTTATTTATAATAAATCAACCTCAATCAAGAATAATATCCAAAAAGGATGTTGACATAGTTGAAAATAATCATTAAAAACCTTTGTGAAAAATATCCTTTTTTGTGAAATCATTTAAATGTAACACATTTATAAAGGAAGTCATGTAAAAGATATTTTTGAATCAAAGTGTCCCATACCACTTTGAAACTTTTGAAAATAATAATTATTTCAAAACATTCATGTCTATATAAATAAATACATAAAACCATTTTGAAAACATGGACATTAATTAAAAAGATTTAGAAAGATATATCTTTAAAACATTTAAAATTCTGATATTGATAAAGAGTACCTTTCAAAAATCCTTAAAATATTCATTTTGAAATAATTTTTATGAAAAATGGACATGGATGATAAAAATTTCCCAGTAAATACTTACACATAAACAATCTCGGATAATAATGAGATTGAGGAATTAACCCTTATCTTGCAATTTCCTTTGGTCGAAGGTAAATTTATCCTCCTATATAATGACCATTGTATGTTATTAGATTATACCAGAACCATATTAATATTTATTATATCATAAATGATTCATTTATGACTTTGTAATACCCATTTAATAATAAATTCCATGTTAAATTAACATTTCGGGTAAAACCACTTTCTTTATCGTACATATATTAACTTGTTATTCTTGATCATATCATTTAGATCACGACTTAAATAATTCCAAAATATAAAACTTGATTTATATATAATATATATTTATAATATAAATATTTATAATATATATATATATATATATATATGAAATGTAAAACACCGTTTATAGAGACGGTAGGCCGTACGTACGTGTAAACGCTATTTCTGTTTTCATATTGTATTGAACGAAAGTAAGTGAATAAGATATATATAATTACATAAATACATACACATATACATATATATATATAAATATATATATATCCAGTAGCATTATTATGTCATATATTACATACTTATTAGTAATATATATTTTTATAATCATCGATGAATGGTGAACATGGAAATGAATCTCATTGCGTCATGGAGATGATAATCCGTACGTACACACGAGAAACAATATCATTTCCTTAAAGGGGTGGAATTGGATGGTATATTTATTTTACAGAGACATTATCATGTTATTTTAATTATTTATATACATATTACTCATCATTATATCCATCCAAATATCATAATGTTGAATAACAAATTACACCACAGCTTGGAGATGGTAAGCCATACGTACACACGCATGGTGACATTATTATTCATAGGATGGATAGAATAATGAATATGGTTGTTCCATATTTATAATAAAATAACAGTATATATAAGGTAATGGAGTTATTATTTTGGTATGGTAATAATAAAGAAAGATTAAGTGTAAGAAGAAAAGAACTTGAAAGAGTGTGGCGAAATCATTACCTCTTTTTCAGGTTCTTCCTTTTGATTTGATCCAAAGGGCTCCTCATGTTGGATTTATGATAAAAATAAAGAATCTAGGATGAAGTTAGGATAGTTGGGAGGATATTTGGGTAGGGTTTGGCCGATCAAAAAGGCTGTTAAGGTGTGAATTAGAGAGAAGGGGGAGTGACCTTTTATAAGAGGGGTGAGGGGCACCTTAGGAAAAACTTAAAATATTATCTCATAATAAATTCATATTCGGGTTATAATGGCTCTAAATTGATTTATTTATAGTATAAGGTGGGTATGGGTCGAAATATTCTCAACCAATAGGTTTCATATATGTTTTTGTCACTATATTAACCTTATCTTTTAGATTTAACTCTTAGTTAATTAGTTTTACATTTACCACGTCTCTTTGTATTTTTATATTATGTGGTTAATAAACTTACTATAACAAGCCAAGAGAGACCCAAGTGGTTCATTATTAATATATATAGCCTTATATAATTAATTTGACCAAATATTATATTTTTAGGAATATTATATAAATTAATAATATAATATTTGTTTTAAAAACACTTTTATGTCAATTTTGAGACTATTTAATAATTTATTTTTGTTAAAGTCATAAAAACTTTATTAAATCAAAATAAATTCATTTAATAAATCCTAACATGTCATATTAACCTAGAAAAATCTTTTATGACATCAAAACTTTCAAATTATATTTATTTTGACACTTATAATACCATATATTTGATTCTTTCATTAATAAGGAAAATATTACATCATCATTGTGTCATAAATAAATTTAATTATTCAATGTCTAAAAATTATAAATAAAATACCATTATGTAGAAAATATTTTTATATTTATAATTAATATTTATAGTCTAATATATAACATATATAACCCTATTTAAATTTTTTTTACTAAAAGATACATGCTTATGTCATTTTTGTATTTACTTTAACTTAATTAATATAAAGTGTCATTATCACTTACAAGTGGCTCCATGGGGTCCCAAAATCGACCCAAGGATGCCCATGGCTGGACATGTATCAGAAAATAGGGTTATTACATGTGTTAGGGTAATTTAATATTATTATAATATGATTTTTACCCTTATTTACTGGATTTACCCTTTAACCATGGTAAATAAAATATTTACCGAAGTAATTATTCAAAATGACTAAAAATAAAAGTTACCTATTTACACAATTTTGACCTCCTGATTCTAAATATGGAATAAATTTTTCTAAATTCCAAACACATAAATGGCATAAATTATTTTAAAATTAATTTCCATTGTCAAAACAAAAAGTGTGTTTTTAAGAAATAATAACTTTAAAAAAATTGACACTTGTTTATGTCCAGTTTAAATGTGAAATTACGTCCAATGACCAACATTGGATTAAATGGTAAAATTATAATCTAATTATACTTTAAAACCACTCAATAGTATAATTTAGCACTATAAATTATTTTGATTAAAAAAATTGTTTTTAATTAATATTTAGTATTTTTCACTGTTAATAAAAAACTGAATGTTTTCGGAAAAATACAAAAAATTCATCCTAAGCTAATTTTGATATTCAAAATCCAAAAATGAAGTCAAATTTGGGTAATAAAATTTATAAAATTTCAAAAATTGGGTATTACTATTCATAACGGACACTTTGATTGGTCGTTGTGTGTTAGAATCTCGAAGTTACGTATAATGCAAGGTATTGCATTATTCAAAAGAACTGTACTGTGGAAGCTTGGGGTGTTACTAGTATAATGGCCAAAATCCATACAGTTTTAGCATTAGAGTGTGGGTGGTACATTTATCCGAGCTTTCTCTAAATTATTTTCTTTATATTTCTTCTTTACATCTCTTCATCATTCACTTGCTTGATGACCTTCCTTTCCAAACTTTAAAAATTTACCAATCCCTTGGATACAATTTCCCCATGCTTCTTTCCACACTCCTAGGACAAAGTAAGATCCATTTTCTTTACTACATGGGTTTTATTATTATAATTTCCATAAAACTCCATATTTCACTTCTTATTAAAAACATGAGAATGATGGGAATATACACTCTCTATTTCCACCTTTAAAGTACATCAAATAATTTATTCATAACTATTAATGTACCTTATTACTGATGCATTTTAGATACTTTATTTTAATCCATTGAAGAATCAATAAATTTTTATTTTAGGATCAATCACAAAACTATAAGAATACCCCATAAGTCTTGTACGATTTTCCTCATTAGTTCCAATAGATTCATCATCCTTCTACTTAATCTCAATGAATCCCCTTTCTATTTTCATTTGAAGAGTTTAGGGAAATTACTTTTTAAAAAATAATTGATGAATATAACTTCATTCCATGGATTAAATTTCTTCTTATTGGCTCATATTATTAATAATATTCCTCTATTTGTTAGCTTCTCCTTCCAAATGATACACTTTTAGGAAAACGTTTTCATGTTCTAAGCATTGGATAATGGAAAATATCTTTTAAATGGTATTGATCCATTAATAAATCACTATTAGATAAATGGAACCTCTAAAGAATGTGGATGTTTCCTTATTAAATACTCAATGGTGTATTTTTCCTTCCTTTTATAATTTTTAAGTTCACCATGATTCATAGATTGAGAGAGTTTTATGAGCATAACAACATGGTTTTTCATTCTATCTTCCATATTGTTCAGTTTCTTAAGAGAAAAATCCTTTCATTTTCCACCACATTCATTTTTAAAAATATTATATATGTTTCCAACCTTTGAATAAAAAAAATCATAGCGTAATCATTAAGATAAAATAATCAGATAGAGTAATCATATAATCATGAAAATCATTCCTAATATTTCCTAAATTATGAAACCTTCTTATCAACCTATGATACCTTTAGGTTCACCCTATATTACGTTTAGTTATCATAGGTTGTATTAATTTTTAACCTCATATTATTCATACCGTAATATCCAAAAATAACTAAACCTTACTTTGATACCAAATGAGATGTTGCAAGAAAAACATACATACATATATCATCATTTTAGATGAAAACTAAATATGATACACAATAATTCATGATCTGGAACCATAAAGGATTAATGCCTTTAAAGACTAGATAAATAATCAAATTATTTCATGAAATTTATTATACATATCCCATAAAGTTCTTTTATATAGAATCCTTCTTATATATTTCTTACTTAATACATTTCTTCATGACATAGGGAAAATTTAAACATAATAAAGGGTGATATAAGATGCTCACTAAAGGTAATCATGAGAGATATGAATCAATGATCATAAAAAATCATCAGATAATCACATGGTTATGATATCATGATCATATATTACAATTTTCATACCCAATCAGTCATAGATCATAAATCAAGAGTAATTTCTTAAATATTTTACATTTCAAAAGATGTGAGTCATAAGAGTGAGGAATCATCATTAATCAATAATAATCTATGGGAGAATATCAAAATCATAATAACATTTCATATGAATTGTGGAACAATCACAATCATAGAAAATAATTTTATTATCCAAGTCTCAATCCCAAGACCATCATCATACAATGTACAAAGTCTTATAATGGATGGGGTTTACTCACCAACTTATTTTCATTATTGGAATGGGTTCACTCTACATCCTATTTCATATTATCTCAAGATATATCAATAATTACACAATTAATTTAAGGGATATATAATTTTTGTTCCACCTATCATATAATAATAACCATACATATGTGTACTAAATGATCATAAAAACATTCATCATTCCATCATAGCATAATTAACCCATGGAAAGAAATGGGTTACACAAAAACATCTTTAAAACATCATCATCATAAGACATATAGAGAAAGGAATCCGATGATATCATAATATCATATCCTTAGTGGAGATTATTAAATATCTAAGGATGTTTACATAGATGAAAAATAAATTTAAAAGTACATTTGAACATTTCTTTGAAAATAGGGGAAAATATTATTTTCCTTTGGTATATTTAAAAACTAAAAATTTCTAGAATATTGAGAAAATAATTTTACTATAAAATAATGATATAAAATTTTAAAGAAATATTTAAATAAAATAATGATCATGATATAAGAAAAATAGATTCATTTGGTAAATGGTAAACCAAAATTTCCTTTAATAATTTTTATAAAAATTCATAAAGAGTATGTTTGAAAAACAATGTAAAAATTGCTTTTTAAAATTTTGAAAATAATGTAAAATATTTTTGAATATGATATTAAAAATATTTATATCGTAGAAAATAATATTATTTGAAAATATTTTAAATAACATATATATGGAAAAAAACTTCATCGACTAAAGAGGAAATAAGGTTGGATTTTATTTAAAACATTTTATTAATCATTTTAAGTACCATAGAGAATTGAAGGAAATGAAATAATGAAAACCCCACAAATAAAAGTAGGAGAATAAAATATATTTTTTAAGATATAATGGGAATATAATTTCCCTAAAGGATATTAAAGTATAAACAATCCAAATTATGAATGAGATTTAAATAGAAACCCTTACCTTAGGTATTGAATTTATTCATACACACTCTTAAGATCATGTATAATAAATTTATATTTATTATTCATCTATAATGAAACCATATTCACACTGATCATACAATATAAAATTCTATTATAATTTCCAATTACCCACTTGTCAATAATTTCTTCTTAAAATCAATATTTGGGTGTTAACTATTTTGTTTCCCATACATGTTTTGGTAGGATGGTTCTAGTAATTTCAACATGTTCATGGTTTCATCACATCCATAATATTAGTCATATTATAAGTATTATATGTAATTATTTTATACAATTTTATAACAATTCATTTAATGTGGTGATGAGAAATGAATTACATAACTTTGTAGAGACTATAGTCTTTACGTACGCACAAGTAATTTTTTCATTTTCCAATAAATGGAAATAAGGAAAGTTAAATAATAATATATATTCTAATAATCATTATAATATCATAAAAATAATATATATTCATTAAATATATCCTTATGATTAGACATGTAAATTATAAATATAAAATGAATCACATCTCTTCGTGGAGGTGGTAGTCCACACGTATGCATGAGTGACATTATAATTTTTCAAAAAATGAGAGGGTAATAAGGTAAATAATATTTTATATTTATATTATCATAAAATTTTATAAAAATAATATATATCCATTAAATCCATCTTTATAACTATCCTTGATATACAGTGATGAAATATATAATACAATTCTTCATAGAGATGGTAGTATGTACATATGCATGGGTGATGTTTTTATTTCCCATTAAATATAAAGAAGATAGAAAATGGTTGTAATATTAACATAAAAATGTTAGTATTTTAAATATACTTATTTAATCATGTTTATATTTTTATAGAATATTTTTAGGAGGTAGAATAAGAAATAAACTTAAGAATATTTGGTGATGATAAATACCTTGTCTACGAGAAACCTTCTTTCAATTCTTATTAAGGTCCCTTGGGTTGGTATTTTAAGAATAAAAGACTATAGAATATTTATAGGTAAGTTTATAGTATATTTTTAAGGTCTTTTTTTAGTTAAGTGGCTCAATAAGGTGTGAAAAAGAGAGGAGAGGGGGTTCCCTTTTATAAGTGGGGTGGGGGGAGTGGTACACTTTTAATTATTCTATACTTTAAAATAATATAAGGTTAATTTCATGGAAAAATAGCTCTAAAATGGATCATTTTAGAATATGGAATGATATAGGGTGAAAATAAATGCACCAAATTGGATTTAAATAAGTTTTTAGGTTTTTTAACCCTTATCTCTTTAGTTTAACCACTTATTAACCCTTTTAACTTTTACTATAGTAATGAATTTTTACCTTTGTTAATATTCATTTTGAAAAGAATGAAATTGGAATATTTAAATTTTTTGTAAATTATTATTACAAACATGTAAAACATTTTATAAAATCCAATTATAATAAGTGGTATAAATTCATTTTAAAACAAGCATGAAAAATGTAATAAAACCCATTTTTAGATAAATGCATTTTTAAGCATAAAACTGAATTTATACTTATTACTTTCCTAATAAAAACCATTAATGAATGATAAAATATTTTATTGTATATATTATCTATTTATTTCATTAATATAATTTATAAATTATAGTTAATTTAATATATCAATATAATAAAATACTGCGTGCATAAAAGAAGTTTTTAAAAAAACATCTCATTTTTACCTTCAAATGATTTTACTTTCATTTATTAGCATTTTATAACCAATGAATTAATTTTATAAATTTGTAAAAAATAATTTCTCATAAGTTCAATAATAACAATTAATTTTTAAATAAAACATATATGAAAAAATACTCATGAAAACAATATTTTGAAACAGTTCTTTAGAATAATTAGTTTTTCTTAGGTAAATTTGAAATTATTTTTAACAAATATATTCATTTAAATAACTTAAATATGATTAATTTTATAATATATAAGATCTAGTCACATAATTTTAGGGTTTTTATTCATAATAAATCAAACACATTCATTAAGGATAAATATATACTAAAATATCGAGGTGTTACACCAACAACATGAGTGATACTTTCACAAAAATAGTTTTGTTTAGGATTAACCACTTAATGGTTCTTAAAAATAATATAAGTCTATGCTCAAGACTCCCTACCCTTTTAAGTTCCTTGGTGGAATTAGATTTAACACAACTGAACTTAATGTTCTCATAGAATGGACTTGAATATATTTATTTAAAAGGGTCTTGAATATCCTTACCAATCTTAGCTTTAAAGACCCATTCAACAACATCAATAAATTTACAAATACCCTCAAGTGATTATTTCCTAAAAAATTTAAATTCTTATTAGACACCACTAACATGAAAGATCATTTTTACCTTTAAAATATCAATCATAGCCTCAATACTAGTAAGGAATGGTCTGAACAAGTTGATTTGAACCTTTTTCCAGAATCCATTTTAAACACTAAGACATAAGTAGGTAAAATTATCTTCCCTACACTGAATAATATGTAATACACCCCTCCAATGGGCTGATTAATGGATCTATCATCCCAATTTTGTAAAAAATAAGTAAATTTCATCACTACAATACACAATTACTGAACAAAGAGTAATAAATAAGGTTGAAACTAGCTCTTAGGACACACAAATAGTTTTTCCCCACTTTCTATTATTTTTCATGGTATAAAAAATATTCTAGGCCCTTTCAATTTTGGAGGTAAATTTTTAGAGGACATCACTATATTCCTTGGTCACACTTATAGAAGAAAATGCTTCTAAATTACTCTTATTAGCTAAAAATATTTTGATAAATTTCACACATTAACATATTTTTAAGTCCTATCTAAATGGTGTGTACATGTTGAAATTTTTAAACATATCATGAGAATTTAGATAGAATAGTTCATAATTTTTCTTCTTAACCCTTTGAGGGATGAAAATGGGTGGTGAAAATTGATGTAAAAAAGGTTTGTTCTTTTGTTTTTCCTCTTCCACAACCACATTATTTCCTTATTTGATTATTTCACACTTAATATTCATTTATTTAAAGTTTATAATTAGGTTTATTATCATTTAAGACCTTACTATCCACTTTTCTAGATCTTCTCTTTTCCCGATTTTCATTCTCAGAATCATTTAAAACATCTATCTCATCTTCTATAGGTTTTATCCTAGAAGCCTCTTATGTTTTCAAAAAAATTCAAGTGGTATAAACCATCAAATTTTATACGGGGTTAACATATGTAGTGTTGGGAAGCTTACCTTTTTATTTTACACCTCAATCTCTTTCCCATTGACTTTTTTTTAATTAAATAATCTCATTTGATAATTAAGGGTAGATTTTTGAGATTCTATTTTAGTTCTATGCCTAGATTCTAAAGAGTCTTCAAAACATTTAGTGTGCCAAACCTTCTATATTTCCTTGAGAAATTGAAACTTATCCCTATATTGATTTTGATATTGAGATCCTAGTTGTGGGAATTTAAGGGAATTAGTTTCTTATCTACTCCTTTATCTCTCCAAGATAGGCCCATGTTATTCCAATAGATTAGGTTATATTTTTTTAAAAATAGATCATTATCACCTTATTTTTTATCCCAGAAATAGAAAAAAATGGAAACTTTCATCTATTTAAATATATCAATCAATAACAAGTTTCTGTATTAATTTTTTTTATAGTTATTACATTAATTTCTAAGTTAATTTTGTTGTTTTTTTAAATCCAACAACCTAAGTATTAGAATCCTTCATTTGAATAGTTTTTATCCTAAAAATTTTATGTTTGGATTTTTGAGCAAGTTTGTTAAATATATATTTTAATTACTTCACTTTTATGTCATAAAATAACCATTTTATGATTGATCAATAATGTTTTGGTGATAGTGACTGATAGAATTTTAAAAATTTTCTATTAAGAGGTGGGGGAAAGCTGATGATTGGGAAAATACCTAATAAGGGATAAAGACTTGTCCCAAGGCTCATTAAATAATTTTACCTCATCATAGAAAAATCCATTAATTTTATACCTCACTCGTGTGTTCATGTTACTAGGATAAAATTTCATCACAAATTTTTTTAAAACTCAATCCCAAATATCAAATATCTTCTCATCTATCAGCCATAACCAACTCCTAAATTTAAATTTCAAGAAAAATGGAAAACCCTTAACCTAAATTCCTCCCCACTCAATACATGTAAATGTAGCCTCTTAACAACACTATATAAGCCTCTAATTAACTCTAAAGAGTCCTCATTAGATTGACAATTAAAGGATAATAACATGGAAATATGAGATTTTTTTATTTTATATTTTCTAAACCAAGGATAAAACTAGATACACAATGGGTTTCTATAAATAGTTGGAAGTTAAAACTCCTTAAATCTTGATCTTTGAACAATTTGATTCCTATGTTGAGGTGGTACAATGATTTTATTTGGGTTCTATACTCCATCATTAACAAAGTTCTCAATTTCTATTTTACTATTTTTCCTTAGGGTGCCACAAGTTTTTTTAATTTTAGGTATTAAAGAATTAAATTTTGTAGTGAATGAGGCCCTATTTAGCATGCATATTTTATTATAATGGTTTTAAAAATAAGTACACAATATAATAATTTTTTTATTATTTCTAATAGTTTTTTTTATATTTTTTGTTTTGTTTTTATTTTGGAAACATGCCACCCTCCCTGATAACATGACAAAAAATTTTCTAAGTTTTACTAAAAAATTATTTATTTATAAAACCAACTTAAAACTAGAAATTTGAAAGTAGGGTTGAACCCAAATGAAGTAAATATAGTGTTAAATTCAAAATAAAATAAAAAATAGGTAAACAAATAATAATGGACATAATAATTTATTGATTGATGAAAATAAAATAAAATAGTAAAAAGACATGGAGAAGATGAGAATATAGGAAAAAGTGTGTGAAAGAGAGACAAGATTTGGAAAAATAATGAGTTTAGAGAGACCATACTACTTTGTATTGATAAAATGATACATAGTATAACTTCAATGTCATTCATAATTATAAAAAATGTTTGAAGAAAGAAATTTGATTCAATAAGTTGTTTCCTTCCTATAAACCTTGTTCTAAAACACTTACTAAGAATTATTTTCCAATAAAAAGTTAAGGAATGAATGACTATTCCTTAGAAAAATAAAAACACAAACCTTTTCAAATTTAAGTTCTTTGTTGGGTAATTTTAAGACAAAAATGTCCATTATTTATCCCACATTGGTACTTAAAAAAAATGAAAAAGGGATATTGATGAGGAATGATGAATTGAGAAAATTGAAAAAAAGACTCCCACTATTGTTCTCCTAATTACACTCACCTCAATTTGTCCATTTTTTTGAAAAGTATAAATATATTTTCTCATTATTAATAAATTAGGATTAATAACTCAGATTTTTCAATCCATCACTAGGGAGTAGAAAATGAATGGTAGTGTAAGAAACCTAAGAATAATAACATAAAATTATGAATTATTGAGTAATAGTAGTCAAAAGTTTCAATTCATTTCAATATAATCCCCTAAATATAATTATAAATTCATTTTTATAATAGCAGTAACAATATCCAAGAAATTCATATTTAAACAAGAAGACACAAAATAAAGGAAAAATCCTAGGATCCTTGTTAACATGGGTCCTCTATTGAGTTATGGATTCAGCTGAGTCATCTCCCTTAAGATCTTCCCCCTTTCCCTTAATATCATCTTCCAAAGGCTCTACTTTCTCTACTTGATTCTATCCAAGGATTTATAGAATGAATTCCTAATTTAAAATAAATTCCCATTTTAAATGAGTTTTTCCACCAACTTAGTCCACTATATTTGTTTTGTGATAACTGAATTAGAGATTTTATTATTTTTTCCATCTATTATAGATGTTTTAGATTTATAAAAAACTCCCCAACCAAACTCATCCACTTGTACAATAACATTAATTATTCCATCTGTATACCTCATCACCATAGAATTTGGATCTATTTACCCTCCGAAATTAATTAACTATTAAACATCCATATTCCTTTCTGAGCTAGTATCAATAGGTGACATTCATAGTTTCTTAATCAAGCTTGGGATACCAAATCCCCTTTAGACATCAAACCCATAGACTTATAAATTTCTCAATCATTGATCGGTTCCTAATTTGGTCTTTCTTAATTGAAGTTTGGAAGACCAACAACTTTATTCAAGTAAGAAAATATCATCTTCAATGGTACTCTTACTCAATAAAATTCATTGAAGATCAGTGGAACAATGAATCTATATCCTCAATTGGATTGTCCAATTGATATTTGATGATTGGTCTCAATATTACTCCTTGAGTTTGTAGAAAAAAATGGTGATAGTATTCAAACCATTCATATTCGTAATAGGATCTCAGATTTGGTTGTCTTTGGTCGACACTTTATTTGTTCATTTTATTAAACACTTGATGTGAGTTGGTATATAATGACAAAGATATAATATTTTAGTGAATTGATCCCCCTCCAATATCAAAAATTCAATAGAAAATAATAGATAAACCAACAAATGAAAGTATTGATTTATATTTTCAATGATTTCTACCTCGTCTTCCTAAATCTGGTTCATCATTGGAAAAAATATTCATCCCTATTCAAGTTTAAAAAAATCAATGATGTTGCTCCTTGATTAGATGGGAAAAAACCCAATGACCTTCATTCGACACTTCTTTTAGCATTGTCAGGTCTTCAATTCACCAGAGTTCTGGGATTAGTCTCAGTTTGGCCTTCTCCTATGTAACGGTTTGAGTACTTGTCAGTTTATTGTGGTTAACATTGGTGATTTGGATTCAAGGTAAACTTAAGTTTTCATTTTTTGTTGGATGAATTATTTTTTGTTTAGATAGAGATTTTTCATGGATTTAATTTGATCCTAATCCCCTCTTCTCAATTTTTATATTTTTTCCAAATCAAATTCATATAAGTTTTTAGCCGCTTTGATTCATCCTCAGCATACCTAGATTTCAAGTTTAGAGTCTCGATCGACCTCCTTTGAGTTGGAATAAACTCAGGCTATATTCTTTGTTTAATTGATTAAATTCTTGATTAATCTTTACACACAACCAAAAAAACACTATTCAGTTTGGTTTAACTCTCACATAGGTCTAAACATTACATGGATTTTACCCTTAATAAGCTCCACCCTTATACAATTTTAACCTTATGTTGGTGCACCCTTAAGTGGTTTCTACTTCTCTCTTATGTGGATTCAATTCAATTTTATATATAATTTTAAAAATTTGATAAAGGCTACAATGATTCATACACAACAATAATATTCACTCTAAATTTCTTTTCATAATGAATTTTACACTGTAATAATTGTCTACTCATATACAAATGTAACAAAAAAAGAAGAAAACTTGAGAAAATTATTAATTGAAGATGGAAAATTAAACTTCAAATTGAATTGTGCAAAAAATTTCTAGATTTAAATATTAAAATTAAAAACATATTACAATAATTTATATTAAATATAAAAAATAGAATTAAGAAAAATTAATCTTCAAAATAAAAAAATATTTTCCAAATAATATCAAAATTTTATTTCAAATAATGTGTAATAAAAATTATTTAAAAGAATTTTTTTTAAAATATAATAAATTTAAAATAGATAAAATTTAATTAATTAAGAATAAAAAAATTAATATTTTCTTTTAAAAAATAAAAATAATAATATTTTCAACTTGAAATTATCAAAATATAATAATTCTATAATTAAAGAACATTTTTTATTCAAAAACTTTATGGATAGAAATGGGTTAAATACCCGTGAAAATGATAGTACCAAAACCTAAACCCAATTAACATCCTTAAGACCTGATCCTGATTAATACCTATTTAAAAATTATATAACACAAACCCTAATATGAAATCTAATGCCTATTTAAAAACTAATCTTGCTTAAATATATATTTCATCTGTTATTTGTTTTTTTATAATATTTTTTACTATGAAACAAGTGTAAAAAATAGATACCCAACATCGAACCCGAATAATTATTTTGAAATTAGACCTGATTATTATCAATTTAATTATAAAAATTATTACCTAAACCTAATAAACACATATAATATATAATAATCCAATTATCAAACTATTTAAACTAAAATAATCCCCTGCGATGTTGGGTGGATTTTAATAGGGAAATAGAGTAGTTGATTTGGCAATAAGGATATTCAGTGGGGGGGGGGGATAGGGTGGGTGAAATTGAGATGGAAAAGAGGGATGAGATATTTAATATGTACTAAGAAATGGATATGTGTGACTGGAATGGGGAAGCCACCAGTTTTAGGTAATGACAAGGGGTAGCTTTTATATTGGGACTCTCATACTCATTTAACCCATGTTAACCCTTCTGAGAACATCAATTTTTTATATACAGATAATTTATTATAAATTAATTTAATAAAATATAAATATAAAAATATATTAAAAAAATTTGGTTTCAGGTTTCCAATAATTGATACCCAAATATGTACCTAGATATAATTAGGTATTATATATAAAACCTGAACCTTTATTGAAACCAATTTAGAGGTATCCAAACCCAACCTAGAGGTACCTAAACCCGATTTAATCAGAATGGGTAGGGTTAGGTTCCCAATTATTTGGTTCCCATTTCCATTAATAAAGAATAAATTATTTCCCAATATAGACATAGAAAGCATGTATTAAAATAAATATACTTCAAAAGGAAAATGAATTTGTATCATAGAGGCCATCTACCTAGAAGAGAGAGTTACCATCCTCGTGATGCTCGACGCTACCTTGGCCACACCTATATAAGCCTCATCCAAGCTCATAAAGCCACCCATGTTCCTATATCAAGCCAAAACATCTAGATAATTAATTATAACAATTTATAATTAATTATTCAATTTAATTCAAAGAGTAACAGTCATTGAAAAACTCATAAGGAATAATCACATCATCAAAACCACATGGAACCTCATGTGTTCATCCTTTAGGGACCCCTTTCACCGTGATGAGAAAAATCACCATTGAATGGGATGATTTTACCAAGATATGATGAAAATTTCATCAAAAACCTAGCCCAAATCTTATCAAAATAAAAAGTATATAATAGTGAAATAAAAAATAGAGGAAAAATGGTAAAAATGTACCTTAATCAGCTATAAAATATACCAAGAAACCACCCTTCTTGAGGGGGGGGGGGTGAATGAGAAGAGAGGGAGAAGATAGATGGATAAATATCACCTTTTTAACACCCCTATATCTCCTAACAATGAAGGGGGTTGGCTAAAAAATTACTATCTTATCCTTGCTAAAAAATAGTGTTGGGCCCCTTTACAATGTGGCTATAAGGGCCATGACACAAGTCCTTACACTCAGATTTCCTTGCGGTTAAATCCCCTGGGTTGATGTGCAAAGGCACACCCTCAAGTTCTAGGATGAGATGTAGCCTAATATCCATGGAAAGTCGACCTTGGGGTAATCTTGATGATGTTTCCTCATTGGGGCCTTCCATGATGTAGTCCTTTTTACAACAATTACCAACTCCCAACCTCCTAGGATCCATCCATGGTAATACCCTCCAACTGCAGTGTGGTCCTTCCCTATTACAAACCACTATGAAACAACAAACTTTTCCATGGTCAACACTCTACCTCCTTTTAAAAATAAACTCTCACGAGACTCATCACATTCTAATGCCTTAGGATGCAATGTGATCTACCATCTATAGCCACAATTCAACACCTAGGTCAACCCAACACTACATCAAGGTCCACCAGGGCACCTAAAACATATTTTAGGACTTAATCCATGTCTAAAAACATATTTTAAAGAATTTACAACCCTAAAATTCCTAATACAAGTCCCATTTCATTAATCATCCCCTACTCCAAACCCAAAATTCAAATTTCCTAAAAAAATAATGTCCTGTAAATTTTTTGGGTTATTATAAACTCCCTAGCATAATTTTTCTCATCCCCATGAAGCCTTAGTGTTTCTCCAACTATCTCTCCCAACTTAAATTGGTCATCAATTCACTATTATCATTCCACATTCTACCCCAAAATTCCAAGAAAACTTCAATTTCGAAACTCCAATACTAAGTACACTATTTGATGAAAACTGATCAACTGATCACCATCATCACTAACACTGATATGGTGTTCTACCACACTCATTTATCACGAGACACTGAGGAATAATCAAATATATCATTCCCAAGATAATGTTTCTCCACACCATAGGAATTTACTACCAAGAACTTGTAGTCCACTTATATGATCAATGTAGTTACCACCTCACCACAACTATTTCCATGCTAAAACATCAGTCATTCCTCCTCTAGATGACTTTTATTGAAAAGGGATGGTCACACTTTACAACGTGCTATCCCATCACTAATTACAATGGCTTGAATCCTGAAGGAATCGTGAGACAATCCAACCACCCACACCAAAATTTGAACTGAACAATCGGTGCAACTCTATGGTTCAATCCTCAACCAATGAAATTTTCGGTCATTCTCTCTCTATGAGAACCAACATAACTCTAATATGACTCATTCTCAGGTCATTCAAAATCTATTACAAACCTAATTTTGACTCCTAGAATCCATACAAAACTATATTTGAATCTAAAAATAGTATTTATTAAGGAAAAAGATGAATTAGATCTTCCATCACACCGGTATCCTAGTGACACCATGAACATGCATCAATTGGTCACACCACATCCACAATCCTTCTAACATGGGGGTCAATCACCTGTGATTGATAAGATTCTCCATACCATGGAAGTATCCTAATAATTACCCCATTTAACTAAATCACCTGATCTCTATATCCCATGCTTGGTCTATTACCATATATGATGAATGTTCATGGTTATCCCCCTCATACCCAAGAGCAAGCATAAAACATACAATGCCACCATTTTTGGATTACCAGGAACTTCATACTTGAAATAAACTAAAATTCACATATAATTAGGGTCAAACTCTCTAGTATCCAAAGGTTTTCTCCCTACCATATGGATACCCTTACATAGCTCCTCAAGTACCAACCCCAACGGGTACCAAAACCACATGCATGTCACTATTTCCATGCCACACTCACCCATCCCATAAACCGCTGACATTATTCATCAATGATGTGGAATCCACCATAGAGGGACAACTCCCATAAGAACCTTTAACATCCATGATCACAATCATATCACCAAACACACTAGTCCTCATCCCACATGTGGCCACTCACCGATCCATGAACCAAATGGGCATTGTGTGTAAGCAGCACACACATTCCCTTGAACAGCTAGGATTTTATGAAAATCCATATCTATACTCACTCTTCACTTAAAAATGTAGATCAAACCACCAGGAACCCTATCACTTTCTCTTACTTATTATCTACCTCAATCTCACATGAACCTAATGGGTACAAACTCTCGTATAACCCGAACACACAACCAGACTCATGCTCCCATGAGTCGTGCCTCATCAAACCTAGTCTCACACACCTAAATCAATAACCATGATCCTATCATAGGTTAATCTAATGAAATAATATTAAGGAATCTCAATCATTCTAAAGTCATATGAATGATCACCCACCACCCTAGAATTATTACAAACCATGATAATTTATCCATGATCCCACCATGACATTGAAGCACATCAAAAATCAATATGTCCAAGTACTCAAATGGTCCTTCCCTATAAAAAATTCTAGATACTAAAATCACTCATAGTGATTAACTTACAAAAGGCCCAGGTCATTACATTTTTCTTTCCTCTACCCTCTCATGGGTATTCTTATAACCACCCATTTTGGTTAAGAAGAGATCCACTAAGAAGTTATATGGGAAAAACCATATAAGTTGTTGTTAAAACTTTAATTAATCAATATAGAATCCCAAATACCCAAAATGGGTCAATTTTTAAGGAATTTAATTCCTGTACCTACCCCACTAAGGGTCACTATACGTCCCTTACATTAATAGACTACATTTTCATTACCAAATAATGTATTTCTATAGGATCCATGTGACCTATCATCAAATAATTGCTCATGAGAGAAAATCATTATCTAGATGAGTATAATTCCGCCAACATTTTATATGGTAAAATTCTATATAATTTGTTTTCAACACTTTAAATAGCTAGACCTATCATTAGTAAAATAATCACACACAATCACATGTATGTCATGTTAATCCTACATAAAAACCCTAATGAACATACACATGCATCTTGATAATGGGACAAGTACCAAAACCCAAAATAAAAATGTCCAGAATGCATCATATTTTATAAAAATCTTAACCATAATAGAAAAAACCAAGAAAAACAATCATGTATCCTTGGTAACCTACAATTATCATAGGAAAATTTGTTCATGAAGCACTAGTTTTAGTTCCATAATAAAATATAAAGTTACCTTATTACCTATCTACCATACCCTAAATAGTTAGACAAAGAAAAACATGCTCTAATACCAATTTGTAATGCCCCAATCAAAATCCACTCACCTGTTCACTGACCGAGCACCTTGTTGGTTTGAAAAGGGATTATAACTAGTATAAAGGGCCTAAATAATTTATTGAAGAGACTATACCCTCAAATAAAAGTAAATAAAATATAAAAAATAACTAAAACATATCGACAAAACACATCAGATTATGCATAAATTTAGACACATTGGATGAGTGTTAGTGGAATAAATTCCTGATAAATATGTATAGGGTTTTTTTTATTTTTATTTTGAAACTATTCCAAAATTGGGTCACACTATTAAGGGGTCCTGTTGATTCATACTTGGATTATATGTTAAAATTGGGCCACATTGGATTATACCACAAATGATGACTTGGGTACATAGGGTTGGGTTTCCACTCCTGAGTTTGTTCAATTTAGTTAGGATCACTTTGATAGGATATGAATTGGGTTAGATAATTTCATGGGTGTGTGTGTATTTCATGGGTGTGTGAGTTATGGTATTAGTTTCCTTATGTAAATATTGCATTAAAAGAAAGGTGTTTTTTTGTGCAAGTTATTTATGTAGTTTTCCAGGGCCTTATTTGTTTGTATTATGGTTCATTCCTATTTTATACAAGATATGATCTAACTTGTTCTTATTGTATATGGCATGTAGGAATTATTTGGGGGATTACCTATTGATTTTTGTATATTCCCCACACATATGAATCTTGGCGTGTATTGAATTATTGGTCAATATGTTTTAGGTAAGGGAAGTACCTATTACTTCATTATTAAGGAATCGTGATGTTATGGTCTTTGGTGATGGAGTTGAGAGTTTTGAGGTAATAGTCATGTGGAGAATAGGAAAGTTCCATGTTGGAACTTTATTTCATTTTTGAGTATTTAGTTTTTTAGTATTTTCAGGAGATATTTTTGTTTGTTACAACTCTGATTATTTTTTATTACTATGTATTAGAGTTTGGTATTGTTTTATTAATTTATCATATATAAATTTTTTGGGAGTTTTTTTCTACATGTTATGTCAAATGTATGGGAAAATCATGCCTCATTAACATGTTGAATCCCTAGGAATTTATTGTAATCCTTTGGTTTATATGTAATGCACCTAAGGTTAGAGTAATTTTTATCTAATCTAAGGGAAAAAATCGGGGTCAAGATGTTAAAAATTGGGTTTTGATCACTCAACACTTCCTCAAAAGTTCTTATTCCTCATTCAAATCTTTTATTTAATACTTATTATGAAAATTCCTAAACTATTCCTTCTTACTTGATCAATCTATTTTTATTTGAAACTCAGGTTTCTTTCTCAAATATAAAACTCAATCTTTGAGTGTTTCAATATTTTTAACTTTCTCCTTGACTAACATGTTAAGATCATCAATGATGTTTTCTTATTAATCAATCATTAATCCTTAGTTAATTTATTCTTTAGGTTTCACTTGATCTTTTTCATATTATAAAATAATTTTCATTATAAAATTAAATTTTGATCAAGATCATCAAAATAACTTGAGGATTCCTTTATCAATCCTCCAATATTCCTATTCTTCTTTATTTATATGTCAAGCTTCTCAAGATACCCTTCCAATTAAAAATTGAGATAAAAAAATATCTCTATTAAATCATCATATTCTACTTAAAATTTAGTTTTCTCCACTAAATCCATCATAGAATCTACAATTTTTGAGATAAACTCAATTTTAATAACTTATAATAGATCTTCATCAATATATTCTTCCTCTTTTATAACAAAAAATTTTCTATAAATTTTTTCACTTTAATTTTTAAAATTAAAGTCCTTCAAGGTTGGAACTTATGTATTTATTTGTGTGTGAATTAAAACTCACCATTCTCTCTTTAAAATATTTTTAGACTTTTAATAGAGACGTTCCTAACATTTCTATAACAAAACAAGCAAGGGGTAGTTTACCATTAAATATTCCTTTAAATCTCTTAAAATACATGAGATAATAGGTAAGGAATTATCAATAATATATTATTCAATTTTAGAATCCCAATTTTTTTTATTATATACCACTTTGAATTCCATTTATTTAGATTAATTTTATAAATAAACTTCCAGATTCACTTGCATTTCATATGTAACTAGTTTTTTATGTATATCATTTGGAGAAAATTCCCCAAGATTAACTTATTTAAGTGTTGACACTTTTAGATTTTAGATTAGTGGTAATATTCATATGATATTATTCAATATATCAGTATATTTTATCTCATGTACAAGTACATGAATTTCTCCAACCATTTTGATAAGACATTTTAGGAAACTATTAAATTTCTCCCTTGAACTCATCTTTAAATAATCAAATCTATTTTGAAGAACCTATAATTTTACCTCTTTCACTTTGTTCTCACCTTCATAAATATTAAAAAGATTGTCCCAAATTGATTTTTTTGTTATATAATCCATCACTTTCATGAATATAGGATTATAAAATTCTCCCAATAAAGAATTTTGAGTATTAACATCATCATTCAATAATTTATTTTTTGATTCCATCAATGACATTATATTAAAATCACTTACTTGAACTCCATGAATAGTTTTTGAGTAAAAATAAATCTTTATAGATTATAAATGAGAACCCCTTAAATTATTCCTCACTTGATAATTATAACCATTGAAAAATGGAACACCCTTTTAATTAACTAACTTCTCCATTAAAACTATTTTTCTCTAACAAATTTACCAAGAAATAACTAGTGTCTTTGACACCACTTTTTGTAACTTATGGTCCCAATGAAAACCCTAAGAGGGGGGGGGGGGGGTGAATTAGGGTGGCTTGAATTTTTTTATTAAGTTAAACCGAATATTTTCTTCACATTGGAAAATACAACTTAAATCTATTATGTCGATCACACACAAGCATAACCAAATGAATATAAATAAAGAAGATGGAAAAAGATATTTTCACTTGGTTTATCTACACTGGGATACGTCCAAGAGAACATATCTATGATGTATTGATATTATAAATAACCACTACTCTATTGGTTTGTGATTATATTTTTTAGGAAAAAATCATTGATCATCCAAGTTCTCTACCCTCTTTCTCTCTTCACTCACTACTTTCAAAGAGGGTTAAAAAAAGATAATTTCAACTCATAGGTCAAACTAAAAATCATAAAAATTGAATATATAACACCAAAAAATGGGTTTTCTCCATTATTATCTATTCTTAACTTCCTAATATTCAATAATATTCATAATAAATCTCCACTTAGAAGTATTATATTCAATAGAATTTAGTCCAATCACACTTCACTTCTTAATTCTAGATATTTAATAAAATCCAAACTTGTTCACTCTACCTTCCTTATTTTAGATATCCAATATTCCCTCTATTCCTTTATTACTTCTATATAATGGGATCCAATATATCTTGATAATTTTGAAATTCAAATTTTAAATTCATTATTTAATCAACATACAACTTCATATACATCAAATCTATCCACTAAATAGTTTCTAGTCAATCACTACCATTGAAATTAAAATAGGTAGTGAATAGATATTTTAAAAATCACTAAACCTTTATGGTAATTTAAATCCATTATTTTATTTTAATTATCAAAAAGTGCACCAATCACACATTGGAAACCTTCATCACAACGTGATATATTAGTTCTTTCCTCAAACATAAGTAGAATTGGGAAATGAAAAAACGATTCACGGTTTTATGTTTATTTATATTGCAGAATAGACTAAAGATTGAATTTAATAGACTAACCATCATGACATGGTTATTTTAATCACAACATGAAATTTATATCATAATGTGATCAAACTTCAAGAATTCTTGATTTAAAAACCTATTGCAGTGTAACACTCTTCAACTGTATAGGAATCTTCAAATAGGAAATACCAATTCAATTCACCTAATCAATTTCATGATGTGAATAATATTCCATGAAATGAAAGAGTATTAAATTTTTTTATAAATTTAATAAACCTTAAGTTTCATAGATAATTCTTTTGTATGAACTATAATCCTTACATATGAGACTTTACTATTTTTCCTACGACTAAAATCATAGAGAAATCTTAGTTACCATGACATAATTTATTAATACCAAAATCAGATTATCTTCAGTCATATCAACTCAACCTCAAACATCTTCACATATTCAAATGACTTCCAATGGGATTCTAATTGAAAAAAATAAAACATTTCAACTATGGTTGAAATAATAGTCAAATTCATTTGGTCATTTGAAACACCATGTGTTGCAAGAATTTTGGTAGTAATTTTTAGTCATGGATAAAAATGGGAATTTTACTTATCCATTTTAATTTGACATGGTGTTTTAGATTGGGAAATAGAAGTCCCAAAATATCTTTCCCACATACACTATGGAATGGTCTAATCTATTTTGGACTATGTCCAAGATATAGTGAAGAGATAACCACAAAAAAAATAATTTTCATATAGTGGTATTATTTTCATGATTTTAATCAACACCTATAACACTAATATTCCATGGAATATGCCTTATTATTACTAAATTAAGAATGAAAACACCATTTTTCATAGAATTTATGTTATGGTCCCTCAAAACGAAAAACAAAAATGGGTATTTTTCTTCAAAAAATTTCATGGTACTTAGGAAACAAGTTTTTTCAGTTTATTTATCCATTCTAATTATAAACAAAAAATTAATATATTGGATTGGATACCAATAAAGTATTTCATAGGGATTTCTAACATCTTATACGTAGTGGAAGAACCACTCCAAAACACCATTAAGCGTAGAATCTATCTATATGTTTTTAATGAATAAAAATAAATAAAAATAAAAACATAACTTACACTATTTGATCCATACTATTAAATATTTTAATAAGAATTTGATAAAGATCACTAAGATTTAGTCAAAAGAATCCTCCCTATGGATGTATCCATGATCGTATGAATCTTCCAAACATTTCGAATTACCTCTCTCTATTCATGATATTTTAGAAAATTGTGTTTAAATAATATAAAGAAGAGAGATCTTGATGATTATCTTGACTTTTGGATTTCTAATACGAGTCTTTGTTTTATCAAAATAGTTGAAAAATGGCTTAAGAGGGTGTGAATTGAGACTGAAAATTTCATGCCCTTTTTTTAGAACTTCCTTTAAAATATTAAGAACTGTTATAAAGTGGAATAAAAGAGAATAAGAGAAAAGAACACATGATATTTTATAGAGTTTTGGGAAACAAATATCCCATAGTCAACTCCACCAACACTCAATTAGTGATCTTGGTGATTTTCACTATATCTAGTTCTTTTACTAGGGACTTATCTACTTAAGTGAAAGTAGTCGTAACTTAGTGAAAACTATAAAGAATTTTTTTTACTAGGATTCAGTTATAGTACTTATAACATACTTCACCCACATTTAGTATAGCTAAAATGCACATAGTTGTTATCACATAGTAAAAATATTGACATGAATCCAAAAATGTATATGCGACTAGTCCACGTAGCCGAATCAGTGTATGTGAAAATTCCACAGATCCAAATATTCTACGTAACTGATTTTAAAAAGATAAAGGAACCATAGATCCAAAAATATCACATATCAGATTTCATGTAACTGAAGTCTCTGTGTAACCAATTTTAAATATTCAAATCTACCAAATATGTGATTTTACATAGCTGAAGTATCAACATAAAAAAATTATATACATTTGATCGCACTTCGTAGTCAATTTATCGACCTCAGCGATTCTACATAGCTGATTTCACATAGGTAGATTCACTGGGTAAGTGAATTTATATAGATAATCTCTATAATATATATGAATTCTTGAACGTAGATTCTCATGAAATTGTTTTTTACATAGATAAAAATTTACACATAAGAGAATTTTTCTATACATATAAAACTTCATTTTAGGACAGAATTAACTTCTCCAAATGAAAATATAATAATTTTTTTAATACATACTTACACTACTGGAAATGGGGTCTATCCCCATGAATCTATACCCACAATTTTTCTAAACCGTGGGGATAAGTGTTTTTTTATTATATATACCCATGGTTTTATTAAAACTATGGGTATTCAACCCCCCAATTTTACCACACCATAAGGCTTCTACTCCTCACTCTTCCATCACACTCCCCCACTTGAACCCTCGCTTCCCCAACCTATGCCTCCTGGCCCTCCCCTCCCCTCCCCGACCACCGCCTCCCGGCCATCCGACCTCTGCCTCCCGGCCCTATCCTCTCTTATCTGACCTCCACCTCCTTTCCATATGACCACCACTTCTCGGCCATCTCCTCCCCTTCCTGGCCTCCACCTCCCAGCTCCACCTTCGCTCCCAACCTCAACCTCCCAGCTTTCACCTCCGCCTCAACATCCCGCCCTTCGCATCCCTACCCCCAGATCTAGCAACGTCCCCCTCCCCCTCTCAGCTCCCTCTCCTCCAGCAATGTCCCCACTAATTCATTGCATATAGGTTTGGAATTTCTTCTCCTTGTTTTTTTATTCTTTTTAAACTAATCAATTATTCTTATATCAACAGCCTCAACAAGTTGACTACACAATTACTCCTTTTCATTGTTTATTTAATCAATAAGAATTCATCTTAGAGGTAAATTCTACTACCTCTCATTTTTATTGAAACATCCTTTTTCATTTAAAATGTTTTATACCACTTAATTTTGTTCTTTAGATATAACCTAAAACACTACTAATTTAGGGTCATGTTAACAGCCTCAACAAGTTGACTATTTTTTTTATTTTTCATTGTTTATTTAATAAATAATCATTCTTATTAGAGGTAAATTCTACTTCCTCACACTTTTATTACAACATAATTTTTCATTTACAATGTTTTATACCACTACATTTTGTTCATTAGATATAACTGAAAACACTACTAATTTAGGATCTTGTTGTTGAGGTCCTTTACAATATGCCCTTAACACATAAACATTACATGAAGTCTCCCATATGTTCCTACCTATTTTATTATCCATAAGTTATTTCATTGTAGATGATTATTCATAGTAGTGGAAGTAAATTTTTTCATGGATTTCTTAGCTGCTTGAGCCCCTATCATTGAATACAGGTAATTAAGAGACTAATTTTTATTTCCCATTGGTAGAAATATTATATATCTAGGTCACCTTACATTATTGGTTTAAATTTGTTCTCAAATAATTTCAACCATATTCGTTGCCAATTTTTGTATTCAACTCTAGCATCTTGTAATCATCAACTACACCTGATAACTCATAATACTGATCTATAATCAAGTATGGCCCTTTATTGTCGAGTTGTAGTTTATTCTCCAGGAACCGAGAAACTTTAATGAAATACCTATAAAATTACACCATCTCTTTCACATCTTTTTTTTCTAGTTATAACATCGATTCATGATGTTATCCAACACTAAGGACATTTTTTCCCGATACATTCAATTCTTCTAGAATTGTGACAACATAGTCTAGGAACTACTGAAATCCCTTAAGATAGAAATCATAACTCATATATATATCTTATTGAGTTTCCCCCCCATAATTGATCACTGAAACTACCTTGTGGTTATTTCTATTTCACCATATAGGATATATTATATTATAAAGAAAAATATTTGGGTCCATACCTTCCACAACACCAATAAAATACTTTCAATCTTTAACTTTCAGGTTGATTCAAGATCAATCGAGCTCCATGTTATAGTTTTCATGATGTAGTGTAAGCCTACTTCACAATTGAAATAATATATTGTATCTCCACAAATGGGTGGCTCCAAGATTACATAAAAACTCAACAGCTACATTATCATGCACAAACTTATCATGAAGACTATATCCAAGATCCAATGACCCACATTTAGTCTATAATATACCCACATGTACCAGAAACTATACATTCCTATTCTATATTTTAATCTCACTAAGCATAGAGAACCCTTATTGTTTCTTGAAACCATAGGCATCTCACCATGTCAATCCATGTAAATGAAAACTCATAATTATATCATCATTTTATAATTAAACTAGAGTTCATTCATAGTCTCACCATTGTTCTAAAATCTTATCCTGAGTTTATAGGGCTGTGAGCATAATCAATTTTCCATTGAAAACTATAAATTCTATCGAAAAACTAACTCATAGAGTGTATTCATCTCAAGATCACCAGGTATCTCCATATGCCTGAACCAAAACTCCTCCAAGAGTGTTATTACCCATGGGACCAGACATTCTATCCACCATGAATATAGATGTTCTACCTGACATGTACCAATTTCACCAAGTCTAGGAATCTGAATGAGACTTACCTTCCCGAAACTATCCATATGGATGAAAGAACTAGCACAAAAGTACTTATCTCAGAGAACCCAAGTCACCTAACACACCTATCAGAAATAAATTGATAAATTTGTGTAAATTGATATCATAAAATGAAGTTTTTACTTATGCCTCACACACCTAAATTTTCCTAAAAAAGTTCCAACCAGTTCGATGGGTTACCCTCAAAGGTTAGAATGTACTAAATTCCAAACCTGGAGTCATGCTAAATAAGGTAACCAGTCTCTCAAACCTACTCCACACATTATGTCCAATAGTGGTCATAACTATGGGTTTTACTTATCCCCATCTCAAGGTAATATGGAATTTAAAATTCCAAATACTTAATTTCATGTTTCAACCACCCATTGAAATTAATTTTGACCTACCCACTCATAGGTCAAGCATAAACCAATATTTTCACAAGTAATTACTACACATCTCAAAACAAGCTCACTCACAATGTGACCTACATAAAAATTCACTAAAGTTTTAGAGCCTCCTCATCACAGGGATACCACATAACTCTGGCACTCTCAATATCTCCAACCACCCAAACATATGGTCCACATCTACTACCCACTATTTCAACAATATATATATATACAATTCAAAATTATTTTCATAACACTTTAAAATTTTATATTAACCAAAAAATTCCACAATAAGGGCTTAGATAAATGAAATTTCAATTCAATTTGATCAATTATATAATCGAATAGTATAAATAGAAATTTAGTCCAAGATAACATGGACTTTCCTTATACATGGGTTGGATATTCCCAGGGAAAAGCTCCATACCATGTCTTGACATATTCTTATTCTATTTTGTACCTTTCCAAAATAGTAAGACTAAAAAAACCTCTAATAACATTTTACTAGGTCCTACCACCAAATACCACCAATCGGTGCTTGGACCATTGGTAGATGTAATACCCCAGGAATGTCACCCCATATGATAGAGGATGCTGACTAATAGTGAGTGTGTCGAGTATTATGGTGGGGAGACTATACCTACATATTCGATTAAAGAAAAAGTAGAAATAAACATACTAATATAAACATATGTAAATAATACATTTAATGAAACAATGAAATGTTTCAATAATAATCAAAATAATCCACGCAATAAAAAATTAATTTTATGCAATACATTCAGGTAGTAATAATATAACTAGAATATCATAAGATAAAACTATGAAAACTATGACAAATGGTCTTGAGTATCAACCTAGACCAAACACCCATGATTAGTCCTAGAAACCATGCAATAAAAAACATCAGGTTCTTTCCCAAATCTAAATATACAATATAATATTGATTATAGCTTAGGTTCCCAACTTCCATGGTATAAAGTGTAGGGTTTTATTATAACTTAGTAAGATTCAAAAAATGTTGTCCCTAAAATTAAAATTCAATTGTTTTTTTCATTGAGATGTGATTTAATAATCAATTACTGATTATCGTATTAATATTTGAAAAATTTATAATTTATGTTAAAGTTTAATAAAAATACTACAAATTATTGATATTTACAATGACACTCAACATCATTTTGTATCTACTTTTTCCATCACTGGTGAGTCTATAGTCACAATACATGTTAAATAGTAAATGGTAACAATGTAAAAAACCAAGGAAACCAAGGCAATGATAATCCGAGAGAACCTAGATGGCTCAATATATAATTATCTCTCAATAAAACTCATACAAAATACAAAGGTGTGGTCATTTCTATTCTTCCAAATCCATTCTTCCAATCTAAACTCAAGGAACCATCCTTGACATTTAGAAGAATGGTAGTATTATAACCCATATCTTACGATGGAGGTATTCCAACTAAATAGATCAAGTCTAATATAGTTAACTCATCATTCAAAATTAAACGAGGGTACTCCATAAGAATCTAAAACAACAATCGATGACATTTGATACGTAAGACATTACCTAAATCCCAAGGGAGATTCCCCTAGTCATTTCACTTCAATTTCCATCATTTTTATTTCTTATGAGAACCCTAATCACGGTGTGTGTAAAATTCAGTGTTCAATATTAATCTAATAACATGTATTTGATTTTTCAATTGATTTTAAATTCATTTATTTTACCAAAATTACCTTTTCCTTTTTAAGAGTCTTGTTGTGACTTGTTCCACTTTGTATGTAGTAGGTGTTTCCAGGTAATTATTTTATTAAATAAATTCATGAAGTGACTTAGTTTATTAAATTCATCTTCTATAATATTTATACCAATATTTTATATCCATGATTGTTTTATATAAATTATCTAAATGATTTTTATTCTTGTAGATGAAGTGGTTTTATTTAAATTTCTTTTCCCTCTTTGAATTAAAATGTTACCCATGGAAAATATTAAATAAAATGAATATTGGGAAATTATAAAATATTTTTGATGATGGGTGAATGTTTTTATCTCTACCTTACTTTTTAAATAAAAAAACCCATGTTTAAGGGTGTGTTTTAATGTTAAAAGTTGGTTTTTTATGTTACACGTAAGGGAGGAAAAACTTTTTATCTCTCCATTAGTTCAAATATAATGACACATAACACTCTATAATAGACATTAAACCTTTCTTGGCCCATTATGGTTTACCTTGTTGATCACCCCTTTATAGGATAGAGGTTATAATTTTATCTTTGATACTGAAAGGGTTGGAATTGGTTATAAAAAATAAGGAACTTGCAATACAAATGTGAATTAACTATTAAGTTTTTATGTTTTAATAGTTTTATTTTCTATAGTACATATCCCTTTTTTAATTATGGTTTACATTGTTGATTAGAAGATAACTTTTTTTTATAGAATGGATAGAAGTTGTATGTATCGTACCGATAGGATTTCAACCGCATTTCAAAATAATTTGGAGAATTGTTTAGATTTTTCATTTTACAATGCTTCAGATGGAGGTTGTATACAGTATCCATGATATAAATTTGTTGGAAGACCATGGTTAAGCCGAGAATAAGTTAGTTAACATATAATGAAATTTGTATTTCAAACAAACTATTATGTTTGGTATCACCATGGCGAGATAAGTCAATTTTCTACTGGTCATGAACAAAATGAAAGAAGTGTCATGAAGAATTTGATATTTTATTGGTTTTCATTTTTCCATCATCCCGAGAGAGACAATATTCCAGTGCAAGAAGACAATGATATCAATACACATGAGGAAAATACTGAAGATGATGATGAGAGAGTGAAAAATTTATTGGATGATGTCAGAACTCCAGTATATCAGGAATGTACTAAAATTACTAAGTTGGAATTTTTAATGTGGTTATATAATGGAAAAACCATGTATGGAATTTCTAATACCACTATTGATTATATTCTTACATTTTTGAAGGACCTGCTTCCTGATGGTGCAGATATTCCCTCAAATCATTATAAGGAATGTAAGTTAATTAATAATCTTGGATTTAATACTAATAAGGTCTATGATTTTCCAAAAGATTGCAGCCTATTTTTGGGAGGAAACAACTGAATATAATGTCTATAAAGAATGTGGTACATCTAGATGGAAGAAAAATGCATATGGAACACCATCTCGTGTAGAAAAAAAGTCATGTGGCACTTTCCATTGATTCACAGACTTCAAAATCTATTCATGTCTGTAGAAATCTTATCCAATATACAAAGGAATGATGATGGGAGAATTAAAGGTAATGATGAGTTGGTTCATCTTGCAGATGGATTAGCATGGCAGACATTTGATTCAAAAAATCCTGATTTTTTAGCTGAGGTGCGTAATGTCTGGTTGGGTCTATCCTGTGATGGTTTTAATCTATTTGGTCAGATTCTTACTTCTCAAAGCACGTGGCTAGTTTTTATTCATATTTATAATCTTCCTTTGTGGATGTGTATGAAAAAACTTTTTACATTATTGAGTATACTGATATTTGGACCTTCTGATTCTAATAATGATATATATGTCTACTTGAAACCTTTAAAAATAGAGTTGAAACAACTTTGGTATTTGGGTGTGAAAATATTCGATGCTTCTTCAAATAATAAGTTTCAGATGTGTGTTTCCCTTCTATAGACTATAAATGATTTCCCTACTTATGAAATGATGTATGGGTGAAGGCAAAAGGGAAAACTATAATGTCCTGTTTTTATGGAGCATACATGATCTAGAAGGCTTAAATATCATCATAGTTTTTGTTTCATGGGGCATCAATGATTATTGCCAATGGATCATCAATACATGATGAGTTGTCGAAGGTTTGATAATATCGTTGATAATGAACAACCACCTCAACGTATGTTAGGAAGTGATGTGATTAATGAATTGAAATATTTTAGTTTTCATTAGGTAAAGGTCAGTTGAAATCTAAATAGAGGAAGAATTTTGAAACTGAAACCAATTACAATTGAAAAAAGTGAAGTATTTTTTTGAGTTTTGAAATTGGTCTACCACTTTGTTACATCATTGTTTAGACGTAATTCATATTGAGAAAAATATATGTGAAATTTTGCCTTCAATTCTTCTAAATATCAAGGGGAAGACCAAATTTGACTTCTAATCTCATTGGGACATGTTGAATTGGGGCATTCGACCAGAACTGCATCCTATGTGTATCGATGAAAACAAATGGAAAGTTCCTGGTGCTTCTTATGTGATGAAACTATCAGAGAAAGATCAATTTCTAGTAGTATTATAGAATATAGAGGTTCCTCATGGCTATTATAGAAACATATCTAAACAAGTCAATAGAAGATACGTGAAACTAAAATCTCGAAAAAATCATGATTACCACATCCTTCTTCATGAATTGATTCCAATAGCAATTTAGAATTTTCTATCCAATAATGTAAGGGTGACATTGATTTTATTTTTCCATTTTTTAGAGACCACTATTCTAAAATGTTATCCAATTCATTCTTGATAAAAAATGAAATAGGAGGCACCATTAATTTTATGTGAGATGGAAAATATTTTCCTCCATCCTTTTTCACTTGCATGTTGCATTTAACAGTTCATCTTCCAACTGAAACAATTCTTGGGGGGACCTGTTTCTTTTTGGTGGATGTATCCTTACGAGAGAAATATGTGCACAATGAAATCATATATCTGAAACAAGAATTATCCTGAAGGTTTAATTATGATGGGTTATCTGAATCAAGAATGTATGGATTTTTGTTCAATGTATTTTTATGGTGTCACCACAAGAAATAACCAACCAATGAGAAATGAAGATGACCAGTATGGGGAAATTGAGCCCTCGTTCCCATCTCTTCCCCAAACAAGATTAATTGTTGGGTCTTATACATTGGCTACATTGAGCCTAGAAGAGCGGGACATGGCACATCACACAGTCTTGTTTAACTGTGGTTTGTTCGATGACTATATCAAGTAAGTAATTTGGATATTTATATGTTATCTCATATTATAAAATTTCACATATACCTTAAACTTTTATTATCATTTTATGTAGGGAAATTAAAAAAATTATAAGTAGAGTTCATCGATCTTTGCCTTTGAGAAGGACAGAGGCTTTGCATAGCCTAGAGTTTTATGCTTGGTTGAAATCAAAAGTATTACCATTACTTTAATTAGTTTAAAATATAGATATCCATTTAATTTTATTATTCATATATATTTCAGGTGTTGAGTTTACCTGTTGACTCTGTTTCTCAAGAATTAAGAGCTTTGACTTTTGGTCCTAATTCTTTGGTTTGTGAATGAAAATCTTTAATAATTAATGTGTATAAATTTGTTACAACATATTGAGTGGTGAAAATGAGAACACAACATGATGGCGTTATGTTAACCTTTATAATAGATTGTTATGACAGTTTATCACATAGTCGGCCTCAATATGAAGATGTGTATTATTATGGTATTTTTGAGAAAATATTGTTATTAGATTACTACTCTCAAGGTAGAGTCACTATGATGAAATATAAATGGTTTGATTCAATGAGATGACATGGTACATTTATTGATGAATGTGGATTCAAAGTTATCTGGAAGCAGGTAAGAACTTATTCTATGGATGTTGTACAGAACTTGGTATGATCACTATCCTTGATTACTCTATCCAATTTTTCAAAATATAAACAATTATAATTGGAATTACTACAAATAATTTGATCTCAACTCTTTCTTTCATCTTTTGTTTTCAAAACATGTTATTCTGATTGTTAGGACCAATCTGATTAATCCTATCCATTGCATCTCTGATCAATTATTCTTTCTAAAACCCTTTTTGAATCTAAAAATCCAATGCTACACTTCTTTTATGTGTGAACAATGTTATTTTACATTTTAGTTTCACACCTTTATATAGGTTCACTCAAAGTAGAAATGGTGGGAACCTAAAATTATTTTCCCGCTCAAAGAAATTTCATATCTTCAAAATTTATGTTCATTTTAACTTCATTTGAGCACTTCCATAATTTTTTAAACTCTTCTAGTATATTCTCAAATATACTTGAATTCAAAAAAACATCTTCATTCATAACCTTAATTGAATAATAACTTTACAAGTTATTATTTCAAAAATTGATAGTCTAAAACATCTCAGTCTGAATCTCTATCTTTCATTCTGATTCTCTTGACCCCAATACAAAGAAGTAAAAGAAGACTTCTCACTCTGATGATCCAAAAAAACTGTAACTATTTGAATCTTTTTTCAAATTTAAAAGGATTTAGAACCATGTAACAACTGACTAATATCAACTTCTAAATGTCACACCTTTTCATTAACTTTCTTCATATGTTCAACTATTCCTCAGTATGATGAAAATACAACACAATGATTTTTTAGG
This sequence comes from Viscum album, assembly GCA_963277665.1. Taxonomy (NCBI): domain Eukaryota; kingdom Viridiplantae; phylum Streptophyta; class Magnoliopsida; order Santalales; family Viscaceae; genus Viscum; species Viscum album. The sequence continues at coordinate 37,069,864 of OY728129.1, read as the reverse complement.
AATTAATTATTTTTTGTAAATTAAATTTTTTTGATAGCTTGGGTTATATGAAAAACTAATTCAAGATTTAATTATATCAAATCCTAGGTTATCTTTCACTACACACAACACCCGTTTAGCTTGTGCGACACATGACATTGAGTTTTAACAAAACCACGATATATTATTAATATTATTTAAACACGATCATTATAACCCAACTGTTGAACTTAGTGATATCAATAGTAAAAAATAATTTTTAAATATTATGTATAATTTTCTAATATAATTAAACATATTGATAATAAAATATATAATTCTTGGAAAAGTCTTTATATAACTCAGAAAACTATTTTCTCAAATAAATGTTTTATATTTATTTTCTAAATAATAAAAAAATTCATTTTTGAAACTTTTAGAAAATTAATTTGATAAAATAAACTTCATTTTTTAATCATAATGTGAACATTATATTAGGGTGAATTTTTGGTATTTTTCAAAAAAGTTTCATTTTTTGAAAAATATTGAATGATACTAAGTTTTAATTGAAAACTACATTTTTGTTTAATTTATTTATAATGTTAAATTAAATTTTAATTTGTTTTCAAAGTGAAATTAATTCAATTATATATCTATTAATCCAATTTACTTCATTGGAATCCATTTCATATTGTAATTGAATATAAAAACTTTGTAAAATTTTGATCATTTTCTCTTTAAAAACCCGTTTTCTCGTCACGTCCATGGGATTAATTTTAAATTAAATTTTTACACTTATGTAATTTGAATTTGTAAAAATGTATTCCATATTTGGAATACTTGTAACTTATAATACCTAATAATTCTGACTTAAGTTTTGACCAAAATGAATAGTGAATGCAGTAAAAATTAATTAGTGAGGATAAGGTAAAAATGGTTTTACCATGGGGTTAAAATAAAAATATAAGTATAGTATTAACCTATAAATTTGTCTAAAACTATTTTTTGGAAATAATTTGACCATTAAACCTCTTAGGTTTACGAATTGTATATTTTTGACCCTTGTGAAATATGAAAAATTAGGGTGGAATTCTCTCTTTTAAAAATTTACAAGTTTTCCACTCACCCCACTTATAAAAGGTAACCCACTCTCCTATCTTCCTCACACATTTACATCTATTTGGTTCATCCAAGACCTTCCACAATCACTTTAAAAATTCCCTACCCTCATCCTATAAGCCTTATTTTGGATATAAATATAACCAAGGAAGAATTTTTCATGCAAACCTAAGGAGGATACCTGAAAAAGAGGTAATGTTTATCAACAAATGATTTTGTTTTATTTTTTATTTAAAGCCCTTAAATTATTTTATATCATGATTATATAATAACCTAAGTATATTCCACATAATAATATTTTTTTATATTAAGGTTATGACCTAAAACGACACACAATTCCATCAAACAGGTTATGAAATCATCATTCTTGTGTATATAAGACTACCGCCTCGCGAACCAATGTCTTTTGTTTTTCCATTACCACCTCATAAGGTTGGGAGTAATGATGTAAATAATATTTATATATTATATTAGTGATATTAATGATATTATAATTCTTATTTAATTATTATATAAAACATTCCTTCATGCTTTCCATTTTATAGGAATACGATAATGTCATTCATGTGTATGGTGAACTACCGCCTCACGAAGAGATGTGATTCATTCACGCTTTATATGGGATTTATTAAGGAAGGATTTTTTAATGACCCGAATAGTTATAAATTAAGTTTTCATTTTTGATTTAATTAAATTTATTATTATGTAATATGGTTATAGAAAACACATGCACTTGTTTTTTTTATTATATCCAATTTGATTAAAAAGTGTGTTAAGAATCTTTACCGTCAATAAAATATCCATTAAATAGTGATCACATGATTAGTATAATATAGGGTTTTAACAAATCCAATTGACTCAAACAAAGGAAGTGATGGAATCAAATAGTAGAATTATGACCTATAAATCCCATTTATCAAATATTCCGAGGGAGATAACATCTATGGGATTTTACTTTGACCAATCCTAATATGAGATCTAATAACTTAAGCATGAGAAAAATAGTTTTAGGGAGAAGTTCAAGCTCATCGATATCATGACCCAAATCATGTTCACTGAATAACCTCATAAAAGGCTTACCGTCACATAATTTACTCCTAGGACATATTCCAGTGTAATAAATTGATATGTACCAATACCTTAATAAAATTATCATGTATATTGTATAGAATAATTAATTTATTTTTATTTTTTATTGTTACTTTATAAATGATTTTTATTTGGATTCAGTTAAACAAAAAATGTATTTTTAGGTAATATTAAAATTCAATTAAGGGATGTATTTTGATGAATTAATGGTTTTTTGAAATAAATATTATTTTAATGTTAATATTAAATAAGTTTTATTAATTATAAATGGTCATATAACTTTTATTAAGTGAAATGTACTTTTTATAAGGGTTCAAAAACTTTTATTATCAAAAAACCAAACATTTTTCAATAAATGTCGAATCTTATTTTAAAAGTGAAAATACAAATATTTAGAAAATTATTTAGATAAAATAAATATTAATTTTGGAATCCAAACATTGAAATTATCCAATGGTGTATTTTTCACAAATTTCCGAGACATTCAAATTTTCAGGTAAAACTTAAATAACCTATAAATATACAATGTGTTTTATAACATCATAATGACAGAAAACTGATTTAATAAATACTATAATGGGTATACTCATCAAAATATATGATTTAACCTTAAAATAATTTTATTTTAGGTTTGTTTTATTTATTTTATAATTCTTTTATGAATCCTCCAAAATATATAATATATTTTATGATTTTAAATTTATTTCTTTAAAAGAGTGACTCACCTCCACATAATAATGGGTAATATTTTAATATGTTCGGACCTTTGCCTAATAAAATAATTAAAACCACCCAAATTTGGAAAAACCCATGGGAAAAAACCTTGGTAATATTTGTGGTTTTGAATATTTTATTATATAGAATCTAAAACCCAAGTTTGTGAAATATTAAAGAATTCCCCTATCATTTCCTATATAAACTCACCAAATCTCCAAATTATCTTCAATAAAAATTCTTCGAGGACATCCTTACTCTTACCTATACTATTTATAAACCTCCCAAGGTTCCCCAAGCTCCCAAGAATCCCATTTTCAAGCTTTTGGAGCCACACATTCAAGTAAGGGTTCTTTCCTTTCTCATCTTTATCCAAGTTTATTTATCTTGTTATGTACTTTTATTTTAAATTAATAATTATGGGGAATGTTTTATCACCTCACCCATACATCTATTATTATGTAAAAATTATGATATACCCTTTTATCTCTCATTAATTCCTCCCATGTACACCCATTACTACGCTGAAATTTCGTAAGTATCCTTTCCTTTCTCTTTTTATTCAACCTTATTTATTATTGTATGACTTATTTTTCTAATCCTATATGTGTGGAAATGTAATTAAATGTACCTAATACTATCCAATTCATTTCCAAATTATTATAGACTCATTTCACTATCATCAACCAATTTTATGAACTTTTAAGTGACATCGTTATGGTTCCAAATTTTCACCATGATTTTCCATTTTAGACTAAATATGTAGTGAATAACATACCCATTTTCTATCAAGGGTGTTCAATTTAATACACAAATAACTTTTTATTGGGAACTTAAATGTATTTATTCCACAGAACTTGATCGTGGAATAAACTATTATGATGAATGAATCCATGTTTTATGATCTATGTGGCACAGTTAAGCTTGAGAATGAAATGAAAGTGACAGGTACACCTAGAATTATATAGCGCTCTAATGCATTGGGTAATGTTTTGTACCATGATACATCATGTTGGGATAGGGTTATACCTAATTCCTTTATGGGACTTTTTCCACCATGAATTCTTGGCGGTTTATCCTTGACTTATGTTTATAATGCAGTGTTTTAAGTTGTTTCCACATTTTCCATGTTATGATTATCATGCTATATCATGACTTATTATTCATGTTACTTTATGAATCATTGATATACCTTATATAACATGTATTATTATCCTTATTTTATTCCATGTTTATTCCCTTACTGGGATTTATGGATCACCACTTTCTTTTGTACTTACCCAGGTTATCCAATGTAGTTTTAATCTCAAGCATGTTAAAGAATTTTTCAATAAAGATATTATAATTCATGTTTAAATTTTTAATGCAATATACCTAATTCCAAAATACACTAGGATTATCTATCATTATGGTTGTATTAAGTGCAATTTTATGTATTTAAATCATGTATTAATGTTTAATAAATACAAGAGTTGTTATAGTTGGTATGATAGGAAAATTTTAGTTATTTTTGGGATTAGGATTATAAAACTCTATAGAAATCCTTATGGATAAGACTAATTATAAGAAAAAATCCCTAAATTTTGTTTAGTATAGAGTAAATGGTTTATCAAAAAAATACACCCCTGTATAGATACTACAAGTGGATGTGGTTCTGGAATAAATATACCTAGGAGTAACAACTCTGACAAGGTGTTCCAGTCCTGACTCAGGGCAACATGGTACAAGACAATGAGCCTTACTACACACCTGGTTTGACCCTACTAGAGGATATTCTTTGGTAACTCATAATCTAATTACAAACCATTATTAAGGGAGTAAAAAATTTCCCATAAGAGTATATTTTTGGAAATAGATCATGGATAACAAAGACGGAAGCCTATAAATCCATAAGTTAAGAAAATACATGTAAGTTATAAGTTATCTCCTTAATATCATCAAATTCTTATTTATGTGTTTAAAAGTTAAATATACTCATACTTAATTTTCCTTTTATTCTGAAAAATGGATATATATAGGAGGAATTAGGTAATAAATCAATGTGAAGAGCAATGTGATGACTTCCCCAACAAGATGCCCAACCTGATGGGAGCAAGAATCACATACTTCATGATGGTACTCTCTCAGATGAATCAAGTTTTGAATAGAAATATGGATTAAGAGGATCTTACAAACCCCCTAATAGTGAAAAATCCTCAATTGAGAGCTTCATGCATTAAAGGCCTCATACTTTCAATGGTTCATCTGATCCATTGAAAATATATTCTCCATCCTTCATGTTCTAAACAAGAGAAGGTTCTGATGGATGTTTATCATATGTAGGGGTAAGATGATTAGAGGTGGACATTGATAAAAAAATATGAAGCCTGAGGAAAATATTGAAGAAATGGTTTGGAAGTATTTTTATAAAATGTTTTTTGATAAATATTTTTGTCACATTCTCCATATTAAAATGGAAAGGGATTTCCTTTCTCCCAATAAGAATGATGAAAAATCTATCATGGTATATAAAAAAATTCACAATGCTTTCATGATACACCTCTAGCATTATTGTTACCCCAAAATTAAAGGTTGAACGCTTCTTTTGTGGGCTAGACCCTAGCCTATGGAAATCCTTGGGGATCCATGACTTTGATAGATATGAGGAAATTATACGATATTCCCTCAAAGTCAAAATGGAGATCGGTGAATCTCATGGGTATCATAGGGATAAGAAGTGAAAACTGGAGATTAATTCGAGTAGTTTTATAGAGAGATATAATAGTTCTAATAAATTTCAACATCCTACTTACCAAAGGTGAAGAAAGAATCACCCTAGAAAGGAAGGGAACATATCTAGTGATTTTTGGTAGGAGAAACATACTACTGCGATAGAAGAAAGGAATTATCCAGTCAACCCTCAATGTATTGTTCATTGCTACAACTACAAGGAACTAGGGATATTTTTAAACTAATGCACTAAGAAAATGGTTTTTTTAAGATAAAAAAACATCCAAGGTAGCAAGAGAGATATTTTTCCATCACTACCTCTAAAGTGAATCCTAAAAATAAAGCGGTGATAGGTATTCTAGTTATTTATTCAAGAATATAAGACATAATTTTTGATTCTGGTTTTAAACATTTCTTCATATCATGAATGTTTAGTAGAACTATCCAAAACCACCAAAAGTTTTTGGAAGTAGAGATGTTAGTAAAAATTGAAAAGGGGTAATTATTGCATCCCAAGTATATAACACCTCCCCTATCAAATTTTATCAGATGAACTTCCCAGAGAACATTTTCATACTCCCATTGGTTGAATTTGATTCAATTTTCGGAATGAATTTTCTTTCACTTTATAGATCCATCATAAATTTCCATGAGAAGGAAATCAATCTCTATATTGCGAATCATCCTCAGATTCTGTATAAATGCAAGGATATGGATGAATATTCTTTATCACCATCATCTCAAGCATTGAAATTATTTCCCTTTGAGAAAGTACATATAGCTCAAATTATTGAGTCTAAGGACCAGATAATCCTTGAAGACATGCCCATTTTGAGGGAATACAATAATGTGTTTCTCAAGTAATTGTCTGGTCTTTCTCCTAGTAGAGATGTTGAATTTTCAATCGAGCTTATACTTGGGGTGTTACCATTATCCAAGACTCCATATAGAATAGTTGTTGTGGAACTTGAGGATCTTAAGAAACAACAACATGAGAATATGGATAAAGGTTTAATATTCCCAAGTGCTTCACCAAGGGGTGAACCATTCCTCTTCATCAAGAAGAAGGATGGGTCAATTCTCCTTTTCATCGATTATCATGAGCTCAACAAGATCACGATAAAGAACAAGTATCCTATGCCTCATATTTATGACTTGTTCGATTAGCTATGTGGATAACAATACTTCTCCAAGGTGGATCTATAGTTGGGATATTACCAAGTTATGGTGAATAATGAAGTTATCCCCAAGACTGCTTTTCGTATAAGGTACAAGTTCTTTGAGTTCATAGTGATGCCTTTCAGACTCACTAATGCTCAAGCAATCTTTATGGACTTGATGAATAGAGTCTTCGGGGATTACCTTGAGAAATTTTTGTCTTTATTTATAGATGATATTCTAATATACTCCAAAATCAATGAGGAGTATGATGATCATTTGAACAATGCGCTAAAGACCTTAGGAAAGGATAATCTTTATGCAAAGTACAACATGTGTGAGTTCTGGTTAAAGGAAGTATCATTCTTGGGGAATATCATTACAAGAAATGGTATATCTGTGGACCCTTCAAATAATAAATAAATTTAAGGATGGATGAGTCCAACATCTGTGATATATATCCATAGTTTCCTTAGGTTGTTTGGGTATTATCGCCGATTGGTGAGAAATTTATCATTATTGTCAAACCCTCTTACCAATCCAACTTAAAAGGGTATAAAGTTTTCATGGAATGATGAGTGTGGAGAGATATTCAAGGAGTTGAACATGAGTCTTATCACTGTGCCTATTCTCACACCACCCACAAGTGGATAGATTTTTATGGTATTTAGTGATGCTTCGAAGAAGGTCCTAGGCCGTGTGTTGATGAAAAAAATGAAAAAGTCACTACCTATGCATTAAGACAGTTGAAATTTCATGAACAGAACTACCCAAAACATGATCTGGAGTTGGATATAGTGATTTTCACTTTTAAAATTTGGTGGCATTATCTCTTTGGGGAGAAGTGTGAAATATATATAGCCCAAAAAATCATCAAGTATATATTCACACAAAAAAGATGAATATGCACCAAAGAACATGGTTAGAGATGATAAAAGTCTATGAATTCTCAATCCATTACCATCCTGGGAGATAGAATAAAGTGGAAGATTCTATAAGAATAAAGGATATGAAAATTCTATCATTAATGAGAATTGAGAGGGACCTGATCTTTTTATATTTGGAAAGGATGTACATGGGAATCATAAAGGAAGGAACACCGTCAATCCTTTCACAAATTATTCCTCAACCCTCTCTTATAGAGAGGTTTAAGGATGATCAAAGAGTTTATGTGGGAGTTTGGATGAAAGTGTAAGCTATAAGGAAAGGGAAATACTCTAAGATAAATGTTAATGAGGAAGGTGTTGTTTGATTTGGGTCAAGACTATATGTACCATCAAATCCTGAGTTATAGAATGAGATGTTGGATGATACACTTAGATCAACCTTCTCCAAACACCCAGGAAGTACAAAGATGTTTCAAGATATCTGAGAAAACTATTCCTGGGACAATATGAAGAAGGAGATCATAGAAAATGCATCAAGATGTCTTGTATGTTAGGAAGTGAAAGAAAAAAGGAAAAAATAAAATGGATGATGCAACTATTACTCATACCTACATGGAAATGGGAAAACATCACCATGAACTTTTTCACTAATATTACAAATAAATTAATAGGGAATAATGATATATGGGTTGTGGTGGATCATTGTAAAAAGATTGAACACTTCAGTATGATATGAGAGGAATTATAACTCGATCTACTTGCACATATATACATCAGTGAAGTATTCAGGCTGTATGTATTACCACTATTTATTGTATCCGATCAAGATCTAAGATTCACTTATATGTTATGAAAGAGTCTCCAGTATACTCTAAAAACTAATTTGAACTTCATTAAGGACTATCACCCTCAAACTGATGGCTAATCAGAGTGTATTATCCAAAAACTTGAAGACATGTTGAGAGCATGGTAAATTGGCAGAAAAGGAGGATGGGATCAACATCTTCCTTTGGACAAGTTCTCTCACAAAAACTGTTTCCAATCAAGCATCCAAATGGATCCTTTTGAATCCCTTTATGGGAAGTAGTGTAGAACACCTACATGCTGGGATGAAGTTGGGGAATGAAAACAGCAAGGTTCTGAAATGGTTGAGGAAATGGTGGAAAAGATTAAGACCATTCAGTAGCACATCAGGGCTGCTCAGAATCAAAAAAAGATATATACTAAAAATATTTGGGGAGATATAGATTTTTATGTTTGATACATGGTATTACTCTGCATATCTCCATGGAATAAAGTGATGAGATTTTGGAAGAATGGAAAAATTACTCTAAGATACATCATCCCCTTTTATATCCTTGATCACATTGGTGTGGTGGCCTATCTACTTGCACTCTAAACTAACCTATCTCAAGTTCATGATGTAATCTATGTATTACTCTTGAGTGAGTACATACCTAACCCCTCACATGTACTCAATCCAGACGTGGTACCATTGGAAAATGATCTTTCCTATGAGGAGTAGCCAGTGGAGATATTAGATCATAGAGACAAAGTTCTATGAAATAAGAAAATGCACCTTGTGAAAGTGCTATGGAAAAACTAAATGTCTGAAGAAGCAACATGGTAACCAGAGGAGGTGATTAAATAGAGTTACCCTCATCTGTTTTAATGTAGGGAACACAATTTTTTTGGGTGAAATTTCTTAAGGGGGAAATATTTTAATGACCCTAACTATTATAAATGAAGTTTCCCTTTTTGATTTAATTAAATGTATTTTAATGTAATATGGTTATAAAAAACACATGCATTTATTTTGATTTATTATATCTAATTGGATTAAATATATCATTAAGAATCTTTACCATTGATAATATATCCATTAAAGAGTGATCACATGATCTGTATAAATATAGGACTTTAACAAAACCAATTAACTTAGATAAAGGAAGTGATGGCCTCAACCAGTAGAATCATAATCTATCAAGCCCATTTATTAAAGTTTCTGGGGGAGATAACATATTTGGGATTTACTTTGACCAAACCCAAGCTGAGATCCAACAACTTAAGCATGAGTGAAACCGTTCATGGGAGAAGTTCAAGCCCATTGAGATCATGAACCAAACCAAGTTCACCGAACGACCCCATGAATGTATCACCATCACACACCTTACTTTTTGGGCATACACCAGTGTAATTAAATGATATGTATCAATACCATAATAATATAAATATTTATATTGTATAGAATAATTAATTTATTTTCATTTTTTTACTTTATAAATGATTTGGTTTTGATTCAGTTAAACACAAATTGAATTTTCAGGTAATATTCAAATTCAAATATGGGATATATTTTGATGAATTAATGGATTATTTAAAAAATAGTATTTTATGTTATTATTAAGTAATGTTTATTAATTATAAATTATTATATAATTCTTATGAAGTTAAATGTACTTATAAGGGTTCAAAAACTGTTATCATTAAAAACCCCACAATTTTTCAATAAATGTTGAATCATATTTTAAATGTAAAAATGAAAATATTTAGAAAATTATTTAGATAAAATAAATAATATTTTTGGAATCAGAATGTTGAAATTATCCAATGGTGAATTTTTCTTCATTTTCTGAGACAGTCGAATTTTTGGGTAAAAATTAAATATCGTATAAATATAAGGTGTGTTTTATGACATCATAATGACAAAAAAACGATGTAATAAATACTATATTTCCCACAGAATGTGTGTTATGGTTATGAATCACTATTTTCGGATGGTTTCCAACGAATCTGTTTATGGAACTAGAAACACCCAATGGTTCTGTATCCAAAGAAACCTATTTTCCAAAGGCTGGTGCTCGATAGGGATTTTGACCCATGATGCTTAAAAACTCTCAGTAGTTGAGAGGATGGGAGGCTGGGGATCATCACACCCTTTTGAGGGTAATTTTTCCTACTTTGGGACTCACTTATAGATTTAAGATATGTTCATGAATCCTTTTTAATTTACTAAGCATAATATCAGTTTCCCTATAAATTTGCAATCAATTATTAGCATGTCTATAAATCAGAATCATCTGTATGTATTCAAGGTTATTCTTAAATGGATATATCCATATGTATTCAAGGTTATTCATCGATAGTATCCTTTTATATACTAATTGAGGATTCTTTATTCATTGTTATGATGATGTTGGATTTTAAGCCACATAGTGGGGCACTCTAAAATTTATTATCATCCAGGTAGACAAGAGTTACTATTGAATTTACCTTCATCTAGGGAGATAGAATATTACTCTACAGTTTATTATTATCCAAGAAGATGAAAGTTGTTTTGATGTTGGGATCGTACCCATAGATAGCCTACATATGTATTCTTCTGAAAGGAATCAAAACCCTTGTAGTTTGGTGAAGCTTAATGGGACACAACATACCTTTTAATGTCATGTGATGAGGAACTCACCGTATATTTTAATTTCATGTGTTAAGGACATCTAGATGGAAGGTGACTGTCAAATCTTGGTGTGAGGCTTATGTCAAAACAACCCAAGGAACTTGGAAGGAATATGAAATTCCAAGATGAATTAGACCATGCTGAGAATGTTTCCCAGAGATAATAGGGTTAATTTAGAGTGTTGGATTTGAAACTTAGGAAGGTTTCCTTCATATATTTTTTGTATTGGAATCAAAGACCATATAGTTCAGTAAGTATCACAGGAATGTGTTCCCCTTTGAGAGAAATAGGTTAGGGCTTACTCCTAAAAAGGATTCCCTTGTAACAGGGTCCTTGAGGGATATCTTAACTTATAGAGATTTAAGGGGGGACTTAATTCTAGGATTAATTATAAGGAGGATTCCCAGATAAAGTTAATTAAGGATGGATTCCTGGGAATGATTTCCATTGAGCTCAAGCCCTAGGTGAATGCTTTCTATGTATCCCAGTTATGGTGGGAATCAGAGTACTCGTAGTTCATTACATTTGTGTCTTACACATAGGAGGATTCCCATTGAGTGGGTCCTGATTTCTCATTTTGTGTATGAGATGATATTGATCTAGTTCCTTGAAAAGGCTTCCTATATGTCCTAGTTAAGGTGGGAATCATAGTTCTTACATTTCATTCTTCTGATAGGGGAGTGTGGCCCTTTGAGAGGAATAATTTTGGGATTAATCCTAAAAAGGATGACCTAGTAAATTAGGACTTTTGTTTGGGTATATATTTTTAGGAGGACATCCCTTGATATTGGGCCTTAGGTAAGTATCCTACATGTCCTGGTTATGGAAGGAATAAAAGTTCTCATAGTTCAAGAAATGAGGTGGATTGTGCAGATGTTATGATCATCACAAATCTCCAAGCCCACATGAGTCATAATCGGTGTGAGAAACAAGAAGATGTGCAAGATTCAAAAAACCACATATTTTCTCCAATTCTGATGGAAGAGGATGGGCCTATGACAAAAGAAGCTCGAGAGATAGTGGATGAGGGTGCAGAGTAATGAACTTTTCAATTTAAAATGTAGGTGAAGGTCATTAGGTCTAGCCTGAAAGTCTAGAGTATTATTCTAGTAGGGATTCCATATGATTGGTCCCAAGAGAGGAGGGAGAATTTTCCTTTATCAAAGGGAAAATAAAGTGTGATCCTCACTCTCACTATTTTGGAATTATAGGCTCCGAGTCTTAGAGATGAGATAGGGATGACATAGTCCTCTCCTTGGAATCAGAGACTGAGAACCCCCCAACACTGTCCTTAGGGTAAGGGTCCACGTGACCATAAATATATAAACCTACATACATCCTAATGATACTAAATCACTTATAAAAAAATATGTAAAACCTTTGATTATATAAATACAAACCCAAATGGTAGACACGCTGATGTGTCTTTCCTAAAGGTTTGGTAAATCAGGAGGTCTTGGTGGAGGTTTCAAATCGATCCTTTTCAAACAAGGGATCCAAGGAAGGAGAGGCCCTTCCATGGGTGGATTTGAAGAGGAATTCAAGAATAACTCACATAGCTGGCCCATGTAGGTATTCTGTGTAGGTATTCCATATAGTTATTCTATGTAGGTATAATGCACAGGTCCTAGGAAGAATTGAAATTTTTTTAACATATGAAGGATAAGACTATGAAAGCTTGATATACCTTAGGCAAGTGGACTACTGAGACAACAACATTTGGGTGAGGTTTTAACTTAATCACCGTGGGTGTCCCTTTATGTCCTTGAAAGAATCTCATGTAGGTATTTTCTTAAGGAAAGGACCTTGCGTAGGTGACTTCTTCTTATGGAAAGAGGGTCCTCAAATAAGTATCTTGTATTTTAGACCTTGAAGGGACTTTAATCTTATTTATACCTTTCAATTATCTATTCTCCCATGTTTTAGAGACCTACATAAGAAAATTCAGGGACCTGGGTGAAGGAGATATGTAATGAGAGTGTCGAGAGTTCTTTTGAATTTTCTAGTTGTTCAAAAGGGGATCCCAAGGGTCCTATTTATAGGCAGGGGGTGGTCGAAATGAATCCTCCAGTGTAGGTCATTAGAGTAGGCCCACAACGTAGCTGTTCCTCATAGTGGTGCGAAAATTACATTTCCACATAGGTCCCCAGTGGAGGTCCTCAGTATAAGGGGTTGCGCATTGGGCTGCATGAGTATAACCTACATTGGATGCTTTATGGGCAGGTGGTATGCGTAGGTGTACCATGCAGGGGGCTGGTCAAACCACCATGGTAAATAAACTTCTCCATACTATGGGGGATGTTCCCCCTTAGCCCTCCTTGTTATTAGTTCTAGGATTCCATCCCAGCCCTTCGGGATGGTACCTTCGCTACCGTTACTCAGCCCCATGAAAATGGAGAGTCGCACCTCGAACTTTTCAAGCCTGGTCAAATACCTTTTGGGTCACGGTGTATGAAAATCCAATATGATCCTTCTAGTATAAAGTAATATTTTTACTCAAACATAGAAATTGGTGTCTAAGTGAGGTTCACATCTTCAATTATATGGATAAGTTCATGGAAAACATTTCAAGGTGTCTACAAAATCCCCCCTTAGAATTATATTCTCCTGGAATGAAAAGAATCTTGTTCTAAGGTAATATTAGGGAACTTTGACACATTCCAACACATTTTGTGGGTTGTGGAGCTATGTAAAGTTTGGAAGGATGCTCTATTTTTTGCCTAAGCCAAGGGTCCTAGCGAGAATATTTTGACTGTTTCTAGGGTTTTATGGTAAACCCTATAAACCTTATGTCTTTTAACTTCTTATTTGCTCAATATTTCCTAAACTATTCAAAGTGTAGGTCTAGCAAGATGAGACTTAAATTTTTTCCAGAGTCCCCTTTGTAGGTTTGGAACTTGGTGAGTTCTATGTATCTTTGAATGGGTAGTTTAAAGTCATGCATGTCAAAATTATAAAGATAATGTTTTATGTCGAATATCTTTGACCATGAATTTTGAAATTAGAACCCAAATAAAGATTGATGGCTAGGAAGGTCCCGATATTCCTCAAATATTTCTAATGGGAATCTTGATTCATGATTTTTATGGTCACAAAATATAAAACTTAAAGTATAATAATAACATAGGTCTTTTCCAATAATGATGTTACAGTTATTTGAAAAACCTGTTATAGTGGATGTATTATATAGGGCTAGTTAGGGTATATACTGCATAGACAAATAGTGGCATCCTTTGGCTGATAGACTCATTATGTGAGCAACTGATGGAAGGAAAATAGGGGGAACATACTACATTGTTAGGAAAAGATGTTCCTAGGAATTTTTACATTCTATTTCTGATAAACAAATGGGTTTGAGATTTGGATGTCTCAAGACCATAGTGGGTGGATTTGCCAAGGAAAAGTTTACGAAAAGAAAGGGATCCATCTATGCCGATATATTCCATGAATGAGGAACCACTCCTACACAAATTTAACATATGAAGGAGGGTATATTTTCCAAAAAGGATATTTTTGATATTTTATTATACAGTTGAAAGTCATACAGTAAGGAAATTTTTCTATTTAGTTTGAGTCATGTAGTAAAGAAATTGAGGGGGATGTGAATTTTAAAGTCATGTAGCGAGGACATTAAGGGAGGTAAAATTCAAGGTCTTTAGATTTGACCAAAGGTTTATGAGTCTCTAGTTTCTTAGTAATTTTTATTGAAATGGTATACCATATTCAGGTATGGAAAGGAAGAACTTTAAACTATGATTTGGGAATTTTCAGATCTAGAGAATGAAATGGGAAAAGGGCTAAAGGCATTAGAGGAGGTATATTCCAAAAAGAAGTTACTGCTATTTGAAAAACCCATTATGGGACCTGTATTATGCAGGGACAACTAGGGAATGTGCTTCATAACTAAACATTTGAATCTTTTGTCTGATAGTCCTATTATGAGGGTGACTTATACAAGGCCACCTAGGGGCATGTATTGCATATTCAAACAAAATGGCTCTCAAGAATTTTTAAATTCTATTGCAAAAATATGAAGAAAGATTATGGAGATTTGGATTTTCTCAAGCACAGATTATGGTTTATGGAGAAAATCACTTGAATACAGAAAGAGTATTTTCAGTCATGATTTCCAAAGGATTGGAGGAATAATATTTCTACAAAGGTCTGATCCAAACATAGGAAGTATGGTGTCTTTAG
The DNA here is from genome assembly GCA_963277665.1 of Viscum album. Taxonomy (NCBI): domain Eukaryota; kingdom Viridiplantae; phylum Streptophyta; class Magnoliopsida; order Santalales; family Viscaceae; genus Viscum; species Viscum album. The sequence goes on along the minus strand of OY728129.1, from coordinate 37,054,576 downwards.
TTTTAGTTTATATGACTAGGACCATAATATTATGAAAAAATTGAATGATATATGGTCAAATGACCCTAGGTTATTCCATTATGATTTGAACAAGTGAAGTGGGGAGAATTAAACCACGGTTTTAAAGAATTTTAGGTTAGGAGAAAATATATGGGACTAATATAAAAAGGATGACCACTTTAAAATAAGGGTTCAAACATACCATCATCAAAGCTTAGATGGGAAATAAGAGGCTTCTCCCAAGAATGAAGTTACCACTATTTGAAAAAACTATTACAGGAGTTGTATTATGCAATTACAACTGGGGCATGTGCTGCGTATCCAAATAGTGGTATCTTTTTAATGAAAATCCCATTATGTGGGTGACTTATGCATGGCCACCTAGGGGCATATACTGCATAATCAAGGAAAATAGCTTCTCAGATATCAGTCATTCTATCACTAAAAGCTGAGGAAAGATTTTGAATATCTAAAAGTATTCAGGATTAAGAGTATTAAATGTGAAAGGGATAATGTCCAATGCACAAGGGATGCTTTTGGAATGATATTGTCCATGATTTTGGAGCCCCTTACATAGATCTGACTCATATATATAATGAAGACATCTTTTGTTTCCTTGGTGGGTTCTCTTAGGAGATGGACTAAAATAAAAGATCATGTATATATTTTAATCATATTCAAGAGAGGGGGAATTTTCATTTATCTTGTGGATGGGAATAGAATCTAAGGCATAGTATTCAATACATATCTCAGTGGAATAAAAATCAAGCCATCCGTAATTATCTAAGTAACATGCAGTTTAAATTCATGAGGCTAGGACATTATACTGTGCATCTTAGAGTCATAAAGCAAGGACATTAGTGGCTTTGATATGAAGAGAAATTGAATATTACATCTAGAGTAGGGTATAGGTCTCAAGTTTCACTACATATATTGTCGAAGCAAGAATCAATCCACACATAGTTATATTAGGTACAAGTTCATGTATAAGGTGAAAACATGCATTAGATCTCTTCATGTAGATCTGACTCGAACATGAGAGAAAAGAGGGTTTTTATATCATACTGCAACTGGAACAAGAATTGAAAATCTGGATGTCACTACATATCTCACATAGATGAGGATCAAGCCACATAAATTACTTGTAGGTCCATACAGTTTATTTTCATATAGTGAGCACATGAAGTGATTTCGACTTGAAAAAGAAAATTATGGCTGGACTAGGGGATATGACCCAGGTGTCACTACATATTTTGCTGGGGAAAGAATCAATCCACACATAGTTTTTATAAATTTTTTTACCCCAAACTAATTGAATTCACAAGTGGGGACTAATGGGGGTTTATTTTTATACGGGTTCACACATATGATGAGAACTTGTATTGATCTCCTCATGTAGATCTGAATCATACATGGGATAAAGGAGGAATCAATTTCATGATGTTACGGTTAAACCTGAGATAGAATATATGAGTGTCACTACATATCTCACATAGATTAGAATCAATCCACACATAGTTCTTGGTACTTCCTTGTAGTTTAATGTCATGCTGTAAGGAAGAAGGTGAACATACATGAAATGAATACATATCTCATGAAAAAAAGAATTGAACCATACATTGTTTTTTTTGATAATATCGTATAGTTTATCATCATGGGATGAGGACATATGTTGTGTCTTTTAAAGTCTTACATCCAGGACCATTTAAAACCCCAAATATGAATTGAGACACCTTATTTATGTATAAAATTTCTCTACCCAATTACTAATCCCACATGAGCTATGATCGATGTGAGAAATAGTGAGCAGGAAAAGGTTTCTTCTACAACATAAAAGCGACACAAGTGAAGGATACCAGATAATGAATGAATGGTGGATGAGGCAGGATATAGGACTCAGGTGTCACTATGTATCTTTCTAGGGGAAAGAATCAAGCCACACGTAGTTCTTGAAATTATTCCCCATATCATCATGTTTTGATGTGGGGAAGAGAGATTTTTATAATTTCCAGGCTTATGGTTGGGCCTAAAGAAAAAAGTCTAGGCATCACCATGTATCTTATTATAATAAAAACAATTCACATGTCCTGGAATATATCCCTACACAGATCTAACTCACGCATGAGGAAAATGAAGGGGGTTTATCTTACAAAATCATGATAGGTCATAGGTTTAGATATTTTGTAATTACTACATATCTTGATGAGGTAATAATCAATCCACATGTAGTTCTTAAATGTTCTCACTGTGCAAGTTTGATTTATACACATAGGGGTGAAGGGAATTTTTCAACATTTCATATAACAACACTGATATTTATTTCACACTTAAACACAATTTATTACATAAAATTTTCACTTGATAAAACATATAAGATATATATGTTTAGTGTCTTTGGGTATTAGGAACATTACATAACAACATAGAAAATAAAACACAACATATTTATTGAAAACTTCTTTTACATGACCACAACATTCCTTCGTACTTAGCATTGCGTGGGATAACCTGAGGACATGCATAAGAAAAGGGTGAACTATAAATCCAAGTAAGGGAGTCAACAAGGAATAACATGAAAAATATATTACATTCTAAGAAATAGTCATATCAATGGATCACAAGAGAAACATGAACATAAAGGCATGATATAGCATGATTATCATAACATGGAAATGTGGAAACAACATTTAACATGATATCAGCATGATCCAAGGATAATTGCACATGGATCATGAGTAAAACCTCATTGCACTTGAATTATTATGATTAAACCTTCATTTCACTTGACATATCATGATACCAATCATTACCCAATGCATTGGAGCACTATCAGGGTGCACCCTTCTTAATCATTTCATTTCATGTATAAGTGTGCCACATGGATCATATGACATGGATTCATTAAAAATTATCATTTATTCCACGATAAAAGAATTTTTAATTCATAAATGAAACTATATAATCAATAAGTAAATGTACATAAAGGTGAATACCCTTGATAGAGAAATAAGCATGGTATTCACTACACAATGACTTTGGCTTGGAAAATCACGGTGCAATTTCGGCAGCATAACGACGTGACATAAGAATTAATAAAAATAATTTATGAGAGAGGAAGGGGTGTATCATAATATTTAAATTAAATGGATAGTAATGGGGTTATATAGATACGTTTCTCAACATATTTAATTAAATTTATATTCATAACACAAAATAATTTCTTGAATGTAAATGAGAAAAGATAAATTCCTTACATAATTTCGGCATGGTAATGGGTGTAAATGGGAGGAATTAATGAGATATAAAGAGGCCTATAATAATTAAAACATAAGGAGGGAAGTATATGGGAGGTTATAAATCATACTCTAACATTTTAATTAGAAATAAAAGGGTATATCAATATAATGAAAATTGGACAAAAATGAGAGAGGAAGAAATCCCTTACTTGGAAGTGTGATCCCAAAGGCTTGAGAGAGGCTTGAAAGAGGATTCTTTGGAGATTGGGGCACTTTGGGAGGATTATATATTGAAGAGGGTAGAGTTTGGTTGAGCTCCATAGGTTTTGAGTGAAGAGGAATTGGGATCTTGGGTGGGTTTATATAGGAAAAGAGAGGGAATTCTTTATTATTTATGTTTTGGATACCACACATTAAACTAATCAAAATAAAAAACCAAATCATGGTTTTTGCCCATGGATTTATCTAAATAGGAGTGGAAAAAATTATTTTATAAGGTAAATGAACTAAATTCTTAAAATATTATGCTTTCTTATGTGGTGGTAAGTCACACTCTCAAGGAAATCATTTTAAAATGTTAAAATGTTTTATAAGTCTTGGAGAGTCCACTGAAAACTTTGTAAAATAAATAAAACAAACCTAAAATCACATTATTTTAATGGAAGAACATATATTGGCAAAAAATACCACTTATAGTATTTTATTACATCACTATTGGGTTATTATGATGTCATAAAACACATTATATATTTAAACAATATTTAATTTTTACCCAAAAATTCGACTATCTCAAAAAATTATGAAAAATTCACCATTGGATAATTTCTACATCCTGATTACAAAAATAATATTCATTTTTCTAAATAAGTTTCTAAATATGTGAGGTTTTACTTTTAAAATAAAAATCAATATTTATCAAAAATTCATGGGTTTTGACAAAAACAGCTTTCAAGCCTTAATAAAAATTATAGTTCTATTCATAAAAATTATAAAATAAAATATATTTAATAAAAAGTAATTTAGTAATTATATTTTATTTAAATATTATTTAATTCAAAAATTCATTAATTCATCAAAATAGATTTCTTAATTTAATATTAACTAAAAATACTCTTTGTGATTTAAAAAATATTTACAGATTAACAATAACAAAATGAATGTATATTCTCTATACAAAAAATAAAACACATAATCATAGTGCTAGGGTCTTGTTACATAACCCCATAAAACACCTGCATAAGACATAAGGGTAAGGTGCACGATGGTGATAGACTCTTGGGGTGGCTTGGATAACATCACTCGGGTGGTAATCTCTATTAACTTCCACTTCTTCTATGGGAGATTCTGTTCAAGATTAACGTGTTAAAGCTCAACTTGGTATTGGTCAAGAGTGAAGCCTAGTGACACTACCTCCTTTCCAAGATCTGAAAATGGGCTTTGTATGTAGAAATTCTACTAGATGAGGCCAACGCTTCATTCGTTTGAGTAAATTGGATTTGTTAGAGCCCTATATTTATACTAATCATGTGATCATTGTTCAACAACTATATTAGCAATAATAACAACTCTAAATGCTATTTTAAATTCCAAAAACATAAAACCAAGTAAGTTCATTACCATTTTACATAATAATACATTTAATTAGATCAAGAGAAATTTTCATTAATAAAAGTTTGGGTCATTACAATATCCCCCCCTTACGAAATTTCGCCCTAAAAATTTCCTTTTCCCACACTAAAAAAGATGAGGGTAAATATACTTCATCACTTCCTCCGATTCCCACATTGCTTCTTCAAACTTGTGGTTATACCACAATACCTTGACGAGGGACATTGTCTTATTTAATAGAAATTTTTCCCTACGATATAAGATTTTCACCGAATTCTCTTCATAAGAGAGATCATTCTCCAATGGTACCACCTATAGATTGAGTACATGTGATGAGTCAGGTATGTACTTCCTCAGGAGTGATACATGAAATACATCATGTACTTGAGAAAAGTTTGGTGGGAGTTCTAGTTGATAGGTCACTACTTCAATGTGATCAAGGATCTCAAAAGGGCCGAGGTACCTTGGACTAAACTTTACCTTCTTCATAGATCACATAACTCTCTTCCATGGTGATATGGGGAAGAATACCATGTCTCCAACATCAAACTCTATGTCCTATCAATGATTATCAACATAGCTCTTCTGTCAACTCTGATCAGCTTTAATGTGCTGCTAGATGGTCTTAACCTTCTCCACCATTTCTTCGACCATTTTTAGACCTAGGAGTTTTTTCTCCACAACTTCATCCCAACATGCTGGTGTTATGTACCTCTTCCCATAAAGGGCTTCATAAGGAGCCATTTTGATGCTTGAGTGGAAATAGTTATTGTAAGAGAACTCAACCAGTGGAAGATGTTGATCCCATCCTCCTTTGAAGTCCATTGATCATGCTCTCAACATATCCTCAAGTGTTTGGATTTTCCTCTCATATTGGCCATCAGTTTGAGGATGATAAGATGTATTTAAGTTTAGATCAGTATTCAGATGTTGTTGAAGACTCTACTAAAACTTAAAGGTGAATATTGGATGTCTATCAAATATAATAGATAGTGTTACTCCATGCAGCCCTATCACTTATCTGATATATATCAGTGCTAGTTGATCCAATGAGAAATCCTCTTGAATTGCAATGAAGTGTGAAGTCTTTGTAAGATGATCCAAAACAACCCAGATAACATTTTTTTCCTTTGGATGTATTTGGAAGTCTGGTGACAAAGTCCATGGTGATGTTCTCCCATTTCCATGCTGGTATGAGTAATGGTTGCATCGTCCCTTAGACTTCTTCCTCTCAGCCTTCACTTACTGACATACAAGGAACTTTGATGTATACTCAACGATCAACTTCTTCATGTTATCCCACCAATAATTCTCTCAGAGATCTCGATAAACATTTTTGTTTCCTAGGTGAATAGAGAAATTCAAACTATGTGCATCATCCAAAAGTTATTTCTTTAACTCCAGATTTGATGGAACATATAGTCTTCACCCAAATCTCACAATTCCTTATTCATTAACATTGAACTCCGATGATTTAACCTTTTTGATAGTTTCCACTTTCTTATAAATTCCCACATAATCCTTTTGATAATCCTTTAACCTTTCCAAATGATATAGTTGATCAATCATTTGTGATAAGATTTATTATTTTCCCTCCTTTATGATTCCCATGTCCATCCTGATCAAATCTAAGACAATTAGATCCTTTTCAATTCTCATTAATGATAGAATTTATGGGTCATTTCTACTTTGAGCATCCACCACCTTGTTTTCTTTCCTAAGGTGGTAATTTATTGAACAGTCATACTCTTTGATCATCTCTAACCATTACTTTTTCAGTTTGTATCAACATACAACCCATGCCCTTCTTCAAAGCATCACTAAATACCACATAAAGTTATCCATTTGTGGGTAGTGTGAGTATGGACATAGTGATAAGACTAATTTTCAACTCCTTAAAGCTCTATTTGAATTCATCACTCCAAGAAAACTTTACTCCCTTCCAAGTTATCTTGGTAAGAGGGTTGAACAATCATGAGAAATTTATCACAGATCAGTGATAATATCCAGCTAACCCTAGGAAGCTATGGTATCCGTTACCGATGTTGGCCTCAAACATCCCTCAATTGAAGCTGTTTTGGAGGGATCTATAGATATCCCATTGCTTGTGATGCTATGACATAATAATGAGACTTCCTTCAACCAAAACTCATACTTTCTGTACTTTTCATAGAGCTTCTCCTTTCACAACGTCTCTAGTGCAGTGCTTAGATGATCCTCATGATCCTCCTTGGTTTTGGAGTATATTAGAATATCATCTATAAATACTACCAAAAATTTGTTGAGGTAATCTCTAAAGACTATATTCATCAAGTCCATGAATATTTATAGAGCATTAGTGAGTCTGAAAGGTATTACTATGAATTCATAGTGCCCGTATCTTGTAAGAAAAGCAGTCTTTGGGATATCCTCCTTCATCCTTACTTGGTAATATACCGACCACAAATCCAACATAGAGAATTATTATTCTCCAATTATCAGATTGAATAAGTCATAAATTAGTGGAAAAAGATACTTGTTCTTTATCGTGATTTTGTTGAGTTCATGATAATAAATGCAAAGGTGCATTGACCCATCCTTCTTTTTGACGAAGAGGACTGGTGCACCCCATGGTGAAACACTTGGGTGTATAAACCCTTTATCCAGATTCTCATGTAGTTGTTTTTTCATCTCCTCAAGCTGCACAATAGCCATTCTATACAAAGTCTTGGATAATGGCAATGCCCCAGGTATAAGATCAATTGAGAATTCAACATCTCTTCTAGGAGGAAGACCATGAAATTCATCAGGAAACACTTTAGAGAATTCCCTCACAATAGGAATATCTTCAAGGATGGTTGCTTCCTTAGACTCAATCATCTGAGCTAGATATGTGTGCTCATAGGGAATTAATATCCACCCTTGATATGATGGCGCTAAATAATATTCAACCACCCCCTTGCACTTGTGCAAAATCATGGGTCTATTCACCATATGAAGAGTGATTTCCCTCTCACAAAAATTAATGATGGATCTATATAAGTAAAGACAATACATGCCCATAATTTAATCAAATTCCACCAGAGGGAGTATGATGAGGTTTTTTGGGAAGTTCAATTCACAAATTATGAAAAGGGAGGAGTTATATTCATGGGATGCAATGATTCCCCCATTTGTTTTTCTCACCGATATATTTACTTCTATGATTCTTAGTGGTGTTGGGATTATTATACTAAAATTTCAGGATATAAAAGAATGTGTAGAACCAGAATAAAAAAAGTAAATTCTCTATTATTGAATTAATAACCAGAATACCTGTCACCAATTCGTTATTGGGGTTCACTTCAGTGGTAGTGATGGAAAAATCTTGCCCTTTCTACTTTGGAGGTTGTTGGTTTCCTCTAAAAACCCTTGTCTTAGGGCACTGGTTTGCAAGGTGCCCTGGTTCTTTGTAGATGAAGAAATGAACAATGCTTTGAGGGTCAAACGGAGTGTTTCTATCCTCTTTCATAGCCATAGGTTTTTCTTGTCTACATTTAATGGCCACGTTTCTTTATCTTCCACACCTAAGGCATTTCCTCATCCCCTTCATGGAATTTTTGGGGTACTTCTTTCCACACCTTTGACAAGTGGGGTGTTGGATTTTCTTATCACCATTGGATTTATCCATCGGACCACCAAAATTGAATTCTACCCTATGATTCTTATCCCCATGATACCCCTGAGATTCACTGATCTTCATTTCGACTTTGAGGGCACATCAAACAATTTCCTTATAGCTCTCAAAGTCACAAATTTCTAGGGATTTCTTTATATTAGGTTTTATCCCACCAAAGAAGTGGTAAACCATGCATTTGAGGGTAACGAAAAAGTCAGAGTCATATCGTGCATGACTTGTGATGTTTTCCTTATATACTCTGATGGATTCTTTGTCGTTTTTCTTGAGGGAAGGGAAGTACCTTTCCATATTAAGTTGGAGGGTGATTGGAAAATATTTATCTAAAAACATTTTCCGGAAGTCTTTTCATTCCAATACCTCGATCTCCTCATCTGGCTTTGTATTTTAGATCAATTTGAACCATTTATCAGCTTCACCATCTATAGGATAAATAGCTAGAATCACCTTCTCTTGTTCGAAACATTGAAGGATGGAGAAGATATTTTCAATTGGGTTAATCCATTGTTCGAAAATTGAGAGATCTGATGGTCCATTGTTCGATAATTGAGGGATCAGATGATCCATTAAAATTAAGAGGCCTTTGTCTCATGAATCTCTTGATTGTGACTTGTTCTTTCTTAGTGGGGGTATAATGTTCATCTTGACCCATGTTTCTATTCAAAACTTGAGTTAACTAAGAGAGTATTATGACAAATTTTGCGATTCCCACTCCAATCAGATTGGTCATCTCATTAGAATAGTCATCACATTGATCATCACATCAGTTATTAGCCCGAGTCATCTTATTACTGGACATTGGCTGGAATAAAAGGAATGTTAGGGGTAACACATAAAGGGTAATAAAAATACAAAAAGAGATAACTTATAAATTACTTTTATTTCCTTAACTTAGGAATTTATAGGTTTTAATATATATTATCCATGATCTACTTCCCAACATATATTCTTAGGGGAAATTTTTTATTCCCTTAATAATGGTTCATACTAAGCTTATGAATTTACAAAATCATATCCCTCGGGAGTTTTGTAACCAAGAGTACAACAATGCTCATTTTTATGCACCAGTTCCTGTTTGAGTATAGCTCAAAGCGGTGCTTTTGGGTTTTACCCCTAGATAAATCTGTTCCAGAGCCGGCTCTACCAGATCGTATCCAAATATGGATGTATTTTATTGATAAAACAATTAATCAATACTCACCAAAATTTAGGTATATTTTTGTTATACTTAGTCTTATCCCTAAGGCTTTCACTAGGGTTTTCTAATCCTAATCCCAAAAAATAAGTAAACCTATCCTTTGATACCAACTATAACAACCTTGATCTTTATTTCACACTTAAAAACGATTTATTACATAAAATTTTCACTTGAAACAACATATATGTTCAAGAGAACTAATGTCTTTGGTGATTAGAAAAATTACATAACAACTTAGAACATAAAACACAACATCTTTATTGAAAACTTCTTTTACATGACCACAACATTCCTTCGTACTTAGAATTGCATGGGATAACCTAAGGACATGCATAAGAAAAGAGAGATATATACATCCCAGTAAGGGAGTAAAAAAGTCATAACATGAATAATATAGTACATTCTAGGAAATAGGCATATCAATGGATCATAAGAGAAACATGAACATAAAGGCATGATATAACATGATTATCATAACATGGAAATGTGGCAACAACATTTAACATGATATCAGCATGAGACAAGGATCATTGCACATGAAGCACGAATAAACCCTAATTTCACTTGAATTGTCATGAGTACAACCTCATTTCACTTGATGTATCATGATACTAATCTTTACCTAATGCATTGGAGCACTATCAGGGCACACCCTTCTTAATCATTTCATTTCATGCATAAGTGTGCCACATGAATCATATAACATGGATTCATTAAACATAATAATTTATTCCATGATAAAGGAATGTGAAATTCATACATTAAACTCTATAATCAATAATTAAATGTGCATAAAGGTGAATACCCTTGATAGAGAAATGGGCATGGTATTCACTACACAATGACTTTGGCTTGGAAAATCACAGTGCAATTTCAGCAGCATAACGACATGGAAAAAGAATTCATAAAAATAGTTGATGAGAGAGGAAGGGGTGTATCATAATATGTACATGAAATGGACAGTAAGAGATTCATATAGATACATATCCCAATATATTTAATGGAATTTAGATTCATAACACAAAAGAATTGCTTGAATGTAAATGAGAAGATAGAAATTCTTTACGGAATTTCGGCATGGTAATGGGTGTACATGGGTGGCATTAATGAGAGATAAAGAGGTATATCATCATTAAAACATAAGGAGGGAAGTATAGGGAAGGTGAAAAATAATACCCCAACATTTTTAATTGAAAAGAAAACGGTATATAAACATAATGAAACTTGAAAAAAAAAACGAGAAGAAGAAATCCCTTACTTGGAAGTGTGATCCCAAAGGCTTGGGAGAGGATTGAAAGGGGATTCTTGGGAGCTTGGGGCGCCTTGGGAGAATTATAGAGATAGGAGGCTAGAGGTTGGTCGAGATCCAATGTTTTTGAGTGAATGTGAAGTGGGATCTTGGGTGGGTTTATGTAGGAAAAGAGAGGGAATTTTTAATTATTTATGTTTTGGACACCACACATTAAACTATGAAAACCAAAAACCAAAACATGATTTTTGACCATGGGTTTTTAAAAAGGGGATTGGAAAACATTATTTTATAATTCCAATAGATCTAATTCTTAAAATATTAGGCTTGCTTATGTAGAGGTGAGTCACATTCTCAAACAAATCATTTTAAAATGTTAAAATGTTTTATAAGTCTTGGAGGGTCCACTAAAGCTTTGTAAAATAAATAAAACAAACCTAAAATTGAATTATTTTAAAATTAAAACATATATTGGCCAAAAATCCCATTTATAGTATTTTATTACATCACTATTGGGTCATTATAATGTCATAAAACACATTATATATTTAAATGGTATTTAATTTTTACCCAAAAATTCAACTATCTCAGGAAACTATGAAAAATTAACCGTTGGATAATTATGACATCCTGATTCCAAAAAATAACATTCATTTTATCTAAATAATTTTATAAATATGTGAATTTTTACTTTTAAAATAAAAACTGACATTTATAAAAAATTCATGGGTTTTGACAAAAATAGCTTTCTAGCCTTAATAAAAATTACAGTTGTATTCATAAAAATTATACAATCATTTATATTTAATAAAATGTAATTTAGTAATAATATTTTATTAAAATATTATTTAATTCCAAAATCCATTAATTCATCAAAATATATTTACTAAATTAATATTAACTAAAAAAACTATTTGTGTTTTAAAAACTATTTACAAAGTAATAATAATAAAATGAATGTATATTCTCTATTCAAAAAATAAAGCACATAATCATAATGCCAGGTATTGTTAGATAATCCCTTAAAACACCCGAATTAGACCTAAGGGTAAGGTGTGTAATGGTGACAGACTCTTGGGGTGGCTCAGATAACATCACTCGGGTGGTAATCTCTACTAACTTCCACCTCTCTCATAGGTGATTCTGTTCAAGCTTAACGTATTGAAGCTCAGCATGTGATTCATCAAGAGTGAAGCCTAGTGACACTACCTCCTTTCCATACTCTAAAAAATGGGCTTCATATGGATAAATTATACTGAATGAGACCATCACTTCCTTCTTCTGAGTAAATTGGATTTGTTAAAGCCCTATATTTATACTAATCATGTGATCACTGTTCAACAACTATATTAGAAATGGTAACAAATCTCAATGGTATTTTAAAATAAAAAAACATAAAACCAAGGAATTTCATAACCATTTTTCATAATAATACATTTAATTAGATCAAGATTAATTTTCATTAATAAAAGTTTGGGTCGTTACATTGGAGTTGGACCCAGGATTAGAGATCTGGGTTTCATTACATATCTTGCTAAGGTAAGAATCAAGACACATGTAGTTCTTAAAACATTCCCTATACAAGTTTGATTCATACACACAAGTAATTAATGGGATTTTTTCTCATTATTGATAGACCCAAGATTGGAGATCTGGGTGTCACTATATATCTAGTTGGAATGAGAATCAAGCCATACATGTTTCTTGAAAATTTCATTCCCCACACCAATTGATTTTGATGTGAGAGATGAGATCTTTTGATACATCCTAGAATAATGGTTAAGATTAAGAAAAAGGATGGTATGACAATCAAACCATGTATTCTGGAAGAGTTCTATGTTATAGTTTTGGTTCATATATAGGAAAAATGGAAATAAATTTCTTTATGGTTGCATTTGGGCCCAATATTGGAGATTTTGGAATCATTACATATCCCATGGAAATGAGAATAAAGTCACGCATAGTTCTTGAAGAGAACCATGTAGTTTAATGTCTTGCATTGAGGATGTAAGTCACCTAACAGAAATAAACATTGTGGATAGACTAGGGAATAAGACCCAGGTGTCACTATGTATCTTGCTAGGGGCAAGAATCAAGACACACATAGTTATTAAAAAGGGGTCCCTATGCAGATTTGATTCAAATATAGGGAGAAATTGAGCTTAAGTGCCACTAAGGAGTGACAATGATGTGAGTAATGCTTGTGCATGGAAACTAATCATCTTTAAAAGGACCACAAGGAATGCTACTTTGTGGTATCTTGGGGAATTTCTTAATTTTAAATGAATGAGACATTAATCATACATTTTAATTTCATTTAGAGAGGACAAATGATGTCATGCAGTTTAACATTATGCGATAAGGATGAATATGATATGTAGTTTAATATCATGTATCATGGATGTGTATGGTTATTATGCAGTTTAACAACTTGAGAACAAGTTTATGGTTGTTATTCAGTTTAACTCCATACAACTAGGATGTTTTTTGTTATGTAGTTTAATGTCATACAACTAAGACGTACTCTATGTGACTATACAAAGTATTTCTTCATGAAACTTGCATTGTTTGGAGTTTTAATTATTTTTCCATTGATTTAGATTAGGGAATAAGATACATTAGAATGGACCTTATGTATAGAGTAAGGTCCTTCCCACTTTGGCTCAAGCTTTGGAGGCTTATTTCGTAGTATCATTGGAGTCCTAAGAAACGATATCAATTATCCTCGGAGGAATGAATGAAGGTGAAATTTCTTATTGAAAGCTCATGATATTCAATTCTGATAGACTTCCAAGTGATACAAGGTAGGAAATCTCTTTTTGTTTAATCACTCAAGCTCAACTAGTCTCTTCTAAGACTGCTCATTTTTAGATAACTGGTCACAAATAGAAAATCAGAGTGAAGTAAATTCAACTTAAATGGGAAAGACTACTTCGGTTCTATATACCAATGAGTATGGATTTAACCATGTTGTAGTATGGGTAATAGTCATGTAATCCCTTAAATCATGCAAGAATTTATCAGGAAAATACTTTTTATCTTTATCCACCATCTTATGGAGTATGTTGTAAAAGGTTTTGTTGAAATAATCTATCTATGAATTTTCTGCAGCATTATAGAGGGATAAATGATTGGATTTGATATTGTATTCCTGATATAACTTCCCTACCTTATCAGAATAAAAATCGGTGCCATTTGCTATCAATATGGTTTGATAGACACCAAATCTGGTGATGATATTAGCTTTGAAAAATCTAAAAATTCCTTTATACCAGACTTCTTTGATAGGTATTACCTCATCCCATTTAGAAAAGAAATTGGTATAAGTAAGTATGTACTTGAATTTCTTGGCCGTAGCTGGAGGATAGAGTCCTACTACATCAATTCCCCATGTAGAAAATGGCATGGAGTATTTAGCCATATATAGAAACTCTAGGGTTTGATGAATGAAGTTGTCATGAACTTGGTAGGGATGACACTTGTTAGTGAAATATGTGAAATCTTGCATCATGGAAGGCCAAAAGTATCCAATCCATATGATTTGATCAGAAATCATGTACCTAGAATGGTGAGCACTATAGGCTCCTGCATGTACTTCTTTCATAATAGCCGTAGTTTCATCCCCATCAATGCATATGAGGAGGATTCTATCGAAGCCTCATTTTTAGAGAATCTTCTAGTGATATGGGCCATCATAAAGAGTGAAATTAACTACTCTTCACCAAATCTGGTCTCTTTCAACTCTATACAATGGAAGTACCTTATTTTGGAGATATTCTATGATGGGTTTCATCCATCCCGTTGTATGACCTAATGGCTAAGAAATGAGACTGATTTCATTGATATCATCTATTATGATTTTACCAAAAGGTGAAACCATACAACAATGGGCAATGCTGATGATTGTTTCATCCTAATTTGTATCTTTCAAGTTTGTGGATACATTTTCCAATGCATCAGATTGGGTGTTTTGTGATCACAAGACGTAAGACAATATTGGATTTGAGGGAAGTTCAACCATTAACCCTCAGACATAATCACACAAGGTAATTAATTATTCATTTCTGATGGTGTAATCCACATTGATATTTTTTATTACTAATTATGAATAACCTTTTACTTTTAGGTGATTTACTTGTACTTAGAGTGACAATTCCAGGATTGCAATGAGATCTTGATATTCTGACTCATTGTTGGTACCCCCTTATGATAATAAAAAGGAATATGGAAACACTAGCTTATCTAGGGAGATAAGCACAATTTCTAACCCAAAATTATTGAGTTTAGGGTCTTCCATTCTCTTCCCTATTGGACTTCTGGATGCACCATCAAAATATATTTCATATGTCTAAGGGATGTCCAGAATAGAGAAGATTTATTCATCAAGAAGTTCAATATTTAAAGATGTTTCTTCCATAGATGGGTGCTCAGTAAGGAAGTATGCCAAAGCTTGTCCTTTCACTGCTTTCTGAGGAAAAAATTGAATATCAAACTGCTACAGAATAAATTACCACCATTCCAAAAATCATATCAATATTGGATGACTGAGTATACATTTTAGTAGGTTATTATGAGAGACTAAGTTGAACTCATGATGCTTCAAGTAGGGCCTCAGCCTCTGAACTTTAAAGTTTAATGCTAGGAATCTCTTCTCAATATCTTAATATTGAGTCTCTACATTGTGCATGGTTCGACTAAGATAATAAAGGTTGTTTTCATTCCCAGTATCATTCTTTTTCACAAGGAATGTGCCTAGTGATCTCTCCAAGAATGTCACATAAAAGATGATTGGTTTTCCTTCAATATGAGGAATCAATACTATTGGAATCGAGAGGTATTTCATGAGGGTATCAAATCCTTCTTGAAAGTCATTGGTCCATTGATATGTGATCCCTTTTTCATCAATTTGGTGAAGGGAAAAAAATTTCCATCCAGATTGGCTATGAAGCGCCGAATGTAGGCCAAGTTTCCTTGAAGTCCTCTCAACTCTTTAAAGTTTCAAGGAGGAGACATGCCAAGGATAGCTTCTTTCTTCTCAGTATCAACATTCATGTTGTGATGGAATATAAAAAAGTAGAGAAATTTTCCTAAGGTTACCTTGAAAGCACATTTCAAGGGGTTCATCTTCATATTATGTTACCAAAGCTTATTGAATACAGTCTCCAAATCATCCAAGTGACCAGGATGTTGTTTGGAGTTAAACATTAGATCATCCACATAGAATTCAATGAATTTTCCCAAGAAGGTTTGGAAGATGTGGTGCATTGCATGTTGATATGTCACACCAATGTTTCTCAAGACAAAAGGCATTACACGATAGCAAAAATACACCTTAAGGGGATCCGAAGGATGTGGATTCCTCATATTCTGGGGCCATTTAGATTTGGTTATACCTATAGTATCCATCCATGAAGGAGAGATCTTTGTATCCAACTGTTTCATCAATCAATAGTTCGTGATTACATACAAGAATTCATCTTTGGGACAATACCGATTGAGATCTTTGAAATCAATAAAAACTCCGATTTTCCCATTCTTCTTTTTCATTGGTACAATATTATCCATCCATTTAGGATATTACACCTCCCTAATAAAGTCATCTTTGATAATCTTGTCAACTTTAGAAACAATTTTGTATGCATGAGTTAGGTGTGTTATTCTTGCTACCTGCTTTTATCCACGATGTTATTCTAGAAAACCAAAATTTTTGGTTGGACACATTGGGGTAAAGTCCAGAAATCTCTGTACAATCCAAGGAAACACATCCTAGCATTTCTTCAAAAAGGACATATACACCTCTCTCTATTCAAAATTCATGTACACACTAATCAGAATAGGGCATTGATCTTCTTTTATACCCATTTTTATTTCTCTGAGTTCATCTACAATGATGGAGACACATTCCTCAAATGATGGAGGGGAATCTATAAGGTCTTCCTCTTATTCCTCTTATTTAAGTGTTGCTTCTTCTGTCTC
Source organism: Viscum album (assembly GCA_963277665.1). Taxonomy (NCBI): domain Eukaryota; kingdom Viridiplantae; phylum Streptophyta; class Magnoliopsida; order Santalales; family Viscaceae; genus Viscum; species Viscum album. The sequence continues at coordinate 37,037,654 of OY728129.1, read as the reverse complement.
ATCTTTAAGGGTAGGTGATTAAGGAAGATTTTCAGATCTGGGGGAGGAGTCAGTATTTTTAAATCCTGAAGAAGAGGAAACTATCTCCAGTCCAACTGATGAGGAAGGGTCTTTTTTAAGTTCTAATGGGAAGATGATGAAATGAGAATCGACATCCCTATATTTTTTCATAAGTGTGATAACTTATTCTATCTTGACTGATGAATAAGAGACTTTATAATGTTTTTTAGATGAAATGAAGATATCTCCATTTAGGATTTCATCATTTTTTGGTGAATCAATGATTTCTCCTATGCTACCAGGCTCAATTTCTACAACCGACATTATGGAAGCCACTGAACGAGTGCTTGGATTTGGGGAAACCCTTTCAATTTTATTAATGTGTAAAACATAATCTACATTGAGATTCCTGAATGGGTAAGCTGGGATGTTTTCCCGACCATTCATAGCATTGATTCTAGTAACATCATTCACAATGGACTATTTTCCCTTTGTGTGATAGAACTCCACATCAATGTACTAAGATTTAAAAGTTTTGAATGGGGCCTTATCACCATGTAATTTCCCAATTTGACCATTGATAGTACGATAAAGGAATATTCACATGTTGATGTATCCAATGTCTCCCTAAAAGAATGTTGAAAGTTGTATCCTACCAGACAAACATGAACTCTGAATCAGATATGATGTCCCCAAATAGAGTTTTGAGTGTAATATCATTGAGAGTTTATTTCTCATTTTTTCATAATCCTATAACATCAAAGTGGAGGGATAAAAATGGGATTTAGTGAGGCCCAATTAGGGAGGTTTCTAGATAAAAATGAGGTTGACCCCTGAGCCATTATCAATGAAGGCTCTTTGGATGTCAATATCATTAATCTTGCTGGATATGTACATAGAACTGAGGTGTCCTTGTAAAACAAAATCTTCATTATGGTACGTGAAAGATATGACTACATGGAATTCTATTGGATAATTCTCTATACGCTAAACCTCTACAACATCAAACACAGTTTTAAACTCTTGAGGGATTGAAAATGCCTCATTAAGTGCTTCAAAAAGATATGTTGACTGATTTATAGCATCCAAGAATGATATCTTGGATAGTACTTAGGTTATTTTCTTCAACACTTCATAATTTTGATCCGTAGGTATGTGTTTTCCAGTATGGAGATGCTCTTTTGCAGGTGCATTGGAAGATGATGCTCTTGATGTGGACTGACCATTTGTCAGGGAAGAATCTTTAAATACTTCTATTATTCATGGATTAGGATGTCTAGGTCTTCCCAATCTCTGAGAAGGTGTTATAACCTCTAATAATCCTTCTAAGATGATCATTTCAGGACAAACTCTATCTTGTGTGGGAGAATTCCCTTGTTCTTATTGATCCCACTAGAGGGCTCTCTCATGAGTTTCTACTGCTTAAATAGTTTGAGAAGGGGTGTAATTGAAATAGTGGCTTCTAGAATACCCACGTCTTCCCCTATATCCTTTAACTTGATGAAATATTCCCCCATTTCCCCAATAATGTAGGGAACTCAGGTTCATAATCAGAATCATCATTTTCATAGGGATCCATTATGTGAATAATGTTAACAGAACCAAAGAAAAAATCCTCGTCTGATGAAGATTATGTTTGATAGGTCGATTCTTGTTTTTCCATTTAGTGGGGTGGTACCCGTGACTTTGAGATATTTGGAATGAAATCTACCAAATTCAAGGAAAAATTTGTCCTTGACACGAGCTCATATTCTTTTGAATTCTCTTTATCTTTCTAACCATGTCACTTCTTTAAGGATTGTCCTTTGGAGGTATTATCTTTTAATGAATATGGCTTGGCTGCAGCAGAAGTGGTAGGAGACACAATCTGTTGTTTCAATTGTGTTTGTAGAATGGAATGATTTTGGTTGATTTTTTTCCTAACCATCCAATCATAAAATTTCTGATCATTATTACTATTGACTTACTTCCATTATCCTTCCTCATTTGGATCGGTAGAAATAACACATCCCACTTGGGATAGTTAATTTTTCATCTTCACTTGTTCGGATTCCACTATCTTTGGAAGGAGGTCCTTAAAAACAAAACACTCCTATATGGGTTTTCCCAACATTTAATGAAAGGGGAAATAGTTTGGGAGGTCTGCGTCTCATTCTTTATTATGTTTCTTTGGTCTTGGAAACTGAAATATGTTTTTTTCCAAAGATGATATGAAGTAGTTAGGGACTTGGTCTCTTCAAAAATAATATACCTTCTTTTTTAAATCTTTAAACTGTCTATTCCTTTTATCTCTTTGATCATCTTGACAAGGTAGTCATTGCTACTGATCCATGTGAGGTGGATCCCTATGGTATGATGAGGGTTTTGAAGAATCAACGAGTATAGGTGATTGTTTGAGATCAACTATATTAGCCTATGATTTTACTACTCTTCTTCCCATAGTTGATAGGATTACTCAAGATTTGGATCTAGTCTCCATTATGGAGTTTTCCACCCATTGATAAATTAAGTCCAAGTCCTGAAACCCTCTTGTGTATTTCACATGGATTAAAGGTGTAAAATACTCATCATGGAGAATTGAATAACAAATGTGAATAAATTATTCTTGAGGGAGTGGTATATTCAAGGAGTATGTTAATACTTTGCACCAAGAAATAAAATATGAAACTCTTTCATTCTCCCTTTTCATGTAGATTTTGAGTTCGAAGACTATTGTCTTCTGCAGTGTTGATTTGAACTAGAAAAGGAACTTCTGATAGAGATCTCCCCATCCAGTAATTGATCGAGACTATAAACTTTTATACCATACAAAGGCTGACCCCTGTAATTATTGTACAAAACATCTAATTTTCATTTATTCTTGTTGCTCAAGGGTCCCCATCCTGGAACCATAGAAAGTGATGAAATACTTTAAGTGATGCTCCAGATATCCTGACCCATTAAAGATTGGAAATGTGGGATTCCCAAACTTTGGCAGAGGACAGATCAGATTCACCCATTTGGGATAAACCACATTTTCTTATTGTACTGGTGCAATCCGTACATCCATAGCTTCTAATAGAGTCTTCAATGACTCAATGGTATTCATAATCATTCTAGGAATATCTATCTGAGCCTGGACCTATACAGGTACAACATCTAGAGCCTGAACTGGTGCAACAACTGGTAGGACCATCAGTGGTGGTGCTACTGGTATTTGTATTGGATAACCCCTAGGGTCAGGACTCTAAGGATGTTTATGAACCTATTATAGCTGTGTACCCAATTTAGGGAATTCATTATCCACATCTTTAGTTGCAACAAACCCTATTTGTTGTGGAGATCCTATTGGAAGTGAAAGTTGAGGATTTTCTTGTGGAGCATGTTTGGTAGGAATAAAACTTCAGAGTAACTATGCATTGAGTCTTCTTAACTCCTTCATCTCCTATTCTTGCTGAATGTATCTTTCCTCCATTTAAAGGTAATGACCTTCTCTAGTGGAAAGGTGAGACATGGTCTAACCTTTACCTTTCCCCTTATTAAGTACCTTTTGAAGAGGTGGAAGTTGATTATTCAAGGGAATACCTAAATTTTTGGTAAGCCTCAAATTTTGGGTATGTACACCTCCTTAATTTTCATTGGTGTAGACTAAATTTTGAACAAGAACTTCATCCTCTAACTCCCATGAATAAGACTCATTTTCTGTAGGATCTTCCATGATGGCATTAATGATGTTCACTGACGTATAATGCATTGCTGGCATTCTGTCGGTATCTTGGTGAGATCATCTTATTCTTTTTCCTCCACAAGACATTTTTTTCCAATTTTCTAGTTCCCCAAGAACTATTTGGAAGATAGTAACTTGAAGTTATGCATCAGATATTTCAGTTGTGCATTCATTTTGCGACTTCTTCCCTAATCGGGAGAAAACTGACTTACATTGAGGAGGGGATTGTGAATGTGAAAAATACCCCAACCCTGAAGCATGGGGATATTCCTATTATTATTTCTCAACCATTCTTACTCTATTTGTTGAATTTTAGGGTTGGGTTAAAAAATCCCCCAGCCCTATGGGCTGGGGTGGCTCGTAAACTACTACGGATGATATCAGTGCAGCTTCTCTTCCGATCTTACGTATTCTAGTCTGAACATTGGATGATTTCATTATCTGGAACTCACTTAAATCACTTTATTCAGAAGACCATTGTGATATTTCATATATTTTTACAACATGATGGCTGACATCCTCTAAGAAGGAGGCATATTCAATGTTCTCAGATACTTGATGCAAAAGTTTCTCAATAGCTTGCTCTCTTTGGGCCTAACTTTGGTGAAAGCCAGTTGAGGCATGTTCTTGCTGAGAATCTCTCTTGTCATGAACATAATTTGTTTTTTGTAATTGAACTGGGGTAATAACATTTCATGAGACCAATTTTGGAGGTATTTTCTGGTTTTGGAGCATAGTGAATTTCAATGCTCCATGTGCACCCCATCCTCATATATGAACACCAGATGGGCTTTCTGTGATCAATTATCACAACCTCATTAATTCATTGAGGCGTGCACATTGAAGGGCCTATTTTTTTCTTGATCTTTAGATGTTGGGAAACCTTGAGAGATGTCATGTCAATTTGGTGTTGTAATCTTTCTATTACCTTAACATGACTTTGATATTCATTATACGATAATATTTTAGCTTTCATATGATGAAGAGTCTTCCATTTTTTGAGGCAGATATCAGAAATACAATCTTCTTCCAACATATCTGGATTGTTGTATTGAGAGGTGGCCAAAGGGCAAAACATGACTAGTATTTCACCCTTAGCCAATTGTTTCCTCATGGACAATATATCCACTTTATATTTTTCTAGATGCTTCTCAACTTGTTCTGACCAGAGTGGATGCTTCTTTATTGCTTTAACACAAGAAATGGGATCAATTGGTGTCTCATTTGTGATATTAGAAGGAAAATGACCCATGGGAGGTTTGCACAATAACTGTTTCCTTGGGATGTATTCTAACTGAGAAAGTATTTCACCTACCAGTAATAAGGAATCAAACATGACTAGACTTATGTTTGAAAGTGCCTCAAGATAAGAGGGATTTCTCATCACTACATTTACAGTTGGAGAATTATCATGAAAATGTGAAACACTACAATGGAGAGAACTTTCACAATGAATGATATCATGGGGAGGACTACCATGGTGGATTACAGAAAGGGATAAATCCATGTTATCATCGGTCTTCTGGCCACACAGAGGGTTATCATGGCTCTAATAAAGAGATATTTTATCAAGATTAACCTAATTGTAATGAATAAAGCCTTCATGATGAAGAGTCCATTTTGAAATATCATAATTAATGCTACTACTTTCATAATTTAGTAATGGTAGGGTAGGATCTTGAGCTGAAACAAATAAATGCTCGAGGGCTTTAAGAACTCCATCATTAAGAGGAACCGGATCATAGATTGAATCTTGATTATCCAACTGTTCTTGGGGATAATTCTTCTTAGAAACCATATTACACATAGTTGGGGCCACTTTCTAGGTGATTATCTTGAGTGGGTGTATGTTCCTACTTGGGAGAGGCCATTAAAATAGGCCAACCATCTCCAATTGGAAAGAGTGTATGTTTCTGATCCGGTTGTTCATATGATATGGGGGAGTGTTCCCCATAACCATCATGAATTAGAATAGAGGTGTGTATCTTCTCTAGTATGGCATGATGATGAGTCATCATAGGTTTTGGGATGGAATTATGTGTCCATCCCTCTAGTAGTGCTGAAGTTTTCGTTATGATATTCTGGAAAGCTTCTAGGATATGAGAAGGGATTTGTGTCTTCCTTTTCACTATTGCTAAAATGTTCTTGGTGAATTCAGTGGTCAGAACAGGAATATATGTTCATTCAATATCTGAAGTAGGTGTATGTACCTGCTCATGTCCTCCCTTTTATAATAGTGGATACTGATAGTACTCATGCATGGGGGCCAAGAGTTGAGTCTACCCAAAGTTTGTCGTTAGGGCTTTCCAACTGACTTCTATGGGGACTACCAAATGAGACTATTGATAGACTTGATGGATGCGGGTAGGTATATGTTACTGCTGGTTGTGTGCCACCAATCATGGTCAGAAGGATTCTCTAATTGCTACAAGATGAGACTGCTGGAAGGCCCGGTGGGTGCAGATGGGTGAATGTTTCTACTTGTAGATTACCACCACATATGGTTTGCGATCTCCTTTGAATGCAGCCAGACAAGTCTTCTGGATAACTAAAATATTGCAAATATGTGTATGATCCTATTCATGGTACTCCACCAGATTTAAATGGTGGGATTTCTTGGGCACCATCAGATGATTCTGCTGGCTGTCAGAATTAAGGCAGATGGGTGTATGTTACCATTCACTGTTTTCCACCAAACTGGGTTGGTAAAATTCTCCGGAGGGTGAAAAGGAAGGAACCTAATATTTTTTAGCTGTATTCCTTCCTCAGTGGTCTATCTTTTGTGCCAGTTTATGAGGGACCTGGGATGAACAACCAAAGATAACACCCTCAACATGTTGAGGGTTTGCTGCCGTGCGATGTTGGCGGCGATGATTATTGGTTGGAACCCTTGGGAAAGACCCATGTTTCTTCGAGATGAGGCCATGGGTGGCCTCTTAGTCAACCTCCCTAGAATAGGGGAGGGATTGTTGATTACTTTCTGGGGGATAATCTCCCAAAATAGTTAAAGACAGTGGTTGGAACCATCTACTTCTAGGCCACTGATTGTCATTGATAGGACAACCAGGGGTTATTCTTGATTTGGAGGGCCTGTCACGAAACCTCCAAGGTCGGGATAATACCATGTTGATGGTACTCTCAGACCATTGCATTGGGGACCCATTGTTGAAGATTTTGAGTTAGTGATGGTGTCCTTAGAGTATATGAGGATCCAACTTGAGCACCAATCGGGGCGTTCATAGGTGTAAACTTGAAGGAATCCATTTGTAATGAAGAGAGTTCGTGGAAAGAAGTACGTGTTTATATGAAAAATAAAAACAATGACCTCCGAAAAAGTATCATATTTTGGATGAACACATGCATGATTTATTTTCTTTTCTAACCCACTTTTATCAATTGATAGGGCACTGACAAATGGGTAACACTATCATCATGGTTAAAGATTCACGTTGGGTTCAACATTTTTTTTATTTCCCTCAGAATGTGTGTTCTGGTTAGGAATCACTATTTCTGGATGGTTTCTAGTGGATTTTTTTATGGAAGATGAAACACCAAATGATTTTGTATCCCAAGGGACCTACTTTCCAAAGTCAAGTGCTCATTAAGGATTTTGACCCACGATGTTTAAGAACTCTCATTGGTCGAGAGGATGGGAGTTTGGGCGCATCACACACTTTTGAGGGGAATTGTTTCTTACTCTGAGACTCTCTTATAGATTTAAGATATTTTCATGAATGATTATTAATTTACCAAGTGTAATGTAGGTTTCCATGGAATTTTAAATCAATTATTAGAATGCTTGTAAATTAGAATCATCATTATGTATTTGAGGTTCTTCATCAATGGAGATATCTATATGTATTTGAGGTTCTCCATCGATAGTATCCTATTTCATAATACTTAAATATTCTTTAGTCATTGTTATGATGATGTTGGTTTTTAAGATGCTCAGTGGGGTGCTCTAGATTTTATTGTCATCTAGGTATACAAGACTTAATCTAAAGTTTATCATCATCTAAGATGACAGAAGATTACACTAAAGTTTATCATCACCCAAGGAGATGGAAGTTGTTTTGATATTGGTATCATACCCATATATGAGATACCTATGTATCCTTGTGAAACGAATCAGAACCCTCATAGTTCGGTGCCACTTAATGGGACACATCAAACCTTTTAAGGTCATGTGATGAGGGCCTAACCATATAGTTTAATTTCATGTGGTAAGGACATCTAGGAAGAAAGTGACTAGTCAAAGCTTGGGGTGGAACTTATTTTGAAATTGTGTAAGGAACTTGGAAGGAATATGAAATTCCAAGTTGAATTAGACCCTTCTGGGAATGTGGCCCCAAGAGAATAAGGTTAATTTGGTGTGTTGAACTTGAAACTTAGGGAGGTTTCCTATGTATCCTGTTTATATGGGAATCAAAACCCACATAGTTCAATAATTCTCACATGGAAGTATGGACCTTTGGGAGAAATAGGTTGGGGATTACTCTAAAAGAGGATTCCCTTGTAACATGGTCCATGAGAGACATCTTAACTCATGGATATTTAAGGGGGGAATTAATTTTTGTCTTACACCAAAGGAGGATTCCCAGATTAAGGGAATTAGGGTTAGATTCCTAAGAAGGATGTCTAGTGAGCTTGATCCCTAGGTGAAGTATTTCTACGTATCCTAGTTATGGTGGAAAGTAGAGTTTTAATAGTTCATTCCATTTGGGTCTTACACCTAGGAGGAGGCCCGTTTAGTGGGGCATGATTTCTAATTTTTTGGATGAGATGATATAGAGATTGGGCCTTGAAAATGCTTCCTAAGTATCTCGGTTAAGGTGGGAATCAGAGTTCTCATAGTTCATTCTTCTCATAGGGGAGTGTGTCCCTTTTAGAGGATTATGTTGGGGCTTACTTCTGAAAAGGATTCCCTATTGAATTGAGAGTTTTGATTGGGACTATATTTTGAGGAGGATGTCCCTTGAACTCAGTCCACTGATGGAAGAGGTCAGACCTATGACTATATAAGTTGTGGAAATAGTGGAGGAGGATGTAGAGAAATGAACCTTTCAATGTCAAATGAAGGTGATGGTAATTAGGTCCATCCTAAAAGGATAGGGAATTATTCTAATAGGGATGAACTCTGATTGGTCCTAATAGAGGGAGAATTTTTTTTTTCAAAGGGAAAAGAAAGTGTGATCCTCACTATCCCAATTGGGAACTGGAGGCTCTGAGTCTTAGAGATGAGAAGGGGAGGAAATAATCATATCCCCAGAATCCAAGATTGGGAACTCCCCAACACTTTACTTAGAGTAAGGGTCTACGTGACCATATATATATAAACATACAGAAATCCTAAGTATCCTAACCCCCTTATAAGAAAAATGTGGGAAACCTATGATCGTAGAAATGAAAACCCAAATGGTAGACATACTGATGTGTCTATCCTAAAGGTTTGGTAAATCGGGAAGTCTTGGTAGAGGATTCAAATCAGTCCCTTTCAGAAAAGGGATCCAAGGAATTAGAGTCCCTTCCATGGGTTTCTTAGAATATGCCTTCAATAATAGCTCGCATAGGTGGTCCGTGCAGGTATACTGCATAACTATGCCATGTAGGTATGTCGTGCAGTTCTTAGGAGGAACTGAAAAATTCTATATAGAGGAAGGATAATCCTATGAAATCTTGATATGGCTTAGGAAAATGGACTACCAGGACTATAATAATTGGATGAGGTTTTGACATAAGCACCCTGGGTGTCCCTTGATGTCCTTGGAAGAATCCTTTATAGGTATTTTCTTAAGTAAATAACCTTTCATTGGTGAGTTATTCTTATGGTAGGAGGGTCCTCAAATAATTATCTTTTATTTTAGACCCTAAAAGGAATTTCATCTTGTTTATCTCTTTTAATTATCTCTTATATCTTGTTTTATATAGATACATGAGAAAATTTGGGGGACCTGGGTAGAGGATCTATGCAATGAGATCTTTGTGAGTTCTTCTAACTTTTTTAGTTGTTCAAATGAGGAGCCCAAGGGTTCTATTTATAGGCAAGGAGGGGGACTGGTTGAAATGAAACTTCTGGAATAGGTCATTAGTGTTGGTCTGTGGCATAGATCTTCCCCATAAGGGTGATAAAATTACATTACCAGATAGTTCCCTGGAGGAGTTCCTCAACTTAGTGGGCTACGCATTGGGTTACACAAGTAGAACCTTTATGAGCCGCTTGATGTGTATGTGGTATGAATAGGTGTACTGTGCATGGGGTGTAGTCAAACCACCTTGGTAAACATACTTCTCCATACCGCAGGGGCTTCTCCCCCACACCTGTGCTTGTGGTCAGTGTCGGGCTTCGGTCCTGAACCTTTCGGGCTAGAGCATTCGCTACCGTCACTCACCCCAATGAAAAATAGAGAGTCTCACTGCAAACTTTTCAAGACTCGTTCGAAGACTTTTTTGGGTCATGGTGCATGAAAATCCAATCTGATCTTTCCGGCATAAAGAAATATTTTTACTCAAACTTATAATTTGGTGTCTAAGTGAGGTTCACATATTTAATTTTGTAGAGAAGTGCATGGAACACATTTCATGGTGTCTATATACTATAATGGTTATCCTTGGACAAATATATATTTTCCCCTTAAAATAATGTGATGTTGAGTTTATTTTATTAATTTTATCATTCCTTTATGAATCCACCAAAAAATATAAAATATATATTGTGATTTTAAATTTATTTCATTAAAATAGTGACTCAACTCCACATAAGAAATGGTAATATTTTAATATCTTTGGCCCATTTCCTAATAAAATAATTAAAACTTCCCCACTTTGGAAAACACTATGGGAAGAAATCATGGGAAGGTTTGTGGTTTTAAATATTTTATTATATAGAGTCTAAAACCTTTGTTTGTGAAATATTAAATAATTACCCTCTCATTTCCTATATAAACCCACCAAATATCCCACTTCTATTTACTCAAAATCCTTGGAGCACGTCGACTTACTTTGACCTACCCTCTCTATAATCATCCAGAGGCACCCCAATCTCTCAAGAATCCCATTTTCAAGCCTTTGGAGCCACACACTCAAGTAAGGGTTCTTTTATTTCTCATTTTTATCAAAGTTTTTTATCATGTTATGCCATTTTATTTTTAATTAATAATTATGGTGAATTTTTTTCACCTCCCCATACTACCCTTATTATTTATAAATGATGATATACCCATTTATCTCTAATTAATCCCTCCCATGTACACCCGTTACCATGCTGAAATTTCATAAACATCATTTACTTTCTCTTTTTATTCATGCTTATTTATTATTGTATTCCTTATTTTTCTAATTCTATATGTTTGGACATGTACTTCCATGTCTCTATTACTTTACACTTCACGTAAAAAACATTAGAGACCCATTTCTCTCTCATAAACCCATTTTATAAACTTTTAAGTGACGTTGTTATGATTCCAAATTTTCACCAGAATTTTCCATGCCAAACCAAATGTGTAGTGAATACTATACCCATTTACTATCAAGGGTGTTCAATTTTATGCACCTATAACTATTTATTTGGGACTTACATGTATGTATTCCAAACTTCTTGATCTTGGAATAAATTATGATAATGAATGAATCCATGTTTTATGATTTATATGGCACAATTAAGAATGAGAATGAAATGAAAGTGATGGGTGTGCCCGAAATTATATAGAACTCTAATGCACTAGGTAATGTTTAGTATCATGATACGTTATGTTAAGGTAAGGGTATACCTGATTACTTTATGTGACTTTTTCCACCATGAAGTCTTGGTAATTTATCCTTGACTTATGTTTATGATGTAGTGTTTTATGTTGTTTCTACATTTCCCATATTATGATTATCATTCTATATCATTACTTATTATTCATGTACCTTTATGCCTCATTGAAATGACTTGTCTAACATGTATTATTATCTTCATGTTATTCAATGTTTATTCCCTTACCGGGATTTATGTCTCACCCCTTTCTTATGTATTTCCCCAGGTTATCCAATATAGTTTTAAGCTCAATAAATTTAAATAAGTTTTCAATAAATATATTTTAATTCATGTTTAAATTTGCAATTCAATGCACCAAATTACCAAAGACATTAGACTTCTCGATCTTTCGGGTTTTATTAAGTGTAATTTTATGTAATTAAGTCATATATTAATATTTAATAAATATAAGGGTTTTTATAGGTTTAATAAACATATGTTATGTATAAGAAATAAACATTATTCATGAGTGATAATATACCATTGAATTTTATTTTATCCAAACTAACAAGAAAATTAAAAACAACATTAATGCGTATGTATGTACTACCATCTCCATGAATAGTGAATTTCATTTCATATCACTAAATTTTATGGATTACTCTAAATAAATTTATACTAAATATATATGATATTTATATCAAGGTTTGAATTCTTTATATGATTAAATCATGATCAAATTAAGAGGACCAATAATTAAAATTCAAAACATATATGAAAAACAAAGAAGTTATTACTTGAAACATAACTTTAACATGGAATTCTTAATAAATGGGTAATATAAAGTCATAATAAAAAAATATATGGTATGATATGTATGAATATGGTTCTTTTATAAATTTATAATAATCTTATATTTACTATATAGGAAGTATGAATGAGTACGATGGAAGTAAAGACTTAAGGTAAGGGAATTTTTAGTCTCTCTTTTATTTCTGAGAGACTTATTTCATATTCATTACTCATTTAGTTTCTATGGTGTATATACTTCCCTATGAGTTGATATATCATGAATATAACTCATTTAATGATAATTACTATTTCCATTAATTTTATTCTTTCACGGGGATTACGATTCAAAAGTTACTCAAGTAGTAAGGGATTTTTTGTCTCAATTTGTCTTCTTTGAGATGTATGTTATATTATGCACCTATATTATTTCATGATATGTATATACAACCTCATTGAAAAGTTATATCATGAATTTATTCATCCTCATGATATTTTGAGTTTCATTTTATGTTCGTTCTTCATGGGGTTTATGATTCAAGGTTACCAAAGTGATAATGATTTTATGCTACAATCTCATCATTTATCAGGATTATTTATGATCAAGTATACAATGTTGCAATATCATGATATACCTCTCAATATTTCTCATTAATTTTATTATCCTCCAGTTATTGATGATATATTCAAGTAATGAAAGATTTTTTCTACTCTTTGGTACTTGAGATAATTAAGAAAATGTTTTTAAAAAATCCAACTTTATTTCTCTCTTCATCCAGAAATCTGTTTTATTTCAAAACCATGTTTTCTGAAAAAGTTTTTAATTTATTTTATTACTATCATATGATTTTTAAGAAATTTTGACCCATGTATAAATTTTTAATTTTTTTTGAAAGGAGTCTTTATATATTTTCCAAAGCAATACCCATATTTCTTTTATAAAAAATGTGAAAGGAATATCCATTTTAACATGTACGAGAAGGAAACAAATTTCCGACACCATGACCAATCATCTATTCTAATCTTTCTTTATAAGTTTTCAATGTTATTGTCAAATAAAAATGTTTTCAAACTTCTAATTTTATTATTTTTTTTCACAAATAGTTATTTTCCTCAAGAAATGTTTAAAATAATTTTTAAAAATTATTTTCTATCTAAGATGATATACGTTGGTGTTACCTATGATTTCTTAGGGATATGTTCCAAGGATTCTATTCATATTCATTCTTTGAATGGTTTCTATTTTTATTTCACAATGTCAATGAAACCTATTTCTATTATATGGGTTATACCATGAGGAAATGCCTATAAAACTCACTTATTTTAATGAGTTATTCTATGATGAAATGATTATGAAACCTATCTGTTTCCCATAGGTTATGATATGATGAAAGTTTTATGATACCCATTTCATTTATTGGGTTATGATATGATTAATTCTTATGATCATATGGTACACATAAATATGGTTTTCATTATGAGGTGTGTGGGACCTATATCTCCCTCAAATAAATTTGGTAAGGATTTATATATCTCATGAGATAGACATAGATAGAATGGGAAGTCAACCAAGTACAGTAAGGCTAGGTTGGAATGGGGAGTGAACCTAGTTTAGTAAAATAGGTTTGGAATGAGGATTGAACTCAGTATATTAAAGGACTTTGTCCATTATGATGGCCTTGGTAGTGAGCCTTGACCAATTTAGAAATGATTTTATATGATTATGTTTACACCACAATTTTTTTTCCTTATGTCAATGTTATGATCTTATGAATCATGTTATTTGATTATATTATGATTCATGTATTATGAACTATTAATATTTCTTCTTTGACTCATGTATATGACCTTTAATATGCATGATATGGTTTTCAAATGTTATAATCATGTTATTATACCCTTATTTTCATGTTATTATTATTTATCCCCATTTTTACCCTTACTAAGCATTTGAGATCGCCCTTTCTTATGTTTCCTTTACTCAGGTTATGAAGATATGTATTATGTATGATATATATAAGAAGGGTTTTAGTTTTTAAGAATGTATTGGGGGATGAAATATCTTACTTATGGAGTAGTGTTTATGTTTCCAAGATTTCAAAGACACTAATCTATTACAATACTTAGGTGTGTGTTTATGTAATGTAATAACTATTCATCAACAATTATATAATATATATGTATGTTAAGACTGGGTTTCTATAACTGGTATCAGAGGATAGGTTTAGTTATCCTTTGGAAACTAGGATAATAAAACCTTACTGTGATCCCTAAGGACATGTCTAAGGATAAGTCCTAGGATGAGTTAAAGTATTGAACAATGTCCTAGAATTTTGGTAAAGAATATAGTCAGTGGTTTCCAAGAAAGTACCCCATTTTATAGATACTATAGGTGGATGTGACTATATCACATATTTACATAGAGTTAAAAACCATGAAAACACCATATTGAGCTAGAATGAATCAAGAACTATTTCATGATAACGGGCCTTACTGCACGCCCAATTTGAAACTTCCATGTTATATGATTTGTAAATTAGAAAACTTTTTATAAATCATCATGAAAGATCTAAATAGAATATGACTATGAATTAATTAGGATAAACCTAATGTTTCATAGATTAAATAAGGTATCATAATTTAGATACCCTATAAGTAATTTTTCATGATTTTGTGGTTCCCTGTTAGGATTATTTTTTCTTACTCTACACTTTTGGTTTTAGTAAATGGTTTGAACCTAAAGGAACCATGTTAATTATAAGTGCGATGGAAAATGAAATGATTGTCCTCTTGAAATAAAATTTTTATGGGAGATGGAATAAAAAATATCATTTCTACGATCCCATAAATTTCTTATGCTATAAATTATTATAGACTTCCAAATGATAAAATAAGTGAACAACATTATGTTGAGTTCTTCATGAGGAAACATATACATCACTTCAGTGGAAACACTAATCCAGTAGTTACTGAATAATGGATTAGTACAACTAAAAATATATTTTCCATTATACAGTGTTCAGAACATGAAAAACTAATTTTGTCTATCTACAATTTATAAGGTGAAGCATATCAATGGTGGAATCTTGTCAAGAATACAAGGAAATAAGATGAAATTGAATCCATGGATTGAGATGAGTTCAATAAATTATTTTTAAATACGTTTTCTCCTCATGTTATTTTTATGAAGATGAAGAAGGAGTTCCTTGAGTTAAATCAAAAGGATTATGAATCTATTGGTACTTATGAGGCTAATTTTACAAGACTTGTGTGGTACGCTTCTGGTATTATCATCTAACCTAAAAGTAAGTTTGTTAGATTATTTAGTGGCTTAAAACCAAGTCTACAAAGGGTGTTAACCATAATAGACTTTATAAGATATTAATATATTGTTTGATGTGCCATTAAGATGGAAATAGAGGTTAGAGTTACATATCAATATCATGGTTTTGACAAGAAAAGGAAGACAGATTTCAAAGGAAAATATAAAAACCATGGAGAGAAGAATATGTAATTTTCTTTATGATCAAAGTGCGGGAAGAAACATGGAGAAAATTTTCTTTAGGGAACTATTAAATGTTTAAAATATGGAAAGGAAGGTCATTGGTCAATGGTTTGTTGAAGTGATGGGAAGAAGTTAACTAATAATGGGAATAGAGAAAAATTTATATAGAATGCACCTCCCGAACACCAATGATTTAATTTTAAGGAGAAATGGAGTTATGCTAACTATTTCCAAAACCTAAGGGTTGATGATGATGATCAACATCAACAACCTCTTACACCAAGGGACAATGGGAAATCTCATGTGATAATCATTTCAGATGAGGGGTGCAATAATGATGTGGTGAAGTGCACACTTAACGTATACTCATAACTACTAATGTATTATTTGACTATGGATATACCCATTATTTCATATCTAAATAATTTTATAAGGGTATCAATATTCCTCCCAAATTATTGGATATGGGATTAGTAGTGAAAACCCCAATTGGTATGGTGATCACATATCAATTTTATGATTCATATCCGATTGAAATTTGTGGGAATGTGCTTCCTTCAAATATTATCATTCTTCCTCTGGTGGAATTTTATGTCATATTAGAAATTAATTAGATTTATTTTAATAAATCCCACATCAATTTTCATGGAATTGAAGTCACATTTGATATTTAAAACAAACCTATGATTGTCTATTAATGTTATGATTTTTATGAACTTTGGATGGAGATTACATCCATTATATGGGTCTTAATTTTCACTTAGAAGGGTTGTTTATCTAAAATGGTTGGGATGAAACTTGACATCAATGATATTATTATTTTTCATGAATTTTTTATGTCTTTCTGGAAGGTTTCCTAGCCTTCCAACAAAACATGATGTTGAGTTCTCAATAGAACTCATACTTGGTGCCACACCAATTTTAAAGACTCCATATAGAATGTCCCTGATTGACTTGTAGGAATTGAAGAATAAAATCCAAGAAAACCTTGATAAGATATTCATTAATCCAAGTGTGTCACCTTTGGGTGCACATATTCTTTTAAAAAATAAATGTGGTTCAATCCAACAATGCATTGATTATCAGGAGCCGAATAAGATCACAATTAAGAACAAGTTTCCTCTTCCTCATATTGATGACTTGTTTGATCTACTATGCAGAGCTCAATACTTTTACAAGATTGAACTTCATAATGTATGTAATAAATTGAGATTCAATAAGGAGGTTATACCTAAGACAACATCTCATATGTGGTATGGACATCATTAACATATAGTGATGAATTTCCATCTTACTAATGCTCGTAAAATATTTATGGATTTGACGAATAAAGTATTTATAGATTTCCTTGATCAGTTTTTGGTGGTCTTTATAGATGATATTCTAATATATTCAAAAAGAAATGAAGATCATGAAGATCAACTGAGAATTGTAATAAATACCCTAAGGAAGGCGAAACTATATAAAAAATTTAAAAATTATAACTTTTTTCTTGAAAAGGATTAATTTTTGGGGCATATAATTTCAAGAGATGGTATATTAGTATATCCATCAAAGATAGAGGCCCTTGAATGTTGTACCAGACCAAAAATAGTGAATAATTTTCAATGTATTCCTGATTTATCTAGATATTATAGATGGTTTGTGGAGAATTTCCCATGACTATCTAATCCTATGACCAAGTTAACTTAGAAAGGAGAAAAGTTCCTATAGACATATTAAGGTGAGGAAAATTTCAAGGAACTAAAGTGAAGGTTAGTTATATCACATGTACATACATTACCCTATAATGGATAAGGGTTTTTAATCTATAGTGATGCATCTAAGAAGGGATTGGGATGTTTTATTATGAATAATGGAATGATTATAGCTTATTTCTTATGATAATTGAAGAGTCATGAGAAAAGTTTCCCAAATCATGATTTGGAGGTAGTTACGGTAATTTTTGTATTAATGAAATGGTGGAATTTTCTTTATGGATAAAAGTGTGATATATATGAGAATAATAAAATTTTAAATTATATATTCATACAAAAGGAGTTGAACATACACGAAAGAAAATTATTAGAGAAGATTAAATATTATGACTGCTCAATAAATTACCACTATGGGAAATCGAACAAGGTGGAAAATGATTTGAGTTTAAAGGATAATGCTAGATTATACATGATTAGGATTAAAAAAGATCTAATATCTCTAGATTTTCAAATTATGGATTTGGAAATCCTAAATAAAAGGAAAAATATTATATTACTCAATTTAATGTTCAGAAATATATCCATGTGATGATGAAAGAGGCATAGAATGAATATGTAGAGCTATAAAAGAAGGTTAGAAATATTCCTGGGTTTAACCTTGATCATGATGGAATGATAAGGTTTAAGAACCATGTATGCATTACTTATATATAATACTTGAATAAGGAGTTGTTAAAGGGTCTCATAGTTATTCATTCTCTATCCCTGCAGGATGTACAAATATATACACATATTTGAAAGAATATTTCTGGTGATATGTAATGAATAGAGATATCATAGATCTTATATATTGGTTCTTGGTATTCCAATAAGTTAAGGTTGAAAGAAAAAAGTTTATGGGGATGTTTCATACATTACCCATACTAGAATGGAAATGGGAAAACATCACCATGAGTTTTTTCATCAGACTCCCCAAAAACTCTAAATAAAATAATTATATATCAATTTTAGTCAATCACCTTACTAAGTTAGCACACTTCATCTCTATTAGATAAGACTTATCTCTAGATCATCTTTTCAGGATGTACATTAAGGAAGTGGTAAGGTTGCATGGAGTAACACATTCTATTGTATCTTATTAGGATCTAAGGTTTACCTCAATGTTTTGGTGTAGTCTTTAACAAGATCTTGATATAGGGTTGAGTTTTAGTACTATGTATCATCCTCATACAGATGGTCAGTCTGAATGAACAATTAAAACCCTAAGAGATATGTTGATATTTTGTTCTTTAGAATTCAAAGGTGGTTTGGATCAACGAATTCTACTATTTGAGTTTTCTTATAACAATATCTTTCACTCAAGCATTCAGATGGCTCCTTATGAAGCCCTCTATGGAAATAAATTTAGAGCACCAATGTCCTGGATTGAAGTTGGAGAAATAAAGTTTTTAGGCCTGAGATAAATTAAGAAATGTTATAGAAGGTTAAATATATTTAAAATCACATCAAGGTATCTCAGTATCAGTAGAAATTTTGTACTGATAATATCTAACATGATTAATAATTTGAATTATGTGATAAGGTGTTTCTAATAATTTTATGAGATTTTGGAAGAAAGAGACACTAAACTCTATGTATATTTGTCTCTTTGAAAATTTTGATCATATCGAGATAATAACCTAACACTTGGAACTTACAATGAACCTATATCTTGTTCATCATGTGTTCCATGTATCTATCTTGAGTAATTAGTTACCTTTACCTTCACATTTATTGAAATTAGAGGTCATACAACTAGAGAAAGACTGTTTTTATGAGGAACAACTGATGGAGATTTTGGATCATACAAAGAAAGTTACACGAAACAATAAAACTCACCTGGTCAAATTTTTGTGTCTAAACCACTATTTTTAGGAAGCTATGTGGGAACCTTAGGATATGATGAGGTAGAAGTATCCTCATTTGTTTGTATCAGTGTGATGAATTTTTAGGGATACATTCATTTTATGGGGGTAGAATGTAACACCTTGAGTTTTTATGAATTATTATTATTTTAAATAAATTAAACTTCTTTGATAGATTGTGTTACATTAAAATCAAATTCAATATTGTGTTACATAAAACACTGGGTTATCTTTCACTACACTTAACACTCAGTTTGCTTGCATGACACACGACACTGAATTTTAACCAAACCATGATATGTTATTAATATTATTTAAACACAACCATTATAACTGAACCTTTAAAATTAGTGATATGAATAATAAAAATTAATTTTTAAAAGTTACATGTAATTTTTTCATATAATGAAAACATATTGATAATAAAATATAAAATTTTCGGTAATGTATTTATATGTTTCAAAAATACTATTTTTCTCAAAGAAATGCTTCTTATTTCTATTATGAACAATAATGAAATTATTTTTTGAAAATTATAGAAAATGAATTAGATAAATAAAATCAATTTTTTAATTCATAATTTAAAAATTATCTTAGGGTGAATTTTTAGGATTTTTATTAAAAGTTAATTTTTTGATGAATAGTGAAAAATACTGAGTTTTAATTGAAAACTACCTTTTCATTTAATTTATTTACAATGTAAAATTATATTATAATTTTTTTCAATGTTTAATTAGTCAAATTATATATCTATTAATCCAATTTAGGTCATTTGAATCAATTTCATATTGGAATTGAATATAAAAACGTTGTAAAATTTTGATCATTTTCTTTATAAAATCCCACTTTATCATCATGTCTGTGAGATTAATTTTAAAATATATTTTTTCATTTATGTGATTTGAATTTATTAAAATAGATTCCATATTTGGAATCATGATAATTTATAAACTATAATAATTCCATCTAAATTTTTTACCAAAATGAATAGTGAATACAGTAAAAATTTATTACCACGGTTAAGGTAAAAATGATTTTACCGAAGGGTTAACCTAAAAATATATGGGTAAATTTAACCTATAAACTTGTATAAAAACCATTTTATGGAAATATTTCAACCATTAATCCTATTTGGATTTACAATGGTCTATTTTGGGCCCTTTTTACACATGAAAAACATGGGTGTAATTATCTCCTTCAAAAATTGACATGTTTTCCACTCACCCCACTTATAAAAGGCCACCCCCTCTTCTCCCTTACTCACACCTCCACACCTATTTTTTCATAAAATACCTTCCTTAATCACATAAAAAATTCCTCCCCTCATCATATAATCCTTATTTTTGGATATAAATCCAACCAAGGAAGGCTTTTAGTGCAAACAAAAAGAGGATACCTAAGGAAGAGGTAACGTTTATCAACAAACATTTTTGTTTTATTTCTTATTCAAACCCATTAAAATATTTTTATATAATTATTATATAATAACCTCATTATATTAAATATAATAATATATTTTTATTTTAAGGTTATAACCTAAAAACACACACACTTCCATAATATGGGTTATGAAATTATCGATCTTGTGTACTATGAACTACCGCCTCTCAAACCGACGTCGTTCGTTTTTCCATTACCACCTATCAAGGTTGGGAAAAATGGTGTAAATACTATTTATATATTATATTTATGATATTAATGATCTTATTTTGCTTCTGTAATTTTTATATCACACATAACATTATGCTTTCAATTTTCTAGGAATACAACAATGTCGTTTGTGGGTACAACAGACTACCACCTCGTGAGGTGATGTGACCCGTTCATGCTTTACATGGAATGCATTAAGGATGGTTTTAATAAAGATATGTGATATATATTAAATAAAAATTATTATTGATTTATAATATATAATTTACTTTTTATTCTTACAAATCGGAAAGAAAATGAAAAACAACGTTCATGCATGCATACGGTCTACCATCTCCATGAATGATGCATTTCATTTCATATCACTAAATTTTATGGATTAATATTAATTCATATATAATGAATATATATGATATTTATGTAATGGTTTAAATTATAGATATTATGAAATCATGATCAAATTAAGAGGACCAAGAATAACAAGTCAAAACACATATGAAAAACAAAGCGGTTATTACCCAAAACATAACTTTAACAAGAAATTTTTAATAAATGGGTAATATAAATTCATAAGAAAATTATATATGGTATGATATATATTAATATTTTTCTGTGATATATTTATAGTAAATTTATAGTTATTATACAGTATTTTTTAATGAGTATGATGGAAGTCAAGACTTATGGTAATGGGATTTATAGTCTCACTTTTATTTCAAAGAGCCTTGTTCCATATTCACCATTCATTTTATTTATGTGGAGTATATACTGAACTATGAAATGATTTATCATGAATATACCTAATATAAAGATAATTAGTGTTTTCATTTCTGTTATTATTTCACAGGGATTACAATTAAAAAGTTACTCAAGCAGTAAGTGATTTTTTGCCTCAATTTTCTTTCTTTGAGACGTATGTTATCTTATGAACCTATATTATTTAACAAGGAGTATATAATTCCATAATGACATGTAGTATCATTAATTTATTCATCCTCATGATATTTTAAGTTTCATTTTATGTTATTCCTTAATGGGGGTTATGATTCAAGGTTACCAAAGTGGTAATGATTTTATATTACAATATCATCATTTATCGAGATTGTTTATGGTAAAGTCACCAATATTCAAATCTCATGATCCAAATCTCAATAATTATCATGAATTTTATTATACTATGGATATTCATGACATATCCATGTAATGGTACAATTATTTTAATCTTTCTTATATAATAAAATTAAGATTTTTTTTAAGAAAATCCTACCTTATTTCTCCCTTCAGTTGGAAATCCATTTTATCTCAAAACCATGTTTTATAAAAATGTTTTCAATTTTTTTTAATTAATATATATATATATTTTTAAAATATTACCCATGTTTTAATTTTTACAAAAATTAATTGAAATGAATCTTCATGTAAATTTCCAAAACAATGCTCGTTTGGCTTTTACCAAAATTGTGAAAGGAATCTCTATTTTAACGTGTAAAGAATTAATGGAATTTTCTAATGTCAGGATGAATAATTGATTAAAATATTCATGTATATTTTTTCAAAGTTATTTTAAAATAAAAATTTTTCTAAAATGTTTTATGTTTTAAAATGTTTTTTTCAAAGAAGAATGTATATTTTCCTCAAGAAATGTTTTAAATGATATTTCAAAATTATTTCCCATATAAGATGACTTCCATTGGCATTAACTATGGATTAAAAGGGATATGATACAAATATTACATTCATATTATTTATTTAAATGGTTTATATTTTTATTTTCCAATGTTTATGAAACCTGTTTATCTTCCATGAGTTACACCATAAGTAAATACTTATGAAACCCACTTCTTTTCTCAATTTTTTATATGATGAAATGATTATGAAAACTGTAAATTTTCCATAGTTTATGATATAATTAAAGGATTATGATACCCATTTCAGTTCATGGTTTATGATATGATGAATGTTTATGATATTTTTTCACACATAAATACGGTTTTCATAATGAGATGGGTGGAACCTATATCTCTATTGAATGCATTGGGTAAAGATTTATATATCTAATGATATAGAAATGGATGGAATAGGGAGTGAACTAGGTATAATAATACATTGTTAGAATGGGGAGTGAACCTGGTTAACTAAGAATGGGGTATAATGAGGAGTGAACTCTGTACATTAAAGGACTTTTTCTGCAATGATGGCCTTAGAAGTGAGCCTTTCTAATATGGAAATGATTTTATATTCTTATGTATATTCCACAAATTCCATACCTTATGCTAATATTATGCTCTTATGGCTCATGTTCTTTGACTATATTATGATTCATGTCTTATGAAATGACAATATTTATTCCTGGACTCATTTATATGACCTTTTATATGCATGGCATGGTTTTTAAACATTATTCTCATGTTCTCATACCCCTATATTCATGTTATTATTTTGTATCTCCCTTATTTACCCATACTGAGTATCTTATATCATCCTTTATTATATTTTATTTCTATAGGTTATGAAGATATATATTATATATGATATGTATTAAAAGAGTTCTATTTTGAATATCACAGTGGGGGATGAAATAGCTCACTTATAGACCAATATTTGTGTTTCCAAGTTTCCAGAGACACTAAGCTATTATAGTCCTTAGGTTTGTGTTTATGTAATATAATAAATGTTCATAAATAATGATTCAATATCTACATATGTTAATCTTATGTCTCTATAGAAAATGTTTCTGATTAAAATCATTATATGATGCCTTATCAGTGTCAAATAGATCATCCAATGAATCGTATCAACATCCCATCCAATGGATTGGTCTTTGAATCTCATCCAATGAATTGGTCTCTAAATCTCACCTGATTGATTTACTCTTTTGATTGATATGTGTCAACAAATATTCATATGGATCGCTGTCAAAAACTATTTATATTCAAAATCATCAACTATAATCCATCTTATGGACATCATATGATTTGGGAAGTCTGATGTTATATACATGATGAATATCTAAAATCAACTTCTTATTGGTTATCAACACTTGTTTGATGGATCCTTGTTTGCATCTCCTCGGATAGATCGATGTTTGTGTCTCCTATGATCTTAAATCTCAACCCTCGTCAAATTTATTCCACATTTGTGACACAAAAAAACTTAAAATCCAGAAACTGAAAAGTAAAAAATTTCAAAAAAGGATCATATGATGATTCACATCTGATCATCAACATCCAAATTATTTAAACTTTATCAAATTCAAACAATAAAACTACAAACTACTTTTATGTCTGATACTTATCAAATTGATTATTTGTGATCAGAAAACATGAACTTTATAAAACACCAAAAATTGAAATTTATCTTTTATTATAAAAACTCCCGCTTGTATCATAACTTCTTCATGATGTTTATAACATTGAGACCAGAATAGAATCATCATATTTTTTATGCCAAACATCTCTAACGACATTCTGTATCTGATAAACCTTCCGGACCAGTTCCAAAAAGCTCCATTATAGAAAGATAAATCTGAAAATAAGAACACTCTAGAAACAACATTCAAAATAGAAAATTTCAATTGATTAAATTTATCAAAAAATCTTTGTCTACTCATTTGAGTCTGATACTCCTTTATCTGATCACAAAAAAAAAAATTGAGGTGATTTTACAAAAATATAACAAAATAAAAAACATCCAACACACTTCTTTCAAAAACAAATCCAAAAAACTTGGTCCCAACACTTGTCATTATTTTTTGGATATTATGATTTTTTAAAAGATTATTTTATTTCCTTAGGCATGAAAAATAATCATCTTGGCTATTCATTTCTCAAAGTAAGAAATGAAGTGTAAATTGATCAAAGAAAAACCAAATGATGAATTTTTGTTTATGATATATAAATAAATCAAGTAAGTATTTTTTTATTATTCTATATACTTATAATAAAATAATCACACAACTCTAGGAAAACGATCATTAAAAAATCTTATTCGATTAACTTCATATCTGAAGAATCAATGTTTTTTTAACTCATAAAAAATATATGGTTTTGTAGTCATTAACATTCTCTTGATAATTAAATTTATTATGATCAATGATCTATATGAATATCCATAATTATTTACACTTTTCTTCCATGAATATATTTTCACTTCTGGAAAATTATCTCCTACTTGTAAACCTGGTTATGTGTTATTCTAAAAGACCTTCATATTTTTCTTTCCCTCTTTTAAGAGGAAGTTTTGTTAACCCTTTCTATGATGTGAGTTTTTCTCAAAGGAATTTTTATATAGAAAAACTTTAATTTATGAGTGAAATTTCAAATTATGGGGATAGAATTTATTTAATGTGGGGAGAATATAACACCCCAATATTTTAAAAGGATAATATTATGTTTGATAGCATATACGACACACAACACTATGCCTAAACGACCTACAAAATATATTATTTAAATATGATTGTTATAAAATAGATGTTGAATTTAAGGGTAGGAATAAGATTAAAAAAAATTATTAAATATATGTAACATTTCTAATAAATACAAGTTTATTGGTAACAATCTCTCAATTTTCGGTAAAGTCAATTTATGCTTCAAAAAATATGTTTTTATCAAAAATGATTTTTACTACTCACTATGGGAACAAAATATAACTAATTATTCCCAATTTTATAAAATTTATTTGATAATATGAAATTAATTTTTGAAATCATCATATTAAAATTATCATACATTGAAATTTTTGGGACTGTTTCTGAAAAGAATGTTTTTTAGTGAATGGTGAAAAATTCTGATTTTTTTAAAACTCTCATTTCTTTTCAATAAATTAAGTAATTTAAAAGTTCTATTATGATTAAAATTTGATTTAAAAGAAACATAATAATTCTTTTTTACATTTAATATAATTAATTACATATTAATTATGTTTATACCTTTGGTATAAGTTTACTTTTAGGCTTAAAAATGCATTTTTCTGAAAACTATTTTTAAGTGCATAATGTTTTTCAATTTTAATTAATTAAAATAATTTTTCACAAATAATAATTTAAATTAAATTTATATATTATATAACCAAATATATTAATTTAAATATATTTAATTATTATTAATATTTAATATATGATCATTTTATGCTTGAAAAATGCATTTCTTGAAAAACCATTTTTCAACACAATTTGCGGGTTCATATTTAAATTAAATTTTACCAATTATGTTAAATGAATATTTTAAAATTTATTAAATATTTAGAATAATAATAATTAATATTATTTGACATTTTAAATTTAATTTTTTTTCTTAATGATTAGTAAAGACAATAAAAATTTAATTACCACGATTAATGTTAAAACATAGTTTTTCATGTTACATGTGTTTGTGTAAAAATTAATTTTACACACATGTAGAATTTTTATGTGATAAATTAGATTTAATATTTAAAATAAGTGGGAACAAATTATCAAATAAGTCTCATTTTATTTTAGGATTATAGGATAAATTACTAGGTTTAAAAACTAATTATCATGATTAAAACTAAAATGGTAATGTAAGTAAGCTTAGATGATGAAGGAATAAAATGTTTAAAAAATGTTTATTTTTTTATGTTGGAAGTGTTTATCAACCTTAAATTCACTTAAAACCATTATTTATGAATTTTTTAGGAACATGGTGTGAGAGTTAATTTCCATTATTGAATAATTTTTAGTATTTAAAAAAATTCCACTCAATTATAAAAGGGAACCCACTCCCCTCAATTCCTCACACCTATCAAGATATTTATATAAAAAAACCATACCAAAATAACTCTCAAAAATCATTATACACATTCTAGATCTATTGGAGTTTCCAAAATACCAACCCCAGGGTCCTTAATAAGATATCCAAAGGAGTCTCTTCTAAGAAAAGGTAATTGTATTAACTAGGATCTTTCTTTTTTTACGTTTTAATTTTCCACATTAAATTGTGTATTAAAAATTTAAATATAATTACACCATTAATTTACATAAAAATATATTTTATTATGTTGATTTCATAATATTTATCCATTACATTCTCCATCAAATGGGAAACAAATCCATCACTCATGTGTTCGACGAGCTATAAACTCACAATCCAATGTAATTAGTTTTCCATCACTAACGCACATGAATAGTAACAATGATTTAAATAATGAATATATATGATAAATATTAAATTATAATAATTATTTATAATTAATAAATCATCAGATTCCTTACCCTTTTACCTATTAAGATATTAACATCACCACTTATGCATTAGTACGTCTTACCGTCTCCACAAAGAGATACGATTCATTTTCCATGTAAAACTTTAATGAATGGTTGTAATAATATATCCAATGAATAAACGTAATAATTGTAACATTAATATAATTTTTAAAATTATGGATATATATCCTATTCACAAGATCCATAATTTCTATGACAAAACATGCATGAGAAAACGAAGCAATCAACACCTGAAACAATGGTAATAATGAAATATTATTAACAAATGGGTGATAAGATGTTGAAATAAGATAATATATGATATTATAAATATGAATATGGTTCTTTAATAAATTAATAACAAATTAAAAACCATTATATAACAGGTTTAAGTAGGATTAAATGAAGACAAGCGTGAGGTAAGGTTCTTCATCTCAATTTCCCTTTATTGAGAAATATTATAATATTATAAACATAATTTATTTTATATGGTGTATATAATACCCCTTTTACATGTAATATCATGAATATTTCATACTTTATGGTATTTTAAGTTTTAATTTGAATTATTTAATCCAAAGGGATTTTCATTTAATGTTACCAAATGGTTAAGAATTTCACAACTCAATTTCATTTCATTGTGTTATATTACTTATCCATTGTATTTTATACTCTATGATTATTTTTGTAATTTATTTTGATTATTTTATATTTTATTTATTTTTTTATGTTTATTTACATTTTATGAACATAATTAATCCATTGATAAATCCCCACTTCAATGGTATGATCATTGTAATGGATTCGATCCTAATTTTCATTTATTGAGACATATTTTAATGTTATGCACCAATTTATTTTATATGGTGTATGAACTACCCCTTGTACATGTTATATCATGAATACTTTAAACTTAATGTTATGTTAATATTTAATTAATATTATTTCATCCATGTTTATTTTAATTGAATGTTACAAATTTTAAAGAGGTTTCATAACTCAATTTATTTTCATTGGGTTATATTATATAGCCATTGTATTTGATATTATATGATTATGTGTGTAATTTATCTTATTTATTTTTTGTTTTATTTCCATTTTTTATGTGTATTTACATTTTATACACATAATCACTTTATTTATTAAATGTCACTTTAGTGGTATGATCTTTGTAAGAGATTTTGTCTCAATTTCCACTCCATTGAGATATATATCGTATTATGAGCCTATTTATTTTTAGGAAGTGTATATATTTACACTTATATATCATGAATCTATTTATATTAATTTAATTTAATGTTTCATTTTAATTTATTTTTTTCATATAGATTATTATTCAAAATTTACCCAAGAAATAAGATTTTATTCTTCAATATTAATTTAATCATGATTGTTTATGATTGAATTTTCATTGAAGTAAATTATTTTATAATTCTATAAAAAATACATTTAATTTTATTATCCTCTATTTATTCATAAAATCTTCAAGTAACAGTACCATTTCCCTCTCTTTAGTATATAAAATTATTGAGAAAATGTGTTTTAAGAAAATACAACTTTATTTTTCTTTTAAGTCAAAAATTATTTTTCTTACTTATCCATATTTTCATTAAAATGTTTTAAAGAATATTTTCAATATAATCCAATTATTTATTAAATAAAATTTTACCCATGTATTAATTTTTTAAAGATTGTTTAAAAGAAACATTTTTTTTCAACAAGGTACTTTTTTGAATTTTTACTAAAAATGTGAAAGGGATCATTATTTTAACATACTCAGTATGAAAAGAATATTCCCACCATCATGACCACTCATTGATTGGAAGATTAATTTACAAGTTTAGAAGTTTCTTTTTGATTAAAATGTTTTCCTAATATTATGTAAATTTTTATTTTGGAAGGGGTATTTCCAAATTGAAAAGTGTATTTTTCTCAAGAATATTTCTAATAATATTTTATAGTATTTCTATTCATCAATGACAGTGAACCTTTATTTTACATATACTCCAATAAGGATATGTTTTAATTATACCTTCCTTATTCTTTCTATAGATGGTTTATGATCAGTTTTATCAAGGAATTTATTGACATTCACTTTATTGATCAATTTTTTATTCATTAACTTTCCATGGAAAAATTCAATTTCTTATGATAATTTTATATTACATTTCCCTTAAATATTCATATTCTTCATCATGTTTATTTTTTTTAAAGCATATATCATTTAAATATATAGTGTTTTACTTTAAAATGTATTTGATTAACTGGGATAATATTGAAATTCCATATTATTTATTCAATACAGACATTTATTAATAATACATATTGTTCATGAATTAAATAGACCATTTGATATATGAATAATTAATTGAATATGTAGTTATGTGTGGGGAAGAGAATTATATAGCCCCTCGATGCATTGAACGGATTAATGAGACAAATCAGTAAGCTGGCATTAAATGGGATTTTACTCATAGTATTAAACTATCTTAGAGAAAGGTTTTAATAGTATAGATATCATGATTTTTAAGATCATGAAATACAATATTAATCATTTACTTCATTGAGAATTAAATTATTATTATCCTTGATATTAATGTATTGATATTATATGTAGATTATCTTCAAGATCATGTGATTATTTTTATATTAGTATTTTATCATCATTTATTCCTACCATATTATTTTTTATGATCAATTTATTAATTATATGACATGTTTTAGTTATTTACCTCACCGTATTGATTATGAATTATTGATTCATGATTGATTTTTATGTATGTAACCCTTATAGTGCATTTGAGATCACCATTATTTTTTTACCCTTCCCTATGATATAAAGAAGGAATATTTGAATGAGTTGAAGGATGAAAAATATTTAATTTCACAACGTTTTGATTTATGTTTCCAAATATAATGTAAGGATCAATTATGTATCTAGTTTACCAAGACTACTAAACAATTATATCCTTTGTGATGCAATCACTTATATCTAGAACCAATTTAAAATAGTATCCACCAACTATGAGATACTAGGCTTGGGGTATTTTGATCTTCTAATAACAATAGCCTTTCTTATTGACAATATATATAAGAAAAACATAGTATTTTCAATTCTCATCATAGAAAAGAGCTATTATGACCTTTTAATGTGTCAAATATTCTATGTACACTATAAAATTAGTTTTATTAAGAAAAAAATAAACATGTGATATGTTATTTATTAATAATTAAGTATTTGAATATATAAGAAATCTAAAGTAAAAAGTCTCTCGTTATAAGGCACTAACTCCAATATAATCCCACTTTCACTAAAGCCAACTAATAATGAATTTGAGTGTGCTATCTCTCACATGATATTAATTCTTTTTCTCAGGGAGGTGTTTTTTCAATGGGTCCACCATGTTCACCTACATAGAAACTCTATTTACTATGACCTTATCTATTTGGAATAAATCTATCAAGAGATGATACATCCATAGTATGTGCTTTATCTATTGATATGAACTTGGGTGCTTATAAAATACACTACTACAGTATTATCACATTACAGTGTGATATGAAATTTACTACATTGAACCACATAAAACTCTTGGATGAAGTTTCATATCTACACTATTACCTTGTCTATATTTGAATCCACATTGTACTCAAAATCTACAGTAGAATTGACTACCACATCTTTCTTCGAGCTCTTTCAACTCACAACTCCTCTATTAAGGGTAAATATATATCCTGATTGTGATTTCAGGTCATCCTAATCTATTTGGTAGCTAGAATTTTTATATTCCCTAATGAATAACTCCTTATATCCTCTATAAAATGAGAACATATCTTTATCACACTTGAGTTACCTTAATATAGTCTTGAATTCCATCAAAAAATGGTCTCCTGAATCCACTTTATATCTACCTACCATGCTTAAGGAGTAAGAAACATCAATCCAAGTATATATCATGACATGCATGACTAACACTATAAATTATGTGCATGGGATTCCTGTCATCCTATGTCTATCCTCCTATTTATGAAGACACATTTTCTTGGAGAGATTTATATCCAGTGGAATTAGAAAAAAAAACCCTCTCATGGACTTTTCTATGCTGAATATATTCGGTAACTTGTCAATTTATGTTCCTTGAATTTTTCCATGTAACCTATTGAATCTGTCATAATGGATACTGATCCCAATAATGTATGATATTTTACATAATTACTTTATATAAAATCATGAATTTAACCATGTATTAATCGAATATAAGACATGTATATCATTTAAAATTAGTAATATGACATTAACATATAATCTTAGGAAAACTATCACACTCCCATTAGACCACATGTAGAAAAAAGGATCACATTCATTATTTTTTAAACCAAATTCCCTTATGGGTTTATCAAATAAAGTTTTCTTTGGCCATGATAATTTCTTTAATCCATAAATGGATATCTGCATCTTATATTCCTTATTGAAATCTTCTGGATTCATAAACCCTTTTAGTTGGTCCATATTGTCATCTTCCATATGATTCCCATTAAGGAAGGATGTTTTGATATCCATTTTACAAATCTCATAATAAATTTAATTGGATTTTATTATAACAATTAGTGGTTCCATTATAGCCAATAGCTTTATGTTGTTTAAACCCTTTTACAACAAGTGTAACCTGATAGGTGTTGACTCTACATTCCATGTATAGTTTCTTATTGAATACCCATTTTAAAATAACATACTTTACATTTACTTCAGGATCTACCAAATAAATGACTTGGTTTTGGTATATGGAATCCATATCATAATTAATGGTTTCCATCCATCTGGTATCTTTTGTGTTGCATACCAATTCCTTGAAGGTCACTGATTTGTTATTATCAACTAATAATAAGTCACCATATTCAGTGATTATAAAATCCATGTATTTTTATTTCTATTACCTCTCTAGTACTCTTATATAGTACCTGTGTCTCTGGAACATCCTATTCCATGGTTATTTGTATAATCAATTCATATCTTAACTCTTATGTATATTGAACCATAACTTCATAGAAGTCTATCTGACTTTGGATATATACTCTTTCTCAAGAAATATGATATTTATATTAACCATAATATTTTTTCCAATGGTTTATATAAGTAAAATAATTTATTTTCCTTGGGATATACTATGATGATATACTTAGTGCCTCAGGGTACAATTTAGTTACCTAAAATGGCCTTAACAAACAATTTTCATCCCCACACTTGAATATATGAAAACATGAGTTTACTTTCATACCAAAGTTCATATGGAATACCAATATTTTATTTAGTTTGAAATCAGTTTATTATTTCACTATTGTATATAATTTTTATCCAAAAAATGATAATAGAATACTTTCATGATTTATCATTGACCTCACTATATCTAAGAAGGTACAGTTTATACATTCATTTACACCTTTATGTTTTAGTGTATAAGGATTAGTGAGTCGAGATATGTTCCCAAAATCCTTTTTAAAATTTAAGAAACTTTGTTTAGATATTCTCCTCCATGATCTAAGTGAATTTTCTTCATCTTCTTACCAAGATTGTTTTTAGATTCATTCATATACACCTTTAATTTCTTAAAGGAATCAAACTTATACCTTATTAAGTAAACAAAACCATAATTACTAATGTCATTAGTGAAAGTTATAAAGTTTGATTATTCACCCATTGTTTCAATAAAAATGGTCTATATACATATGTACGAACCAATTCATAAAGCTCTATGGCCGTTTAATATTTTCCACTAAATGGAGATTTGGTCAATTTTCCTTGAAAAAAAGTATGACATATACCAGGTGAGTTCAGATCAAATGAATTTAAATACCCATCTTGATATAATTTTGTCAAACACTTTTCATTTTCATGACCTAAGCAGCTATACCACAATTGGGTGTTCTACAAGTCATGTGAACCAGATTCCTTATTGATTTAAAATACTTGGTTTTTATATTCCAGTACATAAATACCATTATTTATATGCATCATATAATAAAATATCATATATTTTTTGAAATAGAATAATTTTTTCCGAAATTTAAAAATAAAAGAATACATATCAAGAAAAGGTACACAAATAATTAATTTGTTAACTATAGACACATAATAACAGTTATTTAAAACCTGGATCAATCATATAGGAAATGTTATGTAGTGGTCTCTAATAACTGCTACAATTATTCTAGAATTGTTAATAGATCATAAATACACTTCACCTAATGAAAATATTATGAATCTAATTGGTTCCTATAATTGGATACAAATTTTTGAACCAAAAGTTGTATCTAATACCCAATTTTTAGAAATATATAGATTAAACTGAATAATGAATACACTTGAAGCTCCCCTTGATTTTTTGTGTTGGTGTGGTTCTTATTTCAGTAGACCTTTTTCCATAAGAGAAATATTCATCATCCTATTTCTATGCTTTACCTAGGATCTTTATCTTCTTAGAAGGATGCTGTAAATATGTTTAAGAATTTGATTTTTTCTCAAAGATCATTTCCTTTCCTTTCCACTTATTCCCCATAAGAATAACAGTCGTCTCCTTCTTTATGTCCTTGTCTACCTATAGAATTAGAGTATGGAGATCTGGGAGAGAATTCTCAATGTTCTACATATTAAAATATAAAATGAAGCTAGAGACACTTTGAGGGAGTAATGAAAGTATGAGATCAATGAGAAATTTATCGAGAAGATTAAACCCTAGAATATATTGTCGATTAATGTAGCTAGTAATGTTGACCAGATAAGTTCTATCTAGAACACCCTATCCATGTTTTTATTTAAGGAGTTCCTTATATATCTCAAACTTCTTCTATCTAGCACTCTCCAAATAAATATCATGAAGATAGTTGAGAATTATACATGCATCCATGTGATCATGAGAATTATAGATTTTATCATTCATATATGATAATATCAAACACTAGACATAAGGTACATCATCTAAGCATTTTAAATAGATAGATATTTATTCCTCACTCACCTACTTATTAGGAATATCAAGAAATTGGACCTATAGTATGTAAAGATTCGATTATTGGAAAATTAAAATGGAAAAATTCTTGTACCATTCCTAGAAGTTACTTCTATAGAAGAGGTTTTATTTCTCTAGTATAGACCATAAGGATATCAGTGAAATTTCCATTTTCCTATAACAATAATAAAAGTACATTTAATACAATTTCATAAATACCAAAATATATGAGATGAAATAATTTGAAAATTATATTATTAGTCAACCACTATTTTATCAAGTCTTAATAGACCACATTACCTGTCTTGTGGACATTGTAGTGGAAAGGATCCATATTTTCCTTTTATTAACCAAAACTATGGCCATGCAGATCATAATTGTAACACCCCAAGATTTTTATAAGATAGTTTTTTTAATTTATTTTATGTATTGTGTTGTACACTACACCAACATAATATTTTGCGACACGCAACATTGAATTAGCATGAAGTATACATAACACTATTTTTGGCTTGTGTTACACACAATTTCATGTTATTTTGATAAAATTCATTTCACGTAAGACCAAGTTTAAGAAAACAACTAAATATTTTTATGTTACTTTATAACCTATAAATTATAATTGTTTGTATGAAAAGTATTAACCAAATTCTGAAAATATTCTTTACATTGGTATATATAATTAATTCTTTGGTAAGTAATTAATTATAATTGAAAATAAAACCCTTTTAAAATAAAAGGAAATATATTTCTGAAAAACTATTTAAATGAAAATAAGTGAGTTTATAAAATAATAAAATAACTCTTGATGTATTTTATTAATGAAATACATATTTAATATATTAAATCTGTAGTTTAAAATTCATCTTACTTGTTTTCTAGACATGATATAAGAAAAAAAATCAATTTTTCAGATAATAGAAGTATTTTTCAAGAAATGTAGTTTTGCCATATTTTGATCCCAAACCCATTTTTATTATATTTTTAACACATTTTTATATTCTATTTGAAAAAAAGTTATTCTTTGTAATACGGATATACAGATTTACTTTGGATGAATTTTTTATATTTTTTTGATAAGTTTCAAGTTTTAATGAATAGTAAAAACATACTAAATTTTAATTGAAAACAACTTTTCTCATCGAAATAATTAATATGGTTAAGTTATATTATTTAATGGGGTTAAAAAATAAATATATTATATTTTTATAACTTAATATAATGTAGGTCATTGTAATTAATTTTATATTGAATTTTGATGTAAAAACATTTCAATCTTTTGCAATGTTTTATCTTTTAAAACTCGCTTTCTCATTTGGACAATGGGATTAGTTTTAAATTAATTACTAAAACCTATTTGTTTTTAATTTTTAAAAATAGAATACATATTTTGAATCATTGGCTCCAAATTATGTAAATATATTTCTCTTATTTTGGGTATTATGAATAGTAACTTCAATAATTTTTTTTAATACAGTAAAAAGGTAAATCAGGTAATTAATGGTGAAAATAATATTATAAAATCACCATAAGACTTTTAATAATATCATTTTTTGAGTGTTTGTAGACCTGAATCATCATTGGGTCGAAATGGTATCCTTTGGAATCCAATTGGATGAGATTATGACATTTAATAAATTTTATTTATAGAAAAGTTAAATATGATTTACTAAAATTTTAATAACTATATCATTATTAATATAAGGTTATAAAAAAGATAAGTTATAATATAAATAAAAATTTAAAATTTAAAATGTTTTTATTTATCATGGTAATTTATTTTTAATTTTTAGTAAATAAATAATTACCTTAAAGACTTATATAATGATGATGCATAAATAATTTAATTGATGAAAAATCAATAACATAATTGTAATTAAAATGATAATAACCATTAAAGGACCAAAAAACTTGAGCAAATATTATTAAGAGATTATATATAGACCATAATTATATAAGGGTATAATTATTGACCATTTGGATCCACATGGAAATGATTAGGACACCTATAATATTTTATTTAAAGTGATGTTAAAGTTATCACATTCATGTTTTAATAAATATAAAATTTTAATGTATGATTTTAAATAATATATATTTTACTATAATAATAATTATTAAATATATATAATATATATTAATCATTTTATATTATGTTTAATTTTTATTCAAAAAATAGGTTTATTAAATAATTATACAAAATTGATGTAGTAATTATTTTATTAACAAAAATATCAAATTAATGTTATTAAAAATATTAAAATAAATATAATTTGGTATAATTAATATATCCAAAGAATTTTATATATAAAATTTACCCCTTAAAGATATAATAAAATATTTTTTTCTATGTTTACAGCATATCTTGATATTTTAAAAAATACAATAAGTGAATAGTGTCAAAATTGACACTATTGATATTTTGTAAAAATAATGTTTTATTGAATTATTTAAAAATAATAAAGTATTTTTAAAAATATAAAATAATTATTATATGGTCTATAATATTCTAAAATTTTCATTTATGGTATAATTTTAAAAAATAATTAAAAATTACTCTCTTTTAATATTGATTTTTTTTACCTTAGATAAATTTAAATTAAATAACTAAGGGTTAATGAAAATCACAAGGTATAAATTGAAAAAAAAACTTGTCTAAAATTTATTGGTTTATGAGATTAAAAAATTATCTAATATAATATTTTAAAATATGACATTTTGGAGGTTTTTTGATGGGTTTTTATGTTATTATAAATTAATATTTTTGGAGATTTGTAAAGTTCCCCTCACCTAAATTATAAAAGGGAACATACTCCCTCATAATTTCACTTATCTTTGAGCCTTAAATATCATCTATAACCTGCCCATTTTCCTTATAAACTTCACTATTTACATTCTAGATGTTCTGGTATTCTCAAATGACCTACTCTAGTGCCTTTAAGAGGAGATCTAGAGGGAGCTCATCGAAGAAGTGGTAATCTCTTCTACTGATTCTTTAAAATTTATTAATTCTTCTACTTCATCTTAATGAGTTGTTTCCATTATAAAGTAATAAATCTAGTATCAATTATTTTTTAATGTTTTATTATGATTATTGAAAACCTATATTTCACCTTCTAC
Source organism: Viscum album (assembly GCA_963277665.1). Classification (NCBI taxonomy): domain Eukaryota; kingdom Viridiplantae; phylum Streptophyta; class Magnoliopsida; order Santalales; family Viscaceae; genus Viscum; species Viscum album. The sequence goes on along the minus strand of OY728129.1, from coordinate 37,000,321 downwards.
CCACCCTATAAAAAATGGAATCACCATGCGTGCATACGTACGACTAACTGTATCCACGCTGTGGTGTAATATATTTTTCATCACCACTTTATTTGGATGGATATAATGATGGAAATAATATACATATATAGTTATTATAACATTATTTTGGTTCTATAACAACATATATACCAAACACTTCCTTAATATTTTACTATTAATGGAATGATACCGTCACTTGTGCGTACGTATGGTATACCATCTCCATGACTTGATGTGATTCGTTTTCCTTATTCACCATTCAATAATGATTATATAAATATATATAATTAATAAATATTATCTTTATTACCATAATATAGTTATTGAAATTAAATTATTATATCTTATGTGCATTAACTGAAACTTATAAGACAAAACATGCATACAAACATGAAGATGTTAACACTCGAAAGATGAGTAATAATGTTACTAACAAACAAGTAATAATATGATCACATATGATATAATAAAAATGAATATGATTTTGTAATATGTTAATAAAATTATTTAAATGCTTATACATGAGGTTTAAACATGTACTAGGGAACACAAACCTAAGGTAAGGGATAATTTCACAATCTCATTATTAAATGAGATTGTTTATACATAAGTATTTACTAGAGTATATTTATCATCCATGTCCATGTTTTCAAGAATTTTTTTCATAAAATATTTTAATATTATCCAATGGATGTTTAAAGTCATTTTTACCCATTTTTTACTTTTTACTACATGGTTTCAAAGGTACCTTTCTTTCATTTCCCAAATGAGGTACTTTTTTACTTTTCTGACAAAAGTACAAGAAAAATGTTTTTTAACTTATACAGAATGAATGGATTTTTAAACATTTATAATGTTTTATTTCCATTAATCTTACTTTAAATTATTTTAAATTTATCTTCAAATAAATTCTTTTCTTTTAAAATTACACTACATTTTAAGAAAAGAAAACATTTTTGAAGAAGATAAGACATTTTCCTCAAAAATTAATTTCAAGTGTTATATAAAAATTATTTTCCATTTAAGATGGAATTATTTAATATGGTTATGTTTCAAGTATACTATCCCTATTATTCCTTTGTTTTGATTGTGTTTATGAGGAAATCATATTTATGAAATCCATTTGTTTTACATGGATTATGTTATGATGGTATTATGTTTAAGAAACTCATTTTATTCCTTGGGTTATGCTATGATGAATGGATTATGTTTTTGTGGAACACATAATAATGATTTCATTATGATATTGGTGGGACCTATATGTCCATATAATTAATTGTGTAAATATGGATAACTTGTTATGAATATATGTTATGCATTAACATGATTTCATGTTCACAATTCTATACATGGACCTGGTTTTCATGTCCATAATTTTATGAGTGGAACTAGTGTCCATGTCCATATATTCCATTATGATTCATGTCTTATGAACTGCCAAAATTTATTCCATGATTTTTTATATACAGGGTATGAAATTTTATTTTCACGATCATGTTCTCATACCCTTATTTTCTTGATATGCCTACATATTTCCTTTTTATACCCTTACTGAGCATCTGATCTCACCCATTTATATGTTTTATTTTCCTCATGTTATAAATAAAGGTTTTAGGTAGGAATACCAAAGGTGAAGATCTTTATGGGAGATTTTGAATACCTTTCACCAAATTAGAAGAACACATTCCATGTTTCTAAAGGCACTAAACTAATACAGTAATTGGGCATGTGTTTGTGTTATGTTTTAAGTATTCTGAAAATTTGAGGTAATTTCCATGTACGTCAAGCTTGGGTCATTAGAATAATAAGGTATTTAGGTAGGATATATTTCTAACTACTATCTTGTATCTCATCGATCCAATGATTGGACTCCCCAATAAAAAAAACATGACTTAGATTTCCTCAAAACTTGCCTCTAAATTCTCATTTAATAGACTATAGGCATTAAACTCAATACAATTATGGTTAAGTCAACCCATCATCATTATTTTGACTCATTAATAATAAGAAGTTCCATCGACTATAGCCTGAACAACATTTTTAATATAAGTTCATATTAACATAGATAATGGAAGGCTTTTGAATTAATATTAATTTTGATTTTTATTATTATTTATAAACATGTCTTGTTAATATTACATGGGTTTTATATAATTACTTAACTATGTATTAGGTAAAATAATTTATGTATAATCCACTTATTTAACTTCATATTTCATGTATTATTATCTTATTTAGTTTATATGATCACATTTATCATCGTATAAACATGAATAAACATAACCAATTAAATACTCATGCCCCTGAAAAAAATAAAAAAAATAAAGTGATGTGATCATGAGCTATCTAATGGTTGATTTATCAATTGGATGATACAAAAAACTATGACGCTATGAGAAAAAATCTTTGAGTCAGTATTGGATTGATTTGTAGCATTATACCATCAGCCTTATTATCTTCTTAGTTGGTCTCACTTTGGATAAGGTTACGAACCGCCTATTCTCCTTGGAGATTCATCCATTACATGTTTTACTCATATACAGGTGATGGGAATTAGGGGTATAAGATAAATAAAATAAAATATTTGCATAAAGATAATATATAATATAGGTGGGAGGTATGACTCATAGGTCATCATATTTAATTTAGTAAAAAATTATCACATATAAAACCAAAGTAATAATATTAAATTATATAGAAATCCAAAACATAAATTGATCAGTCAAGCTAATGATGATTCATATTCATGCAATGAATATGCATTTAAAATAACCAACTAAAATTAATTTCAATCATTATTTATTAAGATAATCTACTTGAATTAAAAAAATATTTATCTTATTAATTAATTAATTCATTTATCTTAATGATCATCAGAACAATCCTAGAGATCCCATCAATTATAATTTTAAAAAATTAAATAAATTAATTTTATTTTGAAGTAATTAATTAAACATTGTGTAATTTGAGGCAAAACAACATGTACTTGTCCTAACTACCCCATGACTGGCATGGTCATAATTGTGTGTTGTGAACTCACATGGAATATAGCATACATGAGCTTTCACATAATTAAATGGTTTGTACTAACAATTAATGACATAAAGGAACATGTTAATTATTTCACTCTGTATCGATTTTAATGCAAGGAGATTATATGGTGTGTATTTATGACCACATAGGGCATGTAGTTTTGAATTTAATATATAATTAATTAATAATTTTATATTGTTTAAAACATATCTCATGGTGTGTATTTTAGCTACACACCATTCCATTTGGTTTAATGTCGTAATTAATTTTTTTTCATATAAATTAATTATGCAGTGTATTTCTTAGCTAGTCATGAACTCTGCATAAATGAGTATTCATTAAAAAACATGTATATTTGGCTAGACACCATGTATCTCTTTCTACGGTCATTCACAAAACATTCATAGGGAATTATCTTGTAATATATGTGGATTTTTATAGTTTAAATGACATGTATGCTAGTTACATGATGTGTAATCCCATCTGGACCATGTTTCTCAGCTTTAAATATTTACATGGTGTGTAATAAAAGCGAAACATTCATTTAAAACCATATTTTCGATGAAATTCATAGGGATAACTATGCGAGACTACAAGGTGTGTATGCCAGCTACCTGGTGTATAGTCTCTAAAACCAAGTGCCAGCTAGTCTCATACAACATATGACATGTAATGAATATATCATGTACCCTTCCAAATCCACCTATACATGACATTTGTATTTGGAATTTGAGAGGGTATGGATTTTCTATCGGTACCGTGCCCATGATACTTTACGCGGGACTGCTAGCCGACCAGTCATGTGATGGTGGAAGCTTGGAAACTAGGGGCATTTGCTAGGGAGGGGAAGAACTTGTAGTCTTGATCCAAGATATCCTTATTTATGGTTTTCAATTTCTTTCATTGTTGGATCTTGTGGTTTTTCACTTTTCCCTCAAAAGTGTTTTGATTATAAGAAAGTTAATTTGGAGAGATGTACCCTTCCAAACGACTAGTTGTGTATCGTGTGACTTGTATAAATGATGTGTATTTGGGTACATCGAGTTTACATTTTAGTTACACACTGTGTAGTCCCATGTTATCCATCTATAATCTTCAACAGCTCTAAATGGGTTCTTCAGATGATTTTCGTGTGTTCATAACCCGTTCTTTGTTATATGAATGTAAATGAAGAAGATATATCAACTTTTGGACTAAATATGTAACATCATGTTACTATTTTCAGGTATTCATAAACCCTATCTGTTGATTATTCTTTGATTTGGTTTCATTTAAGGGTGATTCAGGTGAAAATCATGGAAAATTTGAATGTTTCTAGGCTATGCATGGTTGTCGCACAGTTTTCCCAAACTATGTTCCCTCATAGTGGAAATTTTGAAAACCCAGACTATGAGGGTTTACATGGACGACACATGGTTTGAAAAACCATGAGTTCACATGGTAGAAACTGTGCAACCCCATTAAAAGGGGAACACAGTTAGGGTTCATGGTTTTTCTAACCATGCGGCCCTGCCCAAAAAACTGTGCATAGGATTTAATTAACACTAATATCAAATTTTAAAATCCTAAACCACCCCTTTTAGGTTTCCAATGAACCTAAATTGGATTCCTATGTTTTCTTCATCCTTAGAGGCTCCCAGTAGGTGATTTTGGATATTTTACACCCCTTTGAGAAACAGATCAAATCTTGGAGAATGATGTTTGATCTCTACGTGGTAGGTTTCCTCTTCCAGTTCTCTTTCTCCCACTCTCTATCCCTTCCTCTATAGGGTTTTGTAGATCTCTATGTTATTGGAGGATATAATCTAAAATTTTTAAGATATTTTATTCTCATATCTACATTGATGACGTTTTTCATTGGAGTTTCCTGATTAGGACTTTGTGTTTCGATATCATTTGATCCCGAGGTTGGTGGTTCTATTATGATGGCCAATTTTGATTAACCCTAAACTGGTTGATTTAAATTCAATCCCTTGATTTAAATTCAATTTCTTGATATAAATGAGATTTATTTCAATTGGTTGATTAAAAACCCAATCCCATTGAATTGGGTGATTTGGATTTGATTTGGCATGAAATTGGGAAAAACTCCCAATTCCATTGAATTAGGGAGTAATTATAAAATTCATGGAATTTTGTGACATTTAAATTATTGAATTTAAATTGTGAATTTTATTTAATTGAATTTATTTCAAATTAATATTTTATAAAAATGTATTGAAATGATTTTGATAGAAACACATTGGTTTTATCTTGAAAAGGAATAATTTGATTAAAATCCCATTTTGGGGTTTAAATGTAAAATTGGCATATTTGAAATGGTAGAATGGGATGAATTGTATTTTTAGTAGTCTTAAAATAAATTTATCATCAATGATTTTTTATTAGATCACATGTAATCCTATGTATATAGTGAGTTATTTTGGACAACACTATATGGTTTACAATAATAACAATACATATGCAACAGGTTACATCCCTAATAGGATGGTAATGAGTTCTCCTTGGTCTGTATCATGGGGAACACATGTACACATATTGTTTTGACAACTATTTGAGTGTGAGGGAGTCCCATATCCTAAAACTATCATACATTTTGGTAGATGACCATGTTTCTTTCTTGTTTGTATTTGAAATGTATATATGTTCCAATGTTGTGAACTCTTTACCATGCCTTCTGAATTTATATAAACTATTTTATATAAAATGTTTGTTAATAATTTTGTTTAAATTATTTTCCATCATTTAAAATGTAAAGCGTGATTTTTTTTAAATATTCTTTAAAATGTCATACCTATTTATTAAATATTGAAAGATCTATTTGGTTAATTGAATGTTGACATCTTTTATATAATCCTTGGTGATAAACTATTGGGATTTTATCTCACACCCTACCTCTTTATTTATTTGTTTGTAGATTATCATATTTTAGGTTAGAGAAAGGTTATGGAGGCACTTGGAGGTGGTAGTAGCTGTTGATCCTCGAGATTGGAGAGTTTCATATGTTGGGACTTGGGTTTTCATCATGTTTTATAGTGTTTTATGGTTTTACTTTGGGATGTTTATAACTGTTTTAATTTTGGTATAGTTCTTTCTATAGAGTTTTTCTTGTATTCATACTAATTTTTTTATCTTTATTCCATTATGTTTATGGAAAAAACAATTCCCACTCTCACATTGTATGATTCTAGGTGCTAGTCATCAATCCATGTAGATCAGGAACACCCTTTGGGCTATGTTAGGACTTTACTGGTTATCAGGGTACCAAGGTATCAAGGATAGTTCATAAAAAAGTGTCATTAGAGCTCTAGGTTGAGATTCTTCTGATGTGAGTACACTTTTGTGCATTCTTTTCAGGACTTAGGAGGTAGTTTTGATTGAGTTCCTAGTCATCTCTCACCAAAATGAACCTTATGTCCACATAGGTGGTTTGGGAAAGAATTATTAAGGATTAGTTATAGTCTTTTCCCTAATTTTTATTTGGATATATTGAAATCCAAATCTTGTTTATTTATCTATTAGAATTAATTTTTACTTTTTATTATGTTTGAGTGTTAATCTGATGTCTTCAACATTGTTTGCTAATTTTGTGTAGCATTATGCCTTCGAGAATATGAAGTAATTAGATACAGGAGGAAGATATTAATGAACCTTAGTGAGTGCATTCTCTCACGTACTTGAATCTAGTTGAAGTGATTTTGCATACTGTGTTTTCTCTGGGACAAGCACCACCACCATCTCGCTTTCAGGATTTAGTTGTGAAACCTCAGATGAATGTTTTATAGAATCATGCTCAGCTGTTTCTTCACTATAAGCCACTAGAGTTCAAAGAATCTAATTATCCTCAAGAGGCTGAGGAATAGTTGTGCATGATTGAGTATTTGTTTGAGTTATTAGAGACACCCAATGAAATAAAATTGAAGCGTGCCACCTTCATGCTAGAGGGACCGAGTAGGAGATGGTGGGACACGATGGCGGCAGAAAAGAATCACGAGGGATTAGAGTGTAAATAATTAATGGATACTTTAACTGAACAATTATATCCCAAATGGATGGTGTTCACCAAGTCTATTGAGTTTTTCAATCTTGAGAAATCTCATAAGACTGTGACCAAGCATGAAAACTATTTTTCTAAGCTATTGCAGTTTTCACATGAGATAGTATCAAATGAGAAGATAAGGACTTGATGGTTTGAGTTTGGAATTTGATACAAAATTCATTCTTAGGTTTTTTTCCAAAGGCTTCATTCTTATGCTGATGTGTTTGATAGAGCATTGATGGTCGAAATGGACCTAGCTGGCAAGTCTAGATTTATGGGAGTTTCTTTTTCTTCCAGTGGTGGTTCAGGTTTCTATAAAGGAAAAAAGGAAGCATGATGATTCTCATAGAGGCTCTCGATATAAGGGTTCTTCTATACATCCTACAGTTCCTGGAATAGGCCCTTTGATTTTATACCAGTGGAGCATTCCTAGGCATTCTATGAGGGTTTTCACTAAGGAACCCAAGATATGTGGCTATTTTGAGTTCTTGGGCCACCAAAAGAAGTTATTTAATGTATTTTATGCTCCATATAGTGGCATATAATCATCAGTTCATGTTAAAACTATGGTGAAATTAGATGCACCATGAACAAATGGGTTCCAACAACATGAATTTGAAATGAAGATTCTTAATGTAGTGTAAGAGTCTCCCAAGGAATAATACCCATGTCTAGTGATTGTGAGAGGTACCATCACTATAGATTTGACATTAGAGACTACTTTATTTGATATTTTTTCCTCTCATTAATTTATTTCAACCCGTATTTTGAATATTCTTAGTCTTCCTATGCATGTTTTATCTTATGTGATGGATATTACTACACCCCATAGAACAAAGAGAGAATAGGTTCTCTGTAGTCTTGCTTGTGGTTTCTCTTTATCGAACATTGATCTTTCTTTGCATTTTATTGTTCTAAACATGAAACTAATTGACATCATTTTATGGATAGATTGGATCATTTCCATTAAATCCCAAATTGATTGTTATCTTCGACGTGTCTCCTTTTCAACACCTAGTGGGGTGTGTCATATATTTCAAGGAGAATGGGACCTGAGGTCGAGTAGAGATGGACCCTCTTTTCCAAAATTGGGGAAACTGATATCAGTGATTGATTTTGATCTAGAGTGAGAATCCTTGAGTAGTGATCTCCCTCCAGTTTTCTTTGAGTTTCCCAATGTGTTCCCTTATGAATTATTTGGTTTTCCACCAGTAAGGGAGGTGGAGTTTTCTATCGATTTAGCACCTAGTGCTCAACTAGTTTCCATTCCTTCTTACCACATATAACCAACTAAAATGAAAGAGATGAAGTTTAAGTTGGATAATATTCTATGGAAAGGATTTATACGCTCGAGTGTAAAACATTGGGTGATTCTGGTTATCTTTGCTAAGAAAGATGATAGGTCACTTCGCCTTTGAGTTGATTATAGAAAATTCAATAGCGTCATAGTAAAGAAACAATATCTATTGACATAGATTGATGACCTATTTGACCAGTTAAAAGGGTAAAAGTGGTTCTTGAAAGTTTATCTATGATTTGGTTACCATCAGTTGAGAATAAAAGAATATGAAATTCATAAAATTTCCTTTTGTTGAAAGTACGGTCATTATGAGTACCTTTTCCTACCTTTGGTTTAACCAATGATTCTATAGTTTTTATATCTATAATTAACATGATTTTACATGATTATCTTGAAACTTTAGTGGTAGTATTTGTGGATGATGTCCTTGTTTACTCTAAGCCTGAAGATGATCATTTTTCATCATCTAAGAGCAGTTCTAGAATTATTGATAAATCACCAAATTTATTCCAAGCTTTTGAAATATGATTTTTGGATTCAATAAGTGAAGTTCTTTGGGAATATGGTGTCAAAACATGGTATTTTAGTTGATCCTAAAAAGGTGAAATATGTTATGACATGGGAACAACCACAAAATGTTTTTTTGAGATTTATATCTTCTTGGGTCTAGCTGGGTATTATCACCAATTCATTAAGGAATTCTAAAATTTGGCTTCTTTTATGAGTGCTCGAACTTAGAAGTGAGTAAGTTTTGATTAGGATGGAAAATTTCAGAATTATTTTGTTGAGCTTAAGAATCATTTGACTATAGTACTGGTGTTTACTCTCTTAGAGGTTGGACAGGGCTATGTGGTCTTCTATGATGCATGGGTTTCAGGTTTGGGTTGCATTCTTATGAAAGGTGATCATGTCATTGCTAATGGTTCTCATAAACATAGGCCACATGAGAAGAATTATTCAACCCATGAACTTGAAGTATCATTTTTTATTTATGCACTTAAAAGTTGATGGCATTACATTTTTAGAGAAAGTTTTACCATATATTCAAACTAAAAGAGATTGAGTTATATCTTCTGTGAAAAAGATTTGAACCTTATACAAAGACATTGGGTGGAATACCTACAATATTTTAACTTTGAAATCACTAATACCCTAGGGAAAGGGAATATTGTTATAGGTGCGTTGAGTAGGAAGCTTCCAACCCAGGCCGTGAAAGAATCTTCAAAAGAGTGAAACTTGATGGATCTTTTTTCACAGTTGCATATTGGAGTTTGGGAATCAGGTGAAAATGTTTCTTTGGACAATGTCCAGTTTAAATCCTCTCTTCTCGAGATAATTATTTAGGAATATAAGATTTATGATGAGTTATGTAGCACTATAAACTCTTTTTATAGTGGGGAAGTTGTGCTTGACTAGTCATTATCCACCGAGGGGATTCTATGATATCAAAATTTCTATGTTGTTTTATTAGTAGTAAGTAAAGTTTTGATGGGGGGTTTTCATGAATCCTAGTGGGATGTGCAATAAAGAACCGTGAAGATGTTATATGACATGAGGTGTAGATTCTAGTATCCAAATTATAATACAAGGTATTTCTGAATTTGTCTCTCATTGATATACGTGCCAATAGGTCAAGGATGAGAACCTGAAACCTTTGGGTTTTATTTAACAACTTGTAGTTTCTACTTGGAAGTGGGATGAGATATCTATGGAAATTTTCTTTCAGTTTACACGTACCCAAGGAAATAATAATGTGATATGGGTTATGATTGATCAGCTAACAAAATCGGATCACTTTATTCCCATTCATGATATAACCAGGGTCAAGGAGTTTGGAAATATCTATATAAATAAGATCATTCATTTTCATGAAGTTTTATTTTCTATAGTCTCTAATAGGGATCCTTGTTTCACTTCATGTTTTTGGAGAGGCCTTCAGCAGGCACTGTGATCTTAGGTTCGTTTGAATATGACATACCATCCATAGTTGAATAGACAGAAAGAAAGAGCTATACATATTCTTGAGGATATGTTTCACACTTGTGTTATTGAGTTTAGTGGGGCCTGGTATGACCATCTAGGTATAGTTGTGTTTTTATATAACAATATTTACCAGTCTGTGATCATAATTGATCATTTTGTGTCCATATATGGTCGGGCTTGTAGATCACCATTGTGTTAGTAAGAGATGGGTGAAAGTTCCTTAGTTGGGCTGAGCTCGGTTCAAGATGTAATAGAAAATATTTAGTTGATTCATCGGAGAATATAGATGGAACAAACTCGGTATAAGTCTTATGATGATCATCATCACAGACCATTGGATTTATCTATTGGGGATCCAATGTTCTTGAAAGTATCACCTTGGTTAGGTCATCAATGGTATGGGAGGTAAGGGAAACTTTTTCATCAATTTTTGATACCATTTTAGGTTGATGAGTAGGTGGGGAAAGTGGATTACCATTTATAAATTCCTCTACAACTGATTTTGATACATAATTTATTCTATGTATCTCATCTCATGAGACATAGAAGAGGGAGGCACTGATGAGAGAGTAGTGGTCACATCTTTTTAACATGGAATTTTCTAAGTAATCTTTTTGATGATAGAAATTTATATAGTGGGGTAGTTGTAACTTCGTGTTACTATTTTCAAGTCTCCCTAAACCCCCTATTTTGATTATTCTTTGGTAGGAATCTGTTTAAGGGTGAGTCGGGTGAAAATCATGGAAATTTTGAGAGTTTCTGGGTTGTTCATGATTGGCACATAGTTTTCCTAAACCATGCACACTCTCAAAGGAAATTTTTCAAACCCAGATAGTGTGGGTTTTTACAACTGGTGCATGGGTTGACAAAACATTTTCTCAGCTAAGAGAAACTGTGGAATCCCATTAAAAGGGGTGCACTGTTAGGTTGCATGGTTTTTCTAATCGTATGAACCTTCCTAGGAAACCATGCATGACATTTAATTAATATGAATATCTAATTTTAAAATCCTAAAACCCCCTTTTAGGTTCCCAATGGTCCTAACTTGAATTCATTAATTTTATTATTCCTTGGAGGCTAGTAAGAGGTTATTGTGGCCCTTATACACCCCTTCATAAACAGATCAAATCTTGGCGAATGACATTCGATCTCTACCTAGAAGGTTTCCTCTTCCCGTTCTCTTTATCCCACTCTCTCTCCCTACCACCATAGGGTTTTGTAGATATTTGTGTTGTTGGAGGATTTAATCTTTTCTATTTTAGATCTTGGATCTAGGTTTTGTTATCGAATCTTTTTTGCCAACATTTTTCATTGGAGTTTCTCGATTAAGGATTTGTGTGGTGAGATCCCGTGATCTCGAGGTTGGTGGTTCCTTTATGATGGCCAATTTTGATTAACCCCAAATTTATTGATTTAAATTCAATAGATTTATTTAAATTAAATTGTTTGATATAAATTAAATTGATATAAATTGGTTAACTAAAAACCAAATTCCATTGAATTGGGTGATTTTGATTGGATTTGGTATGAAATTGGAAACCCCCCCAAAATTAAATTAAATTGGGGTGTAATTGTGAAATTGATGGAATTTTGTAAAATTTAAATTGTTGAATTTGATTTTTGAAATTGATTTGATGGAATTGATTTAAAATTATTATTTTAGAAAAAAGTATTGATATTATTTTGATAAAATTACATTGGTTTTATCTTAAAAAGGCATGATTTGATTAAAAGCTCATTTTGGGTTTTAAATTGAAAATTAACATGTTTGAAATGGGAGAATGGGATGAATTTTCTTTTAACCAGGCTTAAAATAAAATTTTCATCAATTATTGATCCTAGATAACATTCAAGACAAGGTAGTTATTGAGTTTCTTAGGCCAAAACTCTACGATTTACAACACTAACAATACATATGCAACAGGTCACATCATCGATTGAATAGTGAAAAGTTAGTCTTTTTCAGTGTCGAGGGGGACATGTGTATACATATTTTCATGAAAACTATTTGAGTGTGAGGGAGTATCATAGTCTGGAACTATCATACCTTTTGGCAGATGACCATGTCGCTCACTTGTTTATATTTGAAATGTATATATGTTTTAATGTTTGTGAACTGTTTACCATGCCTTATTAATTTATATAAACCATTTTATATAAATTTTTTGTTAATCAATTTTTTTGAAGTATTTTACATCATTTGAAATGTAAAACATTATTTGTTTAAATAATTTTATAAATGACGTAAATATTTATTTAAAATTAAAATCTATATTTGGTTAAATAAATGTTGGAATCTTTTATGGAATACTTGGTCGGATGCTAATGAAATTTTATCTCACACCCTATATGTTCCTTCGGGTGTTTTTAGATTATCTTCTTCCTAGATCAAGTAAGGGTAAGGCACCACTTGGAGGTGGTAGTAGTTGTAGATCATTAGTCTTAGAGAGTTGAATTTGTTGGGACTTGGGTTTTCATCCTATTTTTTGGTGATTTTTGGTTTCACTTTGGGATATATATGCCTGTTTGACTTCTGGTAGAGTTCTCTATGTTGAGTTTTTCTTGTATGAATACTGAACTTTTTTATCTTGCTTCTGTTATGTTTGTGGAGAAAATCATTCCCACTCCCATATTGTATGATGTCAAGTGCTAGTAGCCAACCCATGGGGATCAGAAATGCCCTTCAGGATATGTTAGGATGGACCTGGCTATCAAGATACCAAGGTATCAGGGATGGTTTGTGAAAAAATAACAAATAAAAGAAAAAAGAAAAAATTAACAACAAATATATATATCGATTAACAAAGTTAAATAATTATAAAATTGAATGTGACCACTCTAATACCATTTGAAGCTACTGGGTGCAACAGAAGCTGGTCAGAACCATGCCTAGTGATAGTTTTCTGGTGGATATAATGGGTAATATATAGGAACAACATGAATAGTAATCATATCTAATGAATATAATTGAATAAAATAATATGAAAGGAATCCTAGAACATAGAGAGGATATTTTTACTTTAAATTTATAATTATTTTAGTAATAGAATTTACCTTAGTCATGAGATTATTTCTTTGAAAAAGTTATCGATCATTCAAATCCTTTTAAGGTTGTCTTATCATTATTACAGGTGGATATAAAGAATGATCCTATAGTGTTAATCCATGCATGTTCCTCGATCTCAGAATGATCTTGATGGAAATATATCTGAGAGAACGAATGGTCTGACCACCATGAATTATTTGTTTTAACAACAAAACAATCCTCCAGATTGAAGGATCACCTATCTATTTCTCTAGTTATTTAGAGGTGGTAAGGATGTGGAAGTAATATCTCATTCTTTAGAGGAACCCTAGAGTTGTTCCTTATTGGAATAATTCTATAGGGATATAATGCATTGTGAACAACAAAAATGATTTTATACAAATTCACATTACATTATAAATGATATAACTGAATATATATAGAGTTAGGTTAGAAAATTGGTAATTTCACATAAGCCCTTAACCAATAACTTAATCCTTGGTGAACCCCGTGTCTAATAATAATAATGTTATTATTATTATTTCCTTGGAGTGCACCTATCTCACAGATAATATAAATATCAATAAATAAATTAATATTTATTAAATGATACTTAGTATATCATTCCATTTACTAGGAATATAACTCATCCATTAAACCTTCTTCAATATTTATTGAACCTTGGATAAAAAATAAATATTACTTTTTAATAAATAAATAAATATTATATTCACAATCTTGAAAGTAAATATTTATTTAATATTCAAAACAAATTTAAATATAGTGACTAAATATTTGTGATGATAACTCTTAAATAATTATCATTATTTGGAATTGATAATTATATTTATTACAACCATTAAATTAAAATGGGATTTAATTGAGACCAATGGAAACCCTGTGTGTGTGAACCTCTTGGCCTATTCCTCAAAGGCATTATACAAGAATACCTAAAGTCCAATATCAGCATCTAGAAATATATAAAGTCACCCATAGAGGAAGATTTTAATGTCACAATTAAAACAACCACATGAAAATTATAATTATGTAATATAACATCTTTGTATCAATATTTCATCAAGAAGGTTGCATACACATGTCATCAACTTATATGCTCGATATATATTTATTTTACTTTCACAAATGAACCCATGTATCGCCATGTCCATGGAATTTAGTTAATCAGTTACATTTGAATCAAAGTGATAATATATCATTTTCCATTCTTGGAATAGATAATTGTTTATTGTTATATTCATTAATTTTATATCACTTGGTATGCACCCAACAAATCCTACTTCATTATGAACATATAACATCATAGTTTTCATTAATAAATTGAAGTATGAAACTCATGATATGAATTAATAATAATATCAATTCTAAATATCAATACACATGTTTGTAGACTGTAACATCCAATGACAAAAAAGTTGTAGAATTTATACTTGTTGGTATGTCGTTATAATAGCCCATCTTCAAGATTAAAAAGTGTGAACTTCATGACATAAATAGATATCTACTTATGAGATTCAAGAACATTATAGTCTACATTATCTATGTCTTAGTTAATGAATTAATTTGACTATATAACCTATATGTTCTCGAATATTAACATGTCACTTCAAGTTTTTCATCATAGAGGGGATTTTCCATAAACTTTCATTGTGAAAATTAGTCTAATCACATTATCACATAAGTTTTATGAAGAATAATAATCAGTATTTTATAATTATTTTTTTAATAATCATGGACTTGAATATATAGACAATGTAAATTACAAATCCATTGGTTCTAGGTCACCAAATACAATAATATACAATAGTAGTAGTGAACCTATGGGGGTTAACATCCCTTAATAAATGGGGAACTGTGAAAATATGATAAATTTTATATCTATTACACATGAGTTACTCTTCATACAAACATCTATCTATATGGTCTTTATGGATGATAGAAACTTTTTGAATTAGTTAATGTCTTCCAAATTTTTTGAAACTTATGTATGATGCATAGAAGATATTCATGGGTATTCCCATGTTAGAGGACTTATATAAATATATGTGGAGTGTAAGGCCCTTGATTAAAATATCTTTAGGTTCCCCGTATCTAATTAAAAAGTTTAATTTACTATTGTGGGTTCTAGAACATAAGTCCCATGTTGAGAATCTATGCGAGGAACTATTGTGAATGTTTTATTTGTTTTTGGGTGTGTTAAAAGTGTTCCTCTCTATAACAAATAAATAATTTAGTGAAAAAGGTGGTTCCTTATTGGTAAACTTTCATGAAGTTTGAATTTTATGATGGTCTACTTTTTGGTGGTGAACTATGTAAATATCCAAATATTTCATGCAAGAGTAGTTTCATGTTGTCTTGTGATCCTACCACTCAAATTAATTCATAATGTGTCACTGCCCAGGCAATCAACTTTTATAGTACCTAATGGTTGGGGTATTAAAAAACTTTCAAATGTGTGAAAGTAATCATTTACATGTGCATCTTAAGTTTTGATTCGATACTTGATGATCATCACATTAATCACTGAATTTAATTTATGGGAACATATTTGGATATTTTTGATCCCAGTGGTTAGAGTAAACTTGTTGTAAAATTTTTATAAAGCTAAATGGAGTTAGATTTTAGATTTTAGAAATTAGATATTATGTTATAGATTTAGATATTATCAGCCATTGTCATGGACAACCATATTTGAAAATAATTCATCATTATGGGAATCAAAATCTCAATGTGGTAATTTTTGGATGAAGATAATAGAAAAAAGTTTTGGGAAGGGAGATGAATGACAAACACACAAATGAATAAAAAAGTGAATGTCCATTGAAAAAAAACCATTCCCCTTGAAAAATACTAAAAATTAAATTGGTTGCACAATAAACAAAAAATATATCTGTAAAAAAATAAATGTTGACATTGAGAATTTTTTTAATGTGGAAAACTCAAAAAGGAAAATCCCATAGGACCTAGTACTTAAAGATGAATTCAATAAAATCAAAGAGTACATGGTAGAATCCAAAAATTGAGTGGAATCCCAAAAATATAACACATTAGTATAATAAAAAACATAAAATATTATAGATGTGGGAGAAATAAAGAGTCACTATAAAAAATAGAAATTCATAAATCTAAAAATATGGAGCTAAAGGCCACCATTTGAAAAATAGGTGCTTAAAAATCACCAACATCATATAAATAATTGTTATCAATCGAAACCGACCAGAATCTGAAATTTTCTTTTTTTTTATAGACACCACATAAGACATATTTAATGATAAAAAACAAGTTGCACCTTTATTTATTCCCATAAAAAATTATTTTCCTAGTCTAGAAAACTTGTAACCACTAGCCTCTTAAATTCGTAAACACTAGATGCTTAAATTTGTTACCCCATAAATCAATTATGGGCCTTTGAAATTCATAGCCCCTAATAATTATTTTTTTTATATTTTTTAATAGAGTTGCATTTGGACTAAATGAGGGGACCCCAATAAACTCCTCTTCTGACTCAATTATGGATTTATGCCAACACTATAATTAGTCAGTAATTCTCAAATTTACCTTTTGGTAAAATCTTTGTCAACATGACTAACCCATTATCATCTATGTGAATCTTATCGAGATCCAACTATAAAAAATCAAAGAGTTCATGGATCTAATGATATTGAACAATGATATATTTTGATCTTCCATGAAAAGTTTTATTTTTTCCAAACAAATAACTCTTCGACTATCATAAAATAAGTCATACACATCCTAATTAAACCTGATCTTGTTAATAAAATTATTCATCTAAAAAATTATTCTCATGCCTCTATAGTTTTAATAAACTCAGACTCAATGGTTAATAAAGTAACACATTTTTATATTCTATACATTTAATATAAAACCACCCTAACAAAAGTGATCATATAGATTGATGTTGACTCTATCAAATCTATATATCATACAATTTGTAAATCTATAAAGTGATAAAGCATTAGTTTCTAACCACCAAAAAACACTCTCACATTATATATATCACAAATGTAACACCCTGAGAATTTGTGAATTATTATTTTTGAATTAATTTAATATTTTTGTTATTTTTTAGTTCACGTAACACTGAATATAGATTTTTATTATTATATAAAAGAAATATGTTTGTATTATGTTATGTGACACACAAAGTTAAGCTTGTTCTATACACACCACTAACTTGGATTTAATTACATGCAACACTGAGTCTCTATGAAACTACAATTTGTTATTATAATTATTTAAATGTGATAGTTATATCCTAGCCATTAAACATAGTAATATAAAAATAAATAACTAATTTTAAATTTTATTTATAATTTTTTCATATAAATAAAAAATATTTATAATGAAATGTATAATCTTTTATAAGGTCTATGTAAGTTTAGAAATACTATTTTTATAAAGGAGATACGTTTTATGTCCTTCTGTGAACAATAATAAAATTAATTTTATAACTCCTAGAAATTAAATTTGAGAAAAAAAATTTGAATTTGGAATTTCAAATTTAACTTATACTGAATTTTTATAATTTTTTTGAGAAGTTTCATTTTTTTATGAATAGTAAAAAATACTACATTATAGTTAAAAACTATATTTTTTGTTTAAATAATAATTATAATTTAAATTGATTTTTAAAGTAAGAATATATCAATTATAAATATAGTAATACAATTTTGGTCATTGGAATCATTTTTATATTGAAATTAGATATAAAAAAATTATTGAACTTTTGAACGTTCTTTTTACCCGCCTTCTTGCCACGTCTGTGGGATTAGTGTTAAACATAATTTTTCCGCTACTATGAATTGATTTTTTAAAAAAGAAAATATATGGTCATAATAGGTTTGATATTTAGAGTCTAATTGGATCAAATTATTATTTTGGATATTACGAATGGTAACTTTAGTAAATTTTTATTTACCACAGTTAAGGACGAATTGGATAATTAAAGGTAAATATAATATTATCATATTCTAAAATTACCCTAATACTTCTATTAATTTCATTTGATAAGTGGGATTAGACTAAAATAAAACTTTGGCATAAATTATAAAACTTTTAAGACACTTGGGTAAGAATATGAAATTTATTATATATTTTTTAAAGATATGTTAAAAATGTCATAGTCATATTTTTAATAACTATAACATTTTAAATATAAGGTTATACATAATATAAATTTGACTATAAATATTAATTTAAATGATAAAATGTTTATATACATCATGGTAATTTATATATAATATTTATTGATAAAATAATTAACTTAAATGATGACACACTGATGATACAGTAATTGTTTAATTAACAAAATTATCAAATAAATGATATTAAAAATATTAAAATAAATAGAATTTGAATTAATTAAGGTGTTACACGAATTTTATAGGTGAATATGACATGTTAGGAGTATCTTAAATGGGTTGATTTGAAATTATCTTAGTTTTTGGATTTTATTTTAAGACAAAGTTGTGAATAGAGTCAAAATTAACACTAATGGTATTTAAAAAAAATAATATTTTATTAAATTAATTAAAAATTATAAAAATCTTTTTAAAAAATACAAATAGATTATTATAAGGTCAAAAATTTTATAATTGTACATTTATAGACAATATATCCCATATAAATAATAATTTATAACCTCTTAATATTTAAAATATTGTTACCGTAATTAAAATTACAGTAGATTAATTATGGTTAAACCAAATGATAAAGTTTAAAATAAAACAAAAACTTGTCTAAAAATTATCAGATAAAAAGTATTCAACCCTTATCACACTAATATAGAATTGGAGTTGTTTAATGGAAACTAGTCCATGAAAATATCTTATATATTATTTAAAGTCAAAGATAGTTACAAAATATCACTCTCTTGTATTTAATATCTATGTGTGCATATAGGAACAAAATCAAGCTATGTAATAATCTAAATGTCTATTTTGGTCATAATTAAATTTATTTTATTATAGAATTTCATTTTTAATATTTATAAATTATATAATTACCTTACATTATTCTTCAATTTTAAAAAAATATTTATTTAATTAACAAAAAAATAATGGATTTTAATAATATTAATTTTGATATATTTTGGATGAATTTAAATTTATAGAGAATTTTATAGATCTATAAGATATACTAGAAATGTGTTAAACCACTAGATTCTCATTCTCACCTCTTCTTGATTTATATAAATTCAAATTAAATGAATAGTACCAAATTTGAAAATAATAATTAATTTTTGAATTAATATATTATTAAAATATTTAAAAAATCACAATAATGATAAATAATCACACAGTAGATAGGATATGCTAAAAAATGTTGCAACCCATTCAATTATATCCTATTTGGAAGTTTTTTCACTACTAAAAAATATGCCTTTGAATAGTGATAAAAATGGCCTTTATTAGTGCTAGAGAAGCACTAACTACTGAAGCAAGATTAAAAGTTTGAGCCTTTTATCAGTGCTCATAAAAGTGATAATAAAGGGACACAATGAAGTGTGCTATAACAACACACTGTAACACCATTGCATTGTGTTATAACCATACACCGCAATACAAAAAACACCACGAAATCAGTAAAATCAAGTACAAATACATAATTTAATTGAAGAGAAAACAATCTAGGATTTGTTTTCTCAGTTTTAGTGACTTGATGCATGTTTTAAACTAAAATGATCCTTATATATTGAAAAAAATGCATTTGGAGTCATACTGATCACATAGTGCATTGAATTTATGTGCAGATAATTATTACACACCTCAAATGGTGTATGGATCATTTTCTTAAAGTATCAAAACAACCTGTGTATTTTTTCTTGGGTTTGAGTACGTTGCTTATCGTTTTTTAATAAAATGTCATTTTAAATAGGAAACACACACTTTGAATCATAATGTTCACATAATGTATCAGTTTAATGTGATACCAATTCCTACACATAAAAAATGACTTATAAATCATTGTCCTAAATTATGAAGATAATCCGAGCATGTTTATTTGGTTTTCAGTGAGTGACACTTTTTGAACTAAAATGTTGATTTTAAACTGATAGCAGACACATTGATTCATATTGGACACATCGTGCATCATATTGAGTTGAGTATTATTTCTACACATCAAAAATGACTTATGGATCATTTTCCTAAAGTATCAAAATAATCTAATTGAGTTGGATCAGTTTTGAGTAGGTGAGTTGTCCTTTTCACTAAAATTGATGTCAATTTTAAATAAAATGACACACTTAGAGTAACATTATTCACACCATGCATCAAATTGAGTTTCAGCTAATTCCTACAAGTCTCAAATGACTTATGGACCATTTTTCGAAAGTATCAAAACACTCTGAAAGTGTTTATTTGATTTTTAGTATGTTACTTGTCTTTTTTACTAAAATGTAATTTTAAACTAGAAATATGCACTTTGAATCATACCACTCACATCATGTATCGGTTTTACATGAGCCCAATTACTACCCATAAAAAATGAATTATTAATAAATTTATTAAATTATCAAGAAAATCCTTGTTTATTTGGTTGGTTTTCAGTGAGTGTCATTTTTTGAACTAAATTGTTGATCTTAAACTGATAACGGACACATTTAGTCATTCCAAAAACATTGTGTATCATATTTAGGTGTGAATAATTCCTAAATGTCAAAAATGACTTATGGATCATTTATCCTTAGTATCAAAACAATCTGAATGTTTTTTCTCGGTTTTGAGTGGCTCAATTGTCTTTTTTATTAACGTTTATGTCATTTTTAAATAAAAAAGACACAGTTGGAGTCATATCGATCACAACGTGAATCAGATTAAATTATAGATGCTTTCTTCTTGTCTCAAATGAATTATGCATCACTTTCATATAGTATCAAAACAATATGAATGTGTTTTCTTATTTTTTTAGTAGGTTACTTGTCCTATTTATTAAAGTTGATGTCATTTTTAAATAAAAATCTACACTTGGAGTCATAATGGTCACACCGTACATCAGGTTGAGGTACAAAATATTATTACACGTTTCAAATGACTTATGGATAGTTTTTTTAAAGTATCAAAACAATCCAAATGCATTTTATAAGTTTTGAGTATGTCACTTTTTTTTAGTAAAATGTCATTTTAAACTAGAAACACACACTTGGACCTATAACGACCACATTGTGTATCTGTTTGACATTAGACCAATTCCTACACATCAAAAATGACTTATTAATCTATGAATCAAATTATCAAGAAAATAAAAGTTTTTTTTTCAGTGAGTGACATTTTTTTAAATAAAATGTCAATTTTAAACTGATAATGGACACATTGAGTCATAGTGGTCACATCGTGCATCAAATTGAGGTGTGACTAATTTTTACACATCGCAAATGACTTATGGATCATTTATGTAAAGTATAAAAATAAAAATAATATGTTTTATCTATTTTTAGTATGTAAATTTTCATTTTTTACAAAAATTAATGTTAATTTTAAATAAAAAGAATCACTTAGAGTCATACCAGTCACACCACGCATCAGATTGAGGTGTGGCTGATTCCTACACATCCCAAAGTCTAAAAACAATCCTAACTACCAATGTTACTACATTTAAATTTTATTTTTGTGTCAAAATGGAAACCCTGCATATTGTCTTAGTTTTCTTAGTTGAAAAACCATTATCGTTGTTGAAGTTCAGAAGAGCATAGGCTTTCAACAACGAGAAGGGTTTTTCATCTAATAAGACCGAATCAATATGAATTGTTAGAATTTCAAAAAAGAAATGAAATCAATATGGTAAATGTGGTTACATTGGTAAAAAGATTCATTTTATCTCTTTTTGTGACTTGTTTCAAATAGTTGAAAGAAAAACATGACCTCCAAAAAAGATGTGTAAAAAAACTAAATAAGTATTAGATAAAAAAATAAGAAAATTAACTTAAAAATAGTTGATAAAATTATGAAAAAATTAATTAAATAAGTAGTATCAATTCTCCTTTTTCTGATGGTTATATACATTCTTGACACATTTTTTTATTGTCATTATCTCATTTGTATGCTTGAAGTCCTATCTCTTATAATCACGAGCAGCTTTAAACAAACCAATCCAACCCAAACAAAAGAATATCCTTGTACAAGAAAACAATTATTATATGAGTAATAATGAAAGTAAATAAATTATACATAAATATGAAATAATACAATAATTATATGGATAATGATTTTACTGTGAAGACGTTTTTGACCACAAGGATATGTTGATGGTAAAGCAAAAATGATGATAAAAAAATACAAATAGATCTCTCCAAACAATCAATCAATGATTGATGAGGATAAAGAGAAAATAAGATACATTGGATTGAATCTTTTAATCGTATATGAGAAAGTAAATATATACTATTGGGTTCATAAAATATTCATTTTTAATAACAAATAAATAGATTCACATATGATATTCATTATCAAATGTGAATTTCTCCCATTTGTGAAAATTACATAGATGGTGGTCAGAGATTCCTAAGGGTGGAACCACAAGGAAATGTTAAATAATGATATGTTTTTATATGGATTAAATTAAAACATACATAGTGTTTATTATATACGTGATGCAAGAAATGAAGTGATTTTTAAGAAGTATTAATGAGGGGGTTATCATTTCTAAGATCGTTATATTTTTATCAACTAGAATAAATACAAGCAAGGATGAAATCAATGAATAAAATTTCATAAGTGATCAGAATGTTTTGGTGAAAACATAAAGGAGTAAGACTCTACAAAAAACCTCATTTGTTCCTAAGTAGAGCCTATGTCATTTAGAGAGGCTGATAAGGATGATAATTGAATCGAATCTAGGCATTATGATCTTGATCCAAATAAGAACAATATGACATGTGGAGATTGATCTAAATAAGAAGAATGAAGGAATCTCACTACTGGAAAATGTATCTTTCCAAATGATTTTATACCAATGGTTCAAAATAACCGTTGGTAAAGGTGTGATTAGGGAGGATTTCCCAACAGTTTGAAGAAACTGTTGGGAAAATGAAAGTTGGGAAGGATTTCCCCAACGGTTTGAAGAAACCGTTGGGAAAAGAGTTATCTTTCCTAGCGGTTTGAAGAAACCGTTGGGAAAGCATAGTATTTCCATTCTTTCCCCAACGGGTTGATGAAACCGTTGGGAAAAGAATGGATTTCCAAACGGGTTTTAAAAACCATTGGAAAAATTCACCCCCAAATTCACCTAAACTCTCCCTGACTCCCCCAGAACCTCCCAGACTGCCCAGAATCAGATCCCCCACCTCAGAAGTAGCCGGCCAGGTAAATCTTCCATCTACAACTCCCCCATTCAGGTTAGATTCTATCAAATTCTTCTCATATTAGTTAAATATATACTTTTATTCTCAACATTTATCTATTTATTTCACTATTTATCCATTTATCATATAGTTTTTCCTTATTTCTAGGTATTTTGGAAGATTTTATGATTCATTATAATCCCTTGATGAATTTTGTACTCGAATCACTACATCAATGTAAACAATATCCAATTAATGTTTTCATTAATCATTTTTAGGGTTTTCATTAATGGTTGCATTAATGTTTTATTTCAATTAATGTTTTCCTTAATGTTTTCATTAATTAAATTTTTTCTTGTGTGTATGAATTTTTTTTTCTGTTTGATTTGGGTGTGTGGGGGGGTGTCCGAGGGGTGGGGGCTGTCCAGGGTGAGTGGGGGTTGTCTGAGGGGTGGGGGGCTGTCCAGGGTGAGTGGAGGCCTGTACGAGGGGTGGAGGGGGCTGTCTGGGGTGAGTGGGGGGTGTCTAAGGGGTGGGGGGTTGTCCGGGATGAGTGGGGGGCTATCCGTGGGGTGGCGGGGGCTGTCCGGGGTGAGTGGGGGGTTTTCCGAGTGGTGGGGGGCTGTTCGAGGTGAGTGGGGGGGGGGGGGGGGCTGTCTGAGGGGTGGGGGGATGTTCGGGGTGAGTGGGGGGTCGTCCTAGGGGTGGGGGGCTGTCCGGGGTGAGTGGGATGGTGTTCGAGGGGTGGGGGGATATCCGAGGGCTGGGGGGATGTCCGGGGTGAGTGTGGGGTTGTCTGAGGGGTGGGGGTTGTCCAGGGTGAGTGGGGGGGCTTTCCGGGGTGAGTGGGTGGCTGTCCGGGGTAAGTGTGTGTGCTGGACATTGATCTCCCTAGGAATAATGTTTTAAATAAAAAATTCCTTAATGGAATTAAAACATTATTGTGAGGAAATTTCTTTTCAAACATAATCTAAGACAGTCGATTCATTGTAGAGAAGTACACCTTAGGGATCCAAATAAAAATAAATTGATATAAGAATTTTGATAATGGAGTAAAATTGAAAATTGGGATCCAATGAGGAATATTTGAGATATTATGCATCATGTCCAAGAGTAAATCCATTTTTAAATATTCAATAAGTTATTTTTCACAATTTTCACACATTAATTGTTGGTAAAAATGGGAAAACATTTATAAAGGTTCTAATATATAAAAATGAATCCATTTGTGGATGTAGATTAACCAGCAATGTCTAGCTCGTCTGCCTCTTCCATGATCATCGATGTGCACGTCCCATCTCCATCTGAACTAGTACGACGGGTGACTCAACATCTGGCTAATGTCGATCACCAGATTCTCTTACTTCCGCATCAGATTCAAGGCCACTACGCTCTTGAAGTGATTTATCCCACTAAGCGTATGACAACCCTGATTTTTATTACAACTTAAACATGATTTATTACATAAAACTTCACTTGATACAACAAAGAAGATCGAGAGGTTTAGTGTCTTTGGGGCTTAGGATCATTACATAAAAACTTTAAACTTGAAATACAACATCCTTATTGAAAACTTCCTTTACATGACCACTACATTCCTTCGTACTTAGCATTGCATGGGATAACCTGAGGACATGCATAAGAAAAGGGTGAGCTATAAAGCCCAGTAAGGGAGTACACAATGAATAACATGAGGAGTACAATACATGTTAGGCAATAGTAATATCAATAGAGCATAAGAGAGACATGAACATAAAGGCATGATAAAGTATGATAATCATAACATGGAAATGTGGCACAAAAACTTAACATTGAATTAGCATGAGCCAAGGCTCATTGCACATGGAGCATGAGTAAACCCTCATTGCACTTGAAGCACGAGTAAACCCTCGTTTCACTTGAATTAGCATGATTCAACACTCATTTCACATGACGTATCATGATACTATACTTTACCCAATGCATTGGAGCCCTATCAGGGCGCACCCTTCTTAAACATTTTATTTCATGCATAAGTGTGCCACATGGATCATAAAACATGGATTCATAAAACATAATCATTTATTCCACGATAAAGGAATGTGGAATTCATACATGAAACTTTACAATCGATAAGTAAATGTGCATAAAGGTGAATACCCTTGATGGAGAAATGGACATGGTATTCACTACACAATGATATTGGCTTAGAAAATCGGTGTGATTTCGGCAGCGTAACGGCGTGACATAAGAATTCATAAAAAAGTCTGATGAGAGAGAAAGGGGTTCCTCATCATATTTACATGTAATGGACAGTAAGAAGGTCATATAGATACATGTCCCAACAATTAAAAAGGAATTTATATTCATGATACAAAAGTATTGCTTGAATATAAAAGAGGAGAAAAAGGTTCCTTTCGGAATTTTGGCATAGTAACGGGTGTACATGGGAGGCATTTAATGAGAGAGAAAGGGGTCTCCCATCATTAAAACAATAAGAGGTCAGTGCAGGAGAGGTGCGAAACCATACCCCAATATTCATAAATGAAATTAAAAGGGCAATACAACTTAAAGAAAAATTGACAAAAGTGAGAAAGGAAGAAAAACCCTTACTTGGAAGTGTGCTTCCAAAGGCTAGAGAGAGGCTTGTGAGAGGATTCTTGGGAGCTTGGGGCACCTTGAGAGGATTCTAGAGAGAGTAGGAAAGAGGTTGGACGAACTTCAAGGGCTTTGGGTGAGGAGGAAGTGGGAGCTTGGGTGGGTTTATATAGGAAAGGTGAGAGAATTCTTTATTATTTAGGTTTGGGACCACTTATATTAAAATAATCCAAACCACAAACCATCCCATGGTATTTGCCCATGGTTTCTGGAAAAGGAAAGAGAAAAATAATATTTTACAAGGCCAAGGTCCGAACTTATTAAAAAATTAGGGTTGCTTATGTGGAGGTGAGTCACACTCCCATGGAAATTAATTTAAAAAGGCAAAGTGTTGAATAAGTCTTGAGGGCTCCATTAATGCTTTGAAAAGTGATTCAAACAAACCCAAAACCTCATTATTTTAATGATAAAACACATATTGGCCGAACATAAGGATTATGGTATTTTATTACATCACCATTGGGTCATTATGATGTCATAAAACACATTATATATTTAAATGGTATTTAATTTTTACCCAAAAATTTGACTGTCTCAGAAAATTATGAAAAATTCACCGTTGGATAATTTCGACGTCCTGATTCCAAAAATAATATTTATTTTATCTAAATAATTTTCTAAATATGTTAATTTTCACTTTTAAAATAAAAACCGACATTTATAAAAAATTCACGGGTTTTGACAGAAATGGCTTTCAAACCTTAATAAAAATTTTAATTGCATTCATAAAATTATAAGATCATTTATATTTAATAAAATTTAATTTAATATTAATAATAATATTTTATTAAAATATTATTTAATTCCAAAATCCTTTAATTTAATAAAATATAATTCTTAATTAAATAATAACTAAAAACACCGTTGGTACTTTAAAAACTAATTACAATGTATCAAAAATGACTAGAAATTATATTCATTATTATATACAAAAATAATGTACATGAACATGGTTCTACTTATTTGTTACATAACCCCTTAAAATAGCCGTATAAGACCTAAGGGTAAGGTGTGCGATGGTGACAGACTCTTGGGGTTTCTCGGATAACATTGCTCGAGTGGTAATCTCTATCAACTTCCATTTTTCCCGTAGATGATCACGTTCGATCTTGACTTGATGAAGCTCAGCTTGGGCTTGGTCAAGGGCAAAGCCCAAAGACGCCACCTCCTTTCCGAGCTCTGACAAATGGGCTTCGTAAGGGGCAATTCTACTGGATGAGGCCATCGCTTCCTTTGTCTGAGTAGAAAATTGGTTCGTTAAAGCCTTATATTTAAACTACCCAGATAATCACTGTTCAACGACTATAAAAGTAACGGTCACAAATCTTAACGTTAAACTAAAGAAGTTGACATCTTATAAAAACATTTTTTTTCTAAAGAAACATTTAACTGGATCAAGAGGGATTTTCCATTAATGAAATTTTGGGTCGTTACAACATTCCCCCCTTAAGAAATTTCGCCCTCGAAATTTTCCTTTTCCCACACTAAAACAAATATGGGTAACTTAGCTTCATCATATCCTCCGACTCCCAAGTTGCTTCTTCAAACTTGTGGTTTCTCCACAACACCTTGACGAGGGGCATTGTCTTATTTCGTAGAACTTTTTCTCTACGATCCAAGATCTTCACTGGTTGCTCCTCATAAGAAAGATCATCTTCTAATTGTACCACCTCAGAAGAGAGTACATGTGAAGGGTCTGGTATGTACTTCCTTAAGAGGGATACATGGAAGACATCATGCACCTTGGCCATAGTAGGTGGAAGTGCTAGTCGATAGGCCACAGCCCCAACACAATCAAGAATCTCGAAGGGGCCGATGTACCTTGGACTTAACTTCCCTTTCTTTCCAAACCTCATGACCTTATTCCATGGAGATATGCGTAAAAACACCATGTCTCCGACTTTAAACTCAAGGTCTCGTCGATGATTATCTGCATAACTCTTCTGTCGACTTTGGGCTGCCTTGATATGCTGCTGAATGGTTTTCACCTTATCCACCATTTCTTCGACCATTTCTGGTCCAAGCAGCTTACGTTCACCGACCTCATCACAACATTCCGGTGTTCTACACCTTTTCCCATACAGGGCTTCATATGGTGCCATTTGGATACTCGAGTGGAAACTATTATTATAAGAGAACTCAACTAGAGGAAGATGTTGATCCCATCCTCCTTTAAAGTCCATTGAGCACGCTTTCAACATATCCTCAAGTGTTTGGATAGTCCTCTCAGATTGGCCATCAGTTTGAGGATGATAGGCCGTACTGAAGTTCAGTTCAGTATTCAGAGCATGTTGAAGACTCTTCCAAAACATAGAGGTAAATCTTGGATCTCGGTCAGACACAATAGATAGTGGTACTCCATGCAACCGTACCACTTCCCTGATATATATCCGTGCCAGTTGATCCAAAGAGACATCCTCTCAAATATCAATGAAGTGTGCAGTCTTTGTAAGACGATCCACAATAACCCAGATTGCATTGTTGCTTTTGGATGTCCTTGGGAGTCCAGTGACGAAGTCCATGGTGATGTTCTCCCATTTCCATTCTGGTATGGGCAATGGTTGCATCATCCCCTTAGACTTCTGCCTCTCTGCCTTCACTTGCTGACACACCAGGAACTTTGATGTATATTCGGCGATCTCCTTCTTCATATTATCCCACCAAAAGTTTTCTCGGAGATCTCGATACATCTTTTTGCTCCCTGGGTGAATAGAGAAATTTGAACTATGTGCATCATCCAAAAGTTCCTTCTTCAGCTCCGAACTTGATGGGACACATAGTCTTTTCCCAAACCGCACAATTCCTTCTTCATTAACATTAAACTCTGAGGATTTTCCCTTTTTGATAGCTTCCACTTTTTCTTGGATTCTCGTATCATCCTTTTGAGCATCCTTTAACCTTTCCAAAAGAGATGGTTGAGCAATCATTTGTGAAAGGATTGATGATGTTCCCTTCTTTATGATTCCCACGTCCATCTTCATCAAGTCTAAGAAGATTGGATCCTTCTCAATTCTCATCATTGATAGAATTGCTGGATCCTTTCTACTTAGGGCATCCGCCACCTTGTTCGCCTTCCCAGGGTGGTAATTTATTGAACAGTCATAATCCTTTATGAGCTCTATCCATCTTCTCTGGCGCATATTAAGCTCTTTCTGTGTGAATATATATTTAAGACTCTTGTGGTCAGTATATATCTCATATTTCTCTCCATAGAGATAATGCCGCCAGATTTTCAAGGCAAAGATTACCGCCGCCAACTCCAGATCATGCGTTGGATAGTTTCGCTCATGGATTTTCAACTGTCTTGAGGCATAGGATATCACTTTATCATTATTCATCAGCACACATCCTAATCCCTTCTTTGAAGCATCACTAAATACCACAAAAAGCTCCCCACTTGTGGGTAAAGTGAGCACAGGTGCAGTGATAAGCCTCCTTTTCAACTCCTTGAAGCTTTCTTCGCATTCATCACTCCAAGCAAACTTTACTCCCTTTCGAGTTAGCTTGGTAAGAGGGTTGGACAATCGTGAGAAGTTTCTCACTAATCGTCGATAATATCCAGCTAACCCCAAGAAGCTACGGATATCAGTTACCGATGTTGGCCTCGGCCATCCCTCAATTGCATCTGTTTTGGAGGGGTCAACAGATATCCCATTGCTTGTGATGATATGGCCCAAGAATGAGACCTCCTTCAAACAGAACTCACACTTGCTGTACTTGGCATAGAGATTCTCCTTGCGCAAAGTCTCCAGTATAGTTCTTAAATGCTCCTCATGGTCCTCCTTGGTTTTGGAGTATATTAGAATATCATCTATAAAGACTACCACAAATTTATCTAGGTAATCTCTAAAGACTCTATTCATCAAGTCCATGAATATTGATGGAGCATTGGTGAGTCCAAAAGGCATTACTATGAATTCATAGTGCCCGTACCTTGTACGAAAAGCAGTCTTGGGGATATCTTCCTTCTTCACCCTTACTTGATAATATCCTGACCGCAAGTTGACCTTGGAGAAGTATTGTGCTCCACGTAGCTGATCAAACAAGTCATCGATTCTTGGGAGAGGATACTTGTTCTTTATCGTGATTTTGTTAAGTTCACGATAATCGATGCAAAGCCGCATTGACCCATCCTTCTTCTTGACGAAGAGGACTGGTGCACCCCATGGTGATGCACTTGGGCGTATAAACCCTTTATCCAGATTCTCCTGTAGTTGTTTCTTCAGTTCTTCAAGCTCAACCACAACCATTCTATATGGAGTCTTGGATATTGGTAACGCCCCAGGTATAAGTTCAATTGAGAACTCAACATCTCTTCTTGGAGGAAGACCAGGAAGTTCCTCGGGAAATACTTCCGCGAATTCCCTCACAATAGGCATTTCTTCAAGGGTGGTTTCTTCCTTGGACTCAATCATCTAAGCCAGATATGCGTGCTCATAAGGTAGTAATATTCATGCTTGAGATGATGGAGCTAAAGGAGATTCATCTTCCTCCTGACACTTGTTAAGAATCGGGGGTCGATTCTCCATATGGAGTGTGATTTCCCTCTCCCGACAATTTATGTTGGCTCTATATAAGGAAAGCAAATCCATGCCAAGAATTGCATCAAATTCCACCAAAGGGAGTATGACGAGGTTCGCCGGGAAATTCAATCCACAAATTATAACAGGGGAGGACTTATACTCATGGGATGCAATGATTTCCCCATTTGCCGTACTCACCGACATCTTTACTTCCATGATTTGTGGTGGTGCAGGGATTGTTCTACAAAACTTTTGAGATATAAAAGAATGCGTAGAACCTGAATCAAAAAGTACGTTCACTATTCTTGAATGAATAACTAGAGTACCTGTCACCACTTCATTTTCGGGGTTCACTTCGGCAGAAGTGATGGAAAAAGCTCTTCTTTGCTGTCTTGGAGGTTATTGATTGCCTCCGATAACCCTTGGATTAGGGCACTGATTCGCAAAATGACCCGGTTTTTTGCATTTGAAGCATTGAACAACGCGTTGAGGTTCGAACAGAGCGTTCCTCCCCTCCGTCGCAGCCGCGGGTCCTTCTTGCTGACAGTTAACAGCTAGGTGCCCTTCTCTTCCACACTTGAAGCATTTTCTTGTCCCCCTAAGGCAATTTCCAGGGTGCTTTTTTTTCCACACTTTTGGCAAGTGGGGTGTTGTAATTTCTTAGCGCCGTTGGATTTATCCATCGGACCACCAGCATTGAAGTCCACCTTCCGCTTCTTGTCCCCATGATACCCCTGTGATTCTCCGATCTCCATTTCAACCTTGAGGGCACATCGGACAATTTCCTCATAGCTGTCGAAGTCACGGATCGCTAATGCTTTCCGCAAGCTAGGCTTCAGCCCACCAAAGAAGCGGTCAACCTTGCATTCGGGGGTAACGACAAAGCCGGAAGCGTATCGTGCAAGCCTTGTGAAGTTTTCCTCGTACGCTCCCATAGATTCCTCATCTTTCTGCTTGAGGGAAAGGAAGTCCCTTTCCATCTTAAGACGGAGGGTGTGTGGAAAATATTTATCGAAAAACATCTTCCGGAATACCTTCCATTCCAAAGCCTCGATCTCCTCCTCAGGCTTCGTATTTTTGATCAACGTCCACCATTTATCAGCTTCACCCTCCATACGATAAGCCGCCAGGAGAACCTTCTCTTTTTCAGAGCATTGGAGGATGGAGAATATCTTTTCAATGGAGTTGATCCATTATTCAGCAATCGTGGGATCGGATGATCCACTAAAAGTAGGAGGCCTTTGTCTCATGAAGCACTCAATAGCGACTTGTTCTTTCTTAGGGGGGGTTGAACGTTCCTCTTGACCAGTGTTTCTATTCAAAACTTGAGTTAGCTGAGAGAGAAGCGTGACAAAGTTCGCGATTCCCGCTCCCATTGGATTGGGCATCTCATAAGTACAATCATCACACTGATCTTCACAACGGTTGTTAGCCCGAGCTCTACTATTACCGACCATTGGCTGGAATAAAAGGAAAGTTAGGGGTAACACATAAAGGGTAATCCAAAGACAAAAGTTGATGACTTAAAAATAAACTTTAATCTCTTTAACTCATGAGTCTATAGGATTCAATCCAGGCTTTTCATGATCTTCCTTCTAACATATATTCTTAGGGTCATTTTTCCCTTAATAAGGGTTCATACTAAGATTGTGAATTTATCAAAACATATCCCCCCGGAGTGTCGTAACCAAAAGTGCAGCAAGGCCCGTTGTCGTGCACCAGTTCCCGTTCGAGTCTAGCTCAAAGCGGTGTTTTCAGGTTTTACCCCTAGGATACATCTGTGCCAGAGCCGCCTCTACCTGCTCGTATCCAGACAGGGATGTATTTGTTTGATAAACCATTTACTTAGTATTTACCAAAACTTAGGGATGTTTTTATTATGCTTAGTCTTGTATCTAAGGCTTTACTAGGGTTTCCTAATCCCAAAAATAACTAAACCTATCCTCTGATACCAACTATGACAACCCTGCTTTTTATTACAACTTAAACATGCTTTATTACATAAAACTTCACTTGATACAACAAAGAAGATCAAGAGGTTTAGTGTATTTGGGTCTTAGGATCATTACATAAAAACTTTAAACTTGAAATACAACATCCTTATTGAAAACTTCCTTTACATGACCACTACATTCCTTCGTACTTAGCATTGCATGGGATAACCTGAGGACATGCATAAGAAAAGGGTGAGCTATAAAGCCCAGTAAGGGAGTACACAATGAATAACATGAGGAGTACAATACATGTTAGGCAATAGTCATATCAATAGATCATAAGAGAGACATGAACATAAAGGCATGATAAAGCATGATAATCATAACATGGAAATGTGGCAACAACACTTAACATTGAATTAGCATGAGCCAAGGCTCATTGCACATGGAGCATGAGTAAACCCTCATTGCACTTGAAGCACGAGTAAAACCTCATTGCACTTGAATTAGCATGAGTCAACACTCATTGCACATGACGTATCATGATACTATACTTTACCCAATGCATTGGAGCGCTATCAGGGCGCACCCTTCTTAAACATTTTATTTCATGCATAAGTGTGCCACATGGATCATAAAACATGGATTCATAAAACATAATCATTTATTCCACGATAAAGGAATGTGGAATTCATACATGAAACTTTACAATCAATAAGTAAATGTGCATAAAGGTGAATACCCTTGATGGAGAAATTGGCATGGTATTCACTACACAATGATATTGGCTTAGAAAATCAGTGTGATTTCGGCAGCGTAACGGCGTGACATAAGAATTCATAAAAAAGTATGATGAGAGAGAAAGGGGTTCCTCATCATATTTACATGTAATGGAAAGTAAGAAGGTCATATAGATACATGTCCCAACAATTAAAAAGGAATTTAGATTCATGATACAAAAGTATTGCTTGAATATAAAAGAGGAGAAAAAGGTTCCTTTTGGAATTTCGGCATAGTAACAGGTGTACATGGGAGGCATTTAATGAGAGAGAAAGGGGTCTCCCATCATTCAAACAATAAGAGGGAAGTATGGGAGAGGTGCGAAACCATACCCCAACATTCATAAATGAAATTAAAAGGTCAATACAACTTAAAGAAAAATTGACAAAAGTGAGAAAGGAAGAAAAACCCTTACTTGGAAGTGTGCTTCCAAAGGCTAGAGAGAGGCTTGTGAGAGGATTCTTGGGAGCTTGGGGCACATTGAGAGGATTCTAGAGAGAGTAGGGCAGAGGTTGGACGAACTTCAAGGGCTTTGGGTGAGGAGGAAGTGGGAGCTTGGGTGAGTTTATATAGGAAAGGTGAGAGAATTCTTTATTATTTAGGTTTGGGACCCCTTATATTAAAATAATCCAAACCACAAACCATCCCATGGTATTTGCCCATGGTTTCTGGAAAAGGAAAGAGGAAAACAATATTTTACAAGGCCAAGGTCCGAACTTATTAAAAAATTAGGGTTGCTTATGTGGAGGTGAGTCACACTCCCATGGAAATTAATTTAAAAAGGCAAAGTGTTGAATAAGTCTTGAGGGCTCCATTAATGCTTTGAAAAGTGAGTCAAACAAACCCAAAAACACATTATTTTAATGATAAAAAACATATTGGCCGAAAATAAGGATTATGGTATTTTATTACATCACCATTGGGTCATTATGATGTCATAAAACACATTATATATTTAAATGGTATTTAATTTTTACCCAAAAATTTGACTGTCTCATAAAATTATGAAAAATTCACCATTGGATAATTTCGACGTCCTGATTACAAAAATAATATTTATTTTATCTAAATAATTTTCTAAATATGTGAATTTTCACTTTTAAAATAAAAACCGACATTTATAAAAAATTCACGGGTTTTGACAGAAATGGCTTTCAAACCTTAATAAAAATTTTAATTGCATTCATAAAATTATAAGATCATTTATATTTAATAAAAATTAATTTAATATTAATAATAATATTTTAGTAAAATATTATTTAATTCCAAAATCCTTTAATTTAATAAAATATAATTCTTAATTAAATAATAACTAAAAACACCGTTTGTACTTTAAAAACTAATTACAATGTATCAAAAATGACTAGAAATTATATTCATTATTATATACAAAAATAATGTACATGAACATGGTGCTACTTATTTGTTACATAACCCCTTAAAATAGCCGCATAAGACCTAAGGGTAAGGTGTGCGATGGTGACAGACTCTTGGGGTTTCTCGGATAACATTGCTCGAGTGGTAATCTCTATCAACTTCCATTTTTCCCGTAGACGATCACGTTCGAGCTTGACTTGATGAAGCTCAGCTTGGGCTTGGTCAAGGGCAAAGCCCAAAGACGCCACCTCCTTTCCGAGCTCTGACAAATGGGCTTCGTAAGGGGCAATTCTACTGGATGAGGCCATCGCTTCCTTTGTCTGAGTAGAAAATTGGTTCGTTAAAGCCTTATATTTAAACTACCCAGATGATCACTGTTCAACGGCTATAAAAGTAACGGTCACAAATCTTAACGTTAAACTAAAGAAGTTGACATCTTATAAAAACATTTTTTTTTCTAAAGAAACATTTAACTGGATCAAGAGGGATTTTCCATTAATGAAATTTTGGGTCGTTACAAAGCGTCCTCATGAGCTTGATGACATGTCCACCAGTTCTTGTAAGAGGAAGAGGAATTCTGAGCTGATGGACTAAGACGATTGACCAATTTCCATCTGTCTGGATGAAGACGTAGAACTTAGCGCTTCCTGGGAGGCAACCCATGTTCTTTAGTTTCATCATTTTTCTTATTTTACATTGTTTTAGGAAATAAACATGGCATGTATGCAATAATTTTTTAGCTGCTTCTGATTTGTATGTGCACATGTCATTATTCTGCATGTCTGCTTCTATTTTGTCTGATCCTTGGTGTTATTTTTTATGATATGATGCGGGTATGTCCCCCAGATATCCCCCCGGACAGCCCCCCCAGACAGCCCCCCGGACAACCCCCCACCCTCCACCCTGGACCCCGGACATCCCCCGGACAGCCCCCCGGACATCCCCCCAGACAGCCCCCCGGACAGCCCCCACCCTCCTCCTTGGTCCCCGGACAACCCCCCCGGACCGCCCCCCGGACAGCCCCATCACCCTTCTCCCCGGACCCCAGACAGCCCCCCCCCGAACACCCCCCAGACAGCCCCCAGAAAACCCCTCAAACACCCCTAGACAGCCCCCTCACCCTCCTCCCCGGACCCCAGACAACCCCCCACCCTCCTCCTTGGTCCTTGGACAGCCCCCGAGATAGCCCCCCCGCCCCCCCAGACAGCCCCCTCACCCTCCTAACCGGACCCCGGACAGCCCCCCAGACAACCCCCCACCCTCCTCCTTGGTCCTTGGACAACCCCCCCTAGATAGCCCCCCCGGACCCCCCCCGGACAGCCCCCTCACCCGCCTCCCCGGACCCCAGACATCCCCCAGACAGCCCCCCCACCCTTTTCCCCGGACCCCGAATAGCCCCCCCCCCGGACCACCCCCAGACAATCCCCTCACCCTCCTCCCCGGACCCCGGACAGCCCCCCGAACACCCCCCGGACAGCCCCCCGGACAGCCCCTCGAACACCCCTCGAACACCCCCGGACAACCCCCTCACCCTCCTCCCCGGACCCTAGACAACCCCCTGAACACCCCCAGAATAGCTCCTCAAACACCCCCCGAACACCCCCTGGACATCCCCCCAGACACCCCCCAGATATCCCCCGAACAACCCCTGCCTCAATCCGAGGCGCGGTGTGGACGGTACCATTCAAACTGTCTCTCTTTTGATCAAAATGACTTTAATTTTAAGTAAAAACACCAACTGGCATACAAAAAACCGACCAAACACGTTCCGAATCTGTTTAAACTTTAGGACAACGATCCATGAGTCATATGTGACGTGTACGTGTCAACCCCGCCTCAATCTGAGGTGCAGTGTGGCCGACACCACACAAATTGTCCCTCTTTTGTTTAAAATGGACAATATTTTACGTACATACGCCAAACCAATCAAACAGTTTCTTATTATGTTGATACTTTTTCACAATGATCCATGACTCATATGTGATGTGTACGAGTCAACTCTGTCTCAATCCGAGGCCCGGTGTGGCCGACACCACTCAAAGTGCCTCTTTTTTTGTTAAAAATGGACTTAATTTTAAGTGAAATCAATAACTGACATATGGAAAACCGACCAAACGCATTCAGATTCTGTTGAAACATAAGGAAAACGATCCATGGTTCAAATGTGACGTGTACGAGTCAACTCTTCCTCAATATGAGGTGCGGTGTGGTCGGGACCACTCAAACTGCCTCTCTTTTGTTCAAAATGGACTTATTTTTAAGTGAAAACACCAACTGACATACAGGAAACCGACCAAACGCCTTCCGATTGTGTTGAAACTTTAGGAAAACGATCCATGTGTCATATGTGATGTGTAAGAGTCAACCCCACCTCAATCTGTTGCGCGGTGTGGCCGGAACCACCCAAACTGTCCCTCTTTTGTTTAAAATGGACAATATTTTACGTACATAAACAAAACCGATCAAAAGGTTTCTGATTGTGTTGATACTTTATTACAATGATCTACGACTCAAATTTGACATGTAAGAGTCAACTCCTCCTCAATCTGAGGCGCGGTGTGGCCGGGACCACTCAAACCGCCTCACGTTTGTTCAAAATGGATTTTTTTAAGTGAAAACACCAACTGACATACGAGAAACTGACCAAACGCATTAAGGTTGTGTTGATACTTTAGGAAAACTATACATGGGTCATATTTGATATGTAAGAGTCAACCCCACCTCAATACGAGGTGCGGTGTGGCCGACACCACCCAAACTGTCCCTCATTTGTTTAAAATGGACAATATTTTACGTAAATACGCCAAACCGATCAAACAGATTCTGATTGTGTTGATACTTTTTCACAACGATCCATGACTCATATGTGACTTATACGAGTCAACTCCATCTCAATCTGAGGCCCAGTGTGGCTGACACCACTCAAAGTGCCTCTGTTTTGTTAAAACTGGACTTAATTTTAAGTGAAATCAACAACTAACATATGGAAAACCAACCAAACGCATTAGGATTCTGTTGAAACTTAAAGAAAATGATCTATGGGTCAAATTTGATGTGTAAGAGTCAACCCCGCCTCAATCTGAGGCCCGTTGTGGCCGACACCACTCAAAGTGCCTCTGTTTTATTAAAAATGGACTTAATTTTAAGTGAAATCAACAACTGACATACGACAAACTGACAAAACACATTCGTATTCTGTTGAAACTTAAGGAAAATTATCCATGGGTCAAATTTGACGTGTAAGAGTCTACTCCGCCTCAATCTGAGTCATGGTGTGGCCGGGACCACTCAAACTGTCTCTTTTTTGTTTAAAATAGACTTATTTTTAAGTGAAAACACCAACTGACATACGGGAAACTGACCAAACGCATTCGGACTATGTTGACACTTTAGGAAAATGATCTATGGGTCATATGTGACATGTACAAGTCAACCCCGCCTCAATATGAGGCGTGGTGTGGCCGACACCACCCAAACTGTCCGTCATTTGTTTAAAATGGACAATATTTTACGTACATACGCCAAACCGATCAAATGGATTATGATTGTGTTGATACTTTTTCAAAATGATATATGAATCATATGTGACATGTATGAGTCATATCCATCTCAATCCGAGGCCCGGTGTGGCCG
This sequence comes from Viscum album, assembly GCA_963277665.1. NCBI lineage: Eukaryota > Viridiplantae > Streptophyta > Magnoliopsida > Santalales > Viscaceae > Viscum > Viscum album. Next base: position 36,961,718 of record OY728129.1, on the reverse strand, counting down.
ACACCACTCAAAGTGCCTCTTTTTTGTAAAAAATTGACTTAATTTTAAGTGAAATCAACAACTGACATACGAAAAACCGACCAAACACATTCATATTCTGTTGAAACTTAAGGACAAAGATGCATGGGTCAAATGGGACATATACGAGTCAACTCCGCCTCAATCTGAGGTGCGGTGTGGCTGGGACCACTCAAACTGCCTCTCTTTTGTTCAAAATGGACTTATTTTTAAGTGAAATCATCAACTGACATACGGGAAACTGACCAAACGCCTTGGGATTGTGTTGACACTTTAGTAAAATGATCCATGTGTCAAATGTGATGTGTAAGAGTCAACCCCACCTCAATCTGAGGCGCGGTGTGTCTGGCACCACCCAAAGTGTCCCTCTTTTGTTTAAAATGGACAATATTTTACGTACATACGCCAAACCAATCAAAAAGTTTCTGATTGTGTTGATACTTTTGTACAACTATCCATGAATCATATGTGATGTGTATGAGTTAACCCCGCCTCAATCTGAGGCTCGGTGTGGCTGACACCACTTAAAGTTCCTCTGTTTTGTTAAAAATGGACTTAATTTTAAGTGAAATCAACAACTGACATACGGAAAACCAACCAAACGCATTTGTATTCAGTTTAAACTTAAGGAAAACTATCCATGAGTCAAATGTGACATGTACGAGTCAACTCCGCCTCAATCCGAGGCACGGTGTGGCCGGGACCACTCAAACTGCCTCACTTTTGTTCAAAATGGACTTATTTTTAAGTGAAAACACCAACTGACATACGATAAACTGACCAAATGCATTCAGATTGTGTTGAAACTTTAGGAAAACGATCCATGGGTCATATGTGATGTGTATGAGTCAACCCCACCTCAATCCGAGGTGCGGTGTGTCCGGTACCACCCAAACTGTTCCTCATTTGTTTAAAATGGACAATATTTTACATACATATGCCAAACTGATCAAACAGATTCTGATTGAGTTGATACTTTTTCACAAAAATCCATGACTCATATGTGAAATTTACAAGTCAACTCTATCTCAATTCGAGGCCCAGTGTGGCCAACACCACTCAAAGTGCCTCTGTTTTGTTAAAAATGGACTTAATTTTAAGTGAAATCAACAACTGACATACGAAAAACTGACCAAACGCATTCAGATTCTGTTGAAACTTAAAGAAAATGATATATATGTCAAATTTGACGTGTAAGAGTCAACCCTGCCTCAATATGGGGCCCGTTGTGGCCGAAACTACTCAAAGTGCCTCTGTTTTGTTAAAAATGGACTTAATTTTAAGTGAAATCAACAACTGACATATGGAAAACTGACCAAACTCATTCAGATTCTGTTGAAACTTAAGGAAAACGATCCATGGGTCAAATGTGATGTGTAAACGTCTACTCCGCCTCAATCCGAGGCACGGTGTGGCCGGGACCACTCAAAATGTCTCTCTTTTGTTCAAAATGGACTTATTTTTAAGTGAAAACACCAACTGACATACAAGAAACCGACCAAATTCATTCGGACTATGTTGACAATTTAGGACAACGATCCATGTGTCTATTGTGACGTGTACGAGTGTGAGTCAACCTCGCCTCAATCTAAGTCGCGGTGTGGCCCCACCACTCTAAGTGGCTCACTTTTATTTGAATTGGAAACCATTTTAAGTGAAAATGACAAATGACATATGGAAAACCGACCAAACACATTCAGATTCCATTGAAACTTTAGGACAACGATACATGGGTCTATTGTGATGTTTACGAGTCAACCCCACCTCAATCCAAGGCGAAGTGTGATAGGGATCACTCTTAGTTTCTGTCTTTTGTTTAAAATGGACATAATTTTAAGTACATATGGAAAACTGACCAAACGGATTCTGATTGTGTTGACACTTTAACACAACAATAAATGGGTCATATGTGGCGTGTATGAGTCAACCCCGCCTCAATGCAAGTCAAGGTGTGGTCGGAACCAATCAAAGTGTATCTCTTTTGTTTAAAATGAACAAGATTTTAAGTGAAAATAACAAATAGCATACGGAAAACTGACCAAACGCATTCAGATTCCATTGAAACTTTAGGACAATGATCAATGGGTCTATTGTGACATGTAAAAGTTAACCACTCAAAGTGGATCACTTTTTTATATGTATGTTTATAATTACGTATGTTTATATTCTAAATGAATTATGTATGTTTATATTTTTTGTTGTGTATGTATGTTTATAATTACGTTATGAATTATGTATGTGTTTGTCATCAAATTATACATCATATGTTAAATGTGTATGAATTAAAATGAATTATGATTTAATTCCTGATGTGCATCAAATTATGCATCAAATTATTGCAGGACACCTCCACCTCTTCCTGCTGTGCAAATTATAGGGATGTTGTGCAATTTGCACAGCATAGGGTATGCCAACGGTTTCAAACCGTTGGCATAGTTCTTATAGGAAGATTTTTACCAATGGTTCTATTTGAACCATTAGTAAAAATATTTCCCAACAGTTCTAGAATTGTTGGGAAATCCCTCCTCCTTTGGTTTTGCCAACGGTTTAGCACAATCGTTGGTAAAACCTTTCCCAAAGGTTTTATGAGAACCGTTGGGAAAGGTTAACTTTCCTACCCTTACTCCAACGGTTCTATGTAAACTATTGGGAAAAGATTTTCCCAACGCATTACTTGCCTACGGTTTTCTGAACCATTGGTATAAATTATACCAATGGTTCAGAAGCCTTTACCAAGGGTTCTGAACCGTTGGTAAAACCCAAGTTTCCAGTAGTGTCTTATAGATCAAGTTGTTTCACAAATTGTTCTAAAAATGACCACCAGTTTAAAAACACATGATTTTTTTAGTTTATTGTTTTTCCTAATTCTGTAAAAAAACTTAACATAAATGGTCAAGGTATTGTATTGTAATGAAATATATGTTTATTCCATGTAATTGATATGGTCACATATGTGGGGCATCATATTACCACTAGAAGGACATTAAAAATGAATTTAAGTTTATGTTAGTAAACCAGAAAATTCAATAGAAATAAGAATCCATAGTAAACATAGCATGTCATTAAATTATTTAATCAATAATATTAAATTTGACTTGAAGTGGGATTATAAAGGTGTAATGATTTTATTTGTAAAAAATAATTTTTATTTCAACAAAATAGATTACATTAAAACTTATTTATTAAATTTACATCAATCAATATTAATATTTTATTTTATAAAAATTAGTTAAATCTAGTGGTATAAGATTTATTATTGAATGATTTAAAATATTCTTTAAAATTTAAATAATAGAAAACTTTTCTCATTAAATAAGTTACTTTTAAAATAAAATATTAATTTTAGAAAAAAATGTTTCAATTCTAAAGGATTGAGAAAAATAAATTCTTTCAACAATGTACTATTCTTCTACACCATGTAATGAAACAATATTTTCTATCTCAAAACACCATGATTCTGTGGTTTTTCCTAGAAAATGGCTCATTGAAATTGTTTATTTTTTGACTATATTTTAACAACCAAAATCAAAATATCAATTACATTTTATCTCAAAATCAATTTTTCATGTAAAATATAGTCCAAATATTATAGAACCTTAAACCCCTTTGTTTTTTTATTTTATATCATTTAAGTCATATTATTTAAATTCAAATTGAAATATTTCAAAAATACAAAATTAAAACATTTTTTTTCAAGAAGTAGTTAAATTAATAAGACAACAAATCAGACATATATAATGTTTTTTGTAGTCAAATTTCACAAATTCCTCAAAATAATTTGATTGTTACATTTCATAAGTGACCCCTAAATCTATCCCAAGCCTCATGAAATAGTTCACAATCATCCTAAATAAATCCATTAATTTTACACCATATTTTAGAGCTCATTATCCAAAGAAAAAATTTCATGAAACAATCATTATATTGTTGTTCTGAGGTGTCAGATATTTCACCATCCATTTTTTGAAAACAAATTCTAGAATTACCTTTCAAATAGAAGGGCATAATCCTTTGTTTCAGTTCCTCCTCACTTAACCTACCCAGTTCCAATTGTTGCATGACATAATATAAGACTCCAATGATGTTAGATATTTTATCATCCAAGTGGTTTGTAATGTAATATTCCAAAACAAGGACAACACCGACCGCTATATGGATAAAATTTTCAAAAGTTGATGATTGAAAAGAGGTAGATGCCATGGAATATAGGTATTGGGATCCTATTAGACCTCACAACAACATGAACCAACATTGGGTTTGATATATTTCAAGTCGCACAGTACCAATGTTGCCCCAAGGATACACACATGATATTGGGGAAGACGATAATTTAATATATCTAAAAAACAATAAATTTTGGGTTGTTTTATTATAATATAATTCGACTAGTTAGGATACATAGAAGTGGGAGGGTAATGTTCAGTGGATAACCAATGAAAATTATAGATATTGAAAAACCTATATTTCATTCATGTTGTGGTTGTGTTCAACCCTCTAATCACTTGGGACTTAGATTCAAGCCTCGAAATATTGGAATCCATGAGTCTAGACTAGACTCAAGCTTGGATTCGACAACGAGGAGTGCCGATAGTAGGTCGCTTCCAAGGAGAGTTTCAAATATCGTGAACTAGTTCGCGATGGATAGGGTTCTTAAAATAGATTGTGAAAATTTTATTAGCGCTTAAAAAAAACACTAATAAATATACTTTTTTATCAGTTCTAAGATAATAAGCGCTGATAAAATGAATCTTTATTAGCACTTTTTTTAGTGTTTATAAATACTTAAAATATTTTTTTTAAAAAATAATACTTTTTAAACAAGGTATAATTATTATATATAATTATAATACATATAATAATACTTTCTCTAAAATAATAATTTTATAATTCTTTGAATATATAATTATTTATTTATAATTATATAAAGACTTTAAAAAAATGTTAATATCATTATATATATTAATATAATTATATATAAAAAACATAGTAAATATTTTCATTATTTAAATAAATTTATTATAATTTTATAATTATTTATTGAAAATTATATAAATACTTTAAAAAAAATATTATTTATTTATTTATAATTATAAATGTATAAAAATAGTAAATATACATTTATAAATATATTTATTTATTTATATTTTTTACAAATGTATTTTTAACATTATTAATGATTATTTAATCTTAAGTTCATGCATGTTAAAAATGAGTAAAATTGATTAATTAAAAATGATTAAAATATTGAAAATTTGGATAATTTTGATTAATACAAATCATTAATAAATGGATATATATTTAAAGAAAATTAATACATATCGAAAACATTAAAACATAGTAAATAAATATATATATACATATATAATAAATAATATTAATTGATTAAATTCCAAAAAAAATATTTCTGTGTGTGCATATTTATATAAAAAAATAATTAATTATGTATTTGTAAAATAAATATAATTTGTTTGATCTATGTTAGAAATTTAAAAATAAAATTACATCCAATTATGTCTATTACATGATGTAATTGGTCGGTATTTTTAATTCATATTAATTTTTAATTACAAACCATTATTCACTAAATATATTACTATTTAATATAAATCATAAACAATATTTTTCATTATATAAATAATTTTTATATACATCAATATATATCTATATATTTAATATATACTATTTATTAACATTATCAATAATCGTCTAGTTAATAAAATGTTTAATATTTTTCTCAAATTTCTTATTTTTGATTTTCATTTGTTTAATTTTCAATTTTCATTTATCTATATATTTAATACATAATATTTATTAGTATTTATAATTTATATATAGTATAATCAATTTATTAATTTTTATCAATAATTATTTAATTAATGAAATTTGTAATATTTTTATTAATAAACTCATTTTTTATTTATTTACTTAATTATTTCATTTTATTTATTCAGACCTTTATTAGCACTAATAATGGATTCCTTTATGAGCGCTAAAAATAAATATTTGATAAAGGGTACCCTTTATCACAACTAAAAATAGAGCGCCGATAATTTAACTATTTATGAGTGCTAAAAAAGGCATTGATAAAGGGATAAATTTATCAGTACATTCTTTAGCGCTGATAAAGATACCATTTATTAGTGATTTTTTCTAGCACTAATAAATACCATCACTATTAAACACATGTTTTTTAATAGTGTTTGATCTAGAATATCCTTATATATTTTAATATTTAGAGGATTTCCAAACGTTCCCCTCACCTCAATTATGAAATGAAACCTCCTCCCGCACTTCCTCACACCACCTTGAGCCTTAAAACCCAAACAACCCCTACCCATTTCCCTTATCAACATCCCTATTGACATTCTATAGGTTTTGGTCCTCTAAAAAGACCACCTATAGTGTCCCTAAGATGAGATATATAGGGAGATTGTCGAAGAAGAGGAGTTTTGGACACGTATGAAGGGAATGAGACGTAAGGTAAAGTTTAATTCCAAAATTTCATTATTATCAGGATTTTTTATATGTAAGTATATATTGGGAAATATTTATCATTTGTGTCCATGTTTCTTAAAAATGTATTAAAAAATATTTTTACTATTTTTCTACAATTTTTTAAAGTCATTTTTACCCATATATGAATTTTTATTAAACAGTTTGAAAGGAATCTTTTGTCATTTTTTTAATGAGGTACTTTTTGACTTTTCTAGAAAAAGTATGAGAAGATTTTTTTAAAAAAATTAGATGAAATGATTGTATTTTTTTGATTTTATGACTCTTTATTTCCGTAAATCTTCCCTTATAATATTGTAAGTTTATTTTCAAAGAAAATTTTTTCTTTAAAAATTGTGAGGAATTTGAGGTGAAGAAAATGTTTTCAATTCAGAAAGGATATTTTCCTTAAGAATTGATTTCAAGAGTTCTCTCAAAATTATTTTCCATCTAAGATAAAAAAAATTATGTTAATTATGTTTTACTAGAGATCTTCTTCAGTATTACCATTCTTATTTTTTTATGAATGGTTTATGTTTATGATGGAATGATATTTATGAAACACATTTCTTTTCTGTGGGTTATGTTTTGATTGAATGATATTTATGAAGCCCATTTCATTCCATGGGTTATGATATAATGCTTCATTTATGTTCTTATAGAACATATATATATGATTTTATTATGAGATGGATGTGATCTATATCTCCCTCCAATGCATTGGGTGAATATTTATATCTCATGAGATAGAATAAATGAAATTGTCTGCTAAGATGGTCTAGGGAGTGAACATTGACTACTAAGATGGTTATGGGAGTGAAACATGACTACCAATATGGTTATGGGAGTGAACCTTGACTACCAATATGGTATAGGGAGTGAAACCATACTACTAAGATAGACTTGGTAGAAATTAATTCACTAATATGAAAATATTTTTATATTACAATGTGTCTACCATAAATTTCATGTCTTATTCCTTGTTATGCTTCCTTAGATTATACTCTTTATTCCTTTATGATTTATGTATTATGAACTGACAATATTTATTCCATGACTCAATATTTTAATATATGTTATATAGAGTATAATTTTTAAAAGTTATGTTCATGTTTTTACATAATTATGCTCGTATTGTTCTTGATATTTTCCTTTATTACCCTTACTGATCATCTGAAATCACCATTTTCATACGTTTCTTTTCCCTGGGATATATATAAAAGTTTTATTTATGATCAAGAAAGGGGAAGGTCTTTATGAGAGATGTTGAAGTTCTTTAACCAAATTAGAAGAATGTGCTATATTATTATAAAGGCACTAAACTAATACGGTCTTTGGGAATGTGTTTTTGTAATGTATTAATTTTTCCTCAAAAGTGATGTAATGTATATGTGCGTCAAGATTGGGCCACTATAGTTGGTATCAGAGAAAAATTTTAGTTATCCTTCTAAAACTAGGATAATAAAACATTAGTGAAATAACTTGGAATATTTATAAGGATTTTTCTATGGATTTCTCTAAGTATAAGTTTAAGGATAATGAAAAGTATAGGAAAATGTCCTTGAATTTTTTGTAAACAATATAGTGATTCGTTTACTAGAATTACATGTCTGTCTGGATACTACAAGTTTATGTGGCTCTGGAACAGATGTACCTATGGGTAACAACTCTGATAAGGTGCGTTGAGCCTAAATCGGCGTAACATGGTATACGACAACGTGCTTTACTGCACACCTGATTTGACAAACTCAGGGGATATGCTTTGGGAATTCACAAACTCTTCACGAACCATCATGAAGGATATAAATAGAAGTTGGTTATGAATAACCTTGGATAAACCTAAGGATTCGTATATTAAATAAGTAGGATCCATGATTTAGGCATCCTATATGGAATGTTTTATGATTATATGGTTGTCTAATATGTTAAATGTTTCTTACTCAATGATTTCTGGTTTTATTCAATAGAGGGAACCAGAAGGAATTGGATTAACATTTAATGTGATGGAAAATTTTCTTATAAGAAATCAAATGGGATGATCACTAGTGTGAAGGTTTTTGGGATCATTCCTACTAAATTTACAAGATACATGATTAAAAACATATACCTTAACCAAATCTCAGACTAACCAAAGAAGAGAAGGAAGAAGGTTTCTGAGAGTTTGGGTAAAGGAGACCATGGAGGAAAGAATATTTGGTTTCCTACATGTCGAGAATGTGGAAAGAAGCACCCAAGTGAATGTCTCAAAGAAAAAAGAAGTTGTTTTGACTGTGGAAAAAGGACACAAAGTAGTTAACTGCAAATGGAAAATGAAAGGTTCAGTTGACACAATGGTTTGAAATATTGGCCTCCCTTAAGTATTACCAATAGTTTAATGTTTTGTGTATGGAATGAATGTGCATAATGAAAACCAATTTCTTAATAGGAAATATCCCTAAAGGAATCATTAAGGTGGTACAATTAATGGTTATATTTTTGATGATGATGTGACTATATATGAAATGTAAATTGAAGGAGGAATTAAGTAATAGGATAAGGTAGTTTTGTTAATGTATTACAGGTGAAATAGAATAATAAATGCCTTTATCTATTTGGATTCCAAAATTATGAATGGTGAATTATATAAGGATTGTCAAGTTTAGGTTTTGTTAAGGATTTAAAAGAATATATTGAATGGTTCCAGCAAACTAGAAAAGTGATTTCATGAAAGGTGATATTTTGATTAAGGGAAGGTAACCCTTAATTTATTCTTGATGTTGACATAATGATGTTTAGATAAAGATATGTTGGATGGTACTGATTATAATCAGGCTGATTAAGGATTTGTTGAAAAGTGGTTTGTGCTTTTGCTGATGAAGTTTACAACTCCTTAGAATTAAGGAATATATCCAATAAATATTAGAATAAGGAAAAATGTATGTTATCAATAAGGATGGATAGGAATTCAGATTATTAACATATTTCAAGAGAATACATGATAAAGGTATTCACATGTTTGTTATGTGACAAACAAGCGATAATTTATGATATACAGAAGATCAATGCTAAGCTATTTTTGAGAAATTTATTGACATTATTTCTAAAGTTTTAAACTTTTATATTTTAAAATGATTGTAAGGTTACCCATTTGTGGAAGGGATAAATCAAAATTATAATGAAATTTGTGAGATTAAAGTATTATCTCACCATAAGTGGATTTATAAATATTTTATAACTTGTGATAACCTTTTTGTTGTGATAAAGTTATATAGAATGAACTATCATTCTTTTTATGGATCTCATGATCTACTAAATCTTCAGGAGTGATAAATTCAACTTAATTTCTTAAAATAAGAGATGAAGTAGAAATTTTCAAGGATGGAAAGAAGGTGATATTGTACTGAAATCAAGTAAGCATGGTTTCTCATAAAAATTGTATAACATTAAAAAAAAGATTTTGATGTGAACAGGTTTTCATGTTATCATCATTATGATGATATTAATGACCATTTCTCATTTATTCAGTTTATATTTTTGTGATTAGTCACTTTATCTGGATAACCCATATTCTTGTGATCAGTGATCTTTCTCAATCATTATGATTATTTACACTTTTCTTCCATGTCATATTGTTTACCTATGATCTTCTATGTAGAAACATAGTTATGATTTATTTTGGATAACTATTATTTTCTAAATTTTCCTTTTTAGAAGGAAGTTTTGGAATTCATTTTTATGATGTGGATTTATATGAAAGAAAATTTCAAGTAATAAACTTTTGATAACCTAGATGAATTTTGAGGATGAAATTCATTTTATCAGGGGTAAAATGTAACACCTTAAGATTTTGTGAATTATTTTTTTTTTAAATTAATTTAATATTTTTAATATTTTAAACATCATGTAACACTGAATATAGATTTTTATTATTATATAAAATCACTATGTTTGTATTATGTTATATGAAAAACCTTATTAAGGTTTCTCTACACGCAACACCAACTTGGTTTATGTTACACGCAACACTGAGTCTCTAAAAAACAACAATTTGTTATTATAGTTATTTAAATGAGATAGTTATTACCTATCCATTAAACATAGTAATATGAATAATAATAACTAATTTTTAAATGTTATTTAAAATGTTTTCATATAAATAAAACATTTTTATAATGAAATTTATAATCTTTGGTAAATTCTTTATATGTTTAGAAATACATCTTTCTTAGTGGAACTGCTTTTTTATGTCCTTTAGTGAACAATAATAAAATTAATTTTAAATAATCTTAGAAATGGAATTTGATAAAATAAAAATGATTTTTTTAATTTGGAATTCCAAATTAAATTAGGGTGAATTTATATTATTTTTCTGAGAAGTTTCATTTTTTGATGAATAGTAAAAAATACTGAATTTTTGTTAAAAACTGCCTTTTTTCATTTAAACAGTTATTATAATTTAAATTAATTTTTAAAGTCACAATAGATAAATTATAAATATATTAAAATATTTTAGTTAATTGTAATAATTTTTATAATGAAATTAAATAAAAAAATTATTGAACTTTTGAACGTTCTTTTTACCCACTTTCTCCCACATCTGCGGGATTAGCATTAAACTAATTTTTTCCACTTCTATTAATTTAATTTAAAAAAAGGAACATACGTGGTTGCAATAAGTATGATATTTATATTCTAATAGAATCAAATTAATATTTTGGATATTATGAATAATAAATTTTGTAAATTTATATTTACCATGGTTAAGGGTAAATTGGATAATTAAAGGTAAAATAACATTATAATATTATATAATTACTATAAAACTTGTCCTAATTTCATTGGATAAGTTGGATTAAACTAAAATAAATATTAGTATGAAATTATAACCATTTAATCCACTTTAGTAAGAACATGACATATATTATATTTTATTTAAAGTTAAGTTTAAAAATATCATACTCATATTTTTAGTAAATATAATTTTTTTAATATAGGGTTATACAGATGATAAATTAGACTATAAATATGCATTTGAAAGATAAAATGTTTCTCTATATCATGATAATATATTTATAATTTTAGTGATAAAATAATTAACTTAAATGGTTACACAATGATGATGCTGTAATTATTTAATTAATAAAAATATTAAATAAATGATATTAAAAATATTAAAATAAATATAATTTGAATTAATTAAGGTGATAAATGAATATTATAGAAGACTATGACATGTTAGGAGTGTCTTAAATTTCTCGGATCAAAATTATATTTCTGTATGGATTTTATTTAAAGAGTAAGTTTTGAATATTGTCAAAATTGACACAAATGATATTTTATAAAAATAATATTTTATTAAATTTATTTGAAATATTAAAAATCTTTAAAAAAATTTCATAAAGTATCCATTTATTGAAAATTTACCCCATATAAATTATAATTTATAACCTCTTAATATTTAAAATGTTGTTAATATAATTAAAATTACAATATATTAATTAAGGGTAAATAAAAATAATAAATATTAAAATAAAATAAAAACCTATCCAAAAAATTTTGTATGAAGAGGATTTTACCCTTATAAACCTAAGATATAATTATAGTTTTTGATGGATACTAGTCCATGAAAATAACTTACATATTATTTAAAGTCAAGGATAGTTACAAAATATCACTCCCTTGTATTTAATATCTTGTATGTATCAACATAGGGACAAAATAAAGTTATGAATGAATATAAATGTCTATTTTGATCATAATAAAATTTATTTAATTATATAAATTTATTTTTATTTTTTAGAAATTATATAATTACCTTATATTCTTCTTCAATGTTAAAACAATATTTATTCAATTAATAAAAAAAATTATTTTAATAATATTAATTTTGATATATTTTTAATTAATTAAAATTTATAAAAAAATTATAGATCTATAATATATATTAGATATGTATGAAACCATTAGATTCTAATTCACACTTTGTCTTGATACTTTTAAATCTAAATTAATGGAATTGTACCAAATTTGAAAATAATTATATTTTATTAAATTAATATATTATTAAATTATTTAAAAAATAAAAAAATGATAAATAATCAATAATAGTTTAAGATATGGTCAATAATGTCACACCCCATTCATTTATATCTCAGTTGGAAGTTTTGGATCTAGAATTTCCTTATTTTATTTTAATATTTTGAGGATTTCCAAAAAGTGACCCTCACATCAATTATAAAAGGGAACCTCATCCCTCACTACCTCACACCACTTTGAGCCTTCAAGATAAATAAAATCCTACCCATTTCTCTTCTAATCATCCCTAGTTACATTTTAGAGGTGTGTGCCTTCTCAAAAGAACAACTCTAGTGTCCCTAAGAGAATATCTATAGAGAGATCATCGAAGAAGAGGAGTTTCAGACACATATGGCGGAAATCAAACGAAATATAAGGGTTAAATACACAATATCATTATTTTCGATATTGTTTATACATAAGTATATGATAGAAAATATTTATCTTCAATATTTATTCTTCTTAAAAATGTATTCCAAAATATTTTTACTATTCTTATACAATTGTTTAAAGTCATTTTGACCGATTTATGACTTGTTATTAAATGGATTGAAAGGAATATTTTTTCATTTTCCTAACAAGGTACTTTTTGAATTTTCTGGAAAAAGTATGATAAGAATGTTTTTTAACTTATACTGCAAGAAAGGATTTTTATGCATTCATGACAACTTATTGCCTTGAATCTTCCCTTATAAGATTATAAGGTTATTTTCAAATGAATTGTTTTCTTTTAAATTTGTGTGAAATATCATGTAAAGAATTTTTTTTCAAAGAATAAAGGATATTTTCCTCAAAAACTTTTTTCAAGAGTACTCCTGAAATTATTTTCCATCTAAGATAACATTTTTTATGTTACTTATGTTTTACTATGGATCTTCTTCAATGTTACCATTCTTATTATTGTTATGAATGATTTATGTTTATGATGGAATGATATTTATGAAACCCATTTATTTTTCTTGGGTTTTGTTATGATTGAATGATGTTTATGAAAAACAATTCATTCCATGGGTTCTGATATGATGCATGATTTATGTTCTTGTGGAACATATATGTATTATTCTATTATGGGATGGGTGTCACCTATATATCTCTCTAATGCATTGAGTAAAGATTTATATCTCATGAGATAAACATAAAAGTCCTTATCTACTAAGATACTCTTGAGAGTGAACCTTGACTATCAAGTTGGTTATGGGAGTGAACCATTACTACCAAGATGGTTATGGTGGTGAACCATGACTACCAAGATGGTATGGGGAGTGAACCCATACTACTAATATGGCATTGGCAGTGATGCCTTGACTACTATAGATATATTTTAATATGCCTTTGTGTTTTCCATAGATTTCATGTCTTATTCCATGTTATGATTTCATGGATTATGTAGATACCCAAGATTTATGTAAATGGTCATTACATTTCTTTTCAGAAATACTTAATACATGAAACATATAAATTCCCAAAGACCATATTAGTTTAGTGTCTTTAGAAACTTGGAACATTATCTTCCAATCGTGGTGAAAGATCTTCAAAATCTCCCATAAAGATCTTCCCTTTCTTCCTACCTAAAACCTTTCTTTATATCCTAGGGAAAATAAAACATAAAAAGGGTGAGCTCAAATTCTCATTATGGGTAAACATGGAGAAAATAAAACAAACCATATACATTTGAACGAAAAAACATGAACATAACGTTAAAACATCAAAATCGTGAGTCATCAAATAAATCTTTGTAGTATGTAAGGAATAGATCATAAAGGAACATTAATCATGATAAAATAGCATGGTAATAAAACATTTAATTTTGGAAAACCATTAAGCACATAATATGATTTCCATAGTAGCCAAGGTATTGCTTCCAATACCATCATAGGGGACAAAGTCCATTACTGAATCACGTTTACTTGTCATTATAGCCCTGTATTACTGAACTGGATATACTTTACATTCCAAAAATTTCTATCTCATGAGATAAAAATCATTACCCAATGAATTAGAGGGAGATATAGGTCCCACCCATCTCATAATGAAATCATTCTAATATGTGCCACAAAACATAAATCATTCATCATAACATAACCCAATAAATAAAATGGGTTTCTTAAATATCATTCCATCATAAACTAATCAATATGAAAGATCATTCCATCATTAACACAATAATATCATAGTAAAAATAGTTATATAAACATAAACCTATTTAAAAGCATCATCTTAGATGGAAAATAATTTTTATAAAACACTTGAACTTAGTTCTTGAGGAAAATATCCTTTCTTATTCAAAAATGTTTTCTTTTCTCAAAATGCCGCAAAATTTTAATAGAAAATAATTGAGTTGAAAATAAACATGAAATAGTGTAGAGGAAGCTTCATAGAAATAAGGCATCATGAAACCGTTAAAAACCATTCATTTCATATAAGTTAAACAAAAACATTTTCCTCATACTTTTGTCGGAATAGTCAAAAAGTACCTCGTATGGTAAAAAAAAGAATGATTCCTTCCATACCATGTAGTAAAAGTAAAAAATGGGTAAAAATGAATTTAAACATACATGGAAGAATTTTAAACATTTTATTAAAACATTTTTAGAAAACATGGACATGGATGATAAATATAACCCCAATAAATACATATGTATATGCAATCTTGGATGAAAATGAGATTGAAAAATTATTCCTTAACTTAGGTCTGATTTCTTCCATATGTGTCTGAAAATACTATATAGTGGGTTTAAACATATTATTAACTTGTAAAGAAACCATAATAATATTTATGATATCATATATGATTCACTTACAACTTTATATTACTCGTTCATTTGTCAATTCCATGTTAAAGCAACATTTTGGGTAATAATCATTTTATTTACCATATGTGTTTTGAATTTTTATTCTTGATGTTATTAACTATATCATGATTTAATTACTTACAGAATGTAAAACATGATTTATATATTATATATATTTAGTATATATATAATAGATAGATAAAAGAAATGGAATACACCGTTCATGGAGATGGTTGGTCGTATGTATACGTGAACGCTGTTTTTGTTTCCTTATTAAATTGAATGGAAGTAAGTAAATGACATATATATATATATAAATAAAAAAAATCTAGTAGTATTATTGTCATGACCCATCCTAGTAGGGCCCGTGCCGCAACTCCCCAAGTCTACCCCCAATAGGCCAGGGGCTGGTGACTAGCACCGAGTAGGCTTATCACTAACATGGGAGGCATTGACTAAGTACCTAGACACACAAACACACACACACACACATCTCCAAGACCACAAATGATGAAATGTAAAAACACTGAGGAAAACAATGCATTCATATAACTAAACCCAACCAATAGAGTACAATGAAATGTAATGTATTGAAAGTAAACTAGGTCAGAATACAAGCCCACCCAAAAAAAGAGTATGCAAACTAAAAAGTCAAAAGTGTAAGCAATAAGAGGCACTAGGTATGTTTCTCATAGCTGTAGGAACACCTCAGCCTGTAGGGAACTCAGAAATCTCGGTTTGGTTCTGGTCCTCTCTAGACTCCGTCAAAAGGCCACTCGTCTGTACAAGACACAACATGTGCAGGCAATGCCTGTGCAGGGGTGAGTATAACAATAACCAGTAGAGGACCCCAAAAACCACAAATAAATACAAAAATTAAAGGTAAATCATCACTACATAGTATATTTCTACTAAACATATAACAATAGAAACACAATCCATATATACTCAAAACCCAAACCCATAATCTAGAGACAAGTTACACAACAACATACCCCCGCTAGGGATTCAGTTTGAAGGTTTCACGAAGAACTCATCCGAAAGAACTCAGTCCACCAGTTTTATAGATCTGATAACGTCTTTCCGAGAAGTACCATTCATCGGGAAAGGTCACAAGGGATATATTCCCTCATTCTAGGAGAACACACTCGTGAGTGTGGAAAGATCACAATACACAGATGAGGATCACTGCCAGGGCCTTGGTGGATACTGCAACTCATCCAGATTCACCTGCTAAGTAGAGGATATACATTTTATAAGAGTAGTCACGTTGATACCTAACTCTACCTAGGGTCAGTAATGGATAGAGGATCTCCCATTGGGACTCTTGAAGGGATACCTGTCTTTATCTTGGAAAGTCCTACTGGAGGGATCATACTCCTATGGATGGAAATGATACCTGAACCTTAGAGGAATGAGAAAAAGGGGCACTAACCCAAATAAAACCTTCTCCAAGATACAGTGGACAAGAGGTTCAATCCATGTTCTAGGATATACACAGCATGTAGAAGGGTCACATGCCATGTGTCTCGACTCTAGGTACTAACCGTGTAAAATTTCCCAAGTCAGAAGAACATGCCATGTAGAAAAGTAAGTACATGGCATGTAGTATGGATCACACTCCATGTCCAAGTAACTAGGGTTCCCTCTGTGTACGCAGCCGTGTGCCCGTACATGGTTTCAACCCATGTCTTCCATCCTGTGTAACCGATAAAAGGGTAAGATCAAGTAGCTGGCTTGGTCTGGCTATGTGGCGAAGTACACGACCATGTACCCACCCTGTGTCCATGTATCTTTTGAAATACATTCCGAGTCCTTGTAAGGATCCACATGCCCTATGATAATGGTCACACACTGTGTTTGTGCCTCTCGTCACCCAAAACACCAGTCACTACTACGTGGGGACCACACACCATGTCTCCCTGGAGGCACACCGTGTTCTTCATCACATGTAGCATGAAAACCATAGTTGTTGCTGCTGGTACCTCACAACGTGTTCTTCAGGATACACACCATGTGTTCTTGAAATTTCTAGAAACACGAACCTGCTCTGCTGCGCCTCATTGATTCTCCTGTCTTTGATCTGATGATATTTTTTTCCACAAAACTCGAAAGTTAAGGTCGCCCCGATGTCCCAAAGTCATATCTATTGTTTTTGGGACTCCGATTGGCCCTGAAAATGCGTATTGATCCGCCCGTGTGAAGAAAGCTCGATGAATGGTATCTCCTGATCCAAGCCAATTCATCATCTTCCATCATCCTTTCACCTCTGCTAGGTTGTCTCAATGTCGGATCTCGAATTTGGGATCATTTCATTGTGAAACGGATGTGCAATGATCCTTTGTTCATATCCCCACGAAGAACGCAAAGAACACGTGGTGGAGGAAGAATAAAAAGTCAACAAGGAGGGACGAACCCCCACCATGGTTCGTCACAATGTTAATACCCACCTGTTAGAAGGTTTAAATGGGGAAAATTAAAAACATCAAAAAACATGATAATCAAACTCTCTATAATGAACCCGATAAACCCCTACCGCAAGAATGGTGATGCACGGGTCAACCGGTTTGTGGGTTGATCCCCATTCATCGATAAATTCAAAGAATGGGGAAGAAAACAACTTTAAAACATACCTCAAGAATGGATCGATTGCTGACGAAGGAATCAAAATGACACCACCACCGAGATCCTTCAACTCTGTTGGTGCATCGATTATTGCCTTTAATTCATAGTCGTTCACTATCGAAACTTCTCTCCAAGGCTCCAATAATTCCCCAGAGTCTCTCTCAACTTTTTTACAACAATAAATATTCGTTTAACCTATTAATAGGATGGAACTTGTTTCAGTGTTCTGTTAAGATGTGGAATTAATGAGGCAACATTACTATTTCAAAGTCATTAATTATTAAAATAATTTCCCTATAATTGTTCTGCAGTGAACGTTTCCAAATAAAATAAAATAAACTTTTCAAATTATTTTTTTTTATTTTTTTTATTAAAAACGCCCAAAAATTTACCTTTTCCCTCAACCCGTGCCAGTCAAGGTTAGGACCATTCTTAGATAAAGTCATCATTCTGGACGCAACGGTGCCCTCAGATTTTTAATTTGGGCATCCATTTGAAAATATCCACAATTGTGCACACACACCAACTCACTTAACATAATAAAATTTCAAACCAACATTCCGAGCTCCCTGGGCCTCAAAATGATGTGTCGTCTCCGTGCTTGGTCTCATAATAATTCCATGTAAAATTTAAAAATAATACATGGAAAATCCAATAAATTACAATTATTATTTTATATATTTCATTATTATTCATTATATATACTTTCTAATCAGTCTTGATTGGTTAACGTGGAGAAGGAATCTAATCTGGTCGTGGATACGGTAAGCCGTACATACATACGAGCGGCGATATCGTTCCCATAATTGTTGAATGATATTGAAGCAGATGGTGTATAATATCTCAGAATTAGTGTCATGTTATATTAATCATATATAGTTATTATTTCCACCATTATACCCATCCAAGTAAGGTGGTGGTGGAAAACAGATTACACCATGATGTGGAGATGGTAAACCGTACGTACGCACGCGTAGTGATTTCATTTTTCATAGGATGGATAGAAGGTCAAATAGGTTTGTTTCATATTTATAATAATATATAATTGTATTAGTGATAATGATGTTATTACTTTATAATGAAACAACTAAATAAGAGGAAGTATAAGAAGAAGTAAATTTGAAATAATCGGTAGAAGAGATTACCTTTACCTCGACGTGCCTCCTTTAAATTTCTTCTTAGGGCACTGGAGTCGGTCCTTTAAGAAGAACAGAACCTATATAATGTAACTTGGGAAATTGATAAGAGAAATGGGCAGGGTTTTTCAAAGCTTGAAGTCTAAAAATGGAGTGAAGAGGAGAGGGAGGAGGTTCCATTTTATAAGAGAGGAGAGGCACACATTAGGAAAGTTCTAAAATATTGATTTACTATAAATTCAATTTTGATTTAAAATGGTATAAAACTTATTTAATTAAAATATAAGATTATGTTGGTTCAAATACCCATAATCTAATAATTTTTAGACAAGTTTTGAATATTTTTTATCCTTATTGTTTTGGTTTAACCCTTATTTTACCCTTTTTAATCTTACTATGATATCATGTTATTTACACATTGTGGGTTAATGTAATTACCATACCATGTCAAACAACCCACAAAAAGTTATTGATGACATATTTGGACTTATATAAAAATTTGGATGAATATTATATTTTTAGGAATTTAATATCATTTAATAAACTAGTTTATGTTTTAAGTTAAGAATTATGTCAATTTTGGACACTATTCATACTTGATTTTTTAAAAAATTAATAAGAACATGATAAATCTTAAAAAAGTAATTAAACCATCACTAATATGTAAATTTAATCCATAAAATTCATGTACGACATCAAAATATTAAAATTAAATTTATTTAATATTTATAAATTCATTTATTCGAATCTTTCATTAATAAGGTAATCACTACATTATAATTGTTTCATAAATAAAGATATTTATATAATGTATAAAAATTATAAATAAAATACCATTATGTAGGAAATATTTTTATCTTTATAATGAATATTTATAGATATAGATATCAGTTATATAACTCTATATTAAAATCGATTTAGTAAAAGATATATGTTTAGGTTATAATTATCTTTAAATTAAATTAATTATTATAAAATGTTATTTTCACATCCAAGTGTATCCATGGGGTCCAAAAATTGACCCCAGGATGCCCATGGTTGGAAATATATCATCCAATAGGATTAAGACATGTGTTAGGGTAGTTTAATATTATTATAATATTATTGTTTTACCCTTATTTACCAAATTTACCCTTTAACCATCCTCCAATGTCCTAAAGGCCTTCATTTGTTTTATTGATTTTTGATAATACACCTTTCAAGGGGTGAGGTGGAACCCTTACAAGGCCCGTAGGTGTAAGTATTACATGGACTATAGGACTTAGAGAAATTCGTTTCCCATAGGTTTTAAACATTACATGCAACCCAGACTAACTACTTGGAACTGCTCCTCCCCAGCATCTTCATCGTGAAATAAGCTCTCCACCTTTGCATGGATATTTGTATAGGATTTCCCATTCATGCACAGGCTTGTCCTGATGGTAGGTTTCATACCCTCTCATTCTTGCAATCTTTTTAGCTTCTTCTATGGTGAAAGCTCCTTGCTCCTCCTTCTTCTGATGTTTGTTCCTTATAGGTTGTTTGGTTTGCATATGCACTTAAGGTGTCCTGAAGGCCTTACTGACTTAATGGTATGGGTGGACCAAAGGCTTTAAAGGACTCGTGGACCAAATCGATGGCCCGAAGGCCCAAATGGGGGCATATTCACGGCTGCTATAGGGCCAAATAGTGCCTGCTACAGTTCTGCTACAGTACCTGCTAAAGTTCTGCACAGTTCCTGCTACAATACCTGCTACAGTACTACTACAGTACCCCGGAAATTATCCCCCACCTGGATTTGATCCTAGGTCTCTTGGATGCACTTAAGGAGTCCTCACCAATTTGGATGAGGCTCATCTGCATCTACCCTTTAACCATGGTAAATAAAATAATTACGGAAGTTACTATTCATAATGTTAAAAAATAAAAGGTACCTATTTACACAATTTGAAACTTATGGTTCCAAATATGGAATCAATTTTTCTAAATCCAAATCCCAGAAATTTAAGTAATTAATTTAAATTAATTCCCATTGTCAAAACCAAAAAGCGGGTTTTTTAGAAGTAATAACTATCAAAATATTGACATGTGTTTATGTCCAATTTAAAATTGAAATTACATCCAATGACCAAAATTAGATTGAATGATAAAAATATAATCTAATTAATCTTTAAAACAAATTAAAAAGGTAATATAACTATATAAATGAATCAGATGAAAAGACAGTTTTGACATAAAATGTAGTATTTTTCATTATTCATTAAAAAATGATATTTATTAGAAAAATAACAAAAATTCAAAAAAGTATATTTTTATGTCCCTCTTCGAAAGAAGATTTTTTTTTTCAAATTTAACTTATAATAGTTTAAAAACTCTATTTATAATGAGTGTCCCATCAAATGGCGGTAAAATGATTTTTTTATGAAAAATACTGCCTTTATCTGAAAAAACTGATTTTTTATCATATCATATTCTAGAAAATGTGTAAGATGAATGCCAATTCTATATAAAATTCAAAATTTGGTTAATACTATTCATAGAGGCTAGTTTATATCCCATTAAATAATAATATTTTAATAATATATCGTTGTTTAGTGAAACTCGGTATTACGTACAACACAAGCTATCGAGGAAGGTCTCTCTTACGTGTAATGCAAGCTAAGTCAATGTTGCATGTAGTGAAAGATTATTTCAGTGTTGTGTATAACATAATCCAAACATATTTCTTTTATACATTGAACAAAATCTATACTTTATGTTGCGTAAAATAAATTTTTTCAAATGAACTTGAAATTGTGTGTTACACAAGCCAAGAATAATGTTGCGTATACTGCAAGGTAATAGAGAATTGTGTATAGTGCCATAAAATCTTGGTGTATAGTACAACACAAGACATTGAAGAAATTAAAAACAATCCATCTCATAAATTCTTTGGTTGTCACATTCTACCCCCCTTAAAATGAATTTCACCCTTGAAATTCGTCGAGGTTATAAATGGTTTACTACTTAAAAGTTTGTTTCATACAAACCCACATCATAAAAAGGAATATTAAAACATCATTTCAAAAAGGAAATTTAGTAACATAACGGTTACTATAAGAACCCAGTTTTTTCTATAAAAGACTTTGGAATATTCTTGCTGTTATTCCAGAGCAGCGCCTTCAGACGACGTGCGATTCTGAGCCCCAGTGTGGCCGGAATTAAATTTTCAGTGCGTTCACACTGGGCATGCCAAATAAATGGGATAAATCCTAAAATATGCTTCAGATCAGAAATCCGAGTGTACGGATGGGTCCTAAATGGTGTGTTTACCCTAGGAATGACATAAATCATGTTGGCGCGATATGTTTGGACCCCACGCCCGTTAGCGGAACATTAAATGGATAAATAAATAAATTTATTTATTCATTTAATGGCTTAACTCAAGTATCTATTAAACGGTTTCTTTTATTGGGAAACCGAGGACACCGTTGAGCCCGGAGCGTGCCGTTTACCCTAGAAGAGGTGTAACTTTCGCAGGCACAA
The DNA here is from genome assembly GCA_963277665.1 of Viscum album. Lineage (NCBI taxonomy): Eukaryota > Viridiplantae > Streptophyta > Magnoliopsida > Santalales > Viscaceae > Viscum > Viscum album. The sequence goes on along the minus strand of OY728129.1, from coordinate 36,939,097 downwards.
GGCTTCTGTGAAAAATGCCGCCAGGGGCATTTTCGTAATTTGGCGACCTCGGGCGTTGAGTTTAATAAATTTTGAAGGGGAACATGGATTAAAATTCTGAGACCACCGTTGTTCTCGGGAGGTGGTGTTTTCCCTAGGGGAGGCTTAATCTCGACCCCGCCGGAAGTTCTGGTTCGGGCCGGCGGGCGGGTGGTTAAGTTTGTTTTCTATTTAAACACTTAACCCCCCTCACCCTCTCCCCCTTGTTGTTCTTCCCTGGTGCAAGGAGATCCCAACAAAGGGGGGGGGGACTCCATCCTCTCCTCCAACTCTCTGGCGAGGTGCGGCAGTCCGGCGGATCGTCGCGAAGTGTCAGGCTACGCCCCTACAGGTAGGAGTTTTCGGTTTTACGTTTTCATTTCCAAACTCTTCTTTCAAGTTGAATTATAGTGTCGAATTGCTGTTTAATTTTCGAGAAAATCCCACGGTTGCATATTACTTTTTACGAGCTTTCCATCGCCTATTTCGGTCGGAAAATCTGAGTCCCGAGGCTTTCTCGGTTGTCCGACAAAGGTCAGCGGGTTTTTGGTTTTTCCAGTGGTTTTGGGTTCTCCGGCGAGCTGGGACGGCGGTCCGGCGAGGGTCCAAGAGGAGGAGCAGGAGGCGCGGGATGAGGCGGTGGCGGCGTGCAGCGGTCTGGCTTCAGCGGCCCCTGGCGGTGCTCCAGGCAGGCGGCAGGGGGCTCCTCTGGGTGAGCTGGGGGGTGCGGAGCGGAAGGGCCGGTCGGCTGCGCCAACCGGTTGACGCAGAGACAGGGGTCGCGACTTGCGACTCCGGTCGAGACAGAGAGACTCGCCAGATGTGGGTCTCCGCATGGAAGAAGCGGCCGACCTCGAGGCCGGTCGGTGGAACAGTGGATCGCGGGTCCCCGACTGTCCCCCGCGGACCGGCCGGCCCAGGCCGGTCCCGCCCAAGGGGCTTTGCCCCCTCGACTCAGACACCCGTAATTTCTGCTATGGGCATCCGTTTTTCATGCCATCTACGACAGGGTACTCCAGACGTCAAGGAGAACTTTTTGAGATTGTTTTGGGGGATTTTAACTCCAGAAACTGGGGCCTCGGTGGCGCGACACGCCTTTAAGTAGTTTGGCGTTTTCCATGGGTTTTTGTTTTGGACGGTGTGGACACATCCGATGACCGTTTTTTGTGCCTTCAGCGGCGTTGTGACCCTGGCATTAAGCCAGAGTTTTCCAGTGTGGTTTCAGGAACTGAAACCGGAGTTGAGGCATGGGCCCCACATCCAGTCTTTCGAGCTGCGTGAAGCACTTTAAAAGCTTTTCATCGGATGTCTATTCGGGGCATGCGAGCAGTCATTTTTGGGTGTTTTTCTGAGGAAATTGCAGTGGCGCAATCCACCTGCTTTAATTCAGCACACCGATGCGGGCCCCGCATGGGCCGTTTTGGGAGTTTGCGGTGATTTCCATCTTCTTCACCGGGTGTCTGATTCGGAAAAATGAATAGTCGATCTTGTGTACTTTTTCGAGAGGATCGCAATGGTGCGATCCGTTCGTTGTGATTCGGGACCGGGATGCGGGTCCCATGCTGCACTGCTCGAGTGCAGTACGGCGAAACATATCTTTTTCTCTGGATATCCGTTCCACTCAAGTGATTAGTCCTTTTGACATGCTTTTCCGAGGGGATCAAAATGGTGTGGTGCACCCGACTGTTTTTGGGACCGAGGATCAGGATCATGAGACACTGTTTGGGCGTAAAGCGGTGTTGGATGACTTTTCCGTTGGATATCCGTTTGAGGTAAGTAATTAGTTTATCTCGCGTGTTTTTACGCGAGGATTACAATGGTGTAATATTTTCAGGCAAACAGAATGTCTTACGTGATCTTATTAAATTTGGAAATATGAAGGGTGCTCTGGTGGAGGTTCATCTTACTGTGTTCGGAAGTGAACCCTTGGCGTGGGATCGCGTTCACTTCCATGTGAGTGAAGTTGATGCTTGAATAGATGTGGTTGGCCCTGTACGGGCTGTTGAGGTGGAAAGTTTGAATTGTTACGTTTACGCCTTCACGTTGATGTTGGGTGACGTGTGCACATTAGCCTTTGGGTTGGAGACGTGACATACTCTGGGAGTATGTGAGAATGCTTAGAGGAACATGTTGTTGTTTGTGCCTGAGAATGTTTGTGCACTTGGTTGGGGTTGACTTGGGGCCACACGTCATGTGGTCCCCATGTGCATTTCATGTTCTGATTTGCATACCCTTAACCTCTCATGATGTTGAGGGTCCTTCTGCTATCATTTATTTGACCAACAGGGTTGAGTTTCCCCTGGTTCCGTTCTTGTTTGTTTGACCCGCAGGGTTGAGTTTCCCCTGGTTCTGTTCTTGTTTGTTTGACCAGCAGGGTTGAGTGGTTTTCCCCTGGTTCTGTTATCGATGGTTTGGCCGGAAGAGTTACTTCGTGTTCCCTGGTAGAGTTCTTGTGGATTCGGTGTGACCAACACATTACGCGGGCACCGATCCTCTACCCAAGAGGTTGTTTCCAGCAGGGTTGGCCAGGAGGTTATTTACAGTAGGGCTGGCCTGGAGGTTGTTTCCAGTAGGGCTGGCTAGGAGGTTGTTTCTAGCGGGGCTGGACAGTAAGGTACCATCCAACAGGGATGGCGGTGGGGTACCATCTAACAGGGATGGCCAGAGAATTACCATCCACCAGGGATGGCCGGTGGGTTACCATCCAACAGGGATGGCCAGTACAGCGGTGTTCACCGAGCAGTACCATCCAGTAGGGATGCCAGAGCAGTTTTGGGTTTACCTCCAGCGGGGCTGGGAAGTGGTCCCCGATGTTGGGTTTACCTCTAGCTGGTCTAGGAACTGGTCCTCGATGCCGGGTTTACCTCCAGATGGGCTGGGAAGTGGTCCCCGATGATAGTTCCAAGCCTCCCTCCAGTGGAGTACCCTTTTACGAGACTGGGCATTAAGACTCATCAACGAATTTATCCGTGTCTCCCTCTAGTGGATTACCCTTTTACAGGACTGGGCAGTGTGACACCCGTCGACTCTTTCCGAGTCTCCCTCCTGTGGGAAACTGTCAATTTCCAGGCATTACCCTCTATTGGGGCTGGGTAGGGGGGTCGCCTATCGACTTTGAGGAGACCTCTCGACTGCGGGGCAGTGACGAGGTGTGGCTTGATGTTCCCCTAGAACTCTCAAGTATGATGGGCGCTTTCCACACCGAGATGCGTCCCTGTGACACGAACTAAAACCGTGCGGGCGTGTCAGTGCCACCCAAAGAGGATAGTGTCAAGGTGCGGTGATTTGACCCCCTTGACTTGCAGTTCAGGGTAGACGTGTGGGATGCTGGGCATCAATGGTGTTTACTTCTGGGACTGTTGGATACTCACTTTCTTGGGCTGAGCTACGGGATGGATATCCCCTTACAATCTTGTTCGGGTTTCTTGACAGAGCATATATATGTATATACCTTGTTCCAGTACCCACTTCTTGGGTTTTGGTTACTCTCCTTCCAGGAGAGGCGCAGACACGCGGGGTATTCCACTTGCTTTCCGTGTCTATCTTCTTGTGGTTGGACGAGTATACTCTCTTGCTATAGGTAGCGAAGACTCAACGAGAAGTTCATATTCTCACCGTTTCTAGCTCCTTGTGTCTGGACGAGTCTACCTCCTTTCTCTTGTTGGGTTGAGCTGGACTCTCTACTATTAATCTACTTCACTCCTTGTTTTACTCCTTTATTATTCCTTGTTTAATCTACTGCTCACCCTTTAGTACCTCCTTTGTTGCTCCCTCGAGCCTTCGGGGAATCCTACTAAGTATTTTTATACTCACCCCTGCTTGGGTTTTTCCCGCACTTGGTGTTCCCTTGCAGACGACGGACAAGTTGGTCATGACTTCAGTGGAGGTTAGGAGTGCGGGATCTTGGACTGCGTGTGGTGGTCATAGTCGGGTTCCAGGTGTGGAACTCTTGCAGGTGTTTGATTTTGTTTACCTGTTGCCGGGTTGTGGCACTTTTCTGGTTGGATGTGTGTTTTATCCTTTTTCTTTTCAATTTACCTTCAGCTTGCTTTATACCGTTTAGAGGTCGATGCACTCTGTGGTTTACTTAGCATTTGGTACTCTACTTTCCCTTTTACTATGGAAATTTTTCATTGAGTGTGCTATGTGTGTGTGTACAGGTACTCAGGTAAAGTCCTCCCCAAGTTGTTTAGACTTTGGTGCTTTTTGCCAGCCCCTGGCCTATGGAGGCGGGCTTTGGGTAGTTGCGGCTCGAGCCCAGGTAGGGTCGGGTCGTGAAAACGTTGTATCAGAGGTGGTTCATTCCTTGAGGTGTTGTGCGGATATCCCTAAAAAGGAATTGGTTGGGATTTAGGGAAACAGTGTCAACGTGTCTCGAGAGCGGCTCTCAGGCCAGGGAGTCTAGTGATGGTGCGGCGGCCAACATATCCATTCACCCGGACCCTAATAACCCGTTTTTCGACTCAGCATGCTGAGAAACTCGTTGCATGGAAAATTGGTTTATTCATCACATAGGATTGAGTCTTTGATTTTCCTTCTTGAGTCAGCTCCCCATGGTTGTTATAGTTATATACATATATGCTCATCTGACCGCGACACTCCTTGATAACATTTAGTATGTCTTCGCAAAGACAGCCAGCTAGGATACCTGCTTTGGTTTGTAATGATGACCCTATGAGCTGCGAGGCCTCAGTCCAGGACCCATCATGTGAGTCCCTTTCTCTGGGTGGGCCGGTAGTAGCACCCCCACCTGTTGAGCAGCATACAGCTTCAGTAGAGCAGATTGAGATTGAGCGCAGGTTGAGCGTGCTCCGTGAGTTCCAGTGACAGAGACCGCTCAGGTTCAGTGGTGAACCAAAACCTCAGGCAGTAGAGGTTTGGCTTGAGACAGTGGTTTGCCTTTTCAGGCTTGTACAGATTCCGACAGATCTTATGGTGGATTTGGCCGCCAACCTTTTCCGCGGAGCATCTTGGATTTGGTGGAGTCCGGTGACTCAGTTTCCTGACAAGTTGTCTCTTTCGTGGGGTGACTTCGAGTTGTTGTTTTGTGAGGAGTTTTTCCCCTCCTTCTTACGCTCCGTTCAAATTCAGGAGCTCCTGTAGTTTCAGCAGGGAGGGATGACGGTGTCCGAGTACACGACTAGTTACGCAGACCATGCAAGATTTTACCCAGACATGGTCCATGACGGCAGCTTCTAAGCACGGGAGTCCAAGCAGGGTCTCCGCTGAGAGATTCATGTTGTCATAGTAACCTTTGGAATTACTACTTATTCTAGGGTGATAGAGCAGGCGATGGTGGTAGAGAGCTTCCGGTCACGTTCTACAGTTGGTGGTGGCAGCAGGCTTGACAGAGCCGAGACATGTGCCACATCTAATGGGCGTCGGGTGACAGAACCTCGACGCAAGTGGCTTTCCGATAACTGGACTTAGGGGTGTAGTCGTACACCATAATGGCACCGGAGGTCACCAGTGAATCCTGGAGAGAGTCAGTGTTATGCTTGTGAGGGGCGAGGTGACCTGGCGCGGGACTGCCCGACCAGGCACGCTGAGAATATCGGGTAGGCAGTAGGTGCACCACCGCGGCAGAGGCAGCACCGTGATCAGATTAGCGCCCAAATAGGCAGTGTTTTCAAAGGAGCGGGAGGAGCTGGTAGTGGAGGATGACCTTACGAGGTCTTCCAATCACCACTAGGTGGTCCATGTCAGGCTCCAAGAGCTGACAGTTGGGACCACAGACAGCCACGAGCATTGGATTTCTACGATACTATAGAGCATGAGGTGAAAAGAGGTATGCTCTATAGCTCTTCTACTTTTTGCAGTAGAATTTTTAGACGCTGAGCATGAAATGATTTTTCTCCCTGCTCCTTGTTTGAGTTGTTACCAGGGTGGCACGGGGCGTTAGTCTAACCCTATTTTGGTAAGGTAAAAGGCGTGGGACCTTTTTCTCTTGTCGATGGTGTTGACTCCTTCGCTCTCCGAGTGTGTAAGAGAGTCTAGGTTGTGGTACATTGACTGTGAAATATTGCGTGACCAGATATCCTTGGGTGTTTCACCATATATTTATTCTTAAGGAGGGAATCACCGGGCTTTGGTCTAGGTCTATGAAGTGATTCTAGTCGCGGCGTGCGACGTAGGGGTTCGGTCGGGGAGGTGAGCTACCCCTGAGATCCTTTAGGCCGTTTGAGACCGTGCGAAGGGATGGTGAGGATCCCTACTGCCTTGCCCTAAATCTAAAGGCTGGTCTGGGTGCATAGCGTCTCCTACATGAATCACCCAAGAAGAAGTGTGCATGCTCCTATGCACGTCATCGGCAAGGGCAGACCTCGCTTGAACAGATCAAATCCTTTGGTCTGTGTGCGGTGATGTGGGACTGTGCAAGAGTTCTTCTGGGTACAGAAGAGCCAGGTGTGGGCTTAGTACCGTGAGTTATTCCCTGGTTTATTTTTTCAGAGATGAAAATCTTGAAGGAGGGAATGATGTAAGAACCCAGTTTTTTCTATAAAAGACTTTGGAATATTTTTGATATTATTCTAGAGCAGCGCCTTCAGACGGCATGCGATTCCGAGACCCGGTGTGGCCGAAATTAAATTTCAGTGCGTTCACACTAGGCACGCCAAATAAATGGGATAACACTTAAATAATGATTCATATTAAAAATCTGAGTGTACAGATGGGTCCAAAATGGGGTGTTTACCCTAGGAACGACATAAAGCATGTCGGCGCGGGATGTTTGGACCCCTCGCCCATTAGCGGAACATTAAACGGATAAATTAATTAATTAATTTATTCATTTAATGGATTAACTCAAGTATCTCTTAAACGGTTGCTCGGATTGTGAAACCGAGGGCACCATTAAGTCCAAAGCATTATGTTTACCCTAGAAGGGGTGTAACTTTCATGGGCGCGGGCATTCTGTGAAAAATGCAGCCAGGGGCGTTTTCGTAATTTGGAGACCTCAGGCGTTGAGTTTAATAAAATTTGAATGGGGCCTTGGATTAAAATTTCGAGATAGTCATTGTTCTTGGGAGGTGGTGTTTTTCCAAGGTGAGGATTAATCTCGACCCCACCGGAAGTTCGGGTGCGGGCCGACGGGCGGGTGGTTAAGTGTGTTTTCTATTTAAACACTTAACCCCCCCTCACCCTCTCCCCCTTGTTGTTATTCCCTAGCACAAGGAGCTCCCAATGAAGGTGGGAAATCCATCCTCTCCTCCATCTCTTCGGGGAGGTGTGGCAGTCCGGCGGATCGTCGCGAAGCATCGGGCTACACCCCTGCAGGTAGGAGTTTTCGGTTTTTCTTTTTCATTTCCGTACCCTTCTTTCAAGTTGAATTATAATGTCAAATTGCTGTTTAATTTCCGAGAAAATCCCATGGTTTCATAGTACTTTTCACAAGCTTTCAATCGCCAATTTCGGTCTGAAAATCTGAGTCCCGAGGTATTCTCGGTTGTCCGCCGAAGGTCAGCGGGTTTTTGGTTTTTCCGGCGGTTTTGGGTTCTCCGGCGAGCTGGGACGGTGGTCCGGCGAGGGTCCAGGTGGCGACGTGTGGTGGTCCGGCTTCGTCGTCCTCCGATGGTGCTTTAGGCAGGCAGCAAGGGGCTCCTCCGGGTGAGCTGGGGGGCACGGAGCGGAAGGGCCGGATGGCTGTGCGTGCCGGTTGACGCAGAGGCCGGGGTCGCGACGCTCGACCCCGCTCGGGACACAGAGACCCACCAGACGCGGGTCTCCGCATGGAAGAAGCTACCGGCCTCGAGCCCGGTCAGCGGAACAGTGGACCACGAGTCCACGGCCGGCCCGCGCGACCGAACTGTGGGCCAGCCCAGGCCGGGCGGACCGACCCACCCAGGCCGATCCAGCCCAAGGGTCTTTGCCCCCTCGACTCGGACACCCGTAATTTCTTCTACGGGTGTCCGTTTTTCATGTCGTCTATGGTAGGGTACTCCAGACGTCAAGGTGAACGTTTTGAGATGGTTTCAGGGGATTTTAACTCCTGAAACGGGGTCTCAGTGGCATGACATGCCTTTAAGTAGTTTGGCGTTTTCCGAGGGTTTTTGTTTTGGACGGCGCAGATACATCCGATGTCTGTTTTGTGCGCCGTCAATGGCGTTGTGACCCTGGAGTTAAGCCAGAATTTTCCAGTGTGGTTTCAAGCATTGAAACCGAAGTTGATGCGTGGTCCCCACGTCCCATATTTCGATCTGTGTGCAGTGATTTAAAAATTTTTCATCGGACTTCCGTTCGGAGCGTGAGAGCCGTCGTTTTTGGGTGTTTTTCTGAGGGCATTGCATTGGCGCAATCTGCCCGCTTTAATTCAGCACACCGGTGTGGGCCCCGCGAGGGTCATTTTGGGATTTGTCGGTGATTTCCATATTCTTCATTGGGTGTCCGATTCGGACATATGAACAGTCGATCTTGTGTACTTTTTCGAGAGGATCGCAACGATGCGATCCGTTCATTGTGCTTCGGGACTAGGATATAGGTCCCACGCAGCACCGCTCGAGTGCGTTACGGCGAAACACATCTTTTTCTTTGGATATCCATTCCACTCAAATGAGTAGTCCTTTTGAAGTAATTTTCTGAGGGGATCGCAATGGTGCGATGCGCCCGACTATTTTTGGGACTGAGGCTCGGGATCAGGAGACGCCGTTTGGGCGTAAAGCGGTGTTGGATGACTTTTTCGTCGGATATCCGTTTGAGGAAAGTAAGTAGTATATCTCACGTGTTTTTCCACGAGGATTACTATAGTGTAATCTATTTAGGCGAGCAGAGCCTCTTACGTGATCTTATTAAATGTGGAAATATAAAGGGTGCTCTGGTGGCGGTTCATCTTACTGTGTGCGGAAGCGAACCCTTGGAGTGGGATCGCGTTCACTCCTGTGTGAGTGAAGTTGATGCTTGAAGAGATGTGGTTGGCCGTGCCTTAGCCGTTGAGGTGGAAAGTTGGAATTGTTACGTTTACACCTTCGCGTTGACGTTGGGTGCCGTGTGCACGTTAGCATTTGGGCTGGAGACGTGACCTACTCTGGGAGTATGCGAGAATGCTTGGTGGTACATGTGGTTGTTTGTGCCTGAGAACGTTTGTGCGCTTGGTTGGAGTTGACTTGGGGCCACATATCGTGTGGGCCCCATGTGCATGACGTGTTCTTCTTTGCGTACCCTTGACCTCTCAAGATGTAGAGGGTACTTCTGTTCTCGTTTTTTTGACCATCAGGGATGAGTTTCCCCCTAGTTCTGTTCTCGTTTGTTTGACCAGCAGGGTTGAGTTTCCCATTTGTTCTGTTCTTGTTTGTTCGACCAGCAGGGTTGAGTGGTTTTCCCCTGGTTCTGTTTTCAATGGTTTGGTCTGCAGAGTTGTTTCGTGTTCCCTGGTAGAGTTCTTGTGGATTCGGTGTGACCAACACATTACGCGGGCACCGATCCTCTAACTAGGAGGTTGTTTCAAGCAGGGCTGGCCAGGAGGTTGTTTAAAGCAGGGCTGTCCAAGAGGTTGTTTCTAGTAGGGCTTTCCAGGAGGTTGTTTCCAGAAGGGCTAGCCAGTGAGGTACCATCCAGCTGGGATGGCCGGTGGGGTACCATCCAACAGGGATGGCCAGAGAAGTACCATCTAGCAGGGATGGCCGGTGGGTTACCATCCAGCAGGGATGGCCAATACATCGGTGTTCACCGAGCAGTACCATCCAACAGGGATGCCCAGAGTAGTTCCGGGTATACCTCCAGCGGGGCTGGGAAGTGGTCCTCGATGCCGGTTTTACCTCCAACTGGGCTGGGAAGTGGTCCCTGAGGCCGGGTTTACCTCCAACTGGGCTAGAAAGTGGTCCCCGATGACGGTTCCGAGCCTCCCTCCAGGGGAGTAACCTTTTACGAGACTGGGAATTGGGACTTGTCGACGACTTTAACTGGGTATCCCTCCAGTGGATTACCCTTTTATGGGATTGGGTAGTGTGGCACCCGTCGACTCTTGCCGGGTCTCCCTCCAGTGGGTACCCATCGACTTCCAGTTATTACCCTCCAGCGGGGATGGGCAGGGGGGTCGCCTATCGACTTTGAGGAGACCTCTCGATTGCGTGGCAATGAAGAGGTGTGGCTTGACATTCCCCCATAAATCTAAAGCATGAGGGGAACCTTCCCCACCGAGACGCGTCCTTGTAACACGACCTAAAACCGTGCGGGTGAGTCAGTGCCACCCAAATCGAATAGTTTCAGGGTGCGGTGATTTGAGCCTCTTGACTTGCAGTTCGGGGTAGACGTGTGGGATGCTGGGCATCGATGGTGTTTACTTCTGGGACTGTCGGCTACTCTCTTTCTTGGGATGAGCTATGGGACGAATATCCCCTTACAAACTTGTTTGGGTTTCTTGATAGAGCATATATATGTATATACCTTGTTCAAGTACCCACTTCTTGAGTTTTGGTTACTCTCCTTCCAGGAGAGGCGAAGACGCGTGGGGTATGCCACTTTCTTTCCGTGTCTAGCTTCTTGTGGTTGGATGAGTCTACTCTCCTATTATAGGTAGTGAAGACTCGACGAGAAGTTCATATTCTCACCGTTTCTAGCTCCTTGTGTCTGGACGAGTCTACCTCCTTTCTCTTGTTGGGTTGAGCTGGACTCCCTACTGTTACTCTACTGCACTTTTTGTTGTACTCCTTTACTATTCCCTGTTTGATCTACTGCTCACCATTCGGTACCTCCTTTTTTTTCTCCCTCGAGCCTTCGTGGTATCCTAATGAGTATTTTTATACTCACCCCTTCTTGGGCTTTGCCCATACTTGGTGTGCCCTTGCAGATGACAGATAGGTTGGTCATGACTTCAGCGGAGCTTAGGAGTTTGGGAGCTTGGACTGCGTGCGGTGATCGTAGTCGGGTTCCAGGTTTGGAAATCTCCCAGGTGTTTTATTTTGTTTACCTATTTCCAGGTTGTGGCACTTTTCTGGTTTGGCGCGTGTTTTTCCCTTTTTCTTTTCAGTTTACCTTCAGCTTGATTTGTACTATTTAGAGGTCGATGCACTTTGTGGTTTACTTAGCAGTTGGTACTCTATGTTCCCTTTTACTATGAACTTTATGCATTGAGTGTGCTGCGTGTGTGTGTATAGGTACTCAGGCAAAAGCCTCCCCAAGTTGTTTAGCCTTCGGCGCTTGTCGCCAGCCCCTGGCCTATGGAGGTGGGCTTGGGGTAGTTGTGGCTCGAGCCCGGGTAGGGTCGGGTTCTGACAAAGTGGTATCAGAGGTGGTTCGTTCCTTGGGACGTTGTGCGGATATCCCTAAAAAAGAATTGGTTGGGATTTTGGGAAACAGTGTCAACGTGCCTTGAGAGCGGCTCTCAGGCTAGGGAGTCTAGTGATGGTGCGGCGGCCGACATATCAATTCACCAGGATCCTGATAACCCACTTGTCGACTCGGCATGCTGAGACACTCGTTGTAGGGAAAATTGGTTTGTGAATCACATAGGATCGAGTCTTTGATTGTCCTTCTTGAGTCAGCTCCCCATGGTTGTTATGGTTATATACATATATGCTCATCTGAACACGATACTCCTTGATAACATTCAGGTTGTCATCGCGAAGACAACCATCCAGGATACCAGCTTTGGTGCGTGACGATGACCCTGTGAGCTATGAGGCGTCAGTCCAGGACCCATCATGCGATTCCCTTTCTCTGGGTGGGCCAGTTGTAGCACCCCCACCTGTTGAGCAGTAGACAGCTTCAACAGAGCAGACTAAGCTTGAGCGCAGTTTGAGCGCGCTCCATGAGTTCCAGCGAGAGAGACCATTGAGGTTCAGTGGTGATCCAAACCCTTAGGCAGCAGAGGTTTGGCTCGAGATAGTGGTTCGCCTTTTCAGGCTTGTGAAGATGCCAACAGATCTTATGGTGGCTTTGACCGCCAACCTTTTCTGCAGAGCAGCTTGGATTTGGTGGAGTCTGGTGACTCAGTTTTTTTGACGATTCGTCGCTTTCGTGGGGCGAATTCCAGTTTTTGTTTCGTGAGGAGTTTTCCCCCTCCTTCTTATGCTCCATTAGGATTCAGGAGCTCCTACAGTTTCAGCAGGGAGGGATGACTATGGCCGAGTACGTGGCTAGTTATGCATACCTGCATGCTTTTACCCGGACTTGGTCCATGACGGAAACTTCCAAGCATGGGAGTTTGAGCAGGGTCTCCACCGAGAGATTCATGCTATCATAGTACCCTTGGGAATTACCACTTATTCCGGGGTGCTAGAGTGGGTTCTGGTGAGATAGAGCTTCCGGTCGTGTTCTATAGTTGGTGGTGGCAGTAGGCTCGACAGATCCGAGACGTCTACCATAGCTAGTGGGTGTCAGGTGACAGAACCTCGACGCAAGTGGCTTTCGATAACTAGACTTTGGGTGTGGTCTTACACCACAGTGGTGCCGGAGGGCACCATTGCTACCCGGAGAGAGTCGGTGTTATTCTTGCGATGGGCGAGGTCACCTGGCATGGGACTGCCCGACTAGACATGCTGAGAATATCGTGCAGGCAGCAGGTGCACCACCACGGCAGAGGCAGCGCCGTGATCGGAGTAGCGCCCAAAGAGGCGGTGCTTATAGAGGAGCGGGAGGAGCTAGTAGTGGAGGATGAACTTACAAGGTCTTCCCATCACCACTAGGCAGTCCATTTCAGGCTCCGGGAGCTGACAGTTGGGACCACAGACAGCCGCGAGCTTTAGATGTCTATGATCCTGTAGAGCATGAGGTGATAAAAGGTATGCTCTATAGCTCTTCTACTTTTTCCAGTAGAATTGTTAGACTCTGTGCATGGAATTATTTTTCTACCTGCTCCTTGTTTGATTTGTTACTAGGGTGGCACGGGGCGTCGGTGTAACCCTGTGTTGGTAATGTAAAAGGCATGGGACCTTTTTCTCTAGTCGATGGTGTTGACTCCTTCTCTCTCCGAGTGTGTAAGAGAGTCTGGGTTGTGGGACATCGACTGTGAAATCTTGCATGACCAGATATCCTTGGGTGTTTCACCATATGGATATTCTGAATGAGGGAATCACTGGGCTTTGTTCCAGGTCCAAGCAGTTATTCTAGTCGTGGTGTGCGATGTAGTGGTTCGGTCTGGGAGGTGAGGTAACCACGAGAGCCTTCGGGCCATTTGGGATGGTGCAAAGGGTTGGATAGGTTCCCTACCGCCTTTCCCTAAATCCAAAGGATGGTTTGGGTGCATAGCATCTCCCTCGTGACTCACCCGAGAAGAAGTGTGCGTGATCCTATGTACGACATCGGCAAGGAAGGACCTCACTTGATCATATCAAATCCTTTGGTATGTGTATGGTGACCTGGGACTGTGCAAGAGTTCTTCTGGGTACGGAAGAGCCAGGTGTGGGCTTAGTACCCTGAGTTGTTCCCTGGTTTTTATTTTTAGGGATGAAAATCTTGAAGGAGGGAATGATGTAAGAACCCAGTTTTTTCTATAAAATACTTTGGAATATTCTTGATGTTATTCTAGAGCAGCGCCTTCAGATGACGTGCGATTCCGAGCCCCAGTGTGGCCGGAATTAAATTTTCAGTGCGTTCACATTGGGAACGCCAAATAAATGGGATAAATCCGAAACAATGCTTCAGATCAGAAATCTGAGTGTATGGATGGGTCCTAAATGAGGCATTTACCCTAGGAAAGACAAAAAGCATGTCAGCGCGGGATGTTTGGACCCCTCGCCCGTTAGCGGAACATTAAACAGATAAATAAACAAATTAATTTATTTTTTAATGGCTTAACTCATGTATCTCTAAAAATGTTTCTCGGATTGGGAAACTGAGGGAATCGTTGAGTCCAGAGCGTTCCTTTTACCCTAGAAGGGGTGTAACTTTCGCGGGCACGAGCCTTCTATGAAAAATGACGCCAGTGGTGTTTTCATAATTTGGAGACCTCGGGCGTGGAGTTTAATAAATTTTTAACGGGGCCTTAGATTAAAATTTAGAGATAGACATTGTGCTCAGGAGGTGGTGTTTTCCCTAGGGTAGGCTTAATCTCGATCCCACTGGAAGTTCGGGTTCGGGCCGACGAGCGGGTGGTTAAGTGTGTTTTCTATTTAGATACTTAACCCCCCTCACCCTCTCCCCCTTGTTGTTCTTCCCTAGTGCAAGGAGTTCCCAATAAATTGGGGAACTCCATCCTCTCCTCCACCTCTCCGGCGAGGTGCGACAGTCCGGAGGATCGTCGTGAAGCGTCGAGCTACGCCCATACAGGTAGGAGTTTTCGGGTTTGCGTTTTAATTTCTGAACTCTTCTTTCAAGTTGAATTATAGTGTATAATTTCTGTTTAATTTCCGAGAGAATCCCATGGTTGCGTATTACTTTTTATGAGCTTTCCATCACCTATTTAGATCTGAAAATATGTGTCCCGAGGTGTTCTCGGTTGTCCGCAGAAGGTCAGCGGGTTTTTGGTTTTTCCGGTGGTTTTGGGTTCTCCGGCGAGCTGGGACGGCGGTCCGATGAGGGTCCAGGTGGCGCAGGCTGAGGCAGTGGCGGCGTGTGGTGGTCCGGCTTCAGCGGCCTCCGGCGGTGCTCCAAGCAAGCGGCAGGGGGCTCCTCCGGGTGAGCTGGGGGGCGCGGAGCGGATGGGCCGACCGATTGACGTGGAGGCCAGGGTCGCGGCGCGTGACCCCTCTCGGGACACAGAGACCCACCAGACACAGGTCTCCATGTGGAAGAAGCGATGGGCCTCGAGGACGGTCGGCGGAACAGTGGACCGCAGGTCCACGGCCGGCCTAGGCGGCTGAACCACAGGCCGGCCCAGGCCGGGCGGACCGGCCAGCCCAGGCCGATCCAGCCCAAGGGGCTTTGCCCCCTTGACTCAGATGCCCGTAACTTCCGCTTTGGGTGTCCATTTTGCATGTCATCTGTGGCAGGGTACTCCAGACATCTAGGAGAACTTTTTGAGATGGTTTTGGGGGATTTTAACTCCCGAAACGGGGTCTCAGTGGCGCGACACGCCTTTATGTAGTTTGGCATTTTCTGGGGGGGTTTTTTGGACGGTGCAAACACATCCAATGTCCATTTTGTGCGCCGTCAGCGACATTGTGACCATGGAATTAAGTCGGATTTTTCCATTGTGGTTTCCGACGTTGAAACCAGAGTTGAGGCATGAGACCCACGTCCCATCTTTCAAGCTGCGAGCATCGATTTAAAACTTTTTCATCGGACGTCTGTTCAGGGCGTGCGAGCAGTCGTTTATGGGTGTTTTTCCAAGGGCATTGCATTGGTGCAATCCACCCGCTTTAATTCAGCACATCGATGTAGGCCCCCACGAGGGCCGTTTTGGGAGTTGGAGGTGATTTCCATCTTCTTCACCGAGTGTACAATTCGGACAAATAAATTGTTGATCTTGTGTACTTTTTCAAGAGGATCGCAACGGTGTGATCCGTTCATTGTGCTTTAGGACCGGGATACGGGTCCCACGCAGCACCGCTCGAGTGCGGTCCGACGAAGCACATATTTTTCTCTTGATATTCTTTCCACTCAAGTGAGTAGTCCTTTTGACGTGCTTTTCCATGGGGATCGCAATGGTGCGATGTGCCCGCCTGTTTTTGGGACCGAGGCTCGGGATCACGAGACTTCGTTCGGGCGTAAAGCGGTGTTGGACGAATTTTCCGTCGGATATACGTTTGAGGAAAGTAAGTAGTATATCTCGCGTGTTTTTCTGTGAGGATTACAATGGTGTAATCTGTTCAGGTAAGCAGAGCCTCTTATGTGACCTTATTAAATGTAAAAATATGAAGGGTTCTCTGGTGGCGGTTCATCTTGCTGTGTTCGGAAGCGAACCCTTGGCATGGGATCACGTTCACTCCCGTGTGAGTAAAGTTGATGCTTGAAGAGATGTGGTTGGCCGTTCCTGAGTCATTGAGGTGGAAAGTTGGAATTGTTATGTTTACGCCTTCACATTGACGTTGGGTGCCGTGTGCACATTATCCATTGGGCTGGAGACGTGACATACTCTGGGAGTATGCGAGAACGCTTGGATGTACATGTGGTTGTTTGTGCCTGAGAACGTTTGTGCACTTGGTTGGATTTGACTTGGGGCCACACGTCATGTGGGCCCCATGTGCATGTTGTTTTCTACTTTGCGTACCCTTTTCCTCTCATGACGTAGAGGGTACTTCTGTTCTCGTTTGTTTGACCATCAGGTTTGAGTTTCCCCTGGTTATGTTCTTGTTTGTTTGACCAACAGGGTTGAGTTTCCCCTTGGTTCTGTTCTCATTGGTTTGACCAGTAGGGTTGAGTGGTTTTCCCCTGGTTCTGTTCTCAATGGTTTGGCCAGTAGAGTTGTTTCGTGTTCCTTGGTAGAGTTCTTGTGGATTCGGTGTGACCAACACATTATACGGGCACCGATCCTCTACCCAGGAGGTTGTTTCCAGCAGGGCTGGCCAGGAGGTTGTTTCCAGGAGGGTTGGCCAGGAGGTTTTTTCCAGCAAGGCTGGCCAAGAGGTTGTTTCTAGCGGGCTGGCCGGTGAGGTACCATCCAGTAGGGATGACCAGTGGGGTACCATCTAGCAGGGATGGCCAGAGTAGTACCATCCAGTAGGGATGGCCAGTGGGTTACCATCCAGTAGGGATGGCCAGTACAATGGTGTTCATCGAGCAGTACATCCAGCAGGGATGGCCAGAGCAGTTCTGGGTTTACCTCCAGTGGGGCTGGGAAGTGTTCCCTGATGCCGGGTTTACCTCCAGATGGGTTGAGAAGTTTTCCCTGATGCCAGGTTTACCTCCAGCTGGGTTGGGAAGTGGTTCCTGATGACGGTTCCGAGCCTCCCTCTAGTGGAGTACCCTTTTACGGGACTGGGCATTGGGACTCATCGACAACTTTAGCCAGGTCTCCCTCTTGTGGATTACTCTTTTACTAGACTAGGCAGTGTGGCACCCGTCAAGTCTTGTTGGGTCTCCCTCTAGTGGGAACCCGTTGACTTCCAGGGATTACCCTCCAGTGGGGCTGGGTAGGGGGGTTTCCTATTGACTTTGAGGAGACCTATCGACTGCGGGGAAATGACAAGGTGTGGCTTGACGTTCCCACAGAACCCACAAGTAGAGGGGCACTTTCCCTACCGAGACGCGTCCTTGTAACGCGACCTAAAACTGTGAGGGCGAGTTAGTGCCGCCCAAAGAGGATAGTGTCAAGGTGCGGTGATTTGAGCCCCTTGACTTGCAGTTTGAGGTAGACGTGCGGGATGCTGGGCATCGATGGTGTTTACTTCTGGGTCTTTTGGCTACTCACTTTCTTGGGCTGAGCTACGGGATAGAGATCCCCTTACGATCTTGTTCAGGTTTTTTGACAGAGCATATATATGTATATACCTTGTTCCAGTACCCACTTCTTGCATTTTGGTTACTCTCCTTCCAGGAGAGGCGAAGACGATCGGGGTATGCCACCTGCTTTCCGCGTCTAGCTTCTCGTGGTTGGGCGAGTCTACTCTCCTGCTATAGGTAGTGAAGACTCGACGAGAATTTTCATCTTCTCACCATTTCTAGCTCCTTGTGTCTGGACGAGTCTACCTCCTTTCTCTTGTTGGGTTGAGCTGGACTCTCTACTGTTACTCTACTGCCCTCCTTGTTGTATTTCTTTACTATTCACTATTTGATCTACTTCTCACCCTTTGGTACTTCATTTGTTTCTACCTCTAGCCTTTAGGGTATCCTATTGAGTATTTTTATACTCACCCGTGCTTGGGCTTTGACCGCACTTGGTGTGCCCTTGCAGATGACAGACAAGTTGGTCATGAATTCAGCGGAGCTTAGGAGTTCGGGAGCTTGGACTGCGTGCGGTGGCCGTAGTCGGGTTCCAGGTGTGGAACAGTCCGAGGTGTTTGCTTTTTTTTACCTGTTGATGGGTTGTGGCACTTTTCTGGTTGGGTGCATGTTTTTACCTTTTTCTTTTCAGTTTACCTTCAACTTTCTTTGTACTATTTAGAGGTCGATGCACTTTGTGGTTTATTTAGCAGTTGGTACTCTACATTCCCTTTTACTCTACACTTTTTGCATTGAGTGTACTGCGTGTGTGTGTATAGGTACTCAGGCAAATGCCTCCCCGAGTTGTTTAGCCTTCGACACTTGTCGCCAGCCCCTGGCCTATGGAGGCGGGCTTGGGGTAGTTTTGACTCGAGCCCGGGTAGGGTCGGGTCGTGACAGTTACCCAAATTAACTATTCACTGGGTTTCCACACTGGAGAACATAAGTAGGAAGTGAAAACATGGATATAGAAGATAAATCTAAACATCAAGTTCCAATGTATAGTGATAGAGAATAAGGTTTAGAGAAAGTTGACTATCAGAAATCCATAAATCTACAATGATTTAAGGGACCATCTGATTCATCAATTAAGAAATTACTTAGATTTCATTTTTTTTTCACATGCTTTTCCTAATGTTGAAGAATTTTTCATGATAATATATACTTACTTGATTTTGGTACAATATTACCATTGTTCATTCCTTTGAACATTTTCCACTTCATATCTTAATGAAATGATGTTGAAATTTTTATTTGTGAAGTGTTAGCAGATCATGCAATAGAATGATAGGTTATTCCATATGTCTCAACAAAAATGTTAGAACATGTTATCAAATAAGAATAAGTCCACCTATAGTGGGATAATACATTAATCTAACAAACTTAAAATGGAAAATAACTTATACTATACATACATGGATAACATTACAATCCAACGAAAAAATAAAAATATACAACTTTAGAAGGAGGTGAACTAAATCAACTTAACATTTGTCTCCCATATCTCATAAGGTAGTTCTTGGTTGTCACATTCCAAACATGTGAATACTTTAATCATGCATTCTCTTGAAACATGAATTACCATAGAACCTTAGTAAAAACATGAATGCAATCAAAAGTTAACTCCTTCCACATACCAAAATCCAAAAAATTCTATATACTCAAACCATGATATCACTTTTTCCTTATATCAGTCATGAGCTCATTAATACTATCAAACATCTCATTATATCCTTATCTCTTCATTATGTGCATATCATGTGCTTTCCAAAAATATCTGAATAACCTTTCATGGTTACCGGTACCATTGAATATATACTTTCAAATACTGAAGGGAAAAAATAGTGTAAAAATCCTTAGATGTTTCTTTATTACATAGTAGCATTAAATTACTTATACAACATTACTCTTAATAAACATGCAATCATTCCAATACCTTCTTAAACTATTGTCCAAGATTCATCATTTTATTCCTCAAAACTTCTTTTATATTATACACAATTTGTAGTCTATTCATCATCATCAACATAAATACTACCCATATGACCATGTTGATTCTCTCCATGATATTTTACCTTAGGGAATCGATTAGCATAATGGCCATACATTCCAAATTTAAAACATTTAATCATTTTTGATGTCTTAGTAATACCATTATCCTTGTTTATTGTGTTAACATAACCTTTTCCTTGGCAATTACTGGATTTGTGTATTTCTTTTCCACACCTAAAGCATCTTCCAGTTCTTTGAAACATTCTACTTAATGTCTCTTCCCATATGATTTACATGAGGAAAATTGAAATTTCTTTCCTCAATGATCACCATGAAACTCTATATTTATTTTATTAGTTTCTTTAGGAAACTCACCAAATTTGAGATTATTGATCATATTATAAGATTTCTGATTAGTCATAATAATGATGGTTATATTTCCAACTCCCATATCATTTTTTTCTCATGAATAATATTATCCCATTGTCCATCATATTCTCCATTAACATGAATCTTCCTGTTTCAAACAATTTTCTAAAACCCAAAAAGAATAGTGTGAGAGGCAAAAATCAGACTAGGAAAAAAACATAATCAAGGGGTTAATTTAAATCTCTAACATATTATATTTAATACTATTTTATTCATGATTGTTATCATAATTATAGGACTGTAACCTGTACTTCTACTTAACTTTAGGGACATCCCGAGAAATGCCTTAGAAATATCTCTAGGGATCTCGCTGAAGTTTTCACATCAAAGTTTCCAAAGATTAACTAAACCATTGCTATGATACTAACTGTAGAAACCCAAGATTTTTATACACAGACATTAAATTTCTTTGGAAGAATACTCAACACATGACACAAATAAATACCCAAATACCGTATTAGTTTAGTGTCTTTGTAAACTTGGAACATTATCTTCTAATCACAGTGAAATATATTCCTTTTTTTCCTACCTAAAAACTTTATTTATATCTTGGGGAAAATAAAACATAAAAATTGTGATCTCAAATGCTCATTAATGGTATGTATGGAGAAAATAAAACAAACCACATACATTTGAACATAAAAACATGAACATAAACTTTAAACATCAAAATATTGAGTCATAAAATAAATCTTGGTAGTACATAAGGCATAGATCTAAAGGAACATTAATCATGATAAAATAGCATGGTAATAAAAAATTAAATTTTGTCAAACCATTAAGCACATAATATGATTTCCGTAGAAGCCAAGGAATTGCTTCCAAGACCATCATAGTGAACGAAGTCCACTATTGGACTGCGTTTACTTGTCGTTCCAACCCTATATTATTGAACCAAATTTACTTTCCATTCCATACATGTATGTATCATGAGATATAAATATTTACCCAATGCATTGGAGGGAGATATAAGTCCCACCCATCTCATAATGAAATCATTCTTACATGTGCCATAAAACATAAATCATTCCTCATAACATAACCCAAGAAATAAAATGGGTTTCTTAAATATCATTACATCATAACATAATCCATATAAAATATCATTCCATCATTAACACAATAAAATAATAGTAATAATAGTGATATAAACATAACCCAATTTAAAATCATCATCTTAGATGGAAAATAATTTTGAGAAAACAATTGAACTTAGTTCTTGAGGAAAATATCCTCTCTTCTTCAAAAATGTTTTCTTTTCTCAAAATGACGTGAAATTTTAAAATAAAATAATTTAGTTGAAAATAAACATGAAATAGTGTTGAAGAAGCTTCATGGAAATAGGATATCATGAAACCGTAAAAATCTATTGATGATGTATAAGTCAAACAAAATCATTCTCCTCATACTTTTGCCAAAAAACGCAAAAAGTACCTCGTATGGTAAATAGAAGAAAGATTCCTTCCATACCATGTAGTAAAAGTCAAAAATGGGTAAAAATGAATTTAAACATACATGAAAGAATATTAAACATTTTATGATTTTTTTGAAAACATGGACATGGATTATAAATATAACCCTAGTAAATACTTACGTATAAGAAATCCTGGATAAAACTGAGATTGCAAAATTATCCCTTACCATAGGTTTGATTTCTTCCATATGTGTCTAAAAATCTTGTATAGGGGGTTTCAACATTTTATTAATGTGTAAAAAAACCACAATAATATTTATGATATCATATATGACTCACTTACGACTTTATATTACCCATTCATTTGTAAATTCCAAGTTAAAGCAACATTTTGTGTAATAATCATTTTATTTACCGTACATGTTTGGAATTGTTATTCTTGATATTATTACTTATATAATGATTTAATTACTTAAATAATGTAAAAAATGATTTATATATTATATATATTATATATATTATATATATATAATAGATAGATAAAATAAATGGAATACACCGTTCATAGAGATGGTAGACCGTACGTACGCATAAACTTTGTTTTCGTTTCCTTATTAAATTGAATGGAAGTAAGTAAATGGAATACACACACACACACACACACAAATCCTGTAGTATTATTATTTCATATATTTCATGATTATTTATTATATATACTTTATAATCATTCTTGAATGGTTAACATGGAGAAGTAATCTAATCGCATCGTGGAGACGGTAAGTCGTACATATTCATGAGCGGTGATATAATTATCATAATTGTTGAATGGTATTGAATTAGATGGTTTATAATATCTTAGAATTAGTATCATGTTATAATAATCCAATACAATTATTATTTCCACCATTATACCCATCCAAGTAAGGTGGTGGTGAAAAACATATTACACCACAGCGTGGAGTTGGTAGGTCGTACGTATGCACGCGCGATGATTTCATTTTTCGTAGGATGGATAAAAGGTTAAATAGGGTTGTTTAATATTTATAATAATATCTCAGTATATCAGTGATACTGATTTTATTACTTTATAATGAAAAAACTAAAGAAGAGGAAGTAGAAGAAGAAATAAATTTGAAAGAATCAGTAGAAGAGATTACCTCTTCCTCAACGTGCCTCCTTTAAATTTCCTCTTAGGTCACTAGAGTTGGTCTTTTGAGAAGACCATAACCACTATAATGTAACTATTTAAGTTGAGAAGAGAAATGGTTAGGGGATTTCTGATCTTGAAGTCTCAAAATAGAGTGAAGAGGAGAGGGAGGAGGTGCCTTTTATAAGAGAGGGGAGGGGCATTTTAGCAAAGTCCTAAAATATTAATTTATTATAATTTAAATTTAGATTTAAAATGGTCCAAAATTTATTTAATTAACATATAATATTATTTTTTTCCTGATACCTATCATCTAATAATTTTTAGAAATGTTTTGAATATTTTTTGTCCTTATCATTTTGGTTTAACCCTTATTTTACCTTTTTTAATCTTATCGTGATATCATGTTATTTACACATTGTGGGTTAAAATAATTACCAAATCATGTAAAAAAACCCAAAAAAAGTTATTTATGGAATATTTAGACTTATATTAACCATTTGAAAAAATATTAAATTTTTAGTAATTTTATATCATTTAATAAACTATTTTATGTTTTAAGTTATGGATTACGTCAGTTTTGAACACTACCCATACTTGACTTTTTAAAAAATTTATAAAAACCTAATTCCTTCTAAAAAAAGGAATTAAGTCATTCCTAATATGTCAATGTAATACAAAAAATTCGTTTATGGCATTGAAATTTTCAAATTAATTTTATTTTAACATTTATCATTTATTTGAATCTTTCATTAATGAGGTAATCACTACATCGTAATTGTGTCATAAATAAACATATTTATCTAATGTCTAAAAATTATAAATAAAATACCATGATGTAGGAAATATTTTTAGCTTTATAATTACTATTTATAGACATGAATATCCATTATATAACTCTATATTAAAATCAATTTAGTAAAAGATATATTTTTTGGTTATAATTATCGTTACTTTAAATTAATTATTATAAAATGTCATTTTCACATCTAAGTGAATTCATGGGGTCCCAAAATCGACCCCAGGATTTCCATGGTCGGAAATATCTCATCAAATAGGATTAGGACATTTTTAGGATAGTTTAATATTTTTATAATATTATTTTTACCCTTATTTACCAGATTTTACCCTTTAACCATGGTAAATAAAATAATTTCTAATGTTACTATTCATAATATCCAAAAATAAAAGGTACCTATTTACACAATTTAAAAAATATGATTCCAAATATGGAATCCATTTTTCCAAATTAAAATCACATAACTTGTAGTTATTAATTTAAAATTAATTCTCATTGTCAAAACCAAAAATCAGGTTTTCAAGAAATAATAGCTATCAAAAGATTGACATGTGTTTATGTACAATTTAAAAGTGAAATTATTTCAAATGACCAAAATTGGATTAAATGATAAAAATATAATCCAATTAAACTTTAAAACCAATACAAAATATAATCTAACTATATAAATAAATCAGATAAAAAGACAGTTTTGACTTAAAATGCAGTATTTTTCACTATTCATTAAAAAATGAACTTTATTAGAAAAATACAAAAAATTTAAAAAAAGTAAATTTTTATTTCCCAATTCCAAAGAATAATATTATTTTGTCTTATTTAACTTATAAATGTTTCAAAAACTAGATTTAAAATGGGTGTTCCATCAAAAGGTGGTAAAATTGTATGTAACACCTCAGGATTTTGTAGTATGTTATCTCTTTAAAGTAATTAAATAGCTTGCACCACACGAAACACCGAGTTTGAGCACACCATGACTTAAAAACTAACCGTTAAAAAATAGGTTATGTATAATATTAACTATATTTTAAATTTTATATACTTAATATAATTTTAACAACCATATTATGTGTATCTTAGACATAATATAAGAACAAATTCAATTTTTTAGATAAAAGAATTATTTTTCAAAAATGCAATTTTACCGCATTTTAATGGAGAATCCTTTTTAAATCCAACATTTGACTCTTTTATATATTCTATTTTAAAAAATAAAACATTTTCTTTAAAATAGGTACATAAAAATATAGTTTGGATAAATTTTGGGTGTTTTTCTGATCACTTTCATATTTTGATGAACAATGGAAAATACTAAATTTTAATTGAATTTTTTTTAATCAAAATAATTTAAAGTGTTAAATTATACATTTGAATGGTTTTTAAGTATAATTAGATTATATTTTTATCATTTAATATAGTATTGGTCATTGGAAGTAATTTTACATTTAAATTGGACATAAACACATATTAATCTTTTACTAATTTTTACTTCTCAAAATCCTATTTTCTGTTTTTGACAACAGGTATTAATATTAAATTAATTAATGAAAATTCTATGTTTTTAATCGGTAAAATAGACATCATTTTTTAATTCAGAATATAAAAATTATCTTAGGGTGAATTTTTGGTATTTTTCTGAAAACATTCTATTTTTGATGAATAGTGAAAAATACTGCATAGTACATAAAAAACCGACGTCTTCATTTAAATAATTTTTTTAAGTAAAATTTATCTTAAAGTAAAAATAAATACATATTACAAATATTATCCCAATTTATTTAATTTGAGTAATTTTATAATAGAATTTGATATAAAAATTCATTCAACTTTTTTAACATCTTTTTACCCACCTTCTAGGCACATTTACCCACCTTCTAGGTACATTTGCAATTTTCCATAAAATATAATTTTACTGCTTATGTGAATTGAATTTAAAAAATCCAAGGGACATGGTTGACATAATTAGGTAAAATGTGGTTCAATAGGATGAAAATAATTTTTGGCGAATAGTAACTTTTGAATTTTATTTACCACGGTTAAAAGTAAATAAGGTAATTAAAGTTAAGTATGATATTATAATTACCCTAACACAAGTCATAATTCTATGGGATAAGTGTATTTAGACCAAAATAAACCTTAGGAAGAAAATATTATCCTTTTGATCCACTTGGAATAGATTAGGACATTTATTATATAGTATTTATCGAAGAGTTAAAAGTGTTAAATTCAACTTTTAATAACTAAACCATTTTCAATATAGGCTTATACATAAGATAATTATACTATAAATATTAATTATAAATATAAAAATATTTCATACATCATGGTATTTTATTTATAATTTTTATACATTAAATAATTTAATTTATTTATGACAAAAAGATGATGCAGTAATTACTTTATTAATGAAAGACTAAAACAATTGATATTATAAATATTAAAATAAATGTAAATTGAGACTTTTTATGCATTACAAGAATTTTATATTTTAATATGACATGTTAGGGTTGATTCAATGATTTTTTTTCGAAGCAATAAAGTTGTTTTAACTTCTACAAAAACCAAATACTAAATAGTTTCAAAATTGACATACATGAGTTTTTAAAAAAAATATTATATTATTAAATGATATAATATTACTAAAAATATAAGGTTCCACCAAAGGAATTAGATAAGGTTAAATATGTCATTAATTAACCACTTTAGCTTCTCTTGGTTTTTTATTTTAAGTTTATTAACCATTTATTATAATAATACAAGAAGACATGGTAAAAGTTAAACTATTTAAATAAGAGTTAAATCTAAAGGATAAGGTTAATTTGGTGATCTAAGATTGTCTAAAACCTATTGTTTGAGAATATTTCTACCCATACCTACCTTATCCTCGAAATAAATTCATTTTTAATCATTATAAACCGAAAATGATTTTGTTATAAAATAATATTTCAAGCTTTTCCTAAAGTGACCCTCACATCTCTTATAAAAGGGTAGTTCCCCTTCTCTTAATTTCACACCTCCAAATCCATTTGGTTCAGCCAACCTCTACTCAAATCTCCTCCCAACTACCCTAAATTCAACCTAGAGGCCTTAATTTGATCATAAATCCAACCTATGGAGCCTTTTTTATCAAATCCAAAGGAAGCACCCGAAGAAGAGGTAATTATTTCATCATCTCTTTCAATGTTCTTTTCTTCTTCCAATTCCTATTTCTTTGTTGTTTCCATACCAAAATAATAACCCCAGTACCGTCTAAATACTATTATGTTATTATAAATATGGTAAAACCATATTCATTATTCTATCCATCCTATGAATGACAAAGTCACCATACGTGCGTACGTACGGTTTATCGTCTCCACGTCATGGTCAAGATTGTTATTCTACACATCATTATTTGGATGGGTATACTAATGAGTATATGTGATATAAATAATAAATATAGCATGTTAATGATTTTTTATATATAATATATCGTCTAATTACATACTATTTCATCATTTATAGAATGATATTGTCACTCGTGCGTACGTATGGCTTAACGTCTCCACGACACGATGAGATTTCATTTCCCATTATATCCATTCAAGAATAATTTTCATTTGATGATTAAAAATAATGTTTAAGAACTTAATATAATTATGGATATGAATCAAATATATCATATCCATAACAAACATTACTTACATAACAAAACATACAAATGAAAATGAATTAGTTAACACCCAAAACAATGATAAAACTGAAATATTATTAACATAGCAATATTAGAAGATTATATATGATTTCATATTTATGTATACAGTTCATATATAATTTAATAACAATTATTTCCCCATTATACAAGAGGTTAATTTACCCCTTATTAAGGAAGAGTACAAGGTAAGGGTTAGTTATACAATCTCCAATGGCCCGAAGGCCTCCATTTTTATTGATTTTTGATAATCCACCTTTCAAGGGGTGAGGTGGAACCCTTACAAGGCCCGTAGGCATAAGTATTACATGGATCGTAGGCCTTAGAAGAATTCATTGCCCATATTCTTTAAACATTACATACCACCCAGACTAACTACTTGGAACTGCTCCTCCCCAGTATCTTTATCGTGAAATCATCTCTCCACCTTTGCATGGCTGTTTGGAGAGGCATTCCCATGCATTCACAGGTTTGTCCCAATGGCAGGTGCCATACCCTCTCATTCTTGCAATCCATTTTGCTTCTGCTGTGGTGAATACTCCTTTGATCATCCTCCCTGTAGATCTTGTTCCTCGTAGGTTGTCTGGTTTGCATCTACACTTAAGGTGGCTTGAAGGCCTTGAGGTGGCCCTAAGGCCTTACTAACCCAAAGGACTGGGTGGCCCGAAGGCCTTAAAGGACTCAGGGACCAAATCAGTGTCCCAAATGCCCATACGGGTGCATATTCCCCACTTCTACAGTGCCAAACAGTGCCTGCTATAGTTCCCGCTACAATATTGCATCTGCACTTAAGGTGGTCCGAGATTGTTTATATGTAAGTATCTATTGGAAACTCTTTATCATCCACATATGTGTTTCTTAATAATATATTTCAAAAACATTTTTACTATTTCCAATACTATGGGATAAAGTCATTTATAACCCTATTTGACTTTTATAAATTGGTTTGAAAGGAATCTTTTTGTCTCTTTCCAAACAAGGTACTTTATGACCTTTTCGAAAAATTAAGGAAATAATGTTTTTTGAACTTATACGGCGGGTGCGACCATTTTTTTCCATTATAACACCTTCTAAGCTTCCCCTAAAAGGTTATTATAATATTTTCAAAATAAATGTTTCCTTTACTTTTGAATTATTTCAATGTAGAAATAAATATTTTACTCAAATAGTTTTTAGATTGATTTCATCTATATCAACATCCTTCATTGGATTTTACGTTTGTTTGAAGTGGATTTATTATGGTACAATCTTCCATATTGTATTGAAGGTTTTGTAATATGTTTGACTGTGGATGTTCTATTTTTTGTAACATTAATGGTTTATGGTTAAAATATTGACATTTAATATGCAAGTTTTAATTCAAATGTTTATATTTTGTTTCAACATTTTCATATGAGGAATGCATTGGACTTAGTAAGTGATGGGTGGAGCCCACTATAGCACGTCGATGCATCGGTAGGTCTCATGAGAAAAATTAGTGTCTTGAAAGAAGGCCTTGATAAAAAATTATTTGTAGTCTTGGAACAAGGCATTGACTATGTGGTTATGATGTCCGGCATATTGCATTTCATTATTATGAAATTAGCTATTGATATTACATGTCATTATTTGACTAGTAGAATATCCATGTGAATATATAAATGAAATTATTTGATTTATATTTTCCCTATTATGATAAAATTTATGTTTAAAAGGATTGTGTTTTAATCTTATACATTGACTTAAATGGTTATGCTTATCTATGATAGTTTCCACTATATTTTTATCCTTACTGAGCATCTGAGCTCACCCCTTTCTTATGTTTTAGTTTTCTTAGGATGTGAAGAAGTATATTACGAGTAACTTACAGGAAGAGGATAAAGGATATGAGTGTGTTTAGAGGGGACACAATGTTGTTGTTTTTCTATTTAATAATGTAATGTAAAACTTATCTATGTATCTAGCACTTCCAAGGATACTAAACTGATCGGTCTTTCGGAATTTGATCTCTTGTGATCATGATAATGATATGAAATAATGCACCAACTCTGGGTAACTAGGGTCTGGGCATTATAGTTGGTATAAGAGGAAGCTTAGTACAAACCTTGGAAAGTATATTGAGAAAAACTCTGATTAGAGAACACTACCCTAAGATAGATTTTGATCATTAATATAAAATAACATCCAAGAATTTTGGTTATGAGGAGATTTTGTGTATTTTGAAAGAAATACATCCCTTTCTGGATATGTGTAAGTAGAGGAAGCTCTGGAAAAAATGCACCTCAGAGTAAAAACTCTGATAAGGAGTTTTGGGCTTGACCCGGGGTATCATGGTACACGACAGCGGGCCTTGCTGCACTCTTGGTTATCAAACTCCTGAGTGATATGATTAGAGTAATTCAAATTTTCTCTATAAACCATTATGAAGTATTTATGAGTAAATATGTTGGAAAAGAAACCGATGTTCTGATTATGAGGCTAGATGTGTGTAAATATTCAATTAATGCTGATAAGTTTTATAGTTTTTGGATTATACATTATGATATGATCTAACCTAGTGTCAGTATTCATTTAGAAATGACACCCTGTAGAAGGAATGTGAACTCCAGAAATATGCATGATCCAAATAGTAAGAAGGATCATATCTTTTAGGGTCTTAAGACAATATTTAGAAGGTAAATAGTCTCCCATGTAATCTCATCATATAAAGAAATAGTATCATGTGGTAATAAGATAAGTAAATAATTATCTAAGTCATATGGATTTAAAAGGAGCCAGAGAATAAAATGATGGTAGAGAGAAAGATGGACAAAGGGAAGAAGGGAAATAAGGATTTTCCCACACGTGATAACTATGGAAAGAATCACCTTGGTAAATGCTTGAAGGGAATGAGATTATGTTATAAGTGTAGAGAAAAAGGACACCACAATCATGATTTCAAGGGTAAGAAAAAGGTTTCAAATGTACAATGCTTTATCTGCAAGGAGCTTGGACACTATGAGAATCAATATCCAAATCATCAGAGTATGCCCCAAATGATGCTATTGGATAATAATCAAGTTATGATACTATCTCAGATGAAGAGGAATGACTAGTGTTCTTATATTATTATTAAATAATTATGTCATTTGAGTGTTGTATCAATGACTTACTGGTTATATAAATTATGGAAATAAATATGGATTGTACTGTAGTACTATTTCATTGAGGATTTGAGATTATATGGTTCTAATAAAAGTAACTCAATACCAAGTTAAACTTTTTGGAAAATACATGGTTTAAGGAAAGATAAACCTTAATATGGTTCTGATACTGATGGAGTGATTTTTTGAATAAGATATTATTGATTTAGATAAATTATATTCTATACCTTGAAACTAATTAATTGTTTGTTTATTCCATCATTGTTGGAGTTTACATAATTTTTGGATATGATGAGTATATCCAATGTTCTATAAGGAACAAGGGAGCATGAATTTAATCAACAAGGTTTTATGGTAATTCAAGGTGTTACCATGTTTTAAAAGAATAAAAGATGAAGGTATTCACATGCCATTACATGGAAAAAGAGATCTTCATTATGTCTACCTTCTTTATAAATTTTGGACTGTGAGTTTGGACGAATGAATTTGGATAAGTATAAAGGTTGGAATGAATTAAGTTGAACATTAGATACTATTGTTTAAGGTAAAGACATTTATTAAGATAATTTTTGGATTTTTTTAAAAAGGACAACCTAGAGGTCAGGTGACAACTCGTCGCGTCCGACAAGGCCACGCGACTTGAACCCGCAATCGAAGGGCAACAAGGGTGCGTCACATACCACTGGCCTACGTGATGTCCTATTTTGTATAATGTAGTTTTTTTAAATACTCTTTCAAATGAATTATAAATTCATTATTTTTGGAACCCTATACGATTTGGATAAATAGAATATTTTTGAATACTATTATCTTTTAGAGTGAAAGATTAGTTTTTGGTAGAAATTAGTTGAAGGATGGAACTCTACCTGTCAAGTATATTTTTTTCTCATATTCAATGAATACATTAATTCTTAAACTTTAGGGAAGGGAACTTAAAACCAAAAATGTGTTATCCTAATACCTTATGTTTGGTTGAACCGATGATATTTTAAATCATCATTGATTGATGGCTTTGAGGCCCTCAACTTTACACTTGTTTGTGATTGATGACCTCAATAACTCCATATAAATATTTACTTCTTTCCTCTAATTATGTGTCTCTAACTTCCACCAATGTTATACTATTCGAGATCGTAATTTGGTGGTGATTTTTCTTTCATTTCCCTTTCCTTCTTATTATGACTAAATTTTATTAACCCTATTTCCGATGTGGGTTTTCTTCAAAGATATTTCCTATTTTTAACCTTCTATTTTCAAAAAACAATTTCAAATTTTGAGGATGAAATTTGTTAGAGGGGAGAATGTAACACCCTAGGATTTCATATTATATTATCTCTCTAAAGTAATTCAATAGCTTCCACCACACACAACACCGAGTTTGAGCGCACCACGACTTACCAAACTAGCCGTTCAAAAAGCGGTTATGAATAATATTAACTAAATTTTGAATTTTATACACTTAATATAATTTTAACATCCATATTATGTGTATCTAAGAAATAATATAAGAAAGAATTCATTTTTTCAGATAAAAGAAGTATTTTCTAAAAAAATGAAATTTTACCTCTTTTTAACGGTGAACCCTTTTTAAATCCAATAGTTGAAACTTTTATATATTCAATTTGACAAAATAAACTTTCTATTTAAAATAGGGACATAAAAATTAAGTTTGGATAAATTTTTGGTGTTTTTCTGAAAACTTTCATATTTTGATGAATAGTAGAAAATACTAAATTTTAATTGAAAACAAATTTTTAAATAAAAATAATTTATAGTGTTAAATTATAAATTTTAATGGTTTCAAAGTATAATTAGATTATGATTTTATCATTTAATACAATGATGTCATTATAAGTAATTTGACAGTTATATTTAACATAACACATATCAATCTTTTTGCCAATTTTCACTTCTCAAAAACCCGTTTTCTGGTTTTGACAACAAGAATTAATTTTAAATTAATTAATGAAACTTCTATGTTTTGAATTCGTTAAAATTGAAATAATTTTTGAATATGTAATATCAAAATTATCTTAGAGTGAATTTTAGGTATTTTTCTGAAAACATTCAATTTTTGATGAATAGTGAAAAATACTGCATAGTACATAAAAAACCGATGTTTTTATATAAATAATTTTTTAAGTAAAATTTATCTTAAAGTAAAAATAAATACATAATAAATATATTATCCCAATTTAAGTCATTTGAGTCATTTTATAATATAATTAGATATAAAAATTCATTCAACTTTTTAACATCTTTTTACCCACCTTCTAGGTACATTTGCAATTTTGCAAAAAATTTAATTTTACCGCTTCTGTGAATTGAATTTCAAAAATCCGAGAGACATGGTTGACATTAGTAAGTAAAATGTGGTTCAATAGGATGAAAATAATTTTTGGTGAATAGTAACTTTTGAATTTTATTTAACATGGTTAAAAGTAAATAGGGTAATTACAGGTAAATATGATATTATAATTACCCCAAAACATGTCTTAATTCTATTGGATAAGTTTATTTTTACCAAAATCAACCTTAGGAATAAAATATTATCCATTTGATCCACTTAAATTAGATTAGGACATTTATTATATATTATTTAATGAAGAGTTAAAAGTGTTAAATACAACTTTTAATAAATAAACCATTTTTAATATTGGGTTATAAATAAAATAAATTATACTATAAATATTCATTATAAAGATAAAATAATTTCATACATGATGGTATTTTATTTATAATTTTTATACATTAAATAGTTAAATTTA
The DNA here is from genome assembly GCA_963277665.1 of Viscum album. Lineage (NCBI taxonomy): Eukaryota > Viridiplantae > Streptophyta > Magnoliopsida > Santalales > Viscaceae > Viscum > Viscum album. The sequence goes on along the minus strand of OY728129.1, from coordinate 36,906,488 downwards.
TTTATGACAAAATGATGATGCAGTAATTACCTTATCAATGAAAGATTAAAATAATTGATATTATAAATATTAAAATAAATCTAAATTGAGACTTTTGATGCATTTCATGAATTTTATAGGTTAATATGACATGTTAGGGTTGATTAAATTAATTTTTTTGAAGCAATAAAGTTGTTATGACTTTTAGAAAAACCACATACTAAATAGTTTTAAAAATGACATAAATGAGTTTCTAAAACAAATATTATATTATTAAATGATATAATATTCCTAAAAATCTAAGGTTCCACAAAAGGACTTAGATAAGGTTATATATGTCATTAATGAACCACTTTAGGTTCTCTTGGCTTTTTATAGTAAGTTTATTAACCATTTATTATAATAATACAAGAAGACATGGTAAAAGTTAAACTATTTAACTAAGAGTTAAATCTAAATGATAAGGTTAATTTGGTGACCTAAGCTTGTCTAAAACCTATTTATTGAGAATAATTAGACCCATAAATACCTTATCCTAGAAATAAATCCATTTGGAATCTTTAGAAACCGAAAATTATTTTATTATAAAATAATATTTCAAGCTTTTCCTAAAGTGACCCTCACCTCTCTTATAAAAGAGTAATTCCCCTTATCTTAATTTCACACCTCCAAATCCATTTGGTTCAGCCAAAACATTCTCAAATATCCTCCCAACTACCATCAACTCAACCTAGAGGCCTTAATTTGACCAGAAATCCAACCTATGGATCCCTTTTGATCAAATCAAAAGGAAGCACCCGAAGAAGAGGTAATTATTTCATCATCTCTTTCAAAGTTCTTTTCTTATTCCACATCCTCTTTATTTGTTTTTTCCATACCAGAATAATAACCCCAGTACAATCTACATAATTTGATGTTACTATAAATATGGTACAACCATATTCATTATTAAATCCATCTTTTGAATGACAAAGTCACCATACGTGCGTATGTACGGTTTACCGTCTCCACGTCGTGGTAAAGATTTTTATTCTACACATCATTATTTGGATGGGTATACTAATGAGTATAATTGATAAAAATAATAAATATAACATGTTAATGATTCTGTATATATAATATATCATCCATTTACATACTATTTCATCATTTATATAATGATATTGTCACTTGTGCGTACATATGGCTTACCGTCTCCACGACATGATGAGATTTCATTTCCCATTATATATATTCAAGAATAATTTTCATTTGATGATTAAAAATAATGTTTAAGAACTTAATATAATTCTGGATATGAATCAAATATATCCTATCCATAACAAACATTACTTACATAACAAAATATACAAAGGAAAACAAATTAGTTGACACCTGAAACAATGATACCACTAAAATATTATTAACATAGAAATATTAGTAGATTATATATGATTTCATATTTATGTATATGGTTCATTTATAATTTAATAAAAATTATTTCCCCATTATATATGATGTTAATGTACCATCGATTAAGGAAAAGTACAAGGTAGGTGTTAGTTCTACAATCTCTTTATTTATCCGATATTTTTTATACGTAAGTATCCATTGGGACATCTTTATCATCCACATCTGTGTTTCTTAAAAATATATTTCAAAAACATTTTTACTATTTCCTAGACTATGGGATAAAGTCATTTATACCCGTGTTTGAATTTTATAAAATGGTTTGAAAGGAATCATTCTATCGCTTTCAAAACAAGGTACTTTACGATGTTTTTGAAAAATTAAGGAAAGAATGTTTTTTTAACTTATACGACGGGTGTGGCTCTTTTTCGCCGTTATAACACCTTCGAATATTCCCCTAAAATGTTATAAGAATATTTTCAAAATAAAATATTTCTTTACTTTTGAATTATTTCAACGTAGAAAGAAATGTTTCACTCAAATAGTTTTTGGATTAATTTCATCTATATCAACATACTTCATTGGATTTTACGTTTGTTTGAAGTGGATTTATTATGATACGATCTTACATATTGTATTGAAAGTTTTGTGATATGTTTGACTGTATATGTTCTATTTTTGTACCATTAATGGTTTATGGTTAATGTATTGACATTTCATATGCTAGTTTTAATACAAATGTTTATATTATGTTTCAACCATTTCATATGAGGAACACATTGGACTTAGTAAGTGATGGATGGAGCCTGCTATTGCACCTAGATGCATCAGTAGGTCTCATGAGACAAATTAGTATCTTGGAACAAGGCCTTGAGAAAAAATTAATTTTAGTCTTCACACGGGGTATTGACTATGTGGTTATGATGTCCGACATTTTGCATTCCATCATTATAAAATTAGCTATTGATATTACATGTGAATATTTGACTAGTAGAATATCCATGTGAATAAGTTAATGACATTATTTGATTTATACTTTCCGTATTATGATAAATTTTATGTTTAAAAGGATTTTGTTTTAATCTTATAGATTTTCTAAAATGTTTATGCTTATCTATGATAGTTTCTGCTATATTGTTATCCTTACTAAGCATCTGAGCTCACCCCTTTCTTATGTTTTATTTTTCCTAGGATGTGAAGAAGTATATTAAGATTAACCTATAGGAAGAGGATAAGGGATATGAGTATGGAATCCCACCTTTTTATAACATAACGTTTCATTACATTTTACAAAACTGAGGATCTTTAAGGTTTAGTGTCTTAGAAACCAGGAATTTAAAACATGAAAACATAAAAAATTCTTCTTAAACAATTGAAAGGCTTCTCCTTATGTTCATACTAGGTTCATTACTGCATCTCATAACCTGGGGACATACATTAAAAGAAAGGGTGAGCAGAAGGCCCAGTAAGGGAAACAAGGGGAAACATTTAACATGTGAACTTGAGATACATCAACAATGTCATGAAAAAGAACTTTAAGGCATGAGAAATAAATCATGAGGAATATCATAATAAAAATAACGTATTTCATAACTTGAAGATGTTTCTACAATATTTAATATTTACAATCATTTCTGTTTCACCAAGGTCCATCTCCAAGGTGTCATTAAAAATTACCAAGGTTATTCACCAAGGCGCCTCTAGAGATTAAGTCTTTACCCAATGCATTGGAGTGCAATCAGGGATCACCCTTAATTTTTATTTATTATCATGTGACCCACATATATCATCATCAATAATTTCATAAATAACCCATATAGCATAAAAGAAATGGGTTTCATTTCATAATCATAATGTTTTAAAAACTGCTTTAAAGACATGATCTTTATGTCACTTTAATCCCATAGAAAGGGAAAGTAGGTCTCATGTATGTAAATACCAGAATTTAAAATAGAACATTTTGGTATATATGTGAATACACATTTAGAATAAAGAGCTTTGAGTATTCACTTAATAAAATAAATGAATTTGAGAATAAGAAAGTGACATTTTGAGACGGAAATTCTGCAGCATAACGGCTATGTTACGAGGTTTTAGAAAACATTGAAAAGAGAGGGGACATGGGTCACCCACTCATAAATGATCCATAAAAGAGTATGGGGACATAATATAAGGGATTTAAGAACATGGTAATGAAATTTTAAAGATATACCATATTAAATTAAGAACATGAAAGGAAGACAAAAATAAGATTTCTCTTATGAAAATTCGGCAGCCTAACAACATCACTTAAACTTATAAAAAATGAATTGACAAGATCAAATAGGGTATATCATCATATGAACATAAAGGATCAGTATAATATATATAGATATCATACCCCAACAAAATAAAAAGGAACTTGAAATACATGACATGAAAGTAGAACTTTAAAAAAACTGAGAAAGGTGAAAAAATCCCTTAAAAATTTGATTGATTTCATCTATATCAACATCCTTCATTGGATTTTACATTTATTTGAAGTGGATTTATTATGATATAATCTTCCATATTATATTGAAGGTTTTGTGATAAATTTGAATGTGGATGTTCTATTTTTGTACCATTAATGGTTTATGGGTAAAGTATTGAAATTTCATATGCTAGTTTTAATACAAATGTTTATATTAGGTTTCAACCTTTTCATATGAAGAATGCATTGGACTTAGTAAGTGATGGGTGGAGCCCTCTATAGCTCCTTGATGCATCATTAGGTCTCATGATACAAATTAGTGTCTTGGAATAAGGCCTTGACAAAAATTTATTTTTAGTCTTGAAACTAGGATTGAATATGCGTTTATGATGTCCGACATTTTGCGTTCCATCATTATGAAATTAGCTATTGATATTACATATGATTATTCAACTAGTATAAAATCCATGTGTATAAGTAAATGAAATTATTTGATTTATATTTTCCATATTATGATAAAGTTTATGTTTAAAAGGATTTTGTTTTAATCTTATACATTTCCTTAAATGTTTATGCTTATATATGATAGTTTCCTATATATTGTTATCCTTACTGAGCATCTCAGCTCACCCCTTTCTTATGTATTATTTTTCCCAGGATGTGAAGAAGTATATTACAAGTAACCTGTAGGAAGAGGATAAAGGATATGAGTGAGTTTAGAGGGGACACAATGTTATTGTTTTTCCATTTAATAATGTAATGTAAAACTTATGTATGTATCTAGTACTTCCAAGGATACTAAACTGATCGGTCTTTCAGGATTTGATCTCTTGTGATCATGGAAATATTATTCAATAATGCACTGACTCTGGGTCACTGGGGTCGGGGCGTTACAGTTGGTATTAGAGGAAGTTTAGTAAAAACCTTGGAAAGTAGATTGAGAAAAATGTTGATTAGAGAACACTACCCTAAGATAGATTTTGAGAATTAATATAGAATAACATCCAAGAATTTTGGTAACGAAGAGATTTTGTGTATTTTGAAAGCAATACATCCCTTTCTGGATACGAGTAGGTAGAGGCGGCTCTGGTACAGATATACCTCGGAGTAAAAACTCTGACAAGAAGTTTTAGGCTTGACCCGTGGTATCATGGTATATGACAACGGGCCTTACTGCACTCTTGGTTACGATACTCCAGGGTGATATGAATAGGATAATCAAAATTTTCTTTACAAACCATTATGAAAGAGTTATGAGTAAATATGTCGGCAAAGAAACCGATGTTATGATTATGAGGCTAGATGTGTGTAAATATTCAATTAGTGCTGATAAGTTTTATTGTTTTTGGATTATACATTATGATATGATCTAACCTAGTGTCTTTCGTCATTTAGAAATGATGCCTAGAAGAAGGAATATGAACTCCAAAAATACGCATGATCCAAAGAGTAAGAAGGATCATATCTTTCAGGGTCTTAAGAAAATATTTAGAAGGGAAATAGTCTCCCACGTAATCTCATCATGTGAAGAAATAGTATCATGTGGTAATAAGATAAGTAAATAATTTTCTGAGTCATATAGCTTTGAAGGAAATCCAGAGAAGAAAATGATGGTAGAGAGAAAGATGGATAAAGGGAAGAAGGGAAATAAGGAATTTCCCACATGTGATAACTGTGGGAAGAATCACCTTGGTAAATGATTAAAGGGAATTTGATTATGTTATAAGTGTGGAGAAAAAGGACACTACAATCACGATTTCAAGGGTAAGAAAAAGGTTTCAAATGTACAATGCTTCATCTGCAAGGAGCTTGGACACTATGCGAATCAATGTCCAAATCATCAGAGTATGCCCCAAATGATGCTATTGGATAATAATCAAGTTATGATACTACTACAGATGAAGAGGAATGACTAGTGTTCTTATATTGTTATTAAATAATTATGTCATTTGAGTGTTGTATTAGTGACTTACTGGTTCTATGTATTATGGAAATAAATATGGATTGTACTGCAATACTATTTCATTGAGGATTTGAGATTATATGGTTCTAAGAAAAGTAACTCAATAACAAATTATTTTTTTTGGAAAATACATGTTTGATGTAAAGATAAACCTTAATATGGTTCTGATACTGAGGTAGTGATTTTGGAATAATATATGATTGAGTTGGATAAATTATATTCTATACCTTGAAACTAATTAATTGTTTTTTTATTCCATAACTGTTGGAGTTTACAACATTTTTGGATATAAGAAGTATATCTAGTGTTTTATAAGTAATAAGGGAGAATGAATGTAATCAATAAGGTTTTATGGTAATTCAGGGTGTTACCATGTTTTAAAATAATAAAAGACGAAGGTATTCACATGTCATTACGTGGAAAAAGAGATCTTCATTATGTTTACCTTCCTTATAAATTTTGGACTGTGAGTTTGGACGAAAGTATTTTGGATAAGTATAAAGGTTGGAATCAATTAAGTTGAACATGGGATACTATTATTTAAGGTTAAAAAATTTCTTAAGATTATTTTTGTATTGCTTTAAAAAGGACAACCCAGAGGTCCGGTGACAACCCATCACGTCCGACAAGGCCGTGAGACTTGAACCCGCAATCAAAGGGAAAAAGGGTGCGTCACCTACCACTGGCATACATGATGTAATGGTTTGTATAATGTAGTTTTTTTAAATACTCTTACAATTGAATTATAAATTCATTATTTTTGGAATCCTATATGATTAAGATAAATAGAATATTTTTGAATCCTATTATATTTTGGAGTGAAAGATGAGTTTTCGATAGAAATTAGTTGAAGGATGGAATTATACCTATCAAGTATATTTTTTTCTATTATTCAATGAAGAAATTAATTATTAAACTTTAGGGAAGGGAACTTAAAACCAAAAATGTGTTATCCTAATACCTTATATTTTGTTAAACCGATGATATTTTAAATCATCATAGATTGATGGCTTTGAGGACCTCAATTTTACACTTGTTTGTGACTGATGACCTCAATAACTACCTATAAATATTTACGTTTCTCCTCTAATTATGTTTCTATATCTTCCAAAAATGTTCTCCTATTCGAGATCATAATTTGGTGGTGATTTTTCTTTCATTTCCCTTTCTTTCTTATTATGACAAAATTTTATTAATCCTATTTTTGATGTGGGTTTTACACAAAGATATTTCATATTTTTAACCTTTTATTTTCAAATTTTTTTTTCAAATTGTGAGGATTAAATTTATTAAAGGAGGGGAGAATGTAACACCCCATGATATCATAGTACATTATCTCTTTAAAGTAATTCAATAGCTTCCACCACACACAACACTGAGTTTGAGCGCATCACGACTTACCAAACTAGCCGTTCAAAACGCAGTTATGATTAGTATTAACTGAATTTTGATTTTTATATACTTAATATGATTTTAACATCCATATTATATGTATCTTAAACATAATATAAGAAAAAAAAAATCATTTTTTGAGATAAAAGAATTATTTTTTCAAAAAATGAAATTTTACCTCCTTTTAACGGTGAACCCTTTTAAAATCCAATATTTGAAACGTTTATATATTAAATTTGACAAAATAAACTTTTTATTTAAAATAGGGACATAAAAATTTAGTTTGGATAAATTTTTGGTGTTTTTCTGATAACTTTCATATTTTGATAAATAGTGGAAAATACTAAATTTTAATTGAAAACAACTTTTTTAATCAAAATAATTTATACTGTTAAATTATAAATTTTAATGGTTTTGAAGAATAATCATATTATATTTTTATAATTTAAACAAATGAAGTCATTATAGGTAATTTGATAGTTAAATTTAACATAAACACATATCAATCTTTTGTTAATTTTTTCTTCTCAAAAACCCATTTTCTGGTTTTGACTACATGAATTAATTTTAAATTAATTAATGAAACATCTATGTTTTTAATTTGGTAAAATTGAAATATTTTTTGAATTTGTAATATCAAAATTATCTTAGAGTGAATTTTTGGTATTTTTATGAAAACATTCAATTTTTGATTAATAGTGAAAATACTGCATAGTACATAAAAAGCCTATTTTTTTATTTAAATAATTTTTTAAGTAAAATTTATCTTAAAGTAAAAATAAATAAATAATACATATATTAGCCCAATTTAAGTCATTTGAGTCATTTTATAATAGAATAATATATAAAAATTCATTCAACTTTTTTCACATCTTTCTATCCACCTTCTAGGCACATTTACCCACTTTCTAGGTGCATTTGCAATTTTTCATAAAACGTAATTTTACCGCTTCTATAAATTGAATTTTAAAAATATGAGAGACATGGTTGAAAGAATTAAGTAAAATGTGGTTCAATAGGATGAAAATAATTTTTGGTGAATAGTAACTTTTGAATTTTATTTACCACTATTAAAAGTAAATAGCGTAATTAAAGGTAAATATGATATTATAATTACCCCAATACATGTCCTAATTATATTTTATATGTGTATTTTGACCAAAATATACATTATTAATAAAATATTATCCTTTTTATCCACTTGTATTAGATTAGGACAATTATTATATATTATTTAATGAAGAGTTAAAAGTGTTAAATTCAACTTTTAATAACTAAACCATTTTTAATATAGGGTTGTACATATGATAAATTATACTATAAATATTCATTATAAAGATAAAAATATTTCCTACATCATGGTAGTTTATTTATAATTTTTATACATTAAATAATTAAATTTATTTATGACAAAATGATGATGTACTAATTACCCTATTAACGAAAGATTAAAATAATTGATATTATAAATATTAAAATAAATGTAAATTGAGAGTTTTGATGCATTACGTGTTTTTTAGGTTAATATTACATGTTAGGGTTGATTTAATTAATTTTTTTCAAAGCAATAAAGTTTTTATGACTTTTACAAAAACCAAATACTAAATAGTTTCAAAATTGACATAAATGAGTTCTTAAAACAAATATTATATTATTAAATGATATAATTTTCCAAAAAATATAAGGTTCCACAAAAGGACTTAGATAAGGTTATATATGTCATTAATGAACCAATTTAGTTCTATTGTATTTTTAGAGTATGTCTATAAACTATTTATTATAATAATACAAGAAGATATAGTAAAAGTTAAACTATTTAAGTAAGAGTTATATCTAAAAGATAAGGTTAATTTGGTGACCTAAGCTTGTCTAAAACCTATTGGATGAGAATATTTAGACCTATAAATACCTTATACTCGAAATAATTCCATTTGGAATAATTAGAAACCGAAAATTATTTTATTATAAAATAATATTTCAAGTTTTTCCTAAAGTGACCCTCACCTCTCTTATAAAAGGGTAGTTCCCCTTCTCTTAATTTCACACCTCAAAATCCATTTGGTTCGACCAAAACCTACTCAAATCTCTTCCCAACTACCCTAAATTAAACCAAGAGGCCTTACTTTGATCAGAAATATAACCTATGGATCCCTTTTGATCTATTTAAAAGGAAGCACCCGAAGAAGAGGTAATTATTTCATCATCTCTTTCAAAGTTCTTTTCTTCTTCCACTTATTCTTTCTTTGTTGTTTCCATACCAAAATAATAACCCCAGTACCTTCTACATATTGTGATGCTATTATAAATATGGTACAACCATATTCATTATTCTATCCTTCCTATGAATGAAAAAGTCACCAAACGTGCGTATGTACGGTTTACCGTCTCCACGTCCTGGTGAAGTTTGTTTTTCTACACATAATTATTTGGATGGGTATAATAATGAGTATAATTGATATAAATAATAAATATAACATGTTAATTATTATTTATATATAATATATCATCCAATTACATACTATTTAATTATCTATAGGATGATATTGTCACTCGTGCGTACGTATGGCCTACCGTCTCCACGACACGATGAGATTTCATTTTCTATTATATCCATTCAAGAATAATTATCATTTAATGATTAAAAATAATGTTTAAAAACTTAATATCATTCTGGATATGAATAAAATATATCCTATCCATAAAAATATTACTTACATAACCAAACATATAAAGGAAAACAAATTAGTTAACACCTAAAATAATGATACCCCTGAAATATTATTAACATAGCAATATTAGAAGATTATATATGATTTTATATTTATGTATATGGTTATTATATAATTTAATAACAATTATTTTCCCATTATACATGATGTTAATGTACCCTCTATTAAGGAATAGTACAAGTTAAGGGTTAGTTCTACAATCTCTTTATTTACCCGAGATTGTTTATACATAAGTATCTATTGGGACCTCTTTATCATCCATATCTGTGTTTCTTAAAAATATATTTCAAAAACATTTTAACTATTTCCTAGACTATGGGATAAATTCATTTAAACCCTTGTTTGACTTTTTTAAAGTGGTTTGAAATGAATCTTTCTGTATCTTTCCAAACAAGGTACTTTATGACATTTTTGAAAAATTAAGGAAAGAATGTTTTGTTAACTTATACGGCAGGTGCGGCTATTTTTCACCGTTATAACACCTTCGAAGCTTCCCCAACATGGTTATAATAATTTTTTCAAAATAATTTTTTTCTTTACTTCTGAATGATTTCAATGTAAAAAGAAATATTTCACCCAAATTGTTTTTGGATTGATTTCATCTATATCAACATCCTTCATTGGATTTTAAATTTATTTGAAGTGGATTTATTATGATATAATCTTCCATATTATATTGAAGGTTTTGTGATAAGTTTGAATGTGGATGTTCTATTTTTGTACCATTAATGGTTTATGGGTAAAGTATTGAAATTTCATATGCTAGTTTTAATACCAATGTTTATATTAGGTTTCAACCTTCTCATATGAGGAATGCGTTGGACTTAGTAAGTGATGGGTGGAGCCCTCTATAGCTCCTTGATGCATCATTAGGTCTCATGAGACAAATTAGTGTCTTGGAACAAGGCCTTGACAAAAATTTATTTTTAGTCTTGAAACTTGGATTGAATATGCGTTTATGATGTCCGACATTTTGCGTTCCATTATTATGAAATTAGCTATTGATATTACATATGATTATTCAACTAGTATAACATCCATGTGAATAAGTAAATGAAATTATTTGATTTATATTTTCCATATTATGATAAATTTTATGTTTAAAAGGATTGTGTTTTAATCTTATACATTTCCTTAAATGTTTATGCTTATCTATGATAGTTTCCTCTATATTGTTATCCTTACTGATCATCTCAGCTCACCCCTTTCTTATGTATTATTTTTCCCAGGATGTGAAGAAGTATATTACAAGTAACCTGTAGGAAGAGGATAAAGGATATGAGTGAGTTTAGAGGGGACACAATGTTATTGTTTTTCCATTTAATAATGTAATGTAAAACTTATGTATGTATCTATTACTTCCAAGGATACTAAACTGATCGGTCTTTTGAGGATTTGATCTCTTGTGATCATGTAAATATTATTCAATAATGCATTGACTCTGGGTAACTGGGGTCGGGGCGTTACAATTGGTATTAGAGGAAGTTTAGTACAAACCTTGGAAAGTAGATTGAGAAAAATGTTGATTAGAGAACACTACCCTAAGATAGATTTTGAGCATTAATATAGAAGAACATCCAAGAATTTTGGTAATGAAGAGATTTTGTGTATTTTGAAAGCAATACATCCCTTTCTGGATATGAGTAGGTAGAGGTGTCTCTGGTACAGATATACCTCAGAGTAAAAACTCTGACAAGAAGTTTTAGGCTTGACCCGTGGTATCATGGTATATGAAAACAGGCCTTACTGCACTCTTGGTTACGATACTCCAGGGTGATATGATTAGGATAATCAAAATTTTCTTTACAAACCATTATGAAAGAGTTATGAGTAAATATGTCGGCAAAGAAACCGATGTTATGATTATGAGGCTAGATGTGTGTAAATATTAAATTAGTGATGATAAGTTTTATTATTTTTGGATTATACATTATGATATGATCTAACCTAGTGTCTATCGTCATTTAGAAATGATGCCTTGTAGAAGGAATATGAACTCCAAAAATATGCATGATCCAAAGAGTAAGAAGGATCATATCTTTTAGGGTCTTAAGAAAATATTTAGAAGGGAAATAGTCTCCCACATAATCTCATCATGCAAAGAAATAGTATCATGTGGTAATAAGATAAGTAAATAATTTTTTGAGTCATATAGCTTTGAATGGAATCCAGAGAAGAAAATGATGGTAGAGAGAAAGATAGATAACGGGAAGAAGGGAAATAAAGATTTTCCTACATGTGATAACTGTGAAAAGAATCACCTTGTTAAATGATTGAAGGGAATGAGAGTATGTTATAAGTGTGGAGAAAAAAGACACCACAATCATGATTTAAAGGGTAAGAAAAAGGTTTCAAATCTACAATGCTTCATCTAAAAAGAGATTGGAGACTATGCGAATCAATGTCCAAATCATCAGAGTATGCCCCAAATTATGCTGTTGGATAATAATCATGTTATGATACTACCACAGATAAAGAGGAATGACTTGTGTTCTTATATATTTAATAAATAATTATGTCATTTGAGTTTTGTATCAATGACTTACTAGTTATATTAATTATGGAAATAAATATGGATTGTATTGTAGTACCATTTCATTGAGGATTTGAGATTATAAGGTTCTAAGAAAAGTAACTCAATAACAAGTTAATTTTTTTTGGAAAATACATTATTGAAGGAAAGATAAACCTTAATATGGTTCTGATACTGAGGTAGTGATTTTGGAATAAGATATGATTGATTTGGATAAATTATATTCTATACCTTGAAACTAATTAATTGTTTGTTTATTCCATCATTGTTGGAGTTTACAAAAGTTTTGGATATAAGGAGTATATCCAATGTTCTATAAGGAATAAGGGAGCATGTATGTAATCAAAAAGGTTTTATGGTAATTCGGGGTGTTACCATGTTTTAAAAGAATAAAATATGAAGGTATTCACATATCATTATGTGGAAAAATAGATCTTCATTATGTTTACCTTCTTTATAAATTTTGGACTGTGAGTTTGGAAGAAAGTATTTTGGATAAGTTTAAAGGTTGGAATGAATTAAGTTTAAAATTTCATACTATTGTTTATGGTTAAAAAATTTCTTAAGATTATTTTTGTATTGTTTTAAAAAGGACAACCTTGAGGCCAGGAGACAACCCGTCACGTCTGACAAGGCCGCGAGACTTGAAACTCCAATCGAAGGGAAATAAGGGTGCGTCACCTACCACTGGCCTACGTGATGTCCTGGTTTGTATTATGTAGTTTTTTAAATACTCGGACTAATGAATTATAAATTCATTATTTTGGGAACCCTATACGATTATGATAAATAGAATATTTTTGAATCCTATTATCTTTTGGAGTGAAAGATGAGTTTTCGGTAGCAATTAGTTGGAGGATGGAACTCTACCTGTCAAGTATATTTTTTTCTCTTATTCTATGAAGAAATTAATTCTTAAACTTTAGGAAAGGGAACTTAAAACCAAAAAATGTGTTATCCTAATACCTTATGTTTTGTTGAACTGATGATATTTTAAATCATCATAGATTGATGGATTTGAGACCCTCAATTTTACACTTGTTTGTGATTGATTACCCCAATAAATCCCAATAAATATTTATGTTTTTCCACCAATTATGTGTTTTTAACTTCCACCAATGTTCTCCTATTCTAGATTATAATTTGGTGGTGATTTTTCTTTCATTTTACTTTCCTTCTTATTATAACAAAATTTTATTAACCCTATTTTCGATGTGGGTTTTCCACAAAGATATTTCATATTTTTAACCTTTTATTTTCAAAAAACAATTTTAAATTGTGAGGATTCAATTTGTTAAAGTAGGGGAGAATATAACACCCTAGGATTTCATAGTACATTATCTCTTTAAAGTAATTCAATAGCTTCCGCCACACACAACACCGTGTTTGAGCGTACCACGACTTACCAAACTAGTCATTCAAAAAGCAGTTATGAATAGTATTAAATTAATTTTGAATTTTATATACTTAATATAATTTTAACATCCATATTATGTGTATCTTAGACATAATATAAGAAAAAATTCAATTTTTCAGGTAAAAGAAGTAATTTTTCAAAAAAATGCAATTTTACCTCCTTTTAACGGTGAACCCTTTTTAAATCCAATATTTGAAACTTTTATATATTCAATTTGACAAAATAAACTTTTTATTTAAAATAGGGACATATAAAATTTAGTTTGGATAAATGTTTGGTGTTTTTTTGATAACTTTCAATTTTTGAAAAATAGTGGAAAATACTAAATTTTAATTGAAAACAACTTTTTTAATCAAAATAATTTAAAGAGTTAAATTATACATTTTAATGGGTTTGAAGTATAATTATATTATATTTTTATCACTTAATCCAATGATGTCATTATAAGTAATTTTACAGTTAAATTTAACATAAACACATATCAATCTTTTGCTAATTTTTACTTCTCAAAAAACCGTTTTTTGGTTTTGACAACGGGAATTAATTTTAAATTAATGAATGAAACTTCTATGTTTTTAATTTGGTAAAATAGACATAATTATTGAATTTTGAATATAAAAATTATCTTCGAGTGAGTTTCTGGTATTTTTTTGAAAACATTCAATTTTTGATGAATAGTGAGAAATACTGCATAGTACATAAAAAACCGACGTTTTCATTTAAATAAATTTTTAAGTAAAATTTATCTTAAATTAAAAATAAATAAATAATACATATATTATCCAAATTTAATTCATTTGAGTTATTTTATAATAGAATTAGATATAAAAATTCATTCATCTTTTTTAACATCTTTTTACCCACCGTCTAGGCACATTTACCCACCTTCTAAGGACATTTGAAATTTTCCATAAAACATAATTTTACCACTTCTATGAATTTAATTTAAAAAATATGAGTGATATGGTTGAAATCAGTAAATAAAATGTGGTTCAATAGGATGAAAATAATTTTTTGTGAATAGTAACGTTTGAATTTTATTTACCACGGTTAAAAGTAAATATGGTAATTAAAGGTAAATATGATATTATAATTACCCCAACACATGTCATAATTATATTGGATAAGTCTATTTCAACCAAAATCAAACTTAGGAATAAAATATGATCCTGTTGATCCACTTGGATTAGATTAGGACATTTATTATATTTTATTTAATGAAGAGTTAAAAGTGTTAAATTCAAATTTTAATAACTAAACCATTTTTAATATAGGGTTATACATAAGATAAATTCTACTATAAATTTAAATTATAAAGCTAAAAAAAATTCCTACATAATTTTCTTTTATTTAAAATTTTTATACATTATATAATTAAATTTATTTACGACAAAATGATGATGTAGTAATTACCTTAGTAATGAAAGAATAAAATAATTGATATTATAAGTATAAAATAAATATAAATTGAGACTTTTGATGCATTTAAAAAAATTTCAAGGTTAATATTACATGTTAGGGTTGATTCAATGAATTTTTGTTGATGTAATAAAGCTGTTATTACTTTTACAAAAACCAAATACTAAGTAGTGTCAAAATTACATAGATGAGTTTTTAAAACAAATATTATATTATTAAATGATATTATATTCCTAAAAATATAATGTTCAGCCAAAGGACTTATATATTGTTATATATTTCATTAATAAACCACTTAAGGTTCTCATGTCTTTTTATAGTAAGTTTATTAACCATTTATTATAATAATACAAGAAGACATGGTAAAAGTTAAACTATTTAACTAAGAGTTATATCTAAAAGATAAGGTTAATTTGGTGACCTAAAATTGTATAAAACCTATTGGTTGAGAATATTTAGACCCATACCTACCTTATCCTCGAAATAAATTTATTTAGATCCATTATTAACCGAAAATTATTTTATTATAAAATAATATTTCAAGCTTTTCCTAAAGTGACCCTCACCACTCTTATAAAAGGGTAATTCCCCTTGTCTTAAATTCACACCTCCAAATCCATTTGGATTAGCCAAACCCTACTCAAATATCCTCCCAAATACCCTCACTTCATCCTATAGGCCTTAATTTGATCAGAAAGACAACTTAAGGAGCCCTTTTGATCAAATCAAAATGAAGCACCCGAAGAAGATGTAATTATTTCATCTCCTCTTTCAACATTTTTTTTCTCCTTCCACTTCCTATTTCTTTGTTGTTTCCATACAAAAAATAATAAATAAAGTACCTTACACATACTGTGATTTTATTATAAATATTGTACAACCATATTCATTATTCTATCTATCCTATGAATGAAAAATTCATTATACGTGCGTATGTACGACTTACCATTTCCACGTCGTGGTGTAGTTTGTTATTCAACACATAAATATTTGGATGGATATAATAATTATTATAGTTGATGTAAATAATAAATATAACATTTTTATGATTCTTGTATATATAATATACCATCCAATTACATACAATATCACCATCGATAGAATGATATTCTCGCTCGTGCGTACGTACAACATACCATCTCCACGACGCGATGAGAATTCATTCCCCATTATATCCATTCAAGAATAATTTTCATTTAATGATTAAAAATAATTTTTATGAACTTAATATCATGTTGTATATGAATCAAATATACCCTATCCATAAGAAACATGACTTATGTAACAAAAAATATAAAGTAAAAAGAATCAGTTAACACCTGAAAGAATGATACCACTAAAATATTATTAACAAAGAAATATTACAAGATCATATAAGATATCATATTTATTTATATAGTTCTTGTATAATTTAACAATAATTATTTAACCATTATACAGGAGGTTAACATACCCTCGATTAAAGAAAAGTACAAGGTAAGGGCTAATTCTACAATCTCTTTATTTATCTGAGGTTGTTTATATATAAGTATCTATTGGGACCTCTTTATCATCCACATTCATGATTCATAAAAATGTATTTCAAAACATTTTTACTATTTCATAGACTATGGGATAATGTCATTTATACCCTTGTTTGAATTTTATAAAATTGTTTGAAAGTAACCTTTCTGTCTGTTTCTAAACAAGGTACTTTATGAACTTTTCAAAAAATTAAGGAAAGAATGCTTTTAACTTATACAGCGGGTGTGGTTATTTTCTGTCATTATAACACCTTCAAAGATTACACTACAAGGATTAATAATATTTTCAAAATAAACGTTTTCTTTACTTTTGAATGATTTCAATGGAGAAAGAAATATTTCAGTCAAATAGTTTTTGGATTTATTTCATCTAGGTCAACATCCTTCGTTGGATTTTACATTTGTTTGAATTTGATTTATTATGATACAATCTTCCATATTGTATTGAAGGTTTTGTGATATGTTTGACTGTGGATGTGATATTTTTATACCATTAAGGCTTTATGGTTAAATTATTTTCATTTTTTATGCTAGTTTTAATACGACTGTTTATATTATGTTTCAACCTTTTTATATGAGGAAAGTATTGGAATTAGTAAGTGATGGGTGGATCCCTCTATAGCTCTTCGATGCATCGGTAGGTCTCATGAGACAAATTCATGTCTTGGAACAAGGCCTTGAAAAAACATTATTTTTAGTCTTGGCACGAGGCCTTGACTATGTGGTTATGATGTCTGATATTATGCATTCTATTATTTTGAAATTAGCTATTGATATTACATGTGATTATTCGACTAGTAGAATATCCATGTGAATAATTAAATGGAATTATTTGATTTATATTTTCCATAATATGATATAGTTTTTGTTTAAAATGATTGTGTTTTAGTCTTATACATTGGCTTAAATGTTTATGCTTATTTATGATAGTTTCCGCTATGTTGTTATCCTTACCGAGCATCTGAGATCACCCCTTTCTTATGTTTTGTTTTTCCAAGGATGTGAAGAAGTATATTACGATTAACCTACAGTAATAGGATAAGGGATATAAGTGTGTTAAAAGGGGACACAATGTTTTTGTTTTTACATTTCATAATGTAATGTAAATATTATGTATGTATCTAGTACTTATAAAGCTACTAAACTAATTAGTATTTCGGGATTTGATCCCTTGTGATCATGCCAATATTATGCAATAATGCACCGACTCTAGGTAATTGGGGTCAAGGTGTTAATATAAAATCCCAAGTAAGTAAAGAATTATGTATTTTCATATCTATGTATATTTATGAATTAGATAGTGTATCAGAGGCTTAAAATGAGAATAAATCCAATCTTAAGCATAGAATTCTCTAATATTTTTTAAAATATTGTTTTACCGCTTTTTGATGGAGAACCATTTTTAAATATATCTTTTGAAAATTATATAAGCTCTATTTTTCAAAATAAAATTATTCTTTCGGATTGGGATATTGAAATTTACTTTGGATAAATTTTTGGTATTTTTCTGACAATGTTCATTTTTTAATGAATAGTGAAAAATACTACATGTTACTTCAAAACTGATTTTTCATATAATTTAATTATATGGTTAGATTGTCATTATAATTGGTTTTAAAGTATAATTATAATATATTTTTACCATTTAATCCATTGTTGTTCATTACAATTAATTTCACCTTGGAATTGGGCATAAACAAGTGTCAAAATTTTGATAGATATTGTTTCTAAAAAACCCGCTATTTGTTTTGACAACGAGAATTATTTTTAAATTAATTACTTCCATTTATGTGTTTGGAATTTGGTAAAATGGATTCCATATTTATAATCATAAGTTACAAATTATGTAATTAAGATTCTTTTGTTTTTGGACATTATGAATAATAACGACGATAATTATCTTTAATTATCGTGATTAATTAGCAATCGGGAAGTTAAGGGTAATAAAATAATAAAATAATAATAAAATATGACCCCACAATATGTACTAATGCTACTGGTTGTGTCTTTTCCGACCATGGGATGCCTTTTTCCAACTTAGGGACCCCATGGAATAACTTTTGGGTGATAGTGACACTTTATCATTTTATTTTTAAAGAAAGGAGAATATCACAAAAGTATGTAACACCTAAGTAAAACAATTTTATTTTTGTCTGTGTAAATGATATCTTAGACTATAAATATTAATTGGAAAGATAAAAATATTTCCTACATCATAGTATTTTTTTATAATTTTTAGACATTAAATAGATTAATTTATTTATGACACCATGATGATGCATCGATTACCTCATTAATGAATGATTTAAATAAAATTAAAAGATAATGTAAAATTTAAGACTTAAACTTGTCAAAAACCTATTAGATGGGTGGATTTAAAACCTTTATTACCTTATCATTGAAATCATTGTGGGACCTTTAAAATCCGAAACTCATTTTAAAATAAAGTAACATTTCCTGACTTTCCAAGAGTGCCCCTCCTCCCTCTTATAAAAGGCCCCCACCTCTACCCTCCTTACCCACACCTCTCAAGCCATTGGATCTGACAAAAACTGCTCATTTTATCTCTATACATCCCTATATTCATCATAGAAGCCTTACCTGAGGCAGAAAGCTCTTCAAGAAACCGTTCTGGTTCAAACCAAGGGGAGTTACCCGATTTAAAGGTAGAGTATTCTCTAATGTTCTTTTGTTTTATTTTGCTTCTCCAACACCATAAACTCTTTTTATTCTTTTATTTTGTAACAACACCAGTATCTTAAATATAATAGGATTTTTTTATGAGAAGGATTCTAGATACACTTACACACACCTCCGTCTAATGGTTAAAGAGCATACTGTTTCTGTGGATGGTGAATTACTGCCTCATGAAACGATGATTGTTCAATCTTCTTTTAACACCTTTCATGGTGGCCATTAAGATGTCAATATATTTATATACGATATATATTATGTTTACTCTTTCATTATGATTCTTTATTTTTCATTTATGGCATTCCTTTATGGTTTCCATTGTGGGTAAACGCGATAATTTCATTTTAGGAAGTGCGGACTACGACCCCCTCAAAGTGATTTGATTCGTTAATGCCATATGTGAGAAGTGTAAAGGATGGAGTTAATAATATTATATATGATATTATATTGGAATTATAATGTACATTTATATCATTATTATTCCATTCCATTAAATACAAAATAGAAATGAAAGTAGCGTTCATGCGTACATACGGCTTACCGTCTCCATGAATGGTACATTTCATTTCTTACCTCTAAATGTTATGTAATATTATAAATGAATGTATATACTGGATATATATGATATATATGATATCTAAATAATTAATATAATTCTGTATATAATGGATATTTTATCACATGAATAACTTGTAATTATAAGAAGTTTATTTTTGACTGAAGTACCAAATATCAAAAAAACAACCGTTATTAACTTAAATAATTAGATAATGTTCATAACATGGTAATAAGTGATATAAAAGGAAAATGAACTTGAAAAATGTTCTTAATCAATTATAAATTAACTCTTGTTTATTATTCATGAGATTAAAGAATTATTGAGTCAAATCAGACACGAGGTAAGGGAATTCGTCTCAATCTCTTTTCATTGAGGAATATTTTGTTTTATACACACATTTCATTTATACAGTGTATAAACACCTTTGAATTTTACTTTTATTCAAAAGGAATATTTTTGTACGAAGCGTTTTACTAAATTACAAAAGGATTGTTTTTGTCTTACGTATGCGGCGACAACAACTTCTCCGCCGCCGTGACCATTATTTGAGTTTCGGCTTCCTCTAAAAGCCATAACTTTTGTTAAATAAAAAATAAATACCATGTTTTAATTTTATTTTATTTTGGTATTGAAAATGTTTTTGATAATGTTTGTATTATATCAATGTGTTGTATTGATATCTTGTGATTGAAATGTGGAAATGTTATGTTTCTTTTATGCATGTTTTATGTGATATGATTATGTTATGGTTCTTTGGCATTGTTTATGAAGACAGGTGGTTCCATGATAAACTAAGGGTGGGTGAGTCCGATATAGCTCTCCAATGCATTGGGTAATGCGAAGGGGTTAAACGCTAAGGTTTCTCCGAAGAGATTTAGGG
The DNA here is from genome assembly GCA_963277665.1 of Viscum album. Taxonomy (NCBI): domain Eukaryota; kingdom Viridiplantae; phylum Streptophyta; class Magnoliopsida; order Santalales; family Viscaceae; genus Viscum; species Viscum album. Next base: position 36,885,559 of record OY728129.1, on the reverse strand, counting down.
AATATACTGTGATGGGTCTTCTAAACGTAACAATGAGAGTTACTCCCTATGTAAGAATGTTATGAATGCCTCAAGTTACCTTTATGTCTTATGATTTCTATGAGTTATTCATGAATCTTATGATTTAATGGGGTATGTTAAAGTGCTTATGTTTTATGAGTAAAGTATGATTTCATTGATTCTTATGTATACATGGGCTAATGTTTTCATTCTGTATTTTTTATATTCCTTACTGAGTGTTTTATGCGCATCCCAAGTTTTCGAAATGTTTTTCGCAGGTCAAGGGAAAAGTACATGATGTGATGATAGTGTCAAGGATGTGTCAAGAAAGAATCTATATTTTATTTTAAATATGTCTCCTTTGATGGGAAAAAAGAATAATGTCTTTTATGTAACCACCTTGTTTGAATATGGAATGTAATGCATGATTAATGATCTAATTCTCTAAAAATCTAAACCTAAAAAGATCCTCAATGTGTATTCTTGAAATAACTCAAGATTAAGTAATGTTTAAGGATGTGGCCTTATAGTTGGTATCAAAGGTCGGTTTAGATAACTTTAAGAGTTAGAATTCTTTTAAATGATTATCCAAAAATATTTTTTTTGTCAAATTGAAATGATATAGCATTTGAAGATTACCATGTTGCTTCATCTAAGACATGTTTTTTCAGAATGGTTTTCCACAGAGGAAATAGGGAAGCAGTTCTATGAAGGCATACCGAAGGAAATGACCTTCCAAATTAGCATCCTGAGATAGTCGGAATTGGAACTGAACAGTTTGTTGCAGTAATGGTGCAGTTGACTCAAGCGATAAATGGTGGTGGTATCCATGAACAAGATCAGCTAGATCAACAGCAAAGGAACATGTCAGTGGTGGAAAATTTCATGAGGCAACATCCCCCATCATTCAGAGGATAATCTGACCCTGTGTTAGCTGAATGGTGGATTAAAGCACTGGAGAAGATTTTTGATATCATGGGGTGTTCAGAAAATCAAAAGGATAGTCTTACTATTTACCATTTAGAGGGTGAAGAAGATCAGTGGTGGTCGATGGTTAAAAATATCAGGTACGCTAATGGGATTGATGCTCTTGACTGGGATGAATTGAAAGGTATGTTTCTCGAAAAATATTTTCCTAAGGCTATTTGAATTAGGATGGAAAAACATTTCTTGGTATTGAGGCAAGAGGATGACTCAGTGGCTGCTTATGAAGAAATTTTCACTCGATTGGAACGGTATGCTAAAAATTTTATCCGAGACCTTGATATTAAAATCAATCATTTTTACTCAGGATTAAAGCCAAAATATTTAAGGGCATTGGCTTATCATCAGTTCAATAATTATGAAAAGCTTGTTCGATGTGCTGAGAATGTGGAAATGAAGTTTGTAGATGATCAAGTGTTCTATGACAAACAATATAAGAAGAGACCGAGGTGGCAGGAGAAAGGAAATAATTCTTCAAAAAGGTCTGATGGTATGAAAACTATGTTTCTAGTTTGTGATAAATGTGGTAAAAAACATGCTAGGGAATGTATTTTGAATTCTAGAAAGTGCTACCGATGTGGTAAGATGGGACATAAGGCTCTTGATTGCACTAGAAAAGATGAGGGTGATGGTAAGACCAAATTTGATTTACAGTTAGTGAAATGTTTCAAATGCAATGAGATGGGTCACTATGAAAACGAGTGTTCGAAAAAGAGCTCGAATGATGGGAAGTAGTCATACTACAAGCAGAAAGGGGTGGTGAAATCTTTTGCAACTACTTCAGCAGATGTTGGGCCATCAAATGAAGTGGTATCAGGTACTTTTTTTGTTTTTTCAGATTTTGCCAGTGTGTTGTTTGAATCGGGTATACACATTCTTTCATCTCTGAAAAATTTTCAAGTAAATTGGGAATACCATCTCAAGCAATGACTCCTGATTTTTTTGTAAAAACACTTGAGGGAAATGTTGAGGCAAAAAGAATTTATAAGAATCTTCCTATCCTTATCTGTGGAAAGAACCTACTTGCAAACCTTATTGTTTTACCTCTAGTAGAGTTTGATGTTATCCTAGGTATGGATTGGATCTCTGTTTACCATGCTAAGATTGACTATAGAGCTAAAGAAGTTTCTTTTCAGAAATAATTTCAGTTTGTGTACAAGAATGAACCCTTACTATTGATAATATATCAAGAGGCTGAGAAAATTGTAAAATATGGAAATGAATGTTACCTTGCACATATTTTTGAAAACAAAGGAACCGTTCAGATTAATGATCTGCCAGTGGTAAATGAGCATCCTGATGTTTTCCTAATGAGTTTCCTAGAATAATACCATATCGGGAAGTTTAATTTACTATTGACTTTGTTCCTAATGCTAAGACAATTTCAAAACCCCCTTATCAAATGGCTCAAATTGAACTTTTAGAGTTGAAAGAGAAATTGCAAGATCTATTAGAGAAAGGTTTCATTTGACCTAGCACATCACCATGGGGTGCTCCAGTCTTATCTGTTAAAAATAAAGATGGTTCTATGAGACTTTGCAATGATTATAGAGCCTTGAATAACATCACTATTGAGAACAAATATCCTTTTCCTCATATCGACGATTTGTTTGATCAGGTCTAGGGAGCTCAGTATTTTTCAAATATTGACCTGAGATCGGGGTACCATCAGTTGAAGGTAAAGGAAGTAGATATTCCAAAGACCACATTTCGTACAAGATACAACCATTATGAATTTTTAGTTATGACTTTTGGGTTAACCAATGCACCTGATGTATTCATGGACCTTATGAATAGAATTTTCCATGAGTTCTTGGATAAGTTAGTGGTTGTTTTCATTGGTGATATTTTGGTGTTCTATAAAAGTAAAGAGGTGCATAGAAGACATTTAAGGGTTATTTTGAAAACCTTAAAAGAAAATAAATTGTATGGGAAATTCAACAAGTGTGAGTTTTGGTTGCAACAAATTTCATTCCTTGGTCACATTGTTTCAAAGGATGGGATAACTGTTGATCCTGCAAAAACAAAGGTTGTTGAAGAATGGCCAAGACCCACAAATGTAACTGAGATTCGTATTTTTCTTGGTTTGGTAGGCTATTATCGAAGGTTTGTTAAAAAAAATTCACGGTTATCTAGTCCAATGACTAAGCTAACTCAGAAGGGTGTTAAGTTTATCTGGACAAAAGAATGTGATGATTGTTTTTAGGAATTGAAAAGAAGATTGGTGAATGCTCCAGTTTTGGCACTACCTTCCAGGAATGGTGAGTTTGTTATCTATAGTGATGCTTCATTGAAAGGACTTGGTTGCATCCTAATGCAGAATGATTCGATAATTTCTTATGCTTCACGTCAGTTGAAAACATATGAGGTAAATTACCCTACACATGATTTGGAATTAGCTGTAGTTGTTTTCACTTTAAAAATTTGGAGGCATCATTTGTATAGAGTAAAGTGTGAAATATATACCGATAACAAAAGTTTAAAGTATATATTCACTCAGAAGGAATTGAACATGAGACAGAGGAGATTGCTAGAATTAATAAAGGATTATCATTGTACAATTCATTACCATCCAGGCAAAGCAAATAAAGTGGAAGATGCTTTGAGTCAAAAAATTAATGCTTTATTAACCATGTTATGTTTGGAACATGATCCTTAGTTAAGGATTTGATGAAATTTGGCATAGAAGTTGTTGGTGCATGATATTATTATTTTTTGTTTCATGTATCAGTGAAATTTTCTCTATCAGACAGAATTAAGCAAGAACACAAGCAAGACAGTGAGTTGCAGAAAAAGGTAGAGTTGGTTCAGAAGGGTAAGTTTCCTGATTTCAACATTGATAATGATTTCGTTTTGAGATTTGGGAAGATATTGTGTGTGCCTTGTGATTCACAGTTGAATAGAGAGGTGTTATGTGAATCTCATAGTTCTCCGTTTTCAGTTTATCCAGGTAGTACTAAGATGTATATAGATCTTCAGGAGTATTACTGGTGGGACAGAATGAAAAGAGACATTGCTGATTTTACAGTGAAATGTTTGACTTGTCAACAGGTTAAAGCAGAGCGGCAGTTACCGAAAGGGATGCTTCAGCCTTTACCAGTGCCAGATTGGAAATGAGAGAATATATTCATAGACTTCGTTGTGGTATTTCCGAAGACACCTTGAGGTAATAATGAAATCTGGGTTATTGTTGATCGCTTGACTAAATCTGCTCATTTCCTTTCTATATGAGATACTTTTTCCCTAGATTGACTTTCTCATTTGTATCTTAAAGAGATAATCAGGTTACATGGATTTCCCCTCTCTATTGTATCTGATCGTGATCCCGATATTACTTCTAACTTTTGGAAAGGCCTTCAGAAGTCATTGGGTATTGAATTAAATTTTAGTACAGATTTTCATCCTCAACCAGATGGGCAGTCAGAACGAATAATTCAGACTTTGGAGGATATTCTATGTGCTTGTTCGATAGATTATCAGGGAAGTTGGGACCAACATCTTTCTTTGGCTGAGTTTTCTTATAATAACAGTTTTCATTCCAGTATAAAGATATCACCATTTGAGGCATTATATGGGAAGTAGTGTCAAACTTTAACTTTTTGGGATGAAGTGGGTGAAAGGAAGTTTATGGGACCAAAATTGGTAGAAGAGTTGGCAGAAAAAGTTTAGCTGATTCAGAAGCACATGAGAACAGCTCAGAGTCAGCAGAAAAGTTATGCAGATAACTGGAGGAAGGATCTTTCTTTTGAGGTTGGTGATCATATTTTTCTCAAAGTATCTCCATGGAAAAGTGTGATGCGATTTGGTAAGAAAGGAAAGCTGAGTCCAAGGTTCATTAGACCATATGAAATTCTGGAGAGAGTTGGATCAGTTGCATACCGAGTGGCTTTACCTCCAAGTTTATCTCAGGTACACAATGTTTTTCATGTTTCAATATTAAGGAATTACATGCCAGATCCATCTCTTGTTTGTGTCTAGAGGTAGTTCAGCTGGAAGAGAATCTATCTTATGAGGAACAACCAGTCTAGATTCTTGACCACAGGGAGCAAGTGTTGTGGAATAAGGTGATTCATCAAGTAAAGGTTTTGTGAAAAAACCACATGATTGAAGAAGCAACATGGGAATCTAAAAATGCAATGAGGGATAAATACCCCCACTTATTCAATAAGTAAATAAATTGCGGGGAAGCAATTTTATAAAGGGGGGAAGGATGTAACATCCCAAGTAAGTAAAGAATTATGGATTTTCATATCTATGTCTATTTATGAATTAGATAGTGTTATAGAGGCTTAAAATGGGAATAAATCCAATCTTAAGCATAGAATTCTCTAATATTTTTTAAAAGATTGTTTTACTGCCTTTTGATGGAGAACCATTTTTAAATATATATTTTGACAATTTTATAAGATCTATTTGTCAAAATAAACTTATTATTTATGATTTGGACATTGAAATTTACTTTGGATAAATTTTTGGTAGTTTTCTGACAATGTTCATTTTTTAATGAATAGCGAAAAATACTGCATTTTACTTTAGAACTTCTTTTTCATATAATTTAATTATATTGTTAGATTGTCCTTTTAATTGGGTTTAAAGTTTAATTATAATATATTTTTAACATTTAATCCAATTTTGGTCATTTCAATTAATTTCACTTTGGAATTGGGCATAAACAAGTGTCAAACTTTTGATAGATAATGTTTCTAAAAAACCCGCTATTTGTTTTGACAATGGGAATTATTTTTAAATTAATTACTTCCATTTATATGTTTTGAATTTGGTAAAATTGAATCCATATTTGGAATCATAAGGTCCAAATTATGTAATTAAGACTCTTTTTTATTTGGACATTATGAATAGTAACGACGGTAATTATCTTTAATTATCATGATTAATTAGTAATCAGGTAGTTAAGGGTAATTAAATAATATCATAATAATATAAAATGACCCCAAAATGTGTCTTAATGCTACTGTTTGTGTCATGGACAACCATGGGTGCCTTGTGCCAACTTAGGGACCCCATTGAATCACTTTTGGGTGATAGTGACACTTTATCATTTTATTTTTAAAGAAAGGAGAATATCACAAAAGTATGTAACACCTAAGTAAAACAATTTTAGTTTTGTCTGTGTAACCGATATATTAGACTACAAATATTCATTGTAAATCTAAAAATATTTACTACATCATAGTATTTTTTTATAATTTTTATACATTAAATAAATTAATTTATTTATGACACCATGATAATACAGCGATTACCTCATTACTGAACTATTTAAATAAAATGAAAAGACAATGTAAAATCTAAGACATAAACTTGTAAAAAACCTATTGGATGGGTGGATTTCGAACCCTTATCACCTTATCCTCGAAATATATTTGGGACCTTTAAAATCCGAAACTCATTTTAAAATAAAGTAACATTTCATGACTTTCCAAGAGTGCCCCTCCTCCCTCTTATAAAAGGCCCCCACCTCTACCCTCCTTACCCACACCTCTCAAGCCATTGGCTCGGCCAAACTCTGCTCATTTTATCTCTCCACATACCTCTCTTAATCATATAAGCCTTAACTTATGTAGAAATCTCTTCAAGATACTCTTTTGGTTCAAACCAAGGGAAGTTACCCGATTTAAAGGTAAAGTCTTCTCTAATGTTCTTTTGTTTTATTTTGATTATCCAACCCCCTAAACTATTTTTATTACTTTATTTTGTTACAACACCAGTATCTTCAATATACTAGGATGTTTTTATGAGAAGTATTCAAGCTAAAATTACACACACCTCCATCTAATGGTTAAACAACATACTATTTCTGTGGATGGTGAATTACTGCCTCACGAAACGATGATTGTTCAATATTCTTTTAACACATTTCATGGTGGCCATTAAGATGTCACTATATTTATATATGATATATATTATGTTAAACTTTAATTATGATTCTGTATTTTTCATTTATGGCATACCTTTATGGGTAAACGCGATAATTTCATTTTGGGAAGTGCAGACTACCGCCCCCTCAAAGTGATTTGATTCGTTAATACCATATGTGGTACGTGTAAAGGATGGAGTTAATAATATTATATATGATATTATACTGGAACTATAATGTACCTTTATATCATTTTTATTCCATTCCATTAAATATGAAATAGAAATGAAAGTAGCTTTCATGCGTACGTACGACTTACCGTTTCCATGAACGGTGCATTTCATTTCTTGCCTCTAAATGTTATGTAATATTATAAATTCATGTATATACTAGATATATATGATATATATTATATCTACATCCTGAATATAATTATGGATATAATGGATATTTTATCACATGAATAACTTGTAATTATAAGAAGTTTATTTTTGACTCAAGTACCAAAGATCGACAAAATGACCGTTATTAACTTAAATAATTACATAATGTTGATAACATGGTAATAAGTGATATAACAGGAATAATGAACTTGAAAAATGATCTTAATCAAGTGTAAATTAACTCTAGTTTATTATTTAGGAGATTAAATAATGATCGAGTCAAATCAGACAAGAGGTAAGGGACTTCGTCTCAATCTCCTTTCATTGAGGCATATTTTGTTTTATACACACCTTTCCTTTATACTGTGTATAGAACCCTTTGACTTTTACTTTTATTGAAAAGGAAAATTTTTGTATGAAGCATTTTACTAAACTAAAAAAGGAATGTTTTTGTCTTACGTATGCGGCGACAACGACTTCTCTGCCGCTGTGACCATTATTTGAGTTTCGACTTCCTCTATAAGCCATTACTTTTTTAAAATAAAAAATAAATACCTTGTTTTACTTTTCATTTATTTTGGAATTGAAAATGGTTTTGATAATGTTTTTATTATATCAATGTGTTGTATTGATATCTTGTGATTGAAATGTGGAAATGTTATGTTTTCCCTTTATGGATGTTTTTTGTGATACGATAATGTTATGGTTCTTGGGCATTGTTTATGAAGACAAGTGATTCCATGATAAACTAAGGGCGGGTGAGCTCGATATAGCTCTCCAATGCATTGGGTAAAGAGAAGGGGTTAAACGCTAAGTTTTCTTCGAAGAGATTTAGGGAATATACTGTGATGGGTATTCCAAACGTAACCATGAGGGTTACTCCCTACGTAAGAATGTTATGAATGCCTCAAGTTACCTTTATGTCTTAGGATTTCTATGAGTTATTCATGAATCTTATGATTTCACAAGGTATGTTAAAGTGCTTATGTTTTATGAGTAAATTATGTTTTCATTGATTCTTATGTATACATGGGCTAATGTTTTCATTCCATATTTTTTATATTCCCTACTGAGCTTTTTATGCTCATCCCAAGTTTTTGAAATGTTTTTCCCAGGTCAAGGGAAAATTACATGATGTGATGATATGTTGAGGAAGTGTCAAGAAATAATCCATGTTTTATTTTAAATATGTCTCCTTTGATTGGAAAAAAGAATACTACCTTTTATGTAACCACCTTGTTTAAATGTGGAATGTAATTCATGATTTATGATCTAATTCTCTAAAACTCTAAACCTGAAAAGATCCTCAATGTGTATTCTTAAAATAAATCAATATTAAGTAATGTTTAAGGCTGGGGCCTTATAGTTACACTGCATTTATTTGAAAAATACTGGTTATATCTGAAAATTTGATTTTGTTATCATATCATGTTCTATAAAATATGTAAGATGAATGATAATGTTATATGAAATTAAAAATGTGCTTCATACTAGTCATAAAAGCTAGTTTATCTCCCATTAAATAATAATATTTTAATAATATATCATTGTTTAGTGAAACTCGGTATTGCATACAATGCAAGCTATTGATTATGGTTGCTCTTGCCTGTAATGCAAGCGAAGTCAATGTTGTATGTAGTTCAATATTCCTTTGGTGTTGTGTATAATATAATCCAAACATATTTCTCTTATACATTGAACAAAATCTATACTCTGTGTTGCGTAAAATAAATTCTACCAAACAAACTTGAAATTGTGTGTAACACAATCCAAGAATAGTGTTGCGTAATCTGCAAGCTAATATAGTGTTGCGTATAGTGCAATCTAGTCTTGGTGTAGCGTACAACACAAGACATCAAATATATTAAAAAGAATCCATATCATAAATTGTCAAGGTGTTACAACTTATACTCTTGAATCATTTATCATTTATGTCTTATGAACTTCATAGATTTATTCCATGAATCATGATTTTGATATGTTATACAAGGTATGATTTTCAAAATTCATGTTCATGTTTTTACATACTCATTCTCATGTTTTTCTTTATATTTTTCTTGATTACCCTTAATGAGAATCAGAGCCTACCCTTTTCAAATTTTTCTTTTCCCCAGGATATAAAGAAAAGTTTTAGGTAGGAATACTAAAGGGAATGATCTTTATGGTAGATGTTTAATAACTTTCACCAAATTATAATAATGTGTTTCAAGTTTCCAAAGGCACTAAACTAACACGATCTTTAGGAATGTTTTTGTTTAATGTATTAAGTATTCCAAAAAGGTGATGTAATGTATATATATATCATGCTTGGGTCTCTATAACAAATATATCAAAAAATGAACTCCACCACTCACCAGTGTTACCTACCTAGATTTTATAGAAAATTACTGACCACACCAACTACTTGAGATATATCGATTCTTGTACAAACCATCACATACATGAAACATCCAATGATAGATGAATAAGGTATGTATTACATCACTTATCTCTATTTATAACTGGAATATGGATGGATAGAAGAGGGATAAAAATATGAAGTGAGAGGTGAACTAACCACTTTGGATCTGTCTATATAAAATATCTAAAAAAGCACAATGATCATAAGAATTCTTCCTGAAACTCTGATGAAAAATGAGAGACTCAAAATTTTTATATAACTTCCTCAGATATTTCTTTTGATCATATAAACTATTCTTCAATCTATAGACATAATCTTTTTTATCTGTCTAAAAAAACCTTTTAGACACTCCATATAAATATCCTCCTTTAAACCACCATGGAGAAAACTTGTCTTCACATATATCTACTCAATAAATAGATCCAAATTATTATCAAAACCAAGAATAACTAAAATAGAATACATTATAACTACTTGTGAGAAAATTTCATTAAAATTAATATGTTTATTGTAATAGAAAACATTTTAAAACTAAAATTGTTTTATATTGTGGAATAGAACTAGATTATTCATTATTAATCTAATAAATCAAATTATTTTGAAGATCTATTTTACTTATAGGTAAATTAACCAGTTAGAAAGTGTGGTTTTCATGAAATTATATTATATCATAATCCATTTCTACCACCCATTTTTTTCCCTTTTCTCACATTCCATAACCTCATCAAAAGATTCTAACTTTCCCCTTTCACCCTAAACATCATTTTTATATAAAAAAGATCATCAAAATCATTAACATGAGGTAAAAGTGATTAATATACTGGATCAATACTAACAAAACCATCTAAATTATAGAAGTTCATTTTTATCCCATATCAATGAGTGTAATAGTCTGATACTCCATAAACACCACATCTTAAATTTTGAAATGTTTCTTCAAAATATGATAAAACAATCTATACCCAAACTCATCATGTCCAAAACTAATAAAAATATACCATAGAGTATTACCATCCAACTTGGATCTATTATCTCTAGGAACATGAATAAAATCCTTAAAACTAAAAACACGCAAGTGACCATACTCGGTCTCTTTTCCATTCCAAAACCTATTAGGAGTATCTGCGTTAAAATAAACCACAAGTGATAAATTTTTAATGTATGTAATAGTAAATAATGCCTTTCACAAAAAATATATAGGAATATTTTCTTTATAAAGTGAACATTGAAATCCCTCCTTCAAAATCAGATTCATTCACACAGCTATACTATTTAGCTGAGGTCTCTTTGGATGTGTCTTCTGATTTTGAATGACCTTCTATCAATAATAATCATCAAATAGACCATAGTACTTACCCTTATTATTAGTGTGAAAAATTTTTATATTCTTACTAGTTTCCCTATCAACTAATACATGAAATTGTTTAAAATCACTAAATAACTAATTTTTTATCTTTCAAAACATACTTCAAAATTTTTTGTGGTTAGTCATAAATAAAATTCACAAAAATAAATTACACCAATAAACTTATTAGATTTTAAATTACCAAAAATATAAAAATGTAAAAAATCAGGAAACTATGACTTTCTGTGTGAAAGATGATGATAGAAACTAACTCTTCTATATTTTCAATTCATACATAGATCACATGTGGAAAATTTGACACCCTTTAAACATGTAAGTAAATTTATATTAGCTAAAAATCCAAGTACCTTATTACTGATGTGGATGAGACTCTTGTACCATAATTTGGAAGAAATAATTCACTCAAAAATTTGATTGGTATCACAAGAAATAGGATCTATGTTTCAGTAAAAACCTAAATTCTATTTCCCTAGAAGCACTATTAATAAACCCTTTGAAATATTCTAGTGTATATCTATAAAATTATAAAAAAACCATTGTTATTAAGAACATAAGTATAAATTAGATTTAGAAAATCATTATGATCATGTTGAACATTATTCGAAATATGCTTACTTTATCTGTTGGTCTCTAGAAAAATAATTCACATACCTGTAATGTTACCATGACTATCATTACTTATACTTAAAATACTAAAATTAACTAGTCTATATGATATAAATAAATCCTTATTTGATTCCACATCTAATAAAATTATACTTTCAACAACCCAACTAGAATCATCAGAAAAAATATTAGTGTAATCATAAATAATAAAAGGATCACCCCTTATAGCAACGGTAGAACATCATATTTTAACAATTTTTGTTATGTTAATTTTCATTCATTTTGTTTTCTATTTTCATCAGATAGAAAAATTTATTGAAACAACCTTTCTTTCTATAATTATAACACTCAAACACCTTATAATTTGGATTGGATTTACTTCTACCATTGTTATTAGCTCGACTGCTCTATCCCAGATTCCTTTCCTAGATTCTCCCCTCTTATACCTGAATAAAATCTCTAAAGAATATCTCTCTTGAGTATGTCTTGTGAATTATTAATTCAAAATAACATAATTTACAAAACTAAATGTCATAGCACCATTATGAAAAGAACTGGTTAGAGTAACATGTACATTTTCTCATGAATTAGGTAAATTATTATATAACCAAAGTTCTAATACCACATATTTAATATTAATACTCATGACATATAATTGATAAAAAACTATCTTGAAATTCACCTAAATTATTTTAAATGGATTTAACTTATTTTTACCTATTGTTCAACAACTGTTTAAGAGGAAAATATTTACTGATTCCCAACTTATAAGCATAAGTGGTCTCGAGATTTAATTTAAAAGTTTTGGCATGAGATATATAGATAGTATGGCTCATCACATTGTCTTTAACCCACTAATGAATGAAACCAATTACCATTTCATGCTCAAACCCTCTTTATTCATCAGAATTTCCTTGGGGATTTTGGTTACTAAATAACAATAGATAAATTCACTTGAAAAAAGTATATACATTATTTTTAACCACTAGATATAATTATTATTTCCATTTAGTAGGATCATATATTTCCCCTTTAAAATTATTGAAAAATAATTCCAAAAGGGAAATTAATTTATTTACCCTTTTAAAATCCTGAAATATAAATCCAATGTAAAATTGGAAACAAATATGGGTGCATAAAAATAAATATTGTCCTCAGTAATTGTATAGTATAGAAAACCTCCAAAATGGAAAAACCAAAATCCCTAGTCTAGAAATATGAATTCATTTAAATTAAAGAGTACATGATAGAAACACTCAAATATGAGAGAGATATAAAAAAATATAAAACAATGATAGAGAAAAAAAATAATATCTAGAAAGGGTGGTAGAAATAAATTGTCATTTCAAAAAAATAAAAAATAAAAAATCTAACCATATAGATCTGAAGACCACCATATCAAAAATAGATGCAGAAAAATAAAAAAAATAAAAAAGAAAGTTTTTATAAATAAAAATGATAAGAATATAAAATATTCTACCAATTTTTTGGAAACCTCATAAAAAGGATATGATGATAAAAAAGACAGTCCACAACTATATTGATTCACATGAAAAAATTTATCTTCTTGGGATCTTAAATTCATATCTTTTGGACACTTAAATTGTTCACCCTCACAATCAATTTTTCCCTCTTAATGGGAATGAGGAATTTTTATTTGAGTATATCTAAGAGGGAGGGCTTTAGTCTTGATATGTTGGTAGAGAACCATAGTGTGGTAGTGTTGGGGAAGTCGGGCCTCCAATATATTGGTTAATGATGAATAAATGTGAATGAAGTTTTCTAATGGTTTTAGGATCTTGAACTAGGGAAAGTATTGGGAAATAAGTATAAATGATATTTAATGATATATTACAGGACGAGGAAGATGATAATTAACAAGGAATATAATTTATCAAATAAATATAAAATAAACATTGATGATTCATGGATGTTAATGTGAAGAGTACCCATTAAAATAAATGTACCCGAATCTAAACCCATTTAGTAAACATGGTTCTTAAACTTGATTAAAAATCAATTAACAATACTTCAATCTAATTCAAAATTTAAAATCAAATATAATTTTTAAACTCTAAATCGATTAAATAACCATTTGATTTTATTAATTTTTTTTCTATTATTTTTTATCATAAATCCTCAAAAAAAGATTATATTGTTTTATAATATTATAAATATAAAAATAATAATTTATATATTTCTCATATCCTAGATGTGTGTTTTTATAGAATTATAAATTATAAATATAATAATAAAACCTTATATAACAATTTAAATATATTTTTAACAATAATGGTTAGTTCCATTATCCCATCAAACATTTATCAACTAATAAAAAGGGATGAGGGGATTTAACCTATTAGATTGGTAGGAAGATTTAGGTGATGGGATGGTCAAGAAGAATAATTGGATATATATATTCAGTTTTGAGTATTCCAGGATTGGTACCCAAACACAACTTGATTAATGATTGTGTATTGAATTTAGAACTCAAATCCTACTCAACCCCGATTAAGAGGTACCCAACCCCAATTTAGTTGGGTCAGATAGGGCCAGATACCTTATTACTAGGTACCCATTTCCATAGGTTTATATGGAAAATACATGGGGAACCCATGCGTATAGGTGCATGCATAAGAAAAAATAACAATAATTATTCGGTTAGGTGATACAATATTTATGTATACATATAAACACACACACATATATATAACATATTATGTTTAATATATATATATATATATATATATATATATAATTTTTTTATATAAAAATTATGATTGTGTAAATGTTACAAAAATAATAAATAATAAAATTATATACAAAAAAATTTACATTCATAAATTTTTTGATAATATATTATATATTTAATATTTGAATACCATAATTAATATAATACTAGTAAAAAATAATCAAAATAGTATTACTATTTTTATAAATATATATTTATATGTTTAAAATGGATAGAAATATATATTTTCATACTGATGTCTAATTTTAATAGATAAATAGTTAATCTATCATGATTTTTCTCATTGATCTTGATGGTTATAATCATGTGACAAAAAACTCTCAAATGGAATGTGATTTTGGTATTTCAAAATATTATAAATCAATTTTCAAGGAAATTGAACCACATCCATAATCAAATAATTCCAAAAATAATTATTCACCTAAATAAAAGTGTGTAGTATAATGGGTAAGCGTTCATGTAGTGGTATAGAGTGCTAGAAGTGTTAACAATGTGAAAAGTATGACAAGTTAATAAATGAAGAAAAAAATAGTGGTTGAAAATGAATAAGTGTGGAAACAATCAAAGAATGATTAACATAAAATAGTGTAAAATTAAGATTGATGGGGTAATCAAGATATAAATAATGAAAAAAACTTAGGGAACTTTGAAAGATCTAGGTTGTCTTAAATATTTTCCAAACCTTTCAATTAAATTCATGATTAACTAAACAATCACCATGTTTTTTGAAACCCTAGTTGATATTTTTAACTTATTAATGATTTAATGATGTACTTTGTTTAGAAACACAATCAAATTGGAAATGAAATTTGGATTGATAAAAATTAATAAAACAAAAAATATATTTTTAAATAAGTTCAGTAAATTTTGACTCCTAACTAAACTTAGATGAATCTGTCGATAATTTACTCAATTATAAAATATTTTTGAATAATAGAAGATTAATTGACCTACCCAAAACTTTCCAATATATAAGATATGATCATAAATTGATATAATAGTAAAATGGGTATAGAAAATCAAATTATAAACCATTAATTTTAAAATACATTACTTTTTGGTAACAAGAATTGATTGAACCACCAGTGAGATAATAATTTCAAGATAAAATAAAGTGAAAACATGTGGAAAAAAACACTAGATGTGTTGATCCCCAGAGATGTTTTTAAAATATGTTGAGATATTGAAAAAGATTATTGATTGGGGGATATTTTTGAGACCCAAGAAGATTTTTTTATGATGATAAGTGAAATATGTGGATATGTTTATTGCATTATATTTTGTTATTAATACATAAATAATATTCAACTCATTTGATAGAATGTTATTTATGTGAGGTCAAGTATTTTTTGGTTGTTTTCAGATGTTTGGAACATCTCTGGAGTAGTTTTTAAGTAATGTAGAAGTATTTTGAGCTGAACATATTTAAACATGAAAAATTCATAATTGAACTTTTTAAGGTTCATGCCATATTTCTTAAGGTTGACCGTGAATAGATTTTTGGAAAAAAATTAAACAGAATAAGTTTTCAATATTTAATCCCGTCTTCATAAGGTTCATTTGTGAGTTAAAGGGAATTTTATTAGATTTTTATATACTTATTAAGGTATATTATGACTTCATAAAGTTGATAGACTTCATAAGGTTAACTTACAAACTTTTTAAGGTTTTTATAACTTCATAAGGTTCATATAACCATAAATAATGCATGATGTCTTAGAAAATGGTAATATCATGAAAATTTAAGAATAATTTCAGACTTCATAAGCTTGATACCGAGTTCATAAGAATCTAGACTTAATAAATTTTTTATATTTGATGGAAATTCACGAAGTTCACAAATAACTACAAGGAATTTTCTTTCTACTATCCTAATAACCCATAATGGATCAAGACTTTTTCAAGGAGTCACCTAAATTAATCTAATATTATTTAAATGGATAAAATATGAAAACACTTTCTTGAACATTATGGTTAAAATATCACAATGATATTTTATGATTCAGGAAGAAGAAATATATAGTTTACACCATGAAGGAATATGACATGTCACAATGAATGGGAACTTATTTGAAAAAATTGCATAGATATGGAAAGAAGAGGAATAATTTGAGGGAAATTTAAAACATCTATATGTTTGCATTTAAAATTTGAAATTTGAATTACTAAGATGAAAATCATTTTTTCTGGAAAATGTAATATTTTCATTGTTCTGAGAATATTAGAAGCTATAAATATGTGTTTAACCTTGGTATAAATATATTATTTAAGAGTGAGAAGTAAGAGGAGTCTTGTGATAGTTCAGGAAGTGAAGAAAATAAGTACCACATAACTACTCAATGATGGTGTTATTCTATGAAAGACACTACATTTGTGAAAATATTTTAAATAATTTTATCCAAGTGGTAAATATATTTTTCAAATTTAGGGAACCTTGTTGTAACATGAGATCTAGGATAAACCTTTATCATTATAATCCACATGTTGATACAAGTGGACTATATAATAATGGGTTAATCTGAATCATGATAAGGATTGTACTTCTCATTTTGAGAGGTGAACCTTGTAAAAATATACAATTCCCTATGTGTGTGTGTGTGACTATGATCAATTAGTAACTCTAACAAGTGGATATGGTTTTTTAATATGAAACCTAAAATGAAATTATAATCACTAATTAACCCCACCCCACTCAGTGATTTCCCACTAGTCTTGAGGGTCCTTTCATGTGGTATGAAACCCATGTTTCCCTTCACTAAATATCTCCTATTTGGAGTTAAGGTAAATAATATTTATTTATGGTTGAACATTCAGTCACTAAATTTCTATTGTATATAATCAAAAACTGAAATCAAGTGAAAAAATTGGATTCTAACATTCAATGGAAAATAATATTATATTTGGATTAATAGTATTATGTGTTATCTATTATCAACCATTTCAGATGTATTGGATCCTATAACTAATAGATTTATTACTCATACTGAAGTTTTTTATATGATAATAACTTATAAGAAGAAAATTTATAATGATATTAAGGCTTGGAATTCCATTTTTATCTCTTTAAATGAAGGAGTTTTGGAAATTAAAAGGGATTAAGTCTAATAAATTAATTTAGGATAAACCAAAAATCATATATAAAGGATATAAAAAGGTAAAGAAACCTAATGTACGATTTTGAGGTTAAAGTATGAAGACTTTAAAATGATGTTAATTAAGATTTGGATGACTTATTTATAATTTTTATTGTGAATTTGAGAACTACTAGAGGTTTTGGTGAAAATTTTGATAATACAATAGTTGTAAAGAAGATACTATGCATTATTCCAGATAGGTTTTCTACTAAAGTTTTTTCAATTTAAGACTATGATCTAAGTACAGTTACATTGGATGACTTATATATCATTCTTATAGCATATAAATATGGAAGCGATGTGTTTTCATGAACAAAATACAAGGTTTATAAAGAAATATCATTAAATTATTTAAAGAGGGAAAACAATAAGAAAGAAGTTGATAAGGATGAATATAACTGTTCATAATCAAAAGAATATATTGACTAAATTTTGATAAATTTTTTACCTTGTCTATTGAAGTGTGAGAAGAGTTAAGGTAAAGTATAAGTGGAAGCTTCCACTAAAAAATTTTCAAGTGTGTATCTATTTTACATTTCATAAATAGTTATCTAAAGTTAATAGCAGAAAATATTAGTGATGATGAAGAAGAGAGGCCAATAATATCCCTCAATACTAAAGATAAAAAATATGATTGGTCAATGTTTTCTTAAAAATGGAAGGTTAGAAACTTATATAAATTCAAAAAGAGAAATTTATTAACTAATTTATAGGTTGATAACCAGAATGAGGATGACTATGAAGTTGATACTTTCAGTGATATTAATGAAAAACTACTAATTGATAAAGTGAATAAGGAAGAAATACGTTGTAATGAAAATGGATTTTCTAGAAGAAAATAAGAAACTAAATTTTAGTTTATGTTGAAGTGTGAACTCAAGGAGTTTCTTTTAAATACCTCAAATATTGAAAAAGAGAATAAAAATTTGAAGAAATGAGTTTAATCTTAAAGATATAAAAAATATATTAATACTAAATAATAATCATTGTTTCTGAAAGATATTAATGACTTGAATAAATTTATTAATGAAGAGAAGAGTTTAAATTTTTAGTTATAATATAAGGTTAAAAATATGGAGAAGGATCTTGATATTATCAAACTAAATTTGACCAAAGAAGAAAAAGAATTGGATATATACAAATTAGAATTTCAAAATTCTATTCAAGAAGTTGTTGAAAGATAAAATAAGAAGACTATTAAAAATTTCGAATATTTATATAATTAATATAAAGTTATCCAAAAAATATCATACTCAAAGGTTAAAAATGATATTGGAAATTCTGGTGGAAAATTTGAGTTGATGACCCAGGTGAAGAAGACCGAGTTTGTGGTAAAACGAAGTGAATCTTAGAAATCTAGAAATTCTATGAGTATTGGATTGTAATAAAAAAATACAAAAAACGGTGATTCAGTAAAGGATGTAAAAAATTATAGTGTAAGGATGAATATTTTTGGAGTCTATAATAATTTTTTTTCATAAAAGGAACCAAAATGGAAGACCAAAATAAGGAAGAGAAGTAGGTGTCAACATAGAAAGAAATCATTCTACAAAGGGTTGTCTATCGTTTACACATATTATTAGAACTTTGGAGCTTTTAGGCACTTGTAAAGGAATTTTTTGTTTAAATAAAAAGGTTTCTATGATCCTAGATGGTTTGGGATATATATATTGAGGGGTATTAATCACACTCAAAGAATAAGAGTTCATAAGTAACCTAAAAAATATAGAATAATGGTTATAGGAATTTTGTGGAATATGTGACTAGTCTGGTCACCTTGATAAAGATTGAAAAACTCTCCTAATATCCTAGATTTGTATAAATTATAGTGCTCAAAATTCTAAGAAGATAAAGAAAAAGGTAAAAAAAATTATGGATAATTTTTCATATAAATATTCAAAAGGGTAATGCCCATTGATTCTTGATAGTGGATGTTCTTTACTTATGATAGGAGATTTAAATATCTTAAAAGATTTCAAAAAGTACAAGGAATGCTTAGAGTCCTTTGGAAATGATGGGTCACTAAAAATTAATGTTGTTGGTTCAACAATGACATGAAAAGAGAATTTTAAATCAATGAACACTTAATATGTTGATAGGTTCGAGCGTAATCTGTTATGTGCATCTTCGTTATGTGAGGAAGGTAATGAAGTGGATTTCTAAAATGATTGATTCTTAGTCAAGAGTTTAAAATATGTATATGTATTATACAGATTAATGTGAATAAAGGGAAAGTTGTTTCAGGTTGGAGAGGTGAAAATTCATATTACCCAATCTCGATAGAAGAAAATCAATTTTGGAATTGAATACTTTGCCATCTTGGATAAAAGAACATGAGAAATATTACCTGAAGAGAGAGTATTTTTTGATGTGTGTATTCCTAAAACAGAACGTTAAAATACCCAAAAGATCAATTAAATAATTTTGGGAGGAGTGAATAAATGATTATAAATTTCTATTTGAAACATCCTACACCACCTTTTAATATGTGTAGATATAATCACTATCACACACACTCAAGATCACAAAGAGAGACACAAAGGATTTATAAGGATCAACTCAAAAAATGAAAAATCTAATATAAGGCATGATCCATATTTCAACAAGACCATACAACCCACTAGTATAAATATCTGACCACAAATGAGTAGGGAATATATATGTACTCATGATACACCAAGTCTCCCGATAATGATAGTGCTTCTAACAATTTTCTTATAATATAAAATCATTTTTAATAAGAGAAGAGTATTCAAACGGGTGATACTCCCCTCACATTTTTAGGTGATTCTTTATTATTCTAATTCCCTTGCACTATTTCATGTCACTACAACTTCTCTATAGTATATTGTAATTCAAAAATCTTATTCCGTATTTTTTATGAAGAGTACACATACACGACTCCCTTTTCTCACACAAATTTTTTAATCCATGAAATATAATAATTTTATGTCATTTTCCAGTAATTAACATCATGATTGCATTTAAATTTGAATTTGAAATTTAATCTAATAAATTAATTTTAACTTTTTCTCAACTTCCACTACTTCTTTTTGTGTTGTTCTTATTATTTTTAAACTCAGTTTCATGTCATTGTGGATTCGTGTCACTAGTTATACTGTGACCAAGTAGTTACAACAATAACTTATTCTTATCCTTCGATACAACCACCATATTAATAATGTAGTCCTTATTTTTTTGTTGAATCACAAACCAAATTTTGTGATATTTAAATCAAGAAAAAATAACACTGGAATCAACATAAATTAGTTTATTTTTCATAATATTGATTCTAGACACTGATATTTTTAATCTATAGAATTCCTGAATTTTTACTATGTGTTGTATTCAAACATAAATCCTAATGACTCATGATCAGTAGAAAATGGATCATATATTTAGTCTAGATGGCACATTCATAGATGAATGACTCATATGTTTATCCTAATGGATCATACGTAGCTTCGATGACTTGTAACAAAAATTACTATAACCCATTCAGAAGTTCTAAATGACTCATATTTTTGAGTCCAATGAAACATACATTACTCCTAATGAAACATAAATAATCTAAAAATATCCACATTTAAATAAACTGTAGCGTCATATGAGTGAATGAATTTACACAACACAAATATTTTCTCATATATATATCCTTTTACTATGAAATGACTCATGTGGTTTTGGAGAATGAATCATATATAATTTGGGACTTCATCTGATTTAAAGTCATATGAAATTTTAAAATTAAATTGATTCAAACTAGAGCTCATACAATATATCTCCAAACCTTTTCAATGAACTCCATCAAACTTAAAACCTTAATCATATATCTCTAAACATCTAAAAATCTTCACCTTATATATTATGATATATTTTTATATGAGTTCAAATATCATTTATGCATTAGAGATAAAATCTAATACAATAAACATATACACTTCAACTCTACTTCACTTTATAGCTTCTTCATCATGATTTCAATAATCTCTTAAAATATCTATAAGTATCAACAATCTACCCTTTGTATTTTGTTATAAATTAGGGAATATAATTAAATATAAAACTCAATATACTTAGCAATGAATAATTATTGAACAATTTTAATCCTACTTAAGAAAACATGGTATAATAAATAATATCCTTGAATAATAATTTCATGATTTCCATAAAATAGTAAATTATATTCATACCTTCACAAAATTTTATTCTCTTGATAATACATTGAAAAATATAAAACTTTATATTACTTTGATACCACTATCTATTTATGACTTTGATACGACTTGAAATATCATGAGAGATAAATATTAAGAATAATAACTTCTTCAAAACACTGAATGAGTATTCAATAAGATATATTTATCCAAGGATCCTGCTAAAAAAATTCTTTTATTCACTTCAATAAAACTTTTAAAATATATCACACATACACTTGTTCTGAATTTACTGCTTACCCCTTTAAAAAAAACTATCTCTAATTACATGATTACCCTATTTAAGATATATCTCCCCTATAGGTAAAACATATATCAAAGTATTTATTTTTAAAATAGTCCAGTCCATTTTTTTAAATAAAAGAATAAATAGAGTTATAAATAGATTTATGTTCTATTTTTTCTTTCCCTCATTTAAAAATAATAATCCAAAGAATAAGATGAGTGAGGGGATTTAATTACCAAACATTAGACTTAAGAGGGAGGAGTTTGAACTCCCATAATCAACCTTAAAGTTTGAAAATCATCCTTAAGTAATGGTTTATTGAAAATATCATCCGGCTTATCCTTTGAAAGAATAGATTCATGCTTCAAAATATTATTTCCTTAAGATGATTGATGAAGTGATATTTGATATGAATTTTATTTGATACTAAATATTTAATAACATTTCTTAAAATATTGATAACACATTGATTATCACAATCCATAAGTAGTGGTAACTTCCCCTCTACCTGGGTATCTTCTAACTGGGTCTTTATACACATCAATTATGTTGTGGCTTGAGTGGTAGCCACATACCCTACTTCAGCAGTGTTCAGGGTGATAAGACTTTTTTTCTTAGTGTATTGATGTAAAAACCTATCTGCAAGGAATAAAAAATCATCAAATGTAGACATTATATCATCAAAATTTCCTACCCAATCTACTTTTATATAACCAAACAAATGAAGATATCTCTTTCTATCATATCTTATCCTAAAATCATATGCGACTTTAATTTATCTAATATCCCTCTTTTTATACATTAATTGTTATTATTTTAGAGAAATATTATACATATAACATAGTGTACCAACATTGACAATGTATGTCTTGGAATTTTTCAAGTATAATAAAATTCCAATAATCTTTCATAATTCTCATAAATCCACTTATTTTTCTTATATATATATATATTTGAAAAATTACTTCCCACTAAAATGGTATTGGAAACCATCTTTGAATAAATTGTTCCAAATTTCTTTAGAAGCTCCTAATAATACTTCTCTTGAGAAAGAAAAATGTGATATTCCTCTTTAGAAATTTGTAAAACCATAAAAAAACTCATCTCACCATCAAGGAAATTTCAAATGACTTTATCATTTATAAAGAATGTTCTTCAAAAAAATTATATTCATTGAGAGTAAAAACTATTTCATATTCATTAATAATGATAACGAGAGATTCCAATTTTTCATCTTTAATGTAGAGGTTGTTTTCCACTCTTCCTTTTTCAGAATTTCAACATCTTCAATAATGTATCAAAATTTTTATACCAGTAACTTGGGGGTATTTCCATCCCATATAAATCCTTCTTAAACATACAAACATAATTCAAATATTATCTAAGAAAGAAACCACAAGGTTTCTCAATTTATACCTTCTATTCCAACTCATTATTAAGAAAGTTAGACATGAAATCCATTTGAAAAATTATGTATTTCATTTGATATGAAATATCAAGAAATATTATTATGGTATCAGGACTTAAAACTGGTGAAAAGGTATAATCAAAAGTCACTCCTTAAACTAGTGAATAGCCTTTACACACAAGGATATCTATGTTTCTTACAACTACACATTTTACATTCAACTTTTTATAAAAAAACCACTTTGTATTGATAAAATTATTATTTTTAGGATTGGGTACCAACTCCAAGGTATCATTATCCTCTATTCAGTCTAAAAACTGATGTATGTAATGAAACCACTTTTAATGTTCAAAATATTTTTTAACATTTTTTTGTGTAACTTGTGAAAATAATGAGTCATGTGATGTTGTCCAAAATTTTATTCTAGTTTAAACTTACTAAAATTGATTTATAACTATATTTTGGACTTAAATATACTTTATGACCATTTAATAACATGTATAAGGCTATTATATATCACTATAATAGTCTGAATCAATTTACTCAACTTTCACTTATTCTAAACTTTCACTATTTTTTGAAACTTCCTCCTCTTATTTAACAAAAAAAGCTTCATCATCAATTTTGGAAATTTTTTCATGATTTATGTATTATTTATATATCTTTGTAAAACCACATGTCACTATAGATTTTTTTACATTATTCTATTTATAGATTAATTTAAAAAAAATATATGTTTTGGCATTGAATTTTAATTTTACATAATTTTTTCTTCTATAGATGGTTTAGAGAGAACAGTTTAGAGGGAACCATGTGTTTACCCTTATGTGGGGAAGTTTTAGTTCATTTTTAACATGTAAGGTTTGAATTAATATGGTATCACATGGTTTTGATGACTCTTATAATTAATCATGCGACTTCACCCTTCTATGGAGAGTATCCCAGATCACAGCTTACACGTGGTTAAGAAAACCATTCCAGAAGCATGTGATATAGATTTGATTTGTGGTAGTGCCATTTTGGTATGATAAGAGAACAATTATAAAAATAATATATATTCTCTTAGGGTAACCATGTGTTGGGTTTTTTGTAGGTAGTTCCTACTGAAAAATTGGAGGACATATTAAAAAAAGGTGTAGCCTACTAATGAAAGTTTCCTAGAATCACATAAAAGTGGATTTATAGTTTTTTATTTTAAAATTTGAGATCCATGAGGGACTTAACTCATCTATCACTCATTTTTCCAATCTAAGTGAGAACCAAATAGGTTACCCCAAAATTTTATCTTCAAACCCCTCCAACCTCTTTTATTATATGCTCTTTTATGGAAATCTCTATGTTCCTTGTCATTCTTCTCCCCATTCCAACTTTTTTGGGTTTACCTATACTGTTATGAACCATAATGGATATCAAGTTTTATTTTAATGATTGTGGTGATCGAATCATGTGGGTGTCTTCATTTTAGTTCTTGTTTGAGGTCTATTGATGCCTGTTTGAGCATTTGACATTATAGCCAATGACTTCTGGCTTTATTTTCATTGAACCAAGGTAGTTGTTTTTGTGAATTTTGTCAAAATAATATTTAATTGAGTGTTTGGTAGTTTTAAATACATTATTTGATTAATTAATCCAATATTTGGGTGTTTGGGTGGATTTTAAATGTGTTCAAAGTGGATTTTCACTTGGTAAAATGGTTTCTACTTGGAATTTCATGTGGTAATGGAAATGAAAAGTGCTAATAATTGTTGAAAGGTGGATTTAAATTAAATTTATCATTTTAAATGAACTTTTAACCCATTTGGGTCATGAAATAAATTGTGAAGTGTGGTTTTGGTCTTTTAGAGGCTTTTTATTAGAAATACATGTTGTTATTTAAAGTGATTTGGGTTTTGAAAATGGTGAAAGAATTGTTTTAAATAGAGTATAATGATTTCATAATTTCTTGACCCATTTGTGTCATTAGTTGAAATAAAACAGATGCTTTAATATTTTTATGGATTTTAAGTTGAAAATGTGGTGATTCATGGAATTGTTCTTCAAAATAGTTTTGAGTGGGATGTTTTGGGAAGATTCTCTACTAATGGTTTTCATGGTTCAATTTTAAATAATGGATTGAGGAGGGACTTCAAACCATAGAGAAATGAAATATAATTATAATCCATTTGATTAACTCATTTTGACACTTTGTATGATTTTTGTAATGGTGTGTGTTTGTGTGAAGCCCTCTTGAGAACCATTTATTGTATAATGACCCATTATGGGGATATTTTGTATTACATGATGTTAACTAAGGATTGATGTTTATGATTCTATATTTCATGAGATATGAATAAAATGTGAAGGGGGTGTTTCTTGTTAGGATATCATATGTGAGATATAATTTACTATTTTTTATATATTGATGCATGTGATTTCTCATCTTTAGTTGATACATGTAATGGGAGTCTTAGGGGACTAATTATAGGTCTATATAAGTGAAATCCTTATTACAAACAATGTTTTTACTAGGGATAGTGGCTTGGTAGACCGAGGAGGATAACAAAATTTAGTGTGACATACTAAATTTAGTGAGCTAGTAAAACTATATTATGGATATTAGTAGAGTTTTTTTACCAAATAGGTTTATCTTTTTATATTTAAATGAGACTTCCGAGGATATGATATATTCAATAGTGTGATCCTAGGTATAATGTCTCTAGTTTATACCCTTATACATGGGTCCTAGGAGGTTTTCTATGACCCTTAAATCACTTTTTTGATGAATAAGGGGATTCTAATGTATATCCATTTTGTTTATATAACTTATCCATTGATTGATTTATGGAACTGTTATTCCATTTGGTCTCTTTGGTTTTTTTGGTTTATTTAAGTGCCATGTATGTTTACTTGTGTTTGAGTTGCAGTTTTTAATCACTTTCAAATTGTTTTGTGAAAATAGTTTTGAAAGTGAATTTGAAAGTAAAGTGGTTTTATTTTGAAATGAGTATTTGAAAAGTGATTTGAAATATGAAATATAGGTTTTTATTTTATATCCTGGATTATAAAAATAACCCTATTTTGTGTTTCAAAATTTTTTGAATGAAAAAGGGGATTCAGTGTTGGAAATAGTTTTCAAGTGATTGATTTCATTTAAGCCAAATAATTGGATTTTTTTGAAATGAATGAATGTGATTTGGATTTTATATACTTGTGTATTGAAAACCTATTTTAATTTTATTTTCAAGCTACAATTAAATGGATCATATTTCATAATAATTTTCCTAACTTTATGGTTCTTACCTATTGGGATCAGGTTTTCTCACACCAAACATACACAACTTGGTATATATAATTATTATTGTTTTTTGTAGGTGACTTAACTCTGGACTCCATTTTGTTAGGGTACTGGTTGTTTAGGATGCTTGTATTAGGATGTGGAGAGTGAATGAGTATCACATAGAGGTTTTGGGTAATAGTTTTTTAGGTTTATCTTTTTATGCTATATATGTATTGACTATGTGTTTTTCCATTATAATTCGAGGAGTTTAGGTTTATTCATTTATGTTCTGATTCCAGTTTATAATCCATTTTTTAATGTATGTGATACGACCATTATCATTATTTACTATCCACCATCCATCCATTATTATTTTTCTTACTCTGATGTGGATATGGTTTTATTTATCTATGTGTTTTTACAAGGGTGAAATCATTCTCAATGATTATGTTCAAATACCCTGAAACTAGTAACAAGCCCAAGGCCATCAAGAATGTGTATGTTTTAGATTAGATTGGGTATTCTATATATGGATATCTAGAGTTTTTCCTGAAAAATTAACATCAAAACATTCCATTTAATTATTTAGGGTGTGTTTAGGAAGTAAAGATACTAGGATTGTTTTCAGGAGTCATGTGGAGAGTGTGGAAAAGTGTTTGGACAACTCTTTATCACATTAAACATAAAGTTTCCATGGGTTTTTTGTGCTTGGGTATTGATTTTGAGTTCAGATTTGGATATATTATATGGATTTTTATATATTGTAATAATTATTTGATCCCCATTGAGCGTATCAATTATTTTGATGGTTGATTTGAGTTTCAAATGAGAAATTAGTAAACAAACCAGGGATGCATAGTTAGTTCGCATGGTCTCGTAAAACATTATGTACCTGTAAAGAATGGATATATAACTATAATAATACATATTTCATGGTTTGTGTATTGTTTAATATCTTATGTGGGTAAACCATGCATAGTATAGTTTCTCCTCCATATTTTTTGTTTTTTCTCCCTTTCTCCCCAGATTGGTTCGAATAATGTTTTCCATTGGTGTGATGTTTATTAAAGGATTTATTTTACATTATATGTGGTTAAATATAGTTTTATTCAATAATTATGCTTTTTTATTTGTTTTATATCTTTCAAAGTTTTTTCAATATATTAGAAAATGGTTTTAGGGTGGATAAAGGGATTTTATGAGGTGTTTGATTTTTGAAACCCATTTTGTAATGGTTGTAGAAAGATTGTTGGTTTTGTTTGTAAGAAATTATGTTTCAACTGGTTCAAAGTAAGGATAATAAATTAGTTTCATGTGTGAAAATGTGTTTGGATTTAAAATTTCGAATTTTTGAAATATTGAATCCTTAAAATGGGACATTTCAATAATATATTAATTAAAGTGTTGTTAAAGGGTGATCGATTTCAAAATAGAATTTTGATTTTTTTTGAATTGGAAAAAGAGTTCTGTTTTCAAAGGACCATGGGGTCTATTTTTATTCCCATGTAATTTTTTTAAAGATTTTAGGGTTTTAAATGGAATTGGAAAGTGTTTTAGAAAGTATATTTAGTTTTGTTAAAAGTTATCAGATGATTTGATTTTGAAATGAGAATCCATTTGGGAATTTAAAATTAGTGTTTTTTATTTTTCCCTATGTGTAAGGGACTACTAAATATGATTTAAGGAACATGTATGAGATGAGTTACATGTCTCGTGTTAGTGGATATTTTCTTCTAATAAAGGTATTGAATTAATTTAAGTTGTTATTCCTAGGAGTTCCCCTTTTGTGGATTCTTCGATTTTCTTGAATGGACCTTTACTATTATTAGCTCAGCCCAAACTCTAAGTAGAGTGGGCGGATAGAAAATTATTTTTCACAATAGGACTTCTTGGATGAGTTTAATTTTCTTTCTTTGTGATAAATTTATTAGGAAGGATGGGGGTCTCCCATTTTGAGTGGATTACTTTTTGGAATAGGGAATTAGTAGTAAGTCCTTGGGAGTATTTTATTGGGAACTTAGGTGATTCAATGAGTTTTCTTATTTGGTGAAATTATTTTGGTCTTAATTGAGGACTATTGGGTTGTTCTAATGTGTATGGAAACAAAATATTGATTAGTGTGTGGATATTTTTTCTTTTGTGGATTCCTTTAGGGTTTTTGGGTTTTATTTCAAGACTTGCTGTTATGATTGGATTATTTTATGGATTTTGACATATTCTTGTTCTATATAAGTTTTGATTATGGTTTCTCATTAAGATGAGAATGGGTGAACTTTGGGATGGTTATTGGGTAAATAAGATGAAGGTTTCCTTCAATTATTTGAACACTCAGTAGTGCTAGAATTGTGGATTTCACCATGGGATAATGTTCTAAGATTATGGTCCTAGATTACCATTTAACTCAAGTGACAGAAGTTGATATATCACGTTGTTTATTAATGTGGAATGCTTGTGATTTGTCCCTTGATGTTGTGATATGTGTTAATCTTGATGATTTATTTTACCCTATGGGTGTTGAGGTTCCTTTACGACATATTCACCTTGAAATTTTGAGAGGATTCTTTTGTGATCATCCATGGTTGATGGATTTGGGTGATTTTGAGGAAGTTAATGGTGATTAATTCATGTGGTTGGTGTTTTGTCTTGATGTGTGTTCTATTTTTGTTATGCCATTTATAGAATTTCAAAATGGTGGGGAGGCCTATGCTCAGTCTTCATCTCATTTTTTTCCTAATATAGAGAATTGTGGTTGTTATTTTCTTGGATACATATAATTGTTTTATGGGATTAATGGATTAGAAATATGAATGATAAGTGTTTGAGAGTTTCCTTACTTATACCCTTTCTAGTTGTTTTCTATACAAATCACCTCATTCAATGGGGTGTGGTTGTGACTCATTATAGTGACTTAAACTTTGACTAATGACCTTATTGGGATATAAAGTAGCATTGAGGTGAGATTGTAACACCCTGTCTCACTATATATTATATTATATTAATTAATTTTTTTGGTTTTGTCTATGAATTTTAATTTCCTTTGTTTTCTTTAGTTTTCACATGGTTTGGGGAACATAGTTTAAAGGGTACTATATCGGTGCCCTTACACGGGGAAGTTTTTAATTAATTTTCAATGTTCATGGTTTGAATTTAATGTATAATTCAGGGTTCATGTGACTCTTTGTAGTAGATTTTCTGTCTTAACATTCCATGGAGAGTTTTTAGGTGCACAACTTGTGAAATTATAGGAAACCTATGTGATAAGAAATTGATATAGATCAGCTATGTGGAAATGGAATTTGGAACAATTAGAGCATGATTAGAAAAAACTGTGTGGATTCTATAGGATTAATCATGCATGAGGTTTTTTTCTAGGCATTTCTAATCGTATGGTTAGTTCATGGTTTACCAAGCCAAACAACCTAACCATGTGAGTTTCTCATAATGAAATAAAAGTGGATTTATGATTTTTTTTGTTCAATTTTAAGATCCCTAAGGGCCTCCCCTCCTCTATTTCCATCTATCAATTTTTCAAAATCTAGTCACACACCAAAGAGTTTTCCCCCATCACCACATTTGATCTTGAAGCCTCTCAAACCCTTTTCGTGAGGATTACTTCAAAGGTAATCCCTAAGGTACTATATTTCTTTTCCCTTTTCCTATTTTATTGGGTTTCTCTCCCCTCCTTAAACACTAGGGGAATTAAGGTTCGATTTTATGTATTGGAGTGATTGATTCATGGGGTGTTTTCTTTCTAGGTATTACTTGTGTTACCTTGATGTTTTTTATATCATTTTTTTCATGGACGTTGATTTGAGGCTCAATTATCATTGAATTGAGGTAGGTGTTTTTGTGAATTTTCTTAAAATGACATACCATTGAGTACTTAGTAGTTTGAAATGACTTATTTGTTAAATTCATCCTATATTTAGTGGTTTGGTAGGATTTTAAAGATGTTTAGAGTGAATTATCACTTGTTAAAATGGTTTTTACTTTGAATTTCATGTCATAATTAAGATTCGATGTAGTCATAATTTTTGAAAGATGATTTAAATTAAATATGAAATTTTGAATGTTCTTTGACCCTATTTGGGACATGGAATAAATTTGGAAGTGTGTTCTTATAATTTATAAGGATTTTTATTAGTAATCCAAGTGGATGTTTAAAATGAAAAGAATTTTAAAAATGGTGAAATAATTGTTCTAAATAGAGTCTGATGCTTCCCAAATGCCTTGTCCCTATTTGGTGTGAGTAGAATTAAAATTGTAATTTTAGACTCTTTGATATTCTAAGTGGAAAATTATTTGATTCTTGGAGTTTTTATTTCAAATGGTTTTTAGTGGGAGGTTTTGGGAAGATAAATTATAAATGGTTCAAAAGGGTCACTTTTAACGAATATTTTGATGTGGGACTTCAAAGAACTCTTTATGATTTGTGAATATTATATGTGTGTGTAAAACAATCTTGATCCAAATTTGTTGTATTGTTCCCCCCAAGGGAGTTTTTTCCTATTTCTTGATGTGAATTTTGGACCAAGAGTCATGTTTTATATTTAATGAGATATGAATATAATGTTAAGGGACTATTTATTGAAAGAGTCTAAAAGGCGGGATGATATTTACAGATTTTGATATATTAATGCATGCGATTTCTCACATATGGTTAATACATGTCATGAGATTCCAAGGAGACTAGGTGGTGGTATAGATATATATAGGACTTAGTACATACAATTTTCTAACTAGGGATGAAGGCTCACTAGATTGTGGGAGGTAGAGAAATTAAGTGTATCCCACTAGACTGGGTGATATTGTGGAAATCTACTATTGAATATGGTAGCATTGCAAACCTAGGTGGTTTATCTTTCGATAGTTTGACAAGAATTTTGGGGATTTGATAGATTCATTAGTGTTAGACTAGGGATTGTTTCACTAGTTTATACCATTGTACTTGATTTCTAGAATATTAACCATGACTCATTGATCCATTTTAGGATGACTTTGAGGATTCTAATGTATATTTTTTTTTATATCCCCTATAAATTTATTACTTTATATCACCACTATTTTTTTTCCTAATTGGATTTTTTGGTTCAATTAGGTTCTATATATGTGTACTCTTATTTGATTTATGGTTTTTAATCACTTTTGAATTTATTTGTGAAAATTTTTGGAAACTGAATTTGAAAATAGAGTGTTGTGATTTTAAAATGAGTATTTGAAATGTTATTTTAAATAGAAAAAATTGGCCTTTAGTTTGATTCATAGTTTCTAATAAATGGTTCTCCTTTAATGTTTCAAAAGTATTTTAAAGAAATAAAGGGGGATTCAACCTAAGAAA
Source organism: Viscum album (assembly GCA_963277665.1). Taxonomy (NCBI): domain Eukaryota; kingdom Viridiplantae; phylum Streptophyta; class Magnoliopsida; order Santalales; family Viscaceae; genus Viscum; species Viscum album. The sequence continues at coordinate 36,853,610 of OY728129.1, read as the reverse complement.
TAGTTTTTAAGTGATTATTTCCATTTAATAAAAATAAGTATATTTTTTAAATGAATTAATGTGACTTGGATATAATATACTTTTGTATTGAAAACCTTTTTTTAAATTGTATTTTAAAACTATAATTAAATGTGTTGTAATTTTTAATGATTTTGAAAACACTATAGTGTATACAATTCTTATGATTTCATTTCAGGTCCCTTGGCTATGGTCTCACTTGTGTTTGGGTGTTGATTGTTTATTATTTTTGGTTTGGGATGTGGACAGTGACTGAGGGTCACATGGAGACTATGAGTAATGGTTTTTTATGTTTCCCTTTTTTCATTGTATATGCATCAAATCTTTCTTTAGCCATTATTCTTCAAATATTTTATATTTATTTATATATATTTTTCTTCCTATTTATAATCAATTTGTTTATATATGTGATTATGCCTTTACTATTATCTAGTCTCCATTTTTTCTACCTTATTATTCAACTTACTCTAATGTTGATATAGTTTTATTGATTTTTGTCTTTATTCAAGGGTGAAATAATACCCAATGATTATGTTTTGAGACAGTTTCATCGGGTTTTGGATGGGGAACATAGAATGAGATTTCCCTTAATGGTTTGATTGAGGGGTATTTTATGACCTCTCTCAATTTCATACATTATGCCTACCATTTGTTTCATATTCCCTAGAAACATCCAATGGTTCCTTTATCCATAGTGGAGTATGGACCTTATTTCCAAAGGTCGGTGGTATTTTGGGTTTTCAGGCCCAATGACTATTGGGGACTTTTCTTGGTCAAGAGGATGAGATTTTTGGATCATTGCACCCTTTTGGGGGGAATTATTGCCTACTATGAGACTCTCTTATATATTTAATATATGTTCTTGAATCTCTTCCTAACCCTAATATAGGACAGGTAACCCTAAAAAATGGGTTATTGGTTAATTATCTTTTCAGGAGAAGAAGGGGGTCTTGTTGAGGTATCCATCTATGTGTATATGAGGTTATTCATCTGTTTCCCAAATAGGAAATAGAAACATTATGCATTGTAACCATATAACAAAGTGCTTCAGAATATGCTGCCATATTAGGAGTCGGTTGATATTCTGAGGTGGGGATTGATCCATTATGAGGTGTCCTTCATATCCTAAATGTTGTAGGAATCAAAACCCACGTAGTTTGTTGAGTTTCTTGGGACTATCCCCAAGGTATATACCAATATGTGAGATATATTCAGTCATGATGCCTAATGAGATGTTCGTTCATACCTCCCTATGCCCACGTGATATATGTTCGGTCTCAGAAACTAGGGGGATTAGTGATTAGACTCACGACATATATGTATATGACTTGCATAGTAGGATAATCCATGAGGCTGTTTAGCATGTATCTCGGGCCTTGGTAAGGTGTCTTACATATCCCAATTATGGTGAGAATAAAAGTCCTCCTAGTTCATATATGGTCAAGGATTATACAATAAGCTTTACCTATACCATGGTAAGGGTTTATAAGGAAAATGATATGACCATTGAAACTCCCCAATCCCACGTGACACATGCTCATTTGTGAAAAAAAGCAATATAAAGTAATCTATGTCATTGATTTGGACAAGGGACTCATATGTTGGTCCCTCCATGGATAATCAATATGGAGCTCAGACCTCAGAGGGAGGTGGCCTACATATCCATAATATGGTAGGAATCAGAGTCTTCATAGTTCCCTTTATGTCGGGGCTTATACACTGAGGCCTACCTATCGATCGAGGCTTACATGATAAGGAAATGAATAATTTTCAAATCCTGGGTTTCCCTTAGAGACATCACACGATCTGTATTAACACACATATAAGATGTCACAAGAGCCAATGTGGCACCATCCAAGGGGTGCATCGTATCTTGGATGAAACCTATAGGATTCATCACAAAACATGGATAACATATCTGGAGGGCGTTATGAGTCTCATCTGACTTTCCTGGAGGGCATAGTGAGAGCTTTGTTGTTATCTTTGGATGCTTTTTCAAGACTCGGTAGACATGAGAAAATGCCGTTATGTGAGTCAGGTGATGTGTCTGAGGGATGTCGTAAGTCTTGGGTGATAGAAAAAGAGGGTTCAGAAGATTGAAGTGGTACCTGTAGGGGAACTGTATGATGTTCCCTAACATGTTTTGAGGACTTCACATGTCCTAGATGACATGTCAAAGGGGGCTCAAGAAATCTGGGCAACATGTCCCAGTGCTGTCGTGTGTCTTTTGCTTAATCCTTCTGCAATTGATCTTGGTTACAGCCCTTATATTGTGAATGCCTTGGTTTCGTTCAGTGTCAGTTTTTTTGAGTCTTACATGATATAGTAGGCTTGTAGAATGGTATTCACATAACCTACCAGATATCCTTTATGTGATCTATGAATGACCACACGACATGTTTTGTGCCAAGTGCATGACTACTCCAGCTGTCTGTCGGTGTATTACTTAGCATAAATCTATCTTGTTACTTAATCTGCCACTCTGATAATTCTATAATAGTCAAGATTTGAATTCACCAGAGTTTGGATGTCCGGTGTGCATATTAGTGTTCAAGAATCCAACCCTGTCTTCATGTTGGTTCGGGGAATTTATAAGCCTCTCTACCTCGAATACTCGCCAGTTTGTATGGTTTATCTGGCGAGAGTCCAAGATGGAGCCAACAAAGGGGGTATAACACCACGTGGTTTTGTGAGTCTCTATCATGAACTACTTTGGGTAAATCTCCTACTTTTTAGTGACTAAGATTATCTTCCTTTATTATACTATTTACGATTATTGGAGACTTGTTTGATCATATGAATGTGTCGAAGGACTTTCATGTTGTCATGTCGACATGTTCGAGGGTCCCCACGGGATCTGAATTTCTATTGGATGACACTCGTGAGACCATGGGTGACTTATCTTGGGGTCTCACAGGATACCGATTTTGGTGTGTTGGGTGCATTTCATTCCTTTCAAAGATCTCGAGTACCTCTCACCTCCTCCCTTTTGATCCCTTTTGTTTTATATGACAAAGGTTGGGAGTCATGTGAGATTTTATGTGCGTTTTCGAGGGTATATATTCTATTTTATGAGATGTGTTGCATGACCAATATGGGTCACATAGGGTGTGTGATCAATAAATGGATGAATCTATCCATTTGACCTTAGAGAACAGCAGATTTTCCTAGATAGTGGTGAGGACTTTCGTGCGGCGGGGCTGATAAGACACGTGGCATTCGTGAGGTGACGTGGATGTGTTGTCGAGGACTCACAACATCTTACAGGTCACCAGGGGTGTATCACATGTCTTTCAGTGATCATGGACCCCTCTCATCTCCTCCCTTTCTATCTTATTTGTTTTATTTTACAAGGGTGAGGGATCATGCGACTTGGAACGATTAATATCTATGATTTTTACTTGATTTTCGGATGATGTATCACATGAACAATATGGTTCATACGGAGAGTGTGAAAGAATGTAGTGGACAAGTCTATCATCCTTTCCTTATACCACCTTGGAGTTGTTTGGAAACTCTTAAGGACTTTCATGTGGTCAGGATGACAGGACAACGAGATTATATGAGGTTTTACGGTGTCACACGGATCACTCAGGGTCCGTGTCAGATGTCTTTCAGTGGCCACAAACCCCTAGTATCTCCTCCCCCTTATCTCTTTCATTTTATGTGGTGAAGGATTGGAGGTCGTGTAAGATTTACAGGATTTCACCAAGGTATTTTATTCTTACCAATGATGATTTAGGACATGAACTTCATGACCACTAGGGGTCTCTTCTTTTATAATGTCATCCCTCTTTATTTTTGAAGGATTTTGGATTGTTTTTCAAGAAATTTCCAATGATAAACCACGAGGCCTAGGGGGCACTCATTCAGTTTTTTGGGGAGGGGGAATTTTCAATAGTAAGAAAGTTTGTTGAAGGGGGATCTACGGGACTAGTCGTGGGTGATTTTCCATGCATGGAGCCTTTGTTTGACCTTAAATTTGATCACACGATCACGATTCTTTTAGAGGCTTCATGAGTCCTTGACCATTATATTCTTCCTTTATTTTGTTGGGAAAATAATTACCATATTTAGGAATTTCATCCTTTGTGATTTTGTCGATGATTATTTGGAAGGTGTCAATAAATTCAACCCTTAGGAGTGATATTTAAAGGGACAATGAATAGGTTTTGAGGAAAACTAATACCCACTAGAGATTTTGATTATGTCATGAACCAGTGCTTCGAGTGATGTTTGTTCCCCTAAGAGACCATTGGTATTCCATGAAATGATTATATATAGGGGTGGAGGAACATCCATTCCACCAACTTCCTATTCTCCCATGAGCTCTTGCCTTTACATCTGTCACAAGATCTTATCGTGAACCCTGATCATGAAACCTATTCACGAATCTATGCCATGAGTCCGTTCCATATAATATCTTGAATAAGTATACATCAAAATCTTCAATTCGGTACTTTCTTGGACTCTAGTAATGAGGTATATGGTTGTCCTTGAGGACTTCACGGGACCTGTTGTCATGATTGTTTGATTATTGACGATTCATGTGACCATGTTCAGGTAACATGATCATGAGTCTCTAAGGGGGTTATGCAATGAAAATAATGAATTTCATGGGTTATGAACCCCCTAAGTACTCCATAGATTAGGAGATCTGTGAACCTTATCTGTGGTTCATGGATCCCTTACTCAGTCATGCGATGCACATGATGCCGTTGTCTTGTGTCAGGCTTTATTTTTGTCAAGACTCTATGTTTTATTTTTCTAACCAATTCCACCTACTTATTTTAATTTAGATTTCAATTCTTACCAAGGTTCATCATCTGGGACAACCAGAGGGCCATGATTTCCAAGAATCACAATGTAGATTCCTGCTATCATGTTTGTACTGATAATGAGCTTTCACATAAGTTTCTTTCATTTGGAATTAATAATTATCCCTTATATGATCAACTCCCACTATAAAATTTTGTATTTTTGGATGATATCACTATACCTACCCTAGATTTTAACCTTAATTTTTTCTCGGTATCTAGATCTCTTGACTGAATTCAGGAAATGATTACCGATGATGGTCAGCTGGTTACAGCCCAATATCAAGAATTGTCTTATCAATTAGCCAGTTCTCCCCTGAGTCTGAATGGTCATGACCTTTCTCAACAACCTATTATCTATATTTACTCAATAATATTCACCTCTTCACTAGATACCTCTAGTAGTGGATGGTACTCAAAATGGGATGTTCATCCTGGTGGAAATTGCTCCGAAAAATGGGCATGACCATTCTAGGTGAGGAAGAGTTGTTCAGAATTTGCTGATGATCTATACATGGTTCATCTCTATAAATCCATATGGGTCTCTCAATTCATCATTTACCACGAACCAGACCTCCTCCAAGAAATGATTATCTATTGGTGACCTAGCACCAACACATTCCACCTTCTCCATGGTGAGGTGGGTATCATTTTATGGGATATCCATAAACTGGGTGACATCCCTCATCTCAGAGAGATCTATGAAGAATTTTTTCCTAAAGTGGATTTCTGGTACAATCCTATACAATATTTGGATCTATCAAAG